>OY741975.1:5000000-10000000 GCA_963555595.1 Tethea ocularis
GGGGCTTTGACTTTGATTTAGATTCGATATACCCGCGCCTTAATTTAGACAAACCGCCCAAATGATTCCTGAAAAAATATCGGTATCATGAAATACCTGTAGTCACCAGAAAATAAATATCCTTATAAATATAAATACATCGGAGTCGTTGAAAACAAACGAACTTGAGAGTATTTTACATAATCTCGTAACTAAGTGCGGACGTATTCAAACCGAGCCTTCCTGCTTACATAAGCATTCAAAGCATGTCTTTTCAGTTGTCAGTCTGTCTGTCAACAACAATAGAGATGACAAAACAAGCGATATTTTCCCATATGGGCGCACAATAAGACTTTGTAGGTTGCTTATGCGCATGCCTTTACAATGCGGCCGTGTGCACCGCCTTCAGTAGGTATTGTTTTCCTGTTTCTTAGTATTCTACAGAGCTTCGCTTAAATTGCTTTAGTGCTTAGCTGTGAAAACATTAATTAGCCAGCCTTTTCGTTAGTTTGTAAAAATAGCTAAATAGTTTGTAAAATCTGCTGTAGGTACCTACTAACGGAATATTTAGTACCTAATACATAACATCGCAAAATACTGGCAATTTCATAAAACATATATTATTATAAAGAGAACTAATCAACCGACTTTAAAAAGGAGGAGGTTTAACAATTCATCGGAATCTTTTTTTTTTTTTATATTATTAGCCTTCTTGATAATAACGTTAATAATATTAGGTTTGGTAGGTAAAACAATAAAATATTGTAGCTCATTAAAATTATTTCTAATATACTACTCCGTGACAATTCATTTAACATCATGTTTCCCAATCAGTCAGAGATCACAAATCAAAAGATATGTTATATATTGTTATCATAAAAACATTTTGACAACAACATGTTATTTTTGGCGATTGAAATTAATGAAAAATGATGAAAACCGGTAATTTCATGTTGTTATAGTTAAATTAAAATATTTACTTCGGATTCGATTAAATTAAATAATTTGTTGTGTGTCAATAAATATCCCACAATTGACAATCATCTGCAGAATTATAATAACTATTTAATTGGCATGATTAGATGAAGATACAATATACACTTGTAAATTCAACACGCAATTTGTCTAAAGGTTAAAATCAATATATTATTACGTGCCGTGAGAATTTCGCAAATATTTGCAAGGCTTTTGTTCTTGTAAAAAACATTTAATGATTCCGCCAACGCAATACGCACCGCACGACAATGCACTGCGACGGTCGACAAAGGAGTGAGCCGAGCGGGGCATAGACAACGAGCAAGGGTTTTGTCTCGAGCCATAGACAAAAGCTCTTTCATTGGCGGAACAATGACGGGTCGTCTTCGCCTCATTTATCATACAGGCAGGTTACTTTCATCCAATAATTACAATGTAGTGAAGGATTCAGACATTCAGACAGGCTTTGTTGGAACGTATTGTGAGAATTAATTATTCAACTACTTAGTATATTTCATTTCTATTGTAACACAAGTAACCTATAAAGTATTAAATTAACATTGTCTGTGACATAAATTCGCTATTCTTATCTGTGGAACATTAATTATGACAAAGATCAAGTTACATGGAAAAGAGTTAGAGGCGGGGTAATTAGTAGGGCCCGATGATGATTTGACGATAACATAACTTGTAAATTCAAAAAATAATGTCATGTTATACTCGTAAGTACCACTTTTAAAACAATGTTCTCAATTTAAAAAGACATATGTCAACTACGTTATTATAGGAGAACGTGGTTCTTTTTAAACTGGTTGAATTGGGCTGCCATATCTTTTACGAATTACGACTGAGTATTTAGTGGAGGCAACATTAGTGAGATAATAATTCCCAGAATCACGTTACACGTTGTTATAAGGTGAGAAATGAGCCAAAACACGAAATTGTTAATTAGATGTTGAGTACTTACGTTGAGTTCCCATCTGAAATAAAATACGTTTTATTATCATACTTGCTTGTCCCCGGGTTTTTAGAATGTTGCATTTTATTTATTTTTTTACGTGCATTTTATAAGTTTTTTTTTTACTTTCATAATGGAAACGGGTTATTTGATCTGAGAAAATATTTTATTGCCCAACAGGTAAGTTGATTTATTAAATATTTGTGGTAATAACTATTATTCACAGGAAAAAGATAATGACTTTTAAACAAACGGAAGCGCTAAGTGATTATCATTAATATCAATGATAATTCCTGTTTTTGTTTTTGACCATCATAGAATTTGTTATTAAAATTATAAAACATTTACTTGACATACAATTTTCCAAAAATGTTAATTGATATTATCATGATAACTCAACAAAATGCTAAAAAGTCTTAAAATATATCTCGTTCCAAGCGTCAAATTCGAATTTTAATTCGAAAAACAAAAGACCGCGCAGTTCACCACGCACTGTTGACCCCAAGGGCGGCAACCGAGGATGCAAAGGCAAAGGCACGATGGGTTTTCAGCCAGTCGGAAGCTTTTGCAGCGCTTCAAGCCGCTTCAGAGGGACGCTGCGCTGTATTGCCGTTGTTCCGAGTGCACTTGCACGCTAATTGTTTGCGGAAAGGGTTCGTGAAGTATTGTTGTGATGAGTTTTTTTAAGGTCAGCAAAAAAAGCCTCTTGTTTTTTAAAATGTTCTTTTAATTACCTTTGAAAAATATTATTTGGTAAATATTAAATATTGTTACTATAGCTAAAAAACTGATAAAGACTGTCAAAGCACAGCCTTAAAGGAGAGGAGAGCCACCTTGTTTTAGATTGGTAACTACTTATATTTATTATCTTTTGTAGGTTTACAGAAAAAAACGATAATAAACTCCTTGTATCTATGTATGCATATAGGTTTACACGCGATCGCCTATTTCACCCCCTTAGTGGTTGAATTTAAAAATATCCTTATTTCGGAGTTACTGGTCCGATATGAAAAATTCTTTAACTAATAAGAAGCTACATTATCCTCTAAAATTATAGGCAGAACAGATAGTTTTATATATAGGTACAGATAATAAAGTTTCATTATAGCAATTTCAGTGCATTACCACAAGCAAAACATTTTTTAAATCAGAACTACAGACCTTACTTACACTTTGCTCTGCACGGTAGGCGGTTGGCACTTGCGCATTTCGCCGCGGTAATTTTTCTCTAATTAAAATTATACCGATTGTCGTTTCAATCGCAGTCGTGTTCGTTTGTTGTGGTCCGTGACGCGTGCCATTTGGAGCGCTCTTGTGCTTTTTAGTACCCGTGTTTACCCCTCGCATTCGAATCCGAACAACTTTGTACGGCGAAAATAATGGTTTTTAAGTTATGTTTTTATTTCCGTATTAAGGCAGGCAAGGGGTAGTTTTGGAAAAAAAATATTATGTTTTTTTGCAAATTACCGTGATACTTATAGCAGAGAATAAATTATCGTGTTTGCTACAAAGTTATGGGTACTTTTTTAATTTATTTTCTTTTTACGCTATCGCGCTTAACATACAGAAATTACACCACGCAATGTTTTCTACAGTAAATTACGAACAAAAAATACGCCAGCCAGCGTTCGCTTTCAGCGCTTATCTCCTCAAACTTTCTTCCAACACATTAGCTGGAAAAAAATTACGCATATTGTGCGTGTGCGACAGGCCACGCGTTCGCGCCGAAAAAAAAATCACGAGATAACCATAGACAAATCGTGTCAGGATGATATTGCGTTTTCGCTAATGACGTAAAAATCTCCTATCTTCCACCGCGATGACGTAGGTAGGGGGAGACAAAAATGCTTGTTTAAAAAATCTGGGGAACGTAAAGCGTGCTTTGTGGCCAATCGCGTGGTGTGGTGATTGGATGTCGTTTTGTTTGATTTTTCTCACGTTGGGGCCGCTGTTGATGGCGATTTAATTGGGATTGATGATTGTTCGCTCCGTTTTCAAGTTGTTTTGATAGGGGTAACTATTCATAGTTTCTTGTTGTATTTGTCGAATTAATGAATTATTAGGGGTTATAAGTGGGTAGGTACTTACTTTTTAATTGTCTTTCAATTGCAAAAATGTAGCGTCCACGTTGTTTTCATAATCCCAAAACAAGTGGGTTCTTACTTTAATAAGATCACAAGTATGTAACCTATTATTAATATTATAAATAGGAAAATATGTTTGTTAGTTATATCACGCAATAAAGGAACAACGGATCGACATGATGTTTTACATAGAGATAGGTAGGATGGAGGGTAACATTACCGGATAAAACCGCTGGGTGGAAGCTAGTAAGAAATCAGAGAGATATTTAATTGTATATTCTCCATAATCATTACATTTTCATCGCTATACCTACCTTCGTAGGCATCAACGGAAGATCTATTTTGTGAATACAATCCAATTGTTGACCAACATAAAACAAATTGCGTTTCAATCACGCCATGCCCTACGCACAATAAACCTTCAAATAATGACCTTAACACAAAAACATCATAAGCCGCTCATAGAAATAATCCGACCGCACATTCATAATCGCATCTATTGTCTCTCTCTCTCTCCATTACAAATGCCTTTGTGTGAACGAGATAAATATATCCCAGGTTTATTAAAGAGGGGGTTAACGAAATCGTAGGCATCATCAAGCGTATTAGCCGATCCTATTAAATAGGCACCCCATAAACAGGGGCATAAGCTAACAGAAGGAGCATCTTTGTTTAAACAGATAAAATCTCTTTGACAATTTGTGCTTATTCAAATAAGGCGTCCCTTGATACATAATGACTTAATATTCCGTCGTATCATGCTTGTTTTGTGACGTTATATCTACTTTGTTAAATTAGATCTAGGTAGGTATATATAATAGTGTTAATTACTTTCACACATGGCAGTAATTTGGGTCTTTTTAATAATTTTGTTTGCTTGGAATTTGATTTGGAGATAAAACTGCATTAACCTTGGCAACACAATTTTTCCATTCCATTTTATATACAAGTTACTGAATTAGCTTCCAATCATGATCTATATTCCAAATGCCATGAAAAACATTAATTCATTAGTCACCAGACAAAAAAAATGGTAACATTTAATCAGTTCAGTTTACCTTTGTAATTTTATCTAGTAACAAACGCTCAATAATCATTCCCGGAGTAAAGTAAACAGAACTTAACCATTCCTTTCCGGACCGTCCCGGGTTTAGATGAAAAACACCGACAAACGACGTTCAAAATTAACAAAACAGATTACATTTGCCAGTCTCAAAGCGGTCGGGGCGCGTTGTTTGCCGCCGATTCTTTCCATCTGCGTAATCGTGGAACTGGAAACACGCTAATGTATAAAACACCCTTTTTGAATTGCGAGGAAGAAAATTAATGTCATAGGTACCTACTGTAAATAAATCCCTTTTATTTATTTTTCATGTTTGGCTGTCTGTCTACCATTCATTGATAGTACTACCACATGACTTTTATTTTTTGTCAACTATGAAATTATAATTTACTTACCTTAAAATGTTCAATGGAGAAAACGAAAGTTCCCTATGTGCATTATCTTTTATCGGGGTCATATTACTTTAATGTTTATGTCAGGATTTTTTCGTGGCATCACACAACTATACTGTTTCCTTTAATTTGTTTGTAATATTTTCTTTCTTTAGATAAAACCATCCTTCGTTCGTTTTATGATGTTTAGATAAGTGTTAAGGTACATTAGACCTTTTCGAACTTTGTGTTATACTTGCTACTCGATTAACATTCCAAATTCAAACATGGAATTTGATTCCGCATCGCAGCGTTTGTCAAATTAGGTAGGTACCATCCTCCCTCAAGCACCTTGTTCGAATTCGGAATCCATCTTTAAAATCATAACTGATTGTCTGTTTACATTCGCTCCGCTTGTATTGAATTTAAAGACGCTTATTTAAGTTAGGCCTCTAACGTTCCTTTCGTTTACCCCTCTTTTACTTTTGTAAAGGAAAACACGGGGGGTAGGTGGGATCAAAATAAAATTGCGACTTTATTAGCGTTTGGTACATAATCGTTGTTGAATCAAAGGCGTTCAAAATTCAAATTCGGATGTTGATTGTATACCGATAAGTAGCTCTGCGAAGTAAGCGGCCATGCTTTTTTGTTTTCTTTTTTGTCGACCGAATTACAAGATGTCGCTTTTTAGCTTTATTTTAGAACGTTATTTTAATTTACTAAACCTTACCTGATTACTTAAAAATGACATATATTTTACAATATAGTTATATTAATATCGTGGCATAATACCTAACTCAAAATATACAAACTGTAAAATAAGTATACGAAACAAGTAAATAATCCCTAATAAGATTTAATTAGGGAGATATAATAATAAACATCTAATGGACTCGACAACTCAAGAAGAAACTCATCTCATTCAAAATGTTGTATGGGGAAAATCATTTTAAGATTAAAAAGGGTCCCTATTCACTCGCTGACCACTTGCATAAATTATTGTAAATACACGAAAAAGTCTATCAAAGCAACAGGGATCTTTTGTGCGAGAGAATGGATCGAGAAAATTAATTTAGATTTTTAAGAAGAGCTTCCATTATGACTCGATATTATTAGAGACGCGATGTTGCGAATTCGTTGCCGTAATTTTCGGATATGCGTATCCGAAAAAATTAAAATACCTATTGGGACATTCTTCACACACGGCCGTCTGATCCCAAACCAAGCATATCTTTTGCTATGAAATCCAGATAATTTACTTGTATAATACAAATAGATAGTTAAGTACACTCATTCTCGGAACAGACAGATTTGGATGAATGAAGAAACAAAAACAAAAAAAAATAAAAAAAAATAAACATGTTGAAGCCATGTCCGCACTGACATGAGCGTTACACGCAGGGTGTCTAATTCCATGTCAATTGGCCCGTCAATGAATTAAGGAGATAGTAATTTGTTATTACAGTATCTTAGAATGAACGATTATTATATTTTTGACAAATTCGGATACAAATTTTAAATTCGATATCCGAAACCTTTATTCTTACAGCCCTAGTTATTTTAAAAGAAGACGGCCTATATCGAAATTTTCCTTTGATGTCATAGGTATTGAGATAATGACGTATTTGTCTTTTCAAAATATCTGTTCGTGAAGTATTTCTTTTCTTTATGATTTGTTTGGATTTTAATTAGGTTTTTTTTTCATGAAAATCAATATGAAAAATTGATGGGAAAAAATAATTGTAAAGATATTTTTTTTACGTAGATTAGTCCTTACTTCATATATAGATAAATGTATGGTGCCTTTTATCCGTATCCTGAATCTGTATCTAATTTTAAGCATAATTATTTTAAGCTTTGTACCTAAGTAGGTATGCTACCATTTTCAACCACTACACTTGCCATGGTAAGATTATGGTCAAACAAAGTGCTAGAATATGTGCACTGAAAATTTATATTGAAATCGAGCCGACATTAAAATATATGATTTAATGATAATCTTTAATTTAAGCCTTTATATGCTTAATATCTTTATGTACCTACCTATAATCGTAAGAGATAAATGGAATTTAAAAATTACAATATACTAAACCAAAGTACCTAAATGGTTCCATAAATATCCCCGCCCCTTTACAATCTATCAGTAGGTATTGATGTATGTTAAACCTCGAAATGGCTGCGAGTTTCAGACCAATGACCAAACACAAAGCTACCTTTACCCCCATCTCGTCTGTACAATGGTATACATTTCACTACACAATGACCATAGTATCCTTTGAATGCCAATTCTACGTCATTTGGATAGCCCATCGGCTGCTGAAATGTATTGCCGAATTTGTGTTGTGCTAGGTATCCACAATCTCGGATATCATTTAAATTAGGTACAACTATTTTAACTATTTATGGTAAAATTGTTGTAAGTACCTATAAAGCTACTTAATGGATTTGAGAGAGTTATTGTTACTAATACTTAATTCTCAATAAATTAGAATCGTTAATGGCATTTTAAGAAACCGAATCATAATAAACGTTATAAATTGAAATCGTACATTACCTTACCTACTTTCAATGAACAAATTTCAGGGAATTTCAATTCTTTAAACATGCCAGTGTGCCAGCGAAGTGCGAATACCGCTTTAAAAAAGCATCAATGAAAGGTGATTCCTTCAAATATAGACTCAATAATAATGTGAATCAGGAATAATAATGCCTTAACCCGTCTACTCTGGGTACATCAAAGAAGACTCCACTCAGGATGTAAGATGGAAATTCCTGATCCGACTACTAATAAACTTGCTACACTTTTTGAAAGTGATTTCAAAAGAACGAATAAAGAAAACTGAGATGTTGTTATTAAAATCGGCGTTGACGGAAGAAAGGGACGGATTTTTTGAAATGACACCGGCCATTTCGATGCGATATCGCGTATTTTAAAGATGGCCGACAAATCTTTTACTTTATTGAGTTTTAAATTTGGAACTCTGGGATGGCGGCGGGATAATGATTGTGCGTTTTGCATAAAACATTGGAACGATTGTTATTTGCCGACATGATTGGTACCTACTTGGAACTTAAACATAAAATTTTGGAGATAATTTAAATTATTGTTATTGTCTTGTTTTGGTAATATGGTAATGTTTGAAAACCAATAAAGATTTTACGGTGGTGCCACTGAGTATTTTTTATTTAAGTAAAACAAGTGCCTAATAATATACGTTTTGTGTTTGTTTTCGTATGTAATGTTACATAATCCAAGTATTTATGAATGTGAGACAAGCTAGCGAGGTATCTAAAAGTCGCGTGAGCCGACCAGAAAGCGCGGCTGAAAATCAGTGTTAATTTAAACTACAAGTATTTGTTGAATTAAAACTACTTACAAATACGATTTCATTTGAATTAGAAACTAAATTTAACCATTCTATAAATGTAGCCTAAATATAGGTCCCGACACCCACGGGAGTGCGGTTGAAAATCTTTTCACAGATACATCATTGTGTTTTATCGCCTCTCGGACTGTTGAATAGACAAAAGCCCTGTGTTTAGATAGAAAAGAAGTATTTAGATCCGGCTGATGTCTTAACACTGAACAGCGTTCTGTGTTTGTTATTTTATTAAGTGCTCCAATCTCCGTACATTTATTGTAATGCCCGTCCGTACACCACAAAGACTGCGTTGTTTACACAGCGGGCAAGTGGCGCGCGTTTTGTAAACGTTTCACCATTTTATTCGGTAACTACTTATTCTTAAACTTTTTAATGGCTGCACACTATCGGTAGAATTGTGATATTTACTCACCGCACATTGTTGATGTTGATATCATTATAAATAGTTGGGTTTAAACTATAGTGACGATTGATTTATAATTAATTTAAATTGAAGTGTATTTTTGTTTGGTTATTGTTTAGTCTATTTATGGTGATTTATGGTAACTAGTGGGATACTGATAATGACAATGATATTTGATAGGTCAAAACAAATCGATTATTTATTTATTGTATTTATTGAAATTGTGGAAACCCATACAATAAAATTTCAATATATCTTAAAACCAAAGTTACTAGTTCCCCGTCATCGCAGCTATTATAATAATTTTAATAAACAATCAATATTAAGCTTGACGCACACTCACGCGATGAGCCGCCATCCCGTTGCCGCCGATTGACGCGCGTCAATCTAACGCGTTTGACGGATCATTGTTTTTAAGAGTACGTCGTCGGCACGCGGGTAAAATGCCTTGCGGATTTATTGGGTTCCATTAACGATGTTTAAAAATGTTACATTATAAAAACGCATTACCGAATTCTTAAAATGTATGAGATGCCATCATCTTACAATAAAAAACATTCGTTTATAAACTAACGTCATATAGGTATTTACAGTTTGGTTTTCTTGTCGAATTAAGTACTTCTTTCGGAGGTAAATTTTTTTTCATTAATTTACATCGGTGTAAAAAAAATATGTTGATACTTAAATCGCTTTTTGAGATTTCTTCTTATTTTTGCTAGAATCAATCAGATTAATTACACCAATAATAGGTAGGTATACGTTAAAAGTTAAATTCTAGACAGTCTCAACAAATAACACTTATGCTAAATAATAATGAGCTATGATTTTCAAATAGGTACGAAGTAATAAAACTGTTTAGTTTAGTTATTACTTTTAGAAGATTATAATATTAAAACAAATATGCCCATCAAATTTCATCCTAACACACATTTTAGATAGCTAATTTAAAATAACATTTTCCAGGAAATAGTCTCGCTTTGAGCTCTAATACAAGTATGATAATTATGTTTGTTCATAGTATAACGTCTTTGTGAAATGTTTATGATTAATTACTGAGATGAAAAGCTCTCTTTTTGTGACTGGAGTTTTGTCTACTTACCTATTACGCTTCGTGAAATTTACCAGCTTTTGTTAATGCCAAAAAAAAAATATTTTTGACAAATTTCTTTTTAAGCAAAATCATTTGATTACAAACATTTGGTCCTATCTCCTAGCACGCGTTTGGTCCATAAAAGCCTAGACATTCGTCTTGAGAGGGCTTGCTCGGTTGCATCCTCGTTACTGCAGCTCTCATCCGGCTTGTTACCCTGACATTACAACTTGCCTTTTTACCCGGATAACTCGCTTGTTACCCCCATCCGGGTGGTTAGCTTGAGTCTCCTCCAATTAGGTACATTTGACTCAAACCAGTGGAAAATGGAATGAAACTTTTTGATTTGAGGTTGCTTCAAGTTTTAGACCTAAATTCTATAGTACAAGAAGATAGTTTGGAATGCTCGGTTGAATCATCAATATCAATTATGTATTTTTATATGAGTAACTTATTGTAACCACAATATAAACAGAGTTATTGAAGAAACGCTTCATATTTTCCTGTTAAAGTACCAATCCCGGGAGATTTAGGCCGCGCGTCCATTAGCGACAAAGGACAGGTGTTGAGTGTGAGTGTACGCTAAGCTTTATTAATCTTTTCTCAGAGTGCGGTCAGGCTTCGCACTTTTGTGGAATCAAATCCATTGATGTAGACAAAGCTTTAGTAGTGTGGCGGTTCTTATGAGAAATCCCTTTCGAGGTTTTGTTTCTTTCATGTACGTACATCTAGGTATACCTATTGATTTATTGCTATGACCTAGCTTTTACTTAGTTTTGGACAAACCTAAAACATCACTATCAAAATAGCCTTGTCCCAAATGGGCAATAAATGTCTTCATTTATAAAATAAATATTTCTTTTATAAAAATACTTTGAATTCATTCACAGTTTTCTTGCAACGCTCTATTTAATTTACTTTTATTATACGCAGACTGGTTTTTTGTTTAAAAATGTGGTAAATTATAGAATTGAATGCAAAGCAGAATAATAACGCCACTCCACCAACTCTATCGCCTACAAAAGGTCATCTTGGGAAAATGAAAGAATATTGTTGATATGACTTCACGTTTTAAAAACGACTAAACTAGTTAACAAATTCCCGTTTCGGTCTCGTCTTAGAAATAAAAATTAGTCTATAGCACTCAGCGATGACCAGTAGCACCGAAGATTACCTCCCGCATCCAAAGTTGCAAACTTTAGCTTTTTTAATATTACTGCAGAAGTAGAAGATAATTTACGAAGATACCTGACCACGCGTCAGCGTCATTTTAGTTTGGAAATATGATGCTATCTGACGTCAAGATCTACAGCTACGTGGCGCTGGGTCTCATTGAAAGACTTTAATTTGATGGCAATCAATTTAGCTTACCTAATGGGTACCGTAGTACCTACGATTAATAATCAGCAGAATAAATCAAAAGTTATTGCTAATTTCGTAAAAAAACGTTTATTAAACAATAGCTTGATTGAAACTCTACAAAATGCTTGCTATGGGGAAACAGCAGTTTTGAATCTAGCTCAATTACAATCACACCAAACAAGCTAAATAATTTAAGCAGCCAACTAGGCAAGTCCACAATAATCCAACGCCATTATTTCCGCCGGCTAACGGAAAACAAAAATAAACACATAAGAGCAGGCAGGGAATAAAAGAAATGTTGAAGTGGGACGAGCAACCGGGAATAGGCAAGACAGAGTAAGGGGCCCCCCTTTCTCCCTTTTAGTGGAAGTGGAGGGAGTAGGGTGAGATAACCTCACGGGACTTGTATCGGTCCGTTGGACGTCCCTTTGGGTTTGGGGTCTCTTTTGTTTATCACCGTGTTATTTATGCCTATGTTGTCTTGCGCTTCAAGTGGTTTTTTTGTACGGGTTGCTTAATTTTGCACAATTTTGTTATAGAAGATTTTCGATAGGTCGTTTTTATGGGAACATTTTGCGGGGATACTTTTCCTAAGCTATCTACTATTATAATTATGACAAACTAGCTTTATAAATTTATTGTCATTTTTGTTACTATTGCCAATATTAAGATCCCACGGAATTTCTGGTGGATAATTTTTCAGGAATAGTAAAAGTTTAAGGTTAATAATAGTTTCATTATTTTAGAGTTTATTGTGATAACAAAAACATGTTTCATATTATAAACTCGTAACACCTCCCTCTCGTTGTCAAAGCCCGGAAGTCTAAAAATTGTTTTGTTATTAGTTTCATTATAAAAAATGTGTAGTAAAAAGCAGCCGCCCCTTGTGATGTGGCCGTAATAGCTTAATTTCTTGATTTACTGCTCCATTTTGTTTGATATGTCCCGTGTCGAAGGGAAGCCATAAAATTATGAAAGCTATGGACACAAGCATAATGTCGTGCCTAAAATGGGTATGCTTTGATATGCAATGCTTTTTAAGGTTCTTTTGTAAACCAGCCGAAACTCTTAGAGGAATGACCGGTCCGTTGATATCACAAATTAACAATAGCATCGCGTCTGCCCTCGAAGCCCGTTTGGTCCTAAACTTAATGTAATAATTAACACTAGCAAATAATAAATGCGAGCACTAAAAAAAAAGTTTCGATATTTGAACATTTATGCACATTGCGGTCGTCTTGCAGTATGTATTTTCTGCTTCTTCATTTTCCAAAAAATTAATCATCTACATAAAAATATTCCTATCTTGGTATATTTTGCCAAGATTCCTAAGATTCTAGTTTCACGAAACAGCAGTTTCGTCTATGAAATGAAAATTGTAGAGGTTTCGCCATTTTTACTATTTTTTGCGAGAGTCTATGTGTTAAGGCGATAAGTGGCAACCCTGCTGCGGTTTTCGTCAAATTAGTGTTGTGATTCACGTCAAACGACGTCGCGACACGTGCCGTGCTGACGAATTATTCATTAGTTTTCTTTTGATTGTTCATATTAGAAAGGGACCATGTATTTTATTTGTTTTGATTTGGCAGATAGTATGATTCGTTTTTCAAACAAAGAAAGAGAAGATTAATAGACTTGAAAAATAGTGGAAAATACTTAACTCTTATGATTATGGTGACGCATAATGAAGAAATACTAAATACAAGAGTGAAAAATAAGCCCACGAGAACAAGATATAGTCATAGCTTATCAAAATACAATGAAACGTGTAACAACAAAAGCATTAAAATCCAAGACCCGCCCTGCATCATTAGCAACGCAAAACGCACACTCACCGCACCGCATGCGTTAGATCTGATGATATCAGTGCATCGAATTAAAAAACGCGAATCATGATGCAAAGCAACAAGTATCGACTCACATTATTGGTCAAAATTGTTCGTGTTTAATATTGCTTGCGTTTTCCATTTAATTTCTGTATAGATAGGAGATGACCTGACCTGAGTATCGATTTATCAATTTTAGTCGTGAACGTGTTATGATCTGATTTAGACAGTGTCTTATCAACATTAAGAAAAATAATAAAAGGCTTATTTTTCAACAAAATAAATCTTAATCATTGCATTGGTGTCAAGTACCTACTTACTAACAGATAAAATACGATGAAACACCACTTGATTTAAAATTATATGAAAAGGTAATTGAAGACACTAATCATAGTGATATTGTGGTCAAACAAGCCTTTCCATAGTAAATAATAGGCTTGAAGAAAAGAAAAGAATATTTCACAATTTGACCTGGGAGATTCAATAATGTGAACCGACGTTAAGCGAATAAAACCTGTGTGTGATAAACAGTCGCAATCCCCCGCAGGGAAAGCAGGGTGCGTGAGTGAAGCGACGTGTGCCGCGATCGCTCTTGACACTTTAATTGGGGGATGTCAAAACGTTGGTGTTTTAGCCCTTTAAGTAGGTAATGTGAATTGAATTGTGTTTTAAAGACATTTTGTTTAAGCTACCTGAATTTCAATAAGTATTAGTCATAAATTTTCGAATGAGTAATGTTTTTTTTTTGCTGCTCTTCCTTATGTAGATTTTCCTCAAAACTAGTTTTCAATGTGGAGGCAATAGATTTATTAGTGTCTAGTAAGCTGTAGTTAACAGAGTTAAGTTAACCAAATTCATAAGGTTTTTCTTCTTTAGAAAATATTGTAGGAAACGTTTACCAGCCACACCACGTTTGCTACAAATGATTGCGATTGATAGGTATTTCACTAAAAAGCTTGTTGACCTTGTACATTCTAAAGAATCTCCATTTATCCAAGTTGTCATAACAAAAGCTAATCTGCCGACCAATCGCCCGGTCGTGATAAAAACAAGTCATGTTTGCAACTCAGCGTGTGTAATAATAATTAATTCACAATGTTATTGCAGAATATGTTGTCGATATTAAAACTTTCATAACGAAAAGGGGTGGAGCTGACATGAATTTTATTATTTTGATGGCCTTAATTTCAGTAGAAACTGAACAAAACGAATGCATGAACTTTTCCTTTAACCTTATACCTACCAGTATCCAAATTCGAATGCAAATATAGCCTCTATGATTTATTTTATTATATTATTTTTAATTAGACAAAGGTAATGGCAGTCTCTCAGACTGCCAGCATAATAAAAGAAGTGAAAATAAAAAAACATGGAAATGATAACACGACTATTCTATTCCTCCCATATTCAGTTTTATTTATGCATTAACGATTTATTTTGATATGTCATCGCTTTGCATGGTCGGTGATGCCCTTTGAGGCAGGCCTGCACCGACGCTCTCATCCAAATATGAAATCTTTTGTACTGCAGTCTACATTATTCAAATTATCAACACTTAATTTGTATCACATAGTTGAAGCGAAATTAAAAGCTTCTAAATTTGGCTACTTTAGAATTCAGTACACTTTAATTAAAATATGTAGCTGAGGTTAAATAGTTATGAAATAACTTTATTTTATCTGTTAGATATAAGTAGAAAATTATGATTGTGTTTGCGTTAGTCTTCCATGAGTTTACGCAACGTTCATCCATTTGGGTTGAAACTTTTTGGGGAAATTGTTATTGGAAATTAGGAGATAGTAAAAATAAGTCCAATGACTGAGCTAGATTAATATAATAAATCTTACGGTCTGAAGAAACAGGTCATGAGAATTAAAACAAAAGACCTTCAATTTTGATTTTTATTAACCTAACACACGAAGCCACTAATAAATATCACCTACATTAATTCATATTATTGTTGACAAAACAGCTATAAATTAACATTATGGCAAGATTACATACTTTTAAACAAGAAATGTTTGAGCTAACGGTTACTTTAACCATCATATAAATAATCTGCTCAACTAAATAATGCCCGGGGTCGGGGCGAAATCACAAAAAAACTTAATTCCTTGACTAGAATAATCTTTCCAGAAATGAGTTCGCGTCTACCAGTGACAGTAAATATTATGATTTCACCCAAGATCTTGCATCGCTTACGTCAATGTGACGTCTGTTTCATTATACAGCTTTTACCTAATCTTTTCTTTCTAAGACCCGACGTTCTTATGTCTGTTTCAGAAAGGTCATAATCGCTTGCCAAAGATTTAAAATAAGTAGGATTACACTATTTTGATATTGACGCCGGTTTATAAATTATTTTGCGGTATGTCCGGCCGTCTTTCTTTGTCTACATATACCTCAATTATATTGTCTTTGATGTCATTAAATTAATCTGTGGCTTTAAATTGATCAAAAGGATGTTTTGTTACTACTTCAGTAAGTTATCAATAGATTGTTTAGTGATGATTTCAGTAAAGCTTTTAAAGCTTATTTGAAATGCGGATTTATAATAAACTATGTCGTAGAACTAATTTCACTCACGTATAGCGACCACACAGGTGCACGATTTTTTACATAACGTTAAAAGAGTAGGTACTCGTATATTACATAAATTAAATGCCAAGATAGTAATACATTAAGTACTCGACGATTTGCATCCCGACTTGCTAAACCATTAATAATTCAAACATTTGTACCTATCTATCTACAGCATAACCCTATATATTATTTATTCTTTGGCATAACTATGTTTTTTTCAATCTGCTTGTACCTGTTTATATTCTTGAGCTTTAATTATTTCATCCACAAACTGAGTGAGAATCCTGAGTGTAACAACAGGAGGTACCATGGTATGTTTTCTCTCCGTCTATTTATATCGAACAATATTATTGATCGGCCATCGGCGCGTGCTCATCGCCAAATCACGCCCAACTGTTTCCATTGGCAACGCTGCCATTGTTTCAATCAGCTTAATGATAACACTCAATCTTGTGTGTACTGAAGTGGTCATATCTATAGGATATTTATGAGAAGTCTTAACCACCTGCGATTGTACAACAATAAATTGTCATGGCGCAGCTGGTATCCTCAATCAAAAATCACATTTTTATATCATCTCTAACATTAATAATGCTATCAAAATGCGGTCGAAATGCCAAAACGACGGTCGGCTGTAAAATATAAGCGCCAATTGCTAGGACATCTCCGCAGAGCTATTAAATAAAAGTCTTTTTACATTAGATAAATCGCGTACGTTATTCGGGAACATCTGTCCCTTGCCGATTACGCCCATACATTATGCTCAGTTTGTTGTTTTTAATAAAAAGTTTAATCCGTTCGGTTATGACGGTAATTTGTCAGTCCGATGGAAAAACTTGGTCGATTACCGGTGGCGCTCCACGTATCGGCAAAAGGGACTATCGCAGCCGTTCGCCGCTTTTTTTTTTATTCGCGTGATTATGTCATGTTTATTTATGCATTCGCTTTTGTCTTCCATTAGCGCTTTTTCTTTTTTATCTTTGCCGGCAATGATTCACTTAAATGTATTCACGGTGTTTGGTATTCATGCATTTGCAGCAAACTTTTAAAAACGCAATTCCTTTTCATATTTTTACGTCAAACTGCCGTCCATCGTCCGGAAACTGGTATCATCGAGTTGTTACAGTTTCAACACCTTATAACATCTTACTCTGTACATCCATTAACGATTCAATGCGATCTTAATGAAGAGCCGATAAAATGTATATTGTGTTATTCGTCACGACTCCCGAGCAATTAATTCAGATACTTCTTTTTGGGGTTCTGCTTTATGGTCGTTGAGATTTAGTGACCGTCCCGTCGGTTGATTTGTGCACACATTTTGCCATATTCTTTGTCGTGGATCTTAAGTGTGCAATATATTGTGAGAAACAAATTTCGCGTCGAGAGATCCCTCGTTAAAACTCACCGTTAAAAGTGCTACAAATTAAAAAACAGAAATTATGGAAACACATTTTGTTTATCAGTTATTCTTGATTATTGATGCTACTGTGTCTGTAAATTACCTTTAAGTAATGTTTTACCTGTTTAAGATTCAAGTTATAATAATTATGTATAACCTAATAAAGCACCTTGATCTCCTGTGTCATCGGAAGTTAATTAGCAAATGACCCTAACCTCAACTAGTCAATCGGCCTTTATATTTTTTTGGAATATTTAAAAATCCCCTGAGATCTTCACTTTTCCTTCTCAGTCTTTTTGTTATTGTCTAATGTTTTCTATTACCCGACATGTGTTTTGTGTCTGATTAAAATTTGCGTGGGACATTTATACCTAATCAAATTTTTATCTTGTTACAGAACATAGGTAATGTACAAGCGGAGCTGGAACTCCAAAGACTGCAACAGGAGCAACTGCGACGCCAAGAGATGGTTCGACGTGGACAACACATGTACCCTGGTCCTCCACTAGGACTCTTGCCTTTACTTGAACAGATGAGACCACAACCGCCACCAGCACCTCCTAATGTAAGATTTTAAAACAATTTTATGCTCTAAAGACTGAATCTAGTTCAAATATTCGAACATTAAACTTAATTAGTTAGATATCTTAAATTCAATCGGAGTCTATAGTTTCTGAAGAAAGTTAATAAAAAGGCAACAAATTTAAACAAATTAGAGTAATTAAAAATTAAATTGGTTCCATATATCACGTAGGTATCTATATGTAAAAGGTTTTAAAGTAATTTACGCTATCATTAAAATGAGAATTCTTTCGTTGAATTTTTTTATGTGTTTGTACATAAAAAAAATCTCGAGACAAAAAAGGTATTGTTGTATGTACTTTAACAAGTTTATGTTTTCTTATATCTACCTAGTAGGTATTACCAGCAGCTAAAAGATGAGTGTAATATATCAATAGATTCATTAGGCAACTGAGTAGGTATAGTAGGTACATAGTAATCAATGGTACATAATACATCAGACGATATCAATAAACGTTAGCTAATATCCTGTAATCAGCAATAATTGATATTGTGTTTACATTGAATAAGCTAATCGCGCAATCCTCGATCATATTGAATATGAACTACGATGCAATAAACGAAAGTTGTTCCTCTAGGTAATTACACATTTTTACAAGCAATATGTTATGTAAAAATATAATTAGATGTTCATCATACAGAGTTCATTCGTCATCCAGTTTTTGTCTATTTAAACATTCAATTTCGTGTTTATAGATAACGTAATATCTGTGGTAATATCCTTTCGACTCATCGAATCTTTATTTAGGTACCATCAACAAAGTTGAAGCATGATCAGTTTTGAGACCTTTTCGCTTGCCGCCAGTAATCATAGTTCGCCCTGTCCATTGTTGACAATAAAACGGCCTCTTGTAAAATCTTTTCTCTAGACAATTTACTGACAATGACAATCTACTATTTTATGACGAGCGCATTGTCTGGTTATATTGTGTGAGACACAGGTAGCGGCTGTTCACTGCACACAAAATACACCCTTAAGGTGATCATGCTTCAACTTTGTCGATAGTACCTATCCTACCTATAATGATGAGGTATCCTACCTGTAATGATAACGCTGATTGTTTCTTTTTATATCTAATATTGAATGTTGGAAATGTTTATGGTTTACTTATTAATCTGAATTTCTAGATAAATATTTCCTGTTGCTGTTTGAGTTTTGGTATGATTTCTTATTATGGATCGTAAACAATTGACGAATGTTCGTTATAAATTTACCTACTGAATGTGGGAAATATGTACTATCGACAAAGTTGAAGCATGATCACCTTAAGGGTGTATTTTGCGTGCAGTGACCAGCCGCTACCTGTGTCTCACACAATATAACCAGACAATGCGCTTGTCATAAAATAGTATATTGTCATTGTCAGTAAAGTCTAAACAAAAGATTTTACAAGAGACCGTTTTATTGTCAACAATGGACAGGGCAAACTATGATTACTGGCTGCAAGCGAAAAGGTCTCAAAACTGATCATGCTTCAACTTTGTTGACGGTACCTGCCTACTGAATTGTACCCTA
This sequence comes from Tethea ocularis, assembly GCA_963555595.1. NCBI lineage: Eukaryota > Metazoa > Arthropoda > Insecta > Lepidoptera > Drepanidae > Tethea > Tethea ocularis. The sequence goes on from OY741975.1 coordinate 5,019,578, forward strand.
AAGGAAGATCGATCTTCTACTTAGATGCCTTTTTCATTCGTATAGTTGACCAGTGCAATAATAATACACTTAGGTAATGTAAACTTCTTTTATTTATTATTTCAGAAGTATTTTTATTTATCCTTTTTTTGAGCATTTTTCCATAGAAGTTTATCACCTAATATTGAATGTATATAATCAACTCAAACTTGATTCATCGGAGTTAAAATCTATTTCTTAATCACTCAACAAGGCATCTCACGGCTTTTATCTATACAACACACGTAGGTACGGGATCGGCTTTGGTAAGAGGTATCGCACTGAAGCTCACCTTCCCAAAGAAACAATTCAAAAGAAAAATAAACTTATTTAAATCTAACCAAATCACAAATTACAGGTACAGCCCTCTCCCTGGCCAGCAACAGCCCAGCTTGCTCAGCTGACGGCGAGTGCCCGCTCTCCCCCACCTCAAGACCCTGACGCGCCACTGAATCTCAGCAAGCAACGGTCACCGTCGCCCGCGCAGCCGTCCATGATGCTGCCACGGTTCGTGCCCTACCCACCAATGGAAGAAGCGCCTCAGTATAGCATGCAGAAGGATGAGGACTACAACCCGCAGTGTAACAGTAAGTATTGTTTGAGATTTAAAATATTTTGAATTGACCACAATTTGATTAGAAAATGCGGTTTAAATTAGTCCCACTATGAGAATGTAGTGTAGTAGTGTAGACACATTTTTGTTAGGTCCTCGGATAAGTCTATACAAGAACTGTTCTAGCTGATACTGTTTATGCCTAGCCAATGGAAAATCAGCCCCTAGTAGATCTTCGTTATTTTTGCGGTGCTAATAAAACCTGACCTAATTTAAATAAAATAATCTATGTAAAAAAATAAAATTTCATTTATTTATTTTACATACGCCAGAGAAATTAACTGAGCATTTATATTAAATTGCAAACAATTGAATCGTGAATCCGAGTGACACACTTTCTGCCAGGGATCGCTCCCACATGAATCAGATAATAGGTACGCGTGCACTATGACGCTAATAACGCGTCGTACGCGCGTAAGAGTTCCAAAAATATTAGAAACGGCTGTCTAATCAAATCATTTATTAGCATTACACGTGGTGTAGACATAATCTTGTCAAATTTAAAAGTGGACAAGGTCTATTGACTGATTTTCTACATAGGTAAGGTAACTATTTAGGTACATAATCTTTTCACAGGTACGTAGTTACATAGGTACCATCAACAAAGTTGAAGCATGATCAGTTTTGAGACCTTTTCGCTTGCAGCCAGTAATCATAGTTCGCCCTGTCCATTGTTGATAATAAAACGGACTCTTGTAAAATCTTTTGTCTAGACTATTTACTGACAATGACAATCTACTATTTTATAACAAGCGCATTGTCTGGTTATATTTTGTGAGACACAGGTAGCGGCTGTTCACTGCACACAAAATACACCTTTAAAGTGATCATGCTTCAACTTTGTCGATAGTACATAAATCAAATAACTCCTCATAACAGTCCCTAAGCACTTCGAACCCAAGTTCTAACGCCTTACACTGAGCTATCATATGTTTAACAATGTTTTCCTTTACCAACATTTCGAGCACATAGTTGGATTCAAAACGACCTTCGCCACGTCATTCCACGTGACTACTATCTACTGCTTTTCTTTTACTACTTAATTCTGTTCTAAATTCAATCGAATTAGGTAGACCAAATTTCATCGAATGTATCGCAGGTGTTCGATATACCGTTTGTACAATTATTTATGATATGCTTGATGGCGGTACACCATAAACGATTGGAACTCTTTCACATAATTAGCATTTGATGTTATTTATATAGACTTTTTTTAGGTATGAATATTTATTGGCAATCGTTATATTTTATGTTACTTGTTTCAAATGGTTTGTGATTCACCATTCGATAAAATTCTCCTTTAAAAGTTAGATAATTGGTTGTATCCTAAACTAAGCATTGACACGAACAATTATATAGGTTGAGTATTTTAGAATTTAGGTATCTACTATTATACAGGACAAAAATATATGTAATAAAATGGGAAACAGTTAAAAAAAGCTCCGGTTAGGTTTTACGTAGGTACCTAACTTTAATTATTTTATCTTCGTAATGACAGTGGTGTCTCCTGATTTTTATTAGGAATATTGATAATGATATACGTAATACACAATACGTAATCCACAATAATTCCACAGTATTCGGCGTACCTAATATTCATTCAAAATCAATCTGAAAATCGTGATCTTCTTTTTCATTATCATAAAGCCTCAGGTGATTTTCTAAAGGATCAATTAGACTAAATTGTATCCGGTAAATAAGTCAATGTTCAAAATAATAATCTTAAAAATTACCAAAAAACGATACAATTTTATGAATGATATACAGATAGATAGGTACCTACACTAATAATTTAGACTGTAGATATAAGTCTGTTGCACAAATTATATTCACGTAAAATCGAGCAATAGGTACTTTAATATCCTATCAATTTTAATAACACAAAATTCACTGGTGTTACGAAATAACTGGACCAAAATAAACAAGGAATCGTCTTGAATAAATAGATGGTTATACGTTGAAATGTTAAAATGTAGAAATGTCCCGTGTCGCCGCCAAACATTTTGATGTTTCTCATTTAATTGCTTAATATAATTAATATATCTTGTGCACCGTAAAACGGTTACAGTCCGGTAAATATCGCAGTCGATGTAGGCCATCCCTCGCAAGATTCATTGCGGTTATCGCGGACTAGGTGTACCAAATTACATTACTTACTTTCATACACTTCTATTGATTTATTTTCTACTGCACTAACATAAATGTGATGAACCTTTTCTACTACGTTCTGTCTCTAATTTCATATTCTAATGAGTCAATATTAACCACTGAAATTTTATTCATCTTCACATTTTCACTTCTGCGTGACCCGAGCGAATAGATCCAGATTTAACATTCCATTCAAATAAATCACCGTAGCTTCATCGATAAAGCCGGAGTCTTCTCAGTTCAAGTGTATTCCAAGCCGGTGGTAGAGTCTATTGTAATGATTGTAACTATCGACGTTCATAAGTGCCTTACCAGGGCCTAAACTGAATACCTAAATGAGTTTTTGATTTTGAACCAATATCAAGAAAAAATATCTTTAGAAGTAACAGGGGCCATCGTCACAGCAAATTTTCATAATGGTAGGTACCTGGTAACTACCTACCTATGAGATAGACCGATGAAATGTGGAGATGCACCTTAAGATCTAAAACCGAGATTAATTCGCAAAATACATTAAACATCATTTAAAATTTAAAGATAGGCAGTACACATTAGATTATATTAATTACCATTGATAATCATCTCGAAGTTGAAAATAAATCTTAAGGCGAGTTTTAATTCTTTACGGTTTGTTACATACTTACCTTATGTTTTTGTTTTTATTGCGCTACGAAACAAGTTGAGATTCTTTAAATTTTAGGGCCATTGTCGTTGAGAGGCTTAGTTTACTGTTTTGGTTACGAGATTATCCATATTGTATCGCGTTAAAGGGAAAGCATCAATGGCAAAATATGGACAATGATTAGGCCTACTAGGAGAAGCCGTATTAGGAATCAAAAAACGTCATGCACTATTTTACCACGAAAATACGTAGGTACCTACCGGTCCAAAAGCCTATTATGTATATTCCATACACTTATAATAATAATGTTTATCTTCTGGTAGGTTCAAGATTTAATATTAAGAAAGGTGGCCTTTTTATCAGCAACTATAATAAAAATAACTCCAAAATAGTAGCACTGCTACCTGCGCCGTAAGCTATTTACTAAATTATACAGATTAATTTTTCATCTACCTACGTCCAAATTTTCAGGTTTCGTTGTAGGTACTCCTGTAAATTTGGACGGTGATTAAAAAATCACCAGTATTAGCAATTAAACATTTTGTATTGAATAGATTAGCATTTATATAATACTGATACCTACTATGAATAGTTGGCGCGAACCCAAACCAAAATGGTTACAAAATCGCGAGTGTCGTATCGTTTCCTTTAAAACAAGAGAATTGCGTGAAATGCGAAATAGATGGCGCTCAAGACGCAAACTTCCGCTCTCTTCGTCGCCCCGCCTTTATGTACAATCGTGTACTCATTTTCTAAGAGCTTTTCAATTTATTACTTGATAAAGTAACATTTATCCAAAGGCTTATATCCCAGCAGTGGATGCAAATTCAAAAACTGTCGATTGTGGTAGCATCAAATAAATTATTTTTTGATAAATATTTGACGAAAGGAGATAAAACTAAATTCTTATAAGTTTACGACTCCATAAATTTTAGATTAGGAATTAATTATAGTATATTGTAAAATTTTATCAAAATAAGGCTAATCGGATCGTAAAGATGTGAATTAATTTGAAAGTCAAGTAGGTTTAATCATTGCATTAAAGAAATTAACAAAATGTTAATAATACGATTGCCGTTACCAAATATGAACTTCAATGTTTGCTGTCATTAGGTACAAAATGGCATTGTGATCGACAGTTGTAATAATTTTGACACCTAATGTAATAAATAAATAATAATACATTTTGAATCGGTTCCATTGTAAAAGTTGTTCATATTGACAAGTACTTCACCCCATAAAGCATAAATGAACTCCAAATAATCCTCTATACATGAACACTTTAGTTGCCAACAGTACCCACCCATCATACTCATGCGCAGAGACAGTGTATCGCGCGCGAATCGACCGCCGTAGGATGTTATAAATTATCTAACACCGTGTCAAATTAATTCGAGGAATGCCCAAGCTGAGTGGTAGATGTTTCCCGTTCTGGCATGCTTATTAATTGTCCAGGCACTTGCTTGGGAATCAGTCAAGCGATATGTGACCCACATAATTTAGATGCGCGCGGGGGTGCGCGCGCGCAATAATCGTTATGGAATTTGATTGGTGCAAATGTTGTCTTTAACGTCAACGAGCTTTATTTACGTGCACGCTAATAAAACGAGATCGAGCGCATTTAATTTTACCGTTATGTCATATTGATATTGTGTTGTGTCATATTCATAGTAGATAAGCTAAAGCCACGCATTATAGTTTTTTTCTTCAGATTTTATTTTGACAAATGTGCTATGTAAGTACCTAATTATCCAGCGCATTACTTAGTCAGCATTTAGTTTAAAAAAACATACTGTAGCTACATACTCGTTTCCTAAAATTATAGTAAAATACCTACGTAGGACTATTGGAACATTTAAAGTCTAATAGAACACTTTCCATCAATAGATAAATCGCCATCACAAAAGACGTAAACCAAAAACGGTTCGGTACACTTATTCATGGTTAATCTCTGTTTAACGATTGTTTTACGGCCCGTACTCACTGTAAGCGATAATTTATAGCGTGGCTTAGCGCGGCTTCCGATTGTATCCGTTGCCTATTCCGACAATACGACAGAACATTAACATTTCATATCTTATTTATATTATATTTCGGAGATATATTTTCATAATTTCTCGTAGGCGTATCGGAATTCCATGTTTATATGGTTTTATTGTAGCAATGAATGTCGATGTTTGGATAACGACATGTTAACTAACGTTGATCTGACCAAGCTTTTACCTTACCTTTACCTTTTTTTTGTGTTAATCGTGTAACAATGCTATTTTACTGTCAAATTGTAGTTCTGTTTTAATCTAAGAGATAGATTAGATAATCTAAGAGGTAGAGATACATTTGATGATAGTTTAACTGCTTCAACAGAGATTTTCTCTATTACAGCATCATCTTGGGGTCAATCGCCATCAGAGGAAGCGGAGAAAGCTAAGCTGGTGCGCCAACCGAAACGGGACGAGGCTGGAAAACCTCATATTAAACGACCAATGAACGCGTTCATGGTCTGGGCTAAAGACGAGCGCAGAAAGATCTTAAAGGCCTGCCCTGACATGCACAATTCAAACATATCAAAGATCTTAGGAGCCAGGTGGAAGGCAATGTCGAATGCTGAGAAGCAGCCATATTATGAAGAACAGTCGAGGTTGTCCAAACAGCATATGGAAAAGCACCCAGATTACAGGTGTGTGTTACTGAACTTACCTTTCATATATTTTATTGTTTTTGGTTTAATGGAAGGTTATGGTTACACCTACTATAACTGCACTAAATAACTTTGGAATGGACCTTTGGAAAACACATCAATATTCCAAAAAAAAACACTCTTTATCATCCTTATGACGCCTTATGTAGTATATCAACGATGAAGTGACAAGAACTCCTAACTGACATTTTGGCGATTTCGAGATTTTACGTAGATAGACTTCAAAAAATCGTTTTCGTGAGCTGGCAAGAACAGCTAAATTTATTTTCTAATTTTTTAACGAGTTATTGATTACCGACAATAACTATTATGCAACTGTACATAAAATATTCTGGCAATAGCTCCTAATAAACTAATAGCAATGTAAAGTTTTTTTAGTTTCCTGTAAAATTCTGTTTTTGCACATAGGAGTTCTTGTCACTTCATCCTCGATATGTTAAATTACATAGGGTTTAATTTGATGTTCTGCATTTTTCAGGTACAGACCACGACCGAAAAGGACTTGCATCGTAGATGGCAAAAAGATGCGGATATCCGAGTACAAGAACCTGATGCGCTCGCGCAGGCAAGAAATGAGGCAGCTATGGTGCCGGGACGGTGGAAGCGAGCTGGGCTTCCTTCCTAATCTATCGTCCCCGGGACCGTCAAATTCTTCCCCACCCCCAAATGGAGGGAACTACATGAATCCCGCGTTTTCTCCACCATTATCACCGCGGGAGGAAGATTGAGGAACGGCGCGCGGCTGGCCTTACCCGCACGCCGCGCCCATGTCCCTTTCACACCACCCCTGGTAGTTCTAGAAGCATCTAGAACAAAGCTAAAGACTATTCGATACGGAGGTTGAATCTCTATACCCCTTTCTGTTTACAACTTTCCCTTTCTGTAAATAGACGCGTGAGGGAGATAAATCTCGTTGTAATATCTACGATATAGGTTGTTTATTGCCAGTGTCTCAAATTGGATCTCTCGTTTATACAAATACATTATATTATTAATGAGATTATTCCATTAGTGAATTAAGAAAATTCTGTGACACAGCCCGTGACATAACTTGTAATATTTACCAACAGCGGAATGCATTTGGCTTATAGGATAACATATTCGACTAATGACACGGGTTTCATATGTCTTGTATAAACTTTCACAGGCCCTACGAGTCTGATATTATTATTATTATCGATATTTTGTAAAACCGTAGAAATTTTTGGCACAAAATAGAATATTACCTATCTCATTTTACAAAAGTGTAATTGTGCCAAACGTGTATTAAACCAAGTAGACAATTAGAAGAAAGTGTACATAGATAATTATTACTTTATGTAAGGTTGTTCGTTTGACATTATTTAAATTAGCAAAGTTAACTGGAGGAAACCGTTAACTGGTTTCAACTGGTCGAGTTGCAGTGAATTATGTAAATAAGTACAATTCCCATTTTGTAGATAGACATTTAATGGTTATTTTCAAGGAATTACGGCAAAAATATATAACGTAACATTCAGAGATTTAATTGTTAGTTTTAGTTTCATGTTATGCGTACTTTGAATCTTGAATATCGTGTGGCCATGTATAATAAATAAATCTTTTAAAAAAAATAATCTTATGTAATAATGTAGATGTAGACAGTAAGCGACTAAAATGTATCAAGCCAAAAATTTGAAGCGGAATGCTTGAAAATTTGTGTTTTGAACACGTGAACTCGATAAAACCCAGTGAGATAAAAGCATAATGATTTTTTAAATAATAAAACGGAATACTCATAGACTTAGTAGGAATCTGTAATAGAACTGTTTTTAAATAGTGTGCAGGTCAAAAGTATATACTTATAGAATATTAAATGAGGAAAAATTTGTATGAAAAAAAAGCGTATTTATTGTGTATAAAGACACAGATAGTTATATTATGACTGCATATACTTACATATAAATATAAACAGAAAAATATCATTTTTGAAAGCGGAATATTTTTCTTTAAATAACTACAGTAAACAATTAAGCCTAGTGATTGCACCAGTAATTAAAATGTCAATTCTAGATTTGTCAATTTGTTTCATAAACAAAGTAAACAAACAAATTCTTTTGTTCTACGTTCTATTAGATAAACCCACCGAAATAATGTGGGATCATTGTGACGGGCCTTACATTAGTAACAGACAGTTTAAACATTCTTAACTTGCTAGTTACATTTCCGCAAATGTTTTACAAAAAAATCATTTTACCAATTAAAATTTGAGAAACATATGCACCATGTTAGAATAAGCAGGAAATTTATAAATTTTACATTCGATGTGAGCTGAGTAAATCAAAATATGTTCTAAATACATGAAGGTAGAGTTGAAATTCTACGACGTAGTAATCAAAAGTCACAAGCATTCAAGTTTAAGCTCTATTTTCATGTTATATAAGTGTATTATGATTTGTCATTTGCGCCGGGCAACAATCTGTGTGGTCGATGACGTAAAGCCCTTAACAAAATATAATTAAAAAAATATTCGCTTTATCAAATCGTGCAATTTATATAAGTAGATAATAGATTAGTCTACACGCATAATTAACTACAATTTACTATAATAGTTATTAGAACAAAGTTGTATAGATACACTTAGTACTTGTAAAATGTTTAAAAACACCTTTGTTTCATGACGTCGTTGATTGCCATTTTTTTAATTTTGTTATTTATTTTTCTAATTATAAATTTTTGTTTTTGTTTTCAATTTTTCTCTTCTCTTTAAGTAATTGTATGCCAGTAATTATTCGACTTGACGTTTAGCGTTATAATAAGCGTAAAACATAAATGTGTATGTGAAATTTAATGTTCATAATATAATAAGTAGCGTTTATTATTCATAGTAAATGTGTAAGGGTTTAGAACAGTGCCGTTAAATTATTTATTTTTTATGTTGAATTCAATGTAAATAGGTATGCGAATATTTTGATGTAAACGTTAGTAATTGTGGTTATTTAATTATTGATACTTAATATTGTGACATTCTGCGAGTAGGATCTCACTGGAGATTTTTTTTTATTTATTGAAATCTTGCCATATATCAGTAGATAACATCTGAATATGTACTGGTTACTTTACGTACTTAAAAATTTGATTTTTGTAATTTTAAAATTAAAATGTTTTGTTAAAATTCAGCATGCCGCATTACTTAGCATTCGATAATGTTTCAGATGTGTAAAGTAGGTAGATTTTAGGTTTTAATACCTAGTGTAAACCAGGACACATTATTTAAAATTGTGCCAAAACCCAAAAGTATATTGAAAAATAAACATTTAAAAAATAACGCCATGTTTGTTTCATTTAAATTACTCACTAGTTATGTCCTATAATGGGTGATTTTTAATCATCAGTTTTAGTATGGGACCAAACCTGAAATCACGAAAAAAAAAACTTTTAATACATAACATCAATCTTGTTCGGTCAAAATGTATGAAAAGTTTTTTTTCGTGAAAATTTAACATATAAATAAAAACAATTGAACATAAGTATACAGGATACTTATGTTCCTAATAATTATAATTATGAAAGTGTGTTTGTTTGTTAGTAACCTCTTGATTACTAACACAACCAAACATGATAGACTTTGGCAGGTACTTTGTCTATGTCATAGACAAAATACCTGCCTGCATGCATAAGAGACTATGCCTATAAGGCTACTACGAGTATAACAATTTTAAATCTCGCGTTTAAAAATAAACATAATGTGTACATTTCTCACGCTATCACACTTTATTCAATAAAACAGAATTTACGAAGCAATTGATACATTTATTACGAACAAAATATGGCTAGTAATAGTACAATATTAGAATAATATCTTTACTATGATATGGCTACATATAATTTATTGCATATACAAAAATATTTTACTAAAATATTATTTACATTTTGTTATATTAATTCATACACGACAGTAATTATGAAACGTCCTTTAAGTACATACGTAAATTCGACTGTAAATTAAGTATTTGGTAAAGCTACGATACAAAAATATCGTCAGACACAGTTCATCGTAATAACAGTACGATAATGATAATTATGAACATGAATTTCAATTAATAAATTGAATTCTACAAAAATGAGGAATTAGTGAAGGGGTCTAGAGAAATGGATGTCGATAACTGCCACAGCAATGATGCTTTGATGTCATAAATGTTTTAAAAATAGATTAAATGATCTAAAAATAAAGAAATCAAAGATTAAATCATAAAAAGCATTAAAATTCACTACATATTTGATGTCTCCATGTGTTTTTAGATGTTTATGCAATGGTTAGTATTTTATTATTTATTTTTGACGCTGTCCACTAGCCTATTGCATAATCATTAAATTTCGATGACAAATTATCGACAAACATCTTGTCTAGAGCGGCAGGACCCCGATTCTGCTATATGTTAATTATATACTGCTTCGAAATTTAAAATATTGAAATTAGTTGCATAAAACATGCTAACTATAAAATAAATAAGAAAAAATAGGTACCTTAAAAAACCTTTACATTCCGAATTAGTTCATAAGTATACGCGAGAGGCGCTGTGCTAATTTCTATGTGCAGTTTAATAAACATGTTGTAAAAAATGCGTTAGTAGCGTCTGCAAATATATATTATTATATATATTTTTTCATACACACCGGATAGATTTATGTTTTCGACCGCTTTTATTATACCTCATACCGTGAAATAAGTGGTAACATAATAAAATATTCGATGGTTGATTTACTAATGTGCACTATACTGGGTGTAAGTGACATCATAACGAAAACTTATTAGTTTTACTATAATAGTAATTTCCACATTGTGGTTTAAATGAAAGCAAATATATTAATTTAGATTGTTTTTTATGATGATGAACATAAACATAGGAAAACGAACGCATACGAACGCATTCAAACGCTGAGAGGTCCATATATAATCCAGGAATAATCAATGTTTTCGTTACAATGTCACTTAACTCCAGTATTAAAAATACAGTGAATAAATAGCTTTTAATTAACGTTAGCGCTCTTACACACGGGCGGGTCTACGGCTGCCGCCGACACATGAGCTAACGATGGGCTGATATTCTAAATTTAAAGGTCAACGGCTGTGATGATATGATGAGTCGACGCGCAGTTACCTCTGCCGTTGAACATGCCGCTCGTGCGTATGAGCGCTTAGTGAGATTATTCAAAATATCATAATATTATGCTCTTAACAACAAACCAGCTTCAATCATACTGATTTGAATTCAATTTATAATCTATCAACAGTTAGTTAGGCAGTTGTCGACCGATAGTTATTATTTAAAAAATAAACAGATAATATTGCAAATGTTTTATTTTGTTAACTCTAACATAAGTGAAGTGTACAACTATCTTTCATCTCATCAGGTTTAAATAATAAATAATAATAGTTGATATTTCATACAATGTCATACAATACACATACTGTGTCTCACCGTGGTCAGTGATGATATGACCGAAGGTGGTGAGCACACAAAGCTTAGTAGTGAACTGGTTCTCCTATAGGAAAGTGCAGCTAAACGTTAGGTGCTTGGTGACTGATTCTCAACATGAGGGAGGCAGCCAGATAGTGTTCACCTGACACTAAAAAGTACCCTACCACCGTATTATGGTTTCCCCATGATGTTTTTCTCCACCGAAGGCTAAATACTAGAGAGCTATTCTCTAATAGCTATCCCCTTATAAAATTACATATATCTTTAAAAAATATGACTACAAAATAATAGAGAGAGCTGGACTGCGATATATTGATATAATAGTATTTATATTATTACATGATTTAATTAAAAATATGCAATATTATATTATAAATATAAGGTATCTAGGAACTCGAAAGGCATAAGTACATTGATTTTGGGTTTTTTTTTATCATAGACAATATCGAAAAAATGCCTGTGATTGTTGAATTTCTGAAGATGACAAGTTGAACTAGTATAAGGTAGGTTAAACTACGATACATAATAAGCTGGGATTCACTGGTTACATGTAATCGGTTCAAATCAGAACCATTTATTATTTCAGTCTATTGGAAAGACCTATATTGCGCAAAGGATATTTTTATTCTGAATTATCATATGGGTATATTCTCATTTGTAAGATTTTTTGCATAACTTATTTAATTTTCGGACTACAAGATGGGCATAACTTAACTTTATTCAATTCTAAACAGGCACCGTGAAATGTGTGACCACAGTAAAAAACCCACAGTCCGCCATCTTTGATTAACACTTCATTTTGCAATGGCAACCCACAAAGCGAGCAATCTGTTACACCATGGTTAATTATAGATATATTTTCAACAATACCAGATAATGATAGTTTTTTTATTTGTTCGGAGTCGTATTCTTGTAACGTTGTATCTTTTAGTGAAGACAATCCCCAATGCGATGATTTGGCAGCAATGGTAATAGGTAATGCTGTATTCTTTACTTGTCCGTTAACTGTTGTTCTGAGGAGCTTGCATATCTGAAAAGATGCGATCAAGCATAAGTAAATATAAAACAAATTCGACTTATGGTATAAAAGGGCGTCTGATCTTCACACACATATGATTTATGGAACTTTTAGATGTTCGTTCGCTCGTTCGACAAAATCACAGAGATGAAATTACAAGCTTATTTGTTTTTAATCTAGGAAAAAACATTCACAGCCAATCGATATCACTAGGAAAAAGTTGATTATGAAAATAATTTAGTGTAAACGAAGCATAAAATATAATTACCTCTTCCCTCGAATCTTCAAATACATAGGAACTGTATAAAGTATCAGTTAGTTTACTGGCTGCTGTGACGTCATACTTGTCATAAATCGTCACCATCAAACAAGTATGGTAGAACTTCATTGTCAATGCACCAGGGTCGATTAAATTCGCGTATTTCTCCATCAACTTAATAGCATTTTTTCCGCCAATTGATTTGATCATGAGACGTCCCAAGTCATCCCAGCTTAGAGTTTCTTTTACTGACATATGATTAAATTTCGTCCCACAATTTAAACATATATTTGCGTGTAATGTCGCGTATAACTGCACTGTTTTTTCCCAAGTATCTATAGTGAATTGCGGTAGAAACGAATGCAGTAAAGCTTCATCCAACATTTGTAGCAGTATCCTGAGTATATTTAACAAATCCTCATTCCTTCTCAAATAAAGTATCTTCCTCCACAAATATGGCATCTTTTTACAAATATCATAGCATTGGTCCCTCGTTTGTGTCGACCATTGTTTCTCTAAAAAATCATCAATTAATTCAGAGAATACTGGCGTTTGGTTGGTCCGGGCATAGGGAAGCGGGAAACCACAATCGCAGCCGAGATTCAAAAGTTTCTGAGTTTTCACATTGACCGATATGCAAGAGTCTACGAAGTACTTGTACAAAACTTCATCTCTTATTATAGATTCCAACAGAACCTCTTTGTTTGACGACTTACTTAAAAAGTTAAGAAAAATGTTATTGGGAACAAATTTTGACTCTTCGACTGCTTCTATCGACACGCAGTATTTTTCAAGAAGTAACATAAGATCGTAGATCTGACTAATATCACAGGCGTAGTTTTCAATAGTAGAAATTAAATTCGATTGTTCAGTTTCCTTACCGACTACACTTAATCTATAATATTGATACAACGATTTGCACACTTTATCTTTTTCTAAGCTAGTATTATCTATTTCTATGGCCTTTTGACTAGATTCTTTGTAAATAATATCATTGTCTAATACAACGGGTGTTTGTTCCTCCACAGCTGTGTTTTCTTCGCGAGAAATTCTCTTGGGTATAATCATATCTGTTACTGGTTGTTTATCATTACTGAGATTTTTCATTTTGCCACCTAAATCATCCCATTTTTCTTTTAAAATCTTTTTGCTTGTATTGAGCTTATCTGATACAGATGAACCTATTTCTTTGAGAGTCTGCATCGCCTCTGGTGGTAACGTTGTAAAATTGTAATCGTTATGTCTCGAGCTCTCCAAATTATCATCTAACAAGGTGGTTTGGGCATGATACGTATTATCCACGATATAAATACCAGACTTTAATTGAGTAGCATCATTCAATTTCAAACTATCAAACTTTTCTAAAACACTCTCAATGCTCTCCAATAGTTCTTGATTCTTTATCTTATCCCTCAATCCTGCCAAGATATGTAACTTAGTAGATACGTCATCAGAAAGCAAGTGTTCGCTAAAGAAGGCACATAATTCACCGCATAGAGCATACTTTTCGTCAACGTAACATTTCACTAGAAATTTGTCGATTTTCATAAACCGCAAATTAATTAGAGAGCCATTTGATAACCATACATATAACATGTCATGTTGCACTTTGCAATCTACAATATCTTTGTAGGAATCAAACCAAACCGTGTCATCAACATTATCAACATTCAAAAAATATATAGCATCCTTTTTAAATGAAAATATGGCACCATTGACACAGAAAATTTTGCTAAAATTCACTGATTGCCCTTCATTACCACTTATATTTTCTATGCTAACATTTTCATTTTCATATGAATCAACTGATACAATTTTCATAGGCCGTTTACCTAAAACTTGTTTGAATTGATGTGTTCTCTCAACTGTGCCTTCAATGGAAGCCTCCCAAAGTCTCGAAGATGGCCTTGCACAGAAAATAGAAGTATTTTTTAATTCTTTACTTACAGCAAATCCAAGATCATCACTTACTATGTTATACTTTTTGACTTCTGTAAAATCTTGCACCATATTATTAGCAGTGATGTTTTCTATATTCTTTTCTTTATTAACAAAACAAGCTCCATATTCACCATCTCTTAGTTTCTGTCCAATTTGTCTGTATTGCTCTTGAGATGTGTCACAGATGTAGCATCGTGATAATGTGGACACTAATAACATGCATGATTTCACATCTATTTGGCATATCCGTGAGTCCAAGTTCATGATTATTTGTGATGAACTCTGGAACATGGTTTTCGCCTGGAATTGTAAAATTGTACACAGTTTTACTAATTTAACATGATGTTAATAAGACAGTGATAAGAGATAAAAAATAAAACGCCATGAGAAACAGTCATCTGAGGGGAAAGAGTCATTAACTCTGGTAGTGGGTGATCTGAGCCCTGGGTGTTACTGGCGTCCTTGAGCTACAGTCATCGCTTACCATCAGGCGGGCCGCATACTTTAACTTTTGTATAGTGGATCAATATTTTTTTTTTTTGTTCTACAACATAATTACTTATATTTAGGCACTGATAGGCTACTCTTGTCTGACTGAGCTATTATGAAACATCATTGAGATGTGTCAGATAAAAGCACAATTGCTAGTGCAATATGGTTGAAATTCTGATGAAAACCAAGCAATGGCAGTTACTAATCAATATGCTGACACAATAATAAAAAGTCGAGCAACAAACTTCAGTGTGTCTGTGCAAAGAAGAAATACCTATGAAGTTCTATTTAAATAAAATAATTTGGATTTGATTAGAGAGAAGAAAACTTACAATGAAACCTTGCATTTGAAGCACAGATATCTTTCCAATATCATCTCCAGTGAAGAGCATGTTGTTACTCCATATCATGGCGGTTACCTCATTGCCCTGGTGTTCCTTTGACGTCACACTTGAGTGGCTGCCTCTGAGCGACTGGTCACACTCAGTGACATTGATAACTCCTCGGCCGTTGGCAAAGCCAATGTGCTTCTCATCTGATGATATAGCCAGCCTTGTGATAGTCCCATCCTGAAAATAATTTGATTAGTGTTATTTTAATCAATCTACACTAATATTATAAAGACAAAAGATTTGTTTGTTTGTAGGACTGACAAACTTAAAAAGTGAACTATAAAGTGCAAAGTGGCATTCAATACTGTGTGTGTGATACATCAGCTACATAAATAAAGTAAATAATTAATAAACTCATTAGTACTTGACTGATTTCAAAAATTAAAATTATATAATTACAATATAAGGTGCAACAGGCCATGCATATGTCAGACAGATAATTTTTCTGAGTCACAGCACAGGTGCATTGGATGCGATTATACAACTATTTTAAAACTATTTTGTGACATATGAATAATTTAAAATCCACATCTCACCTTATTTGGTATAAGCTGTATAAATTCACATGGATTCCTATTGAAGATGTAGATACCTCCACTGGTTGCTCCAAATGCTATCAGTGACTTGGATATATCAAAGCATGTGTACTGAAATATTATAAACATGATTTTATTACATAAATCATGAATACTCTATAGTTTGATCTAAATTTTCTACTAGAATCTTTAACCATTATCTGCTGGTTTAACGGTGAGCTTTTTAATAACTAAGCTATTGCTATCACATCCAGATCATCCTCAAAATGTTATTCCCATTCCTGGGATAACAAATTGTTTACAACCTATTCTCAGACCTACCAAATATACAAAAAAACTAGTCAAGCCATTGGAGGAGATTGGTGACAAACACTGCGACACAAGAATTTTATATATTAGATATTGTGAGTGAGTCAGTAATCTCCTTCTAGCTAAGATCATTTAGGTGCAAATCAAACCAGCCTGTATCATTGAGTGTGATGCATATAAAATATGCTATCACTACTAACCTATACAGTGAAGGGAAACATTATAAGGAAGCCTGCATACTTGAGCAGTATGCCAATCTACACTGGGCATATATTGTGATGGATTATGACTTATTCTCCCAGCATTTAGCCAGGTTATTGGATTTTAATTATGTTTATAGCCATTCTTCTATTACCAGATATATTTATAGTGAGAGGGAAAGGAATAGCAAACAATAAAATACAACCCCAAGTTGAAGGTAATGATGATAATCTAGGTAGGTACCAAAATGGTAAAAGTCACGCCCATAGTCGTACCCAAATACAATACCTAGTGTGATAAATATTTAATAGGTAGGTACATTAGTTTATACGAACTGTGTTTACGTCAGGCTCTATAAGAAGACAATTTTGAGGTACGTATATTTAGATTGTACTTACCTCACATTGTTTTGAACAAAAGCCAATGGAAAATAAAGCAACTAACCTTTATTCGTTGGCCACTTTTTATAGGATAATTTATAGATTCTGTCAAGTCTGGAAGTTCTTGTAATATGTACGGAGGCAATTTAGAACAAGACATTATTATAAGAGCATTTTTTAATTCATAAATCGACCACAAAATTATTTAAATTATTTATTAATTCACGCACTGAATAAATAACACATTTGACAATTTGTTTGACATCTGTATTCTGTATTTATTTGTCACTGTCAGACAGACAGACTTCATTCATTACGGATGGGCCGGCAGATACGATGTTAACTGAATATCGATACAGTACATAAATTCAATGAAAAATGGTGATATTTTATTCTTCCTAGACTAATGGCCTAGTCTAAAAAAGTCCAGTTATAGTATCACCCATAAAAAAAAGCGTGGTTGCTAGGAGCCTATGAGTACGCGAAGCTAGGTTGCTGCATTATGCGACGCTTGGTTGTTATGACCACAGTGTAATACAAATTGTTAGTGTATAACTACTTAGTTTGGGATAAGATGGCCGTGCGTGGTATCATTATTATCTCTTTATTGCTCTTTATCCTTATTTTTTTTATAACATTAATCAATCAAAAATAGGTATTATAGAATAGAAAAAAATAACAACAACAGAATCGGGACCAATGTAAATTGTTTCTTTTGTATAGTCAAAAATAATACAGTCCAATATATTTAATTTATTGCTTTTAAAAACAATATACGTTTAATAGTATGATTTGATACAAAAAGATTCGATACTATCTTATATCGATACAAAGGCATACGTGGACTTATATTTTGTGCATCCCTTTACTTTTGACATTGCGGCTTGACATTGACAGGCAGAAAATTTATGTTGCCACCTTGTGAATATTATTAAGTAACTAGAAGCAGACATTATTTTTACGGTTAAAGAGGTACTTTTTTATAATAAACTAGCGACCCACTTCGCACGGGTTTTCTGTACTATGTATATAAATGCATGTACCTACTTATTATATTTATAAACCTTCCTCTTGAATCACTATAGGTATCTATTATTGAAAACTGCATTAAATAAAATCCGTTGAGTAGTATAAAAAATCTAAGCGAACAGACAACGGAAGCAACTACATTTTATACGATGTAAAGATGTTTAATGTTCATAGTCCATTCTATTACAAAATTACTATATCAATAAATGACCATTTTTCGTACCAAATTATATGTAAAAATTAAGAGTAACAACAAAGGAAAAGAACCGAACCGTTCATTTTACAGTAGAACTGTACTTAGGTAGGTTATTTCTACATTCATGCGATACGTAGTTATTTTTAAATTGTGATGTATGTTAAAGATAATTACATAATAAGTAGTTCAAGGAAACTGTTCATTCACCGTAGTAGTAGGTAGGTAGTGTTGTCTAAATGAATCCATAAAGCAAGCCAAAATCTTTATTATTAGTAGGATTACTTACCTAAAGTAATTATGTGCAACGCGATACTCAGGCGTTTAGTGCTTACCAGACTACAATAGACAAAGACTTTCTTTCCAGTAGGCGCTCACTATCTGTGTGACGTCAAATATTATGTAGGTACTTAGATAGAATATACCAGACACTCAGATTACCTACTAAACAATATAGGTTATAAATCTGTGACCACACAACTCTCATACAGTCCGCTGCGCTATCGCGTAGGTCCTACTAGAGAGTAGTTAATACTTATTAGAGGTGCTATGCATTAGTACCTACCTATACCTACAGTAACAATGCTTCTGAGAAGCAACTCACATATTATTATGCCTACTTTGGCAGGATTGTCTGATTTGAAATCTTAGAAAAGGTACCTACATAGTTTAAGGTACGAAACCATGTTATAACTCTTTTCATCATCATCATATCAGCCGAAAGACGTCCACTGCTGGACAAAGGCCTCCCCCAAGGATCTCCACGATGGCCGGTCTTGCGCTAGCCGCATCCAGCGGTTTCCCGCGACCCTAACAAGATCGTCGGTCCACCTTGTGGAGGGCCTGCCCACGCTGCGTCTTCCGGTTCGTGGTCGCCACTCGAGAACCTTTCTGCCCCAGCGGCCGTCGGTTCTACGAGCGATGTGCCCCGCCCACTGCCACTTAAGTTTGGCAATTCTTCGGGCTATGTCGGTAACTTTGGTTCGCCTGCGGATCTCATCATTTCTGATCCGATCTCGCAGGGAAACTCCGAGCATAGCCCTCTCCATTGCTCTTTGGGTGACCTTGAGCCTTCTTATAAGGCCCATCGTAAGCGACCACGTCTCTGCTCCGTAAGTCATCACTGGTCGAAGACTTTCGACTTGAGACACTGCGGCATAACTCTTTTGTCACAGAGTAATAACAATACTACGTAGGTACCTATTGCTAGATAGGAAGACAAGGGTAGTCTAATAAAACCTTACAAAGTTTGATCAAAGGAGGGAGGTACCAGGGAGGTATTAAACAAACCGGACAAGTTCGATGCTGACTCGCGCACCGAGGGTTCCGTAATTTCATATGTTACTTAAAATAGGTACCTACCATAGACTTCTTTTAAGTTTTCCTGTAATCTATAGGTAAATAACTATATTCTGTATCTTTTTCAAAAAAATTGGGCTGGTTTTGGAAATTTTCGCATATTATTGAAATAACTTCAAAACTATTTATCCTAAAATTATAAAACATAATATAATTTTATTTCATATTATCACAATGAACAATTTTATTTGATATGTCACACTATAATATAATATTACATCATGGTTCAGTAGTTTCGGGGTTAATTGGCTGTGACAGACGGACGGACAGACAGATCCAATACGGGTTTAAATTTTTAGTTACGGAACCCTAAAAATGATAACTATTGTATTGTAATTGGAGAAATTTTTTTTTTAACTATTTTGTATGCATGTGTTTGACCACAACCTCACCGTGGTCAGTGATGATGTGGCCAATGGTGGCACACAAAGCCTAGAAGGGAACTGGCTCTCAAGTGTAGCTGTTGGACCACGCCGGAAAGTGTTAGGCGACAAATCGTCTTGGTAGCCCGTCAGGCGGGTACCTACTACAAAGTACCTACATCTTCATAATAATTAAAATTTCATTATAATCGGTATTCTCCACACATAGAGAATGACATCAGAATAAAGGAGAATGCACTTGCAATTGGTTCTAGCTATATTCTTTAGGTCAAATGTTATCTAAACAAACTACTATTATGTTATTTTACTTTATTGCATATTTAAGGACAAGACATAGCCATATATACAAATAAAAGTAGGTTACTTAATTTTCTTCATAATAGGTATATATTTTTTTACTAACTATAGGCCTTTGTTTAATCACAAACTCACCGTGATCAGTGATGATGTGGCCGATGGTGGTAAGAAGGGATTATGATACCCTAAATATTAAATAGCCAGCACGCTATGGTGGGTTTTGTTGGCACGATGTTCTCCTTTACTCGCATTGTTCCTTAAAATATTGGTAGGATTAGAAGTAGAATAATTAGGATCGTTCTAGAGATGTTTTTCTGGATGGTTTCTAGAATCTATGGTATGCTATATCTACGTACCTATTCAAATCAGTTAGCTTCTTTCCAGATTTATCCTACTTGTATTATAAATGCGAAAGTTTGTGAGTATGGATGGATGGATGGTTGGATGGATATTTGTTACTCTTTCACGCAAAAACTACTGAATGGATTTGGATGAAATTTGGAACACAGATAGTTTATAACCTAGATTAACACATAGGATACTTTTTATCCCGGGAAAACATAAGATCCCCCGGGATCGCGGGTGAAACCGCAGGCGGAATCTAGTATATAATTTTCTTTAAAATATAATGGCAAAAGGTTATGTTGGTCGCCTTGAAACGACTTGTAGTTACAATAATAATTGTTATGCATAACGTTACGAGTTACTCATTTAGATACTATTATTACATTGTATCTAGAATAAAATAACCCTTAACAATTTAATCATACTAACGACTAAGTAATTTATGCATTATTATGTCCAAGCATTTCGTATTCTGCCCTCTCCAAACAGCATTGTTCTTGAACTGTTACAAAATGTATTACAAATTGTTAATTATTTTATTATCCTTCCATTTAATTTTGGGCGATAGAAGTTTCACTATAGTTCTTGATACGACAGAGTCTATGCAGGAAGAGATCGACGTGATAAAAGCCAATATTGGACCGGTCTTAGAAATTGTTGGCAGTCAATCCGATATAGGAAGTTACATTGTAGTGCCATTTAACGATCCGGGTAAGTTATCTTTGAATTCTAAGCATGTTAAGTGTTGATTCGACTAATGTGACAATGTCTTTCATCACGACACTCGTCATTCGGATAGTAAACACCTACCTATGATTGTCTGCTAGTAAGGTAGAGGTAATAAAAACTAGGCTGAGCTTACAGACAAAATTTGATCTATTTCATCCTCACGGATTAAGTTGCTGTCGCATAGTACCTAC
This sequence comes from Tethea ocularis, assembly GCA_963555595.1. NCBI lineage: Eukaryota > Metazoa > Arthropoda > Insecta > Lepidoptera > Drepanidae > Tethea > Tethea ocularis. Next base: position 5,041,172 of record OY741975.1, read on the forward strand.
TTAATTTTTTCTTCACTGACGGTCCTTAGGTTTAATTTAGAAACTGCAAAGATCTAGATTCTGGTATTACTTAACTACTTCCTTCTCTAACGTAATTGGCTCAGGTTTATTACTCAATTTAATATGCATGTTTTTTTTATAGCATTTCTTAACAAAATATGAAAATACCGTAAAAAAAGACTTCATAAAGTGAAATTAAAATCGGCCAAGAAACACGGAAGATATAAGCTTTTTAAACTACTAATTAGACAGCGATTAGACAGAGAGATCAGACATAGGGTGTGACGATACACGATTATGTCATATAAACTCCATGCTAAATTCTGTTTTCCTAGAGATATATAGGAATAAATCTTTGATATCGGCTTATATCTTGGTTACTTTTATTAAAGCACAAAAAAAAACATGCATATTCCCTGATACTCATTTTTTTTAATTTTGCCGTTATCACCTTGCGATCAGCTAAGCTTAATGTAGGTCAGTCGGTCATGTCATGTAATACAGGAATCTGGCCTGTAATGGACTGAGTTTCTTTAGTAAGTTATTAGAATGTACTTATTAAGCTAATAACTTTCCTTTATAATTATAATTTTACAGATGTTGGACCTCCAATAGTAAAACTGACCTCTCAAGAGCTTACTGATTCACTGGGAACAATAACAGCTACCGGTGGAAATGATTGCCCTGAGAATACTATGGCTGGTATCGAGAAAGCGCTTGAAATCAGCAAACCAGAGTCTTTTATCTACGTGTTCACTGATGCATATGCTAAAGACAACAGCAAATTTAATTCAATAGCAAACTTATGTAGGAATACTCGTAGTCAGGTAAATTGTATGATATTTTTATTGTAACACTAGCGACCCGCCCCGGCTTCGCACGGATGTACAAATCTATGAATTTCCCGGCTTTTCTGTACTATAGTATGTATGTATTATACATATAAACCTTCCTCTTGAATCACTATATCTATTTAAAAAAGCCGCATCAAAATCAGTTTCGTAGTTTTAAAGATCTAAGCATACATAGGGACAGACAGACGGGAAGCGATATTGTTTTATACTATTAGTTAGTAGTGATGATGATAGTGATAGTGAAGCTACAATTTGCCTCGCTTGGGTATTCTGAACTAAGCAGCTCGAGAATAAAACATAATACGCTTTACGCTTGCCGGAGTCTTCTCAGTTCAAGTGTAGTCCGAACCGGTGGTAGAGTCTATTGTAATGATTGTAACTATCGACGTTCATAAGTGCCTTACCAGGGCCTAAACTGAATAAATGAGTTTTTGATTTTGATTTTATATTGTTGTATTTTAAAGCACCATGACAGAACATTAAACAAGTAGGAATATATCTATACTAGTATTATAAACCTGAAGAGTAAGTTTATTAGGAAGATATCCAGAATGATATATAAAATGAAATTTATATCACGGTTACATAATGTGTCAAAATACTTGATTTTATTATTATATTTCTCAGGTGAACATTTTCCTAAGCGGCAGTTGCGGTACGCAATCGGGAAAAAGTCAGGGGAACTTAACTTACGTATATTATGACGTCACGAAGGCTTGTTCTGGTTCCGTTTTTCGTTTCGATTCTGCTAACTTAAGACAGGTAAGTACTATGCATAACTTATCTACCAAAGACTGATTTCATCGAAATTACTAATTGCATAGATTACAAAGTTTACATCGCCATATTGGGACTTTGTGTTTTTGGACCACTCTCTGTTTATTCTGCGGTCTCAATAAAAATAGTCAATAATAGAAAATAGTAATACAAATATAGAATCGCACACAAGAAAAGACCGCTGATGAACATAGAAAAAATATTTCCGGGGCAATCGGATTGAAATATTAAATTTCCAAAAAAAACAAATTTAATAAAAATTGAAAATAATTAGTTTACCTACCTAACCTTCAGAACATAATAAAATCTAACGTTTTTTATTTCAGGCGTTTAAATATATAAAGGAAATGACAAAAGTAGAATGGACTGATATAACTCATGACGTATTTACAGAATACAAACAACTATCTGTGAGTTCCATTATTTCTCGCTACACTATGCATTAAACAAGTTCCAAATTGTTAGATATAAAACTATTAGCTTTGACTATTAGTCATAAACTACTTCCTCAATTTCCTGACATCCTTCCTCCGATAAAAAATTGACCCCCTTTTGAACAATGCAAAGCATTTAACTACAATCATTGTAGTCATGTTAATTATAAACAAAGATCTCTTTGATAATAAACAAAATACAATTTAAACAGGCTTGCTTAATTATTTCATCATCAGCCTGTCTTGTTTTCAAATTTCAATAATTTAAGTTCACGCAATCTGTACCTACTTACCTAACTCTCAATTCAGCCCTTCTCTATTCGTCGTATTGACATTCACTCCTCTCTTAATCATGTTATCTTTCACACAATCCTTCCATAACTTCTCATATTACCTTCACATAATCCATTCATAACTTGTGTGTCATGAACATGTCTTTCATATTCAAAATAATGTATATTATCTCTTTTAGTCACATGGCTTTCGAAACATAAAAATAAACTTTTTTTGGGAGCACCAAATTTTGAACAGCAAATTTGTAGTAACAAAGATGAATCCTCACTACTAAAATATGATAAGGTTATTTATCTGATGCATGTATGTTAATTATTTCAGTTTTCAATAGACTCCTATACAACTGACTTCGTTGTGGCGGTATCAGGACAGTATCCAGTTATACAAATTGTTGATGGACAAAGTAATACTCCAAGGATTGAAAAAATGATTGATACGAGACATTCATTGGTAAAGTCTTTCCATATTCTTCCTTAATATACCATTGCAATTAAGGGTACCTATACCTTCGGTTGGAGCGCGAAATTCAAATTTAACATGTTGAGAACTTACTGAGCTGCCATTTGCAAAAAACGTTAAAAAAAATTGAATTTCGCGCTCCAACCGAACGTTCCCCCTTAACTAGTTTTCCTATAATTTAACAAGATAATACTTCTTCCTTTCAGTTAGGTATATTATCATACTGAGATTCAATCAGTAAATATATGATATAAGAAAACTTACAAAAATATAAGTAATTTTTCAGGTCGCCCGATTTGTACAACCAGCAGTTGGCGAATATGTCATCATCATACGGTCTCAAGGAGTAACATCATCAACTCTTTATAGGAAAAATAAATTGCCATTTAAATTTGGATTTTGTACAAGATTACCCAAGAGCATGAAGGAAACTAGCACAAAGCCTATGCCAGGTACGAAAATACGTATAGGTTTTTTGCACAATTCAGATCTGACACTGTTAATGCGGCAAAATTAACTCCCATGATTTTATCCTCAATTTGTATGAGGAGTGTATTTCTCCTCGCCAGAATAAGTAGAAAAAGTGGATTTGTTTTGTTCGTAGGTTGGACAAACTACATTCTAATACAAGTGGAAAGTACCACGGTAAAACTTCAAGCATTGGAAATACAGATTCTGGGAGCTAACGAAAAGACTGTGCTTACATTACAAGTTCATAACTCAGGGTTGTATACAGCAACAGCATTCATACAACCGGAGAAATATTTTAGGATATCTGTACGTACCTACCTACCTACTTAGTATTTTTTATGTTTCATATTTTGTATCATAATAATATTGATAAAGCCGCATAATCATCACAAAATCTGAGTACCAATTTATCTCTCAGAAGAGGTACTCAGATTTTATTATAATGGAAAAAAAACTACAGAAAAGCTGATAATTTAATTATTTCAGGTAAAAGGTCAAGATACGTCAAATTATCAGGAAATATCAGGAACAACAACATTTTTTGTACCTCAAAAATCTGGTAAGTTTATTTTTAGGATTCTGCATTGCTCTTAATGATATTACAAACATAAGGTTTGAATTATATGGCAATTCGTAATACGAATAGCCATAATTCGTATTAATTAGCACTATTAAATTCTTAAATATTTTTTACAGTATCAAATGTAAGTTGGATACTACCAAGTATAGAAATAATTGAGCCAGATACCAATTTAGTTGATTTCGGTACAAATGTGACGATTCCTTGTAAAGTGAAGGGATACCCTAAACCAGAGATGTGGTGGGAGGACGACTCTGGGAACAAACTTCAATCAGAAGTAGGTACCATACCTTTCGACTTCATAAAAAAATGTAATTAGAAAAATTATAGGTACCTTCACTTCTATTAATCCGAAGAGATGTTAAAATATTTTTAAAGAATTGTACCTACTCTGGAGAATAGGAGTAATACTTACATATTTTTTATATGTACAATCAGACGATATACTTATTTGTTGTCAATTATTTGCCAAATACAGCAAATACCCAAACACGAATAGTCAACGCCATTTGAAGTATCGGCATTACAATTTTCATGTTCCGGAGGACGTCTAAGAGTAATCATGTGAACTATTTTGCAGGATATTTTATTGGAAATTCCATCAGTTTACTTAAACTATGCAATTATTGATAATGCAACCGTAAATTCTACTCTATATTGCAAATGCAAGAATTCTGAAGGCGAAACATCACAGAGCATAGATCTATATGTACATAGGACTTTTAGTTTTAATGCTATACATACTCCAACAGGTATGAACATTTAAATACTATTATGTCATAATGAAAAGCTGGTGAAAGAAATGTACCTATTAATTCAAAATTGGATGAGCAAAAAACTTTACTATTATCTTTCTCCGAAAGTGTTGGGCTTCTAGCTGGTATTCCTTGGTTGTAAAATAATACATAATCTATCTACCATTAGAAGTGTATGCAGTGTTTAATACGTACATAGATAAATCTATATAATATTATGGCCATACGACCTATTACTAAGCTGCAACGCTTAATTCAGATCGGTGAACTACAGAAATCCTGGAATAGATTATATACTTAAGTAAATAATTAAAAACAAATTTTATTATGACGTATTGTTATTATAGATGAAACTATCGAATATGGCACTGAAGGTAAACTTCATTGCGAAGTGAACGCATATCCAGAGGCTGAAGTAAGATGGTATCATAATGATACTTTAATAATTGACTCTGATGATTCACGAACAAAAATAGACAAAAATTCATTGACTATAAAGAATATGAGCTTAGAAGACGTTGGTACTTACATATGTAAGGTCACAAATGAAATAAAATCAGATAATTTTACTGCCCTAGTACTCATTTACGGAATAGGTAAGATCTTTATCTAAATTATTAGTGGAGTGTTTTTTTAACATTTATATTATTCTGATTGAATTTAATTATAATATCCACAGAAGAACCTGAAGTGAAAGTTGAACAATCTGAAATTTCTTTGAAGCCTGGTGATTTTAAAAATATTGAATGCAGGTAAGTAAATTATATTGAGATTTTAAATTCCTTTCCCTCGCTAGACATTTTTGGCTTACCAATACTTTATAATAATTGAGTTCAAAAGGTCTTATTCCCATTTTTGTCGTGTTAAAATCTAGACTTTAGGCTAAAATCCAATACAAAACGTACATATTTCTTAATGAAACTTACAGACAATAATCAAATTTTCGTACTGAAGGATACATTTAGATTTATTTAGTTAGAAGCCTAAAAGATGTTACTGAAAAAAATGTATCATGGAAGTAAGCCCCTTTGAAAAATCACTACACAACAATAAATACAATAGAGAATGACATAAAATCAATTACAATTCTAGAATATTAAAAGGTAAGCCTAAACCTGAAATAACTTGGAAGTATAAACTGGAAAATGATTACAATTTCAATGATATACCCGATGGAGTCTACGTCGATAGTGGAAATCTAAAAATATCATCGGCTAATGTTTATCATAAAGGAGTTTATAGATGTGAAGGAGTTAATCTCGTAGGACAAAGTGCCAGTGAAGTTACTATCAAAGTGCAATGTAAGTCAACGAAATTTTTTATTTATAAAAAATGTATGTAGTATTTAGTAAGTATTATTATTATTTTTTATGTAAGTCACATAAACAAAATATAAATAATCTATCTACATATAGACAACTTCTTGGAGGCCATCGCAGTTGCCTCTTTTTTGTACTCATTAATTTATTATTGACATTTAGGTAGTAATTATATCATTTACTATTAACACAGTTTTGTTTCCGTATTCAATTTTCATGAATCAATAAAAGTCCAACTTTAATTCCTACAAATTACACTCTACAACACTATTTAATTGAAAACGGTGGTAGTTGTAAATAATAAGGTTACATCATTTATTGATCACGCCTTTGTACAACTAGACAACGCAGCTGTAAATGTTTTAAATATGTATTCTGCAGATGCACCAATAATAAAGAACAATGACGTAGAAACAATGACTGTAACAGAAGGTGATACTGTAGAGCTCGCTTGCGATGTTGACGCTGCACCAAAAGCGACGGTACGATGGGAGATGTCACAGGATGACTTAATTATTCCTTTCGACCAACGCCATAGTACAGATGATCGACATTTCCATCGGTAATATAACGTTTATATCAAATAGAATTTCATAGAAACCAATTTTAATAAGTGGTCTGTCAACATTTATCTGTTTTTCAGTTTTGACGCGCTATGGAAAGATTCAGGCAATTACCATTGCTTCGCGGAAAATAGTATAGGAAAAGCAGAAAAAACAATTATATTAAACGTATTAGGTATGTATCGGATAAGCAGAAAACAATTAAATTCAACAACACGCCTCCCGTAGTAAAATAGAATAATAAAAAAAAATATATATTTTCAGTTCAACCCTACATTGAGCCCCCAAAAGCTGAAACTGTCACTGTAAATATTGGTGCTGATGTGATGCTAGCGTGTAACGTTCTGTTCGGAAACCCAGTTCCTACGACTAAATGGGAGTTTATTGCCAACGATTCCACCATCACCTTCCTATCGAGGTTAGTAAATAAGTTTTTCTAATCGTAACAGTAACTGCTTGCCACCAAGTTTTTATGTTTAAAAAAAATACAAAACGTGATCCAAACTCTTCGTAATAATCGTTGACGTCACTCAGAATAGTAAATCTCAATTAAGAGTTTTACCTGTAGATGGAACTGATCTTAGCCTTGGTGTACCTATGCAGTAAAATTAGGCTCGCGTAACAATGTATATGGATGGAGTCACTAGCCCCAGTTATTGTTTAGTTATGCTATTATTGTATCTAATAAAACATTACATGAATTTAACTTATTTTCAGTGGTAACACGAAAAATACACTCCATTTGGAAAAAGTGACGCGAGCGCAGGAAGGCTCATATAGATGTATAGCAACAAACAATGTCAGCGTGGATAGAATTAACATTTCCTTGAAGGTGTTATAATTTTAAAAAATGCGTGATAGAACTGCATTTTTTTTTATTTATTCCTATTCTAGTGACCCCGGCTTCGCACGGTTTTTCTCGGTATTTTTGTACTATAATATGTATCTATCTATCTATATCTATATATGTTTACGCCGTTTAGTATATTTTCTATATTGGACTCTAGGGAACGCATAAAGGGCTTAATGTATGTATTAATTAAGTAACGACGAGTCTTCCCGAAGCGGTTCCGGAAAATCACGACCTTTTCCGATCATCGCATTCATATTCAAACATTCTTCCATGTATGTCATTCATAAAAATCATAATTGTTTTCGCATTCGCTCGATCCGCATCTTTTTCACCGCATTAAATATTTTCTCATTATCTATTATAAATTTTATTATAAGACCTTTAAGAAAGTCAATCCGCACCGCAACGCCGCATCGCAAAAGCAAAGGGACAGAAGCTGCTTAATTGGTAAGTACATTGAGCCTTATTTGCCCCCTTGCGTCCTCGTAGGCAACCGCATCACCATAAGTTTTGGTCTTAATCGAGCCGGATAGGACTAGCGCTCTCTCTGCTATCGAAATTTATCCTATAAAAATATCTTTCATACTATATTTGCGTTTATAATATTATTGTGCATATACATTTTCGCTTCGCAATAAACGCAGTGCCTACGTGAGATATTATCCCTTAATCCTATAAATACTTCGCATTATATTACTACCGCTTATTCTTATTTTCCGCATAAAATAATATTAATTTCTTATTTCTATTCATTCATTCATTTTATTTTAATTTTCGCACGTCACATTTTGAAACGTGTCAAAATGTCTTCTGACGCAAAGATTAAAATTGTAATTGCCAAAAAAGAGGCTATATTCTCACTTTTCAATAATTTGTTTATTTCTGCAAAAAAAGTATGTCCGTCAGATATTGACACTAGAAGTAAACAAGATTTTTTGGCAGCTTCTTCTAATATCGAAAAATTATACACGACTTTTAATAATTTATGTGATGAACAAAATGCATTATTGTTAGAGGAAGATCCCGACTACATTGTAGATTTTAATAATTGGAGTGCCTTTGAGTCATTGTTCTCATTTATACAACATACGCGCGCAGGCCTGTTAGAATCTCGTCGGGGAGTTACTCCAGATAAACCTTCTACAAAAGCAGATCCATTCAAGTACTCATGTCGACTGCCTCGTCTCGACCTTGTAGGATTTTCTGGTAACCCTGAAACATGGCCCCTTTTTTACCAAAGCTTTAAAACCAACGTGCATGACAATAAGGATTTAACCGATGCTCATCGCGTACAGTATCTGGTAGGAAAGCTAAGTGGCACTGCTCTTAATGTCTTCGCAGGGATTATTCCTAACGAATCAAACTATGCTACGATTTGGAATTCTTTAGTAGTGAAATATCAAGACAAGAGGTTACTTGGATCTATGTATCTTAATAACATCCTCAATATAAAACCTATTTCTGATTCATCCGCTCAATTGAATAACTTTATCGAACATGTTCATTCTTCTATCGCCGCTTTGAAACAGTTAGATATTAGCGATCTATCTGATTTTATTCTCACGCATCTCGCTCTTAAAAAGATAGACTCGCAACTTGTTCAAACCTTCGAATTATCAGTTCGTGATAAAGATATACCTTCTAGTTCTGATTTAGTCACTTTTGTAAGACATCATATAAAGATTCTAGAACGAACTACTGCAGTTCGTCAAAGTATGCCTGACTCTCAAGGGACCCATTCTCAAAATCGTTCGCGTAATTTTACGTCGAAGGTTTCGCATACTTTCGCTATTACAGAAAATAAGTCTTCTTGTTTTTTTTGTAAAGACTCGCAACACATTCATTTATATGAGTGTTCGTCATTTAAAGCTTTATCTGTAAAAGAACGTTTTAATTATCTTAAAGAAAATAGATTTTGCATTAATTGTTTGAGTTCAAAGCATTCTACTTTTAAATGTGCTTCTCGTAATACTTGCAAGGTTTGTAACAAAAAACATCATAGTCTTTTGCATTTTGACGTTTCGAAAAATCCTCAACAGGCTCAACATAATATAGCAGGGTTGGAGAATAGGCTCCCTACATCTGTTGGCTCTTCAAGTTCAGCTGTTACTAATAACTGTAATAATACTACTGCAGCTGATCATCTGCGTCCACAATGCTCACAACGTGATGCTGCTGCTATACGTGTGTCAAACGCTGCTTTAGATACTTCGCTTGTATCTACAAAATTTTTAGATACGACTATTGTTTTACCTACTGCGCAAGTATTTGTTCCTATTAATGGTAAACGTGCTATCATAAGATGCTTAATTGATAGTGCGTCGCAAAATAATCTTATTACTTTCGCGTGTTGTAATAAATTAAAATTAAGTATTCAACCGCTTGTCAACTCTTCTTTAAAAACAGTTGGGTCAATCTCAACACCTATTAAAGGTTACGTATCGTTGACTATAAATTCGCGCGTTTCTGACGCTCAATATAATTTGACATTCTTTGTCGTTGATAACATAACTGATCAGTTGCCTATGCGTGTCGTTCATTCTTCGGTGATGGATCATTTTATAAATTTACCGCTCGCTGATGATGATTGGAATTTGCCTGGAGATATAGATGCGATTCTTGGTGCTCAGATGTTCGCATTTATTTTACTCGGAGGTAAAGTAATTCCGCCACTTACTCGTTCAGTTGATCTTTCGGGCACCGCTCGCTCAGCACCTCACGCCCTCGAGACCACGCTTGGCTATATTGTCATGGGGGAGATACCTGCTGTCAATCCTGAAGGCATTGCCTGGTCCTTCGGTCCATTAGTTAATGAACTCAGTAAAAATATAATGAAATTTTGGGAACTCGAGGAGGTGTCGTTTAGGAATATTATAAGTCCGGAAGATCTTTGTTGTGAACAATTGTATACTTCAACGGTCACAAGAAGTCCTTGTGGTCGCTATATCGTTTCGCTACCTTTTAAAGGTGATCCTAATAAGTCTTTAGGTAATTCTTATATTAATGCACGACGTCGCCTGATAGCTTTAGAACGTAAATTTAACACAATTCCTACATTACGTCAAGCGTATAATGATGTAATAGTCGATTACATGGAGAAAGGTTATTTATCGGAAATACCTTATTCTTCTTCCGCTATATCTGAAGGCTACTTCATACCGCACCACGCTGTTATTCGCCCAGACAAAGCTACAACAAAAACACGGGTTGTTTTAGATGCCAGTGCTAAAACTGATAATGGCACATCCCTTAATGATTTGTTATATATAGGACCTAATCTACAAGCAGATTTGTTTGCACTTCTTTTGAAGTTTCGTTATTTTAAAATTGCTATTACCGCGGATGTGCAACAGATGTATCTGAGAATACATGTATCAGAAAACGATCGTAAATATCAAAAAATATTGTACCGCTTTAATGAAAATGAACCGCATCGCATCCTACAATTTAATTCTGTGGCTTTCGGTCTCCGTTCTAGTCCGTTTTTAGCTATGCGAACTCTTCGTAAGTTGGCTGATGATGAACGCGAACGTTTTCCTTTTGCCGCTGAGGTCGCTACAAAAGAATTGTATATGGACGATTTAACAACAAGCGTACATACCGCTCATGATGGGATGCTTCTGGCGGACGAATTAATCGCGTTATTTAAGGCTGGTGGATTTAATCTTGTTAAATGGGCGAGCAACTCGCCCGAAGTTTTAGCTCATTTGCCAGAGTCGCATCGTGCATTGATCGAGTTCACTAATGATAGTGATACGTTGAAAATTCTGGGATTAAAGTGGATACCTACTATCGACGTATTCACATTTTCTACTTCATCCACATCGACCAGTAATACTAAACGTGCTATACTGTCTACGATTGCCCGCTTATTTGATGTATTGGGTTTAGTTGCTCCTGTAATACTCTATGCAAAGCTTTTATTGCAAGAGCTATGGTTAACAAACGTTGAGTGGGATCAGGAACCACCTGAAACTATTGTTCAGCGTTTCATTCAATTTAAAAATGAATTACCTTTGCTTTCAAATCTTCAGATACCTCGTCACTTAGGGGTTGCTGCAGATTGCGTCGCACATCTGGTAGCCTTTGGAGACGCAAGCATGAAAGCATACGGCAGTGTCATTTATTTACATGTGACACATCCTAATCGCGACATATCTATACATTTGGTATGTTCTAAGTCTAAAGTGGCTCCGTTGAAGACTATTACTCTAGCGAGACTCGAATTGTGTGCTGCATTACTTCTCGCTAAACTTGTAAAACAAGTTCATTTCGCACTTCATAAGTTCTATCCTATAAAGGATATATTCGCATTTTCTGACTCAACAATCGCTCTGTCATGGATTCATTCACCTCCTCACCGATGGCAGGTATTTGTTGCAAATCGTATAAGTCAAATACAGGAAATTTTATCTCCTGACCGCTTTTTCCACATAGATGGAGTTAATAATCCTAGTGATGTCATATCGAGGGGTTTGTTACCCTCACAATTAATTAATCACTCGCTTTGGTGGCACGGTCCATCTTGGGTTCGTCTTCCTATTTCCGAATGGCCAATAGTTCCGTTTGAACTATCTCAAGTTGACTGTACTATTCCTGAAATAAAAACCTCAATTTCTTTAGCTATTATATCTAATTTAGATCATTCGCCTCTTCTTAAGCTCGCGCTCCGGGTTTCTTCCTGGAAAAAACTATTACGAATTATTGTTTATGTTCTACGCTTTGTAAAGAAAATACCTAAGGCACATGCAATTCAAGTGTGTGATATAGAAACTGCTGAATTAACAATTATTCGTCATTTGCAAAACAAATACTTCGCTAACGAAATTAAAAATATAAAGAAAGGTAAATTACCTTCAGCCCCGCTGAGAAAACTTGATCCATTTGTAGATGATAATGAGCTCCTTCGTGTTGGTGGTCGATTGATAAATGCGAATATACCATATGAAAATCGCCATCCAATATTACTTCCACGTCGTGACCATTTGGTTAATCTAATAATTGATGATTGTCATCGCTCTAATTATCATACAGGTTCGCATCTTCTTATGTCGCTATTAAGACAACGTTTCTGGATTATTTCTGCTCGAAATATAATTAGACAACGTATTCGTCAATGCAATTTTTGCTTTAAAGTCTCGCCCTCTCATCCTTCGCCTATGATGGCAAATCTTCCGCCTGCTCGTGTACAAGAAGCTAAGGCTTTCACACATACAGGCGTTGATTACGCCGGTCCTATATATATAACTTTAACACGCAGACGTGGTGTTAAAAGGCAAAAGGCTTATATTTGCCTTTTCGTGTGTTTGACTACAAAGGCTATTCACATTGAAATCGCTTCTGATTTAAGTTCAGAAACTTTCCTAGACGCTCTTAAACGATTTTTATCTAGACGAGGACCAGTATCATGTATTTATTCGGATAATGGAACGAACTTTATCGGTGCTAAGCGTCAATTAGATGAACTGTACGCCTTTTTGTCTGCTAAAGACACATCTACCGCATTCCAAACAGAGTTGAATAATCGTAGAATTACATGGCGGAATATCCCAGCTCGCGCGCCTCACTGGGGGGGAATTTGGGAAAGTAACATAAAAAGTGTAAAATCCCACTTATATCGCTGCATTGGTCATCAATTACTGTGCTATGAAGAATTACTGACGGTGGTAGTTCAAATTGAATGTCTTTTGAATTCGCGTCCTTTGTGTTTACTTTCCGATCAACCGCATACCATTCTAACACCCGCTCATTTTCTTAATACAACACCTTTGCAATCGTTACCTGCTTATGAGGTTAACGAATCTGTAAGTCTCCGTAATCGAAAGAAACTTTTGGATAGTTTAGTACAGAGCTATTGGAAAAGATGGCACATTGATTATTTGCACACACTTCAAATAAGACTGAAATGGAATACCCCTGACTTCCCAATTCAACCAGGTACACTTGTTCTTATTCATCAAGATGATACTCCCCCGCTTCGCTGGCCTACAGGCATTATTGAACAAGTGTTTCCAGGACGGGACGGAATATCTCGCGTAGCACTAGTTAGAACTACAACTGGAACATTTAAACGACCAGTTGTTAAATTATGCCCACTTCCGTCGCAATGATTATATTCGCATATGTACACATTATATTTTCTCGCTTTATTTACCTATAACTACCCACATATTATATGTTACTTAACGCAATCAATTATTTACCTATTTTACCGCATCTCTTCTATTAATTAATTTCGCAAGTTTTTTATTAATTTTAAATCCGCTTCATAATTTTATGCATTGTTATTATATTACTCTCTTCCGCTAGTTTATTTTTCCTTTGAAATCCTCCAGACTTTCAAGCCGGGGAGTATGTTTACGCCGTTTAGTATATTTTCTATATTGGACGCTAGGGAACGCATAAAGGGCTTAATGTATGTATTAATTAAGTAACGACGAGTCTTCCCGAAGCGGTTCCGGAAAATCACGACCTTTTCCGATCATCGCATTCATATTCAAACATTCTTCCATGTATGTCATTCATAAAAATCATAATTGTTTTCGCATTCGCTCGATCCGCATCTTTTTCACCGCATTAAATATTTTCTCATTATCTATTATAAATTTTATTATAAGACCTTTAAGAAAGTCAATCCGCACCGCAACGCCGCATCGCAAAAGCAAAGGGACAGAAGCTGCTTAATTGGTAAGTACATTGAGCCTTATTTGCCCCCTTGCGTCCTCGTAGGCAACCGCATCACCAATATCTATATCTATATCTATATCTATATCTATATCTATATCTATATCTATATCTATATCTATATCTATATCTATATCTATATCTATATCTATATCTATATCTATATCTATATCTATATCTATATCTATATCTATATCTATATCTATATCTATCTATCTATCTATATCTATATACTAATAATAAAGCTGAAGAGTTTGTTTGTTTGTTTGTTTGTTTGAACGCGCTAATCTCTGGATCTGCCAGTGGGATATGGAAAAACCTTTTTGCAATTGAAAGCCCATTTATTAAGGAAGGTTATATGCTATAGAACATCACGCTACGACCCTCAGGAGCTGAGCAATGATAAAAAGAACGTTAAGCGGGAGCATGTATAGCATGGGTGAGCGATGCGACGCGGTTGTCAATGGATGACAGCGGTCGCCTAGGTAACAGTTTTTTGTTATTTTTAACTGTCATCAAGACGAGGTTATCAATTCGTCGGAATCTTTTTTTATGTATGTTCCTCGATTACTCGAAGATGCCTGACCCGATTTGGAAACTATACATACAGGTGGTCACATGTCACCAAGTCAGGGTCTGATGATGGGATCTTGAAGAAATCGAGGGAACTCTTCAAATTTTATGGGCACTAACAATGTTTTTCATATATTTTCTAAAACTATTCAGATATTTGCGTCTGGTAGTCGTCACATGTTGCTGAGCTGATGATGGAAGGTACAACTCCTTAACGGGTAGGAGTTAGGGGATAAATCTTTAAATATTATAGGAGCGATGATGGAAAGTACAACGCTAATATGCTTATCTTAGGTCAGTGACCTTGAGAGTCATTGGTTACACATAAGAAACTAAAAAATGAAAAATAAAATACTTTTAACAAAAAAACAAAACCACAAAGGCACTAATAAGTATAAAATAACTATGTAAGAACTCTAATCTGATAGTTTTGAAGTCAACGAAATTAGCCATTGCTGTTGCATCATCAGATATTTATTGCTGCTACACTATTGACAGGTAGAAGGACGGCTCATTTCACTTCTAAACAGACCCTTACGGTATTTCTTGAAAAAGACAGCGTACGCTCTATACGTAAAAATGGACCATTGGGCAAGGTTTTACAAGATGCAAACCTAATAATATGGGATGAGTGCACATGACTCATAGAGCTCATCTAGAGGCTTTAGATAGAACTCTCAGAATTATAAAATGCACAAATAGCCATGGGTGGAATAACTTTGATGTTTTCTGGTGATTTCAGATGAACGTTGCCTGTTAGGGAAACTCGAGCAGATATTATTAAATCTTGCTTATCTGTTGAATTATTGAAACTGTATACCAAAATGAGGAGTCACTTGGGTAGAGGAAGCACAGATTTCCCAATAAAGCTCCATTTAATCGGGGATGGGAAAGTACCTGAATCAGATAAAAAAATAGCTATTGACAAAGACCTTGGTAAAATCGTGACCAACATTGAAGACCTGATCTGTAGAGTATATCCGGAAATAGCCAATATCGACCAAAAAAAACATTAATGGATGTGTGAGAGGGCAATTTAATTTAATTAGCTGCCAGAAATATAAGCGTTGACGCCATCAACGACAAAATAATGGCTAAACTAGCAGCCGACAGCGTAGTTTTCGAATCGGACCAGTAACTCCGGAGATTCGCGCGTTCAAACAAACAAACAAACTTTTCAGCTTTATTATTTAATGCTAAATAGCTTTCCACCCGCGATGCCACCCGCGATCAGTCAATCAATTACCCAACTTTAAGCGGAGGTTATCAATTCGTTGAAATCTTTTTTTTTTGTATGTTCCCCGAATACTCGAACGCCTGGACCGATTAGGAAAATTATTTTTTGTTTGAAAGGATATACTTCACAAGTAGTCCCATGGTCACCAAGTCAGGATCTGATGATAGGATCCTAGACAAATCGAGGGAACTCTTCAAATTTAAAGGCACTTACAATGTTTTTCATAAACTTTTCAGCTTTAATATAGAATGCTAAATAGCTTTCCACCCGCGATATCACACGCGATATTACCCGCGATCAGTCAATTAACCAACTTCAAGCGGAGGTTATCAATTCGTCGGAATCATTTTTTTTGTATGTTCCCCGAATACTCGAACGCCTGGACCGATTTGGAAAAATATTTTTTGTTTGAAAGGGTATACTTCACAAGTAGTCCCATGGTCACCAAGTCAGGATCTGATGATAGGATCCTGGACAAATCGAGGGAACTCTTTAAATTTTATAGGCACTTACAATGTTTTTCATCATACTTTCTAAAACTATTCAGATATTTGCGTCTGGTAGTCATCATCTTATGTTGCTGAGCTGATGATGGACGGTACAACTCCTTAATGGTTAGGAGTTAGGGGATAATTCTTTAAATGTTATAGGAACGATGATGGAAACTACAACGCTAATATGCTTATCCTAGGTCAGTGACCTTGAGAGTCATTGATTACACATAAGAAATTCAAAATTGAAAAATAAAAAACTTTTAACAAAAATAGAACCGCCTTCAAAGGCACTAAAAAGCAGAAAATAACTATTTAGGAACTCTAATATGATAGTTTTGAAGTAAGCGAAATAAATCTGCGGTACCATGATATCGGTTCTAATTTTTGTTAAAAGTTTTATATATTTAGATTGGCTATTGGACGCTGATCAGTGTTATTATCACCATCGGCATCAGCGTAGGCATCAAAGTGACCATAAGAAAGATCTTGGGAAAAACGTAACCTTTTCATGGGTTGGTCTTCTGTACCAAATTTGGCATACTGGTTTCCATTTCGATATACTTCAAATACAAATGGGTATATTTGACCGGCTGCAACTAACTCGCAGAAATGTAGAGTGTTGTAACATCTAATTTATACTTTTCTTTTGTCCCATGATTGTTGCCAAGACGATAATGAGACATAACAGCAAATTCATCCCAATTGTTCGTCATATGCATTGCATTGCACCAAGCTTTTATGTGAGTTCAAAAGCAGTATTGATATCAACTTCGATGCAAATCACCACCAAAATAACTTTCTACCCTTTTTTAACCCCGATAGGCGATGAGTTTCAATAAAATACAAAACACCTCATCCATCAATTATCTTAAAGAATGTTTATGCAAAATTTGAAGTAGATTGGACCAAGGAATCACGTTGTTCCATACAAACTTTGTCCCAGTTTTTCAACCCCTAAGGATTTCGGAAGATCCTTTCTTATAGGATGCCTACTTCATACGAAGAACACACCCTCTAAATTTCAGGTCTCTACGATCAGCGGTTTAGGCTATGCGTTGATCCGTCAGACAGTCATTCAGGACAATGCATGTTAAATAGATATTAGACCACCAAATTTATGTAATGGTACCAGACTTCAAGTAAAATTTCTAGATTTCTGTCATAGTAGCAATTGGTTTTGACTGAGCCAGCAGTTGGGCAAACAGTACTGATACCTCGCAATCCGATGATACCCACAGATTTACCATATAGATTTAAACGAATAGGTACAATTTCCTGTGAAATTACCTACCTATCGTCTGAAGTCAATATAAATAAAGCACAAGGACAAACTTTTAAGCATGTTGGAATATATTTAAGAGAAAACTGTTTTTCCCATGGACAATTATTATGTTGCCTTATCTAGATCAGGTTGCATAGGCTACTTTTTATTTGGAAACGCGGGTGGAACCGCGGGGGCAGCTAGTAGGTACTTTATAATAATATCATCTTGAAGAGCAGATAAAGTTAATGTTAAAGACTAGAAAATTATTATAGAAATATCCACCCAGAAGAAGACGAGTACCTACAATAAAACAAACAATCAAAATGAATGACGAATACCTTTATTAATATACGAATATAATTTTAACAGCTATACGATAACTTAAACAATGCGTTATAGAAAACGGAGACAATTATTATTGTTTATGATCCTTTGTATATTTTGGGGCCTTAACTCGCCCTAATTATAACACGACAACGCCTTGTCACTTTTATTTATTAAATACAAACGTCAAGTCATGGTACATAGAAAAAATCTCTACAATAATGCTTCATAGTTAAAAAAAATTCAATTTTTGGCACGAAACAATTTCAATAATAAATATTCAATTTTAATTAGCAAAAGTAGTGATAGTAAAATTAAAAGCTTTCACAAAATCTTCTAAACGACAGCAATAAGTAAATTTATCTGATCTTTTATCCCAAGGTTCTACGTCTTTATCACATACGTCCTCGCACATAATGTCACCTGACACCGGCGCTGGATCGTTCACGTAGACCATAGCCACAGCATCAGACTGATCTGTTATCACCACCTGTAATATTTATTACATTTAGTTGTTAAAGTCTGAAAGTTAGATGCATCGGCAACTACCCTATACTATTAAAAAGTAACGATAATCACCTTCCACAAATAACGAGGTATAATCATTCCGTTTACTCTATCAGGTTTACTTATACCAGACCAAACCGTAAATTCAGATTCCTCCTCGTATTTATTTCTTACAATATTTTCCAAGCTCTGCCATGTGATCTAAAAATAAAACAAAATATCACTTAGGCAAAATTAGGTTAATGACAATTAGACAAGATAAAATTACACACTTTATTAATATTCCTATTCTTAAAACTTTAATGCATAAAAACACAAATAAATACTTACTCTATTCGTGTCACAGGGCTGCCAAACGGGAATTGCATTTAAGTGATCAATAAATGTGCTAGTCTGCGGTGGACCGTAGTTAACATCATGAGCACTGATCAACTGGTTCTTGCTGTAGCAACATGACTCAGAACCTTTCTGGCAAGTGTATCTCTGGTCTGATTTACTATCTCCGATTCCAGGGTGGTTGTACCACTTGTATTCAGACACGCTTGCAAAGTTATTAATATCGCTCATTTTAGCACGAGTATACAAAGGTAAGTTTCTGGTGGTATCATAGCATACTTCATAAACATTGATAAAACCATCGACGTTGAATCCAACTTTAATTAGTTCTGTATTATCATACAAACACTTAGTACCAGTTCTGACAACATCAGGCATGACTTTTGATTTACACCCTAAACCTGAGAGCTCATATACTTTTCCGTCTACTATGATATTATCATTATGATCGCAAGTAGCAGTAACTTCTATCTTACTTGGGAGTCTTTCGAAAGAATTAGGTTTTGAAGCCTGATTATTACATGAGAGTTTTAGCGGTAATTTAGATTTTAATATAAGAAATTCATTCTGAGTTTCTAAATCACGCCATGTCGGTGAATTAGTAAGAATCAAAGGCATGTTTGAAGCGGCATTGTTCTTTCTATTAAGTAAGCAGTCTGAAAAAGACAATAAAGTTAATATCATGAAGCATAATTATGTTTCACATTCCTTACAAACCTATTCCAATAGGTATTCCTTGTTTTACCTTTGGATGTAATTTTGAAGTTCCTTTTTATAATACCGTGAGGATTGCTTAATTCACATGTATAATCTCCCTTATTGATTATTTTGAGCCGCGTCTCACTTATATCTTTAACTTGTTTGCCATTATAAGTCCATTTTATCTGCAACACAAATTACGTAAGTTTTTAATTCTATTGGATCCGCTACGTATCAGTGGATGTATTTTGCCTCATGGAATGTATATACAAAAGATAGCTCCTTAAGAGGAGGCTCTCTGGGAATGACTCCGTCCCTTACTAAACTGACAGAGACAAGCAAGACAGGAGAGGCTCAATATTAGTAAAAAAGACGGTTCTATGTCATTAAAAAACAAACGAACGAAACGTTTCCGAAGTATACCGTTTGTAGTGGTGTTTTGTATAGCTCAGGTAGTACGTAGTATATTATTTATTCTTTGGCTCAGGTATTCCTTATTGTCAATTTAGTTCACTTTTCAACGTAATGTAAATTTAAAGTTTTTGGCTATAGACACTTACCATTGGTACTGGTTTCCCGATAAAGTCACAGTTAATAACATCATTACGATTTCCTTTCCAATCTATTTCAGTCGGGACATAGTTTAACTTAAATATAGGTGCATAACCGACATCCACATCATATGTATAAGAATTAGAACCAAGATCATTGCTGACTCGACACGTATAGTTTCCATCATACTCTTCAGTAGCATTAATGAAATCCAAGAAAGGTTCTGTGATATGTGTTTCTATGCCATTCTATAAAATAAGAGCGTTGATATTTAACTACCATAAATTTTCGTTAAGAAATAATGCTTTTATGCTAATATATATGATAAATTTTACCTTGTACCATCTGACAGAATCAGTATTTCCATGATGCAAAATACATTGAACTTGTTTTGATTCTCCTCTTAGTAAATAAATTTTACTATCGTTACCAAACTGATCATCGTAAATGAGATAAGCTAAAACGAAATGGTATTTTAATTTCAAGTTCTAATGGCGTAAATGTAGCTATAGAATACTAAATGTATAAACTTACACCTGACAATAACATCAAAGTTCTCTCTAGCTGTATCTAATTTATTAGTCGCTTCACAAATGTACGTATGGTTTGTATCTTTTTCTACTGGTTTTTTAATAGCAAGCGTACCATCTTGCTCTACAGTGTACTTATTATCTGAAAATTTAAAAATGGTTCATCACATGAGGTTTTTAATTGATGACAAATCAATTAATACGATTTTATAAAATGTGTCAATGAAAATTTCGACATTCTTTAAACACTAAAATCTTATGATACTAGTACAAACTAGAAACAGGAACCTATAATAAAGATACCTGTATTAATAGGACGCCCAAATGCTTTCCAAGTTATAACTGGTTTAGGATATCCAACAGCTTTACAAGGAATCTTCAATACTTTGTCACCTACGGTAGCTACGTACACATCTTTTTTATTGTCTGTTATGATTTTCGGCGGAGCTGTATGAGAAATTATTAATAAAATTAAATTGTGTGACAATTCCTAATGACAGCACCATACTGATAAATATTTTAAATTACCTTCTACAATAAGCTCTGTTTGTTGCTGTACTTTTCCCATTTCGTTCTCAGCAGTACATGTATAGTAACCAGCATCGGATAGTTGAGAATTGGTTATTTCTATATGTTCCCCTGATTTTGGTAATACCTGGGCAGTACCAGAAGCTGTGTTTTGGAATATCCACGTTATTTTTGGTTTTGGATTACCATTTATAATTCTGTAAAAAATAAGCCAATAAGAAATGGAAAACTTTGCTTAGATTTTTTTACTATTTGGTATTTTAGATGCAGATTTTTGATGTGTTCTTTAGTTATTTATTTTATTTTTAATTTATTGACTTTGAAGTAACTAGATATTAAGGTAAATAAAATACTTGGCATCTAACTATTGCGGACATAGCGAGTGCATAATTTGATTTAAAAAACGTTAATTTAGTGATCTGGGACAACTTTTCTATTTGTAATTTATTTTTATTTTATTTTTAAATAGTAAGTAGGTAGTTAGATTTAAGTTTAGTTTTAATTCATTTATTTAAAACTTATAAATATTAGGTATATATATTATTTCGTGTTAATATTTTAGTTGTTAGTTTGATGAAATAAAATTTTAAAAACGTTATATTTTACAAAATTACAATCATCCCATTTCCAAAAAAATAAATATAATGTTTAGCAATCAATGGCCCACTCCATATGCATAAAAATACATATATTATAGAACGAAATTAATTTTGGTCTACATCTTTCTATTGTCAGGTGTTTTGGTGTATGAAAGATTACGGTACTTACTTGCATGGAATAGAAACATGCGTCTTTTCCTTAATTGTTATTGTAGGATTTGATTGTTTTATTTCTGGTTTTGCTGAAACATTATTTAATTTACAATATTAGAAATCAAATTCACTTTATTATTTTGACAATTATAAAAACAGTTTAGTACCTACCTAAATCGTTAATCTTAACCTCCGTGTCGAAAATTGCGTTTACGTTTTCATCAGCTACTAAAATTGCTTTGCAAGTATATTTTCCTTGTAGATTAATCTTCATGTTTTTAATTTTGAGCTCACTTTCATTAGATGAAATGGTGTATATATCTGATGATGTGATCTGTTCAAGGGGCTTATTGTTCAATGTACGGTACCAATATATCCGATGGGGTAGAGATGTTTGTATTTTGCAAGGTATTACAGCTTCTTTGCCGTAATTTACATTAAGAGGTGCTGAAATATAATATTACAATATGTTTATTTCATTTTAATAATATTTAACATTTGAAACGTGCTCTTATTTTCAGACTTTAGTTTTACAAAGTATAATATAAGTATTATAATTTTAACGAATATTAATAAATTATAACAAATTATTTAGGTTATTAGGAAAATGTTTCATATTCATAGCTTCTCATTATATCTAATTTAATTTAAATTACGTCGAATATAAATTTCACAGAATGTTGATTGGCACTTTTATGGAATCATAATTTGTCAACACAATATTTTAAAACAAACCTATTTATAGTTTCACATTGTTTTAGTGTAATAGTTATTTTGTACCTTTTGAATTAGCATCAACTTTAAATGCCGGAAGTACTGTAACGTCAATAGAGCTATGCGTATTATCAAGTTTATTAGATCCGTAGCAATGGTATTTCCCCGATTTCTTCATATTTGATAATAACAGATAACTTATATATTTATATGGCAGATCCACGGGATGGCTCTGTAAATACGAACATTACTTAATTAAAAATAATTATCATTCAGTTATATATGTACCAACACTTAAAACGTATATGTATATTCAATCTCTATCTTAGGTGGAAATATTTACGAAATAATGTAATAATATCCTGGGACATTGTTCACACATGACTATCTGAACTGATATACCTCTACTATATTTTTATAAATTTGTTAAATAAATCGTAATCCATTTTTTTGGAATATGTATATTATACCTATATATTTTGTTTTATTTTTGATGCAATATATTTTTTTACAATTAAAGTGTATAACCTAATTAACCTACTGAAACTAAATCATATTTACAAATTGAGAAATAAAGTGAATAGAATTGAAATTTGTCCCTTTATAAATTGATTGTTTAATTGCATAGTAATCATTCAGTCAAATCAAATTACCTCAGATGTCAAAACTTGGCCTTTGTCATCCTTCCAAATTATAGTTGGTTCTGGATAACCTGACACTTTACAAGTCAGTTGAAATGTGCTATCATAAGGAGTATTCATTTTTGATCCTTCACTTATACTTGAAACTGGTGCCTTCTCTTCTATAGGTTCTGTAAAAAAATGACGTTATTATGTATTTAGGCAAAAAATATGAATAATATTGTTTTTTTTTTATTTTTCTTACAATAAAATTATTGTACCTACCTACCTAAACTAAGGCATACCTATTTACAAAAGATATAAAAACTTATGGTTTTTTTTTGTTAAATAATAATAAACATAAAATAGAAAAGTTATATCCAACAGCTTTACAAGGAATCTTCAATACTTTGTCACCTACGGTAGCTACGTACACATCTTTTTTATTGTCTGTTATGATTTTCGGCGGAGCTGTATGAGAAATTATTAATAAAATTAAATTGTGTGACAATTCCTAATGACAGCACCATACTGATAAATATTTTAAATTACCTTCTACAATAAGCTCTGTTTGTTGCTGTACTTTTCCCATTTCGTTCTCAGCAGTACATGTATAGTAACCAGCATCGGATAGTTGAGAATTGGTTATTTCTATATGTTCCCCTGATTTTGGTAATACCTGGGCAGTACCAGAAGCTGTGTTTTGGAATATCCACGTTATTTTTGGTTTTGGATTACCATTTATAATTCTGTAAAAAATAAGCCAATAAGAAATGGAAAACTTTGCTTAGATTTTTTTACTATTTGGTATTTTAGATGCAGATTTTTGATGTGTTCTTTAGTTATTTATTTTATTTTTAATTTATTGACTTTGAAGTAACTAGATATTAAGGTAAATAAAATACTTGGCATCTAACTATTGCGGACATAGCGAGTGCATAATTTGATTTAAAAAACGTTAATTTAGTGATCTGGGACAACTTTTCTATTTGTAATTTATTTTTATTTTATTTTTAAATAGTAAGTAGGTAGTTAGATTTAAGTTTATTTTTATTTCATTTATTTAAAACTTATAAATATTAGGTATATATATTATTTCGTGTTAATATTTTAGTTGTTAGTTTGATGAAATAAAATTTTAAAACCGTTATATTTTACAAAATTACAATCATCCCATTTCCAAAAAAATAAATATAATGTTTAGCAATCAATGGCCCACTCCATATGCATAAAAATACATATATTATAGAACGAAATTAATTTTGGTCTACATCTTTCTATTGTCAGGTGTTTTGGTGTATGAAAGATTACGGTACTTACTTGCATGGAATAGAAACATGCGTCTTTTCCTTAATTGTTATTGTAGGATTTGATTGTTTTATTTCTGGTTTTGCTGAAACATTATTTAATTTACAATATTAGAAATCAAATTCACTTTATTATTTTGACAATTATAAAAACAGTTTAGTACCTACCTAAATCGTTAATCTTAACCTCCGTGTCGAAAATTGCGTTTACGTTTTCATCAGCTACTAAAATTGCTTTGCAAGTATATTTTCCTTGTAGATTAATCTTCATGTTTTTAATTTTGAGCTCACTTTCATTAGATGAAATGGTGTATATATCTGATGATGTGATCTGTTCAAGGGGCTTATTGTTCAATGTACGGTACCAATATATCCGATGGGGTAGAGATGTTTGTATTTTGCAAGGTATTACAGCTTCTTTGCCGTAATTTACATTAAGAGGTGCTGAAATATAATATTACAATATGTTTATTTCATTTTAATAATATTCAACATTTGAAACGTGCTCTTATTTTCAGACTTTAGTTTTACAAAGTATAATATAAGTATTATAATTTTAACGAATATTAATAAATTATAACAAATTATTTAGGTTATTAGGAAAATGTTTCATATTCATAGCTTCTCATTATATCTAATTTAATTTAAATTACGTCGAATATAAATTTCACAGAATGTTGATTGGCACTTTTATGGAATCATAATTTGTCAACACAATATTTTAAAACAAACCTATTTATAGTTTCACATTGTTTTAGTGTAATAGTTATTTTGTACCTTTTGAATTAGCATCAACTTTAAATGCCGGAAGTACTGTAACGTCAATAGAGCTATGCGTATTATCAAGTTTATTAGATCCGTAGCAATGGTATTTCCCCGATTTCTTCATATTTGATAATAACAGATAACTTATATATTTATATGGCAGATCCACGGGATGGCTCTGTAAATACGAACATTAATTAATTAAAAATAATTATCATTCAGTTATATAATGTACCAACACTTAAAACGTATATGTATATTCAATCTCTATCTTAGGTGGAAATATTTACGAAATAATGTAATAATATCCTGGGACATTGTTCACACATGACTATCTGAACTGATATACCTCTACTATATTTTTATAAATTTGTTAAATAAATCGTAATCCATTTTTTTTGAATATGTATATTTGTACCTATATATTTTGTTTTATTTTTGATGCAATATATTTTTTTACAATTAAAGTGTATAACCTAATTAACCTACTGAAACTAAATCATATTTACAAATTGAGAAATAAAGTGAATAGAATTGAAATTTGTCCCTTTATAAATTGATTGTTTAATTGCATAGTAATCATTCAGTCAAATCAAATTACCTCAGATGTCAAAACTTGGCCTTTGTCATCCTTCCAAATTATAGTTGGTTCTGGATAACCTGACACTTTACAAGTCAGTTGAAATGTGCTATCATAAGGAGTATTCATTTTTGATCCTTCACTTATACTTGAAACTGGTGCCTTCTCTTCTATAGGTTCTGTAAAAAAATGACGTTATTATGTATTTAGGCAAAAAATATGAATAATATTGTTTTTTTTTTTATTTTTCTTACAATAAAATTATTGTACCTACCTACCTAAACTAAGGCATACCTATTTACAAAAGATATAAAAACTTATGGTTTTTTTTTGTTAAATAATAATAAACACAAAATAGAAAAGTTTACAAAAATTGGACGTGAAACTTACTTATTTTGGGTTTCTGAGGTTCTACAGGTGTTTTTGAAATTCTTCTGATATCTTTCCCGGTTTTAATTACTTTTCCTATTACCTGTGATATATATATTTTTATTTGATTAGTACCTTACACTTATGTCTGCAAGACAAAAACCTACACTGTCTCATATTCAAACTTCAGTTTTTCAAACTTCTAAAAGGTTTTGTTTTTTCACTATTTGTATATAATTTTGTTTTTATTTTAGTTCTACATTATTCAAACTATATATCTAAACAAAATTAGATATTAAAATCGAATAAAAATTACTTTAATAATCAATAAATTACATTCTTTAACACAATTAACAATTTACAACAAATTATAATCAATAAATTAAATTTTTAACTAACAGCTATTAATTTTAAGAAAATACTGTATAAAAACATTTGTAGAAAAATCGATGTACAATAATATACTTGTCGTTACGCTTACCGCAACTTTAAACATTGTATTCGGTGCAACGAATTGATCGGTGATGTAAAAATCGTTTGACGTCTTCCTCAAAGCTAATTCATAAATAATTTCTTCTTTCATATTCAATATTTGTGCTGAATTAATAATAACTTCATGATCAGGATCGGTGACGGATATGGACAAATGATTTTTGGTACCTAGAATTAAATGTAAATCCAAATTAATTATTTCCTCCCAAAATCAGAATAACAAACATTATCATGCCCACAAATGTTTGCAAAACTCATTTTAAGGCACTTATGAATGTCGAAAGTTGTAATTGACTCTACCACCGGTTCGAAATACACTTCGTCGACCAAAAGCCAGTGACCACTACTTAATCTGCCCATCAGAATTGAAAATATTATACCTGAAATAGGTTGTTTTGAAGTATCCTGCAATGATTTTGGGGTCATTTCAGAGAATCCGTGATCAAATATGAAGTCTGTGCGGCCGAAGATGATCACAGAAACTTTACTTTGTCCATAGACTTTCAGTTCATACAAACCAGGTACAGGGTTGTTTAGTTTCAGTACCTACAAAAAATTACAAAAATACACATTTTATAGGAAATTGGACCACAACTTACTTATTTAAAAGTTTGAATCTCACTCTAATCAGTATAATTGCAGTGTAGTTCGTATCGAATTGTAAATGTAGGTAAGTGAACTTGAAAACTGAAAAACATTTAATTTGACTTGAAGATTTTATTCTCGTTCAATATTTGTATATTTCTGTATGATACAAAATACGTATGATGCATAAAATGACAATGCAAAAGAATTGTTGAAGATTTACAACACCGGAGTATTATATAATGTAAATATTTTTCTATTAATACAACAAACAAATATCCACAAATTATATGTACTTTTTGTGAACAAATAGACAAACATAATGAAAAAAATAAAGAAGTAAAATTAACAAATGTTACAAAAATTACTCTTACCTTTACATTGGTAGTAGACAAAATTGTTTCGTAGTTCCAAGATGGTCCTCTCTTGTCAGAAATAATAGCTTTATCTCCCGCTACAGAAATCAATGCATATTCCGTTTTGTCATCAATTACAAACTGAAAAAAGAAATATATATCATGTACCTACTGTAATTTGTATTGTTTTATAACGACAGGTGGATATTTTGAGATAGTATTTTCTCTATTCTTTGGGAAAATTAGCACTTCTATCATGAGAAGCCATGATTCGATGAGAGCACTCTTTGGATAATAAATTAGTCCCAAAAACCTTAGTCTCAACCACCAAAAATATCCTTTGTCCTATGTCTTTTGAAGACCATTATACTTGAGATAGGTACTTGAGGTAGGTACTCAACACGTGTCTGTAAGGTGGGAGGGTGCTAGGTGCAATCATTTTTAAAATAATCAATTATATATATGTAAATATTATGTATTTATTTTGATTTTTTTATTTAGGTATCTATTGTTCACGATCTTCTAAGTCCACGTGACATTATGGGTGACTACGGAACCCTATTCTATGCTTGGCCTGACACTCACTTGGCCGGTTTTTTATTAATTAAATACAGCAAGTATTAGAGTCCGATTTCACTCTGGTTTCAACAGAACTGATTACAATTTCAGAAAACTGTTGCGATACTATGATTTGAATTTTAATCTTGGATTATACTCTGACGTTGTTTTAGTGATATTATTATTTAGAGTAGAGGTATCCTTATTAAGGTCTTATCCGGTGTTTTGCGACAAGAATGGTAGTATATATACCTATATATATTGCAGATTTCTATTGTTATTAATCAGTAAATATAGGTATAATACCATTCTTGTCGCAAAACACATGTTGACAACTTACGACCTATAATTGAGCTGCAATTAGCAAAAAACGTGATAAAATTGGAATTTCGCGCTCCAACCGAAGGCATCACCTTAATTTATCTTTGTTTTAGACTTTTAGTTTCCTACCCACTTCTTATTAATTAAAGTTATGTAACAAAATAGATATTCCTTGGCAAATGTGCAAGTAATAACACATTATAATAAAAAAGTGTAGTATCAAATAAATAAAATAAAATAAATTACGAATAATAATCACAATTACGAATCACGAACTTAGTATTTTTTACGAACAAAGATTAACATCATTAAAATACTTACTTGAATTGCTGTTTTTCGGTATGGCTGAACTGTTCTTGTTGTTATAATATTCTTGTCTCCTTTCACTGTTTCCTTCACATATTCAATGACCTTAAAATAAGTATAAAAGGTGTTAAACACAAGTTTGAATATTTAAACTATTTTTCTCCAAAGGTGTATCAATGTCAAATATCAAATCACATTTCTAATTTCTTAATTATTGGGAATTTTTTGATTAAAAGTACGTACCAAGTACTTACGAAACTTATTTACGATTAGTTATTTTTGTTGGTCCTATTATTTTCATCCAATTAGGGCAAATCGGAAATTTAGTATTTTTAATCTACCTCGGTCTGCTCTACTATGACCTGCAGCAGTACCCGAAACCGCAAACGTTTTCTGCTGATAGCCTTATAATAAATTTACACACACGTAGATAGAAGTAGGTATTTCTATCCGTTTACTCATATGTATTGAGTGCCGTGAGCGTAATTTCGGTGTTTATGTTTTCCCTGATACCTATAACATGAACACTTCTATCCTAAAGTGAATAGGCTTTTCTGTATAAGCGTGTAATTTCTCAGCTTCGTCATCACTCTTCATGGAATTAGTATGAGCCCAAACGCAAGTTGAAATTCATAAAATAATGTATTTTCGAGCCTTGGCGAATCATCTATTGGTATGAGGATAATGCGTTAAATACATCATCCTTATATCCTGTCCCTCCTATCCTACTACAAGGGTAATCTTTCGTTAAATTTACATCGATATAATTGATGAAGCAAAAAAGCTTGTATAGTCTATGTGATATGGGCATTTTGTGTAAAAACTATCAATCAGATAGGTATAGAACATTACCTATATATATATATATATATTATGATCAAACATTGTTGGTACATGTACTAAGTATGTGTCTGTTTGTTGTCGCAGCTTAACGGATTTTCATGTGAAGCGAAATTATTGTTCATCCATTACCTTACTTATTTCATTCTTGTCCACAATAAAAACTTGTCCAGAGCAGGCCTCTGCGACTTCATGGTACACCAGACACTCAATTTGATATATATAGTATCGGTAACAGTAATCGGTCAGGACAAATATAATCTGAAATAAATAATTAACTTTTAAAAAGAGAGTAAAACCTCCTTCAAAGACAATAAATTAAATTAAGGGATGACCTTGTAGCTATAATGATAACCTTGTAGCTGAATGCAAAAATAATTAAAATTTCTTCATAAGCAAAAAGGTTATGCGTGAACAAAAGCAAAACATACAACTGAATTGAATTATAATTTTCAAATGTTCAAAAATCTTTAACAATAAAATACTTTTTTTGTTCAAATTAATTATATTACCTATCATTGAAATGTATCTATATATTATAATGTATATATATATATATGTATCTATCTAAATTCTCAATAAATTTTTCTAATACTTACTTAAATACTAGTGCTCCGTAGTAATTTAAAATTAGTTTAGTTTGGGTACAACAGAAGACTAAAAACCTAAGAAATTTAAAAATAAAACCTGTCAAATTAGTCCAATCTTATGCTTGTTTCAACGACAATTTAATGACGATTAAATTCAATAAAGATGACGATGTTTATTGATCTCATCTTTATTCATCTAATTCATTCATCTAATGACAATGCCATAACTAATTTGATAGATTAAAATATTTTCTATCCCTTTTCAATAATGTTTGTAAGAAAAAGATGTCACGTCTACGTGATTAAAATTAGTTTAGCCACGATGTTTAGTACTCTTATTACAGAATACCCAAAAATAACTTTTTTGAGTTTCCTTGTACATTTATTTAGCAATAATAATGTAATAAACAAAACATGTACAAACACGATTCACGTACCTGACTTTGTTTTTTTTGACACAAATTTTTAACTATTTCAACATTTCTGTAATCTTTAGCAGATGCGTCGGTAAATACATACAGATAGGAGCCAGGCTGACTCTCCTGCAGAGCTAATTCAATACCAGACATTGATAATTCCGGCCAATCTTCGTTTCCATCATTATGTGCAACTATAGCATTCAATGATGCTTGTAATTCATCACGATCACGTGTCTTATTTCTTAGCAAAGTAAGACGTACTAGAAAAAAAAGAACAAACATCTGCAAAATAAATAGAGATAGGCGCAGCATCAAAGGTTGCATGCAAAATAGCGGAATGGTTCGGTTTTTCTCTGCACAACGATCAGAAAAAAAATAGGTGTCGTACGAAATTACGGCAATAAAATGGCGGCACAGGGAAATATTTATAACGAAACAGGATTTTTGCCCGAAAGTGACGAATTACAGTATCAATGCCGTTCTGAAGTCTTACCATTAAGTCAAGAAGATAAAACAATCTGAGCTCTGACTCTGCTAATAGGTACAATCATTTTGAGATGATGAACAAAAGAATAATTATAGGATCCAAATATGATACAAGTAGGTATAAACTCAAAAATGCATCAATTTATTGGTAGAATCATATAATATTTAAATAAATTGAAACGACAAAAGAAAGGACTTATAAAAGATATGACTTACTTGGATCATTGAAAGTTACAAGTACGATATCCTTAATTTGACTTGACTTGTATTTTAGCACAATGTCCATGATACCGCTGGCACCTCTTCTAACTTGATCTATGTCATCTTCCATGGAACCAGAGTCATCTATAACGAAGGTCAAGCTGCTACCACCCTCACATGATATCAGTGATAGTTTTATAAGAAACAAAAGAAGTATAAACGATAACGTATGTTGCAACATGATTGTTCCATTAAGTCCTCACCGTGAATGAAATAAATAAAGCCTACGGGGATTATTTATACAAGAGCCATTATTTAATAATATAAATTTCCTTTATAGGTTGATGAGACATTGTCATAACATAATTTTAATGAAGGAACGACTAACACAAACATATTTTTTCATTTGATAAGGAAATAGACCTTCGTATTTCATATTTATTTAATCTTGTCACCTCCATACGTTACTGAGAAACACTCCGACTGACGGAAAAAAGTGATCTTAATAAGGGTGTCGCTTTTTTTCCTTTGAAAGCTTTAAGATTCGCCGATGACATTCATCGTTTGACCTCAGACATATGCTCAAATTATAAAACATAGATGGCGCTATGCCGTGAATATCAATGCAGCCTACATCGCACTTCTGCAGAAAAATCACAGAGTAGTTGTGGATCAGAGAATTTGTAAGGATAGAACCCTAATAAACGTACGATACATACAGTCTTTTGGAAAACATTACCCTGTATATCATATGTTATTATGACATGACATCAGTGACTCATCTTAATTTAACATATTGCACATGCGTAATGAGCACTTCAAACGCCTTCATAATATAACTGAGCAAATATTTGCACAGTTATGAAAGTATTATTAATTTATTCGTAGGCAAATATGTGTGAAAAGCCGTTATTTATTGAAAAAGTGATTTTAATACATTTTATATCTCCTTGCACTTGGCAATTTTATAATATTTTACTTTAGTTATAAAATTTCAATGAAATCATGCAACAGTCGAAATATGTACATTTTATTTTCATTTTTCATACTTGATGAATTTCAGTCTTTTATGAATGTTGTAAAAATTTAAATCTCAGTGCACTCAGTCAAAGAATGAACTTTATGTTTTTCTTTTTGAATTTGCGTACAATACTTAGCTGAGGACACAGGCGTTAATCTAAAATCGTATATGTTAAAGAACTCGTAATGTGAAATGACATAATTAACTTTTCCTGTTGTGAATCTTTTGTTTTATTTTATACGTCTCGTAGGTTTTTCTATTATAAAAAAAACCGTACAAGTGCGAGTCTGACTCGCGCACCGAGGGTTGTACGGAACCCTTAACTTAACTTTGTAATTGAGAGTAATTCAATATTTACGTTTTTCGCAATATTTCCTTTATCTATGCTATAAGACGTACCAAATCGTATCTGTGCTTCGTACCAAATTTTAAGATTCTGAGTTCACGGGAAGTAGGTACCCTGTAGGTTTTGATTCCTTTGAGAGTGTCGAAAATTTGCAGCATAAATGGCTCTGTATCTTTTGATTGCGTTGGCTTAGAAGTTTGATTTTTTTACAGCTCCAAGGGACAGTAGATCTTAGTATTTGATATGAATTTCAGCTTGATACATCCACGAGTTCATGAGAAAAAGGGTCTTGACAGACAGACAGACGGACACCAAAGTGATCCATAAGGGTTCAGTATTTTTCCTTTTAAGATACGGATCCCTAAAAACATTGAAAGGGTTTCTTACGCGCGAGGGGAAAAACCCCTGTGGTCAAAATCCCAACCCACAACACACACCACAATCACAACCAGAGACCCATGTCATTGATAGGTATTTTATTAAAAATACATAATAATTTATAAATGTTATATTATGTTTAGACTCATATGTTACCTTAGGTATAGCCAATAATTGCATATTTTATACAACAAAATCGGCAAGCGACCATAGGTATGGCCTGCGTAGTATATAGTGTTAAAAAAGCATTTCAATCTTTAATGACAGTTTTTTGATACATTAGATATATTTTATAGGAGTACGTGAACCTATAGTCCTAAAAAAGTTGAAATAATTACAGCATTAGACCAAAAACTATCACGGCTTATAAGAGTAATCTAGTTCTCGATCTATAGTCGATCAAAATATCACAAATGGACTGATTCCAGCATAACGTTTAATAATAATTTAAGGAAGTACGAAAATGTTGTAAGTACCTACCTACTTATTAATTCCATGTACGGAATACATGTGAACAATTGTTTACGCTATTACTAAAGCTTTTATTTATAATATTAAATTATGTCATAGTCTTTCCCGTTGATAAAATTATTATTATATATATTTTAGTTTTTAAATTACGACCATCAACATCCACAAAAGAATATCTGAAAACTTTTCATAGGCAGAATAAAGTCGTAACAATGATGAGATGATAAAAAAAAACCACTATATTATTAAAATTTTATTGAATTTGAAAATTTTCAATTCTGACACAATTAAAATCTATGTGTCTCTAAAAGAGGTTTCAGGTAGATCAAATGCTAGAAGGAATTCTTTAAATTCGCAGCAGTATGTGTTGTCATCAAGAGGTTGGATCCATGGTACGACAGAGCATACATTATTGCACAACATGTCTCCGGGAGTTACAGATGGACCATTGATGTAAATCAAGGCTATCGAGCTCAAATTTTTTAATTTCACCACCTGTAACAAAAAAAAACTTATGAGAGCAGTGGTGCCAACACAGATTATAAGACACCAGCTTTTAGCCTGTTTATAGCGTTCTGTACCGTCTGTCGTGTTTGTCAATTCTAGTTAAGTACCCTATTGGTTTTGGGTCCAAAACCTATAAGGTAGTTTCCGTTGACCTAAAATCATGAAATTTGGCATGAAGCAAGGTCTTACAGCACACATACAGGAATAAATCTGAACTGGTAATTAATATGCACATAACACAACGCGAGCTAGAAGACAATAATTTTCTGAGCATAAACGAAGGTCAATTCCAGCTTTTTTTGTATTCTTCTGAACGAACAGCTATGTGGTGTTATTTATTTAGTCGTATGATGTGATGTTTAGTTCAGTACTGGTTATATTCAAACCGAAAACTTTGCGTATTTAGAATTAGGAACAATGTTGTCGTGTGTTTTGTTATTTTATTACCTTCCACAAATATCGAGGTATAACAGCTCCACTGCGAGTATCAATTCTACTCGCGCCAGACCACACCTTGGACTTTCCTACTTTTTGGATTACTGATCTGACACGGTCTTCTATATTTTTCCATGAAACCTGGTAAACAAAAGTACAAACTGAACCTTATATTCATGAAAAAGATAAAATATGTGTCGAGATTTATTGATCGATAACAGCAGCCATTATATATCACATATCACACATATCTTGAAAAGCATGGAACACATTCAAAATTAAAATAATAAAATGCCTTTGCCTAAAGTTCATCATCATCATCATCATATTTGCCGAAAGACGTCCACTGCTGGACAAAAGCCTCCCCCAAGGATCTCCACGATGGCCGGTCTTGCGCTACCCGCATCCAGCGGTTTCCCGCGACCCTCACAAGATCGTCGGTCCACCTTGTGGGGGGCCTGCCCACGCTGCGTCTTCCGGTTCGTGGTCGCCACTCGAGAACCCTTCTGCCCCAGCGGCCGTCGGTTCTACGAGTGATGTGCCCCGTCCATCACTTTACGTCATTCATCATTGCCAAAAGTTACGGCACAGAAATGTAAATATATTGATCTGGTGGTTGTTTTACCAATGACAATAATGTGATTTGT
Organism: Tethea ocularis; assembly: GCA_963555595.1. Taxonomy (NCBI): domain Eukaryota; kingdom Metazoa; phylum Arthropoda; class Insecta; order Lepidoptera; family Drepanidae; genus Tethea; species Tethea ocularis. Next base: position 5,076,325 of record OY741975.1, read on the forward strand.
TTACAATAACGTAAAAATCAACAAATGAGTACTTACAATTTCATTTTTACATGGACGCCAGTAAGGGATCGCGTTTAAGCGGTTTATAAAAGTACTGTTTTGGGCTGGTCCAAAACTAACATCGAGAACATTTATCAACTGAATTTTGTCATAGCAACATAAAGATGCATCATTTTCACAATTATAAACTTTATCAGATCTTCCAATTCCCATTCCAGAATGTGTGTACCATTCATAATCAGGTACCTTTACCATATCATTTGTCGTAGACATTTCATGACTTGTATATATTGGTATGTCATTTCCAGTATCATAACAAACTTCGTATACTTTTACAAAAGAATTCACATTAAATCCAACTTTTATTGTTTCAGTGTTTTCATTAAGACATTTTTTACCAGTCCTGATAACAACAGGTAAAACTTCTGATACGCACTTTACATCTAAAAGCTTATAAGCTTTACCTTCTATTATGAAGTTATCTCTATGATCACAAAATGCTATTACTTCATTTCGATTAGGAAACAGTTGTAAAGCATTTGAAATTTCATTTTTATATTGATCCTGATCTATATCTTGATCTTTATCCTGATATACATCTTGATCTTGATCCTGATCTACATCTTGATCTTCATCCTGATCTACACTTTGATATTCATCCTGATTCTGATACTGATCTAGGCGTTGACTTTGACATGATAGTTTTATTTTTTGCGTCGGTTGAATTATAATGAAGTCATTTGCTGTCTCTAAATTGAGCCACTTCGAATTTTCATTCAGTAACAAGGGCATATTTGAGATTTTCTTGCTTCTGTCTATCAAACATACTGAAAAAATTTAGGAGTTACAGATTACATAACAGCGTTATTGATAATGGGTGAAAGTATTTCACAGTATTTTCCTCTGAAATCAAATAAAAAAATAACTTTTCATAAAACATCAACTGTTCTCAATTAAAAAATGATCTTTTTGTGATTATTTATTAGATTGTTTGTCGTCATTCAGAACTGGCTTCTAGGTTTTGTGTGCTTACAACCATTGGTCACATCATCACTGACCACGGTGAGATTGTGGTCAAACACAGGCTTATACCTACATACAATAACTGGTTAATCACTTACTTAGAGAAGTAACAGTAAAATTTCTTCGAATGCTGCCATGAACATTGCTTACTTTACAAGAATAATTCCCCCAACCCATGATATGCAATCGAGTATTATTATCGATGTTTTCAACAGTTTTACCATTGTACGTCCAATCAACCTGCAACATAGAGATGTATTTATATAAAGTAAAACTGTAAAAACTTTCAAATATGAGTTCTATGTGCGCATTCAATTATGTAATTGTTTATAATAAGTTATTTAGAATAAAAATACATGTAAATCTATGTAAGAGGAAATAACTTTGAAGATACTGTTCAAACAATAGGGTTGAAGAATATTTTCAAAGTAAAGATTGTAAGACATAAGAATGTAGCAAAAAATATTTACTTATGCACAAATACACCAATAAGTAAAAAATATAGCAAAACAGATACAAAATCTCAAAGGGACAAAAATTTCTCACAGCGATCCTACGATTAAAAAGTTGAAAGAAATTAGTAAGAAACGTAAATAAATTACTTCCGTTAATTTAAAAAAGTAATACCCTAATAACATGATTAAAATATAATATATTAGTAATACACAAATAGACAATCACCTATATGTACCTACATAATGCTCTTTGACACTGTTTATTAATATTTTATATAGTAACTCACTTTTGGTGCCGGTTTACTGTAAACATCACAATTGAGTACATCGTTCTTATCACCATGCCAGTCTACTACGTAATCAGCATCATATTTGAATCGTGGTGGAATACCGACATCCACAACATACGTTTCTGTGTTTGAACCTAAATTGTTGCTGACTCTGCATGTGTAGTTGCCATCATTTTCAAAATTGGCATTATTTAGGAAATACGATGTTTCTATATTATTAATGTCTATACCATTCTGATGAAAAATACAAAAAATCTAGTTAAATAACGATTTCAAACATGATAAATAAAGAACATCAAAATAAAATGTATACTTTGTCCAGCAGTGGACGTCTTTCGGCTGACATGATGATGATGAAAATGTATACTTACCAAGAACCACCTGATTGAATCGAAATTAGTGTGCGGTAAACGACAATGTATTTTTTCTGATTTGCCATTTAAAATGTATATATTATGAAATTCTCCAAAGTTTTCTATGTACGCTGAAAGAAATTACGCTGTACAGTACTTACTACAATTTGAAGTAAAGTGCCCTGGCAATTTTTGTATTTGGAATTGAATTACGTACGTTGATCATTTCATAATTCAAGGTTTATATGATAGTTACTTACGTGTGACTAAACCTACGAAAGTATGATAATGTGAACCGTATTCATTTTCAGCTTTACACGTGTAATTATTTGAATCCACTTCCTTTGGATGGTTTATTACAAGAGCTCCATCACTTACATACTTATTTGCATCTGGAAAGATAACAAAGTTTTAACAAAATGAGAAATATTCTGCTCCATGCTCCAGAGCATCATCAGGAGATGAATTAACGTTTTATGTTCACTTGAAAACTCGCATAGTATGACAAATAGACTACTCATGATCGAGCAGGAAGTTTGATATTAGACACTAATACGGACAATTGTTGATCATTTAATTTATAGTTAATAAATATAAAAGTAATGTACATCATCAGTTTCATTTCAAAGTCTCCGATAAAAAAAATACCTGGTATGATAGCTGTTTCTCCAGATTTCCAAGAAATGTTTGGTTTTGGATAACCAGTGGCATTGCATGGTATTCTTAATATAATGTCTCCTTCAATGGCTTCATATATATTTTTATTCTCATCCAATACTATATTTGGTAATGCTGTAATAATAATTAGTAGCATGCTTATATATTAATGACTAATCAATTAAATTAATTAACTAAAACCTATAGGTATATGTATAAGCGTTATTCGTTATAAATTCCAGGTATATGACAATAAAGTTTCAATACTCATAATTAAAGTTGCGTTTTACCTCCCACTATGAGTTCAGAGATATATTGATCCTGTCCAACTGAGTTTTCCGCTGTACATCTATAAAAACCAGATTGTGCTTGTGCAACTCTATATAGCGTCATACTTTCTTCAAATCCGGCTATTGTCTGATAAATTTTTGATTCTTTTTCTTTGAATTCCCATTTTATGTTAGGTTTTGGCGTGCCTCGCAGAATTCTAAAATAATTAGAATGCGTATTTAATAATATAATTTAAATTATTTTATCTTTTATTGTACTAAGTACGAGTCACACTTACTTGCATGGGATAGACACGTTCTCCTTTTCTTTAATTTTGATAATTGGTGTATCTTTTTGTATTACGGGTTTAACTGAAATATTATAACAGTTAATATATACATTGCATCCATAAATAGTGGATATACCAAATAAGGTATTATAAAACCAACCTGAATCTACAATAACTTTTGTATTGTAAATTTTGTTGACTGTTTCATCCTCCAATAATGATGCTTTGCACGTGTAATTTCCTGCTACATCCATGTCGACAGATTTGATCTTTAGCTCGGTCCCAGTAGACGATATCAAGTATTTATGTGATGATTTTAGTTCATTATTCACTTTTGTTTTATTATTTACATAAAACCAACTTATTTTCATGGGCAAATATGAAGTTATTACGCATTGTAATGTAACATTATTTCCATACAATACACTTGTGATTTCTGAAAAACATATTTGATTAAGAGATATTACATTATGCAAACGTTGGCTTAACGTATCATGGTACACAAATAATATTACCTGGTGGACTTTGTATGACCGTAAATGGAGACATCACGAGTAGTTCAATGCTAGCTTTGTCATTGCCATAATTATTTGTAGCAGTGCAGTTATATGTTTGAGATATTGCTACATGGTTCAGTGTTATGGTGTTTCTATGTTTAATTCCATTTATCTCAGTGACAAACTGCAAAATTAATAGTAGATTGATTAGTTGATAAGAAATTATTAATTGCCCGCGAAGGAAAATTAAAATTATAAAAAAAATATGTTAGATTTGATTAAAGATTATTTTGGTCGACTCTTTTAGTCAAATGGAAATGGATAGTATAATTTGCTCTCAAAACAACTCATTATAATGCAAAGTGCACGCGCGTACTTGTACTTTATTTAATTAAGTATACACGCAGATAAGTAAAAAGAAAATACATATAAAATTTTATTATAGATTCTAGGTTGGTATGTAAGTAACTAAGTGTTAATGAAGCTCCCATAATAGGGTAGTTTACTGACATATCAAATCAGCTACTTTTTAACCCTTTCCTACCGGGGTAGTGATTTTTAACGAATTTCTGTTTTTGAGCTTTATTATTATAATAAGGTAGGTAAAAGGAAACGCGCAGATTTTTTTTAGATTTTTATTATACCTAGAAGTACTATTTCCAAGACCTAGACTTAAAAGTACCGTCAGGAACTTCGTGTTATCACAATGTTAGGAACTTTGATAGAAACTACAAAAGCAATGAGATCCACTATTGACTTGGTAATAATTAAATTAATGGGTTTATAATTACAGATTAACTTCGTGGTATTCAACAAAACAATTTTTCTTTTCATTTACACACAAAAACACGTTGCAATGCGAACATTTACTATGAGGTTTTGACTGAATTTTCTTCAAACTACAAACCTCACACCTTCCCCTGTTCTCTACGAACGTAGGCCAATGGATGCCTCTGTTACCCAAGCGTACGTCTTTTATAGTGGAATAGTCAGATTTGCGCCTTTTGGAAGGGCCGCCTTTTGCTGTATTATCAGTAGAAGTCTTTCTTTTCTGACTAGCATCTTTCATTGTCATCAAACCTTGAGTAACAGAGCGTCTAAAATCTTTAACGGTGGTTTGTTCCATTATAAGTCCATGAATGACATATGCATTGACAAATGCGATGTCCAGAAGACCCCAAAATAACCTGTGCCACCATTTCGGAGATTTGCGATCTATACAGTAAAGGGCTCTCAAACGATCAGCTGTATCTACGCCGCCCATATAACTATTGTAATCTTTGACAGCTACAGGGCATGTAATGGCAGACTTGGATCCATTTTTTTCTTTACGTGACACAGTTGCCTCTTGGTTTCCATGAAAATTTGATACTAAATGAACCACTTTGTTATCTTTCCATTTCCAATATCCAATGTCTAAATTTGAAAATCGATGATCACTGTCGCCCCTTTTCATTTGAGAATCAACGAGCATATTTCCGGCCAGTCCTTTTCTATTACTTCGTATAGTTCCACATGCATAGGTGTTTTCAGTTTTCAGTTTCTCAAGCAAAGCAACAGACGAGAAAAAATTATCAAAGTAAACTACCTTCCCTTTACCCCAATCTTGTTCCGTTAACTCCAAAACTACTTTCTCTCCCAAGCCATAGCCGGTAAATTTTGAGTTCAGTTCTTCGTCTTTCCCTTGGTAAATTTGAAACTTCTTTATATAGCCCCTCTGGTCAGCAAGACACCACAACTTGTACCCCCTTTTTATGGGCTTCATAGGTAAATATTGTTTCAGGACAGACCTACCTTTAAACTTAATCATTGACTCATCTACACTCAGTTCGCGAGTACCATGATAAACCACATCAAATTTTTTATTGAGTGCATCAATCATCGGTCTAATTTTATATAACTTATCTTTGCAGTCTCTAGGCATTTTGGAGTTATCATTGCAATGCAGATGAGATAAAATAATAGCAAATCTGTCTCTTGGCATTGTTTTGCAAATAAGTGCATTGTTGAGATCAGGTGCCGAAGAGTAATGGTCTCTCCACGCCGGACGAGTATTGTAACCCATAAAAAAATTCATACCTATAAATGTTAGGAGTTCCTCCTTTTTTAGGTTCAATACCTTGCCTTTCTGAGTAGCATAATGGTTACTTTGGTATACAATATTGTCAATAATATCTCCAATCAATACTAAAAATATATCAGTCGGTGTGGTACAGTGAGCAAACCAGTGTTCTACTACTCCAGTATCTGCAATGTATTCCGGTAAAATTGTATCTAGGTTCCTCTTTTTCCATTTACGGTTTGGTTCGGGTAACCGCTGGTTAGTTTTGTGTGAAGACGTATTTGCAACCGATAGATCAGTCTGAACACTAGATCCAGGTATTGAAGATGTGGGTACCTGATTTATTGGGCTCTCCAATACATCTTCATTTGACGGCAACGATGGCGGAATTTCGGCTAAAATACTATCTAGAGCTCTTTCAAAAATCTCATCGAAACCTCTTGGTGAGGGTAGTTGAAGATTTTCCACTTCATCATCGGACACTCCTGCATCAGACTCTTCGTCGCAGTCCGGAAGCTCTTCTAATAACAGGGCTTCGATCAAAGAAGTATTGTTTTTTATATCCATGTCAATGGCTAAAACAATAAGAAATTAGGTCAGAGCAATAATAAAAATAAAAAAAACATTGGTTTATGATAAAACAAAATACCCACTTCATCGTGTATGTGTATTATAAAAACCCATAATATTTGAGACTCAATCACCTGACGGTACTTTTAAGTCCGCATTAGTTTTTATCAAATATTCATATAAAATAACGTGATAATACATTATAACAGCTTTTAGTAATGTAGTCAATGACATAATAAATGTCAAAACGATAGTTTATATGGAATTTTGTATGAAATACTAACCTAATGACGTCATAGTTTCACAGCATCAAAATGATCTACTCTTAGTGGTTCTACTGGTAATTAAAAATCATAAAAAGCGTTAAATGTACAACATATTTGATGTTTCCACGTGTTTTTAGATGTTTTATGCATTGGTTAGTGTTTGGTCATTTATTTTTGACACTGTAAACTAGACTATAATCAGTTAACATCAGAAAAGTTTCATTAATATTGAACATCAGTACCTTGGCGTTGTGTAATTTATTTCCTATGTCATCGATCCAGTCAAAACTAGTGATTGGAAATGCTTTTGCATTACATGTAAGCGATTGTGAGCTACCATAGGGTACAGATACTTTTTTCCCTTCAGCTATTGTTACTATTGGAGCTATATTGACAAATAATTCTGAAACAACATTAGTTTGATAAAAATAATAATATTTTATTTATAAGGACATAATTATATTTCAATAAATAGTAATAAACATGCTACTGAGGAGCCAGTTCCTAGAAAAACATACACTAAAAATATTTTAAACTGATTTTTACCAATAACATGTTCATCACGTCCAGCAGAGTTTTCCGCTATACATTTATAATGGCCAGAATGTTCAAAATTTGCATTTGATATAACCATTTCTTCTTTTGATACTTCCCTATTTATATATGTTAATGAACCAAGGCTCTTGAATTGCCAAGTTATTCTGGGATTGGGAATTCCTTTTAAAATTCTGTCAATAAAAGAATATTACTGTTGACTGACTAACAAAATTACAGAAGCCAGTTAGATAACTTACAGTAGCTGTAACATCTCACGTAAACGTTAAGCACTATAAAAGAATCTTGAAAATTCTATCCCTATACCTATCAGAGTAGGTCAGGTGTGACCCTTCCATCGATCACTTTTCAATGTAGGTATAATTTTTATCATGGATAATTGTATGCATATCTATGTATGTACATATCAACTCTGATACAAAGTAACAAAATGTAAAAATTAAGAAAAAATAAATGCCAAGGAATGAGCTTAAAAAAATATGAATAATTCGATGTCCACGGGAGTGAAACTGCTATCAGAAACCTGCTAGAAGAAATTAGGGAATAAAAAAAAATAGAAAAATTTACTATCATGTAAAGGTTATTTATGAAATAGGTACATTATAATAAAAACTCAATCATGATCTTTTCTAGGCCAATTATAGAATTGATACCTATTCACTTACTTGCATTTAATTGTTATTGAATCATTTAGCATTATTTGTGTCACTGTTGTTTTCTTATCAATAACAGGCGCTACTGTAACAATAAATAAGAAAAATAACATATTACCTAGTGTATAATCAACATTAAAGTATTCAATGTACGGTTTTTTTGGCACGATTGTCTAACTCATTAGAAATACCTAAAGATATTCTATTGGTTATATAAACTCGTATGTATTATTGTAAGTAGGTATTGTCAGTTTACAACTAATGGATATACCAAATAAGGTATTATAAAACCAACCTGAATCTACAATAACTTTTGTATTGTAAATTTTGTTAACTGTTTCATCCTCCAATAATGATGCTTTGCACGTGTACTTTCCTGCTACATCCAGGTCTACAGATTTGATCTCTAGCTCGGTCCCAGTAGACGATATCAAGTATTTACGTAATGATTTTAGTTCATTATTCACTTTTGTTTTATTATTTACATAAAACCAACTTATTTTCATCGGCAAATATGAAGTTATTACGCATTGTAATGTAACATTATTTCCATACAATACATTTGTGATTTCTGAAAAACATATTGATTAAGAGATATTACATTATGCAAACGTTGGCTTAACGTATCATGGTACACAAATAATATTACCTGGTGGACTTTGTATGACCGTAAATGGAGACATCACGAGTACTTCAATGCTAGCTTTGTCATTGCCATAATTATTTGTAGCAGTGCAGTTATATGTTTGGGATATTGCTACATGGTTAAGTGTTATGGTGTTTCTATGTTCAATTCCATTTAACTCAGTGGCAACCTACAAAATAATTGTAGATTGATTAGTTGATAAGAAATTATTAATTGCCCGCGAAGGCAAATTAAAATTATAAAAAAATATGTTAGATTTAATTAAAAATTATTTTGGTCGACTCTTTTAGTCAAATGGATAGTATAATTTGCTCTTTAGCAAATAAGTTATACCAAACAAAACAACTCATTATAATACAAAGATATATACGCAGATAAGTAAAGAGAAAATACATATAAAAATATTATTATAGATTCTAGGTTGGTATGTAAGTAACTAAGTGTTAATGGAGCTCCCATAACAATCAACTAACACCAGAAATGTTTCATTAATATTGAACATAAATACCTTGGCGTCGTGTAATTTATTTCCAATGTCATCGATCCAGTCAAAACTAGTGATTGGAAATGCTTTTGCATTACATGTAAGCAATTGTGAGCTACCATAGGGTATAGTTACTTTTTTCCCTTCAGCTATTGTTACTTTTGGAGCTATATTGACAAATAATTCTGAAACAACATTAGTATGATAAAAATAATAATATTTTATTTGTAGGGTCAATGATAAAGACAAGACAAGAATGATATATTCAATAAATAGCAATAAACAGGCTACATTGTCCTGAGGAGCAAGTTCCCAGAAAAACATACACAAAAAATATTTTAAACTCATTTTTACCAATAACATGTTCATCACGTCCAGCAGAGTTTTCCGCTATACATTTAAAATGGCCAGAATGTTCAAAATTCGCATGTGATATAACTATTTCTTCTTTTGATACTTCCCTATTTATATATGTTAATGAACCAAGGCTCTTGAATTGCCAAGTTATTCTGGGATGGGGAATTCCTTTTAAAATTCTGTCAATAAAAGAATATTACTGTTGACTGACTAACAAAATTACAGAAGCCAATTAGATAACTTACAGCAGATGTAACTTCTCATGTAAACGTAAGCAATACAAAAGATTTTTGAAAATTATATCCCTATATCAGAGTTGTACCCTTTCATCCAAGTTCATCTCAAGTGCTGCTGGTAATATCGTCGTGGTGTGCCATTTTTCCACAGTCTCAGATCTCGGGTAAATACAGTATCTACCTACTTCCAATATGGTAGTAGCTAATCGGAGAGTAGTGGCGTCGAATACCTTGATAAATCTTAAAATATGCTTGAACTGTATATGAAGGAAAACACTGTTAGAACTCCAAATCGCGGTAGGCACTTGAGTACGTTATAATTACATGCCTCTGCCTACTACTGTGCTACTACTCTCAAAATGAAAATTTTACTACGAATACGGTATGTTTCAACAGCAACTCTGATATAAGTATAACAAATGTTCAATTTGTTAAAAAAAAGTATTGTCAAGGAATGAGCTTAAAAATAAGAAAAATCATCGATGTCCATGGGAGTGAAAATGCTATCAGAAAACTAGTAAGTAAGTAAAAAAATTTTTTTAGTAAAATTTACCATAGTGATGTTTTAAAGCTATTTATAATAAAAACTCAATGCTGCTCTTTTCTGGGCCAATTTTAGAATTGATATTTACTTACTTGCATTTAATTGTTATTGAATCATTTAGCATTATTTGTGTCACTGTTGTTTTCTTATCAATAACAGGCGCTACTGTAACAATAAATAAGAAAAATGACAGTGTGTAAATATTAAATATAAGATATTTTTGCACCATGGAAATGAAGATCTATTGATATTAAATATTCTTAAACATACCATCAGAATTTGGATTCAATGGAGATTTTACTTTGACTTCAATTTTAGCAACGGATTTTCCAAATATATTATTGGCTTCACATTGGTATGTTTCAGACGTCTTCAAATGAGGTACTTCAAGATAGCTTATATATCCGTCAGGGAGTTGTAAAGGTGCTTTCTGAAAAAACAAATCGTTAATTATTACCAAATTTTCATATCAGTTTAGTTACTTAATTTTTTTTTGAATAGTTTATGATGCTTTACCAACTAGTTGGATAGAAGGACTAGTTAATACTATAAATAGAATAAGACTAAGTAAATGAAAAAGCAATCGAAACGTGTGTGTCAGTAACGCTGAGGTAAGTCATTAATGATGACTCATCATCATCATCATGTCAGCCGAAAGACGTCCACTGTTGGACAAAGGCCTCCCCCAAGGATCTCCACGATGGCCGGTCTTGTGCTACCCGCTTCCAGCAGTTTCCCGCAACCCTCACAAGATCGTCGGACCACAAGATACCGGCCTGCCCACGCTGCGTCTTCCAGTTCGTGATCGCCACTCGAGACCCTTTCTGCCCCAGCGGCCGTCGGTTCTACGAGCGATGTGCCCCGCCCACTGCCACTGAGTAAGTATAGATAAGTAAATATGATTCTTACCATAGAAGGCAGCACATTTCCTTTATTATCCCTCCATAATATGTCCGGTTCTGGAAAAGCCTCTATCTTACATGTAAGTGTAAGCTTACTATTATCGAGAACTGTTACTTGAGATCCTTCACTTATCTTTGTAACTGGTACTACATATTTCACCCCTAGAAAACCGATATTATGTTAAGTTATACTATTAATATTTTCTATAAACTATATATTTAATAATGTAATAATCTTCTTCACTAAACCTAATCATTGAAAACTTTTAAAATGATTTATCTCATTTATGTTTACCTTTTTTTTTAATAGTTTTTCATGATTTCAGTGTTAGTCTCATAGTAAATGTTGTTCATATTGATAAGTAAAGCGCTACATTATACATAAGCCTCCTTTTGCTTCGCCATAGTCGGGTAAAAAATAACCCTATTATATCATCAAAAAATATTCATATTTCAAAGACTTACATATTTTTTCCTGAGGTGAAACAGGGGTCTTAGATAATCTTCTAATAGGCTGTCCTGTAGAAATAACTGTACCTTTTACCTGAAATATTTTTTTACTATTAAATATTATTGTATCGTCTTGTTTGTTTGTGGTCTATAAAACTTGGTTTTGAAATTCATTTAAAATTAATATTTCAAATAAAGCGTATGTTCCTCGAATGTGTTTTGTGATTGTATTCTATAAAAACTATTCTAATATTGTTAATTTACTTACAGCAATTTTAAACATTTCACATAATGCGTTGTATAATGTATCTGCAATATAAATTCTTCCCGATTTATGCCTCAAAGTTTGTTCTTCAATAATGTTTTCATTCATATCCAATATTTGTACAGTTTCTATTTTAACTGCTTGATATGGATCCGTGACCCATATTGATAAGTAACCGCCAGTACCTTTTTTATAAAAAAGAAAACAAATAGAACGAATTATTCTGTTTGATTGTACCTACGAGCATAATTCGCTAAATGATGAAGATAATATATCATGGACAGTTTCGTGGTAATGTCTGATTTCATAAAAACTCATTTCCGAGAGAATAAATTAGTTGAAAATAATATTTCATTTCATGATTCATTTCTAATAGCAGAATTAATGAATGGATCACGAAATCAAATATTAATGCCAGTAATATATTCATATTATGAGATAGAACAAGATATGAAGATAAATGCAATATATTAGCATGCCTAGGTCTTGGCTGAATATGATTGCAGCTCATTTTACAAGTATCACCATTTTCGAGCAAATAAAAAATAATAATTATTAGTATTACAAAAGAACTTACAAGAAATAGGTTGTTTTGTAGTATCTTCGAACGATTTCGGTTCCAATTCCGAAAAGCCGTGTTCAAACAGAAATTCTGTTTTAGCGAAGACCATTACGGACGTCAGGGTACTACCAGTTACGGTTGCTATATAGTCTCCTGGCGTAGGGTTGATTAATTTGACCACCTGGATTTGATTTACTCTTTTATTTTAATAGCATAGTGGATTAATTAGTGCAGTGATAGTAGGTAGGCACCGTCAAATATTTTAGGAAGATATATAGTGAGACTACATTTATTTAGGTTATAAACAATAGAAATAGCACCAATATTTTTTGGCATTCTCATTAACACCCCAGGGCCTAAACCGAATAAATGATTTTTTAGTTTGAGTTTGACAAAGCTAGTTAAAGACAAAGTTAGTTAGTTGGCGATGATGAGCTTGAGCTTTCGGTGAAAGAAAACATCGTCAGGAAACCATAGCACAGTCTGGCTGGCAACCACCCTAAAGTTGAAAATCTGTCCCTGGCAAATGGCGATAGGCGACGGTAAACACTTAGATAGGTGGACCGCCTGCCTGCTTGTCACGTAACTAGTATTTTAAAGTTGTACTGATAGTAGGTACATAATAATATTGATATATACTCATTTCAATAAATGACTAAAATTACCTTGCCGTTATCAATCCACATAATATGCTCCATTGCTGTGCTTGGTATTAAATTAAAAAAAACGTCAGTTCCGGTTATTGAGATAATAATGTACTCAGTAATATGATCGACCGTAAACTGAAAAAAAAAACATATTATGTATGTATAGTTCTTTACACCTTTACTACAATCTTAGTTTTTTAATGTTTTTTTTTATAGAAAACTGCATCAATGAGTGATTGGTGTTTCACGGAGGTGACCAAAAGAAACTGTCAAAGCCCGAAGAATTGCCAAACAGTGGGCCGGGCTCATCGTTCGTAGAACCGATGGCCGCTGGACAGGAAGAAAGGTTCTCTAGTGGCGACCACGAACCGGAAGATATAATGATGATGTGTCGCAGAGTAAAAATGACTCACCATAAAGTTTTTAAGCTTAAACCTTCTAGCTTCACAAACATCCAAATATTATATTAGATTAGGATATTATAATAGTTCATGTTAATATAACTGGAATATTCGAACCAACATGGACTCGTTGTTTCTACAGAACTCTAAAAAACTTTACAAAAAGACTTACCGGTACTTCTGTATAAATATATGGAAATAACATCATTGAAGTAAGCAATCCTTTTTCATTTCGAATTGCTTCTTGCAAAACTGGCATGACCTAAAAAAAAGTATTATCAATACAAATAGCTTATGGTAGGTATTCTGATTTTGCGTTATCATAAACTTACCGGTGCAACGTTATCAACACGAAAAACTTGTCCAGAAGTAGCGGTAGCTATATCGTAGTAAATTTGATATTCGAAACTGTGATAAGGGTCGAAACAAAAATTTCCAGTGAGTAGGATAAATGACACCTAAAATGTAAAAAAAAACGTTATAAAAGTAAAAGTCACAAAACCGGTTTTTTTTTCAATAGGTATTTTGATTAACATTTGTAGGTCTTTATTAGAAAATTGATCCCTGCAATTTATGATAAATCGATACAATCGAATGGCGAATCGAAGCTTACTGTGAAGATGGTATGCCGACGCATCCTCACTGACCACAGTGAGATTTTGATAAAACACAGGCCTATACTAGATATAGTACAAAACATACAATGCAATATGTGGCTCAGTCGTCAAAAAACCAATGGATATTTCATTAAAACTCCATGAGGTCTATAATTATATAGTGCTATACATTTTTACCTGACTCTGTGTTTGATGAGCGAGTTCTCTTAAGAATTCAAATTTCCCGATATCTACAGCAGTTGTACTGTCCGTGACAACATAGATATGAGATCCGAGATGACTTTTTTCCAGTCCCATTTCGATGCCTGATAACGCCATCTCTTTACAGTCATTTATGTAGTATTCGGTCACATTTATCGAATCTAAAGCTATCTTTAGATCGTCTCTATTTTTTGTTTTTATCCGGAATACAATATCTATAAAAGATGTTTTTTTTACTAAAGGTATTTTTTTGCAAAATAACTAAAAGTAAACTTAGTCTAAATTATTAAAAATTAAAAGCATTATTTAATTAATAATGATATGATATGAATTGATAATACATGTTGATGACAATGATCATAGCAAATCATCAATTTCAAAAAAATAAGATAGTAAAAACAAAAACTTAAACGTACAGTAGGTAACTCAAACCAACTTCTAAAATTCGACCAAATAATTAACAATCGATACTCGAATTTCTCATTTGTCTACTTTGTTTTCACTCAAATCTCCAAAATAAAAGCCGTGTACCCAGGCTCTCAGCCGGGTAATATTTAGGTAACAACGCCTGAGGTCACCCCCGAATGGGGTACGAAGCTCGGCTCAGGGCGTTACAGGGAGGGGGAGGACTTTGTACGAGTTACGACGAAATAATACTAATTACCTAACAAAATAATCAGGGGTGATAATAATATTAGACTCCTTACCTTGATAATTAAATGTGACGAGGACCATATCACCTATTGGGCTAGTTTCTTTGGTGACGATGTTCAAGATAGCATCTGATGCTTTCTTGATGTCATTAATATCTGAATACATAGAATATCCTTCATCGATTATAAATGTTAAGCTGCTATTTCCCTTACAAAATACTATACAAATATGTATTGATAAGAATATAAGTGCCCATGATATCTTTCGAGACCACATTCTAGTTGCAAAATGGAATCTAAATAATTTAATATTTTTATAGCTTTTATATATATACCCACATGTAGGTATGTTAAGATAACCTGAATAAATGCTAATAATATTTTTTCTGTTATTTCCCAGTAGTTAACACACGTAGTGGAATACTTATGTACAATAAGGATTATCTGTAAAATAATATTATGTTGTATCAAAGTAAACTACCTATATAGTGAAAAAAACATTGTAATTACCTACATAAATTCAAAAGAAATATTCTACAACATCAAAAACAGTAGGTTGAAACCGCTTAGTTTGTCTGTCGTACCGGTACGACAGTTGTAACGTGGCCACGTGGCAAACTGTAAAAATGTTTTTTTTTTTTTTTTTTTTTTTTAAAGGACTAAGTTGGTAGCCTCAGATGGCTGCAACAACCTTACCGGACAAATCGGCGAGCGCAGAGGGCTCTCAGCCGGGTAATATTTAGGTAACAACGCCTGAGGGCACCCCCGAAATGGGGGACCTTAAAAATGAGTTTCGAGTATTTTTTTTTGCTTCAGTCATGATTAATTATACGTATATATATTCGAAAGTCGTTTTTGAATGTGAAATTAGTATTTGTGATCTATAATCTATATTTAAAAAATAAAAATGAGATGTCTCTGACTGACTGACCGATTACCACGTTTATGCTACATTTACATTGAGCCCCTGCCGCTGCTCCTCAGGCTGGCCGCAAAAAATCCCTAAATACTGCTGCAGCAGGATCGAGACAAGTGTATGTTTACATACTGGCCTACCACTCACTTCGCTTTCGAGTTTTGGCAATGGCAAACGTCAAAATGACATTGCAGCTTTGTCTTTTTAAATAAAATATCCTGAGACACTTTTCACACACGGTTATCTGATCCCAAACTAAGCAGAGCTTGTACTATGGAAAACAGTTAGCTGATATCTACATAAAATATACTACTTTTTATTGTAAATACCTACATACTTATAATAGATAATTATACCCGGACTCAGGACAAAGTCATGCACACAAATGTTTGTCCTGGATTGGAAACGAACCTACGGTACGACCAGCGGCGCGATAGGCGGTGTCTTAACCAACTGCGCCAACTGGCCTGTCAATACAAAATTATGTTCGATAATTAGGATAGGGTTAGGTTAGTTGTACACATGGGTTCCAGGACCCCCAATTTAAGAGGAGGCTATCTGCGTATGTCTCCGTCCCTTACTAAACGGAGACAAGCGAGACAGGAGAGAAGTAATTTTAGTAAAAAAATATGGTTTTATGTTATTTAAAAAGAAACTGAGCCTTTTTTTAAAATAAGAAAACTATTCCCTTTCTACTAGATTTCAGAATGTATGTTAATATTTTTCAAGTTATTTGGATGGCCCAATTAAGAGAAGAATGCATTCTTAATCTTAAAAAGCGGCATATTTAGGACACAGAATAAAAATGTAATTACTACTGTGTTTACGATTTTTTCTGACGTTTTACTAATGAAAAATCCCAATTAAAAACAAAACTATTCCCCGTCACATATTCTCTAGTTTAACATATATTTTTTCCAAATCTCTTGGAACTAAGAATACAGAGAAAAACGCATTTTAGAATCATCATTTCACGTATATCATCGCTTTAATATAAAATAAAATAATATACGCTAATGTTTTAGTAGTACCCAGTAGTAAGCAATCCTGTATGTACTAACATGTACTAACATAGAATAGAAGTAGGTATTGTTCTTAGGTTGAAATAAATCATTTGAATTTGAAAAGCATTAACATTTGAAATACTAGGATAATGCCGATTTTGAACCTGTTTATAGAATCGGTATTGTTATTCTTATTGTCCTCATGTTAGTTATTATTATTGTATAGCCGATTCCAATGATGCCATTCCTAATATAAACATGGTTACAATGTAAACATATGGATTATACTTACCTTATTTGTAGTATTTTCCTGAACCAAAAATAATTATGTATAAAATTGAGTACGTAGGTAGTGTAACCTACAGAAATGTTGATAAGATACCTATAATAGTATCATTGTCAATATTAATACAATATTCAAGAAGACAAGAAAGAAAAAACTTTACATATGTATTAGTACATAATAATCATCAGGACCTAAACTGAATAAATGAGTTTTAAGGCGATGATAGCTCAGTGGTAGTGACGTCGGATGCCGAGACGAAGGTCTCGGGTTCGAATCCTACAATGAGCTTGAGCTTTCGGTGAAGGAAAACATCGTGAGGAAACCATAGCACGGTGGTAGGGTACTTTGTAGTACCAGCCTGGCTGGCTACCACCCTCAAGTTGAAAATCTGTCGCCAAGCACCTTTCAGTGTGTTCCGACAGCTGCACTTGAGAGCCAGTTCCTTTCTAGGCTTTGTGTGCTTACCATCATCGGCCACATCATCAACTGAGCACGGTGAGATTGTGGTCAAACACAGGCCTATACATAGTAAAAAAAAAAAAAAGTTTGAGTTGAATTCTAGAATGAAATAAATGTATACAGATCAGAAAATGCGTTACGAGACACGAAAAATAAGGAATTATAATTGTTTAAGTATATATGATGTTGTAAGTACCAGTGGCGAGGGGTAAAATTAGGGCGAGGGTAAGCCGTTAAAAAAACACCGATAATTTTATACTTAATTACAGTGTATTTTATATAAAAGTGGCTTTGAAATAATGAATCTGTGGGACTGGGATTTCTAAAAGGTAAGCCGATGGGAATCGGCTTGTATGGACTCTTCGCCACTGGTAGGTACCTACACAAAATAATATACCTACATGAGTACAATATAAAAGTAAGTAGGTATGCGTCCGATCAACTGTTTAATTCACGAGCAAGGTCAAGATATTAAAAATATTGTGTTTTGGCACCGTAGTTTTTGTGAGATTTCGTACATTAGGTATTAACTATTTAAAAAAATCTGATGACTAAAATTAAATTCATTTACACATACATTAAAAGGCCCGTACAGTCTAGTCAACAAGTACTTTTTTGTTCAACTTTTTTCAGCAGTCTCGGAAAAATAAATCATTTTTGACAAAAATCAAGTTCCTCTCAAAAAAATTGCAAACTCATTCACATTAAATGTTAGTTACATTAACAGCGGAAATTATAGAATAGTACTAATTTTTACTTATCTTTTAGTAGTATATTATTATGATAACTGGCTAAACTAAAAATTTGATATTCGTTACGCAAGTGTCGAGGGCGATAGAATATCAGCGTGGAGGGCAAAGCCCTTGACATTCGGCCTGAGTGAAGCATATTTTTACATACGACAAGACACTCTAACAAGATAATTTTTAATTTGATAAAAAATATCCTTTCGTTTATTATAAATGACTAGCTGTCACGCGCGGTTTGACTCGTGTTCTCGGGAAAATAATAGCCATAATGTTATTCCAGGGCATGAGCCAAGTTTTATTAAAATCCATTCAGTAGTTTTTGCGTGAAAGAGTAACAAACATTATCATAGCCTCACGTCTAATCAAACTTTCATCATAATTATTTTACCTGTAATAAACTGTAATTACATAAATTCAAACCGGTGGTGGTATACATTCATAAGTGCTTTATCAGGGCCTAAACTGAATAAATGAGTTTTGACGTTGAGTTAACCAATACTTTAAAGAAAATGTTTGTAAGTTCTGATCTCCGGAGTCCGATTCTAAAAAAATCATCTCATCTTTGAACTCAACCAAACGGCCTAGTTGAGATTTTTACTGTTAAGGTTTTCAGATAAAAATATGAGCATTTAGCTGTCATTCATTGGCTTAGATTGTAATATTTCAGTTTGATACACTGTCTTATTATAATTAATAGGCTCCTGTATGACCACAATTCTACAGTTCTTCTTCTTCCTAGTCGGATACTCTTGCCAGAGTGGTCGTGGTTATGATAAGTCTTGAATGGCGGCTTTTGCAATCCGTCTCCATTCGGCCCTGTTGCAAGCATTGCAGGAACACTCGGTCATGGTGGAGTGTGTTGTAGACACTATAAGATCCGACCATCTAGTCGGGGACCGACCACGTGCTCTTCTTTTCAATTCTACAGTAACTTACCACAAAGAATCAGGTCAGAAAACATCCATAATTTATTGATGAGTAAGGGAAATCAGTAGCATACTTTTAATAAATATACTGAACTCGCATATCTGTAGGTCATGTTAAGTTAGTGATATCAATATTTGTTGGAATTCAATATTCATTAAAACAAAATTACATCGCGTAAGACGCGACACAGATTCTCGAGAGTCGTCAGTTCGATTACCGTCATAGTAAGAACTAGATGTATACTCATCACAATGATAGTGTATTTACCACTTTTACTATGCTTATTACGAATGAGCATAGTTAACGGATATAGTGATGCGAAAATCTTAAAGAGCAGCCTTACCTTCGTAATCGATAATACAGGTTCAATGTCAAATGATATCGAACAGGTGAAATTAGGAGCTAATTCTATATTTGAAACAGTGATGAATTCAAATGCATCGCAGATTGAAAACTTTCTTTTAGTAACGTTCAACGATCCAAGTAAGTAAACATTCGTTGTATTATTTTTAAATTAATATTTAACAATATGTACCTAGTTGAAGAGAATTGAACAAATTATATATGGAGTGTTACTATCACAATGATTTCGATCGGAACTATTGGTACCTGAAATTACGTCAAATTACCATCTACAATAGGGATCATGAAAAAATGAAAAAATATTGGATTAGTATCGCACGCACTACTTGTATCTTCTCTGCTCACTGTATCGGAATTTTTTGTTTTCTGAACTAAAGAAAAAATATATGTCCAATATTTTTTGGTAATCTAACTGACTGACTAATTTGATTTTTTTAGTCATCATCCCTATTAGAAAATACGATGAGCATTCGGTGCATTTTTAATTCTTAGTTGTGCTAACTTTGATAAAATATTTCAGGTTTTCGTTTAGAAGTAAATACGAAAAATCGAGATGATTTCATAGAAAAATTAAATTCAATCGTAGTTTACGGTGGTGACGACTGTCCTGAATTTGCGATGTCAGGTATTAAGCTAGCTCTTGAGGAGAGTCTTCGTGGATCCTACATTTTCGTATTTACAGATGCATCTGCTAAAGATTTTAAGCAATATTCAGAAGTGAAAAGTTTAGCTACAAAAATGCAAAGTAAGGTAAATAAACCACTGTATTATTAAGAATGTTATTGGATCACCATTTTTGGTAATATTTACAAACTATGATTTTGGTTAAATTTAACCCATAATTATTTAAAGTAAGAAAAATATTTGTAAACCATGTCTGTTTTGTGGTTTGGTTTATTTCTTTACCATAATAGCAATGCTAAGTTTGAAATCAAATGGGTAAATGTGTAATATCTATTAATAATATGGATTTTTCTTATTTTGTCTGCCTATTTAAAATAGATTTGGTAACTTATCTAATCCAAATATAAAAGACTGACAGACTGACTGATCCATCAACGCACAGATAAAACCACTGGACAAATCGGGCTGTAATATAGCTATTATGATTTAGGCATCTGCTAATAAAGGGTTTTTGAAAGTTCAGCCCCTAAGGGGGTAAAATAGGGGATCGCGGGTAAACCGCGGGGCGTAAAGCAAGCATAATATATATGTATTATATAGCTTAATTTATTATATTTCAGGTAGTTTTTGTTTTAACTGGAGTTTGTGACATTACTGATGAGAATAACCGCTCAGAAGATTATCAAGTATATTATGATTTAGCAAATGTATCCTTTGGACAAGTTTTTCATATGGAGAAACAAGAAATTGCTCAGGTACTTTTTCTTTTTTACTTGACTCCCTTCTACTTTTGCCTAGTTATACTTATTTTAAACATTCAGCTTAATGAATAGGTTTTAGTGATTTTAAATATCATTAATACAATATGTAAAAGAAATATATTCCATTAACGTAGATGGGTACAGACACATACCTTAATTATGAGACCTCGTAAACGCAACGTGATCGAAAGATCTAGGTAAATATAAATTTGCGGATAATATTTTTTCACAGACTTTCACAGATGTCTCATCGAATGAAATGACGCCCTTTTTATCATCAGCAAAATTAGCTATTTACTCAAAGACCGGATGTCACTTGATATCCGGATATATCTTGTGAGTTTGTGACATCCGGTGATAACGGTCTTGCTCATACAATTTAGTCGAAAACTCGGAAAATAATAATTCCGCCCCCTCGTCCCGTCGCGTCATGCATAGGTCCGCATACCTCCGTCAGCTTGACCGAAAATAATAATATAAAAAACTCGACTTTGACTCAAAAAAGAGTAGGTATCCCATGAAACTAATAAGTAGGTACCTACTACGTACAACAGATACAACTTTCTTGATGTACCATCATACTTTTTTTGATAGCAACACTAGAGGTGCGGTCCGAAATACGCCAAGAACGAAAATATCGCTAAAACTGCGTCCCGAATCCATGGGGTTGTCATTGCTGTTATGTTGCGTTGTAACATTAATCGACTATCACGCTAAAGCGCCGCCGTGTGCGCACTTTCATTTCGCCCCAGCGATATATTATTATATCTGTTAGCATCGTGAGAAATAATATCGTGATTCGGACCGTACCTACCTACTCTTGTCAAAGTTAGTACTGCCAGCAGAAGAAACAAGTTCCATCAGATTTCCGCATCATGGCATTTTTTAATGTCTTGTTTTACCTGAGAGCGCTAGTAACGTCAGTGCACAACGCGTTGTAAATACCAACTTTGCCATCTTACTTGCTAAAATAGTAGCTCTTATGGTATACTACGTTGGTTGTATAATATGTATTCAATATTAACCAACTGGGCGTCGACCTGTTGATTCCGATTTCTAAGATATAATAAAATACGTTTTTTTGTGTACAATCGCGTTTTTTCAGGAAAACCACTTCATTAGATAAACTTAAAAAGCAAATCTGAATTCATAATCTCATCCAAATCCTTAGAGCCGTTTCCAAGACACACGAAATATATACCTACCTTATAGAATTTCTCGTTTCAATTTATACCTAAGATATAAATTACAGATACTGGAATATGTAAAATACATTATAAAAGAAGACAAAACCACAGTTTTCAAAACAACATATCCACCAGGATATAATAACATACTTAGCGTGAGTATTTGATCATTCATATCTATATATTATATTTCGTGTAGCTTTACTAAATTCAAATTCAAATTGAGGAATGAGCCCGCCGTGGTTTTCCCAAGAGGAGTAGAGGATGGGGTTTAAGAGATTTTTACAGGGTCGGCAACGCGCGAGTAATACCCCTGGCACCCTGGTATTGCAAGCGTCTACGGTAGCCGCTTCCCATTAGGTGGGCCGTATGCTTATTTGCTACCTTAGTAGTATAAAAAAAAACTTCAATTAAATTCCAACTTATATTTTGTAAAAATGTCGTGATTTTTATTGATAAAAATATATTTTACCTACAAAAAATTTCAGTTCACGGTGGATTCAAAACAAAAAGATGTTGCAATCTCAATGTCAGGTGATGATCCAAGTATATATTACATAAAAGGGTCGGATGGGAGTACACCAGAAACCAAGGATTTGATGAAAACGTCAAAAGTCGCTGTCAGTATCTTCCAAGTTTCTAAAAAAGAACGAGCTAAATTAATGGGCCGTGGAGTACCTACCAGTGGCGAAGGGTCCATACAAGCCGATTCCCATCGGCTTACCTTTTAGAAATCCCAGTCCCAAGGATTAATTATTTCAAAGCCACTTTTATCATGCTTAAAATACACTATATTATCGGTGTTTTTGAACGGCCCTCGCGGCTCGCCATAATTTCACCCCTCGTCACTGGTACCTACTTATCTAAATGTAAAAATAATTGGAAAAAAATGATTCATAAATATATTTTTTTTACTACCGTAAATAATGATAATAATAAGTTTTCGTATTGATTTGGGGCATAGAAATACAAGATTTTATTCAAATTTCTGTCAATTCGACTTCTGGGTTTAAGGTAGCCAGCGAAATTCAAATTTTATTGCGTTTATTGCTAAAGTAGACTTTTAAAGAAAAGACTTGAATATAAGTTTGTTTTAAAAATAAGTTTTTTTTTAGGTATAATAATTAGCTATCTTCTTTATTTGAGGTAGTAAACCCTCCAAACCCATTAATTTGACTCAATCTGCACCCCGAAGGATATTCCAAAATAATGAGTAGCAATAATAATTATGAGGACTTTTTGTCGGGAGCTTGTGAAGTGGCGTTGCATTTTCATAAAATCATGTATTTTGAGATTCATTGAATTTTTTTATACAATAAAAATCCATCTAAATGCACTAGTGAAGTCACTTAAAACAAATGAATATGTATCGTGACTTTTCAAGTTGTCTCGGCTACCATTTTACTAAAACCTGACCTGACTTTTGTACTAACACTGACTTTGTGAATGTGATTTAACTTGACTACAATTTATAATTAAACTCAAAATTTATAGAAATGTCCATGCAGGACAAAAAATACTTACCAATTTATATATTGTAAGTAGTTTTGGCCGAAAACTTTTATTATTCAGTGTAGTCAATTTTATTTGACGTTCATTAATTTAATTGTTTCTAAAACATAAAAATAATGACGCTTACTTCCCAATCAGATCGTACAATTATTGGAGCGAAGGTCTGGCCGATTTGAGGCGAAACTTGGCAGTAAAAGTAAAACGGACGTGGTAGTCACTGCAGCCACCAGTTTCAACTTTATACATGGGTTTTCCCTTTTTACACCATCATCACTTAATGATACTACCACCAAACCAGTAATAGGTACTGTCGCCATTTTAGTCAATCAACGAAAAAACAAGCAACTTATAACGCGATTCAACTACCTAACTTAAACTAAACTTAATCGCTTTTGTGTTGAATGACGTCTCTTTATTTTAAAAATGTCACCATTACGAGAAATTTTTTGGAGCTAGTAAATTTTATAAACTTTCTCCAATACAAAATTGATGTCATATAAAATGTTGCCATAATATGTAACACAAAGCAACATAGAGTAGAAAATAATTATAGCAAACAATGTCTGTTCCAACTTCCAGACACAAAATCGTATTTAGCAATCAAGCTATTAGGAGATGACGACGTCAAGCTTCAAACTGTAAAAATCGTTGATTTATACGATAATATTATAAAAGAAATGCCTGCTAAAATTATAAATGATAAAGAAAAGTTTTATTTGACGGAACGATTTCAACCACCGAACACTTTATTCAAAATTGCGGTAAGGTTGATTGTTTTCTTAATAGGATAGTTGACTGACTTATCAAATCAGCTACTTTTTAATAAATGTCAAAACGAGAGTTTATATAGAATTTTGTATGAAATATTACACTATGACGTCATAGTTTCACAACATCAAATCATCTACTCTTAGTGGTTCTACTGGTAATTAAAAATCATAAAAAGCATTAAATGTATGATATTTGTTTTTTCCACGGGTTTTTAGATGTTTTATGCATTGGTTAGTGTTTGGTCTTTTATTTGTTGAATTTAAATGATTGATTCAAAGAAGGAAAATTTACCAATCACAGTCATTCCACTGATATGGGGATGCCCGTCCATTAATAAATATTGACCTGAATTGACATATGAAATACCGAACATCAGCGACAAACATAGATGGATATTTATTTATAAGTACACTTTGCGCAAACGTAATTTATGTATTACTGATAATGTGCTCAAGTATAACTCCCCTGACATTTTAAAAAATGAGCATTATAATGCAGTAATTAAATTACTGTTTTAATATTCCAGGTGACAGGTAATGATACAAAAAACAATGAAATGATAACTAGGACAGGACCACCTGTAGAACCGCAAAGTATTATAAAAAGTGGTAAATATACAAAGAGTATTATACGTTTTCAATAACAATAAGGTGATGATATACGAAAAATGATGATTCTAAATTATGTTATTATGTCTCTACATTCTTTGTTGCAAGATATTTGTACAAATATATGTTAAACTAGAGAATATAATATGAAGAGGAATAGTTTATTTCATATTTTATTTCATATAAATATTTTTTTTTTTTTTTTAGTAGTTATATAGTTTAGTTTTTATTTGTTTAGTTTAGTTTTTAATTATGAGAAATGTAAAATATATCTTTTCTGCTTGCATGTTTCATGTAAATAGTTTAATGAATTTTTTATTTTTTTTTGTTTTCTCTTATTTGTAAATAATATAAAATTAAAATTATGCCAAATTCAATATAATTTCCATATTTTATAGAACACTTAGTAGGTATTAATAAATAAGTTAATCTACATTATTATCATGCCAATGACATATCAGTTCTGTGTGTAATAAAACCCACGCACAATTTAACAACTTATAGTAAACTAAAAAATACTTCTATGAAATTCTACACACATAGTATACCTATTACGATTATAAATAAAATAAAAATATATAAGAGTATATTATTATATAATATTGTAAGTATTCATATAATTATCTAAAAATTTTAGACAAGGTCAAGGTTAAGGCAAGCAAGATAATAATAAATGTCTACCGAGATAAAGATTTACAATTTGGATTCGTTTATTTTCAGTTCATAAAAAGGATAAAATACCCACTATTACAATTGAGGGAGGACATAAAATAAATGCGGAATTCAACAAACCACTGCAATTGAAATGTAAGGTGAATGGTTATCCTGAGCCAAAGATCATTTGGACAGAAAAGGAAACAGGAGTTGAGCTCTCAAAAAACGTACGTAGGTATAACAGACTATTCTACTCTACAGTCTCTGTGCCAAAAAAATATTTGATACGATACTTTATTTCAGCATAAAAGAAGGATAAACAAGCAAAGCATCACATTTAAAATATTAGTAAGGATTAGATAAATATTATATACCTACCTACGATTGCCTAATACCTAAACCTCAATAACTTTCAAAATATTGGAATAGATTTTTTATGAAATATTTTGTTTGAAGTTTATTTTATTTAGAATTAAATTAAGTAAACGTGTAAATTTCAAGTTATATAACGTTCGCTGTATAACCGAGAATCACTTTAAAAGGTCAATACTTATTTTTACAGACTCCTAAACATTAATAATAATAACTTTTTCATTATTTATCTCTTTGATTTTCAAATACACCGCGCGTGTACCAGCGGTTATTAGGGCTTATGGGGAAATATACATTTCTTTATCGCTCATGATAAACTATTGACTTCATGTAAAATAATGAGTTGATATACTTCGCTTTTCCGTGAAGACCTATTTATTTATCTATGCGCGACGTTATTTGATTTGTCAATTTTTCGTAAAAATTAGGTTACGTACATAACTCAAAGAACCACTTTAAAACACTTCTTTCTATTCTGTGATTATCATACCACGAAATGGAAAGACGAAGAACGGGACGATAGGAGTTGATAGATTTGTAATTTAATAAGCTTATTTTTTATATCAGGTTTCAGTCATAGAACTGGGAAGTGAATACATAAATATTCTTAATATTGACAGAGTAGTCAAAAATAGCACATATCAATGTACGGCATACAACAAACTTGGAAAATATATCGAAAGTGTGTCAGTCCAATCAGAATATAAAATTTACTTAAATGTTGTGGAACCTCCTAAAGGTAACTTATGTTTGTTACTTCATATTATTTTCATTTTAATGATCCATAAAATATAACCAGTTATTGTAACATTAAACATAATTCTTATATTTAAATATATTATGTATAATCTGTTACAAATTATCAAACTTTTAGACACAACAATCGAATACAATAAGGAAGGAAAATTAACATGTATAGTAGAAGCTTTTCCATCACCAACGATTAACTGGATTCTAAATGGAAAACAGTTAACTAAAGATGAAAATTTTGATATATCAGACGATGGCTCTACATTAACTATAAAAAAAATGCAGCCAGAATTTGCAGAAGATAAAATCATATGTGAAGTGAAGAGTCAAGATAAAAAGCCATTACAAATGTCTGCAAGGCTCAGTATTTCTGATTTTTTTGGTAAGTATTGTTTGTTAATAAAAAGTTGAACGTCACATGTTCAATAAAAACTAAACTATTTATTTGTTATGTTACAGAAGTTCCTACTATAGATAAAAGCAAAAAAAATGTATACATTATAAAAGGATCAAATGCAACTGTACCTTGCAAGTAAGTTGTTTTCTACTGTGAATCGTTTTTGCGGTATAAATTGTTAGTAAATGGGCGACCGTTTTTTGTCTAAAGTCCTGTTTTTCAGTAAGTACGCCTATATAAATATACAAAATTTCACTTACTGCATTAGCCGTTTACGAAGACTTTTTTTGCACGCTTAAAATAAAGTCAATTGTAAATGGTAAAACATTCCTGTTTCAGAATTATTAAAGGAAACCCAAGACCAGATGTGAAATGGTATATAAAACGTAATAATGATTCGAAATTCCGCGATTTAAATAATACAGAAGAAAGTTTAAATCTGACTAGCGTGGATTCGTTTCATGTTGGGACATACAAATGCATAATAAAAAACCAGCTAGGAGATGATAAATACGTATTTAATATTTCTGTCGTATGTACGTATTTTTCATGATTTTAATACAAATTGCTATTTTTTCAGCGTAACTACGATATCCCTATGCGCTGCTTCATGGAGGGGCAATATTTAAAATTTCTTACCTAATACAGGTTATTAGTAAGAAATTTAAAATATTGTTATGTTACGAAAGAAGATTTTATTGAGATACTCGCTATCTCCTGCGGTCTCGCCCGCGTGCCTGGGGTACCTAATCTATGTCCTTTTCTTTATCAATAGGCTATTTGCAAGCCAAATTTCATCCCGATCGGTTCTGTAGTTTTGGCGTGAAAAAGTAACAAACAAACTCACTTTCTCATAAATAAGTGTAAGGATTTTAGTAAATTGTAAAATTAAGTCTTCTTTTGGTAAAATTATTAGTTTCTTTTTTCATACTTCTAAATACAAAAAAAATACCATGAAGTTATTAAATAATAATGCCATAATTTATAGAAGTAAAGTCTATTAAAAATTCTTTGATCAAAATTTTAGTTAAATGTTAAGCACCATTATTTAATTTACTATACTAGATTAGAAAAAAATAATCCTTGTGAGTGACTCCATACTTTAAAAAAAACAGGGTTATTTTGGCTTCACATTACCAATAACTATTATAACAAATTAAAGTATATTCACAATATATGTATAATTGTTTAGATGCACCGACTATTGAGGAAACTATAAAAAAAATTGAATCTAGACCGGGACAAGTATTAACTCTAAAATGTAATGTTGACGGAGTTCCCACTCCAACCGTCGAGTGGTATAAAGATGATAAAAATATCACCATCACACCTAACTATAGTATTCTCGAGGACAATAGTTTACAGTAAGTATGCATACAATGCTAGCTATTATTATGTCTTTCTTTGTATTCCTATTAACTTTCTGCCCCTTAATTAAGAGATATTTTATTTCAAAGCGTTTTTCGCTAGAAGAGCAGCTCGATTGAGGTAGTACCGCCACCTTACACAATACAGCAGCTAAATAACTTTAAGTTGTGTTTTTACTAAGTTTGTTTCCCGTTGAGTAAGGTCGCCAGAGCTCATCGGGGAAATCAGTCAGAGTAATCAGCGAAACTCGGGTATCGCTAACGTCCATAGGCTTTGTTTACCGCTTACCATCAGCTCGTTCGACGACTTTGTTAAATAAAAAAAAAACACCAATTGTTACTCGATTATTGGAATGGCAACCGAGTAGATCTAGATTAGGGGGATTATTGCAATTAATAATAAGTACTTGTTTGACCGAACTTAGCTCGTTTTTTATTAAACGACGTTTTCTAAAAATGTAACCTAGCTACATCGATTTATCTCCCCCGAAACCCTCTGCATACTAAATTTCATGAAAATTGATGGAGCCGTTTCCGAGATTCAGATTATATATACAAGAATTGCTCGTTTAAAGGTATTAGATAGATAAATAAATATCCTGGGATATTCTTCACACCCAGCAAATATTATTTATTATGCAGTATAGCAGTAATTATGTAAAAGTATAAATCATAAATCTCTGCGAAGATCTATTTGAATTACATATTTTTATTTTTTTCTGAGCGAAGAATAATAAGAAGAAGATACGTTTTTTTATTAGGTATTACATTTTTTCAGAATTAATGTCACCGCAACGGATACAGGTAAATTCGTTTGTAAAGCAAAGAATAACTACGGCTCTACAAATATAACAACTGAAGTTAACGTTCTTGGTAAGAATGGATACTTTTTTATTGAATTTTACCTAGATTGTGATCAAAGATTATAAGTTAAACAAAATATGTTATGTTGGAGCAAATTGGATGACACAAGCGCGATGTAGGTTATATGTAGATTATTGTGGCGCCATCTATCCATCGGTGTGTGAACTATCTAGATGGTAGGGGTCGATAGTGTACACCTAATCACTCCAGAAAACGAAAACCTTCTTAATTTTATCTTAATATTTTCAGCTATGCCCAAAATAGAAAAATCTGTTTCAACTATTTACACTAGGAAAGGATACGATGTTCCTATTCACTGCAAGTAAGTGCGATACACCATGCATGGTAAAGACGAACGTACCTATCTTAGATAGGTTTTGAAAATTATTATGTGAAATAACTATAATTTTGGAATGAAATAAATATAAGTTAGAATAATCTTACAATACAATTTTATCTTAGTGCATAAGGACAAAGGGTTTTAAATAAATATTTTAAAATGAAATATAAACTGAATGATTATATTTAAAGGATTTTTTGACTAAGCATACGCCTGTGTTTGACCACAATTTCACAGTGGTCAGTGATAGTGGCCGAAGGTGGTAAGCACACAAAGCCAAAGAGAGCTGTTGAAACACAGCTATTGGTGCTTAACGACAGATTTTCAACTTTAGGGCAAGCCAGGTGGGTGCCAAAGTACCCTACCAGTTTAGTTGGTGTATGAAATAATTATAATCCTACTATCCTATATATATTTTTCAGGTTAATTGAAGGAAATCCAACGGTCACGATTCATTGGAAGTTCAAAGCAAAGGGAGATAACATTTTTAGAGATTTAAGACAAGTATTTAATCAAAGAAATATTACAATTCACAATGTAGACACGTTAAAGAGTGGTGCTTATAAATGTATTGCAACAAATATCCTTGGAAAAGATAAGCATATAATTGATTTGGCTGTCGTATGTACGTATTCTCCTTTATTTTTTTTTAAATAAAAATAAGCTTTATGAGTTTTACTTTATAAATTCAAAATCGGTATCTTTTATCTCATGTCATTTATATCGACAAGTGCATAAACATTTTTATCTACTCTCATATCGTAATGTTCTTATTATGAAATCAAAATCAGTACTTTAATGAGCCACTTTAGGCACACCCGTGTATAATGATTCATTATAGTACAGTTGTTGTTCCCAAGATAATGCTATAAAATAACTTTTTTTCTATTAAAGTACACTTTGGACCTATCAATAGTATAATCAATCAGTAATCAATTCAATTTGACGATGACAATGTCACAAATTTTTTAACTTGAACTTTAGAGGTAAGAATTTTTGGGAGTTGGCAACACGGATTTGATTAAGTATATGATTATTGTGTCTGTATATTTTATTGTTTTTGCCCACACATTTTTTTTTTTTTTTTTTGCAAAGTTGGTTGAAATTCATTTTTTTAAAATGACATTATTTATATGAGTTTAGATAAAGTACTGTATGATACTGCACATAATTAGGTATTAAAAACTCGTGTGATACTATTGAAACTCACACTCGTAGTTAATAACCCCTATTATGCAACAGTATCATAAACTACTATTTTTTGTTTTAAAAAGTACGTCGTGTACGTTTTAAATAAAAAATACGGAATTTCCGGAATTTCCTATAGGTAAACAACTATCATCTGTATTTTTTTTTAAATTTTTGTCCCAGTATTTTCTGAGATAAGGGGGGGGGGGGGCCTTATTTGCGAAAATGCTGGGCGAAAATGAGTGAATACTTGCCTATTTTCTTATATAACTTCAAAACGATTTATCTTAAAATTATAAAAAAAAAATTACCCCCCAAAAGTAGCTCCCATGTTTTAAATTCATTTATTTACGTAACACGTTCATGTTTGGGTCACCGACTTACATATGTGTACCAAGTTTCAACTCAATATAGTCCAGTATTTTCGGACAGATAAACAGACGGACAGATGCACGAGTGATCCTATAAGGGTTCGGTTTTTTTTCTTTTGAATTCCGGATCCCTAAAAAGGATATTTTTAGTTCTGTACGATATCTCAATAAAATATTTGTTTTCTTATCGATGCAGATCCGCCAGAAATTGAGAAAGATATTGATGAAGTAAACGTTACAGAAGGCGAAGATATTAGGCTACTGTGCCAAGTTGATGGAATCCCCACCCCAGAAATAGAATGGCTTAAAGATGGTACAGTAATAACGACTGATTCCAAGATCTATAAAAGATATAGTGACCACAGTCTCAGGTTGGTTAAATTCCCGATATTTATGACCAGTCATATGACTCGAAATGAATTTACTTTTATAAATTATTTTCAGACACACATTTTCTATAAAAGACGGTGGAAATTATACTTGTGTAGCTAATAATAGCTTGGGTGCTGCGGCTAAAATAATTAAAGTCAATGTTTTTGGTAAGTCAAGTAAAATATACTTTCTGGTATAAATCGTCGTATCAAAGAAAAAGGCTTCATTTTCAATAGACCGCAACGTTCATTATGTTTGATTATTTACTTCAAACAACTGTTTTAGCGATCACTATGAATTACATAATAAAGAAACATTAAATCAGCCGAATGTAGCAAATTATAATGGACCATGTTTCTACTGCGTATAATGAAGACTCATAAACTTTTTGTTTCGATACGATGAAATATCAGAATTGGAAATTCTTAATTAAATTTATTTGTATCCAATTTTATTCTAATAATAAACTTACTGTCTGTTTTTCCAGTGCCAGTTAATATTATATTACCTAATGCGAGCACTATAAACTCGACAGTAGGTGACAGTGTAACCCTAGAGTGTCAAGCTGAAGGATTTCCAAGTCCTGATATAGAGTGGATCTTTTACAGTTTAGATGCTAATGTTCCTAACAAAACTATGTATGTATAAACATTTATTCTTAAAACGTAAAATTATTATACAATATTGTTTACACACTGTCGTAAATTATCTACGTTATTTTGTATGGCTCCAACGTCCCATTTAAATTTTATTGTCCTCGATTTACTTCTTCTTTACTCTTTTTGTTAAAAGTTGATTATAATTCTCTTAATTTTTGTTATCTTACTTGGCTAAAGACTAATACAATTTTATTCCATTAATTATTTAAGTGGTAACAACCACTTTCAGATACATTATCAGTAAGGTAATACAAATAAAATTGTGATAACACATAAGCCTATACAAAGTAAATAATTATATGCATAAAATATGAAATAAAAATCGGAAAACATTTATGTTTTTTTCATGTGACGGATGTGTTTCCGGTTTTTATTGATTGCCTGTGAACCTTATCTTCATTGTCATTGTACAATATAATTTAGTAAATATTTCTCTAGTTATAATATTATGATAAATAAAATAATGATTTGATAAGATTATTTTAATTGCAAGCACAGTTTTTCAAAACAACGTAAAAGGTACAACATAAAGTGATCCCCCTGATAAGCCTGATGATGTATATAAGTGGCGATAACCACGTCAGCTTGTTTACTAATGTATTGGCATAAGAAAAAAAAATATACTGATTTCCCAATTAATATTTCCGTTTTACAGAAAACCTGAAGCTCCATCATCATCACTGATATTAAATGATATAGAATCGGCTCACCAAGGATTCTATATGTGCGTCGCGAGTAACAACTTTTCTTCGGCCAACACCACATATGAACTAATTGTTTTTAGTAAGGCAAATAATTCATTTTTATATTTTGAGGTGTTCGTTATTACTGAATATGTCATTACTAATATATTGATTCCTTAATTTTGCACATAACTATTGATAAATTTTATCCAATTTTTAATAGATTTTTAGCAAAATTAACAAATTTCTTCTTTTACAGATAGGTAATTAAGTTATGTACTTTCCATTCCCGGTTTCATACATAGTTAATGAAAATAAAAATAAAATATTACAGCCCCAGTTAGTTAGGTACGGAACCCTAAAAACTTTAGTGATTCCGACTTTCTTTTTGCTTAGATGTAAGGTGTCACCTCACTCTCATCATAGACAAAACATTGTCGTACAACCTCTTTGTTGTACTTTTTTGAAAGAATCCTCAAGTTGAAAATCTGTCGCGAAGCACCTACCGGTGTGTTCCAGCAATTGTACTTGAGAGTCACTAATTGCCTTCTCGGTTTTGTAACAGGTCGGCAACACATTGGCAATACCTCTGGCATTACAAATGGCAATAGGCGACGGTAGCCACTTACCATCAAGTGGATCGCCTGCCTGCTTGTCAACCTTCTGACATAAAAAAAAGAATTAGTTTAAGAAGATATTCCTTAATATTCCACACAAAACAGTTATGTTCTTATATTTACAAGAAAAATAGCTCAAACACTCTGTCTGTAACCGCAACATGACTTTACGAATAAAATAAAGATAAAAATCAAACATGAAAACAATATCCTGATACCCAATTAATAGCTATGGTCAGATGTTGCAGTGCTATGTTTAGTTAGAACTAGATGTCTCCCAATACTTTACCCGAGTTCCCAACTTCTCGTAGCATAATTATGTATTTCCATGTCATAGGCAAATTTCACCACAATTTGGTTGTAATGTTGATGCGTCTAGTTAGGAAACAAATTTTGAAAAAAAGGTGACTTTTGTATTTAGTAGGATGATTTTAGACATTATTATTGCGCTGATCCCAAATGGGAAGAGGGTAGGAAGACGATAATGATAATGTTAGATGCTATAACCATTCTTAATTTCATGAATCTTTACAGCTCCTCCAGTGATAACAAATATACCTCAAAAGAATGATTTTTATGCTGTGGACGGTGATTTAACGTTGAGAATTCCATGTAATGCAACTGGCAATCCTAAACCTTCTATTACTTGGATTAAGGATTTATTTAATATTGCTACAGGTAACGTAATTATCTTATTAAATAGTCTGCATACCTATAACATCCCTTTACTACTATTTTACTAATTTACTTAGAGCCATTTGAAAGACTGGCTTTAAAAAAAATTTTACTTCAATATCTTGATTTTTTTACCAAAATGAAACAACATTAACAGTTCAAGGAAGAACGATTTCATGAACATTTACAGTTCTTTCGTTTCCTCTCAGCTGTATGTGTACTGTGTAGGCGATACACACATCGGAACTGTTTATTATTATAATGTATGTACACCATTGAATTATCAACGCATCTTTGATGTACACCTACTTTTTATTTAACTTGACACCTTTATTTATTTTTAAAGTTTTATCAGGTTCCGAATGGTACGACGTCGACGCCAATGGGACGTTATTAATCAAAAATATTGATGAAGTATCAAGAGGCACTTATACATGTCAAGCTGAAAACATCGTTGGTACTACTGAAGAATTTTTTGAAGTCTTTGTTGTTCGTAAGTTTAATACAATAACTTTAAGTGGTGAAGACAACATTATGTGCATCATAATCATCATCATATCATAATCCGAAAGACGACCACTGCTGGACAAAGGCCTCCCCCAAGGATCTCCACGATGGCCGGTCTTGCGCTAGCCGCATCCAGCGGTTTTCCGCGACCCTAACAAGATCGTCAGTCCACCTTGTGAGGGGCCTGCCCACGCTACGTCTTCCGGTTCGTGGTCGCCACTGGAAAACCTTTCTACCCCAGCGGCCGTCGGTTCTACGAGCGATGTGCCCCACCCACTGCCACTTAAGTTTGGCAATTCTTCGGGCTATGTCGGTTACTTTGGTTTGCCTGCGGATCTCATCATTTCTGATCCGATCTCGCAGGGAAACTCCCTCTCCATTGCTCTTTGGGTGACCTTGAGCCTTCTTATAAGGCCCATCGTAAGCGACCACGTCTCTGCTCTGTAAGTCATCATATTATGTGCGATAAAATAGAATTCGTTTTAAAATATTTCAGCATTCCCTGAAGAATTGTCTGCTGTTTCTAAAACCATTATTGAAAAAGGCACCTCTGCTCCAATTAAATGTGACGTGCCCCATAAGATAACTGATTCGCTGAGATGGTATAAGGTTTGTGTTGAGATTTTCATTATACCTATGATGACGTGTGACAATACATTTACTTGAAAAGAAGGCTTATTGTAAAATAATTAGGTGAATTGATTATAGATAAATAAACTTATTAACCATTATTTATTTCAGGATAGAAAACTTATCAAGAAGGGAAATCTGACTATAGATAATGCCACAATAGCTGACGCTGGTATTTATGCATGTCGCGTTTCCAATTTCTCGAATTCAAGTTCTGCTAGCATTCTGGTAGAAATCGGATTTAAACCAAAATTTATTGAAGAAAAAACAACAGAATATACAAACATTGATTTAAAGGAGGGTACGCAAGCTTTACTCAATTGCAATGCTATTGGTAAACCAGAACCTAACGTAAGTCAACTAGCATCAATACATATTTACTCAAAAAATTTAAATGAAAACAAGAAATAAACACAAATATTTATTATTGCAGGTGTCATGGTGGCACAATGACAAAGAAATTAATGCTACAAATGGAATGGTACATGCTTTTTATATGCAATATAGAGACGGAGGAAAATATTATTGCAATATTTCTAATCAATATGGAAGTATTCATCGTACATTCGTTATCGAATCAAAAGGTACCTAAATAAAGCTAGTGAATAGTAATGTTTTTAAATAAATGAGTAAAATTTATTTTCATGCGTTTACGATTTCTTACAGATTGTTTTTTGAAAATAAATCAAGATATTCCAATTAATCAGCCCTTGCTTATACAGCCATTTTCAAATCGGATTACGTATAGTGTTGTCGATGGTTACTTACGAATACCAAAAGGGGACTACGTTTCTCTAAGTTGTCCAAGACAATTTACGAAATTTAAAAAAACACAAATTTCAGCTATCTGTGAAGAAAAAACCAATTTCAAAGTTCGCGGTAAAAGATACAAATTTTCAGATTTTGAATGCACAGAAGAAATAAAATCTGTTGCTCAAAAAACAGGCGAGTGTTATTTGGGTTCTGGTGAAAAAATTGAAGTGGCCTTTCAATTATCTGGCGTAACTGTACAGATGTATGAAATTTGCTTAGATAAATACAATAATATTCCAATATATGCCAAATATAACATAGATCGTTCTGCAGCTGATAAAGACTTAATTAAATATGAATGGTTGAACAGCGATTTGTTGCCATTGAACTTTAACGAGTTGTATGATTGTAAATTACAAAAGAAAAATATATCCTTAGTATTAGGTAAATGGTTCCATAGATATGATCATTGTTGTTTCTTCAAAAGACAATTGGTTAACCCTCGAGACATGGTACCAGGGCTACCACAAAAAGCTACATTTAATCACTTAAATGTTGTACCTCAATGGAGTACTTGTAATAATGAGGTATGTACGTCATGCAAATAAACCTAATTAGCTTGCTATGTTTTTTCCCCACGGAAAGCTAGTGAGATGTCTCAAATCAAGTTTCATCATAATATCTATTATATATTGCTAAGCTGTCGCGATATTAAGTCACCCATTTCTTACCTCAACTAACTCAACAATATTGCCGACATATTTCATAATATTAATTAAAAAACATCTTTAATTATGAATTTTGAAAAACAGCAATACTAGGTATTAAATACTTTGCAAGTAGATTGATACTTTGCAAGAAAATTGTACGTTGTTTATTTGTTGACTGATTTTGATTTGTAGATTTGACCAATTAAAATTGGCTGTGAAGAATGATTCAGGAATTTTATTTATTAATTTATTTCAGAACTGGAATGATATGGAAAGAAAAGTACGAGCATTGGCAAAATCTATAGATCACAAGCTTTTGATTTGGACTGGCACATCTTATAATCATAGTATCCCCAGTATCACGAAATCTCCTAATCAGCTGTATATCAGTGACAAAGATAGCAGACAGCAGCCAATCCCACAATTTTTGTGGAAGGTGAGACACAAAAATGGACTTCCATGGGATTGATATAGACCTCCAATTTTTAAAAAACCTTTATATTAAATTCTGGTTAAAAGCATCTACTTATTCAGTCTTTATAGGGAAATTTGAGACCAGTGCATCCTTAAGCATCAAATAAACTATTCCAAAGTTATCTTGTCAAATTCATAACTGTCAGCTAAACATGTCATATTCATACAAGCATATTCTATATTATAATTAATAATTGGAGTTGAAGTTATATTTTCACTTTTTCATGAGTAGTATAGTTTGGTACTTATTTGGTTTTATAAATCTTGGAATAGGTGCCATCATACAAAAAAATCATGGTAATTTTTGGAGCTTTTTGTCTAAAAATATATACTCATTCAAAAATATGAAGTCAACTCTTAAATCATAATGATTTAATTGAATGTGTCTTTATTCCAGGTGATTCAAGACCCGAGAACAGAAGCTTCTCTTGCCATTATTCAAGTAAATGTGCCAGATGTGATATTGTCGGATATACGTAATTACGTGTTGTGTCCGGATATATGCACAGATATTCCTTGGATGGAGTTTGGAATGTGGCATGACATTACCAGAGGATACATGTATTGTTGCACCATTCAGGAGTTTGTGGAATCTTTTGAATATTACGGTATCTTTGAAGAAAAATACAGTAATATTCTTCGTGATGTGGCGTATTTTTGAAATCGTACTCTGACGTGATATTAATTAGAATTAATTGCCAATGGACCAAATACTGAAAAGCCACATACAATTAAGACCTTATAATTGAGAAGCCCATACAATCGAACTGTTAAATGACGATTAAAGTTCAACTTCAGTATAGTAGCGTTTCAGTATTTAGCCAATATCTTCGACCTACAAAATTGTTTATTATATTAATAATGTACTAATGTATTGATCTAATGTATTTACGGGTAAATAATAAAAATAATATAATTTTTCTCTGATATTATTTTTTATAATTATAATTTCATCGATACAAAGGGGAATCAATTAACTGATTACCTAGCACACGAGTTCAATTATTTTTTTATAGTTGATAGTGTTGTTTATGTAAAGCATATTATCGAATGCAAAAGTTGTTGGTAAGTTTTTTTAAGTTTATATAAATTTAGAGTTCTTTTCTATATGTTTATTTCTAGAGGTATACTTGAAGGCCCTTTCCGCCAACTAAATAGTTTCTTTGTTACCTCAACAAAAAAACTTAGTAACGTACAAAAACTACCAAACAGAAGGTCTTCTATTTTGATAACCATTTCAAAATCACGGAGTAGGTAGGTATAGTAAAAAATATCTCGTTTTACGTTGACATTCAGAAGTTATAAATTGTACTCGGGAACTTATCTGTGTCATAGTTATACAGGGTGATTACGGAGTACTGACCCCAACCCACTTTTTCTTACTCAGTAGATGATTGCGATTGCATTTATGCTACTATATTTTTTTTTTCATAAATTTTATTAAAAAGCTTCCGCCTCGCGGTTTTACCCGCGATCTCCTATTTTACGTCCTTAGAGATTGAATTTTCAAAAACCCTTTCGTAACTGTTGTCTGTTGCATAATAGGTACCTATACCAAATTTCAGCCCGATTTATTTATGCAGTGGATTGAGCTGTGCGATGATACCAAGATCAGTCAGTCTAGTCTAAATAATATATACCATAGACCATGATCTAGAATAGATTTTTTTTCTGAATCGTATGTCACGCTATCTTACTTAATATTATTAATGTGAAAGTTTGTATGTTTGGTTGTTTAGGAATCCATCACGCATCAACGGCTGGACGAATCTTGATAAAACTTTACACATCTTACTAATACCTATATTATAGATATAAAAATATTGATGTCTGTGGCTTTTAAAATTAGCATATGGATACATCATACTCTTGGGTAAAATTTATTATATATTTTATCTCGAGAAATTTAAATAAAACATAGAGTCACCCTGTATGTATGTAATAAATGAAGAGTACAGTAATTTTAGCTACATATTTCAGTAGTCGACATACAGTTCGACCGTCTCAGTGTTATTTTAAGTAATAATGAATGTGTGTGTGACAGTGTTTCTACTCGTGTGCTTAGTACACGGGCAAAGTGACGAAATATTAAAAAGTAGTTTAGCATTTGTAATCGATAATTCTAAATCTATGGAAAATGAAATAAATGCAGTGAAAAAAGTAGTGATTAATATATTTGACACTGTCATGAAATCGACATCACATATAGAAAATATAATTTTAATTGTTTTCAATGATGATGTAAGTTAATGAAAACATGAGAGGTATTATATAAAAAAACTTTGCAAATTATTAAAAAAAGAACATGATAACGTCATAGTCACTGTAACTAGGTACTTGAGAATTTCGATTTTTTAGTATTTTGCATACAGAAACAAAATTATATACAATACAATTTATTTTATGAACCAGCTTGCAAAATTAAAATTAAGCCCAATCATATCATCTTATCCTCTTTATATTATAAATGCGAAAGTTTGTGAGTATGGATGAGTATGGTATGGACGCAAAAACGCTACTGATCGGATTTAGATGAAATTTGGACACCACTTCTCTCCCCTGGTACTTTCGGCATATTATTTGATTAAAATAACAAGCAAAAATAACACAAATTGATGTAAATCCAAATAATGTATGTCACGCAGATGAAACCTGTCAAGAGGCATGGCAAAATCTTGTACACACCAGATCGTAAGTACCTAAATTTCCATTGCGCCCCTATCGTGGTCCAATTATTAAATGTAGTTTTGCTAGGAAGTGGAACACTTGAGCAAACTATGTTTCCTGACACCAGTAGATCTTTCTAGATCAGATTAGGTTCTACAGTCTTCAAATAGATATTTTTTGGGCAAGCATGCTGAATGTTCTATGACATATTGTCCAGTAGTAGACTACCTACAGTAGCATGGTGGTTATAGATGTAAGGTAGGTAATTCCAGGACACATGGCCCAGTGAGACAAATGCCTGCAAATGCCATTGATATTTTTGGTACCTACACCACAGAACTGATACATCCAAGCACGATTAAAAACACTATTTAATATATTCAATTACAATATATATTGCGTACTTATACATTTTTACATAGGTATTCTTTAGAGTTCTGTATCTGAAATATAACCCTTATTGTGTCGAGAGCATTTTTCTCAAAAACGCGTAGAGGTATGATGTCGAAATTAATATCAAACACGAAAGTCTATAATCCTTTGAAGCTGTAAAAAAATCTAATTATTTAATAAATATGGCCATTTATAATAAAAACTTTATATCATTTCCTTCAAGAAAGGTACCTACCTAGTTACTCATGGGTGACGGTGATCATTTTGATCTGCCCCCCTATAATTAAAAAAGAACCTTATAAAATTACGAAGCGCCTGATAACGACTGTCCACGCAAACACCAATTTCCATAATTATGATGCATAACCAACTCACTACGGTAATAATTTCAGGTGTTAAATTATTAACTCCAACCACAAAAAATCTAACAAAAAACGAACTCATAAGTCTATTGGAATCAATCAAAATCGGCGGCGGCGGTGATTGTCCTGAATACGCAATGGCAGGAATCAAACTAGCTCTTGAAAATAGTCTTCGTGGATCCTACATTTTCGTGTTCACAGACTCGCAAGCAAAAGACCATAATCAATACGAAATTGTGAAAAACTTAGTTATAAAGCTCCAAAGCCAGGTACGTATATAAACTATTATAAATAGGTAATAGTTTTTATTTGACACCCTGTAACATTGCTATGAAAATAATTTTTGGCTGTGGGTCGTCGGTCGTTGGTGCCTTTGGTAGGTTGTAAGAACCTGTATCAAAAATGTCTACCACCTCAGAGCTTATTAATACAATAATATACTTAAAGAGCGGCTGCTTAGAGAAAGCAATACTTGATAATGATGGGTTTATCTCGGAAAATAATTATCTGATTTTTAGTGAAAATCCTTCGTTTTATCCTATATCTTTTAAAAACGTTTTGCCTACGCCAGTGCGAAACTCGATAATTCGAATTTAATTACTTCGCACATGTTTATAAAGATTTTTCGAGGAGTAATGAAGCGTAGGTGTATCAAATAATCTAAACTAATTAAGTGAAGTTTAGAAATATTTTTGTGTTGTTTTCCACTCTAAAATATTCTTTTCACGTCCTGTATAAGGTATACCTACTTCAACACCCTTTCACCCTACTATAACCTCCCAAAATCATCCTATATAATACTTTTTATCCCAAGAAAACTTAAGATCCGTCGAGACCGTGGGTAACCGTGGGTAACTGCGGGGCAAAAGCTAGAATATCAAATAACAAGGCACTATTATTTGTATTATTATTATATGAATTATGTTTGTTTAGCTTTTCTTATTATTTTTTTATACTACTATGGCAGCAAATAATGCCCACCTGATGGTAAGTGATATAGTCTTATTACCAAATTTTTATGGCACCTTAAATTTTTCCAGATTTTTTTTGTCTTGACTAAAAGTAGTACCACACCCTGTATACTTCCCATCAATTACAATCATACAGAAGCAGAGGTTCAAGTATATTTTAATTTAGCCTCTGCAACCACAGGGGCAGTATTTCATTTGGAGAAAGAGGAAGTGAAACAAGTATGTTATGTTTATTTTCAATGTAATTATGTAGACTTATCAAACTAATTAACAAAATCATATCCCTGTGTTCATGCACGTATTATATACATATAGGTAAGGAGGAGGTTTTTTTTTTCAGTGTATACTACATGTTAAACAATTATGTTTTAGCTATTGGAATATGTTACAATGTTGGTTAAAAAAAGACAACGGGTTTTAACATCAAAAACATTTCCACCAGGATATGGACACATAGTTAATGTGAGTATTTACCTACTCAATATTTTTAACCTCAAAGCAAAATCTAAGAAAGCTTTGTGTATTTGTGATACATACAGTCGGATTTGTAGAGCCGCAGGACGTGGATTCAATTCCATCCGTTGCGATTCCATAGTACAAACTCCGCTTAGTTCGGGATCAGACGGCCATGCGTCGAAGATTATTACCGGATATTATTATTATACATTGAAGATATAGAATAACTCTTGAAGGATGAAGGATAAATGCAAATACCAAGCCAAATCAGTCCTGTTTATTTATACCCAGGGGTTGTTATGCAATTTCATCTCATTATGTGTTCCACTTTTACAGGTCACTGTGGACAGTACAGTAAATGAAACGGTTTTTGTCCTAATTGGAATGAAATCATACATAAATGTGACAGGGCCTAAGGGACTTTTAGTCACTGACCAAATAGTTAATACGACATATGTATCGGTACGTATTAAATACGAGTAGATTATCTCTTCTTCAGAATTCGACACCTGCAGCAAGCAACTTCAGCAAGGCGTGAGAGGGAAACGTGATATTTCCGAATCTATTCAGCAATGCATTGGAAGATGACTTCTGCTGAGCTTCTAAACTGGAACAGATTTCGATTTGCCGATGATATAGTAGTCATGACTGAAACCTCTTGTCTCTGTCTTGACTCTGCTCTGATAAATAATGAGCAATTCAGTTCTTATTGGCGTCTTTTAGTACGTAGGGTGTTTTTAAATAGATTCGCAGTGGCGCCGTAATATATCTATATCTATTCTACTAATAAAGTTGAGGAGTTAATTTGTTTGAACGTGCTAATTTCCGGAGTTACTGGTCCGATTTAAAAAATATTTCACTAATAGGAAGCTACATTATCCCCAAAGGTTATAGGCTACTTTTTAGTCCGGGAACGCGAGTGAAAAC
Organism: Tethea ocularis; assembly: GCA_963555595.1. Taxonomy (NCBI): domain Eukaryota; kingdom Metazoa; phylum Arthropoda; class Insecta; order Lepidoptera; family Drepanidae; genus Tethea; species Tethea ocularis. Next base: position 5,119,556 of record OY741975.1, read on the forward strand.
GCGGGGAACAGCTAGTCATCAATAAACGTAATATATTGTGGCGGTGATCTGGACTACACTCAGCCAGTACAATGACCGACCCATGCCCTATACAATACAACCATTCAAGTATCAACCACCATACAACTAACTACAACTAGGTACAATAGTTATATCGGAGTCGCCATCAATAAATCGATGAGCGCGTAGTTTCTAGTACGTGTAGCCAACTGCAGCCAGCCCCACATTGGATCACAATGGACCGACTGGTCAGCCTATGGTATCAGCCTAGGTAATATTGGGAAGGATGGATCTCGCGGAGTGGCATGTTGGGTGCTATGCTTTCGTTGCCTTCTTTCTTCTTTTTATTTCGTTGTTCTAGAGTTCATTTTAAGAAGTTCAAGAAAAAAACACAAAATTCACTACACCTTTTTATATTTCATTTATATCTTGACAGATCGTTAGTGCAAAAATAAAGAAGTCAGGTGTCCACGTCGTGGAAGTTGGGAGCGAGACCAATACATCTTTGACAATCAGTGGAGTAACCAATGTTTCCTTTACGCATGGGTTTTATGTTTTACCACCTTCAATAATCAACGATACTACTACTAAACCACGTCCAGGTATGAATAAATTCAGCACCAAAATGTGTAAAAGCTGGGGTGCTATTCTGTAAGGAGATATCACAAGCTCGACGACGAATTCAACGCTATCACTGTACTCTGTCTCTATCGTTTACTACGCTATCACGTGAGAAGTCAGTTGTACGCGGCATCGTTGCGCGTGCTCGTCGACGAATGAAACGTTAGAGAATAGCATAGCAGGTACACAAAATCCTACAAAGCTAGAAGCTTGAGCCTTCAGTGAAGGAAGACATCGTGAGGAAACCATAACACGGTAGGGTACTTTGTAGTACTCGTCTGGCTGGCTGCCACCCTCATGTTGAAAATGTGTCACCAAGCACTTACTGATGTGTTCCGGCAATTGCACTTTAGAGCCAGTTGCCTTCTTGGCATTGTAACAAGTCGGCAACACATTGTCAATACCTCTGGTATTGCAAACGGCGATAGGCGACGGTAGCCACTTACCATCAGGCAGACCGTCTACATGCTTGTTAACATTCTGACAAAAAAAAAGATAAAATTAATGAATATTTAACCGATTCAAATATAATATTTATGATTGAATTGTTCGTATTGCAGACACGAAATTAATTTTATCTATAAAGCTGATTGGAGATGGTGTCAAGCTTGAAACTGCAAATATTCTTAATATGAATGAAGAAATGGTCATGGAACAACCCCTTGAAATAAAAAATGATACACAGAATTTTTATTACACGAAGCCATTTAGCCCACCAAATGTAATGTTTAAAATTCAGGTGAGTATAATAATGTGTTTAATGTAGAAATTATTATAGTAGTTTATGATACTGTTGCATAATAGGGGTTATTAAATACGAGTGTGAGTTTAAGTACCGAGCCGTAGGCGAGGTTCTTAATAGTATCACACGAGTTTTTAATACCTAATTATGTGCAGTATCATACAGTACTTTATCTAAACTCATATAAATAATGTAATTAAAAAAAAATGAAAAATCGACAGTATAACCAACTTTTCAAAAAAAAAAAAGAACATTTTTGGTCAAAATGATATATATAGGCCAAAACAATATAATAAACAGACACAGTAATCATATACCTAATCAAATCCGTGTTGCCAACTCCCAAAAATTCTTACCTCTAATTGAATTGATACTGATTGATTATACTATTGATAGGTCCAAAGTGTACTTTAATAGAAAAAAAGTTATTTTATAGCATTATCTTGGGAACACAACTGTACTATAATGAATCATTATACACGGGTGTGCCTAAAGTGGGTCATTAAAGTACTGATTTTGATTTCATAATAAGAACATTACGATATGAGAGTAGATAAAACTTTTTATTTAATGGGATTTTCTAACGATATACGTAGATAATTAAAAATAGTAACATAATAGCATAGCATAACCATGAATATGCACAGTTACTCTGTAATAGTGAGTGATTCACATTCAAATACAGTGACAGCCAAGAGTTTCCGGTGTTTATCAGTGCTAATAGCACCACTTGTGTCATGGTCATTACTATCGTACATACAGTACGTTGACTTACTTTATTGCAATCAGTTTCAATTTGAAGTAACCTTTAAAACTAAGTTCTGTATTTTCGACCCTCAGCATTAAAAAAAATTGCGACTACATTCGCAGTTTTTCAAGTTAGTTATAAAAACTGCGAACAAAGTCGTAAAAGTTTGGGAAAAATTCGTAACATTTTAACATATAGTGGTTTAATCCATTTTCAGTTAGAGTTTTCGTTACACCAAGTAAAATATATCGCAATGTTGAAAATAGGTATATTTTGCAATCAATCAACGACAAACTAGAAAGAAACTAAGATTAAGACTGTCCAACGACCAATATGTACGTCTTTGTTGTGATTAGAATTGCACGCCAGCTGGACGTCGAAGAGGAAGTCATTTGGTAGTGTCGATGCAGTCATGTCAATTGCACTAAAACTGCATCCAAACGGCGCTTTTGCGTTGGTCTGCAGTTCTAATGCAGACCGTATATACTCGTATGTTTGCTAAAGATACTTAATCGGACTAATTTGCCACGATAAATTTTTTACATTTATTTTGTTAGACAGATTTATGTATTTGTCATTTATTCGTGGAGATCTTTGGGGGAAGCCTTTGTCCAGCAATGGACGTCTTTCGGCTGACACGATGATGATGATGATAATCAGACAGACGTAAAGTAAGATTAAACCATTGATTGAATTTTTACAAACCTAAGCATGCTACTTTAGGTTGGTAAAAAACGGTCAAATTTCTTTATTTTTATAACTTTTTAGGTGGCTGGTTATATTATTAAAGATAACGATACTATAACTAGGATGAGCCTACCGCTGGAACTACAAAGCCTGGCATATGGTAATTATTATTTTAGGGTAATTGATGATTTCGGACTCGACCGTGTACCTAATAATCAAATTAAAAAAAAAACATCAGTATATCGTGTTTCCTCAGTTATCCTTATATGTGATTATAGCAAAATTATTAGATAAGTTATTGTATCATGGTTCAGTGGCGGCGTAAGGGGGGGTGGGGCGGTGGGGGCGGTCCGCCCCGGGTGCCAAACCATGCTACGCCGCCACTGTCATGGTTAACTAACTCCTATATATAACTCCATGCTACGACTTTTTTGCAGTTAGATACCTAGTTATAAAAATTGTAATGATAAGGAGTCCATTGTTTTCGATGCGATTTTACCCAGTATAGGGTAGTTGACACTGTCAAAAATAAATGACCAAACACTAACCAATGCATAAAACATCTAAAAAGACGTGGAAATATCAAATATGTTGTACATTTAATGCTTCTTATGATTTTTAAGTACCAGTGCAACCACTAAGAGTAGATGATTTGATGCTGTGAAACTATGACGTCATAATGTAATATTTCATACAAAATTCCTTATAAACTATCGTTTTGACATTTATTAAAAAGTAGCTGATTTCATGTGTCAGTCAACTACCCTATTATAGTTCAATATTCCCTGGTAATTGATATTATCATATTATCAATATGTATTAGGTATTGATAATATGACTTTTGGGTACAGAGTTAATAATATATAACGTACAACTTTTGGGCGAACTTTTTAAATAGCTTTAATCTTTTTGCCAACAGAGGTAGGAAAAAACTCAAAACCAACATTAACTATTGATCACGAGCCTAAAGTAACTATAGAGTATGATGAACTATTGGAATTTAAATGTAATGTTGATGGATATCCTCCGCCTGAAATTTTCTGGGAAGAAAAAGGTATTGGAGTTGTGCCTTCAAAGACAGTACGTATTGTTGTGATTAATTTCATCCATAGATTATAAAAATATTAGGGAGTTAGACATTTCTTCATATTTTCTTTCAATTGTTTTTCATAATTTCCATTGTCAGGTAGAGTTTATTTCGTCTAAAGAATAAAACAAGTAGCTAAAAAACATTATGTAATTATTATATTAAAAAAAACATACAATCATTTATCTTCTGTTCCCCTAAAAAGTATCCTATATGTTATCCCAGATTATGATCTATCTATGTGATATGCTTCACCTAACCTGAAGTTAGTATGCACACAAAGCTTAGAAGGGAACTGGCTTACAAGATTTTTGCTTTTATGTAGTTGTCTGTACAAACCAGAAGGTTATTTTTAAATTTTCAAAATCTCAGGGTATTTATATGCTCCAATGAAGGACTTAATGTACCTTAAATAATATTTATTGTTACCTATATCTTTACTTTTTCGTTAGGTTGTATTTGATTTACCGAGTAAGTTCATAAATATTTTAAACTTGGATAAAGTGAACAAAAATGGAACATACCAATGTACTGCAAAGAATAAATTTGGACAAGTCACCAAGACCATTTCAGTTGAAACCAAACCTAAGGTGTTCTGGAATATTTTGGAAACCCCTGAAGGTAAAGTTATTAAAGCATTGATGCTAACGAGAAGTCAAATATTCTAAGGTTATCGTCTTAACACTTCTTCGTTGGTAACTCACTCGGTCCAAGTCGGTAATCCTCTCCATTCTTCTTGCACGAGCAAAATTGTTGATTAGAACTTCCATCCTCTAAAGCACTGCAGGTGATGTTTTGTTCTGTTACGTGACATAATAAATACTTTTTATTTCAGATACAACAATTGAGTATAAGCATCAAGGTCAAATTAAATGTAAGGTCGAAGCTTTTCCGCCACCAGAATATAACTGGTACATAAATGAAACAAACTTATATAATGACCAAAATTTTAATATATCAGAAAATGGCGGAGTTTTGATTATAAAAGATATGCAACCAAATTATGTTGGAACTGTAAAGTGTGAAGTTAGTAATAAATATAACACGCGTATATTTCAGTGTAAGCTAAGCATTTCTGGTGCAGGTAAGAATTATGTCAGATGTCATTTCATATATAAAATTATACATTTGTGTCATTTATGCCTATTGGGTGTCGGCCATCTGACAGCGGAGGTCACTGATAGCTGGCTAGTTAAATTTGTTTTTCCACATGAAATTTTCAAAATAAGTTCCCAAAAACAAAAGCGTTTACATGCCGTCGCACGGTTGTCCACTATAAAGGGAAATCTAAAATGGTGGCAACGCCCAACAGGATATAAGTCATCAAAGATTTATCTCTATATATTTCTAGAAAAACAGAATTTATATGGCGTAGTGTACTATGACGTTACAGTCCATGTCTCTCTGTCTAATCGCTATCTAATTATTAGTAGTTTTAAATGCACAAATCTTCAATATTTTAATTTCACTTTTTATCATCTTTTTTTACATTATTTTTATATTTTGTTAAGAAATCCAATTTAAAAAATCATGCATATTGGGGCCATTTTCAGTGATATGACCAAATCCTTTTTAAAATTATAAAAATGTATTTACAGAATCGCCTATTATAGATAAGAACAATACTAAAATGAATACTAAAAGAGGATCAAATACTGAAATAGAATGCAAGTGAGTTTATTATGATCAATCTAGTGTTTTTAATGAAAAAATAAACAACGCAAGTTTAGATATGGGGCTTTAGTCTTATGAAATGCTTCAATCATGGTATGTACACAAGGCCACAGATCAAGCTACACATTTTTGTTGCAAAATAGCGCCTATTACAACCGCATAAGGTGCCGCAGTGTGTAGCTTGATCTGTGGCCGTGTGTACCTATTCTTACAAAAAAATCCATCAGATCCATACATTTTTATGAAGTCTGATGTTATTAAGACTATCTGTGTGCCAAATTTTATCGCGATCGGTTTAGTGCTTTTTGCTTAAAAAGGTAACAAACAAACAGACAAACAAATCGGAGTTATTTTTGCATTAATAATAGCATGTATGCATGCAGTAATATTAGCATATTAATATAATATTCACAAATCGAATTAGATACTATTACCCTATCCTACTTACTGTTCTTTCAGAATTCTTGTGGGGAAACCGAAGCCTCAAATACGATGGTTTTTTAAACCTGAACTCGATGTTTCATTTCATATTATTAATACGAGTCAGATTGAAGAAGACAAGCTATACGTGTATGGTGTGAACTCTACTCATGCTGGTACATATAAATGTGGAGCATATAATTGGATAGGGAAAGATTTTCATGATGTCAACTTAGTCGTCGAATGTAAGTATTTTATATCAGTAAAAATAATAAAATCAATTTTTTTAAGAAACTCGCGACACAATAGATAAGATGCTGATCTTCAAACGGCTGAGCGGGTTTTCTTGAAACAGCTAAGAAAACTCTTGATTAAGATACCTTTTAGACGAAAATTTTATCAAAATCGGTTCAACATGCATAGATATTTACTACAAACTTATAACACCCCTCTTTTTCCGTCATAGGATAATAATTATTTTACTAATTAATATTTTTATCGAGTGGCGACCACGAACCGGAAGACGCAGCGTGGGCAGGCCCCCCACAAAGTGGACCGACGATCTTCTTAGGGTCGCGAGAAACCGCTAGATGCGGGTAGCGCAAGACCGGCTATCGTGGAGATCCTTGGGGAGGCCTTTGTCCAGCAGTGGACGTCTTTCGACTGATATGATGATTATCTTAAAAGAAAACAATTACCTTTTACAATGAAAATAAATATATTCGAAAATCTACATGTTTTTTTTTTAGATCCACCTACAATTGAAGAGGGCAAAAATACTGTATTAGCAAAAAAAGGAAATGTAATAACTCTTAAATGTATTGTTGATGGAGCCCCCACTCCATCTGTTCAATGGTTCAAGAATGGAACTGAAATCAGAGGCGCGACAAAGTAGGTATTATATGTATGACAAGCTGTCCCCCAGGTTTCACTCACATTGGCGTAATAAAGTAGCCTATAACACTGCCTACGGTAATAATGCAGCTTCCTATTAATGAAATAAATCTGACTGGTTTCCTTTATTTATTTTTTAATACCCGCAAAAGGTATTCTTCAAAGCTCTTCCGGCCCATACCCAACCAAATTCATCTTGTATTTACTTTTGCCCATTAGAGAAACTCTGAAATCAAATGAATTTATAAAATAGGTACTCGGATTTAATGATTAAATTAATTTCAGTTATTCGATCAACCCGGAGGATAAGGGTAGTTACGAATGTAAAGCAAACAATAAACACGGTACCGCAAATAGAATAATATCAGTTAATTTTTATGGTAAAATATTATTTTTTTCACTCACTACCATATCCATAGAGAGCCTGCTCTGAAAAACGATACACGAAAGTCCTTCATCGTCTTAAAAATTTAACCAATAGAATGATAGAAAAAATGACGTGACATGATATTTGTGCAACTCGATTGGTTAAAAATCCAAAACAATTATCGTTCTATCGTGTGTCATTTTTCGGAGCGAAAGAAAGAATGAAATGCATTTATTTTAGACTCACAAAAAATAAACAATAAAATAGAAAATATACATTATAAACACAATTAGGTAGGTATATGCAGTGTAAGGCCAAAAAAGGCACCCATATCAGCATATGCTGTAACACTAGATGCTGCAGCGCTGGCTTTCAGATGACAAAATTGAAGCCACGGTCAAGATTAAAAAAATATTTATCCCTAAAATCATAAGAATGTTAGTTCAAATAATTTGCTCATACCACTGGTTTTCATACTCACCTATATCATGAAGAAATCTGCATGTACGAAGAGGCAAATTTAAGGGCATGTGAATTATTTATATTCAGTGTGAGGATAGGAATTTGCCCTTACAGGTGGACACTTTTTGTTGAATTGAATACTAATAAATCAAATGATCTCCACAATCTCACAAAAAAAACTGTGATTTTTTCAGAACCTGTTACTATTATAGAAGAACCAGATACATACACATATGATCTAAATGTTGGAGAAGAAGTAAATTTGTATTGTAATTTTGGCGGGGACCCAATGCCTGATGTCCACTGGACATTTACGAACAGTACGACAGTAGTACCAATACCTACGTAAGTACTTACATGTAATTTAGTTATTCCCTTGTAAGGGCTTGTTTTGGTTGGTAGTAAGGTGACAATCAATTCAATAGTTCAATTAAAAAAATGATAGTAAAATAAACAAAAATTGTGCTTGACATACCAAACCTACGTCAATATTGATTTTGTATCGAATAGAACCGATTAAGTACTCGTTTTTTTTTTTCAACAATGAAGCATTTTTCATAGTGTTACCTACTTGTGGGAAAACAGAATAGTTTTATCCCGGGAAAAATAAAAGTTCCATCGGAAACGCGGGTAAAAGGCGAGGAGGAAACGGCATTGTATGAATATTAGTTAAGTTATATATTTTTTTAACAGACCCACACCATCCTCAGAACTTAAATTAAAAAATGCACAACCAGACCAGCATGGTAAATATACTTGCACCGGGAGCAACTTCGTTAGTTCAGCTCATATCACGTTTACAGTAAACGTCAAGGGTAAGTTTACTAAACCAGCAAAATATGTATTAATAATTAATTTCAAATACAAAATATTTACAAATGAGGCGCGAAATTAACCCTCCCAATCTCTTAATAATTATGTACTTCAAAAAACCACTTCAAATTTTATTACGTTTTTTTGCAAATCAGTTATAGGTCGTAAGTTTGTTAACATGTGATTTGCGACAAGAATGGTAGTATATTTACTGATTAATAAAAATGATAAAAACGCACTGTGCGTTAAAATTTCGCGTGACGTCACGTCTTAGTACACTTTTTATAGAGAGATGACGTCACAAGTCCCCACTCCTGAACTTTGATACGACTTATCTTTGTAATCTTTTATTGATTTGATAAAATAATATGCAATAAAAATACGTATGCAATATTTTTTATAGTGACGGACTAAACATAATTAAGTATTTTTTTACCCAGTCATCATCCCTATTGAGCTGCAATTGGCAAAAAACGTAATAAAATTTGAATTTCGCAGGCTACCTTGAAACCCTTAATGATGAATGTTTTACTCGCCTCCTAATGACAATCTTTACAGGTCCTCCAATTATCAGATTTCCGAAAAAAACTTATAATGTAGTAGAGGGTGATTTAGTGTTGAGAATTAAGTGTATGGTGACTGGATATCCGGAACCTACTATTACTTGGGATGCAGAAGGATTAGACTTATCAGAACTTCGTCCAGGTATTTTATTTAATCAATTCGAAAAACTATTTGAAATAGATATACAGGGTAGAAATTTGAGACGGCTCAGTAAGGGCAGCTACCTACCTAGACCATATTCGTGTGGCTTCAACCCTTAAGGTAATAACGTCTCAAAGTTTCACCCTGTATATAATAGATAACTAAATCCATACATTGGTTCCTTATCAATAAATAACAGACATTTGTAATAAGGAATCAATGTACAGTTCTATGTTATTTTGAATAACTAATACCTGAGTATAAAAATGAAAATGTTGATCTTCTATTCAAAGAACTCTGCGAAGTAATAAATGTCTCAATTGTCAAGGTGTATTTTTATTTTTTATTTTTTCATTCAACGCTAGGTGTGCCCACTGAAACAAAATATGAAATTGAAGCGGATGGAACTTTCAAATACAAGAACATTACAGACTTAACAGATGAAATTGAAATATTTTGCCGAGCAAATAACGATATTGATAATGCTGTAGCAAAATATGTTGTTCATGTTCATCGTAAGTACAATTTTATTAGCATACTAGCTTTTCGCCCTGTAGTTTTACTCGCGATCCCCTATTTTAATCCCATAGGGAAATTTCTTTCTTAGCGGATGCCTAGGTCATAATGGTTATCTAGTTTATCCAGTGGTTTGAGCTGTGCTTTGATAGATCAGTAAGTCAGTCAGTTTTAGTTCCAAAAATGGTTTGCAGCAAAACTATTGAGATATTTTTTCTGTTGTTTTGATGATAAGGTTGTCATAGACCACTATTTTATAATGCCAGAGTTTCTTAGGGATTAGAGCATTCAGCAAACACAGTCGACGTAAGTAAATTCCATTCATTTATATTCCGCATTATAAATAAAAATACAATATGTTTGGTTTTTCAACAACGTATGAATGGAAACTTTTAGGAGTTGTTATATAATAATGGTCTAAGCTAATAGTAGTTTATGATACTGTTGCATAATAGGGTTTATTAAATACGAGTGTGCGTTTAAGTACCGAGCCGTAGGCGAGGTTCTTAATAGTACCACACGAGTTTTTAATACCTAATTATGTGCGGTATCATACAGTACTTTATCTAAACTCATGTAAGTAATGTAATTTAAAGGTAAAAATCGATAATATTTTGTCATAGGTTTTCATAACTTACGGGTATCGATTATTCGTCATTTCCACTCCGCCTCCACAATTTCAGATCCAAGTTTATTTCACCTTAATATCACTGCTATTTTTCTATCATTTTTGGCCAAAATAAAATATGTATGCAAAAAAATCAATAAATAAACAAACATTAATCATCATGGCGCCCAGATCCGTGTGGGAAAAAACTCCTAAGTTGAGATCTCTACCGCAAACGCGACCACAGACAAAGTAAATTTGCATCTAAAATTATAATTGTTTAGTCCTGATGTCTGGCCACTTATAATGTTTTTATTTTTATTATTTTGTTTGACAAGTTGACTGACAGTAATTGAAGTATTAAAACCCAAAAAACATTATAAGTGGCCAGACATGTCCAAATACTTGTACTTTAATGAAAAAAAGTTATTTCATAGCATTATCTTGGGAAGAAAACTGTACTATAATATAATTTATCTACTCTCATATCGTAATGTTCTTATTATGAAATCAAAATCAGTACTTTAATGAGCCACTTTAGGCACACCCGTGTATAATGATTCATTATAGTACAGTTGTTGTTCCCAAGATAATGCTATAAAATAACTTTTTTTCTATTAAAGTACACTTTGGACCTATCAATAGTATAATCAATCAATATCAATTAAATTTGACGATGACAATGTCACAAATTTTGTAACTTGAATTTTAGAGGTAAGAATTTTTGGGAGTTGGCAACACGGATTTGATTAAGTATATGATTATATTTTATTGTTTTTGCCTACACATATCATTTTGACCAAAAATGTCACAAAAATAGCATTTTTTTTTTTTTTTTGCAAATTTGGTAGGAATTCAATTTTTTTAAATGACATTATTTATATGAGTTTAGATAAAGTACTGTATGATACTGCACATAATTAGGTATTAAAAACTCGTGTGATACTATTAAGAACCTCGCCTACGGCTCGGTACTTAAACTCACACTCGTAGTTAATAACCCCTATTATGCAACAGTATCATAAACTACTATTTTTAATTTCATTATAGACGGGTGTGCATAAAGTGGGTCATTCAAGTACTGTTTTTGATTTCATAATTAGAACTTTACGATATGAGAGTAGATAAAAAAGTATTAACAAATAGTCATCCATATAAGAATCATTGAAAATTTTAAATTTCTCAACTCCAAAAATATGGCTTGTTTCATAGCTACGTTTTGCTGTAACTGTAAGGATTAAGTTAGCGAGCTTTACTGCCCTCATTATGAAAAAAAAAACCACCAAGGTTGGTAAGTAAGTAGTTGCTTAAATAATTTGGCTGATTTGATAAAAACGTTTATTCCCTGTTCATTGTTCTAGCTTATCCTATTGATGTAATTGCTTCTTCTACCGTTACGATAGAAGAAGGCCAATCAATAGATATTAAATGTGACGTGCCGCATAACAAGAATGATTTGTTGCGGTGGTACAAGGTATATGCATGCAGTAATAATTTTTTTATTCAATTTTTTAACATGGTGACCAATATTCAACCTAAACTGTAGCCAACCAAGTGGGTACAGCAAAGTATAATTTAAACACTGCTATGGGGCCTTCGCTAAAATTTCATTCACTCCTACCATCTCCTTAGTGCCAAGCACCACTACCAACTTATCACGTATGACACGTATGTTATGCAATTTATTCATAAGACATATTTTAAATTTCAGGATGAGGAAATGATAAAAAACACGGAACTGAGACTAGAAAATGTATCTTTATCAGATGCTGGCATATATACATGTCGAGTAAGTAACTATACTGGCTCTAGTTCTAAAAGTGTTAAAGTCAATGTTGGATTTAAACCAAGATTTAATACGACCTTAAAAACAGAAACACAGTATATAGAATTGAAAGACCGCTCTCTGGCAATTTTGTCCTGCTCTGCAGAAGGTGCACCAAAACCTGAGGTATGTATTGTACGTTCAATTTAAGTTTGCCGATGTGAAGATATCTGTCAATAGTTGCTTGTAGCAGCTTTTTCCTTTTTGGAGTAAAAAATATGTAAAAGCATAATATAATTTGTTATAAATAATATATCTGCAAACCAAAACTTTACCTATATATAACCCGCGTAGATAAAAAATGGTACTAGAAATGTCGGGCTCTCATGCTGTCCTGCTCAGATCAGTAACTAGAAAATTGATAAGAAAGAAACTGTTAAGGCATAACAACACACGTAAATTGTATTGCAGGTAAAATGGTGGCATGATGGTGAAGAAATAGATACCTCAGATTATAAACGTGTATTCAATATGTCAATGAGAGATATAGGAGTACATCATTGCAATATTTTGAATGAATATGGCAATATCTCTCGTACGTTTATCATTCAATCTAATGGTACGTAGACCTTAGCATTATGATAATGAATTATTTTACTATTGAGTTAAGATGTAACTAAAGGAGTTTATACTTTATTTTTCAGATTGTTTCCTAGATATTAAAAAAGACTTTTTATATAACCAACCATTAATTGAGACTTCTGCAGCATGGTTATCATATGACACCGGTAAAGGTCATTTGCGAATACCAAAGGGAGACAAAGTTAGGTTGACATGTCCCAAAACGTTCACAAAATTTGGTTCCTCACATATTGATGCTCTATGCATTGGAAAAAATAAATTTAATGTCAACAGTAAGGATTACAAATATTCCGATTTAAAATGTACATTCATGATAAAACCAACTGTTCGAAAAACAAACAAAAAATGTATGCCTGGATTTGATAACACTGAAAACATTAAAATTATTTATGAAGTATCTGACGTTACTGACGAGGTGTACGAAGTTTGTTTAGATAAAGACAACAATATTCCAATCTATGCAAAATATAAAATACAGCGTTGTTTAGCTGATATAGATCCGGATAACAATATATGGTTGGGCAATGCTTTGTTGCCATTAGACTTTGATGAGTTGTATGATTTCCATAGAAATTCTAGTTCTTGTTTCATCAAAACACAGTTGGTTAATCCACGAGATATGGTACCAGGGCTAGCACAAAAAGCTACATTTAATCACTTAAATGTTGTACCCCAGTGGAGCACCTATAATCATAAGGTTGGTAAACCTAAGTAATTTTAGCTCAGATGTTTGTATTTCCTATTTAATTAAATTATGTTGCTTAATTAGGGGTTAATAAACAGTGTTTTAATACCCAATTATGTATAGTTTCATACACTATGTAATCTTATGTAATAATGTAATTTATAGATAAAAAATCGATAATATTTTGTCGTTGGTAACATTTTCATGATTTACGGGTATCGATTTATTTCCACTGCCACCTCCAGAATAACAAACTTTTTTTGCCAGAATATATTATGCTTTATTTTGATAGGAAATCTGTACTAAAAATACCTATAGATACATCATACACGCACGAGCATAAAATATGTATAAAGTGCTGTTTTTGAATTCGTAATTAGAACATTTTAAGAGTGTAAATAATATTACTGGTTATGCGTGAAAAATATAAATAGTTATGTTTTATATTAAAGAATTGGTATGAATTGGAACGAAGAGTACGAGGCCTGGCGAGGTGTACAAATCATCAGTTGTTGGTTTGGACTGGGACATCCTATAATGTAAATCTGTTCCATGGCAAATATTCTCCAGAAATGATGTATATTAGTGATAAACATGGTAAAAAACAACCAGTGCCAATATTTTTATGGAAGGTGAGAAAAAATCTAAACAAACTAACAATAATGTAATGTTGCGCAATGTCCAGAATAGGTCCAGAATAGGTCCTGACTCAGCATAATGCTCAGGTCGATAAATAAATATCGACTCTTGCGCTGGTTTTCAATCAGGGCCTCTATCTATGACATCACAAACATACAGTGACACATCATGTTTTTTTCTGTCTGTAGATATATCACCGCTAATAGAAATGCTATCGGTTTGAAATGTGGGGTTGAAATATTATGAGAATAAGACAAATAAGTATAATATCTTTACTCCGTCAAATATCATCTCATCTCATTTACAGATTTAAAAAAAAATATTAAAATAACCGCTGCCTCCCACTTTATCTGTGAAGTTTGTAAGCCAAACAATCTGATTCAAGTCTAAATTCAGATTGTGTGAACTCTTACCCCCTTTAGGTATTTTTTTTCCAATGAAGGCCACTTCTTTTTTGCAGTAATTATCAGTAGGTGGGTATACTTGTTTGCTACTATAGTACTAATATAAAAAAAATAACCGACTCTTATCTGCAGTCGAAAAAAAGGGTAATTCGAAAATTGCAGATGAAACCACGAGACAGAAAATTTTTCTGCCTATAAAATGCAGCATAGAACTTTTGATGATTTAAAAAAAGTGCTGATTACGCCCAATAATATTAATGTACATTTAAATATCAATTTTAGGTGGTTCAAGATCCTGACACGCAAACTTCTCTTGCCATTATCCAAGTAAATGTTCCATATTATCACATACAATCAAAATTAAGAAATTACGAATTGTGTGAGAATATATGCAAGAAAGTTGAATGGATCAAGATTGGAACATGGGATGACGTAGAACAAGGATACACTTATTGTTGTACTATTCAGGAGTTTGAAAAAGCGTTTCAGTACACTGACGTGTTCAATGCAGGACACCACGAGGTTCTTAATAGTGTTACAGCAGTTTAGTTTGCCAATTAGATTTATTAGTATTCTATTGAATATAATCTATAATAATAATAATATTTTTTCATTGTGCTTAAATTGTTATAATTAAAAAATATGTACAGTGTGTCTGGTCATGAACTAGCGATATTTTAGGTATTTCAACACTTTTTATATAAAAATAAACAACACACTCGGGTCCAACCTCCCCCCCTCTATGTGGCAGCCATTTTGTATTTTTTCATGAGATTCTCTATGTGTTGACGAAAAATATCATATCCCTCAAATTTTTAATCGCACTGAGATAAAAATAATCTTATTCAAAGGATATATTGTCTATCATTTATCAACACGAAATAACAATGAAAAAACATTAAAAAAATATTTTTAATGTTGTAAATTATAAATTGTAAATTATTGCAAAAACGAGCTGTTATTATTTTTATCTCAGTGCGATTAAAATTTAGATTGTATTACCCTTCTCTTTTTTATACTAAATCGATAGATTTTGAGCTATGCTACAATACAACATTCAATTTACGGCTGTATTTCTATTACTTTAAAATTCATATGCTTTATGACAATCTATTTTCAGGACATCTATTGCTACTATCGTTCATCACAGTGACAGTGATTTAATTAGATTAACAGTATTATTTATATAATTATTATTATTCGTAAGAATAAAAATCGATTTGTTTAAAATGTTATACATATTATGATATTTGTGATACAGGTACAAATGGGAAATAAATCTTTAATCCATTAAATTATTTTATTACTGTTTTATTCTGTTGTTTATTAGTTTAAACTACTTTAGTTCCCCGTAAAGCCGACTTTAAAGCTCAGAGATTTATCCAAACTTTAAAGCGCAGGGTCTACTTGTTTTGGGATCAAAATATAACCGTGTGTGAAAAAATGTCCCAGGAAATTTATTATTATTATTTATTTATTAAACAGACATCATTAAAATGCAAGGTCAAGCATCCTATCCTACTTCTTACTATATATCCTACTTATCCTACTTTTATATTATAAATGCGTAAGTTTGTTACTTTTCACGCTCAAACAGCTAGACCCATTTTGATGACATTTGCTATGGAGATAGCTGACACCCTGGATTAACACATAGGCTCCTTTTTATCATTCGTGGAACGCGGGAGAAACCGCAGGTCGGAAAGCTAGTTATCATTATTTTTATAAGTTTCAGAATGTTTTCTTTACTTATGCAGTGAGACCTTGCTTATTGTCAAATTTCATAACTCTATGTCAACTGGAAGTACACATAATATGTAAGTCCGATGACAATACATTAATATAGTGTCATAGTCTGAAGAAAAAAAAAGCTTGTCTTTAAAAAACATCTTTTAATGTAAACTATACAATATTTACAACAAATATACAAACTTACCGACTTAACCACACTCCATGGGATCAAAGACATACCATCCGGCCTCTTGCCATATTGGCAACAACAAGAGTCCTGCGGATTATATCATTGAGAGCCAAGTGACGAGAGTAGACATGGTTAGTTCCCGAACGGTTGAAGGAAATGAACAATTTCAGTCCGCAAAATAAACTTATCACTAATTCAGTAATAGTTCAAATGTGTCTGTACTTCATTTAGTTAAAACGCACCTCACGCAGATTTTTCAATACCGCCCTTAATCACCGCAACCCTCTTATAGTGAAAGCCGCAACGTACACGCCCTCCCGTATACTCCGTATCCATAGACCAAGGCAAGCCCTCAGCGAGCCGGATGACCCTATTACATTAGCTCAGATCGAAGCTGACGAAGCTCGTACAAGTACACAACACACTACACACAACCGATCACGCTACCGTACTCGACGGCGAGGACCGCCGCGACGTCCCACTCAGTCTCGTCCCGTTCAAGCGGCCCGAGCTGCCTACAGTAATCCGACCGCCCCCAATTAGTCGTAACTCGTACAAAGTCCTCCCCGTCCCCCGGTAACGCCCTGAGCCGAGGTATCTTTTAGTTCAATCTTTTTCTTCCTTCGCTCACCGCTCGTTTGCACGAAAGAAATTAATACATCTGTGCATTTCGCGAGTCGAAATCTAGACCTAAACCGAGATATTATGCTAAGATTTACTTTAGATCAATCGAGATTAGTATAAAGTTTCAATCGTTGTTTCTTTGACGGTCTCATAAAGATAGTGGTGTGATAGAGTGATACACTACGCGAGCTTCATATCTCTTTATAGGAGTCGTTCAGATATACTGAACTAAATGAGTGAACTACTTCGTTGAGCTAAAAGATATATTTCATTCATTTCTTTTCACTGACACATTTTGCGCATGTCTAGACGAGAGATTCGTCCTGCGCTAGAGCACGACAACCCATGGTGGATTTAAACTTATTCTCTATTGAGGTTTTTTTCTGATTAAATCTAATGACACACCACGCCCCATCTGAGGGACTAGATAATTGTAAATAATAGAACAATTTAGACAGCTTCATTTGTTCTAAAACTTTTAAATAAAATTTAACAACTAATAAACACCCAATATAATGTAGATACATGTATTTGTAATAGGTATAATAAAGAAAACACCTTATGGTTTTTATTGTGAAATCAATTAAAATCAGACGTGGCCATGACTCTCGCAAGCGGATGGACTACAACTTACAAGTGAGTGAGAACGTTTAAATAATGAATACGAAATAACATCCTTAAAAATTGAATATATTAGTAACTAGCTGACCCGGCAGGCGTTGTCCTGCCCTGAGAACAAAAATAAAACTGGGATCTACCTACCTACCTCTACCTAACTACCTACCCCTAACCTAACTACCTACCCCTACCTACCTTACCTACCTACCCTACCTACCCCTACCTATCTACCTACCCCTACTTATCTACCTACCCCTACCTAACTACCTACCCCTAACCTAACTACCTACCCCTACCTACCTTACCTACCTACCCTACCTACCCCTACCTACCTCTACCTACCTACCCTACCTACCCCTACCTACCTTACCTACCCTATCTGCCCCTACCTACTTATCCTATGTCCTTCTCCTGGCTCTAAACTACCTCCCTGCCAATTTTCAGCTAAATCGGTTCAGCCGTTCTTGAGTTATAAGTGGAGTAACTAACACGACTTTCTTTTATATATATAGATATTTATCTGTTAACTAGCTGTCCCCCGCGGTTTTTCTGCGTTCCCAGAATAAAAAGCTCTTACGTATAGAATTCGTAGTAGTAGTATAGCACGTAGGTAAGTATTGAGTACTATGTTCTTCTTCAGGCTATAAACTATCTGTAAGTATACCAAATTTCATATGAGGTAACAAACAAACAAACACACGTTCGCATTCTAAAAGCGCTTATAATAAAAACCACAATTTTGTTAAATCGCACCAATTATATATTTTAACCTAGTAATAAACTTAACAATCAACCAATAAAGTTCTAAGTGCGTGCAACATATAATTTTTGCTAAAAATATTTAAATTATGCAAATAATATTACTCTTCGGACCGATATCCTTGTGGATAAAGCCGCGGAAAATAATTAACTGGATTTAGAAATTGTTTTATAGTCTCAATTATAATATGATTTTTTATAAAAAAATATATTTTATCTTTGCATCATTATTATATGTAAGGTTACCTGTAGTAGGTACGTAAATAATAGATATTAGCATATTTACATTTATATCAATTGCTACTGCTCAAATATTCTGCAATAGCCTGACTATATTTATATGAAGTATATGTTGAAACGAGGTCATTGATATTTGACATTACAAGATTACATTTGAATGCTTTAACTGACGTGTCAAACCATTTATCTGCTGCTGAAACATTAACATACACAATAAACCTATGGCCCATTTCGCATTCTGCACTGTCTTGGCACATCGCTGTTAATTTGATTAAAAATCTCCCATCTAATTTACATATAGCCTGGACTGAACATCAGTTTTATTTAATCTAAATAAATTGTTGACACTTGTCGATGACGACATTTTAAATTATTGTAATTGATTTATGATTATTATATTTGTCATAATAAGTCTTCATTGCGAAATCATTTGAGATGTATCTATTTCAAAAACAAAGTGTGTGAAAATGTTGATTATTCGAAGGTAACAGCTATCAAAGTTCAAGATTCGGATTTTATTATCGCCTAAAGGCATGTTGACGTGTTTTGTTTTTAAAATTAATATTAGCAATAAGACACTTTTTCATCCCATCTATTCGAAAAGGACGACTTGGTTCACCTTTAAGTGCACCCAAAGGTGGTGTTTTCTATTAAAAACCTTTAACGAGCAGTAATGAGTTTTTAATCCTCTTTATAAGTGTAGTTTTAGTTTACTCTATAGTATTAGTTGTTTTATCTACTCTCATATCGTAATGTTCTTATTATGAAATCAAAATCAGTACTTTAATGACCCACTTTAAGCACACCCGTGTATAATGATTCATTATAGTACAGTTGTGTTCCCAAGATAATGCTATAAAATAACTTTTTTTCTATTAAAGTACACTTTGGACCTATCAATAGTATAATCAATCAGTATCAATTCAATTTGACGATGACAATGTGACAAATTTTTGACTTGAACTTTAGAGGTAAGAATTTTTGGGAGTTGGCAACACGGATTTGATTAGGTATATGATTATTGTGTCTGTTTATTTTATTGTTTTTTTTTTTTTTTTTTTTTTTTATTAAAATCTCGTGTGATAAAATCCACTTACAATTAAATCATAAACTACTATTATTATTAGATACAATTTAATTGCAATTTACTTGTTACTCTATGTTTTATTAAATAATAATATTACAATAAAATATGAGGCGCTTTTTATTTTCTCATACAGGGTGATGAAAAGGAGAGTGTATCACTCGGGCGCAAAATATTTTTTTGGCTCGGGCGACGTACTTTGATTCTCTCGCTACGTTCAGGATTCTACTCTAGAATTCACTTCGCTCTCGATTCAAAAAAGCGCCATCGCCGTAAAATAACTTTGTTGCCTTATGATACAATCTACTATTGTGTACATTCGACTGGGTATAGTAATGTAATGGGTCTATTCGCGCATAGAATATTATCAAAATATAGTATAATGAAGTAATATTTTGAATAGACCCGTTACAACTATAAACATGAATTGTGTTCGCGAGAGTTTAATAGTAGTTTATGATACTGTTGCATAATAGGGGTTATTAAACACGAGTGTGAGTTTAAGTACCGAGCCGTAGGCGAGGTTCTTAACAGTATCACACGAGTTTTTAATACCTAATTATGTGCAGTATCATACAGTACTTTATCTAAACTCATCCAATAATGTAATTTAAAGGTAAAAAATCGATAATATTTTGTCATAGGTTTTCATGACTCACGGGTATCGATTATTCGTAATTTCCATTGCCGCCTCCACAATTTCAGATCCAAGTTTATTTCACCTTAGTATCACTGCTATTTTACTATAATTTTTGGCCAAAATAAAATATGTATGCAAAAAATCAATAAAATAAACAAACATTAATCATCATGGCGCTCAAATCCGTGTTGGGAAAAACTCCCTACCGCATACGCGACCACAGAGTAAATTTGCATCTAAAATTGAATTATACTGATTGATTCCTAATTGTTTACAAAGAGAATATAATACTACGTTTAATTGTTTAGTCATGTCTGGCCACTTATAATGTTTTTTTCTTTATTATTTCGTTTGACAAGTTGACTGACAGTAATTGAAGTATTAAAACCCAAAAAACATTATAAGTGGCCAGACATGTCCAAATACTTGTACTTTAATGAAAAAAAGTTATTTTATAGCATTATCTTGGGAAGGAAACTGTGCTATAATATAATTTTTCAATTTCATTATACACGGGTGTGCATAAAGTGGGTCATTAAAGTACTGATTTTGATTTTATAATAAGAACATTACGATATGAGAGTAGATAAAAAGTATTATTCGACTGGGTAGTTTTATACCATGCTTCGTCGTCAAGCATAACTGAGACCACACTGGGAGTTACTTTGTTCAGTGACTTGATCGCGTTTCGCGTCTGCTATGCGTTGGAGCAAAGTGACACCATATTACTGTCTTGTTTACTCCTTAGATAAACATTGATTGAAATCTTACATTAACTAGTACATCTGGTAGCTATGTATGAGAGGCAGTTTCCGTCTAGATATTGCATATGTACCTGCATTCGGCTACAACTTCAATATTTTTAATTTTAACTTGATACCTCCTCGCGTTCCTGAGAAAAAAGGTCTTGACACATATAGACAGACAGACGGGCGATAAACGGACGGACTTACGGACATAAACATGGAAAGACATATACCTATATACAGATATATGGGCAATAAATTGATCCTATAATGGTTCTGTTTTTTCCATTGAAAACTATAACTATAAACTCTAACTTTCAAAATAAGAAGCTTAACTAATAAGGCAGCTAACAAGCATACGGCCCACCTGATGGGAAGTGGTTACCGTAGTCTATAGACGCTTGCAATACCAGGAGGGGTATCAATCGCGCGTTGCCGACCCTACAAAAATATCTTCACGCCCTTCTTGAAGAACCACATCATGTACTCCCTTGCGAAAACCACGGCAGGCAGCTCATTTCACAATTTGATAGGAAGCTCCTTTGAAACCGTACAGTACGAGACCACTTTGGTTCCAATAAGTGAGGATGAACTTCCTGCCGATGGTGAGAGGTGCGATGGTAGAAAGTAGCAGTAGGCATCAAGTCAAACACTGTCCGTTGCACAAGCGGTAGACTATGCAAAAGGAGGCAAAGTCTCTCCTCAGATTGAGAGGCTCTAAACCGCTTGTCAGATCGGGATCGTCGAAAATGCGGATGGCAAGTTGTTGAGACCGAGTCAAAACACCCAAGCTGGTATCCAGGTGCCTCAGCCCACATGTGACAGCAGTACTACATATGAGGTTGGACTTATAACTGAATATAACAATTTCATCCGGTGATTAAATAATTTTCAAATTCATCCTTCATCTGACAGGCGTTGTGGGAGTGGCAACTAAATAAAAGAAGATCTTAAACTATCATTACGAAATATAACCTAACAATAGTTCGTGATAAACAATTGATAGGAATCACGACGTTACAACTTTAGACCTCATGCATGGTGTCGAACTTTTGACCCTGCATTTTTTTTACAGTTTATAGTTAGACAAACCAGTTGGTTAAGACACCACCTATCGCGCTACGTGTCGTGGGTTTGGTTCCCATGCAGGACAAACATTTGTGTGCATGAAAATGTCTGTTTGTTCTGAGTCTTTACAAATCTGGTTTCCATAGCACAAGCTCTGCTTAGTTTGTGATCAAATAACCGTGTGTGAAGAATGTCCCAGGATATTTATTTATTATTTATAGTAACACTTTCACTTACAGTAGAATAGTCATGAGTTTACAAACCATTGAGTAGTTTAAAAAACGAATAAAGTAAACCTCTTTGTCTGTCTGTTTGTGCGCTTATCTTAATTTTACCAACGCTTATTTTAATTTTGCCAAAAAAGCTAAAGATAGAGGCTTTTCGATAACTTTTACATGGTTCATGTGTTACCGCAAGCTTCCAAGGCGAGATGGTGAAGAAAAAAAGCTCCGGTCCCCAAAGCCGATAACGAGGAGGCCTCCAGGCTACCAGGAGGCGACCAGGCTGTCGTTGCTGGGTACGCAGGTGAAGGCTTCGGTGCCCCGTACCCAGCCAACGCGAAGGTAGAAAGCGACAAGTAGAAACACGGTGGTGTTTTAATCAGTAGGAGTCTGACATCACCCGGCCGCCCTCCCTCGGTCCCCAATGCATTTCCCCCATAAAAAATAAAGCAAGTATTTAAATAACACTTAAAAGCAAGTACAAACGACATGATAAACCTATGAGCAAAATTATTTTGGTAATAAAAAGTTCATCTCAACAAATCACCCAAAATATTTGAAATTTCATCATAGTACTTTGATGTAAATAATGACTTGTGTTGCTTATTGTATGATGAGCCAACTCATTATGTATTGTGTTATTGTAAGCATTTAAAGAGTTTTAAGTTTAATGTCACAACCGTATTGTGGCGTTAATCAAACCAGCACATTTTAATTTAGTCGTATTTAGGGTTGTGCGTACATATAAAAGTATCGACATTATTAATAATAATCATGACAATATAAATGAAAAAATTTTTTTTTGTATTTTTTGGGAACGCTTTGTATTTCCAGGTTTGCAGCACAAGATACCTACTCAAATATGTTGTACATTTAATTATTTTTATGATTTTTAATTACCAGTGGAACCACTAAGAGTAGATGATTTGATGCTGTGAAACTATGACGTCATAGTGTAATATTTCATACAAAATTCTATATAAACTATCGTTTTGACATATAATAAACAGTAGCTGATTTGATATGTCAGTCAACTACCCTATTATTCTCATTTCCTGCGCTATCTACTCAAAGCATTTTTTTCAAACAGACACTGATTTGAGATACGTGTTACGTGCGTACACACCTCCTCACATGTTTGTCAAAAACAAACAATTAACATAACCGAATACATTACACCTGACTTAGGATATTATGTATGTAGGGTAAGACAAGTGTCCTATTTAAATTACATTTTATTAACTTTTTCTCACAATTCTAACGTATGATTTAAGAAGAGAACTAGGCTTATAAAGAACGAATACTTATTAGTAATCGCTCATATTAACTATCGTTTCTAGTAGTTTTGTTTGTTTTATATTTCTTTTATTGATTAATACTGGTTTTGTGTAGTTTTGAAAAAATGCTTTACACTGTAATGTAGGAGTAATCACTTCTAAAATCGAAGAAAGCGTCGAAAGTAGATATTACCTGATGGCGTCACTTGAGTGAAGTATATCAAAGGAGTGGATCAACAGGCAAACTTCAAGAGCAAACAAGCAGCAATACGTCATGTTGTTAACATCAGGAACATCAATCAAAGTAATATGAGTCGAATGATAAAACCGAGAGAGAAACACTTTGATAAACATAAATTTAAAAATTAATGAACAATAACTGAAAACTCCTCGTTTACAAAAATTATCGATATCGACATTGGGCTCACTCTAGTTGCAAAGCGGATGCGGTCAGCGGCGGCCTTCACACGCATTGCCCTTTCAACCGAGCGAGGCAGATGTGCAGGAGGCCTACTCTGACACGACCATTCAAGGCATTCCGATTTACTGGCAAAATGACTTAAAACATAGTTTTCGCTTTTAGATCACTATTTAATTCTAAGATGACATTTTAGATAAAACTTTGCTTGTTTAACAATTTACGTTCACCAGTTTAACGGAAGCATTTCAATTGTAGGTACAAAGACAAATAATTATTCAATAATTGATTGCTGTCTGATAATATTCATACGTATCTATGGTTATTTTTTTGTAATAATTTATGTATAGATTTCTATATATGGAATGTGTTTATTGTAGATAGGCATGGCAGCCGTTCAAGCAAGAAAGCGTAATTACTTTAGGTAAATAATAAGCGTAGGTAACAGTATTTTTATTCAAATACATGAGGTTAATTAAATGGCTTATTGTACTTAACATTATCCTCATTGTTTTGATGTTTTTTAACAAACAAGTAAACTGGAGGACACTGATTGCAAGCGGCCACGCCCCAAGACCGATAGTTGTGTAAATTCAAGGTCTTTATTTAGTAGTAGCATAGAATAATTAATATACTACGGTAGTAGGTACGAGTAAGTCTTGGCTTAATATGATACAGTAATCATGTTAGCACCTCTATGTTATTAAGATCCTTTGCATCTTATATGTATATATAGATATGGCTTAGTATTATTGAGTAGTTGGTAGGGACAGGATGTAATGTGTGCTAGCTCACATATGACATTTTATATAGTGGTCATTTGACATTGATTCTATTACAAATCGCACTAAATATTTCATGTCTCATTCTTATAAACGCTATTGTTAAATAATAGAAAATATTTAAAGCTGTCACATTAATCCATGTCGTTAGGAAAATGGTCGTGAACAATTTGAATTGAGACCAAATTAACGTTTAAAAATAAGCAATTTGATTAATTTGTGATGATCAAATTAGTACATAAATTAACGATATCATGAGTTAAAAAATGTTAAATAAGATCAATCAGTTTTAAAACGATTGATAGATTTGCTCGTTATTAAATATTATTGATTGCAAATAATGGTCGGCCGTCAAGAATTTTATGTTCTAACTAAATTAACGTAGTTAAATTAATATTGTTTTATGTTTTTATTGAAAAGGATGTCTGGTTAGTTTGTAGATAATAGGTATTTATAGTAAAAATTACAGATATAATATCCATAATAGACTATTATGACTTTGTATTAAAAAAAAATATTGAGATATTTCAACTATAATAGCACAACTACTATAAGTGTTTGAACAGTGTTACAGTAGCTAGTCAAGATGAGACTGAACGTGGTATACGCTAAGCACACAAAAACTAAAAGAACTTACAGAGCTGCAGGTATCTGAAGCATTTCTGGTAGGTATTACCTATACACCAATGGTCATAAGATTCGAAACCATAGATTTCCCACGACGATGACGACGTAGATGACGGTATGGCGTCACTACCTTTTAATCATTACCTTTACCATATTTCCTAGTTAACTTATCGCTTTTTGTAAAAAAGAACTTATATAGATAACAAAAAGTCCATTGGCACGAATATGTAAAAAAAAGTGAAGAATATCTCTTTACAGCATCAAAATCAATCAATTACCGCAACAATCCCGGCTTCACATGAAGTACAATCTCGAAATAAAGTGTTAGCTAATGTCAGAAAGAACTTTTGTACTTAATATCTTTGTACTTTTATATCTGTTTTGTATTATATTTGATTTTTTACTTGTGTATGTATATAAATAAACAATTTGTGGAATGCAATTAGAATATCAGTCGGGTAATATTAAACAATTTTTATTTTCTATGGAAATCAATTAAACTTTATTATTTAGCTTTGTGTTTTACCAAAATCTGACCATAATAAGTTAGAGATA
Organism: Tethea ocularis; assembly: GCA_963555595.1. NCBI lineage: Eukaryota > Metazoa > Arthropoda > Insecta > Lepidoptera > Drepanidae > Tethea > Tethea ocularis. The sequence continues at coordinate 5,145,614 of OY741975.1, forward strand.
TTGTTCAATGTTGGTAATCACATTAATCCTAGAACTAGTTCTCAGGTTTCAACTTCAAATACCCAAACCATCTACTCTGAATAATTAAACACTACAACTAGAAAAGACTTAAAATAATATGCATGATTATTCATTTGCATTTAAGAAATATTCTAGAAATCAGTAGCAATCAAAAATTTTGTTTTGGAAAAGTTATACCTAATCCATAGAGAGTAAATATATACAAGATACTATAGGTATTAACGCTTATTCGAGGTTTTTTTATGATTGTGTTTTGTGTATTTGTTGTACACAAAATTAGTGTACACTTTTGTGTTAATACTAACGCTTTTCTACATAATTATATGTAAGTTTTTAATATATCGTAAATTAGCTAGTCCTCCATCGTATCCGTTTACTAAACATAGATCATCGTTTTTTATTGTCATTATAAAAATACCTATTTTAACTATTAGGAATATCTATAAAGCTGATATTTTATTGTATGCCTTAAACCATTTTTTGTTAACTTGATCGCTGTTTACCTTTTCAAGAGACCATAAACATAATTACTGAATAGTTTTTTTTATATTATACCTATCTATATATATATACAATTTGAGATCCTGTTTTGTTAAAAATACTACTAGATATGTGTAAATATAAATTAATACAAAATTTTAAAAAAAAACACGGCTCCCTTTTTTAAATAGTAAACTAATGGCCAGTGCCACTCGAAATTATCTGAGTAATCTTAACGATAACATAAAATAATAAATAAATAAATATCCTGGGATATTCTTCACACACGGTTATCTGATCCCAAACTAAGCAGAGCTTGTACTATGGAAACCAGATAACTGATATACTACATATTCAAATTTTTTTTTTGTAAATACATACTTAAATAGATAATTACACCCAGACACAGGACAAACAGACATTTTTATGCACACAAATGTTTGTCCTGGATGGGAATCGAACCCACGACCAGCAGCGCGATAGGTGGCGTCTTAACCAACTGCGCCAACTGGACTGTCAAATATGACATCCATCTAAATCTATTCAGGCATTCAAAAGTTTATTAATCACTCGAGTTGTAACTAAAAATATAACATAATTACTAATTAGCGTTCAGTTAATGAAGGCTACAAATCATTATTAAAGCGATGTATGTTTGTACAGTCATCGTCAAAAGTAGTTGACCATTAAAGTACCATGTCATATCACGTAATAGGGTAGTTTCCTGGCATATCAAATCAGCAACTTTTTAATATATGTCAAAACGATCGGTTACATGGAATATTGTATGAAATACTAAGCTATGACGTCATCGTTTCACAGCATCAAATGATCTACTCTTAGTGGTTCTACTGGTAATTAAAAATCATAGAAAGCATAAAATTTACAACATATTTGATGTTTCCGCGTGTTTTTAGATGTTTTATGCATTGGTTAGTGTTTGATCATTTATTTTTGACACTGTCATCTAACCTATTCACAGTTTTTATACAAACTGACTGAAAAAATGTCCGTAAATTTTTATGAGAGGGTATTAAAGCATGATAACCTACATTTGACGTAGACTGTACCTATATACTATACATACAATAAGTCTATTTATGAAGCCATACATCATAACTGTATGTGATAAATGCATGATGTTAAGTCATCCACACAATATTAGAACTTTAAACCTTCTTGTTATTCTAGGTTTATCTACTTTAGGATGAGAGTGGATAAACTTTTAAGCTTTGTAGTTTACCCATGAAAACTTGACAAGCAGGCTCACTTTATATATCTATTACTAATAATATATATAACAGGTATATATATTTTTTAATTATTTGGATGTAGAAGGTAATAATAATCTTCAGGGGGGCTAAAACGGCCGCTCGAGCAATATTGCTTTACAATTTATATCTCGAATTTACAGCAGAGCCAAATGTTTTTTTAAATGTTTTTTGGTGAAATTGCAAATCATTTTGATCAGTTAATATACAATTTAGACAAATTGCACCATAATCTGCTGTAAATACGAGATATGAATTGCATAGCAATATTGCTCGAACGGCCGTTTTAGGCCCCCAGAGCTCCTGGCCCGATTCTGAAAATTCTTTCACAAATTAGAAGCTACATTATCCCTAAGTGCTATAGGTTACTTTATATCCCAGAAACGCGGGAAATATTTAGTTATCAATACAATTTATAAGTCATAACTAGTCGACGAGTTTACTACAAATTGTATAAAGTTCGTTATTTTTGTAGTTACAGTCTACTGTATTGGAATTCACCTTTGTTTTGTTCACAAAAGGACATTAGATTTGTATCTATAGGAATTCCATTTTTCTAAAGGTAAATGAAACGGAGCGTAACTATTCTTTTTTTTTCTAAACAGTAAAAGAGCTTGGAGCAGACGCAATAAGAAATAAACGGATCTGCGCAAAGGCACGTATTGTGCGACTAATCTCAGATGTCCTGACAAAGGTCAAGACATAATCTTAGTAATAGACTTCACTGGCCGATTGCAAAAAGTAATGTTTTGAAAAATTTTACTCAACATCTTGCTGAGATTTCTTTATAAGTAGAAGCATTTAAAATTCCTATTAAGTTTTACAAACAATAGCAAAATGATTCCTATTTCAATCGAAATCAAATGCTATGGTATGTTCGAACCATATATGCGATTTTGTGCGCGATTTCACGTACAATGCCGCTTTGTTTAGCCATGCAAGTGATCAATAACGATTAAGCAATGTACCACAAATCGTGGTAAACTCGCGCGTACATCTGAACAGGGTGTAAACACAGTTTTATACTCTGGTTATTATTTGATAATTTATTTTACTGCCAAGAAGCCCATTGAGAGCATGTTTCTTATAGGCGTGACGTGATCTTCTAAAAATTCAAAAATGAGAACAGGCCTATAAATTATTTAAAAAAATGTTTAAAGGTATGATCGTACATGTTTCTTGGTCTGTCATAGCAATGACCGTCCAAAAGGAAATGACTCGGTTCAAAGGCTCGCAACACATCTGGGACAGTGGAGTGGAGCAGACCGACGACTACGTCATGACGTGATGAAGGCGGGGTACTGGACTTTATGTTACGTAACATTATGCCACAATGTGTAAGTATTTCTTTAAGTTTTTAGGGTTCCGTACTCAAAGGACAAAACACCCAAATACTGTTATTGTAAGGAGGTTTTACTCTTTTTGTTAAATGTCGATTATTTATACTACTATGGTTGCAAACAAGCATACGGGCTGCCAGATGGCTATACCTATAGACGATTAGCTATAATTCGTGCAATGCCGATCATGCAAAAATGCTGTAGGTAGGTACTCCCTTATACCTGACTGACTGCAATACCATCCATGATATGAACACTCAATATGAATGTCCAGGAGAGGCTATTTGTCATTCAAATGGTTTGCATACTGACGTGATTTTTTTATTACGAAACTCCCTCTCGTTGGCATTGTTTAGAAATCAGACAGGCGCGTTAGCGAGCGGACGATAATTGAAAACGCATTGGAGGAGATTTTATCAACGTGTAAGAATTGTTACACAATTGTGGAATCAGTTTATCTGTCCATCATTTTATTGTTTTCGGTAACCAGTGGCGATGTCGGAAATCGTGTTTTATGAATGAACTGAAGCCACTGGCGCCCTATTTATCAAGAGTGATTTAGTAAGAGTACCCATCATGTATACAAAAAAAAAGTATTTTAAGTAGTATATATATCAGTTATCTGGTTTCCTTAGTACAAGCTCTGCTTGGTTTGGGATCAAATAACCGTGTGTGAAGGAATGCCCCAGGATATTTATTTTATGATGTCATGTTAATTTTAATATTTTATATGAAGACATTTTAATTCTACGTAAAGTCAATAAAGCAATTAGTAAAGTGTTACGTATTTAAAACCGTTTGAACGTAAAATTATTTACTTGTGTAGCAATATATAAATACCGTTTACTTAGTTTAACTTTCCCTTAACCTATAGTTAAAAATTGGTAATTCTTTATTTTATTGTTGTTATAAAAGTGTGACCAAACGTAGGTTGGTACTTATTCGTTAACATTTTAATTTGTGGCTGTTTTCTTGAGTGGTAAATGGTTTGTTTACAATAGTGAACAAATAATTTTACCTATATAAATCAAAAAAGGACTCAGTGTGGTCTACCGTGACAAGAGGTTTTTTTTAAAGGACTAAAGTTGGTAAAGTTGGTGGCTGCAGCAAACTTACCGGACAAAGTGACAAGAGGTCTGGCACATACTTTACTTATAGAACTGCCATTGTCAAACAGCGTAGTAAATAATGCCAATCTGCTTGGCACGGAGCAGAGATTCCTGACCTCGTGAGGTTATTTATCATTTATATCAAGTGTTTTCGACACATCATTGAAGTAGGCTTGTCTTTCTTGCCATTGGCTTGAACAAATTTGAGAATCGGGAGCATTATGACAAGTTGTTTTATTGCCTCAATCATCCTGATACATTATAACAGATGCCCTTGGGATTCCTTATTACTTATCAATGATTTAGGAAGCTCATCTTCTTTTCTCGGGTTGTTTATAAATCGAAAAGGAATCGAACCGGTAGATACCGGTTCGATTCCGGATACCGGAAAAAAGTCTTCACAAAAATTACTTAATTTATCATCACAGTATTTTATCCCTACAGGAGGCTCTGGGTCTCCTATTAGTCTGCAGGGTTAAAATACTTTGTAGTATCTGCTTGACAGGCTACCTCTCCGTCTCCCTCGAGTTGAAGGGTGTTGTTTCAATCTGATCTCATGAACAATTTTCATTGAATCAAAAAGCCTTTAAAGCTTCTTCTTCTTCTTTCTAGCTTTCGCACCGCGGTTTCACACACGTTCCCGAAGGATCTTATGTTTTCCCAGGACAAAAATATTATAAATATCAGGATATCCTATATGTTCTAGCTAGGGTATGACCTATTTATTAATTATATATTTATAACAATATAATAGAGAATATACAAATATTCTCTCCAAGATTATTTCGTCTACAAACAAAACACCTTGTTCAGTACGCGCACGCCAGGTGGCGTCACTCTTCACACGATTTTACCAGTGTAGGTAGGACTTATAGTTTCCGGATTTAGGTATGCGTGATGTTAACAAATGGCTATCTTGATTGATTGCTGATTTTTAAATACGAACATGAAACTAATGAGGTACATCCTCTATTCTGTGAAAATATTGTTAATCATATAAAATATAGTACCTGGATGACCGAGCTTTGTTCGTATTATTTTTAAAACGACGCATCTTAAAAATGAAACCGATATATATCGGTACAGATCGATTTATCTCCCCTGAAACCCTCTGCATACTAAATTTCATGAAAATCGTTGGAGCCGTTTCCGACATTGAGATTATATATAATTATTTAAATATACAAGAATTGCTCGTTTAAAGGTATAAAATTATACCTTTTATAAAGTACAAAAGCCTTATGGCTATACTTTAATAAAATTTTATTCTAAATCAATGGTATGAAATTAAATCAACATGAAATACAAGAATAATGTTTGTTTAATTTTAGCTTTTTTTCGTAAACCTACTGTATCTGCGGACTGGACTGGACTGACCGATGAAATTTATCTACCATAAATTGTCTTGATTTTTTTAAGAGCACCATAAATTCCTAGTCCTATGCCATTAGAGTTGCAAAAATAACGATAATCATTTTTCTAAATTACAATTATTATCGTTTCAGAATAACGAGTTATGTGTAAATCAATACTTCAGTATCGATTGAACTATTAACACATAAGATTCTATGTTATTGACTAATGTCCCGATGTAATTTCACTGACACTTTGACTTTATGACCCACTGCTTGAAATAAAACATCGATTTCATAACTATGCGTGAGCCGTATTGTAACGTGATAAAACACATATTCAACTCCACCCATATAATGTATCGTTATTATAGGCATAACAATAACGAATAGTTTGAATTATCGATTTGACTACTATTCACTGAGATTATCTGTTAGTTTTGTTAGCCGTTATTTATGTTCAGTTCATGACCAATTTATAAAACAATGTTAACATATATGTAAAACACATTAACATTAATAACCCATTTTAAGAAATATTTTGAAGACCTAAGCTTTTATAATGGGACGTTTGACCTGTATAGTTAATACTCGTACTGCTATATTTAACCTTTTTCGCAACATTACTATAGCACGCAATGAACTAATGTGTTTAACGATTATCTACCATATAACGTACAATAAACTCTTTTGACAGACGCAGCCCAAATTACTTAATTGGTTAGGTGTGTAAAAAAATATCTTTACTTTTCAACTAGCTACGAGTAATCTTCCGCATTCCCGGGATAAAAGTGAGAGTAACTTTTATCTTCAGGATAATGTAGCTTTCTATTAGTGAAAGAATTTTCAGAATAGGATTACTAGTTCCTGAAATGACTTCCTACATCCAAACTAACTAACAAACTTTCTTGAATATTAGTATAGATAGGACTGTTAGTTAGATACTTTTATTGTTCAAGACAGTAGACAAGTAAAAGCATATTGTTTCATGTATTTCATCGTCTTCATAGTTATTAAGTTAGTTAGGGAACATACCTATGGCATGTGTAAAGAATACCTACGCAAGTAAGTATATTATTATCATTATACATGAAATCAGAATGAAACATAAATCAATTAGAATTAATTAAAAACTACATAAATAAAATATATTAAACTAATTGAAAAAGTTGCTGTAGAATACATACAAAAGAATTAATTTCTTAGCTAGCTACATTATCCCTGAAAAAAGCTTATAGCACGGTTTCTTTTTAACGGTAACGCGAAAAATAGCTAGTAATTATTAAACCAACTTTAATAATAGAAATATTTCAAAATGTTAGAATTAAAGTCACATATCTACGGTAAGTACATTTTAAAATAATCCAAGGGCATCAACTCAAATCACATTAAATTATAATAATTTTCAGATGCGGCTAACCATAATGATGATGGATGAAACCTTGCCGCCTTAAACATTTAGTGCATCGTTTTAAACCATCATGAAGTCGTTAGCTCGTTACACATGTTATATACATATTTGGGAAGTAACCTTTGGTAGGTACTTAATTAATTAACATTGAAGTACTCGGCAAATACGTAAAATACTACAAAAATCGAGCGGTTTTACGTACGCTATAGAGAATGGAGTTCGGGTTCGATTCCCGATCTAGGTACTAATTGACGTTTTATTATTACCTATGAAATGATAACATATCTATCCACACTATTAATATTATAAATGTAGCGAATGTAACTCTGTTTCTTTGTTACCTTTTCACACCTAAACCACTGAACTGATCGCAATTAAATTTGGCACACAGATTGTCTATGATATGGAAAAGGACATAGGCTACTTTTTATCCCGGAAACGCGGGTGAAACTGCGGATACCTAGTATAATATGGGGCAGGTAATATGCGCGACAATGTTCACAACCACGGGATTAATTTCACCTCATTGGTGACAGCAGATCTGAAATGAATTAAAAATGCGGCCGTCTAACGATTGACTAACAGATCTATCAATGCAACTCAAACCACTGCACGGATTGGGCTAAAATTTGACATACAGATAGCTATTATGACGTAGCCACCAGTTAAGAAAGCAGTTGTGAAAATTCAACACCTCAGAGAGTAAGACATCGTAATGAAAAATAAATCAATAAATTTTGGACCCCTTAAGTACCGTTAAAATGTTGCGTATTTTTTTTCATATATTTTTTTTACAGTGTAAGTAGATCTGTGTTCTGCATTTGACGTCACTACCGACGTCACAGCTATCATAGCCTAGAAAAGACTTTGTTTGCAGTTTTGTATTACAAACTTGAAGAATGCGAACATAGTCAAATTCAAAAAGATTTTTTTTTACTAAGTACCTCTAGGCCTGTGTCTGACCACAACCTCATCGTGATTGATGTAAAATTTTATTGCAGGGTTGAAATGACGTAATGATTTCAGTATTCGTTATGATGTCAATTACACGCAGTATATATGGTATTTTTTATATTTTATTGTAATGTTGAGATAAATTGTTACCAAAATACCTAACTAATACACAATGACAAGACAAAACCGAAGTACAGATCTGCATGACAAGTCATAGTCCAAGAAATGTATTGTTATTGTGATGAATCGATTTATTTTATGTATATTGTAAACAATTATACTTACAGCATTTATTATTAATATTTAAATGCAAGTGCATGCATTTTATTGCATATTGTAGAATGCATCTCAGTTTTAATTTAAAATGTATGATACAATATTGTGGTTCTATTCTTTTTTGTAATTAAAAAAAATAAATGAAAAAATCTCAATAACATTTTAAGTTAGCATTTGCTTGAAAATATAAAAAAAATGCTTTGATCGTGTAATTAATAAAAAGTGTTATCCCATACACAAACTTTTACGTATTTTAGCTCGACTGCTTAAACAGGGTAATGTAACAAAAAAAACTTTTATTACGTAGGTACTATCTTCTACTAATTGTTAATTAATCAGAAACATGTACATGTTTCTATGCTAATTTATATTTACGAGCTAAATAGCTGTCAGCATCTTGATTCAAAAATCCAGGTTAGGCTGAATGGGCCGTATTTTGAAATAACGTATATTTATTGCGTTACAATTTAATACATCAATTTTAAATACATTTAGTGTCAAAAAAAATACAGTTAGTGCTTGAAACTTTTGAAACTATTTAAATCCATACATTGGTTCCATTCCATATTATAGCAATAAATAACGGACATTTGTAACAACGGAACCAACGCACAGTTCAAAATTATTTAATTAATTAATCCATTACAGAAACATTTTATTTTCAGATTTAATAATTTGTATGCAAATGAATACATCGATAAATCTATAGCCATATGCCTGAGTCATAAAATTACGACTCATAGAGCGCTTGGAATTTAAGAAAAAAATAAAAAATTACGAAATATTTGTTAAAAATTCCAACTGCGGACCATCCACCTTAACCTGCAAGCATGAAGGGGATATTATTAATCTATTTAATATAATATATTTTAGTAACTATAATGTAAATACTACACTATAAAATTAAAAATAAAATCACTTATAAATATATTACAAAATCAGGAAAAGCTATGACATTTGTTTTACAGAGATTTACTTAAACACAACAAACGCCCAGATAGCACGTGCTAAGAAAGCTAATTCTAACTTATTATATACGCTTAGAGCTGAGATATTAGGGTAAAACCGGGGTAGATGCCCCTGATGTAGATGTAGTATAGGTGTCCCGATTGTATTTACTCTATTCTATTTTTATTGCGTGCTATTTTATTTATCAATCGTGAGACATTCCAACTACCACTAAGTGGACCGTGTCTCATGCCTCCATGCGATTGCATAGGAAGGCAAAGTGCGATCAAAGTTTTTTCGGGATATATGCCCTGTTTCTCAGCAGGTCGTCTATCCTAAACGTAGTGTAGGGTAAAACCAGGATAGTTGCCACACTTTTAGAAATCATTTCATATCTCCCAGTACAAAAATCAAAATATTTTATTTGTAAAACTAGCAAGTACCTACTTTGATTTTTTATCTACAAATTTATGAAAAGTAAAAAGCATTATCTAACCTATACATTTTGGGACATCTATCCCATATATGGGATTGTTGCCTAGTCCATATAAATAACGTTTAGGATAAATGCCCCGCTGAGAAACAGGGCATCCATCCCGAAAAAACTTTGATCGCACTTTGCCTTCCCATGCAATCGCACAGAGACTTGAGATATATTCCACATAGGGAATGTCTCCCGATAGGTAAATAAAATAGCATGCAATTCATCCGCGAAACTAGAGTAATTACATCGGGGCATCTATCCTACTGGGTCATCTATCCGGGTTTTAACTTTTACCCTATATGGACTAGGCAACTATCCCATATATGGGATAGATAGTTGTCCCAAAATGTAGAGGTCCGCAAAAACCTTTAGATTAAAAACCAAAGTACTTGCCAGTTTTATAAATAAAATGTTTTGATTTTTGTAGTTACTATGAGATATAAAATGATTTCAAAAAGTGTGGCATCTATCCCGGTTTTACACTATATATTTATAATATGAAGTGGATCCATAATAATCTGATGATGTACTTCCTTAGACAATGTAGTGTAAACTTTTAAAGTTCTAGTTCTGTTATCATGACAAGTCATGTTAACATTTGTAATATATAATCCTAATAATATTAATTAATTTCCGAAAGACATTACCACACACATAATTATATTTTCAGTGTAACATTTAAAAAAAAAACATTTATGTCAATCAATAATGGTGTTCATCTTCATTGATAACCTCACAATAAGAATCGTGATCGATCGCCAAGCTTACAAAACCGTGTCAACGCTTGCAACTTAAAAAAAACGTTTGCTCTAGACCTGCTCCCAGTGCATTGTTTTAGCTGCCAATAAATCTGTTGCAGGCATCGTCTCTGACGTCACTGTGCAGGCTTTAGTTGCACCTAAAGGCTATATAAGCACTTTCACTAAGCGTGCTCGCGAGTCGCGGGATGACACCGCGTGTAACCGCATGCGCACTCTGACCCCAGCCGGCGCAACACACGGACACTGAAAATTCGAATTTTGAACTTATATTTTTTTATTTGTGTGTGTGACGTAGTGTCGTGTTTTTTTCTTTTGTGCAAGGTGAGTTTATTTTAATTATTATTATAATAATTTAAGGGTGGTAAGTGGTGGTGGTGATATGGATTTATTAAATTTTATTAAATCCTTCTATGCAGGCTATAATTTATGGAAATTACAATCTATATAAGAACTTTGAGAATAGTAAAAAATATATATTTTTATGTACCTACATCCCTACATATCTGCATACCTGTTTCCATTTTTAAATAATTTCAATAATTTTGTAGGCCTGTATTTTTTTCGCTAAAACTTTAAAATCCTTAATAGCCACAATTACCGTTAGATGATTCTAAGTGCATTATTTGCACTTAGAATCATACATTCAAACCTAAAAAATACAATAGAATCTGCAATTCAAAACAGCCGCAACAATAGTACAACTAGCGTGCGTGCATCAAAAAGACATCAACGCACAATCGCCTGCCTACCATTAGCATATAAGGTTCAATTTAGACTGTCGTCGAGTTATAAAAGTTTTATGACTACAGCTATAAAAATAATTTAAGTATATAAATTATTATATAACTCACATGTTATTATATGCGAATGAAGATGTTAAATAATAAAACATCGAAGCTTTCGTTTTCGTCTGAACGTTTACGCTTTGAACTTACCGTAGGTATTGCTATGTATTTACGAAGTGAGATGTTGCGTCAAGTAAATTCAATTTTTTCCGACTTAGAATACAAATAAATTATAAAAGTACCAGAATACTGTTTTTATAAAATCAATTGTATTTTTTTTTATAATTTACTAAATACCTATCTGTGTGACAGATATATTTTACTCTCGATTATACACAGTAAAAAATATAGTTATAATAAAACTATAAAAATAATTTACGAAAAACAAAAAAGTAATGTAAATAAGTATATAATAGTAAATGCTGGGTTTACAAATATTTTTTGCAACTACTATTGGATGTACTCGCTTTTTTTATTTTAATCAAAAATAGGTAGAATTCACAATTACATAAATTTATATTATTCTTGAAACTCTACATGTCATAAACTACGGAATGAGCACAATTGTTTTAGTATATAGGATGTACTACGAACTCATGAAAGGGACACTTTTCATACTAAAGGTCAAGTTAACTTGATAGAAAAGTGTCAAAATATTTTTTCAGCAACATGTCGCTAGAATGGCAAATCTATCAGTTTTAAAAAAAAATCTTGAAGTATTCATCATATATACCTATGCACATACACATTCCATTACAATAGGAAACAAATGTCACATTAATCATACATCGATTCATTGTATACATATTCCGAGATCGTCATTATCAACAGTACCATCGGAATACTGACATCCCTTCGGAATACCATATCATTAGCATTTTTACCGCATTACGAACCTATATTTTATATTTCAAGGTTTCCTTCTGTATATTATTAACTGTAGGTAACACTCAAAAATATTGATACGTAAATAAAATTACAAAATTACATTTATGTTGTTAAAACCTTTAAAATATTTAATAAAAGATATCTTTCCTATAATTGGAAAAAAAATCGGCTTAGTTATAATTCTATGTAGTATGAGAACTAAGTAATCAATCTTAAAAATGACTGGATGAGATCTCTGTGATATCTTGGACTTTAATAAAAAAATACAATGTAATATTTTATTTTTATCAAACTAAACAAAACTAAAAAGTAAATATAGATACCTATATCTATCTATAATAATGTACGATGGTTACCTGTAAAAAACGGGAACAAAAGCAGTGGTAAGTTAGGTCGAGGCTTCATTCTTCCGGGATGAGCGATGCTTGCTAAAATATTACAATTTGCATTATGAATCTACTGCCATAAACAAACGGTTTATATTGCTTTAGTCAATATATATAGGCTAAGCTTTCAAAACATAAAGAATAATGAAAATAACACGAACGTCCTAAGTTAATTATGTAATGTGAAAAAAAAACAAAGCGTTCTATTTTTATCTTATTATAATATACGTGTTTTGAATTATACAAACAACATTCATTTTTATGTATTTTATTCTCGTTGTAAAACGATTAATAAAATAAAACCAATGTGCCAATTTGAGCAATAAATAATCACCTTATATGACACACCACGCATCAAAAGTTAAAAGCTTGATTAACTTTTGGCTGATGCGTGCACTTGAATAAATGTCCCGGATTAATAGTGCTATGCGCCTGCGACCTTTAACAATCAGCCACATGCCGATAGGTTGTACACTATGAATACTAAACAGATACCGCAAAATCATCTAAAAGCATGTTGCGAAATTATTTGCGCGAGTTAACGTTATATTACTTTAGGGTAATTTAATATTACCAATAATATTACACCATCAATTTTAAAATTCATGATGATCACGAATTTATAATTTATTGGACTATAGGTATTTTTTCTTCGCTATCAAAAACTCGTTGATCAGGATAATTAATTTGTGATACCAAATTTTTCTTTACCTAGTACGAAAAAATGTTTGGAGGTTTTTTTTTATTTTTTTATTTATTTGTACCAACTTATGAGTTAAGTACACATAAGTTTTACGAATTGAACTAAGCCTCAACAAACTTATTAAATACCTACCTACGAGTAAGTTAGACAAAGATATCAATTTTTTATTTATAAAAAAATTATGTAGTATTTAGTATTATAATATTTTTTTATTTATTTTGAATATTTCTTATAAATAATTAAATTTAGGTTCTGTATATATCTAGTTTTTTGTTCTATAGTTAACTAATAAATATCAAGATATCAAAAGTTATATTTTAATCTTTTTTTGATTTTTTATATTGTATAAGTTTACTTATATATACTGAAAGTATAACCATTGACGAAAGAAATACTATGGTCAAAATACTATATTATGGTCAAAAGTATCCACGGTTATCTGACCTTAAACTAAGAAGAAATTGTACTGTATAAGCTAGCTAACTGATATAGGTAACTACTAACCTATCATCAGTTTGTGTTCAAGAGAGAGTTATCATGCATATCACAAGGTTAGGAACTTTTCCTGCCCTTTCGTTTTAGAAATTTCAAGAGTCTGGTTGTACTGATACTATGTAGGTATCGTTTTTATACGCAAGATTCGCTTACTTGTCTAATTCAACAAATTATTTATTTGTTCATTCAGTTAGTCCAATTGTAATGAGGTGAACTTTATTTGAATATAAAGTAATCTTTGGATCTACTAATGCGATTTTGAAAATTCTTTCACGAATAGGAAGTTACATTATACCTCAGTTATGGGTTACTTTTATCCCAAATCAATAGCTATTCTTCTAGACTTATGGATTTTGGAATATATTAGGTATATTACGTATCAAATTAATATTTATTATATTCTAACTTCATTCATCAAATCTCACTAAATTACCAACTTGATTAAATTCATTTTCAATTATTGCTGTTACGTCATATTTCAATTAAGTTGTATATGAGATCTGTGAATGATAATGGTTATTCATATATAGTTATGTTTATATAGGTAGTTGAGGGATGTACCTAGACTTAATGCAGGAAATAAATTATTAGAACATACGGCTTTATGCTACTTGCATTCGCCCTCCTAATGTCTCTAAACAAATCCATTATATTCTCGGCATGTTTCTATGCGCAGAAACTATTCTTCTACATAATTCATCGGTAGTGGAAAGATTGATTTTTCATATTAATTTTCCACTCACCTGAAAGTAGGTACCTATCTTAATAAAACAATTTTATAAAGCCTTCCCAGATATGTTATATAACTACTAGCTGTCTCCCTCGGTTTCAACCACGTTCCTGGGATAAAAAATAACCTATAACACTTGGAGATAATGTAGATTGAATTTGACTGGTAGTTCCAGAGATTAGTTTCAAACAAACAAACTCTTCAGCTTTATTAACATAGATAACCTACAAGCTATGAAAATATAAATGTCAACAAAACTACAGTCATTGAAAGTCTACATTATGAATGATATGACCCGGATTCCCCAGGTTGTTAAATGTACCTATGTGGACGCTTGGCACACTTCATCATGTGCCAGCAGATCGGAGATAGGCTTGGATTCGCAACAATACATTACGCACTACGCATCGATCAGAAGCTACCAACATGTAGGTAACTTGTACTGTAAAGAATTACGCATAGCCTTTTTAATCGTTAACTTTAAATACCTTTACCTACATTTGATTCACGAAAATAAGTCTACCACCAAATTTAATTATGAAATACCGTTCAAAATGATAACCCTTCTTTTTGCTTCGCCGGTCTCGGGCAAAAATGAACACTGAAATTATTGCCACAACCTAGTCACTCCATATAAGTTACCTTCCCACGATGTGATCCTTGGTGTGATCATATCAGAATATATATTTACTGATAGTCTATAGTATACTGTATTTAGTCACATAATTGTTTGTTCTCAGTGTAGGTGTATTTATAGATATAATGAAGATTGTAAATATATTAAAAGCTTTACCGAGTTTCTTGCCGGAGTCATCTCAGTTTATGTGTATTTCCGAACGAGTACAGTGGTAGAGTCAATTCTGATTTGTATTCTAAGTGATTTATCAGAGTATTGAGTTTACTTATTACTTGGTTTGATTTATTTATTATTATTAAAAAATAAACAATATCTAATTCAAATTGTGTTACGGAAAACCTTTAGTTAAAAATATGAATACAAGATAATTTAATTAAATATTCATAAAATGAGAGAAATATGTAAAATATGTTTATTTATGTGATCCATTGTTTCTAATTAGCAAGTGTAATAGCTAATAATTTTACTCAACATCGCCAAAGTAAGATGTAATTGGGCTACTTTGGACATTTTTTACTTTCTCTATTTGACTCTCACATAAATAACTTGAGTAGGTATTGTAAATACAATTCTTTTAAAAATAATATCATTTACACCAATATATTCCTCCTATAATATTAAAAAGCTATTTTCAGTTTCACTCTCGTCATTGAGATGAAAATTAGTTTAAGGGCCTCGAGGATAATGTAGCTTTCTATGGATTAAAGAATTTTCAGAATCGGATCTGGAGATTACCGATGCCGCCGAACAATTTTTATATCTAACTCAAACAAATTTATTCATTTCAGGCCCATATGCACCACCGGTTCACTTAAGGCGCGTGTCGTCCTCAAATCACGGGATTTGGGGGCTTAAAACTCTGTAATAGGTGAACATTAAAACCCAAAAAAAATATATTATAAACTTTGACATATTTACTTTATTGTCTTAGATCAATAATCTCGCAGCGTATTATTTACTATAAAAAAATATACTTTTTCATTTTTAATTTGCTACTGCTCCTTAACCAAACATGATATTTTCACAGTTTTTACACGAGAACAAAGGCAATCTATTTCACTTTAAATTTTTAGATGGAAATTTGAATATTCCAATTTTCGCCTAAGAAAATAAATATTATCAATTTACCTATTATAGCGTTAGTTAGTGCGCGAGCAATAGGCGCCAGTAGCCCGATTCGGCTATTAACGTTATTACGGGCCTTAAACTGAGAAGACTCCATCCCTTTATAATATCAACGTAGATAAATATCTTAGTCAAATATGCAACAGAGCCTTGTATGAAATTCTATCAATGTTTTACTACAAATACAAACCTAATTAAGTCGATGACATTTTTTTGGTAGGAAAATACCAAAAGCATATAATTTAATCAATTTTTATTTTGTTTGGTCCTTTTACATCCTAGTAACTAATTACAACCGGTTCATCATCTCTGGTTGGCGACACTCCACCCAATAATTCAAGTCACGTGACAACCAGTTTGGCAGTCTCTGGTCTTTACGACCATCTCGACCTCCAAAATGATTTACTTACATAATGAGCGGTTTTGCTACTTTACACACAAAAAGATACCGCCACATTATGGTTACGATTAAAAAAGGTTTTTTTTATATGGTTTTTTATGTTAGATCTAATGTTTTCTCGGGATACAAATAATCTTAAATGTTAATCCAGGGAATGTGACTAGAGTGTATCTCTCGAGTGTAGATGCCAGAATACCTACATCTTGCCAAACAATCCTGTTTTTACCTGTTTGGCTTCAAAACTTACCTACTTAAATGGAACATCTGATCTGATTACGAAGTCAGTATATATATATATAGTAAACTTCAAGTTTACAGATAAAATTGTTGAACAGGCTTAGAGATAGTCCTAAATCCTTAATTTCCTTCCTTTCCCAATTACTGCCTAACCTGCGCGTTCAAATTTCGCGCCTCTAAATTCCACAACTTTAACATGGATGGACTGTGTCGCCCCCTCACGGCGAATGAAGAAAGAGTGAATGAAGTCGGACATCTTTTAAAAATTCAATCTAGCGGCCGCTACGCGTGTGTGAAAAAAGGCACAATTAAAATCAAAAAGCAGCAAAATTAAATAAATAAGTGTTGTGATGGAACATGCAATACGCCTGTAAGTACCTATCCAATTCATTTTCACTCCGTCTTTGAGCCTGGTGTAATTTCAAAACCTAACAGGGTTGACCGGCGTGATTCAAAACAGTTGAACAATTTAAGTACAAAACAATTGTAATTCATAAAAGGAAAGTGTGCCTGATTGACAGACTGATCTATCAACCGGGTTGATCGGGTTGAAATGTAGCATAGGTACAGATAGCTACTGGGATATATAGTGGGCATCCACTAAGGGGGTAATTCACAGTTTCTACTTATTCGATTAGATTATTCTTATCTCAAGATGTATCTTTAACACTCAAGATATTCATTCATAATGATTGGTAAAACTTGTTTCCAATACTCCCTACTACTGTTTATTTCGATGGCAAATTCAATTTATAAAACATATAGATTGTATTTGCATTAACAAGTAATGTCTGTGGTATATCGATACTAGTAATTAGCTAGAACTGTGTAGCTATAATGTAAATTGAATATTTATTTACCTAATAATTTTCTTGACCTATACGGTACAGTCATATGCATTTGTACTTTTTGCTGGTTGAATAAGATATTGAAATAAGAGAAGGAAGCAATTATTTTAGTAGGTTTGTTTATGTACTTTATTTGTAAAAACCTATAATTTATTGATGGATATTAAAACGTTTACGACTTGTCACTAAGAGAAATAAAATCACAATTATGTCATTCTTTTGATGTATAAAATAACTAAAAATAATGCTACATTAGCACCTACTACTTTAGCATTTAATTCTAGAGGAAAACCTGTTATTCTGATAACCTACTTTAATGATGAGACGAGAACAAACAGACAAATTGAATTAGCATATTAGTTTTATTGCTCAATACTGACCGTGAATTCAAGTTCATACTTAAATAATAACATTTAAATAATGTAAAATCGAGTGTAAATTTTTATATTTATCTATTTTAATTTTGTGATTACAAAAATGGTTGTCTCAATGAAGATTGCCATTTAATTTAAATGGGTGTTCATTTTAATTTTATGAGCTACATAAAATTATACCTCGTCGAAAAAAAATACTTTTTAATTGCTTGCATAAAAGTTGACTTATGAACTTGCAGTTCAAAAGTATGCTTAATACATTTTTTGTAACCTAATTGGGAATAATAGCCAAATAGTGCCCAATTACGGCGTATGACTTTGGCACCCACACGTAAATATTAGCATATTACCCAGTGACCCGTCTACAGATGGACGTAGCCGCATGTCAGCGGCACGGTAACGTTACGTAAGCGACACGTAATCTTCACTTTCGCTCACCTCTGACATTACTGCGAGGAGTCCGCTTAGAGGCCACCATCTTTCTTCCTCGTGATTTATACCTTGGCAGTTCTAATTGGGTCTTGCTAAAATAATCATTAAACTGTCTAGTAAATTGGGGCTACCGAGTAGTGAGAATTGGGTTGCCTCATATTGTTTTCTTAGTTCCAATTACCCACCGTAGTTTTGGCGATAGAATTCTTTGGTATGCCACTTCTTTCTTGGGTCTTTATACATTACTCTGAAGCTAAATGATATTTCAAAGTCTTATTTGCCTTTGTAGCTTTGTGCCTTTGGTAGACTGCTTATTTTCCCTTTTTATGTAATTTATCATATGTATTGTTTTGCAACGAGTCATCTTAAAACATAGATTACTTTTTTAATTTGGACAAATACTCTCTTAAATACCTACTACGTACATGCCACATTTTAACACGTTAAGTACTACAAATTTATATGAATTATTTTTTATTTTAAATATGCTACTGATCATTTGTATGTTATCCGAATGCATTTGTAACGTAACAGCGCTATCTGGGTAAGTATTACGGGAGGAGCATCTTCCGTGTGAAGTGAACTACATGGAGTACAATGATAGATTAACTTCGACCTTGTTTAAGATCGAGAGATAGTGGAAAGTGAAGTAGGTAGTCGCTTTTTACATATGAATGGTTAACATTAAAAATAACATAAATGACATGTTTCTACTTTTTGGTCCCAGTGTGTTGTATGTTACTGGCTAATCAAACATTTGAATGTGTATTTCTTTTACCACATTGTATTCTGATTGATGAACTGTCTGTCTGATTGAAAACAAAGTCAAAAATTATACACTTAATGGAAAAACTTTTTTCTTCTTTACTTTTTTTCACTATTTAGTAAAGAATATGCAGTTTTTATAAGTATAACTCAGTTAAAATAGAGTATTCGTGCTGATAACGAATGTTTTATTAGACTTTGTTTTTATTGAAGTAATGTCAGTTCATCAATCAGAATACAATGTGGTAAAAGAAATACAAATTCAAATGTTTGATTAGCCAGTTACATACAACACAGTGAAACGATGTAATTCTCTATTTCATTTGTTTTTCGACATCTTCAACAATTATCGTAATATTTCAACCAAATTTACACAAAACCTTAACCGATGAATCACTCTGTCTATTGGTGACAATCTGTATAGTAGTTATGGAATTAATTGTGTATCGACAGACAGACAGAAGTGACGGGGGACTTTGTTTTATAATAATGTAGTGATGGAAATATCCAGTTGCAATCGTATTAAAAAATCCAAACAGATACGCAATGCAGTAACTGAAAATGAAATAATGTAATAGTCAAAATAATAATCTTTGGAATAGATCTATCGATATGGTTGAAGTCAAGTGTAATTATGCAGTGAGGTCCTATTTTGGAAAATTAATTTAAAAAAAATTTCTATATCACAAAAATGCCATGATAATTAAAGAACCCTTTCTTTCACCTCACTGCATAATTACACTTGACTTCATATTCTTTTTTGTGAGTTAGTTTACGTTTCTTTGATGGTTTCCTTTTCAGCTTAAATAATTACAATACGGTAGGTATTACATACATTAGCCTAGCCAAAACTAGTTTCTGATTTTAAATATCCCACTAAATTAATCTTTTCGCAATACCATTCAACAGAAAAGACATTTGACATTTGTAATGAATCCGAAAGATCTTAAAGAGCAATCTTACGAACATTAAGTAATGTTATATTTCACTCGAACAATATAATGTTGTAATGTCTATCATTAACCAATTAGTATCAAAATCCCACGCTATGGCTTAAATTAGTATAATACTTACGCCTTATACAAATGTTTTACAAATAACCCATTGTAGCAGCAATGAGGAATTGTTAACAATATTAGCTACTTTTGCAAAAACAAATCCTAGAATTAAGAATTTAAATGGGCCTTAAAAAGTTTAAATTCAATTAAAAGCCTCTGCGATTTAAAACACTACGTGGTTTGATTTTTAAAGTAGACAAAAACGTTCATTATCCTCACGATTATTTGATAGGTGATAAAAAGCCAATGATTCGGTCAACCGTTGATAGCATGGAACCATCTTTTGTGAATAAATAATTCATTAACATTTAAATTTGTATCTTGATCGAGACCTTGATAAACACATTGACAACGCCCAATAACTTGAATTAAAATATTCATAGGTTATAATCTTGTGGTTAAAACCATCGCAAAGATTAATATCGTAAAAAGATATCATGCTGTTAACTGCTGACACTGTTGCGAACTGATTTCAAAATTGGTTTCAAATGATTACTAAATAGATTCTAGTATTTGTAACTAAAAGTAACATCGTCGTCATGTTTTATCTTTAGGTTATTTATAGGTAACATATTATTGTATTTTATGTTGTTGTATTGTCAGTCGACAGCAGGTAAATCGATTTGGCCTTATACCTACTCACCAAAAATTTGCCTTTTCAGCTCCTTGAATAATTTCTATTGAAATAAGCTGATGTTCGTTTAACGATGACATTCCAACCGTAAACATAAAATTTTAAGTCGTCTACCAAACAAAACATCAGTGTTCAAATGTGAAGGCTCATTGGCAAACTGTAGACATAAAACCAAGTGTAATCACTATGTAATTACACTGATGTAAACAGAGGAACTGGCAGAGCTCCCATCGCTGCGATTTAATAATCATATATTTCAACCCGATTGCAAAATCGAATGTTCGATTACGCGAAATCTTATTTGATTAGATTGATTCGTTAATCGTGGGAAGATATGGATTCATTTCACATGCCTATAAACCTTGACTTTTTGGTAAAGATTATCATATGCAAGTCTAAATGTTTACATAATTACCTTCAAATAGATAGTATCTTGGATGTTTTATAGTATAACTATTAACCTTTCAAATGTATTATAAAAAGTGAGATTCCTATTTTATTAAATAATAGCAATTTAATAATAGATTTGATTTATTTTTTAGTAAAGTAATAATTCAACTGAAATATTTATAATTATAATAACATAGATTCCAAGAGTTTTGGTATTTTTTCTCCTTATTTTGTTAAATGGATGATGAAAAAGAAACAGTTTCCATAATAGGTATTTACACTACGCATGATATTTGTTTATAGAACGTGATTTCTTCCGCTGTGACGTACCTACGTAGGTAGGTAATGCATAATCGGTCATTGCTTCATACGTCCGTCTTTTTATTTGTTCTGTGTTATACCATAGTTGTTATATTGTGCTAGGTATATCATATTATGTATTGGTATGTATGTTGAAAAACGATTTTTGTCGCATTTTTTCATAACTTGAGTTAAAATTTGGTTTGAATAAATTTGAACTTTCCTACTTGAATTACGATATACAATAAATTACAAATAATGTTTCTATGATAGATGAATTTATAGGTACTATTTTGCATATCTAGAATTACCAATAAATTTCAATATTTCACAATATTTTTGTACCTAAATGCGACTTCATAAAAAGTTGATATTAGTAAGTAAAATATTCCCAAATTAAATATAAAAGATATGAATTATTGATAGTTAAACGAATAGAAACGCATCACGCATCTTATCTAATCACCATTCAAACAAATGGAATGAAATACGTTAGGTAAATACCTACCTAAATCTGTATAAGGAATCTTCCAACAATTTAGAATGTCACCGTGGTAAGTAATCGGTTGACATTAAGATCACCTAGTTTTAAACACGTATTCTTGCTAGTCGATACGAAGGGTGGGACGATAGGTCGCGTGTAGGTGATGTGCTTTTTAATACCTATTCCTAGAATCTACGCTTCCAATTACTAAGTCTTAAACATAACAATCTATGTTGAGGCGTTGAAGTCCCCAACGGAATATTTATTAAAATAGGCTCATAAAACATAAAAAACTAGATCAGATAAGTAAATACCTACCTATTGCAATAATCTAATTTTGTTATTTGTCTGTGTACTTTTTCTGATTCTGAAAGACTGTATCAGGTGGTCAGCGTAACTTCTTATCAACCTTCTGACAGAAAAAAGACTGCCAGACATTTGATATAAATAAATAATATCCTTTTCGAGATAAATAATAACATTTTCAATGTAAAAAATGTAATATAATAAATATACGAAGATAAAGAAGATATCATGATATATTGTGTTTCTTAACTCTAAATATCACCCATTAAAAATGAAAGATGATATTGCAAAAATCATAAATATTACACCGATAACACTAATAAACCTATTCAAGAAACGATGAAACTAAAAGCTTAAGTCTTTGAAATATCTAAGATAGACATTAAAATAATCAAAGAACCATTAATAAAAGTCAAGTGCATATTTACACATTAAGTGATTAGTTTTCATTCAATATTTTTTATCAATTTATTTGTTTCGAAATAGCCGCTTATGAGTTTTCATTACAATATAACAATACAATATTATCAATAACAATAGAATATTTGTGTTCGTTTAGCTTGTTTCTGGGCAATAAAACTGACAATTGACACAGTAGTTAAATACCTACTGTGAACTTTTTTAATATAAAGATTTAGAAAAAAATTAGGTGCAATGCCAAGCAGCATTGCAAAAGTTTATTTAGCAATATGATTTACATTATATTTTAATACTAACTGTGTTAACTCGCGTTCCCAGGACAAAAAGTAGCCTATAACCTTCGGGGATAATGTAGCTTCTTATTAGTGAAATAATTTTTCGAATCGGACCAGTAAATCCGGAGATTAACCCGTTCAAACAAACAAACTCTTCAGCTTTATTATTAGCTGAGATAATACTCAAAAAGTCGATTTAATTTATGTCTCTAGATCAAATATTCTAAACAGGGGGCAAGAATGCACAATATTAATGAAGATAAATTACTTATAGACTAAATCAGATTACAAGTGGCAAACCCCTACGTTAGTTTGGAGTTTCTTTATCACTTGCACGAAGACGCACTGTCTAATGAGTTTTAGTATTTTAAGAACAAGCCGGTTTACAACATACATTAACAAAGTGAGACAAGCATCAATGGCCTGTGGTAATGAGACTTCTTCATTGCGACACTGAATATTTAAATGCGAAGCGCAGTCCCAAAGATTTGTGATACATTAATTACCTATTAAGTTTTCATAATACCTACATACTGCTTATTATAGTTTTGCATAATCTGCAGTGACACGTAATTGAGCGATGACGTTTTGTTAAATTTAATTGTTTTGTTTACTTTTAATATTTTACGCACAGACGTAAAGCATTACCGATTAAAGATTGTTATTTCGTATTGATTATTAGCACATGAGTAAATACTTGAAGGTTCGTATGCATTGTAGTTATGACATCATTTTAAAATATCGTTTAAATCATTAGTTAAGTAGCGGTTATTATTATTAAAATTGTATGAACTACAATTATAATAATCATGTTTTTAGCACTGGTGTAACTATTGTCGTGTAATTTTTGCACACTAAACGCGGTAAGCACCTTTCGGTGTGTTCCGACAGCTGTACTTGAGAGCCAGTTCCTTTCTAGGCTTTGTGTGCTTACCACCATCGGCCACATCATCACTGACCACGGTGAGATTGTGGTCAAACACAGGCCTATAAATAGTAAAAAAAAAAAAAAAAAAAAGCGTCAGTGGCACCGGTCTGTCTACCCTAAGCATACAGCCTTAAGGTGGAGGTTTCGGTTGGAGCGCGAAATTCAAATTTTATCACGTTTTTTGCAAATTGCAGTTCAGTTATAGGTCGACATGTTATTTGCGACAAGAATGGTAGTATATTTACTGATTAATAACAAAAGAAATCATCAACATATTCCTCCAAGGTATATTAGTAACAATTTCATGAAATAGTCGTAGACGCCTTAAACTCAATGCTTCGCGTATTTTTTGGAACATTAGAATCTATGTTTACTTGTTCTCATACAAACTAGTTTTGCAATTTTATTCAAGATATGCGAACCACTATGAAACAGACACATCTCTACAAACCTTTCTCCCATAATTTTATGGCAATTATTTTCCGGCTCTAGGTCATCGAAAGTGCAATTATAGAAGATGCATTATGCATAACTAATTTATATACTAGTGATGTAATGAGTTGAGTTTTATGCTATGTTAACTATACCAAACTGAATTGTGTTCTATGGAATTATTAGGATTTCACCTGCATTGCTATAAAGGGTGTAAGTACAATTTATTCGCCATTTCTAAGTTGGTTTCTTTCCAAGTCCCATTAAAGTTATTGTATAAAGTAGTACCTACTCATTGATATCATTAAGATGTATTACAACATTTATATTTAATTTTTTATACGCATAAAATATATCACGTCTATAATTACATTAAAATTTATTTATTTTGATGGAATAAAAAATTGAGTACATAGGTTTTGATTTCGCAAAAAAAATATTACTTAAAATTGCTTACCTACCTACTGTATATCTTCTATTATCTTCAATTTCAGTTCTTACATTTGAAGTTACACTTACTAAACTCAGACCTCAAGGGTCATAGGAGTGACGTGTAAAGTCCCACTCGTCAGTATGTTCAGCTCGAGTTATTGAAGGCAATATGTAGTTACATCACTAGTCAAAACACTCGAGTATGAAGTGATTCGTCACACAACACTCAGTAAAAGCGAAAGTGACGACATCTACCTTTAGTTTATGCTTTTGTCGGCACGCAAATACTTTTGTGTGTTAGAAACGTGAAAATACGCGATTTTGTTATAAACAAAAATATACTAACGAAATAGAAAAATGTTTGTCTAGACTTTTTTGTAAGGATAATGATATAACAGGTCTGCACGTGGTGATTAGCTAAAAGGTATGAATGGACTATATTATTTTCTAAGGAAAATATTGGTAATAATGTAAATTTTGCTTAACTTTCCTCTGACATTTTTGCAACGAGAACATATGAATATTTATCTCAAAAATCTTTTTTTTGTTTCAGGTAAAATACCACACTCAATACTTTTAACAGCGAAGTCAAGCTTACCTATCAATCAACTGTGTCTGTATGTACATACCTCCTTAAATAACAGCCGCCGATAGAATGCGTTTCTGACATCTGTAAATAATGGATTTATCACAAAAACGGCTGATCCGATTTCAATGAGACATTAATTAAACTATGCCTAAGAAAATATTGTGATTTCATGTGAAAGTCTTATTGAAATCTCATTAGCGGTTTCCGTGCTTAGCCCATTATTTTAAGTAAGGTGGCAAACGAATTCGGTCAGCGGAGCCGGCGCATATTTGTAATACTTGAAGGTACAAGTGGTACGAGTAACTAGAGTAATCGACCCCAGGAAACTTAGTTTAAATATTAATTAGAATATTAAATTATATTTTTTTTAAACTATATTATACAATATTTACAATTATTTACAACAAATATACAAACTATATATAAAAATATTCCTCGAGGCGGCCGCTGCTGCCAATCAACGGCAAGGTTCCCAGAAGGCTGGCAGCGTTCCCTCTTTGTATGGCCAAGCTAACGCGTTGGCGGAAAAAGCTCCCCGCCCGCCGGTCCCCTGTGACCTCAATTAATTTTGAAGATAATGTTCGAGAAAATCGGTGAGCCTCGGACCCCCAAGGACCCATGGTCTCGACCGCAAAAGGCAAAACAAAATAATTTGGGCCAATAGAAGCGTATTATTTTTTTAAACTATATTGGGGTTTATGTTTATTTCAAAACAAGTCTCGCTACCATTAGAGTAATTATTAATTGTGTTCATAGTTACATAACATTTTTGTTTCACACATAATTTAAGAAGATCACTATCGTGTTATCTCTTATTCTATCGCAAAATAGATTACTTCATTCGGTTTTGATTTATTACACACAATAATGACTTGTGTGAACGAAATAGTAACCTTTGTAGCCAAGGCTTTTCATTCTCACAGATGTTTACCGGAAGAACACGCTTAAAGGTTCCACAACTGTTCATAAATATTTTAGATTATTAAATCAAAAATTATTTTTATTAGATCCTAATTGTGTAATTAGGTACAGTATTTCAGCTTTATGTATAAAAACCTTTTTTCGTTTATAAAACCTATATTAGGGAAGGTCCACTCTACCAGTATTTCATTGAATAAGTGCTCAAAAATAAATAATATTTTTCAGGTATCATTCTAGTAACATATTTGTCGATACATTTAAATCTTAGAACTTATATATACTGGGACCTTATTAGTTTATACAGGAAATCACCGTCCAAATTTGCAAGCATTCGGTACAGACGGCCACAGATCCAGCTACACTTTTTTGTTGCAAAATAGCGCCTATTACAACCGCATAAGGTGCCGTAGTGTGTAGCTTGATCTGTGACCGTGTGTGCCAGTATAAGCCTCTATGAAGCTTAATATAGGTAGGTAACTTTGTACGCTTACCAATAGCATTATCAAATCCAAGTATAATATTAACTCAAGTTGGATGTCTGACCATGAAATATGCAAAGTCGAAGAACTCGTAATAAATTATGGCCTATAAGTCGATGTGTTTTATATTACGCCATAGAGGTACACCATTTAAAATTAATTATTATGTATAGAATAATCTAAACAGACCGAGCAATAAACTCCACACAATACTATTATTACATCGATTGTCAAATCACCACCAAGACTCAAGTTTCAACTAAAAACAGTTATTACAAGTGTTGCAAATTCATAGCTCCGGCCACAATGCTCATTGTTAATAACAATAACTAAACGAACGTTATTTTACGCAAGTTTAAACTTGATGCTTATATTTATTGAACAAAGGATTTATTTCGAGTTTTAAACTTTAAACACAACTTAGTCTGCGGCTTTATTTGTGCTCTGTAGCTTTATTAATGAAGGTATCAATGTATTTCTACTTGTCTATTATATCTAGTAAATATATTAAAAATAAACTAAAATAAAATTTATTTTAAAACGTTTGTATAAAATCGTTTTTCTTTTTGTAAGACCGATTCAATTATTTATAAGTGCTTATGATTATTACCTACTTAATGAGTATTTCATACAAACAAACAAATTAAGCTTATTTTTTTATACTTAGCTAATTATACGGATATGCATTTTAATGCTAATATTTATTTTAATACGTGATTGTATATTAATACAATCACGTATGAAATAAATATAGAAGTCTATAAGACTTCTTCCCAAATAATCTTCGAGGTCAACAAACACTTCGGAATACGTAATAAAAATGTCAACCAAATGAGCTTACATCCTATTGAATTACGCGACATTCGAATAAATAAACTGTTTTATTGAAAAATTTTGTATTGAGACCGAGAGTGTAGGAACAGTAAAATATTTTTTATTTTCAAATATCAGTTTTCCCAAAACGGCTTTCCTAATAAATGCATAATTTACTATTAATTTTTTTTTATAAATTTATCTTTATATATTCACTAGAAGCACCCCAGATAAACAAAGTAGCCTTCGGGGATAATTTACCTTCTTATTGGTGGTAGTACCAGAGATTAGCACGCTCAAACAAACAAATTCTTCGGCTTTATTAATAGTATAGAAAATAATTTATAATGTGCGCAAGTTACAAGCAATATAATAGAAATTGATAAATCACTAGGTATACAATAACTACTTCATAATTGCTGCGATTATCGAGATAATGTGCAAGCCAAAACTGATCATAGTTATAAGTGAATAGTTTCGCAGGTTTTGCTGACCTTTAAACTTTTTAACATACTAATTCACAATTTCCTGTTCAAATCTGACCCCAGTTTGCATAAACAATATGTTAATTGAGACATTATTATCGATGAAATACAGAAATTCGATATAGCCGCCTGCCTACCTTCGGTGTATCTTTGAATAATTAATTTAAAAAAAAATTGCAACACTTTAAATAAATATCTATAAGCTTTGTAGATATCAAAATGAGATACATAGATGAATATCCAAGTAAGAAAAACATACTATAATTTTTATTTTTTTTAACATACCTACAGCCAAGAAATATGACAGGCACTTTTATCTCCTACCTACTCCTATGGATCATATTATATTCAGTATGTGGGATCATTAATCTCTAAGAATAGATCGGAAAATATTCAAATAGTCTTAATAAAAACACCTACACAAAATCTGTATTATAATTGAATTCAAATAAATATTGATAATTAAATGTTACAATTCGATCTTTGGGTACTCCTATTACATTTCAATGTTTCCTAAAATGACAAAAACGCATGACATTTTTCTCATGCACACTATCTGATAGTGATTATTTCTGACTACTGCCACCTTACACAATATTTACATAAATTAATTTGTTTAACGCATCAGCAATGGGTCATTTTGCAAGAATGTGCACCTAGACACTATTACAAAATTGATCTGCGAGTCTTCGACTACACAAATATATCTGGTAATAGGTAAACATATGTTCGACAATGCAAACTGCTACCGAGGACGAAGTGTGGTAGGTTCTATTTTACTTAGAGTTGACTTAATAATTAATTTATTTGTTCACTATTGCTTAATATCAGTACCGCAAGCCTTTTAGATGTTATAAGTATTTACCTCTTAGTAAATGTCAAAATATTCAGCTGCTAATTAATGAATTAGCTAATATAAATACAGACAGGTTCAAACATCCTGATCCATAGTCATGACAAATAACTAACTATAGAGCTCTATATTGGGACCTCTAAGATAATTTCTCATATATGAGGTATTAAATAAAAGAAACAATACCCTAAAGATCTAGGCTTCAGAGATTAGTAAACAAAAGAAAAAATATATAATAGGACGATTGTGCTATATCACATAATACTAATAAGTCTAGGCAACTAAGCAGAATCACACAATGCCTGCGGAGTTGACACACATATCTTCACACTTTCATGCGCCTGCGCAACGACCGCTTATGGAGCTATGACAATTAAAACATAATGTTATGATAATTGATGTAAATTGCCGGTATTATAAAAACCACAAAAACTTTCTTACCTTTGTGTCTCTAACATCGTATTCTTAAAAAAAATCGACGATCTCATAATATATATCAGGACCTACCATCAATTGGATCTAGGTTAGATCCTATTTAGATCCTGAGCTCACGAATTATTCACACAAATTCATAAGATGATCAAATGGATGGAAAATTGATACTTATTACCTATCTCCATTATTTATCTTCATATTTATTAGCAGTAGAATCTGTAAAAGAATTCTGAATACAGAGACATTGGTAAAAAAAAGTTATAAAAAAAAACAATCAAACATATACAAAAGCCTTTATAGACTAACATCCGAGACCAGTTGCATTCAATGAATATTTATGAAGTATCATAAGAATTAATATCATTATTTTAAGTGTCATAAAAAAAATTGTCACGGTCAAACTGAAGCTCGGATATGTCACCGCATCATGCCACTTGACCTTTTACTCATGAAAGCACAAATCGCAAGTTTTAATCCGCATTCATAATTTGTCATGTGGATGATCCATAAAAAATACAACCTTGATAATCAATCATCATCAATACTTAGGTGCTAAATGACAAATTTCCCCAAGGTTGAATTTGATCCGGTAAGCCAATGCCGATACGTTAAGTAAACTTTTAGCATATAATGTTTATTAAGTGCAGCTTTTGACACCATCTCGTATTCACGGATACTACGATTTTTAATAATTAGATATAATTATTAGAAGGAATATGTGTGTCATTCTTTAAGCATTCTTACATTCACGCTTTTCTATAATACTTAATTCTAAAGTAGTAGTACTAATATATTTCTATTTTTTCCTTATAGTTCCCCCCCTACTGTTGCCATATCTTAGATACAGTAGATACTTAAGTATGTGGATATATTTATAAACAAAATTCAGTTATACCAGTTTATTAGACTTTTACTAATTGTCATTAAAACTAAAATGCCGAAAACACGAGTTAAATTAATCATTTTTTATGTAATAACAATAAGGTAGTGTCCTCAAGTGTCCTGATATATCAAATCAGCTATTTATTAATGTCAAAAGATAGATTATTATTAGTTTTTTATGAAATACTGCACGATGTAGGTACCTAACCTAGTATATTCTCAGCATCAAATGATCTACTCTTAGTAGTTCTACTGGGAATTAAAAATAAAGCATTATATTTACAACATATTTGATGTTTCCATGTGTTTTTAGATGTTTTATACATTGGTTAGTGTTTGAAAATTTATTTTTGACACTGTCCACTAGCCTGTTGTAGTTCTTTTCTCAACGTTGTTTATAATAAATTATAGGTGTGAAATATTTTATAACATCATTACTCAATTTGATGTCCATATATTATGTGATCGCAACAATAATAATTTATTGCGTGTACAATAAATTAAAATAATTCCGTAATCTCTCAATCGCATTGTGCTTCTTATGTTACCGAAATTATAATTGATGATAGGCCCTCAACCTTGACACATGGTTCTTTTTAAAGGTCGTAATAATATGTTTATATTATAATAATTATAATATAATTATTTATTTATTTTTATAGCCCATGCTTCAAAAGATGAAGCAGTTGTTATGTTGTTATACATCATGTCCCCTAACAAGGCGTTTAAACCTTTTCTATTAATACATTTATTTATTTATTCACAAACAGTAACATTTAACACAGATTGTGGCGTAAACTGCATTTTGTTTATTAAATTATTTAAAGTTATTTTTCAACTAATTTAATTTATACGTTAGCATAATTTATTCAGCAAAGAAACTAATTTATGTGCTATAAATCGTCCTTTATGAATTAAAACTTGACTTTTGTTTCCAATTTATTTTGAAATGTTGATAAATCGAAACATCAATTCAATTTAGTCTAGAAGATTCATACATACATTAAAAAAAATATTAATAACAAAGCGTGTGGTAAGTTTTCTTCAAGTTTAAAGGAATTAAATTTAAATTCCTCAAACATTATTTTGAAATAAACAGGCCAAGTACGTGTCGGGTCACGTTGTCTAAACCATATATAATATACAAATGTACTCTTTTGTCTAAACTACTGCCGTGCCGTATCCAAAAACAACCATCCTATAGCACTCATATAGCTGGTAGGGGGAGACACTTGACTGTATAACATTTCGAAAATAGATCTCTCAATTGACTTCGTCCGAGGCATCTTCAGTCAAGAATTATTAAAAAAACAACGACTACGAAAACGAATATTTGATTTGCAATTCAGGGTTATAAAAGTGAAATCATAACGGAAACTGTGGATTTGCATCACGGCTTGCTTGCAGATGGATCGAGATCTAAAACGGTCGATCACGACAGAGAAAGTACATCATCATTGTGAGAAATAAATGTAATAGTGATGTCCCATTGTCTGTAAGTTCTTCATATTCCGCTCAGAGACAGATTGCTTTGTAGGGAATACAATACGATCGATTCTATCTATGGTCTATGCAAACATTCTCGTATGAACAAGGAATTACATCATAGTTTTACAAACTGTAAAAATATATATTCCTGGTTATAAACATATTTGCAATTTAGCGCTAACTGAAAGGCGCCCCCGTATGCTCTTTGCCAATTTGTGGTTTAAAATAAATCTGAAGAAGTTTATACCTACGTAATTAGAACTTTACAATGTCTAACTAGAAACTTAACGTTTATTTATATATTATTTTATCAAAAAACAGGAAAATGAAAACCTTCATGTAAGGTAGTAAAAGCAACATGGAAGAATAATGGCTAGTTATTATGTAAAAGTGTAGATTATGGCTATCATTTTCGTCTTGTGACATAACAGTCGGAAGATTTGTCCCATTCCACTAATAATATGCCATCTTATTGTTACCTTATCTTCAAATCATAGGATAAGCTAAATATTTTATTAACATAATGTACACAGATCACATAATTCTTCTAGTTCGTTTTATCACTGCTTATAACTGAATTAAATCTCAAGCTAAATTTTTGTTATGTCTTTCATAATTACAAATAAATTGCACTAAAATGCAAGATACCATTATTATTTTACCTTAGGATCCTATTCTAATCTTGATCTCAGCCTAAGACTTAACTCACTATGATTAGGGATTCTTTGCTCTGTCAGATATCATTGACATATTTATTATGTTGATGAAAACATGATATAGAGTTTTGAAGTCAGTAAAAAATAACTGCAGTACCTACCATGATATTTTACATGGAATTGAGCTACACTTTTGCTGACTTAAAAAAATTTGTAAACTTTTTAGTATTTTTGAAGACGGTTTTCTTTATGTCAAAACTTATTAATTTGATCAATTATATTAAAAATAGATATTGCATAATATGTGAAACATAGATATAACATAGTATTTTAGCTGCTAACAAAAACCTAAAAATGCGGAAGACTGCCATCAACGGTCATTAAAGTTCGAATATCAAATATATAAACTAGCGATAAACAATAAAGTTTAACGACTCTGACATAAAATGTTCTTTGCAAATAATAATCACAGTTTGTTATATCACAGATACAATTGTTTGATAAAATTACACAACTATTTGATGAATGATAGGTACCGACAATGATAGTAATGTATACTTTAAGATCAATAGAACAATCTTTTGTGTCCAGCTTTCCATTTTGACATTTAGATAAAACGTAGACGCCCACGCATGATTGTCACGGCTGATAAGTGAAGATGATCAAACCTCATTTGGAGTTATTTATTGTCTTTGGCTATTACGTGACATTTGTTGACTTTGACGAATGTTTGATGTCTCTTGATTAGATGAAGAACGTTTTACTAACCAGAGTATAGGTCTTAGATAATTCAAGCAACTATTGGCAGGCTATGTCTACATATAGGTTGATATAATTCATAAGGTCTGGGGTTACAAATTTGCCCCAATTTTCTGGGATAAATTATTCCACAATGATGTGTCTTTAAAAAAAACCATTTCACATACATTTAAAATCATCAGCAAATAATGTGACAAATACACAAACACACATAGCCTTGTGCTGTGTCGACAATGTAAAAAATACGAGAATTTTGAAAGAATTCACTTAAAAACATTATTATAATTATTATATAGAGGTATGATTATCTCACCTCTCTTACTAATTACACCGGAAAATGAAAACAGAAAACATTTATTATAGGAATGTAAGTATATAATGAATACATCGTGAATTACGGCAAAGATTCCTCTCTGAACATTCTCGGTTGCATCCATGATTCATACGGCTCCATGACCTTTGCCAGTTATGGCATTTACAGTTTTTTATTAACTGGCAATATACTGGCAATCTATTTAAATCGTCTAACTCAACATTTGGCATCAAATATATGACAAGTGTGGGAATTATACGAAATGTCGAAATTATACCTACTTTAAATAGTCTTAACCTATGTCATTAGCATTTCAGTTACGAAATGTGTTGAATGAATTTATCTAGGTATAAATAATAATATATGAGAACTAAAAACTTCAGATTAAGTGGTTTATCTATACCAATTGATAATAGAATCTATAGACGTATAATATAAAGGGATATTTTATGTTTTATGCATAAATACTTAAAGATTTCGTATTACTACTAACATTTATTATGATTAATGTTCATTTTTTTTTTTTACTCTGTCTAATTTAATTTCAAATTGTTTGAATATTACTTATCTATAATAGGGATGATGACTGGATAAAAAAAAATATCTGATTAGTTCAGTTAGGTTATCAAAAAAATATTGGATACTTAACTTTTTATTTTATCAAATCAATAAAAAATTACAAAGTTATGGCGAATCCATGGCGCATCATAGTTGTGACGTTTCGTTATTTCTTGTTTCCGGAACTAAAGAAAAAATATGTATCCAATATTTTTTGCTAATCTAACTGATGAACTAAATACATTTTTTTTGTCATCTATTAGACCTAAATTGGATAAAATTATTACAAATTCCTTACGCGGTAAAACTCTTCTGACATTGTCAAATTATCAGCTCGCTTTTAACGTCTTCAAAATTATACAAAGTAACTATTATAAATATTATGTAATAGGTACCTACCTACCGATGATATCAGTTGCCATATCAAATACCCAAATGGAAAAAAGTTTCAACTCAATAAAATATTATCTACTTTCGACAAACTTGTTTTGAAAACCACAAGAATTTGCAACCTTGAATTTTATCATTATACCATCGAAAAAAGTTAAAAAACAAGTTGGATAATAAAAAAAAACTAGTTTAACGGATACCGGACCGGAGATGATGAAAAATAAATCTTTTAAAAGACACACCTTTGACCCACGCAAAGCGTCATTCACATACTAAAATAGGTTTCAAACAAATTTGCTCATAAAGTTCGACAAATGTCAAGGTCTAAAAGACGACCTGTTTTAAATAATAATAGTTATTCAATCAAATCAAATAATCAATCATTGACAGGTATAATAATTTATTAGTCTTAGATAAAATTCCATCAAAGCAGAAATTTAACTACTTAGTACCTATCTGCGGAAAATCAAAAAAATATCCAGTCAAATAAATTCAATTATAGGTATCCTAATAAATTCATGTCAAAACAATGATCATGACCAAATTATTTTATGAAACAGTACCCAAAAAGTCATATGTATTTCGTCAGTTTTTGTTTTTTCAGAGTTAACTTGTTCCATTGAAAAACCAGATTTATAATATTCCTCATAATTTCGATTAGCCAAGCCAAGCTAATAAAAGCTTATGTTAATGATTTTTTCCGGAACCCTTTTTGCATAATTATTACATATTATTATACTCCTGACTGGTATTTTTATTTTAAATTAATGTTGTTTCATCTCTGTGTGAGTCTAATCATTATACGTTAGCAGGCATTTATCACATAAAATCTTTTTTATTTGCTTTTATATTTGGATGAAAATATCTGTATGTACACGATATTTGTAATACAAGGTGTATTACAAATATTAGAGTAGAGAGTAAAATTACTCATCAATATGAATAACTTTTACTATTTAATCACGAATAATTTGGCATTTACTGTAGTCTAAGTAGTACCTATATCAAACTGGTCTTCAACCTCTAAAAAGGCCGCTTCAGCAATATTGTTAGATGAAATTCATTTCTCAAATTTACAAAAAAGTCTATGTAGTTCCAATATTTTTTGGTGAAAATGTTACTAATTTATTTCTGCTTAGTTTCGGATGAGATTCATATGTGAATAATATACAGGATATTTCGCATGTTATTTATGGTGTTACTTAAACAAACACTCCAATTTACGTGGTTAGCCACACCAACTTCAAATGACTAGCATTTGCGTTACACACCATGCCTAGTTTCCCATAGCCCTTACATCATGAGTTCACATCAAAGCAAGCTTGAGTCAGATTATCTACCCGTGAAATTATAATGAACCGTGCCCTTGCAAACTCTATAACAGCACAATGTTGTCCAACACTACTAATTATCTGTATCGATAAATGTTAAACTAAATAGCGTCATCACTATAAATGGCGATGAGATTATAATTTATAATTATTAATAACATCCAATCAAATCAGTTTATGTTTATCGTAGGTGAACATTAAATTTTATAGAGTTTTAGGTAATGACTTGACCGATTGCGCTAGCTGATAAAACTTTTACATCGTTTACACATTTATTGCGCAATTTTGTCCTTAATATTTCAAAAACTTTATTCATTTATGATCTGTAAGTAATATTAAAATTAGTTTAATTTCTATAACGTTAATCGCATTGTTTAAATTAACAAAAAAACCATACCTACCTTCTGAAATAAATTTCATAGCAAATGAATACGGACTATTTCGGTTTTTGCTTTTTGATTCAGTTTATTTGAAAAAGTTTTATGTAGGTTTAAAATAATTTATAAAACTGACTTGGCTTAACAAAAAAAAGCTTATTACATTCATAATCAGATCGTGCCACAAAAGCTTTAACAACAATTGCAAATAACCCTATTGAACACTAAAAGTGAACTTGGTGCTATTTCTATGCTAATTCTTACGAGCTCCAAATTATTGCCATTCTTGGAAGACTATATAACTTGTCCTTTAAATGACAAAACATAATATTTATCACTCATGCTTACAACTCCTACATTCTTTTTTTTATTTGGAATTAATGGCAAAGCCCAACATGTTTTTGAGATAAAAAATTTGTTTGTCTGTATTAAATTAAAATTATTAACCTTTTGTGAACCTGATTTTATTAAATCGAATTTTAAAACTAATTTATTTAACAGGTTAGTCTAGATTTCATTAAATTAAATGTCGATTTGGCAAATAAGAAGATATTCTCACGTTTCACGACCTTTGTAACAAAAATACTGGACTAGATCCTAAGTTATCAATTACTAAACACGTCATGATGATATCCACGATTTG
This sequence comes from Tethea ocularis, assembly GCA_963555595.1. Taxonomy (NCBI): domain Eukaryota; kingdom Metazoa; phylum Arthropoda; class Insecta; order Lepidoptera; family Drepanidae; genus Tethea; species Tethea ocularis. Next base: position 5,182,457 of record OY741975.1, read on the forward strand.
TACCACTACATTTTGCAATCATATTTTGCGTTTTACTTTTTAAAGTCTCTGTGAGAATCCATCGCCTTTTATTGTCCAAGGCAAATTTATGAAATGACACTTGGTTACCCAACTAACTTTGCCATTGTTTTAACTTTACACGGCAATAAATAGACACGCCCTTGACTAAATAGTAAGACTAATTATATATCGAGTGATATTTCGTTGATGATCAAGGGGGCTATGTGAATTAGCCTGAAAACAAACAATCCTTCCACGTAACAAAGGGGAACTATAATCAGGTAGCCTGTAAGAATACGCCCAATACTTTGACGCATATTGTTTATGAGATTGTAAATTACTGTAGAAGCTCGTCATGGCCTTGCTTCTCAATGACGCGAGATGGGTAGGATTGAACAAGATGATCGTAAATAATTTTGTTAATGAATTATCGTGGGAACTAAACACTATTTGAGAACGCCGCAATACTCCGTACACCTGGGAATCTTGAGATTGTGGTGGGTGAAATATCAGCGTACATGTGGTTAGTTATTGCGACAAAAGGTCTTAAATATTTTGAGGTGTAGCTTCGTGCGCTATCTCCTACCTAATCGTTTGAAAACTAAAGATCAATTCGAATAGTGAAATTGTTTGCTACAATAATTTACTATACTTAGTCTTTGGTTTGCGATATTATCCACAAGGATTTTTTTTTATACTACTAAGGTAGCAAGCATACGGCCCACCTGATGGTAAGTGGTTACCGTCGCCTATCGCCATTTGCAATACCAGAGATATTGCCAATGTGTTGCTGACCTGTTACAATACCGAGAAGGCAAACTGGCTCTCAAGTGCAATTGCCGGAACACACCGGTAGGTGCTTGGCGACAAATTTTCAACATGATGGTAGCCAGTCAAGAATATATAGGTATATATAAATATAATACATGTATAAATATAAATAATAATGTCTGTGAGTTTCTTGGACACAGATGAACCTACATGATTTACTGCAATAAAACACAGACATTGATTTTTTATCAGTTCTGGATCTAAGTTAGGTTCATGTTTAAAATATAGATGCTCATTTGTGAGGTGAACGTAAATAATAGGTAGATGCGTGGATTTATTGGATGATCTTTTACCTACAAGTTACCACAACGTCGTGCCTGACCTGTTATATGGTATAAAAGGTTACGAAGACCGTTCTAATACTATAATACGATGCGCAAGCCTCTAATCTCGACGAATTAACTTGTTCACTTCTATATAAGTAAAGGGCCAATCTTCATATTCAATATTATAAAAGATATCACTTTTGCGATAAGGTCGTCTAAGTAGTTGGAGTTATATTTTTTCTGTATTTGTTCATTTTTATGAGTAAAAAAATATTGCTAATTGTTTTTCTTATTTTACTTTTGTTGCTATGATACTATTATCTGTTAAAAGCTTCTTAAAATTGTATGACGATTCAGTCTCGCTCTACGGAACGGTTAGGTATGGTATTTTAATATTAAGTAACTTTATATTTATAAGTAACTTTATTATGAGCTCAGGTCCCTCCTGAGGAGGAATAGTCAATAATATGTGAATGGTGATCCGCTCAGAATAATAATAACTAATTAATAGCTTTGAAGAGTTTTGTCCCCTTGGGCGGGTGTTACTAGCGTCCATAGGCTATGGTAGTCGATAGGAAGGCCGTATGCTTGTTAGCCGACTGTCGTATAAAAAATGACACTAATTCATATTTAATCAATTTTCGCCCGTTAAATAATTTCAATAGCTACATACTACCCGGGATACAAAAGTAACACTAGGAAATAATGTTGCTTCGTATTTGTGACAGAATTTTTCGAATCCGACTGGTGGTTCAAACAAACATACAAACTCTTCAGCTTTATTATTAGAACGTTACAGACAACTACTTGGATGAATAATGTTCATAAGTCATAACTAATTACTATAAAGTATTTATTCACATATAGTTTAGATATGTTCCATGTGATAATTACTCATAGTTTTAAACATATGGCTGACATGTTATGACAGGAATTCAAGCCATTTAACTCTGCCTACATATCTATCTATCTATACTAATAATAAAGCTGAAGAGTTTGTTTGTTTGTTTGTTTGTTTGTTTGTTTGTTTGAACGCGCTAATCTCTGGATCTGCCAGTGGGATATGGAAAAACCTTTTTGCAATTGAAAGCCCATTTATTAAGGAAGGTTATAGGCTATAGAACATCACGCTACGACCCTCAGGAGCTGAGCAATGATAAAAAGAACGTTAAGCGGGAGCATGTATAGCATGGGTGAGCGATGCGACGCGGTTGTCAATGGATGACAGCGGTCGCCTAGGTAACAGTTTTTTGTTATTTTTAACTGTCATCAAGACGAGGTTATCAATTCGTCGGAATCTTTTTTTATGTATGTTCCTCGATTACTCGAAGATGCCTGACCCGATTTGAAAACTATACATACAGGTGGTCACATGGTCACCAAGTCAGGGTCTGATGATGGGATCTTGAAGAAATCGAGGGAACTCTTCAAATTTTATAGGCACTAACAATGTTTTCATATATTTTCTAAAACTATTCAGATATTTGCGTCTGGTAGTCGTCACATGTTGCTGAGCTGATAATGGAAGGTACAACTCCTTAACGGGTAGGAGTTAGGGGATAAATCTTTAAATATTATAGGAACGATGATGGAAAGTACAACGCTAATATGCTTATCCTAGGTTAGTGACCTTGAGAGTCATTGGTTACACATAAGAAACTAAAAATTGAAAAATAAAATACTTTTAACAAAAAAAAACCACAAAGGCACTAATAAGTATAAAATAACTATGTAAGAACTCTAATCTGATAGTTTTGAAGTCAACGAAATTAGCCATTGCTTTTGCATCATCAGATATTTATTGCTGCTACACTATTGACAGGTAAAAGGACGGCTCATTTCACTTCTAAACAGACCCTTACGGTATTTCTTGAAAAAGACAGCGTACGCTCTATACATAAAAATGGACCATTGGGCAAGGTTTTACAAGATGCAAACCTAATAATATGGGATGAGTGCACATGACTCATAGAGCTCATCTAGAGGTTTTAGATAGAACTCTCAGAAATATAAAATGCACAAATAGCCATGGGTGGAATAACTTTGATGTTTTCTGGTGATTTCAGATGAACGTTGCCTGTTAGGGAAACTAGAGCAGATATTATTAAATCTTGCTTATCTGTTGAATTATTGAAACTGTATACCAAAATGAGGAGTCACTTGGGTAGAGGAAGCACAGATTTCCCAATAAAGCTCCATTTAATCGGGGATGGGAAAGTACCTGAATCAGATAAAAAAATAGCTATTGACAAAGACCTTGGTAAAATCGTGACCAACATTGAAGACCTGATCTGTAGAGTATATCCGGATATAGCCAATATCGACCAAAAAACACATTAATGGATGTGTGAGAGGGCAATTTAATTTAATTAGCTGCCAGAAATATAAGCGTTGACGCCATCAACGACAAAATAATGGCTAAACTACCAGCCGACAGCGTAGTTTTCGAATCGGACCAGTAACTCCGGAGATTCGCGCGTTCAAACAAACAAACAAACTTTTCAGCTTTATTATTTAATGCTAAATAGCTTTCCACCCGCGATGCCACCCGCGATCAGTCAGTCAATTACCCAACTTTAAGCGGAGGTTATCAATTCGTTGAAATCTTTTTTTTTGTATGTTCCCCGAATACTCGAACGCCTGGACCGATTAGGAAAATTATTTTTTGTTTGAAAGGATATACTTCACAAGTAGTCCCATGGTCACCAAGTCAGGATCTGATGATAGGATCCTAGACAAATCGAGGGAACTCTTCAAATTTAAAGGCACTTACAATGTTTTTCATAAACTTTTCAGCTTTAATATAGAATGCTAAATAGCTTTCCACCCGCGATATTACCCGCGATCAGTCAGTCAGTCAATTAACCAACTTCAAGCGGAGGTTATCAATTCGTCGGAATAATTTTTTTTGTATGTTCCCCGAATACTCGAACGCCTGGACCGATTTGGAAAAATATTTTTTGTTTGAAAGGGTATACTTCACAAGTAGTCCCATGGTCACCAAGTCAGGATCTGATGATAGGATCCTGGACAAATCGAGGGAACTCTTTAAATTTTATAGGTACTTACAATGTTTTTCATCATACTTTCTAAAGCTATATATTTGACCGGCTGCAACTAACTCGCAGAAATGTAGAGTGTTGTAACATCTAATTTATACTTTTCTTTTGTCCCATGATTGTTGCCAAGACGATCATGAGACATAACAGCAAATTCATCCCAATTGTTCGTCATATGCATTGCATTGCACCAAGCTTTTATGTGAGTTCAAAAGCAGTATTGATATCAACTTCGATGCAAATCACCACCAAAATAACTTTCTACCCTTTTTTAACCCCGATAGGCGATGAGTTTCAATAAAATACAAAACACCTCATCCATCAATTATCTTAAAGAATGTTTATGCAAAATTTGAAGTAGATTGGACCAAGGAATCACGTTGTTCCATACAAACTTTGTCCCAGTTTTTCAACCCCTAAGGATTTCGGAAGATCCTTCTTATAGGATGCCTACTTCATACGAAGAACACACCCTCTAAATTTCAGGTCTCTACGATCAGCGGTTTAGGCTATGCGTTGATCCGTCAGACAGTCATTCAGGACAATGCATGTTAAATAGATATTAGACCACCAAATTTATGTAATGGTACCAGACTTCAAGTAAAATTTCTAGATTTCTGTCATAGTAGCAATTGGTTTTGACTGAGCCAGCAGTTGGGCAAACAGTACTGATACCTCGCATTCCGATGATACCCACAGATTTACCATATAGATTTAAACGAATAGGTACAATTTCCTGTGAAATTACCTACCTATCGTCTGAAGTAAATATAAATAAAGCACAAGGACAAACTTTTAAGCATGTTGGAATATATTTAAGAGAAAACTGTTTTTCCCATGGACAATTATTATGTTGCCTTATCTAGATCAGGTTGCATAGGCTACTTTTTATTTGGAAACGCGGGTGGAACCGCGGGGGACAGCTAGTACTAATAATAAAGCTGAAAGGTTTGTTTGTTTGATTGAACGCGCTAATCTCTGGATCTACTATGCGGATTCGAAAATTTATTTCACTAATATGAAGCTAAATTATCTAAGAAGCTACAAACAAATATAGACTTTTGATAATAAAAACATCCACAAATCTAAAAAACTACTTCAACTATAAAAAAAAATACTAAAATTACGATATCACAATCAGTACCACCACCGCTGGATGCGGGTAGCGCAAGACCGGCCATCGTAGAGATCCTTGGGGGAGGCTTTTGTCCAGCAGTGGACGTCTTTCAGCTGACATGATTATGATGATGATGATGAATCAGTACCTGAGTATTTATGATAATATATTATCAATATTCCACGATTCATATAACATTGATGAAACATTCAATGACATATCATTACTAGATCGTGAGTTTTATACGCGTGATTATTGTCCCATCCAAAAATCCTTGTCGAATATTCAATTCACTGTCTGTAGTCAATAATTATCTTGCAGTTAATATATAGGTGCTAATAATAAGTAGGTATGTACAGGCGTTTATTCGGTAATATTTATTACTATAATATCAGGCATTAATTTTATTATGAAGTTTGTTATGAAACATTACTTTTGTTTCTTTTAATTAACACTTTATCGTTTAGAAGACTAAAAAGTACATTTTAGGTATTTAGAAGACTAAAAATGTTTTTAGATAATATCTCAATCCATCATAAATTTAAAGATATCTTGGAGACTTTCGTTCGTCACATACAACTATAGTATCCCAAACTAAGCAGAGCTTATACTATGGAAACCAGTTAACTTATATAGAAAGATAATAAACAAGTCAGGTGAAGTCAGGTCAAAAGACATATTCAAGCCTGTTTTTTTAAAATATTTTTTTTAGTTTTCTTTAGTAATTTACGTAGTATTGTAACCAGGTAATTTAATTTTATTACACTGGTCTAAAGGTTTTCTCATTAGTTATTGATTGATTTCTATTTGTTTTTCTATAAGCAAATATTAGCATTTTATAGTACTTATTTTTTTTTAATTCTACCTACATTTGTCGTTAGACTTAAGTGCTTTTATATGATGAAGATTAAAGCTCCGGTTTGTGGTAAATAATACCCATAAATTGAGTTTTAATAATCTGTATATTGCCACTTTATTGATATTATACTGCGGCCTATTCAAAATTATGCCTAATAAGAATATTATGATAATTTTATAACCATACTAGCTGTCCTCTGTGGTTTTATCCGCGTTCCTATACCAAGTTATAGCCTATAATATACACGTACCTATATAGGTTATCTGCTAGCCAAATTTCACCGCGATCGATTCAGCGACTTAGGCATAAAACGATAACAAATAAACGACGAATGCGAAACTAACTCTTAGTTTCGCATTTATATATCCTAATAAATTTATATGTATGAAATTTTGTTGCAGAGTTATAAGTACCTAATTTTACCATAGAAAATTTATTTATTAAATTTAAAAGAAATTAATAATGACCCGCTATTACAAACTGCATTTGGATGATATTATGTACTTTGAATTTTAGCAATAACATTTATTGAAAAATCTATCTTTTACAATAGAGAATATATAAGTACATGATTTTTTTATTGCTTTAATAAAAGCTCATCGCATAATTATATAAATAACCAAGATATAGGCCATCAAAGATTTATATCAATATTTTTCTAGCAAAACAAAATTTTGCATGGAGTTTATAAGGTCATAGTGCCCTATGACGTCACAGGGCAAATGCAATAAAAAAACATGTATATACCCTATTGGCTATAAATATGATTTACTTGTATGTATGTATATGAGTACTCCGTATTATAACAAGACAGTTTTAGGGCAGCCATAACTCAATATGCATATTAATGACAATTTCAATACTCACACCGCGCAAGAAGCAGCATAAGAAATCAACTGTTAATCAGAGTCACACAAAAGCATGATAAATGTATACGAATAGGAAAAAAGTATTACAACTTATGATCTATTACATAATCATTCAAATGAGTAGGTTACAGAATGTGTTGTATAGGCCTATGTGAAGTATGACGAAGGGGTCAGGAACCTTTTCGTAATACCAGTATCAATTTGACAAATTTATTTTTTAGAACTCTATTATAATGATAGATGTTTTTATATTTTATTTTGATGGAAAATAAAACAGTTGAGTAAAAAAATACCTTTTTTAACGATTTGATAAAAAATTTAAATGTCGAGTCGTCGCCGCGTGCGTCGTTCGATTGAAAAGACTTCAACGGGGTCTCACGTACTGATACATTGTATTGTACTATGATGTTATGGCTTTTTTACACGACTATCAGAAAAATGAGAGTAATGTTTTCATAGTTCATGTATGTATGTTTGTTCGTTTCTTTATTCCAATATAGCTAAATGCTTAGACTGATTTAAATATGTGTGATAACATGATCGGGATCATAGCTGTCAAAATTAATAAATAATAAGTCACAGTTAATATCATGTTATTACAGCAGTTGTTATTTAAAAGTTGTATCAACCCTCTTGTTAAATAATAGTTCTTTTAAGTCTACTAGAAAATGAAGACACTTAACAAGTAAATTATTTATTTTTTTAAGTTGATAGTTAATATATTTAGTTTTAAATAAATTTACGTAATTATTGTGATTTCTTATCAAGTAAAATTATACGTAGAGCTATGAACTGCGCCTTGTGCAACTCTCAAATTACTCACAACAAATTGAGGTCCACAATATACATTCATAAGTGTAATTAAGGGGTAGACTCGAGATCCATCGCCTGACCCGGTGCTGTGTTACACAACAACAATTTGTGAATTTAAACAAGGAATTATAATGATATCTTTTATTTAACCTTTATTGGTTTATTTATCAGTGTTTAATTATCAGGGTAGATAAATGTTTTTTTGTTACGTCGACACGACGTCTAAATTTTATTAAATACAACCATTAAAACATTTTTTTGTTGAATTAAATAATAAGTTACGAGAGTTTTATTTTTAAAACACCTTAATTAATTTGATACTTAGTTCTGCAAAGAATGCAATCATGTCGTAGGTCTTTAGTGATAAAGAAAATATTAAAATAAACAACAAAAATTTAATTAAAAATAATGTAAATTTTTTTTACTCAAACTCTGAGTAAAGTCTGAATATATGAATTATTTGTACAAGTGTTAGCATCGACAAGGTAAAAAGTTATTTTATGTAATAATAGCTAGGTAATAGTTACATAATGATAAGTATAGTTACTTATATTCACGTGTGTAATATGTGATGCGCAATATGCTAATGGTTGTCAAAACCTCAATCACATCCTTTTAGTCACCGCATTTAGAAAGTAGAATGCGGAACCTTTTTAATGGGTACATTCAAAAATAGTTCTTCAGTTTCAGTAGTTTTGCGTTTACTGTAAATATTTATTTATTTATTTAAATGTAAACTGGCAGTATCATCTTCATCGTCAGTCATTTTGGGTCTACTGCTGGATATAGCCCATTCCCAGAGCGCCCTCACCTTCCGATTTTTATGCCACCCGAATCTAGCCCAGTTCACTCACTTTTTTAAGGTGGAGGGCGTCCTACATTATGCTCGTCAAGAAATGGTCTCTTTGGTTTTTTATCGAATAAACTGAATACAGTAGTAACTAAATCAATAAATTATATAACATTATGATTTTAGTAGTATTAATGGAACATGATTAACTACAGCTTAAACTACTAGGATTCTTAATTTCCTGATTAATTTTTCACATGTCCAAAGCTCACAATATCCGTCAGTCAATACTCTAAACCTTCTCACGAATATATAGTTCTGCTTAATTTTAATTCGCATAGGTACAATGCAACTATACAATACTAATTAATATTGCGATTGTTACGTCCCAAGCACGATTATTTACGCAAGCGTGAATCTTAAGACAAAACAGTTACAAATTACACGTCCTTTAGACATTGTGACCGGTCATCTATTTGAATCCACATTATTATGAAATTCTGAGGAATTCTTGAACTTTTTGTTGAAAGCACGGAAAGGTAACTCGGTCGTTTTAACGTTCGCACATTTTCATTAGTTACAGGCATTCAATGTTTTACGCAATGATTAGTTTGTTCTGAGTATCGTGCAGGTGTGTAACTCATAATGGAAGTTACGCCTACTCTATACACGCTTCTTTGATATTATCAATATATTATATTGTTTCGTTCTTAGCTTATAATGTTGATGTTTCAATAAGTTCTGGTACTTAATAGGATATGAATATTAAAAACTCCTTATCTGTTAGCAATCTCTTCTTCCCTACTTATCCCTGGACCCTGGTAATATTAGAAATGTGAAAGTGTTTGTTTGCTTATCTTTCTTTTACGCAGCGGATTATCGTATTTTTGCTATCTCGGGAACGCGGGTAAAATCGCGAAGCATAAGTTAGTACGTTTTACTATGACCCGCGGTTTTACCTGTAATCCGCTTCATAATGGGTGTACCCTATTCTAGATAGGTACTCAAGGAATAATTTGTCTTTCTTTTGAATCTCTAGGTCTATCTGAGGCTCTGATTTTTGTCTATAAGTCAGCCAGTTACGGCACTATTTTATAGACAGGTTATAAATATCATACACCTTGAAGTTCTATATAATTGACTGTAGAATCATAGATTTAACGCTCACTTAACACAGATTGTATCGATTTTATATCGATTGAACATTAAATGCCACGTCATGTCAATATTTCAAGATGGGACCATATATAAAAAAATCGCAGGTTACATAAGTTGCATCAGGGCTGGGATCATCAATTGTGATGCAGATTGAACAAGTCAAACCGGTCTAGGGCGCAGGGTTTACGAATCGTCGTGAAGTCACGCCGGCCGTGACATAGATACGATTCAATAATTCGATGACACTAAAAATAATGTACTTAAGTGGACATTCCAATCTAAATTTACATAAAATTTGACAGTTATTTGACAATTTGAGTATCTCGAGTTTTTTTTGCTGTTGTCGAAAAATTTACGATAGTCGAAAATAAACAGATAAAATGAAGTCTTATCAAGTATTAATGAGCATGTGTGTAGTAAATGTAGTTATTAATAAGATAAAATTTAAATTAAAAAAAAATAAGCTTTTTTTAATCAGCTCCATAATCAGAGCAGCTCAAAGACACAATAATTATTGTATTGTCATCAGATTTCCATATTTGTACACACTGCCACAGATCAAGTTACACATTTTTGTTGCAAAATAGCGCCTATTACAACCGCATAAGGTGCCACAGTGTGTAGCTTGATCTGTGGCCGTGTATACAAAATTAATTTTTCCAATAAATTGAACACTGGGAAGTGGGCCAAAATTAACTTGCCAATTCCGATCTAAACACAAAGAAAGAAGTTAAATTTAAACTTGTAATTAAATCATTCAGATTCGAAAGTCTCTGATAGAAATCAATACCTCAACCATATATATACACGGTAGAGCACAGTATGAGCTTAATATTTCTCCAAAGAGAAACCGTCGACGATAACATTTAGAGTCTAAATCTATGTCTAAATTTTAGACTATGAACCACTGGGATATACATATTTAGCACACCCAGCTTTGTCTAGCTACAATGAAGTTACCCTACAAGTAATACAGTTTCCATAAAAGACAAGAGAAGGTAGTAGATAAAGATCCTACTATTTAAACATTATGGTTGATTAGTCATGAATAATAAAGAAGTACTTCATAACAATGACCTTCATAAGTCTACGGAATGTTAAAATATAAATATCCTATTAAAGTAATTTACTAAGCTTCCGAATAATTAAATGTTAACACGGTAGAGGTAAAACAAGATTCAAATCTTCACACAATGATTTATGGAATTTAATAATTAACTATAGTTGTATTATAACTTGGTTAAATATCCACGACGATGTATGATTAATGAATCTTGATCAATCAAAGTATAAATGACTAGACAATTGATTGTTACTTTAATCGATCGCCACCAACTGTTGGAAACAATACCTACAAGTTTGTTTGTTCAATACAACTCACATGGAAAAAAGTTGGGAACTGTCGGAATACTAAGCATATAATTATTGGTAAGAAAGGTATTTTCAGTAAATTGCATGCCATATGTTTTACACCAGCAATATTAATTTGTCATTGTGTGTGATGGCAATTTGGTGATTTACAACAATATTGCAAATGGCCTATGTAAAATCATTGTAATAATTGTTACTTTTCTCAATAAATAATACTGAGGATTATGTCATATAAATTTGCATAAACTCTCCACCCAATAATAAAATAAATGGTATAAACGGCCCTTTACGCAAAAATATTATAGTGTTAAATAGTTAATTTTATACCCAACTAATATGTAAAATTACCTAAATAATGTTATGAAACTGGATCCCGTAGCTTAATAGAGACTATTTAGGTATATAAGGATCAGATTAAAACGGTAAAAAGTAGAGAATTTTTAAATCTACTCTAAAATCGAAAAGTTTACATGAAATGAAACACTTATTAATTCATGCATGACGTGCTTACTTTAAATAGGCTTTACATTTAAGTATAATAATGAATAAGTTGTTTAAACGTAAGCTGTTTTAAATAAAGTAATAAACAGAAAGATATGTTTCAAGAGATGTGACGAAATAGTCCAGCTCAGCTTAATTACCGCTAGGGTGCCTATGATGGAATGAGACGCGGAAACATCGACCAAGGGTTCACCCATCTGACCTCACGAATCCACGATGCAACCTCACAATTAACGTCTTCCTCGTGATCTGCCATTTAAACTATTAACAATGTTATAATGGTCTAACATTCTTAAACGCATCACGCCTTTCAAAATTTTGAAGTACTATTTTTTACTCGTCCATTGAGTTGCATTTTTGACTTTTGACCTAGTGCGATGCATATCGAAACTGACCTTTTTACTTTTTAGCTTTACAGACAGTTATAACAATACTAAAATGTGCAGTTTTATTAATCATTGTCAAATTAGGTAATATCAAGATTTTAGCTCGTCTTATCTCAAGGTTTTTAGCTTCATTAATTTTGAAAGCTTTTAATAACTATTTATACTATAAAACTATTAGAACTATATTATAAAACAAACTTTAGATAATTTTTTATGTCCTTTTAGAATTTTACACGCATATAACAGTTAGTAGGTGTACCTACTCCAGCAATACTAATCAATGTTTAATTGTAGCCGTCTATTATTATGGGTTTATTTAGTGATGTCATGATGTTGTAAGGGCCCTTAAATCTCATATGTTATAGAGTTGACGTGCTAAAAAACGAATGCCATCCATTTGCCAAAGGTCGTGACAAATCACCTGCGATTGCGCCACATTTCAAAACGTTTCGGTTTCCAATAATGCTATTTAGATATAACACTTGACACTATTGTGTCTGATGCTCTTGCAATATTAAATATAGATTTTATCAACTATTAATAATATAGCTGATGCGAATGTATTATAAGTAATCTTGACTTTATATTCATCTTGATAAGAAATGTAATTTTTGGATATCAATGAAATAATCTTTTTCATCAATTTTTTATCAATTGTAAATCAAAGTTGACACTTTGACGTCTTCTTTCCTAAAAGATTGAGGATTACATAAGTGGCATTCATTGTTCAGTATGTACCTACGTCTAGCCTCATCTTTCCTAAATCTATTATACAATTCGATTGTGACAATCAAGACATACCTTACCTTTCCTATCTCATTTTGTAACTTTTCATCTCTGAAACTGCATTATTTCATCGACTAAATCATACATTTATTATTATACAATTATTCCTGGTATGCAAACAAGTTATTATTCAAGGAAGAGTTAAGAAATACTTTATTACAATATTATTCATATAATTACTTCAGTTTATATAAATAACTGCAAAGCAATAAAAAAATTGCTGATCTCTGACACACATTCATTGGCATAATACCTATGTTTAACACTTCACACTTTCACAATCCAGAAAATTTATATCAATATAAGGAAGATTGCGTTATTTCATATTTTCTTATCCATTAAGCTCTATTCCTACCATTAGGTATATATTAAACAACTACTTAGTCTCAGATCATCATTTCCTTGCACTGTTCCCAATAATTTGGTGTCGGCGCGATATGTACGGACGACCACATGTCAAGGTAAACACTGCGGCACCTTATGCGGTTGTAATAGGAGCTATTTTGCAACAAAAAGGTGTAGCCTGATCTGTGGCCGTGTGTACTCTTCTTCCATTCAGCCCTTTTATCCGTCATATCGGCATTAACTCCTTTCTTACTCATAAAATCTTTCACACAATCTATCCATCTCTTTTTCGGTCTTCCTGCTATCAGATAAGAAATAAAATAATAAAATAAAAGGTACATTATATGATTATCAATTGGATAACCTACCCTTTAATTTCAGTTATCAAATCAAAATCAAATCAAAAACTCATTTATTCAGTTTAGGCCCTAATAAGGCACTTATGAATGTCAACAGTTACAATTTTTAGACTCTACTACCGGTTCGGAATACACTTGAACTGAGAAGACTATTCTTATTTCATATTTACATATTATTTATGCTTAAAATATAGGTCTGTAAAAAAAATATAGTAAGTATATGATTATACTTACCATATTTTCATGACCACAATTAATTAATATAAAATTTATAGACAAGCCAGTTGGCGCAGTTGGTTAAGACACCACCTGTAGCGCCGCTGGTCGTGGGTTCGATTCCCATTAGGACAAACATTTGTGTGCTTGAACATGTCTGTTTGTCCAGAGTATGTACCTATTTACAAAAAAAAGTAGTATATGTTGTACCTATATCAGTTATCTCGTTTCCATAGTACAAGCTCTACTTAGTTTGGGATCAGATAACCGTGTGAAGAATGTCCCAGGATATTTATATAGGTATTTATATATATTTTTTAATTGTTCCAGGGCCCCATGAAGCGGCTGTCATGCGCATAGCGGCACTGATTGCACTCGTGCAGGTATGTTCACGCTTATTTCAATGACTGATTATAACAGCCTAAAGAAGTCCATGAACATAGGCTTATTGGTTTCAACAATGAAAGGTTTTTGGCCAGCTACTGTTATCGTTGCACTTAGTAAGATCTGTCGATAAGCGGTCACCCCCATCGGTTATTGGTTCTTCGAGCGATTTAGACTTTAAGGTCTAAAACCAAATCGTTACTTACAAACAACTTATATAATACGAAAACCTAAAAAAGCATTGGAAATCTATGCTAGTATTATTTTGATGAGTTTATAGCTAAATAATAAAAGTCTTGTCTCTCCTTCAGTAGCTCTGTTTGTTTCAGCAGTAGGATAAAGAGCTAGTAGGTAGGTTCAACTGCAAAAAATATTGGCTTCAAGACAAGCACGATCCTACGGATTAGGATTGGTTATTAATATAGTTGAATCACTAAAATAGAAATCACGACCAATAAGTTATTTTCGCTGTGGATTTCAGTTATGTGGACATTTTTATAAACTGGTAACCACCACCATTAACAATGGATCGTCAATCATGCCGATAGCGATATATTAAAAAAAAACAGATTGCATTTTATTCATGACGTGACGTAATTCATGCCCCAGGGTCAATATGATCGCCATGTTAATACTTAAAATTTCAATAATTTTGTAATAATTTTGAACTTCCATTAGCGGCAAACGAAACGGAATTACCCAATTATTACCTTCTTCAGAAGGCTTGTTGAGAAATACTCTTAGGATTTTATCTATTTATCGGTTACTTTAAATATAGTCTTCGAATGTGAGCCTTAGAATAACAAACATAACCTAAATTATAATGTGCATCTATTATTATATTTTAAATCACTCTAGGTAAGTGCTCGTCGCAATAAAATGCCTGTAGATTGTTTTATAGCAATCACGTAATGACGCATCTTGCAAATATAACACATACTTTCTTAATCTGGTCAGGTCGAGCAAAAAAGCGGCACGTACCATCCTTTTCTCGAAGCAGTTCAGGCCATTTTCGACCCCCTATAACTTCGCTGTGGATAAAACTAAAAGCCTGAATTTTCAGTAACCAAGCAGGCATTGTATAAATACGGTATATTTAAAATTTCATTCTATTGGGACCAGTAGTTTAAGAATTATAACTAGTCAAAGTTTCATAATTTTGTCACTGACTGACTGACTGACTGACCGATCATCAAAACTCTAAGGCACTTCTAGCAGACAAATTTAGTATACAAATAGAGTTTAGTGTATTAGTATATCAAGGAAAAACTAAAATATTTTGCAATTTCGGTCTAGTTTTCTAGATACATAAATAACATGGTAATCCCTAACAAGTTGTCTCAAAAAGTCTTTGAAAAGTTTTAGTAAAACGGCCACCATTGCACTAAAACCCTAAAGCCTTACATAAACTAAAAGACTATGACATGAAAATTATTTATTAACATGATTTGAAATGTAATATAACTTGACGAGATTTTATGTCTACGTGAAGAATAGGTATAGAATACATTGCTCAACTTGACACTGGCAAAATATACAAAGTGTGATGCCAAAAAGAAACAAAAAATAGACTGAAAAAAATACCTTCGAAACAAATTTAATTGCAAATGAATACGGATTACTTATTTCGGTTTTGCTTTGTAATTTGGTTAGTGTTTATCAACTGTTAAATTACATTATTTAAATTTCTAAGTGATGCAAGATAACACTAAATTCCACGCGGACGAAATCGCGGGCAACAACTAGTTCCTAATAACAGCTACGGTCTTCAAGTACCATCTCATCCATACATAAATGAATTCCACATACCTACTTAAATTACATATTCGTCGAAATTCCTCATATCTGTTCATAATTAAACAACAAAATAAGAACTAGCCTCATTAACGTCCAAACAGTATTAACGTACAAGACATTTTCATAACACCGTTTATAACGCAACTCGAACGCACGTGGGATAGGAAAATGAATTCATTGTGCGGCTCTTGAACAATAAATTACAGATAACATTGCCCTGATCTCTGACAACTGAATCCATCATAATTAACGTGGCATTTGTGTTTCTATTGCAAATTTATTCTTTAATTAGGACCTTATGAGTAGTTAACATGGAAATTTACGTTAATTAAGTATGTTATCTTAACTCTATTTTATATTGTTTTTAATATATTTTGAACTCTTCACTTTTCATTGGTCAATTTAAAAGTAACAGACCTTGTAATATTAAATTACAATCTACTTAGGATTTCCTTTGATTATGATAAAATTCAAAGTCCTTGACTTAACACTGACTATCATATAAACGCAAAGCCTAATCCGAATCTCCTAAAGATATCACATGTGTAGGCAATAGGCATTCACTAAGAAAGAGAAGCAGAGAAATAATAATATAATATTAGCTTAATAAAAATTTTACTTACTCTTCTCAACAGTAACTAAGTGTGAACTTACGTACAGTAATGTATATTTCATGGCTGTAGCTGTCGCTCGCTACAGCTGTTTCAGATGACACTCTCACAGCCGCCGAGCTGAATCTCCAGCTCGCAGGAGACAACTCCTTATCGCCCTTCTTCTTCGAGAGCAATGAAGACGCTGGGGTCAACTTCGTCAGGGGTTCAAGAGCCGCTGACTCTCCCCTCTCGCCAGACATCGATGTGCAATGCTCAGGAGACTTCATCGACGTTACTGTCGAGTTCTCCGATGTCTTCGATGGCATTATTTACAGCAAGGGTTACTTAAGTGACCCTAAGTGCAAGTGAGTATAGTTTTAATTAATATGACAAAAATATTTAACTGTAATGAGTATGATTTATTTTCTCGGGAACAATCTTCTAGTTTCAATACACTGTCACAGATCTTATTCTCAAGTTTTGATAATTTAAAAAGTAACCTAATGTACCACGGTAAGTAAGGCACAGGACAGGACCGAATTCCAAAAGCTGATAGCCAACCTCCACTAGATGGAGAGGCTCTGCAAGAATAAAAAGAAGCTTACTTAATTTGTAATTTGATTTACAATTCTGGGATATAGTGTCTCAAAAGAAAAACAGTTTTTGTAAACTGTTATATATCTCTTCTCAGCTCTTATGATATATTCAACCACTAAACTATTATACTCCGCCATTTTCAGGTATGTGACCCTGGGTGGCAGTCAATCACGGTATTCATTCCGTGTACCTCTGAATGGCTGTGGTTCCCGACCCCTCTGTAACGCATGCGGAACCATCGATAATGTACTCGTCTTCCAAGCCGATGACTTCGTACAAGGACCCTTGGACTTTGCCAGAAAAGTGAGTTATATATTCAAGCGCTCATTCAACAAAGTCGGATGTATTTTACTTTGTATACTAGAGCTAAGTTTAGCTCAAATAAATATATCCTGGGACATTCTTCACACACGGTTATCTGATCTCAAACTAAGCAGAGCTTGTACTATGGAAACCAGATAGCTGATATACTGATATACCCAATTACAGGTGCAAATAGTAAAGATAAAGAGGTTACCTACTCAATATTATTTCTTTAGTTATAGGAAGTAATTATCGGAGCGATATCAATTTTTTTTTTCTCACTAATTGCACAGAGTTAATAAATCTACTGCTATTAGGAATCTACATTATTCGCGTGGACTTAGCTGGTTACTGATAAATTAAATTGTCCAAATAATATTATCCAAATAGACGCATCCACTTATGAATAGTCTGACTCTAATAACAGTTCAGATTTTGAGACATTGCATTTGCTTAGAAAAGTCGGCAATAAACTCAGCAATTACCTACCTACTCGTTTCTTTTTGGATTGCGTTTGACCACAAACCATTTAGTAGACGACGAAGCATAAGATGGAGTATGCTTGCCTTTTGTACTCTTTTACAGTGTGAAAATTTTCCCTGTTGCTTACCGGTGCTACCAAACATACCTCATTGACAGTTGCTTGCCTTTATGCTTTTTTCAGGTATCATGTGCCCGGACATCGCTGGAAGTGTCGATAGGTGGCGCTGTTGCCACCAGGGAGCAGCACACCCTTAAATTGAAGCCTTTTATGGTGGATATGCTCGACGTGGTCGCCGTCGAGGGTCCAGCAGGTGGAGTCGAATGCTGGATGGATATTCAGAAGGGAGTGTTCCCTAACGTAAGTATAAATATAAAAGTCTGAAAAAGGTTTTCGAAAATAATTACTCCACTTTACGTATACCTCACTACGGGACTTATGGGAAGGCAATTAAAAAAAATATTAAAGGTGTCCTTTGCGGATAAGCACAATGGCGCGATGTAATTTAAAATACGACAGTGGGACCCGGAATATATATTCCGTAGATAGAATATCTACGGAACCCTAAAAATGCTAACGTATAAAACAGCCACATAAACAAATGATGTTAAAATTTAAAAACGTCACGAAGTATCTGCTTATTATTCTCTTAATCTTTTCAGACAACTCCATTGAAGGATTCGATTAAAATAGGCGAATACCTTACCATCTTGGTATACTTAAAGGATGTGAGAAATCAGTTTAACCTAAAGATCCACGACTGCTGGGCTTATGACACCGATAGCTATGATAACCCTAAGGCTAACAAGATTCAGCTTACTGATAAAGAAGGATGCCCCAAGTATGTATATTTCAGTTATTTTGTAATCCCTAATTACTATGTTTTAAAATCGGATGCATGGCATGGGATGATACTCTATCCTACTTTATCCTATCCATCCTATCCTATTTTAATGAAATTTGGTATGGAGATAGCTGACACCCACGGATACACGCGGTTTCACCGCGGGGCGTAAGCTAGTTTAGCATATAGTTGGATGTAAAGTACTTTTGTCCCAGTCAAATATTTGATCCTTCAGGAGCTTGAATAGAACCACGGTACGGAAAGTTAGAAATATATATATATATATTGTAGTTTTATTTATATAACCTACCTATCGTATTTCTATTAAATAAGTGTGACTCTACTCGGAATTCATTTTGTGTTTCTAATTCAATGTTTGTGTGTGACAATTTTTTTCATTATCTTTATCTCTCAATCAATAAAATGTATTCTTAGGTACATAGTATATTTATTTGTTGCACTTTTATTATAGGAAACGGAAACTTATTGACTTCTGGCAGAAGACTACCAATACCGGTAAAAGTGGTGCAACATTGATTGCTTACAGCAAAGTAAGCGCTTTCCGATTCCCAGAAACGGATCAGGTTTATCTTACGTGTAACGTCGAGGTAATTCTATTTTATTTGCTAGATAAACTAGCCACCTAATGGAAAAAACATTAAATATTAATTAATAGGAATAATCACATAAAATAGACTCCAAGACTAATGTAATCTTAATAAGGTCCAATTACACTAAAAAAACAGCATCCATCGAAAATATTGCTGAACGCAGTTTTTTTTTTAGTTCTATTCTATAATAGGTTTCAACATGACATCTAAATAATAAAGTTTTGTAATAAAGTTAGCCTGCTAATTAGACTACTAAACAAAATAAAAATATAATATACAAGAAAGTAAGTTATCAAATATATTGTTTGGTTCCAGCTATGTACAAACAACTGCGATGCCAGCTGCGAAGGAATAACAAAAGAAATTACCACTACCATTAGACCGACACAATGCTATCCAGGCTCTCGAGACCCACGGTGTCAACAAATAACAGCACCTCCACAAATTAAATGCTACCCTGGCAGCACTGACCCTCGTTGCCCCAGACCAACTACTCCTGCTCCTCCAAACTGCTACCCTGGCAGTACTGATGCTCGTTGCCCCAGACCAACTACTCCTGCTCCTCCAAACTGCTACCCTGGCAGTACTGATGCTCGTTGCCCTAGACCAACCACTCCTGCTCCACCAAACTGCTTCCCTGGCAGCACTGACCCCCGTTGTCCCAGACCAACCACTCCTGCACCACCAAACTGCTTCCCTGGCAGCACTGACCCTCGTTGTCCAAGACCAATAACTCCTGCTCCACCAAACTGCTTCCCTGGCAGCACTGACTCTCGTTGTCCAAGACCAACCACTCCGGCTCCTCCAAACTGCTTCCCTGGCAGCACTGACCCTCGTTGTCCAAGACCAATAACTCCTGCTCCACCAAACTGCTTCCCTGGCAGCACTGACTCTCGTTGTCCAAGACCAACCACTCCGGCTCCTCCAAACTGCTTCCCTGGCAGCACAGACTCTCGTTGTCCAAGTCCTACAACTCCTGCACCTCCAAACTGCTACCCTGGCAGTACTGATGCTCGTTGCCCTAGACCAACCACTCCAGCTCCTCCAAACTGCTACCCCGGCAGTACTGACCCTCGTTGTCCTAGACCAACAACTCCTGCTCCTCTAAATTGCTACCCTGGTAGTTCTGACCTACGTTGCCCAAGACCAACTACCCCTATACAAACAACTCCTGCACCTACATCTCCCGCAGTACCGAGATGTTACCCAGGTAGCACCGATCCTCGTTGTCCAACGGCAACAATACCTTCTACCTTGAACTGCTATCCTGGAAGTACAGATTTACGATGCCCAAAACCAACCAGTCCAAAACCGGTATGTTATCCTGGTTCACCAGATCCAAACTGCCCACAACCTTCCAGACCAACGACATTGACTCCTCCTACATATTTACCACCTTCAACTACTAGGCCTAACTGCTTCCCAGGTTCAACTGATTCACGCTGTCCTAAACCTACAACGCCTGCACCTCCTAGATGTTTCCCTGGCAGCACCGACCCTCGTTGTCCAAGACCAACCACTCCGGCTCCTCCAAACTGTTACCCTGGCAGCACTGACGCTCGTTGTCCAAGACCAACAACTCCTGCTCCTCCAAACTGCTTCCCTGGCAGCACTGACCCTCGTTGTCCCAGACCAACAACTCCTGCTCGTCCAAACTGCTACCCTGGCAGCACTGATGCTCGTTGCCCTAGACCAACAACTCCTGCTCCTCTAAACTGCTACCCTGGCAGCACTGATGCTCGTTGCCCTAGACCAACCACTCCTGCTCCTCTAAATTGCTTCCCTGGCAGCACTGACTCTCGTTGTCCAAGACCAACAACTCCTGCTCCTCCAAACTGCTACCCTGGCAGCACTGACGCTCGTTGCCCTAGACCAACCACTCCTGCTCCTCTAAACTGTTTCCCTGGCAGCACCGACTCTCGTTGTCCAAGACCAACCACTCCGGCTCCTCCAAACTGCTATCCTGGCAGCACTGACCCTCGTTGCCCAAGACCAACAACTCCTGCTCCTCTAAACTGCTACCCTGGCAACACTGACGCTCGTTGCCCTAGACCAACTACTCCTGCTCCTCCAAACTGTTACCCAGGCAGCACGGATCCACGTTGTCCCAAGCCTACAACACCAGCACCACCTAATTGTTTCCCTGGCTCCACGGACCCACGTTGTCCTAAGCCTACAACGCCTGAACCTCCAAGATGCTATCCTGGTAGTTCTGACTCTCGATGCCCTAAACCTACAACACCAGCACCACCCAAATGTTTCCCTGGCTCCACTGATCCACGCTGTCCTAAACCTACAACTCCTGCACCTCCAAGATGCTATCCTGGCAGCACTGACCTCCGATGTCCAAGACCTACGTCTCCCAAGCCAGTTTGTTACCCAGGTTCACCAGATCCAAATTGCCCACAACCACCGCGGCCGACGACACTAACACCGCCAACCTATTTACCACCTTCAACGGAAGGACCTAACTGTTACCCAGGTTCTTCTGATTCTCGTTGCCCAAAACCTACAACTCCGGAACCTCTGCGTTGTTTCCCTGGTAGTTTAGACCCGAGATGCCCAAAAATAACAACTCCAGCTCCACTTAACTGTTTCCCTGGCTCCACGGACCCACGTTGTCCTAAGGCTACAACGCCAGAACCTCCAAGATGCTATCCTGGTAGTTCCGACCCTCGATGCCCTAAGCCTACAACACCAGCACCACCCAATTGTTTCCCTGGCTCAACAGACCCACGTTGTCCTAAACCTACAACTCCTGCTCCTCCAAACTGCTACCCTGGCAGCACTGACGGTCGTTGCCCTAGACCAACTACTCCTGCTCCTCCAAACTGTTACCCAGGCAGCAAGGATTCACGTTGTCCTAAGCCTACAACACCAGCACCACCCAATTGTTTCCCTGGCTCCACGGACCCTCGTTGTCCTAAGCCTACAACACCTGAACCTCTAAGATGCTATCCTGGCAGTTCCGACCCTCGATGCCCTAAACCTACACCACCAGCACTACCCAATTGTTTCCCTGGCAGCACTGACCCTCGTTGTCCAAGACCAACAACTCCTGCTCCTCCAAACTGCTACCCTGGCAGCACTGACGCTCGTTGCCCTAGACCAACTACTCCTGCTCCTCCAAACTGTTACCCAGGCAGCAAGGATTCACGTTGTCCTAAGCCTACAACACCAGCACCACCCAATTGTTTCCCTGGCTCCACGGACCCACGTTGTCCTAAGCCTACAACACCTGAACCTCTAAGATGCTATCCTGGCAGTTCCGACCCTCGATGCCCTAAGCCTACAACACCAGCACCACCCAATTGTTTCCCTGGCTCCACGGACCCACGTTGTCCCAAGCCTACAACTTCTTCTCCACCAAGATGCTATCCTGGTAGTTCAGATCCACGATGCCCTAAGCCTACAACACCAGCACCACCCAATTGTTTCCCTGGATCCACGGATCCTCGTTGTCCTAAGCCTACAACGCCTGCTCCTCCAAAATGCTATCCTGGTAGCTTCGATCCCCGATGTCCGAAACCTACCACACCAGCACCTCCAAATTGTTTCCCTGGCTCAACGGACTCAAGGTGTCCTAAACCAACTTCTCCTAAGCCCGTTTGTTATCCAGGATCACCAGATCCAAATTGCCCACAACCACCGCGGCCGACGACACTAACACCGCCAACCTATTTACCACCTTCAACGGCAGGACCTAACTGTTACCCAGGTTCTTCTGATTCTCGTTGCCCAAAACCTACAACTCCGGAACCTCTGCGTTGTTTCCCTGGTAGTTCAGATCCGAGATGCCCAAAAATAACAACTCCAGCTCCACTTAACTGTTTCCCTGGCTCCACGGACCCACGTTGTCCTAAGGCTACAACGCCAGAACCTCCAAGATGTTATCCTGGTAGTTCCGACCCTCGATGCCCTAAGCCTACTACACCAGCACCACCCAATTGTTACCCTGGCTCCACGGACCCACGTTGTCCTAAGCCTACAACGCCAGAACCTCCAAGATGCTATCCTGGTAGCTCCGACCCTCGATGCCCTAAGCCTACAACACCAGCACCACCCAATTGTTTCCCTGGCTCCACGGACCCACGTTGTCCCAAGCCTACAACTTCTTCTCCACCAAGATGCTATCCTGGTAGTTCAGATCCACGATGCCCTAAGCCTACAACACCAGCACCACCCAATTGTTTCCCTGGATCCACGGATCCTCGTTGTCCTAAGCCTACAACGCCTGCTCCTCCAAGATGCTATCCTGGTAGCTTCGATCCTCGATGTCCTAAACCTACCACACCAGCACCTCCAAATTGTTTCCCCGGCTCAACGGACTCAAGGTGTCCTAAACCAACTTCTCCTAAGCCCGTTTGTTATCCAGGATCACCAGATCCAAATTGTCCTCAACCAACTAGACCTACCACTTTGACTCCTCCAACTTACTTACCACCAGTTTCTATAGAACCTAAGTGCTTTAGTGGCAGTACAGACCCACGTTGTCTAAAACCAACTACCCCTGCTTCTCCGAACTGTTATCCAGGTAACACTGACCCACGCTGCCCACGACCTACAAGTCCAACTCCTCCTAACTGCTTCCCTGGTAGCACTGATTTACGTTGTCCAAAACCAACAACCCCTGCTCCTCCTAACTGCTATCCTGGCTCCACGGATCCACGTTGTCCAAAACCAACAACCACTGCTCCTCCTAACTGCTATCCTGGCAGCACTGACCTTCGCTGTCCCAGACCTACAACTCCTGCCCCTCCAAATTGTTATCCAGGTAGCAAAGATACGCGGTGCCCAAAACCAACTACACCAGAGCCTCTTAGATGTTATCCTGGTAGTAATGACTTAAGATGTCCACGACCAACAACATCAAAGCCTGTCTGTTATCCGGGTTCTCCCAATCCAAACTGTCCTCAACCTCCGCGCCCAACCACGTTAAATCCCCCAACATATTTACCACCGTCTACATCAAAACCAGACTGTTTTTCAGGCTCTTTAGACCCCCGATGTCCCAAGCCTACAACGCCTACACCGCCTAGATGCTATCCTGGCAGTTCTGACCCTCGATGCCCTAAACCTACAACACCAGCACTACCCAATTGTTTCCCTGGCAGCACAGACCCTCGTTGTCCAAGACCAACAACTCCTGCTCCTCCAAACTGCTACCCTGGCAGCACTGACGCTCGTTGCCCTAGACCAACTACTCCTGCTCCTCCAAACTGTTACCCAGGCAGCAAGGATTCACGTTGTCCTAAGCCTACAACACCAGCACCACCCAATTGTTTCCCTGGCTCCACGGACCCACGTTGTCCTAAGCCTACAACACCTGAACCTCTAAGATGCTATCCTGGCAGTTCCGACCCTCGATGCCCTAAACCTACAACACCAGCACCACCCAATTGTTTCACTGGCTCAACAGACCCACGTTGTCCCAAGCCTACAACGCCTTCTCCACCAAGATGCTATCCTGGTAGTTCAGATCCACGATGCCCTAAGCCTACAACACCAGCACCACCCAATTGTTTCCCTGGATCCACGGATCCTCGTTGTCCTAAGCCTACAACGCCTGCTCCTCCAAGATGCTATCCTGGTAGCTTTGATCCTCGATGTCCTAAACCTACCACACCAGCACCTCCAAATTGTTTCCCAGGCTCCACGGATCCACGTTGTCCTAAGCCTACAACACCAGCACCACCAAGGTGCTATCCTGGTAGCACTGACTCTCGATGTCCAACACTGACTTCTCCCAAGCCTATTTGTTATCCTGGTTCATCAGATCCAAACTGTCCTCAACCTCCGCGGCCAACTACTTTAAATCCCCCAACATATTTACCACCATCTACATCAAAACCAGATTGTTTCCCTGGCTCCACAGATCTACGATGTCCCAAACCTACAACGCCTGCTCCTCCAAACTGTTACCCAGGCAGCAAGGATTCACGTTGTCCCAAGCCTACAACACCAGCACCACCCAATTGTTTCCCTGGCTCCACGGATCTACGTTGTCCCAAGCCTACAACGCCTGCTCCTCCAAGATGCTACCCGGGCAGTTCTGACCCTCGATGCCCTAAACCTACTACACTAGCCCCACCTAACTGTTTCCCAGGCTCCACGGATCCACGTTGTCCCAAGCCTACAACTCCTGAAGCTCCAAGATGCTACCCGGGCAGTTCTGACCCTCGATGCCCTACACCTACTACACCAGTCCCACTTAACTGTTTCCCAGGCTCCACGGATCCACGTTGCCCCAAGCCTACAACGCCTGCTCCTCCAAGATGCTATCCTGGTAGTTACGACCCTCGTTGTCCTAAACCTACAACACCAGCACCACCCAATTGTTTCCCTGGCTCCTCGGACCCACGCTGTCCTAAGCCTACAACGCCTGAACCTCCAAGATGCTATCCTGGTAGCTCTGATCCTCGTTGTCCTAAACCTACAACACCAGCACCACCCAATTGTTTCCCTGGCTCCTCGGACCCACGTTGTCCTAAGCCTACAACGCCTGAACCTCCAAGATGCTATCCTGGTAGCTCTGATCCTCGTTGTCCTAAACCTACAACACCAGCACCACCCAATTGTTTCCCTGGCTCCTCGGACCCACGCTGTCCCAAGCCTACAACGCCTGAACCTCCAAGATGCTATCCTGGTAGTTCGGACCCTCGTTGCCCAAAGCCTTCGACACCAGCACCTCCCAGGTGCTTCCCTGGAAGCTCAGATCCAAGATGCCCCAAACCTACTTCCCCTAAACCAGTATGTTATCCAGGATCACCCGATTCAAATTGCCCACAACCATCTAGACCTACAACTTTGACTCCACCAACATACTTACCACCAGTGTCAATAGAACCCAAGTGCTTTAGTGGTAGCACTGATCCACGTTGCCCTAAGCCCACCACCCCTGCACCACCCAGGTGTTTCCCTGGTAGCACAGACCCACGTTGCCCAAGACCCAGTACCCCTGAACCACCCAGGTGTTTCCCTGGTAGCACAGACCCACGTTGCCCAAGACCCACTACCCCTGAACCACCCAGGTGTTTCCCTGGCAGCACAGACTCTCGATGCCCAAGACCCACTACCCCTGAACCACCCAGATGTTTCCCTGGCAGCACAGACCCACGTTGTCCGAAACCTAATACCCCTGAACCACCCAGATGTTTCCCTGGCAGCACAGACCCACGTTGCCCAAGACCCACTACCCCTGAACCACCCAGATGTTTCCCTGGTAGCTCAGACCCACGTTGTCCGAAACCTACTACCCCTGAACCACCCAGATGTTTCCCTGGCAGTACAGACTCTCGATGCCCAAGACCCACTACCCCTGAACCACCCAGATGTTTCCCTGGCAGCACAGACTCTCGATGCCCAAGACCCACTACCCCTGAACCACCCAGATGTTTCCCTGGTAGCTCAGACCCACGTTGTCCGAAACCTACTACCCCTGAACCACCCAGATGTTTCCCTGGCAGCACAGACTCTCGATGCCCGAGACCCACTACCCCTGAACCACCTAGATGTTTCCCTGGTAGCTCAGACCCACGTTGTCCGAAACCTACTACCCCTGAACCACCCAGATGTTTCCCTGGCAGTACAGACTCTCGATGCCCAAGACCCACTACCCCTGAACCACCCAGATGTTTCCCTGGCAGCATAGACTCTCGATGCCCGAGACCCACTACCCCTGAACCACCCAGATGTTTCCCTGGTAGCTCAGACCCACGTTGCCCGAAACCTACTACCCCTGAACCACCCAGATGTTACCCTAGCAGTACAGACTCTCGATGCCCAAGACCCACTACCCCTGAACTACCCAGATGTTTCCCTGGCAGCACAGACCCACGTTGCCCAAGACCCACTACCCCTGAACCACCCAGATGTTTCCCTGGTAGCTCAGACCCACGTTGTCCGAAACCTACTACCCCTGAACTACCCAGATGTTTCCCTGGCAGCACGGACCCACGTTGCCCAAGACCCACTACCCCTGAACCACCCAGATGTTTCCCTGGTAGCTCAGACCCTCGTTGTCCGAAACCTACTACCCCTGAACTACCCAGATGTTTCCCTGGCAGCACAGACCCACGTTGCCCAAGACCCACTACCCCTGAACCACCCAGATGTTTCCCTGGTAGCTCAGACCCACGTTGTCCGAAACCTACTACCCCTGAACCACCCAGATGTTTCCCTGGCAGTACAGACTCTAGATGCCCAAGACCCACTACCCCTGAACCACCCAGATGTTTCCCTGGCAGCACAGACCCACGTTGCCCAAGACCCACTACCCCTGAACCACCCAGATGTTTCCCTGGTAGCTCAGACCCACGTTGTCCGAAACCTACTACCCCTGAACCACCCAGATGTTTCCCTGGTAGCACAGACCCACGTTGTCCTAAACCCACCACCCCTGATGCACCCAGATGTTTCCCTGGCACTACAGATCCACGATGCCCTAGGCCCACCACCCCTGAAGCACCCAGATGCTTCCCCGGATCAACTGACCCAAGATGTCCTCAACCTACTCCGACCCCTAGCTCCTGTTATCCAGGATCGAAGGATCCAAAGTGTCCTCAACCATTTGCACCAAGCAGTACAAACCCTCCTTCTACCTACTTGCCACCATTCCCTTCAGAGAATGAAGTAAATTCGCCAAGGGTCAGCAGACTGGCTGAAAATGAAGACATATTTGACAATTCTCAGGATGATATAGGTAAGTTCTAACGATTTGCAATAAAACACGTCACAATGGTAAATATACGATAATATGAGACAGCACTATACGTAAGGAAAGAGAAGTAACTATCTACCTACACTTTTATTCTCTCTTACTGGTTTAATGCTATCTGATATCTAAAAATATATAATTTATGCCCGTCTCGAAAATCCACGGTGTATTCTTTAATAAAAATACCTAGTACAGACAATATTAAATTATACCTCTGCTTATTGATAACTTTTTATAAAGAAACCATGTACTATTCTTGCAAGAAAAATAGAAATTATTATGTATTTTTCAGATACCTTTGAATTTTCAAGAACAAAGCCAAGATCAAGAACAATAAGAGATGTTAGCAGCGTAAGTGAAGCTATCGCGGGCCTGACCAGCGGCTCCGCCATTATCTACGTGACCCTGGGCTCCGTCGCTTTCATGATGTTGTCCGTCACACTTGCCATTTATTTGTACAAACATAAGAAGTCTGCTCACAAGACGATTCCAGTCCCACTTAGCTCTACGAACCAGAGTCCTTGTTAAAATTTGTAAATAAGACGTTAACGGAATATTGTGATATTATAATTTTAAAAGGACACTTGATTACCATTTTACGAGATTTTTTATACGAAATGTAAATGGCTACGAATTATGGATAGGTATTTTTAATGAAACTTTTCACTGCCTTTTTAGCTTTATATTTTTTCAGGCGCTTTATTTAGCATGCCTATTTTATTAATACATAAAATAGTGCCATAATAAACAATGTTTGTGTCCATTTCGATTCATTACTCGGAAATTATAATTAAAACGTATTCTATTGTAATTATTATAATACCTAGTCAATGTATGTATCTTATACAAGAAAATTAACATAACTACAAAATGTATAAAATTATGATATTGCTCGATATTTGAATCATATACTCATTTGTGATATTTTTGTTTGTAAATATATTTGCCTGTGCGATAATGTGGCCATTCAATGTATAGTGTTTATGTTAACTGTAAAAATCAAATGATTGGGTTTATTCTGCAAGCAATAACTACTAATGAAATCATAACAACTAACATAATTTTATAGTTAGTTATTATCTATATGTAGAATATACCTGAGATCATCTGATTTGATATTCAATTTAAATGTTAGTAGGATTGCTTTTCGAGTCAATCTAAGTAAAACATTCTATGAATGTCACGAGTTATTTTTATTTTGTCTTACCCTTCTAGATACCTACATATAGTACCTAAAAACACTATTATCCAATTGGGTACTATGATAACATACATACTTTAGTTAGACCAAAGATTCCCAACGGGGGCGGTACCACCCCCTAGTGGGCGCTAGAGCTTTTTGTAGGGACGGTAGCGGGTCCAAAGGCAAATGGGGGCAACATTACAATACAATTATTATGTAAAGTCCTGGGACATCCTGGGACATTCTTCACTCACACACGGTTATCTGATCCCAAACTAAGCAGAGCTTGCTTGTACTATGGAAACCAAATAACTGATATACTACTTAAACTACTTTTTTTTGTAAATACATACTTATATATAATAGATAAATAATAAAGGGGACGGTAGACCCTAAAAGGTTGGAAATCTATGATTTAGACCATTGGTTTCCAAAGTGGTTGAATTTAATCATCGGCATCTCGTCCCATATCATAAAAAAAAATGATATCATAAAGGACATAATTCACGGTTCATACAAATTTGGGCTATTTTTTATTTTGCCGGCCAGCAAAAAAAAAGCTGATATTATTATAGACCTTATTAAAATAAACATTTTATATTAATATGTCCTTTGCCATCAAAAATTAAGAGTATACTTTAAGGTATATTAACCCACCAATGTGGTAGGTTTTAGAATAGGTTTTAGTCTTTAACAGTGAGTTATTGAAGTTTAATGTCTACAAGAGACTATTAGCCTATTATACCTATAAATTCAAAAGAAAGATCCACAAAAAAATTAAGCCTTACTGAGTTTCTTGCTGGAGTCTTCTCAGTGTATTCCGAACCGGTGGTAGAGTCTATTGTAATGATTGTAACTATCGACATTCATAAGTGCCTTAACAGAGCCTAAACTGAATAAATGAGTTTTGATTTGATTTGATACCTATATTATACTGTAGTGTAAAGGAGATTGATTAGGAACTCGTTTTTCGGAAACACTCATTAGGTACCCCTGTAACTATTCTATTCTATTACACCTAGTGAATAATATTAAATTCATGGGCCAGATGTCCTAATTGTTTTGTAACAAAAAAAAACATTAAAATAATAGATAGTTACTAAAGTAAAATCTTACTGTCCACGATATAATGTAGACCTAGACATAGTGAGCTTAATTATTCAAAAATAAATAAACAAATCTAGTATGATCGTAGGAATATAATAAAATTAATAAATACATCGGTAGTTCTGGTATTTACATGAAACAGTATTTATTAAAATGAAAACAACAGCTTTGAAAAAAACACAAAAGTATCTTCTTTTTATTCATATTTTTACAATAGGTACATTACTTATCACATCTATTACATATTTTAAAATATTACAGAAAAGTTTTTGTAATGTGAATAAATGAAAACGGTAGATCAGCTCGATTAGCTTTAGGCCATTATTATAATGTCAATATTAATATGATTTAGTACATGACTAATATTTTATATGAAATATATTTTAGTTATGTAACATTTTATTAAGCCAACCTTAAAGACATTATTTTATAAAAATCGATATAATACTCTCAAAAAGAGACTCTTCCCAAGATAGCGGCGTTAGTTTCGATTTTAACCGAACCGCTAAAGTTTTGCGGCTAAGCCTTGGCTAAACGAAGCTCAAAGAATGAACACACATAGTATAAAAAAGTACAACAGATTTTAACATTAATCATATCACTGGACGTAGATGCAGGTGACAGTATCTATCGGTCGATCAGCCTCAACCTGATTGGTCCATTTGGCGTATACATGGGGTGAACGTGATATTCCAATGGTTCATGATGATACTCCATCTTGAAAGCTTGCACCAACTAGGAATAAAGATATATTATCACTTTTATAAAAATCTGAACAATCATATCAGTCACAAAAAATTGCAATAACGGTAACCGCTTACCACCTCATTATCGCCTTTGGGGTTGGGGTCCCCACATATATTCAAATCGCCAATTTGATATAACTGTTTGAACCAGCCTGTTTGATCAAATGACTTGAACGTCTATGCCTGGCATAAAATCAGTCCTTATTTAGCCATAGCTAAAGCGGGAGCTTGCGAAGTGACGTTGCGTTTTTTTTTCAGATATCGAATGGATATATCGATGTTACGAGGGTTGTTCATATGTATAATTAGTATTAGCTTAGTATTATTTTGAAACTGCAACATTATAATCTTATTCTTATGACATTACCTTACAAATAACTGTGTGTATTTCTAATTCAGCAAATCGCCGTCCAAGGCACATTCTTTTCCCGTACCCAAAGGGCAGGGAAGCAAATGCATGATGTTTCTGTGCTGGCGAACGCTGCATCCAACGTTCCGGACGAAATTCAGACGAGTTTGTAAAATATTCATCGCTATTTCCCATAACGTAATGTTGGAACACTACTTGTGTCTATTAAAAACAAAACAAAATGATTAATTTATTTACAATTAAGACCGCGACGGGTGTGTGAGTTCTAGCAAAGTTGGAAGCTTTACGAATCAAACAACGATTTAAAGTTAAGTCACTGTTTAATAACACGTAACACAACATGAACACAAGATATATACAATAAAATTTGGTTTACAAGTCCAATCTAGTGGGAACCGCGCGTGTACGACCAGCTATGCTATTCTCTAACGTTTCATTCGTCGACGAGCTCGCGCAACGATGCCGCGTACAACGGACTTCTCACGTGATAGCGTAGTAAACGATAGAGACAGAGTATAGTGACAGCGTTGAATTCGTCGTCGAGCTTGTAAGATTGCCTTACAGAATAGCACCCCAGAACGTCTTTGAATAGGTAGTTTGCTAGGTACGTCTCTAGCGGGAACTTCAACAGACTCGGCTATGTGACATCGTAAAGCGCGCGGATTCGAATTGGGACGTTCTGCGCATGCGCGATCCAACGGTACAGTTGGTACAGTGAGAGAGGTGTTGCCGTTGTCAATAATAGTACTGGGCGACCGTGCTATACAATTCAAAATATTTGATTTTCTAATGTTTCCAATAGGTCCTAGAACGTAGCTATTCCACGATTCAAAATTAAAAAAAAAACAATAATGTAATCGTGATTATGTAATACAGCCCAGGTTTATTCGGTTCTGATACTAGACTAGTAACATCTTCTCAAATCATAAATATTTTTATCTTTTGACTTTTTATATCGTTGAAGTATTTCGTGATAATCATACTAGATAGAGTACCTACAAAAAGTTTAAAAATCTTACCCCTTTGGGAATATTATATCCACAAATAATTGTATCTTTGGTTAATTGTCTTCCATTACCAATTACAACGGGATAAATTCTGCAATTATAATTTGGAATAAATTACTTATACCATAGGATAAATAATAATATACTACGTACCAGTGGCAAGGGGTGAAATTATGGGGAGGGTAAGCCGTTCAAAAAACATCGATAATTTTATAATTACAGTGTATTTTAAGCATGATAAAAGTAGCTTTGAAATGATGAAAATGTGGGACTGGGATTTGTAAAAGGTAAGCCGATAATATGGGAATCGGCTTGTATGGACCCTTTGTCACTGCTACGTACAACCAAAGTACCTAATATTATTTAAAGAAAACCACATTAATTCACCTCAACACTTCCTTGATACAGGCTTTCAAATACGGCATTTGATTGACATCTCCAGGCTTCATAGACCTACCCTGTAAGACCTTACTTATTTCTTCGTATAATCTATCTTGGACTTCAGGTCGTAATGATAATTGGTATAATGTAGAAGCCACGGCATTTGAGGTCTGAAAACATTAAAAATGTCTTTGAAGATGTTTTAGTAAGTAACGTTGCTATGTGGAATAACACAGGCGTATTAATACAGGGAGGTACGTAGGTATGTATTTTGGTTCAACGAAGTTTTACAGTCGGCTTTAAAATTAGTATGAAATAAACCATTTTTAACAGACTAAAAAAAAAGGATGTGTGTGAAGGAGGTTTTGATTATAATAACAAAAGAAGTATGGACAAGTAAGACTTGTCGTTTATTAATTAGAGATAATATACCTGTGTAAGTGATGATATGGCCGAAGGTGGTGATAGAAAATGATGATAAAACATATGTTCTTCTTACCGTATCAATACCAACAAGGAATAGATCTAATGCAGCTACAGCAGCAACTCTTGGACCTGCAGCAGTTACTAGGTCTTGAAGTAAAGATTTGTTTCCTCCATTGTTCTTGAACTCTTCTAGCGTCTTTTCCACATGACTTAAAGTGACACTGCAAAATATGATATTTTTTTATTAATTACTAGCTCTCCGTATCGTAGTTTTCGTAGGGATCGCAATTTTTTGAAAATTAAATATTGCCTATTGCTCAGTGATAACAGGAAGTGCCGGTGAAAGAATTAAAATAGGTCTAGTAGTTTTTGATTTCATTCAAACAAAAATACATATATATATATATTCACTTTATAATAATATTATTATCTATGTTTTATGTTTGGGTGCTTCTGGAAAATAAATAATTTGTTATATTCTTCTAGTGTTGGTAAGATTTTTAGTTTTAAGTTATGGATAAGAATAATATTATGTAGTTATAAGTTACCTCAGTATAGTATCAAGAGCGGCTACATATCGTCTAAACATCGCTGTTGGGTATAGTCTCCACCAAGGAGCACGCAGCTCCAGCTCACCCACAGATAAGAAAAACGTATTGACAGCATCTATTAAACGCTGGCTCTCGGATCCTTCGTGAGCTTCGAAACAGCCTAGTCGTGTATCCAGAGCTATTAAACTTAGAGCTAAAACATAAGATATCATAATTATTATAAATACATTATACCTACATTTAATACAGTAACCAATAGGGTTTGGTTTACGGAGAACGAAAATAAATATTTAAAAATAAATAGGTTTATACACGGTTTAGCTTCAACTGACATATACATCATTTGTTCGCTTATTTTAGGCACAGATTAATAATTAAGTCAATGGGATAAGTTGATCAGTTGGAGAATGTCCCAGGATATAAATATAGAAAATAACACTTACATTCTAATGACCATTTATGAATTTCATTCAAAAAATCTTCAGGAGTTTCCGAATTTTCGTCTCTTACTTGACGTATTCTGAAATAAAGTTATGTTATTATTATTTATAACAAATCATTTAAACTTAAGTCATAGTTCAACAGGCATTATAATCATGTACCTGTTTATAAAATCATCAGCTACCTCAGCCACAGGTTCTGTATATTGTGCGGCTGCACTTGTACTTAGTGCCACTTTTGATACTTTGGTTCTAAACGCAGACCACGAATCACCATGTCTGTCAAAATTAAAAAAATATATATATTACCAGTATGTAACCTAGTATATAAATAAATAATAATGCTTATTTAATCCCACTATAATATTATAAATGCGAAAGTTTGTGAGTATGGATGTATGGATGTTTGTTACTCTTTCACGCAAAACTACTGACCGGATTTGGATGAAATTTGGAACACAGATAGTTTATAACTTATATTAACACATAAGATACTTTTTATCCCGGGAAAACATAAGATCCCTTGGGAACGCGGGTGAAACCGCGGGGCGGAATCTAGTTATGATAATAATCAGTATTAATTCATTTTATTTTTCACTTACACTGCTATCACACCAGCACAGTTTTCTTCGGCACCAAAAAAATCCTTCCTCAAAGTGTGTTTGTAATAATTCAAAGACGGCATTGAGGGCCTGAAGTAGAAGAAAATAATATTCTATGTAAGTCGATATATTTTTTATATCAGAAGGCTTGCCATATACCAGCAGGCAAATAATCCACCTACTAGTAACGTTGCCTATGTACTGTACATTAAGGCAGATTTTCAATTTGGGGAAGGCAAGCACTAGTACCCTGCTAATGTGTTAAGGTTTCGCGATGCTTTTCTTTACCAAAAGTTCAGGTTTACTGTAGGATTAGATAACCAAAACTAATTTCAATATTATGAAACGCAATTTCAATAATTACATTCTCTGTCGGTTTATTTTTAATAAAAAAAAAATCTTGAAATGTCTAGTGCCTGGTATATTATTGATTATTAAAAAAAAAAAATTATAAAAAACCTTTCAGGAGTAACAAAATGTGATGAGATTATGTATAGATTATACATGTTGTGTCAAATGATAATAGAATAGGAGCAGGTAGGTATTTTCCTTTTTTAAGTAACTGGTCAAAAACAACAGATTTAATAATATAATATATTCATGCCAGCTAATACCTACAATGGTACAGCTGGCAGTCCCACGGAGTGAAAGCTTACCTATGTGGTGCACCATCTTCTCCACGAAAGACCCTCTCGACCTCGCTCGCATCAAAAACGAACAGCATGTCCGGACGGCCGAGCAGACCAGCCATTTTGACGCACTTTCCATATTGCTCTTGAAGGGAAACACATACTTTATCGATATGCTCCACAGAATATCCACCTGAAAGAAAAAAAATCAATTTTGATATTGGGTACGTTACGAAAACTTTTATTTATTTTAAGAGAATGGTGCTGATTCTGTTGTTTACGAACTAAATAAATTTAATCTCACTATATCTCTTTCTAATAGTAAATATAAGAAAGGGATGCAAGATATTTTAGTCCTGTCAGTTTAATCCGATCACATATTTCAACGTGAATTTAAGCGCGATCTTTATTGGTCACGACTATTTACCCGTACATTACGACGGCATGGATTAAACTGACAGCATTAAAAATGATATGTCTTTTTTCAATAAGGTTAACTTGAAAGAGAGGTGACTTGTCTAATATTAGTTAAGTTCGTAAACAACAGAATCGACACCAATAGCGTTTGTTTGCTCTTTCATCAGCTTGACAGGGGACAAGTACCCGCGCGTGAGTATGGTTTACAAAGCTCATCGGGAAGAGGGAATGGTCGGTAACGTGGTAAAAAAAATCTAAAGGCCACATACCAGGTGGTACCAAAATTCATTTATTCAGTTTAGGCCCTGTTAAGGCACTTATGAACGTCGAGTTACAATCATTACAATAGACTCTACCAACGGTTCGGAATGTTTGTGGTATAAAAAAAGGTAATTTATATACCTACGAGTAAATAGCGGCCATCATACCATTAAAATAGCGTTCAGAATATAACAAATATGCTAACAAGAACCAATAAACAGGCATAGCAATTTTGACTGAAATGCTTATAATCAGTGAAAGTAAAATTCTCACAGACAAATCTACCAAGTTAGAAACCTAAACCAGCCGTAAGATATCCGATCATTGGATTTTCACTGGCAAGTTCCTGACCGCACGTTCTTACCTTACAAAAGTGAGAGTAACCTAAGCTTATCGCACGGTTTCTTTGCTATGAAAGGCCAGATTAAATTGCGATTCCGGAATCAGGCTCGCTCGCTAATTACGTTCTTGCGAGGCCGTTATTTAGACATCATAAAAATATCAAGTGTATAAAACACTTCAAAATAAATCTCTGAGGTGTAATGAAATTATTATTTTTATGAGTTCTACATGTCTGCAATAAAATACTACTACGTGAAGAGCACGAATTTGTAAGGTCATTAATTAAATCGGACATCCATTCTAATATTGTAATGCGAAATTAACCTTGTCTGTTTGTTACCTCCGCTCCGCACGATGAATTTACGCACGCAGATAGCCTAAAATGCGGAAAAGGACATGGGCTACTTTATTATTCCGAGAACGCGAGTTAAACTGTGGGAAACAGTAGGTACAATATTAAACTAACTCATAAACTTTATGAACTCTTCAGAACATTTTCGATCATATCCTGAACAAACTGAAAATTAAATCTAACAGTCGGGTATAACATGCACTATTCGTGAAATCTTTGCTGCAGTTGGATAATTATTATGAATTTTCTATTTTCATATATACATTTGTTTCTTGTTTGGGTTTATCTTCATTGATATATGAATATAAATTTATTGAAAGAAAAACTATGCACCTTTACATAAATACTCGTAGTTTTATGTACTTACTGATTTAGGTTTGATTCTGTTCTGTCTTTATTCATTTTCATATATGTGACTCAACTCTAATATATATATTTTATTTGTAATAGTAAATAATAATATTATTAATTGCAGTTACGTATTTTAATCTTTCACACGTCAAGAAAAGTTTAATTTTTAATTCCTCTATAACGTAGCAAGTCATTAGCACCGTTACGTTATAGGAAAGAAAACAATTTCACCAAGATTATTTTCGCATAACACTATACTTAAAACTTCATCAACATTTACATAATGTAACTAAAGATCTAAAAGATTCAAATCTTGACACTAATTTAGTATATTGCTGCTTATATTTTCGTGAAATAATATTTCATAAAAAACATAGCTGGCAATGTATGGAAATTCTTTACAAAATGTCGTTTTATAACGCAATTTTCTCGTTTCCTTTCCCGAGTCTAAAATAGTGGGAAAGTTGCATTACGAATGTAAACATTAAGACAAACTCGTTTATTGTTTATGGTCTGTTAGCTTGCACTGCAAAATGTGTTTCACTTTCCGTACTAATCACCATTTAGGGGTGTACTTCTAAGAGTAATAAAGGAGTACATTTTACACCTTTTAGAAGTCTCTATGAGGTATTGTTATTGGACCAATTACGTAAGATAATGATAATTGATATTTTCTAAATACATAATGAGAATGTTGACTGCTGAATTCAGACTTATGCCGGCCATAGAAGTTCAAGAAATTTCATCAAAAAGTTTGATATATCTCAGGCCCTAATCACAAAATTCCTTTCAATAGTTAAATAAAATTGATGTAATAAATCAAAACGCAAAATGAATCCGTTAATTCAAAAAACGGCCCATAATATAAGGTGCACACATTGTCACGTTAGTGCACAGCGAAGCATGCAACCGTTGCATAAGTAAGGAAATGTATTGCGTGCTTGTGCACGAATTGCACGATACTTTATATCTACATACGTATACGTGTAATAACGACTTACCTACCCGCAGTGTCGGCTACTACCCGTCCAATATAATTCACTTGTGAAATTAGTGCACTTATCAACATAGTTTTTCATGCACGTTTCATACATCGCTAAGTACTTACTTATTTATACGATATCAAACTTATAAGGCGTTGGATGGATATGGTCTGTTGCATGCTTAATAATATTATGAATATAATTTTATGAGTTCAAATGCCCAATATGACCATTACGTTCTCGGAATTCTTCATGTCTAATTGATGAAGAATTCCGAGAACGTAATGGTCATAACTAACCTGTTTATTATTATAACTTAATGATTGAAGTCAACAATACTCTAGTTCACCTTGTCCGAGTCTTTAAAGTCTCAGATTATACTTCTAACCATTGTCTTTGGTCTAAGTTTTCATGAAGCGAAGAGGTCGCTACGGCGTTGATAAGACACCCTACCCCAGGGATGGCGAACCAATGGCACGCACGCGCCACAATATTTTGGGCACGTCACTGATCACAAAATTCATTATGCACTATGAAAAAAGTGTGAAGTACTAGTAGTATTATATGATGAGCGAACGCGAGTGATCCCTACGCCTCTTTATTTACCACAAAATGTTCCTGTTTATTGTAGTAAATAAAGAGTTTTGAGTTGATAGTATTTATTATTAATATTTTCCCAATAATCACAAAGTAAAAATTATTTGATGGCACGTCTATGACCTCATTAAACATTTCTTTAGAAAAAGGGCACGTTGATACGTAAAGGTTCGCCATCCCTGCCCTACCCTATCACGCACGGCGCAGCTCGTGCGGGTTTGATACCCACCCAGGAGGCCAATTCTCGCGCGGGTAGAGATCATCTCTAATTCGAGATATGTTGAAACAAAATGACGAATCTCTAATAAAATAAATTTTTCGTATTCTCGGGATGTCACGCTAGAGAAATGTCGAATCCCTTTCATTTGTGTGCATGAACATGTCTACTTATGAGTCTGGGTGTATTTAGTATTATGTGGTAAACGTATATTGGTTATCTGATTTCCATAGTACAAGTTTTGCTTAGTTTGGGATAAGATAGACGTATTTTCAATAAAACGTGTAGAATTGAATAAAAAAAAAATATTATCTGAGGCGTAAAAAATAAGTTGTATATCAACCTAAAAAAGATTAATAAAATTCACAATAGGTAAGCGTAGAATCAAAATTGCAGCCTTGCCCTAGTCTCGGTTTTCGTAACGTACTCAGGAAGATTTGTATGCTATGAGTGCGTCGCGATGACCAGTTACACCAACAACTACAATGACTCGAGTTTTATTGCAATATAATTACAAATGATTACCTTTTGATGTTGCAACGATACTTACCTCCTAAATTTAGCATGAACGCTCCATATGAAAGCGATGTATAGAATAAAACCCCAAATAAAGAATTAAAAAAAAAGATAGGTAATGCTAAAGATATGGCCCTAAATGTATAGTGCTCACCTAATGAAGTCAATTTTCTATATAGATTATATGATATTTTCAAGACTTTTCTGCAGGTTTTGACGGGACTCAAAACATATTTGGTATATCCAAATATGTTAAAAAAAAATTAAATATACCGCTTGATTTACTTTTAAAGCCAATGTTTATCATAATTTTCTATTTATTTTGAAATTAAACATATATCACGTTCGCGTGAAAAGGTTATACTTAAAGAGACAGATAGAGTCACTTTCGCTTTTATAATAATTAATACAGGTTTATCTAGTTCTATGATTAAGTATATCGTCCCGGTTCCCGAAAACAAAAATGAAATACAGATAGAATAATAAAACATTAGCACTGAACTGAGATATATATTGTGGGTAATTAATTATTAACAGTGAAATTCTACCATCACCTGTTATGATATTCCTACCTTTCACACAATTAAGAGTCTAGACTAATAACAGGTTTAATAACCTTGTTTTGAGCAACAATAAACATATTGAAAGACTAGCTGCCTCCCGCGGTGTCACCCGCGTTCCCTAGGTACCTTATGTTTTCCCGGGATAAAAAGTAACATATATGTTATTCCAGGGTATGATCTATCTATGTGTCAAGTTTCATCAAATCCGTTCAGTAGTTTTGACGTGACAGAGCAACAAAGATATATACATACTCACAAACTTTCGCATTAATAATATTAGTAGAATTGAACAACTATAATGAAACATCATCAAGGGTACTCAAAAACCCACCATAAAACTGATGCGCAATACAATAATAAAAATAACAGTTACTACTTCACGCGTTTCGAAATGTTTCTTTCTAACCAATCAATCAGATGACAGACGCTAGCTTTAGGTAGAAGGTACTTAAATAATTGATTGCTGCTCATATTTCTTAATTTTATTTTTTTATTATGTTTTTGACCACAAGCTCAGCGAATTCAGTGATTATGTGAAGGCGGTAAGCACATAAATCATAGAAGAGAACTAGCTCTAAGTGGAGCTGTTGGAACTCACCAGTAGGAGCTTGGGGTAGATATTCATCTATAGGGTGGTAGCCAACCAGTGGGAGTACAAAGTACCACCGTGCTATGGTTTCCTGACGATGTATTCCTTCACCGAAAAGTTCACCTTATAACATTAAATGTACAGCGTGGGATTTTGTCATTACTCATATTGGCTATACCTACCTACATACAGTAGCTAGGGTACAAGTATTTCAGGGTCAAAAAATAAGGTTTTCTTGAGTCAAGAGAATGCTCAAAGGTCTTGGCCATTAAATGTTTATTTTTAAAACATCGTTCATTTACACGTTTTTTTTTTTTATTATAATAAAATTATTAATTATCCAACAGTTAAATTCCACTATCAAAGAATAGACAATATGCTGTTGTAAGTAGGTACGTATGTACCACTATCATCGTCAAAAAATAACTTGTCTATTTATACCGTTATACTTTCCAAGCTTAGGCGAATGAGAGATTAATTGCTTAATTTACTTAAAAAATTAAATGTGTTACCAGTATCGTCGGAAAAATATAACTTGTCTATTAATACCGTTATACTTTGCAAGCTTAGGCGAATGAGAAATTAATTGCTTAATTTACTTAAAAAAAATACAACATTCGGAGGAACAATACTCTTACTGCATCCATCAAAACTGCACGTAAAAAAACATCGATAAGGACATAAGAATACATAAGCGGAAATGTCGACACATGAAGTTAACAATACACTGACATTCAGAAAGTCTTTAAGCAGTCAGACCTTGCAGACTGCCGGATTCAGTTAAATACTACCTTTACCTTTAAAATAGCAATTATTTGTGGTCGTTAAACAGATTGAGAATTTAAGCGATAGTTTTAAAGAATTTAAACGTAAGTAGGTAGGTACATCTTCCCCATTAATGGGTACATGACGTCAAAACAATCACGATTCTGTAGAAGAGTACAATGATACTAAGGAAAAAACTAAATGTTTGCTGCTATTCAGTGTAATCTAAATTTGCTACCCCAAAGCACAGAATAAGAAACAGTACCTAACTACAACAGGAAACTCTAATAAATAATAATAAGCCTAGAAACTCCTGGTATATTTCCGCTCAGCGGTTTCACCCACGTTTCTGAGGAATCTTGCTTCCGGAATAAAAAGGATCCTATATAACATAACTATGCTATTCTAGGGTATGATGTGCCAAGTTTCATTCGAATTCATTAAATCGTTGATGTGATTCAGACACAAACATCTAAACGTCCAAATTCTAACATTTTAAAATTTCACATAATATATTAGTGGAATAATCTACACTATAAACCACTTACCAACATAAGGTATGAATCTCCAAGTGTTACCAAGTATAGGTAAAGGCTTGGGGCCAGGCACTTCCTCCCATGACTTGACAGGAGAGACGGTTTCGAACACCGAAGTGTCGATGGCTGCAGACGTTGACCTCAAACGCTGGCTGCGTACAGGACATGTCGTTCGGGGTAACTTGCCACCTGAATGTGTGAAGGTTCAGTAAATATCTTTATTAATCAACAGAATTATAGACTTTATTTATCATCTTCATAATATATCATAAAGATCCGTTATAACTGGCCGATAAAACGTGACCCTAATTGTATATTTTTTCTCGATAAACACCTACGTAGCTATTGCTAAGCGATGTAGCGTGATAATTTTGTATCACAAATTTAAACCTAACGGTTCTGATTTTTTAAACCGATAACTTTTGGCGGAATGCTATCATAGAATAACCTTATTATTTTCATTTGCGCCAAACAAGAAAATAAGCTTACAAACAAATCAATACAAAAGAACCAATAATCCAATAAAGGAAAACCACCAAAATAAACAAATAAAATAAACTGAACACAAAAAAAAACTGATTACAAAAATTGAGATTTGAGAACTTTTCATTTTCGTCGTTTGAAAATACGACGATACGAAGCGATCATAAAACATCTTTGGTTACCTATCCCTAGTGGAGAGCATGTTAAAAATTATTGATACGTTCCCTGAAAGACACAACACTCACGACCACTGGCTTTTCTGAAAATTGTAAACTTACCTATTTCTAATCCGCTGTCAGCTGATGCTTGGAAGTATTGTACTGATGTTGACAACTGACAAGCTGGTAACTTTAGCGGCCATTTCACTATAGGAATCCGAGACCTCATGTTGCTTCAGCCCTATAATAATAGAATCTATGATAATTATGATATTGCCTTGCTGAACTTAAATTAAGTTTAAGTTTAACTTTTCAATATTATGTGATACAACTTCTACAAGATTTCAGCTTAGTAATATATGACTAACTTCGAAATTATATATATGTTCAAACACATCAGTTCAATAACCTACTCGATCGATCGAATAGGAGACGTCTTTGGTTTGTACGAGTAGAACCTAACGCATATCAAATTGTAAGATTTTCATCAATATTTATCAATTTGATACGTGTAAGGTGTCTTGTATGTTAAAAATCAATAGAGGAGTGGATACTCTTTAGAGACATAAAAATATATATTATCTATTGTAACCTAATAAACGTATTGAGTCTTGCATTATTTTACCTCTGTATACTTGAAAATCCGTAGCTAATTAAAGGCCCCA
Organism: Tethea ocularis; assembly: GCA_963555595.1. NCBI lineage: Eukaryota > Metazoa > Arthropoda > Insecta > Lepidoptera > Drepanidae > Tethea > Tethea ocularis. The sequence continues at coordinate 5,225,746 of OY741975.1, forward strand.
CGATAGAATTTTCTACGGGCTCCGCGCTTGCTTAATCCGGCACTGGTTGGAGGAGGAGGATTATACTTTTATGCTGATGCTGTATCGATCCACTGTCTTGGAGCACAAACAAAAAGGTAAAAAACTTCATTGAATTCTCACCGGTTTTCTGCAATTCTGTTATTAATGGTACCTACTTTTTTAACTTTCGCGAAATAATTCTAGTCCTGTTTTATTTTTGGATTGACCCGTTCGGTGCCCTAAGCGTGAGTAACCCTGAAGCCAAGTTCATTACCAGTTTACGCAATAGCCCTCTGAATGGAAATCTGTAGGCCTTGTATAATAAATTTTAACGATTTGAATCGTTAACGTAAGCAATTTTTTAATAAGATGAGTTCTATAAAATTATAAAAGAGATATATTATTATTAATAATAAAGAATACAATTTTCAAGTAAAAATATACTTCAGATTAAGGTTCACTTCATTTACAATTCGATACATCAAAATGACTCGTACTAGCTACTGAAGATGAAAAATAGGAGCCTTGCGATTCTGTAAACTACCCATGGCTGTCAGCCGGAACTGCAATTCAGCACCCCCAAATAATCACTATAATTACATCCTGTGAGGAAGTCGAAAATACATCCGAATTCTTTTACTTCCGTTAACCGTTTTATAATAAACTAGCTTCCACCCCGCGGTTTCACCCCCGAGGAATCTTATGATTTTCCGGGATAAAAAATAACCTATATCATATTATGTTATTCTAGAGTTCTATCTATATGCTATGTTTCATCCAAATCTGTTCTATAGATTTTAAGTGAAAGAGTAACAAACATCCATACATACCTACATCCTCACAGACTTTCGCATTTTGAACTTCATCTATTGGCTTAGTTTTTTACCTAACAAACACTCCATGGTGCCTTTCTCCATGTGGTACAGTTAAAATACTGATAACATCATCAACTTTACGGATCCTCTCCAGCTTATCTATGAAGCCAAGTAGGTCCGGTTTTAATATCACACAAAATAAAACCTGTTTGATGCCAAGCCTTTGTTTGACTCTACTCGTTGTATCTATATTATTTAAACGGTCTACGAGTAGCAATACCATTGAGGGACGTCTCACATTTTACGATCTTTGTTTTATGGTCATGCCTTTAGGTGATGGTGAGGAGGTGTGATAATAAACCTTACCTTCATTGCAACATTAATTAGAGACTAAAAGCGCAGAATTTATTATAATTATTAAAATGAGCTAAATTATTGGAACGTAAATAAGATTGCCATTATTTTTTGCCTTTCTTAAGCTGTAAAATTAAAAAATCACTGCATAAACAAACCTTGAAATGTATGCACCTATACGAGTATTGAAAACACACGCGTGATATTAAAACCTTCTCCTCTTCTACCTGACCTTGGCGCCATTGACCTCCAATGATAGACCCTGTTGCATACATTATGTCAAAAAAGTTAATCGTCAATTTAAAAACCCACATTAAATATTGAATTTATATATGTCGGATCTACTGCTTTCACTGATAGTTACTTCCTTAATTTGTAAAATAATTATAATTTATTTATGATTTATAAAAGAAGCAGGTCGATATAGTTTTCGATATGAATAATTAAAGGAGGTCAAAACTTTTGTCAAAATTATCGTAACTTTTTTCACAATAGGAACCAGTAATAGAATGATTACGATAAATAATATATGCACTATGTCTTTGATATGATGATGATGACGATTTTTTTTGTGGTTTTTTTTTTGCAAAGGCATTTTGTATAGCATTACCAAGGTTGCGTTAGACTACAATTTCAGTATGATAAGTGATGATGTGGTCGAAGGTATTAAGCACACAAATCAAAGACAAGTCGGTGTTCTAGCCCTTCTTAGCTACATACAACGTGGAATAATATTGTGCTATTAGATTCCTTCTTTCAGATGTTTTCTATAACAAAAGCACAAGGTTATTGCAGGATTTGATCCCGCTACCTTTCGCACGGCATGCATTCGACATCACTTCGACTAAGCTATGATAACCTTGCTGTTTATTGAAGAAATAATATAATATAATAATTACACACTTTGATCGTACCACGAAAGATAATTAAAACGTTAAATTACTCAAAACACCCCAAGGTTGCAGTTAGAAAAGCTAGTAGGTAATTATGCAGATGCAAATCAATTTTATTGTAGCATAAAAATCTCATTTTAATTTCATAAGTGTATACCAGTAAATTTTGAATTAGCAAGAATGAACTGTTAGAATGTAGACACAACCAGTTCAAAATGTTAATTATGCTCGAACCGGCTAGAAAGAGTTCTAGAAAGGCCTTTTTATATTCTAATAGGTTTATGCGAATTAGATTTCCAAATGTATTACTTTTTAATATTTATGGATTTGATGATTTTGTGCTAGATAATGTTGATGATTATTAATTACTAGCTATTCCCACGACTTCACTCGTGTTCTCCCGATATAGAAAGCAGCCCATAACTTTCGGGGATAATATAGCTTCCTAACAGTGAAAGATTTTTTTTAATCGGACCAGTAACACCAGAGATTAGCGCGTTCAAATAAACAAATTCTTTAGCTTTATTATTAGTATAGATTTAGGTTTGATTTTTTATTAAAAAGATAAATTACTAAAATTAACTTAACTAAATGTTCTTCACAACTCTTCAAATATATTGATTTCTTTCCTGATTAAAATCAATTTATAATAATTCTGTATATTAATATTGTTTTTATTAAATGAATAAATATATAATTCTAAGCTGATTAAGTATTTTTATAGGTACCTCATAATACTGAATTTTATTTTTAGTAAATACCTGAAATAACACCGAAAAAATATCTTGAAATTTTCTTCTTTACAAAAGCTTGCACAGTCACATTTCTTCACTGTTCACAATGTTTACAAAAACCCTCTTGAAACAATATAGTTCCCTATTTGTGTTCCCTTAGCATGCCGACAACAGACTGAACCGTTTCCTTGGAAGTTAGGTGCCGGCTTTCTGCGTACGCATCTCCATTGCACTATCGTTGCGTTAACTGTGACGGGAAAATTTTATATAGTAGGTACGTACCTATTTTTACAGATTGTACAGTTAAATTTACTTGTACAGATTTCAATTATTCCAAAACACGATAGTATATTTTTTAGCTATCGGCTAAATATTAATCAGAATCATGAAAGCATAGGTACCTACTATTATCTTTTTATATTTTATACCTTCATACCAACTCAATAACGAGAAAGATAAAATTTTACATAATATTGCTGTAGATATTCGATTTTTATTAAAAAAATAAAATAAGTTATAAGCAACTTTTTATCCCGAGAACGCGAGTGAAACCGCAAGAAACAGGTATTACTTAATATTTCTTATAATATAGCAATATAGGTACTAGCACTAGGTACCTATGAATCTACATTGATTTTAATGAATCAAGTTTCAATTTTTGTAGAAATATTGCGTTCTTAAACGTTTTTCAATATTTGCGTTTTTAACAATTTTTAACTTAAATTATCGTTGTATAATGGAAATAAACACGAAGTCACGCAGTGACACGACGCAGCGCGGGCGCCGACGCAATTTTCTCAGACGGTGCGTCGAGCTCTACATTAGATCGACGAGATCGAAAGTATTTATGATTTGCAGTTGAAATAGATGATTAATAGCACGTACAAAGTGAAACTTTTACTGATGAATCGTTGTTTTTATTTTAATCAGGAAGCTTGTACTTATTTATAAATATACACTTACACTTGGTCTTTTCTCTTTGTAATAGGTACTGGTGCCGATTCTGTTGTTTACGAACTTAACTAATATTAGACAAGTCACCTCTCTTTCATTTTAACCTTATTGAAAAAAGATAGAACATTTTTAATGCTGTCAGTTTAATCCATACCGTCGTAATGTACGGGTAAATAGTCGTGACCAATAAAGATCGCGCTTAAATTCACGTTGAAATGTGTGATCGGATTAAACTGACAGGTCTAAAATATCTTGCATCCCTTTCTTATATTTACTATTAGAAGGAGATATAGTGAGATTAAGTTTATTTAGTTCGTAAACAACAGAATCGGCACCATTGGTGTACATAGATAGATAAACCGTAAAAGATATAGTAAATAACCGATTTTTTTTTTCGTTTTAGCAAAGAATAAATAATATACTACGTACTAGTTTTAGCCTCATCTGCTTCAGTTTTTCAAATTATTACTACTACTATTTACATGTGATTCATTCATTGTCAAATAAATATTTGGCCAAACAAACAATATATGCGCGTGTGCGGCACTTCCTATGTAGTGTACTTTCTATTTTATTTATGTTGTGTGAAATGCCTTATGTTTACGTGACAATAAATACATCTGCTGTAGTAGGAAGTTCTAATTGCCAACAGCAATGTCACGACTGATTATACAACCATAATATTGAACACATGAACTATCAAATTTTTCAGAATCAATTTTTTTTCTAGCCTTCCGCCACGCGGTTTCACCCGCGGTTCCGAGGGATTTTTAGTTCCCGTGGTATACTTATGTATTAATCCAGGGTGTCAGCTACCTCCAAAACAAATTTCATTAAAATTGGTCCAGCCGTTTGAGCAATGAAGAAGTAACAAACATACACACTCACAAACTTTCGCGTTTATATTACCTAGTAGGATAGAACTTCGCTGAGCACGTTTCGAAAGGTTGAATTTGCTGAAAAGAGTGGTATAATTGATTATGGCGGTATAGGCCTGTATTTGATCACAATCTCACCATGGTCGGTGATGATGTAGCCAAAGATGGTAAGCACACAAATTCTAGAAGGGAACTGGGTCTCAAGTACAGCTGTCGGAACAAACCGGTAGGTGCTTGGCCCTAGGCACCTAACCTGAATTTTGATAATAGCCCAATTTGTTTTAAGAAGAATTGTTCAAAGAATTATACAGATAATATTATAAACTATTAGATATAATTTGATTTAGAAACTTTGTCTGCATGTCCGTCTAAAATTAAATATGCATATTATTAATTAAAATTCTTGAATATACCGCTACAGCTGACACAATAAAATTTTGTCTCAAGAGTTTCACTGTATATCATTATCAAAATTATATTTGATTATTCATACAATTACCTATACTATGTATTAAATTTTTATTACACCTTGACATTTTGAATCAATTATAATCGTAGTTTGAAGACCTCGTGATAATGGATTTTTATTACTGCTATTTTGAAATTAAGTAATATTAAATATTATGTATTACGACAAATTATTACCATGACATATAAAATGAATTGCTGTTAGAAGTTTAGATTTAGATTTTTACTTTCTGAATACCAAGCGCATGAGCGACTGAATGGATTTTATTGAAATTTAGCAGATATTATATTTAATTCCTCTTCGATCCGATGGTATAGATCACATTTAGCGATTAGGCCGTCCATTGTAAAACTTTCTTTATTCAGATTAAGTTTTTTGTCGAGTGACAACAAAGTATTATCTTTCTAACGTAAGATGCCACAAGACCGCGGGTAAAAATACAGACGGAATCAAGTACTTAATAGGTTAATGTTTTTAAAATAACAGATAATTACACGGTAAGTATAGGTACCTACACTCATGTTTGTAAAATTACATCACTATGAAACATGTAGGTATTGACTCCTGACAGCAAATAGCATTAGTTGAGTTTTACGACATGAGTAATTAAGATATTTCTTAGTAAGAAGTGCTTAAAATGTATACAGAATCTAGGTAGCCACTCCTAGAGTCTAGATAACTGCTCCTACTTATAACAATAAATATTAAGTACCTATTACATGTATAGTTCCTTACTTAGTTTTGTATGTCTAGTTTAGCTAAGATCACTGTCAAATGCAACCCTAAAACAATACAAATAGTGTTGTTTTTTATATATACAGATACCTGTATCAATTATCAGAATAGAAAATAAATTACTTAACACTAAAAAGTATCTGCTTTGATAAGTAATAATTATAAAATATATTATTTGAGGTATACAATATATTATACCTTCCTACACTTAGAAACCAACCAAATGACTTATTAAAATGTATTTGAAAGAATTATGCGTATAAACAGTACACATACCTATGTGTCGCTATGTACTCAAAGAAATGAATATATTGAACGGCCGTCAACTATTATTGAGTTTACATAACTCAATATTAACTAAGGATACGCAATATTAGCTTTTAAGGTTCCTCAAAGAATAAAACAAAAGAATTCCATATAAAAAATCACTGTACAAATAGATATTTCAACGAAAAACAAATATAGCGCGTACGTGTAAATATTTTCATACCATATTGGTAGAACGAATAGGTAATGTATCTCATATAAGTTTGATTGGCACTTACTTCAATCTTGAAAACACGTGGAAAACTGAATGAAGTGTTAATACCAAGATAAACAATTAACATTGTGAACCAGCTTTACTACCTACTTTAGTAAATATGTAGTGACGAAATTCTCTTGTAACAACATTTCGTCTCTACATGCTTGAGTTTATGTTAAAAGAAAATAGCCTAAGATTTCCTTAAGTTAGATAGGTTTCTCAGGAGTTATAAAGTAATGATGAACAATTCCACTTCATTCAGCATCTCAGCTACCAGTCCGGCTTGTTATAACCCTCAATTTGAAAATCTATTTCAGAAGCTTTATCATGGTAACAGTTAAAAATGGTGGGAAAAGATGAAAAATATTTTTCTAATTTTATTCTAATGTTTTTAAAATTATATAATTACTTGAAATCCTATTGGTTACCTAATCCAAAGTATAGAATTAGAAATGAAGATGATTTAAAGAAAGTTACAAAACTTACATTTGTGGTTGTGTTTATGTATTTCATAATTTTCAACACAATGGTAATGACTAAAAACGTGGGTAAACCGCAATTTTCTTTGTGCCAACTATTAACGTTATAGGTAAACATCCGATTTCACCACATCCGTGTTTAGACGAGTACCTAAGTACATCGGTAAATTGCTGTAAATAATTATCTGTTATTTTCCTAATAGAAAAGGAATGTAAGGTAAGTGTTGTAAAATATATAATTACAAACCTTTTTATCCTTACGTCGAGCTTGTTTGTATGATTGCGAAAATTAAAGTGTTACGAGATTAGGTATTTTAGTATGATGGATTAGTGGAATGAATTTGTAGTAGGTATGTTGGCTTCCTGAAAGGGGTCTCATTTTGTTTCATCTTTTTTTTTCCTATTTATTTTGACACAAAAAACAATTGGTAGGGCCCTGGATATATGTACGTTACACATTATATTAAATGCCATCGCAACGTGAACTCAAACCCAAAAATAATTAAATGTATTCAGTTTAGGCACGTTTAGGCTATGAACGACGAAAGTTACCTATAATTTACTCTATCACCAGTTCGGAAAAAAAATTGCATGCCCATATCCAAATTGCATACCTACCTATTTTTTATTTCCTTACTTTTGTAACTATTAATAAATAATTTAAGCTTTTATAAGTCCTTAGTATCTAAGTCGCAAAATGTATTTTAAAAAAAATATTTTATATTAACGCCCTCTATCTGAGAAATCAGAAACTACCATTACATTTCACGACCGCTCACTGTAGCGCCACACCTGAAGGTACGGGGCGCCGACACCATAAATCATACATTATATATTATAGGCCGACACTTCGGCGGCTAAACCATAGCGAAATAGCTGAAACATGATTAAAGTTTTCAACCCCCCATATCTGCGCCATTAAAAAAAAATCATAAACTGAACTCAACAAAAAAATTACATAATCTATAATACCTATAAACGAGCAATTCTTGTATTATTGTATGAATCTCGGAAATGGGTCCAACGATTTTCATGAAATTTAGTATGCAAAGGGTTTCAGGGGAGATAAATTTATTTATTACTTACTTACATCTACTTTTACAGGGTAAATTCCCTGATACAGCTAAATTGATCTAGCTAGGGCTCATTTTTAGAAAACGTCTTTAAAAAAAAAGAGAGCAAAGCTCGGCAACCAGATACTAATCATTATATCAGGTATATTTCTTATTTTTACAAAATTTATAGTGTGTAAAGGATCATACTCATCATAAATGATTACAAAGCTATTGTTCAAAAATTTATTTACATATAAATATCGTCGAATGTTTACAATTTCCCTTATAAAGGACTGATTTTTATTGGTGAGCTATCTACAAAAATTGTAGAATTGAGGCTCGCAATAACATATTTCCTTGATTTGCCGAGCAACTTTGAGCTTTATGTATTTACATAGGTAATTCACATGATAAATGTTGGAGTCTTAATTGCTAATGTAGGTATTTATTTAAAATCACTATAATATTTTATTTCTTAAATTATACAATAATTATTGTTTTTAAAAGTTTGTCACATATAGCTTATTAGGTACATAGTTTAGATTTTCTTATTGTACCATATTTTATAAATCTATCGCTCAATCATACGCAGGCGCAGAGGGCCATCAGGCGCGTACATAAACGTGACAGCATAGTCGAGGGGCTCATGGTGGTATTCCAGGCGGTATCGACGGAGCAACTAAAACCAAAGAAAAAAATAAAATTAAAACATAATATAAAAGATGAAGGCCAATGTAATCTCGACATTAAAAGATTATGTTATAGAGTTTTTATTGTATTTTGGGGATGATTTAGTATTTTTGAATATGGAATTAAAATATCTGTCGTTTTCATGTCGTCTTTCAATAAACATTTTGAGCTTGGACACAACAGAACTATATGTAGAAAAGCTGTGTGGTAGTGAAAAATTTAACAATAATCTCAATCTAAGGGCATATAAATTATCCAAGTAATGAATAGGTCATGGAATAGCTATAGGTACAAATTAGAAAAAAGCCAGCTCACCTTTGCTAGCAAAACTTGTATTTCCAGATCAGCGAATCTTCGACCCAAACATATTCTTGCTCCAAATCCGTAGGGCAAAGAGGCGAATGGATGTAAGCGACCATCGGATTCTAACCATCTCTCTGGTTTGAACTCCTCTGGATCGGAGACGAATTGACTCATGTTGCCCGTTACTATCGTTGGGAATACTACTTGAACCTACAAATTCAATATATATATTATGAATTTTGAAAACCTTTACGCAGAAATACCTACTTGTAATGGGATATATAAAATGTTTTAAACTTACGCCTTTTGGAATGTGATATCCACAAATAACATCATCTTCTTGTAGGGTTCGTCCATTGCCGATCACCGTTGAATACATTCTGAAATAAAAAGGAATAGGAATAACAAAATAATGTATAAGAATCAGTTTATGTAAAGAAAGAGAGATTTCTTAAACATAGGTTGAGTCTACTAACAATAGATAATCTGGTACCTACCTGAAGACCTCTCTAACGAAAGCTTTAGTGTAATGTAGCTTGTCCAAGTCAGCAAAAGTGAGAGGTTTGCTTGGATCAGGCAGCACCCGTCTGATTTCTTCAGCCATTTTCTCTTGTTGTTTCAGTCTTGTCGCTGCTTGATATAGAATCGAACATACTGCCATAGATATCTGTAAACATAAACATTTGTCTATTACTAATAGCGTAAAATAATATTTCATTAAATGTTATCTAATTTTTGGTTAATGGTCCTACTAATATCATAAATACAAAAGTTTCTGTGGATGTTTTTTCCAATATATTTTACCAAATTCGGCACATACGTTGATCATAACCAAAAATGACATCAAGATATTACATCCTCGCGCACGCAGGCTTATAACGGAACCTACACATATATAAACATATTTTTGAATGAATATAATTAATGCAATAGTAATTACCGTGTCAATACCGACGAGTATAAGATCAAGAGCCATAATAGTTGCTATTTTCGGGTCGCCTTCACTCTGAAGTACTCGTTCCAGTAAAGAAAGATCATTTTCCGATGTGACTTTTTTAGTCTTCAATCTCTCGAGAGCCTCATTAATGTACCGACTACATAATCTGAAAAGTACAAAACAAACGATTTTATTTCACTGGACTTATTGCATTTAGAAGTGTTTTTTCAATGATGCTGTTAATTTCAAATTAGAATATTTTTTATAGGCTTATTAGAGTGAAAATTTAACAAGCGATTGAAAAATCGGACCTTACTATGGTTTTATATGTCGTAAGGGTATACTATACCTACATAAATATTGCATACTAGATTCCGCCCCGCGGTTTCACCCGCGTTTCCGAGGGATCTTATATTTTCCCGGCATAAAAAGTATCCTATGTGTTAATCTAGGTTATAAACTATCTATGTTCCAAATTTCATCCATCCATACTCACAAACTTTCGCATTTATAATATTTGTAGGATTAACAAAACAGTGATACTTTAACTTCTTATACGAAGATTTTATATATTTTTATATAGATTTTATTCTATATTTTATTTTAACTGATATTCAAAATAACTGTTACATTACGAATTAAATACTGTTATTTTCCAAAATTATTACTTACTCAACAAAAAAATTCATATTGTTCACATATTTGGTCCATAACGGAGTTGGAAAGTATCGCCAGTAAGGCGCTTTCAATTCGAGAACAGCTACGTTCCGGAGTGCGTATTTAGCGGCGTCTATGATGCGTTGCGGTTCCGAATCACTGCTCAGTTGCGGTGATAAACAACCCAACCTCACGTCAAGTGCTACACGACCGATACCTGGAACATAAAATAGATGGCGCTGATATATATTTGAGTTTTTTTATGTAGACACCAGATGGCGACACAGTTTCATAAATTATTTTATTTTATTTGGAAGACCAACCAGCTAGTTATATTAGCAGCTATGGAATTTAATTACGAAAAACCCTTCCTAACAGATGCTTACGCACATTACCCCAGCCATTGTTAGGTCTGACTGACCTATCAACAGGCAGAAAAAGTATTTTTATATGTCATCTAATAAATAATGTATATTTAAGGCCATCAAAATTATAAAGCCTTACAAATTAAAAAAAAACAATATGATATAAACATTATTAAAGTGGACCGATAATCTTGTAAGGGTCGCCGGGAACCGCTGGATTCGGGTAGCGCAGGACGGGCCATCGTGGGATCCTTAGGACAGGCTTTTGTCCAGCTGTGGACGTCTTTCGGCTGACATGATGATGATGATTAAAATCATATTAGCAGCCAATATTACAATAACAGAGCAAAGGAATACCCATCAATACTGAATATACGGTTTCTGGGTTATTAGGCAATAACAATTAAGTTGATTCAACAACAAGTCAGAAGTTGATATTTAGCGGCACTCATGAGCACTTTAACAGTAAGTACCTACGTAGTATATAATTACTGTAGATCTACAATGCGTGTTGCATGCTCGCTGCAGCTATTATGTGTCAAAAAAATTAATAGGAATACTACGAACGGGCTTACAGAGGAGGATTTCGTTGGCACACTTTTGGTATGGAACCCTAAAAAAGGTGTCAACAGAAATGGAGGCGGAAGTGAAACTTACACTCAAGTGACCACCTATGTATGTCATTGTCGAACTCATGAGGAAGGTCTCCGTGCTCATCCCTCGCGTTCTCCATGTACTTGATGAAGTCTTCTGTCACATGCTCTATAGGTGCTACGTACTTCTTCACCGTCTGGGGCTGCAAGATCGGTCGTTGGACCTTTGAACGGAATCTTCTCCATTGTTCTCCGTGACTGTGGGAAGGGAAAATGAAAATATATATTATAATGTATGTAAAATAATAGCCCTTAATAGCAGCAGACTACAGACTTTATATAGCTTGATTTCTAATCAATATGAATATTCTGAAGATCTAGGTAATCATTATAATTTGCGTACTAGCTCGACTAAACCAACTACTCATAGAAAGTTTCTCTCTCAGAACATAAATTTTAAAGACATAGTCATATTTTTATGTTTTATTATATCTCTACATAGTATTAAAAGGAAGTCGCTTTTCGCGTCTGTCTGTTTATCCGCTAACTCTTCAACTGCGTATTAAAACCGCATATTGGTGTCAGTGAACTGCCGAATGTCTCACGTAGGTACACCCTTCACCAGGAGAATGGAGATCAAGCTATATCATAATCATACCGAAAGCAGCTTGACCTTGAAATGTTTTAACCTCATTCTCACTTGAATTGCAGTAGGAAGGTAGTAGTCCATAGTCCATATTGTTTGTTTACATACTTGATACCTACACCTCCGAAGGTTTTTTATTCTATTTGTAAGCCTGTTTTCCTTGTTCATTATTACTTAGGTAGGTAACTTTCAAAAGCTCTGTCTAGGTACTTGGTAACATTATAAAATGAAAAATTATTCTGACAATAAAATTGACGCGGCAATTTGAATATCATTTTTAGTAGGAATGTTTGACTATAATTTTATAAGAAAGCCTGAAAGATGAAAATTATGTGCTGAAATTCGTGTCTCAACAAATAGATTTGGATTGATATACAATTATCGAGATACGTTCTCAATTAATCCTATCAATGCTTTATTTAGTAGGTACCTAATGTAGATTTTAGTAAAATGCACAAAAAATGCCATATCGGAGTCTGTATATTCCGAGCTGGTGGTAAAATCAATTATAACGTACAAGTGCCATAAAAGGGACTGAACTGAATAAAATGAATTTTAATTCATGAGAATGTTATTCTATGGGAAAATCACGGTCAGCATCTATCGCTGAACAGTAAATATTTAGAAGATAAAATATTCAGAGACCATAAAACATGGTAATAAACCGCAAGCACGTGATGGATGGCGCATAAAGTGGAAGACAATGCATTTCTATGGTCTCATCTCTTTAGTCCACTAGGCATTTAAACCCAAACGATATAGCAATTAAAATACCACTAAAATTAACGTTATCTATTCATGCTATTCATAAATTATTATTTTATGGCCTCAATCATCTGTGGTTAGGAGCTTATCCATGATACTAGTCTTTGAAAATATTAGGGAGGTAAGTATGTGAAATGTGAATGAAAATGCTTTCTAAAAAACGGAAGATGCAGTTTATGCAGTACACATACTTGAGTTGTTCCCTCGTTTCAGTTTTAATAAAACAAAAATCAAGATTTTATATCGATTAATTAAAATGATTCTTGTTCAATTTGGTATTATTTATCTATCTATTTTAATTGTATACTCAATAGGTAAGTAGGCTAAAGTACACAAATGTAGTAATAAATTCTATCCAAGACCCCACATGTTGTATTCATTTCACAGTATCTATTTGTCACGAACGTTATAGGTACCAGATATGAGTCGGTATGACAGCATTGCTACGAAGAAATCGCTCTTAGAATAAATATGGGCATCTGAGAGCGGCCATTGGCGGCCTACCGTGAGACTATGCGTGAAATACATACGTAGACGCGTTTAACATTACACACGGAAAATACACATGGGCTTTAGGCATGACTTATGTATCTATGAAATCGTCAAAATAAGAAATGGCAAGCATATTATTATTTAAGCTTTTTTTAATTTCCATGACATTAGAAGATATAAAAAATATTTTAACATTTCTAAGCAATATTATATGTCATGCCCACTTTCGGGTATAGGCCTCCTCCAGTGGCCCCCATTTTTTCCTGACTCGAGCTTATTTAGATTCCCTGGTGAGATCACTGGGAACTTACTTCTAGGCTTTGAGTCCTTACAATCTTCGTCTACATTATCACTGACCACGGTAAGATTTTGGTCAAACATAGGCCTATGTTGAACAAAAAAAGCATATGATATTGCTACCATTACTATTGTATTGGTTTTCAATTATTGAAAGTGTTGAAAAAAAGTGATGAAAAAAAGTCCAGATGTACCCTATCTCAAAATCAAAGCCAATATACCTACTGACATATTACTTGAACATCGCGAGAGGAAGCGAGACCTAACACAAGGAATTTCTAACAACAACGAGCTAAGTAGGCAAACACTAAACGAGTAAGTTACATCTTTCTTACATCGAACACATTTTATGAAGTGTTTGCACACATAATTCTACTGAGAGTGTTTGTCTGTTTGCACTGCCCGGCCCTCTGTTTGCTCTAGTGCTTGCTCTGAGCACTATTGAAACAGTGCCTATCCCATTAGCTGATCATCCAAAGAATCGTTATTGTAAGTAAACACATTTACATTATTCGACAGAATGTAGGTACGTATCAGCTTTAATAACTCCGGTACCATTCTGGAGAAATGGGGGGTCGGGACGGGTCGGGACGGGTCACTCGCCTAAGGACCAATTGCTCTAACGACGTATAATATTTTGTTCGCGTAAGGGTGTCGTAGCCACCTCTGGCATAACACTAACTCCCGGATTAAGTAAATTTAACAGATTCTCTATACAAATTCTGTAACATAGCCATATTTACCCGTGGGTTAGTACTATAAGATGTTAGTGTGATTGAACTTGAGAATACGAAAGTGTAAGCTCTAGCAACAAGAGCTATCACAGATAGTTTTTAGTCTCCTTTTAACCTTGTAAAAGGTACTAGGAATAGTGCGCTGTCTTTTATGATCGGAAGCTTAGTGAAGTTAGCCAGTTGTTAGTAACCACATGCATATTCGGGGTTTTCTACTATACTTGGCGGATATTTCCAGATGTCATTATTTAGTTGGGTTTTTCATGCTGATCAAAGGAAACTCAAAAATCATTAAAAAAATATTTGCTTATTGTAAACACTATCATCGAACAAGTTAAATATTTTGCACTAATAGATAAATGTTCATTTCGATTATTGAGTTGGTTCGATAACTCCATTAAACAATTTTTCCTTGTCAAATTCAAACCAATTTTAACAAAATGAAATACATTTTATACATTCTTCATAGCTTTTCTTAAAGCTTGTGAAAGTTTGTGTTTAGCAGGAAATTTCCGCTATTGGCTCGTACCGCGAACGTCCACTTCTATAAGTATGATAGGTACCTTTTTGTCGTTGTCTTAGTTCATCCATCAGCTCTATTATTATACCCTGATATGCAGAATGAAGCTATTTTATTTTCCACATCAATATAATTAGGTTGAAGATTCTATACGAAGATGCGTAACAAGATGACTGAATCCTAAGCTGCTATTCATTAGCTACCTACTGACATGGAGCATGTTTCCTTTAAAGTCATTATGTCTGGGCGTGATGCATTTCGCAACTGGTTATCTCTCGACAGCCACTTTTCGTGATATTATATAGTTTCACAACCACTAAAAAGCAACTCAATACCTACCTACATTCTTGAATGTTTAAAACATTTGTTAAACTTTATTTATCGGTCAATGTTGCTGCTTTAATTTGAAACATTTTGACTCGTTTACCTTCATTTTAGGCAAATTGCAAGTCATTTGAAAAATCGCGTGTATATTCCAATAACTAGGTACATGTAATACAGATTGCATGTTACATTCATCTGATGCATAGGATTGTTTGATTACAACAATAATAGGTACGATTTCTTTTTTAACACTTTTTTCTCCATAATTGGTAGGTATGTATCATTTGCAGATAATAGATATTTGACCAAATTTATAACTTACGCGTTTACTTCATATTTAAGTTCATCTTTCAACGGGAATATCTTGGTATGCGGATCGAAGGAAAGAAAGTCGCATCGTAATGAGCATTGCATTTAGCTTCTTCTCAGACCTACCTACCTACTTTGATGGCTTGCGTAATTGATTAATGTTCAATAACAATAAATCAAATAATTCCTGAGAAAGTAATGTCATTAGATAACGGTAATTAATATATAGGTATTAGTTTAAAGTTTTTGTTATTAGTCATATCGTATGCTAATCACGTCACTCGCCAGCACCGGGCGCTTTCGCTACGCCCTGCTTCCCAAGTGGGCCAAGTATCACTTGCCTACCAACCCACCTAACACTCGAGTGTTTACGTTTTTTTAATTACATCGACAGCGTCGCCCAAACTCGAATCTAAAGTATCAATGGTAGCGCGCAATGGTGAACATACTGCCAGAAATTGTGAATTAATTCGAACCTTAACGGAATTTGTAATCATACTTAGTAAGGCTTTTATTCAACAAACGTTAAGAGATACGTTGAGTTTGTAGGCTTGTGTGCAGCAAAGTAGCCCATACCGAACCGGTCGGCACTTCGACAGGAGGTACGAGTCTTGATTACGGGATTTTTTCGCAGTTCACCCGATGAATTCATCATATTATACCTATGCCTTTTCCTTACTTTGAGTCGACTTTGTATAATCAATCTTTCCACTTATTCCGATTACCTTTCAATCCTCATTCACACCACGGTGATAACAAAGAATGACACAGCACTATCATGATGACTCTAACTAATGAACTCAAATGATGTTATGCATGACAGCCTTGCAACAATGCGACGCGTTAACTGGGTCCAATATACATGACGATGCTTGACCGTCAATGTCAAAGATTTTAGCACCAGCGAGAGTGCAAACTCTTGCTAATTGATACTTCATATATGCCAAAGACTATATGATATGAATAAAGACAATGACGTATAAATATAGAACGTACCTACAGCATAAGGCTGTACTGTTTTCTTTATCTCAACAGGTTGCCAAACAAGACGATCCACCTGATGGAAAATGGTCACCGCCGCCTATAGATTGTAGCAAAACCAGGGGTTTGCTATTACTAACCTCATTAGAGCTCTTATCACGACCTTTTTGAAGTATATTGTAGTGCTGAGGGAAAACCCAGATGCTCATTTTACATTCGAATGGTCCGCAGTAGGAACTTCCGACAGAATTCGTTGAGTACACGATCGATGCAACTCAAGGATGTGAAGATGAACTCCAAATCGTCGGCGAGCTGTGCGATGGTATGGTAGAATGATGATGATGACGAACACTACATTATGTAGGAAGAAATTGGGGTAGAATACAGAGAAGGGCCGTTTTGGGAATTAACTTTGTCTAATTTCTACTGATAAACTTTTCGTCAAATGTTACCGATATTATCTGATTTTTTTAATTTAAGAGTACCAATGAAACGTAACTATATTGAATCACCAGAATGGAATAATGCAATGTAAACATGTTATGAGTGTAGGGCACGTAGAATCGCACAAGCGAATTGCATCACTTATTCTAGGTCTAGGATAGACAATTATCTTGAGTGGATAAGTGATGACATCTTATAGAATATTATGACATATAACCTTCAGTGTTTATTATAATAACATGAATACTTTGACTACTATGTGTTCTGTAATGTGGTTAAGTTCTAAGACAGTCCCCTGTGCCGGGGCCGCATGCAGGAAGACGAAACTGTGGAGCATGTTAGTGCACTGTGCAGATGATGTAGAACCTAGACGGGATTACGGGAGCCACAAACAATGGAAACAGTTTCAAGGATGATTTCGCCACCATTGATAATAGTAAAACCTACATCACTGAAGCCTAAGGAGCTAGGATGGCTTGGGTAAAGGCGGCAGGGGGCACGCACAATATACCCCAAGCGGGACGTCAGTGTAGGCCTTATCCCCCATGCAGAATAAGAAGTGGTTAAGTTTCTATTTGAATATAAATATAATTCGTATGATGCCATGCAGCGTAAAATTTATACAAATATTTAATACTTGACAAAGATAAACAATCAGATGAATATTTTAACTATATTGCATTTTTATATTATTTTACGTGTAGACATCAGAAGTACGTAAGTACGTTATGTGAGAAGAACATGCAAGCTTAGTCTTTCTCACACAAATTACATATTTACATCCGGGAATTTACAATACAATACAAAAATTCTTTATTGTTTACACAACAGAAAAATTCATCAATAAAAACAGAGAAAACAAAAAAAGTATAAACAATTTAGGCGGCCTTATCGCTACAGCGATTTCTTCCAGGCAATAAAAAAATTCAAAGTAGTGAAAGTCAAGTAATGCTAATTGAATAACTTATATAAATTCTCAATAGAAAAAAGTCTCTGAGATATCATAACCACATCATAACGCTCAGTCTGGCATTGCAAAACTACGGATTAAATGATCATTAAAATGCCGTTAGAATACTTGTGTTGCAAACTTTCGCAACATTTTTATTTAAACCTGCCTCTATACAAGATACGAATTCGTGCGTTCTTCTATGTGTTTTTATACGATGGAGTGAAAGTTGAAAGCTATGTTGACATCGGGGTTGAATTCCCATTTCATTTTATTCTTAATCATGTACTTTGTAATTTAATCATTTACGTTACTAAATACTATTTTTATAACAAATAAGGCCTTGTTAAATAACTTTAGAAAGTATACTTAATATAGTAGCTGTTCAAACGCATATCTTGAATTGCTTTTTAACTAATATTATTTATTATCCACGCAATAAACTGTTATTTTACAATCACACTGTTGTATCAGTTCAGGAATGAAAAAATAGCGAAGGATTTTTAACGAACAAAATGTAGGTACTTACACTCCAACAACTCCAGGCAGTTCCCCGAAGAAATCCTTTCTCACTTCCGACTTGTATTTCACGAGGCATGGCATGGACGGCCTAAATGGAGTAGGACCTTCACGCCTGTATATCCTTTCGATCTCATCCGCATCATACACGAACAATAGATCCGGTCTTCCGATCAACCCACCGAGCCGTACGATCCTGCCATACCTATCAAGAAATAGTTGTGTCACTTTCGCGAATTCAGAGATATCAAATTGCCCGATTATTGGCACCATTCGCCATGTATTCCCGAGAATCGGAATAGGCTTAGGGCCGGGAACCTCCGAGTAAGGCTTAGCATTTGCGAATATTTCTTCATTGAGCTCTGCTGTTGGTGCAATTTGCGATCGTTGTCGTTTTGAAAAAGGGCAACCAGTAGTAGTGTATCTAACATTTTTCGCAACAAAAGGGCGCGTATACGCCGTGAATGAGCTGAGAGCACGACCCATGGCGGTTAAGGCCGCATCGACGACTGCGCGCGCGGCTCTGTCGAGATCCACCAATTTACCGTTGCATTGCGCGGGAGTTGGCAATGCTATTCTAACATTGCTGTCATGGACGACAATATAATTATAACGCCGTTCTCTTTTTGCCATAAGGACGTGTGTAAGGGAAGATAACTGGACTATAAAAAGTATCTATATAATTAAGCAAATTAGATGGAATAATAACTTAATTATGTTATTTAATTAATTTTTATTAGGTACCTACTTATGTACTAATTCCAACATCGTAAAAAAATATGTAAATTCCGTATATAGGTAACACTTGCGTGACGCTTTTTGATGGAGATGGAGACTGCTACCATAAACGATTAAGAGATTAAAAAAGGCCTAACATAATTATATCGGTTGATTCAAGAAACATAGGTAAAACACGTTTATTTTGTGTCAGATTGCTGATGAATGCCTAATCTCCTCTAAGTTAGGAAGCTCAGCTAACTAGGTAATTAAGTTTGAAGTCGTCTTATCCAATATTTTAAATCCGAAAGTGAGTTTGTTTGTTACCTCTTGACGCCTAAACGCAACGGGTCAACTAATCGTGATAAAATTTTACACGCATAGCTTACGGCATGAATAAAAACATAAGACTACCTACTTTTTGTCTCGGAAACGCGGGAGAATAAAAATTCCATACTTAGCCATAATTTAAGCCTTAAATCCAGGCTTCAATTATGGCTAAGCGGCAATTAAAGCCTATTATTATAGCCTCCGATGTCCGTCCGCCCGTCTGTCAGCGGACTGTATCTCGTGAACCGTAATAGGTACCGTAGGTAGGTAGACAGTTAATTGTTCATACAAAATGTATTACTGTTGTACAAATAATTTAAATAAAATAAAGTTGAAAATTAAAGGTCAACAAGGTAAACAAAACAAAAAACATTTTTTCCATGTTTTTTGCTCGACCTTAATCGCTGAATTTCATCTAAATTTTCACAGAATGTGTATTTCTTTCTGTTACCGCTATTACATAAAATAATGTTCTATGGTACGGAACACTTCGATTGCGAGTCCAACTCGCAATTGGCCGTTTTTTATCTTTCGCAATACCACCCGCAAATTATACTTTAAAGAATACAAAACTAGCTTATAAAAACATAGTGAAAAGGACGAAATTATATTGTTCTTTGAAAATCCTTAGTTATTGGCAATAGGTGGAAACCTGGACTACTAGCTACTACTAGCTTAGGTAGGTACCTATTCTATAAATATTACCTAGTAATGGAAACCTCTCGACGGCAACTTGATTCTTCGAAATCATTTAGAAAGTTCGATCGGTCATTACTGTGGCGAAACTCGGTTTGGTACTCGATATAATACTCTGTTTGAAATGGATCAGCTATGGAGAACCATAAAACTATTACAGATTTTATCAATTTTAGAGTGATCGGAGTCTGCCAAATGGTCGGACTCGATCCACTGTTACTATAATGGAGGCCGTGCTATAAAAACGTTTCACGGACTTTTTTAAATAATTTGAAAAGCATTTTTGAAAAGTTATTAAAGACACGTAATCATTTCATTTCACTTCACTGATGCACTTAGGTAGGTAATCTAGGTATATCATAATAAGACTAAAAATTTCAAAAAAATTGGTCTTATTTTACAAACGGCTGACACCTTCAAAAAAAATTAAAATTGGTCTATCCGTTCAGGAGCTATCACTATGAGGCCACGACAGACACACAGATACCTACCTACACACTACAAACTTACAACACCCCCGTTTTTCTAACTCTTTGGCTAACTCCTTCGAAACCACTAAATGGTTTTTGAAACGGTTTTCACCGTCATGCAGATTTTTATTCGGATTTTAATTGTATAATTATGTTATTGTATAATATATCGTAAGTAAACATAGACAATATTTCGAAACCAAGTCGCCAAAAAATTACTTTTATGGGCATTTTTTTAAATCTAAATTGCACCCGTGCGAAACAGGGGTGGGTCGAAAGTATTCCTCTGTGTCGTTAGTTAGTACCTATTCAATAAAACGCAAAATAGAACAATACGAATGAAAATAACGAAAACGTAGTCAGTCATGCATGTCACTTCGCAAGTTCCCGCCATAAAATCGAGCACAATGTTTCCAATGTTAGCTTGCTAAACCTGTTGTTTTTTATAACTTACCTTGCAGAATTATTCGAAAAAAATCAAGAATAATTTATATTAAATAACAATCAATACATGTATTAGTAAATATTATTGTTTGATGCGAATGTGGATGTTAATCTTCATAAATGCAGGCTTCCGAAATTGCCATTAACTAGGTTGGTAGCACTGATTGTCAATAAGACCTTATCAGGGTTGGTAGATTGGGACTTATTTCGCAAGTTTTGGGGAAATAAATGTTATTGGAGAAATCTTAAGGAAATTAAATCTTGGGGAAAAATATTCTCGAATACCATTTGATTTTTATCCCAAAACACAAAATCCCTCTGAAACGCGAATTAAATGCTATGGACGAAAATTAAGTAGCTTGTAATTTAAACTTGCGTATAAATTTATATTTAAAATTGCGCGATAATAAATATTTTTATTCTGTTAGTAGTGAGCCATGTAAAAAATAATAATAATAATAAAAAAGAAATAGTTGTAAGATTCAAATATCATCTATGAATCAATCGTTTGTGAGAAACGTATTTTTTTTTAATAGTTTGTTCCGAAAGAGGCCCGTTGTGGAATTGGAGGGAGCTGCTGTGCTTAATTAACTTTATTATTTAACGTACAATACAATAGCTTATCTATTCTGTTTTGATCTTATTACAAAAGTAACTATTTCATTAAAAAAATTAAAAACCGACAGAAAGAAAACCAGCTCATAAATATGACCACGACGGCTCTCTTTCTGAACACACTATACTTATGGGGAAAATTTTGAAACTCATTGTAGCAACCCTAGATCGTATCAACATCACAGAATATTATACCTGTGTTTTTGTCTGATAAGGATGCGATTCTCTCCCTAAAAAAATCGATTAACCAAAAATCAACATGTTTTTAATGTTAGCTTTTATTTGTATAGACATAAAAAAGACATCATAATAATCACTTTACCTACTTAAGTCAAAGTGAACATTACTAACATTAACATGAAAAAATGTGGATACTAAGTACTGAAAACCTTAATTTTATTAATACGTTGAGCTACTAATTTTGAGAAAAAGTCGATTATTTTGCCCAAAACATCGATTCATCGATTAATCGATCTCAGATCGCCAACCCAAGTGTAACAACATTCCATGACAGTCAGTCATGACAGATGACAGAAGTACCTAGTAAACAGACAAATACTGAAGTACATTCCATCCAAAACAGAGCTGAATACAAAATAAAATAATTGTGATTTAATTCAATCTATTTTTCTACACTAAAGTCATGATCTCAGAATTTGCTAAAGAAAGAGTGTTCTGGACAAGAAAAATGAATTTGAAGTTGGTCAAATTCATTGAAAACAAACCTCATATTTGGAATCATAAGCATTCAAAATATTTTTCAGCTGCAGTCCGTGACCACACATACTCCGAATTCGCTTCAAAATACGGTAATGAGTTTACAGGTCAAGCTGTTAAAGATCGATGGACAAATATTAGATGTACGTTTGCTAATTATGTCAGGAAATTGAACGCTAGTCGTGCGAAAGGAGAGGTTTGTTCATAAATTTAAATTATATACCTACGTTTATTTTTACTATAAATATGATACATAACTTTTATCAAAAAGAGAACCGCCTTCAAAAACACTAAAAATCAAAATAAAAACTGATATATGGTCATATTTTCATACTATACATAATTTACAGGAATATAAAGTAAATTGGCACTTATGGGAAGCTTGCAAATTTTTATTAAAAGTAAATAAAAACAATAAGACTGAAAATTCAATAATAGATGATTTTAATCACAATGATGGAAAGGATGTGAGTGCTTATGAATATACCTAACTTGCCTGTTAATGTGAATTAGAAACAGATAAACTCATGATTTATTTTCAGGATAATATTGAGTTAAAAGACTCTAGCGAAGAGGAAGATATTATAACCAATGGTTCAATAACAGATACCAATATAAAATGCAGTGAAATTGTTGATAATTTAATGAATGTGTTTAAAGGTGTTAAAAATGATGTGTATGCCATAGAGAACACTAAACATAGTCAAATTGGACGAGCAGTAGCCAGTAAACTTTCACAATTAAATTCCTATGATGCTGCTCAATTATCTCATAAAATAATGGGAATACTTTTACTCTATGATAGAAACAATCCAATTAATCCTAATAGATTAAAATCTGAAATAAATATGTAGCCAAATGTGTATTTTAAATAAATAATTGTAGTATGTATAGGTATAATATAAAAAATGCTACCAAGTTTCATTTCAATCAGTATTAGAGTAAGTTCCTGTATATGGATTATGTAAACAATGTTGGTTTTATCTACTAAGTATCACAGGTAATGTGTAGGTATGGTACCTACAACTAGAAT
The DNA here is from genome assembly GCA_963555595.1 of Tethea ocularis. Classification (NCBI taxonomy): domain Eukaryota; kingdom Metazoa; phylum Arthropoda; class Insecta; order Lepidoptera; family Drepanidae; genus Tethea; species Tethea ocularis. Next base: position 5,249,182 of record OY741975.1, read on the forward strand.
GTCATTATGTAATAAAGCTATTTAATCAGTTTTGGAGATGATACACCTATGTGGGCAAACTGATCACTTTTTGTACACACTAACTTCTTCATGCATACATAATATGTATGAAATGCACATACCTACGTCTTTGGTCTCACTGGTCTAGGGTTGCTATCTCAAAAATCCGCTAACCAGGACAACAAGTGAGAAAACCCTGGATTTTGGAGCTTTATACCCGGACATGCTATTTATTTGTTAAAGTTACTCAGTAAAATAAATAATTGTTTTTTAACCCGGATTACGAATGAAACCCCGCCCAGACGCTCCACGGACGCGGGGAAACCCGGACAGATGAACAACACCCTACACTGGTCCAACATACAATACAAATATTTGTTCTGGTTGGGAAATAAACCGACAAGTAGTGTCACAGCACAGGATATAATAATATGAATGCTAACAAAGATCATAGGTAGTATAATCATAAAATACTAGTAAGTTCCGAGTTCGCCGAAAGTGAAATAAACAATCTGCGTATAAGCACAGGAGGCGGGAATTTTATTTAAATTTATATTACATATGAGTGTCGTTATCGATATATCTCTTTTTTTAGCGTTCCAATAATTTGTTTAAGGGTGAACCTTCGGTTGGAGCGCGAAATTAAAATTTTATCACGTTTTTTGCAAATTGCAGCTCAGTTATAGGTCGTAAGTTATCAACATGTTATTTGCGAGAAGAATGGTAGTATATTTAATGATTAATAACAAAAGAAATATCAACATATTCCTCCAAGGTATATTAGTAACATTTTCATGAAATAGTCGTATATGTCAGTAATATACCTTGGAGGGATATGTTGATGATTTCTTTTGTTATTAATCAGTAAATATACTAACGTTCCCCCTTAAATGTACAACATATTTGATGTTCTCACGTGTTTTTAGATGTTTCATGCATTGGTTAGTGTTTGGTCATTTATTTTTGACACTGTCAACTACCCTATTGTGTAAAATGAACACATCTGGGGCCATTTATGAAAGAAGTGAAATGAAGAAAGAATAATAATGGAACCGATTCTGTTGTTTACGAACTTAACTAAAATTAGACGAGTCACCTCTCTTTCATGTTAACATTATTGAAAAAAGATAGAACATTTTTAATGCTGTCAGTTTAGTGCATGCCGTCGTAACTCGTAATGTACGGGTTGGTACGGGTAAATAGTCGTGACCAGTGTTGTTCCTGACAAATTTAGGGATGCCGTATTCTAATTCTAAAATTGCCGGATTTTTAGGGAAATCTAAGAAAAATGCCGTATTGTACAAAATATTTATTTGGAAGGTTAAAATAATAAAAAAAAATACAATTGATGTATGTTGTACTATGCGTGTACAGTTGGCAGCAGAGATATGTATACAGCCCAGCGAACGAATAATGTATGTTCATAAAATAGAACATTTACTAATAGATCGTAACATACAGCAAAACAAAGAAGCAATGAGAGAATCACAATAGTTATAGTACAATAACAATTATTCCGGGGATTCCCACACCTCCTAGAACCTTCCAGAGTGACTACAGATTTTAGAAATTAATATCTCGAAGAGAAGGTTGCATTTGGTTGAATTCTGTTGACGTTTATTTTCGTGGGGCTTCTACTTTATCTATGGTTTACAAGTTGGTGCGTTCCATTAAACGAAATATTTTTTATTTACTTTAGTCAATTACCGTATATACCGTATTTATGATGCCTAAGATGCCTGAATGCCGTATATTACGGCAATTGCCGTATCAAGAACAACGCTGGTCGTGACCAAATATCTTGCATCTCTTTCTGATATATTTACTACTAGCTGTCCCCCGCGGTTCCACCCGCGTTTCCAAATAAAAAGTAGCCTATGCAACCTGATCTAGATAAGGCAACATAATAATTGTCCATGGGAAAACAGTTTTCTCTTAAATATATTCCAACATGCTTAAAAGTTTGTCCTTGTGCTTTATTTATATTGACTTCAGACGATAGGTAGGTAATTTCACAGGAAATTGTACCTATTCGTTTAAATCTATATGGTAAATCTGTGGGTATCATCGGAATGCGAGGTATCAGTACTGTTTGCCCTACTGCTGGCTCAGTCAAAACCAATCGCTACTATGACAGAAATCTAGAAATTTTACTTGAAGTCTGGTTCCATTACATAAATTTGGTGGTCTAATATCTATTTAACATGCATTGTCCTGAATGACTGTCTGACGGATCAAGGCATAGCCTAAACCGCTGATCGTAGAGACCTGAAATTTAGAGGGTGTGTTCTTCGTATGAAGTAGGCATCCTATAAGAAAGGATCTTCCGAAATCCTTAGGGTTTGAAAAACTGGAACTTCTTTAAGATAATTGATGGAAGACGTGTTTTTATTGAAACTCATCGCCTATCGGGGTTAAAAAAGGGTAGAAAGTTATTTTGGGGGTGATTTGCATCGAAGTTGATATCAATACTGCATTTGAACTCACTTAAAAGCTTGGTGCAATGCAATGCATATGACGAACAATTGGGATGAATTTGCTGTTATGTCTCATGACCGTCTTGGCAACAATCATGGGACAAAAGAAAAGTATAAATTAGATGTTACAACACTCTACATTTCTGCGAGTTAGTTGCAGCCGGTCAAATATACCCATTTGTATTTGAAGTATATCGAAATGGAAACCAGTATGCCAAATTTGGTACAGAAGACCAACCCATCAAAAGGTTACGTTTTTCCCAAGATCTTTTCTTATGGTCACTTTGATGCCTTCGCTGATGCCGATGGTGATAATAACACTGATCAGCGTCCAATAGCCAATCTAAATATATAAAACTTTTAACAAAAATTTGAACCGATATCATGGTACCGCAGATTTATTTCGCTTACTTCAGAACTATCATATTAGAGTTCCTAAATAGTTATTTTCTGCTTTTTAGTGCCTTTGAAGGCGGTTCTATTTATTGTTAAAAGTTTATTATTTTTCAATTTTGAATTTCTTATGTGTAATCAATGACTCTCAAGGTCACTGACCTAGGATAAGCATATTAGCGTTGTAGTTTCCATCATCGTTCCTATAACATTTAAAGAATTATCCCCTAACTCCTAACCATTAAGGAGTTGTACCTTCCATCATCAGCTCAGCAACATAAGATGATGACTACCAGACGCAAATATCTGAATAGCTTTAGAAAGTATGATGAAAAACATTGTAAGTGCCTATAAAATTTAAAGAGTTCCCTCGATTTGTCCAGGATCCTATCATCAGATCCTGACTTGGTGACCATGGGACTACTTGTGAAGTATACCCTTCAAACAAAAAATATTTTTCCAAATCGGTCCAGGCGTTATTATATTATTGTATTCGGGGAACATCAAAAAAAATGATTCCGACGAATTGATAACCTCCGCTTGAAGTGGGTTAATTGACTGACTGACTGATCGCGGGTGATATCGCGTGTGATATCGCGGGTGGAAAGCTATTTAGCATTCTATATTAAAGCTGAAAAGTTTATGAAAAACATTGTAAGTGCCTATAAAATTTGAAGAGTTCCCTCGATTTGTCTAGGATCCTATCATCAGATCCTGACTTGGTGACCATGGGACCACTTGTGAAGTATATATCCTTTCAAACAAAAAATAATTTTCCTAATCGGTCCAGGCGTTCGAGTATTCGGGGAACATACAAAAAAAAAGATTTCAACGAATTGATAACCTCCGCTTGAAGTTGGTTAATTGACTGACTGATTGCGGGTGGCATCGCGGGTGGAAAGCTATTTAGCATTAAATAATAAAGCTGAAAAGTTTGTTTGTTTGTTTGAACGCGCGAATCTCCGGAGTTACTGGTCCGATTCGAAAACTACGCTGTCGGCTGGTAGTTTAGCCATTATTTTGTCGTTGATGGCGTCAACGCTTATATTTCTGGCAGCTAATTAAATTAAATTGCCCAATCACACATCCATTAATGTTTTTTTTGGTCGATATTGGCTATATCCGGATATACTCTACAGATCAGGTCTTCTATGTTGGTCACGATTTTACCAAGGTCTTTGTCAATAGGTATTTTTTATCTGATTCAGGTACTTTCCCATCCCCGATTAAATGGAGCTTTATTGGGAAATCTGTGCTTCCTCTACCCACGTGACTCCTCATTTTGGTATACAGTTTCAATAATTCAACAGACTTTCATAATGAGGAAGATTTTAAGCAAGATTTAATAATATCTGCTCTAGTTTCCCTAACAGGCAACGTTTATCTGAAATCACCAGAAAACATGAAAGTTATTCCACCCATGGCTATTTGTGCATTTTATACTTCTGAGAGTTCTATCTAAAGCCTCTAGATGAGCTCTATGAGTCATGTGCACTCATCCCATATTATTAGGTTTGCATCTTGTAAAACCTTGCCCAATGGTAAATTTTTACGTATAGAGCGTACGCTGTCTTTTTCAAGAAATACCGTAAGGGTCTGTTTAGAAGTGAAATGAGCCATCCTTCTACCTGTCAATAGTGTAGCAGCAATAAATATCTGATGATGCAACAGCAATGGCTAATTTCGTTGACTTCAAAACTATCAGATTAGAGTTCTTACATAGTTATTTTATACTTATTAGTGCCTTTGTGGTTTTTTTTTGTTAAAAGTATTTTATTTTTCATTTTTTAGTTTCTTATGTGTAATCAATGACTCTCAAGGTCACTGACCTAGGATAAGCATATTAGGATTGTACTTTCCATCATCGTTCCTATAATATTTAAAGATTTATCCCCTAACTCCTAACCGTTAAGGAGTTGTACCTTCCATCATCAGCTCAGCAACATGTGACGACTACCAGACGCAAATATCTGAATAGTTTTAGAAAATATATGAAAAACATTGTTAGTGCCTATAAAATTTGAAGAGTTCCCTCGATTTCTTCAAGATCCCATCATCAGACCCTGACTTGGTGACCATGTGACCACCTGTACGTATAGTTTCCAAATCGGGTCAGGCATCTTCGAGTAATCGAGGAACATACATAGAAAAAGATTCCGACGAATTGATAACCTCGTCTTGATGACAGTTAAAAATAACAAAAAACTGTTACCTAGGCGACCGCTGTCATCCATTGACAACCGCGTCGCATCGCTCACCCATGCTATACATGCTCCCGCTTAACGTTCTTTTTATCATTGCTCGGCTCCTGAGGGTCGTAGCGTGATGTTCTATAGCCTATAACCTTCCTTAATAAATGGGCTTTCAATTGCAAAAAGGTTTTTCCATATCCCACTGGCAGATCCAGAGATTAGCGCGTTCAAACAAACAAACAAACAAACAAACAAACTCTTCAGCTTTATTATTAGTATAGATAGAAAGAGATATAGTGAGATTAAATTTATTTAGTTAGTAAACAACAGAATCGGCATAGGCACTAAATTAACTAAATAATATAGCCGAAGTATAATACCTCTTTGTATAATACGAACTCAGTGAATACGAATAGCCAAGGCATTGATATATTACCTGAATTTACCTGTCCGAAGAGCCAAGGCTTAGTTACTTGTGCAACCAACAATAAACGAATTATGTTCAAGTTCAGCGATTATGATAAAACTAATAATGTACCCAATTCACAATTCATTAGCATGCTCACTGCGAAGTGGGATGAAATCCTCAGAGAAACCAATGTTTTTCGTTATAAAATAGAGGATGTCCAAGAACGAATTGTAGAAGGAAAATATTTGCTACAGGTACGTACATAATCTTCAGTAATCAACAAACTTAATGAATCTGTGCAATTAAAGTTACTAAACTTTAAAATGCTTAAAATATTTTCAGTTAAACCCTGACAGAAGCATTAAAAGGAGAACACCAGAACTAATACAGAATATTTGTCAGCCATTTGATAAAAATAATTTTAATTTCACAAAAGTGTCATCTAAAGAACTTATGTTTTCTATACAAAGTGAAGATGGTGGTAAGTACTAAGTAGGTATAGATATTCCATTAAAGTTTGCCGCTAAGAAGTTAAGCTGTTTAGAGTATTTGATATACCTAGGCAACAATGACAGACAGGCCAATGATTAATATTATTTTAAATCCTAAAAATAATAAATAAAAGCTCCTGGGCAAGTTGTGCAAATGCAGATAACTTTATTTTCTGTTTACGTTGTAGCTTGGTGCAGGTGACAATAGCCACAGAGATATGACATTGCAATAAGGTTCTACAAGTACAGAACTGATGAACTTTAATGCAAAGATAATTTTTATTTTATTAAAAATAAATGTTGCATTTAAATCACTTTACAGACTCTGAAATCCACAGTCTTCTTGTAAATGTAAGCCCTATATCACGGTATCACACTCTACTCTGTCCGTCCATCAACAAATGTCTACCACAGATTGTAACCGCTGAAAGTTTGCAATTGGCTATCAATATCATGTTCCTTGCTGAGGATCGGTGAGTTTAGGCAAGTATAAGTAGCTTGATTCCAATAGCGAAGGCTCTCATAGTCATCTTATAATGTTGGTATTGTACAACTGCAATTATAATTATGTCTCATAACAATTATGGTTACGAGAGCCATCGCTATCAGAATCCCATTACGAGGCAGTTATACAATCACCCTGCTGTTTCTGTATAGGGCTTATCAGAAACATAGTTCATAAACGGTTAATCATTTATCTAGCATTTTAATTGTATTTAGCATATCAGTACTTAATTACCAAATAAATGTTCTTATTGTAGGTACTCAGTTTATCAACTACAGTCCATCAATACAATGAAATACCTTTTGATGTTGACAGAATGTCAATGAAAAATAAACCTAACTGAATAAGTCATTCAATAACAATACACATGCATGCTTTCATTGCTTGTACCATGGCATAATAAATGGTAGTGGAAATAAATCCATGCATCACATTAAAAAAGTATCTCATTGATATTATACTTTCAGGAACTTAAGAATTGGTTTTAACAGCCTATGTGGACTAGCATCTGTAAACCATTTACACTACCATTTATTTTTGGAGAATAATACGTTGGCTGTAGAAAATGTGGTAAGTGGCCAAATAATACCTAATAATTAAAACAACCAAACATAATATGTAACCATACAAATGGTTTGAATATACTAAAAACATTTTTCAATAAACCATGTCCTAATAAACAGACTATAACACAGCATTCGTAATATCTCGATTCTGTGTTAATTCAGTATTACAGATAACTTTAAATGTGAATAATATTATTACTATTTTCATGGAGGTACTTAACCTACACTATTTAGTTGTAGCTTGGTGCGGGTGACAGTAGTAACAGAGATTTGAAAATGAACCATATGACATTGCAACTAGGTGCATCTGAATCAACATATACTTACTGAATCACAGATTAAACAGATAAACTTTATTTCAGAGATATAATTCTCATTTTCATATCTCTCTGGCTACTATCACCCGTCAAGGTACAATGTAAATAGTGTAACACAGTTTTTTTTTTTTCAGAAATGTGAGCCCATTAAAGGATGTCTCTATTGGTTAAGTAACTACCCGGTGCCAGCATTTTGTTTTGAAGTAACTAAACAAAATTCAAGTTTCATAGCACAAGAGAGCTACAAACTTCTAAAATACTTTCTAAATAAATCAATAGCACATAACATCCTTATTAGTCGAGGTCAGGGTATTAATGAAGATGAAGTGACCAGGTTGCTTATATGGCCCAGAAAGAGTACAGCTGGTGTTAAACAGTTGACAGCTTTCAATGTTGCAGTGTGTGAGTTAAGTGGCTGGTTTCCTGTGTTTAGTAAGTTCTAATTTAATATTTAGTTTGTGATTAGGTACGCTCTTACACACGAGCGGCATTTTGCCAACGGCAGAGGTAAGTGCTGCTGTCGACGGGTGCAGATTGGTATTCGAAATTTAAAGGTCGACGGCTTCCGTTAACTCTGCCGTTAGCAACATGCCGCTCGTGTGTAAGAGTTCTTGGGTTTAAAATAAGTAGGTAGCTATTTTACCAGAATTGATTTGTTTAAATTTTACCTACTTATTGATGTTTTAAGAAAATAAATTTATTTTCTTTCTTACAATAACACAAAAAAGATCAAATATTCAACAAAAAAAGATTCAAAGTTAAGATTGATATTTATATTTCGGACATTTCTCTTACAAATTTTCAAATAGGTAGCGGATGTGAAATCATACACCTACAGACACTACTACCGCCAAATATAGGATGTTATCATATTTTATACATCAATATTTCAGGTTTACTCAAAATAAACAACACTTATTATGGGAACTTGGTACATTGTGTTTGTTCAGACCTTTTTTCCCCTTAAAATGGGACAACTTTATTATGATAGTGTCAGTTGAAAAACTTTATAATGAGATGATAACTTGTGCTATTTCATGTACCAGTTCTCCTGAAGTTCTAGAAGGGGATGGAAAATGATCAAAATGTATGAAAAGTACTGCACATCAATTACAGATATTCCTGTATATAGGAATTATTTAAATTGTTTCTGGACTTTTTTTTAATAATATAATTTATGTTTTAGATAAAGAAGCTTATGAAAACCTTAATGCAGATGACCTTGAAAAGGAAATGAGCAATTGGAAAATTGAAAAATTTCATGAATTATGTGATGAAGTTAAAACATTATTTTAATAATTTTATTGAATTCATTTAATATGGATTTAATTAACTTATACTTAAAACACCTGTAGGTATTAACTCTTGTGCTCTTGTGCTATTGACTACCTGTACCTACATACTTAAAAAGAACAATAAAACAGTAAAAAAATTGAATAAATGAGTTTTAATTGTCATTAAAAAAAAAACAAATTTTTCGTTAAGGTTTACCGATTTATTATGTTACTAGCTTCCGCCCTGTGGTTTCAAGGGCGTTCCCGAGGGTTCTTATATTTTCCCCCGGTAAAAAGTAGCCTAAGTATGTTATTCCAGTTATCTATCTATATGTACCAAGTTTCATACAAATCATCCACATCCATACAAACTTTAACATTTATAATAGGTATAAGTAGTAAGTAAATAGGTGCCTCCTTTATTATCTTTGAAAAATGCTAAAAAAGTATCTAGCTAGGTATTTTCTCGATGTTGTAAAACGAACAAACGGAAGGCGTACGTCGTGGCTCAAAAATCTCCGAACGTGGCTTAACTTGAGCACCAGATACACGCAGCTGTGTCCAAAAAAAAATTGCGCAGAGGGCTCTCAGCCGTAGGTACGAATACTGTTTTTTTAATATAATATAGAGGTAAAGTTGGCTTGATAGTTTTTTTGGATGTGGGAGGTAATTCAAAAATAAAGTTATTAATACTTACCTACCTTGTTGTAAACATTTGTAGCTCGTAGAAATGTTATTGTATGTTGCACTACTTACCCACCTAATAATAAGTTATTTCCACTGATTCTATAGAATTTACCTAGATAAATACCACCTTAAATTAAATTGCACCCTATATAATTACTCACACATATATAAAAGTACCTACTTAATTAAAAAGTTATTAATTACCTATTTAGGCGGTAAGTTATTATGCAGTAGTGATTCACAAATGAACTTTGTTTACTTATCAGTCGATTAAATTGTTTGTATACAAGTGTGTGGCTCATGTTTGATGACTCACGTCTCCCTTGACCTCCACTTGGGGATAAATTACATTTGAGCATTATTATATAGTTCAGTCGGACTTCAGTCACTCGTCGGGCAACGCTCGCTACGTTCAATCGATAGTGTCACGTTATTCAACATGAAACTTCCGTTAATTACAGTGTTCACATTAATTATTTTAGTACAATACAGTGATAGCCGACATGTCTCATGGTTTCCAAACGTATTCGATGCTTTATCCAATAGAACGTCTGAAATCACTAATTACGTACGGGAAAAAGGACGAAGCATAAAACATTACTATGTTGAAAATGTACGGAATAAAATAACATCGTATTTTGGTCCGAACAACCAGACGAAGGATACGATGCATGAGATGATTGATAAACAAGTAAGAATTAAAGCGAAATTTAACGATTATGTTACCGAAGCTCAAGCTGCGAATAAAAAGATTTTTGACATTATAGCACCCCAGGCTATTGACTATGAATGCACCGAGGACGATCCCGCCATTCACATGACTACGCCACAGCTGATTGCTCTACATGGATACCACTCAGAGGCGCACACAGTTGTCACGGATGACGGCTATATTCTCACAATACATAGAATACCATACTCTAAAAAGGCTCAGACCAATGTTAGTCCTCGAAAAACCGTATTACTTCATCACGGCCTGCTCGGAAGTTCCGCCGATTGGCTCCTCCCTGGACCTGAGAAAGGCCTGGCTTACATTTTATCTGAAGCCGGTTACGATGTCTGGATGGCTAACGTGAGAGGTAATACATATTCCCGTGCTCACGTTTCACGGAATATTGATACCTTTGCGTTCTGGAATTTCACCTTTCACGAGGTGAGTCAATATGACTTGCCGGCGGTGATTGACTATATTATGGAGACCAAAGGTTGGGACGTGAAAATCAATTATATAGGGCACTCCATGGGTACAACAGTGCTCTTTGCGCTGCTCTCTACTAAGACACAATACAATAAAGTATTGAGAGCTGGATTCGCCCTCGCTCCTGTGGCCTACATGACCGATATCAAAAGTCCGATAAGGCTTTTAGCTAAGTTCAGTAATAATTTGGAATATTTGTTAAAACTGCTTGGAGCCAACGAATTCCTTCCGCAGAACGCGGTACTGAGATGGTTATCAAAACACGCCTGTGAAATCAATCGATACGAGGAAGTTATTTGTGAGAATTCATTGTTTGTTTTGTGTGGGCACGACGAGAAACAGTTTAATAAGTCTTTACTGCCGATTATATTAGGCCACGTACCAGCAGGGGCATCGACAAAGACCTTAGTTCACTATGCACAAGAGATCAAACACAGTGGTAGATTCCAACAGTTTGACTATGGACCCGAAGGGAATATGAAGCAGTACGGAACAGCAATACCACCTGAGTATCCTGTACATATGATTACGTTACCAATCGCTCTGTTAAGTGCTGATAATGATTGGTTAGCTAGTGACGCTGATGTTACTAACTTATACGTTCAGTTGGTGAATCCAATTGAACATTACGTAGTGCCATTGAAGGAATTTAATCATATTGATTTTCTGTGGGCGATAGACGCACCCACGCTCGTTTATAAGAAATTATTGTTGTTGTTGGAAGAGGGCATCAGCAGGACTTATCCTGATGGTGATATCGATACGAATGCATTAATTGGAGAAGATTGAAATAATGTTTACATAAGGTTTTTTGAACCCTCTTGTAGTTGGTAGCGTACCTATGTACAGTTTTGTTGTAGCGTTAAATAAAATACTGAATACGTCTGCTTGTCTTTTTACCTAATAGTTTTGTTTTGTCGGTTATTAATAACTGATATTTTATTGGTTCAAACGGAATATTCATAATAATTATTCTGGCATAGATACAGGATCTAAAAATAACAATTTGTTTGTTGTATGTACAAAAAAATATGAATGTAGGTACCTAAGTCCTTAATAACCTTTGTATAAGAAGGTAATTACTACATACCTATTATTTAATCTATTCAATAGGCAGTCATTGTTTAACAACAACTTATTTATACATAAGTACCTATATGTAACACAAAATCACAAAACATGCAATCATTATTGGTTCATCAATAATCATAACAAAACAGCATTTCGTTTCATTGTGAATCATTCATGTTGACTATTGTTGACATTTGACCCTATTTAGATCCGGAAACGTACTTTGATACTATAACGTATGTTATATTAATAATGTTATCATTACGGACCATTCAACTTACATATATATGCATTCGGTATATACCTAATAGTAGGTTGGCTTGAGGGCTCCCCGTGGGGGGAGCGACGCCGCCGGCGGGGCAGGCGGTCGATAGACCTTCGAGGAATGTCCCGTAGCCCCGCCGCCACATGGCGAGAGGAGGAACACCCCAGGGTTTTAGTCAGTACGAGTCTGACATAACCCGGCCACTCCCCCCGGAGCGGCCGGGTACTTATCCATGAGGATTTCCCAGGGTCAATAAAAAGGGTCGGTTGCTCGTATATTTTAGTAAGCTCCAAGAGGTGGTAGCACTGTAGCGAAGGTCTAATAATTTATCAAAATATGTAGGTACATGGGCGGTGATGGGCGCATCGTAAACTATAGTCTGACCGCAACCGCTGTACCGCGCCTTAGGTACGCGAGCAGCGAGACAGGGGGGCAAAGCAGTATCTGCCGTCATCGCTCACAGACTTGTTTACGATTATTTTGTTGAAAATAATTTACAGAGCAATATTCTTTTAAAAAATATTGTATTCTACTTAGAGGGAATCTATTATATTTCTATATTATATATTTTATAATATATATTTATAATATATATAAAAGAAAGTCGTGTTAGTTACTCCACTTATAACTCAAGAACGGCTGAACCGATTTAGCTGAAAATTGGCAGGGAGGTAGTTTTGAGCCAGGAGAATGACATAGGATAAGTAGGTAGGGGTAGGTAGGGTAGGTAGGTAAGGTAGGTAGGGGTAGGTAGGTAAGGTAGGTAGGGGTAGGTAGAGGTAGGTAGGGTAGGTAGGTAAGGTAGGTAGGGGTAGGTAGTTAGGTAGGGGTAGGTAAGGTAGGTAGGGGTAGGTAGTTAGGTAGGGGTAGGTAGTTAGGTAGGGGTAGGTAGTTAGGTAGGGGTAGGTAGATAGGTAGGGGTAGGTAGATAGGTAGGGTAGGTAGGTAAGGTAGGTAGGGGTAGGTAGTTAGGTAGGGTAGGTAGGTAGGGGTAGGTAGGTAGGTCCCAGTTTTATTTTTGTTCTCAGGGCAGGACAACGTCTGCCGGGTCAGCTTGTAGGCATATAAAAGAAAGTCGTGTTAGTTTCACTATTTATAACTCAAGAACGGCTGAACTTTGGCTGAAAATTGGTGGGGAAGTCGATTAGAACCAGGAGAAGGACAAGATAGGTAGGGGTAGGTAGGATAGGTAGTGGTAGGTAGGGATAGGTAGGTAGGTCCCAGTTTTATTAGTATCAGTGTTTTTGTTCTCAGGGCAGGACAACGTCTGCCGGGTCAGCTAGTAGATAATACCTAATTGTGAAATAAATCTGTCTTTGTTCGTTATCCATATTTACATTTCAAAAATTGGCCAAGTGAGTATCGGGCTCGCAAGGGTTACGTACCACAGATTATTAAATAGTACTAAGGTACTGGATAGGAAAGGAACAAATCCAAGGATCGCTTATAGGTGTACGCTTGACACACGTCATGAAGTACTTATTTTTGTTTATAATTAAGAAATGGGACTAGTAATACAATAATCGCTTGAGATAATGTAGCGTTCCACCGACTTGTATGGCCGAGTCCATTCGTATTCCACCGTAGGTACCATTGTATTGTAACAATCTATCCTTTATGATTGTAACATTGTTTTAGTTTAGAACCACAGATTAATTAATTGAGTAAAATATATTCTTAGTGACAGATTAATAAGTAGCTATTAGCGGTCCTAGGAAGTAAACAAATAATCGTTCCATGGATTCGTTCCTTCGATTTCTATCTGTACTTTAGTACTCTTTATCATCTCTTTATTAATCTGTGGGCTAGCCATCCACCAGCTGATTGTCTGTCTTGTGTCTGTCATTCATTGTGTTGGTTGAATTATTGATAATCTAAATCTAATGATATTTTTTATAAATAATTAAATAAAAATGGCATTTTTTCGGGGCTGGCGTTACACCGCTTTCATTACTGGGTTCGTTGGCTTTATTGGGATTGCTCTATACCCTATAATAATAAGTCCTATGATAGATGTATCAGAATACAGTAAGTTTTTCTAACCTCTGATCCTATTTTAAATTTGTATATTGTAATAAAAAAATAATGACAGTTTTAGAGACTTAATTTGTTTTTCTAGAAGAAATCCAAAAGAAGGCTAGAAGAAATATTAAACAAGAAGATATTCAACCTGGAAGTAAGTGATAATATATTGAACTGGAGTCGGAAAGTAGCATTAGCTTTGTTCTAAAACTTTAATTTTTATTATAATATCTAACCACAATGACATACAAAGTCTAGATAGAATTGGCTTTCAAATGCAGCCTGAATAGTTGAGTAGGTATATACCTACTTGGCTACAAAGTTTCAACTAAAAGTGGTAGTCACCTAGACAGGTACTCCAAAATATCATAAATGGTTACCAGCTACCACCATAATATGGTTTTCTCATATTGTTTTTCGTGATTGACTGCTCAAGCTATGGCTTTCAAAATCACTAGAACAAAGCTATCATCAACTTATTGTATTGGCCTTGACTTAGGTAGGTACTTATTAAAAAAAAACTCATTTCAGATATGAAGGTGTGGTCAGATCCATTTGACCGTAAGAAACCAGATAGTGAATGAATTTAATGGTGTATTTAATAGTGTAATTATTTATTTAGTATTAATAAATAGTAATTTTTTATTATGACTTATTTTTGCAATTATTTATAGCTCTAAACTATTCCATGGGGGAAGGGGGCACAGGCATGTACCTATGCTAATTTAAAATATAGGTATACTTATCACACAAAGTTAATAATATAATATGTACAACTTATAGTTAGAAATGAAACTAGATATAAAAAGGAAATTTTTATTTTTAAAATTCCAAATATCCCTATCTGGGCATCTTCTCAGCCCTAACACTTTTATACAAAACAGTATCCCTGTTGTTTTTACAATTTCATAAAAAAATAAACCATCATATGAAACAGCGTATTTACATTTCTAAATGTGCTTTTTGCCGCCCAACGATTATTACTTCTAAAGTGATCAAATATAATTTTATATCAAGCTGAGACAAATTTTCTCGCTGCTATGTCAAGTACAAAAACTAATATGTCACTATTAAAATATTTACATATATATACACATACAACTTTATATTTCAATTTTACACAATTTGGGGGTTGTATGTGTTTTATACAAGCCTTTCATGGATACAAGTTATAATAAAAATCTTACTGTATTTTAAATTATATTCTCTCAGTTCCAGTATGTATAAATGACTGTTTTTGATAAAATAATAACACATAGTTTTCAAATAATAAATGAAATATATACTTGACTAATGTGAGCAAATGCAAAAGGTACAATTTAATTATTGAGCGATAACATTTTTGAACTGAGTTATCTATCATATAAACTTAAAAAAAAAATGATTTGATTTTACACTAATAAAATTATAAGAGCTACAAAATAAATGGTGCACATAGATGGATATAATTATAAAATAGTCTATTAATATATTATTGCAAATATAGAGTAAAGACTATAGGTATATCCATTAATTTTGAATATACCCTTATACCTACTCTATTTACTTTAATTTATGTACCAAAATCGCGCACGCCATTATTCGAGTTGGTACTCATCAATTAAATAAATAAATAACAGCATGCACAATTTTTAAAACAACTTCCGTGTGTTGCCATAAGAATATTGCGAAAAAACATATCACAAACATAAATTGTTTAATCCTATAAAAATTGCGCGAAATATGCTGCAATTTCGGTAAATATCTAGATATAACTTCACATAAAGAAATTTACTAAATCAACAAATCCGTTAATAATAATGTAATGGGAAAATAATATGAGAAAGAGATATCTATATTGCTCAAAAGTGCCAGCAAGTAAGTATATAAATAAGTAAATGACCAAGCCACTCTAATTCTTCATAAAAATTTAAAATGCAACCGAATATTATCAAACATTTAGTTTGATGAAATCTACATTAGATTTCGAACATTTATTTTCGGTTGCCTAACAAAAAAAACTTATTTATATTATATTATTCCAATTATACATTTACCCAAATATCAATGCTTAATAGTATTTTCAATGAGACAAAATTTATGGTTATTTATCTTAGTCCACTTAAAAATTTATCAGAAGTTTACACCATTACACCTCAATTCAATTAACCCGTCCACTTAATCATTCAATATTTTTCTCTCTAGAATAAAAATGCAATTTAGTGCCTTCTGTCTTTTGTAAACTAAATTTTAATTGATAAAACTACTAACATATCTTATATTGTTATTATGTTAATAAATTAATACTAATTCCAAGAGTACATTAATATATTTTTGAAGATTAGTTTCAAATGTCATTGTACCTTAAAATTTAATTTGTCATCAGTACCTAACATCAGTGGGTGAATAAACTAATTACATGTTACCCTTGGATGAACATTGATGACCTTGTTTGTTACCTTATGAAATAAAATAAAAAAGTCATGCCAGAGAGTTAAGAGGCGATCCGTTTAAAAATAAAATATATAGGATACGCGAGGAATTTAAAAGTACTTATTATATAAACAGAATGAGTACTATGACCAACTAAACCTTAAAGTTGATTCGAACTTTATTTACTAAAATGGTCAATGTACTTAATCCGTTGGACTAAAATACACAACAATGTGAAATCTAGCAGTAAGCCGCAACTTGTGTCTGTGTGTCGCACGCACACATTAAGAGCTGAAATAATCACAATTTGAAATGAAGCATTGCACAAGTATAATTGAATTAGAATTATTATATCACTCCACGCGGTATCACTTTTATAGGCTATACTTTGTCCAGTCATAGTTAATTTTAACAATAGAAATACATCATTGCAGAAATTCGTCGTCATCACCAACCTGAAATCAAAATTATAATAATTTTGAGGATAACCTGCCATCATTATTTTTAGTAGAATTATAAAATAGAAAGGAGTCTGTCCGTACCTATGTCTAGTTTTCATGGTTAAACTATGATGAACGGAACTTGGAGCACTTTAATTAAAGGACAGGAAACGGTAAGGCGAAAACAAGCGATCAATATAAATAAATCAATAGTTTTTTATTGATATATGTTTAAAACTGACCTGCAAGAAATATTCAAAATCACTTCGATGACAATTGCCTTCAGCTGCAAACGTGAATTTGTGAAAAGTTCCGTCTTCGCATATCACTAAAAGTAAAAAATAAATCATCATAATTTTTTTTTATCGAAGCGAGGAAAGTCTCCGTAATACGAAATTCGTTGACGATTGAGTTATTCGTAAAAGCCGCCTACGGGATTTTCAGGAGGCGTCTCCAGCACCACACCTTCAGTGCATCGAGTCGAGTAGTACACGTAACAGTTACCAGAATGTATATGTACCATGTATGTGCCATAGAATACTAAAGTAAAGAATGGGCACTCATACCAATGCCGTGGTGAAAGTCGTGGGTTCGAATAGTACAATGAGCTTGAGATTTCGATGGCACGAAGGGTAATTTGTAGTTCCCGCCTGTCTGGTGCGCTGGCTACTCATCCTCATGTTAAAAATCTGTCGCCAAGTACCTACCGATGTGTTTTGACACCTGCAGAGAGCCAGTTACCTTCTAGGCTTTGTATACTTACCGCTTTCGGCCCCATCCGATCAATTAGAGGCCGTATAGTAAAAAAAAAGTTCTGGAATAATATTGTTGCCAGGATAATAAGTATAGGATACTTTTGGAAAACTATAAAAAATATAAGGGCGTGTATGCACGGCACTTACCGACGGCAGTATTGTCGTCTCGGAAGGCGCAGAGGGCGCGCGTGTCGGGTTCCGCCCGCGCGGCCGCCAGGTGCGCCGGCGCTCCCCGAGCGCCCCCCGCCCCCCGCGCCCCCCTCGCCCCCGGCGCCGCCCACACGTGCAGCGTGCCCTTGTCCGACACGCAGCACACCAGCGACCCGGACATGTTGAAGTTTATACTGTGCACAATAACACAACGGAAACTTTGTTACTCGACAGTTTTTGCACACAAAAAATATTACCACCAGAAGAAGTGTAAATTAAATTATTGGAGCAGGAATGTAATAAATAAAATTAGCATACATTTAAACAACAAATAAATCTTTGTTCCTGGCTCTATCAATACCTAATGACAAATTCACATTTTCCATCTACTTCTCCACACCTCTTAACAAATGGGAATCAATTGCAAAATAATAGAATTAGAAAAGTTGACGATGACGACGAAGTTTGCGCGTTCGAATCCTAAAATGAGCTTAAGCTTACGTAGGTAGGGTATTTTTTAATACCCGTGGATAGCTACCACTCTCAAGTTGTAAATCTGTCGTCCAGAACCTACGTGTGTGTGATAGCTGCATTTGAGAGCCAGTTCCCTTCTAGGCTATGTGTGCTTACTTCGGCCATTGTGATTGAGGTCAAACATGGACTATAATAGTAAAAAAAAAACTCACCAATAAACATCAGCATAATCGGAGCCCCGTCTCAGCTCGTGCATCATCTGCTTGGTGCTGGTATCCCAAATGCGTATGATGGTACCTCGCTCTGAAGCGGTGGCTAGCTTAGCGCCATTGGCTGATAGACTGAGGCATACCAGCTCTGTTTGGTGGCAACCTACCACAGCAGGCGAGCTTGAATGAGCGCCTTTTACTGCGCGAGTTACGTCCTATGGAAAAATTAGTTGTATGTTACGGTACATATATCAATTAATTATTATTATTATAGTATTCTAAAAAGCTTTTCCTGCTGTCTCAGCGCTATGCTATTGCTTTAGACAACTTACAAATGCCTTTTTAAATCTCATTGCCTCTACCACCGAACGTATTGCGGCTAGTTGTAAATTTTCACAACAAACTAACTGTGCGGAGACTGATCGTTAACATTAATCTTTATATTCTAACATTTAGAATTTTAAATAAATATGGTCTCTAACGCCACCACTAGCATGTGCATGAATATCTAGACAAAGCAGTGTATGCTCTTGAAAAATTCCACCACATCTGCTAAATGCAAATGAAATGAAATATTTTTATTCAAATAGACCTTCACTGCACTGTATTTATGAATTTTATAGTTTAATATTTGCAAGTAGGTGCGACTTTTATATAGTTAATTGTGTCAATTCGTCGTATGCACTATTGTAACTAAAAAAACAATATCATTATAGAAAAACAATAAATCAGTGTCGCTACAGCACTCGCACAAGGTGGTGTTATTCATCACTGCCAATAGCCTCCCATCATCATTAGTGCTAGGTCATCAGCCCTTATATTAGTGGTCCTTCGAGCCAGATAGGGAACTAGTACTAGGTAGTACTTACCAGTAGCTGCAACGAGCCCCGGCGGTGCGCGGGTGCGGCGAGTATCTGCGCGGCGTGCGGCTCGGTGGCGAACGCGACGAGGGCGCGAGGCCCTGCGTGCCGCGCTGCCCCGCCCGCAGCCCCTCCCCCCGCTCCCGCCGCCGCCGACGCCGGCGTGCGCAGGAGTGCCACGCGCTGTAGCGATGGCAGCGACAACACCTGGATACTCGACGATAGCACTACCGCCACTCTGCAGTTATACAGTACAGCGTCAGATTTAGTTTGACGGTGGTGCCGATTCTGTTGTTTACAAAATAAACGAATTTTAAACACGTCAAACGTAACGCTGCCAAATTAGTCTATGGTTAGGCGAGCCTGACCACGCGCAGCTATAAAAACGTCTTAAGAGAAAAGAAAAACGAGTGAAATCTCGGAGGACGCCCTCGACGTGACAAGAGCTCACAAACCATCTTATGGTTGACCACGGATTGCAGACTAGCACAAAAGAATAAAAATTGGCTGTCATAGCCATCGGAGAAGATGTAAGTAGGTAAGTACCTAATAAATAAACAAAGAATGATCTCAAAATGTATTGAGAAATATAGGAACTGAAAATGCGTTTAATCTAGGTTACATGCATCGCGCCGTAGTGATTGATAGCTAAGCCATACACGTGTGGTTTGCTTTGTTTTTGCCCCTTGTAGCATTAACAAGGCTTTATAATCATATCTACTGACGTATTTTGTGGCATTACGAAGGTGAATCACAACTCATTTAAATTCCTTTATTTGGCTAGAGATTAATCAAAGATCTTTCTGTACCTTTTCACGGCCGCTGGTCAGATTCTGAAAAATCTTTGAAGCTGCATTATTCTTGAGTACTATAGTCTTTTCATTCCATAAACGCGGGCGAAACCGCGGGAAATAGCTAGTCTGCATATAAATTCTAAATCGATATCATTTCTACTACATATTTTGATTGGAGAAAGTTAGTTAGCATGTGCAAATACTCGTGGAAAATTCTGCCTACAAGCACTTTTTTATCAACAATAAAATGTTATAAACAAATAAATAAATATTATACAATGATTAGGTATGTGCCTAATTGGAGTTTACAAATTAGTCAAAGCAAATATTGGTTAGAGTGGACAGTAGGTTTATTGTTACTTAAATACGTATGACCGAGATAATGGTCTCAATATTTAAAATACTAGGTTATTCGGTTAAGGTTGTATAATATCTTATCAATTTTTTATATACCTACAATATTCCACGTAGTTTGATTTGTGTAATAAATGCGTCGAACTTGTCCAAGTGTTGCTCGGCATCAAGATCCTACTAATATTATAGACGCGAAAGTTTGTGAGGATGTTTGTTACTCTTTCACGTAAAAACTAGGTACTGAACAGATTGGATGAAACATGGCATATAGATAGATCGTGCCCTGGAATAACATATTAAAGGCTACTTATATCCAGGAAAACACAAGATCTGTCGGGAACGCGGGTGAAACCGCGGGGCTTAATCTAGTGACTTATATATGGGACGTTTTTGTACGTCTATGGATAGCAGGTATATTTATTTACTATCACTGGGGCCTGGATTGCGCAATGAGCAAGCACAAGCATACGGCCCATCTGATGGTAAGCGATTAGTTACCATAGCGAAACTTAAGTACCTAGTTGTGACTTTAGAGTGGTAATAAACGTTAAATAGCTTACTTATCCTTCCTGGCCCTGAGCGCGCGTATGGGCGACTTGAACTGGACCTCGGCCCTGAAGGCGCGTTGCTGGTCGTCCAGCAGCATCAGGCTGCACGGCCGCCGCGCCTTCACCACCAGCAGCCAGTTCGTGCGGAACACCATCTCGCATAGTGACACCTCGCCCAGCTCCTCTTTGCCTGAAGTTAACAACACAACCAATCACCATATTAATCAAAATCACACGTCTGGTGCACTCCACAGGTTAGCCACGAAAACATACCTAATACATACTCGTAAGTCGAGCGTTCGAAAGATATAGTTATGTGATAGAAAGAGAAGCGGGTTGGTATGTTTCTGTACCAAAACACAGATTTTTATTATATTGAGTCTTCTGTATGTATTGCTATTTTCTACTTTGTGCCAAAACCATAGTGAACTGGATTCAAAGTTTAAGTTCAAACTTATAAATCATTTATTCAATGTAGGCCTTGATAAGGCACTTATGAACGTTGAAATTTTATCGCTTTGTCTCAACTTGTTTTGTGGATTTTTCATTTGAATTTATGTAATTACAGATTTATATATTGGCAGCATACAAAGGATCAGACACTCGTGCGCAGCAGGTAATTGCTTGGCGATAGATTAATCATAGTACTTTAATGAAATAGAACAACTGTATCTATCCTATCCTTGACTGCAAAGTCTATCTGTGCCAACTGCGATCTTACCACACTTGGTTGTTACTGCAGTTTGTATATCAATTTGTGAGATTAAGTAAGAGTAAACTAAAATGCAATTGCTGATCTAATTTAAGTCATATGTTAACGATAGGCACAAGAATTTTAAACTGCTCTGCAACTTGAAGTACCTACTGAGAGTAATTTTATGTCAATCTCCTCACGTGATACGTAGGTGATGATAGACTAACTGTGAATGACGTCAAATCGGCGATGCAAATTGGGCTCAGTCTACATACCAGTAACTGAAATAACAAAATCAATACGAGCTAAACTCTACAACGAACTCGTCTCCGATAATTACAGTTTATTTCGAATATAATATTTCTGTCTCAGCTAAATACAAAATCATTATTCATAACCTAATAATCATTAAAATATTACGTTGTTATAGGTCTATGTAGTATAATAAAGAGTCGTCAAGATAAAAAACATGTTTATGGTAGTAGATTTAATATGTTCAAAGAGATAGTATATTTATTAACGTGTCTTTTAGCATACTAAACAGTAGGTACCTACATTATTTCTGTCTGTCTACCCATGCGCCGGGTATCATAGGATACCTATTGCTTCATACACTATAGATACACTAAACTTCTATTCTATTCTAACAAGCTTTTACACAGAATTGAGCACGCCAACCTCTTCGGTGTTCAGAGTTCACTTTTAATGAGTAATGTATATGGAAAACTTGGAGAGTAATATAAATCCAACAAAGAACGTAAACCTAAATTATATAAATAAGATGTTGATTTGATTCATAAACACAAAATAAACAATGCTTAGGTATTTAAATTACGTTAGCTTGGGATTATTATATTTATGCCAAAATAGGCAGGACGACAGCGGGTCAAGAACGGAAAGATAGTATTGCTGTTTGTGATAAGTCAAGGGCGGATATGTCGCACGCCGCGTAGCAAAGCTCATGTCAAGTGGCAATGATCTAGAAACAGCCAGGAAGCTAGATGGTCTCATGGTGCAAAACTGTTCATCTCCATGAACAGTTCAGGGTCTTCACACTGGGACAGAAAAAGACCCGTCGGAAGACCACAGATGTGGTGGAAGGACGACATCGTGAGGATGGTGAGCAGGAACTGGATGAACGTAGTCCAAAACAGATCAGAGAGGAGAATATTGAAGGAGGCCTATACCGTCATGGTTGAAGACTTAAGAATAGAATAGAACTTTATTGTATAGTGTCTATAAATCAATAGGATACATGTATTGTATACCCGGCACGTTATCCAAACTAATACGTAATAGTTACAAGTGTTTAGCCGATAAAAATATCCGTTTGTTGACTAATGTATCTATGACCTTAGATTTCGGTACGTGCGTGCGAACTGTCCGTCACTGGCTGTTTAGTCAGTAGAATAATTCTATTCAATTCCGTAACTTTATTCCAATCAGTTTCAAATTGAAACTGTATAAATAGTGCGCATTTGCTATGACTTATTTAATTCTTGCATTTTTATAAAATTAATAAAAAATGTTTCAAGTCATTCTTATTTGTTTTCATTGATTTCAATGGAAATTTTCGACTTAGTAATATTTCTATCTACAATGAAGTTGTTTCAAAATGAAACTGAATGCATTAAAGTAATCCACACGTACAGAATACGTAATGCATAATAATATTATGTAGATCCTACGTATGTCTCAAACATTAAATTAAGTAAATAACTACCTATTATTTTATTAGAATACGTACGAATGTAAGTCTTCTCAGTTCAAGTGTATTCCGAACCGGTAGTAGAGTCTATTGTAAAACTGTTTCTTTTGACATTCATAAGTGCCTTATTAGGCCTAAACTGAATAAATGAGTTTTTATTTTATTTTGATAATGGACATTAATATATAGGTACTTTGTCATTTTATTTGGATATTTTATGGCAGTTAGTTAGAGATATCGTTTATGTTATTTCAAGGTATGTTCGGTGTTGTTTTAAACTACTAGAAGGTATAGTCTGATCGCAACCGCTGTACCGCGTCTTAGGTACGCGAGCGGCGAGACAGGGGGGTGTTACAGACTGTGTGTCAGACGCATATGAGATAAAATATCTAAAGATGGGTCGTGCGTTATCTCGAGTAATAGTCAGTGTAATTTATTTACCTAATAAATAGTTTTTAATTTTTGGTTTGAATTGTCAGTCACTTTTTCTTTTTCATGTAACAAATGGCTACAAAGATTTTATCTGGCTCTCAAATGCAGCTGCCGGAACGCACTAAACGTGCATGGTGACAGATTCTTCGTGCGTCGGCCAAATGATTAAAAAAAAGCACAATGAAAGCAGCCACATTAAAATATACTCAATCACTACCAGGTATCGGAATTTCACATTAGAATCGGACCAAAGAGCTAAATATAGAAGTTCATTCACACATACTGTACCGCCTTCAAAGATCAACCAATAGTACAGAATTTCTTGTGCATATTTGAATAAATCATTAGTATGTAACCTCATAATCAAATGGAATATTTTGAATTGTCATCATAATACATTATGCTGTCTTTTAAACTCAGAAATGAAACAAACAGGTGTCAAACAGGTGGATTTGCATAATAGGATATTTTGTTTTTATACCAAAGAAAATAAACGATTGCGTTGTACGTAGTATGTATATTATTTACTCTATGCTATTCCTAAGTGAATACTTTGATGAGATGGGATTTTTAGCTGAATCTAAAATCAGGACTGTGGGGATGCGGGTGAAACCGAGGGGTTCTACTAGTGTACAGATCTTTTTTTTAAAAGTATTATTAGTATAGTTCTTAATCAATTACTGTAGGAAAGGTAATGATGTTATTAAATGCATGACTTGCATAAAATTATAATCATTAATCATTGACACACATTGCAAAAACTATAAATACCAAATTATTTATATTTTATGTCTTGAGTTGTCTCATTAACATATCTAAGGAACTTCCAATAGCATATAATAAACATATAACTAAGCAGAATTTGTATTATGATAACCCGAAATGAGAAAGGTTGTATGTTTACTTCTTCACTCTCAAACAGCTGGATCAGTTTTAATGAAATTTGGTATGGAAGTAGCTGAAATTCTGGATCAACACATAGATAAATTTTTATCTCTATGATACATAAGATTCCTCTGGAACCTGGGTGAAACTGTGGGAGGGAACGCTAATATAAAATACACTACCGCCTAATAGTATTTATTGATGGTCAGACAATCTGTATGCACTCAAATTTATCTTGATTCTGAAATATTCATGGATCTTTTTCATTAAAGTCAATAAGTTTATATTCTTTAATCATGCAAAGTAATCAACTCTATATGCTTTATATTCTTTGACAAGAATGATGTGTTCTACAAACAAACTAAAAAATCTTACTGTAATGAGCTTTCTCTACGAGTGGCTCCACATTGTAAACGCG
Organism: Tethea ocularis; assembly: GCA_963555595.1. Classification (NCBI taxonomy): domain Eukaryota; kingdom Metazoa; phylum Arthropoda; class Insecta; order Lepidoptera; family Drepanidae; genus Tethea; species Tethea ocularis. The sequence goes on from OY741975.1 coordinate 5,274,182, forward strand.
CAGGCCGGTTTTCAGGCAGCAAGTGAAGCAGCCTGCAAGGACAAACGTGTTTAAAGAATGACTCAGGTAAAATTAAATGCACCTTAACATAAACTGCATGTCATATGTAATTAGTGTATGAAGTGCACCATATTATTATGATATGATATGTGATGTCTATCCGAGTAGGTATATATATTATACAGAGTATATACTGTAGTACCATAGAAGAGATGTAAATTCTGCATACAAATTTATGAACAGTAACAGTAAACAAACACAATAAAGATTACTGCAGTGACGGATTACTTTTACGTAGTGAATAGCCTGTTTTGAGATAATCTTAGCAAAACAATGTTTGCAAAACAATGCCAATAAGTTGGTGCATGTATACAAGGAACTGTTGAAAATTGCGCTTTAAATTTCAAGTACGTACGCAAGTACGAGATCAAACAAAACCAACGCCCAAACAATAGTGAGCGAATTCGTGAAGAATGAGAATTGCGCGTGGGTGCGCACTAAAAATATAAACAACACGTGGAGTGGTCGCGGCGCGAGCTGCGTGTCGCGCGCCACGCTCGCACCCCATGGCTCCACCACGCAGAGACCCTGCCCCACACCACTACCCAACCACACTCTCAGCTCATCAAAATCATGAATATGAATAATACACAAACCACCGGAGAACAAAGAACTTAGGTTGACGAACTAGGAAGTAACACAAACCTTGGTCCTGATTAAACCCCAGGCTCGTGATGCCGCTGCTCCTCCGGCGCGCCATGTCTCTTCGACAGTGAATTTATCATAAACATTGAGTTGCTTTTTTATCAGTTGTCTTAGTGGACATTTTCACACCAATAATTTTAATACGCACATTTATGTTACATGTTCCCTGTGTGTGATACACAGCTGATTTGATTTGATGACGGCTGACAGCAAAACAACAATGTTGACAGATGAAAAATATTAGAAATATTGGTATTATTACCATTTACAATAAAATGTTGCCATTATCAAAAACCAGTCACTAAAGCTGGTTCTACATTGGGTACTACTATTTTGTTTTTAGACTTCAGAATTATACCTACCTACTTAAATAGGCAATTATTCGTGATCTACATTTGCCGTAACTTTGCCTAGTTCCATATTATCAGGGATAAAAATTCTAAATTTTGTAAATATGGCGATGTTTTATTATTACCGTTATTTTTACCGTAATCGTGAACTGACTTCTTCGTTCTATATTGAAGTCTGAAATTGATATTAGCTCATTTTTCATCAATAAATTACCTATTCGGTTCGTAATCCGAATCGGGCCCGGAATCGGGCGGCCCAGATTATTGTGTTTTTTTTCTATTTATTGACATAATTATTACTGGCTGATAATTAATAGATGTGTTGTAAAGAGGTCATTGATTCCGAAAAAAAACATCAAAAATGTTTTTATCTTCCCTCATTGAAGAAATTTTCTTACAAATCAAAATATTGGCCTCAAAAGCAATTTTAAATTATGTAGGGTGTCAATTAGCAAAAGTAGTAATAATAAATCTAAAAAATATTAACGTGATAATCTAAGGTATTGGCTTTATGTCTCAGTTTTCTTACCTACCTATTGTGTCTTACGTTTTTCCGACCCTACTGGATAGAAAAACCAAAAGATTATTTAATGTATTGCTTGCGTTGAATTCTTACAGAATACCTTCCTGCACAATGGATTTCAAATCTACCACAAGTAATGATTTCCAGTGGCCGTTCCCAAAGCCTATAATTGGAAAGTATGTATTATTTGAATACCTAAATCGCCTGATTGTAAATAGCGAGCAAGAACTTCTGTATGAAAATCGTAGTATCAAAAGATTTATGAATGTTAATACCAAACTTATAAGATATTGTCCAGAATCAGTATAAGTATCGAAGGTACCCTGAATAAGTAAAGAGTGGATGGTACCTTCGTTTTAAGAAACGATTTATCAGTTTTCATTACATGAAATTTGATAAGCACATAGGTATTTATTGAAAATCTTTTTTAAGCCTTTAGCTTAGAGTTAAATAGTTATTTCTATGCTGAGCACAGGTTTTTCCTCTACACAAAATAGAAAACAAACAGATCTTCACAAAATAATCATGTGTCCAGTAACAATTAATTATACCTTGTTGTACCTACATTACCTTGAGGACCTCTCCCCCAGTTATTTTGACTATCGATAACTTTGTTTTGAGTGTGAATGTTATTTTTCGTTACCAGGCCATGTGAGCCTCCAACTCCTGATGCAGCCCCGACGATCAGGCCTGCTGCGGTGGCGCCGTATTGCCACTGCGACGCGCATTCTTACTCTCCCAGAGTGGAGCAGTACAAACAGTTGCTTGATAAGGAACAGAAGCTATGTCAGGATTATGAGCAGTTGAGGAGACAGGTTGGTGGCATTTACCTAACACAAGCCCCAGTGGTATAGACTTTATTCTTGACTAGCTGTTCCCCACGGTTTCTCCCGCGTTCCCGAGGGATCTCATGTTTTCCCGGGATAAAATGTAGTCCATATGTTATTCCAGGGTATGATCTATCTATGTGCCAAGTTTAATCCAAATCCGTTCAGTAGATTTTACCGGAAAGAGTAACAAACATCCATAAATCCATACAAACTTTCGCATTTAAATATTAGTTGGATAGTCGGACGAAGTAATAATATTATCTACTATAATATGTGGAGATTGCAGATGTTACCAGGCAAGGCAACCTCTAAATAATCAAGTTGAAAATCTATCGGCACCATCTAATGCACATCATATCTTATTCTACCTATATATGCAATGTCTTCCAACAACAATACTTGAAAGCCTCCTTCTAGGCTTTATGTGCTTACCACCTTCAGTCACATCATCACTTCATAGACCTTAAGTAGTAGAAAAAAGAAAACTACCCACAGATAAATGGAAGTAAATGATATTACATTTCAGATGGTAGACGTAACCAATGACATTTTAGATCACCCTTGCGATGACCTCGACGGTAAAATGATCACAATGTACCAATCGACTTACAAAAAAAGATGTAAGTTGGATATCCCATTGATTTTTGTGATGAATGTGTAATAAGACCACTGCATAATATCTTGTTATCTTCAACAGCTTTTCCCGTATCCGACTACAGAACTATAATAGCTGCATCTCAATCAAATGCTCCAATACCAATGGAGAGTAACCGACTCGGGATACTTCGGTGTTATAAAGATCCTACTCATTTCACTGAGAATCCTCCGACAGTCAGACCCACAATAAATCCACCGGGGCCAGTACATACTGGCGTTTCACCAAAGACCGTACAAACTTGGTTCACGGACTTTCCTGGGAGGACTGAGTATATGGACACTTATAGTGCTTCCGCGAAAGCCTGTTGGAGGTCTATGCAGAGATTCAAAGAACCAATGCCATCGACTAGACGAAGAGCTGATGATACTTGTGTCTAAGTGGAAAATGTATGGGAGTGATTGTTTACTTTACGATTGAATGTTCAGTCCAGAAAATAATAAATAAGGGAAGATAAACTTTGTTGTTTCAATCCATATTTTCTACAGGCAGGATACATGGTAGGAGTAAATTGAGATTTTTAACAGTTTTTATTAAAATAAAGGAACCCTAAGGCCCGGACCCTACAAAAGAGCCTGCTACTATACTCTCGGATAGTCATTTGTATGAAAAGAATCTCGTTTTGGTGCACTCCAGGCCTGAATTTGAAAGAATTAATCAAACCAGACAAAATTATGGGAAGTAGGTACCTACTTACTTCTAGTATTAGGTACATGTATATCCGAGGGAATTCATGTTTTACCAAGATAAAAAGTTTCCCACATCTTTTTGCTCGACCAATTATGGCTTAGACGGCAATTCTTTTGTGACTTTCAAGTATCTTTTATTTTATATACATAAATAAATATAGTATCGACAAAAACCTTTTTGAGTAGGTACCTGCCACTAGTTTATGCATCCACAAAAAATGTTTTTTCGAAAATCTACTCCTAAGGTGGTAAAATATAGGATCACGTGTGAAACCTCGAGGCTAAAGGTTAGTATTTTTTAAACATTATTAGAGGTAGGTACATAATAATATGTATTTATTTCCCACTACAATATTTATGTTTATGAATACAATGTCTACTCTGTTCTCTGAATATAATATTTAGTTTGTAAGAACTATGTTCGATGCCGGAAATCTTGGAATTATGTTGTTATGTTATAAAGGTAGATTGGTACCTACGTAAAAATTCCGTATTGAAACTGAAAATTTTGAAGAAACACCTACCTAAATAATTATTTATTTCACCCACGATCCCCTATTCTACCCTCTTAGGGGTTGAATTTTCCAAAATCCTTTCTTAGCGGATGTCTACGTCATAATAGCTATCTCTATGCTAAATTTCAGCCATATCCTCTGTCCGCAGTGGTTTGAGCTGTGCGTTAATAGATCAGTCAGTCAGTCACGCTTTCTTTTTATATTATATTTTTGTTTCGTTAGGGATGCGCACTTTACCTACCAGCGTAGGTAAAATTACCTACTTTTTCCAATGCTCTTGAATTGAATTAAATAAACTTGGAATGAAGGGGTTCTAATAATCATAATATTAAAAAACATAGTTGCGAACAATGATATTATTTTTTATTTATAATATCATTAGTTGCGAATCAAAATAAATGGTGGTGGTTTGAAGAATAACGGTTTCAGGATATTTATTTATTTTAAATTGAATAAAATATACAAATTTAAATTAACTATTTTATTTGTAACTTATGTAAAGCTGACACTGTCTAACGTCTATAAATAAATAACTGTATAATCTATACATATTTTACAAATAATTTATACGTATTAGGTAGTTTTACACCGTAAAACCTGAAGCAATATTTTTAGAAAACTTCGGTATGTCATCATATTTCATAAAACTATAAATAATTAAAAATTTAAAGAAACTCTCGAAACTCACTAGAAAATTGGTGATATTTTTTTCCGGCTGGGTGGATTTTCTTGAAACATAGCTAAAAATACTCGATTAAGTCCCCTTTCAAATTCAAACAAATAAAACGAAATCAAAATCGATCCATCCATTTAGGAGTTATGAGGCCACAGACAGATACACGCCACAAACTATAACACCCCTCTTTTTTCGTAGCAGCTCCAAAAATAGTATTATTAGGTTTCATTCACACGCCATTAATTGGCTCTATCAGTATAAAATTTATTTATGAACTAGCGACCCGCCCCGACTTCGCACGATTTTTCTCAACTTTTCTATACATACATATAAACCTTCCTCTTGAATCACTCTATCTATTGATGAAAACTTCATTATAATCCGTTGAGTAGTTTAAAAGATCTCAGCAAACAGACAGCGGAAGCGACTTCATTTTATACTATGTAAAGATTAAATACCTATTAATTAACGCGTGTTATAAATATGTAGTAATCAAATAACTATATTTCCTATAGTCGTCGGATATTTTGATTTGTTTTGTTGGATGGTGGTCGCTGATTTTCTTATTATTTGTTTGTGTTACACTCGAGATGTTCTGCGGTATTACAGATCCAGTGACCTCTTTCATCATGATAACTGCGAATATTAATAAAATTATCTGAAAACAAGGAAATTTTAATTAAATAAGTACCTGTATATAAACATTTACCGTAAAAGAGAATACGGTGTAGATAATAAGTTTTTTTTAATAAATAAAATTACTAGCTTTCAAAATATATAAGGTATAATAGGTGTATATAATTCTTACCTATCTCTCTGTCATATTTTTAACCGACTTCAAAAAAGAAGGAGTTTAACAATTCGTCGGAACCTACATCAATCAAGCAAGGTAGGTACCTACCTACTTCTAAATCTATGAATAAATATAATAGATGTGTATAAATATGTTACTCATTCCATTAATAGGAGTCCTAGTGTAAAGTTAATTGGTGATGAGTTAACAGGATATTTAGGCTAATTTACATAATTGAATACAAACTAAGCCACATATAGAGTTCACTCAGCAGTTGGATAGTTAATATTCAACGAACCACATGCAATTTTCGGTATAATCTCCATTTTTTTTTTATTTATGTACCTCGTTAACTATTTATATTGTAACCGTCGTTTTCCATATAATTTTACCTTCTCATTTCAATTTATTGACATGAAACAATTACAATTTATTTACCTAATTAAATAATTTAAAATCAATGAACACGTTTTAATACCCATGTGCTTTCATTCAATCAACAAAAATAACGATAAATTTACTCACCGCTGTTCTTGCCATACTTTCAATTGTTTTTGACACTCAATATTATTCTACACATGAGGATGTATTGTTTGTATAAGCACTTTACACAGACACAAAGTTGTTTTCATTTAATATAGTATTGTCTATTACTCTATTACACACGTCTGTCGGTGTCGGCAGAGAGCTGGCGGCTGACAGCTGACACACAGTCAAGTCATTCACTCCGTCTTGGCTTAAATTAATGTCCTAAATCTGAGTCCTAAATATACAATCATGTTTTTACAAACTGTTTTTAAGTTTATATTGGATGCAAAGATTATGAACTGAATATTATCTATATTCGTATATTCTTGCAATAAAAGCGAAATTTTCTCTCAATTATCACGATATCTCATGAACTTTTAGCCCTCTTACAGGGTTAAGGGAATCCAAATTTTTCCTAAGAGAAAAAGGGAAAAATATAGTTTGTATGAAAATTTTACTCATCTATAGGTGGAATGGGGAGTAACTGGAAAACCCATACGACACTAACCAATTGTGTCGAAACTAATGTTAACAAATTATGGGTACGGAGTTTGGTATACCCACATAGAAACAATATAGATCTATTTAGATGAATTTTTACTACAGGGTTGTATGTTCTCGTCCAGCTTATGGGTCACGGAAATAAATATATATATAGCAATTATTAAGCCGGGAATATTGCTAGAACTACAGGTAACAGCTAGCTCGTATATTTAATTAATTATTATGATGATTTCTAAAATGAGCATTACACTGGAAACAACATCATTGATTACAAGACCATTTTAGGCCGCGTAGTAGAGTAGTATGCAATAACTTATTACAACAAGAAAATATGAAAGGGTAGATAAAGCTTTATCATACATCATCAGAATACGGTTTCAATAGGTTATCGAAAGTAGTCAGTTCTACTATATAATTATAATTAATTTGTTCGCAAATAGGTCTATAAGTATTAAATAAATCCATCTTTTTACTATCAAAGAACAAGGAATTCAATTCTGTCTCTCGATGAGTTCTAAATAAGACTTCTTCCCCTCCCTTCTGGATTTCCGGCTTCGTTTCGGCCACATCATCGCTGGCTATGGCGACATTGTGGACTATACATAGTACCTAATCAACTAAGAACTATAATGGGTGTACATATAAAACCATTATACATAAAAAAACGTTCGCCTAAAGTTTATATAACAGACTGATGCTTACCTATTTACATCGATTTTCTTGAACAAATCTTATCTCTGCTACTAAGATACAAGGCAAGGATGTCATGTTAATTTTTTTGATCAGAAGCGTCTCCATTAGTGTGTCTAATTATAGTTGTAATTATAACTATTTTTTATTGAGAATTGAGATAAATTTTCATATTTTATTAAATATACAAACACCTAGTTTATAAGTCATAAAGAATTAAACGTGCTCAAATCAGCTGATGCAAGTACCTTGAATCAATCAGCCTCAGAGTAACTACTTATATAAAATTACGAGTAAATCGTACAGCCACAGATCAAGCTACACACTGCAGTACCTTATGCGGTTGTAATAGGCGCTATTTTGCAACAAAAATGTGTAGCTTGATCTGTGCCCGTGTGTACAAAGACGTTAATAAGGTGAGGTCGCAGAGTGCTAAATAGTCATGTGAGCTAAGTATTAGTTTACCTATTGCTTAGGCCCTTTTGGCAACGAGGAATTTTTTCCATTTTTTTTTATGAATCAATTCTAATACATTTTAGGTGACTGAAAATAAAAAATAACATGAGAAAAAAACAACAAGTGAGATCATCTCTTCACACACAGTATTATAAGCTCTCCGCGTCTGTCTGTCTGTAATTTTATTCGTTAACTCGTTCTAAACTACGCTACGGATTTTGAAACCATTTTCACCATCATGTAGATAATTTTTTACCCTACCTACATCCCCATTAAAATTTCGTATATGTAAATAAATACGATATTTCGAAACCAAGTCGCCATAAAATTTACTTCCATGGGAATATTTATGTAAATCTAAATTGCATCTATGCGAAGCCGGGCCGGATCGCTAGTTTGGTATGAAATGAAATTTCTGAATTTTAGGGTTCCTAAATTTCATGTATGGACGAGATGTGGGTGTGCCACTGACTTTGCTCTCGAGCTCAAAGTACATTACTTCTTCTAACCAATAACGTAATTTAATACGTCATTACATGGGGTTCATTGGGTTCAACAGCCATAAATAGCTACGGCGTTTTTTTAGTGTCATTGTGCATTCATTCACAGAGGTCGTTGACTACTTTTGTGTATTTTTAACTTTGGAAATTTTCTATTTTATTTATTTAAATTCTATTTTCATCATCATCATATCAGCTGAAAGACGTCCACTGCTTCATTTTATAAACAAAGAATTACATTAAATAATAAACAAAAGTGTTCTAAAAGTGTATTGAGTATTTTCCATACGAAGGTATAGGTATTATGACTAAGGATTTACAATGTAGTTGCCTAGATTTTCTCTCGTTTCTGATCTAAAAAAATGGACTAATCATTGAATTTGTGTTTATAATTCAATGGGAATAATCAAGGAAATGGTGTAATTTTGATTTCTTGAACGAAGCAGGTGAGGTCTGAAAGGAAGGTTTAATTTTTTGGGAAATTCATCTTAAGCTGTCATCCATGTGACGTCTTCATATTGTCTACGTTAATATTGTAGCTACTGTCAAAATTACCTGTGTTTATTTACTTCTAATATAACTATAATTAATAAAATATGAAATATAAACCCCGAAAAAAATAGTAAAAATGTTGCAAAAGTTACTAATGTTAATTTTGTGTACGATAAACATTCAGCAAGGGCAGAGATGCAGACTCAACTCTCGTATTCATTTCAGGGAGCCGCTCCCAATTATAATAAGAAATGGTATGCTTTTGGAGCCAACAGATAGCTTTGGTAATATAGATTTGTCCTATGGAGAGACACTGACTTTAAGCTGCGAAGGATCAGGACATTTGCTCCATCCCAATGCCAGGCACATAATGACAACTGCCGATGTTGTATGTGAAGGTGGTGACAATTTCAAAAATGATGAGTGGTTGAATGCTCCTGCAGGGTTTTCTATGTTCCGATGTCTTTCCTCCCCTAATTATATTAGCAGGCGAACAGATCGCAGGTGTTTCGAAGGGAACATAATTGTTGAAGTCGGTTACAGTGTTCAAAGTCAATTCTATCCAGTTTACGAAACATGTTTTAATGAAGCTGATCTAAATGTAATTTACTCCAAATACACTCAAAAGCCATACAATGCCAACTTTCAAACTAAAGTGGAACGTCCGTTTTTTATTTCTAACGATATGTACGGGTTTGTTCCTGTCGATACGTTGTTTTCTCCTCGAGGACAGAAAGCAGCTGTAGCCCAATTGGTAGGACCCAATATTGACAATTACATCACAAAGGTTCAGTTCCTTGCACGCGGCCATTTAGCAGCTAAAACTGACTTTGCCTTTGCTTTCGGAGAACGTGCTACGTTCCATTACGTTAATTGTGCACCACAGTGGAGTGGCTTCAATGGAGGTAATTGGAATACTTTAGAAGTTGACCTCAGGAATCATGTAAATATGGCTGGTTACGATACGATTATCTACACCGGTACTTATGGAGTGACCCAACTTGACAATCAGTTCGGCCGTAGAGTAGATATTTACCTTTATACCGATGAGAATAATAACCCAGTGATACCAGTTCCCCAATATTTCTATAAGGTCGTTTATGAACCGAGAACAAAACGTGGAATTGCATTCATTGGTATAAACAACCCTTATTACACACCTGTGGAGGCACGAGAACTATTCTTCTGCGAGGACTTATGTAGGCCAAGAAGTAATTTCTCCTGGTTAAGTTGGCATCCTGATAATTCCCATGAAGGCTATACTTTTTGCTGTACGGTGCCAGATTTCAAGAATACTGTAGGACATTTGCCACAATTCGAAGTCACAAATTTACTCACGTAAATAATAATGATGTTAGTACCTCTAAGATATTATGTAATGATTATAGTCGATGTTTCGCATAATGTGTTTTATTATTATACATCTGTACGTTATATTACCGGGTTAATGTCCTTTATAAATACCTCAATATTAATAGGAACACAAGATAGTACATGTTATCAATAGCAGCATTGCTAGCATCACGACCTCAACAGCTAATTATATTGTCAGATATAATAGGTAGGTTGGTATGTATATAGGTGCAGCACCATGCTCAGACGTCTTTTTTTGGCCTAATTTCTTGTTTAACTTAATTAATTGGAACACTGGTAGATTTTAGTTATTATGTTTTGCATTTTTTACTTCTAAATCTATCTGCGAATCTGTCTACTGTTTATAAGACTTATGATTGACGAAAACAGCTACAGGACTACACGACCTTGACACTCAAAATTTTAGAGTTATTTAAAGACATTTTTTTTTAAATGTATCAAGGATAGTCTTTGTAACTAAAAAAAAAAACAAGCTCAATGATAAGATTCAGATGATTTACTAATGCATCTTTATCTTTATTACTTTCATTCGAACGGACAATCGTAAATTATGGTTATAATTAATTAACTAAATATTTAATTAATTTGTAGCTATTTATAGTGAAAACTTAGTTCTTGATATCCACTCTCTTATTGCTCATGGCAAAGTGCAGTTTGTTAAGTGCGTCTAGTAAAATGAAGCTTGCTTTGGTAAGTAAATTTTTGCTTCATTATTTAATTTACATTATCTTCAAAATTAATTGAGGTCACAGGGGACCGGCGAGCGGGGAGCTTTTTCCGCCAACGCGTTAGCTTGGCCATACAAAGAGGGAACGCTGCCAGCCTTCTGGGAACCTTGCCGTTGATTGGCAGCAGCGGCCGCCTCGAGGAATTTTTTTATATATAGTTTGTATATTTGTTGTAAATAATTGTAAATATTGTATTTTATAGAATAAAGTATCATAACTAAAAAACAATCTTATAGGTACTTGAAAAAAATTGAACCCTTATAAGCTCACTCTGTCCGATAAGTTTTATAGAAATCAACCTGGGTGTGTCAAAAAGTATTAAAACTTATCGATCATTATCCCAAAACTTCTGACGCTAAAAAAATAAAATAAATACGGAATATATTTAAAATTCAAAACCTTGCTCATTGATTACAGAAAAATTCAAAGTTTAATTCTCACGGATAACAGAATGGTACGGAATCATATCCATGAGAGTTCAGCTCGTACTTGACTAGTTTTTTTGTCCATTAGCTAGACTCAAATCATCATCATAACTTACTCTATCATATATTTTTTATGACAAGAATAGTTTCCTGACCTTCCCGTATTAGAAATATTCGATTGGTGTGGTCCGTCCATCATTTATATGAATTAATTATGTTTCAGACTGTACTGTACATAGTATTTTTGGCAATAATATTAATAGTTAAAGCGCAAAGGCCAAACCCACGCAAAGCTAAAATAAACAAAAATGTTTCTACAACAACACCAATGTATAAACGTCAAGAAGAAAGATTGAAATTACCTTTGTACCCAAAAAATACGATGAGATTCGCTGTAACACCACTACCCTACAAATCAAAAAATGACGAAACCAAAGTGAAATTACAAACAAAGAAACCCCTAATGACAAAATTGATTCTGAAAGAGAGAAGTAAAGATATAATTGATAAAATACCTGTAACAAGACGTCCAGTTATGAAAGCCATTGATTCTATTATTGAACCTGCAAAATCTAAAAATAACGCTAATAATAATCATGTTGAAGAAAAGAAGGAAATTAGTTATAAACACTCACAAAATAATGACTTTGTTCTTGATGAAGCATATGCTGAAGAAATTATTGAAATTTATGATGAGCAAGATTTTCCATTATCATTTGAACCAATTATGGAAAGTAATAGACTCAAACGCAAAACTCAAATGTCTGATAAAAATGAAGTAGAAGTTGAAGAAGTCGATGATCGTAATGAATTTATTTTCTTTAACAACGATGAATTTAAAGTACAGGAAAATGATTATCTGACAGAAACCCCAGCTTATGTAACACAGGATTATGAAACGACTACAGAATTGTTTGAGGACGGATCAAAATTGAGACCAAAGAGGTATGTATAGTATTATCACACAGCAGGTCGGTCTGGTCTGATTGTGAATTAGATTGTTTATTATTCTGTGTTATACGGAATGTAATGTTTCTTGTAAATAACTGTTTCAGGTATGTAAATATAATTGAAGAAGAAAATCAAGCGACTACTACATCTGGATTCATATATACCGACCGAGATTTAAAAATGAGCAACAATTTACTGTTCAAAAATATAAACGCCTGAATAAGAATATACGTGCCTAAATGTGACAGAGGTAGTTCATGTTACAGATTGATACGTGTCTAATGTTGTAAATATTCAAGTATTGTAGAATATTGCATCGTAATTTTGTAAATAGTTTGTATGTTATTGGGTAGGTAATGTACAATCGTTTTGATTTTTATCACAGTGCTAATAAATAAGTTAATATTTTTTTAAATTATTTTATTATCTGTAAATTTTTGTAACTGAGGAATGTGCTGAGGATGCAGACAAAATTGCTGTAGGTATCAGTTGTGAGTTAACTAAATATTTTAAGCTGCTAAAAATAATTCAAAATAACCATAAAGTATTAATTATTATTTATTGCGTTCTCTACAAAAAAATCTTACATTTACACAGGCACCTAAAATGTACATCCTTATACTAGGTACAACATAATGGCAAAAAACAATCCTCCATGTGCATTTGTTACACAAACACAAAACATCTCGTTGATCACACTAGCTAGAGAGAAACATAAATAATATGTAACCTAGGGCAAGACTGAGATTCATACCAGCTTGGTAACTATCCTTCACTAAATTTAAAGGGCAGAAAATTAAGAGATTAAAAATAAAGTAACATTTATTGTACTTCTAGATCCTAATAAAATTAGGGTTACCATATGGCAGTTAAGTAATACGAGACAATATTGATTGTATTATTTTATCAAATTGAGGGAAGTCGCAAAGATTCTAATCATATTACTATTATAATAATGAGTTAAAGCTTTTTGTATCTAAAGTAAGCCCAATTCCTCTTTTATGAGTAGGTTCTTACACTGCTTCACGATCACTTACCAAAAATTCTTAGGTGCTTACACAACGTCGTATTTTGGTTTTGTTAATTATTAGGTTTTATGTAAAGTCCAAGATAAAATACGAAATCAATTTCATAAATAAGTAGTTAATATCAAATATCGTTGGTGAATATTGACAGTAATAGTTGAAATAAGCTGTTTCCAATCAATTACACATACTTAAAACTAACATATTAAATTACAATTTACAATGAAAATCTAAGATTACTTCCATCGTTCAACAAAGGAGTTAAAAAAAAATGTTAAATAAAGCGAACAGATATCACTCATGGTAACCCTTTATGAGTTTGACTTGAAGTTGTTCGAGTTGATTCCAGTGTTGTTGAATAGATGGCGTTATTTTATTTCTTGGTAAGTCTGAAGACGTCATTGAGTGGCGCGTACGGCGTCCGCGTCGGTATCGCATTGTAGGCAAATGATGGCTGCGCATCAGCTCGAAGAATCACAACACCTGTTGATAAGAAAATATAAGGTAAATTGCAATAAATATTGTGAACTACTTTCTCTAAAATCTAAAATCGATGGGGGTGGAAGTGTTCATCAATATGGATAACTTGTATTATAGAACACATTCTCAAATCTACTCTATTCAAAATCATTCTGTATTGTGATTCCGCGCCCTTAGCAAAATTAACTAATATGTCACTTTCTACCTGAGGGGTTCACTTTCACTTTGATCTTCGTCTGTGGCGACAGCACACCATAGTCTACATCTTCATACAAGTCCTGAAATGAACAAAAAAGTCAGGTATAATTTTTTAATGTCCAATAAAATATCACAATATGTCAAATTATTAGAAACCCAGTTGTAACATTTTCCGTATAAGATCTGATACATCTGCTTTATTGACTCCACAATTGCGAATATTCACCATAATAGAACAATCTTTACTTTCCCAACTCTCCCTTATTATTATACCAACTCTGTCAACAAAATAAAGAATTCCAGAAGCCATACAATAGAGAACCTTTTTTGAAGCTAAAATAAAATGTTATAGCAACTAAATTGTTCTAAGATCCCAGTTCAAATTACCTCAACCCTGTATCCAGAGGGGTTGTTAAGGCCGAGCTCTCTCAGCGTCACAGCCACGTCAGAAGGTGTCCCGTCCGTCCGCCGGTTGACAAAGGCCACGGCATACGAGTAGTGCTGACCATGAATCGGTAGAATTGGACGCGACCATATTTCGATGCCTCGGTGCTGGGAACATAGCAATAAAAGACTATTATAGAACTTGATAGTTGTAAGAATAAAATTATTAGCCTCCTTGAGCAGAGAAACAGATATTCCGTACAAAAAAAGCTGAGCTATATTATTCTTATGCCAATAAGTACCTTGTATATCCTTCTTCCCTGAATTCCAAGAGGGTCCTGATCGACGTCAATGATCTTCCTATTCTGTAATATCGCCTTATACTCTGGCCTTATAGTCCTCAAGTCGACACTCATCAACAACGGCGCAGCCAGAATCGCCCATATCGCAAACTGGGTCTTGCTCTGCTCGTACGATAAGCCGAAGTTACCGATGATCAACTGAAATATAATTGAAAGTTCTCAAACTATCCTCGTCAACTTCATTTGCATGAATGATTGATGCTGTTAATATTAAATTTGGTCACTAGACTGACCTTTCATAGCTCAATAAAATGTGTTTTTTTTAATACATAGCGGCCAAGATGAAAAGACTTCCAAAATGATCTTTTTCTGATACAAATAAATCTCATTCTCAAATAAATAAAGTTACTAACCATGTCAGGGTCGTTCCAATGTCCAGGTCCTGCGTTAGGCACAATGACGTCCTGGTGGTTTCCGTAGTAGTCTATGATAGACTCGACGGAGGCCCACGAGTCTTGTATGTCGTCGAAGTTGCGCCACAAGTTGCAGTGTTCGATGATTGACGAGAAGTTCGGCTGGAAAACATTTATCATAGTGAGCTCATAGGTTATATCAGTTTTTTGAATTGAACAGAATGAGATAACCTGTAAACATGAATGAAAAAGAAGGACGGAAGAACTAATTCCGAATTTGAAAGTCAGAATTTTATCTCGATCCAGAATATAGCTAAATAATCAGAGAACTAAATCCATCTTTATAATAATTTAAAACCGATTGACAGACGATATCAACGCATAGCTCAAACCGCAGGACCTACTCGTAGAAGCTTGAAAGTTTTTACTTCTTTAATGAAATATAGTTGCTTATGTATGATCAACCACTAGGGTGGAGTTTTAGGTTACAGGTAAAACCGCGGGGAAAACTAGTCGCATACACGAGGCTATTTTTCATTAGTGGAATTATTCATCAAAATGATCAATTTTTGCTATGAACTCCCAAATGACTTCTGAGTTTTTGACAAAGTAAGATTGATGTTTGTAGGTATCAGTTTTTTTTATTCTTAGGGCAGGACCGGCTGCCAGGCCAGCTACTAGAATTATAAGGCAAAAATATTACCTGTATTCCAGCATAAATCTGATAGACGGGCCAACTGCAAGAGTAGACCATCTGACGGCCAGTCAGGTTGAGCTGGCGTCCGAACTCCGGATAGCCATGATCCATGTCTACTGGAAGAGCGTAGCAACCGTCCAGTTTGACGTAGTCCACGCCCCAAGCTGCGAATGTTGCTGCATCTGGAGTAGAAGTCAAGAAATATAATAATAATATACTGGGACATTCTTCACACACGGTTGTCTGATCCCAAACTAAGTAGACCTTGGAACTATGGAAGCCATATAACTGAAATACTAGTTTTTATTGTAAAAATACCCAGAACCAGATTTTATCATGCTTTGTTTCGGATGGGAATCTAACTCACGACCTGCGGCGTGATAGATGGTATCTTCAACAAGTCAATTTTTTGAAGGAATACATTTTTTGCCCGCGGTTTAAAACTTTATGCCATGGGAACGTAAAAAGTTGGTATCCTAATAATCTAGGATATGATTTATCTCTATGCTAAGTTTCATATAAAACACTGAAGCCGAAACTGAAAGTAAAACTACATGATAAAACGTAAGTATAAGAACCTATCATTGTTCTAGCAAAAAAGACCCATCTTAGTTCGTGTTACAACTCTGGTTTACTGGTAATGGATAAGTTATGTGATTTTTTGTATTATTATTAACAGGCTATTTAGCACTGAATAATATTTAAGCTTACGAATTAAAAATATAAACATTAGGTACGAGTTAGCTCGTATATTTTGACCACACCCTGATATATCTATGCCAAGGAAATCCTCTCAGAAAAACGAGTCAATTTGCAATGAGACACCTTTTTTATTTATACATATAGACATTTTTATACCGATACTTTGAGATGACTTATTTTTGAAACCTATGTTGAGTTCATCATGTTGAACATTGTTTACTGGAGCTAACTTAAAAATCGCAAAAAAAAAAAACATTTTTTTCATACTCAACCGTCCGTATTGGATCAAAATGTAGGGAAAGATTGCGAAAAGTTATTCAATATGGCCAACCTGAAGGTGTCAAAGAGATATACCTACTAAGATAATATCCAGTATACCAAGTATATGAATTGTGCCAACTGGTTAGTGAACTTTAATTTGCAACCTCCATTTTCCCGTCACTACACAAGTGATTGACAAGCTATGATTAACTTATTTATTCTTCCATCAGCGAAGTTGTAGTTAAAGCTATTGTATTAACGCCTATGATTGCTAAATCAGGAAGATTACCCACTAATTACCATATCGATCAAATATGCAAGCGAATTGCCCACACGCAATGTTTCTGTTGGGCTGTTTACTTCTACGTTGCACTTTGTTACCAATAATATTTAATCTATAATCTTACCACTTTTATAAATGTGAAAGTTTGTTAGGATGTGAAGATGTTTCTTACTCCTTCACGCAAAGGATTTTGATGAAATTTGGCACATACCCTAGAATAAAATTTAAACTACTTTTTATACCGAGAACTCAGGTGAAACTGGCAGATAGGTTGATTTTACTTTGTCAAACAATAGAGCACCTCGATTGAGGAATTATCTCCACCTTACAGAATATTGCCGCCAAATAACGTTCCTAAGTGACTAAGCTAGAGCTCATTATGGAGGAGGGAAGAGTTGGTACCGCGAGAGTACTTGTGGCACAGATTACGCGGATCCCAGTGTAGAAAGAAATCTGTTCCTCAGGTGTTGCGGTAACCGCTCACCATCAGGTGGGGCGCTATGCATAATTACCGATGATGAAGCCAATGATTATGCCATAACAGTTCTAATAATTACTTCCATACCAAAAGTAGAAATAATATATCGTAACAAATACCTTCTTATAATAATACATACTTATAATTTTATAGGCTCTTCAAAATCCTTGAAATACGCATCTGCAGCTAACCATCTATTAAATCTCTTGACGACATTCACTGGACCTACTTCCACATTGAATTCACGCAAATCATTTACAAATTCCTTTCTCGGACTATATTAATCATTACGATTAATACACGCAGCTGGAGGAAATTGCGTGAAGGCTTCTAGCCTACTGAGTTATTGGCTTGATCAGGAAGTCTTAAACATTCATGATTGCAAATAAACCCACTCGCACTATTGACGTAACCCTTATGTATGATAAGTGGTTTGAAACACTTTTTATGCAGCGATACCTATTGGATTTTAAATATCGCCAGACTATTATGTTAGGTCATTGAAGACGTGTAATATTATATAGCTAATTTCAATATGTAGGCTGTTGGGACGTAACTCTATTGTTATGCGTTTTGTAAGATACATGTATATTGCACATCGCTATCGCATAGGTATCGATCTGATTTGACAAATTCTCGCTCGCGCAAAATATAACAACAAATATGTTTTATAGTCAACTATAGCAACTTTTAACATGCGAGGCTTCTTATTTTCGCTCATTCATAGATATAATCTTAATGAATATCGTCCCCAAGGAAATTTATAAACATATACACTATGTAGGAATATTCGCAGTTATGTTACCTCCTTCAAGATGGCCGACCACTCCCGGATATCCAGCGCAGGTGAAGTTGCCGTAGTCTTCGTAAATACCGAATTTAAGACCCTTGCTATGAACCTGAAAATAAAAAAAATATATCATTAATATATTTATATATTATATGAATTATCTGGAGTTATCTTAGTTTCGATAGTCGTGATTGAAAAATATCCAAAGATATTTATTTATACGAGTATTCATTCGAGCTTCCTGCAAATATTATAAATGTAAATCTTTGTGTGGATGTATGTATATCAATCAAGCTCTAATAAATTTGAGTGAAATGTGGTACACGTGTAGATTATATCCTGGAATAAAACATAGTATACTTTTATACTGGTCAAATATTAGAACCCCCGCGAACATAATAAAATAAATGCTCACTCATTTATAAAGTTACCAAAAAACATGTTTCATGAACGAACAAAACATGTTAGAGATTATGATATCATTATCAATTATGGTTAGAATGTAATTGACATCTTGATTTATGATATACCATTCATTTGAATCTCTACACACTCGACAAGTTTTTGTGTATCGCAAAAACTTGAGCAATTGAGCGCGATCAATCGTAAGAGACCTTAATTCACTCATTGTTAGATAATCTATTTTATTGTTACAAAATGTATTAAGTAAAAACTTTGATCATTATCACGGATCATTATTGTAATATAATAATTCAAGAGTCATTCACTCCAAGTGCTCGGAGTAGGTATCAAGGTTATTGGCAATAAATTTGGATCTGTTATGAACTTTAACCGTTTAAATGTTTCGCAACATTTGTTTTATTGATTTAATGCTTTTAGTAGGCTCGAGTCGTATACATTGAAAGCCACTGCAGTTGATCTAGGGGTCATGAACGACTACAATTACCGAGGAACTTGCTTTATTTTACCACTATATAAATACTTTATTATTGCTAATAAAACGCAAGGTTTCAGATTGTTTTTAATCTAATATAAGTCGTTTTTAGTCAGCAAAAGTTTGGATTTTACTTGGATATTAGTTTACATTGAATTAGTAATATTTTTCAGGATTTTTTTTCTCGTCATTCCAAATTGCTATATCTTTTTTCAAGTTATGGAAATCGTTGAAGTATTTTGTATGTGATCTGTTTTTGAGTAACATTATGTCATACCTAATGTAGGTATGATTCAATGTAATTAATCTGAAAGGAAAACTGATGGTTAAAATGCTGTAGAGCTAATAATAAATTATAATCGGGCGTTTACGATGACATCTTCCTACGAAAATTAATGGTAAACGCCCCATTATAATGTATCGGACCGTTTTCTTGTCGGTAAAACATCGACCTAAATAAATAATTCAATTTTTTTATCATCAATTATTTGCACGTACTTTTTACAGTTGAAACACTTGTTGCAATCTCATTATATTACAATAGTTATGTCGTAACGCAATAGCCCTTACAGTTATGTGAACGCACTAACAATGACAGTATACAAACAACAATAAGTGTGATACAGCTTTAGGTACACAAGTGGTTTTATCTTGAGACTTATCGAGAGACCTTCGTGTCAGAGGGTGTTCTCACGCCTTCGCCGTGTCTCGACTCACATAACAAAGGAGGTTGCAAACAGATAAAGGCTGCTCTGACCTTTTTAATTGGACCACATTGAGGAATTTTGACAATGAATGCTCTATTTTATGAGTTATTAAAAATTCAAGGTACAATGGTGATTGATTCGATCGAAGTCTTACGAGATTGCATGCAAATAAGTTGTTAAAACTCTTCAAAATAATTCTCTTCTCTTCTCTGATCTTTTTACATATAAGTATTTGCCGCGTTGGATCTTTCGGAAACACAAAAACTTGAACGAATATGCATTTAACCTTCAAAGAATGGGTTTTGGAAGTATCCTTGAGCTTGTTTATCAACCATTCGACATAAAAATATTTTAAATAGCACCATACAATTTTCACTATGAAACGAAAATAAACGTCTAACGTAATGCGAAAAGAAAACTAGCAATGGAGGAAATTGGTTTTAACGCCTCACTTCTTCATACCATTTCTTTTTGATTGCTACTTTTCTTTTCGAACCAACTTATTGTACTTACTTCTAAATATTATTTTTTGTTAACCATAAAATTACAATTTCTATATTAGGTAGGATATTTGTTTATAGCTTTTTAAACTTAATCACATTTAATCGCCTCAATGTTTCTTTTTAGTAAGCTATTTATAGGCCTAGTATAGACCTATAATCAAGGAGGCTTAGATAAAGGAAGCTATTACAGGTTTCATTACAACGCAGTGGCATATCGAGTATTTCGCAACTCAGGCGCAAGTGGCAGCCGCACTTTTCCCACGAGTTGCTGCAATACGCTTACAAACACGATTTATTAAGCCGGCTAATATACACTCTGTATAACACACTACATTTATATCTATTGCACGAAAATTTGCAAAGGATTTACAATCTTAATAATGACTGAGAGAATTGATTGTTGCTTCATACTTACATTAGTTACTTTGTTGATATTAATGATGATAATGATAATAGGCGTTTAGTAAACGTTCGCTATATTTTTCCTTTAATATTTATGTATATTTATACCTATAGTCATTGTTCTTTCAACGTAGCACGTTGTTGTTTCAATCCATACTGATCGTGTTCCATGATGGGGATAACAATTAAGTACCTATAATATAAGTTAGCACTATAAATTTAAATAATATACCTACTATTTGTCATTTAAGTACCTACTCAATTTTGTAATTCAGTATCAACTTCAATGTAAAATCTCACAGTTAGCTATTTATGTTTTTAACTTTAAATAGTTAATATAGTGTACATATTTTCTTTTAAAAAAGGGCGAATATGTTTAGTATCTGTGCTATACTAAAATTATATCTATCCTTTTTCATCTGTCTCTCACTCTCTCTATCATTCGCTGTCAAGCATATAAAACTCGCTCCGCTTTAATTAAATAATTTTTATAAAAAAAGTGTACAGTGTAAAAGTGTTCAATACATATTTAAGTAAGTTTATGGTTTTACTTAACATCGCCTAACTCCTAAACAGTCATTATAGTGTACCTATGTACTAGTACTATACAAATTGGTTGTCCAGTAATTGCACAGTATCATTTGGCAGTCAACCTAGACTGAAGATAGATAATTTTAACCAACACTATTATATTATCTAAATATATAAAAGAAAAAAATGACTAACTGACTGATCTATCAACGCACAGTTCTAATCACTAGACTGGTCGGGATAAAATTTGGCACACAGATAGCAAATATGACGTAGGCATCCGCTAACAAAGGGTTTTTCTAAATTCAACCCCTAAGGGGGGCCTAAGGCTAGTCAGATAATATATACAACTTGTACTTTATGTACACCGAGAAGACCCAAGCTTCTTAAATATAAAAGAAGAGGAGTACCTAGTCTTATATTACACAAACAATTTGTCACTCAAGATTACTTGTGCAAATTACAGCGCGTTAGATGCGCAAGCGCATCCTCAGTGTCAAGGTCACAACCGTGTCAAGTTTCAGTTGCATTTCAAAGTCACCGTGACATGACTGTGCTCTGACAGCACGAACAGCCCGGAAAACGCGCGTCACGTCACGTGCGTCATGACATGACGGAGATTCATGACACCATTTCACATTAAAATTATAGTGTTGAGAATGCATTCGTTTCGGAGAGTGCACATCACAGTATCCAACGAGGTGAACTAGTGGGAAATAAAGCCTTCGTGGTTTTCGTTTCGCAATTTAAACGAAATGCGTGTCGCTTAACATATTATAATGGATGCGAGCGTTTTTTGACGTTTCGCAAAGGTTGTTTTTCGATTTAATTATGACCCATGTAGAATATCATTCTCTTATTTGGCAAATAAAGAATTTATTATTAATGTTGCATGTTGTGATTGATTAGGTATCTCTAAATTAAGGAATAGCCTACATAGCTCGAGTTGTTACAGTCATATTTTTTTAATAAATAATCTGATGAAAACAGATTTGAATTGATTTGAAAAATTAAACAACCAATCTAATCGACAGTTAATCTACCATTTCACGCAATTTCCCAAAAACCCATCGAAAGCGTGAACATTCCGAGGCAAAAGATCAATAAGAAAAGCGAACCCGCTTCCGTATTCACGCATCGTGGTCGAGCGATCTTTTGGTCGCGGCTACACTTGACCTAGTTAAGCTTATTAGCGCACTGGGCGTAGTCGGTTTTTTACACTTTTACTGCGACCTTCGGGGCACTTTGAGCACCTTCGCGTTTTTCTCACGGCGAGCAACGTCCAGATACAGCGGCATACGGCATTGACGTCTGAATGTATTACCTCCATTATTTGCATACATCTTGCATGTCTCGTAAAAATTAATATTCATAACACACTGATACAATAATTGCGTGTTCGTGTATGTACCTATTTAGAGTAATAGCAGAGCACCCGTGTGGTTGTTCTACGTGTGTGCTTTATGTCTTTTATAGTATGAACTCGAATGGGATGACTGCGAGGATTTAATGTGGAGCGAGGCCATAAAATTTGTTTATAACTAACAACAAAATTACTAAGTAGATGAATAATAAAAAAAAAACTATGTTAGCGATATCACAGATACTACTTATATAGAAAATAGATATTATAACTAGAGACCTACCCCGTTATGCACACGTGCAATTTACCTATATATTTTTTTTTTATCGCTCTTTCTATTTGTGAAAACCGTATTAAAATCCGTTGCGTGGTTTAGAAGATGTAAGCGGATAAATAGACAGAGGTATTTAGAATTATTAAGAATGGTAGGTCCCATAGAAATAATTTGGGATCAGAAAGCAGTGTGTGGAGCATGTCTCACTCATCATTATTATTAGGTATTTGGAAGAGTGTATAATGAAAAGAAATGACATACCTAAATAAAAAGGTAAAAGTCAGGGAAAGCGGGATATCTAGTTACATCCACCACATTATCTAGTTATACACAAGAGTCTAGCAACTAGTTGAACAATACAACCAATTAGGCTATTCGTGTTTCCATTCAGTCTCTATAACCTAGTTGAGGGTAGGTACATCGGAAAGAAAGTTTCCGCCACAAACGCAATTTGTTGATCAAAAAGCGGAACAAGTCATCTTGGGCCGTCTAGAAAATGCGATTTGGAACGATCACGGGCGATTTGGTGGGAAAGCGGGTTATTAGGTCTAGATTTTACTTAGATAAGTCTGGGGATAAAATGGAGAAATCTAACGTACCTTTACCGAGAAGTGATGCGTGAATATTTCAATGGATGTGTTAGTGTGCAGTGCCGACAATATGTGTGACTAAAAAGGTTATATGTGCTACTTTACCTCGTACCTACTACTATATAAATCAGGGCTTTAGTCATTATATCCCACGTCGAATGTCCCGCGGGATATAATGCCAATTTTTTTTTTTATTTTCAAATTTTGGATTAGTCATTATATCCCGCTGTCAAAACATATATTGTTTTGACAGCGGGATATAATGACTAATCCAAAATTTGAAAATAAAAATACAAATATAACCTTTTTAGTCACACAATCATGATTGTTGTTGTTGCGAATAAATAATATCCTGGGACATTCTTCACACAAGGTTATCTGATCCAAACTTAAGCAGAGCTAGCAGGTACTATAGAAACCAGTTGATATACTACCTACATACATTTTTTTTTTGTAAATACATTCTTAAATGTAATAAAAAAAACACGGCGTAAAATAATTATTATAGCACATATTTTACATCAAATTATCCACAGTACGGTGCATCGAAAGTAAGGGGAAGTCGAATAAAGTATTGCTAATGTAGGAAACTATAGTAATTAAATTAGCAATCGAGCGCTCATAAGCGGAACACATTCAATCAAGTAAAACATGAATAATAAAGAAATGTTTTTGTATTACAACATAATAAGTATCTTTGGTACATCACTCGTAGAACCGACGGCCGCAGAGGCAGAAGGGTTCTCGAGTGAGATCCACGAACCGGAAGACGCAGCGTAGACAGTCCCCCCACAAGGTGGACCGATGATCTTGTGAGGGTCGCGGGAAACCGCTGGATGCTGGTAGCGCAAGACCGGCCATCGTGGAGATCCTTGGGGGATGCTTTTTTCCAGCAGTGGACGTCTTTCGGCTGACATGATAAAGTATTTTGATGATACACAGTGGATAATGCTGTGCAAATGGCAAACTCAACTTCTTCATAGTTATTCCAAACATAGCATGGACGACTGAAACGCAAAACTATGTACCGCGCAACGTTTGTGAGATATATTTAAAGCGTTGCGTGGTAATATTATCTCCTCTTTTGGGTACTAAGTACTATCTGTTTCAAGTTTCTGAATACGCACCCCAGAAATAAACCAACTTCGCTTCAGCTCTCAAATTATAGACTGACTAGGTTTCCACCCCATTTTACCCACTAAGGGGTTTAATTTTCAAATATCCTTTCTTAGCGGATGCTTGCGTCATATCATAACAGATATCTGTATGCCTTGTAGTAGCTACTACAGCCAAAATTTGCTTAAGTTTAATGAAAGCGCAACTCACTGACTGATCTATCAACGTACAGCTCAAACCACTGGACGGATCGAGTTGATATGTAGAAGATATCTCGCCAAACAGTTATTTGTGAGATTGTAAAAAAGCGCTAATAAAATTTAAAAAGAGCTCATAATTGTATCTCATAAATTATTATTGTATCACACAATCGTGACTACGACATATCCATATTGTTCTCCTCATGATAAAGCATTCAAAAAGCTGTTTGCGAACTAAAAATAAATTAGCGGTCATCAAACCCCAAGTGCTAAGTGCAAATCTAAACAAAACGGACCTCAGTTCTCAGTTATTGTGTTAGTTGTTTGCTGGTGACAAAGTTCGTTCACCTCCAGCTGGAGTGAAGTTCAATTGTCTTCAAGATGAAGGAAACAATCCACGTTTCGTATTTACGTAAATATTACATACAAACGTCTCGGGCGGTATTTACTATGCCTTTGTAAGTAGAATCCAATACTGTACAAAATATGTTTTCTAACAATTTTGTATTATTTAGCTTCTCATTTTGATGAAGAATAATGCTATGCAAGGTTATATGATGTTTACGTGTATTATTTTTTTATTTTGATATCTTCTTTTGGCTTTTTATAACATTTGGATATTATAATATGTGTTCGTCTTACCAGGATTGCCTTTCATTCCGGAAATCCATATAAAACCTCTAGTTTTCCCACTTAACTGTCCTCAACATTTGGTCCTTCGAGCCGGATCGAAGGACCAAAATGTTGACCTATCCTCAATACAGTGCGACATGAGATATACCTTCTTGTCTAAGCGGGCTAATTAGATTGCGATTAGGTACATCAGTTATTCCGTGACCGGAAATTTTAGAGACAATTACTACAATAATATGAACTTTATGTAACTCAAATAACAATAAAATTATATTCTAAACAAAAAAAAAATATTGTAGTCTCTGCACGTAATAAGTAAGGTTATTTACTAACTATCTTTGGTCCCATATCTATGCGTTTTACTTAGTATTCATAGAATACTATTCAGTTAGCGTTTTTATGGTACACTATCATATAAATCTTTAAATTAACTATAATTATGTAAATGGTTTTTGACATTTGTACCTATATCCTTGGATAAGATTTAGGATTATTTATATCATTAATATATAATATGTAGGTACTGAGAGTATTTAATGTATTAAATAATGTAATATTATAGATTTGAATGGTTGGATGTTTGTGACTCAATCACGCCTGAACGTATTTGGATGAAACTTGGCAAACATAATATTGATCATACCCTGGAATAACATAGGATACTTTTCACCCTGGGAAAACATTAGATCCCTCGAAAACAGGGGGTCAAAACAGGTAAAATATAAAATAAACAATGAATTATAATATGTTACATACAACCGCGAGCTGTGTCAACAGTCATAACATATGCAGATAGATACAGATAGAGAGAGATCCAAACAGTTAATTTAGTAGATGAAATTACCAATCACCACATTACTGCACATAATTCACGAAGAGAATTCATATAAAACTTAAACAAGATGCGTTGATAGTCGGCATTAGAGTCGGATTTAATGGATATAACACTTACTTCATTATCGATAAATTAAAGTGATTTATGTAAAAAAAACAACACTCAATATTGCCATAAATCCTGATTTCACTGAAATTATAATGTGGCAATTCTTTTATTCAATTAGATACCGAAATTAGCTATACAACTTGTCATTGTAAAAATTACTAGCTAATACGTCCCGCGGTACCACCCGCGGTCCTAAGATGAAAACTTTCCCATATTAATTAGTAATAGTAGGTAATTAGCAAAATTATTATTAGAATCGGATCAGTAGCTCTGATAAATACCTCATACATCCAAACAAACTATCAAACCACCTTTTCACTACCTAGTTTAAATATAGAAAATTAGGTAATATCCTGACACATTCTTAATATATGGCTATCATCTTAAACTAAGCAAAGCTTGTATCTAAGTACTATGGAAACCAGATAATTGATAGGTCATAGGTATACATTACACATAGGTACTTACTACTTTTTGAGGGTATCACTAAAGATGCCATGTTTTAAATAGTTTAGTCCACGCGTCCCATTTATTCTATTCATAGTTTTTCGTTCACTGATTTAGAATTGAATAAAAAAAGTATATTCAGCTCAAAACTTATGTTACATACATAAAATAATATATTTATAGTTATTATGATGAAGACTATTATAAAAAGTTACTTATTTACTCGTAAATCTCAGAATCCATCAGTCCTTTTACACAAACTTTCTATCAATTTGATAATTCACAAGACATTGTCAATTACAATTAACAATACACAATCCGAGTAAAAGTGTAACATTGCCAATAAGAGCGAAGTAAATAAACACGATTGTTACAGCTTTACACATAATAGAGCTTATATTGAAAGTGTTACGTCACATACTTTCACTATTATATTTTTGCTCTTGCATTTTTTACAATGCTTGTCTAATCTAGTTTGTCATGACGAAGACAGAAGTGTGAATAGTAATTCGATATATAATCTACTTTCTATGTCAATACAATTGTCAGCTTTTGGCATTTATTGAAAACTAGTTATTCCACGCGGTTTCACTCGCATTCTGGAGATAAGTAAAAGCCTATATCCGTCTCCAAATCATAGACTCTACGTGCCAAATTACATCGTGATCGTTTCAGCAGTTAGGCGTTAAAAGTTAACAGACCTTAAAGGAAATAAGTTACTAATCATAATATTGTGTGTGGTATATCTAGTATCTTGAACTGATCGAGGGATATTTCACATAATACACAAAGACTACAAAGGTATGAATCTCATTTCCGGGGTCTTTATAATCACTACGTGGTGTTTTCTGACAACATAAAAAAAAGTATAAGTATATATTTGCATAAACGTGCACCATCGTGTAGTGTATTCCGAACCGGTGGTAGAGTCAATTGTAATATTCGACGTTCATAAGTGCCTTTTTAGGGCCTGTTTGTTGAATTCAATCAATTTGAGTTCAGTTCATGAGTGAAAAATACTACAATGCAGAATATCCTTCAGAGTAAAGTTACAATAACAGACAATGATATAGTTTGAGGATCCATATTTGGAATTAGTTGTTTTTATAACTTACTCCTATAAGTACAAATAAATTTAACTCGTGTCGACTTGTATAATCAAATGACTGAATGAATGATGGTATGTTCTCAAATGTAGTCAATAATGTTGTGATTCCCGTTTTCTACAAATAACGTAACTATCGTCGAGTAATAAATCAAACCTAGCGTTAAATCGAGTAGTTTTACAGCATTACATCCTGGTACACATATACATACACTAACTAGCTGACTGCGTCGCATTGCATCGCTCGCCCGCGCTATAACATCCTCCTCGCTTAGCGTTCTTTTTCTCGACTCCTAAATATCGTAACGTAATATTAAATAGCTTATAACCTACCTTAATAAATGGGCTGTCAATTGCAAAAATAATTGTTCAAACCCGATTGGTAGTTCTTGAGATAAGCGCGTTCAATCAATCAAACAAACTATTCAGCTTTATTACATTAGTATAGCTTTATTTACTAGTTATAACTAAATTAAGTATTAGGTAAGGTTATTTGAAGAAAAACGACAGTTAATTACAGTGCTGGAAGATCTATAATGTGTTTCTATTGCAGAGCCAATGTCGGTCCAATATTTATATTTAAAGGGAAATCCAACAGCAATTCAAAATTTATACAGGAATTAAAGAAGAGATAATATGCATGACCAATAAATAGATTTCGACTAATAAATAGATTCTAAAATATTTTAATCAATTAATTCCATTAGCATTTTTGAAATTGCTTGATTAAAAAGTCATTTTGTTTAATCCGCGCTAAATCCGAGAAATAAATTGCATGTAAGTAGTAATATTGCTCGAGTGGCCGTTTTCAACCACATGTTTATTTTACCAATTCTGTTTTAATCTATTCCATTCTAAAAAACGGGAACTACAACCTATTGAAAAAAGTAAAAAGAATCTGAAGTGTATGTACTTCACAAGATACAATAGAACTACAGGGAAATTAAATAATCATAAAATATAAGTAGTGACTTTGGTCTTCGGCGTATAAAGAAACTTTCACAACTACGTGCTTTTTTTGGGGCTCAAAAACAACATTACATTACCTACATAATTATGTCGGTAGACTTGATTTTATCCTATCTTTGTGAGAGCATTTATTTCCAACTGAAAATCTCTCATTGGTGTGTAACAATTTGAATGTTTACCTACTTTCAAAAGTTTTCGTTGATATTTAAAATACCTACCTATTTCAACTTTTACTGGCGTAGATTTGAGAAAACCTAATTCAGACATTTAGAAAAATGTCACAATACTTTTTTGTTATCTTTAAGACACAACATTTTTGTCCGATAAACTTCAAGGATTGTGAGGGGGTGGAAAATAAAAAAAAAACCCGCGAGGTCAACTGATCACAGAGGCACTAGTTAACTTAGTCAACAGTTAATAAGTGCCTGATAAGGACCTAAACTGAATAAATGAGTTTTGAGTTGAGTTTGGTGAAATACGCACTAAGTAGGTATTAGGTAACATACATACCTAATAAAATTTTATTATTTATTAACAAGTTCCCATTTTTCACAGTTAGCTATTTACAAATATTGTGATAGACAGACGCAAAGATTATTTCCCCACATCTGATTAATGGCTATAACGGAAATGATGTTATTCCGCTATGTGCACATACCTTTAAGACATTCTGTATTCACAAGTAATTAGCAAATAAGTAGGGAACCTATTTGATCATTATTACTGGTTTTTTTTTAATAATAGCCAAATACTGAATCGAAGCTCACATTTAAGTTGTGTCTTTGATTTGACAGTTCAATTGTTTGGGATAGGGCCTTCTCAAGTATTTAATACGCTCCTAAATTTCAAGTGGCGTTTCAGTTTTTAGTTAAAACACATAAATTAAGTATAATTTTATTAAATAGACCAGATACTAGTACATATTAGTACCTATTTAATTTATAAAATAAATAAATAATTTTATTAAATAGGTACTAGTGCATACTAAATAATACTAAATACTATACCTGTATCTTTAGTATTTATTGTCTCTAGAGAAACAATGTGTGAAATAAAATTTACTTTGATACACGCATAGTTTGCAAATAAAATAATTGCAGATTTACGTAACCACCAAAAGTGTCTATCGTATAAATATCTCTTTTTTTATTTAATAAATTAAATAGCATTTAAAAAGAAAAAGTGTCTGTGACGATCCGCAATCCAACCTGACACTTTCTCGGCACGCGCCCGGTTCTATCAACTTGCGGTTAAACCACGACTAAGCTGCGGTTAAGAATCAATTTGCCGAGACATCACCTTATTTGATATGCGGTCGTGTAATGAGTGATGATGAACGTCTTCATCCTCTACAATGTAATAACTTCCTTGTCATTACGTGTATTGTGTCATGTGGAATGGCATTATCAACTAATTTGTTATGACAATTATAATCTATAGTTTGCAAAAGAGTATGTACACCTACAATCTTTATAGAGTTCAAATGAAAAGTCTTTATTTTTGGTTAATGGAAATTCATTTTCAGAAATAATAAATAAAATATATTTTCCTGGGGTTATTCACACACGGCTATCTAATCTCTAGCTAAACAGAGCTATGGAAACCAGATGACTGATCTTAGGTACCTAGATATATAAGGGGGAATTAATTTCCGCTCCGTGGTTTCACTCGCGTACCCAAGGGATATAATGTTTTCCCAGGATAAAAAGTAGCCTATATATTATAATCAGGATATGATCTAACTATATGCCAAGTTTCATCCTAATCCATTCAATAGTTTTTGCGTGAAAAAGTAAAAAATATCGTCACATACATAAAAACTATTACATTTATAATATTTGTAGGATTACACTGACATTCCGGTATTAAACAGTGATAAACAGCCATGTTCATGCACATATATTTTGGTCTTGAATGGGAATCGAATCTACGACCTGCACCGCCTGTCTGCTGCCTGACCCATCAATTATGAGCTTACAAAAAAGAGAGGCGTTCCTGTAAGATCGATGCACTGGATGATCTTGTCAATTCCATTTAAAAAGAAAATAACGTCACAATCGTGTTGCGTGCGCACACGCAATTATTGCGTTAATTAGACTGTTTTAATGAGGCGGTGTTACCTAGAGCTAGCAGTCAAGGGTGAAACCGATCTAGGAACAGATTCTAGTTGTGTGAACAAAATTACAGCATCTAAATCATACTTCATACTAATATTATAAAATGCGAAAGTATGTGTGTGTATGTTTAATACCACTCAGCTGCATAACAGCAAAATGGACATGAGACAGACAGCTAGTAATGTAATATAAACTAAATACATTTTAATTCTAAACTATGTTTAGGGGAAGTTGTGCAACCTGCCTCTATTTATCAATTTGGCATTTTTTTACATGCGAATAGAGCAATATCTTCAACACTCACAATAATCTTACTGATTTACAGAGTTACGTAAATTCATAAATAACTACTATTAGAGAAGATACCTACATCATATACAACAGGTTTCATAATTCGTGATCTTGTTTCCGAATAGGCGTACGAAACCGTTTTAAGTGAATTGCTAATTAATGTTGCCACATCTTTGTCTATGACTGAAGTAGTGGGTGGTTTTTCAAGGATGGTAACACCTTCTTATAAATACATTTATGCCCACACTAAGGTATGATTTATTGTTAATATCATTGTGCCTACCGCGGTCATTCAATCATTTGTAATGCGAATGATACCTAAATCAAATTACAGCTAAAATTGTTTTCGTATTATGTAATGATTACATACTATGTTATTTTTTACGATGGATTAAGTTATGTTTATAATAGTTATATGGAAAAGCTTTTTGTTAATGTTTTATTTTTCTGATGGTTACCAGGTAAGGACGAAATTCTTAGAAACTTCCTTTGAATCGAATGTTTAAAACTAAGTTTACAAAGGACACATGTTTTTAATCAATTGTTCTTTCTTTTTTAGTGCCATAAGGTACCAACGCAAACCATTTACTAAGTCTAGCGCCCCTATCTGTTCATTATCTATCTGATTATGTTGTGTGGTGATACGGAACCCTTGTTGCTTGAGAACAATTTCCGTACTTGACCAGTTTTTTTAATTATTCAATTCTATAACTTGAAGATACAAAAAAAATATTGACAGCCGCCGGTTATGTTAATTTCATCCTTGTTGGGGATTCTTACCAGTTCAGTAGCTATTTATTACCTATTGCGTAAATGTTACCTGACTTCACTAATACTATAAAATATAGCAACTGTCTGTATGTTCACAAAATATCATTGAATAAATTCGTACGACTTATCTATTACCCAGCATAAAGACTTATGAAAATTGGTACACTGCCTTCAAAACTATATGATAGCGAATCGTTTGAGAATATCTTTCTTTTTTAATGTAATTGAATGAAAAGTGATAAAAAATTATGAAATGGTTTATTTTACATAAATCGCGTCTCTGCAAATAATACACGAGCAAAACCACATGCATCAACTGTTATTATAAAATATGATAATATATTTAAAGAATATTGCGAATATTTAAAGTTCAATGACTCATAACGGGTCTTCATTGGTGAGTTTTATTCAGTAAATATACATTTATGAGATTTTATTTTGAAATATGTGACATTATGATAAATTATGTAAATGTTATAAATCTACCTAAGTTAATGTTAACATTTGCATGCAAATAGGTATGTATATTTTAAATGATTGTACTAATTAGTTGAATAAGGATATATATATTTTTTAAGTCAACAGGTCCACAAGCAAATTTGGATTTTTAACAAGTTAGTTGCTATATTGCGGAATAATGATTACCTAATACTCGTAGTAGGTATTTATTGAAATGTAAGATTATTCAAATTCTGAAATGTTTGTTCGCTGAAAATTTGAGAAAATACCAAAATTTGACTTGAACTATAATTCTCTGTTCTCAAAGAATCTAAATACTAAAGACTGTGTAATCACTTATTTACAATCAAAAGGTATTGCCTCCTTCCCAATCAAATTAATGTTATTGTAAAATCCTTTTTAATGAAATTCTATAGGTACGTAGGTACCTAACTGTATATAAGTCTATATTTTTATGACTAAATTGTATATCAACTCAATTTCTACAATGATACCCGTGAGAAATGTACCGTAAACAATACCTAAAAACAAGAATCGATGAACAATTAAGCTCAACTTAACACAAAGGCAGGTTAAAGACCGAGACGATTTCGTTCATTCAGTGTTAAATGATATAATGTCTAAAAGTGAATGCTTTTATATACATATAAGTACCTACTGTACAAAAGCATTAAGTAATCAACTTAAAATATGAAGTAGATATTATTAAAAAGTCTTTATGCTTATTTAAATATAGATAACACAACAAAGTATAGTAATTATGTAATTGTATAATTCATGAATACGGATGAGACGTATTTATCGTTGAAATGCGAGATACATAGTAAGTCACTTAGTACTCTGTCTGTCTGTTCCGAAAGTTTGTTACTCATTCACGCCAAAGCTACTGAACGGGTTTGAGACTTTTTATCCCGGTAAAACATAAGATCCTTCGGGATCGCGGGTAAAACCTCATTTTGTTACTATTATTTTAATAATTTCATCACGAAATTGCACAGCAAAGTCGAAATATAGAGGCACAACATTTATTTTATTTTAGTATTATTGTATTGAACCCTCACACACACCTGACTGGTTCTGAGTTACGTTGAAACTATGAAACTCAACTACAAAGCGTTATTACAAAACAATACGTTGGAATCTGTTAAACGTGAGCGATAATCGCTCTCAGATCTAAATCAGCGATAAATATGCAATTAACGTGTATTTACATAATTAATTCATTACAAAAACGTAAAGTGTTATTATTTATTACAATTCCGTTTGACGGTGTTGTTGAAACAGGCGATATTCGCTACCTGTTTCATCTGATTACTACATAATTATATTTTTATTATATAAATAAATATTTTAACTTTATGGATTTATAATATGTTCGTTTTAAAATTAAATAAATCCTAGGACATTCATCGGACAAACAGCCTCAGCCAGGACAAATAGACGTTTATAATGTTTGTCCTGAATGAGATTCGAACGGCGTTATGTTCTGTTATATGTAAGTATGTGTAAGTATGTATCTAAGTTTTATTTGTAACTGAATTAAGCTCATGTTCATCATGTAAATGTTTTCAATATTGATCTTACGTAAAGGAACTATTAAAAACAGCATCAAAACACTAAAATAAAACAAAACAGTTTAGATCCTTAAATAAGGCACCAATAAACGTCACAATCGAATACCATCAGTTCAAAATACGCGCACATAATCTATATTTTTGCCATCACCACCATTACACAACCCATAATATTCCCAAACAATTTATAGCAGAAACTCTTCAATGATAATAATTAAGTACTCACATAATCAGACAAGCTCTTCATTCCATAGGGGAAACGTTCTCGGTCAGGGACGAGTCGGCCGCGGGCGTCCCGCTCCCGCTCGGGCCAGCAGTCGTCGACGTTTATGTACTCGTAGCCGGCTGCTGCGTACCCTTCTGTTACTAGGATGTCAGTCATCGTACGGAACAGACGATCACTGGAAAGGGATATAACCGTTAGTTCAAGGGTAACGTTCTAGATACGCAATCCATACTCCAAGTTTACACTTGGTTCGACATTATGGATAGCAAAACCTCGGAGGCAACTGACTCTCAAGTGTAATTGTCGGAATAAATCTTAAGCTAGAGGGTGGTACCTACTGCAAAGTACCAATGGTGTTTTAGTTTCCTCACAACGTTTTTCCACTGTATTACTGGAAGATCAAATTACTGTATTGTATGATAAAATTTTCAAATCTTTGAACTGTGTAGACTATTCATAATAATATGATGTAAAGCATACGGACAAGTATCCCATTAAAATCTGGCATGGGTCCATCAAATCAAATCAAACCAAAGATGGAACGACTATTTAACGCATTGAATGAATTAACAAAATCATTAAATTATTACTACAACTATGAGCAACATGAGTCATAGGTAGGTAGGTACCTGTTGCTTCAATGCGTTCTATAAAACCGCATGAACTGTGGGTACATAAATGGATTAAATAGAATTACTTACCTAATACAATTCTCAGGATCATTTTTACAGTCAGTATTACATCTAAACCGCTCCCAGGCCAGCCAGCCCATGGGCGGCGTCAACGCCAGACCGTTGTCCAGGCCAGAGATCTTGCCCAGCAGGCATAGCACCACACACACAGTCCACAAACCCACACATGACTTCCAAGACGCCATCACTTCAACACACGCGGGAAACAAGCAAATACTATCTCTTCAGGGATCCTATCCTCATAGTTTCATTCACTGCTCAATTTTGTTACAAATTGAAGATATCTGTATACTGAATGCGATAGTTATACTAAACTGTCAATAAGACATTGACATTGCACTATAGGTTATCAATTTATCACTATAGCGAAGGTTTGAGGTTAGAGGTTGTAACTTCTGATCCAGCTTCGAACACCAGTTCAGTTATCTGAAACAAAACGGAAGTATGTTATTTATAGAGGTCATAAAATATACAGGGTGATTTTGGTTGGGTACCCTTATTAGGTCGGATACTTGGAATAATGTAGGTACATTATTATCATTAAACCTACAAAATTTCAGGAGCCTATTCGAAGTTAGGACAATTAGAATTTTAGCATATATGTCTGGTAACAGCCTTAACCTAAACGTAGTATGGGGTAGAACTATTTTTAGTTTTTTTTATACAATAAAGTCAGCAAATTATAATACGGCCCGCCTAGTGGTAAGTAATCGAATATTTGTTGATATCTTATTAAATTTTGAAAAATATTATAGTGTTGCTCCACGCAAAATATTTTTTATGATAAGGTAATGCCCCCTTAATGAACACTACCAAAATCACCCTGTGTATAAATAAAACGGTCGTAGGAAATAATTTTAGTATGGTCAAAATATTGCGATAAAATTTATATTTGAACAATAATATTATTTAATCACGTTGAATATATTAGATTTATCGCTTAGTAATTAACAATTACAGACGCTTGTTTTGACCTAAATAAATGCAAATAGATACGAATCAGCAGCTATTAATAATAGCTTCCATATGACACACTTAGAGGTTGGACGAATAATTACGCATACAAAGGCAGTACAGCCTCATACTTATCATCA
This sequence comes from Tethea ocularis, assembly GCA_963555595.1. Lineage (NCBI taxonomy): Eukaryota > Metazoa > Arthropoda > Insecta > Lepidoptera > Drepanidae > Tethea > Tethea ocularis. Next base: position 5,310,481 of record OY741975.1, read on the forward strand.
GAGGTAGAACAACCGTGAAGAATCGCCTGTAGGTAGTTCGATGTTCAGGGCTATATGAGAAACACCACACTGATTTGAAATTGTCCTATTCTTTGGATTTTTATTCATACCTATATTCAAAGTATTCTTTTTTGTAATCTGTAATCTTTAGGTACATATTAGATAGATAGATAGATAACTCTTTATTGTACATAAATCATTATATTTAAAAATAAAATAATAGCATGTACAATGGGCGGTCTTATCGCTAAGAAGCGATCTCTTCCAGACAAACTTTGGATGGATAGAAATTTACATACGTTATATACGGTGGTGTATTTTAATTTTAAGTGTATCTTCTATTTAAAAATAAATAAATTACAAAAAAAATAATATTATAAAACAAAGTCCCCCGCCGCGATAAACTCAATAACTACTGTGCGGATTTTCATGCGGTTTTCATCAATAGACGATGAGTGATATATGAGTAAGGTTTACGTGATATGATGATAATCGTTGAAGAGGTCCCAAGCCGGGGCGGTTCACTAGTTAAAAATAAATTATGATGGTTTTAGAACATTAACAGATTACCAAAATAAATTGCAATTTCTATTAGTTTTGTTATTTTACTTCTTATTAACACAGGTAACTTTTATTATACTTATAACCTTGTCAAAGCTAATTTACTGATAGACTAATTGAAGAGAAGTGACAACCCTATTATACCAGATACGACTGTATTATGTCATTGTCATATCAGCTGCATCTAGGGGTCACACATAGGTTCGTAATTATCATATTATTCGCTTTGAGATTTGTGATTATAGACTGAACCGAAGCTAAGCTGAGGAAGTCATAAAAACCATTTATTTATTTACTGTTCTTTGCCCTGCTTATATCATGTAGTGTAATATATTAGTTGATTTATTGAAAAATATGAGTCCCACATAATATTTAATAGTGACCATATTTTTACCACTGAGTTTCTTGCTTCTTCGGAGTCTTCTCAGTTCAAGTGTAGTCCGAACCGGTGGTAGAGTCTATTGTAATGATTTTAACACTCGACATTCATAAGTGCCTTATCAGGGCCTAAACTGAATAAATGAGTTTTGATTGATGATTTTAGATTTTGAATGTATCACAAAAGTGTATATAATAATAACTTGCATTTGAATAATTGAATAAAATAAAATTAGTCTAATTGTATAAAAGGTAAAGGTATAGGAAAACAAGGAACACCATGTTTACAATCTGATTGTGTCTCGTGTTCAAAAGGTTTATGGCCATAAAAACACCGGTAGAAGGAAGAAAATCACACAATTGTAAAGTATAATTGATTGGAAAGAATAACAAGAACAAATTAAAAATGATTGTTAACCGCGTTTCGTGTCACGCAAGTGATTCATATTATGTGTATAACAAACCGTTGTAATTTGAATATTTCTACTTACAAGTTTTATAAAGTGAAAAATTGCTCTAGACATATAAATTTCATGTTTTTTTAAGGTAATAACATGAGTCATGTAAGTATATGACAGTCTTTTAAACGATAAATACATTGAAAATAAACTAATTATGTACTGTTTTGGGTTGGTGTTCAGTTTACGCACCATTTTTAGTACAATGTTCACTGATATATAGAAATTTGTTCAGCGCTGCCAGCCTGCTCTGTTTTTTTTTATGTAGATTGTTTTTTGTATAAATTGTAAATAAATAAATGAGATCTAATAAAGTAGTAACTATAGTCAGCATAATATTTCAACAAAACTCCTTCAAAGACAATAGAATTGGACCGCCTTGGATGCTATCACGTAGTATTAAATTCTCTTTGAACCCAACCCAATAATTATTAAATTCTGATCTTATAAAAAAAAATACAACCGAATTGAGAACCTTCTCCTTGTAATCGGTTAAAAATACGTTCAACTCTATGAGCAAATATTTTTATATGAAAACTTCACTCAATCACAGTCAATTATGAGTCAGAATTCAGATGAATAATTATTCTTTATATCCTTTTATGTTGTCAATGAAACTGTGTATTAATAATGTAGATAACCTTAAATTTGACATATTGGATACATCCGATCCAATTTATAACGTCCGCGTCCGCCAAAATTAAATGTCAGGATATAATTAGGTTAATTAATTTATAGATGATATTTCCACAAACATGTACATTTTTTATTAAGGATGGAGCCTTCGGTTGGAGCGCGAAATTCAATTTTTATTTAATTTTAGCAAAAAACGTAATATTTAGTATCTCGTTTCAATATCTTATTTTTGGAATCCATATAAATACCTAACCTTTTTGTTTTTTTAAGACATACGACTTTACGAGGTTAGACTGATTTAATAGAAAATTTAATCATATAGTTTTCATACCGGTACACTATCCTGAAAATAATAGATAGACTAGCTTCTATGCGGTTTTTTCCCATAAATATCTACTATTTTCTGTAAAAATATATATTATATATACATTTGTGCACACATCACTACGTAATTGAGTAATAAACATGTTTCCTGCATAAGTAGGAAGTAGGTTATGAAAATAATATTATCAATCCAATATTTATGTAAACGATAGAATACTTAGTAAATATCGGCCCTTGACAATTGAAGGATATTGTGATGAGACAATTATTGGATATTGCCATTTTATTGAAGAGTATATTATTAAATCAGGTTTATTGTAGTAGGTACTAATTATTAAAACGGAAATAATTTGTACGTACTATTTTACAATTTGTAATTATAGATTATTTACTTGATCCATGTCTAAAGATTTAAAGGCCGATTGCGTATCAATGATTCTGTACCCACTGGTTTTTTTAAATAAGATAAGGTAGACAATTTTTTAACAAATCTTATTATCTTTACTGTAATTACTTGTAAATAATTAAAAGTATATTTTTTTTTTATTTTCGAGGGGTCTAAAATGGCCGCTACATACAATTCATTACTCGAATTTACAGCAGAATATGCAAAGTATCATCCCCCAGGGTCCAAATTAAAAATAATTAGATATAAATATTTTTTTCAGAAAATACCTAACAAGGGACAAAAACCCCAGTGTTATTTTGTGTTTAAACGACATGTTTTTGTTGTATGTAGAATGTACAACCAGTCAACGATGCAGAATAATTGGCTTTATTAAACTCGTTATGTGAGGCTATTATTCGGTTATCATTGCTAAGGGTATTTTCACTATGGAAATTGGTAATATGAAGCATGTAATCTGTATAGTGTAGTGTAAGTAAGTGTAAAGCCAGGGGCTACATCACTATTATGAATCTAACTTCATGCACAGTTATAGCATGTTCCCTTTCTACCACACCCTTAATTAGATAGAACTCTATGATCATAGGACAAGTTTACTATTTGTTTTCTAATGGCCTTTGAATGTCAAATCCTCTAGTATAAACAAAAAATATGACGAAATCCAAATCATTAAATGGTAATCACAGAAAAATATAGTGTCCCCATGTCCATTAGAAACTTACAGGGTGTCGTAAACATCAAAGTTACATAACTTTAATAACAGAAATTATACAGAACGCCAAATTGATGTAGACAAATCATTATCATGTTGCATAATTTTGACAGCTGCTGTCAAAGCAAGACACATTGCGTCGGATTGGATTCCTAATAGGCAACAAACTGGCTTCCAAACAAATCAATGCGGGTCATCTTATTTCATTCTGACCGAGTTTTGGTAATTGACTTATAAGTTTCGTCAATTTTAAAGTTTAAATTCGATAGCTCGAACATAACACATAAGCATGACCAATATAAGATGAGAAAACTTTGTAATAAATGACAAAAAGAAAATATTATTTTCTTAGCAATTATTGAAGCGCTAAAGAATTCGTGCAGTGGCGGTGGTAAAAACACTGCCTGTTTTGTGCAACCATATAATTTACTAACTAGAAATTATTGTTCATATCAACCGGATCTCTAACTCTACGCGGATGTATGATCTCACTATAAACTCAAACTTATCGCATTCGAACTAGCTATTAAGATGCGATGATATTTATGATTGGCTAAGTGTTGCCCACACTTGTACCTTATAATTATCTCCTAAAAGATCAAATACTTAAACGCCATTTAAATTTAGGCGTCTTAAATACTTGAGAAGCCCCTATTTCATTACAATCGAACTGTCAAATGGTGACTTACTTTAAGCACAACTAAATGTAAGTAGCGTTTCAGTATTTGGCCTAAAAGTGTGTAAATAGTTTATCTTATAGTTTTTATTTAGAATTAATATTAATATATTGAGGTTTTTTTTAATGTTTGCTGATCATAAAAAATTGTATTATTGCAATGGTTTGTTTTCTTTTATAATGTTCACAGATAATAAAAAATATATGAGGACATAAAAATATCATGAAACTTAGCTTTACTATGTAATTTTGTATTGAATTCATAATTGCTCTATATTACCTACGCTGCGCTGTGCAATGAAACCTGCAATAACCTGTGTAATTGCAGTTGCAACCGAACGCCGTTGCTAAATCTAACCATAAGGTTTATTTTACATGAAAACCGAGCTTCACACCATTTGCATACAAAATTGAAAGCATGTTAGCATTTGGAACTTGTTATTAAAACAAATAAAAGAAAGGAAGAGGTTGAGTCAATGTCAAATACAAATACCAAGCAAAGCTAATGGTGATACTAAATTATTTTTATATCGTGACTGAGAGTCGTAAATAAAAAAAAAACGACGAAGTGACAATTAAGAAGCGAGTACACAAAAACTTTCGCATTTATAGTTTGATGATTCTCAAATAAACTCGGAATAACTATTTACTTATGTAAAATGCAGTGGTAGGTAAAACCATTTGAATAGAGAATATTTAATAAAACCGCTTGTAATACACCGCAACAATATAGCGTAGAAAAATATGCTTAAATTACACGCTTATTGCGCTTTTAAAGCGTAATGCCACTGATTAGGGCACAATAGCAATTACCCACTCATACTCGATGAATGGCAGTTGCAATAGATCGTTAGGTATTGGTGTAGGTCAGCGAGGTTTATTATCGACTATTGCTTAGTACCGTAATACTCGCAATGGATCTAAATGATTAGTAATATAAGGTTTATTTTATATTAATAAGAATGGGATAAAGAATTTTAATTTAAATCGAAAACAAAAATAATCATTGATTAATTTTGTCATTCTGTGGTAGCAGCTTTATCCGAATCATAGTGCATTAATATTGACGCAAAGGCATATAGATCATAATCTTGACAAGTCAATAATAAAGATTTCCGGTTCACATTACAATAATAAATCGTTATAAATAATGTAAGCGTGAATGCAAGGTTTGTTTAGATTTGAGCGACAAAACAAGCGTTTATTATTCAATGCATTTATCTTGACACTATGAAAGATCAAACACGTGACTTGTGGTCTATAGATCAATATTAATTTGCAGTGCGCGAGCGCGTCCGCTCGTGTGTCCACGGTTTACGTAATTTTTATGTAACAAACCGGACTAAAATGTAACGCCACCGGCCATTCTGTTACGTGCAACTTATACATGTGTATTGTGTACAGGCGATGCGAAAAGTGCTTTTTAAAATAAAACCCTTTTTTTATTTACATTGCCATTATTTCAGCTACTACAGGTGGCAGTAAAATTGAGGCTAAAATTATGGTGAGACTAGCTTCCGCCCCACGATTTTAACCGCGTTCCCGAGGGATCTATTGTTTTTCCGGGATAAAAAGTATCCTATGTGTGAATACAAGTTAAAAACTCCAATTCAATTTGCAATTTCCATCCAAATCCGTTCAGTAGTTTTTGCATGAAAGAGTAACAAACATACATCCATACTCACAAACTTTCGCATTTATAATATTAGTAGGATACCTATATTATAGGGTTTAAAAAATTTGCTTGCACCAAAAGCAGGAACCGCGGGGCGGAAAGCTGGTCGAGAAACCGCTGAATACTTGAAGTGATTAATCATGATTAGTTACAGGTATTGTGATTTTTTGCGACGTTATTATCTACCACTCGCTGCAACTATGCCAGTGTTTGGCGAGGTTCGGTTTTGTTTCCTTGACGCTTGTTATTTATGAATTTACCGTATGCATCATTATGGTCTCGTGCCACAGTTGCACTATTAGACTCTAGTTTGTGTAACATAGGTCATTATCTTGAAGATATATCATTTGGAAATACGTTGTTACGTTGTTCAACATTTTTAAATTATTTTATGGTGTATCTTTCCAGATTTGTTGTTTAAACAGTTTTTTTAATTTTTAGGGTTCCGTACCTAAAAGGTAATACATAAGCCTTATTTTTCGTCTGTGTGTATGTCTATGTGTCAAGACCCTTTTCCGCAGGAACGGTCATCTATCAAGCTGAAATTGATATCGAATACTAAAACCTACAGTCTCTTACAGCTGTAAAAAAATCAAGCTTTAGGTATGTTGCATATTTAGATAATCCGCAATACCCATTGACCTAGAATTATGAAATTTGGAAAGTAGCAAGGTTAACACAAGTAAATGAATAAATCCGAGAATTAAAAAATATGCGATTACAAATTTTAATTTTGAGTTGGATATACTCTATTAATGGATGTCCTTTAATCTGTACGGAACCCTCAGTATTTAAAATGCTTTTGTGCTTAATCATCATCTGATTGAACTTTCAAAATATATGCATGGTATATTCAGTAAAAGTGGCATAGCATATTATTATCTAAAATAATGAGATTTTTACATATATATTACAGTTTTATTCAAAGTCTATCACTTTCACGCATGATTTGACATCTGTTCAGATGTAATATTCAAACTGCATTAGCAATGCAACGACCGATATAACCCGGAGACGGATGTTGCACGGATATCGACGTTCGAGATCGACTTTGAAATCCGCCTATATTTCTTGTTAGCAATCCATCGTTTTGGCATAATTAACATCCATCATTGTCCATCTACAGCTTATTGCTAATAGAGGGTTAGGTATATATTTTATTTACGATAAGCATGTAAAAAATGACATTGCTTTAACAAGGTTAATGACACGGAATATACAAAAAATACATAAAAGTCTGTTTTTCAGCTTATTGCTAAAGAAAACTTGGGTGTTTTTTTATTTCTGACAATAACTACTAATTTTTTTCTACTTTTTTCTTAAAAGTAATGTCTTTTTTATTTAAACTATTCACTTATATATGCGATTGTACTTTATAGGCTTGCAAGTGGTGGTATATTTTGAGCTCGTTTGTCGACAGAGCTATATAGGCCACACAAACCGGTTCTTTTGTGCTTTTCGAATGGACCTTACTGTTTAAATCGAAACTTTGACTTTTCCTATGTGTTAAAATGTCGAATAATTTCGCAATATTCTAACAAATAACGATTATTTTTAATGTTAAAATATGCTATCCTTCATAGTATTGTTAATTTACTTTCAATTTTTTTATGAATATTGTAATTTTTTTTAAATTTGTTTTCATTAAAATTATGAGTCATTCTTATTCATAGTCGTTTGCTTGAGGGAGCAGTGATTACTTCTGGTTCTTTGTTTTTTGAGCCAGTAGTAGAAGTTGCACCATTGCAATAAATTTTATTAAATATTGCTTACATTTGTAGCTGCATCTGTTAATTCAACCTACTTACTGCTATATCTTATCACATTAATAAATAAGGCTTTGAAATTACGCCTGCTAGATGCGAATCTATATAATTTTTATTGTTATTATGTTTGCACACGCTAGCTCTGTTACAAACTCATTATTACCTTCTACGTAGAGATAGGTGTCATACTTGGTTGCTTGTGAGTTTCAATGTTATCTCGACCATTAGCCGTGTATCACGAATGTAATCCGAAACAATGCGTTTAATTCACTTTTCTTTACAATTTATCGAATCTCAACACACGATGTAGGTATACACGGCCACAGATCAAGCTACACACTGCGGCACTTATGCGGTTATAATAGGCGCTATTTTGCAACAAAAATGTATAGCTTGATCTGTATGTACGTTGTTACAATAAGACATAATAATAAATAATAGTAATTTATTAGGGTTGATAAATACATTTATCTTTATTAGCTTTAGGGACCGAGTCATGATTAGTATTATTATTTTTCATACGGCTTTAAGAAGCGTAAAAGATCTTCAAGAAAGGCATACATTTTTATAGGTGGGTATGAAACTCCATATGAGACATTATATATTAGTTTTCATTCTTTGTGTTCCCTTGACTTTATCTTATTTTGTATAGATTGTCATAATAGTGGTACAAGTTAAAAAGGAATGGTATTTGCAACACTTTTCAAAAGATGTCTGTTGTGTGAGTTGAACACTTGAGTGAATTTACACAAACAATGTTCTCGTATGTAAATATGGAGATTTGAATAAAATTTTCCCAACATGTGTAATGTATCATTGAAATGTAGTCTGTTTACATTTAACTGTCAGACAGGTCTTTAACTGTTTTAGTGTACTCATAAGTCATAACACTCAAAAACATGTAAACAAGATTTATAATGCCTATTCGTTTAATATTTATTCAGTTTAGGCCCTGGAACGTTATTAGTTACAATTGACTCTACCACCGGTGCTGAGAAGACTCCAGCGATTAGGGACAGCCTCCCAGGAGATGGACTGATGGAAGCGACCCAAAACATTTCGTTTGGAGGCCTGTTTAGCAGTGGATTTCCTTGGGCTGATGATGATTCGTTTAATTCATAGTCGATAAATATTTCTCAATTTTCTAGATTTCCACATTTCCTTAAAAATTACATAATCATTAATAGATATTTATTGATATAATTTTATTTCAATTTCGTACTCGTATTGAATGATGTCGTGCGCCTGCGCAAGTTAAACGAATAAAATCGAAAGCGCCGCGGTGAAAACAAAGAGTCGGCTTTGTGTTGTGATTGTTGTGACGCAACCGCTTTACTCTACTCCACTTGTTAATAGCTATTTTGTAATAGAAGCAATGGGCTTTCAACAAACGTCACTTTGTGTATATTTGTTCTGAATGTGGCCATCACAGTAATCTTGTTTTCATTTGGAACATTTAACGTCATTTTATGGGGGCTTAAATAACTGGACGAGTAACCAATCATTTATTTTTATTAATTGTACGGGGTCATTATGACCCTCAAAAATCAAATGCTGTTTAACGAACTTAAAATCTAGGACATAGATGATTAAAGTCAAATTTTCAGTATTAGAAACATGACCATATGGATTATCTAGCTAGCAGACACCTAACAAACACCACACAGTCACCACATTTGTCAGAAAAAAAAGATTTATTGTGTCCTTTGAAAACACAACAGTAATAAAAGTTCACATGACTGCGGAAAATACATAGCAGTTAACTTACTCTATTAATACCATGGATTATGTAACTATTTTATATTTAACCCACATCCTTAATTACCTATCAATCAAAACGTAATGGAGTGATGCTGTAATGTTAATAAGGTACCTCTAAGTTTTCTCATCACCTACTTACATTTAGGTACTTAGTGTTAGTGGGCTTCAGTAGCAAGTATTGTTTGGAGCAAGATTATATTCGCCCTTGTTTGTATACCTAATAAACAATGTTGTTTTTTTGGATATTTCAATAGATTCGTTTTTAATTGATTTTACTTTTTTACACTTTGTGTGCTTACCTCATAAAACCACTTGCTTACAACCTTCGACATCAACACTTCTTTAACATGAATACGTATACAAAAGTTTCAAGCATGTACATTTAGGTAAGCTATTGAAACTAGCTCTCGTATACGTCAGATGCAATATAAGTATTCTGGATATAGCTATATCGGTGTGGTTAAAGCGCAATACTAGACATCGTAGAGATCCTTGGGGGAGGCCTTTGTCCAGCAGTGGACTTCTATCTGCTGATATGATGATGATGATGATGAATAGTCGTATACGATAGCCAATTAGATTTCATTTGATTTACCTAGTGAAGACTTTCTATCTTATTTCGAGTATATATCCAAGATCGATTTACAGAAAGAGATTTCACTACGACATAATATTCGTTTTTAAATTTTTTTTTTTCATGTATGAAAATCCCACCATATTTCAATGTTACATCAAGATTCCACTTTCACAAGTGAGCTTTACCCACAATATGATTCACAAGGATTGTTTGTTCATCAAATTGAATCAAATTATGCTAATAAAGTAAAAAATCTCATAACAAAGGCTTGGAGGAACAATAAGTAATACTCTTGCTAAGTGATTATTCATGCGCTTGTGACACTTCGTACTTATTAGTTTTTAAATGAAAATATGCAAATGCACATGCACGTGTGCAAATATACCTTAAAGAATTTTACTGAAACATGCCATTTATTTAGAGATAACAAAACATCGAATATTTAAAAAAATATGAAACTACATACCTACTTAGTTAGTATAGCCATATTTTATGGATTAGATTTATTATCTGAACACGAAAGAGTAAACAACGAGTACCTATAGGTAATAAACTCGATAATACAGATTACACCTACGGTGATTCGAAGAGAGGTAGTTTTATGACGATTCGGATTATAGCACATTATTATAATGCCGTGATTATCCATGTCTCTCTATCAGAAATAATATAAAATAATTAGGTAGGTACTCACTAATATTATAAAATGTGAAAGTGTGTTTGTTAGTTTGTCCTTCTTTCACGCATTAACGGAGCAACGGATCGACATAATTTTCATAGACATATGAGTCGAAGAGTAATTTCGGCTACGTGTTATCCCGCGAACGCAGGTAAAACCGTGGGGCGGAAGTTAGTATTACATAATCTATCGCAATCGAAATTATACTGTATTAAAGATGATTAAGGTTACAAAATCACTGTCATCATTAAAATATAATCGCGAGCAATTGCTACTCACAGAGTTATTACTTAGTAGAATGAATGTACAGCTTGCATATAATTTTTGATGTGTGCTACATTTGGCATATTTTGAAATATTTTAATGAGTGAAATAATAACCAAAGCGTGAACATTGCTTACACTTCATGCACACTTAGGCACCTAAACCTGTTAATAAAATATAAACAATAAAGAAATATTTAAATTATAACTTATTTATTATTGTTTTTATCTACATTCATGAGATATCTTGGTAAAACACGTGTTTTACCTGTTCCGTGAACTAGGGACTAAGTATTTTTATCCCAAAATATTAGCACAGCAAACTAATCTTGTTTTTTTTTTAATTTAAAATAACGAGAGTGGAGTATTTTCTGTGGATTTATCAGATACGTAGTAAACATTATTGAAGGAACAATGTTATAATTCAGTTATTATTTAAAGAACTATTAATTATATCAATAGTTTTACAACCATCCATTTGATATTTACTTAATTGGTAATATTTACTACAATCAGGCGTAATCTTCTGTGGACGAAATAATTTATCCTTCAAAAATAAAGCCGTCGGGCGGCGAATAGGGAGCTTTTTCCATCAACGCATTCAAAGAGGAAACGTTGGAAATCTTACTGATATGATTCCTTACATAATATTACATAAACTTCACTTACAAAAACTACCTTGTAAAGTTTTTTTAGAGAGTCTGCTTTCTCAAATAAGGTCATCCATCAGATGAGCTTCATTCATTGCAAGCTTCATTCTTTCAGTATCGTTCAATTTATATGTAAATCACGCACCATGTGTTCAAGGCAAGTGCGTACCGTAAATGGCCATAGGTACTATAAAAGTGTTGTAACTTTCCACCTTTTTCGTATTATGAATGAATAGGTACTCATTGAGTATGATAGTACGTTACACAAAAAGGGACATGATCTGAATACTCTGAGTCATATGTCAGGAAAGTCGAATTACATTTCCATCCTATGCGAAAGTTTGTAAGTATGTTTGTTACTTCTTCACGTACAAACGGTTGGACCAATTTTGATTAAATTTAGTATGGAGATAGCCGACACCTTGGATTAACACATAGGCTTTTTATCCCTTGGGAACATAAAGATCTCTCGTGAACGCGGGTGAAACCGAAGTGCGGAAGGTAGTATTATATATGCGAATGTGAGTTTCTTCGTTTGTTTGTTACCATTTCACGCCTAAACCGCTTCATGATCGCGATGAAATTCGGTACGCAGATAGCATGGAAAAATATAGGCTACTTTTTATCCTGGGAACTTTTGTAACATCATCGATGACGTCTCGATGTGAAATGACAACGTAAGGCGAACACCATCCGGTTTTTTTGTACGTCTATGTTAAATAACTGTTTTTTTAGAGCGTAATAAATTATCGATCACTCAACAAAGGACAAGGTCTCACTTTCAGTTGTTATAAAATAGTTGTATATAACGTAAGCGGCCTATAATAACAAACATGGCTACCGTAAACACCGCCGAAGCTGACCGTGAAGTATTTTAATCGAATCACGAAATACACATACAAAAAGCTCATGCAGTTATATTTTGTATTATTTTATGTATTTCTATAACGATAACAGCTATGGAGATTTTGCAATACCTACTTTATTTCGAAGTTGAATCAGATAAAGTACATGCATTAGGTATGAAAAAAATTGTGTAGATTTTTTATAACTTAACGACATCGACCTTCTATTGTTACTTTAGTAATTTAAAAAACGTGCAGATTTACTTAATAAATATTTTAGCGTTACCATCAGCATAGACTGCCCACGTTCCGTCCACCAACACATCAATAATTATTAGTTGAAATTGACATAAAAGTCAAGGGAGAAGAATGTTAATCTAATAAAATTGTTGAATATTTTATATTTAGATCAGGAATTCAGGAACTAGCACGAGTATGGAAATCCAAAAAGTCTCATTCTGTTTTTGAACTATTAATAGCAAACTAGCTACATCTCTATGACACTATTTCATTTCACTTATTTTCAAACAAAGAAACCCTATAAAATACAGCCTCAAACGCTGTTCATGTCCTCATACCTAAAGTAGGTAAATATTGATTTATGTATTAAAGTGAAATTTAAATAATTAGGCCCATTCAGCATGCTTCTGAAGATACTAGCAACATTTCCACTGTATCGCAATGTCATATGGAGTTGTAGAAGAAATCAAGGCAGCTCTTTGGTCCCCAGTGATGACCGGTAACTTTTTAGCTCTTAAAAAGTTTGCAAAATTTGATGGATTTAACCCAACAAAGTTTAGACGATTATTCCTAATGATGGTGTTACCTTCGAAATGCGTTACATCTCATCTTTAACCTATTTTAACTAACTGTAAATAAAACGTACTTTAAAGTTTTAATTTACAAGGAAACAGGGTCTTAATGAAATGAAGACGACTTTATAAGACCTTATGGATCATATTTCAGTTGAAGACAATGTTAATTAATTTAAGTCATGGCCAGGGGCATTCAAATTATCCTATGCATTGCAGCTCATTAAACTGACCTACGAAATTACTAGTTCAGTGTCTCCTATTATGATGTTTACGTTACCTGTGAGGTAGGACGGTATCTGTAGTTACTACAATAATATATCATTACTATAACCTTATACCTTTACAATAACCTTATACCTTTACAATAACCTTATACCTTTACAATAACCTTATACCTTTACAATAACTTTATACCTTTACAATAACCTTATATCTTGTTACATAATATTAATTAATAAGATATTAAGTTACCAACAATAAGCATTGGATATTTTAAGACATAATATCTGGCTCATTATAACTATTATTAGGGTTGTAGTAGCTTTTTTCTGCATTTGCATGTAATCAAATAATTTTAGATCACTTATCACGATATTATATTTTTTAATTTGTTTTTCTTTTCTTATTTGACACACCATAAAAACATACTACAAGATTGGCACTAAACAACTTGCATCTCATTATATATACCGATGATAGGCGTGTTCAGCATTTACAATTTTATGACACGACAAACAAAAAGAAAATAAGATGAGGAGGACAATAAACTATGGAGTTGTTTTTTATTTAAGTTATGTAATATCCATTGAATATTAAAGCTATTAAAATATAACAGTAAATATACAGTTATAAAGTTCATTAAACCGTGTAGTCAGGAAGATTATTTTAGAAATGCTGTCTCTCACTCGCCAAAACCAGTATTCAGAATAATTTCACGGAATGTTGACAGCCGCTCCTTAATAGGGTGGCGATGGTAACTCGATTATTATCGATATAATATAATCTACTTGTCAAACTACCTCCTTTACGAGTATACATAAATTATATAAAGTATAAAATTAATATAAATACTGTATTTAAAGGAACGATAGATAACAAGAACGATATTTAACAGAAATGATAGAACAGAAGTGTACGTCGCTATACAGGTATGTTTGGTAAGTAGGTATTATATTATTTTACTTTCACTTTTGTTGTGATGATGATAATTATCATATCAATATTTACAATTCTACGATAAAGGAGTCATTATTCTAGTATCCAAATTAGGTATAAATATAATCATCTCCTGCTGTGATCATTGCCGATGAACGGCAGTAGCGGCCGCCTCAAATAGATTTTCCGCATGTAGATTATGATACTGTATCGGTAGTTCGATAAATAATCGTTATTCGATGTAGTCACAACATAATCAGCAATATTGCAATACTGTTGCCAATGCGCGCACGCATCATAACATCGACTAATGAAAGTCGCTACACTGGATTCCTTACTTGCGACTTTTGAACGTAGTACCTACCGATTGAATTTGAGCTTTAGAGTAATATTGTATGCTTTAAAATACATTGATTGAGTGGTAAATGTTACGTTAAGTATCTTTGTGTTTTTTGGAGAAAAAGAAATTTATAAGGAAAACTATAATTTGTAGAAGGATTTTATCTGCGAACCCTTCTGAAAAGATATTAGGGTTTCTCTATATCTATCTATATCATAATTTTATAGTTTGTATCTTCACATAAATTAATGTCCTTCTATATGTCATATCAGCACTCACCCTTTTCTTACTAACAATTATCTTTCACACATTCCATCTATCTCTTTTTCGGTCTTCCTTTTCCCATATAATCATTCACTTTCAGACTTAGAACTCTTGTAGTCATTTCAGTCAGTCCTCCTCATAACTTCATACTACGACAAATGGTCCCCTCTTATATTTATGGATTAGGCTTGCAAAACAAATATCTGTCTAAGTAAATGTAGATTATAATATATTAATATGAATACCGCAATAATGTCAAAGGACATATCCATTAACATTATTAGTAATGCATCATTTCATAAGCTCTATCACTAAAAACGAAATGGCAGTCTAATACGATTTTGATACACGGCAACAAAACAACATAATTGCATTAGCTTTTGCCTCATTAAGGATATAAGGTTTTATTGATTTATATGAAAACTAGTTGTACCTCGTGGTTTCAGCCGCGTTAAATCTGTAACTCAAAAATATTAATTTTATATTGGACCGGTAATTCCGGAGATTGGACTAGAGTTAAAAATATGCAAACTTTTCAGCGTTCTAATGTCGAAGTGCCCTGCGGTTTCACTCGTGATTTTATTACTATGACACAACAATATTTTTCAAATCGAAACAGTAGTGCCTGAGATTAGCACGTACATACATACATACTCATCAGCCATTACAGCTATTTTTATTTCATTCAATACATCATGATCACGTTTCATCAAACAGGATGTATGTATATTTACTTTTGTAACGACTATAATCTGGAGTGGAAATCTAAAATTCAAATAACTGGAACTAAATCATCACCATTTGATTCCTCACAATGTGGTTTATGAAAGTATAAGTGCGCGATATAAATCTCTTGAGAGATAGGTACACGAGACAGATATTGCATGCGGATAAAACTAGCATTGCTTATAATTAATTAATTTGATGGACATAATGAACGCCATCTGTATGAAATATGGCGTCCAGCCGTAGTTTGTTTGCATGTTCTTATATGTCTCATATTATCTATAAAGCATAGATTAGGTACACATCTCTATTACAGTCATAAGAGTTGGAATAGTGCGGGTTATGCCACTTTTTGGACATATTAACGTAGTGGTAGTAATCCAGTGGCTCGTAGCTTAAGGGGGCTATGGCACCGTTTGGTGCAAAGGTGGCGCCAAACACTGCATTTTTCAAATAAAAAAATAGAAAATCTTTATTCAAATGCGAAGGAGGTATTAAATTAAACAAGACAGCAAGGCTGGGTCTATCTAGGATAACAAATCAGCATTTTTTGGCATGTTAACTCAGGGAAATCTCCTTATTTTCACTAAACTAAAACTTATTTTTGAAAGTGTCTTTGAACATTTATCTACACTTGGTTACCACCTTGGAGCAAAAGCAAAACAATTCTCCAGTATAAAAAAGATTACTTATTGCTTCATTGGTGAAGCTTTTCGTATATCAAAATTAAGTAGGTACAAATCTTTCGATAGGTATTTCTGTTCAGACGTCACACATGCGAATTTATGCCCGGAAATAAATCTGTGAGTTTAATTTACCGTAACCACATCATGGTATGACCTTTTCTTTTTTAATCGTGGCATTATTATAAAATAATATTTAAAAATATTATGTAAATAAATATTTATTGGTAAAATACCACTACCTTACCTATAATTTTGTATAATTATCCAAATGGCTGTCAGCCAATTATTGAAATAGACAAAATGATGGTGTTTATTTCAATAATTGGCAACAAAAATACAAAAAGGGCTATCGACCTTTGATTAAAAATCATTGGCTACTAGGAAGCCATAAATTGACTCAACAGCCAAGTTTTTATGCTATCTATGTTATAACTACGATTATTATCTCCAGTGCATGACTTAAAACGATACTAAAATCTCAAATAGGTAATTTTTTACACAAAAACTTACTTCCTTATTACGTAAAGTGTACAATTTAAATGAAAAAATCGAGTGGATAGATTTCAAAATCCGGATTCAATATGTAAGTACGAAAGGATAAAATAGCATAGCAACAGTAAAAAGGTATTTCACTACTGGAACTTTGCTAAAAAGATAATGCATAGCACATTATTAATTTTGATAAATCTATGTGTGCAAAGCTTTGGAGCTACTGTAAGCCGGGCTTAATCTGTAGTACTTATCTAATTGATTTTTGTGATCTCTGCTTAGAGGATAATGTCCGTAACTCTGTCCGAGCAGTACTAACTCTGAACATCTTTCGGACTTCGGCTGACACATGTACCTACATCCCAATTAACGTCATTGATAGACAGTGAAATGAGGATAATTAAGATTTTAGGGTTTTTTGGTGACCAATACTTCTTTGCGTCATTCAAAACCAAAGTTAAAACCTTTTTTTGTCGTCAAGCACCTCCCGGTGTGTTTCGACAGCTGCACTTCAGAGTCAGTTCCTTTCTATGCTTTGTGCGCTTACCACCATCAGCCACATCATCACTGACCATGATGAGATTTACAAACTATACATAATAAAAAAGGCCCCAGGAAAAAAAGAAAATAATACCTATTTTTTTTTATCCCATAATCCTATTGTCATTTATTAATAATAATAAAATTACAATGTATCACAATATTAATAAACCAGAAATTGAAGTTAATAGATTTAAAATAGGTACCTAATTTTCTTAAGATAATTATAATTCCAAAGCATATAATTTGTCAGTTTATTTTTGGTTTCCTTGTTATAATTTGTCCACTATATCCTTATTGTAGTCAAAAGTCAAGGCTAGATAGTGATCCTTAAGTCGGATAGATTTGAGAGTTGCGCAAAATTTGAGATTTCGTGATCGAGATAATAATGTAACAGTACGCCTACGGGAGTGGGCAGTCACTTAACAAATCACGGAAAACCAATTTGATAATGTTACGGCTACGACCTAGGGTACGTGGACCCATTGTTTCATAATGTCAATATAAACTAACGATAAGTTATTGTAAGGAAATTCCTTAGTTAACAGTTTCGTAGTAAATACTTAAACCTAAGAAAGTGGATTAATTTGTTTAAAAATAATAGCAATCATTTTCTCAAATAGTTTTTGTTCAATAATGTATCTTAGAGTCTTATTCTTATCTAGCTTTCCGTCCCGCCGTTCCAACTGCGAGCTCTTATTCTACCCCCTTATAAGAGGATTTTCGAAAAACTCTTTCTTAGTGGATGTCAATAATACAAAAGGAAGACCCTCCAAACTCCTCATGTCTAGGACCAGCGGCTTTGGCTGTGGATTGATATGTCAGTCAGAGATCAAACAGGGACTTTGAATTTTATTTACAGTTTATTAGTAGTATCTAGTAATTAAAAATAAGAATATTATAGTATTATATCAATTTATACACATAATAAAGCTGAAGAGTTTGTTTGAACGCGCTAATCTCCGGAGTTACTAGTCCGATTTGAAAATTTCTTTCACTAATAGGAAGCTACATTATCCCTGAAGGTTATAGGCTACTTTTTATTCCGACACAGCTAGTAGTAATATACGAGAAGTTATATTTGTCATAATTATATTTCAGAAAACAGCAATGATCCTAAAGTACTGACGTAAAAACTTTACAATAGTTTATGCTTGCTTGAAGTGAGTTTCCGGCCATTCGGTTCCGCAACAACTTGTTTTCGCCTTTAGAAAGTTACGGCTAAAATATTGAAGTGACTAATTAATGCTGGATGCTATACATCTACTCATATTTTGGAATATTTACAATGTGAGCCATGTTGAATCACCAGTGGTCATCAAACAAATGAATATGGTACGGTAATGTATTAGGTGCTATGCGGTGGTCGCGTGAGGAATGTTAACATTATTTACATTTTATAGCGATTATTCAGCATTTATGAACAACACTTATAATTTTTCTGTTTCCCCGACGACAAGAAACTCTGTAGATGAATTTTATGATGAAATTTTACTCAGTGACTGATGGCGAATTAATAGTTGCCACAGGTTAGGTTTTGCATGTCATCTTTTTTTTTTTTTTTTTTTTTTGAAAGGACTAAAGTTGGTAGCCTCTGATGGCTGCTCCAACCTTACCGGACAATCGGCGAGCGCAGAGAGCTCTCAGCCGGGTAACATTTAGGTAACAACGCCTGAGGGCACCCCCGAGTGGGGTACGAACCTCGGCTCAGGGCGTTACCGGGGGAAGGGGAGGACTTTGTACGAGTTACGACTAATTGGGGGCGGTCGGATTACTAATGGCAGCTCGGGCCGCTTGAACGGGACGAGACTGAGTGGGACGTCGCGGCGGTCCTCGCCGTCGAGGACGGTAGCGTAATCGGTTTTGTGTAGTGTGTTGTGTACTTTTACGGGCTTCGTCAGCTTCGATCTGAGCTAATGTTATGGGGTCATCCGGCTCGCTGAGGGCTTGCCTTGGTCTAAGGATACGGAGTATACGAGAGGGCGTGTACGTTGCGGCTTTCACTATAAGAGGGTTGCGGTGATTAACGGCGGTATTGAAAAATCTGCGTGAGGCGCGTTTTATAAATTGTTTTAACGTGGGGAGACCTAAATCTATGTGGAGATTTTCATTACGCATGTACCACGGGGCGCCCGTGGCTTTGCGCATGAAACGGTTTTGAATCACCTGAAGGCTATGGATCCGTGCAGGAGCTGCATGTGCGAACACAGTACTAGCATAGGTCATAATGGGGCGGATACACGTAGTATATAGTCTAACCTTGCTTTTGAGGGCAAGTTTAGACTTATGATTCAATAAAAAGTGGAGGCGCCCTAACACAAAGGCGGCGCGCGCGCGGACCGCTTTAATGTGGGCATCAAAGGTCAAACGATCATCGAGAATTACTCCGAGATATTTGGCTTGCCTTTCCCAGGGGATTGGTTCACCGAATAGAGTAACTGCCTTTGGAGGGGTGGGGGTACCTCGATGGTAGGGTCTGTAGAATAGGACCGCCTGGCTTTTGACAGGATTGATTTCGATCCTCCATTTCCGAAACCAGGCGCCTAGGGCGTTAGCCGCGGTTTGGAGGTTCTTAACAATGACTGAGGGGGACTTACTAGAGCAGTAGACCGCGGTGTCGTCCGCAAAAAGAGCTAGCTGCACTTTGTCGGTCTTTGGCATATCACTCGTGTAGAGTGAGAATAGCAAGGGAGATAGTACCGAGCCCTGAGGGACACCGGCACCGATGGGGTGAGGGGAGGAGAGTGCGCCTAGAATGCGATATCGAAAGTGGCGATTTGACAAATAATCTCGTAAGATAAGCACGAGTCTATGTGGAACACCTAAGGTGAATAGCTTAAAGATTAAGCCATTGTGCCACACTTTGTCAAATGCCTTCGCGACATCGAAGAATAAGACGCCTGTCATGTTACGCTCTTGGTACTGGGAAGAGATGTGTTCAACAATACGATGTACTTGTTGAACACAAGAATGTTTGGCTCGGAAGCCAAATTGTTCGTCAGGGATGAGATTATTGGCGTCGGCATATGTTTTGAGGCGGATATAGATCAGTCTCTCATACATCTTGCCCAAGACATTTAATAGACTTATGGGGCGGTAACTGGTGGGCTCGGACCTGGGTTTGCCGGGCTTATGGATTCCAATTACATGGGCCTCTTTCCACTGATGTGGAAAAATATTACAAGAGAGGGCAGCGTTAAATATGGATGTTAGCAGTATTATGAGGTGGGCGGGGAAGAGTTTGATCACTTTGTTAGTGATTTTGTCCGAGCCCGGGGCCTTCCGCGTGTGTAAGTTCCTGATGATCGATTTGACCTCGTCAGGGGTCGCGGGAGGAAGGGGGTCATCCTCTTCGCTGAGAGGAGGGGGTGGCAATGGGAGGGCGGCTCTCCGTTCAACTTCAGAGTTGACTTCCTCCAAATGACTCGGGTCTATCGGGAGGGTACTGGGCGTGCACTGAAACTCTAAGCTTTCAGCGAGGCATTCTGTTTTATCATCGTCATCGAAAGCGGGGGGGAGATTGGGCCTATTTAGTGGGGGCATGGGTGCTACCGTGTCCTTGGTAAGGGCACGAGAAAGCTGCCAAAAGGCTTGATGAGAGGGTCTAATGTCTGTAAGGGTCTGGTCCCAGCGAACCTAACGTAGCTCTTCAATGCGTGACTTGACGTCACGCTGGAGAGCACGCATACGGATGCGGTTGTCCTCTGAGGGGAAACTATCATAGGCGCGAATGGCGGCATTTCTCTGCCTCAACAAGTCACGTACGTCATCGGGCAAGCGCCAACGTTGATCGCTGTCCGCTGGCACTGTCCGTGAGCAATCGCTAATTAACGATTGCACGTGGCTAGTGAGTGAGTCAATTGCGCCGACAGCCTCATCAGCGGTGTTGAGGCTGTCTGGGATCTGATCAAGGTGGACGGATGTGGTTGACTTGAGGCTTTCACTCAGTCTATTCCAATTTGTCACGACCTTTGTAGGGGGGGCTTGACCTGCATCTGGGGAACCTATGCGCCCTGCTAATTCTAGGATAACAGGTCGGTGGTCGGATGTGAGCTCGTGTAGCACTGTTACGTCATGCACACGTAGGTTTACATTGCGTAACAATGCCACATCGAGAATATCAGGTCTGTGTGTCAGTTGGTGGGGATAGTGCGTCGGGTCGAGGGGTGCGATAATATCTATATCTAGAGGGTCAAGGAGGGACTCTAATAGTCTACCTCTGGGGGAAGTTGAGTGACAGTTCCAGAGTACATTTTTCGAGTTTAGGTCACCTGCCAGGATTACAGAGTTACCTAGCGCGAAAATAGACTCTAGATCCGTTTTGAGTGGTGAATCATTACGGGAGGGAGATATATATGCTGATACTATAATTATAGGTTGGTGTCCTGTCATGCCAAGCCTACAAACCGATGCTTCAATGCACTGGAGGGAGGGAGGCGGATCCATGGGGGAGCAGTACAAGGACCTTTTGTAATAGATAAGGGTGCCTCCTAGGGCAGAGTCAATCCTATCATTGCGAACTACTTGGTAGTTTGCAATTTTAGGGTCCCTATGAGAAGGTTTGAGGAAAGTCTCTTGTATCAGAAGGACGTCAAGTTGATGGTTTCGCAGGAACTCTGCGATATCATCGCGTTGACCTTTAATGCCATTTGCATTATAGAATCCTACTTTGAGGGATCGGGGTTTAATTCTGCACGTTACGGTTGTATTATCCATTATGGTTTTACGCGGAAGTTGGAAAGGACTGTCACGATGCTTTGGAAGCGCATCGCGATGGAAGCGAGGGCACGACCGTTGCCCTCGTTCGCTCTGATCTGGGTCGCGAGGTCACTAATTTCGTCGAGGTTTATTGCCTCAGCGAAGCGCTCCACTAGAGCGAAGTCCGGGTCTTCGATCAGTGGTAGTTTGGGTGTGTTTGCGCGACGGTTATTGGATGTTGTCGGGGAACGTTTGGGTGGGGGAGAGGGAAGGAGAGGTTGCGTGGGTGCGGGGATGGATTTAGAGGGTGGGACAGTTGGGGGATTGACTGCTGGAGTTGGAGGCACTGAAGGTGCACTACTTAAAGCTGGAAAGTCCTTGTCATAGTTGACAAGTTTCCAGGGCGAGGATCTTTGTGGGGCTAGGACAGTCTGGGAGGGGTCAGTGAGGGGGGCAGTTCGCGTTGAGTTGCGCGATGTGCGCGAGTTGCGCGGAGGGCCCGAGTTACTTGATTTGCGGGAGGGACGAGGGGCTTTCGGGCACCCGCGGTAATTAGCGGGATGGCCGAGTTGGTTACAGAGAACGCAACCAGGCTCCTCAGTACACAGGGCCTTGTCTTTCGGCCTATCGCACTCAATGGTGGAATGGGGCTTAAGACACTTGACGCATCTGGGGGGGGCAAAGCAATTGCGGGCGGTGTGGCCGTACAACTGGCAATTGTGACATTGGGAGGGGTACACTCCCTTATGGGGTTTCTCAAATGAGATACCGGACAGGAGCATGTCATCAGTCCATCAAGCGCGTGTCGTCCCACAATTCGTTTGCTTTGTGCTGGTCTCCAATTAAGAAGTTGTGGTCTAAAAAGGCCGCACGAGCAATATTACTAGATGAAAATTCAAAATTTATTTACCTATGATAAAGTAGTGAAAGCTCTGATTTTCGGAAAACATTTTACATAAATATTTTTTTAAGATCAAATCCAATTTTTAACGTAATCTCATTAAATTATAAATAGTGCTAATATCCGAAACTACTTTTATTTACGAGTTAAAAAAACAACTTTCAAGACAATTTTTGGCGGTCAACATGTCATTAAAAATAATGTAAACCTTACATAATTTATATAAGCTCGTGTTAATCTATACAAGATATATATATACGTATAACTAGTAACAATCCTGACTAATATTATAAATAGGACAGTGAGTTTGTTTGTTACCTTGTAACGCCATTGGCACAAAGAGAAGAACATAAACATTTTATCTTTGAAACGCGGGTAAAACCGCGAGGGACAGCTAGTTAGTCACTTATAACCATTACAAAGACAAATGGATATACAATTATATTCTTTTAGTGTGTATAGAGACCTGTGTTTGACCACAATTACCTACTCGTAATTTACCTTTCTAGGCTATTTTTGTGGTCACCATCATCGGCCACAAAGCAATAAATATTATCTCCTAGCAATATATTTTAAAATTATCTTTACCTTGACTATGCATAGTCATTTCAAAATAGATTATACCAGTAATTATAAACACTCAGATTCGCAGAAACCCATAATCTGTATCAATTGTTAACAATTTTTTCTGGGTTTCCCAGATAATTATAAGAACAGGTGATGAGTTTTGCATACATTAGCTGCCAGAATAAATGTTATATTTGCATAAATTCTGTTGGTTTTTAAAACAGTTAATTTTGAACCCGGACCTATTGAAAAAGATGATTATTTTATTGGCAGGTGTGTTAATCGTTCTAAGTTTGAAAACATCTACAATGTAGGCTCTGTTTCGAATCGTTATCACAGTTATGTCGTTCGTAATATGTCTATACTAATCATAAAGCTGAAGAATTTGTTTGTTTGTCACAAAGCAAAGTGGTTGCAAACAAACACAAACTTTCGCATTTATAATATTAGTAGAATTTGATTACCAAAGATACAATAAAATTGATTGAGACAATACATAAAAATTTAAGAGACCTTCTTTCATTTTTATGTCTATAATTGACTACAATCTCTCCATTCTAAAAATAAAACATTATTTCCTTAGCTATTAACATTAACATGTTAACTATTCGATTTAACTATTCATTTCGTTCGTGTAAAACATAATCTAATAAAACAAACAAATTGGCAATACTGCCTTGTAAAAGGTAAATGTTACATTCTAATAAAAACATACAAACCTACATGCACTAGTTTATATAGGTAATGGTTATAACGTTTTTGTGTAACGTATCTGTAACGTGTTATATAACGTAAACTTAATATGCGCGAGTTCGTTGATGTCTTTTCAAGCGACGGAATAATGCGTACGAGTTGGTAGTATGCGTTTGAGGAATTAATTTATTATGTTAATCATATACTGTTCCGGATACCTGTGAGGTATTTAGGTATGATATAACTTTTTTTTTATTGTAAAAAGTCGTTTTTTACGAAACTTTTTCTTCGCAAAAAACTTACCAATGCGCGATGACTCTTGCTTTTTTAAATGTTTAAGATACAAATAAAAACTGTTATATTATATGAATAAACTAATTTAGCTATGTGCATTGATATTTAATTTATTTACTACATGAAAAAAATACATATATGAAAATTGACATCGTTATTTTAATTAAAAAATGGTTTAATCAATATAAAATCTACGAAATCGTGAATTTATTGTTAACAACAGTTTGTAGATGAAATTCTCACGTAAACACAGTTATTTACAAAGATTTATAATTTTAAATGTCAATGTAACTGGAGGCGAAAGAAAATGAAACTTCAATGATATCATTACAAACGGCACGCACATCTCGTGAATTGTTAAATTAGATCATACATTGACCACATTGTGTAAAGAAATGTTATAAAACAGTAGTAATTTCACTTACCGTAAGGGAGACGATGAACGGCAGACGCTTAACGATCGACAAAAAATCCTTTCAACTTTCTATATAATAAATTCACCGATTTAATTTTCACGAGTCACTTTCTCGGGGTTGTGTTCCGAACGTGTTCGGTTTTCGAATTACGGTTCGATTGGCGAGGTGCGTTCTGGAACGAGCGAGCAGCTGCGTTCCGATCGAAACGGCGACTGCGAGCGATCGGAGCCTCGCGATCATTCCCCCGCGCATCGGTCAACGCAGGTCGACCGTTTGCGATCCACTCCAGTTAACCGACACAAACCGATACAATGCTTTCTATCTTCACGTAACATACAATGTTCTCATAGTAAAACGGGTAATGTACTCGTGTATCTCAAAAAATTGTTTTAAATTCTATGCAAGCGATTAAAATACAATGAACAGACGTTAAACAGTAGTTTCTGGGAAATGAAAATTCGTAGATTTACTATGAATAGTTTTCATAGCTGAAGTATAACTAATTAGAAGATTATTTTTTAATTTCGTATCATAAGCGCGTGTGCGATATCTTTGATCGTACGGTTGATGATTATGATAATTCATATTACCTACATCTTGTAACTGTAACAAATATGGAAGCTTCCGCCCCGCGGTTTCACCCGCGTTCCCGAGGGATTTTATGATTTTCCGGGATAAAAAGTATCCTATGTGTTAATCCACTTTATAAACTAAGTATCTGTGTTCCAAATAAGTTCAAGTTAGTTTTGCGTGAAAGAGTAACAAACATACATCCATACTCACAAACTTTCGCATTTATAATATTAGTTGGATATGGGATAGGTACTATAGCTGTTGCCTGCAGTTTCACCCGCATTCCCAGACTAAAAAGTAGCCTCCATCCATATCCTTCTTCATAGCAAAGCCTATCTGCATGCCCATCGTGATTTGTTCAGCGGTTTAGTTGTGAAAAGGGAAACAGACAAAAGACTGAAACTTTTTGGTTGGTCCCTTTTAAAAGTAGTTAATAATCAGAGTTCATCATAATCCCTGAAAATTGAGACGGTGATAAAAATCACCTGTATAATAAAAAGCTCGCAACACCCTGCAAGTTTTTGAACTATGAAAATTCAATACAAAATCTATTCGAAACGTAACAAATAGACCATATGATATCTAAATCTGTCTGTATGTATATATCTGTTACCATTTCAACAGACATGAAAGCGAGTCTTAAATATCTGACCTTGCGTGTTACACAATCCGCCTGTAGTATGTATATACGTCGATATGAACCATACGGACGGACGTCTATATATAAATAGTAGGGTTGTAGGGATATTTTATGGATTAAACTGCTTACGCTGCGTCTTCTGATTCGTGGTTGACACTCGAGAACCTTTCTGCCCCAGCGGCCGTCGGTTCTACGAGCTATGTGCCCCGCCCACTGCCACTTCAGTTTGGCAATTCTTCGGGCTATTTGTACCTTGGTTCGCCTGTGAATCTCATTATTTCTGATTCAATCTCGCAGGCCTTCCTTTTATATATTTATAAGTTGACATAGCGAAAATCGTCATCATAATTTTGAATCCAAAAATGTCTCCTGATGATCGGTCTTCTCGTCGTATTGAATGTCACAAGAAACAGCCTCTAACATGTCATAAAGAAAATAAGTACTCGAATGGCTGCCATGCATTGAAAATTGAGATTTTCAATGCAATGTTCGACTTACGGTAGCGCAAGACCGCTGGCCATCGTGGAGATCCTTGGAGGAGGCCTTTGTCCAGCAGTGGACATCTTTCAGCAGATATGATGATGAAAGCATGACTGACTAACTTCTATCAACTCACAGCTCAAACCACTGGATGGATCGGGCTGAAGGCATACAAATAGCTATTATGGCTTAGGAATCCGCTATAAAAGTATTTTTGTAAATTCAACCCCTAGGGTGGTACAATATGGGAACGCAGGTGAAACTTTCCTGGGTTAAAAATTCTATATAGGTAAAGTCTATTAGTATTATTATTATAAAAATCATACACACATAAACATAGAAACTTAATATAATATTAAATTTTAACGCAGTTGCTACATCCCTAGTTCGTATCGCAGAGTAACTACATAATATCAGAATTAGATCGGACGTAAACCATTACCTGTTAGATATTTACATATTAAATATTGCTCAAGACTCTTATTATGGGAAAGGGAAATCAGTAGACATGTGGTTTATTTCAAAATATGATCATAGTCTTAGTCAGCATTGGTTTTCGCCTAGGGCTTTCCCATCTTAAGGTGGTTTAAAAACGCCCCACTTTCGTGTTGGTAATTATTTTTTTAAAGTTTTGTATGCTGTTAAGCCCTTATAATCTAAATTCTAACTTGATCTTCTTATTTATGTTTTTTTTAAAGTCAAGAAACATCAAACAGGAATGGATTTAAGTCTAAAATACTGATTGGTGTAGTACGATTAGATTTTCCCAAGTCATTTTATTTCACCATCAAACCAATTTGTCCTATTTTAGTCAGCCTTCAATTCTAGCCAACGAGATCGAAATCACACTTATTTCCGTTTATTAATTAAATATCCAGTAGATATATAATCTGTACAATCGATCAAACCTATCGACATGAATCCAAGTATATTCCGGATGAGAACCGATTGCCTGGCCTTGATATAGATTGTAGCGTTTCATATAACAACATTATATGAATATAGTAGTCTTCATGTGGAAACATATGATTCTATATTACGCACGTACCAGTGACGTAGGTATTTAATACGGATTTTGGAGTGTCTTGCTGATCAAAACTCCGATGAAGTCGTAATTAATACAAGAATTTAAAAAAAAACTACTGCCTGTGTTACTCGTGATGATGTAAGGACCTAATAGTTATGGTGGAATAAAAAACTTACGTACATGAAACCTGAAAATAAAACATTATTCCTTCTTTGAGCAGTCGTGTAAAAAATCTGCATAACATTGGAAGTGATTGGCAAATGTCACTTGATGAGTATCATCCATTTCATCCTGTGATTTGAGTATGGATGTATGGATGTTTGTTACTCTTTCACGGAAAAACTACTGAACGGATTTAGATTAAACTTGGCACATAGATAGATCATACCCTGGAATAACATATAGGCTACTTTTTATCCCTGGAAAACAAATGATACCACGGGAACGCGGGTGAAACCGCAGGGCAGAAGCTAGTTTTCTCATAAAAGTTTTGATGCCATTGAATTTATTATACCTTTGAAATCGCATATTTAATTATTTCAGACTACTGTTGCAAAATTTGACCGTGTGTTCGCTATATTATTTTGAGAGACACGTGATCTAAAACGTTTCTTATTTCATATTTATCAAGCAGGTTTATATAAATCATGGACGAATATACCAATCCCATATAACAAGTTTTAACGTTTGGCAAATAAAATAATTCTGTATAAGTCGTAGTTTGTCGTAGATACTTATGTATTTATTATAATACAATACAATTAAATCACAGACAAATATTTGTATATTATTAATTTTCGTATTAGATCATGCTAAATAATTATAACTAAATAAAAGAAAATGTGTAAATAAATAAGTGTGAGACATACTTTGGTCGGCAACAAGCTGAACAAATTAACAGTTTTGAAGATTAGTAGGTAATTGTATAACGTTCAAAAATAATTTATTGTATTTTAAGTAATGAATAAACATTATAAATAATATTATAACAGTGATTATTGTGGATTTTTCTAAATTATTGACTTTTTCAGTTAATAAAAAACTGTATGACAATAATTTTTAGTATGGGAACAACTCTGAAACTGGTAAAATTTAATTTTCATACAAAGTTGACCTTTTGTGTGATTTTAGAATTTATTCCATAGTAAAAGTGTCGAGTCCACTATGGGTTTAGGAAATCGAATATAATCAATACAGTAGGTACAAGTACACCATCAAAATCAAACAAAGTCATTTAGAAAAACAGTTATTTATCCAAACATTTGAATTCAACACAAAAATATTTTACTCCATTACGGCCATCTAAATAAATCAAAGGTCAACGGTGAATATATTGATTTAACAAATCACTGTTGCCGCCTTCATAACACAGGTTTTTAATTAAACCAATTTATAAACGTAATGAAAACAATAAAAATGAGAACATCCGGATTGAATGAGTTAAGAAATAATAACGATTCATTTATCTATGCTGTCATAGAAAAATCTACGGATTGTTAGAGCTGGACAATTTTCTCACGTGTATGCAAAATATATTTAGAAAGGTACGAGATTAAATTCAAGGTGGTTCACTAAAAACTATTCGGAGTGTTGTATTAAATCTAGACTGCGTTGCACGGTGGCGGATTTAAGGAAGGGCAAAGTTGGGCAACTGCTCCGATTGCCTTACATTATCTATATCCCATTAATTAATGTCTAATATTTTTTATCCACTAGAACCGAAGATGAGAACCATTAATTTTATTATTTTCTTAAAGTCATTGATAGTGACAGGGTTTCCCAATATTTTTTTCCAAATAAATACATAATTTATAATGAGATAGTTTTGATCTTGATGATTATTATAATTGATTTCCTTCATTTTCTCATAAAATGTTAGTGAAATACAAAAAAAACAACAGACAAAAGATACTCCTTCGAGCCGGATTTGAACCAGCGACCTATGGATTTCAGCATTTCATTTCCTTCTACAGTCCACCGCTCTACCAACTGAGCTATCGAAGGTTGTGGGTGTAATGGCGAAAATAAGGAAAGTTACTTACGATCATTAATTCAAATGAATAAATGTGATGTCATAACAACAAAATATCCGCCAAGTGAGAGTTACTAATTTTTAGATTTGTATTTCCTACTTAGTTACCTATCAGTTTAGGAATGCTTTTTTTTTTTTTTTCACAATATAATTTAGGTATACTCGTGAGCTTGTACTTAATTGTTTTTTTTTTTGCATTAAAAGGTGCTAATTTTGTACCTAATTTTACTATTCAATATTATGATAAAATTTTAAAATATGTTTTTTACAAGAATATGCTAAATTATCGTAGTCGATTACAATGAAATTGAAACCAACATACTAAAAACACATTTATTAAGGTAGAACATACCTATAGTAATTTCAAACATTTGAATCAGTAAGTATTTCTAAAAAATATATAAATAAGTATTATAAAATACAAAAAGAAGCCGCCCCCGGGTGGGCTCGAACCACCAACCTTTCGGTTAACAGCCGAACGCGCTAGCCAATTGCGCCACGGAGGCAGATGAACACTGTCGTGAAATTAAGGATTACATCATTTGACCTATATAATTGAACATGTGGCACAGTTGTTCTTACATAAATATCATGAACGAATATAATAATAATGATTTATCACTTATCATCATTTATCACACTACAACACACACATAGTAGTAGGTAGGTATTTCATATTAGTACATATACTATATACCGAAATATTTACACGTACGTAAAGTGAATCCCATTTATTCAATTTAAGCCCCAGAAGGGCACTTATGAAGTTCACATTTACTGAAGTTACCACCAGTTCGGAACTCAGCGTAAAAATAATGAAATTAGGTTCATATTCCTTGAGCATAGCTCACAGAATATGTCATTTCGAAAACGTTAAGAGGTTGTATTATTATAATTATGATAAGGAAAAGGCCACAGAAAACGCAATTCGCCATTTCACGATTACTTTAGTCCACTTCCAGTATAAACTAGGACATTAGATAGACAAGGCGAGGTATAGAGTAGCTACTTATAAAATAAAATACCTTTGACGCTTAGGAATATTAAGCTGAAGAGTTTTGTTTGTTTGAACGCGCTAATCTCCGGAGTTACTGGTCCGATTTGAAAAAATATTTCACTAATAGGAAGGTTATAGGCAAATTTTTATACCGGGAACGCGAGTGAAACCGCGGGGATCAGCTAATATAATATATAATACATGTAATCAAAGAGAACTCTAAAGAGAGTTGATTTTAGTATAGAATTACCGAGACAAACTAAAAGCTATATACCTACTATATATCTAAATATTAATGATGTAGATATACATATATATAACTTGTAATTGACCCAGTTTTTCCTCTACCCTGTTTAATAAAATAATAATAATGTTGAATAATATATAATAATGGGCTTAAAGTATTTACATAAATAAAATATTTATATTTTAATTAATTATCCAAAAGTTTGAATACCAAATATTTAAAGGCCGTTTCATCAAATCTAGAATATTGGTAACATAAAAAAATGCAAATTAACTCGCATTTTATTTAATGGCACCGAATTCCTAAATATAATAAAATAAATATCTTAGTCAAAGCATTGCAGAAATAATTTAAAAACCAATATTAATTTACAACTTGTGCTGCAACATTAATAAATCACTGGCTGCAGAAATGACGTTTAAAAACAATAATACCTAAGTATTAGGCCTCTGAAATCTTCAGATCAATTTTTCGATAAATAGCTGTCTCAATTTAAAACTGCTCCCGTTATAGTTTTTTTTTATATGAGGTACCTACGGCTAAAATTATAAAAAGCAAAATATAGTGAACCTTTCCTAAATAAAAAAAAATGTTTGCATAATTAAACTGTTTAAGTTGCTTTCTTTTTTAACCCAATTTCCGATCAACGCATTCTAAATTCGAACATCCTTCTATGTCATTCATAAATTCAAATTCAATAATTTTCCGCATCATCACGATCGGCATCTATTCATCATACGCCCTCAATTTAACATAAGAAGGACCACCAGCATCACTGCACCGCCAAAGTGAAGGGACAAGTAGTAAGTACACCCTTTTTTTTTTTTTTTTTTTTTTTTTTCGTGGGGAAATCCTCATAGGATACCCAGCCGCCCCGGGGGGAGCAACCAGGTTATGCCGGACTCGTACCGGCTAAAACCCCACGGTGGTCGCCATCTGCGCTGTAGAGGGGGGCGGGTTCTCGTACAGAACGCATACTCACTCCCCCTCCACGCGCGGCGCTAGATAGCCCGTCCCGGGGGAAGTGTGATACTTCCCCCCAGCACCCTCGCTGTGCTATCGCACGATGGATCGTGACCACGACGACCCATCGTCCTCCTTGGGATCGCTTCTGGACGCACAGGGCCCCCGCCCCGATTGCCCACGACCCCAAAGGTCCCCGATTAGTCGCCTTTTACGACAGGCAGGGGAACACCGTAGCTGTTATTCTGAGCCCCAGCTACAGGGCAAGTAAGTACACCCTAGGCTATACCTACAACCGCATCACCAAAATCCCTTAGTCTTACAACTCTTTAGTCTAACAATCTTGAATCTTAGGTATCGAGATTAATGTAAGTGAGTGCTATTACTAAAAACAATCATAAATGCTAAGTATGCTAAGGTCATTCTAAAAACAAAAGGTCACATGACCTTTCCATGTTACCTTCACCTTTCCGCAGGGCTAGCAAAACTGGGACAAATTGATCATTTACATCAACATTGATCGTTACAAATTCTAGACACCATTCACTTCCTTCATCGAGTCCGGTCTATACATTTATTTCAAACCATAGAGTAAATAGACCAAATGAATAATTTGTATCGACTAAGCAGATTTATAGTGGTAAGTAGGTGCAATTCACCAGCGCTACTTCTCGTTTAGTTTGCGACTTGAATGAAGTCACGCGCGTGGTATTAGTGTCGCTAAAAACTTAATAAATATAATTAACTTTTACCTCCTTCAATAACAATAAAATTAATATGGGACCACGTCGGAGATATACTGTACCCAAGGCAAAAATAATTAGTAAAATGAAGTGCAAAATTATTTATAAATAAATAAAGTTGAAGTGTCTATTTTTAATGACAAAATAATAGCTTTTTACTAAATGCATACGAAATTAATGTCTGTCTGTCTGTTTGTTCCGTCTAATCTCCAAAACGGCTGGGACGATTTCAAGAGACTTACTGACAAATAATTTATATTATAAGGAGTAACTAACGCTACTTTTATTTTTTTTAAATAATTAGGTTTCCTTGCTACAAAAACTGGGTACCTGAGTGACAGCTAGTCAACTATAAAATCTCTTCCAAGAGTGAGTCGAGTCATTGGGGGAGCTTAACTTTATTGTAGGTAAAAAAATGGCAAGCTTATTTTCTTACAATTGTATGAACATGTGGTATCCAGCCTACTTCTACATCTGTGACTCACACGTTCTACTTTAGACACTCGTATAATAGTAGCCCATACCATAGCAGAATATTAAAATAGATGGCAATCGATAGTCTAGCTAGAGGACTTTAGCAATGACACAAAGCACACGGTACAAAGTGGAGACACACGAAATTACTTACCATCGTTTCGTCACATACACCAAACAACAGAACAAAATAAATATGGTATAAGACAATAGAGCAGACTAACGAACATATTTCCCATAGACCAGACAATTATTAGCTTTGAAAGAGTTTAGCAATCTATTGTTCAGTAGAAATCTGATATTGAAATAGGAACTGATCACTTAATAATTTTAGCAAGGTTTTTGTAATACCTACTGCCTAGTCTTATGTCATGATCTAACTATGAAGTTACCTTCAAAAGCTCATTGGAAATGACGTCAACTCCTACAATGAACTTGAGCTTTAGGTGAAAACATCGTGTGGAAACCATAGCACAGTGATTGAATAGGTACTGCGTAGTACCGCATTAGAGAAGGAAAGATAGAAGGAAAGAGAGGAAGAGGAAGACCCAGACTGAACTATATAGACGAAGTGAAGGCAAAAGTGGACGTCGTGTCGTATAGGGAGGTTCAGGAAGCAGCGGTCAACAGGGAGAAGTGGAGGAGGCTACACCGACAAGAGCCAGGCTCTTAAATATAGAAGAAGAGTACCGCTTTAACATACGCAAGTTGCAAATCTGTCGCCTGACACCTATCTACCAGCGTGGTAGCCAGTTTGCTTCTAATCTTTTTGTGCTTTGGTATTGGTGAACAATAAATAAACGTGTGATCTACGCATCTACAAATATTGTCTATACTTCTATTCTATACTTAATATTATAAAGGGTTTGTGTGATTCTCAAGTAGCGACCACGAACCGGAAACGCAGCGTGGGCAGGCCCCCACAAGGTGAACCGACGATCTTGTGAGGGTCGCGGGAAACCGCTGGATGAGGGTAGCGCAAGACCGGCCATCGTGGAGATCCTTGGAGGACGCATTTGTCCAGCAGTAGACGTCTTTCGGCTTACATGATTAATGTTTGTAAGTTCAGATATAAGAGGTAAATTCCGTAGTTACTAGTCAGATTCTTAAAAATCTTTCACTAATAGGAAGCTACATTATTCCCGAGTTTTATAAGATACTTTTTATCACAGCAACGCGAGTGAAAATGCGGGAAACAGCTAGTAAATAATATGAACCTTCGGCAGAAATATAGCGAGAATGCAATACCTATACTGCACCTGTATATGTATACAGAACAGTATGCAAGTATTATATTAATCATTGTAATTCAAAAGTGCTGTTAGCATTGCTTTATTTTTGGTCTAGGTCACTAAATATGGTTTCGAAAGTTGACTTTTTCTTTTAGGCTGAACTTGAAGGTGACAAAATCAAAATTTATGGTTATACAGAGAACTGATCGAGTGAGATCAGACTTTATTCAAAACTAGTTGTCCCCCGCGGTTTCCCCCGCGTTCTTGGGATAAAGAGTACCTCTGTCCTTCTCCATATCATAGGCTATCTGCGTGCCAAATTTAATCGTGTACGATTCAGCGGTTTATTCGTGTAAAGGTAAGAAACAGATATACAGAGTTAATTTAGCATTTATAATAATTATTAGTATGGATCAGACAGGCGATCAGTATTTTAACAACGATAAAAAAACTGATAAATACATAATATCATGATTTTATAAGGGAGTTACATAGTGAATAATCTTAGTTATTTTCACTGAAAAAAGGGAGAAACAAGGTAGTTTTTAATAATTTACACGATATTGAATTAAATCTTCTATAGTAACCAAAGATAGCTATTAAAACTAGCTATTCCCCGTGGCTTTACTCGCGTTCCTGAGACTCCCATTCAGGACAAACATTGTGTCCATGAACATGCTTATTTGTCCTGATTCTAGGTGTAAATTATCTATCAATATAATTTATTTATTTAATAACATACATTTACGTAATATATTAGTTAACTGGTTGACCATAGTATACAAGCTCTGCTTAGCTGAATTTGGAATCAAATTTATTTATTTCTCCAACCAAAACTCAGACTTTACATGTATATAATATAAGTATAGATTGGTTTCTAAATCCACGGACGATTACTAACTTAATTAACAACACTATGTGATTATTTTCATTTTATGTTTTAAGCTTTCCATTCTGAGAATTTGTTGTTTATATATTTATTGTTACACCTTCGATTTAATGTTCTGAAGGTACTTATATATCGCCTTTAGAACAAAGAACGAATTATTTATTTATCATTCCGCGTCACTTAACAAATACCTAAAGCGTACAAAAACATAAGGTTACTTGATAATTACAAAAACAGGTGGATGTAACAAAAAACGTATTTCTTCAATAAATAGCTGAAGAATCCTCTCATCAGTCACGACCTCACCTTTTTTCCGATGTCTGCACTTCCAACTAAAAACCCATCATTGAAAAAACTAATAAAAAAGCTAGACTTCATAGCGTTACGTAAACAGGGTCATTGACACAAAAACTTGGTTTTTTTTTCAAACTATTTACACATAATCAACTTAAGCATACCACCTGTAAGTAGACTAAATAGGGAATACCAACAACTAGTCGAATTCATAAACGATGTGATGAACCCGAGACTCAATAAATTATGATATGGTATCTTATGGTAATTGAAATCGAGTTTTTTTAATCCTTATGGTGCCTTTGAACTTTCGTTGGTGCGAATTTAATACATTTGTTAAATGTCAGAGAATGCAATATTCATTGGAAAATATATTTTTAAAATTCCTCAAAAACCTTTTGCGCTAGTTTTTATTTGTATGAAGCTATTTTATTTCTATCCAAGCATGGTAAATTATTAATTTCTTCGTGTTTATTTTGTTGATTGACCTTTTTAAATGAGGTAACGAACGATGCGTAAAAATGTTGTTAGCAATAAAAAATGTCAAGTCTTCAAGCTTTTCATATCACCATAGCCATATACGTAGAAAACATCGCATATATATTATAATAGAACTAAACATAAGGAGATGTTTCAAAATCGGCTAGGACATTGTACACGTACTCGAAAAATGGATAAAAATACAAATAATATCTGATTGCGTTGATTTTGGCAACAATTTGGCGACATTCATTGATATGAAAGCTTCCACCATGAACATAGCATGCTATTTGTTTTCATATTTTAACATAGGTACCTAAGCATATTCAATAACGGGACTATTGCCAGAACAGTGACCTCCCGGAATTACTATGATTTTATGTCAATTCATTGTTATCTATCAGCAGTTGTGTTATTAGTAGATAAAATCTTTATGTCACAAACAACGTAATATATTTTGACCAGTAGAAAAGTTAATGGCCTTAGGTTATTGGCCATATTATAGTCATTTATAAGGCAGGATAGACAGACACATGATTAATTAAACTAAGTTTATAGGTACGTGGTAATGTTAGTGTTAATAGGAACGATAAAGTTTTGTAGTTATTGAATGAAATAGAAAAATATTAGGTGCATAGATACAGTAGAATTTGAATAATACATATACGACAATTTCATGAAAATGTTATTAATATACTATGGAGGAATATGTTGATCATTTCTTTTGTTATTAATCAGTAAATATACTACTACTATTCTTGTCGCAAATAACATGTTGATAACTTACGATTACGACCTATAACTGAGATGCAATTAGCAAAAAACGTGATAAAATTTGAATTTCGCGTTCCAATAGAACGTTTCACCTTAAGTTTTACATTAACTACCTATATTAATAATCAGAGTTTACAGAAAAGTAAAAATCAAGCATAATTTTATCATAAAAGTTGTAGGTAAAATCATTTCTTATTTAAGCACCACTTTGCGCCTTAACGTATAACTAACTCTTATTGGAGTCAAAGTTTTTAGTTAACGCAAGTTAAATAGTACAACTTGTTAAGCACAGATGTCGTGGTAACATGTTAATAAATTCTAATATATTTCAATAGATGGCGTAACTAAACTAGAACGATTAGTAAAACATATTCCATAATGCTATTCTTTTTTTCATTATACCATAATTATAGTGATAATAGCAGTACGTAAATAATCACAATGACTATATTATGTATATTAAGATTGGTGAGACTAAAATACCTATTAATTGTAAAATTTGTAATTAAGTGATGTTTTTTCTTTTTCATTTATTTCGCGATTTAATTTCTTTTGTAAATGGTATTCTGTGATCTATGCCTGATGCACAAATTATTGGATTATTATGATTTTGTGAAGATCCTAGCTCCCTTAACACAAGTTAATTCTTAGCTTGGGAACTAGTGGTTCATAGTCCTACGTACTCTAAACTTAATGCACAAAAATTGCTAATTATAACGTAATCTGCCAAGTAAATATTTCTAATGTGAATAAAAAATATTATCACGTCATATTTTCCATCGTAATTTCCAATACTCGCAAAAACCCCAGCTGTCTCTCCCAGACAAAAATGACGTGAGACACCGAGGAAAATTCAACGACAACATTTTCCGCCACTTTTCACTAATTCGTGGCGCCTTTTCCTTATGCGGTGATTGGCGGGTGCGGCGTGACGTCATCGCGCCCACGCGTACTTTGTGACGCAAGCCGATCGATGGATATGTCAGTCTCTCTTCCACTACACCTTCTGAAATTCTCTGTTTCAGTCTAGCATGTATGAATGCTTCGAAATTCAAATCCGTAGGCGGGTCGTGCGTAGTCGTCTTCACCAGAGTCGATGTAGTGCGGCGTAGATAACTACGATATTGGTTTATTTCTGAGTTTTGTTGGTAAATAACTTTGACCGGATGAAAATGAACGTAATATTTCATGAAGCAATTAGTTTTATTTTCCAAAGTATGAAGTATCCTCGTAATAATAATGGATATTATATATTCTTTAGATTGGTACAGGGCTATTAATGGTTGTCTACAAGTTTTTCATGACAACGATATTTTTTTGATTGCCAAATAAAAACATCTAAGAAAGAGTTAGGTACCTAAATAGGATAGATTATATTCATATTTTGAGTAAGATGATAATTGGGTACCTACTAGGTACCCATTTTCATCAATGATTTCGGGGTTTCTCAAACTTACCTACCAATATTTTTTAATAATCTCTATATAGTTAGTAAATAATAATGGCATAATAACGTTAGTAAAACATATAGTTTGTTCTACTCTCACCCGATTGTTTAAATACACTGTATATAATATGGTATTGATCAAAGCCTCAAAGTTATCGACAATATAAGATTACTTATGTAAACAGGGTAATTTTTAAAGTTTAGCTAAACTTTCAGTGTCGAAAGTACCCACCCTTTACTAGGGTGGGACCAACACTGAAAAATTATTCATTCCATATCAAAATTTCAGTAATTGAAAGTTTAGCTAAAGTAATAATAATAGCGATTGATTTTTAGCAAACTAATTAATCTTCTGGTCCTCATTAATATTAAAAATGTAACTTAATGGTTACCTACGTGTAGTACCTACATGCCTACATTACTGACAAAAAACCGTGATAGATTCAGATTTCCCCTTTAAAAAAATGAAGCTTCGGAACATCTTCAAAAAATCCACCACCGACCCCTAAACCATAAAAATATTACTTTTCTATAAAATAAAAATGCACCTATAACACGACGCCTACGCACAGACATTTGGCAAGGAACCCCCTTGGTTATAGAAAGTAGGAAAGATAAATGAACGTCGAGACCTATTTATTTTTTGGCTGGAATCATTTAGTCTGACCTCGGTCTAGCCAGACCGGCGCCGGAGTGTCTGAGTCTGGATACTGCTGCCTAATCTTCACTGCGTCACTATGAAGCTGGCGCTATACCTACTAAAGCGAAGACAAGCGAAAGATATTCTATAGAAGAATGGTGTCTAATTATTTTGCATAGATTAATATGACGTCGGATAAGATGACGTCTATGGCGACCTAAAAATAATAATATTCCGTCAAATACAACCTCTTTTTGTAAATGCATCTATTGTTTCCATTATCATTACTTTTAATCAACCCATATAGGTATAGGTTTTATCTACCTTCACAATTCTATGTAATAAGCCAACTTATTCCGATTTTCATGCAAACGCTTCAATATTATATTATATCTACACGTCCTTTTCAATCTCAGCCTCTAAAGGACTTATATGCGACCGACTGAATAGTCTGCCGCTGAAAATTATAAAAGTCTTACATCGTGAGGAAACCATAGCACGGTGGTAGGGTACTTTGTAGTACCCGCCTGGCTGGCTACCACCCTCAAGTTGAAAATCTGTCGCCAAGCACCTTTCGGTGTGCTCCGACAGCTGCACTTGAGAGCCAGTTCCTTTCTAGGCTTTGTGTGCTTCCCATCATCGGCCACATCATCAGTGACCACGGTGAGATTGTGGTCAAACACAGTTCATTAACGAAAAATTGCAAAAAGAAATATTTTCCATTCTAACCCACCTTTACGAATTGGTAATAAAGTCAGTTGTAATTACTTATGTTTTTCTCTATGCTATATGTGTGTCATTTCATCACAATTGTTTGTGCAGTGGCGCCTCCACGGCACAACCAATCGTGATGAAATTTGCACAAGCAACAAAATCACTTTTGCATTATGGCTTTTACACATATATTACTATTTGATTATTTAAGTCAAGCTAGCTCTTCTCGCCTGAAACACAGGTTTTCCTAGTTCAGGCATGTATTATATAAATTAGACCTAAGGAAAATACTGTTACCTACCTATTTATTGTTATCTTTTTAAGAAATTTATTGAATAAATTATTATTATTATTACATAACATGCAAGTATGTGAGTATGACTACATTGAAGCACTAAAAGTAGGCGTCATATTCCATGGTGCTAGAAATAAACAGCGCATAGCTAGCTAGTGTAGTACTATCCTTATGTAACGACAAGTATCTAATGTAAGCAAAGTATATAAGAAGAATTTATGAAAGTAAATATAGATATGTACAAGTATCTACGTACTTTCATTCATCACTAAACGAAAAAACATGCCATAAATTTCATTCTTCTTCTATTTTTAGTCATGTTAGTTTTCTCAAGCTTGTTGTTTTCTTTATGAAATACCTAACTATAAGTAGTCTATGCATTTTATTACTTATTGATTCGTCATTACCGTTAGTTTATTATTATCAGAGTCTTATGACACAATTTAAATTCGCAACTAGTACAAGAAGTTG
The DNA here is from genome assembly GCA_963555595.1 of Tethea ocularis. Taxonomy (NCBI): domain Eukaryota; kingdom Metazoa; phylum Arthropoda; class Insecta; order Lepidoptera; family Drepanidae; genus Tethea; species Tethea ocularis. Next base: position 5,350,844 of record OY741975.1, read on the forward strand.
GGTTAAACAATAATCGGGTTCTTCTGGTTGACCAAGAATTCTGAAGTATGGCAAGAAGGAAGGTCTCACAGCAGAAGTAACTAAAGAAATCGATCATAGCTCAGTGGTAGTGACGTCAAATGCTGAGACGAAGGACTCGGGTTCGAATCCTATAATGAATCACGTTTTCGGTGAAGGAAAACGTGAGGATGGTGGTAAGGTACTTTGTAGTACCCCCCTGGCTAATTATCATCCTCAAGTCGAAATTCTGTCACCAAGCACCTTCGTGTGTTCCGACAGCTGCGCTTGAGAGTCAGTTTCCTTCTAGGCTTTGTATGCTTACCATCATCGGCATACGGGCATAGTAAAACAGGAAAACATTTGTAATTTATGGTTATATCACATTTTTGGGAAGTAATATTTTTTTTTATGTCAACAGGTTGACAAACAGGCAGATGATCCACCTGATGGAAAGTTGTCATCGTAGCCTATGGACGTTTGCAATACCAGGGGGATTGCCTAATGCTGCCGACCTTGAGCTCTTTTGATGCCTCTTTTGTAGAACCCCATATCGTAGCGCTAAGGGAAAACCGGCTTGGGGAGCTCATTCCACACCCGAATGGTCTACTGGAGAACTTCGTTGTGTGGACGATCGAGGCGTCTCGAGGATGTGAGGATGAACTCCACAACGCCGGCGAGTGGTGCGATGGTAGAAGGATTACGATGGAGCATGACGATGTTATCGAAAACCTATTTTATTTTTGGTTCCTTGTTTATTAAACTTTAAATTTTAAAATGTTCCTTTATGTAAACTGTGTCTTCCACTATGGGAGCATAGCCAAATAACCATTGTTTTATTTCTGGTATAAATCTATGTTAAATATATTTTTTATGACTAGCAATAGGTTGACAAGCAAGCAGACGATCGGGCAAATATTCCGAAATATCCATTAATTGTATCAAATGAGTCGGTCTGGCAAAAAACACATTTACTAATTTCATAACCTTCAACTTTTTTTTTAACCTTTTCAACTCTCTACAAGTAACATTTTAGTAAAATTTTATATCATAAAGGTCATTACAGAGATTTAAAATTTTATATAATATACAGGGTGAATTTTTCAAGTGGGCGTGGTAGGCCAAATCCTAAAGTATAGGGAATAGCGAAAAATGCTGAAAGGAGTCTCGGGGCCGATTTTAATAAAAACTAAAACTGTATACTTGGATTTTGAAAAAAATCAAAAATTTTAATAAACTTAATAAAAAGAATATATTTTTCGTAAGAAAAATATTTTTCCATAAATTTTCCATATAACATTACTTCCCAGAAATTGATCATTATAAGCGACACTATAACATGGAGGAATAATACAGGCTGTGTTTTTTTTTCAAAATCAATGAGTTCGATTCCCGGCAAGGCAAACAATTTTTTTTAAATCCAAGTCTACAGTTTTAGTTTTTATCAAAATCGGCCCCGAGACTCCTATCAGCATTTTTCGCTATTCCTTATACTTTAGGATTTGGTCTACCACCTGTATATCACAAAATATCATTCATTCATAATTATTAGAAATAACACTTAAAATGTCACTTGTGATACCCAACCTAAAATTGAACTTATTTTTGTATTTGTACCTATTTTTTCAAAAAGTTTCGATTGATGATGATTGATTCCCCAGGAAACTGACAGCAATAGCAAAATATTTTTCAACAAAACGTTAGTATAGTAGTAAATAGGAGTTAGCAATTAGTGTTACGAACAAAAACTATGCGAAATGTGTAATTAGGCAAAATGTTAAATAGTGAACCGCGTCCTGCCAAATGAAACTGAAAAAGCTATTGAGAAAGCTTTTTTGACATGACAGGGGATTTTTATGTACCTAAGCTATGTCGGTAAATACTATATCAAAACACAAATAAATATTAATTCTAATACTTTGTTTATTCGATATGTAATTGCTAAAATAAACACACTATATGTCAATATTCACTAAATACAAACTTTCAGAAAAGACTAAAATAATATTGGCGCTATCCACTTGATTCCTCAACAAGTTTTCCAAGTCTATTTATATCTTTTTAAAATTGTGCTACATAAAATGTTTAAAGATAGCGATAATATTCCAATTCCGTAGTGAATCTACGTCGTAGCCAAACGCTACAAAACTCGTAGTGCTCTACAGTGTTCGTAGTTTTCGTAGACAATGTGAGCTTTTATAAGAAAAATCTAAGTGTTTGCCATTATAAGGCGTTATATAAAACAGTGTCAACTTAAAAAATAAGATAAATAACAAAATGGTTATCTGTGCAACTTTTGAAAGAGGACGACAGCCTACATTACCCATACATGCGCGTAGGTGTATTTTGGCGGGTTGGAAGCGCGCGTGCGCGTTCCGCGGCCGTCCGCAGTCCTACCACCATTCTTCAATCTTCAGTTGCACACAGCCCTCCGTGGCGCACCTACGTGATGACCCCGCGCACAATCGAACGGCCGTATTGCCAGCAAAAACGAGTAAAAAACGTATTTTCCACTCGATAACAAGTGTTAAACGCTGCATCTTCGTCCAGAGAAGGTACTAGTGCTCATTTATAGTGTGCCATCGTGCTCAAAGAGGCGTAAATAGGTAAACAAATAGGAGCTGTGGCATAGCAATTTTTGTGAATGAATTTAAGATGGTGGACGGTCGTGTGAGAAGGTAGGGGCGATATCGTAGTCGGAGTTTATGGTCATCTACGGTGGTGGTTGGGTTTTGAGTGCGGCTGGCGGGCCCTGGTGGTGTGGTGTGGCCGAGCCCCGAGGCTGGCGCGCGGGTGTGGTGAGCCGCGTGGGCCGTGCGGCTGTGTGTGTGCGATCGAAGCGGATGAATGACGATGACGTGGGCGGTCCGCGGCTAATGTCTGTTTGATAACGCTCTCTTCCACTATCTATCCAATAACACCACACACGGACCCGCTCCTTGACAACTATTACGTATTTTTAGATCGAAGTATTTGAGGTTCCATATTTACGCCGAGAGCCTAGCAGCGAGAGCGCCTCGACAGCGCATTTGTAGCGTCTGTAACATCTGCGGGGACACTAACAAACTCTGAATATATTTTATAGTCGTATTGATTAATGAATGAAGCTATTTTAAGATCATTCTTTATGACAATATGTGTCGATACGAGACGGTTCTTAGTAATAATAATGCAATCTAACGTCGATGTTACGGTTCAATTATGTAGCCATGTGCCAGCCTGTAGAATCTAACTTGGGTACCGAGTGATTCTTGAATCGATATTGCAACCTTGTGTGAAATTATATGTAACGTATCGCAATGTAGGGGTATGCATTTAGGTTATAAGGTTATTGCAATTCTTTAACGAAACTGGTGATTTAATTGTAAATTTATATTGGGACCCTCTGTCAAACGATTCAATAAAGTATAAACTGAAATTCATTGTGAAAGCATAAGAAAATCCTTTTTTTTCACATATTTGACCTATTTCAAAGAATATGTATCTTACGAGCATACATTATTTATTTGAATACCGTTAATTCTTTAAAATAAATTAAAAAAACGGGTTTTTCTTTTGTTTTTACTTCTAAGAACTAGCTTGCGTTTCAAATTTATTTCATTTATAGTGCTCTCATTCGCTGTTATATATATTATTGTTGTTATTTATTAAAATAAAAATAATACTTATTTTTTGTTCATAGGTTCTCAAACTGTAGAAGTTACAGTGTGTGTTCGTTTGACAATAACTTACGAGTGAAACAGCTCCTAACCAAAACGATCACCTTGGAAAAGTGACAGTTCAATTTCAAATTCAGAAGTGCAATGTCATTTACGCAAATCTAACAAACGTTTGTGCAATATATATTGAATTAGTGCGTGGAATAAACTTACCAATCGCGTGTAGTTCATGATGCAAGGACTACCACGTCGGCGCGCACGCAGCCCGCTATGACTGAACTGCTACAAAGGCTGCAAGCTGTCAACACAATATGATAAAGGTTTGTATATAAATTAATCCATGATCTCCCCTATTTCACCCCCCCCCCCCCCCATAGGGGTTGAATTTTCAAAAATCCTTTCTCACCGGAGGGCCTGATCCATCCAGTGGTTTGAGTTGTGTATTGATAGATCAATCAATCAGTCACGTTTTCCTTATAAGTAGGTATCATTTACGGTGAAGAGACGAGTAGGTATCACAATTGATTTTTATTTTTATTATCATCTACAGTTTGTTGGTTAAATATGTTTGATCAATTACAAATTTTAAGGAAGTACCTAATGAATAATCAGTTGATGATAAATATATTTTACAAAATATAATAATTAAAATATCTTAAAGATTATCAATTTAATACATAGAACTTTACACTATAATTATCTCTATCATTACCATTATCCACTTGTACCTACTAACCTAAATAGATAGGGAATATCTCAACTATGTATATCGATTACAGATAATAATGAATTAATATTTATCTTCATTCGATTTTCTAGTTACTCTATTATAAATTTAGGTTTATATGTAAAAACCTTTTTGAAAATCTGTTGATAAGCACCTTCCGGTGTGTTCCGACAGCTGCACTTGAGAGCCAGTTCTCTTCTAGGCTTCAAATGCTAACCATCATCGGTCACATCATCACTTAACACGGTGAGATTAAGGTCAAACACAGGCCTAGTACTATACATAAGTTATATTTATTACTAGCTACGTGATTACGTTCTATCAAAATATGAATGTGCGAGTCTGATTCGCGCACCGAGGGTACCGTAATTTCCTGTTACTTTAAATACCATAGACTTCTTATAGGTTTTTCTGTAATCTATTCCTATCTATCCATTTACGTACAAAATTAAGTAAAATCACTAGTTTTATATATGTAGTATGTGTGTGCCAATATGATGAAATTTGATGAAAGAGCCGCAACACCGAGACACCCAGTCTGGGAGGATTGCCAACTTCTCCGGAGGAGTTGTGAATGGATTCCGACTGGTTCCCCGTGATTAATGATACTGCCACATGCCTACGTATAAATTATTATGCCTTAACATGGCAGCTAAGAGTTAATATTGCTAGCTCGTCGACAAACTCATAAACTACATTATATTGTTGTTTTATACCAGTAAGTGCTTTGCTTACGTTTCATAATTCATGAAATGTGATGAAGTTACTATTTTCAAGTACTACATATTTCACAAATAATAAACGTAGATGGTAGGAATTGGTACATATAAATGTAAAATTAATGTAAAAATAAGTGATCAGTACGTTCAAAGTTTTTCTAATGCCTGTTTCAAATAGATGTAAAACAAATTAGATCCATTAAGTTATTGTTGACCAATCTATGAATGCTGTAATTTTATCCATTAGCTAATTCCTCTATAATTGTAATCAGTCGATATTAATATTTTATACCAAACAAATGTATTGAGTAACAAAACCAAAAATAGTTGTGAGGATTTAGCAATAAAGACTTATTTAGACGACCTTGGTTCCATTCCTGCAGTTATTCATCGTGTGATAGGCGATGTCGCGGGCTCGCCACATTCAACCTGTCTACACAGTTTGCCCGTTTTATACCTTGGCTGTGCGGCCAAATTGATTGGTTGCTTTTAATTTCTCATATTGTAGACAGGCAAATTGGCGCCCAACGTGGGGCCGAGATTATTTATACAATCTAGGTCAATATTTCTTTTTAAAATCCAATATTATATTTTCTGTACTAATAATAAAGCTGAAGAGTTTGTTTGTTTGAACGAGCTAATCTCTGGTGTTACTAAGAAAAAATCTTTCACTTATTAGGATAATCCCTGAAGGTTTAAGGCTACTTTCTATCCCAATTTTTATCACGTGTGTGAAGCCGCAGGGGACAGCTAGTTTGATATAATTGATTGTTTTATTCATTATCGCCATTTGAAGAAATTGCGTTAATTAATGTGTTCGTTTCATAAATCAACTGCATCTGATTATTTATGTAGATGATCGTCGAATAATTTATTCTAATATCATCAATTTCTATGTTTTTGGTCAAGCATGTGTGTCTGTTTATTGTGTCCCAACATACGATGTTTGATGTTTGACCTTTGCATGAGAATGGGGCGGCGAAGCGGTGACGTCATCGCATGATGACAATGCCTTCAATGGAAAAGGCTGCTAATTATCCCGTCTGACACATTCAATGAACAGGCGATTGGCAAAGTAAAATATTTTCCCATATTTACCCGACCGTGGCAAAGCCAAAAAAGGAGAGTTATGTGTTTGACTTGCATGAATGTATGTACGAATATGTGACTACTAAACGACTGAATCAATTTTGATGAATGATATGTCGTTAGATATGACGTTTTGCGCGAGTATCACTGGATATATTAAAATTTTACAAAACAAAATGGCGAATTTGTGATGCCAAAATGTGTAGACAATTTATTTATTCCCAAACCTATAGATAACAAATAAATGTATAAATACAAATGATTTGTTTGTTTGGGATGGTAAATGATAAAAAACAAACCCGAAGGTTTATTGAACATTTTTCCGTACGCAGTCGGGTTTTTTAGTATTTTTAATAGGAAACTACCTTATTCACACAACTAGATTTTTGGTGGTTAATTTTACCTTACTATTAGAAAAGTAGTTTTGGATTTTGCTGGTATAAGATGATCATTTTTCGAAACAATTATTTTTAACGTTTGCTAATAAGTTATTGTCAAGAAAGAAGATCTCGATGGAAAACTGAGCTATCTCAAGACGTCACGTCTAAATCACCTGCCACGTAAACTAGTTCTGAAAGTTTCCTGAACTAATACCCGACAATCTACAAGTACCTGCAGGTTCTAAATTATTATCAATGCACCTAAGCACCTAAAGCTGTGACCTCAGTGATAGGTACTGTGAGTGTTTTCCGTGCGGCTCATGCAGCATTTCTACCCTCAATAAAATATTAAACTAATTTAATGTCCTAACAAACTGATGTGCATGCATGATTTACCTTATTGGACCAGTATTATACCAGGTTGAACTAATTCAGTCAATTATTTTAATTTTCCGATTGCTATCGATTGAAAATCACACAAAATTGAACAATCAGTATACATGAAGGGCTTTCTACTACTGCCAACAATATTTTTGGACGATGAAAGACCGCTGAACCGCAGAACTCTGAACACTAAGGCCACACACTTAACAATCGGGTCGTAATTCGCAACACAGTAATTGGGTCGGCGATCATTGGGCTCCAAGCCAACGTAGTCCTGCCAGCGACCAGCGGAGGCAGCTGCGCTCCACCCACCTTCCAAATTTGTTTGTTCTACATTGTTAAATGTGGCTTTTTATTAATTAACTGTTTTGGTTGTAATACGAGGATTCGGTAAATAATAAGGCGTGAATTGTGTTATTTATTTTACATATCGCTTTTTTGAAACTATTAAGGTAGGTTTCGTCACATGACTATTTCAAATTTATTACCTAACTGTCTAAAGACTCTTTGGTATTTTTAATGAATACGAAAAAATGGCCCTTAGAACAATATTTCATACATAACATGCTATCTTTCGCTGGCTTTCGATCTTCATGAATCGAATATCAAGTAAAAAGATCTCAAATGGGTAGGAGCGGAACACAAATATAATTTCAGTCGCGTTCGAGCCTCGTGCTCCAATTGCCAAATGCATCCAGGTTTTGGACGTATTCGTAGTTGGAACACTGACAGCTTCCATTCTAACCTGCCACAGTATGTCCGTTGAAATATATCCGTTTTGTGGTTATATACACAATATACTCTTTAGTTTTCTCATACAACATTGATAATCAACTTCTTGTTTTTTTGTTCTCTTAGTCATTTCATTACATTGTGCTTATCTTCCTGATTATTTTATCCTATCTAAATGTTATATGTAGTTATGGTCCATATAAAACATACAGGTTTCATTGTAAATCTTTAAGATTCCATATTAGGTATAACAATGAATCCAAAGTATTTGCCTTCTTCTTTACCTTGTTTTATTTGGGAGAGTTCCAAACAATATTGTATGTGCACGTACTCGCGTAAAAACTCTCAAAACTTTCCTTTGAAGTATGCTAAAATTTTAAAGCTCAATGCCAAATGCGGAGCAGCGTTCAAAGTACTCTTTATGTCCTTTTATCTCGACGGTGTACTTTGATGATAACGTCAGCACCGCCGCTTCCCCTGCGCTTTATGGTGCAAGCCTTCGGGTTTTTGTATTACCTGAAACACTGCTGAAAAGATTAGAGTTCCATTCATTTACAATGTAAGAGGTATGTACCTGTAGTTTTACTACTAAAACTCTGTATACTTATTATAATTAATTAACATCATACTCATTATTCTCATCTTTAATATTTTAGATGTGTCACCAGCAGATCCTGATAGAATGCTATAATCTCATCGCACTAAATTTATCGAAAATAGTTTTAATAAAACCACAAATTGTATTCAAACTAAAAACAGGGACTTACCTAAATCTTTGTTATTTTTTGTAGTATTTTTTATTAATTGGTATTCGTATACCATAAAATACGTATTTCATGAAATATACATATTATAATAACATATTTTTTAATATTTTGATCTTTAAATCTGTTCCATGGCCGAGCATAATGATCACATTATCAAATTAATAATTCATCATTTTGATCTTAAATGGCTTCTTTATTCTATAAATATACAATATTTACAATTATTTACAACAAATATACAAACTATATATAAAAAATTTCCTCGAGGCGGCCGCTGCTGCCAATCAACGGCAAGGTTCCCAGAAGGCTGGCAGCGTTCCCTCTTTGTATGGCCAAGCTAACGCGTTGGCGGAAAAAGCTCCCCGCCCGCCGGTCCCCTGTGACCTCAATTAATTTTGAAGATAATGTTCGAGAAAATCGGCGAGCCTCGGACCCCCAAGGACCCATGGTCTCGACCGCAAAAGGCAAAAATAAATAATTTGGGCCAATAGAAGCGTATTTTTTGGATTTAGAATTTTCCGCAATTTTCATATATCGTCCTTATTAAATTTATTTGAAGTCCAAATTCCGAACTCTCGGTTGCAAGAATGTAATACGCAAAGTCTTTACAAAGAGCATTCACAAGATAAATTAATAAAGCAATAACCAAGTTGGGTACCTACCTACATGCGAGAGGCAAGTCATGCAGCCGCTGGGGCGGGTGAGCTACTAATCTTGTCAGTCGCTAACTGGATTCAGTGTCTTGTGACGTGGCTGCATTCATATTGTTAGCCCTGTTGTCAGTCCTCGGAGAATTTACCGCACAATGTGCAATTTATTATTCAGCAAAAATAACTTGTATTTAGCGACATGTAGGTACCTAATATTATTTACGAATTGTCTGTAAAATATATTCAGACTAGTGACCCGCCTTGTCTTCGCGCGGGTAAAATCATCCGAGTTTTATCCGCGCGGCATGATTTTTTCCGACATCGTCAGCAATCAATCAATCATGTCAGCCGAAAGACGTCCACTGCTAGACAAAGGCCTCCACCAAGGATCATTGTTAAATTTGAATTTCTTAGGTTTTTTGAACTTTTCACCTTAAAGTTGTCGTTCTAGTTAGACACCTACCGCGTACGATAGAAATAAAAGTATCAGAGGGCCTACTCCGAAAAACGATACACGATATTTCGATCATCGTTGGCAAATTATTAACCAAATAGCAAACTAACGAGACGTAGATACTAACCTAAAATTTTGCAATTCTATTGGAAAATTTTAGGTAGGCCCTCTGGATATTGTGCAAATAATATCTTATACCATCAGTTTCGTAACAGCAGATAGATACGATAAGTACAGTTACTTAGATGTTCTATATATTCTACACTTATAAACAGTACCCATGCCATGAGATATTTGTGCTCGTGTTGACAGTTTTCGGGTATGTCTCGTTAAAAACGTGTTCGGCAAACTTTTACAATTTGATGTCTTGTTTGCGTGGAGAAACGAACAGGAAAGTATTTTAAGATAGAAGCTTGGTAAATCTTGATCTATTTCGGTAATAGGTACCTACATATTTAGGTACAAAAAATATAATCTATGTAAAGACTATTTCCTCGTGGCTGCAGCTATCTGATGAGTTTTATATTATATTTGAATTATGAGCCATATGTCATAGAGCTAGGAAAATGATAGACACTAAACATTGTCCTACTAATATTATGAATGCGAAAATTTGTGAGTGTGTATGTTTGTAACTTCTTCACGCTCAAACCGCTGGACCAAACTTGATGAAATTTGGTACGGAGGTAGCTGACGCCCTGGATTAACACATAGGCTACTTTTTATCACTCGGGAATATAAGATCCCTCGAGAAAGCGGGTGAAACCGCGGGGTAGAAAGCTAGTTCGAAAAAATAAAAATTGAAATCGACAGCCCTAACAGCTAGAGATGTATTAGCGTTACTCCCACCATCGAGAAGGTAAGCAAACATATCTCGACAGACATCAATAACATTATTTTCGTCGTAGAAGTCAGCAATAAAAGAGCCAGTTCCTTCGACACGCGCCGAGACAGTCACAGCCCCATTTTGGTTTGACGTCACGTACATTGATTTCCCATCGACTACTACTAGAAGCATTGCCGCTGTATCGTCAGAGCTACTTCTCTTTGCCCATAAAATTGTTATTACATGCCGTTGTGCGATCGGATTGGATTAGATCGTACAATTCAATCTCCTGAGGGCCTACTCCGAAAAATCGTTGTCAAATTATTAACCAATATAATTACATCAAACTAACGAGATGTAAATTTTGTGCATTTCTATTGGTTAATAATTTGACAACGATCATCGAACTATCGTGTATCGTTGTTCGGAGTAGGCCCTCTGATTTCGTCTGGAATTGACGGATAGGATCTAGTATTTGGTATATAAACACAACAAGGTAATTATGTAACAGTCTACCTACATCATTGGCTTTGGTGACTAAACAACGCAAGTGATCCATACTAATATTTTAGATGCGAATGAAAGTATTTTTATATTTATATCTTTTACATTTCACGCGTAATCGCTGAACTGATCGCGATGAAATTTGGCACGCAGGTAGCCTATGATATGGAGAAGGACATATACTCCTTTTTTATCTCGGAAACGTGGGTCGGTGGCTCGGAAAGCTAGTTCGTTATAATGCGTAATGCAGTTTGAATCAATAATAAGAATAACTACATCAGCACATGTTAAAATAGATAAATGTTATAAAATATACATTAAGTATATATAATAGCTATATAAAATTATAACATAAGGGTGATTATGCCTTAGCCGGTGAAAAAAGTTCTCAGTTTACTTTGTATGCATATTTTATTATCAGCATTTATAGATATCAAAGACGTCATAACTTCAGAACCTACGTCAGATACCAGTAGAACTGAAGGTTAACAAATATGTCATGAAAGCATGTTCAACAGCTTTTGAAAACAAACTTAACAAGAATATTTTGCGCATAAATAACGCAAGATCAAATAAACTCAAATTGACCCAAATATGGTAAGGTATCGCTAGCATAAACTTAAGCTATTCAGATTTCTGGGCCGCGTCCAAATAGTTGGCAGCAAGTGATTTACATGGGCTGCATAACAACTATTTAATGACAATACATAGCGACGCGACGTTGCACCAAGAATCCGATGCCGCGATCTAAAGAAAAAAGCTTGGCACAATTTAAACAAATATCGGAGTCGAAGGAGCTTCGATTTAATAATAGAATACCTTCTCACTTCTACTACTTATATACGTATTTCTACAGAACGTTTTATAGGCATTAGTGTACATCCAAATAATTATAGCATGCAACTTTGTTTTAGCAATTTTAGCAAGTAAATATTCTCATCATTACGACCAACTGTGTGTGTTTCGTTTGTGTCTTGTTATTTAAATCTGCTTTATACCACCGATGTCGTATAGGTACCTACACTTGTGGGTCTATGTTTTTTTTATTTAAAAATGAGATTTGTCAAATCATTACCATTTTGTCAAATCTTTATTTACTGTTTTTGTATCATCATAATTATCTAATTGTTCTTCCTCTAACCATACCATAACTCAAACTACATAATCGATAAAAAAAACCTCATAAATACTTATAATAATAGTATTACGAACCGTTGGTAGAGTCAATTCTAACTTTCGATTATACGTTCATAAATGCCTAAGTTTCTTTCTAGTTTGAAAAGAAATTCTAAATATTTGAAGCATTATGCTAAATAATAAATTATCGTTCAAAATTGTCATTTATGCACGACTAGCTTAAATGCATCGCCGTCCAATGGGGTCGTCGCATTGCGCGTGCGGACGCCCTATTGGTCGGGCGAGACCAGCTGAGTTCGTTCAACTTTGAATCTGCAGAATGCTGCAAGAGTTGCAAGAAAAATAATTTTATGTTTCAATTATTTAAATAAATATTATTCGTTTCGGTTCCTAAATTCAGAACTCGTAGCTACTAATGTAACTGAAGGCATATCAAGCAGTTGCTGTGATACGCTGTGGATTTTCTAAGACAGGTACTTATTCTTGATAAAAATTCTATGGTGCAATATAAAAAATTGTTAATTATTCGGTTCACACAATTTACAAATAGGTAAATAAAGAGATTTTTCTCCAGGGGTTAAAAATAACCTAATTTCAACTAATTTGTTAGGTACCTAAGACCTACGTTGGGCGCCAATGGTAAAAATATCCTCTCATGAATATAATGTTCTTAAATCCAGTTATCTATGTATATAGATTTCTTCTTTAAACTAATAATATAGCTGAAGAATTTGTTTGAACGCGCTAATCTCCGGAGTCACTGGTCCGATTTGAAAAATTCTATCATTAATAGAAGGTTATAGGCTACTTTTTATCACAGGAACGCGAGTTAAACCGCGAGGAACAGCTAGTAAAGTATATACGACATGTATACTTTACCAAAACTGCATAACAGTGATGAATTGATCCCCTAATGTAATGTTTTCACTATAATAGCGGCGTTTACCATAGCTAAACGGTTTTCAAGTGTTCCAACAGAAATTATTCGGAACACGAATATTTTAGGGTAAAGTATAATGTAGGTACTTACCTATAGTAAAAATAACAAAATATGCTGTTATAATATTATTTTTGATCATTGTTGGTACAAAATAATATGGTATCAAAACACTACGCATCGATTAAATTGGTGGCACACTTCGATAGGACTTTAACTACACTATGCCTAAGAAAATACTGAATCTTTTCGTGAAAGACCTATTAAAATCAGGCAAGCCATTTTTGAGAGTAAGCCCAATTGAAGTAACTCTTAGAAACAGGTATAAGTATAGAGATACTATTATTTAGAGTTAAATAATCCTATATAGAACCTACGACCTGCAGCGTAGCAGTAAAGGTATTTAGCCACCACAACAAAGGAAGAAATTAAATTGCAACATAAATACTATAAAATACCTAATAAAAGTTTTTAAACCAAATATTACATTTTGTAAGAGGCACCAGAACTTTATGCCTTATGTATACGTCGTATCTTTATATAAATGCAGAAAACTTGGCAAGAGTAAATGCACTTTAAATGACTTCATAAAGGCGCTGGTATGGTAAGCGTGTTTACTTAGTGCTTGCAACTGCATCCTTATTACAACTGCAAAGGGGCGACCTATCCTCACTTTATGAAAGAACATACTGGACTATAAAAAAGTGTCTGCTGCAAGCTACAAAATAGTCGCAAACTTACATTTTATGATATAGTAGACAGTTTCTTGCCTTCAGTTATAGTCACTGCAGTCTTAGTAGGTACACGAGTAGGTAAATAGGAATATAAACTCTGGGATCGATTCCCGGATCTGGCAAGGAGTATTGACGTTAATTTGTTCTGAAATAATTATATATAGCCCGGAATTGGTGATAGCGATATCAGAGTCCTCTGCCTAACTAGGATAGTGTGAGATAATGAAAGGCCTCTCTGATGACCTTTTTTTTTTTGAGATTAATCTTCATGATTTCTCGATAATCAGTCTTGAATCAAAAAGCTTATTCCTAAGAAACGAGCATACGAGTTATTCTTAGTCCTGAAATACGCTACAAGGTTCGCATTTCCTTGTCTTACCTTGCTTTTACAACCTGTACCTATTTATTTCTTTGTCCGCGTAAGGGTGTCGTAGCCACATCTGGCTAACACCTTCATGTCCTTTAAAAAAAACCTTTTTCAAGTTTCTTTTACTACGTACAGGCCTGTGTTTGACTTCATGATCTGATGACTGATCTGGCTTCATGAGATCTGTTTGATAAGTATGTACTCAAGTACCTATTTCTACTTCGGTACGATATCAAATAAGCTACTAATAAAGTACGTTAGTTACATCCGTCCGTACATATTTTATGGCGTGTGGTATCCATGTGGTATCAGGGCGCAACAAGGCGGGCAAGTAGGTCGCCCGGACGACGACCTGCGGACCCGATGCACAACGACGCTATTTTCATTTTCTTTTTAATTTAATTTTGTAGTCTTTATATTCAGCCTGTATGAACTTTTTATTTTTAATTTATTTATCAGATCTAGTTCTTCTTTCTTCTTAATTCAAATCATGTGAATAGTCATCTATCTCGAAACATGTTTTTATAATGACCTACCTAGATTAGTAAGTCCCTAAAACTTTTATAGTGTTTATACCTTCTATTGTTGACTGATTAATGACACAATTCATTAATTCTATGATAGAGATCATTGTTTAAAAAAAAACGTCAATCATCTTTCATTTGCACTATCTCTATCTCTCATTTCTTCACGTTCCGACTCTCATGTGCATCTGTCTGAACACAGCAGTGCTTGGCGACAGATTTCCAACTTGAGGGTGGTAGCCAGCCAGGCGGGTACTTCCTTACGGCTTCACTACCACTGCTATCATTACCATAAAAACAAATATATCTAAATAAACGATCGGACGACTTGCATACATATGCATAGCTACAATAAAATTCACCAATAGCGTAGTTGACTGACATATCAAATCAGCTACTTTTTAATGAATGTCAAAACAATCGTTTATATGGAATTTTGTATGAAATATTACACTATGACGTCATAGTTTCACAGCATCAAATCATCTACTCTTAGTGGTTCCACTGGTAATTAAAAATCATAAAATGCATTAAATGTACAACATATTTGATGTTTCCACGTGTTTTTAGATGTTTTATGCATTGGTTAGTGTTTGGTAATTTATTTTTGACAGTGTCAACTACCCAATTCCAAAATACCTACCATCGCTTATTAGTCAAAATCATTTTGATCCGTTCTCGAATTTCATGCAAATTAAACATGACTGAAATCATACTTTGACAATAAACTGTAAACAGGCAGATGTAAGCTGAATTCATGAATACGCCAGCGTCTGTTTAACTTTAAGCATGTCGATTACGATACCATGATAACAAACGATTTGATTTGTAGTCGTTTCAAAGTTGTTGTGCATCTTATAAATATGATTATTATTATTCTTATCTTACATCTCACAATCATCTTATCTTCTCTTAAGCTTATCTTATAGTCTTAGAGCTAGTGGATAAGAGCAATAGCAAGAAGATTGCTATCCTTCATAAAACCTACTGTTGACGACGCAGGCCGTCTATGTGTAAATACTGGCTGTATATAGTGAGTATAAGCTTTTTACGCATATGTATCTAATTTCAAAATCTATAACTTCACAGTTTGTGACATTTTTGGTAACTGTTCGGTCCACATCTTGTAAATTATTTAATTAAAATCTTTGTTCTACTTGTTAAACGTGTTATCCTTTGGCACCAGTCCTAAATCCTATGATTTCCTTATTGGTTGCGCGGATTTTTATCTGTTGTTAATTTCAATCTTCATAAACGCGTCAAAATAATTTGAATGGCAAGCAATCGTCCCATCCCTTTCCCACTCCCGCACAATATCGCAATGCAAGGTCGACCGCCCCGCTTCCTATCGGATATGCAAGACTAATTGCTTGACATCTTCACTTCCGTCGTGTGAGTCGAAAAACAATGGCGTAATATCGCAGCGCTCCGCATCTTTAAATTTTATATGTGTTAATTCGTCAAAATTACATTTCAATTTAGTGTCATACTAATCTCTTGAGAACTAAGTGTGATCCCGCGATTGTGTATGGACTCATGGACTTAGATAGCTGCTGATTAGCTTTCCGCACCGCAGAACAGAAGACGCGACGCCATCATCGCCACTCATCAGAACAAACAACAGGTATTGTGCATTCACATCCTTCACTGAACTGCATTTGTTCATAATCCCGGCAGTTCAAAATTATTCCCATCGGTTTGTCTTGTCAATCAAATTAATTAGTATAATTTAGTCTATTCACGGTTTTCACACATCGTGCCGCCATATGCAATTTTTTCAAATTTATATCGCAAATTTTTGGCCATCGCATTAGTATTCAAGTTTCGCATCCCCCGCACAATCATTAAATGGTCCTTCGAGCCGGATTTGAATTAGTTATCGCAATAATTAGTCATTCGAAATATAATTTAAAAACAGTTCACTCGCACACCGGTAAGTCAATATAGGTTAGTTACCGACATACCTACTTGGGTAATTAATTTTCGTTCGTTCATCCGCTTATTAAATTGTCGTATTTTATTTGTTCAAATTGCATCGTAGGTACGTTGGTTTAATACATAATTTGTCGCTTATAAAATCGCTAACGTGTAAGTAAACATAAATCTGTCGCTTACTTATTTACCTTTTTATTTCGTTTCGCCCCGCATAGGTAAATAGGCCACTACTATATCGTTTTGTTTACTTCACGTTTTACTTGAACTAGACTAGCTTATTATCGTTCAACTTGGTTAATTGTTAAAATTTAAATACACATTTAATATTAAATTGTGTAAACAATACATAAATAGACGTGACCGTTCGTAGGTAACGTTTTAGATATTGTAATCCGCATCGCGCAAATCATATGTTCATGCTCCGCTATAGATAGGTACATAATATAACCGATCTAAGGTTATTCACTACCTACGGACTTACTCCGTTCTCTGCCGCTCGCGCTCGTAACTATTTGTTGTTGTACCCACTTCTTGTTTTTTCTTATTAATTAAAATGGCAAAAAAGGTAGAAATAAACACAGAGTTAAAACTTTTGTACGCTAAAAGGGATATGTTATTCTCTCGTATGCAAAGTATTTGTAACCATGCAAATGATAGTTCACAAAAAGAAAGTTTTTTATGTGAAATTGAAACTGTCGATAAATTGCGTTCGGATTTTGAAAGTGTGCTGGATCAGATCAATACATTGGAATTGAAAATTAATCCTGAATTTTCAGTAAATTATCAGGCTCTATCTTCGTTTGAGGACTTATTAGGTCGTGTAAAAAGAACTGCCAAGTCGTTGCAAGTTGACTTCAAAACTGTCAAGCCAAATAATAGACCTAAATTGCCCCCGATTGAAATACCAGAATTTAATGGTGATATAAAGAATTGGCCTTTGTTTTTTGCTAGTTTTAAAAATGCAGTACATAACAACACCTCACTTTCAGAATCTGAAAAAATATACTACTTATTAGGTAAGTTAACCGGCAGAGCGCGGTCCGTATGCGCCGGTATTACACCCGACGCCGAAAATTATACTGTAATTTTCGATTTGCTTAAAACCAAATACGAAGATAAACGATTGGTAGCCACTTCGTATTTAGATCAAATATTTGAACTTAAAAATTTAACGTCCGCATCTACTGCTAATTTAGAATTGTTTCTTGATAAATTTTCGTCATCTGTCGCCGCTTTGAAAAACCTTAAGGTCAATGACCTCGCTGACTTTGTCTTTTTGTATATTGCGCTTAAAAAACTAGACTCTGAAACCGCACGCTCTTTCGAGTTAGACACACGTAGTTCTGATATTCCATCGTTTAACGATTTAACTTCATTTGTACGTGATCATATTAAAATATTGCAACGAACTTCATCGTCCACAAAACCTGAAGTTACGAAGAAACCTTACGATCGTAAAATGGATGCGCCATCGAAATCGCATCATACTCCGCCGCGCGCTACTACGTCATCGACTACATACGCTTACGTAGGTGCCGCATCCAGTTCACAGTCGTCTTCGTGCTCCTTGTGCAATAATCGTCATGATTATTTATATAGATGTTCCGTATTTCATAATTATACACCTAGTGAACGTTTTGATTTCGTAAAGGCAAATAATTTGTGTCTTAATTGTTTAAGTAACAGACATCGTGTGTCTGCATGCAACTCAAATTCTGTTTGTCGTAAGTGTAGTAGGAAACACCATACTATGCTACATTTTGAAAATAATAATGTAACAACCGGGATTGCACCCCCTGTTACAAGTAGCTCTGTATCGCCGTCGTCGTCGCTCCCCCCTGTCGCTCAGCGTTCTGCCGCCGCGGACGCCGCCCGCGCCGGCGCCGCTCCCCCTGGCGCGGCCGCCGCCCGCGCCGCCGCCGATAGCGCGCCGCTCTCTCTCGCTCGCCCCGCTCGTACTGATGACGTCACACTGTGT
This sequence comes from Tethea ocularis, assembly GCA_963555595.1. Classification (NCBI taxonomy): domain Eukaryota; kingdom Metazoa; phylum Arthropoda; class Insecta; order Lepidoptera; family Drepanidae; genus Tethea; species Tethea ocularis. The sequence continues at coordinate 5,369,344 of OY741975.1, forward strand.
ATGTTATCAGACAACAAACTTGTCGCTCGCCCTCCTACCACGGTACTGCTCGCGACCGCTCGAGTTATTGTTGTTGATTATCGTGGTACGGAACATAGTGTTCGCGCTTTATTGGATAGTGCTTCTCAAAGCAATTTTATAACTCGTAATTGTTGTCAACGTTTAGGTATAAACGTGAATCGCAGACCTGTCTATTCCTCTGTGAAAGGGATTGGAGGTTCGACCAAATCTATTCAGGGTTCGGTAAACTTAAAATTCTTTTCTCGTTTTGATCGTAATATTAATTATGATATTGAGTCGTTGGTGGTAGATAAAATTACCGAGCGTTTACCTACTGTTTCGGTCGATGTTTCAGTTATGTCGAAATTTTCAAATTTACCACTCGCGGACGATACATACTCCGTACCCGGTCAAGTCGATTTGTTGATCGGTGCATCGATTTTCCCGCACCTCCTCTTACCTCATAAGGTTCAAGGTCATTCTTCGCATAGTTCTCCGCTCGCTTTAGAAACTGTACTAGGTTATGTTATAACTGGTGCCGCTCCCGCTCGCTTTGATGCTTTTGATACAGTCTCGTACTGCTGTTCAAATGATTCGCTCGATTTTGACGTTCGCAAATTCTGGGAAATTGAGGAAGTGAATGTTCCGCCTATTCTTAGCCCAGAAGATAAACTCTGTGAGGAAATATATTCCCGTACAACCTGTCGTGATACAGACGGTCGATATATAGTTTCACTTCCTTTCAAGGGTGATCCTCACTCTCTCGGTGATTCTCGGCAGTCAGCCGAACGTCGTTTTCTTTGTTTAGAAAGGAAAATGCAGGCGTCGTCCAAGTTGAAGGAGGCCTATGACGGCGTTGTACTGGAGTATTTAGAAAAGGGATATATTTCGCCTTCACCTCCACATGCAGAGGATAATGGGGATAATCCATCCTACATTATTCCACACCACGGTGTTATTAGAGAGGACAAAGTTACATCTAAATTACGTGTGGTACTCGATGGTAGTGCTAAAACTAGTACGCATGTTTCCCTTAATGACATTCTTTATAATGGTCAGAACCTTCAAGGAAATTTGTTCAATATTATAATCAACTTTCGTTTGTTTTCAATCGCACTTTCCGCTGACATACGTCAAATGTTTCTTAGTATTGGCGTTCGCGAATGCGATCGCAGGTTCCAACGCATATTATATCGTTTTTCACCGCAAGAACCTCTTAAGGTTTATGAATTTAATCGTGTTTGTTTCGGCCTCACGTCGAGTCCTTTTCACGCATTGCGAACTATTAAGCAGCTCGCTACTGATGAGGGAAAATCCTTTCTTAAGGCTAAGGAGATCGTAGACACAAGTTTGTTTATGGATGATTTTGTGTATTCCGTATCGAATGAAAATGAAGGTATTTCGACCGCTTCAGAAATGATAGGTCTTATGAAGTCTGGTCAATTCGATCTAGTTAAATGGACAAGTAATTCACAATCAGTTCTAGATTCCATTCCGCCGTCGCATCGTCTTTCATCAGTCAAAGATTTTGATGAATCTGCGTCGCATAAGGTACTCGGTTTGTGTTGGTCACCCGCCACAGACCTCTTTGGTCTTAAAATTAGTTCACCCACTCAGACTTGCACAAAGCGCACCATATTGTCTTGCGTTGCAAAAATATGGGACGTGATGGGGTTTGTTGCTCCTGTCGTATTGTACGCCAAACTCCTGATCAAGCAGTTGTGGTTGTGTGAGTGTGATTGGGATGATACTCCGCCCGACGATATTGTTCGATCGTGGATTCGCTTCAGGGAAGAACTTCCATTACTCGCTTCTATAAAAATTCCACGCCATGTAGGCATAGTAGAAAATAGTGTTGTAACTATTGTTGGTTTCGCAGATGCTAGTGAGAAGGCTTACGGCGGTGTTGTTTATTTTCACGTCCAAAATGGTGATACAAACACCTTGCATTTAATCTGTGCAAAATCTAAGGTAGCTCCTCGTAAGGTCGTCTCTCTAGCACGCCTTGAACTTTGCGCAATGTTGGTGCTTGCAAAGCTCATTAGTACTGTCGTTGTAGCTTGCAATAATCGAATCAACATTCGTAATATTTTCGCTTTCTCGGACTCGACTGTAGCACTTTGTTGGGTGCATTCGTCTCCCCATCGGTGGGACACCTTTGTAGCCAACAGAGTAGCTAAAATACAATCTGACTTGTCACCGCAAAACTTGTATCACGTGGCTGGTACTGACAATCCAGCCGATTGTCTGTCACGTGGTCTTACACCATCAGAAATATTAAATCATTCTCTTTGGTTCAGTGGTCCCTCATGGATACACTTGGATCCGTCTCGGTGGCCTATCGAAGCATTTAATCCCTCTACGGTTTCTCAACTGCCCGAGGAAAAGAAAATCGCGTTGCTCACCTCATCACTATGTGAGGACTCTGTTATTATTTCTTTAGCTAGTCGTTTGTCGTCTTGGTCCAAATTATTGCGTTGTGTAGTTTATATTTGTAGATTTTCAAAACTTTTATCGACCCGAGGTCGTATAAGTGCATCAGATCTTGAATTTGCAGAATTGTTAACTCTTCGTGAGCTTCAACGTTCGTATTTTCATAGTGAAATTTCTAGTTTACAGTCAGGTAAGCCTTGTAGTCGCGCATTACAACAACTTAAACCATTCTTGAAGGATGGACTCCTAAGAGTTGGAGGTCGTTTGAGTGTTTCTGATTTAAGTTATGAAACAAAACATCCAATCGTTCTACCACGAAAGGATCACATTTTGAATTTATTAGTTGATTACCATCATAAGGTAAATTGTCACGCAGGCCCTGATCTGTTAATGTCTCTTTTACGTCAGAGATATTGGATACTCTCTGCACGTAACCTTATTAGAAATAGGATACATAAATGTCTCCCTTGCTTTAGACTTCGACCTAAGCCAACTTTCCCGGAAATGGCTGATCACCGATCTTGTCGTGTAGTACAATCCGCTAAACCTTTCGTTCATACTGGAACGGACTATGCGGGTCCGCTTAAGGTTACCATATCTCGCGGTCGTGGCATTCGTTCTACGAAGGCTTACATATGCTTATTCGTGTGTATGACTACTCGTGCTGTTCACATTGAGTTAGCAAGTAATTTAAGCACTGCTTGTTTTTTGAATGCCTTCAAACGCTTTTTATCTCGTCGCGGTCCTGTAGGGACAATATATTCGGATAATGGTACTAATTACGTCGGTGCAAAACGCACGCTATCGGGATTACACGAACTTTTACGTTCCAAATATCATAAGACTGAATTTGGAAACATGTTAGCTGAAAATAGAATCAATTGGTCTCTCAACGTTCCGGCAGCTAGACACTTTGGAGGGAATTGGGAGGCTAATATAAAGAGTTTGAAGACACACTTGTTTCGCGTTATAGGTGATCAAATTCTATCATTTGAAGAGCTTAGTACTGTACTGGCTCAAGTAGAAGCTGTTATGAATACTCGTCCATTGTGTAGAACGCTCTCGAATGATCCTTCGGAGCAACTAGCTTTGACTCCAGCACATTTTTTGAATCTTACGCCTTTAAAATATTTACCCGCTGCAGAGGTTGATGAAACCTTGAGTACTGTTTCGCGTCACGATCTATTAGACAAGTTAGTTCAATGTTTTTGGAAGCGCTGGAGGACGGACTATCTCCACACTATTCAGTTACGTCAGAAATGGAATAGTCCTACTAATCCAATTACAGTCGGGACTGTAGTTATTCTTCTTACTGAAAATTGTCCACCTCTCCACTGGCCTTTGGGTATTGTTGAAGAGGTTTTCCCCGGTTCTAATGGAATTACGCGGATAGTTCGCGTCAAGACTGTATCTGGAACGTATCTACGTCCGGTCATACGGCTGTGCCCCTTACCTAATCAATGATAATTACGTTGTTGCATCATTATTAGGTTATAGGTTAGTTATAGTTTTTTTTGCTTAATACTTAGATATCTAGAATTTGAAGGTAGCCCTTCAAGCCGGGGGGAATGGTTGCGCGGATTTTTATCTGTTGTTAATTTCAATCTTCATAAACGCGTCAAAATAATTTGAATGGCAAGCAATCGTCCCATCCCTTTCCCACTCCCGCACAATATCGCAATGCAAGGTCGACCGCCCCGCTTCCTATCGGATATGCAAGACTAATTGCTTGACATCTTCACTTCCGTCGTGTGAGTCGAAAAACAATGGCGTAATATCGCAGCGCTCCGCATCTTTAAATTTTATATGTGTTAATTCGTCAAAATTACATTTCAATTTAGTGTCATACTAATCTCTTGAGAACTAAGTGTGATCCCGCGATTGTGTATGGACTCATGGACTTAGATAGCTGCTGATTAGCTTTCCGCACCGCAGAACAGAAGACGCGACGCCATCATCGCCACTCATCAGAACAAACAACAGGTATTGTGCATTCACATCCTTCACTGAACTGCATTTGTTCATAATCCCGGCAGTTCAAAATTATTCCCATCGGTTTGTCTTGTCAATCAAATTAATTAGTATAATTTAGTCTATTCACGGTTTTCACACATCGTGCCGCCATATGCAATTTTTTCAAATTTATATCGCAAATTTTTGGCCATCGCATTAGTATTCAAGTTTCGCATCCCCCGCACAATCACTTATGATGTTTTCCATCACCTAAAACTCAAACTCGTCGCGAATCCACGACGAGTTTGAGTTTTAGGTACTTTCGCCGCGACACTCGACGTCACATTAATTGAGTTATTATCACCCATTTATGTTTTCAAGCTGTTATTATGACCGTATATAATTTCTTCGAAATTATAATAAACACGTATATTTGTCAAGTGTTCAGCAGAAAAATACAATTTTACAGCAGCCTTTGTACATACCACAGCAATTTGTAAAAAAACTTCGTTTTTGTTTTATTTTATAAATCAATTCAGAACGGCCAAAAAAGGTTCACTATACATTCAGCTATCCATACTAATGGATTATTCATGGAATGCTGCAAGCGGATTCAATAAATGCATTTTGACAAGGGTAATCCAATTCGAATGATGTTGATAGAAATGCAAGTGAATCGCAAATAGTTATCCGATGGGAACGTTGCCCGGAGGCGGAGGGCGCGCGGGTGCGGTCTCGCGGGCAGGAGGCGCAATGCGACCCAAACTAAATCCCTCCCAGGCTTAGTGCATACAACCGGATGGTATTTCAGTAATATTAAAGAAAATAACATGATTCTCGTATTACTAACAATCAAAGCCCCACGTTGAGCGCCAATCGTTTTCTGCATACAGTACCTACTACATATTTTGATACAAAATAAGCAAAAGGATGTAAAAATCGCTCTGTCTGCATTGTAGTAACAAGTTTGTGGCAAGGTTTTCAGGTGTTCGTTTTACCTACCAATTGCATAGTACAATAGGTATGTAGAAAAAAAATGCTATTGGTTTAAACTCTTTTTTATAAACAAAATGTACAAATATATACAGGAACAAATATGGGTATGGACACTCAATCGGATTAACGATTCGGGAACGATTGAATGAACACACAAACATTATTTTTTTATATAAGATAACAGATTAGATATATACAATTAGATACTTTGTGAGACTTTGAACGTAATTAACATTTTTTTGAGGTATGCACTTTAACAATCCATAAAGGATCTTTGATATAGATACTAAGAATTACTTGTATGGCATTATATATCGTCGTGTACCTACTATGTATAGACATGAATTACTACTTATAAATAATAATACTTTAACCCATATCAAAACCTTTATACAATTAACTTATAACCCTTAAATTATATCATGAACCGGTTTACTTGTCCAATAACGGTATTAAAATCACATTTACCTATCTATCAGTGCATTAGATCCAGGCAACTACCCCAGGGAAAGGGGTGAAGGTTTGCTTGCGACCTGGTTTCGTCCCAGATGCGTTGCCATGGCTACGGGGACGCGCATACCCGCACCCCCCGTACTGCCGGCACCATTCGATTACTCAAAACTATGTTATGGTGGAAACTAGTTAAATTGGTCCTTTGAGAGTAGATCGCGATGTTTTGTTTCTTTCATCGAGCGGATACGCAATAATGGTACAAGATTTTGATAGGAAATAATTTTACAAGAATATTACAAAGTAATAAGTATCTAAATCTTGGGTTTTCAGATCTTAGACTAAAAGAAGAAATTAGAAACTTTGGAATAATTTATTAAATTTTACTTATCTATCTTTTGATACCGAATATTGGGTTTCGGTCGTGAGTCCCCTGTATCCGCGCTCGTAATTAGGCCTGATTCTGTCGTTTATTTTAACAAATTTAATCTCACTTTATCTCTTTGTAACAAAAAGTCCGACTGCTAATTTCAACGTGAATTTAAGCACGATCTTTATTGGTCACGATTGTATTTGTCCACCACTCGTGTGTCGGGAAACTTACTTCTATTGTAGACATCGACGCACCAATGAATGAATAAATATCATAGGTATATAATGGAATAATTTGACAGCTTTAAATATCTCCTACCTTTTTTCAATACCATTTGTAGAAAATCGATTATTAGATATATAGAGTCTAGAATTCATTATTTTATTTTCATTCTCTGTTGATATAGCGGCAACAGAACTAAAATTCTGTGAAAATTTCAACTGTCTCCCTTTTACGGTTCATGAGATACCTACAACGATTGTTACTCGTATGGTTGAGCAAAATTTTGTAACTTTTAACTTTATTTTATTTTTTGTTATAGTGGCAAGTGTAATTAGGTACATAAATATTCTATATAAAATTAAACTTTCTGTCTATTACGGTCCATGAGCTTAGAACTATAGGCGCTATAGCCCGCTAATAGCCGGACAGACGGACAGCAGAGACTTAGTAATAGGGTTTGGATACGGAACTCTAAAAACAGATGTGCGTTACTAATATTAGTCTAGTTTTTAAACAATAACATCGCCACCATTTCACAGTTTATTTAGCTTCGAAGAGAAGCATAATGAGTAGGTCGGTACAGAGTACAGACAATTTCGTTACTAATAAATCAATGGTTTGTTCGTCATATATTTTAGTGTAGATACCGTAGGTACACACGGCCACAGATCAAGCTACACACTGCGGCACCTTATAATAGGCGGCGTTTGTAATAGGCGCAATTTTGCAACAAAAATGTGTAGCTTGATCAGTGGCCGTGTGTACCTATTCCATAAATAAACACTGTAGATATAAAAGTGTATACCAATATTGATACCTATATGTACCTACATATTTATGGCACACACATGTTTTTGCTAAATATACTTTAAAGGGTTCAATAGGGACCACAAGAAAGGGGAAAAGGGAACGGACGAGCATTCAGCTGAATTTCAGTTTGGCCTGAAGTTTGTTAATAAAATGTTTTCGCCCACGCGGCGCGCCCTCCCTGCCCTGCCGCGGCCGACCGGCTCACAGATGCGTTTCCATCTTTTATTTGATTCTTTGTTTACTAACGACCCTTGTTCTGCTGTTTTAGGTATAAAAATAAATATTGAACAAAACTCTGATCTTGTAACTTTTACCGAAATAAGTAGGTAGGTACCTACCTACAAATTTTCAGAGCACCATTAGAAGGTGAATCATGAAGTAAGGTAAAAGGTGCTGTAAGATAACACACCTTTCTCAAAGGGAAATCGAGTATATTATATCGATAAATTATTGACAAGATTCAAATAAAACAAAAGATTTCATAAAAATCACAAAAAAACGCTAGACTTTGTAAAATACTGACGAGGTATATAGCTACGAAAATAAATCGCTATAAATACATTCCCATAAGGAATCCTAAAGAAATATAACGTTAAACGTCTGCATTGTTCACTGATAGCAATTTATGCATTGGCAATTCCAATACCTACACGAATATAGGTACCTACCGCTGAAAACGTTCGACGCTCGCTACAAGTCTTTTGTTTCACCAAAAAGAATAGCAGAGTTCAATTTAGGTACACGGAAGCAGTGTAGTCACGTCTGCGAACTGTTGAGATTTATGGGTTTAAAAGCTGATAGATGTTTGGGTGGGACCGGCCGGGATCGAGGATACGGCCAGGATCGAAGCGAGCGCTGCCTCGCGAGGTCAGCGGGTCACGCTCACGTAACGGAACAAAATGGCTTTTGTTGTCGTTTAATAAAATACCATTACTTTTGCATCTCGTTTATTACTATTGAAATGGTTTTATTTATTGACTTGGCTATCACCAAATGGTAGGACCGAATATAGACTTCAAACTAAGTAGTTTTTACTATAAAGTATAAACGAGTTTGGTAATTGACTTTTTAACCGACTTTAAAAAGGAGGAGGTTAACAAATGTATGTTCCCCTATTACTCGAAGACGCCGGGACTGATTTGGAAAACTATTTTTTGTTTGAAAGGGTATACACTTACTTCACAAGTGATCCCATGGAGGAAACTCTTCAAATTTGAAGCACCAAGTTTTCTATAATCAAATAATTGCAAGCAACAACTTTCACTAACCTAACCATTTTTTTTTCCAGCGCGGTGCAATGGCGGTGCGGTGATGGCGGATGGCGGCGCGGGCGCGGCGGCGGACGCGGAGGCGGGCGCGGTCGAGACCGCGGCGCGCGGGGCTGCGCTCGAGCGCGCATACGTGCACGATGTGTACGAGCAAGCGGGCGAAGATGGGGACGAAGTGCCCCGAACACCCGCGCCCGGCGTGCAAGCCTTTCTCTCGGATCTCGACCCGGGCAGTCTTGTTTGTGATGTCGGTTAGTTATTATCATCATCATAATATTACTTATACGAAGCTAGGTTCTCTGAGGAGCTAGTAACGCTTCACCCACTTCAAATGAGCCCCTTCCTACAAACAAACACAGTTAAAAAGCTTGACTGCTATACAATTTAGCAATATCTTAATAGTATAGGTAATACCATGTCCCTGTCTGACCACGGATTTAATAAACGAAAAAGATTTGTATACCTATATATAAATTGCACACATATTATTCGAAACCTAGTTTAGGAGGGTCGCTAGTTTATTATATTCTTAGCTCGTCGTTCTGACTCTTTAAAAATATGTTTAGTGAAAGGACTATATTTCATGTAGGTAGACCGTTAAGTATCGCTCTTGCTGATTAAATTTGCTGGCATTTGTTCCCCTAAATCTATTAGATATTGTATTTACTAGTAGACTTATAATGTTAGGTACTATAACTTAGATTCCAATAAAAGGACGCGATAGTGGGCGGACATTTCCAACTCCGACTCAATCCATGGAATTAGTTGTAGCCTAGTGATATCACGAAACACCCACATGTCTGGTTAACAACAATAAAGTTCATGAAGGTAATATGAAATTCCCTTTAGCGAATTGCGTTTAACAAGATTATTAGGTACATTATTCAAGACATAGGTACAAAGGTGTTTTCTTTTATTACTTGTAATGGAGCTCCCTCTCTGCCCACACTGACTTGTTAATTCAACATCAACATAACAGAATAATTAGCTACGTTCCCTTAGGTACCTATTTATCTTAATGTAAAATGTCATCGCGTAGGCGGTCGCGCAACTTCTTACGCCGCTCCCGCTGCGCTTATCAATAAGAACGTATCATTTTTAACAAGATTTGACAATAGCCTATTTGAACAGAGTTCAATACTAAATTCAAATAAATTAGTTAATCAGGTAGGCATGTACACACGGCCACAGATCAAGCTACACATTTTTGTTGCAAAATAGCGCCTATTACAACCGCATAAGGTGCCGCAGTGTGTAGCTTGATCTGTGGCCGTGTGTACACTAGGTAGATAATAAACTCAAATTCACGCTATATTAAATAGCAATATCCTATGAAGATAGCTAGAATAAAATAAGTAGTTACCTAATATTTAAATAAAAACCGGCAATACATATCCGACCACAGGCCGTGTAGGGTTCTATAGTTAATAAAATGTGGAGCAGACTTACAAAAAACACTCATTGGCACTTATAGGTATTCCTAGGAGTAAACTAGTTAACTTTGTCAGAAACGGGAACCCATGCACAAGCTATTGAATTGACTTTTTTAAATTTAATTGGGAATAGAATCGTATGATTGACTTGAACCTATTACCTCACAAATCGCTCCTACCTTTCTTCAAAAGATTCATTAACATAAATAAAATAGCAAAGTCTTCACAAATGTAGAACCGCCGTTGATTCAAATTCTATAGATTCTCTGGATTCGTTGGTTTTTTCGCAGGCCATACCTATTAAAAATAGGCATTTTTCCAGTCCAAGTCTAAATGATCTATGAATGTTTTGTAACCTTGCTGTTTTCTATATGTCAGGGTGCGGCAACGGCAAATACCTGAGTGTGAATCCGTCCGTGTACGCAGTAGGGGGAGACCGGTGCACGCGGCTCGCTGCGCACGCCAGGCATCACAACAATGAGGTTAGTTTCAGACCCTAATCACCTTGGAGCTGATGTAGTCTTGGAAATTATTAGATCAATAATATATGCTAAGTTAGTTGCGACAATCTGTATTCAAATCTAGAACTTATAGATAGATGCTACACCTGCACAGATTTTAAAATATTTTCTGTTATCCAAACTATGTAGTAATTTTAAATCTAAGTAAGATTAATTCTATTGCTTCTCTTGTATGATTTACAATAAACTATATATTTCATTACTTTTCATTCATCTGTTAATCTGTTACTGTTATTAATATGAGCAGTTCAGGTTACTCCACTTTAGAACCTGCATCCTTCTAGTACCTAACGGAATCAGACGACGATATACCTACTACCCATATCAATAAAAATAAACTTTAATTTTTCATCAATATTACCCCTTATGGCTAAGACATTAGTGCGGACGTTGAGTAGAAATTAGAGTTCTTTTTACTCTATAGCGGCAATATCATTTAGAAGGTAGTAGTCCGTGTCATTTTTCAAAGCACTTAAATATTGCACTTGCATTTCGTAAAAAAAGATTGCATAAAGATATAAATTACGTTTATTATGTTACTACCTGTTCCCCGCGGCTTCACTCGCGTTCCCGGGATAAAAAGTAACCTATATATATACAGGGTTACAGGTTAAGTCGACCTAGATCCGTTAAGGGCGTGTAGTACCCATATTTTCTGACATATTTCACTATAGAACACCCTACCCCAAACCTAAACGTTTTCAAGAAAATCGACATTTAATTTTTTTAATATAACTTAACTTTTTGAACTTTCAATCGTCCAGAAAAACGTATTTAGTTAACCTACGTAGGATTTTGGTTATTAAATTCATAGAGCATCTTAATCCGCATGTAAAAAATCAATAATAATAATAAGATGCACTAACTTCAAAATATCGTAATTAATGGCAAAAATTCAATGTCTATTTTCTTGAAAACGTTTAGGTTTGGGGTAGGGTGTTCTATAGTGAAATATGTCAGAAAAGATGGGTACTACACGCCCTTAACGGATCTAGGTCAACTTAACCTGTAACCCTGTATATAGCAACTTGCTTCAAATTTCCAGGTTGTGGTATGCGATAACCTCTGCCTACCTTACCGCGATGAGTCATTCGACGCGGTGCTGTCGATCGCGGTGATACACCACTTCGCGACTGTCGAGCGCCGAGCGATGGCGCTGCGAGAGCTCGCCAGGGTCACCAGGATCGGTGGCCGTCTGTTGCTTACCGTATGGGCCATGGAACATGAAGGCAGGAATTTTCATTCACAGGTAACGTGCATAGTTTCTGCTTTTTCATAACCGAATGATTTCTAGTGATTCGTTTCATTGTTTCAGACGTAAGGGTTAATTAAGTGAAAATACCTACTATTTGATTGTTTTCTAAATATTCATTGTGCCATTGTTATACATGTTATGCTCATCACAATCTAAGAGGCCTGTTTTGATACATGGATGTAAGTAGGTACCTACTGTCAAAACTGGCTTCTTAGGTAGTGACGGCTTTATGTCCAATAATAAACATAGTGGCTAAAGTTAGTCCACGTAGATAGATACCTACTACATTGATATCTTCAAATACAAAGCATAACTTCAATTCTCATTTAATTTAATACAATTAAAAATAAATATATACCAATCAATAGATCTTTACCGCTTTCAACACCACGCATTATTTTCAGGATGTGCTGATACCCTGGCATCGACCAGCGACACTGTGCCCGCCGACACCGGCTCCGAGGTTCCTTTCAGTAGATAACGACCAGTAGGTTTACATTACAAAATGATGTATTTGCCTTGAAATATTTATATTAGGTACCTGTATCACTTAACAAATCGTAAAATTTTCAGCAACGCCGATCCCTGGAAATGTCGCGACGGTTCGCCAGGATCATCGTCCCTCTCATCACCTAATGAAACTTGCTATTCATTCGTAAGAAGAGCACTCCAGCGGCTAGCAGGGCGACGGTCATTTTTACCTTCATGGAGTTTAGGTGCCAGGATACCGCCACGGCCATGTATACGACCAGAACCACCGGCAGCTGACCTACCCATCGAACTACGGCGCCTAGACGACGTGATCCCACCTAGGCTAGTAACACAACAATCGGAAACTTCAACTATGAAATCACGAAGTCTAACCGACATCGCTGATATTGAGCGACGAACGCTCATTCGGTCACGATCTAGTCTTCCTAGTTTGGGTTGCGATGAAAACGAACCTCCGCCACTAGAAATTCCTCCTCCTGAAATCATCGAGCCACGAAAGAAACCACGGCTAGTTAAACAAAAAAAATCTATTAACGAAGACGATGCCGAAGAAGACCTCGATAAACCGACTGATATGAAAAGTCTAGTTGAAGAAATGCCTAATTTCAAAATTCATACACAAAGAATACAATCAAGGAAACCGGGTGTATTCAAGCAGACATCACTCAACGAAGAGTTGATGTCAGTAGAGCGGTTACGGGAGAAAGAACACTTACGAAGGAACATTCAAAAGCAAGCATCATTAAATGAAGAATATCTATACCGTAGACCGGGTGCTTTGGATTCATTACGCGATTCAATATTCTCAACATCGGCAACAACTGCCAAAAAATTTCAGTCCCTCAAAAATGGCCTCACTAATAAATTCAAAACGTCTACAACGAATATAGATAAAGTGACCGTGTTCGTGAGAATGCTTCAGGGTTGGAAGAGTCACGGACCTGTACCAGAAGTTCCTACACCGAGTGATAATAATACCGGTACTGAAAAGGGTTATCCAGAAAGGAGACATTCTAGAGAAGACGGTTCAGATTCATCTAAGGACAGCAGTCTACAGAGTGATACAAGTGTCGATTCTGAAGATAGTTTTGCATCTGTAATATACGTCCCGAAAGCAGATGGTTCCAGTGATCCTTTGTCACCTACTCCCCTCTCGCCTGGTCCTACATCACCTCGATTAAAAGTATCTTCGGTTCCAACTTCTCCAAGAATGAAAAGTTCCCCAGGACTTCCATCGCCAAGAATAAAACAAGCATTCCCCTTAATTCGACCACCAGCGTCACCTAATTCTGTTCAAGCTCCAGCAACAGTAAATAAGATACTGGTTGCACAATACAGTTTAAAAAATTACTCCACGACTACATCTGTATGTGCTGCTCCACTTAAACCACAGTCTAAAAGCCAACCTAACTCTCCACCTAAATCAGAATCAGACGACAGGATCATTGTCCCTGAACTTCTCCCTATAATGAGTAGAAATATATCTATGGAAGTTTTTGAAGAAATAGATCCAATACCACCAATAAAAGAGGAAGAAGAAACACCTTCGGATGTGACAAAGGAATTGATAGCAGAAATCAATAAAGATATAGAAGAAATACATAAACTAACAGCCGAAACCGAATCATTCAAACCTAGAATCGTATTGCAAGATGTAAAGCCATATCCGAAAATCACTTTACAAACAGTAACTGAACTGCCTGAAATACCGCAGTTTAAGCATAAAGAACCAAGTAAGACTCAAACAACAGACACGTTAGATTCAAGGGCAGCTGAGAAAAAACGAAAAGAAAGGATACGACAAATAAAAGACATGTTAAATAAAGGTATTCCTAAAGGAAGTTTGAGCAGGAGGCAGCCATTTCCAATAGTGCGATGTACAAATAAAGCAGAACCAATTGCTAAGAGTCGTCCGACACTAATGTCATTAGAATTATTCAACCCAGCTACTGATGACATGGACAGCGACTCGAGTGGCGTGTCTTCACCAGACTCAGTTGACAGTGTCATAAGCGTTGTACCAGAAGAGTTACGCAAAACTGCTGTAGAAAAGGGTAAGTCTGCATTAAATTGTTCTTTTATAATATAAATTATTATAATATATTTATTTTTCAATTAGAAAGAGAGCTTTAAGAAAAGCATAATTAACATAAAAATATTTTTACAGATATCCCGAGTGTAACAGAACCAAAGAAAGAAGAACCAGAGAAATCTACATCGCCATCTCCAGCACCTCAAAGTCTAATCGAAGCTGCTGCGGAAGTAGCACATTCCTTAGATGAGACCGTTGAAACTGTCATTCAATCAAGTCCACGATCCAAAAGAAAGCACCTGGAAAAACTAGAAAGTGCTGAAGCAATGGCTATTGTTCAAGGTGCTTCAAGTAGTAGTAGTAGTAGCAATTGGAGCCTCAACAAACTGTCACCTGGTGATTTAAGAATATTAGAAGATAGATCGAGATCCCAATCACACACTAGTTCTAGTGGCAGTTCATCCAGCTTGGAACGCCTTTCACCAGGTCGGAGATCAAAAGATCGTTCGCCAAAATTGGGTAGTACGAGTAATTCTACTTGGAGCTTAAATAGGCTATCACCAAATAGGCCTGAAGGGCGCTCACTTGATGAAAATTTGAGTAAAAGTCACAGAAGTCCAACTAGATTACATTACGACTCTATTTCAATATCAAGTACAGACTCTGAAAAATCTATCTCCAAATCGGAAAGCTTCAACAGAATGCAGGCTAACGAGCCCCTTGTAACATGCAAGTCGGACATGTTAGCTAAGGAAGAAGATTGGCCTCCAGACCAAGATCGTGGCCAACATTTAACAGAATTTGCTGAAAAACTAAGTGAAAAGTTGTTACAAGAAATTGATCAGTACTCAAAGCGAATAAATGAAGAAGATTTCGATTTACCAAGTAGCAGCAGTAGTGAAAAGAGTATCTCTCTCAGACTTAAGAGGGAAGAAGAGGATAGAAACACACAGAAAATTTTAGATGAACTATCAGATAGTTTACAACATTTAGAAGATCCGTACATAGGTAAGTTAAGTACTGAAATGCAAGGTCTGAATAAGCTCAGTGCAGAAATTCAAGAAAGAAATAAATTCATAGCAGCCCTTAATGATACGCAAGAGACTGACATCAATAAACTCTTTCCTAAATGTGGCACTAAAACAAAAAGTAAGAAAAGATCTAAAGACGTCGATCCTATTATTAATAAGTATAGAGAACTAAAAAAGTCGATGAAAGTAACGAGCGATGAGGATATATACTTAAATAACTGTGCCAACATCCAATACAACGTCAAACCAATCACAGATGAGAAATTGCCAGATATAGAAACCAAGAATCCTGATGATGACAGCGCTATTTCCTCTAGTAATGGAAATCCCGAAATTACTATCGATTCTGGAGCCTATGATACTAGTCAGTCTCTCGAAACTGGTTACTCTTTAGAGTCAGAAATTAGCATAGATTCTCTGTGTACTAGTACCGATAAAAGATCTTCGCTGAAAGTCGGTCAGTCTACGGATTCAAGTGATATGGATAAAATGGAAATTAGTCCAGAATCCATCACATCACGTTCAAGCACAAGTACGGCACCGTTGAAGTCCGGATTTTCAATCGAATCGAGCGATACATCTGCGGGTAGCGATTGGAGCCGTCGAGATAAGACAGGAAGCACTGCTTCACTGGGCTGCGCCAGCTTAGCATCCTTGCCTTCATGTAGTGAATGCTCGAAAGACAGAAAGCTATTGGAAACTAGGTCTTCTTCGGAGGATACAGCGACTGTTCCGGCTGTTCCATCGCGAGCGCTACCTCATGCCCCGCTGCTGCCATCCCTGAGCGATGGCTCAGACAGCTTACCTTCAGAAGGAGGTGCAGTCACGTATCATCGTTATTACCACGTGTTCAAGCGAGGAGAACTCGACCAACTTATAGAAAAATACGTGGAAAGCCTACATGTGGTATCTTCGTACTACGATCAGGCAAGTTGGTGTGTTATAGCTGAAAAAGTTCAAGTGTGGACCATTTAATGGATTTATCGTGTATTGTCTAATTGCTGATGTAGGGTTTCGTTGCTGGCATACATAGGGTCTGATGAAGAATTCTGTAACGCTGGTAAATAACTTTAATGATCTTATGAAACCAACTGATGAACACTTAATTTGGAACGCTATTAATAAGTGCAGTGTTTACATCCAAGTGACCTTTCTAACAAACTCTTAAGTGAGTGTTAAGGACATTTTCGTGAAAAATGGATCTCGTAAGAGATTTTAACCAAATGCGAAATTGCCAAAAGCTAAGTTTTTGTTTATTTCAAATACTTATTCTAGTCACACTATACCTACTGGTTTACTAGTTGTTATGTCTATTATAATATAATCATAAATAAAATAAATCTTTATCGCCTATCGTAGTACCTAGTTCAGTATGCGATACTTACCATTAACTTTTAAACAGCAAATATTTTTCATCTGAATATAATAAAGTTTTGGTATTACTCAAGAGCGCAAATTGAACTAAGTTCTGTATAATCGGCGTTAGTATTCGATGCGAGCATACTCGCATGAAATGAAAACTAAGAGCTTTAAATAGTAAAAAAATTAAATATTATATATTATATACTTCAGTGGCTCAATCTTATATAAGCTATACATAGCTTATAATCTACCATTCATGTATACCTATACATAACAGTTACAACTCTCGCGTATTTAGAGATATATTCATTCATCATGCCATCTTCCAAGACCAAAATAATTGTATACGTGTAGTCAATGATTAATGGTAAATAAATTACTCTATGACAATAAAATGAATAGAAAATGATATCATTTATTTATTTATTTCTTTAAATTACTTTCCCTGGCATAATGTAGAAAGTGTGCTATTATTTCGGTTTTGGATTTTGGTATGTTTTTGTTTATTTTTAAATCAAATTAATCGTAATGTATAAACTTATACTTAACAATATAAACCATATTTCAGTAATGGGCTTATATAGAACAAAATAGGGTATATGCATGATATTTTTTAGGAAAAAAATATTTCGGAAAACTATAAAAATAACCAAGATATAAGCCATCAAAGATTTATTCCTAACTCATTCCAGCAAAACAGAATTTTAGCATGGAGTTTATATGAATATATAAACACATACTATGGCCGATCTCTCTGTGTAATCGCTGTCTAATTAGTAGTTTAAAATGCTTAATATCTTCCGTGTTTTTTGACCGATTTTAATTTTATTTTCACTTTTTTAAATCTTTCGGTATTTTCATATTTTGTTAAGAAATGCGATAAAAAAATCATGCATATTCCATATTACTATGGTTGCTCATTTTGTTGTTTACATACTAAATCAAATGTAGTCTCACTATATCTCTCTCTAACAAAAAATACTCAAAGGATCTAAGAAATTTAGTCACTTTAGAAGTTTTAATAATGGAATTGACTAATTTAACAACTTTCAATATTTTCTATCGTATTTAATTATTTTTTTAAGAAAGAGATAATACTTTATGGAGCCACTAAATGAGTTTAGTTTGAAAACAACAGAATTTGCGCATACGACGTTTAACCCTTCATAAGACGTTCAGTAGGTTTGTTACATAATGTACCTACTTATTTACAGTATTAATGAATATAATGAACTGGCCTCTAATAATGGGTTGTGTATAAATTGTTTAGGCCCACCATACCAACATTTCGCCAGATATTGCTGCATTGATAAATATGTATAAATCATACTAAAGGACCATTTAGTAAAGATAGAGATTTTAGTCGACGTAGACGCGTAACGAATGAAACCCTTGCCTACTTGTAAAATACTTGAGAGTACAAATACAAGCATTATTAAAATACGTTCAAAACTCGTTGTACGTAACTACATTCAAGCATATTTTAAAGTCTCTGTCATAGGGAGGTGTCCGGACTTTCGATTTAAAGTTAGTTCTAGCGCATATATTTCATATGGGTACGGTCGGCCAAGAAAGTGGTGTGCCAGTTTTGATTTTGTTTCCCAGTCATCGAAAATTACAACACGGTTCAAACTAAGAACAGCTGTCACGTAACAAACAGCAAACAAAATGCAAGCGAAACTAATCATTATCACCTATGAATCTGCAAGCGACATTCAATCTTAGGGTGGTACACTACATTCATGGCCGACCGTACCATACTCATGTAAATCAAGTCAATCAAATCTTCTAAATAAAGATATTTGCGCTAGACTTATCAACAGACCTCCGAAGACACGTTATAAAAATAATTTGCAGTCGATATAAAAAAGTGTTACTAAGTTTTCATTTCAGATAATAAGTAATATTTATTATTAAGTGGAAATTACGAATTTTAATATCCATTTTTATTGACGTATTAGTTAGTAAATTAAATTTAAGTAAATGAATTCAGAGTTAAAATCATTACCAGCAATGAATGACTATTCCGATCACCCTAACACGCAAGAAATAATGTAAAACAACGGTGAACAATAAAATGGTAACATTGCTTACATGGTAAATTATATATTTATGTTGAAAAAGTATTCGGTATTGAAATGTAAATAGTTCGCTATAATTATATAAATGCTATTAGAATTTAATTATGTTATCAAAAGAATCAGTGAGATTAAAAATAATATATTATTAGAGTAAATAATACATGAACACACGGCTGTATATTTAATATTTTCTGAAACGTGTAAAGAATCTCAGGGCAAATATCGTATGGAAATATTAAACGTACAGATAATGCGTAGTTCTTGCATTGTCACTAGTATTGTATGCAATTAGTAAATATAACTACCTGAAACTGTAGTGAATAGGAAATGATAAAATAATTAATGCACAACCGTTACTAATTTAATTTAAATCTGTGTGTAAGTCTTCAATAAAAACAGAGACCGACATTATAAATTGAGTAAATAAACAAAAACGTTGAATGCAGTTTGAATACAATCTGAATATTTTATATCCGGCTCGAAGGACCAACACAGGGTTTGTGTTGGTACACTTTGTAAATGGTAAAATTATGTATATCTATATAATAATTGTTTCTTTATTATGATTTAATAAAGTACCTGGTTATAGGATGAAAATGAAATGAAAATATAAATTATTGTACACCAATATTACAATCATCAATGAATTCACATCAAAATAAATTATTTGTAATGTAACTACTCAATCATAAGATTTACAATGTGTTTTACCATTTACAGCGCGTGCCTGATTCACCAAATTTCAATTAAATAAAACATTCCAACACTCAACCTATAGGATATTGTAATAAAACTAAGATTATTTTATAATTCGAACGAAAAAATATATTTCGTGTATTTTGTAAATGTCCGTGAGACGCTAAATTGATTTTATTGGAAGTTGTGAGGTTTTCGAGGCATATCAGTGCTGTTTAATTATATTAAGAAAATTGGTATATAATTTTCTTATTTTTGTAAAATTTTAATTGCTTAATATAATTTTGTATAAAAAATGCAGGGTCATCGTCACTGAAGTGGGTATTTATTTAAAATGATTACTTTAGATTTTGCACGTAGAAAAATAATAAGTAAAATATGTACTTTATTCTCCGTGTGACCAAAGCTGACACCGAATGTAAATTAATTCTTAATGATTATGTTACATCGGTTGATTTGATATTGTATTTAGTGTATATTACGTATTCTTTCCAAATAATATTCAAAGCTTTGTTGTTGAGACGAGTTCCAATATCTTGAGTGTGTACATATTTTATGAAAGTTTAATATTTGCATTTCATATTGGCTTAATCTGTGATATACATATAATGCAAAGAAATTGGCACAAAATATACCTGGTCAAACATGTCTTGCATCCTTTAATATAATTCAGTTTCTCAAAATCCAAAATTATGAACGAATTATTTCGATCATAATACACATGGTCGGGTACAATAATAATATCCAAGATATTATCCCGAGAATGTGATATTAATTTTACGACCAATTGATATTTCGTAAACATTTTTCTCTTTATGTTACAACACGTATATTTGAAATGATCCAGGTTCTTATGTATAAATATTTCGCGCGTATAGGTAAGAATTCGAAATGAAAGAATAGCACAATAGAATACTTAGTTTTTGGTGATTTAAAGTATTTTTGTTCGTTCATCCCCTCGCTAAAGTACGCTGCACTCGTAAAGATGTAATTAAATTTAAAATAAAATAAATACCATGCTGATTCCTTCATATCATGTACTGAGATTGTTGGGGCCAGGAAGCAAGCGATTAAATAATTAAAATACTATAGTTATAAGTTAAACAAACAAATAGTTATCAGTTTTATAAATGCCATTTCCATTCCCTTTATGGTATTACATATAATTTATTTTTACTAGTCTTGACTGTTACATTAATAATGAGATTAATAAATCGAAAATTCAAAATTCATTTATTCAGTTTACGCCCTGATAAAGCATTTATGAACGTCAAAATTACATCTATTAGACATCTAATAGTAAAGTAGTATTTAAATGCAAGAATGTTAATCGCTTATTATCTGGCCCCATCTTCATAGAAACTCTAGTTAAGTCCCTGTTTTTACTACGACACATTGAATAGGTACTGTTCGCCCTTACGAATAACGATCAGTGATTTAATGATAAATGTAACGAAAATACCGTAATAACTTGTAAGCTTATCATATTGTACCTATACATAATACTAGGTGACAACCTTCACAATAAAATGAAGACTTCAAGATCACTTTGTTTTATTTATTTAACATATAACTACCGAAATAGTTTCTACATAGATTATTATTCTTATGACTGTGTTTGGAAATGTGGTGACACGCAACAAGGTTATAGGCTACTTTAAGGGGAACACGAGTACAGCCGCAGGGAACAGCCAGTAAATAATAAAATGACTTTAATATTTATAGTAAAAATTTATTTAGAACTTAATGTTTATTGTTAACTTAATAACTTTTTTAAATAAAACAAAGGTTATCCTTTATCTACTCGCTTCGATTTTCCTAAATAATTTCTAGTCTAGTAGTAATATTATAAACCTAAAAGCTTAGAAAAATTAATTCAAAATCAAACGTTCGTTAACAGCTACCATTTGATTGGCGATTAGAGCAACATTTTTTCAAATACACTAAATACATTTTATCAATACTAAAGTATTATTACCGGTAAGTTATTGACTCAGATCAAAAAAAATATTGACCATAGTTTACTACAACATAAATAAACGTCCTGGGACATTCTTCAAACACGGTTGTCTGATCCCAAACTAAGCAGAGCTTGTACTATGGAAACCAGCCAACGCATACACTACCTTTTACCTAAATATAATCAAAGAAATCATTTTCTAAGAATAAAACTGCTTTTTTAATTAATAAAATTAATAGAACAGCTAAAAAGATCGTAATCAAAACATATACTATACTTATCCGTAATGTATGTTTATTCATATAAACTGACTACATTTTCAACATTTCAGTTATGTTATTACTACTATCATGGGCTACCTGAAATTCATGGTTTTTTCATATCTAGTAAAATATGTGAATGAGTCATAAAACATTGAATTAATTGCGAGTATTTTTACTAAAACAACCAAAATCAAACTTACAAGAACATTTATATGCTAGATTTTTGATATCCTTAATTTTAATAAAAGTTTATAGATAGAATACAAAAACAATTGAAGAAATCAAGCTTGAAAATATGTATTACTTAAAACTCCCATATCCTGAAGCCTATTGGTTCCATGAACAAAAATGTTTATAATAACACCCTGCGACGAAAAATCAACATAATTCACATAATACGCCTATAATACCAGCTACATATAATAATAAATATAAAAGTAATTAAATAAATAAAGGATAATTACACACATACATATAATAATAAATATAAAAGTAATTAAATAAATAAAGGATAATTTAATGAAGGTAGTTATCTTATTTAAACGAAATAAGCGGCGAGCTGCGCCATCTTGTCCTTGGGTTGTTTGTTGCGATGTTTGTTCCCGCGCGCGCGACCGCCGCGGCCGCGACCCGCCGGCGCACGAGACGCCACTGCACGGTGCTTCTCCACCTACATATAAACATAGTATTTTTACTATGTATAGACCTGTGTTTAACCGTTATGTCTCCGTCAGTAATAATGTAGCCGAAGGTGGTAAATACACAAAGCCTACAAGGGAACTCTCAATTGCAGTCGTGCGTGCATTTTAGACTCGATTGTAGTATCTAGGCGACTACTACACTCTAGAGCAATGAATCCGGGTCACTTAAACTCCATACTCGTATGGATTGGCCAGCACGCAGGCCGGATATCAACCCGATCGAGCATGCTTGGGACGAGCTAGGAAGATGCATAAAACAACGAATGCCTCCCCCAATCACGCTTCGTGAGCTCAAAATTCCTCTCACAGAGGTATGGGAGAATATTCCCCAAAATCGTATAAGGAACTTGGTAGGATGCCAAACCGCGTAAACGCAGTAATGGAAGCACGAGGAGGCAATACAAAGTATTAAAATTCAAGAAAATCGTATGTTGTTCAAAAATTACATGTTTCCTATTTTTGTTTTAAGGCGAGTTTTTTTTCTTTTTGTGTGACTCATAAATTTTATTACTTTCATTTAAGGGGTATTATATTGTCTATTAAACACAATTTATTTAATTAAGCTTTTAAATTATAGGTTTCTTTAAGTGACCCGGATTAATTGCTCTCGAATGTATAAAGTACCCTCCACCGTACTATCTTCTCGATGTTTTCCTCCACCGAAATCTCGAGCTCATTGTAGTTTTGGAAAACATGACATTCGACGACCCATGTTTATTTGGTGAGTGTTGGGAATG
Organism: Tethea ocularis; assembly: GCA_963555595.1. Classification (NCBI taxonomy): domain Eukaryota; kingdom Metazoa; phylum Arthropoda; class Insecta; order Lepidoptera; family Drepanidae; genus Tethea; species Tethea ocularis. Next base: position 5,392,413 of record OY741975.1, read on the forward strand.
AAGAGTAATGAAGATGGTATGTAGTGTAGTGTAGTGTAGTGTAGTGTAGTGTAGTAGACTAACGAGTGCACTGAAGGTGGGCTCGCAGTAGAGACAGGCGGTCATCTCGGTGAGCGCGGCAGGGAGGCGCGTGCGGTCGGCGCGGTACTCGGCCGTCACCAGCTGCGCGCCGCACGCGCCGCACTGCTGCTCGCACACGCTCACGCGGGTCGCGTCCTCGAATATGTTTATTATTACGTCACATCTACACACACAAACAACATTTATAAGACGGCGCATGAGGTAACCTCATACGCTAAAACATACTGGCTGGAACAAGATTGACATCGGAGCTGTCAATGTCTAGCGGAGCGTCGTGCCTCGTTTGGTTGGTTGGTTGGTTGCGGCGGCCATTGCTAAGAAATATCATTGAGAAGAAACATGCCTCGCGCACCATAAGTTCGACGAATCGCTAATGTTCCAAAAATCTTATTGTTTGATAATAATTAGCATACGATTATGATTGAGATTATTGTTATTTCAGCTATTACTGCAATTACATTGTGTTCTTCATTACATTTGTTTTCGAATGATAATTTAGAGTTCATCAATTACTAACCCATAATGTTGGATTCTGGTAATGACCTTGAAGAGCCTTTATAGCTAGCTGTTTCCCGGAATAAAAAGTAGCCTATAACCTTCAGAGATAACGTAGCATCCTATTAGTGAAAGAATTTTTCGAATCGGACCAGTAACTCCAGAGATTAGCGCGTTCAAACGCCCAGCTCAAACCACTGGACGGCTCAAGATTTGATTTATGTAAGATGGGCTTACGTTTGCCCATCGTCGTCTGACCCCAAGGACGAGTTATGACGAGGCCGACGACGTAAAGTCTATTCACTCTGGCCTTGAAAACGTCAAAGTTATATGTGTCAGGAAACAAAGAGTCCGGGAGAGTTTTCGACCCCTAAGAATAAGAAAGATAAAGCCCTATGGCAGACAGATGGTGTTTTAGTAGTAGGTCCTTTTGGAAGCCGGTAAGGTAATGTAAGGTAAGGTAAGGCATGGTAAGGTAAGGTAAGGTAAGGTAAGTAGTAAGTGAAGTAGTGACCGGTTGCAGGCGAGCTTCGGCTCGGAAGGCTTATTCTGTGCGGGGGAGTTAAGGCCTGCACTAACGTCCCGCTTGGGGTGTATTGTGCATTCCCCCCTGCCAGCTTTAACCAAGCCATCTTAGCTCCTTAAAGAAACGGCGTGTGGCCTTGGGGTGCTGAAAAATTGACTTCAGGGTAAGGTAAGGGACTGTATGGTAAGGTAAGGTACTGTATGGTACGGTAAGGTAAGGTAAGGTAAGGTAAGGTAAGGTAAGGTAAGGTAAGGTAAGGTAAGGTAAGGTAAGGTAAGGTAAGGTAAGGTAAGGTAAGGTAAGGTAAGGTAAGGTAAGGTAAGGTAAGGTAAGGTAAGGTAAGGTAAGGTAAGGTAAGGTAAGGTAAGGTAAGGTAAGGTAAGGTAAGGTAAGGTAAGGTAAGGTAAGGTAAGGTAAGGTAAGGTAAGGTAAGGTAAGGTAAGGTAAGGTAAGGTAAGGTAAGGTAAGGTAAGTAGTAAGTGAAGTAGTGACCGGTTGCAGGCGAGCTTCCACTTGGGCGCGGCGGGGTCGAGCACCAGCACGCCGGCCACGCACTCGACACAGCCGGACACGCCGGTCGAGTTCACGCCGTACGGGCACGTCGGGTGCGTGCACGAGTTGCAACCGAAACCCTTCTTCATGTCCCTAAATAAAACAATATCATTCAATACTAATTCATCTGATTATGTTGTTTTCATAAGCACTTTTCGCCATCGACGGTAAGTCCATCCTCACACATTGAAATTTCCTCGAGGCTGCCACTGCTGCCAATCAAAGGTAACGTTCACAGAAGGCTAGCAGAATTTCCTCTTTGGATGGCCAAGCCACATATTGCTTATTTATTGAATGTTAAAAATAAAATGAACTATCTATCTATTGTCCAACTAAGCAGAACTTGAGTACTATAGGAATCAGGTAGTAGTCAATACAATCCCATTAAAAAAACATAACTACGCGGTAAATAAAGTGAAACAACTGACCTAAAAGGCGGATGGTTATAGCAGTAGGGGCACAATGGGAAGCTCTTGCCCTTGTTCCCCGTAGACCAGGAGAGGAGCTCGAAGTCATCGAGAGGGCACTTGAGCTCGCGGTAAATCCGGACGGTGCCGTTCTGTGGCAGGCCGTACGTGTCGTCGCAGTGAGAACAGTGGAGGCGGGCTGGCTTCGCCTGAAATAAACACCTTATTTTTTTTTAAACTGTTTATTGTGTAACTCTACTTTTTTAGCTACTTTTGTCCCTGAATGACCCATCAGATATAGAATATGACACTTGTTTTTTTAAACAAAAAATAATGAGTAAATTTTGTTTTTAACCCCCAACGAAAAATAGGAGTGTTATAAGTTTGTATCTGTGTCTGTTTGTGGCATCATAGTTCCTGAAAGGATGCTCAAATATTTTTTTTGTTTGAAAGTTGTCTCAATCGAGTGTTCTTAGCTATGTTTGAAGAAAATCCGCTCAGCCTTTTGATGAGAGTTCCGGGGGTTTCTTAAAATTTTCAATGTTATTTATTTTATTGCATAAATATCAAACAGATTGTTAATTTGTTATTTATATGATTTTCAAAATCAAACATACCTGTATGTATCTCATATACCGCCTACACTTCCCGCAGCGAGAGAGCGCTTTGCCACTTGCTTTGAGGGACGAGAAGTTAACTTCAAACAGCTGATCCATCAATTCTATAGACCGCACGAAGTACTGGAACTTTCTACGGAATATCTCTGTCGTATGAGACAGAACTGCGTGGAAATCTGCTCGCCCCACCGCGATAAGGTTAAGTTGTTCTTCTACAGCTGAACGCATTGTTGGTAGGACTAGTTCTGGATCGATCTGGGATGAAAAATAAGTTCAAAGGTAGTTATTAAGGTTTGAAATTAATAAAATTGAACAACATTACATACAAGCTCAGGCGCAAATTAATCCACTCAGGTTTTATTTTTAAACAAATAGGACGCCCTCAAACACGATGGACTTACGACCTTAAAAAGGCGGCCGGCCTGGCCTGGATGCGGGTGGCGAAAAATCGGAAGGAGTGGCCCGCTCTGGGTGAGGCCTTTGTCCAGTAGCGAACACAAAATGGCTGATGATGATGATTATAAAGAGGTAGTGTTTTTTTGTAATGTTTTTAAGTTCGAAAGCAGGTGATCTTCAAGTGAGTTACAAAACGCTATCAGTAATAGGAAGCTACATTATTCCCGAGTACTATAGGCTAACCAAGAAACGCGGGCGAAATCGCGGGAAACAACTATATAATAAAAAAGGGTGACACCCTCCCTCAAATTCTTACCTTCTGATAACCATGTACAAGTACAATGCCCAAGTTAGTAGGCACGAGTCGCCTGCCACTGCCCACCGTCACATAGTTCCTCTGACAGATATTGTTTATGTGCACTGGGATAGACGCATCCGTGCCGATCCCGTGCTTCTCCATCAGAGTAATTACCTGGAGAATAAAGTGCAACATCTTTAAAGAAGAAAGTCGATTGCTTAAGTAATACATTGGAAACCAAAGGGTCTAAATGCCGCTCGAACGCTTGCTAGATGGAATTAACTTCCGAATTCACAGCAAACTAATTTCTAAGTCATTAGCAACATAATTCGTAAATATGTACTTTTAAAAGTAGCTTTCTGCCCTTCTATCCCGTATATAGTGGGGTGTCCCCCACCCCAAGGTGTGGCTGTGTATAATCAATGATGTGAAGAACTCAAGAAAAACTTTCGGAGATTTGATTTTAGAGAAATAAACAATTATTTTTATTTATTTATTTTGAAGAGTATTAACTAATTAACAAGTTAGCTGTCTAATACCTTCAGAAGTTTAAGAATGTCAAAGAAAAATCATCCTTATTATAACAAAATAAGGTTAGAGGAACATAAAGTATAATACAACGTAGATTATAGTTACCTCAGATTCTGTGAGGTAATCAGGCGGCGAGGTCTGACACTCGACGAGTCTATGGTCGTGAGCTCGGAGCACGTCGTCCACGTTCAGTGTGGGCACGAATTCGTCTTTACCGAATGCCTGATTCAATAAATATAAAATTTCTAAAAATACAACAAAAAGCTAGAAAAATAATCATTTTATGTCTGTAATCCAGAGCTATTTATCTTTCGCAGTTTCTCTCAAGTTGCCATGGTAAAATGTTATTATCTTTGCAGTCACGGCATCTCCCTTCCATAGAGAAAAGGTAGCAAATTTCTTCTGGAAAGTATATAATAGTAGTTTATGATACTGTTGCATAATAGGGGTTATTAAATACGAGTGTGAGTTTAAGTACCGAGCCGTAGGCGAGGTTCTTAACAGTATCACACGAGTTTTTAATACCTAATTATGTGCAGTATCATACAGTACTTTATCTAAACTCATCTAATAATGTAATTTAAAGGTAAAAAATCGATAATATTTTGTCATAGGTTTTCATGACTTACGGGTATCGATTATTCGTCATTTCCACTGTCGCCTCCACAATTTCAGATCCAAGTTTATTTCACCTTGGTATCATAATTTTGGCCAAAATAAAATATGTATGCAAAAAAATCAATAAAATAAACAAACATTAATTATCATGGCGCCCAAATCCGTGTGGGGAAAAACTCCTAAGTTCAGATCTCTACCGCATACGCGACCACAGACAAAGTTAATTTGCATCTAAAATTATAATTGTTTAGTCCTGATGTCTGGCCACATATAATGTTTTTTTCTTTATTATTTTGTTTGACAAGTTGACTGACAGTAATTGAAGTATTAAAATCCAAAAAACATTATGAGTGGCCAGACATCGGTTTCATTGGTTCCCTGTAAAACATACCTGCCAATGCATAATCTCAGTGTAACCAGCATCGAGGAGTGAATTCCCAGTGTAAGTGAAGATCTCGGATCCTATCTGGAAGGTGATGGCGGTGCTGAGGTACTTGCAGTCGCGGGACAGCGTCGCTATGAAGTGCCTTGTTACGTAGTCGTAGATACGCCACATGTCGCCTTCTAACTCAGATTCCGCTGCGAGATAATGTAAATACATACTTATATAGATAATTACACCCAGACTCAGGACAAATAGACATGTTCATGCACACAAATGTTTGTCCTGGATGGGAATCGAAACCTCGACCAGCGGCGCGATAGGTGGCTTCTTAACCAACTGCGCCAACTGGCCTGTCAACATTACAGGCTGCCTAAGGTGTTGTCAGTAGGTATTTTTCTTAATTTTTTGCATGTTTCCCCCCGGTTTCATGTTCTGTACAATTTTTTTGTTTCAAATGGAAGATACCTCCTCTAAGTTTGTAATCGTATTGTCAAGTTGGTCTTTGCTGCAAACTGAGCTCCAAAGAGTCGACCGATGACGTCACACTTACGGCTGTCAGCCAAGCCTTCCAAATACGGCAGACCGTAACGTTAGCGGGAAGACCACAACTTAGACGATCGGTTCAGAGCTCTAAACCAAGAGTGGAAAAAAGAAACTGGGCTAATAGTAATAATATTGGATGATTGTAACTTACTAGCAGATCTCATAGGCGTAATGGGCGGATGGTCTCCAGCGTCGTGCCCTTTCTTAGGCTTGGTGATGCCGCCCGCGATGATTGCGCGAACTTCCGCGCCCCACTTGTTAGACCCCTGTTGTTGACGTAGGGTGCCCCTACACATTACAACTATATATTAAAACAAGCTTATGAATCGCTGCTTCAGTTTCACCTGGTTTTCATGGGGTAAAAAGTATTAAAAACACATTCTGGGCTCCAAGCAATACTTTTCCCAAGTTTGTCTAGTTGGCAGACGTTTTTTGCATTTACAATTTTGGAAAGAAATGTTGCCATATATGCCTACATTTTCTTATTCAACTGTATGCAACCTGTAATACCACTAATAAGTCATCCAAATTTCTAAAAAAAAAACAACAATATTTCAAATTATTACTAAGCTTATTATTAACAGCAGGGCAAAGGTTTCTCATATTGAGCAATATATTATTTATTATGTGATAACATGTTTATGAGTAAAAATTTACTTACATCAAATCAAAGTTCTCTGAATAGCTTGTGGTTTCAGTACGAGGATATGAAATGTAGCCTTGTGTATATAGACGTTCTGCTATCTGTAATCGAAAAATATTTCATTAAAACTATTTGTTTTCAAAACAGTCTAGTGAAAGCTACAAGTAGTACTATGTTCTTCTCAGATTCCAAGCTTCAAATTTCATGATGACACATTAAGCATTTAAAACATTTAAAATGTATGTTGAATATAAATAAAATAAATATTTTTTAGCCATTGTGCTCAAGCTAAATGAATTGAACCTTAATAGATACAGTTAGAAACTGACCTGCATTGCATGATGTGGTCCCATACCAAGCCCTGCACTGGCGACTCTCATCAATTCAACAGTATTTAAAGCTACTGGACGCGGTTTCACTTTTTCTTTTGCTTGAATGTTTATTACCCTTAAAAATTACATGTTTATTAGAATAGATTTTTTTTATTACACTTGGATAAACAAAATTTTTGTTTGGCCAGTTTAAATGTATTTCCCAACCAGTAGTAGAGTCAATTATAACTTTCAACATTTGTAAGTCGAAAGTAAGCCTTCTTTGGGCCTTAACGAGTTTGAGTTTCAATATATATATTATAACTTACGTAGCTTCCTTAATTTCCTTGATACCAGCAAGGAACATATTGGCAATATCTTTTTCAAATGACCTCACTCTCTTCCACTCTAACGGTAGTTCCCTTCCCTCAGAAGTACATGCTGTGACTCTGAGCACCCAGTAAGTCTCTGGCTTGAAAGTCTGTATCTCATCATGACGCTGCACGCAGAAGCCCAGTGTTGGTGTTTGACAGGGACCATAGGATATAAGAGATGCATCTAAGTCCCCATATCTACCTGTAATTTTGATGAAATTTTAATACAACAGTGGGAATAAATACCACAGATCAAGCTACACATTTTTGTTGCAAATTAGCGCCTATTACAACCGCATAAGGTGCCACAGTGTGTAGCTTGATCTGTGGCCGTGTGTACTATAAGTATAATGGAATTCCATTCAAATCAATTTTTTGTGGAATATATCAGTTTTCTTTGGATAAACCACATGGTTGCGAAGTTGTTGTTTAGGTAATTAACTATAAAATCAATAGCTAATCTATGCTGTCAGCTTGTTATAGATTACAGTAGGCAGCGGTAGTTTATTAAAACAACATGAACCGAAACAAATTCTAGACATATAAATTTACCTTGGAAATATTTTGTTTGGAACCGAGTAAATGCACATCCAATTCGTAGATCCAACTCCTGCCTAGCATCAACACTACGGGACTCATTTTCGTTGGGTCGGATGAGGTTCAGCATGGCTGCCTTAATGTCCTTCTCAGTGATGGCAGAGAAATGAGCACGATATGTCACTAACGGTGAACATATGTCTCCCTTCATGTATGGCTGTACACAACTCATAACCTGAAATGTTTTTATAATTTTATATATACAAAAATAAACTGATTGAACTATTGTTTACTTAGTAACATTACATCATAATGAAATGTGTCATCTTTTCAGTAGTGCCATAATTTAAGATGTTTTTTTTTTTATATGTCGATTGTATTTTGTAAATAAATAGATTTCCGTAAAAAATAGATACCTCAAAACAAATATTTTCTCCTTCTTTATCACAATCAAGCCACAGTATTAGGTAGTCACAGCCTTTCGACTCCTGAGCTAGAAACGCCGGTATTCGGAGACGCGGCATCGCTTCCTTTTTCTCAGTTGTGCAGGAAAATAGTTCTACAGGGTCGACTTTGTCCCAATTATTGTACTTTCCCGTAAAATCCAAGCTCATAACATGACCGCATACTGAAGTCATTTTATAGCGAACCGGCTCATTTTTGAATGTTCCATTCCATTCATGCACAGAACAGGCAGAATTAGAAGCTATGAAATACAATATTATTAGAAAACATACCGGATATTGAGTGAAATCAGAGTATAGCTATGATATTGTTACCTTTATTGGTGGTGCATTTTCCATTACTGAGAATGTTTGCAAGGTTTTGTGCTAACGATGGCTTCTCAGCCACCATGAGGGCTGACTTCATAGTGATAATTTCATGAACATCAGAACCGAAATAAATAAAAACAGTTTTCACTATTTTTCACCATACCACATTTCAGTCAGTATGACATGACAGATGTCAGACACCATTTGACCCAGTGTTACCAGAACCATTGAAAAAATTACCTGCTTAAATCTGTGTGCAATTTTAACTTGAAATCTATATTCATAAAATTTGTATGGTCAAAAGATCAAAAAAAATAAAAATCCCCACAACCAAAATTAAGAACCTCCGCCTTTTATTTTGAAGGAGGTTAAAAATAGTTTTGTATGTACGTTCTTAGTTACCACATAGTGAACGTTTTAAAAGTTAGCCACACTCCTTGCTATTGATATATTGAGAGGTGTGTTCCGAAGTTTGGTTTAAATATATTTTTATAAAGTTTTCAATTTATCTTTTTAATTTAATTTAGTGATTAAAAATATTAATTTTATTGTTATCGTGATATTGTAATAGTCGAGAAATCTATACTATAATAAATATGAAATAACTTACAAGTTAATATCTTAAATGTTTTATTGGTTTTTCTTGATTATAAAAACGTAGAATTATATTCTCTTTGTTGATTATCGAACGTTTATAATTGCAAACGTCATTGCCGTCATTGGGCCGTCTAGGGGGTGCGCCTAATCAAGTCTGATAAATTGTCGGAAAAACCTTGAAACAATGTGTGCACCAACAATAAATTACATCTAGATAGTAGTATTGTAACTACACAAGTTTTTACAAATACTGTGCTATATACGATTGATTGAAATACAGTTCCATAAACATGGTACGTTTTGGTGACATTATGTTTTTGTTAGCTATTTATTTATGTAACTGCTTGCGTTGCGTTAAACGTATGTGATATGTGAAAGTGTTTGATGTGTTGTTTGCTACAGATGCAGAGCCTCCCTCGTCCTGATAATATGTGTCCAACGGCGCATCTCAGAGTTATGCTACCAACATCAATAGAGTCCAATTTGCCACCTCCATTTATTGATATAAGTGAGTTTTGTTTTATTCTAAGCTTTCTTCTAAGTATTTACAATACACAAGTCGTATGTATGTGTTGAATAACTTGCCTATGCTGATTCACAGAAAAGTACTTTCAATGTACCTATTTGTCATCAATATAGTGAGTGTTTGTAGCATTGTTATACCTAATACTCAATGATTCAATCAATAATTTCATACTAATATTATAAATCCAAAGTAAATCTGTTACCTTTTAATGCCTATACTGCTGAACCAATCATGATGAATTTGGTGTACTACAGGTAACCTTTGATATGCAAAAAGACCAAGGCTATTATATATCCCAGGAATGCAGGTGAAACTGCAGAGCCAGTAATTCAAAACAAGCAGCCAGTAATTAAAAAAAAAAAAAATTGAATGAACATTTATTTTGTAAATAAGCATCTTTTGGTCTTGTTTAGGGCGGCACTTAGTCATTTGATGATTTTCATATTTTGTTAGTTGTAAGGCCCCAAACAAAACTGTGAAAAGATCTGGGTAAAACACACTACATGTCCCATCAAGTAAGTCAGTTATGCTTTTAAGAGTATTACTATGTTATAGTTTCGTAATTATTTCCATTTTATTTCAGATAATATGCAAGATATACCCCCTCCACAAGCTGATTTCTCCGCCCCTCCACCATATGATGTGGCTGCTAATTCCAAACTGCCCACATATGAAGAGGTGCAGCGAGAGAAACAGATGGAGGGTGAAGGACCTCAACAGGTGACACAAATATTTTAATGATAAAATTTGCACCATTTTGATATTAAGAGTGGTAAGTGAGATTGGCTTGTGGATAGGAAGCACATCCCCTACCTACATATTATGAAAAACTATTATAGTTTTTCATAATATGTAGTCGTCTGATAAGGTTGCAGCATAAGTACTTTAAAAAAAAAATATTACTATTTTCTGAATAATAGAAAACTTTTATTTGCATGTTTCAATGTGAATGAAACATAATATACAATGTGAATGAAACATAAGGTTCCATTTTTTGGCTATGTATTTAATCGTAATAATAAAAAGTAAGATTATAAACAATAAAACCATTGCTGTTTTTCAACGGGCTGTCTACCACTACCATGCAATCACAATCAGTTTCTATATGTAGACATTTGAATAAAGGATTTAGCGATTGCATATTGATCTGGGGGCACGGTAGTGCCCCCCCCCCCCCCCAAGTCGAGCAAAAAAGCAGCACGGCCGTACATTAACCACATACAAGTTGCCTTAATGAGATTGTTTTCCTGAACAGATACAAGGCCCCCCACCACACCACCCTACATTCGCTGCGTTCGTGACTGTGGAACCGACGGAGGCGACGGCGGAACAACTTGACCCGGAGAATAGCCTGCTTGGCACTGACATCATGTTCTTGACATCGTTTTTTGGTAAATATTGATATATTTTTTACAGGTAAAACAAAACATCAAAGAAACAGACACATAATAGTAGTTTATGATACTGTTGCATAATAGGGGTTATTAAATACGAGTGTGAGTTTAAGTACCGAGCCGTAGGCGAGGTTCTTAATAGTATCACACGAGTTTTTAATACCTAATTATGTGCAGTATCATAGAGTACTTTATCTAAACTCATATAAATAATGTAATTTAAAGGTAAAAAATCGATAATATTTTGTCATAGGTTTTCATGACTTACGGGTATCGATTATTCGTCATTTCCATTGCCGCCTCCACTATTTCAGATCCAATTTTATTTCACCTTAGTATCACTGCTATTTTTCTGTATTTTTTGGACAAAATAAAATATGTATGCAAAAAATCAATAAAATAAACAATCATTAATCATCATGGTGCCCAAATCCATGTGGGGAAAAACTCCTAAGTTGAGATCTCTACCGCATACGCGACCATAGACAAAGTAAATTTGCATCTAAAATTGAATTGATTCCTAATTGTTGAAAACCATGACCTACAGTCGTGTTTTGGGTGCTTCTTTTGTCCGGTAAGGTTGTTGCAGCCATCTGAGGCTACCAACTTAGTCCTTCCAAAAAAAAAAAAGGGTGCTTCTAAATCTATAGTTATCTATATAATAAAGCTGTAGAGTTTGTTTGTTTGTTTAAACACGCTAATCTCCATAGTTACCAGTCCAATTTGAAAAAATATTTCATAAGTAAGCTACATTAACCCCGAAGGTACTATCGACAAAGTTGAAGCATGATCACCTTAAGGGTGTATTTTGTGTGCAGTAACCAGCCGCTACCTGTGTCTCACACAATATAACCAGACAATGCGCTTGTCATAAAATAGTAGATTGTCATTGTCAGTAAATAGTCTAGACAAAAGATTTTACAAGAGACCGTTTTATTGTAAACAATGGACACGGCGAACTATGATTACTGGCTGCAAGCGAAAAGGTCTCAAAACTGATCATGCTTCAACTTTGTTGATGGTACATAGGCTACTTTGAATCCCGGGAACGCGAGTGAAATATGTATTCTCACAGTGGCATTCCTCTTCAACTGGATCGGTTTCCTGCTGCTGATGTGCTTCTGCCACACGGTGGCGAGCCGCTACGGAGCCCTCGCCGGCTTCGGACTGTCGCTCGCCAAGTGGACCCTCATCGTGAAGCACTCCACTGAGCTCGCGTCCCATGAGAACTCCTGGCTGTGGTGGCTCATCATGGCTTTTGGTAAGTCCATTTTTTATGACAATAAACTAACAAGCAGGTATGATGATAAGTGTGATATTCAAATTCAATTTATTTGTGAAATTTGCAATATACACAAGGTCTTAAAATAAATTTATAGTTAAGCAAATTTTTGCCTACAAGGCGTACAAATATATTATTATAGATATTGTTTTCTTACATCTTTTATATCTTGATTTGCACCTATTTCAATACCAATGTTTTGTTTCCAGGTATCTTAATCTGCATTCGTGCTATTATTCAATACCTAAACATCAAACGCGGCTGGCGTCTGCTCTCCGGCACTGCCCAAGAGAGACTACTCTTCTTCTACTAATAAACACATTAGCTTGTCTGTCTCACTCCCACACGCGGAATAAATGTTTGAACGACAAGGATGAATATATGTTTGTTCGTGTAGATGGTAATGTGAAGCTGTAGTTTATACCGGCTTTGGAATGGATTTAATCAGTTGACTGACTTGGACAACCAACGTTGACTTGACTCTAAAATCCTATTGTTTTAATTATTCTCTAGCCTATTTGAATGTCCTATAAATACATACATACTGTGTAAAGTATGTCGAAAAGCGGGCATTATAAGTATACTGCTACTGAGATGATCTCTAAGGTACCTATAGCATTCTCTATTTCTTTACTTATTCATCTGCCAAGTTTAATTCAAATCCATTCGATGGCTGAATGGATGAACGGCGTGTCATGAGTAACAAACGCCATACAAATATACATGCAAACTATAGCTTTTATAATAGTATACAAAGCAGGCGAATAAATAATCTGAAAATTTTGGAACTTAAAAATCGGTCATGGTGTAGAACTCGCAGACATGTCACACTTAGTCCCGTATGGCAAAAGTCCGGCGCGATCTTGCTACTTTGATAAAATTCCATGATCTAATTTACTTGATTGCTAGATTCCTCTGGAAGAGACCATCTTAGTTGTACGGTATGTCTATTTACACTCGTTTCCCATTTTAATAGTTTTTTTCTTAGTGCTACAATAATGCTTATGCTGTAAGCTTTATGTTTTTAAAGCAGTTGATAATAATATATGATGTAAATCACGGGATAAGGTTTCGTAACACCGCGCTACTTCTATTTTATCATTTAAATGAAAATAAGCCAGTGAGAATACGAAAAAAAAACTCGACCTTTTTGACATTAAATCACCAGGATATTTTTTTTATATAAATTATGTTTTTTTTACATTTTCTTGTTTTGGATGTGAATGGTGTAACAAAATGGATTTCATGTAATACATTCCCTCAAATATAACTTGGAGATATAATTAGATGATTTCTTTTGTTATCAATCAGTTGGTAAATACTACCATTCCTGTCTCAAATCACTTTTTGACAAACATACGACATATTACGAGCTTCATGTAGTGTGGTGTTATGAAGCTTCTTAAATCGTGTCATCATGTATTGCAACTTACTTTTTAATCTGAATTAGTGTTGTCACTTTACTGCGTTATGTAAAATGTATCAACGAAGTCTACTTATTGATGGAATATCCGAGAGTTGTGTTGCAAAGACATGATAAGCAAGTTTATAATAACATTAATTTATTGTAAGCTCAGGTTTGTTCATATTAAGAGCTGATATATTTTTATATGAAGTTCAGCAATTATTATCAATTAGAATCATTTAGAATTTGAATTATTTGGATATTCAGGTACTTATTTTATAGAATTACGCAAATAAAGACATTGATGTTTGGCGAATATGGTGGGTGCTTTTAAATTTCATTTTAAGTGTTTCGCTCGAATTTTACTGTTATGGTTGAGTATCATTCCATATTAGTAGTGGTTAAAATATTATTAAAACTTATACTTCCTACGTTGCAGCTCATAAGAATGTTTTTTTAATAATATATTAAAAACCCATGAATTAAAATGTTATCTTGATTGATAGTTTTGAGATTAGGGTTAGCCTACAGGGCTTCCCTTTGTACCGACTATGGTACATGGTATATTCAATTACTGCTTTTTGAATTTATTACTATTACCTACGTATATTGATTTATTATAAATGTATTTAATTGCTGCTGACTGTACACGTTAGATATTATTATTTGAAAGATCTCTTATGAGCTAAATTCTAAATAATCAAACAATCCGAATCCTTATTTTTTGTTTAACATTGTGTGTGTAAATCAACTAATTTAACATTAAATATTTTATATGAAAATCGACTAACATTTTTGTAGATAATTTTAGTTAAGTTTAATTTTAAATTATTAAGTTATTTTAATGCAGGGTTGCATTTCCCTATTTTATGAAAATGAGGCACCTAAAAAGGTTAAATTGTAAATGTGTGTTTGGTTCACGAATAGCGACTATTTGTAGTACTACTTAAGTAAGTAAACTTTGTGCTTTTTAAAATTGTTTCCGATAACGCACCAAAAAAATCGATTTATTGTGATCCTTTACATTTAGTTTTAATATTTTAGTGCAATAATGTCTAGTTCAGAGTTTCTAGTGGAAATAAATACGTTATTCTTTATTCCTTAGTTTTGTGATTTTTTTATTCTTTGTACTTTTCGATCGTCGCCTAGTCCATTTCTATTCGAGATAGTTCAAAATTTTACATACTTTAATTGTGTTTTTTGAAAATGTCACAGACATTATACATAATACATAATCTTATAGATAGATGTTTATATAAATTTCATTCAAATCGTACTTGTGATTACCAAAAAAACTAGAAGCTTATCAATCAAATATGTTGCTAATACATACTAATAGTAGTACTAGTACGTAGTATATTATTTATTCTTTGCTAATAGGTATCTACTCTATGCTCCATCCTGATTCAATGGCTATCCATCCGTACACTAGTTTATTTTTAGTAAGATGTCTAATTTGGTTATGAAAATGATTGATAAATGATAGCAGTAAAGTTTGGCTCTTGCCCATATGTCAGCGAGTATACAGCGACTTGGCTACCTCCGAGCTCCCTGGAAAAACTACCATAGAGCCAATTTGAGATTAAGTACCTCTGCTAGTTTTTTTCACAGTTAAGTTTGTCTTATGAGAAACTTACTCTTATAAAATAGGTATAAATAGGACATCTATTAAAATTTATATATTTTTAACTACAAATTGTACTGAGTTTGTCTTATGAGAAACATACTCTTATAAAATAGGTATGAATAAGCCATCGATTAAAATGTATTTATTTTTATCTACAAATTGTTCATAACAGTTTACACCAAAGCGTACAAAATGGTCTTAGAGTTCTATGACTGCTCTAAGTACCTACGTTACATCTTGTTGTCTGTAATGGAATTTTGCAAGTTAAATTTGACCCACTTTCCGGTTTCCGATTGAGCTGAAATTTTGCACGAATATGCAAATCGCGTGACAATGCAATATTATGATGACGTGGAGCTGATCTGATGATGGAGCCGGAAGGTGGCCATAGGAACTCCGAAATAAAACGACACAACCCCGTCGTGCTTGGGCTTATTGGAACCATCTTAACGAGTTGTTGAAGATTATGCAAATACAGTACAGCCGGCAATAAAACCTTGTACCAAAGAATAAATAATATACTACGTACTACTTGTACCAAAAATGTTTATACTTTTTGATAGATTTTTGACAGAAACTTTTATAACCTCGGGAACGCGGGTGAAACTACGGGGCGGAATCTAGTCCAAAATAAAAACGTGTTTGTTTAAACCTAAACTGTGGTAATTTTCTGGACTAAAATAGATATACATTCCTAATAACTATCTATCTACCTTTATCTTCTTTATTTCTGATTGATTTCATTAATGAATGAAAATGTTGAAAAATAGAGGCGGCTAGGAGAAAATAAAATCTTTAAAGTACGTTACCTATCTACATAGTACTACACACAACATTTAACGTCAGTACACTAAATGTTAAAAGCTAACAATATGGTACTTTTCCTATTTTCCTTTGAATCGCACACGCAAATGATTAAATCCTTCGCCAAATATAAGTACAGTGGTTCTTTTAATAAGACTGCACCACCTTACAGCGCAGCGGGTTGGTAAGTCTCGACTGGCAAACAGTGCCAAACCACCCAGTCAGTATGATGCCAAGCGCAGTGCGGAGTTGACGATAGACACCCTATTTGCCTTGCTAGATTTTTCCGAGACTTTTGGCGGGATTCGTTCAAAAACCAATAGTGTCCTTATGAGGAAATTAATTTTACCGAGTTTTCGTTGTGAGTTTCTCAGCAATATAACGTGTTATTGGGATAATAATTTCTACAGAATATTAGGTTAGTATTTTCTTTATATGTATTTACCATCTATTATTTATTTACCATCATCACCATCATAAGAAATGCGTTTGCTTTCATGACCTTAAGGACAAACTTAGATAAGTTAAATTTAAGGTGGGTTCTAAAATAAGTAGTAGGTTCTAATCCAATAATGTACTCGAGCTGTCGGTGATTGAAAACATTGTGAAGAAACCTATTAGGGTATTTTTTAGTTTACCCGTTTCGTTGGCTACCGTCCTCAGGTTACCGAGCTCGCTAAGGAAAAACCTATCGATTCGATGTGTACCGGAAGATGGTACCTATTAATTCATTTTAAACTTAGGCTGCTTTTTGTGTTAATATAATATTCAGATCTTTCGTATAATCTTCGACCCTCGCAGCTTACTGAAACATTTGGCAATATGCCATGAATCGTTACCAACCTAAGTACCTACATAGAACCATGGCTTGTAGCAGATATAGGGGGTGCGGCATCTATATAGCGGATTCAGGATTTTGGTTGGAAGGGGCTTGTTCTCACTAACGGTAATAAATAATCAAGTAGCCCTGGTTATCTACTGTATCTAACCTTTGGCATCTTTATGTATTCTTGATTGTAGGTAATCCCAGTTCCTGATATTCTAATATGTAGTTAAAATTCCTATGATACTTGGTTTGTACTAACCAAGGGACTTTCAAGATCAGATAATGCGTCTTGGGGGCAAGCGTGCCCCAACGACTTCGCGGACTAAGCTGTTATAGGCGGCTATTAAAAAAAAATACCCGAATTTAAATCAGATCAATTGTTTTATTTCTTATTTTCCGTATGAATACTTATTTTGTTGTTAATTCAAATAATAATCTGTAGAAATTATAGGTGTACCTACATAGAAATTGAAATCCATTTCAAACATAACTTTAAATCAATTCTCAGCCTCTGTGACTACATATAACTTGATAAAATTATAAAGTAGCATGATGGAAAAATCCCACAGGATCAATAATGTCATATTCAATGCCTTTCTGTACCTACTATTCTATGCTAATAAAATAAATTATCCTATGTAAAAATTATAAAAAACGTATTTCAGAGTTGCAGTACCGGCTTATCTATGTTCAATATTTACCCATTTTATATAAACACGGATTACCTAATATATCCAATATACTGCATTGTATTTGAACCACGGAATTTACAGTAGGTACCTACATGGGGTCAAAGTCCTCTAGGTATATGAAGCCGACTGACGCCTTTGAAATAGAACCGACGACGCCATCGGATGTCGGCGTCACGACGGCGACGCATTTGGTATTCCAGATTTATGACATAAATACAGTAGTAAAATCTTTTATTATGAATTATATAATAGCTGATCATAAATCCGTAAATGCAACATTAGGTGAACTCTCATAAATATTACATAATATACCCTCCACACTAGGCCTACAGAGCTACGAAGCTACAAGCTACGCTACAATTTACTTTGCTACGCTACGACTACCATTAACTGCATTTTTATCACAATTTTAATTTATCGTAGCCTCTCGGTGATAGTCATTATGAATACATGGTTGGACTAGCTTCTCTCTGCACTTGCAGCCCCAATTGACATTTGTATGAACATCATACATTATGTACACACGGCCACACAGATCAAGCTACACCTTATGCGGTTGTAATAGGCGCTATTTTGCAACAAAAATGTGTAGCTTGATCTGTGGCCGTGTGTACCCAGATTATTAGGTATATTTAAAACAAAAAATATAATATAAATTCAAATGAAAGTGAAGAGTTTCTTGTCTGAATCTTCTCAGTTTAAGCCTATATATTATTTACTAGCGGCCCACCCCGGCTTCGCACGGGTACATACACACACACATACACCCTTTTTTTTGCATCGGGTTTCAAAAAAAAAGTAAAATGACTCCCCCCCGTACCCCAGTGACGCTTACATGGAGCCTACATCGCATGCTGGCTAGCTGAGCGCGGTGAGCGACAACCACGCGACTTTTTTCTAATACTTGCATTTTTAAACTCGTGATATCTTCCGAATGAAATGTCCGAATTGAATAATTCAAAAAGTTATAAAAAGGTATTAAAGCCGTCTTGAATATAAAGTAATTTATTTTGATGAGGATTAATACCAAGGTACAAATGAAGAGCCTTTTCAAGAGGCGGCATATATAAATTAATATTTTAGAATAAAAAACTGCTTACTGTGACATAACTATAATATTTAGACATATGCTGTCGCGACACTTTTTGTAGATAATGATGAGTTCTGCAAAGTCGTAGTAAATGATTTTGTTCTATCATCAATAGTTTTTGCAGCGCACGCGACGTAAGGAATTTTTCAGGTAATTTTTTTACACCTTATGTTACATTATTGGATTTTAGTAAGAATCCCTAATTTTTTTTTAAATATAATATAGCCTATGTTACTCGGGGATAATGTAGCTTTCCAAAGGTGAAAGAATTTTTGAAATCGGTCCAGTAGTTTCGGAGCCTATTCATTACAAACAAACAAACAAATCTTTCCTCTTTATAATATTAGTATAGATTCTTTGGTTTAAGTGTATTCCGAACCGGTGGTAGAGTCTATTGTAATAATTTTAACTATCGACATTCATAAGTGCCTTATCAGGGCCTAAACTGAATAAATGAGTTTAGAGTTTGATTTTGATCGTAAAGAAACGTTACACGTCCTTGGATTCTTTGGAACACCGACTTACATAATGTGAACCAAATTTCAACCAGTAGTTTCAGAATAAATTGGCTGTGACATACGGACGGACAGACAGACACACGAGTGATGCTATAGGAATCAAATCAAATCACTAGTTTGACGATCACGAGTTTGTTATGCTTAACAATTTTGATCATGGGACCAACCTCGAGGTGGATACTAACATTTTTATTTTCATGGATAGGTACATCAAAATTTATTAAATAAAGAAAATTTTGTTTCAACACTTCGCTTTCGTTCTGGACATAGGTATTATACCGTCATAAAAGTTTTTGTAATTGTGGCGTTGGTGTTATTGATGATGATACGCTTATAATGTATTGAGGGAGTGTGTGCAGTACGAAAGAGCTAGAATATCTTTTTGTTTGTTTATTTATTGGCTTCGACATTGGTGTGCAACAGTTTTTTACATTGCATTCACCAATTACGGCAGAGTCAAATCTAAAATTTGCGTTAAAAAGGTGAATTATTAAAAGTGCCTACCTCCTTCATTTTTGAAATGGGGTGACATTATCGCAAATCGATAAAACCCATCTAAATAATGAATAAAAAATGTAAACATTGGTTTAGCTATAATGTAATATCACATTAAAATACATAACTTTAATGAATATTTATTTCTGAAAACATCTCTTTTCTACGAAATTTCTTGGTCGGGCTAAGTTCTATACTGCTGAGTCTAGACTAGCAGACTTACTTACAATGGATTTAAATTTTTAAGGCCATACAAAATTACAGTTCCGATTTGTTCCGAGTATTAAAGAGCTATAGAAAACCAACTTACTGACGTAATTATAATTTACAAAATCCAAACATACTTATCGACGTTTCGGTCTTAATGTACTACGATTTTACTACCTGAACTAATATCATGACGAAATATGATTATGTACCTACATTGATTGATTCCTATATTATGATTAAGAATTACTGTAAGGATATTTCGTCCTGACACTAAGTCAGGAATAGTTTTGATCAGTTTTGATAGACGCAGTACCAGTAGACATTTAAACTCGAAAAATAGCCAAAATGTACGTAGGTTAAAAAACTTTTTATTAAAGCAGAACTTGATTTTCTTTAGCTGCTTTTCGTCCTTCAGAGTTTAGTACTAAGAGTAAAAAAATTGCTATCCTCACCAACCTTTTTACTTATTGTTAGTGTATTTTTGATACGCATAAATAAAGGCTCGCGGGCACCATCCCCAAATTAATCTTCACTGTCATCATCATAAGACATTGAAATACTTTACCAAACCATACCCTTTCACTTCTCTCAATAGTGTCTTTTGATGATGATTGATGATAGTCAAAATAATCCGCAGCACAACATTGCGTAGCATACGTATACCTAGCTACCTACATAGCCGCCCATAGCATAGCAAAGCAACTCATTACTTAGATTCTTTTCACAATGCACAAACTAGGCATTCTTTAAAATGGCTTCGAAAGCTCACTCGAGGGTGCACTGACGTAAAACGGGTGACGTCACAGCAGAACTACAAAATATTACGTAACAAGTAACGTCAACAGACGTTACACAACTGCGCACCTGACTTTCTTCGTAACGCATTACAATTCCACCACCAGACAGTGGCGTCTCAATGAATCGTGTCTCGTGACCATTTAAATGCTTATGAATAAGGTTCACGTTCCCTTAACAAATTATAATAATAGCATAGTCCCACTGGCATGTAGACTTGGCTTGTGACGCTATACTAATTTAACCAGCCTTATTCAGATCATACTGGCTGGCCCTTGATCTAATTCTATCTATTATTATTTATGAAACTAAAATTATACGTGCTTTTGGAACAGGAGCGACATTTGCACACGGTTTTTTAGGCGTTAACATTTCAGTCAGCCACATTAGTTTCCTGTAAGTAGCTAATAACATCACCGACTTATTCTGGATATTTTTTTTATGAAATGAGTGAGTACAAATGTTGGTTTAAAGACGCCACGCCGCGCCACCGTGACAGCTACTGTGATCGACTCCAGAATTAATTAAGGGCCTATTTCCTTTACACATCAGACAAAATCTTGAAAAAAACAGTCGCTCATTTCCATTCTTGATGGGGAATGACTGTGAGTTTTGCTGGAGTCTTCATACATATCGTATTGGTAGTAGTAGACAAAGTTCTGTTCCCATACAGTCTGTATTAAGTATGTCATAATATTCTAAAGTGCAGTCAGCGTGAAAAGTGAATTGTCAATTTCTTTGGTTACTATCTTTCATAACCAGTCTGCCGGCGCTGTCAAATAAAATGTAAATGTAAATCTAGGATAGTCGTGAAAAGCAACTCTTTTGCAGGCGAATCTTGTCCTTATTGACTTTAAAAACTTTATTATTATAATTCTTATATTTTCCTGTCAAGGTTGAAATTTAAATAAGTAACATTTAAAAATAATAAAAGCGTAACGGAAACTACTTGTTATAAACAAAAGCCATATGCCAACAAAATTGTTGGGCCAAATACGGACAGCGAGGCCAGACTGGATAATAATCAATCGACGTTCTTTTGACAGATTGAATGAAAACTGTAACGTGCTGTAACGGTTGCGAAACGGTTCTAAAGTAATCAATTACTTTTGACGCTAACTATACGTCTTCATATCAATAGGTATATAATTTTAATATACTTACTACCAATTGACTGATAACATCCCTTCTATTTGGCAAATATTTGCGGAAGATCATTTAGTTCCTGATAAAGACTGCAGCGTGTTTATTTGTTCGGACATCTTATATCACAAGTTCTGCTGGTAAGAGTACCTTTAGGCTTACCTTCTGTTATCAGTCATTGTTATGATGGTTTAGACATCCACTACGTACTTAACATAGATTTACCTAATCTTAATAATAATAAATGCAGTATTTTCGTGTTAGTACACAGATCCGACAGGCTGGACAGATTTGATTGAAACTTGGAAGATAGATAGATCAAACTCTGGAATAACATATGCTATTCAAACTCAAAATCATTTATTCAGTTTAGGCCCTAGACACTTATGAACGTCCAAACATCCTAAGTCGACTCGACGACCGCGCACCGGTTCGAAGACTTTATCCCGGGAACACGTATGAAAACATTTTGATGTAGAACTATCCATATTTAATTTGTATATTATATGGCTGACCATGACCTATAAATAGAGGAGGCCTTTTTCTAACCCTTCCGAAGGCCCAGGAAATCACTTTATTATGTGTTTCTTTTTGTTTTGTAACTTCCAGGCAACATTAATTAAATAAATGATTGGTTCTTGCCCGTACTGGTGTTTATTCCATAAAATTCCTCATAATTCTTTGCACTTTGTATGTGTTTATATTTCGTAAACTTTTTACCATATAAAAGTTGCAAAGTTCTATATTGTAGAGTGTCTATTCTACGCTTAGTTGACCTTAGGACATTGCTAGTTTTATTAACCTCAAATAACCTAGGGAAGTATGTTTCAGTGTAACACGCAAACCGCGCTTGTGGATAAAATTAGCTTAGCCATGTTTATGAATTTATTATATACTGCCAGTATTTTGTAATTCAACTGTTGTTTACAATACACATTCGTTGTTTCGATGTCAGGGGCAAAACACACAAAATATTCCCGACTAGCTGTCCCAGCGGCATTTCCTCGTTCCCGGCATAAAAAGTAGCCTATTACGCTCATGGGATATGTAGCTTCCCATAAATGAAAGAATTTTCAGTTTCAATGAAATCTTTAGTTCTGGAGATTACATCCTATTCAAACTAACAAACAAACACTACTTCTTTAATACAGTCAAATAATAATAATAAATAGATTTAGTAGGAAAAAATATCTGAGAATTATTTTACATCTAAGTAGTACCTCCTAATAAGCTATCTAATGAAGTTTCACTCGATGGATGTATCTTACGGACGTAGAAATATTAATTCTACGACAATGATAAGTTATAAGGTAGGTACCTACACTTACTGACAAATAAAATTGTGGATGCACCACACAAAAATGCTCTTCTAAAAATGTAACCTAGGATAGAGTGGAACCTAGCGGAAGCAAGCGTTCCGCATTGCGGCTACCATTACCAAGCGTTCTCCAACAATCGATGCTGACGCATTGTACACCATACAGATAACAAAAAAAATAAACACTAAACTAACATGTACCAGTCAGTGTTAAAAGTAGATTGTCACTAATCTACCTTTTCCTAATAATCTATTGTTATTCTCTGGACAGTTTCTATTGTATGAGGGCTGTGAATTGCGTAGCGACACGGTAGGCGCAGTGAGTGAGCTAGCTGTAGGTTTGTTACCACGGAACACTTTTACTCCTAGCGGAGTTTGTCACTGTATAAATCTTTTCAGTCAGATCAGTGCCATTGGTGCCGATTCTGTTATTCACAGAGGGTATTCGGGGTCACAGAGGGCCCCGACGTGCGTCATAGAGGCAAAAGCATTAGAAAAACCAAAGTCATCATCAGCTATAAATGATTTAATAAATCAGTTTGCCGAAAAAAAGGCAAGGAGAGTGTATATTTAATTAGAATTGTTTGTAAAAAAAAAACTTTAATTTTATGCAAACATTTTTTTTTTCTTAATAATCTTTACCATTCATAAGGGCCCCCAAACATTTTTTTATACGGGAACACGCTACGCCACTGAGCATTTGTATCCTCTATAAGTAGGTAGAGTCTATAGGTAGGTACTATATTAGTCACGTCACCGCTCTTTCTTACAAACCAGAGTTGAAAACATTATTGAAAAACACATAATATTTTGAATGCTTTCAAATTAGTTTATGCCATCATCATGCAGGGACCATTATAGGGGGCGATTAAAAACACTTTAAAATAAGCTACACTCGAACAGAGAAAGTCGACTATTTCATGAGAACATGACTTTTTCCCTCGAATATTACTCAGAGAAATATGTTGATGATTTATTTTGATAGTAATCAATATACTACCAGTCCTATCGCAAATCACATTATCACCAACATACTATCTATTACTGAGCTGAAATTAGCAAACAATTTTTCGCAGGATGCCTTCGAAGTTCTATTCAAAATAAGCAATCTTTCTAATCGTTCAATTGTGCACAAAAGAAAAAACCCTATAAAAAAGTAACGAGTTTACTGTTTTCTACAGTTTCACTCGCGTTCCTTGGATGAAAAGTAGCCTATATCACTAGGGGATCATTTAGCTACCTATTAGTGAAAGAATCTTTAAAATCAGATCAGTGGATCCGAAAAATACCCTCCACATACACACACAAACTCACCAAATTTGCACTCTTTAGAATAGATAGGTATTTATGGTATAGGTACTTAAACAACTTTATTGGTATTTATAATGAAAGAATGGTCTACCAGCAAGCGTCAAGATCAGTCAAGATGACTTCGTCAAAATAATGACGGAACAACAATGTTACGGGGAAAAAATATAGAATCTTATCAACAAATCATGTATCGATAAGAGAAAATAACATAGCAAAGTGATTTTAAAAGATGTAGTATTTGCAAATACTCTAACCAGAGTCACCGAAGATTAAATATTAGCTGGTACTTTATCTTACCAAAACATTTTTATCGCTATAAAAATCCTGTCGGTCGAGTGTTTGGTTGAGGCAATATTCATGTTGATCTCTCTACTATACGTATATTTTAAAATAGCGACCCGTCCCGGCTTCGCACGGGATTTCTCGGCTTTTCTGTAATATAATAAGCATCTATTATACATATAAACCCTCCTCTTGAATCACTCTATCTATTAAAAAAACCGCATCAAAATCCGTTGCGCAGTTTTAAAGATCTAAGCATACAAAAGGACAGACAGACGTGAAACGACTTTGTTTTATACTATGTAGTGATAGTGAAGATGGCCTAGCATTATAATTGTAACGGTATCCTAACATTCCAGCTTTGGGTTAAGTTAGATAGAATTGAATGTTTAGCCCTTATCAAAGTGGCATGCTCAAATCTGAGCAAACCTTCGTAAAATGAATATTCTATCACCCTAACAATACATAAAGTAGTATCCCAGTAACACCAGTAGGGTAGGGGTCAAATCGGGTCAATACAAAAAGTATAATAACCATAAAAATAAGCACATTGTCGATTTTAGGTACCTACACCGTTAGATCAAGCCATTAGAATGGTGAATGAGGTATAAAATCAATTTAATTACAAAACTGGTAGTTATTCTAGTTAAAGTATATCAAAATTCTAACAACGTTAAAACTATATCCACTACAAAAGTAGTAATTTTAATCGGGTACTCAACTCTAAACAAGAAACGAAACGCTACTAAAGATTGAATCGATCGACTAACAGATAACGCTTTAGTTCAACAACCTAAAGTTTTCTTATTCCGTAGCTTATTCAAATTCAAATGGTTGACATTTTCCATGGAGCATTTATTCTTTCAGTTTAACTAACAGCTGTTCTTGTTAATCATCATACAGATGGCTTAAATTATTCAATGCGCGTAGGTCTGTGTCGCCTATGCCGAACATGCCAGCTGGCAAGCTGACAAATCAATTTCATGCGTCACACATTAGAAGTTTTCTGCAACTAACTCTATTATTTGAAACGGTATCATTGAACCCACTTTTCAATATCATTCAATTTTCTATTAAGCACTTTACATCATCATCGTAAAGTTGATTATGAAACTTAAATGCTGGACTAGCATTTCCCAATAGTTGTAACATCTGCTGGTCCTCCATCGATCCCTAGTGGGTTGACTTCCCACACATCGCTTCGATGCATGTTATCGGTTCTGCGACAGTTGTGGCCTCAGTTGCTCATGGCCAAATCATATTATTAAAAACCCTGTCTTATGTGTCTAGTATAGCTATTATCTGCTTAATTCTAATGTTGCGCTGGGATCCGTCCTGTTGAAAATGTTGGCATTGAAGTTATTTAGAAATATAACCGTTGGTAGACTATGGGCTGGGTGTCATTTTGAAAGCTTCGATAGTTCAAGTCTTAAAAGTCCATTGGTCTTTGAGTAGAGCATTCTACCATGTAGCAGTAGAATTGATGTAATATGTTTTGCAGAGCGGTTAACCCGAGAATGAAACGCGATGAGTCCATAAAGAGCATCACAAAGTATACGCGCCGCGCCAGCGGACCGGCGCTCACGTCTGGCTGGCGGCATAACTCGATTACTATAAGCGCACTAGCTCAGCAATCTGCTTATTTAGCTGAGAAAGCGTATCAGAAGGAATCGTAAGTATTTAGTGATCAACATATAATAAATCTTACGCTCATACCTACATGTTTTCTATTTTCTCTAAATTACTCTTTTCAGGGACGACGAAGATAATCTCCAATCAACCCCAGTATCTTGGCATAGACTTGTAAGAAAACCTAATATTAATTTTAGAATCCGTAAAAAAATTGTGATTTCGTTCACCCTGTCATTTTATTTATGTTTTAGTTCAGGTTCGCGACGCCATGGGAGATCTTTCTGCTGCTGATAGCCACGATACTGGCCACTATCAACGGTCTGTTCGTGCCGATAGGAGTGATCATCTATGGCGAGT
This sequence comes from Tethea ocularis, assembly GCA_963555595.1. Taxonomy (NCBI): domain Eukaryota; kingdom Metazoa; phylum Arthropoda; class Insecta; order Lepidoptera; family Drepanidae; genus Tethea; species Tethea ocularis. The sequence continues at coordinate 5,418,804 of OY741975.1, forward strand.
TCACTGCCTTGCTTATCGATCGAACTGTCATGAAAGGAACCTCTGTAGAGACCCTAACTATTTCGTGGTTCGGTGGCGGTCAGATATTGTAAGTATCGACTCGCTTTCCAACATAAATTAATGTAGTCATCGTTCATCACTATCCCATAATTTTGTCGTCAGTTTTCTATTAGGTAAATGTATTTAAGAATGCTTAGACCTGGTAAGTCAGCGTTGTTTAGCTAACTATTGCTCAGTAGGTATTGTTGCATTACACAATTGTTTTGTATTACTAGTTTCTCACGATTAGATGCTTTCCGCGTACAGAACGGACGCAAGCAGGGAAGAGAACAGAGCTGCGCTGATTAAGGACTCGCAGGCGTTCGGCATCGGGTGCACAGTGTTCTCGTTGGTGCAGTTTGTCGTCGGCGCCATCAGTGTGGACCTCTTCAACTATGCTGCGCTCAAGCAGGTCTGACACATTACCAAACTACATAGTAATTCTGAATTCTCAAAATTTCATTTGAGTGTTTTATTTTCATATTTTTCAATTGCTTTCATATAAACTAAGATAAATATATGCTTTGACATACTTATACATAGTAATAAAATAATCAATTGAATAAATGAAATACTTATACATACCTATCTTACTTTAATGTATGTACTGTCATTTCAGATTGATAGGGTGAAAGAGAAATTTCTGCAGTCCGTACTTCGTCAAGACATTTCGTGGTATGACTTGAATACGTCAATGAACTTTGCCACTAAAGTTTCTGAGTAAGTTAATGTTTTAATACCTTTGAGTAAAATACAATTAATGAACTTTGGACTATTTAGAATAGTAGTCGATTTTAGGCCTGTAAAGTAATCCTTTACTTCTGATTTAAAAAAATCAAATCACTGATTGTCCAGATTCAAATTGACTTACCTAAGATTAGACACAAAAAGCTTTTTATAATTGTTTACAGTGACATCGAGAAGTTCCGCGAAGGAATCGGTGAGAAGGTCCCTATGTTAGTGTACCTGGTGATGTCTTTCGTCACTGCAGTGATCATATCGTTCGCTTACGGCTGGGAGCTTACCTTAGTGATACTTTCGTGCACTCCTGTAATCATCGCTACTACTGCTATAGTTGCTAAGGTAATTTCATCCATATTAAAAAAATATAAAGAGTTAAAACAGTTAAGTAACTCGAAGATGAATCTAGAAGTTGAAGTTTAGCCTCAAAAATGTCGTGATGATACGAGATTATTAAAATTAAATGTCACATACATAAGTAGAAAACTTAATTACTTACAGTAAATAATACATATGATGCTTGCAATGAACTAGCAAAATTGACCTAGCAGTATTTAGATCACGTAAGAGAACAATACATGATGGTAAAAAATAAATATAACATTTACATATTATTTTAAGGTTCAATCGTCATTAACAACGCAAGAGCTAAAGGCGTACAGCATAGCGGGTGTAATCGCCGAAGAAGTACTAGCCGCTGTTCGTACTGTCGTAGCATTTGGTGGGGAAGAGAAGGAAATAAAAAGGTAAGTAAACGCTAAAGTTCTACTTCGCTCTAAAGTTGCAACACTACCTTAAATCTTAAAGCTAGGTACTTGTTTAACGGTCCCCCTAATTCTTATATTACATCGTCATTGAATCAGACAGAAGTAAAAGCTGATTGTGAGTTATTGTGTTGATTGAATCGATTCGCACATCATGTTTTATTGCAGATACAGCGACCGTCTAGAGCCTGCAAAGAAAATGGGTATAAGAAAGGGGATATTCGCAGGCATCGGCAGTGGCATTATGTGGTTAATAATATACGCGACATACGCGCTGGCGTTCTGGTATGGTGTAGGCTTAATATTGGACAGTAGACAAGAAGTGAAACCGTCATACACACCTGCAGTATTAATGATTGTAAGTACATAAATTAACGTCCTTATTAATGTAGCAAATATATCAGTATAAAACGGGATGGATTAGACCTATAGTTCACCATACAGGTTTAGTCATTAGTGAATACTAGTACCTAATAGTTTGCTCATAATATTTTCCATAACCAAACAGTTATTGATGAATCTGTATTCAAACTTGGAAACGTACCTACCTATCTTTTAGTCGCATAAACAACCATTTCCACAGGTATTCTTTAGTGTGCTCCAAGGTGCTCAAAATGTGGGTCTAACTGCACCACACATGGAGGCTATATCATGTGCTCGCGCCTCTGCGGCTGCAATCTACTCAGTCCTCGATCGAAAACCAACCATAGACAGCCTTTCTAAAGATGGTGAAACTCCCGAACTTCTGGGAGACTTTGAACTTAAGGACGTCCATTTTAGATATCCGGCACGAGCTGATGTTCAAGTATGTATCTGGTCACTTATATTGTCCTGGTATCCACACGTTAAGTTTAGAAAGGCAGATTTACTTTTAGAATAACCTTTTTTTGCAACGAAATCATATATTATTGCATTAGCCTCAAGATAATATGTAAAAGCTTCCTATAATCTCCTAATATGTTGTAGGTGTTAAGGGGTTTGAATCTTAAGATACACTGTAATGAGACCGTTGCTCTAGTCGGTCCTAGTGGTTGTGGCAAATCTACCGTACTCCAACTATTGCAACGAATGTATGACCCAGAAATGGGATCTGTGGTCGCATCAGGTTATGACCTGAGATCTCTTAACGTGAGACATTTAAGAAACCACATCGCAGTGGTTGGACAGGAACCTGTCTTGTTCGCTGGAAGTATCAAAGAAAATATAAGGTGAGTGGAACAAGATAAACTCACTAACCCCTATACTATAGGTACCTATAAATGTTATTGTTTTTTTTTTGACAATACCTATTAAGATCCATTAAAAAACAACGACGTATTTCTTATATTCAGCTTGCTGCTCCATTGTGGTGGGCGTCAAAGGCCGTGACGAAGGTTTTGGATTCGGATCCTATGAAAAACTGGAATTTTCGGTGATGGAAAACATTGTGAAGACACCATGCATAGGGCGTGTACTTTATAGCAACTGCTGGGTGTAATAACATTAATAATGTTTTCAGGATAAGTAATCCTTCGTGTACTGATGAAGAAATTATTGTCGCTGCGAAACAAGCGTATTGTCATGTCTTCATCAAAAAGTTGCCTGATGTAAGTTACATATCAAAACTCTGTCAAAATAAACTGAGTAACTTAAAAACATTGATAACTAATAATACTGAGGGTATAATTTTGGCAGTTATCAATTAACACCTTTTTCATTCTCAGGGCTACAATACACTTATAGGTGAAAGAGGTGCTCAACTATCAGGAGGTCAGAAGCAGCGCATAGCTATCGCCAGGGCACTAGTAAGAAGGCCCAAATTCCTGATTCTTGATGAAGCAACGTCTGCTCTCGATTCTGCCAGCGAAGCTAAAGTGCAAAGGGCTTTAGATGCGGCAGCACACGGCAGAACTACGGTCATGGTGAGCCACAGGTACAGTTAGAATATAGATAGATAGAAAGATAAATAAAGATCTATATTAATTATACATCTGTAGTAGATTTAGATCCAAATAGTCATGTTTTTGATTACAATAAACACAAGTTTGACAAACTAAAGTATTTTACCCTCCTTAGGTTATCCACAGTGTTGAATGCGACTCGCATCGTGTTCTTAGATAAGGGCACGGTAGCAGAAGAAGGAACGCATGAAGAACTACTTGCACTAAAAGGACGATACTACCACCTTGTGCTCGAGAATGAACCCAGTATTGCGCCAAACGTTGCACCTGGGGCAGTTGACGCTACAAAACGTAAGTTATCAAAAACTTCAATGAATCCTAAAAGAAAACTGATAAGATCTTCACCCCTTTAGACTGAACGTATGCGGACAGGTAAGCGCCACAGGTTAGCGCCACACAGGGCAGAGCAGACAGCAGCAGCAATGTTGGTTGCATGTCTATAAAATGTATAATGGACGGCAGTTGTACTAAAAAAAAACAACTCTATGTAATTTATAGAAGTCACAGGGTTTGGTAAATTTTAAAATGATTTCTTTACAGATGCTAGACTTCATAGACCAACGCTACAAAAATTAGCTTCAATAGATTCAGTGAAAAGTGGATCTTCTATGGACGAAGATTCAGCTTCAGAAGAAGACGTGGTGTTAGAAGACAAAGAGCAGGCAGAGTACAAACCGACTACATGGGAGATCCTTAAGTTGTGCAAGCCGGAGAAATGGCTAATGGTCATTGGGGTATTAGCCGCAGTTGCTGTAGGATCCTCCTTTCCAATGTTTGCCATACTTTTTGGAGAGACGTATGGTGTATGTTGATGATTTTATTATAATTCCACACACATTTTAGGAAACCTAGTAGAAAAAAAAATACAAAACCTTGTTTAATATCGTCTATAATCGAAAATCTTGTTTAAGTTCATCATCATCATCTTACACATTTTTTGTTTCCTTATTTTTCTAGTTATTGGAAAGCAGTGATGAAAATTGGGTGAGAGGTCAGACAAATATAATCGCTATTCTGTTCCTTCTCGTTGGCGTTTTGACGGGTACGGGCATCTTCTTCCAAATATTTATCTTCAATTTAACTGGAGTTAGACTTACTGCTAGACTCAGGTAAATAGAAAAACGTTGAAGCAAGTATTGCTTCTACGTTTGGTACTTTATCTACTGCATTATCATTATCAAGTCCTGAAGCCGAACCCTTTTTAATCATCCAAGTTAATGAGAAATAAAAATATTAATCCTGAAAATATTTTCAGGACAGCAGTATTTAGAACGATGTTGACTCAAGAGATCGGTTGGTTCGATGATCCGCTCAACGGTGTTGGTGCTTTATGCTCTAGACTTGCGGCGGATGCTGCTGCTGTACAAGGAGTATGTTTAAATAATTCTCATATCATCATTGACATTTTGTTAACCTCCACTGAATTCTTTCTCTTTTCACAGGCGACAGGTACCAGAATTGGTGCTCTTATGCAAGCATCAGCCACAATCGTTATAGGCATTACTCTCTCGTTATACTTTACATGGCAGATGACCCTCGTATCACTGGTATCGGTTCCAATGGTGATAGGAGCCGTGGTACTCGAAGGAAGAATTATTGCTGCGGGAATGGTGTCGGTAAGGGAGGCTCAAGATAAAGCGACCACTATTGCAACTGAGGCGATCACTAATATACGGACTGTTTCAGCTTTTTGTGAGTTATTTTTTAAGTATAACCTAATGAACTTGTGACGTTTAATTTAAATTTACGGATTCATTTTACGAAAATATCATCAAAGGAATCGTGAATTGATTGGGCGTAAGTAATCGGATGTTTGTTTATTTTCTTAATTTAATAAATTGACGAAATAAGCAGAAACGATATTTTGAGAAAAGATTTGGAAACCCCTTATTATAAATAATCTATATCATAACACTGTACTTATAAAAAACCAAATACCTACCTATATGTAACTTATTGGAATCCATCCAAGAACAGTATTTACTGTATTTAAATGACAAGAACTTCCAATAACAAGAATGGCTTAAATTGATTAAGATTATGACCCACTTCTATGTCGATGGTAGGTGGTGAGATGAATATAATAGAGCGATACCAAAAAGCTGGTGCGGTTGCACGAACAACGGCGCAGAAGAATCTGCGCTGGCGCGGCTCAGTCTTCGCGTTCGGGCAAACCGCTCCTGTTGCTGGCTATGCTCTCTCTCTGTGGTATGGTGGTGTCCTTGTTGCGAATCGAGAGGTGGCATACAAGGATGTTATCAAGTGAGTTAAATTATCAAGTGAGGTAAATGTTGATTTACTTCAGCCTGCACCCATTTTTATTGTTGTTTGAAAGATGCCAAAAATGTTAAACTTAGTCACCAATATTTGGTAATCACATCATCACGAGAGAATAATTTAAATCCGGCTCGGAGGACTGTTGATTGTTGGGGACAACCAACTGTTGGTCCTTCGAGCCGGATTAAAATTATTCCTGATTTATAAAACTTATTGGTCCTTCAAGCTGGACTTAAATTATTTTTGATTTAAAAAAAAATATTGATTGCTGACACGGTTAACACATACTGGGTGACAAATTTTCAACATTTTTATACTATTAAGGCAGCAAGCAAGCATACGGCTCACCTGATGGTAAGTGGTTCACTTTAGAGTCTACCACTGGTATGTTGAAAATGTATACAATATGAACATATTTGAAGTACGTATATGTATATAACAGGGTGTCAGAAGCGCTAGTGTTCGGCGCGTGGATGATGGGGCAGGCACTGGCGTTCGCGCCCAACTTCGGCGCGGCGGTGAGCGCGGCCGGCCGCGTCATGACGCTCATCGCGCGTCGCTCGCGCGTCGCCAGCACGCTCGCACCTTCCGTGCAAGAGAACTATGTAATACATACACTAGACCCAACACACCATTATGAGAGATACCTTACCTTACCGCGTATGAGGATGTACGAGCCATCTGACGCTAGCACCTTCTCGTATCCATTTAAAAAAACATATTTTTTCGCTTTGTTATTGAATTTGCGGTAAGCAGCTATAAAATTAATACACTTATTGTCTTATTACACGAGATGGTTTAAAGCTAGTCTTGTAAAAATCCAGGTTTTAAGATAGGTAATAGGTAATATAAAAGGTGACAGATGCTCTCAAGTTGGTCCTTCCACATTATTTCAGGGTTAGAATCTGTAAAAATGGTAATTAAATTAACTTCATTGAATTCGAGAGCTGCTAGCTCTCGAATTCTGTACTACATCTGTACTGTACATTTGACATCAACTATTCTGTACATTTGACTCGTCCAGTGCATTATAATAGAATTTCAGAAAACCCGATTTTGGGAGCTTTTGATTAACTAGAGAGCCAGTCCCTTTCTAGGCTTTGTGTGCTTACCACCATCGGCCACATCATCACTGACCCACAGTAATTCTTCTGCTTCGACAAATATATTTAGAACCTCACTCAAATTATAGCTGTGCCTAATTCTGCCCAGGTGGCGAAAGGCAAGATTCAATACAAGAACATCAAGTTCCGCTACCCTACAAGGCGTGAAGTGGAAGTGCTGCGAGGATTATCTCTTGAAATACCTAGTGGAAAACGTATAGCGCTCGTCGGGCCCAGTGGCTGCGGCAAGTCTACCCTCATTCAGCTGCTGCAGCGGCTGTATGATCCTGATGATGGCTCCGTGGTGAGTGGTCTTTTAATGAGGGTATTCAATAGTTGAGAAAGATATTTGCATAACTATAGAAGTAACTTTCTTTAACTCAGATGAAAAATTGTCTGCTAGTTCCCTTCTAGGTTTTGTGTGCTTACCATCTTCGGACATATCGTCATGTAAGATAAACCAAGCTAATTCTCAGTACAATAATGAGTACAATTGTCTTCGTGGAATTTTTATAGCAACTATTTTTTGAAGTCTTTTAGGGAGATTTCCTCCAACACAAATTCTTAATAATGGAATCAGCTATGTTATAAACAGATATATTTAATTTTATCACTTTTTGGAATTGGCATTTAAAAAACTATATTTCTGAAATTGCCAGTATTTGGACAACTACAACATCATAGGTGACATGCGCCTGACCACGTTACGCGGCAACCTCGGCATCGTATCCCAAGAGCCGGTACTCTTCGACAGAACCATCGCGGAGAACATCGCATACGGCGACAACACCCGAACAGTGCCGATTGAGGAGATCGTCAATGCTGCCAAGGAGGCCAACGTGCATGCGTTTATACGTGCATTACCTAATGTAAGTTTCTCATGGGATTTATGTCTAACTAGGTATTACGTACTTTTACTAATTGTAATGTGAGAGGAAACTGCGAATATGTATGTAGATATATTTTTTTAGGTGTTTATTTTTTCAATATAGAAAATAACAAAAAATAAAGATTACCTAGATATTTATAATTCCTTAAATGTATTTGTATAACTAGGGTTATGAAACTCGCATCGGCGCCCGTGCGTCGCAACTGTCTGGTGGTCAGAAGCAGCGGATTGCCATCGCGCGCGCTCTCGTCAGGAACCCTCGAGTTTTACTCCTTGATGAAGCCACATCAGCACTCGATACACACAGTGAGAAGGTACATAACTTGATTATACAGGCTGATTTTGGTTGGCGTATACGATGGATATAGCATCATTATCAATAATCCTACAAAATTTTAGGAGTCTGAGATTAACAATTACGAAATGATGACTGAAGTTAGGGGTAGAGTCAATTGTAACTTTCGTTCGACGTTCATAAGTGCCTTATCGGCTTAAACTGAATAAATGAGTTTTTAATTTGAATTCAATTCGGCTGTAGGTTTTTTTTTGTGTTTGACGCATAACTTTTTTGATTATGAACCGATTTTAATCATTCTTTTTGCGTTGGATTCTGTACCTATAGCTCCAAGGTGGTCCCATATTAATTTATGGTCTTTGAATGAGGTTTTAAGTGTATTTCTCTTGTAATTCAGGTTGTTCAAGAAGCTCTAGATCGAGCGAGCGAGAACCGAACGTGTCTTATTATCGCCCACCGTCTTGCTACTATCCAAAATGCTGACGTCATCTGCGTTTTGGACCGAGGAGTGGTGGCAGAGAGAGGCACGCACAGGGAACTACTAGCTCTCAAAGGCATATACGCGCGTTTATATGAATTGCAATGCGGATTCGCCGAGGAAACCGATGAAAATGTAAAAAATGATAATGCCGCTGCCTAATATATATTTTTGTGGTTAAGCCTGAAATGTATAGAGGATCCTTATAATGTACTCCTTAAATCCGATAACCTACTATTACGCAACTCAATTTCCACGTTACGATATTATCACATAAGTATTACCTACCTATCATGACTGGTTTTTATTTAACCACAATGTTTATAATTATTGACTGTCTAATTAAAGATAGCTCGAAAATCAAAACTGACATTTGTGCTCTTGCGCACTGATAGAGGAAGCTGGTTGAATATCTTCCTTATTCTCTTCTTTCTTCAATCTTAACTTTGATGCTCATGCGATGAAGTACCTATAGTCCATACTTTCCCAATAAGTCTTTCTTATATTAACTAAGATGGTTGTAATTACTAATATGATCTTCCCTTAAATAAGGTTTACCTGTTACCTTATCCAAACATTCCCTGGAACCAATCATTCACATTCCCTACGTAAAAGACACGTATCCCTAAAACCTCTATAGACTATTTTGAAAAAAATAACAGGCACGTACTATTTTATACCTTCTTTAATACGCGCTGGTGCGCGTGTATTAGTTAAACTAAGATACGTTTATTCAAAATATATTGCCTTATCCTTCAAAGGGTGCCTTCGTGACATTTAAAAATATATCAAATTATCATCGGTCATTACTATTTAAGAAATGTTATTAATAAATATATCATAAACCTACATCTACATGTAATTATATGACGTATTATATTATAATAGTATCCCAATTTAAATGATTTTATATTTAAAATTGTACTCGTATGAGTAAGAACATAATACATATTAACTTTGCTCAAAATATAATAGGCATCATACATAATTGCGATACGCCATGTAACTAACATCTGTAAAGCCATATTTTCAATACACGTACTTATATTTTATTTTTATGGAGTTACGTTTTGAATATTATTATTATTATGCGTCATATAGTTGCATAGAAGGGCTTCGAGAAAGGCCTATACTTATATTATGCCTATGTCCCTTCTTCATAACACCCATACTGCTAATCGCTTCAGTATTTTAAAGCAACTTTAATTAGCATTTCTAGAAGTAGGAATCAACAATGTTATGTTAATAAATTGCGCTCAAGTATCATTATTTATGATCAAAATGATATTTTTATACAATGATTGTAATATTCATTAGATTTGTGTTTTACTAATTAACGTTTAAGTAGCTGTATACAATATTAAATAAATTGTTGAAATATATCTAACTATCTGTTATATCCCTTTTATTTTCTCAATATGAAAGATCAAATAGGTACACTTTTACTTAGAGACTTACATCTCTTGTTCTATCCATTCTGTCAGGGTTTTTTAAATTCTTACTAACTCACACCCCAAAACGCTACAAAAAGAACATTAATTTCGTGGTTTTGAACCACGAAATTAAAAGCAGAAATAATAAAAATTGTTTCATTACGGTAAATTGTTGGACATGGATGACTAAATGCTATGCTTATAACCCCTATGAATATATTATAAAACGTTTTGTTTAAGACTCCCCAAATTAAAAAAATCAGTAACAAAAACAAAAATAAATATTTATATTTTTTATTAATGTGCCCTTAAAAATAAATTAACAAACTTCAATAACTATACGTATTAGATTTAAATGTGGCTTCGGCAGTTTCACTTACATCTACTACAGTGTAATAAAAAAAACTTCATAAAACAGAGTAATAAACCATTATGTGAAAAAATAAATAAATATGAAAAATATACTTTTAAATATTTGTACATTTATTTTTAAAAGTTCGTACGGGTACATCTCACTATATAGAAACGAATAAACTCTGTTTCAATCTCAGCAACAAATATTGCTAATAAATTATCATTTTATTTTTTACTAACGAAAGCCTTGTAATGAATCCATTTTCATTATTTTGGAAATATTTGCACTAAAATATAATATTTTAAACTTAAATACTAGAACTCATGACAAGGCTTTTATTTCTACTAATATGTTCCTTTAAAAAATTGTTTTTATTATTAAACTAACATTTCTCAAGCTTATTTTTCTATAAACATAATTATAGATATTTTGGAAATGTATATCACAAACTCGCTGGTAACAATGTCATTGAAATGTTTATTTACTTTCAGCTTTTCTAAGCATCGTGTAAAGGTCAACTCAAGGGTATTAGTAATATAAAATTGACAATGGATATGAAATAAAAACTAATTTAAATTCTGACACAATTCCTCTTAAAATAAAGGTTAAATAACCCTATAAAAGAACATATTAGATAGAAAAACAGACCTAATTTCCAATGTAACAAGCATTCTAATTGCGCGCAGCTACTTCAATGTGCGGTAAAGGCGCTTCAGGGTGGATTCCCCTGACTAACGGCTGCAGGTTGTTGTAATAAATGTCAGCGGTGAGCTCTTCGGTGCCTATTTCGGAATCTGTCTTAGCAATCTTCGTCGCTTCGTCTACTTCCTGACGTACTCTTGTGTCAATCTCCTGTGAAAGTTAATTCAAATTGGCGATATAGCTCACTTTTAGCTGTCGGTGAAGGAAAACATCGTGAGGAAACCAAATATGTAACTACAAATTATCGATTTTCAGATTTATTCCGTTACTTGTGCTGTGAGATTTTGTTTCTTGACATGGGTTTTGATTTATTTGTCAGTGTCAAGATATGTGACCTTTATATTTGACTAGCTGTTCTCCGCGGTCCCACTCGCGATCCCGGGATAAAAAGTTGCCTATAACCTTCGGGGATAATGGAGCTTCCTAGTAGTGAAAGAATTTTTCAAATCGGACTAGTAACTCCGTAGATAAGCGCGTTCAAACAAACAAACTCTTCAGCTCTATTATTAATTGAAGGTATCAAACCTTCACACTTTCCTAAGAAAAAGAGTCTTGGCACTCAGAGAGACAGATAGTCAGACAACGAAATAATCCTATAAGGTTTTCTTTTTGAGGTACAGAATCCTAAAAATCAATAAAATTTGCTGTGTGGCAATAGCATAATGTATGAGTTTACCTTGAGTTGATCGGGCGTAACGAGTTCGTTGGTGATGATCTTGTCCTTGAAGGAGGTGATGGGGTCCCGGGTCTGGCGCACCTCTTGAACCTCGTCACGCGTGCGGTACGAGGTTCCGGGGTCCGACATCGAGTGGCCCGCGTACCGGTACGTTTCCATCTCCATCACTAGGGGACCTACAATTATACAAAAATACAGTTATTTTATATTATCTGATCTCTAACTAAGCAGAGCTTGTACTACGGAAACCAAACAACTGATATACTACATTTTTTTGTAAATACATACTTATTATAGATAATTACACCCAGACCGGACAAACAGACATGTTCATGCACACAAATGTCTGTCCTGGATGGGAATTGAATCCACCATCAGCAGCACTCTCGCGTTCTCATGCGCGATATATCTCTATATACATATCTCTGGGATAATGTAGCTTCCTAATAGTGAAAGAGTTTTTTGAATCCGACTGGTAGATCCAGAGATTAGCGCATTGAAACAAACAAACAATGAAACAAAAAAACATCTTCAGCTTTATTATTAGTATAAAATCAAAATCAAAAACTCATTTATTCAGTTTAGGCCCTAATAAGGCACTTATGAAGGTCAACAGTTACAGTTTTACAATAGACTCTACTACCGGTACGGAATACACTTGAACTGAGAAGACTCCGGCAAGAAACTCAGCAAGGCGCATATAGATGCGAAGTGTAGATATCTCAATATTCGGCCTAACTAATATACCCAACCAAAATCACCCAGTATCTTCGAAGCGAAAATGTGCTACGAGAGGTTGTATGAACACCATGTAGTTCTGAATCTTTTCACCATCTGTCAGTATATATAAAATACTATTATAAGTATCCTACTTCCTATTAATATTATAAATGTGAAACCATAAGAGGATGTATGGATGTTTGTTACTCATTCACGTAAAAACTATAAACAGATTTGGATGAAACTTGACACATAGATAGATATAGGCTACTTTTTATCCCGGGAAAACATAACATCCCTCGGGAATGCGGGTTTAAACGCTGGGCGGAAGCAAATGTAGAAATATATTTACCTTTTCCACTAGTGCAGTAGTCGATGGCGAATCTTGTGGCTTCCCTGGTGGCGATCACATCCATACCGTCGACCCAGATGCCGGGAACGTAGTCGCCGCGGGAGTAGTACTCGGTGCTAGCCGATGAGCGGTCAACACTCGTACCCATACCTTGATTACAATTTCATTTTTCATTACCAAAAAAATTTTCATTACTGACAATTTGAAACTGCACAACTTTGAAAGTTTTAAAAATGTTTTTAAGAAAGCGATAATGTGATATTGCATCAAATATTATTATAAAGTAATAATGATGATAGTACTTATAGAATAGTATAAATACAAACCGTGAGGCGGAAACTAAGTAGAATAATAATAATAAGGAATCGCGATGCAACTAGGTAGTACAGTATTATTTTTAATTGGCAATTGCTATTGACCTTGGAAGGTCTCCGGGCAAGAGATGGGTGGACTAGAGTGTAGGCACACAACAAATAGCTTCAGAAAAAAAACTCTTACCATATCCGTTATTCTCGCATACAAACATGCAAGGCAGGTCCCACAGTTTTGCCATATTGTAGGCCTCGAAAAGTTGGCCTTGATTGGCGGCGCCGTCGCCGTATAAAGAGAAGTTCACACCACCGTCCGCGCGGTATTTGTGCGCAAAACCAATGCCCGCGCCTAAAGGTACCTAGGAAAATACCAATTGTTTTACATATTTCTAAGATTCACCATTGGCATTGGTACCTCAAAACCTGAGATCAATGGTTTGTGGGGAGAACAATAACAATGAAATAATTTAATACTTAATTTATTATTTATCCTACTAATATTATAAACGTGAAAGTTTGTATATATTTATGTATTCACGCAAAAACTACAGAACGAATTTGGATGAAACTTGGCACATAGATAGATCATACCCTGGAATAACATATAGGCTACTTTTTATCCCGGGAACGTGGGTGAAACCGCAGGGGACAGCTAGTGATCAATAATGATAAGAAAAGTATAGCATAAACTAGAGCCCAACAAAAAAAGGTCACAACAACTACATAACTTACTTGAGCTCCAACAATACCGTTGCCACCATAGAAATTCCTTCCGTACAAGTGCATAGAACCACCCTTGCCTCTTGAGCAGCCAGACTTGCGGCCAGTAAGCTCGGCAAGCACTCCAAGGACGCTGACTCCCATCAGGTGCGTCCAGCCGTGGCATCGGTACGCTGTGATCACCGTGTCCATTTCACGCATAGCGGCACGCATGCCCACTGCCACGGCTTCTTGTCCTGTTATTATTATAAAGAAGTTATTACATCTACTGGGGTGATCAAGTTTCTCTAGTATCAAAACTTTTAATTAACTTTTGACTATTTTGAGTGTGCTGCTGTCTTTAAAAATGTTTTGTGTAAAATACTGTGAAAGATCTAATAAAATAAATAGTGGATATGTATATCTAATGTATACAACATTAGTGACCGTAATAGTTTCATAAAGACCAATCAAACGTAATGAAAACTTTGTTCACTACTCTATTAGTTTGCTAGATACTTACTAGTTGCATCACAGTATTTTTTCGGAAGCGCGTATTGTTAGCGCGTGAGTCAACGGGCTAAATAATATGCTTTTTTAATTAACAATTTATTCTCATTATTAATTAAATAAAGCAATGTTATACTAACTCAAAATAGCATAATAGTGATCTAAAAGAACTGTAACAGTACCTGAATATAAATGACAGAATCCTCGGATGATTTTCTCCTTGTATAAGTTGCCCGAGGCAGTTTCAATTCGTCGCAGGATTGCTAACTTCTCGTAAATTTTCAGTGCATCTTCTGATGTGAGGGTTGCCGATGTTGCAGGGCCTTTCTCCAACTTATGGAGTTTATAAGGCTAAGGCAATAAGAGAATATTAATATAAACTCATTTGTATGATAAAAAAGAAAATATAATACCCAGTGTATATCAAAATTAAAATGCCCGATTTACGTCACTCTCAAAATTAAGACAAGGACACATCTCTCGAGCTGAAATCAATCTGGCATACAGTGCCGAATTAACCACGTAGCAATTGCTACCGACCCCGCGTAAAAGAGGCCCCGCATATACAAACTAGCCCACCTACAATTGAGCATTAATTAAAAAAAAATAACTTAATAAACATATTGTCTTTTAATTTTTTTTATTACTTTATACTTGAAAAACCCGTAGAAAATTAAGGACCCCCACAATAGAATTTCCTAAGGCCCCTCGCTTCCTTAATCCGGCACTGTAGGCATTTAATACTGTTGTAAACTAACTTTGACTCATTTTTCAACAAGGTAAAACATGGAGAATAAGCTGATGATCAAGAAAGCAGTATTTATAGAAATAGGCAAGGTTGCTAGTTACACTATTTAGCTCCAGGTTATTTTCAAATACTGTTTGTTTTACTCTTCTAAAGAACTTACACTTCAAATATCATAAGATAGTCTGAGTGAACTGAGAGTCAATGAAAATTAAAGATAAATTGTTAATTTAATTAGTACAGACATCCTATTGTAGTTGTATACTATCTCTTATCTCAAAATGTAAATTATTATTACAGAGAAAACTTGATCTTCCTTTTGCAATACTTATGGAATATGTACTTCCTACTCTATTATTATCAGTATTTTCCTATTTATAATACAATATCTTACTTGAGGAAAAATATTGTTTGCATAATCAATAATTTATATTACAAGAATAAGTTTGTACATAGTCTTTAGACTGCAGAGCAATTTGCTGTTTGTTTATATGAACTGCTGAACATACATATCTTATTATAAGATATTCATTATTTTAAATAACAAGAGGATTATAATTGTGTATCCTACTAATATTATAAATCTGACAGTTTGTGAGGATGTATGGATGTCTGTTAATCTTTCATATAAAAACTATTCAATGGATTTGGATGAAACTTGGCACATAGATAGATCACACCCTGGAATAACAATTAGGCTACTTTATATCTCAAAAAAATATAAGATCCCTTGGGAACGCGGGTGAAACCATGGGGCACAAGCTAGTATAACATATATTTATATGATTCAATGTTTCCTCAGTCTTCTTCTAAATCATAGCAAGCAATAAAGTAATAACAAGACATTATTGAACCAATTGATTAATGGCAATAAAGATAGCCTCTACTTATACAATCACGGTCTAAAGTAGCGCAAGCGCATGTAACGTCAGGGTGACAGCAAAACACTACTGTGATAGCTAAAGCTTACACTTGACATTTGAAGGTTAGGTTACATAATTATACAAATTATGTATATTGAAAATAAAACAACACCTTAGTTAATCACTGCATTGTACTAATTTGCGCACATAATGTGGAAATAGGAACGATATAATATAATCATTTTTTTACCTTAATTTCGAACGTCGCCTCATTCTTCGTACTGTAATTTGCATTCGATGTGGTAACAGCTGGAGCAGCCACTTTCTACAAAATAATTGGTTTATATATTCACAAATACTCTAACTGCAAGCCGGCAATGATAGTAATCTATATTTATATAAAATAACTAAAACACTTACAGTGACTACATTTCCAGTCAAAAGTTTAGCAGCGGAAGGGAAAATTTTACTCATTTTTATAACTATCTTCTCTATAAAGCCCAGATTTAATTAGTGATCCTCGTTCAGGACCACTTTTATTGATTTGCCTTATTAAAAACTAAAAAATTACAGGCCGTCCCAAGGAGACTGACTACGAACAACGAAGCAAATAGGTGGTTAGTTGGTACTTACGAAAATGTCAAAGTGTTGTCAAAAGTCAATCTGACATAACATTTTTCCTACCTTTTCTTTTCTGGGGAAGGCAAAAGATTTTAGCCTATACGGTCTCAATAAATAATAGAATATCATCCGTACACGTAGATACATTAAACTTTTCTTTCACAAACTGGCGTTGGTACTCTATGCTGGCGTTGTCCGAGAAATGGTGATTCTAGAATAATGTAAGCAAAATGTAAGTTTTTCTTGGCATTGAGACTTAGAACTAGAGATATATGACGAGTGACGAGGGAAAGGTTTATAAGCTATTGCATAGCTTCTATCGCGGACCTTGAGCGTGGAGACCGACCTATCTAATACCTTTAAACCTGCAATTTATGGATATATATATATAATCTGAATCTCGGAAACGGCTCCAACGATTTTCATGAAATTTGGTATGCAGGGGGTTTTCGGGGCGAAAAATCGATGTAGCTAGGTTTCATTTCTAGAAAACAAGATTTCCAAAAAAAAAAAACTTTATAGTTACCATCAACAAATTTTTGGTCAGATTTAAAAATATTTATGGAACTTAGTTAAACATGTACGGAACCCTCTCCACGCGAGTTTAACTCACATTTGTCCGATTTATTAGTTTTGCCATCTATCGATGAATAGCAGAACTTTTAATGACTTTTTGAAATATCACGCTTGTCTCTTTAGTTCAGCGACTCGTCTCTAGGTGGCATTGGTTGTATCGGCGTTACTGCGCATTATCAGCTATGCTATAGCCAAAGAATAAATAATATATAGGCTATAGCTTTACCGCGGCAGTCTCCGAGTGCCACACGTCTTTTTTTTATGTTTTTTTTTTATTAATCACGTCAGAAAACAATCGTGAATATGCCATGCCCCCTTTTAAAACTAAGAATGATTTTTTGGGCCATCAAAATATCTTGAAAATATTAATATATATTCTGAAATCCAATAGAAAGGGCTTTTTGTTTATAAGTAACACAGATAAATAATATCAAACCAACCATCTTTTTTACAAAAATTGCGCCCCTGCTGTCTCGCCTGTATAATGTAAAGGTACTCTGTGGAGCCCACACTGGCTGGCTTGGCTTTGCGAAATCGTTTACAAAGTAAGTTGTAAATAAAAAATATAAACTTATTTATTACACGCCTAGAGCGTTTATTACCACATAACAATTTTACTCTAGCGAGGTTTTCACATCATCCGAGCCTATATCGGTTATCGTCAGGCACATAATATGTATGTCATATATTATACCGTATACCGATATCGTATCGGAGAATGTAAAAACGCTCTTACTACAGACTGCTCCAGAATGCTCTAGAAAGAAAGCACTAAACTGGCTTTGTAAACGTCAATTAAAAAAAATGATGTTTCATTCAATGAATGACGCATCATCCATCAGTGAAGTAATAAAATGACGTACACGTACATGAAGAAGTAGTTTCATAAAACCAAAGTTATTTCTCATTTCGTCATTATTGTGTTCCGAATTTTTGGTTTGTGAACAAGAAGTGTGTATCAAAATCTGTTTAGTCACAACTCCCGAAAATGGAGTTCCCGCATGTTGGAAAGAATTGCTCATTTAATTCATGCAATAAACTCGGTAAGTTATTAATTTTTCGCATAAAGTTCATGAATCTCAAAATATTAAAAAGGACGACCATGAAAATCTTTTTCAAGATCTTTTTGCTAAGTGAAGAAACCAGGTCAAGAATTCCATTTTATTCTTTCGCAATTAGGTACCTATTTTCTTAGATTTATTTAATTATGTGGGTAATTATGGATTTTTACTAAGTACCGTAACAGAATATTGTAAAATCCTACTACTTTAATATTATAAATGCGAAATGTTTGTGAGTATTTGTTACTTCTTCATGCCTGACTGACTGGACCAATTTTGATGAAATTTGGTAAGGAGGTAGCCGACACCCAGGATTATCATATAGGCAAGGTACTTTTAAGTAAAATATAATTAGTAGGTAAGTATATTGTGTATTTATTTTACAAATACCTAAACAATCCTTCTTTTAATTCTTACAGATTTTCTTCCTATGAAATGTGGTGCATGTAAAGAGGTGTTTTGGTAAGTGAAATCTTGACATACATTAAAACATTCAAATTACCTTTTAATTATATGAAAGAAGCTACAACTACTACCATACAATATATGTCATAATTGTTTTTATTTCCAGTGCTGACCATTTTGCATATGCAAAACATGATTGTCCCGAGCCCAACACCCGTGATGTTCAAGTACCTGTTTGCCCACTGTGTGGAGTCCCAGTACCAGGGCGACGTGGGGAACCTCCGGATGTAGCTGTTGGGGCACATATAGACAACTCTTGTAATTCTGACCCTGCTAGAGAGAGGCGGAAGAAAGTAAGATCCCCATAATATTGTTTATTTTTCTATTGCTATGAATGTTTACTCAATTTCAACATGGTGAGTGAAGTTGTGTCCAAAGGTATAGACCCACACGGTATAGGCACAGAACTGCAGCTGCCTAAACACACTTTTATGTGCTTGATGATAGATTTTCAACTTGAGGGTAATCAAAAACAGAAACTTAATAAATATTGACTCCTTCTATAACTATGTAACATTTTTATTTTGGAAAGGCTTTTTAACCGCCAATGAAACTGAATAGGCTTTGATTTTTTTTTGTTTCATGAAAATCCATTCAGCCATTTGAAAATTATGACTAATTTTCTAGTGATAATAATTGATTTATTTCTTTCTTTCACTGAGAGACTTTCTTTCAGTGAGAGTCTGGAGTTTCTTTAAATTTTTAATAATTTAGTTAGTGACTATGTGTACGTTTATAATACCTAGAGAGAAGCTATTTCCCAAACTAGTTATTGGGAATTTTCTTATTCTTTTTTAATAAAACAATTTTTCCAGGTGTTCACAAATCGTTGTTCATATAAAGGATGTAAGACGAAAGAAATGGTGCCCCTTGTGTGTGGTGAGTGCGCCCTCAATTACTGCCTAAGACATCGGCACGCCACAGACCACGCCTGTGAAGGAAAACTAGCTGCTAAGAGAAGACAGGCTGCGTAAGTACTAACCTAATAAGTTACGTTACCTATCAATGTGTGGGATCTAGTGGGTCTAAAATTGGTGACTAGATCTTTAATTACGTATCCAGTATGCAAGGAGCATATTGCATGCAATTTGAGTAGGTAGTGGAAACATAAAACTTGCATAGATGGCAGGTTGAATACAGCTAGTTTTGAACTGAATGCAAGTGTGACGTCTGACGATTGGAATTAATCTTTATCACACTAATGAAAGGCTCCTTCTGTTGCCTATACACGGATATTTAATTAAATAAATAAATATCCTGGGACATTCTTCACACACCAATATCTGATACCAAACTAAGCAGGGCTTGTATGTACTATGGAAACCAGATAACTGATATACACTATTTATCATATTAAAATAAATAATTACATCCAGACTTAGGACACAGAGAATGTGTATTATTATTGAAAACATATTTTAAAACATAACCTTTAAATTTTTTAGTACTGCAGCCATGCAAAGAATGAAGATGACTGAAACTAGGATAACACAAAATAGTTTGCCGGTGACTGCTCATGGTACTGCTTTCTCTGAAGTGCAAGGGAATATGGTAAGCATTTTTTCCCCTTACCCATCGAATTGCGGGTTTAATGTGCTAGAAGTTGTAATTGTTTCGTGTCATTACGGTGACGCCCTACAACTTTACAGAATTATATTTTTGTAACGTATTTTTACTGATTAGTGACGTCACGATAACGTGACAAATGTGTGTGAAATCACCTTTCATCATATCAGCCTATCTATATGCCTCGCCTACTGCCACTTTAGTTGAAATCTCCTTTACTATGATGATTTTCTCTTTCGACAGACTGAAGACGAAGCCCTAGCTCATGCCTTGGCCCTGTCAATGCAAGAACAGACTCCGAACATACATTCCGGCGACACAACGTTCGCTCGCGCCCTCACTCGACAGAGAGTGGGCGGCGAACAGAACTCCAGGTGCTCAGTGTCTTAGCAATAATGTGTAATAAGTATATCAGACTCTCGATGTAATAAAACGCGACGATTGTACGTATCGCGAGACGAGAAGTGAGCATTGGTTAAACGGTAGTGTGAACTGTCTATTGCGCAAAGCAAAGAGGGTATAATTTGCGCATAGTTTCTCTCTTGTGTTACGACATTTGTGGTCCACTCACATATTGTCTCGCTTCGCGTCCACTCACTTTTCGCCTCGTAAACTGTATTGAAATATAAAACGTGGAAAATTAGAGTGGATTTTTGTTCTATCTCAGTTTTATTTCCAAGAAATTACCTATAGTTGAGTTTCAATTAAATTGGTTAATTTGCAAACAGCTGAGATAGCGTGCGTTAGTTGGTTATATTCCTATTTTTGTGTACACAAAAAATAGCTCAATAGTATTTTACTTGTTACATTATTATTTCTAATACATTTTTAACCGACTTTAAGTTTGAGAGTTTTATATCGTCGAGCGAGAAGAGAATTATGTAAATGATACAATACAATAAATAATAGTTATTGCAAAGTCTGATTGAATACTATTGTATTTTAAGTACGATAATCCCATAACGCTGCTATGCCAAATCTACAATAGGTCGATGTTCACCGACGAGACAACAGTCCGATAAATTATAATCGATTACTTTTTCTTAAGAAAATTAAAGCTAAGCGCCCAATTATAATTTATTGGACCGTTTTCTAGTCGGTGAACATCGACCTTACTGTATTTGCATTGAATTTTCTCAAGTCTTATTTGACAAGAATATTTAACAAATATTTCTAATACATATTTTGTGCTTTACATACGCATCTTGATCATATAATTAGTGCACTAGCTATTGTTTATGCACTTTAATTTTAAAATTAAAAACTAAATAAGCTTTCTTTTTCTTTGTAGTTTTATTAGAAAATGAAACATATCTATTGTAAGTCATTTTAATGTCTCTTTATTATGGTGATAATTATCTGTTGTTTATATTTAATATTACGGGATTGTTTATATATGCTTTAAAGTATGAGAGAGTATATGGAAATTATGAGGAAAAATATTATTCGTTTTGAAATGACCTTAATTTGTGAATGAATTTCTCAAATAACATTTGTATGTTGTTTTAAGCATTCCCATTGTTTCATTTTATTATTATTGTTAACACTGACCAAAACGCTATCTACTAAATGAAGTATCCATTTATTATTATTTGTAGATTTTCACATTATGTATTTCTCACCTCAAGCGTCATGCTTGAGATTTCTGGTGAAACATTTCTTTTAAAAATATTCTAGTGGATACTTTGCTGAAGACAGATGTAGATAATTTTAAAGGCACTTTGACATTTTGTCCCTTGCTTACGTAGAAAACACATCACAATATGCTGTGTTCAGCTATATTATATTGTATTTAAGCATCGAATATGAAATATTTTTGAGATAACTATAAATGTTAATAAATTTAATATTACACGAAATGGAAATGTTATTACCTAGTTTTCGATCATCTTCTGCCACACGTTCCCGGAAATAATGTAGTTAAGTGAAAGAGTTTTCAGAAACCGATCAGTAGCTGGATAGATTGCTTCCTACATCCAAACAAGCACTAATATATCAGTTTTAGCTATATATTATTTATTCTTTGGTTTTAGAAAGGATCCACTGTTGGACAAAAGCCTACGATGTTAAAGATAAATAATGGTTTCGCTCTAAATCCGTACACCTAATACAGGTGATCCGAGCAACAGAATCTAATCTATCTCCACCGTCAATTTCTAAAATTAATTTTATGGTTTTATGTAGAAAACTATTTAAAATATCAGGGATGAAAATATACGATAAATAAAAGTGAGTCGTAAAGATATATTTTATTAACATCAAATATTTGGCACAAATAAAGCTTCGTAAAATTCAAATGGAATGAAATATCACAGTATAAAAATACATCTTCAAATGGCTAATTTTAAATCCATATATCAATAAATATTATTTCGTTGCACTGGTATTAAAAACATTTAGATGCATGTCTAATAATTTTGAATATTAAGTAAATAACATTGGTAAATAATTGCTTTACGTTCGAGTGGTGAAAAACACAAATAGTATAACATTCTATGGTATAACGATAAATTGTTGAACTATACAACCGTACTAAAAGACATTGGTGCCGATTCTGTTGTTCACGAACTAATTAAATTTAATCTCACTATATCTCTTTCTAATAGTAAATATAAGAAAGGGATGCAAGATATTTTAGTCCGATCACATATTTCAACGTGAATTTAAGTGCGATCTTTATTGGTCACGACTATTTACCCGTACATTACGACGGCATGGATTAAACTGACAGCATTAAAAATGTTCTATCTTTTTTCAATAAGGTTAAAATGAAAGAGAGGTGACTTGTCTAATATTAGTTAAGTTCGTAAACAACAGAATCGGCACCATTGCCTTTTAATAATCATGACTGTTTTGAGTCAATTATCTTTTGAGACAATACTTTGTAACCCATTGCTTATACAGGTGTTATTACTACTCATTTTGTATGATTATTGATTATAATGTACACGATCCACAATATTAATCCTATTATATCACCTGTATAACTAAAAACAAAATCATAAGTTACTTAAAAATGATTTGTTATGTAGCGTTCTAAATTTGTGATTGTCATTCAAGTAACTGGTAATGAATTCTGGAGGGTTTCTTGATAGAAACAGTTCAACGCTCATATATTTGGCAGCAGTCAAGCGCTTTCGTTCGGCGCTGGAGCGACACAAATTTTTGTGCGCGTGGGCAGCAAAGTTTGTAGCAGTTTTTTCCACCAATTTGACTGACACTTTATTTTCTGGATCATCTTCTATAACTGGCTGTAATAATAAAAAAAAAGCCATTACCGACACAATAAATTAATTGTAATTATTCCGGTACTGCGTGAAAGACGTAGTAGCAGAAAGTAATATAAAACTTACAGAAAACTTAATCCACTGCCAGATTTGAGTTCTAGAAATCTCAGCAGTTGCAGAATCCTCCACATTGCCACTGTAGAAGAAATGACCGATTCCTGCCAACCAATAGTATATGAACAGTATTGATATCGCCACGTTATGCTTCAAGCCTTGAAGAGTAACTCCTCCACTGGGTATCGATAATAGATCTTGAGGGCTAATGTTAAGCTTGAATTTTCTGTGTATCTGATTCGGAGTATTCCCGTTTTTCTTCCATAGCTGGAATTTAGGACTAAAATTAATATCAAATAAAAACTTATGAATATAGGTTTGCAAGAACATTTGCTGTCTTTAATAATTCATATATTATTTAGACATTCAAACCCATATTGCAGTACTTTGGCGATAAATACAATCTTATAACTAAAGTGATGGAAGAAACTTAATCGAAATCAGCCCAGTTTTTGAGGAAAATGGTTAAAGACATACAACCTTCTCCCAAATGCATAATACCGTCTCCTTTTCCAACGTGAAAAAAAGCTTATAATATTAATTTCAATCAAAACGTTGGGACTTGGTTTCCATTATCAACCCCTCTGAATGGAAATCATTTAACAATTTTTACATAATTACGTTCTTTATTTATCTTTTATTTGCGGGTGATTGAAGACTTATAGATAACACCTATAATTTAATTTAATGCTTCGATAAAGTTATGCATAAGATTGTAACCTTAATACCTTCATACTGTATTTAATGTAGGCATATCATAATACGTTTACTGTTTGATAACAGCTTTCTTATAATTTTAATATTAGTTAGTTATTTGTAAGAACATCCAGTGGAAAATTTATAGAAAAGCACAAACAATTTCCGTTTGTTTGTTGAAACGCGTTTACTTTGTAAATATTGAGTAAAAAGCTTAAACGGTTCATCAAGGCCTCAGCAAAAAAAGCAGCTATTGTATAGATAAATTACTTCTCATTCATAACAGATTACTTATATTTCTTTGTCCTGTTTTTGTTTTCTCATCACAAACTTAAGTACCTACTTAAAGTAGGTATAGATACCTACTGAAGTATTACTTAGTTCTAACGCCACTACAATTAATAATACTTGATAATACTAAATAATAGTAATAACAGTACTAATAGGGATGATGACTGGATAAAAAAAATATTCTATTTAGTCTGTCAGTTAGGTTATCATAAAATATTGGATCCGTTGTGGCGTATCATACCACACTTCTTGAATTAATTACTGAAGCCGGTATTATAACTAGGACAAAGCCTTCATTTGAATAAAATTACTTAATTATAATAAAATTGGGCCAGCTCCTTTTAAAACCGGTTTCATCCGTCTCATCTATCATTCTTGCTTCATTAATATTCACTTCACGATATCTATATAGTACCAAGTCCAATACTGCCTTCTGCTATTTGAGTTTTAATTATTTGCAGAACGTATGTCCCCTACATCTATATACGTATACGTGCTCCTACCACATCGTATCTTGTATTTTATCAAGTCAATAAAAAATACTGGAGATAAGTCGCATCAAAGTTCAGGAATGGGGGCTAGTGAAGTGACGTCATCTCTCTGTAAAAATGTACTAAGACGTGACGTCACGCGATTTTTTTACGCACTGTATCTTCGTTATTTTTTGTTTTCGGAACTAAAGAAAAAATACGTGTCCAATATTTTTTGGTAATTTAACTGACGGACTAATTAGTTTTTTTTAGTCATCACCCCTATTGTAATAGTAGGTACTAACAGACAAGCGACCATAGTGCGGCCGAACCATCTAACTTGGTTCGGCCGACCCAAAGACTACTAATTGTATACTGGAGGCCAATAGGCGTTGCCAGTATTACAGGTGGATCTCGATCTATAGAATAGAATAGAAAAATATTTATTCAACTCAAAACATAAATTGTTTAAAACAAAATGAACTTAACCTAAGTACCACTAAGGAGCTGAAATGGTTTCCCACTCAGCATAATGTCGCAGCACTAGGGGGGGCCTATTACTACGACGCTGGTTTTCAGTGGGAACCAGAAAAAATAAAAATATTATCTACTACCTACTTATAACCTAAATAAATGAGTTACATACATAAATATGATAAATAATAATACTACTTACATACATAATGTCCAATATTATAACGTAAAAATATATACCAACAATATAAATAAAATAAATAGGATACTAGATAGATATAGATTTTTATCTATCTACACACTATACTATTACACTCACTACCTACACTATAATAGGTAACGTAACACCAAGATATACGTAGAATCAGTCAACGATGAGAGACGCGAGGCTAAGCTGCCTGTATTCAGTGTTTACAGGAAATGAATAGAGGACACTTAAAGTTGATAAGGTGATGAAAAATAAAAATATATTCTATAAATTGATCTTTTCTATATATACTATATGCGTACACAAACCTCATTTATATAGGGCACTACTCGTGAATCGTACACCATGAAACCATCAACGCCCCATTCTATTTCCTTCAATTTGGCTTCAAGTATTCTTGTGATGGTCGCTTTTGATCTGCAAAAAAAAAATTGCAAAAATACAGACAATGGTAGATGGCTACGTCGTCCCCAGCGGGACTAAATCCGCTAACATTCGTCAGAAATTTACAAAGAAAAATCCTTGTTAAAGCAAAATGTATCTAATAAAAAAAAAATCGCGATTTCAGAGTTGATCCTGTAGTACTTATTTATGTTGCTTGTAATAATGATTACTTTAAACTCTGAATAATGAGCTAAAAACATTCCTAACAAGGAAAGTTACCCAACTATCCGGCTCCGATTTAATTTATTTTGATATAATGTAAGAGAGTAGTCTAAAATAACAGACACGTATTTTAGCTGATCAATCTCATCCTATTGGGAGACATTTTCCTCCAAATTACTGAAAAGTGACTAAACCCTCAAGTTCTGCAGAGAGGTTTGTTCAAGCAATTGCTAGTTAATTACTGGTTTGATTATTTTTATTTACATATTATAACATTAGTTTAAATTAAATGAAATATTAAATTAAAATTAAACTACAAAATCTATCCTATATACAGAGTAACTATAAATAATATACCGCATTTAAATCGCCGCCTGCAGGCAGGGTTCCCAAAAAGCTGGCAACGTTACCTGGTTTGATTATATGTTTGAGAACATGAAAAAATAATGGGCACATGTTTTGTTATATCGGCTCAAACTCATATTTCCTAAACACTTCAAAGTTACACCCTTCAAAGTTTACTAATTTGCTTGTACAAACCTCTCTGCGGATCTTAGACGGATTAGTCACTTTTCAGTACTTTGGAATACTTTGGAGGAGCTAAAAAAAAACAAATCGGACCTAGACAGTTAGGTACCTTTCTTTATAAGTAGCTCAAAAGGGTAAAGGTCAATTATATACTTATAATAAGATATGAAATTATATAGATAGTAAATTGTACGTATTATATGCAATAAAAGTACTGATAAGTGAACACTGACTCTTTATCAGTGCCATCTGCCCCGGGCTTCAACATGGCGGCCGCCATTCCTCCGGTCGCGGGCGCGTCGCGAGCGTGACACGTGCTCACCACCAGTTTCATGTAACTGCTTAGAAAGTGACGATCCATGTTCACATACTTATTTCTATCTGGCAATAGAAACTCTTTTCGATCCCCTATGAAAAAAAGGTTACCTACACTATAATAGGTTGTATTGCCAAATTGGGGTGGTCATAGTTTTAGTAATGACCCCTGTAACATTTGTAATATTAACTTATAAAGGTAGAGCATAGCGCTCATATTAAAATAGCAGCTTGATTATGGAAGTATTTCAGCCTTACATAATACCTACTGCAGGCAAATAATTAATTAAAAACAACTAATTCAATAGTCATAGGAACATTTTTTATGCTATGTAAAATTTAACATACTGACTCCTGACCGAGATTCGTGGAAAGATTTCACGCAAATGAGTATATGATATAATAACCCTGCCTTAAAACAAATATAAAATTATATACTAACCAAACTTGGCAATGATAGATGCACAGTAATCCCATATACCACAATTAAGGCCCAAAGAATGTTCTCTAAGAGCATACAAAATTTCCTCCATTTCAAATGTGGATATAATATTTTCTATGAGAACACAAGCTTTAATTGTCCCTTGTGGTATGCCAAGCTCATTTTGGGTCCAAACAAATATTTCATTCCATAATTCAGCTTCTGAAGATCCTTCCAGCTTGGACAAATAAAAGTAGGGTCCACTGTGTGCTTCAAAAAGTTTTTTGCCATTGTGATACATAAGAATACCAAAATCAACTAGAGGTCCAATTGCTTCTTTGCCATCAATCTATAAAAATAATATTAATCAGGGGGTAATTTCTTATTGTACCATTAATGATATACTATGGTGGTTTTCCATAACATAAAATGCTACAACAATTCAGTCATACATAGTTATGAGAGTTAAATACTGAGTTTAAGAGCCAGCAGCAATAAGACCAGCTTCTCTACTTAAGAGCTGCCTCACCTATAACTTCAATAATTTCAGTTTTCACTACAGACAGATGTTGTTTTAATTTAACTAAGCCGTTTTGTTAAACAACTAATAAGTAAATAGGTAAATTACCTATTTAGATTTCTACCTTTAGTTACTAGCAACAGTTTAAAATAATTACAATTGTGGAAATTAATAGTTATTGTAAAAATTTTTAGTCATTATTTAAGATTATTCATTTTGTAATTATTGATTTCCCTAATAAATAAATCAATATATAAACTACAAAAAATGGCAATAGGGATGATAACTGGGTAGAAAGTAATTAATTCTGGATAGTCCATCAGTTAGGTTATCAAACAATATTGTATACATATTTTTTATTTTATCAAATCAGTAAAAAAATACAAAGATAAGGCGCATCAAAGTTCAGGAGTGACGTCATCTCTCTATAAAAAGTGTACTAAGGCGCTGTATTTTCATTATTTTTTGTTTTATGGAACTAAAGAAAAAAGTTTAAATACATATTAATACCAATATTTTTTGGTAATCTAACTGAAAGACTAATTAGTTTTTTTTAGTCCTATTATATAAGTGTATGTACTTACAACTAGTTATTTTTTACCACAATATCAATAAAGGAAATAACCAAGATCAGTAACCATGACCAGCGGTGTGATAGGTGGTGTCTTAACCAACTACGCCAACTGGCTTGTTATCAAAATGTAATACAGATACTCACTAAAATATTATGTTCAATCATATTCCATGCTCTAGGCCTCAACATGAGTATTGGACAAGTGGTTATACTCAGTGGTGCTCCAGGCAATTTACCTTCAACAGCTAGATCTATGTTGTTGAATGCAAGTAGTTGGTTCCGCCAGGTGGGACAGTGGCCATCGTCAAAGTCTACTTGGATCCCTTGCACGTCTGCATTGAGAGCAGATGTGAAATGAGCAGTGTTTGATGCTGATACATCTCCAAGATCAAGGTGCCGGTTCCTACAAATATAAAAAAAAACATCTATGACATCATACATCTTACTCCTTCACCAGTTACCAATCTAATATTAATATGGTCTCAACTATTGAAATATTACTTTATCTTTTTTCAGAAACATTATGAATCCATATATATATTGTTAGATAAATTAAGTTACTTGTTACTTTGTTCAATTAAAATATTTTACATGCATTTATTCACATTATACCTATATCTATCATACAAACTAACCTCCTTGCTTTAGTTCTCATTACATGAATAATTCAATAGTTCAAAAAACATACCCTACCCCACATAATATTAATTTCATATTAACCTCAATGATTAATTTAATTTATAATTTTGAAGGAACTAATTATTTTAACATCCATGTCCTATAGAGCCATGTATCTGAGTGTGGAATGGTTTCCTCAGGTGAGCACAGCATGAGGTTCTTCAAGAAGGATGTGGAGATATTTTAATAGAAATATACCATATCCGCTGTTTAGGTAGGCCTTAAACTTGTTAAAAATAACTACACATTCGTATAGGTAGTTGAAATAATCAGATTTTTCATACTTACAGAAGTCTGGTTGGCAAGGATGCGATAGTCCATGTCTGATCATGCCGCTCTGGTGAATTTTTGAATTCCAATGTAGCGGTTGTTTGAATTTCTACATTACGCCTTAGTCGATTTTTATACAACTGTTCAATTTTACCATCAAAACTTATATGTAATTTTGCTAAAAATTCTAAAGCGCTGCCGCAAAATATCGTCTTCTGTATATCTTCAAACTTTGGAGGTGGCGATTGCAATAGTGTAATAATAGTCATACTTCAGTTTGAAAATAACAATTACACAACACAAGTTTATAAACTGATTGATCTTCGTATATATTACCTACCATCACATCATATATAATTCTTATCAGTGGGACGAGTTAAACTGCTATTTATTTAATACCAAACAAACAGCAGTGCAAAATTCTTGCATTCCTTCCAACAAACAAAGTACAAACATGAAACAAAGTTCAATCAAATCAAACAATCAAAAACTTTGGCTACATTCCGAAACATACGGTAATCGCTCATAGCATAGCGCTCACAAGCCTTCCGAATTCTTCCGATACGGATATCACATTAACGAGAGCCGAGAACTGTCGATGATTCGGAACGCTTGTGAATAGGGATGGAAACGATACAACGATGTTTTTCAAACATCGATATATCGTTGATAAACATCGATGTTTTAACATCGATATTGAAACCTAAAACATCGATGTTTATGAACGATGTCAGCTACACACACAATCATATATCTCTCTTAGTCACAAGCGTAGATTTTTCTATTTGTTGTCTATTTCGCTCTGCTATACAAACGCGCGTTAAACGAAGCAGTTGCTTCGCTCGCCCACATTGACGGCCATTGTTTTGTTTGTTGTTTGACGTTCACCATATCATAGAAGTCACAATCAACCAGGAGAGAAACCGCTTACTGGGAAAAATTTTGTATTTTTAACATCTGTGTTAATAAAATAAATACATACTCGTTTTCTGTTAAAATAAAATGATGATTATTTTTTAAAAATAAATGAATTTGGGGTTCATTTCTGCTAAAAAAAATCATCGATAAAAAATCGATATATCCATGTTTATAGTAATGTTACATTACTATAAACATGGGTCTATTCGCGCATAGAATATTAAAAAAAAATCGATATATCGTTCATAAACATCGATGTTTCACTTTTCAAAATATCCATGTTCTAACATCGATGTTTTTTAAAAGCGATGTTGCATCCCTACTTGTGAACGCGCTGACAGTATTAAGAACTAAAACATTTGAGAAACAGATTAAAAAATGAATGGTCAACGCATTAGGACTACTTAAGGGTAAACGTTCGGTTGGAGCGCGAAATTCAAATTTTATCACGTTTTTTGTAAATTGCAGCTTTATAGGTCGTATGTTATCAAGATGTTATTTGCGAGAAGAATGGAAGCATATTTACTGATTAATAACAAAAGAAATCATCAACATATACCTCCAAGGTATATAACTGACATATACGACTATTTCATGAAAATGTTACTTACTACGACTATAAAGCTGCAATTTACAAAAAACGTGATAAAATTTGAATTTCGCGCTCCAACCGACGCCTCCACCTTAAGGGTAAATTTACTGTTGGAGCGCGAAATTCAAATTTTATCACGTTTTTTGAAAATTGCAGCTCAGTTATTGTTAGTTAGTCGTAAGTTATCAACATGTTATTTGCGAGAAGAATGGTAGTATATTTACTGATTAATAACAAAGAAGATTATGTTGATGGTTTCTTTTGTAATGCAATTTGCAAAAAACATGATAAAATTTGAATTTCGCGCTCCAACCGACGCCTCCACCTTAACTTTAATTAATGGACTCCCTAACTTGAATACTTTGAATTTTTATTTGTTATTATCTGTCCCCCGCAGTTTAACCCACGTTCGCGGGAATAAAAAGTTGCATATGTCCTTCTCCATATCGTAGACTATCTGCGTGCCAAATTTCATCGTGATCACAAACTAAGTAGAGATATCGTGATCAGTTCAGTGGTTTAGGCGTGAAAAGGTAACAAAAAAATGAAATAAATAAAATTAATTTCGCATTTATAATATTAGTTTGGAGAATCCAAAAAAAACACAATAATACCTTTGTCAAAACTAAAACACAAATTTCCCTTTTGACAGCCACGCTCACTGCGATAACAGTTTGGCTCATGTCATCGTAATATGGCGCATGTAATGAAGTCACCTAAGGGTATACCTTCGGTTGGAGCGCGAAATTCAAATTTTATCACGTTTTTTGCAGGAGGAATATGTTGATGATTTGTTTTGTTATTAATCAGTAAATATACTACCATTCTTCTCGCAAATAACATGTTGACAACTTACGACCTATAACTGAGCTACAATTTGCAAAAAACGTGATAAAATTTGAATTTCGCGCTCCAACCGAACGTTCCCCCTTAACGGTGATTCGGTAAGCGTTTTAGCGCGCTCACATTGATTGATATTATTATGATTTGGAATGCAGCCTTCATGAAAGTACTAGGGATAGCGATTCTCTTGGAAAAAGATCAATTCTTAAATTGTAACCTGATAAATCGATTTCTATCTAAGAAAGGAAATAAAGAAGACATTTTTTTGCTGTACACCAAAGTTTAGGTGAATCGCCCGAAAAGCCCACGAAATTCATTTTTTTTAGGTTTTTTTCAAAATGCAGTTCAGTAATAGGTCGTATAATTGTCAAAATGTTATTTGCGACTCATAAAAATATGCCAATACTATATTATGTATACATTATGCTTTTTAAACTCGTCTACTGTAAATTCAACAAGTACACTAACAATTTTATAAGGAAAAAAATCCCATTTCGATTTTCAGGTGTCTCACAGATCGATTCATTGCCGAATATCGATGAAAAATTGATTATTTTGTTCCAAAAAATCGATTCTTCAATTAATCAATTTCGCTGAATTTCGCCAGCAACCCTAAAATGTACGTAGTATCTCTACTTATTTTAGTTTGTGGTTATATTCTTGGATTGAATCGTGAATTTTATCAAGCTATTTATTTCATGAGATACAATTTAAAATTACAAAATACTATTATATGTAACCGCTGTTAACTACCTTGTCACTACGTATATCTCAGAGAATAATTTATTTTAACACTACGTACGTTTACTTTTACGCTCGAACGAAACCAAACTATGGATGAAAACCAAGACACTACATCAAAGGAAACAAAATCAACAGAAGAAATTAAATTCAAACCTAAAAAAAAGAAAAATCTGCGGCAAAGGTTCAAAGATGATGATTCAGAGGATGAGGAATTTATATTGGCAAAATTAGAAGAGACAAAAGTGATACAAAAACTTCGAGAACGTCCGAATGGCGTTAGCGTGATTGCGTTAGCTACGGGACAAAAGGCTACGGTAGATGAAGACATTGTGTGTAAAGATCCTTTTAAAGTAAAAGCAGGGGGAATGGTTAACATGCAAGCTTTGAAAAGTGGGAAGGTGAAGCAGGTGGATGACGCTTACGACACTGGAATCGGTACACAGTTCTCTGCCGAGACTAACAAGCGTGATGAGGATGAAGAAATGATGAAGTACATCGAAGAACAGTTGTCCAAGCGAAAAGGTATTTTTATTTTTAGAGTGACGTCTTTCTCTATGATTCTCTTTAAAATTTTATTTTCACTTTTTTATTTTACTAGCTTAGGAATTGATTGAGGGGTGTAGGTTATCCATCCCGCCTTGTAAAAAATTACAATATGATATATGTATGCGTGTCTGAGTGCTACCTTAAGAAACAAATTAATACTATGTGAATGTTATAATCATTGTTAAAATTGAATACAATATGTTAACAACATAGTATAATGTTGACTGACTAGACAACAGTCCAATAAATTATAATTGGCATTTACCATGAATGTTCGTAGGAAAAAGTCATTGTAAATGCCAGATTAAAATTTATTGGACCTTTTTCTAGTTGGTGAACATCAACCTGAAACATGCAAAGTGATTACATTTTAGACAAATAAGTATTCTAATTTAAAAGTAGAATAAACTAAATAAAAGTATATGCAGATGAAAATCAGCAATGATATTATTATATCAATGCAATGAAAAGATAAAACTATAATACTACAGTTTATCAAATCTAAGAAATACCTTATGACACCTTGGAATGGCAAAGAAAAATAAACTTTATTGCATGATATTAAGGTTTATCTGTAAAATCTATAGTTAATTGCAATAAAATATAAATAAACCTTATTACTATGCAATATATTATTTTTCTTTGAATTAACATTAAAAGGTGTAAGTACCTAATTACAAAATCTAAGAGATTACTTAGATTTGATAGACTTTAAGAAAGCAGCAAAGAACTACGCCCTCTAGAGAGCTACTGCTAAACTTGTATTTACTATTCACTGGAGTAAACTAACAGATGTTGTAAGGGATAGTTGAATGTGTGTCAGATGAGGTGTATTTTATATTTTTTTTACAAATACAACTATCACTTTCGCCATCTGTTAGTTTACTCCAGTTGATGATTCACAGCACCTTAGTCTAGTTCTAGTTAGCTGCATTTAAGAGCCAATTTTTTTCTAGGCTTTGCAGGCTGGTCAAACTATTTACTGTAAAAATGAAATCATGACTATTGCAAGTAGTCTTTATATAATATCAAAAGTTGAGAATGTAGCATTCCTAAGTAATATTCAAAATTATTATTTTGTTTGTCACCCATGTTCTTTGTTTGTTTTGTATACATTTTATTCATAAATAATCTAAAGCTCTTAATTATTTTTTTACAGAAGGTCATAACCAAGAAAAAATGAATTCAGAACACAGTGACTCTTTAAAATATTTGTCTCCTGAAGAAGCTGCATTGCTCTCTCTACCTGAACATTTAAGGGTATCATCTACCCATAGATCTGAAGAAATGTTGTCTAATCAAATGCTCAGTGGGATCCCTGAAGTTGATTTGGGCATTGATGCTAAAATTAAAAACATAGAGGCAACTGAAGAAGCCAAAATGAAACTGTTATGGGAAAGGCATAATAAAAAAGATGGGCCTTCTCAATTTGTTCCCACTAACATGGCAGTGAACTTTGTTCAGCATAACAGATTCAATATGGACAGTGATAACTCGAAGAAGAGAAAAGTTGAAAAACCCCCAGTTGCCAAGGCTGAAGCAAGTGCTATAGACGATAGTGTAGATAAAATAGTTAAGAAGGCTAAAGGAGAAAGGGCAACAGATGATTATCATTATGAGAGATTTAAAAAGCAATTTAGAAGATACTGAATATTAGGAATATAAAAGGAAGGCCTCCTTTTACGGAGATACTTTTTACAATGGAAACACAGTCCGTGTTTCTATTGTAAAAAGTATTTCCATCTACATTAGTAGAGAGATAAAGTGTACTAACTTATTTAAATCAGAATTATTTTAGCTTTGAAAATGTAATACACAATCGGATTACTCGTAATCATTTTATTAATATAAGGATAACAATATTTCTGAGTTGATTACTTTATTTGTTTCAAAATCTCATTCTGTATGTATTAATTAACATTCTATCAATCTCCAGAACTTATATGCCTCAGCAAGTCACATATAATTTGATATTTATGTGATACTAAGATATTATAAACTTGGGGTAAGTAAGAATGTTAAGAGATGCACACTACATTGTATTTTATTCTACTATTAGTTCTTCCTACAGTTATACCTGTGGATTCCTATTACCCACTTTGGGTTCGAATTTTTGAATCTTAGGTTCTAGTGTCTTAATTTTGTTTCTTCATTGGAATTTGATTTTTTTCAAAATAGATACTGTGACGATTGGGTCTTTGTATGTTAGCTTAGTTGGTTTCAAACCCGCTTGGTTGCCGCCTCTAAATTGGATTTTTATGTCAAAACCATGTCACACCCTTAGAACTAGAGCTTACTTAAACACTAAACGAAAATGTAAATTTTACAGTATGGCCGTTTTAAGTTTTTTTAAGAATTGAATGGGTGATATGGAACTAAAAAAATATAAATAAAGCTTTGTGATCGGCTTAGCAGTTTAACTAACGCTGTTTCAGTATCCAGTGGCATACAATAAAATTTATTGATTATTTATCAATGGAGAAGCATTTAAAAAAAAAGTTTAGCATTGTGTTGGTTATAGTTTTCTAGTTTTTCAAAACTTTTTGCTTAAAGACCTCTAAATTGTTATTTTACCTACATTGTAATGATAAAAAAGAGAGAAATAAAACAATATAACTACTAAAATAATAAAGAATTATATTTATTTGGCACATGCTCACAGTTTTCGGTCAAAATTACCACACATATTCATAATTAACAAATCTGTTTAAATCTAGATAAAAGTATTATCAAAATAACAGAAACTTCGTCATTTTATCAAATAACATTAATATTAAAATCTTGTTCTTACTACTTACTAAATCAGTACAATTATTAGAGGTATTTCAACTTATCTGCTAAGGTTAAAAGTCTTTCGAAGTAGGAACTGTAAAAGTTACGTAAAAATCAGCGTATTAAAGGTTTAATTATCATAAGAGTCAGTAAAATCTTGCAGTAACTTAAAAATATAGTTTTTCACAAAAAACCGTAAGTAATTATAAAAATATTGTATAAAAATCTTGTACATACTATAAAATCTTGTAAAAACTGAATTACGTAAAAACCAGTAAAGCTTTTTAGCAATTTAGTCGTTAACGTCAGTTCTAGAACCGAAAAAAATATTAATAAACTAATAGTAACTTAAAAACATTTTCGCACATAAATCACAAAACAAACTTATCGAAAACTTCTTCTTACAAATTATAAATCAACCGTTTTTTTAAAGGCGTTCTCACTTCTCTACCTACCTAGTTCAAAACTCTATCAAAGTAGGAATTGTAAAAATTGGGTATCAAACCAGCATCTAGAAAGCTTTTCACGTCATTCATTTTTCTTTCAGATAAATCCAACTTTTGGTTATACAGCTGTTGCAGTTCTTGAGTCCGCTGGTTCCTTGTACTGACCCTTTTGGTTCCCAGGTCAAGTTCTTTGAAATCATTAAAGTAGATAAATAATAATATAGGTTTTCACCACTTTGATGACTTTTATATCAGATAGTTTTACAACTTCACTTTCAACACTTTTGTTCAATCTAGGAACTGGCAGTTGTTTGATGTCTCTGAAATCGTTATAACCCATTTTGTTTACTATGAATGGTGTGCCACGTTTTTTTACTATTTCGTTTACTATGAATGGTGTGCCACGTTTTTTTGCACTTCTGATAGCGGATACGTACTGGGAAGGCACATAAATGGGTCCAGATTTAAGTATTATTTTTATTTGTTTCTCAATAGTTGAATGTGCTGCATCTCCTTCGTTCTGTGTGTGTCCACGGATTAAAAATTTGTGTGTTATAGATGTTATTTTCAAGTACTGCGTAGATCTTAGAGCATTTAGAACGGGAGTTGCCAAGCGTAATATCTTGTACTAAATCCTTTCTGCCAGTTTTCGAGGGAGGCGAGGTAAACACGTACAACACACATTTACTTACTCACACACACTCGTGCAGAATATTGAGGCGTCTGTATACACGACATGCAAATAAAAGTTGCACACAAACACAAAACAAACACACAAATTAAAGATTAACTGTTGTTACACCATTGTTTAGTTACACACTAGCGCAAAAACTAGTGATGAGATGCATAAGACCGATAAAAAGAACGATACTAAATGAATGAACGAAATTATGAATGTTCATTACTGCTATTTCATCAACACTATCTACAATTCTGAAATTATTTAACATCTTATATCATTAAATTTTAAGCACGTTTGTTTGTTGGTTCGAAAATCTTTAGAGCTTAAACCGATATTTTGGACGGGCCGGTTGGCGTGGTTGGTAACATACCTGCCTTTCACGCCACGGGTCGTGGGTTCGATTCCCACCCGGGACAGACATTTGTGTGCATGAACATGTTTGTCTGTCCTGAGTCTGGGTGTACATATTTATATAAGTATGTATTTACAAACAAAAAGTAGTATATGTAGTATATCAGTTAATCTGGTTTCCATGGTACAAGCTCTGCTTAGTTTGGGATCAGATGGCCGTGTGTGAAGAATGTCCTAAGATATATATATTGATGAATGAAAAAAATTCAAAGCCTGATATAAAATATACTTTATTATATTATAGACTATTGATTTTTAAAATGGACCAATTTATTATATATATGACGAACACATTTTCGTGGATCTGCTTTTTTCATTAGAAATGAGATTCGAGTATCCGTATACTTTTGCATAACCAATCTTCCCAATTCCATGTTGTGATTGACGAAATCGTTTTCATATACATGCCGTCCGATATCTGGGAAAATATCTTTTCCTTGAAAATCCTTTAATGATTTTGAAACAACATATGTTGTAGTTACTTTTGGCTTAACTCTTTTATTTTCATCCAAATTTCTTCTAATTAAAATTTCGCACCGTCTACACAAATCTATGACATCTTTCGATGCATAAACAAGTCGTCCTCTGCTTTTTTGGTTGGTGAGACTTTCTAGACTTTGAGGTCCTAGTAAACCTTTGATACAAGTGTTGCATTTCACCTTCTTACAAAGGGAAAACACGACAAATCCAGCTATGTATTCCAGTACTTTTTCTCCGAATGGTGAAAGATACATTTGGCTTTCAATGTCATTCATTATATCGTCGGTGTTTATCTCTGGGGAAGTCTCTATATTGGGATTTGTCGTTTGAATAACTGCGTCATTTCTTGAAGTGTGATTTATTTTGTCCAAACCTGATGAACAATTTAAAATCACAATTTTTTCTAATGGCATGCAATTAGTGCCCTTTGAAAAAGATTGCAGTTCACCATGTATTAACAACTTTTTGTAAATTGCCTCAAAATTTCGTGCAGTCGGATTATCCGAATACCCGCCATGGCTGCGTATAACGGAGAAAAATATCTCAATGTGGTCTTGGCTAATTTTATGCATTGGTAGATAAGCGAGACTTCCATCAACAACCAGACTTTTGAACATAGACTTGGTACTGGCAATGCAAACCAAAATACCTAGAAATCCTGTATATCGAGGAGATTTAAGTACATTCACTCGTGTTGTTCCATTGGGTTTTGATAAATCTGTAAATAAATCCAGAATAAACGCACTAGCTTGGTCTAACCTTTCAAATGCCATTTCATAATTCTCGATGCTGAGAGCCCTTTTGAATCGCAACTGCCTCGTTCGTGAATCCAATATATCAAAAACATCATTGATTAGTTTTATAAATTCAGCTGTAGCCGAAACTTCTTCGAAGTCTGGCAACTTCAATATATTTTGACAAAAAAGTAGTGCGTCTGCAACGCTTGCACTAAACAACTGAGCTGCAAGCTTCACGCTCATAATTTTCATTTTAAAATGAATGTGATTTGCTCTGAGTTTGTTAGCCAAAAAAAATAATTCTTTTTCTTGTTTGTTATATAAATTTACTACGTGGCTCCACTTAATATTTTCTCCTGATCCAGTTATAAGACAGCCATAGCATTGTAAAGTATTTCGTAACAGCTTTAACATGTGACATGGATCCAGAAAAAAATGCACTTTTTGGCCTGATGCAGGATCTAAAAACGTTGTCTGTAATTTTGTTGGATCCAAACAACAGCCTAATTCTTCAGCCATGGCTAAATTTGCCTTCGCACCATCACACGTCAAAGCTTTTACTTCTACTCCAGCTTCATTTACCAGTGTTAACGCATCCGTGACTAGCTGCGCTTTCTGTACGCCAGTTGTGCTTTTCACCAGAAAATAGCCAATTGGTATTTTAAATATTTTGTTGATGCCAACCAGTAAGAAAACAAGTGCATCCGTTGCTAAATCGCTGTTATCAGTTTCATAGTCAAAGCCATGGTTAACAAATCCAAAGTATCTCTGTGATTTTGGATCCCATTCGGTGTACTGTTTGATTTTTATCTCATCTATTATGAGAGCACAATAAATTTTGTCACAATCTTCTTCGGCCTTTATTTTTAAAGTATTCAATGCTTCTTTCGTAAATCCAGGCTTACCATCAATATGGCTGTACCATTTTGACAGCGTTCGTGGGTGTGGTAAGCATGTTCCGAATGTTTTACGTACATATTTATAGGCTTTTGGGGAATAATAATTCAAGGTAAGTGCGAAACATCTAAGTTCCGGTGAATATTTTGTTCTAGGAAGTTTTTCACTATCAGTCTTTTTTAGCTGTCTCAGTAGTAATTCCTTTTCTTCTACTCCAATTTTTTCCAATATGCTTCGTTCTTCCCTATCTATTAAAAACTTTTCACTTAAATTGTTTAATAGTTCCTGTAAATTATTTACCTTCTTCTTTAAATACCTGGTTTTTGCCTGCAATTGCTTAATCTTTTTACATTTAAATTCTAATTGTTTTTTAAGTTTTCTCTTTCGTGGTGTTTCAGCCTGTAAAAGAAAGCAAAAAATATATGATCGAAATTTTATTATTTTATGAATTAATTAAGATTTTATTTTAAATCTGAGCCTAATTCTTATATGCAATAGAGAGTCAAGCCAAATTGTTGCCATTTAAATGATTTGGAAATAAATATATCAAAAGAGAAATAAAAAAAACCTAACAAGTTGAGATTGAGATGCTGCCGACGGTATTGGTTGTGAAGATGGATTTGGTGCGGACAATGTTATTAGTTCTAGCGTTGGCATTGGTGTTAGCGACGGCTTTGGATCTAGTGACGGCAAAGTATCAGATAACGTTGACAGTTGTTGTTGATCAGTGTGCACTTGTGATTCCGAAGGTGCCATGCTTGACAATTGTATATTACCCAACATATCATTTTTGCCTCTTGAGTTGGTATTTAATTCCGAATTCTAAAAAAACCATATCATTATTGTATTAATTGCTATTTATTTACACCATAGTCTATATAATAAGCACAATGGCAAGTACTGAATTCTCACCTTACAATCATAAAGTAATATAGTTGGCTTGGCACTTTCGTTTAACCTCCTTCTATTATTTTTGGATAGGGATTGAAAACTTAAAGGTTCAAAATGATCGGAGCAAATAACACTTGTTCTTGTAGGAACCCAACCATCGCTTCTGCTGCAAAAAAATATCCATTCTTTTCGCAAGATAGGATTCTTTGGAAATCTGTAATTGATGGAAATTTGTAAACGTTCATTTATTTATTTACTTAAATTATTACGGTATTAAACCAATTACAATAATTTGAACATATGAATTATACAATTAACAAGACAATACAATTTCCATTAAACACATTGTACACATTGAACACAGTCATACTTCAGACATTCTTTTCGCAAAAAACGCAAACACTCAGATAATATAACCATCCATCCATCAGCAAACAAATCACAGTCTGGGTTGGCGTACAGGAGAGCGTTGAGTGCGGAGAGAGTGCGCGGTATGGGCGAGTTAGCGCGCGCCACGGTGCGACACGACGCCACAGCGAACAACTTATGCCTCCTATTCCGACAATATTTGTCAGGAGCAAAAAGTTTTAACAATTCACCACTCAAATCTGGTGCATCAATCTGTCCCCGGAGTAATTTGCACATTACTGTAAGTTGACAATTCTTCCGTCTGACTTCCAAAGAATTATAATTAAGACAACCCAAAAGAAATTTCGTTGGGTACATATACGGATAGTATCCATAGACACGCTTGTATAAATACCGTAAAAAAGCTTTTTGTACTTTTTCAAGCAGAAGAGCGTATGTGCTCTCGTGTGGGTTCCAAACACACATAGCACTCTCAAGCTTGGTACGCACCAATGCCCCATAAATTAACCGTACCACATGGTCGTTACGGAAGTCATGAGAATTCCTAAGGATGAAACCCAGACGCCTAAAGGACTCCTGTGCCAGTGCTATTATATGGTCATGGAATGTCAGCTTACGATCAAATGTAACTCCCAAGTCTTTAATGGTTATTGAACGAGTTACGCTGTTACCATGCTACTTAACTTTAAGGAGTGTCCACATGAAGAAACACTCCTGGCTGCGGCATCAGTTGGTAAATATCATGTTTAGCTATGAAAATAAAACAATGCAAAGTTCCGTATCCGTGTTACTAACCGTTGAGGAGAGCCCCCACGAGGAGGCAACCCTGCCTACCAGCATCAGGTTATTTCTATAATTGTAATGTATTGTCATCAACATTAAAGAAGCATGCAAATTTTCAAAGTCCTAAGTTGAGAAAAAGTGTTTCAAATTTGGTTTGGAACTTTTGACCTAAACAAACTAACATACATTGAAAGTTTGTAACTTGTAAAATAAAAAGTATCGACCGCATAGTACTTAACATGAGGTGAAATAGTGGTCAAGAACCAACCAATAGAAATATAAAATCAATCATGCGTTCATTCATTCGTTCCTTGTTGTCACATCACTAGTCCCCTTACCAAGAAATTACGTATCGTTATTTCTGTCGTAAGCTTGCAGTAACAAAATGTATTTTATGGTTAAATTAACAGGTTATTTGTGTAAACAATTACTTACGTGTGATAAGAAACTCCATGTTTACTTAAATTTGATGTTTCCGAACGCCTTTTACAGGAAAATACAGCACAACCGACCATTTTTAGTGAGCTCCGTATAGCGACAGATATGAACGCAGAATGGCGAACGATCGCGGTAAACTAGTTTTTATAAACTGACACGAACCGATTGTTCATGTACTTCGGCAGAGGGGAACGTATTTGCTTGGGTACTCCCGTTCTAAATGCTCTAAGGCGTAGATGTACATAACGATGATGAACTGATTTTTCTGCTGGCCGCAGCAGTTATCTGAATAGAAAACCACATCTAAGTCTTCGTCAGCTAAAGAAGATTTCTTTTGCAAGTATTTTAAGACACAGCTGGCTATTTCATTTGCTCCACGGTTACCTTGCGATTCGTCCCAGAAAAAGCATTCAGTATTATCTCTTGCAAGCTCAGAGATAGTAAAATTCAAGCAATTTATCTTTGACTTATAGAAGAAAGTTGATACTTCTCCATTTGGTATCGTCATTACCGCTTGTAGGTCGTAGCATGCGACGATAAAGTTGCTTGAAACCTTCAATTTATCGTTAGCTTTTTCTTCACGACTTTTCTCCTTCTCTGCTAGATGGCGTTCGTAGTCTTCCTTCAGAACTTCTTTTTGAGGACCTTCGGCCAGCTTGTATATTGTGCATTGGTCCTTCTTGGGCACAAAGAAGCTAATGTTAAAGTCGTTATTGAAAACTTTTCGGTAGGTATGTAGGTGTACGTAAGGCAATCCGTGTTTTATGCAATCTTCTTTGTAGTCTGTATAAATATCAGTTAATGTTTTTCCACCATCTATGAATTCTCTGGTAGTTTGCTTGCGCAAATAGTGGCTTTCGATGCGAGGAATGCTGTTAATGTGTTTTTTCACTTCTTCTATCATTTCAGCGGGCACTTTTCTGTGGTTTCCATGCAAGTCTCTTTTTTTTCCTTTTAGAACACCGGTTGATGTATTTTTCTTCTCTACTACAGTTCTCATGCACCTATCTGTAATATCCAGCGAATTTTTGAAAAAGGTTTTGCAAACCCTTTCTTTGGAGCCGTTAACATCGAAATTGAAAGCCATTTTCGGCTTTCTATTGGAATTAATCTTTTTATATTGATATCTAGGCTTTATCTCTGTTATGTTACGAGCTATGTATTCTCGCTGTCGCATCAATGAGGCCATGGCCCAATAATCATTAAAAATAAGTTTTCGTGACTCCTCAGAAATTCTATCTGCGCATTTCAGCCGACATGTACTTCCACCTGGTTGCTTAATCGTTTTAGCTGGATAAACGGTTTTCTTTTTTGAGTTTGAAACATATTTTTTGCCTGCATTTCTTAGAATTTTCACAATATTTGTAGTAACGATCTTATTATTTTTCTTCTTTCGTTGTAATTGCATCAACTGGCTGAGTTGGAGCTTCTTTTGCAGTATCGGTCATCATTCCTGTGTCATTTGTATCAAAATGTATGATTTCGACGTTATCGGCACGGCTGGAAGAGGCGACATGATCACCATCATTCGGAGTAAGACCTCTTTGAAGATTCGAATCAGCAGGAAGATGATCACTTCTTTGATGATTATTAGAAACTTCAAAAATCTGAGTGAAGGAAATGTCATCAATTTTTAAAGTGTTTGGCATTTGGTCATTCATGTTATTATTTGCGTTCTCTGTTTCGTCATCCGGATTAGAAGGGTCGAAATTATTACGTGTGTCATTGGTACTTTGAGTAATATGTTGGGTGTTTGGACTTTGTACAGACAAAGCTGAAGCTGAGCTGGATGATGTGCTTGAGGACGAAGATGAGGACGAGCTGGAAGATGAAGACGATGACGATGAGCTTGAGTTCGATCTCCGGCATTTTTTCTTTGATGGAAAGTATGTTCTATCATCGTCTGAGGCGGGAGAAAAGTCACCATCGTCAATGTTAGTTTGGTTGTGATAAGTGCTAGTTAAGGGTTAACTTCTCATGATGTTCAAATCGGACGCACTCATTGTTGAAAGGGGTTCAACAATATCGGAATTTCTTTTAGAAGCAGGTTTAGTATTTTGAGATTCATCATCGTCATCGTTGTTTTGAGTTGATAATTCTATCATCCTTCTACATCTACTTCTCTTCGGATCCATGATAGTTTAATGCCTTAAACAAAAAGCCTTTTCTTATTAAATTCGTATAAAAACAAAATCCTAATTAAAGTTAACATATAACTGACACTAAAGTGAAACTGCCACTTATGCAATTGCGCACAGCGAATATTTACAAGCAAATTTATCGATTAAATGGCGCTTTACCGAAAATGCCCGTTATTAAATTCGTATAAGAACAAAATCCTAATTAAAGTAAAAAAATAACTGACACTAAACTCAAACTGCCACTTATGCAATTACGCACAGCTAATATTTGAAAGCATATTTATTGATTAAATGGCTCTTTACAGAAAATGCCCGTTATTGAATTCATATAAAAACAAAATCCACACTAAAGTTATTAAATAACTGGCATTATATTCAAACTGCCACTTATGCATTTACTCACTGTAAATATTCGAAAGCAAATGTATTAAATAAGTGGCACTTTACACAAAGTGCCAGTTTTTAACTGACAAGGATCCTCGACAAGGATTTCCTCCGGAGACTTGACGCGAACTGGCGTAGTGCCGGTTTATCAATTACCGACCGGATAAATTGTGACAAATTCATAAGTGCATTAGG
The DNA here is from genome assembly GCA_963555595.1 of Tethea ocularis. Lineage (NCBI taxonomy): Eukaryota > Metazoa > Arthropoda > Insecta > Lepidoptera > Drepanidae > Tethea > Tethea ocularis. Next base: position 5,463,646 of record OY741975.1, read on the forward strand.
CGCGTTTCGTTTTATGCGTTTTGACTAAAAAACTTAGCTAAAAAATGATTTTTTTTGTATAGTAGTGTCACTTATGTTTTAAGAGTGCGATGTGTTTCTTCGATTTTATTTTAAATTCCTAGAGTCTGAATAAATTCATAGAAACTGCTAGTCTTGTTCAGTGACTTATTGGTATTCACTTCTGTCGTTGCTGTCGGCGTCGTGGTTGTTTATAAGTAGCAGAACTGTTGCCTCTTGCACAAAAACTCTTCTAACCTTTGTTGTACCATTCATAAAAAAATATTTTCTTCTAGCTATACCTGTACAATATTAATATAAATTAAAACAATCAATATTACATGGCACATCCAGTGCAAAAATGGCGTAATTGCAGTGTACATCATTGTAGATGAAATGAAAATTAACCTGTTGGGCGTCGCCACTTAATACAGCTTTAAGATTTGAATATTTTTTTTCATAATGTTTAATTATCTTTATCGTTTTTTGTGACTAAATGATGCCTTGGACTTGGATTACATGAATATCAGTTATTATTGTAAATATTTTTTTGGACTCGTAAGGTAAAACCATCACCTTTTATCTTTATTAAAACTTTTTTTTAGTTTCCAATACCTTGACATCAACGAAATACTTATCATCATTGACAATATGATCTGAACAACTATTCATTTCTTCCTTATGATGTCATGACCTCAACATGGAATGAATTAAGATCCCTATTTTCTTCTACAGACAAATTTCCGGCTAATCTTGAACCTCTATTTCTTGAGTAACTTCCTCTCGCGCCTCCATAATTGTGTCTGGGTCCTCTAGTAAAACGACCCTGTTGATGGAAAACTCGTATTATTTCGATCTGGACAATATTTTATTATATGGCCAGGTTCATTGCATCCAAAACATATTAAAGTTGAATGATGTGGATGTATTTCACTATTGTTTTGCTCACGTTTCTTGAAGTTTGAATCCTATAGTGAGCTTGAGCAAGGAAAACATTGTGAGGAATCCATAGCACGATGGTAGAGTACTGTGTAGTACTCACTAGCTGGCTAGCACCCTCAAGTCGAAAATCTGTCGCCAAGCACGAACAGGTGTATTCCGGCAGTTGCACTTATGACCCAATTCCTTCTAGGCTAATATGGAAGACAAATACAAAACTGACCAAAGACCAAAACCTCTTTGAATGCTCTCCAAGTCTCCACCCCCGGCGGGTGAGGTGATCCCCTGAGGATTCAATAAGTTTTGAAGAAAATGTTCCAGAAAATCGGCGAGCCTCGGACCCCCAAGAACCCATGGTCTCGACCGCAAAAGTCAAAAATAAATAATTTGGGCCAATAGAAGCGTATTTTTGTAATTTGGAATTTTCCGGACCAGACCGATTCTTCGATTGCTAGAGAACATGCTGTCCATGCGATGCTCTAGTAAATCTAATCTAGATCTTTTTGGCTCACTAGCCTGCATAACGTCTGAGGTAGAGGATCTGTTCCTTTTAATGGGACACGCTCGGAGTATACGGTTCGATTCGCTTCCAGCCTTGAAATCGGCTTCTAGGGGCCAACAGCCTTGTTAAATAATTCCGTAACAGCGCCCGATCCCCTTATTTTGTTGCAAATAGCGGGTGGGCTTAGAAGCAAAGCCTTTGCCCAATCAAGCAACTTTACTTAGATATCTCGAGACCCTTTTTCTGAAAGATGCGATGCTTCGGAGTCAATTACTCTGGCTAGCAGGTCTGTTGGTAAAGCGAATCTCAATTTGTTTAAGACCTGTCAATGTGGTCTCCAAAAATCTCTTTTTTGGTAAATTGAGCCACCTTCCAAGACGTCCAACCTTCTGGTAAATGTTCTTGAGCCAATAGTTTAATTCGTTCTAGGATTTCATTGTCGTTCTCGGCTTCGTCGACATCCTCGAGCAGTTAACCCAGCTTAACAAACAAAATTTTGTTTTTGAGAAAATTGGAAACTGTTCATGGTTTTTAGTTAAGTGGGTTATGGAGATTCCGAAAAAAAGACTCCTTTTTCTATAAAGAGGGGGGAAATGGGGGTTTTGAAATTATTTCCCATTATCCGGAACAGCTCTCAACTTTTAATACATTTTTACTTCAAATTCATGTTAGTTGCTCCTGCTTTGCTTGTTTTTTTTATCTAATATAATAAAATAAAATGAAACATCAACGTTAAGAATAATGTTTTAATATAAATTGAAACTTACTTACTAAGGAAAATAATATTATTGAGGTGGAACAGTGTGAAAGGTTTTGAAACAGTTCTTAGCACACAGAGCTATTTCATAGGCGGAACATTGTATTTTTGTCCTCTGTTCACTCTGTTTCGTACTACAAAACCGACATCTTTTGTAAGTATTAGTCTCTTCTGGCAAGTGTATGCCCACATTCAATAAACGAATTTCGTCTGGTACGCCAAACCTACCCTTTCTTATTTTTTTTAAAAAGTACTCCTTTTTTGTGCTGTTTGTGCTTGACCTTTCCGTGTTGTGTAATTATCTATTAGGCCACGTGCAAGGCGTAACCTAAATTCTAGGTGTCCGTGCAGCGTCGCAACATGTGTGTAGTTGTAGGTAATGTATGCATTTATAATTGATGCATATAAACTCGGTAACATTTGGTTTAAGGTTTGTTATTAAAAGAACAATCACATGACACAATAAAAAAGACAATTATTCCGCATGCGATCGCCTCCAGAGCGGGGCGGCGACTAGTTGTATACCTAAACTGTCAACCACGCGGTACACGGTTCGCGGGGGGGGGGGGGGGAGGAGACATCTCCAAGTCTAAAAATAGAACGGGCGAGCGAGGGGCGCGATGGGTGGCGCGTAGAGGTTTTAGTGCCTACGACACGTTACAGACTCCCCCTCTAGTTCGAACACAGCGTCCTCGCGTTCGGACTTGAAACTTTCTTAGGTGGGCGGCCGCGCCGTCACTTCTCCTTAACTGGGGATTTAATCTGACCGACATAAGGCGTAAGATGCGAGACGTGATATTTTCCTACGTACTTACCTGAAGTCGGACTCTCCAACTCGTACGTCGTCGCGCTCATTGCCACCTTCACTCTGTAAGGCCCATCGCGGCGAGGGATAAACTTAGACGTCTGACCGCGATCGGCGTCGTTCAGGCTCTGTGTTTTTAACAGGACAAGACTACCAACGCTTTACTCCGGTGCCGGGTTTTCTCGTGAGTATCGCTTGCTATGAGGAGTGTTGAGGTAAGCTTCTTAAGGTACGGTGTTATTGCAGTGGGCACCGTATCACCATCAACGATGCTTCTCATATCATCTACGACATCAGCTGGTGCTCGCAACTCGCGTCCGAACGTCAGGAGTGCCGGCGAGAAGCCGGTGCTCGCTGTCACAGCGGAATTCATGGTGAATCGAATGGCGGCGAGGTGAGTATCCCAGCTTGAATGGTCTGAGCCGACCAATATAGCTAGCTGTGGCTTCAGATCCCGATTTTTGCGTTCAATGGGGTTTGCTTCCGGATGGTACAGCGGTGTCAAGTTCTGTTTAATGCCAAGAGCGTGGCAAGCCTGCTGCATTACTTCTCCTATGAACTGAACTCCATTATCGCTAATCATTCTTCGAGGGACGGCCTGAATAAGTCCACTGAAACGACCTCAAATCGCCGAGCTTGAGCTGGCGTCTGGAGGAGACCGGCTGGTTTCCTATTGTCGGCTTTGTCCCTCTGGCAATCAGTACAGTTCTTCACATGCTCTGTCACAAACGCTCTCATCCCTGGCCAGTAGTATCTGGAACTCAAACGCCGATGCGTTGTAATATGTATTCATTTAATTTTGTAGTTTCTCCAATTTCTTCTCGGATCCGCTCTAATTTATTGCAAATTTCAGTAAATATTAATCTAGATATCAGCAGCACTGGTTGTCCGGTTTTTAATACGGTATAAGCTTTTAATGGTTTAATGCTCCTGCTGTTGAATTTTTTACCAGTTTTAATTTAGCAACGATTTCATTGGTCTCATTTTAGGGTTTCGGAATTCGAAACGAAAAATCGGAAACCTTATAGTAATTAATTTTAAATTATTCGCACTACCTACTAGAAGGTTTGCCAGATTCTGCCGTCCGTTTACTAAAAGGCCGTTAAGTGAATAAACCTGATTTTGAGCTATGGTCTAAAAGGTGGGAAATTATGTCCCTAGAAATTGATTAGACATACAGCTATGTTTAATAGACCAAAATACTTGATAGCTGTTAAGCTTTCATTCTATGTGTTTTAATGAGTGCTAAGTGAAATAATATTGTTTTAATTTAAGGTTTTGTGTTTTTGTCACGTTTATCTATTACAATATGGGACCTCTTACAATACTAAAAAACGGTTGGCTGATATACAGCCGTGTTATATATAGAGTTGTAATGGAATTGTAACCGCTATAGATTTACTTTGAGTCACAGTTCAATGAAATTTCAATGCTAAATAACAGTTAAATCGCTAAACCTTCTTTTAGAATTGTAAGTTAATTGAAACTTAAAACATCCGTGTGTTTTAAATATCTATCGGTCATAAATCGTAAAACTTTATAATCAGGATCATCTACTTCCGTCTTATATAAGATGTCGTAATTTTTTCTATTATATCTTTCAGTTATACCTACTCTCGGTGATGATGTTTGTATACGTCTATCAGATACATAGTTTTGGAAATTAAAAAAATCTTTAAGCTCCATAGCTTTAACGTCCACTCTGGCTAAATTTGCAGAAGCAACACTCTGTAAAATCCTGAAAATCATACAGTTTTCCTTTCTTTTTCATGGACATCTCGACTTGGTGATGAAATTGATCACAGCTCATAAATGTGTTGAAATTGAATTGAAAGATGTGCTCAAAATATTGAAAGGTTATTGTTTCAGTGGCTATCAAGTCGCTGTTAACTAAGAATATAAAATGAGAAAATAATAACCCTTTACCAGTTCTCGGACAAATCCTGCAGTAATAATGTTTTTTTGGTAGATTTAGATGAGTGATAAAATTTGGCATGAGATTTTATCAATTATATTTAGAAAATTTGCTGAAAACCTGAAAAAAAACATGTGGGAAAACATAATCCCATTGCCTGTCTAGACGACGACTTTTTATCTATATATATAAAATAAAAAACGATTGTCATTTTGATAGCATTTTTTACTGTTTGTTGTTCAAATGTAAAATGTAAGGTAAGCACTTAATCTTTATTAAAAAAAAAAACAAATACACAATAAATAATTAAAAGGGATTGAGTATGAACTAAAAAGTTTTTATTTTTCTTCTGGATTTTATTACAAAACAAGAAAAAAGAAATAATTAAAAAGAAAGCCACAAAAACCAAAATCCAGAAATTCTCAAAGAATTAATTAAGAATTTCTGGATTTTGATTTTGGTGGTACAATTTCATGCAAGGGGTCATGCATAATGCTACCTTACAAATTTCGCATTGATATTTTGACCGCTTTTCTTGTTTCCTTGTGCTACAAAACCTGCACCGTTTGTATGTAGACAATGCTAAAAAATGGCTTCCTCTTTGCCCCAATCTTATTTCGTCCGGAACTCCAAAAACACCTCCTTTTTTGTTTTTATATACCACCCGATCTTGTTTCTTGTTTGAGATGTGGCCCGATTTCAGACTTCTAGTTAACCGTAATCGGAAATCGCGGTGTATGTTTTTACGATTTTGGTTATTGAGTTTATATAAAATATATGCGTTTATAATGGCACTCTCAAACAAGAACCAAAACATCCGGAACCAGGACTTTTTTGATCTGCGGCCAATTGAGTAGGAACTTCGATAGTGATCAAAATGATCCACACCACCCATACTCCTTGTGTACTCTGCGATCGCAGTAGGACAAAACATGTCTTTCTTTTGCCCGTTCTTTTGTGTTCTCTGGATCACTTCCACTTTGGTTGGGTTAACGGCAGTTGTTACGACAAAAACTTCTTTAGTGTCTTGCCATTTGACAACAGCACAAGGGTGACAGAAGCGGTATGTAAACTCCCCAGGATCCAATTTATTTTCTTTGGCCTGTCTTCTTTCTTCAGGTGTTTTAGGTCGTGTTGGACACAGATCTTTAGGTAGGCCTTTTCGATTCATTCGTACTGTTCCTGTTGCCAAAATACCTCTATGATAAAGAGCTTCAAATGTGTGTTTCGTGGTAAATTCCCTCCAAGTTTCATTACAACTCTGTAACCTAATCCTTCCTCATTGGCTTCTTGGTCTTTGCCTGTATAAATGTCAAATTGGTATAAATATCCAGTCTTGGAATCACAACGACACCATGCCTTGAACCCTCTTTTGATGGGCTTGGCCGGCATGTACTGTTTCTTACTGTTGCGCCCTTTAAATTTGATTATACTTTCATCCACTGATTGGGATTCCGAGTTGGTGGCATTTTCTTGAAAAGTCCTGTTGAGCACAGAGAGATGCTCTTTACATGCTTCCTGTAAAATTCATTAGACACCTTCTGCGATGGATATTTCTCACAAAAGTCTTTATGCATCATAGTGACCGATACATCGCATGAAATATATCGCCTAAGTGGAGCATGTTCACGGCGATAGTGGGGCTCTAGAGGGTGGAATGATTCCACGTGCTCTGTAAATAGCCTGCGATCCTTAGGAACTGTCTTAATATGCAATCCCCGTCTGTCAACTGGAGCTTTGTTCAGAGAATTGTATAATATAGTGTCGTTATTTTAGTGAAAACCTAATGTTGTTAAAAAAAATACTTTGCAGACTTCATCGCTTCTTCCATTTACATGTTTTAATGTAAATGTACTTCTTGGAGCTCTTTTAGGTTCGGATGTAATTTTTCGTTTTGGTATTGCTACGGAAGTGCTTTGTTGTACAAATATTCTTCTTTCTTTCCAAGATAAATCCCAATATTTTTTGTTAATAGATTCTCGTGCATCCGTTGTAAACTTAGTTGAACATTTTTTGGAACATTTTTCATCACATTATAACTTAGTATTTTTTCTTGTTTTTTCTTTAATTTATTTTCCTTTACAGTCATCGTTATACGGTTTTCATTCGTAGTTTCATTTGCTGCAGTTACAATACCAGACGAAGAACAAGTTTCCGGGTGCATAGAGTTATTTTCAGGACGAGGCTCCAAAGTAACATCGGTAGTAGGACTTATAGGTTTTTGACGGGATCTCTGATGGGGCTTTGACTGTCCGTTGTTGTCGTGGTCGTCATCTGATGAGGTTTCATTACATGGGTAATAATCCTTATCTTTAACTGAATCATCAGAAGAAAAATCTCCTGATAGTGAGTGGTTTGACCGTGTTGGCGACAATATTTCCGTACGGTTATCATTTATTATACATATAGATGGATCACACAATTCCGAAGAAATAGACGAAGGCAACGGTGACAACGACATAGGTGGCATAATTTCTTTACATGTTAAAGACATTTCTTTGGTTACGTTAGGTAGTCGATCTGCACTAACTGATGTTGAGTGGTTTGACCGTGTTGGCGACAATATTTCGGTGCGGTTATCATTTATGTAAGAGGAATCACACAATACCGAAGAAATACGTGAAGGCAAGGGTGACGACGACGTAGGTGACATAATTTCTTTACAAGTTTCTTTGCTTAAGATAGGTAGTCGATCTGCACTAAGAGTAGAAACAAGTTCGGAGAAATCTAGACCCAAAAAGTTTTTGTTTCATTCAATTTATGAAAAATACTTGACGTCATTGAATAATCAGCTGCATATAAAGAGTTGACCATTATTTTTATATGTTTTGGGATATGTTTATTGCTGCCTGACGAAGTTTTCTTGCATACCTCGGTGGAAGATTGACGACGTTGATGACGCGGTGGCTGGTTTTCTTTATTTTTATCCACGTTTGGTTGGCATCTATCATTGCATATCTCTAACATCGCTTTGACTCTTGAGTTCTTAAATCTAGAAATAAAACCATAACAAGAATAAGACAAAAATGTGAGTTTTAAGCAAAAATGTATTTTTGTAATATCATTTATTATTTTTAGTAATCAAATGACCTGCACCTGGCCAAAAAATATAGGTAGGTAAGCACTAGAGCACCTATACAGAGTGAGTTTTTTAGGAATCTTTATGGCAGCTATTAAACAGAACATTAAAGATATGACGATGAGATGAAGATTTGTTCTTAGAAATCCATCTAGCTTTAAGACGTATTAAATCAACTCATTTAAGATTTTTTGAAAATGTTTTTCGGCCCAAAAACGGAAAATAATATTATATTCTTTTACAAAAATCTTACCTACTTTTTAAAAGTTAAAAGTTGTATAGACTCGTTTACTCTGATTTCGGACCGAATAAAAAACTTAAAAATATCTTTAAATGTAGTTTTATTGCGTTTCAAAACCTCGAGATGGATTTCTAAGAAATAATCTTTCCATCTCAAACGATTAGCATAGCTGCCATAGATACCATAAAAAAACTTACGCTGTATAAATCCAGGCAAGCAAAATGCAAAAACTACGGAAGCAATAAGAATAATCAGCAATCAGTACCTGCTAGGTTACCGAATTTATTGCTTTAACATCTAAATTACGAACTGAATAAATGATAACGCAATCTATTAGTCTTAAAAAGAATGGAAACAGGTACAGGTTACTGTATTTTACATTACGAACGGAATAAATAACAGCAATTTATTAATCTTAAAAATAATATAAACAGAACCCTTACCTCCCGTTCGTGGCCATTTTTGGCGGGTAAGCACACAATCGCTCACAGACACGTCTTACTTCTCCGCGGAGTTACGGGCAAAGACTACAATATATACTGGAAAGTTACGGGCAACTGGAGTGTGTGAGGTGCCGGGCATACCGGGAAGGTATCTACATAAACGTCTTTTAGCGTTGGAATGTCACTTAACCGTTTTTTGTATTGTATTCGATAACACATTATTTGAAACAGTCACATCTAAATAACGGTCACTGTCTTTTAGAATTGTATATGCTCCAAAATCAAGGTGGCTTACCAACGACTAGCCAGCTAAGGGCCCTCGCGCACTAGGCAGCCTGGCTGCGCAGCCAGGCTGCGGCAGCAAGAATATTTGCGCAGCCAGATATAACAGCCAATCAACGACTAGTCTAGATCCTTCCGTCGAGTAATATGGACGTGGAAGAACTTATAATTATTGCTTACCTGTCTCGTAAAAAACGCAAAACAAAGAAAAGACATTGGATTCATCCTCTTTTTCTAGAAAGACACTCAAAAGGCTTATTCCAAACCTATTACAAAGATATTCGCGCATTCCCAGACCGGTTTTTTAACTACACGAGGATGTCAGTGCAATCGTTTGATAACCTTTTGGAAAAAATACGAAATTCAATCAGGGGCATTGATACTCCTATGCAAGCTTGTATAAGACCTGAAGAAAAACTGGTGATAACTTTGAGGTGAGTACGAAAGTGAAAGATATTGTTAATTAGTCTTAACATTTATTATTTATTTCTTACATGTATGGTAATGAATTACCTAGTTAAATTTGTCCTGTGTAGTAAATAATTCTAGTAATTCAGAACCCTGAGACATATTATCTGTTGCATTTGTGTCAGTTGGTGATAACGCATCAGTATTAACAGTATTGTCTTGCCCGTCTGGAACAGCCGTAGCCGTATACCCACGGCGGCCTTCAGTGGTCGAGGCTTCTGGTCTATAATTCGAGTGTGTCGAGTATTCATAGCGATACTGCCCACTGCTTGTGGTTTCCGGTCCATTTTCAGTCGAGTATTCTTGACCTTGGCGATATTGTCCACTGAACGATGTTTGTGGTCTATAATATGATCTGGCGGCCGATGTCTCTGGTTCATAATCAACATAACGTTGGCGAAACGGACTAAATTCGGAATCGTGAGTTTCCATTTGAGCTCTTTTTATAACTTCAATTAACTCCCATTTTTGTAGAAAGCTTACGATGTCTCGGGATGTATTTAAAATCATCTAGAAGTGAAAGTATAAACAGTATATCTGAATCAGACTCTTGCTGTCTTTCACGCTATTCTCTCATTACAATACTTTCCCTTAATACCTGCACCAAATTATTGTCGTCACTTGTCTTCTTCTTTTTGGGAACAGGTCGTTCACCTTGAGTACTACCGCTGTTAGCGTTGGTTTCGGCAGTGCGTGTTTCATTCATGCTATTTTGAGTTTCATTAATTACCACGGTAGGCCGAAGAAAATGAAGTTGTTCGAAATATACGTATGGGCTCTTCCGCGAAGCTGCTGATCCACTTTAAATACCAGCTCTGCGTTTTACTTCCCTGCTGTAACTAGTCCTGATGTTCTTCCACTTGCTCTGTAGAGAATTACCTGAAAATTATATATGTTCTTTGTAACAGATATCTTGCTACAGGATGTTCTTTAATGGAATTGAGTCATAATTATCGGATTGGACATACAACTGTTCGAGATATCATACATGAAGTTTGCATGGCGATTTGGGAGAATATGAGACAGTCATCGTTTCCAGAATTAAATGCAAAAGGTTTCAATGAAAATGCAAACTATCCCAATTGCGTTGGTGCCATCGATGGCAAGCAAGTGATAAAAGTGATAAAACCCAGCGATTCAGGGTCACTGTACTATAATTATAAAAAATATTTTTCCATCGTTTTACTTGCTGTATGCGATGCAGATTACAAGTTCACATATATAGATGTTGGAGCTTATGGAAAATGTAGTGACTCATCGATATATAAAAAATCATTTTGTATGAAAAACTTGTCAACAAAGATATACAAATTCCGGAGAAGCGCCCCATATCAAATAATGGAGTACCGATGCCATTCGTCATAGTGGGGGATGAGGCATTTGGCTTATGTGAAAATTTAATGAGACCTTATGGAGGTAGGAGTTTAACAGCGGAATCTTCAACTATAGACTGTCTCGGGCAAGGCGGTACATTGAATGCACGTTTGGGATATTAGCCAACAAATGGAGAATTTTTCACCGCCCACTAGATGTCAGACAGGAACTTGCAATAGCCATAGTTCAAGCTTGCTGTGTCTTACATAACTACGTGCGCGAAAGAGACGGGTATAGGTTTCAAGACACTGTACGTTCCACCAGAACTGGAAATAACCGGTGGACCCACAAATAGAGGAAGCCGATCATCAGCATCCTATAGGGATTTATTTGCGGATTATTTTATTAATGCAAATCCATTAGAATGGCAAAACAGATATGCATTAGAATAGTGCCTACCTATTTATCTAAATAAGACATAGTTATTCTGCGATACTTTACAAAAATATTGATTGGTGTTGCAGAATCACCTGTATTATACTGTATAATCCAGATAATAAAAATACATGCTTACCAAATTCTTTTTTTTCATTTTCTGATAAACTTTCCGAGCACATTTTGTTCGTGATTTCTTCCCATCTTCTTTTCTTTAAATCCTGATCACTGTATTCTTCCGATGTTATATCCCAAATTGCTTTACGGCTTTCAATTTCCCGAATAAATTTCTCTGTATCTAAAGTCATCTTATCAAAGTTCGGAACGCAAAATACGTCTGGCTGCTACAACTAGTGCGCGGAGACTGACCCAAAGAGTAATATAATACATTGGCATACTCTTACGGAGATTTCATGCATATCAATTTGAAGCACCATCTAGATTTTATAACGTTAACTACACCTCCTACTATATATGCATATAGCTATAGATATATATAGGGTAGTGGAACCAATAAATGAACGATTAAGCCGAATCGCTAACTTTGAATATTTGTAATTCAATTATCTTAATAGTTGAAGTTGTTTTTCTGTTCATTTTTGATGCTCGAAAACTATAAGATTATTTGAAAAATAAAAAAAAATTGTCATGAGTCCCAGGTTTTATACAAAATAAGAATTAATGATGGGTTTTCCCCCTATAGTTGAACACTGATCCCCAATTATGAACGTTTTACACCCAATAGTTGAACTAACATTTTGATGTGACAAAAGAAGGCGTAGAAATTGTGTACCTAATTTATTAGTGTATTTTTTAGTGCTTTTTAGAGTTTTTTTTAATGAAAATAATAAAAAATAAAGGAAAAACTTGTTTATTTAATTAAATAATTAGGTAGTCTAAAATCACATAGTATTCTATACTTTAGTAACAAATCAGGAAAGCACTTGACGAAGGAAGGTAGAGGAACTTTTTAAAAAGGTACTAGCAAAGAACAATTAATACAGGAGTACTAGGTAGGTACCATTACAACTCTAACTTAAAACTAGTAAAACATCAATTAAAAAGAAAAACTTCTCGATAAAATAAAAAATATTCGCACATATTGAGATCATAATTTTCGAAAGTAATCATTCCTCTTCGCCTAATTCGAGGATATGGCAATCTCTCGGTTATAGCTGACATCGATACTTCAGTCAAATCTTCGGTAGATGGTTCAACAAAATATGTCAGGTCATCAAATTTGCTTGCTTTCCTTCGCAGACACTTAACTTTGACTAATTTTTTCTCGTAGTCACACGTTAGCACTTGTCCAACATAATAGCGATTTCTTTTATTTGTCTCAAATTCAACTACAACATAACTATTAATATCAATATTTTCTTTATTTGTGGTCAGTCTTACGTCACGTTCATTGGTATCATTTGTAATAACTGCTTCAACATTTGTTTCTTTGGTCTTTGGTTTAGTCACTAGATTCTTCCCTCTATTTTTCTTCTCGTTAGCTTTTCTTAGTTTTTCCATCTTAATCTGCTGTCGCTGTAACTTTCGGTCCAATATACCTTTTTCTTTATTTGTCTTTTCCATTTCCTTCCGGTCTAAATATTCTTTAAACTTTTTGGAAGTTATAGCTAAGGGTACTGGAGACTTAGACCGCTTTCGCTTTGTAGTTTTTTTGCTTTCTGGAAGTCTCAACAATTTATCAATTTTAGCATCTATTTGTGTAGAACATTCTGGTTCAGGTTCGTAACTTTCCATGGCATCGTTATGCAAGTGTCTTTCATTAATGACATCAGTATTCTTTGACAAGTTTTGATTATTTTGTACGTCACTTCGATTAGCTAAGTCCTGGAAAACTAATCTTGCTCCGTGTTTTTGATTTTTCTTGGTCGTATCACTATCAGTGTACCATGGCAATGGAATCACTTGTTTTGGTATATGAGGCGTCGAATTGGTTTGAGGTGCAGTCCAAGACAGAGAAATCTCAGCGTTCGACAAATCAATAATGTTATTAGTTTCTGTTTGGGGAACTTGAAGTTCAATAAAATTTGGTTGATCTGTATCAGTTTAATATATATATTAATGTTATTTTCCTGTAGCCAAGGGTAGTAAATTTGTTTGATGTACTGTAAAAACGTTTGGCCCGTCATCCAACCTGAATCTGACCTTCCGATGGACCAATTGTCTGGAACTGACTGAACCACTTCCTTTGAAATCCTTTTTAGTGGGTAAACAATAAAAGGTGGAACTATTTTACCGCTGGCAGAATAGTTGCATAGTACAGTTATGCTTTGTTTTTCTTGTCCTGAAGCAATGTTGTATGCAGCACGATAATTTTTAGGTGCCAAAATAACACCCGTTTTGGGACATAATTGTACACCTGTCTCATCAAGGTTAAATATACGATCAGGATCGTTTAATATATCTTGAGCATTTTCGTCGATCAAATATTTTTGCAAATCTGCAAACCATTTTCTGATCATACCCTCCGTAACAGAAGCTCTAGCTTTAGAAATTATTTCGGCGTGCCTTTTGGTAATATTCTGGTGTCTTTGTAAAAATAAAGTTTTTCTTTCCGTTGAGTAGACCGCATCTGTAATAAATTACCTCATTGTTTGAATGTATGAACATAGGTAGCTCATGCACCTGCATCATGCACGCTAATTGTTTAACACGGTCTACATGCATGCAAGTATTTAATTTTGTATTTTCTAGGTGTAAATTTGTTCATATTTAGGAAACAAAACTAAAAGTTGAACGAAAAAATTATCAGGATATTTCCTGGTTCAACTTTTGATAATTTATCCTAAAGGTGAACACTACATATATCATACTTTATTAAAACCAATAAATCTAGTATTTTTTTTAAATAAATACCCGTTCAACTTTTGGTTTTTGGTTTATTAACTAAACTTAGATGGTTTTAAACAATACACAGATCATTTTTATCCAATAGGTAAATTTTAATGATTATTAGATATTCTATGTACTTTTCACCATTACATGAACGGCGTTCAATTATTGGCGAAAGTCAAAAATATTAAAACCATTACTTGAACAGTGTTTTATACGTTAAATATGTTAAATTTTATAAATATGTGACTACGTTTTAGTCACTTAGTTAATCAAGATTTTACTTGACAAGAAAAAAAATAATGTGTCTTTAATAATTCTTGTTATAACTTAACGATTAGCTTAAATCTGCGGAGTACTCACCTTAAGTAGGTTTCCATACAATGGTGATTTTTGGCGCGAACCACACACAACATTACTAAACGCAAGCGCGCCTGATGCGTGACTGCCGATATTTTTATGGAGGTGGGCGGCGAAAATGTTGCCATAAGCGAGAAAAAAATTCTACTCATAAAAGTAAATCAGTATTTTTATAATTCTACTTTTATTTACAATTGTTCATCTTCTGGGGGGCGTTCATGTTTTGGTTCCACTACCCTATCAATACTTTACTGTTTTTCTTTGTATTATGCCACTTCATTACTTTATTTTCAGACAGTGATATGTTTTAATATAATGTTTGAAGATGTATTTATAACATTGGTAGAGCAATGAAGTAACATAATACAAAACCTAGATTGTTTTTGTTAATGTACTAAAATAAAACATATTAAGTGAAAATCAAATGTGATTTATTTTGTCATTTTCTGTTTTTATAATTTTTTTACTTATTATAATAATTTTGGGCTGCAATTTTCATTTCGTCCTCACCATTATATGTTATTTTACAGATATTTTGGTTTGAGAAAAGTTGAGCAAGCTGTATTTTCCTATATTGCCTTGATACCCACTACTAGCATAAAACTGCAATGCTGCCAGTATCTGTAAAAGGCATAAGATCCTATTACATATTAAAAACCTAAGCTAGTGTACCTTAGTATCATTCAATTCATTCAAAAGATGGTAGGCATGTGATTTATTTTCTAAATTTATATACCTAAAGGTGGCTTATCTACACTAATGTAATAAAGAAAGTAGATTTACATTCTTGTTTATAATTAATAACAAAAACTACTTGACCAATATTAACATTCCTTTACCAATAGAATGCTATGTTTATCACTGAGTAATTATAGGCTATCTATACTTTATTTAAAAAAGAGGGATCCTCACTAAAACACTAGGATAATTTTAAAAACAATTGAGTAAGAATTGAATATTTTATTCAATTTTCCCTTTATTTTTTTAATTTATGTAGGTAGGTAATTACCCTGATTTCAGGACATACGATAGAAGTACTTCTCGTAGAAGTCAATAGCGGGATCAAGTCCTCGCATAGGACTGTGAAATTGGCCTTAAAGTAAATATGATTACAGTCAATAAGTTAGTACCGAACAAAAGTTTCAGGCTTAGGTTATAAAAACGTTTTTACCTTAGAAAGGCAAAAATTATCGGAGAATGAAGTCTCCGTTAGCAGGATGGGCCTGCTTATTTGTCTAAGCATCTTTCGCTCCATCCTCTCTCTAGTTTTCAGGCGTTCCTCCTCTGCTGCTCCCATCAAATACGCTCTCGCCATTGTGCACTAAATAATACCAGAAACACAAATTGAATATTTATCTATTGACTGTAAGAATATTTTATTTAAATGAAGAAACGATACGTATTTTCATAGATTTCGCTGAACTCCAGAGCACTATTGCCGCAGGTTTCATTTGACATTAGCGGATGAAACTGATGTTCACCACTTTTTTTTTTTATTTACACAATACCAACTGGTGGTCTTCACATGTCAAATACATACAGATTTAATTCATTCTCTGGCAATCATTTCACTGGTAATGGCGCTGTCCCAGAAATCGATGTTCGGAAAGTTACGCGGTACGACGAAGTTCAGATCTGGGCTTTAAATGTCAAAATGAAGCCCAGTTTCAGTTTCACCAAACTTACGTGGTAGACCCGCTGAGTGGAAAAAGTTGAGAGATAATCACCGAGATAGCCTGAAAAGGCAGAAGTGTGGTAAAGGGCAAGCAGCACTAACTGTAAATAATTGGAAATATGCCCAAACAATGGAATTTTTGCTCCCTTTTATGAAAAATAGAAAAGCATCCACAAATTTAACAAACTCTCAGAGCACACAAGAGACCACCGATCAAAATTCTATCCAAGACAACGTATTATACACCCATCCATCCAACAGCGAATTATTCACCCAACAGTCTACACAAGAAGTACAAGGATCAATGTTGATTACATCGGAGAACAAAGAAGGCCAAGATACACAACAGTCACAAACAACACGAAAAAGAAAGAATGATGATGATATTATAGATCTTATGAGAGATATAGAAGTAAATTATAACAGACGTCAGGAAGAAAGAGACAATATTGGAAAACAACAACAACGAGAGAAACATCCCATGGAATCATTTTTCGAAAGTATGGCCCAAACAGCTAAAGTTATGCCAACGTATTTCCAAAATAAAATCAAGAAAAAGGTTTTAGAGATTGTGTGTGATACTGAAGAAGAAATTGAATCTTATAACACTGGTTATGGTTACTCTACAGCATCTACATTGTCAGCATCCGTACAATCGCCTCAGACGGAAACATATCAACAACTTCCTTAAAATAACTGTTTTGATTTAAGAAAATGATAAGATTTTTTATTTAAAAATAAATACATAGATAATAATAACCACCTACATACAATATTATTTTTTGATTAAAAACAATACACAGTACACACATGGACAATAAATCATTTCTTACCTTAGCGTGATCGCAAGTTTTTCTCTTGGTGAAACAGCTTTTCTAAAGTTTGCTTTAAAGTCTTGCTTTGTAATATCTTCTTTAATAAGTAATAGTAATTCTTCAAACTGTTTTCTATCGATACAAAATAATTTTTGAAATATTCATCTTGCAAATCGTAAAACATGCGCAACAATTCACCCTTAATAGGTCTCTCTAATATGGTTGCTCAACCAAAATCTTAGTTTGTTACGCTTCCTTTTCTTGCTATAATGGTACAGGAGCAAGCATTTATTTATAGTATTTACGTAGTCCTCTTCACTAGAATCGTCAGACATAATTATCGTAAAATTTACTGCGCGACTTGCTTCCTCTGCGAACAGCATGGCACTGAGATATTTTTTCTACGCCTCCTCGCTCATGCCTGCTGCCAATGGAAGGCAAACAACTCGCTCATCTGACTCCTCTCATTTCCCGCCTAGCCCACTCCTCAAAAAAACTCGCCGGCAATGGAAGGCAAAACCCATTACACTTAAACTCTTTCTTAATGGATGGTCAAGACTCCGTTCCGCTATTCCCCACTCATTCCTCTTTCGCAGTGGAAGGCGGACATAAGGCCAGTTTGAAATGTATGTTCGATCACAGATTTTATAAGATTTTTAAGTTCAAATTTAGTCAAATTATTTGTAAAATAATATGCTACAGGCTGCTTAAAATTACGCTTTACACATTTTACCATAAATACAAGAGCATGATCAGCAAACGAGTTCTCTTTATTACATGCAAAACCTTCGAGAGAATCCTTTTGAGCATTATATGAAATATGCGGGGTTAGTGACATTTCATCGAAGATGAGGCTACACAAACGATCCTTTTCGTCTTTGTCACGTACTTTACGTTTTTGATTTTTTTGAAAATTATCGGATTAATACCCGGATTTAATTTGATTTGGCTTAACATACGTTTCATAGCCTTTGACGACGGTAGGGTAAAATATTTATACAGAAATCTGTACAGACTGTCAAGAGCACGTAAAACTATTGAGTGTGCATTTGGGATGATGACTCAAAAAGTTTCAAGTACTTTTAACTCCAATTCGTTGTTTAAATTACGCTACAGTGAATAACATAATAAAATCTGTTTGTGTTCTACATAATTTTATACGATCACGAGATGGAGTATAATATTCTGCCACAGAGTCCACAGATTATGAAGGTACTCAAATTTTTTCTTTCAACATTGAAAGAGATGAAATTTCCGTCAACGCCAGATCAGCAGGACCAACTGTACGAAAATATTTGACTAACTACTTTGTTTTACCTAGAGCAGCACTTCCATGGCAGTACAATCATTGTATTTAATAATTACAATAAATAAATACCTACTCATCAGTCAATTTTATTTTATGAATAATTTCTGCCCACGCTTTTTCTGTCAGATCCTTTCTTGAGTATTCAGGTAACTTATAGTTATATAAAAGTGGATATTTTTCCACTTCGGTCACGAAAGTAATGGGTCGATTTCACGAGACGAATTAATTTGACACTTTTTTTTCGCTATCTGCAAATACCCGTTTTATTGCTATCTGGCGGTCTATAACGTTTATTTTACTGAAGTTATATACACAGAATGTAAAATCACGGTGCCTATCAACTTAAAAATGATAAAAAATCAAAATCAGGGTAACACGAATGAGTTACCTGGAACACGAATGAAATTCTCATAACACGAATGACGTTAGCTAGACACTAATGATATTGGTCAAGTGAACCACATGCATATAATGTTAAGATTATTATTTTTTTAATTGCACAAGAAAAATTTATGGCAGCACATTTTTAGGTGAAAAGAGAGAACAAAATAAAAAAAAATACTTTTATTTAGCTTTTAATCATCATAAAAAAATTTAAACAAATATTAATAAAAATATGAATTTAACGAAATTATTTTTGTAATCAACAAAAACATAAGTAACAAACTTTTTGGTAAATACTCTTAACAATGTATGTATCTGTATGTATATATTTTCTCATATAGTATTTTTACATAACTACTCTGTTAATACTTTCCAGTTAAACTTATATTGGTTTCTTATCTAATCTTGTTGTTTCTTAATTCTTTGATTATTTTCCTGTAAACTTAATTATTAATAATTATTATTATAATCAGTCTTGATCATCTTCTAAAGTTACAATCACCTTTTCTTATTCTTTATCTGTATTCTCAACAGACCGTTCATTAATAAAGCGTAGGAAAGCCTCTTCATGCCCACCAGATACCTTCTGTTGGGTGTTTATGAATGTCTGATTTGTCCAATTTAATTTGACATCTGCAAGTCTTATTACATTTTCTTTTTTTTTAGATTTTCTAATTTTCCGTAGCGTTCCAGAAGTTGACGGATTATTGTCCTGATTATACTGGATGGATATATCGCTCAACACTGCAATTCGTTTGCTTGGTGGAATAACTTTTATATTTTGGACAGCCGATTCGACGACACTCTTATAGATTTTATGTAATTGCATATGTTTATTCTCATGTTCGCAGATTTTATCGCTACACAAAAAGCAACTTAGTTTTCGAAACTCAAGAAATTCGGATCCAGAATTCCAGACCACTTGGTGAACTAACATAGTTCCCTTGAATGTCGAAATATCAGGAAGAAGAAGTTCTTTTTCCATAATTTCATGCTCCTCTACTACTTTTATCTCAACATTTTTAACATTTTCGCGTACAACTGCAAGGAATGTTGAGAAATCTCCGACGTCACGCCCACATTTAACTTGACGATCAGCTGTTCGCTTAACCACAGCGCCAACGCCGTCGGGGGCGCCTTTGCCGTGACCACTTTCTTGATAATTCCATGTAATTAACTTCAAAGACGGGAAGGTATCGCGGAGCTGAGTCAATATGTAAAATATGTATTTATTGCGGTATTGGCTGGTTGGACTATCTGTTAAAATGTGTGCGGTGGTAATATAGGGACATTTTTCGAACACAAATTCTAACGCTTTCTGTAAATGCGCCCAAACTGCAGGGGAATCATGCCGTGTACATTCTCTGCAAATACAATAGTGAACAGTCTCCCTTCCTTCCTTGAGATAAACCACCACGGTATGTAGAGATACTTGTCCGCGGCTACCTCCAAAATGTAGACTCTGCACCTCTTCAGCAAATTTGTAACTATAATTTTCTGAGAAGTCCATGTGGAGAATTGTTTCGTCATGATTAAGAGTTTGTTTTAATTGAGTAATAGCTTGGTATTGATTGAGGATGTTCACAGTATGATTAAGGAATTTCGGCAGTGAATACTCAAGTTTGAATATCAGGTCTTTAGGCTTTATTTTCTTTGTAATTTTTTTCACTATATTTATTTCTTTGGAGTCCACTTTCTTTTTATCTTTGCACCACTCATGGTACTCAATATCTTCCTGATTATCAAATTCATTGTATGGTATAACTCTGTTTTTACAAGATTCACATTCTCTCCCAACGCACCTTGTATTGTACTTGTCGCAACAAAGAATGTGCAGCATTTCCTGATAATTCTTTATATCAAAAATTTTATTTTTCTTTAAAGCGAAAATGATTAGATCTATATTTGTATGTGTCGTACATGCACATGTTTCCCTGTCATCTCGAGGCAAATAAACCCAAAATGGACGTAGCCTTGTAAACGTTACATAACTAATCCGCATGTAAGGATTGTCTTCAAGAAATTTTTTATGCAAATTTTTAACTGAGTCCAGCAGATACCGTTTTTGTTTAATTATTCCATATTTTTTTACATATTGTTTCTTTCCTGCACCAATGCGACTGTTAATGTCATCTTCATAAAATTGTTTTATTAGTTCTTGAACGCTGTCACTGCCTTGCTTAATCTTCTGCTGAAATCTATCTTTTAGACACTTTTTACGAAGCACTAAATCAGGTTTACGTTTCATATTGCCTGCGGGCTTTAAAATCACTTGTTCGATTGTTGATTCTTTGGCAGCATCAGTATCAATAGGCACTTGAGTAGGTTATGCAGTGTTTTCATCAAAACCAGTACATACCTTATATTGTTTACTTTTATTTAATTTATTTGTTAAAATTCTGCAGCGGTTTTGGTACTTCTTAATTAATAAGGTCATTTCTTTTTTTTCTTTCGCATGTTTTTAACTTCAAGGCTTTCATTTTACTTTGAATTGTTTTTTACGTTTCCCTCACACAATGGATCAGATAACTCTTTATCATTTTTTATTCCGTGAGCTTCGATCACTTGAGAAATAGTTATTTCTTGTATCTTTCGTTGTTTTGCTTTCTTCTCCAGGTATCGCTTTGAATTTTCTCGCCAACGTTTTCTTTGTGCTCTTTGTTCCCTTGGAGACATTTGGTTGATATTTTTGACTTTCTTCTCGTTTTTCCTTTTTAAGTAAGCTTCCTTTTTTTTAGCTCTTTCAACAGCATATTTTTCGGTATCGCTTTTTACTCGTTTATATTTTTCCCTTCTTGCAATCCTTCTCCTTTCTAACTCATCTTCATTTTTCTTACATTTTTCTTTTGCCATTTTTAAACCTTAAACAATTTACTACATTAATGAAATGAAAAAAAAAAACTAAAACGTTAACAAATAAAAATATGCTTCAAAACCAAGTTTGACGACATAAAAGCTAATAACTAGCAAAGAATCATAATCCTCTATTTTCGTAGTCAAGTAATAAACCGTTTCATTCATGTTAATCGAATTTCATTAGTGTTACTTGATAAAACGACACTAATGAAGTGACACGAATGAAATTTCCAACAAGAAAACTAATTCATTGCGTCGTAGAATATTCTAGACGCCGTTAGAAGGCTACAATATATCCCGGTTATTTGTTGCTAATCAACGTGCATGATAAAGAATTCATTGTTTAAACACTTATTAACACACCATTATAAACACGAATGATTAAATTTTCGTATCAAGCACAGAAATACAGTAAAATAGCGATTTCTTACCAAAATAACGAAGCGCGCGTCCACTATCACTGAACGTTTACGTGCCACTAAGGGCCTATACGCAGCGGTAGGAAGTGGGGGGCGGTAACGCACAGGATGTTCTTAATAACGAAACGTTTATTTAGTCGACACTAATGATGGAAAAAAAATATCGCAAAATAAAACACAGAGAAATCGTATCATATTTTATGTAAATTTAAAACTATGAGTCTAACTAGAGTTAATGGTTATTAATGTGTAACCTGGATAAAGAGATATATATTTTCGCAGAGTAATATTTTCTATAATTGAAGTTTTGTTAAAAAAAAAGGAAAATTACCGGTAACACAAATGAAAAAATCGATAGATTTTTATAATTATCTCGAATATGAAAAATGATAGTTTAATATTTCTGACTGTAAAATATTAAGATGTAATGTAAGCATCGCATTGAATAGAAGTTATGTGTATTTCAACATTATTGTAGGAGTTATTACATGAACCAACTTTTTACGGTTGGTTTGAAATCGACCCTAATACACGTGGTTCTTTCCGCCGCCATTTTGTTTACCAAATACACGCGGTGTGCGCTCAGCATGCAGGTTTTTACTGGCTGTCCGACCCGCGACGCGGTATGCCGCTCGCTTACCGCCCCGCTCCCGCGCAGCCCGCGCCAATCAGGAAGCGTGCATTTAAATATAGGCGCTCGGTAAGCTTTCGGTACCGATGCGGTATACCCACCGAAATCGTACCGATACCGCACCGCCAAGTCAGGAAGCGGCCTTAATTCGGCTCGATGGTCATCTGCACTATGTTCCGCTGGTTTCACCGTCCGCGGTGAGTATACGTGTCCGTAGAAATCCTCGAGAATCTCGGACTTTGAAGTCACGATTCTGCCATCCGCAGTTCTTAGTTTCGTCAGATGGGAAATTGTTGAGCGAACACTTTGGACCCTCGATTTTGCTCAATCGCGGCCTTAATGTCGCGGGTGTTAGAGCACCGAAGATCGCGTCGCGTCAACTTTCTAAGTATTAGGTTTAAGGCCCTCTTATCTGACAAAGACAGCTGTGTGGATGACAAATCTCGTCTTTCTTTCATAAGTCCGAAAGTCTCCGAGGAAAGTTTGGGCGCCTTATTTTTTCACTGCGACGGGAAAAGTTTGCGGGACACGTCTCGTAGTGCCTTGACCACCGCGTCGGCTTTCTCGTCAACATTGCCTGTGGTTTCCAGTAGGGCGAACCGATTTTGAAGTTCCAATTTGAAGCTTTTCGATCCTAGAGCGGCTTGCAGCTGCGTATGGTCGGAGGGTAGGCCTCATTATGCGGGTTCTCTCAGCTCGAAAATTGATATTTAGAGTGCCTCGGACAAACCTGTGATCGCTTCCGGTGTTAAACCTGCTGATCACAGAGACATCTC
Organism: Tethea ocularis; assembly: GCA_963555595.1. Lineage (NCBI taxonomy): Eukaryota > Metazoa > Arthropoda > Insecta > Lepidoptera > Drepanidae > Tethea > Tethea ocularis. The sequence continues at coordinate 5,486,898 of OY741975.1, forward strand.
TAAATATGTGCCTCTTATCCGTCATGATGAAGTCTATCTCATTCCTAGTCACGTTTTCGGTCCACTTCCTTTGAGGTTTCTTTTCGAAGAACGAATTCATCAAGAAGAGCCCCTGCGACTCTAAAAAGTTGACCAGCATTTGCCCCCTATGATTTCTGCGCCCCAAGCCAAATGGTCCGACTTTCGATTCGCCGCGTTCTTGTACTCCCACTTTGGCATTGAAGTCCCCCATAACAACGCTGTAGTGAGCCTTTGTCGTACTGTGCATTGCCTTGGCAATATCCTCGTACATGGCCTCATCTGTTTCGTCAGAGCATGTCGAAGTCGGCGCATATACCTGTATCACTTTCAGGTAGTACCTGTCAGTGAGTTTTAGTACAAGGTACGCTACCCGTGCCGACACACTACTGATTTCCACAACGCTGCTAGTGAGTTCCTTGTTGACCAGGAAGCCGATACCGCCTTGGGAGAGCTGATCACCTTCGCGGAAGTAGAAAAGGCTGACTCCTGGGTTATCGTGTCCTCACCCTGTCTTCGAACTTCACTTTTCAGATGGTAACGATTTCTTTAATACATTTAGTTCCTTCAGAATAATACATGTATCATTTTTTTTGTTTCAGAGCCGGTTTCAATTTCTTTGTGGTTGCTTCACGAGACTTACCATGTATTTGAGCAGATACCGTTTCTATCACTGCAGAAGGCCAAGAATCGTTTTCCTTATTTTGTTGACTCTCATTACATAAACCGAAAGCTATTTCTTGATTTGCATTCAGTTCATACTCGACATTTATTGAACTGTTTTGCCCTGTGTTGTTTTGTTTCGAAAAATCTATGAAAGAACTTTCATTGTTTTCAGACTCAGTCTCAATGGATAATTCTGCATTTTCTCCCTTTTCAGATGGTAATGATTTCTTTAATACATTTAGTTCCTTCAGAATAATACGCGTATCAATTTTTGTGTGTGTGTGTGTGTATGTAGCTTTTTCTATACAAAAGTTAGACTAGTTAAATTTTGCCCTCGAATATCAGATTTTGTCGCGCCCTGGTTCAAAAGTTATAAGGGTTTTTAGGAAGCATACTTCCTGGCTGCGCCAAAATCTGGGATTTGGGGACTAAATTGAACAAATTAGGGACAAATTCTGGAAGCAAACAGATCTTCGCTATGTGCTCTAGTTCTTGAGATATGACGTGACCCTGCCAGGAAGTATGCTTCCTAAAAACCCTTGTAACTTTTGAACCAGGGCGCGACAAAATCTGATATTCGGGGACAAAATTGAACAAATTAGGGACAAAATAGCGACAGGCTTGGAATTCAAATCCGTGATGGTGGCCCTGCCAGGAAGGGCCACACAATTATATAAAACACTAGCTCTTGCCCGCGGCTTCGCTCGCGTTAAATTTAGGGGTAACACGGTTCCCCTTTACCAGGTATTTTTCGTTGGTAACAAAGAGTACGCATACCAATTTTTAGCTTTCTACCTTGAAAATTGCGGAATGCTCCATACAAACTTCCACCCCCCATTTTAGGCAAGTACAAAAACAGAAAAAGTAGCCTATGTCACTCTCCATTCCTGCAACTATCTCCACTTAAAAAATCACGTCAATTCGTCGCTCCATTTTGCCGTGAAAGACGGACAAACAGACACACACATACACTTTCCAATGGGTCCCACACAGGATATAATATTATTTAAAAAACTGTGGGGCCTAAGTTCTTCCAAATCTATTCACTTTTAAAGCCTGGAAAAGACCAAAATGGTACACATTTGTAATGCCCTAAGTTTGATATAAATCATCAAATTAACTTAAGTCTTTGCAATATTTCCGGGTATAAAATTAAGAGTTATTTAAAAATTAATATTTTTAATTTGCTTGAAAACTATAGGTAAGTAAGCCTTAGAAAGGTGGGAGTTTTACTCTTGCAATAATATTTGAATAAAAAAAAGCATGTGATTTTTGGGGCTTATAATAAAATACTGTGCGTTGTCACCCCCTTGGTGCTTGGCACCCGGGGCGGACCGCCCCAACCTTGTTCTCCAGGATGAAGTTAAGGTAAGGAAATAAAATAAAAAAACATTTATTTATTTATATATTATTATTTTTAAGTATTATATTTATTTCGTTAATCAGTCATTATAATTATTCATCACTTTGTATTGTTTCTCACTTTTTAATAATTTACTTATCATATCACTTAATACTATGGACTGTTTATAATATTTGTATCGTCTTCACATAAACTTAATTTGTATCATTTTCATTGCTCATTTCAAACGCTTTTTGTATTATTTTCTGAGAACTTATTATAATTTCCTTTTTTGCGTCGGTGGTCTGAGAAGTATACACCGGCGCCGCCGTTTGGTTTGTGGATGTAGGAACTAAATATACTGGTGGAAGGTCATTATATGAATAGTCTACAGCTGTATTAGTGGATGCGGGTGCGTAGTATTCAGCACTGGAAGTATTGTATACAGGCGTAGAATTAGAAGATTGAAACTCGTTATATTTCTAATTATAAACAAGGGCATGAATATCGTACATTAATTTATCACGCTTCCGTTCATCCATTTTTTTCATTTTTTTCGCCAGCATCTGACAAAAAAAATCGGTGTCGTCATAATCTTGTTGACGCTTTGACGCGACAGTTATTGCTTTGAAGGCTTCATCCATTTGGGTTTTCACTTCTTTAATTTCAATAGTATTCCTTCTTTTTTGCGTCTGTGATATTGATGGCCCTGGTCTGATGACTGGCCCACAGTCTTTTCTTGAGTACTTTCTTGTGCCACAGATTCTTGATACGAAGTACTAGCTGGGTATCCGAAGGCTAAAAAAGAGAAACATACTATATTTAGTTACATTGTTTAGGTATGCTACTTAATAATGAAATAAATTCGTACTTATAATAATATATTTTTTTTCAGTGGCCCACAACGGCAGAACAGTGGCAACAGATTGCCTCGCAGTTTCAAGAACGGTGGCAATTCCCACACTGCCTAGGAAGTATAGACGGAAAGCACGTTCGAATGCAATCACCTATTCACAGTGGATCCGATTATTACAACTATAAACAATACTTCAGTATCGTTCTGCTGGCGGTTGTAGACAGCAACTACAATTTTATGTTTGCTAATGTGGGTTGTCAGGGAAGGATTAGCGATGGAGGTGTTTTTAATAACAGTGCTTTAATGGAAAAAATATATGGTAATAACACAAATTTCCCTCTGGAAACCTGTCTTCCTGGACGTTTAACAAAATGCCCATATGTGTTTATCGGTGATAGCGCGTTTGCACTGTCTAATAAGATAATGAAACCATATCCGGGCAATCCACCACATGGCAGCAAGAACAGAATATTCAATAAAAGGTTATCTCGTGCAAGAGTTGTAGTTGAAAATGCCTTCGGGACCATGTCATCGGTATTTCGAGTATTTAGAGCACCACTATTTTTACAGCCCGAGCAAGCAAAAGTAATAACTTTAACTTGTATCTATTTACATATTTTTTTTAAAAAGAGCCGTTCCTCTAGGGCTCTATATGCCCCAGAAGGAACTTTTGATTATATAGAAAATGGTGAATTGCGTGATGGAGTCTGGAGACAGCAGTACCAAAATGCCGACGCATTCGGACCACTTGAGAGACTTCCTATTAGGCCGCCAGCTAGTGCTTTAGATGTAAGAGAGGAGTTCGCTAATTATTTCATTCAATAATAATTGAATATTCAAATATGTTTGTCTTAATAAATAGTGAAAATTACAAATAAACTTTATTTTAAACAATAAGAAAAATGATTTATTGTACTAACCTCCGTATCCTGTGTTAGTTTGCACTCATAATTTTGTCCCAAAAAGCAATCCATAGCTTGGTATGCGAACCAATTAGTTTCATAGACTTCGTTCCGCCCGGCACCTGTTTTCCTGGATCTCTTCTTCTTATTCAAATGATATCTATAAGTCGTCATTTACGACTCCTTTTTTCTTTTTAATTCAGCAATAGTGACGCCGGATAAGCTAAAAGAGGCGCGTATTCGTTCCCATGCATCCGCCAAAGCATTTCTGTTTTTGTGCAACTTATTAGTGGAGTCCCACAACGCTGGTTCTCCTTGGTATAACTCAATAAACTCCAATACCTCTGCATTAGACCATTCAGTCGAAGGCGTTGCCATTGCGAAAATAATAGTAATAGCATAAAATAATAACAAAAACCAGAGTAGGTACTACATACACGTACGAACATGACCCGCATCTCAAGACGAATGACAGAGACCAATGTGTGGCGCGAGCGCGGCGTTGCGTCCAAGATGCCCCCGCGCACTCCCCTTTCATTCCCCTCTCCTTTGAACGTGTATCAAAAACCGACACTGAGCGCGTTAGTATTGGGCATTGGACAGTGATTGGACGCAATGTCTACATTGTGTCAAAGTACCGATACATACATTGGAGAATTGGGCGCAAAACGTTACGTTGGTGCAAATATCTCCAATGTGTGGCAGGGGCATTAGGTTTTCCTCACATGTCACTATATTTGGAATAAGTATATGGGTTTTAGGACAGTGGCAATGGCATAATCCTGCTACGTCACCACAAAAGCAACTAACTAACCTATATTTAATTATGTTTTTCTGTATGGATATAATTTGGTGCAATTTCATAGTACCTGGTAAAGCTGTAATATTATATGGAATAAGCTTGCCTATATTTTCGATGTCATTATCGTTAACATAAAAACATTTTGTAGTTTTCATAACATTCTGTAGCACATTATAAGCTTCTGTTGCATTCGTGATATCATAGCCGTAAGTAACTTTCCTATCCAGTTGTCGTTTCACCGAACCTCCTACACCGTCAGCGACACTTTTACCATGTCCATTTTCCGAAAAGGACCAAATTGAATATTTTAATTTTTCAGTAAATAAGTTTAATAGATAAAAAAAATTCTTTTGCCGATACTGGCTTGTAGGGCCATCGGAAAAGAAATGAATTACGTTTATAAGATATTTTTCTTTGGCATATTTTAAAATAGGAAGAAGATGTCCCCAGATGGCATTAGGCTCGTGGCAAGTACTATCCGATAGTGTGGCAAATGTTTGAAATTTATCTTTGAAAAATATTGCTCCAGTGTGTATTGTTATGGAGTTTCTCGAGGCCCCAAAGTGCATAGATTGTATTTCTTTTGAGTATTTAAACTCATAATTTTCTGAAAAATCGCATAAAACTACGATTTCACCATCTTTAAGGTCCTACTAGTAAATTTAATCGCTCTTAATTTTTCTTAGACTTAATTAATAAATTTTTTTAGTCTTTTCTTTAAACGAGCACTAACTGCTATTACTTGTTATGCACTTGTTTTAACTTGAACAATCATAGGATTACTTTTTACTTTATGTTTGTTTTCTTTTTGATTTCGTTTTTGCTGTCTCCATTGTTTCCGTTTTTTCTCTTTTTCATCTTCGTTAAGTTCACTAATCTTTTTCACGCATTTTTTTACTCTTTCTAGCTGCTTCTTTTTATAAGCCTCATATTTTTCAGGATATTTTTTCAAGTTTTCTCTAAACCTTATTGCCCGTTCTGCCCCTGTTAAAGGCATCTTTTCAATTTAAATGTCGTAGGTATCTGAAGAGTAGAAAAAACACGAGCGTAAGCAAAAAATCTGCCACCAGAAGCAAATTTAAAATTAATACAAGCACACCCGCAGGCACCCACTAGTCAAGTCAAAGCTAGACACAGCCTTATAATTCCATTACGTAACAAATTACGTTCAGCATATACGTAACGTTACTTAGTGGTCGTTACGAATTACTGGATTGGGCTAATCGAGCGAAGGTTTTTATATGATACACATTAGATATTCGCATATATTAAACAAAAAATCGATATTTGATTGTTATGGAACATATCTAAAAATATAAAATGATAATATGAAACCTTCTTACCTCAGTAAACACAGTTGCTTAGTGGAATAATTTTTTTACACACCTAACCATTAATGTGATTCGTAACGAATGCCCTGAGCACGAATCACTTGCGTAAAACTTACGTATCGTCATCGTAGCGTCTGCGTGTAATTTTTGACAGAAGTTCTATCGTCTACTCCAGTGGTGGGCAAACTTTTTTCGTGGGGGGCCAGAAAGCTTGAGAAATTTCGGAGGCGGGCCAGAATTGCAGCAAAACTGCAAAATTTTAAAATTTAACGGTTTTATATAAAAGTGCAATTTTGCTACAACTCTGGCCCTCCTCTGAAATTTCTCAACCTTTTTTTAACGGTTAAAATAACAACATAATAAAAAAAAATCAAATGGTTTAATTTATTTATTTATTCGAAGGCCCAGGTGTGTGAGACATATGAAACTGTTTTTGTTCTGCCAATATATCGTCGAATGCAGGTTCGAGTTGCGACGAAGTGACTTTCAGCAGCGAGAAAAGGTGTTCATCAGTAAGTCGGTTTCTGATTGAGTTTTTTCGCAATTTCATGGTTGAAAATGTCTGTTCGCACACATACGATGACCCAAACATCGCCATAATTTTCTGGGCGTGTGCAATGATCTTTGGGTATTGATCTTTCGGTAGAGTTCTATAAAAATCTAGCTTTGTTGAATTTAAGAACAGTTGTTTTAAATGGGTGCTACACTGCATTTCGATAATTTCCAATTGCAACTCTGCAGAGACGTTCTCGGGGTCTATGTTAAACGGCATCGAAAAAACATCTAGCGATGACTGTATGTTCTTGTAATCTTGAAACCTAGTTTCAAATTGTGCGTGAAGTTTCTGCAACTGCTGACTGAAATGTTTCAGTTTGTTCTCACTCACTGGTGCCATAGAATTCAAACGTGGAAAGTGAGACAAGTCGTTTTTCGCTATGCAGTTAAAAAACAGAAAAAGCTGAGTTTTAAACGATTTCAGATGACTCCAAGTCTCATCTAAAAATTGGTTCTTGCCTTGCAATTTTTTATTTAATTTGTTGTAGTGTTCAAGCAAATCGGTAAAAAATGCGAAATCGGTACGCCAATCTGTGTCTTCAATGATTTGGAAATCAGACCATTTCTCAGTTCTTTCCGTAAGAAACAATTTTATTTCTTCTTTTAAATTCCAGACTCGCTCGAATGCGTACCCACAACTTAGCCATCTTACTTTTGTGTGGTAAAGAAGGTCAGAGTAATCTGCGTCAATTTCAAGCAAAAAATCTTGGAACTGTCGGTGCACCAAGCCCCGTGATCGAATCGTATTAATAAGTTTTATAACCACATCAAGTACATGTGAAATATCTATTGCAGCTTTACAAAGGACATCCTGGTGAATTATGCAATGTAAAAATACGACATCATTGCTAGGATTCTCGTTCTGAAAAACACCAATAAATCCCACGTTTTTTCCAACCATATTTGGGGCTCCGTCTGTAGTAATATTGCATAATTTTGATATTGGTGCATTTATATTTTGGAGACCTTCGGAAAAATGGTTATAAATGATTTGGCCCGTAGTGATTGCAAGCAAGCTAGCTCTTCAGTTATATTGAATTCGTCATCAACACCTCTAATGAAGATCAATAATTGAGCAGTGTCACTTTTATCCGTACTTTCATCCATCGTCACGGAATAATATTTAAAATTTTCTATACGCTGCCTAAGTTGAAGCGACAAGTTTGACGCAATGGCATCAATTCGCGTTGTTACTGTTTTTCGCGATAAACTGACTGACTCAAACTCTTTTGTTTTTTCGGGGCATAAAATATTACTTGTGCTCACCATACAGTCTTTAACAAACTCTCCTTCCGAGTAGGGTTTGTTATTTTTACCAATTTTATAAGCCACAACATACCCAGCCAGTGTAGAAGCCCTTTGAGCAGTGTTTTGCATTACAAACATATTCCGTTGACCAGATACATTCTTTTTTAAGTTTTCGACATTCAACTTTCTTTCTGCGTCATTCATAGAAGCATATTTGCTTTTAGCATGCTTGGTGTTAAAATGGCGTGCGAGGTTAAATTCTTTAAAAACCGCCACCGCTTCATTACATATAAGACAAATTGGCTTACTGTTGTATTCAGTAAAGAAGTATTTCAAAGTCCATTCCTCTTTAAACAGTCGACACTCAGTATCCACTTTACGTTTTTTACATGCCATTATCCCAGTGCGTTACACGAACAAGCAATAATACGAGACAAACAAAATTACCTATGAAAAGAAGCAAAACTTTACGTACAACTCGCTCGGTGACAGCAGGCGACTGTCCCCACGCGGCGCGGGCGCGTCCCGCCTGCCGCTGCCCCGCACCTCTCACTGCGCTACCCTCTCCGCTCCACGCGACCCGCCCCCGATACAATGCATGAACTACACGGCTAGACAAACTGATTCTTTTACTTATTCATCTATCTATCTATGTATGTCATTCTATGTATTCAAATATTTTACTTTATAACGGGTGAATCCTCAAAATATAATCATCGCGGGCCATATACAAACTATTTCGATGTATCCGCGGCGGGCCGGATAAAATGGTTTCGCGGGCCGGAGTTGGCCCGCGGGCCGTACTTTGCCCACCACTGGTCTACTCGATACCCAGCTAGCGAGCTACGTTAAGTTCGTCTAGAAATTATTATCATACATTTTTAAATTGTATTGTTAAACAATATATACATATTTATTTACAAATAACAAAAAAATAAAATAAATAACCTGCATATTTCACATTATTAGCAAAAAATAAAAGGTATACTAGATAATCCTCATATTTTAATGTTTTTTTTTCTACAATTTTAAGATAATAATATTTCTTTATTTATGAATGAAAAAATGGTGAACGAAATTCATGTTATCAAATAATATTAAAAGTAAAAAGCGCGCGTAGTAACTTTTTTTTATTTCAGCAAGGAGATCTAAGTTTGAATTTAGAACAAATCGTAAAAAGTTGAGCCTCGTGATTTCTATACAAATGAATTCGATGCATTTCAATTATTGATTTGTTTTTTAGCACATTCTATGAAATTCGTATTTATTTTTTTATTATAATTAAAGGATGTTCCTAAATTAACGATCGATCGTAATAATCATTTTTATAAGTATTAATTTTACTATCAAAATTTCGAGGTATACAAGATGGTCCATCTTTAGCCGCCCAAACAAAATGAAACACATCTCATAGGGGTTTACCTTTTGATTTTTTTGGTTTCTATATAAGAATTATTAAAATCTAACTAAAAAAAATTTTAAACCTTTTTAATAAAATCACAATATACAAAAAAATCAATAATCTGCAATACATGTTTAAAAAATGCTGTAAAAAAAAACGACCTTCTCACTACAAAATATTCGGTGAGAAGGTCGACGATAGCTGGCTAGCGAGTAACTGTACCATTATATCAAATTTAATACAAAACTGCGTATACGTACGTTTACGCACGTGACGTTAGGAAAACGTAGAAACTGTCAAATGTGTTCGTGCTGCCGATTTGCAGATCCATGAACGTTTAGCACTGTTCGAGATTCAAATCTCCATACAATTTTGTTTTGACGCACTCGACACGATGACGCTACACTTACGGCAGAGGTTCGTGCTCAGGGCTCTGCATAAAAAATATGCGTGAGACCCAGAACATTTTTTGACGTTTACGCTTAGAATGTTGCCAGGAGTATAAAAATACAGTGATGTGGCCGTTTTTATTTGCCAATTTTCTGTAATTCACGTTACTTAGCTGGAATTACCACTACTGTTGATTTTAAAGGACAAGAATAAAATTGATTAATTTAATTTATTTTATTTTATGAACCATTAAGTAATGTCTGTCTGTCTGTCTGTCCTAAAATATTGGACTGGATTGAGTTGAAACTTGGTACACATATGTAAGTCAGTGACCCAAACATGGATGTGTTACGTAAATAAATGAATTTCAAACATGGGGGCTACTTTTGGGGGGTAAATTAGAAAATAAAAAAAAAAAGTTTATCAGACTATATTGTGTGACATATCAAATGAAAGGGCATGTTGTGAGGATTTCAAATATATTTTTTTTATAATTTTAATATAAATAGTTTTGAAGTTATTTAAGAAAATAGGCGAAAAATTGGCGAAAAATGACCATTCCCCCCCCCTTATTTCCGAAACTACTGGGCCCATAAGTTTTGAAAAAAATACAGATAATAGTTCTTTACCAGAGATTGCAGGAAAACCTAAAGAAGTCTATCTAATATATTTAAACGAGAAATTCATGGATATACAGGGTGACTTTGCAAGGTGTTGCCAATTTTTTAAAATAAGCTCTATAGAACAATACTAAAATACGTCTTTGTAGTAACTATTTGTAACCGTAGTATTTTTCAAAAAAAAAATTATTGAAAATTTCCTAAAAGTAACTCAACAAAGAGACACCGCGTGCGCCGTCATTCATCAGAGACCAGAGCCAAAAACGACCTTATGCAGACCACATAACGACAAGCGCGCCAACAAGTTCTTATGCAGTGCACATACGGTGCAATTTCATCAACACGATCTGATTGTTATTTATTAGCAAAACGGCAAGTTGTTTGTATGATTCCAATTTTCCCTTCATACTTTAACGGGCTTAGGACCGTCCTAATTAAAAAATTAAGGCGTATTTAAAAAATTGAAATCAGCTAAGAAACTGTAATCAGATAAGAAATTGAAATCAACTTACAGGCATTAAAAAAGTGATGAATTGTCCGAAATCCAGTAAATTTTGATTCGCAGCTAAAATTATGGCCCTGGAAGGTACAGTCGAGGTGATTCCTCGACGTTGTAAACGGGGTAAACTATCACTACGGTGAAGTCTTTGCGCACCACGTAAACTTTCTCCACTAAGTATGTAGCAACGCACCATCTCATATCGTTCGGCATGTGAATAATTATGCGCCATGATTGGTGTCACAAGTCAAAACAACACTCAACTGCACACTCGAGACGCGATACAACAGGAGCGGCGCACGATAAGAGCGGCATGCGCTTACGCAATGAGGTCACGGTCACTACTGATTCGCAAGGACGTTTCCCAAAAGAGCCACCCGGCTCGCGCCGCTTCTCCCCCTCCCTTTGTCGGCCTACGCTTCCCGCTACCCCTCGCTTGCGCGGGCGCCCGAACCTTATGTTGTTAAGCATAAGGCTTATTTTCGCGCACCGTAATCACTACTACACTTGCAGTTTAACTTTTGCGAAACTATCGTGACGTGCGTGCGTATTTTTCTATGAATGAAGTAAATTATCCACGCGTACTATTTTTAAACAGCGGATAGGAATAATTAAAATGAAAAAAAAATTTTTTTGTTCTTTACGTAAATCGATTAAGTTACTGATTCAGAGTCGCTCCTAAAAATTTGGCAACACCTTGCAAAGTCACCCTGTATATTGTTACATATAAAGGGGGATTGTGAAAATAAAAAATTATTCCCGGTTCACAAAGTAATATAATGGAGATAATTCTTTCTCTAACAATAAATTTATTATTAATTCCAATTTTTTAAAATAAAACACCTACGGGTGTGAAATAGCCAGCTAGACTCAGCGCATGGGTATCTAGCGTGTGGTTTTAAATTGGTTTAAGTAACTAGACTCTACCTTTAAAAAAAATGTTAAGGTTTATGAGTAACAATGTTTATGTTTAAAAAAATGTTAAGGTTTAAGAGATACTAGAATAAAGAATAAATGTTGAGCGCCACTGACAGTACGGCTGTCAGACCGATATTAAAATTAAAGGGTCCTCGATCGAGGGTACCGGACAACGGTTCTGGTGGCCCGAGGTACGCGTACTCCCTCCGGACAGGAGCAGGCGGACCGGACCCCGCAGAACACGCCACAGCTACACGAGCCCCTACTTTACAAAATCAGCCCCCACTTGACACCTCCTGGAATGGACACCAATATTGTGGTCATTAAAATTGGTTCACACAGCCTGAGCACACAAAAGGGTAGACATCGGCCTGAGATGTCGACCATGTGCTCGGTCATAGGGCGTCCTAATTCCAAGAAAATATATTGAATTAAGGTGGGACGAAATATATTTAAATGCTCTGCCACAACTGAAGGTTGGGCAGAGTAAACCCTACAAAGCAGGCATGGACAGAACAACATAAGTTGCCTGCCATGTGCTTTCCTAACTAACCCGAACAAAGGTTAATTACACCCTACTCAATGAGAATGAAAAAACACTATAAATACCTTATGGAGGATAATGTCTCTGCTTGGAAAAGGTGGACAATGTCCACTCCAGCCGGGGAAAGACCTCAAGTGCTGGTGGCAACGCCAACTCAGCAACGGCTAAGGAAAGCAAAAATATATTAAAATACAAGATACAAAACGCAGGGCGAGGTGAAAATTTGCATTTGAAAAGGGCAAATGAAATCGAAAAATATGTGTCATGGCCAACACGAAAGGATGTGCCATTGCACATCAATCTTGCACAGATGCGCCACAAATCGATAAAAAATCACTGACATTCTCTGTCGACTATGCGATTAAATGAGTGAACGAAAGCGTTAAGTACGTGAGGGAACGACACTAACGTCACTGTCAGGAGAATGTCAAGTGCCATCGATCTGTGAACGTAATCCCAAAACAAAACAAATAGGAATAATATGTTTTCTTAAAGAAAACATCTAATTAAAGGTTAAATTGAAGCCGGTAAACGCCGGGAAAAACAGTAAATTGTTAAGAAGATCTGAAATTGGATAGTCTATTTGAAAGGCAATGATTAATAATAAACGGAATGAGCCCAAGTAAAACGTAAGTTCCAAATTTTTTATGATGCCGAATTTTATATGTAACAATATATATAATCTGAATCTCTGAAACGGCTCCAACGATTTTCATGAAATTTGGTATGCAGGGGGTTTCGGGGGCGATAAATCGATCTAGCTAGGTTTCATTATTAGAAAACAAGATTTACCAAAAAAAAAAAAAAACATCATCGGTCATCCAGGTACTGGTTTTTTTTTTACCCGTATAGGCCTGTGTTTGACCACAATCTCACCGTGGTCAGTGATGATGTGGCCGATGGTGGTAAGCACACAAAGCCTAGAAGGGAACTAGCTCTCAAGTGCAGCTGCCGGAACACACCGAAAGGTGCTTGGCGACAGATTTTCAACTTGAGGGTGGTAGCCAGCCAGGCGGGTAGGTACTACAAAGTATCCTACCACCATGCTATGGTTTCCTCACGATGTTTTCCTTCACCGAAAGCTCAAGCTCATTGTAGGATTGTAACCCGTGACCTTCGTCTCGACGTTCGGCGTCACTTACCACTGGTAACTTTAAAGTAATATAGGAAATTTCTCAATTCTTGCTTATCAACTTCATTTGCACTTGTAATGTTACCATCAATTTTGCTTCGGTTTGAGTTTAAATTTAGTACACATGTATTTCTGTGACCCTGACATGAATGTGTTAAGTAGGTAAGGCCCGTTTAAGGAGCAAATTAGAACATAAAATAAAGTTTTGCAAACTGTACCGTATCACATATCAATCGAAAAGGGCTACTTTGAAGGTCTAAAAAAATATTTTTTACGCGACGCTTGATTTGAAAGACTTATTTAAACTGCGTAGACTTATTAAAAAACTTAGTTAAACCTGTACGGAACCCTCTCCATGCGAGTTTAACTCGCAATTGCCCGATTATTCAGTAAAGAATCCACTGCCGAAGTCAGTGGACAACACACTTTTACGTCGGTATTTTTTTTTGAAAATCGCTCATTAAGTGTTCGAAATTGTCGCCATTTTGTCCAATAAAAGACAGGTTCTTTTCTATAATTAATTTGTAGCAGCTAATAAAGTATTTGGATGAATTTCGTGCAAGATTATTAATACCACATCCTTTAATTCTTGTACACTGTTATACTTTTTTTGTAGACTTTATCTTTAAGGTAGCCCCAAAGCAAAAAGTCCAAGGACCGACCCCTTTGGAACACTACACGACATATCAAGCCGACCCCAACCCGCTCGACCAGGGTCCGCTAATGCCCGCCTTCCACTGCGAGCGGAGCGGGCTCCGTACGGACTCCGTTTAACTCGCAACAGCAATCTTCATAGAAGTGCTTCCACTGTGAACGTGCGTACGGAGAGGAGCAAAAGAGTACAAAGAGTTACAAAAGTGGTCACAGAGTTGAGCGGATTCCTAACGGACTCCGTACGGACCCCGTTCGACTCGCAACGCAAAATTTCATAGAAGTGCTTCCACCGTGAACGAGCAAGCGAAGCGGACTGAGCGAGTTAAAATGGGTCCGCTGTGTCATTGTATCGCGAACTAGTTTTGAACGGACTCTGCTTACACCTCCACCCCCCTCGCCTTCCCTGCCCCTTCGCTCGCCCGCTTTCGTCCTTGCCGGCTAGTTCACGACGAGCAGCGAAACGTATCGACATGGAGTTATTTATTGAGGCTGTGCGGCAGTACCCGTTGTTGTGGGACACCAACCACAAAGATTATCGTCATGGGGATAAAAAGGATATAATATGGAAAAAGATTGTGGATATGGGGATACCCGGAATAACAGAAAGTAAGTAGATAACCATATTATTTATTAAATTTTAAACGTTGAGGCCTGGTAGTGCACCAGTATTATTAAAATAATCACAAAATATATCCTCACATGGAAAGCCTCTCTTGTGGCTCGTATTCGGTTATTATCTATCGGGGAAAAAATATTTATGCTGTCTTCGTCTTCATAAGTTGATGGAGATGGCGATGACATTAAGTAGTTGTGCAATATACATGTCGCTTGTATTATTTTGTCAACCAGTTCAAGTTTACACTCGAATGGTCGACGGTAAGCTCGCCATCTACTGAACAATATGCCAAAGGCGTTCTCAACAACATTGCGCGCTCGACAGAGCCGATAGTTAAAATGTCTTTTTGCTTGATTTTCAATGGCAGGGGCAAAACCCATTACACTTAAACTCTTTCTTAATGGATGGTCAAGACTATTTATTCCTTTCCGCTCAGCTATTCCCCACTCATTACTCTTTCGCAGTGGAAGGCGGACATAAGACAGGTAGGCTCTAATAATACAGCGCAGGTACAGTGGCACTCCATGAAATCAGAGCGCCTCATGTATGCATGATCAGGGAAGGGTGTTGACATACAGTTGACTTGTGCGCCAGTGTCCAATTTAACTTTCACATGATTATTAATACAAACAAATGTAGAACGGTTTTAGAGTCACTCCACAAGATAACCTCGGGCTTTATCTTATTGTGATGATGGCTTAGAATCTCATTTGCGACTAGCAAATGAGATTCTAAGCCTATCAGACTAGCCTGCAGCTCCATTCTTGCAATACTCTGCGGCTTCATAGGCGCAACCTTGGCCTTACCGGCCACCAGCACGACGCCAACTTCCCTATTTTCATATTCATAACGCCAATACGCTACTGTAGCGAATGCTTGTTCACTCGCATCACAAAACACGTGCAGTTGTATACGAACACTTTAGTCGTAACTGTAGCAACGTGGCAAACGGAGGTCGCTTATGAATGTCAGATCGTCTAACCATTCTTTAAACACGGTTCCTTCCTCCAGTGGTAACGGATCATCCCATCCCACTTTCTGTTTCCACAGTCCCTGCAACATGATTTTGGCGGCGATGGTAAATGGGCTAAGTAACCCTAGTGGGTCAAAAATGGACATAACTGCCCCTAGCGCTTCCCATTTTTCACCTCTTCGGGAACACGAGGCATGGCGGTATTAAATGCCAATTCGTCCGTTCCGGGAATCCATAGGATTCCTAGCGTTTTACCGTACTCGTGTACGTTTGCCCCGAGTTCCTTTGGTGCTTGCGCTCTGTTCTTTTCTGGGATATGTGCTAACAGCCTAGGGCAGTTAGAGTTCCATCCCGCCAGTTCAAATCCTATTTTGGCATGTACTTGTTGCACTTCAGCTATTGTTCGTTCTGCTGTTTCTTCTGAATCAAAGCTGGCCAACCAGTCATCCATATAATGATTCTGCGTTATAGCGTGGAATGCGAGCGGATGTGTATCCCTGTGATCTGTCGCATTCCTATCTCGCACGCTATGCGCCATAAAGGGTGAACTTCGAGCACCAAATATCATAGATGTCATCACGTATGTCTGTGGCGGGTCTGCGCGGTTATCTCCTCGCCACAGGAAATGTTGTGCTACGCGGTCCTCAGGTTTGATCTTTATCTGGAGGAACATTTCCCGTATGTCTGCTGTTACAGCAATCGGTTTCTTTCTGAACCGAAACAAAACACCGCACAATGTTTGCAAAAGGTCCGGTCCATCGAGCAGCGCATCGTTAAGGCACGTTCCATTGGTGCGTGCGGCTGCATCGAATATCATCCTAACTTTGCCGGGTTTGTTTGGATTAACTACTGCAAAATGGGGCAGATACCACATGCACTTGTCTTCTGTGTGGTCTTTTTGACATCGTTCTGCGTATCCCTTCTCCAGCAGTCCGTTCACCTGTGCTGTGTATGCTTCTTTAAACGACGGTGATCTGTCCATTTTCTTTTCGATGCCGCGTAGCCGGCTCATAGCCATGTTGTAGCTTGGTGGTAACACTACCTCATCATCCGCCCAAGGTAGTCCCACTTCGAAACGACCATTCACTTGCTTAGCCGTGTTATTGAACATTTCCTTGGCGCGTTCATCCTTTGCGATAGGCTTTCTTTTCATGGAAACCCCTAGCGCGTTAATATCGAAATGTTTCTTGACGAGTTTACTCAGGTCCTCGTCTCGTTCATTCGCTACTGAGTTCTTCTGGATCTCCTGAGCTGTTCGCACGTGTAACACTGTATCATCTTCATCTGTCATAATAACGCTTCTGGGTATAGATCCATGTATTACCCAACCCAATTGTGTGAGTGACGCAGCTGGTTGACCTTTTTTTCCGCACAATAACTTTCGCGTCACTATCAATTCCCAGTGATCGGCACCGATGAGTATGCGCGGTCTGGCATACTCATAACATACGTCCTCTGGTCTAAGCGTACTTAGATGCTTATATTTCAATATGTCGGGCTTCATCACCTGACTGGTCAATTGTAAATTCTTAACCGTCCGTGCTGTAATCGTATGAAAGTCCTTTTGGCTTTTTCCGCGTAACTCGATGCTCGTATTCTGGCTATTCAAAACTCTCTGACTCGACATGACTCCGTGGATATGTAACGCTCTGGTCGGGCCGGGCTACTCCGACCATCCCGGCAATCTCTTCGTCGAAGTGTTATAGTTGACGCCTCATCGAATAACGCGTACGTATTTAATTCCTGGCCGTTCTGTGTCTTAACTACAATAGGACACACTTTCATTAGCACTTGGTAATTGGTGTTACTTGCTGTAGCCGCATTCACGGAATGATCATTCTGAGTCGGTTCGCTTGATGATTCCTTACTCTTTGGTGCGTGTAGTAGCGCATGATGTGATTGACGGCACTCATCCACTCCACATTTCTTCGCTTTACATATGATCCTTCTGTGCTTATTATTTATACACTGGAAACAGACGTGTGCTTCCTTTACCCATTCCCATCGTTGATCCACGGACATAGCCACGAGCTTAGCGCATTTCGTTGTTTCATGTTCGGCTCCGCAACAGTGACACTCGCTCTTTTTTGGTAGCGTCTCTGTTGTAGCATACACGGGAGCTCTGTGGCTACGATTAAATGCCTGCTTTCGGGGTTCCTGTTTCGGTACAGCACGTATGGTTTCCGACGTATTCTTGGAATCGTATGAATATTTTATGGCGTGTTTCGCTTCACGCATACAGAATCGGGACAATGTAATGATTTCTTGTTCTGACTTAGACACACATCCATCTGCATAATCGTACCATTTTGATTTGAGGAATGGGCTAAATTTTTCTACAACTGACTGCATAATCATTGGATTTTGTAGATACCCTTTATTATCAACACAGCTTATCATCGTCACGATGTTTTGCAACTTGATGGCAAATTTGTTTTGTTCGTCAGATGATCCGCCTTGTCGCGGCAACTTCTTTATTTCGTCAAACGCATAATTGATGATCATCTCTGGACGACCAAAACATTGTTCTAATGTTTCCATGATTATTGTTGAATCGGTCGCTGCATACATTAATGACGAAACTGCTTCACGTGCTTCTCCTCGTAAGCATGTCCTGAGTCTAGCTAGATTTTCTGCTGGTGTGAAACCGTAGAGGCTAACAGATTCCATCATGGCCGCTTTAAATGATAACCATTCCCCTTTGGCGCCGCCAAAGATAGGCAAATCTGGCGTACGTCTGGGTATCGGTCTACTTTTGTTCATTTGTCCTAGGGCATCTGCTAGTCGATCAATCGCTCGGTCTTTTGATCGTGTCGGCGTAGGTGATCTAGGACGACGTGGTGTCTCCGTTATGACACAATTTGACGCAATCGGAGGAGTTGGATCCGCCGTCCTCATTGTCAAACGATTCGATGCAATCGGAGGAGGTGGATCTGTAGCCTTTTCTCGTGATGGTGAGCGGTACTTCTCATGGTTTCCTGTACCGACACGTTCGGGCTCTTCGAGCTTCCTCCGTACATCGGTATGCCGAATCCACTCATTGACTTTATATTCCGTGTCTACAGACTCATGGTCGCATATGCTGCCCGATTCTTCTTGTATCATAGCTACATTTACAGCAAGTCTCTTTTTAACGAGTTTTGCCTGAATCTCTGCCAATTCAGTGCAATCTTGAACTCGCTGTAACTGTGCTGCGGCTGCTGCTTTTGCTGATGCTGCTGCTGCTTTTGCTTCTGCTGCTGCTACTGCAGCTGCTTCTGTTTCTGCTTTTGCTTCTATTGCTGTTGCTGCTGCTTCTGCTGCTTGTATCTCTTTTATGAGATTTGTACGAATCTCTGCTAATCTTTCGTCCGCCTCCAGTTCAGCTAACCTAAGACGCGTTGAAGTGCTGGTGGAAGATCGCTGAGAACGCACGGACGAAGCGCGCGATCCTCTGTCTGTAGCGCGGAGCGTAGACAAACGCGTACGACGTGGTATCATGTCGATCGCGGGCGGTGACGGTTCAGTCGAGAACTTATCTTATAGGTTACGTCGGATTCACTCCTCGCGTGGCGCGCATGACTGAGCTGCGGATTCACGGGCACGTCTAACTCAGACGGGGACGCGGGGGGCTTCTCATGGCGTCGCCTCTCAGCCGCTTGACGAGTGCGGACTGGGCTTCTAGACGTCGACATCTTATGGCGCTAATGCCTTTTTTGCAATGTACTAAAAAAACTACTCAAAATAAGTTTTTTGAGATCGCACTTGAGATCGAGCTTGATATCGCACTTGAGATAGAGCTTGAGATCGCACTTGAGATCGAGCCCGAGATCGAGCTTGAGAATGAATTTAAGTTTGTACTTGAGATTGAGCTTGAGATTTAAATTGAGATTGAATTTAAGTTTGAGCTTGAGATTGAGGTTTTAATTGAGATTTAACTTGAGTTTAAACTTGAGATTGAACTTGAGTTTAAGTTTGAGATGTCGACATCTACTTCTTATCTATCTAACGTGGTGAGACGCAACTTACATAAAGACTCGAGACACCGATCGTTTGGCACCGTTAGGTGACCGGCGTTCAAAAGCCGCGGCAAATCTGCCTAAACGTTTTTCTTATAGTCCGTAGTCGCACCGTTGGGTGATGTTGCGTCGTCCTCTTCGCACGTTCGGCGATGTTGAGACGCACTCGGTGCACCGTTCGGTGTTTTTCACACGACGACCTCTTCACTGGGCGTCTCGAGAGCAAATCGTCGCACCGTTGGGTGATGTTGCGTCGTCCTCTTCGCTCGTTCGGCGATCTCGAGACGAACTTGTTGCACCGTTCGGTGTTCTTCACTCGGGGATGTGCCGACGAACTCGTCGCACCATTCGGTGTTTTTCCCTCGACGATCTCGGCGCACCTATGCGGTGTTGGTCCCGGTTCTGATCCTGTCACACCAAATCGTGGTGGAACCCAAGGATCTGATGCCCCAATTCCCTGACAAATCCGGTTGGCTTGAACACGTGATCACTGGCCGACTAGATACAAAACTTTGTATCTTAATCACGTGTTTAACCGGTTTGTGCTGATGGTCACTTTCTTCGAGCTGATCAAATCCGGCTCGAAGGACCAATTTGTGGGGTTCCCAGCTCGTGAGCTTCGACTGTTCCTTTGCAGTGTCGATAACCCAACTACCCAGGTACTTTTCCCCTCAATAAAAACACTTTGTTTAAATGGACTGTATACTATATTGGCATATAACTTTGTATCATAATCACTTATTTATTACACACGTGATCACTGGCCGACTTGATACAATTTCCTGTTTTTATGCGTGAATTCTACTCAACTGAATATTCGAATTAAATACTAAAGACACTGATGTCCGTTCAAGACTTCGGTCTTACCGTATCGAGAGCCATGCATTATAATAATTATTTTGTTCTCTAGCATTGTTCAAATGTCTTATAGATTTTCATTATTTACATAATTTACTTGTGATCTAGTATCGCTACAAAAGTGATTTTATCCTTAAACATTGCCTGCAATGAGGTCTTTCCAATGAATTCACGTTGTTGATACCAGCTTAATCTATCTTAAAGTTATTACACAGTTTATACATAAATTCTCAAAAAAGATATACATTTCTACTTAAAAAGCTTAATTTCTCTCAAATCCCTGTTCTATCGGGTTAGATGATTATACACATATACAATATAAACAATTAGCTTACACAAAAACATAATCTTACCTACTATAAACTACGGGAAATAACCCAAAAACACATAAAAGAAACATATTGATAAACCAAATTAAAACAATATTTCTATTTATACATTTTACCTAAATTTACGTCATCGTCCGCCACAATTTTTAAACAGCGGATAGGAATAATTAAAATGAAAAAAAAAAATTGTTCTTTACGTAAATCAATTAAGTTACTGATTCAGAGTCGCTCCTAAAAATTTGGCAACACCTTGCAAAGTCACCCTGTATAGTGTTGATATATTGCAGCGCCATCAATCCAATTATGTCTGAACTATGTAGATCAGATGCCAGTGCTGCGCTGTTGTCTGCGGTGAGTTGTGACTAATTGTTTGAGTAAAGTACCTTTCCTAGCAGGGCCAATGGTTTGATAAATAGATTTAAGCTTTTCCCATACCAGTCTTGAAGTGGTGCAACCTTTTAATTGCTTTAGCTCGGACGGGAAAATCAGCAGAAATAACTCTGATCTGGCTTGTAAATCTTGCTTACCGAATGCACTTAGGTTATCGTCTTCACTCGGCTGTGGCATCTTTATATCGCCACTGACGTAATCCCATAACTCATTATTAATTAATAAAGCTTGAGCTTGTAGATACCATTTATCATAGTTTGATTTAGATAGTGGCTCGATCATCGAACGGTACGACGTCATTTTGTTTAGCAAAGCTATTGTAATTCCGTTTTGCAGTAACCACGCTCTGCTACAAATTTTTGGGATTTATTTTAAAACGGAATTAACATTTCAATACAGGTACCATCGCGCTCTCTACGGTTAACTTTTCCGACATTCTTCGAATCATGATAGTTTGACAAAATAAATACTTGTCTTTCCATTTCAGCAAACTTACTATTGTGTCACTAATCCGGTAATAGTATTCGCCTCTTCGTACATGTCTGTCTTCTTTTAGCGTTGAAGCGAAGAACTTTCTGTTTGAATTCACAATTCCACGCGTGAAAATTTTGTACTTACTGGACCTGCAATATCAGTATGTAGTAGCTCTCCAATATGTTTTGATCTTGGTCTTGGTACATGGTTGAACGGAAGTCTTGTGGACTTACCCTCATGTCTTGTGGGCCACATGGAATGTTTGAAGATGGTAGTCTCATGATACCTAAATGTTTCCTATTTGCATGACCTAATCTCCTATGCCAAATATCTGATACTGAAAGGCACTTATCAGTCTCATTTGATTTTTTCATGAACTCTACAACATACAACCGTCCACACATCTGACCGTATACCTTTTTATTATTACCATAAATACTCACAGGATTATTATGAAATCTAATAGTATGACCTTTTTCCAACATCTTTTTTACAGATAATAAATTATGTGTCAAACCTTTCAAAATTAAAGAATTTATATTTATATTAAAGTTTTTATAGGTACCTAACCTTTAAATCTCCTCTTTTAGACGCTATCAAATATTCACCATTAGCAACATACACCTTTACCTCTTTTTCTAGAACTTGAATGTTTGTCATATCCTTTTCATAGGACTCCATTATCAGATTTTCTGTTGCACCGGAGTCTATAACAAACTGAGTAACTGCACTATTGTTTACACTACTCAAACATAGTTCACTGTACATTATAAAACCTAACTCTCCTGTTGACTTTTGTGCTTGCTCTGCACTAACACTGGCATGCTGTGACGAACCTCTTGACATACCTCTTCTGCCAAATTGACGACCACCTCTGCGACTGAATCGTCCACGACTTGAACGTTGTTTACAGTATTGAGCAATGTGGCCATTCTTACCATATGAATAACAAATCATGAAAGCCTCTTTTCTAGCAGTAACTGGAACCTGTTCACTATTTTTAATTTCTGCATCAAGCAATCTCGCTTTCACAAAATCGGTACTTAAGGTTTTCTGCGTGCTCATTGTTTATATTGAGGTAATAACATTATCATAAGCTGCTGGCATTTATGATAATAAATAACATATCTCATCTATCTGATCAACTGGAATCCCAATTGCTTGGAGTTCTCCAATGAGTGAGTCAAACTTAAAAAAGAAAACTTATAAAAGAAGTTTTTCGTTTGTGCTACATTTTAACATAATTAGTTGCTTCTTTAACCTTAATTTATTGAATATACTTTTTCGTTCGAAAATGTCTTCCAAGTTCTTAATCATCTCTGCTGCACTTGAGCATGATTTAATAATTTTGATATATTTATCCGTCAGGCATTGCGCTATAACCGAATGTCGGTTATAGCGCAATGCTTACTACTTTTGCATCGTTCAATTTGTACTCTTTTTCCTCCTTTTTAGTTATTTCTTCAGGTTTATTATTAAGGACATTTGCCACGCCCTTTTCTTCCAGAATGAGCTTTAACCTAAATTTCCAATGTCCAAAATTTGCTTTCTCCGTTAGTTTCGGTAATTCTTGCGCCATTTTTCCTTTTATTTTTAACTTTAATTGACATAAAAAAATCTCATTAAGGTGGAGCGTTTGGTTGCCCTGTCCATACAAAATATAATGTTACAATTTTCAATACAGACAACCGTGTTTATTTTTTTTGAGCTATTTTTTCGATTTTATACTAGTAACCGGTCTCGCAATCAAATTTTCAAGCAAAAATATACATTAGATTAGTTATAAAACTATTTTAAAAATCAGACGAAATCTGACACATCCTATGTATGTGTGAGGTTCACTAAAATCTATTTTATCTCGATTTTATAGCGCCACCTACCATATTAGCCACGTTACTTTAAGCTGTAATGGTGACAAGATGGCAACAGTGTCAAGCGATTTAATTAAAATCTTTAAGTGAAATAATTATTAGAACGTAATCTGTCAAATTTTGACAGATGACGTTCTAATAATTATTACGATAAATCTTTGCATAACAAAACCCTCACTTTGCCGCTCCGTCTCAGAAGAGTACATTTGTATATGTCCGTCTCGCTCGACTAGAGCATGCAATTATCCGCCTCATTTTACTATCCGGATATTTCGGATACTTCCAGTTCACTATCCGAATAAATCCGGATAATATGGATAATTCGGATACCCCCTTAGAAATGGGTAAATCAATCAGTCAACTTAAAAATATGTCTTTAATTAACATTTTTAAACACGCACGCTAAGTGCCTCATCAACCATTTATAATTATGAGACGGCATCCACCCTCAATAGTCACCCCGCACGACGCCCAACGAAATGCTCAACAGACAGATCTCAAAGTCTTTAACTCGCGACACACGCCAACAGTTAGTATTAAAGATGCCATTGAGCAGAATAAAGGCTATAAAGTGTTCGCAAGAGATCTGTCTGTTGGGCAGAGCCAACTGACGAAGCTAAAGACTGAGGGTGGCAGAATCATCACATCAAACATGTCGGCTAACCCGACAATATACTGAAGATATCCCGGACATCAGCCTGTACGAGATTAGAATGGCTCTCAAACACCTCAAGAACAACAAGGCGCCTGGGGATGATGGAATTACAGCTGAACTTTTGAAGGTACACCGATCCTTAGGGCCCTTCAGAAACTATTTAATTCCGTCATACTCAAAGGCCGGACGCCGCAAGCATGCCACAGAAGTGTGGTGGTGCTCTTCTTCAAAAAGGGAGATAATTCCCTATTCAAGAATTACAGACCCATCACACTGCTGAGCCATGTTTACAAGTTGTTCTCGAGAGTCATTACAAACCGTCTCGCACGCAGGTTTGACGACTTACAGCTTCTCGAACAAGCCAGTTTCCGAAAAGGCTTTAGCACCATAGACCACATACACACGCGGCGACAAGTTATACAGAAGACCGAGGAGTATAACCAGCCATTATGCTTAGCGTTTGTCGACTATGAGAAAGCTTTGATTCGATTAAAACCTGGGCCGTGCTGAGGTCTCTTCAAAGGTGCCAAATCGACTACCGGTATATTGAGGTGTTAAAGTGTTTGTATGAGAACGCCACCATTTTGGTCCGTCTCCAGGACCAAAACTCGAAACCTATTCAATTGCAGCGAGGCGTGAGACAGGGAGACGTGATATATCCGAAACTGTTCACCGCTGCACTGGAAGACGTCTTCAAACTTCTGGACTGGAACGGATTTGGCATCAATATCAATGGCGAGTACATCACTCACCTTTGATTTGCCGATGATATAGTAGTCATGGCTGAGACCTTGGAAGACCTCAGTACAATGCTCGATGACCTCAGCAGAGTCTCTCAACAAGTGAGAGAAGATAAACATGGATAAGACGAAAATCATGTCGAACGTCCATGTTGCACCCACTCAAGTAAAGATTGGGAATTCTGCACTCGAAGTTGTTGAGTACTATATTTACCTAGGACAGACCATCCAACTAGGTAGGTCCAACTTGAAGAAAGAGGTCAATCGTCGAATTCAACTCGGCTGGGCAGCGTTCGAGAAGCTACGTAATATCTTCTAGTCTCAAATACCGCAGTGTCTCAAGTCGAAAGTCTTCGACCAGTGTGTGTTGCCAGTGATAACTTACGGAGTAGAGACGTGGTCGCTTACGATGGGTCTCATCAGAAGGCTCAAGGTCACCCAAAGAGGAATGGAGAGGGCTATGCTCGGAGTTTCCCTGCGAGATCGAATCAGAAATGATGAGATTCGCAGGCGGACCAAAGTAACCGACATAGCCCGAAGAATTGGCAGAAGAATTAAGTGGCAGTGGGCGGGGCACATCGCTCGTAGAACCGACGGCCGCTGGGGCAGAAGGGTTCTCGAGTGGCGACCACGAACCGGAAGACTCAAGTTGGGCATGCCTCCCACAAGATGGACCAATGAACTTGTGAGGGTCGCGGGAAACCGCTGGATGCGGGTAGCGCAAGACCGGCCATCGTGGAGATCCTTAGGGGAGGCTTTTGTCCAGCAGTGGACGTCTTTCAGCTGACATGATGACGATGTAAAATGTTGTAATATTTGAGTGATTTTGATGTAATCCAATTAAAAATTAGTATGCTATATTAATAAAGTAACTATTCGTTTTATTCGTTTTATCCGGATAGTAAATCGAATAATATCCGAATACTAAAATCGACGGATATCCGGATAATTCGGATATCCGAATATCCGGATAGCATGCCCTACGCTCGACTCAAGGAGATACGACGAGCGCTTCGTTCGTTGTCCTTGTAGGAATTCTTTTCAATTTATTGGAGTTGTACTGAATTTTAAGTTAGCTTATGCATGCAGCTTTGCCTGTGTGAATTTTTGTATTTTATGAATTAAGTTAAATTAAATATGGTGATTCTGTTTATCGAATACAGGTATATACTAATACCTAAGAGAATAATATACATAAAGTTGATGTTACATTTATTATTTAAAGAACTTACTCATTTTTGTTAATCTACGAAATTTAAAAATATTCTAACATTTCAGTATGACCTACCAAGAGTTTTTCTTAAATAAATTTTCAATATCATCAGAAAATAGTCATTTTTAATCATTATACTTCAGGCTTCGTCCTCGAGATTAGCACATATTCACTTGTAGTACCGCCCAGGATTCGCCACTTATACACTGAATTTGAGGGTACTTTGATTTTTTTTGTCTACTCCTGCCTATTGCTCAGTCACTTTAGTCATTCGCTTTTTAGTGTTCGCCACGAACGCACGTGTCGTCTTACAGTGTTCTAAGTACCTTTTATTGCGTTTAAAAATGTCTAAATGTAACAAGTGACGACGATTATGAGAATTCTTATAAAAGTTTAAAAATTGGAAAGGAAAGTACGACGTCGGTGACGTAGTCGGAGTAGATCGAGATCATCGTATGAACGTAATCATAATGATATTGAAGAAATGAACTTCTTTGGTTTGCGTACTTCTCTTTGGAGCTGTACTACCTACTAGTTAGTTTTGCGAACAGTACTTTGGTCTGTTTCTTAACTAATCAAATGAAAATATTTGATTGCTATTTTATCACAACGTTCATCAACACTATCGTGAAAATGGACGGCGCCCCTGAATGCCAGCAAGACGTGCTACGGTCAGCAAAACGCAGTGTCTACACTGGATGGGATGATAAGTGATATGCAATCGATATTGCAGGTATGCCTGTGATCTATTTTGTGCCATCTTATAATGTCCCGGATAACACGTGGGGTTATCTACTCATTATCTCATGGTCATTGTTCAGCAATGAATTTGCAATTAGCCACGTACAGAAGTAAATGGTATTGCGGGTATGCCTGTGGGCTACTTCGTGCCATTATATAATGTCCCGGATGACACGTGGGGTTATCTGTTCATTATTTAATACCTTCTCATGCATCACTTCCTTGGGTAAGTACAATGCAGTTATTTCTACTCAAAATGTCAGTGTACTAAGGTTATTGGTATTGCGGGTATGCCTGTGGGCTACTTCGTATCATTATATAATTTTCCGGATAACACTTGGGGTTGTCTGTTAATTATTCGATACCTTCTCATAACTTCCTTGAGTAAGTACAATGCAGTTATTCACACTCAAAAATGTTATTGTGCAAAGGTAAATTGTATTGCCGGTATGCCTGTTGGCTACTTTATGTAATGTCCCGGATAATCTTGTGGGGTTATCTCTTCATTATTTAATATCTACTTATCGCTCATTGGATAATATGAAATTATTTGCGCTCAAAATATTATTTTATTGGTATTATGGGTATGCCGATGGGCTACTTCGTGCCATTATGTAATGTTCTGGATAACTTGAGAGATAATTTGTTAATTATCTTACCATTGTTTAACATTGAGATTATGCAATAAACCATGCACAAAATAATATTTATACCTATAGAGCCATCCAGTATAAACCTATTTTGCATAGCTATTAACAGTACCATCATTTGGCTATAGATTGCGTCGCTCCTAGTACACTATTGAGCAAGTTGTCAGCACCTCTAGTACATCCCAGAGGAAGGTTTTTAAGCAAACTTGTTGAAAGTTTGGGCATTAATCTAACAATACCTAGGTAAATTTAAATACAAAAAACTTTGTACCCACGTACAAAGCACCGTGCTTTGAAAAGATCTAAAGTGCCGCATGCCCTGTCAGATTCTACGCAAAAAATAAATTCTAGGTCTTCCTATAATAATATGTTTTGTGTGCCTGTGCCTTTTTATCTTTTTCATTCGGGCGTAGCGCCTCTGCATGCCTGACCACTAGAGGGCCGGGCATATCCGCGGGAGTGGACTCCCACATATGTAGACGCAAATTGACTGCTATGCGGCGACGGTTGCAATGTTATGACGACTGCCATGTGGCGGCGGTTGCCATGTTGTAGCGACTGCCATGCGGCGGCAGCTTATGGTGATAAAAACTTACGTTCAAGTGACACGGCTAGAAGCGGCCAACTTTCCCAAGGCCTCCTATGTCGTAGCACGCGGAGACCCAAGCGCTCCTACGAGTGACCAATCGACCGCGGTAAGCTGCTCTTCCATCAATAATGCTATAATGCTAATTAGTCATAACATTTCGTTAAAATTAATATTAGTATTATTATTATTTCAAAAATGAATAATAAGGGTTGATAAAACCAGTTTCAGAGCAAGTAGTCAAAGCTCTTTTAGAAACAACGCTCAGCAACGAAACTCCGCCAAAAAACTGGGACGGTTTGCATACAGCTCCCAAGTCGATTGTGACAGCAAATTTACAAATATGTGCCATCGGCAGGGTTGAGGCGTGATCAGTTTTGAGACCTTTTCGCTTGCAGCCAGTAATCATAGTTTGCCCTGTCCATTGTTGACAATAAAACTGTCTCTTGTAAAATCTTTTGTTTAGATTATTTACTGACAATGACTATCTACTATTTTATGACAAGCGCATTGTCTGGTTATATTGTGTGAGACACAGATAGCTGCTGGTCACTGCACGCAAAATACACCCTTGGGGTGATCATGCTTCAACTTTGTCGATGGTACTTGCAAACCATTGCAGAGTCAACAAGTGCACCGCATTTTTCACTGCGTAGCCAATTTCTATCACCAGTGGCAACTTATAACTAAACCTGTCATACATGAATTGTTATAAATTCATTTGTATAGGCCGATAATACAACAACAGCTCTGTTTCGAAATGGGTAATTACTTATGACAGTCCCTGGGATACCTAATATTTTTTATGAGTTGTTTGGGAACCGCGTCCCTTTATCGAGCAAACGTGTCATATAATTTCAAGTCCACCGCCGATTTAATATCGATGGGTACAATATCAACTTGCAACCATGTTAATAACTTCTTGATATTTTTTCTTGAAACAAAACCAAATGACAAAATGAAGTTAATAGTAATACCAACTTATCTATTTTAAAACAAAAATAGATTAAACGTGTGAAATGTTTATTTTTACAATTTGGTTGGAAAATAATATACCAAATCATTGTTACGCCATTTGGTCTCAACACAACACATGTGTTTACGAAGATATCTCAACTATGGGGTAGACTGAGCGTGCAGCCAGTAGACTACCGAGGAACTACTAATCAGGAAGTCACAAAAATTGTAACAATATTGTGAAAAACATACCGTTTGGCATGATTGGATTGACCATACTTGTTATGTAGGAATGCAGAAATGTTGTCTAAATTTTATGGCTCTTTTAAGTTCTTGGAATTTCGAAACATGATGAATATATTCGGATAAAGAATAGCAGCAATAAGAAGACCATTTAAAAAGTAACTTATTACTTTGGTATCCCAGTATTGACTTTAAATAATAACCGCAAATGTCTGAAATTTTATTTATCCTGACTGAAAAATTTATGCAATTAATGCATTTACCCTAGATATTTTTATTTTTTATTTTATTTCTACGCTCTAAAAGCGTGACATATAAAATGATCTCGGACCAAGCACAAGCTATATTATAATCCACGTGAAAATATATATTACGATAACATGTTTCTCCTCCCCAGCGCAAGCAGTATCCACTTAAAGTTTACTCTGGTGGCCGCCATATTACCAGGACGGCAAATTTATATAATAATAGTATGTCAACTACTGCAGTGACTAAATAAATGCTTGCTTGTTTGGCTTATAAATATAAACAACCGTTTATATAAGAGTTTAGACAGAAAGCTATCAACTTTCCATGTGGTTTCATCCGCTGTCTTATTTTACAATTTAAAAAAAAAAAAAAAAAAAAAAAA
This sequence comes from Tethea ocularis, assembly GCA_963555595.1. Taxonomy (NCBI): domain Eukaryota; kingdom Metazoa; phylum Arthropoda; class Insecta; order Lepidoptera; family Drepanidae; genus Tethea; species Tethea ocularis. The sequence goes on from OY741975.1 coordinate 5,516,702, forward strand.
ATATATATATATATATATATATATATTATTAATTGAAAGTAATGTAATAATAATAATAAGAAAGACCCTTTCTTTGCCTATGTCATTAAGGGACTTGAGTACAGATGTTTAAGTTGCAGTTTCAGCTACGTATACTTCTATGGGTTACATTTTTTACGTATGAATGAATGAAATACATAATACATCAATTCCGGATGTAATAACTTTTTATTTACTAAAGTGTACAACGAAGTTGTAAAATATAGAACCATGATAGTATCAGGTTTTTGCACTCGTAGATCTTATGTAAGTAACTCTTATCATGTAGATACTTCACTTGCCCTATTTCCATACATATAAAATATTTTAACATTAAGTTGCTTATTAGTCTATACCACAGGTGTATACCAACAGCCGTATTTGACAGCCGGTTCTCTTCTGGGCTTTGTGTGCTTACCACCGTCGGCCGCGTCATCGCGGGCCGCGGTGAGATTGTGATCAAGCCTATACATGATAAACAACATAAATAAAAATACAATTATATTATTAGTTATAGTAAGTTGAACGAAAATTCAATTGACTCTTACTTGGCGTTTTATGCAGTTTTTCCATTATTAATTTCTATTTTAAAATTTTGGTATTCAAATGACCCTAATTTTTTTTATTAGCAGGTGCCTTTATTGTGGTATTTTATTGGGTACCAATACAGTGCAAAATGGTAATGGTACACAGACTGGTAAATCAGTGGATTTAAAATCTTTAAAAGGACTGCTAGATCGACATAAATGGATATGGTGCGCACAGCATACGACAGTTTGTCGTCCCTCCCTACTGCATTCCAGCTTGAGGTTAATCTAGATATAACGAAAACAACGGGATTATCTGGGTTGCACCTTTTTTTCTTGTAATATACTTTTGAATAATAATTCAGATCATTTTTGTAACAATTAATATATATTGCCTATAAACACAACAAATTTGGCATATATTGAAAAACGCTATAGCGTTAAATTGCTTTTAATTAATTAATAGGAATAAAGTATGTATATATTTTAGACTATGCTTACCCTGATTTGTGTTAAGCTACCGGGTACTAAGTAAATTACTTTCATAAATAACTAAATTTTATAGTTAAACATTTCACAAGAACTCTAAACATCTACAAGTGAATATGTGCTAATCTCGAGGACGAAGCCTGAAGTATAATTAATGATTAAACGAACTTACCTGTACGTGAAGTTCTATCATAATTATACGAAGGCTTCGTCCGAAGAGATTAGCATCCCTCCCTCCCTTAAAAAACTTACCGTTGTTCGGTTTACCTGCCCAATGTTTGTGAAATGTTATTTAATCTCAACTAAATGACTAAAGTGACTGAGCAATAGGCAGGAGTAGACAAAAAAAATCAAAGTACCCTCAAATTCAGTGTATAAGTGGCGAATCCTGGGCGGTACTACAAGTGAATATGTGCTAATCTCTTCGGACGAAGCCTTCGTATAATTATGATAGAACTTCACGTACAGGTAAGTTCGTTTAATCATTAATTATTACATTTCTTTTCTTTTTTACAAACAAACTGCGTTAATTTTATTTTACATATTATGATATTGCTTATAAATATTTAATATACCTAGTTACATATAACGTGTTAGGTAACGCAAACTGTAACCTTGCAACAGCAGTAAAACATATTACTAAGCTGCAACAAAGTTGTGAAACAATATAATCAGGTAATGCCTCATTAGCCTAATCCGTCGTCAAGAACAGTTGTCACGTATTTTCTCATTTTACGACTTTTTAATCGATATTATATTTAAAATCCAGAGAAGTATATGATTTAGTTAGCCTTGTACAATTTTATTACTTTTCCTGGAGCCAATGCTGATTACGCGGCTACTAATATATAAAGGGAAACCACACCACCTAACATCATTCTGTTGCGACTCCTCTCCGTGTTAAGAGTTATCACTTATTAAGCTATTTGTATCTTACAAGTAAATTAAAAGTCTAACTACAACCACAAAAGGAGTTTCACTTCCTTCAAAGTCTGCGGTAATTTATCACTTCTCAACAGTCAGATTCAAAACCCCTCCAAGCGACGAGTTTTGTACCTACCTACATAAAATCAAATAGGTAGGTACGGAGCTTCGATGTTCGTACAAGGGATTCGTTCAAAAACAGATTCTATTGAAAAATATTAACTTGTTAGTTGGTTCATAATTATTATGTTGGTTGGTTTTAAATAATTTATAAACGCACGCGGCGTTTGATCGCGCTGTGACGTCACGAGTCCCAAGTTGCTCGCCGGCCGGTTTGAGAGCGCACTGTAGTAAACCCTACCTCATAAGGTAACAACATGGGACTAGTTTCTGATGGTGTATAGTAAAAAAATACTCTTAAAAAAACAGGGTTGCGGGGGCGCAACCTGGAGGGTTTTGAGGAATGGGTAGTTAAGCGGTCCCTTTTTTTGGTGCATTTTACCTCATCGAGTAACAACTTGAGACCTAGCCCATTCGATAGAAGTCATCGAAAAACGTATAAAAAAAGTTGGTTGCCTCATCCTATCCTGGCACTTTCTGAAATCGGCCAGATTTTAGGGTGCTGAAAAATGACCGATTTAACCTCATCGAGTAACAACATGCCACTAATGCCATTCGATAGCTTAGATAAGCCCGATGATAAAAATATAAGGTTGCGTGACCTCAGCCTGGAGGATTTTTAGTCGGCCAGGTTTTATGTCGGATTTACGAAGTCAAAATATATGGAAGAAATGCAATTAATTTCACATTATTTTTATCTTTGTAGAATATTTTGGATATTTATCTGACAAGTGACGTATGGTGATCAAAAGAGTGAGATGGAGGACACTATAACATTGATTTAGTTAAACAGCGTTTATGAATAAGAGGGCTAAAGTTTATCTCCCCATTCACTATGAACTTGAAGTTTGGTGATATTTTTTTATACCTAATGTCACCACAGTTGATAGATTAATTTCCTATCAAAATGTATGGCATTTTTTTTTCGATTTGTGACTTTTCTAATACCATAACCTAATTTGGCCCCTTAGAGCTTTTTGTTCCTTCTCGGAGACAGGTTTGATTAAGATAATATAAATTATTTGAAAAATCACCGATTTCTCGCTGACTGTAATTTTTTTTCAAATCCTGCAAATGCCGATAGCAATAACTTACAAAATCCGGACAAGTGCGAGTCTGACTCGCGCATCGAGGGTTCCGTAATTTTCTATGTTACTCTAAATATATAGGTTTTCGTGTAATTAATAGGTAAAGAACTATTTTCTGTATTCTTTTCAAAATTTTTGGTCCAGTAGTTTCAGAGAGAAGTGGGGATTCGCTTATTTTCTTAAATAACTTAAAAACTATTCGTCTTAAAATTCTAAAAGAAATATTATATTTGATATCCTCACAACGAGCCCTTTTATTTGATATGTCACAGAAAATAGTTTGCAAAACTTTTGTCCCACTTCGCCAGTAGGAACAATACAAGCAAGCTGTCTGAAAATAACCAAAACTCACAATAAGAAATATAAATAAACGCATTTAGGGCTACATTCGCCAAAACATCCGGATTGAACGTTAAGTTCGTCATTATTGCCGTTTGAACAATTTTGTCCCCTCCCCATACATAGAGATGAGTCGCGGTCATCGCGATAACTACAATAATGTTTATAATCACTTTGGTATACCAAAAAAATTGTGATTATAAACATAATTGTAACTACCAAACATTTTAAGGTTTTCTGAACCTTTGCTGCAAGTTATGCTTCTTACCAAATTTCAAAATTCTATGTCAACGGTAAGTAGCCATTAGATTTTGATTCCCTTGCAAGTAGTTACAAAATATGCGGTATAAATGGTTGTACCTTTGCGTTTTGCGTTGACTTAGAAATTAGTTTTTTTTTTTCACAGTTTTATGGCAATTAGACCTAAGTCTTTGATATGCATTTCAACTTGATACCTCTAAGCGTTCATGAGGAAATGGTTATAATTATTAAAAAAAATATATGTGATGTTACAAAAACTTTAAGGATTTCGATTTTTAACATAAGCTTCCGTTATCCGTAAAGTTTGAGTCACAAGAATTGACAATTTCAAAGAAAAAAATTCTAGTGTTTTTGTAATTTTTAAAGGGAATTTTAGAAATTTCTCCCTTGCTACCACCGGACCATGAACACTGACAAAGAAAATTCTTGGAGAAAAATATATCCAGTAGTTTGTATGCGCACGTCGTGCCGCTAGCCACTTTAGATGAGCACAACAATGATAATGTTTTGGAAAGCTTCTTTTTTGTGGCCTTATCAGCTAGATCCATTTCCATCATTTCAAATTGCTGCTGGTTTTCAATGGGCTCTATAGAAAAACTTTCATTCTCTTCTTCCGTTCTTAATTGGTCTTGCAGCAATGTAACATTTACTGGTATTTCCTTCTCCTGAGATATTGATGCTTTTGTTTCCTCCAATTGTATTGTTAAGGAAGCCAGCTTAAGTGCTATTTTTTTTTATTTTCCACGACTACATTAAGCTTTTCTAACATCGCGGCTTGATTAGCAATCACAGTTTGTATATCTTCTGAGTTGAATACCTGAATCGTGTCTTGCTGCTAACAAAATACATTTGTTGTTAAAGTGCGACTGTCGCTGGCCTAAATGATTAAATCGACCTATTCGTAGAACAAAGTTACATCTGCCAAATGCCTACTTTAGAGGAGAGCGATTTGAAGTTTGACTTGCACAAATTTTGTCCTAACTTTTTTCATAATTAGTTTAGAGAATTGATACTTTAACCAACCTATTAAAACATTACTATGCGTTTATTGATACCATATTTATATAAATAAACCCCGTTTTTTGGAATTTAAAGGGTCTCATGTGCACATATGACGTTTTTTTGCGGATCTTTCAGTCGCAAGCTGGGTCATATATACACAAGTAACCTTATTCTTGGGAAACGTGATAGTAATAATGGGTTTTATATCTACATGTAACTTTGTTTTATGTAAAAACTGATCGTCTTAGGGTCTTATGTGATTGAAACGAAGTGTTAATGAAATAAAACGTTTATTATCAAGAAATATAAATGTTACATAATTATATTTATTTTTATTACTTTCAAATCACAACCCGTTTATTATTTTTATACGTAACTAGATAGTACTTACCTAATAAAATTATATACCTAATACTATTTTTGGTACTGTTATAGGAACAAGATTAATTATCAGTTCTTATATTATTAAAGTCGACATCAACAAATATGGTTAGTTCATCACAATAATAGGTAATACTAAAATAAAATATAGATAAAATTAAATTCAAAATCAATAAAATGGTAAGTTATTAATAAAATTGCACACAGGTTACATTATTTTTATAGTACCTACTATCACAAACAGTCATAAAGACCGCATAATTCTCAAGTACTTAAAGTATTAGGTAATTACCCAAGGTGTAAATTCGTCTATTCCTAAAAAAAATCAGTCATCTTCATTATCGCAATTATTATCATTATTGTCATTTACGCTACAAGGAAGAGACCTGAAAAAGTCAGCATACTGGGAAGGTATAATTCCCAAATCAACCAAACTTATCAGATCTTTATGTTTATCTTTAGACAAACCGATTGTTTGTTTATATGCCAACTCTACATTTGGTAATGTTGTTATGGTACTGCGGTGGATATTGGAGCATAATGACACAGTTTTGTACTCAATTTCATCATGATCACACTTATACAATAACTTATTCGGTTCTGACCCATTAACATAGATCTCTTTCACGCTGTTCCATGATACTTTATCCCTTTTTGTGTTTTTGGACCAAATCTTGTTATTAACGTGCATTTTCAGGTCAAAAAAATTGTTTTGCGTCATGTTTCGAACTTCGTAAGGGTCTCCTGTGCATTTAGCCCATCTAACAAGCAGACGCCATTCTTCTGGAGTATATATCGTTTTTTTTTCAGCTCCCCGTTCGATCATAGCGTGCACGCTGTCTCCTTCATTTTGCGTGTGACCCTTCTCCAGAAATCTGTGTCTTATAGACACGTTAAATTTTTTGGCACAGTAGGTGTAAAGAAAGAACACAAAACGATTTCTGTTCTGCCCAGCGCAGTTATCTGAATAGAATCTGAACTCCTTTACGCCTTTTCTAACATTTTGGTCAATAAAATCTAGCAAGCAGCTACCTACCTCATTAGCGCCTCTTTTGGCCACCGTTTCGTCCCACATATAACAAACGGCACTCTTAGACCCCATATCAAAAATAGTGAAGTTCAAGCAAGACAATTTTCGCTTGTAATAAAATACACTGACCTGTCCATGCGGGCATGATAAAACTTTTTGAAAGTCAAAAACGGCCGTCAAGGTCGTACCGTTCGATCTAATAGCTTCACGTTTGTCAAGGTTTGCTAAGACTGCCGTCTAGGTACAGTTTCGTTGAAGTTTTGCGAACATAGTGAGATTCAATAGGAGCAAAAGATCGGACATGGTCACACACACTTTTAACAGTGTCTGGTAAGGTTACTACCTGATTATGATTAGCATGGCGTCCTCTCTTATCTTCTTCGATAATGCAACTGCCATCGTATTTTCCCCAAGCTGTTTTAATAATCTTCCCACTAACAGATAAGGTATTTAAGAACATTGTCTTGCAGACACTAGCTGTCTCACTCTGGAACTCCTCAGAAATAGGATTCGATAAGGGCAAAAGGTATTTGAATGTAAATTTTCGATTGGTTGGTACATCGCGATTTAAACATCTATGCTTAGGCTCCTTTTTCGTGTATTTAACTACAAATGCCCATTGTTTTTCTCGGCTTCCCAAACACCAGAACTTTTGGAAACAGTCGTACCTTTGGTCGTGAGATATTTTTTTATGGCACTGATTTCTGCAGGCACACGGCTTACCCAAAGTCTTATCGTTGACCACTTTACCTCTTTTGGTTACATAGCTTTTTCCAATATTTTTAAGGCATTTTCTTTTTACGTCAGACCATTCAGATTTGCAACGGACACGTTTCTTTGTCCTTTTTTTGGGAGGAGTAGAACGTTCATCATTACTTGAATCGTTAGGTGCACTAGAAGCGTTAGTAATTGATGGTGACCGAGTCCAGTGTTCATAATCATGTATTGAACAAAAAGTGTCATGGCAATCCTTGTGTAAATTTACTGGAGAAGGCATGGGAGTCGGGATATTCATTGTTGAAATTGAAGGCAAATCACCAAAGCTTAAAGCGGGGGAATTTTCGAAGCTGGATGGAACTTCGAGTGCAAAAGGCGTCAGTTCATTTGTATTTGCAGGCGATAGTGGAGTTAATTCGCTGTCTTTTGAGGGAATTTCAGCACTATTACAATCGGCAATGGAATCAGCGTTGTTTCTTGAAAGAATTGATGTTTCATCATTTGCTGGTTTTGGTGGGGATGTTTGATCAAGTTTTGGAGAGTTTTCAGGTACATATAGATGGGATGTTGTAATCACTTCGTCGTCACCTGAAGGTTTTGGCGTAGATGATTCATCGCCTTTTAGAGGTTTTTGACCAGAAGCTGAGACATCTGATGTACCAAAAACGTCTTCCCATACCTCAGGTATATCTCGTTGAATGTTGTCAGCTCCATGTGGCAGGCGATGGAATATAAGCTTCACGATTTTCCACGTCATTCTCTGCGGGCAAAGAATAATGTACCTCAATTAAAACTTCCACCAAAAAACAAATATAAAACAAAACAAAATAAATAAGCGTCTAATACTTAATAAATTGGTCTATTTTAGTAATAAATGCAAAAATAAGTTATTTATTTTCAGGCTTTCATGCTCATTCCCAGTTGGAAGAAAGGTATATCTTAGTTTCTTCCCAAGAACAAAGTCACATGTACACATAGACCACACAATTTGAAAATATTTTCCTAAGAACAAAGTCACATGTGCACTTAGAACCACATAGTTTAACAATATTTACCAAGAACAAAGTAACTTGTTAACGTAAGTATCTGATTTTACGGTCATTTCAATAATTGAAAAAACACGATATTTAAATGATAAATTTAATATTTCAATCATTTATTTACAATAAACTTATTTTCCGTAGAACAAAGTTCTATGTGTACGTAGGACCGCTTATATTTACTTTTTCATTTAATAATTTAAGTAACAAAAAAAACAAAACATATGCGGTATATAAGCTATGTTTATGCTATAATGTACCTATAATATCCAATATTCCTTGATTTGTGTTTGCGGATTCCATCGTTACACTGTTTATTGAATCTGGTGGCTGAGATAAAATGCGTAACATACGCCTAGAACGTGTGTTTTTCATTTTCTGTATAGTTTCTTAAAAATTAACATGTAAAATATGCGATAGTTTATCGTAATCAGGTACACAAACAAAGCGTGCGCACAGCCGTCTTTCCACCCGACAAAGGTACGACTGACGATGTAACCGACGCGCGCGGCTCTTTCGCGCCTGTCTCAAGGATACTAGTGCTGCTGCACCTTTGTCCTTCGGAGGAATAAGCAACATGTAACTTTGTTCGACCAGTATCTTCGGATTAAAATAACTTTTCAAAATTTTTATTTAACTAGTTAAAAATATAGGTAATTGTAGACATAAAAATACAATAAAAGTGATTTGGGTTCAAAGTCACATATAGCTTTGTTCTACGGATAGGTCGAAATAAGCACATAAATTTAATTTGTGACGCAAGCACATATTGAGTATTAGTTAGGTACCTACTACGTAACAGATACATTCCTTTCCTGCTAATAATTTACCTATACCTATTCTGGTTACTATAAACTTTAATTATACTTCATTGCTTCATCCTCGAGATTAGAGAACAATTTGTAGTTTCACGTAACGACTCGCTAATCAATCACTAAGTAAAAGCCACTTTTAAAACTATTTATGCTAAATATAAGTTTTTACGCTGTTATCCCCAACAGCGATCTGTATAGTCTGTGCCCGTGAGTAAATCATTCGCGTTTCTAGTGCTACGCTGGTCACCACGTATTTTTTCTACCCGGTGTTTGTAAGTTCTGTTCTAATTGTGATTGCCCTTTATATATTTAAAATCATGCCGAGAAGAAGATTTGAAGATGAAGACGAATATATTTGTAGAAAGATGAGAAAACTACAGAGGCGCTTACGGCGTTCCCGACGCACTCCAACTAGTAACAGTTACGAGCCCGCCATAGCTTCACCGGTACCATCGTTACCTGAAGGTAGAGCCATATTTTAAATTGTTGAGTGAAATTATTATATTTACAAATACCAAAGCGTAGTAAATGACTATAGCAAGGTATATAATTTTGTAAATACCTACTCCCTATCCTCGTACAAATACTAATGCAGAGTCTGTTCGACTATTGCGGTGTGTATAATTTTGTACAAGGTACCTACCAAACTACCAATCGTAGTTTCTTTTTTATATATTTTTAAATAACCTCTTATCCACCGAAGAAGGAAAAATATATAAGAACCAGTTAAAACATGTACTAAGACATTATTGTACAGAATATTACAGACGACTATAACAATGTTGGTCTCATAACGTTAACTATCATGTTAAATACAATTGTTTCCAGATGGTCTTGAACCGCTGATATTGGCACCGGTCCGGAGAAGATATGGTCTTGGAACATATTCCTGAAACGGAACCTCTGCCAGAATCATCGGTTTCTGTTCCAGGACTATCAGCTCCCAATCCAGAACCATCCGGACTGACTATAAATTCGGGAATATCGGAACCTATCCCAGTAGCACCCGAATCCATTCCGGAAGAAAATTTAGATGAGGAGATACTAGAGTTGCTCGGTGCAACTCCTACAAAAAAGAAAAAATTTGGGCAAAGCATTCAAAAAGATCTTGCACTTCGATGGGAGCACATCACTACTTCAGGTCTTTCAAAGGAAGTCAGAAAGGATCTTCTAGAAAAGCATCTCATTCCCGAAAACTGTTTGAAATTAGCAGCTCCAATATTGAATGCAGAAATTAAAGCTGCTCTTACAGACACATTGATAGGTAAGGACAAGGCAATAGAAAATAAACAAAATCAGCTTGGATCTGCCATTTCTTGCATTGGAGAAGCATTGACCAAGTTATTCAGCTTAAATCAAAAAGAGGTATCTGTGATTAAGCCACTTCTAGAAGCTGCTCAAATTATGTGCGATCTCCAGTTTGCAGATTCGATGAAGCGCAGAAGTTTTATATGTGCCTCAATTAAAAAAGAAATCAAGGCTCAACTCTATGAGACTGAGATTGACTCACACTTATTCGGGGAGAAGTTGGCCGAAACACTGAAAGCAGCAAAGGCTATTAATAAGTCCGGATCGGAAATCAAAGTGACTACCCCACGACCTCCGCTGCGGCCTTTAAACATGAAACCTCCACTGGCGAACAGCAGGCAGCCAGCCAAGAGGTCACAGCCGCCTGCAGTACAGCCGCGTGCATTTGCCCCGCCCGCGCCGCCACCAGCTCCTCGCCGCCGCGCGCCCGCCCATCTACCGCCACAGCCGCCGCCACCACCACCACAGCGCTCGCAGCAACGCCATTACCAGCGCCGGTAGATATGGTACGTTACTCAGGTCGTTTATCCTTGTTTTATCAACAAATGGCGACAAATTACGAATGATCCCGTAATTTTATCATGGATACAAGGGTATGTTATACCTTTCTATAAGCCTGTAGTACAGACAAATATTCCACATCCACCAAACCTATCAATTATAGAGATAGAAAAATATAGAGAAGCTATAAATGACCTTTTCGAAACTGGTGCCATTTCTGAATGTTCCTCATGTACAGGAGAATTTTTATCAAGTTATTTTTTGATAAAAAAGAAAAACGGTAAACACCGATTTATATTAAATTTAATCATTAAATAAATTTATAAAAAAAAAACATTTTAAGCTAGAGGATTTAAGGACAACATTAAAAATTGTTTCTAAAGGTTATTTTATGGCATCCCTTGATTTAAAAAATGCTTATTTTCTCATTTCAGTTTGTGAAATGTATAAAAAATATTTAAGATTCAGATGGCAAGGAAAAACTTATGAAGCATGGGGGTAGCATGCGAAGGAGATACCGCAAATGGCCAGTGGAATATTGATGAAGCCAGTAAACATATTAATTATCTGGAACTTTTAGCAGCATATTTTGGTTTAAAAATATTTGCGGCAAATTTGAATAACTGCCAAATTTTGTTAAGAATTGATAACTGCTATTTCGTATATCAATCGCATGGGAGGAGTCAGGTTTCCCCATCTTAATAAATTAACCAAGGATATATGGAGTTTTTGCGAAATTAGAAACATATTTATTTTTGCATCCTATATCAGCTCTCAAGATAACGAAATAGCAGACGCGGAATCTAGGCGTTCGCATCCTGACATAGAATGGGAATTGAGTGATCATGCTTTTAATATTTTAAAAAAGTCTTGTTTTGAACCTGAAATAGATCTCTTTGCAACTAGGTTAAACACTAAATGTGCTAAGTTTGTATCATGGCACAGAGACCCTGAAGCTTTTGCGATTAACGCTTTCACAATTAATTGGAGTAATATGTCATTTTACGCTTTCCCTCCTTTCTCAGTAATAGCAAAAGTACTGAGAAAAATTATCACCGACAAGGCCGAAGGCATAGTAGTAGCGCCTTATTGGCCTACGCAAGCTTGGTTTCCTTTGTTTAATAAATTGCTCTCATCTGAACTTATCATTCTTGAGCCTATTAATAAGATATTATTATCTACTCCCAACAGTATGGCGTCGCTACCGAAACTCAAGCTTATGGCAGGGAAGTTATCCGGAAAGCCTATTTGCGAAGAGGTGTACCACTGAATTCAGTAGATATTATTTGTTCATCACTCTCTGAAAACTCTTTAAAACAGTATTCAGTAGTTTTTAAGCGATGGTTTCTCTTTTGTAATACACATAATATTGATTGTTACTCAGCGTCCATTCCAAACATCATATATTTTTTAACAGAAATATTTAATTCAGGAACCCAATACAGTACTTTAAACAGCTATCGTTCTGCATTATCTCTCATAATAGGTTCTAGAGTAGCTTCTGATGATAGAATAATTAGAATTTTTAAAGGTTTTTATAGGCTTCGTCCACCTACACCTAAATACAACATTACCTGGGATACTTCTGTAGTACTTGAATACTTAGCAAACCTCTATCCTAATGACACATTGTCCATAGAACAGATTTCGAAGAAAATTGTAACCTTATTAGCACTTATTACTGCTCATGGAGTACAAACATTGTCTTTGATAAAAGTTAAAAATATTGAAATATATGATAATAAATTATGTATAAAGATTCCGGATATTATAAAAACATCTCGCACTACAGCCGTGTTTAAATATACCTTTTTATGAATCAAGGCCAGCAATTTGTCCTGCAAAAACATTATTAGATTATTTAAATGTAACAAAGAATTTAAGGGATATCAATAATGAATATTTGTTGATTAGTTTATTTAAGAAGCCTTATAATAATATATGTAGCCAAACCATAAGCAGGTGGTTAAAGAATATCTTATCTGAAAGTGGAATTGACACTTCAGTATTCTCTGCTCATTCCACTCGGCATGCTAGCACCTCTGCTGCTAGCAGATCAGGTATAAATATTGATGTAATTAGGAGTACTGCCGGATGGAGTGGGACATCTGAGGTCTTTGGTAAATTCTACCAGAGAAACATTATAAATAATAATTCAAGTGAATTTGCATTAGCAATATTGCACAACAATATTACTAATAATGATAATTAATTCTGGTATTCTTTTGTTTTTTGGAATAAATTGCATTACATAAATTTTGTTCCTGTATTGCTATAAGACTGATTGTTGCTGTTTGCTCATTTATGATAATATTGTAATTTTTTGTTTCTCCATAATTAAAATAATAATTTCATACTTCTCTCAAAGTCTACAAATTGTTCTCTAATCTCGAGGATGAAGCAATGAAGTATAATTAATGATTAAACGAACTTACCATAAGTGACGTTCTATCATAATTATATGAATGCTTCATCCGAAGAGATTAGCTCCCACCCAACCCTCAAACCATATAAAAATGAAATATTATTTAAATTATGTTATATTTACTTTAAACTAAATGATTTACTCACGGGCACAGACTATACAGATCGCTGTTGGGGATAACAGCGTAAAAACTTATATTTAGCTTAAATAGTTTTAAAAGTGGCTTTTACTTAGTAGTTGATTAGCGAGTCGTTACGTGAAACTACAAATTGTTCTCTAATCTCTTCGGATGAAGCATTCATATAATTATGATAGAACGTCACTTATGGTAAGTTCGTTTAATCATTAATTATTGTGAAGTATCGTTTAATAGCTGGATCTTAAGTCATAACTTACTACAGACTTACAACATCAAACAAAAATCTTTCCAATTGTGTCAAATCTTGCGCCAATGCGTCGAAATTTATTTGACGCATAAATTGCATGTTCAGCTGCAAATCCGATAAGATTGTCCATTGGGATATTATTGTCACTCAAAACTTTTTTAATATGTTGGTGTAGCTTTTCAGCAGTAGCCTCTTCAAGGGGTATAAGACAAACAAATGCATCCTCAACTTTGTTTTCAAAAAAACGTGCTAATATGCATAAATGCTTAACACATCCTCTATCTGTACTTTCATCGACAATTAAAGAAAATTTAAGTTTTTGTAACTTTTCTATTATCTGTTTTGCAGTTAAGCCTGTCACATTTTTTACAATAGCTGTAGTTTTTGTTCTGTCGCAACTAATACTTTTTGCGATTTGTGAATCCGGACACACGTTTTTTATCAATTGTGGCAAGTGTTCCATCACGTTCATGGGAATATTATGTTCAGCTATAAACGCTGCGAGCAAAATCTCTCCTCTTTTGACTGGTTCGATATTTTTGTTTGAAAATAAATCTGACAATAATGTTTGCGAGCTAGATCCACCAGGACTTGAATTTTGGTGTTTGTTTGTTTTCGCGTGTCTAAAGAGATCATTCTTTCCAGCACTTCCAACTGAAAGATCTGTATTACAAAATTTACAGAAAGCAAAATAATCACCTTTATTACTAGGTCTCAACCACGCCTTATATGAATAATCTTCCATCCAGTTCCGATTAAACTTTTGCATCACTCTGGGTTTTTTAGATGCCATAATGGTTCACAAAAACACAATCAATATGAATATTAAAATTAAGTAAAAGTTTGTACCTATGTTATTAATAATTATTGACGTATTTTACGCACGCACTACAAGACGAATGCGAGAGTGCGATGCGAGAGTACCTTGGAAAGCACGCAGAACTGGGGGATTTCCCGAGCAGAGCGATTGAAACTTATAATGCTGCCATAATAAAAATTAACGTTGTTTGTGAAAAAAATAAATTAACCATAAAGAATAGGATCATACATTGGTGTGTGTAATGTAACGCGATCTAAGTCATTTATTTTGATCATATTTTAAGTTGAGGTAATTTAATCAATAGAGTTAGAAAATTCTATATGAAAATCTGTATCCAGTGATAATCTGTATCACACATCGAAAATCTGTATAAATACGGAGAAATCTGTATATATGGCAACACTGGGTCCGTCGCACGTCGGCCGATAGGATAGCGAGGCGAGGTGTGTCAAAGGCGAGGAGGGGGGTGCTCCCGCGCCTCACCTCATAGGCGTACATTACACGGTCATGCAAGCGTCAATCATTTCCATCAATCATGAAAGATGGTTGAATGACGGAATTTTATCGCCTACAATTTTCGTCATGCAAACGTCAATAATCGCATTAGACGAGTCGGTTTTTCGTCAATCAAAATTTTGACTGTGGCAAAACTGACAGCAAAACCTATCGTGTAATGTTCGCCATAGACTTATACTCTGACAGCACTTAGATCGCGCGCATACTGTAGGTATTTAGGTACCTTACCTAAGTTTTTCATTTCACAATGACCACAATGTTTAAAAGTTTAAAAAGTTTTACCTAATTATGTCTACTTTGGTCGAGAAAACTTAACATACGCTACGTACATGATTAACATACGCTAATCCAAAAAATATAGGATGATGTGATTATGATGAGGCTTAATCCGCGGATCCCTAAAATTCCTGCAGCGTTTATCGGTTCACTGATGATTACTTACAGTTATTTGCGTACATGTTACCCATTATCAAGCTTTACTTGAATCTGTAGCTGACTTGTGTAACACAAGAACCACTCGTTACAGCTCGTTACTGATTCATGTACCACGAGTGGACCCTTAAACAGCTCATGCCGTTTGTTTGAGGTTAATACAGTACACATTGCTTGTCTGCCATTTTTTAACGTATATAGTTATGTGGTATACACCCACCTTAACAAGTTATATGTCATGCATTCGCCTTAACATTCCTTGAACACTAAAGTAGAACGTGTTAGCTTATCAATAGGCAAGTCCTTTGTTAAATATTAAATACTTATAATTTATTAATCATAAATTAGATCATGGAAAACTATATGTCACGTACACGCTATTAACGCAGGTTGTTACGATCTTTTTGACGACTTGTTTTCTCTAAATTTCCGTAACTAATCCTCTACCGCCTATTGGCTAAGGTACCGGATCATTAGGAATATAAAAGTGCAGCTGCGTCTGCAGAGGATCATTCGATCACCACCCTCCGTCTATAGAGACTACTCTGTATTTCCCTACCTAAGTTTTAATATATTTCTTCTAACCCAAGTATATAATTTCATTTATCAACGCAATCCCTAGTAAAGTCAGTGTCTATAAGAAGTCATCCCGTCGGTTTTTTCGTCCCCTCAGATATTTTATTGAGGATCCTGGAAACAACTAAGACTTCGTGACATAGCGAGACATAGCACAATCTGTACAGAGCATAGTCAGACGACGAAGATCGGATCAGGAGGATCCATATGACAACCGAATTGTCTTTCCTTCCTTAACAAATTACTACCCTCAAAATCTACAAAGAGATTTCAGCGAGTTACATCGACTGGAGTCCGCAGACTCTAATTTAAAGGAGCATTATTTTAATAAGTTGAAACTTTCGGGTCTCCCTTGTTTTACCGAAAAGAAATTGCCAAATTATCACTTCCCAAACAAATTTTCGCATAACTTCATTTGCCAAATTATTACTTACCAAACAATCTCTTTACAAATAATTGTTACGAAAACCTATGTTTGGCAAGTGAACGTTTGAACAATAACTTGTTCACCAACTAGTACTTTTACCATTTTTTATCTAGTCAAATATTTCAGTTGGTATAACATATTTTACGCAAAATTAAATAAGCCCAATATTTGGTGTCGTCAGTTTTAAACTTACCATTTGTGTTTAGTCGATTGCGTAGCCAATGACAAAAATTTTGCATCTATATGTTAGTTGCACAGATTATACAAATTAAATTACAATGTGTAAATAAGTGGGTAGTAGGTAAATCATAAATGTCGCGCGATGTGGGTAAGTCATGCAAAACACTATCACTGTGTTTTGTAGCGGAAGTTTATTGAGATTGTTACGATATATTATTTTGTAGATAATTGTTGTTAAAAGTATAACGTAAATAAAGTTTACGATGAGTGAATGTAGTGATGAGTGTGAAATTTTTAAATCTACACGAGGTTGTGTAAAGTTGTTTCGAAACGGATTTACATATGAAAATAATAACAAAGTGAATGATACCTATTATTGGTACTGTGAGTACAGGAAAAATAAATTGTTTAAATGTACTGCATCCCAACAAACTACACTAAAAGATGGGATTCATAAGGTATTAAAGAGCAATGAAATTCACAATCATGAACCAAATCCTGGGAGAAAAATAACCAGTGACCTTATAGAAAAGATCAAAAGTGAGGTTTCATCTGGAACAAAAATATGCAAAATAATACAAAATAACAAAGCAAATGCTCCTTTGGACGTTGTAGATAACTTGCCTTCAACTTCGGCTCTAAAGCAGAGGATGTATCGACTACGAAAAAAACAAGAAGTAACAATAGAACCAACTGATGTACATTTCCAGCTAAATTTATCACAAACATCTATCAAGGGTGTAAATTTCATAATAAAAGATAAAACTTATGATGAAAATAGAAGAATATTGGTAATGTCAACACTAAGTTTAATGACCACTTTAAGTCACAGTTCATACTGGATTTTAGACGGAACCTTTAAAGTGGCACCAAATATCTTTAAACAATTATACACTATACATGGCAATGTATTATCTGATAACAATAAAACATTTCCACTTTGTTTTTGTATGTGTACCAACAAGGATAAACGTACGTATGACTTAATGTTCGAATTAATAATGCAATACGGAAATGAAAATAATATTGACATGACGCCAAAAGTCTGTATATTAGATTTCGAAAAGGCAGCCATTTCAAGCATAAGATCTAACTTTGAAGACGTTTTATTACAAGGGTGCTTTTTCCACTTGGGACAAATTCTAAACAGGTAATAATAATGTTATTATAATTATATTATTTCTCTCGATAGCCTCCTAAAAATAATCTCTTTTTTCCATACTTTTTTCTATATAATCTAGTCGTTTCTGGCACTCGCCGGCCGCTGCCGCGGCACCGCTCGCTACGCTCGCTCGGCTCGTGCGTAGGTGGTCACAGTTTTAACCTAACCTAACCTAACCATTTTTTTTAAATTAATAACCTACTGTAACTAGTTCCATAAATAACCTATTGTCCATAAATTTGACTTGTTTCAGACAAATTCAAGCACATAAGCTTACAAAGAAATACGCAAATGACATCAAATTTAACAAACAAGTAAAATGTTTACTGGCTTTAAGTTATTTGCCAGAAAATGAAATCATTCTATATTTTAACAAGCTAATAGAAGGTATAGAAGATTCTGATTGGAAGCAAATCGCGAATTGGTTTGACGAAAATTATGTTAGCGGATCATGGAACACGCAACCGAAGTATCCACCAAGCTTTTGGAGTTGCCATGTTGTAAACGAAAGACAAATACCTAGAACTTCAAACTCAGCTGAGGCGTGGCATCGTAGAATAAACATTCTCATTGATAAACACCACCCTGGAGTGTATCGCTTAATTAAAGAATTAATAAATGAAGTTTCTTCAAATTTAGCTGACATTGAGATTATACTATCAGGTGAACCGCCACAAAAAAAGAAAAAAAAATATATGGATAAAGACGACAGAATTAATCGAGTTCTGCAACACAAGTCTGAATACTCCGAAATAAATCTGCTAATGTCCATTGCAAAAAATTTAAAATTGTAAGTTACAAATATTTTGTACTAGCTTTTGCTATTTTGTACTCGCGTTAATAAATGATTACCTATATTAAAATAAAATTGCATTTTTAATTATACAATTCCCAAAAAAATCTTATTTTTGCCTTTATATTTTTTGTCATAACAATTCATTTGACTAAACGTTTATTGTCTAAATATTGTTTGCTGTAATAAATCATTTGATTAAAGACCAAAAACCTTAATGACATTATCCTTGGTAACAATCTGCCAAGTAAACATTTGACCAAATGAAAATGTGCGTACTAAAATTATTCCAAATATTACATTGGTATAAAAAAAGGTTGCTAAAATTTGTTTGGGTAATGAAAATTTGGCAAAATCTTTTCGGCAAAACGGCAGGATCCCGAAACTTTCATTTTAGAACTCGAGTAAATTTATTTTATGTGTTCAATTTATGTGTACAACTCATATGTTTAACTTAAATAGTTAACTTATATTATTCCGAAAGTGAAAAAAAACGTTTTAGGATATATACAGATTTTATATTATCGAATCAAAAAAATATTCGATATTAATAAAATAATTTAAAGCGCGAAAAAAAAAATAGTAGCCTGATCAACTACTTCAATGAACAGAAACCAATCTGAAACTCCGCAGAGGAATCCTTCAGACCCTCCAATTTTTAATCCTTCGGACATTAATATCTCTTATCTGTTACGTAATATAATAGAACAATTAAATCAAGCTATTTATTGCGTAAACACTATGAATTTACCTTCCAGATATATAATTGGTGTTTCATCAGATTATATAAGGTTTTAATTTTCTTTTGCGAATTTCTTTTTCTGAATCATTTCATAGTGTGTGTGTTGTGTTTTTGTATTTCAGATATTTTTAATTTAAGTTACAATTAAATAAGCGAATAAAATTGCTAGCGCACTTTTCTTTTAATTCATTACTTAATTAATTTCTTGTAACATTTAAATTTCAACAATGAATTTCTTATCCCAAGTTGCCAGTGCAGCTCAAAATGAATTAAATACCGCTGCCGAGCAAGCTTCAGCTACGGTTAGTCGCGAAGCAGAGAATGCTGTCAATCAATTAGCGGAACGTGTAGTTCACCAGCTAGGTGTGACTCAAGATTCCAATTCTCAAGAGTCTACTATACCAGACTATCGTCACATGCCTCCCTTAGGACATTTAGATGATTTCGAAGTTAGTGGTCGACCTTCGTACTCGCCGGAACATTCTATCCAATACGAGCATGCTAATGAAGGACCAGGAGAAGATGTAGTAGGAAGTCAGCATAGACCTGAACCTAATGCAGCATCTCATCCTCATCCACTACTTACTCGCGATATAACTACCATTTATACCTTACCCACGGATCTAGTTAAACTGATTCCATCTTATGACGGTAATACAAAATTGTTAAATTTATTTATTCGAAAATGTGAGTATGTCATACAGTTATACAGTAATTCAACATTACCAACCCAACATCAATACGTTATGCAAGTTATAACAAGTAGACTAACCGGTAAGGCAGCCGCGTTAATCAGTGAATTAGATTGCGTTTTTGTCGAATGGCAAACCTTAAAAACGGCTTTAATCCAACATTTTGGTGACCAACGATCAGAAGAATGCCTCAAATTAGAACTTGAATCCATGGCTATCAAACCTAATGAGAGCCACAAAGATTTTTGCGAACGCATTCAAAATGCACGCAGTTACTTATTTTCAAAAATAATTTGCACTAATGATCGGCAAACTCAACAAACCAAAATGTCAATTTACGAAAATACCGCATTGCAAGTGTTCTTATATAATTTAACTCCAGATCTAATTAGAGAAGTAAGGAGCAGAAAACCGCAATCTTTAGAGGAAGCCTTACGTATTGTCCTCGAGGAAAATAATTTCCAAACCATATTCTCTATGCGCAATAAATTGCACCAACCAAAGAATAAACCAGTAGTACAACCAAACCTCAACAACCCAATAAACCTCAACAATATTTCCAACCGAGATTTAGTTTCCCTAAACCTCCAAGACCCTATGGATTCTTACAAAACGAGGATGTCAAAAACTTCCAAATGTACGAACCCATACAAAATATACGATACAAAGCAGACCAAAGGAATCAAGCTAAATTTCAAGGTCAGCAACCCCATTATAATAGTCTCCAAATTTTTTATCAAAGACATGTTTCTAACACTAATGTACGCCCTTATAATCCAGAATTTGCCCAACAGAATAGAATATTTTCTACATATTATAACAATCCTAAACCGAGACGATTTCTTACCCTTGACCAGATTTCGTATCGTCCAAAACAAAATAAGATAAATTATCATACTACTACTCAGTCTAATACGCAAGATGACTCTCAACCTAGTACCTCAGGTTTAGAAAATAAAAATTTTCAAGTAACCGCCTCAAAACCTCAAACAAAGAAGTAGAATTTAACTCTCAACTTCCATTCATTATAATCCCTGATATTAACGCAAAGTTTCTAATTGACACAGGAAGCACCAAATCCTTCATGAGTCATGAACTTATGCTGAAACATTTCAAAAAATATAAAATCTTCGAACCATTCAATGTAATCAGTACACATGCCGTAACTGAGCATAGTGATGTAATTTATATACCCATTCCTAAAATATTTGGTAAAACATTTCCACTTAAATTCTATATCTATGACATTAACGATTCCTTCGATGGATTAGTAGGCATGGATTTATTGAATAAACTCAATGCAACTATTGATTTTGAAAATCATATTTTGTTAACACCATCTATTAAAATCCCTATTACCTTTCAAAATGAAAAGTTATAGAACTCGAACCAAGGTCATTTTTTTTTTTTTTTTTTTACTCTGTATAGGCCTGTGTTTGACCACAATCTCACCGTGGTTAGTGATGATGTGGCCGATGATGGAAAGCACAAAGCCTAGAAGGGAACTGGCTCTCAAGTACAGCTGTCGGAACACACCGAAAGGTGCTTGGCGACAGAATTTCAACTTGAGGGTGGTAGCCAGCCAGGCGGGTACTACAAAGTGCCCTACCACCGTGCTATGGCTTCTTCACGATGTTTTCCTTCACCGAAAGCTCAAGCTCATTGTAGGATTCGAACCCGGGACCTTCGTCTCGGCATCCGACGTCACTACCACTGAGCTATCATCGCCTTAAAAACCGAGCAAAGAGTAACTATTCCCACCGAACTTTTTAATGGAGAAGCTTTATTAGAATTCACAGAATTTTACCCAGGCGTAAGAATGCCTAGAGCATTAGTTAATTGTAAAAATAGATTTGCCTCCACTATAATTCAAAATACAACCGAGGATCAAATCAATTTAAAAATAACTAAACCTTTTAAAACTACAATATTTCATGGAACTTTATGCAAACTTAACTATATTAAAACAAGTAATGATACACTTTTAATAGAAAATCTTAATAAACTACGTTTAGATCACATGAACAGTGAGGAAAAGGACTTAATTTCAAAATTATGCTACGAATATAGAGACATCTTATATCATGAAGATATACCGTTAACGTTCACACATGAGATTAAACATTTCATTCGTACTAAGAACGAAGATCTAATTTACGTACAACCATACAGACAATCACCGAAACAAGCCGAGGAAATAAAAGACCAAGTTGATAAACTATTAAAAAATAATATCATCAAGCCTAGTTTTTCGCCATGGAGCGCACCTGTCCATTTAATTCCTAAGAAGCCTGATGCATCTATGGAACAAAGTTATAGAATGGTTATCGACTATAGAAAACTTAATGAAATAACTATAGACGATAAATACCCACTTCCAAATATCAATGACATTTTTGACAAATTAGGCAATAGCTCTTATTTTAGCACGTTAGATTTGTCTTCTGGATATCATCAAATTGAAATAAATGATTCCGATAAACCAAAAACTGCCTTTAGCACACAGTTCGGACATTACGAATTTCAACGGATGCCATTTGGTTTAAAAACGGCACCCGCCACATTCCAACGAGCAATGGATAACATTCTCAAAGGACTACAAGGAATCCATTGTCTCATTTATTTAGACGACATTGTCATTTTCTCATCTAGATGAACATCTCCATAAACTTAGAAAAGTATTTCAAACCCTTAGACAGTCCAATCTAAAAGTTCAGCTTAATAAATCTGAATTTCTCCGAAAGGAAGTTCTTTACCTTGGACATACAATTACTCCCGCAGGTTTAAAACCCAACGAAGATAAAGTTAAATCAATTTTAAATTATCCCATACCTAAAAACGCTAAACAAATTAAATCATTCTTAGGTCTAATAGGTTATTCGTTTCATACCAGATTTCGCTAAAATTACGAAACCGATGACACAACTTTTAAAGAAAGATGCAAAATTCACTATTTCAGATAAATTTCGAGAATCTTTCCAAACATGCAAAAGTTTACTCACTAATTCACATTTACTTCAATACCCAGATTTTTCAAAACCTTTTATCTTAACGACCGATGCTTCAAATGTAGCATTAGGAGCCGTATTATCACAAGGAAATATAGGTAGTGATAAACCAATCGCCTATGCAAGTCGAACATTGTCTGATACCGAATCAAAGTACAGTACAATTGAGAAAGAACTTCTAGCCATTATATGGGCTACTACTACTAAACACTTTAGACCATATTTATATTATACGGTAACAAATTCCTAATCTTTACAGATCATAGACCCCTTGCTTGGATGTATTCTTTAAAAGAACCGAATTCCAAATTAACTAGATGGAGATTAAAACTACAAGAATATAGTTTTGAAGTAATCTATAAGAGTGGCAAACAGAACACAGACGCTGATTGCCTCTCCCGTATTAATTTAAATATTTTAAACGTTACAAATGATAACGACAATTCAATTTCACACACGCATGCTATTGATTATGATTCCGATTCAGAAAGAACTATGTCAGCATACGATTCTGACAATGATAGTAATTCAGTAACAAACAATTTGAACAATTCAATTATTCCAATTCTCGACGAACCCATCGATATAAAATCAAATCAAATTGACTGATTTACCCTTGGTATAAAAATGAATATAAAATAATCGACTTATCAAATGGTAAAAAGAAAATAACTAAAGTATTCATTTCTTCAGATTCCAATATTATCAAAGATTTCCTTAAAACATTTATTAACATAGATAAAACTTACTTTTTATATTTCCATTCAAATGAATTAAGATCCCATTTCAATTCCATTGTAGCTAATTTATTTGACAGGAATAAAATATCACTGTATGAGTGTTCTAAAAGGATAACAATCCTAGAAGACGAAACGGAACAGAGAAATATTACATTAAAAACACATGAAGGTAAAACTTGTCATCGTGGCATTAAAGAAACAATAAGCAGGTTAATACGTAATTATTATTGGTCAGGAATGCAAGAAACCGTTTCTGCTATCATAAACTCCTGTGAAATATGTAAACGCATGAAATATGACAGAAGACCGATAAAATCTTTAATTGAGCTTACACAAACTCAACAAAAGCCATTCGAAGAGTTATTTATCGATTTATTTAAAATAGAAAACGTTACTTACCTTACAGTTATCGATTCATTCAGCAAACTAGCACAAGCAATCCCACTTGAAAATAGATCTACACCAGAAGTAGTGAAAGCTTTATTTAAATACTTCTCATATTATGGAACCCCATTAAAAATTAGTAGTGACCCTGGATCTGAATTTAACAACAACTTAATTAAAGAACTATTATCATTATATAAAATTGATATGCATATTGAAACAACTAACAATCCAAATTCCATGGGAATGATAGAACGATTCCATAGCACTATTTATTGAAATATTCAGTTTAGCTAAATATGAAAAAAAAATACAGATGTTTCAAATACCATGATTTTTTCAGTTTGTGCATACAATAACACTATTCACTCCACAACTGGATTAACCCCATTCGAGACAGTATTTGGTCACACAGATTCCAGAAGTGTTTTTAACATAGATTTCGAAAAGCAATTCATGCAACAATTAGTTAGAGATCATGCAAAAAGAACTAAGTTATTATACAAAAACCTCTCTCAAAAAATGTTTGAATCAAAGGAAAGTAATAGAAACAGATTAATTTCAAAGTTAGGAAATTCTATCCCAAGTACTAGTATGAACGTAGGAGATACAATTTATACAAAGCTAAACGAAAATCGAAAGATGCACCAAGATTTGAAAAAGCGACAGTAACCGGAAAAATTTACAGAAATGTCATACCCGTACAGATACGAAACAGAGATACAAAAGTCCCAATTAAGAATGTTAAAAATCCAACGAAACAATAATAGTAATTCTGTAATATTAGATACAAAAATAGTATCATAAATTAAATGGTTTCTGAAAATAAATGAAAGAATAATATGAATAATAAAGGGAAACCCCGTAAGTGTACCCGGGTGGATTATATTAAAAGAATAGGACCTATCCAAATGATCTTATTGGATGTCGTAAGAGGCGACTAACAGATTAATTAAAAGGGGAATAACCCTTTGCAAAAATAGGTTTCGTATAATTCCTAGTAACAGGTCTCGTATAAATCCTTATGCAAAACTTTTGGTAGCAATAATGCCCTTACTATCTTTATATTTTATCTTATATGTTATGTATTAAAATTTCCTTGTATCCAATGGATCTGCTAACCATTCAAATTAATATCAGTGTTACTTATCAAAATTGATAAAATTTGAAAATGTAATATGTGAAGTGAAGTGTTTTTTTAAGCAGTAAAATCAGTGATAAGTGCAATTGAAAGACATTAGAGTGAACTTTAATATAAGAGGTGATGGTTAATATTACTTTAATTATAAGATTTTAATGATAACTATTTAATAAGGATAACTTTTTGTATCACATAAGAGATAAGAATTTATAATTTTTGATATAGCAAATACAAAAGTATCACATGAATTTATAACATATTTTATATAGCAAATGAGGATTTCTTTAATGTAAACTAACATTTTTAGATTTAACATTTTAAATTGTTTCACTGCGTAGTCCGCAAACGAATTGGTCGCGTATATTTTCCTCCAGAACGGCCTTAAACTCGCAATGTTTTGATAGCCTTTTAAGTTCCGATATATAATGTAATATACTCTCTCCTACGTTCTGCCTGCGTTGTCGAAATCTGTATCGTTCCGTCATGAAAGATGGCTTGGGCTGTAGATGGTTGCCCATTATTTCGACTACATCTGCGTAATCTTTTTCACTCGGCTTCTGGGGACTTATTAAGTTGCTCAGCAATTCATATGCTTCGTCTCCCATAGCGGCGATTAGTGTAGGAAGCCACAATTCCTCACTTACTTGATTAACTTTGAAAAACATTTGCGCTCGCTCCTCATACATCTTCCAATTTCCCGACGATATATTAAACTCGGCCAACTTTCCAATCGGCATAATGGCGTATTTTTTTTTTAACTTTTATTTTAATATAAATGATTATTTAATCCTCGTTCGCCAAATGAAGAGTCTTACATATTATGTTTAATGAAACGCAAAATTACCCTGAAAGAGTTTATTCTCAACTGCAAAGATAATTTAATACTACGTTTTCAACTGACTCCATCTTAGATCGAGTTGCCAGGCAGAGACAAAATAAATATACTTAATACGTAAAGGGCTCTATACACTACAAATGCCAACAACAATTATTTAGGTAACAACTAATATAAATCCTAAATAAGTTTTTTAGACATGTGGGCTGCAAATACAAAAAAATATTATGTTAAGCCCTAGTATGTACCCTCACTCTGATATAAAAGTCTTAGATTATGTCAGTGCATGAGACTATATACCTCTAGCCACAATAAAGAATAATAAATTATAATAACAAGCTAACCTTGTTCAATAAAGATTATTTATTTTTAAAGCAAAATCTAAAACCGATTCAAATGCCACTTTTGGGATATTCCAAACTAACCTAAACATTTAAATAAGTTGAAATAAATTCATACCCATTGGTGCCTCCACAGTGAGTGCAAGTGGCCTGCTTGCACTTGTGACAGGAACTTCTACCAAATCCTGTGCAATACATATTTGTTAAATCCAAATATATTAAATTTTAAAAATACTTGATTTATTAAATACTAGCTGTCCCCCGCGGTTTCACCCGCGTTCCCGAGGTTCATGATTTCCCGGGATAAAAAGTAGCCTATGTTCTTCTCCATAACATATACTATCTGCGTGCCAAATTTCATCGCGATCGGTTGCGAGGTTTAAGCGGGAAAGCGTAACAGACAGACAGACTTTGTCTTTCGCATTTATAATATTAGTAGGGATTATAAATTTAAAGAAACCCCCAAAACTCACAAATTGGAGTTAATTTTAAAACGGCTGAGCGGATTTTATTGAAACATTACATTGATTCCCCCCCCCGTACCCCAGTGACGCTTACATGGAGCCTACATCGCATGCTGGCTAGCTGAGCGCGGTGAGCGACAACCACGCGACTTTTTTCTAATACTTGCATTTTTAAACTCGTGATATCTTCCGAATGAAATGTCCGAATTGAATAATTCAAAAAGTTATAAAAAGGTATTAAATCCGTCTTGAATATAAAGTAATTTATTTTGATGAGGATTAATACCAAGGTACAAATGAAGAGCCTTTTCAAGAGCCGGCATATATAAATTAATATTTTAGAATAAAAACCTGCTTACTGTGACATAACTATAATATTTAGACATATGCTGTCGCGACACTTTTTGTAGATAATGATGAGTTCTGCAAAGTCGTAGTAAATGATTTTGTTCTATCATCAATAGTTTTCGCAGCGCACGCGACGTAAGGAATTTTTCAGGTCATTTTTTTACACCTTATGTTACATTATTGGAGTTTTAGTAAGGATCCCTAATTTTTTTTAAAATATAATATAGCCTATGTTACTCGGGGATAATGTAGCTTTCCAAAGGTGAAAGAATTTTTGAAATCGGTCCAGTAGTTTCGGAGCCTATTCATTACAAACAAACAAACAAACAAACAAACAAACAAACAAATCTTTCCTCTTTATAATATTAGTATAGATTATCCGAGTTATAAAACTGAAATGTAGACATATAGATACTAAAGATTACAAGCTAACTCTACATATTGTACATAGGTATCAGTAGAAAAAATAAAATAAATAAGTATGTACTATACTAGTATGTATGTAAGTACATGTACTTACTTGTTTATGTTATTTACATCATCCATACTTTATTTTTAATATAATTCAAAATTGAATCTGTCTGTTTACTATGTTTACATGGCTTAGCTAATGAATCATTTTTAATGACAACTGGTAGAGGGATAACATGACACTGGACACTTAACCATGTAAGTGAATTTCCATTCACGTGGTAAACCTCATGGAAAAAATAGTGAATAAATAAAAAAAATTGTATATGCAAACATAGAGCAGTAGGTAATTAATAATTAAATATGAAGAACAATTTATTAATAGTTTAATTATTTACCTTAAGATATTCTGAATAAGTCTATTTCCAAAAAGAGTCTGACTGATAGTTTAACATATATGTTGGCAAATTATTCAGAGTCAGTAAAATATTAAACATGTGTGTACATACATTACAAAATCATAGATACAATTATTCACCATTGTAGAAAGAAAACAAGGACCATGATCCTACATTCTATACTACTACTACTATCTACATGTATAAAACTATACTATATTATAAACTACAATTTCTATGAAAATAATACCTTTTTAAGTATCTAGCTATTTATAAAGAAAAACTAATGCTTAGTTTATACATAATATACTTAACATAAATAGTACCATATAATTAAATCCTACTTCCTACTAAGTATCTTAATAATACTATTGTAATGTAGAAATGTGGATTTTTAGATAATTGTGACTCAATCACAAATCAACAAAAAAATGGATTTGGATAAAATTTGACACATAGATCACACCCTGGAGTAAATGTAGGATGACTTTTTATCCAAGGAAAACATAAGATCCCTCAGGAACATAGGTGAAACCGCAAGGTATATTAGATAGTTCTTGGGATGTCTACCTATCATGGTACTGATTTACCAATACTTTTAAAATATTACCAACTTGTGCCAAAAACCCAGCTTCTTGAATGGAGGTCAGACCGGTAGCAGCCTGCTCTCCAATGATCTGAAGGACTCTCTCCTCCAGATCTGTTAGTACCGCTTTTGATGCAGGGCCACCACCGCTGCCAACCATGGAGCGCCTTATTTTCGCGGCTTTTTTTTTCGTGTTATTTTTAAGATCACTCCAGACCTATGATACGATGAAATAGCAATGAATAGTCTATTTAATATGTGGGCAAGGATAATTATTAATTAATTAAGTACTTACCGATCGAAAAAAAAACATAATCAATACAAACTAATCCAAACAACTAACATTGCGCCACTGTCGTCGTTTCTAGAGTCACCTGTCCTATCACAGTTTAGAGCGTTTGTTAACTCCTCCCACTTCTTCAAACACCACTGACGCCCTCGTGATCCGCCAGAAGTATAGTATAAAGAAGAGGGAGTAGGCTATCTCCGGCCCAATTCGCGATATAATTGCCTACTGTCTTAGGGTTGTCACTTTTAGCTAAATATTAGGCGCGGCTGTTCGCGCTTCGCTAGCAACCGTATGAACAGCGGCAACGTCAAGTCGCGGTCGCGGAATTTGTTGTTATGATTCGAACTTTGTTTTATATGTATTTGATTTACTATTAGCACGGCTGGCCAGCTCCATACATTTCAGAATTAGTATAGATTTGACACCAATAGATGTCGCTACGAACATCGTTTGAACCATGTTTGAACTAATTGAAAACTAATTCTCAATAAAAACGCAATTAAATCACTTAAAATTCAGCATATTGTATAAAAATAAATTACTGGGGTTCATTTATTAATAAATTTTTTAAATTAGTTTATAAAACACGTAAATAATATTTTTTTCTTGAAGCGATTAATATTACCTACATCTTTCGGACAAAGCAAACAAATCTTTACTTGTTACTATTGAATTTACACAGATGGCGTAAGCTCGGAACGCTTGCATACGTCGTACAAATGCTGGATAGGTAGGTACCTATACCAATATGACCAATTTTACTTGTACGCTTGTACCTAAGGGTGATCGTTATATTATGTAGCAGAATATAAAATTTAATATATATAAATAGCTACATAGCGTATTATTTATAAAATGAGAAGCTAGCTATAGATAAATAACAATTTTTTCCATTTCAATTTTAATAAGCTCCACCTATTTACAGGCTCTGGAAATTTTTCAACTCCAAATTCAACAGCAACTAGCGCCAAACTATTCATTGAGTAATTATCAATAATGTTTTAAAAAATATGCAATAGATGGCGTGACACGGTGCTAGCATTAACTCAATTTGACCAAAAATATCGCTCGCGGCCACGCGGCGCGATCATTGCGCTGTGATGATATTAGTTTCGTTACTTGCTACTACGCGGCGCTTCACACATCAAAGTGATTTATGTTTGTGTTTAGTTATATAACAATTTCGTTAGATTGGCAACGCCGTTCTGAATCGTCTCGCCTGCTATTGGCTGCTACGTCGTTCGAATATATTCGAAGTGACTACTAACTAGATAGCATAGCAAGTAAGGTAGTGCGTTATATTCGCTCGTTCGAATAAGACGCGTGTACGTGATTCTTGCGCGAGTCGAATGAACGAGTGATATACCTACTGTACGAGTGTTTTTGTTCGGAGTCAATTACGTTACGTAGTATATATAAATATTTTTTTTTGTTTATTGAGTGTAAGTTTACGTTTAGTTTAAGGTTGTAAATTATATATTAGGTTAGTTTAGTTATTGTTTAATTAAAATGCGTCGCGTGGGCGAAGTTTGGAACCATTTCGTTGTAGTAGATGATCTAAAAGGCTGAGTGTAAATAGTGTAAAAATAAACTTTAATTTAAAACAACTGTGATGAACTTAAAAAAAACATTTAAAGCATTTGATTATTTATGAAACAATGTGCAGGAATGCAAGTATTGCTAGCGCGATATTTAGGCAATAATATGCTCGATGAATTTGACCCTGTAAAAATATATTACCGCATATAAAAAAACATGTTATTCTTTTGTAGTATAACGTTGTAATCCATTTTTAAAATATAGCCGTTCTGAACACCTCTACTTGTACCTACAGTCCACGCGCGAGCTCCGATAGGAATATGGCACAGAGTAATACGTACATTCAAGGTAAGCCGCGAAATTCAAATTTTATTACGTTTTGCAATTCGTGTGTTTATCAACATGTGATTCGCACCAAGAATGGAAATGAATGGAAGAAGAATTTATTTACTGATAAATAGCAAAAGATATCATCAATATATTTCTCCAAGTTATATTTGTGGGATATATACCTATACCACTATTTTACAAATATAACTCGGTGAAATATTATGTTGATGATTTCTTTGCCCAGTTGCTCTACGAAAACAAGTAGGTACCTACCAACATTTATTTCACGACCAAATGCATTGTAAAACATGTGAGATTTGTGTGCAACAAACCTCGATATTTATTTAAAGAAATTTTATTTATTTAAGAATTTTATTATGTTTATGCACATATTTTTAACCGACTTAAAAAAAGGAGATTCTCAGTTTGACTCGTATGTTTGTCCGCGATTATCGTGCGTTCGGCTGGACCGATTTTGATGTGGTTTTCAGAAAAGTATTTGTTACATTCTGGAGAAGGTTTTGTTCCTACAACAAATGGATACCCCGTGACGTCATCCGCATCCGTCATCCGCAATCCGTTATTAAATATTAAAGTAACGTTATATTATACCGCTAGTTGTATTCTTTGATGTGATGTGATGATGGAAGGTACAACGCTAATATGTTTATCCTAAGTCAGTGACAAATCTTGAGAGTAATTCATTATTGCACATCAGAAACTGAAATTGAAAGATAAACCGAACCGTCTTCAAAATACAAAAAATCATAGATAAGAACTCGATGTGACAGTTTTTAAGTCAGAGGGAAATTTTGGGGAAATGAAATCCTTGGGGAAAAATTAAACGTCCACAATGAGTATGTTTATCAGACTTTTAAGCGAAGATGAAGTATCGGAAGTTTTCAACGATTTACATGAGTCAGTATATTTTTTTTTAATAAACTTAATTTTATATCATTCTATTTGTTTTATTTCCTGTTTGAAAAAAAAATGTGGAACTAAGTTATAATACATATTATTATTATTTAAGGAAAAAATACTTGAATATGGGGAAATTTCAGAAAAAATATATAGCAACCCTGGCAACTCTTTTTCCTGCAGTCTAGTCCGTCTTTAATTTGTCGTGACGAGTTCTGTGTTGAAATTTAAGTTGTTTGTGTTTCTTCTGATTTTATTTACGACCTTTGCATTGTCCCTGGATCTCGTGAAAGCTCTCATAACGACCCCAGCTTTGTTTTTGGACTTTTGAATCCCACCAACGCGACGACCTTTGCTGTTTTTGGACTTTGATATACCTTACCTCCGATTTAAACGTTGACTATTTGATTACGAGTATTGCAGAATATGGCGCCTCGTAAATGCGCGTACTACGGTTGTAACAACTCAAGCTCTGAATATTTGATGTTTCGATTTCCTATAAACGATAAAAATCGGTTAGAACAATGGCTGGCAAACGCAGGTACCTATCTACTTTATTTATTGGGGAAATCCTCATGCGATAACCTAATTACCCTCAATGACTGCCCTGGGGAGGGAGAGCAGCCGGGTTATGTCAGAATTCTACGGACTAAATGGTAGGTAGGTAGATCGGTAGGCCGCGCCGCGCCGCCGCGCGCCGTCGCCGCCAATACGTCATTTCGACCAATACCTCTACCAGGATAATAAATTGAGCCTAACAAGTCGGACCAAGAACCCGACCTTCCGATATGAACAAGGCGTTGTCGTGACCAGATCTTAGAATTGATCACTTCATGATGTGGCCAAATGATGATATCGTTTTAAAGTCAACGTCGTGAATTTCGCGGGCTTTTCGGCCGATTCAACTGAATGATATGCGCTCTTTTTATTTATCTATTTATTGCGAAACAAACAGCAACAATAATACACATAATACTTTTTAAACTCTTGCGAACACAATTCATGTTTGTACCTATAGAAATATTATTATCAAAATATAATATCGAATATAACCAGGATATTTCGATCAAGTTATATTGATCGTGGTCACGAGTGGCCTGGAACAGCGGGTATGAACATCCCGATTGGCGAGAGTTGTCTCAAACTACCCGCAATTGGTCTTGTAAAAGTTATCTCTCACGATCCTGCACGGTACATCGCGGCATACCTACGAATTGTATCAACACACATATGTAGGTACACGAACGTAAGTAAGTCACGACGCGAACATTTACCGCAGCTGATAACTTTTAACTATCTTTCAATTATATTTTGTTTTATAATATTTTGTACGTGAATAGACCCGATGTATATAGTCAATTCATAAGCCAGTGTAGTTTCTTTCTACATTTAGTTATGTACAACATATAGTATCCTTTATTTTACATAATAACAACGTTTTATATAGTAGGTACACACGGCCACAGATCAAGCTACACACTGCGGCACCTTATGCGGTTGTAATAGGAGCTATTTTGCAACAAAAATGTGTTTGTGACCTTGATCTGTGGCCGTGTGTACTAGCTGGTCCCAGCGGCTTCACTCGCGTTCCCCGAATAAAAAATAACCGGACAAGGGCGAGTTTGACTCACGCACCGAGGATTCCGGAATTTCCTATTTAGACTTCTTATAGGTTTTCCTGTAAATCGGTAACGAATTATCATCTGTATTTTTTTCAAAATTTTTGGCCCAGTTATTTTGGAGATGGGAATGGGTCAATTTTTGCCTATTTTCTTAAAGAACTTCAAAACGATTTATCTTAAAATTATAAAATATATTTGAGCGGGCCCTTTCATTTGATATGACACACAGTATAGTTTGCAAAAAAATTTTTTAGTATGTTTGAAATTTATTTATGTACATAGCACGTCCATGTTTGGGTCACCGACTTACATTATGTGTACAAGTTTCAATTCAATCCATTCCAATATTTTCGGACAGACAGACAGACACACGAGTGATCCTACTTCCGGAACCCTAAAAGTAGTCTATAATCTTCGGGGATAATGTAGCTTGTAGTAGGGAAAGACTTTTTCAAATCGGATCAGTAACTCCGGATATTAGTGCGTTTAAACAAACAAACTGTTCAGCTTTATTATTAGTATTGGTAGATAAATAGGTACCTTTAAAAGGTAAAAAAAAATGCTGTAAGTAAGTGTGATATAACCTGCGTAGTTAAAGAATGGGATTAGAAATGGCGGCTCATTGAGCCTGTACCGTCAGCATACTACGGTATAAACAATAAAGATTAATTTCGATAGTAACGTAACGGTATAACTGTACACTTCGATATAATGTTCTTTTAAGTGATTACGTCATTTAATTAGAATATGAGATTGTGGTCAAACACAGGCATGTACCTAATAAAAAAAAATACTTATTGTATCACTATGCAGTACTTTCCCGCGTTTATGCTCCGTTTATTGTAAAAAATGTCAGAAAAACATCAAAATAATAAAAGCGATGTGACATGATGTGAGCGAGAAGTAAATAGCGGCAAAACCATTTATAATCCCTCGCCGTTAACTACATTTTACTTCACTTTTATCTTCAATTGGCGCATTATTGTTAGCGTTTTTATCGGAATAATGGTCCACCCCGCCATGGTGCATCGCAAAAAAACTCAGCGCCTCTTGCGGTGGATAAATTAACTATTTTACGATATGCTCACTAATGTTTAACCATATTATAATAATAATCTGGGTCAGAGCCGCTTAATTCCGGGCCAGATTCGGATTACGAAATTAACAGGTAATCTATTGAGAATCCCAATCTCAGAATTTAGAATGAGGTAGACGATTAGTTCACGATCACTGTAAAAATACATAAAGTATCGCCATTTAAATTAAATTAAATCGATCCTACCGATCGGAATGGAAACATAGTCGGTCTGAATAAGGGGCCATGAAGTAGCCGTGCTTTTAGCTGTTGATATCATCAAGAGCTGATTATTCATTTATCTGGCCAGTCCATATCCATGATGTGGCGACATCACGAAGTGATCATATTGTTTAATTGGCCGTGATCCACGAAGTCTATCATAAAACCACATCCTGTTATAGAAAAATTAGTATACATAGTAAGAATAGTCTAACACAATATATACATTTATTTACAGGTAATATGGCTTTGAGCCATTTAACCGAAAATGAGTTATCAAATAGATACATTTGTGAATCACATTTTGAACATTTTGAAATTAAAAGACACACAGGATTTAGGCCGGTGTTAGAAAAAACAGCCATACCAAAGAGTACCACATATGAAGTAGAGTCAATATTATATTCACCAGAATTAAAAGTGATGACTCCTACAAAAGTTTATAGACGAAAAAGGAGATTTGAAATAGATAAAGAAAATTTACAACCAGTGGATCCAGAATACGGTTTTCAATATCCAAAAAAACTAAAACGCTGTCGTATTCCACTGGACGAAGCACCAACACAAATAAAGAAACTACGAGAGACTGTAAGATATTGCACGAAAAAACTTAAAAACTTAATATTTTAAACAAATGAAGAATATGTTTCAGGAGTTAGTATTTATTGGGGCCAGATCCAAGCCACCTTCACAGGAAGGTTTTATAAGAACTATAAATGCAGTCGAGCGTGTATTTTTAAATCTAGAAAAAAAAATATAGTATAAGAAGTTTATCTACGCGCAGACTCAATCAAGATCCATTAGAAAATTGTTTTGGTTGCATCCGCAGCAATTGTGGATGCAACCCTAACCCAAACACTACACAATTTATTGCAGCTCTCAAAACCGCAATGATAAGCAATTTATTGTACAGTAGTAGAAATAATAACTGCAATGAAGATAACAACGTAATATTAAATGATTTGAAACCTTTCTTATCAAAAAGTTGTCAAAATAAAGAAACAAATGTAACTTTTGATGTAACAGAAAGTGTAGAAGCAACAAATACTGTAATACCTCAGTGTTCCGGGGAACTGCAAGCATGTGCATATGTATGTGGTTTTATGTTAAAAAAATTAGGAACCAGTTGCCATCAATGCAAAATCACAATGCTTGCAGACCAGAACACTGAGGTAAGTCATTTATTTACAAGTTTTAAAGAATATATTTCTATGCGCGACAGTCTACATTATGTAAATAATTTATTTACTGAGACTGTGGAGATTGCTGCAACAATTGTAAATGATTTTTTAAATGAACAGGGTTGTAAATTAAAAGTAAAAGGAGAAATGATAGAAATTTTAAAAAGAAGGTTAAATTTCGAATGGTTACTTGATTGTTCTGAGCACTATGATAAAAATAAAATGCATGTAATGGTTTCAACAATATGTATATGCTTAAAACGACATTGTATTGTAAGAAATAGAGCATTTACCGAAGAAGCTTCAAAAAAAGCTATGAAAAGAAAAATAAATATTTTAAAAAACGCTTAAATCTTGGTTTTATTTGAAATACCATGTCATAAATATGTATGTATCATATAAATAAAGCGAAATTCAGATATTATCTGAATTTTAGATAATATCTGAATTTCGCTTTATTTATAAAGTGGTTTCATGGATCAAGTGCTGGTGCGCTAGTTTGGCGAGATGTTCGCATTTTTTTTCTATGGAGTCTTCATTCTTCTCCTAGAGTAAAAGTATTCTATGGCTTGCAGGGAGCACGGTGAGCGCACGTTGATTTCGGTGAAGAGCGCACGCGCACGCACGATAGAACGAAAATACCTACGATTTGGACGCACGATCTCGAATTGAGGTTTTTAGAAACTTACCAGTGTTATCCTATAATATGGGATCCTAAATGTCGTGAACATGACAAAGGATAGAAACAAAGTACACGACGCGTGGAATGAAATAAGTGAAATCTTGAATATATCGATCAAAGAATTAAAAAGCAAGAAAGACTCCCTCATGACTACTTTTAGGATGCATAAACGAAAAATTAAATCATCAGAACAATCAGGAGCCGGATCTGATGATATTTATACGCCGATATGGTTTGCTTTTAGTTTGATGGATTCTTTTTTGGGGGATATCATCGATAGTAACAGCAACAAAACAAAAAACACAATAACCGTAAGTAGATATTATTTATTTTTATTGTTCTTTACTGCTAGAATCGAAGTTTATCAATATGTCACATGTCCAAAAATATTTTTTTTTTCTGTGGCAAACAAATCTTCTTTAGTATAGTTTTATAGAATTTCGCTAATATACCTACGTTGTTTATACATGTACAGGTTTAATGAAAAAAAATATATTGGTCTCTAATAAATCTATTTCTTAGATTTTTCATGTTTAATATGAAATAATGATTTTGGACATATTGATAAACTTCAATTAAATTACAGAAGTTACCTACAAAAATATTTTGTAAACTCTTCCCTAACTTCTATTGCGTCCAATGCTGACCGACGCGCTACTCTCGGTAAATTACGAAAAGCGCCGTTTTCGTCGATTTCATTTCTCCATGATCCTGATTGAACTAGCAAGTTGTTATTGTCGTATATGTCCATGGAGGTGTATAAACTTGAGACGAGGTTTTACTTTTTCTTAGGTAGTTGTGCAATAGTATACAGGTCAAAGTAATAAGTGTAACTTTTTCTGGACACAGCGCAAATGGCTTTCTAAAAATTCTAAATTTTGTACAAAGTACTCCGAACGTATTTTCAACAATCACTCGTGATCTTGATAATTTTTCATTAAATATACGCTTCGGATTTCCAATATTATGTATTCCAGGGTACGGTTTTATGACATTTTTGTGAAGTGCAAATGCACTGTCTGCTAGTAATACGTAGGGTATATTTATGTCAGAACCTGGTAATGGTTGGGGATCAGGTAAATTGAGTGCTTCTGTTGCAATTTTGTTCCATAATTCAGTGTCCCGAAAAATACCTCCATCACTAATTCGACCATTGCTTCCTATGTCAGAAAAAATGAAATTGTAATTACTATCTACCGGCCGAAATTAATAATGTATCTCCTATCCAAGATAAAAACCAATCTGAGATTGTTACATATCGATGGATCGATATACAATCCACATGCCAATAACAAAACTTTGCGATCCATGTTTTTTGCAAAAATCGCTTGCAATCTATTGCAAGCGATCCATTCCCTCTTGACCGTTTCGGTTCAAGTAAAATATCAATTCTACGATAGATTTATCTTGTATTTTATTAAAGCAAAATAAATATTAAAATGCAAGAAATATTCTATAAGTACTTAAAACAAAACCATCAGATGGGTAAAAACACAGAAATAGCAGCCCATCCATTTTTATGCATTATAAAATGCATTGTTTAAAAAGCTATTCGAACGAGAACGGAACGCGCGCGCGCCTTGGCCTTGTCCTTGATTCATATTTGACATATAAATAAGCTCTACTCTGTTTCTTTGACGCTGAATAAATATAAATAAAGTGTGAAATCAAGTGAATAAAAGAGTTTGTATCAATTTGGGTGTGACCTTTCTTCATTTTGCAAAATGGATGTTGAAATAGTAAGTACAAAATATTAGAATATAGATATGTTTTTTCGTTGCACTTCCCAGTGGTGACGCTAAGTTTGCCGCGCATTTTGCAATAAATTTCTTACATTTTATTACACAAGTACAATGATATATCTTGTTACCAGGTAAAAGGCAAGCCTCTAACCAAAGAAGAAACAAAATTTCTTCTAGACTTGGTAGAAGGTAGCAAACATATTACGACAAAAACAACGAATGCTACCAACAACAAATTAAAAAATGAGGAATGGATTCGTTTGACAGAGCGTTTTAACGCCACTGCTACGAATTGCCCCAGGGCCTGCAGTCTCGACATAGCTAGCGATGTCATCGCAAAGTACCGATCGCTAAATAATAACGAAAAATATCGGTTGCCATAACGATGTTAACGATAAATGCAAGTCTCGACAGCCAAGATACCGAGCAAAATCGTTCATTAGCTGCACATAACGATTTCGCTACGCTAGCGAAAACCTTATTCATAGTCGGGTTATTTTCGTATTAAATTATTGACTGTTAAAAAATCTCCCTAAAACAGAGGAAATAAAAAGATATTATTTTGTAAAAAATATTGTTTTTCTTTAAAACTTGTATTGATAATATGTAAAACGAAATCGAAAACACTTTTTTCTATACTAAAAATGAAGTATCTTCTTC
This sequence comes from Tethea ocularis, assembly GCA_963555595.1. Classification (NCBI taxonomy): domain Eukaryota; kingdom Metazoa; phylum Arthropoda; class Insecta; order Lepidoptera; family Drepanidae; genus Tethea; species Tethea ocularis. The sequence goes on from OY741975.1 coordinate 5,555,329, forward strand.
ATTTTTAAAATATCGTGCTATAACTGCTATATATCAAAGGACATTAAAATTTGCTGCCTTGCAATATTACTAAGCTGTCTTAAATTGTCAATGCCAACTTACGAGTACGTCAACAACAACAAAGAGTCGTACGAGACGAACGATTTTATAAAAAAATTGTGATTTTTGTCTCATATTTTATGCTCAATGGTGGGGGAAAGTGACTCGGGCGCCGGGCCATCAGGCTCTCGCCCAAGCAGTGTTGCCAACGAAGGCGATTTTTCGCCATTTAGGCTACTCGGATTGGAAATCGGCGACAAAAAAACCTTAAAGGCGACTGGTCGCCTTTTAGGCTACTCGAAAAAAATGAAAAGTTCTTTTAGTTGAATGATCGAATCTCAACACAAATGAGCCTAAGCAAAAGAAAAAAATTATACCCACGCAATAGCAAAAAGTGTAGGAAAATCAAGATAAAAAGATGGCAACACCCTTCGCCCTTCGTTATTGTCGGGGAATACCCCGTATTTGTCGTATCTATAACGTAACCAAATTTATGATCCAACCAAGACAAAGTATTCGCTTGGCTGTTGATAACCATTGTAATTATACGTATTATAAAAATACAAAACGACTAAATTGTTTGGGAAAACTTCAGTAAATTTTAGTCACTTATCCAGACTTATCCTGTGCGTGTTCAGTCAGTTCATTGTTCGTTCGTCGTCTGATTTGTATTGTAGTTGTGACAAAAAATGGGAAAGCACGGAAAATACGTGAAGCATTTTCGTGACGAATGGGAAAAAATTCCAGCACTTAAAAGTAGGTACATACTTACGAGATGTTTTTTCTTTATTTCTGACTATATATAACATTATTTATATGCATTGTTTATATGTGAAAGTTTGTCAGGATGAATGGATGGAGGCCATGGATGTTTTTTGCTCCATTAAATAACTCATGCTTCCTTGATTAAATAAATCAATTTAAAGCTATAAAGTTCCAACGGGAAAATATGTTCTTGCGGAAATTTCAAACGCGGGCGAAACCTCTAGGCGAAGGGTTTATTAATATGATAATATTAATAATCTCCAACTAACCCACACTTTTATTTTACAGGTTGGCTAACTCGAGCACCCGTGGAACTAACAGATAGTGGAAAAGGTGAGCCATATTGTAAATTATGTGTTTCACCACTCCGTGCACACAAAAGTGATTTAGAAAAGCACATGAAAAGTAAAACACATAAAGACAAGGAATTAAGATTTGCAAAAACACAACCCAAGCTTGCATCATTTGGCTACTCCTCAGATAAAGACACTTCAACAAAAGAAAAAATAATGGACATAAAAATTTCTACTTATATCGCTGCTCATAGCTCCATCCATAGCATAGACCATTTGACAGAAGTTTTGAAAACCTGTGGTATAGGCAGTCCTCTCGAAAATATACAATTACACAGAACAAAGTGCTCTGCCATTATAAAGAATGTCGTGGAACCAGCCATGGTTAAAGAACTGTTAGAAGAACTTGGTGGGCAAACTTATTCTATAATACTGGACGAATCCACTGATGTAGCAACAGTAAAGTACATGGCGTATTGCATCCGATACTACAATAAAAAACTATAAAAAATTGTTGTAGATTTTTTAGGCTTTCAAGAAGTGTACGAAGCAACAGCTGATGTCCTGTATACATCCTTTAAGAGATTTTTATCTGATATGGGCCTAATTATTCAGAATCTCATCGCAATAGGAACTGATGGAGCTAGTAATCTTTGTGGCAAAAATCACTCCCTTTTCACTCTTTTAAAAGCAGACATACCCCATTTACAGTTGTTGAAGTGCGTGTGCCACTCCCTTAGTTTGTGTGCATCCAAAGCGTACACTGAATTACCATCTTGCCTGAAATATTTACTTAGGGAAACCCGAAATTGGTTTGCTCACAGTCCATTGCGAATTAAAGTCTATCAGAACTTATTTGAAACTATTAATGATGAAAAATTAAAAATGAAAATGATAACAATTGTCTGCAACTAGATGGTTGGCATTTTATGCAGCTGTTAATACAAACATCAATCAGTGGCTTGAGCTCAAAACCCATTTTAATATGGTTAAATCGTCAGAAGAGAGATGTTACACAGCAAGGGAGCTTGCTGTTATGTATAATGATGACACGAATTTATTATACTTATTGTTTCTATGTCCCATACTAAAAGAAGTAACAAGCGTGAATGTTATATTTCAAGCAAGTAATGCAAATATAACAAAAGTTTACAACGACCTTCGGATTCTTCTTCTGTCCATTGCAAGACGTCTTTTCAAACCATTATTTTTGAGAGGTCAAAGTATGTCCGAAAACGCCTCATTGGCAATGCTTCATGAAGCGGATATAGCAGCTGTTAGGCGAGCTTTAGAAAAAGCCGAAGCACCAGTTGAAAATTCATTGCTTCCACAGGACTCAATCGATTTTGGAGAAAAGTTCAATGAATTACTTTCAAAAAGATCTGTTTCTGACAACAAAGCCAAAGAAGTCAAACAGCGATGCACAAACTTTCTCGTGCGCTTAGTGAAGGAATTAGTTGACAGGTTACCAGTCAATGTGTCGGTGGTGGAAAAAATTGATGTTTTGTCACCCAACCGCTGCCTCTCAACCAGCAACAGACCTAACATTGATGATTTTCCTATTGACAAGGAATCTATAATAAACCAATTCCGCACTTTAAGTACGATGCGTATAGAGGAAATAACTGGCACTGCTTCTCCTATTGATACTGTAAATATCTGGGTACAGGTATTGAAAATGCAGAATGCTGGAGGCAATCCCATGTTCAAAGATTTAGCGGAGTTTTCCTTGCGTTGTCTTTCATTACCTTTAAGTAATGCTGTCGTGGAAAGAATTTTCAGCGTGATGGGTACGATAAAGATAAAATTAAGAAACAGAATGCAATTCTGATCGCCATTCTAAGAATTCGTACACATATGAATGTCAGAAGCATTTGCTGCAACAACTTTGAACCAAGCAACCATATGATAAGTTTACATGCAGGAAGAAAAATGTACGATTCCAGCGGAGCTTGCGCCAGCACTAGCACAGCATCCACAGTAAATGTTGACGACGGCGAAGTTATTCTGGATGCTTTGCTATTGCTCGCAGCAGATGAAGCAGAATCGGAGTGTATATAAATAAATAAATTGTTAAAAACCTGTTTTTTATTTTAGTTACGGCGTATGGGCTACTTTAGGCTACTCAAGCTCTGAAAATGGGCGACACCAGGTCCCGACTTGGTGGCAACACTGCGCCCAAGCTGCGTCAGGTCTCGCCCAAGCTGCGTCAGGTAATTAATCTAGAAAACTTATTTTGGAATCAAAATAATTATCGTTCTATATTTTAACGCTTTGATATATTCAAATTAGAACTGCCCCAAGTAATATTTATTGCAATGTTTCAGACGTACGCGAACATCTCGCGTTACGAGTAGGCAAGTGGAGCTGCTTCTTACCACGTTAGAAGCCCGTCCATTTTTATTTAATAGAAAATTTACCGGCCTTCAGAGCCGAGAAAACTTTGAGACAGGCTGGAAGGAGGTTGCCGAAGAGCTTAATCAACTCCCCAACGGCTCTATTAAAACGCCAGAACAGTGGATGACGGTTAGTTTCTACAAAAGAATTTTCCTCATTTGCTACCAAATGGCCGATTCAATTTGATCTGAGTAAATCAGGCATTAGTATATACAAAGCCGGTATTACGTATTATATCATTGTTTAACAGAAAAAAATATCTTGTTTATGTGTACAAAAGCTGCAAAATTAAAAAAAGAGATTGTACAAACTGGCAACCGAAGTATTACTACTACTTCTCTGACTGAGGTGGAGAAAAGAGTGGTGTCCCTTATAGGCTCAGACTACACTTTAGGCACCGACTGCCCAGACTCCTTGCCAGAGGAAAATGTGAGTTCTGTCGGAGTTTCATGCATGTAATCAGTAGAGTGTCATAGAGTCACAATAATTAACTGATACTGACTTTGGGCTAAATTTAAATTAAATATTGAAATCTAATACTTTTAAACATAGTCTAAAATAACCTCTAGTATAACTTAACAACTTAATTACCTGTGTCTTCTATGCCATTATTAATAACTCTATTATCAATGATGTCTGTTGACTCTGGCTCTATCAACTTGTATTTAATGCGCATGTTGTGTAGCACTGCACATGCATTGACTATTAAGCCAGCAGTGTATGGCTCATACATTAATACTCTTTGGTGAGACAGGCATCTAAAAACAGATTTAAGCACACCAAAGCATCTCTCTATGATGTTCCTGGCAGAACACTGTGCATCAGTGTATTTACGCTCCGGCGTCCCAAAGCGTTGATTTTTTATAGGGGTCATCAACCATGGCTCCAAAGGATATCCATCATCACCTAAAAGATTAAATATATAATATATGATTTGCAGGCTTATTAGCACCCTCTTCTAGACAACCCTAGCCTTTTACTTACCCAGTAACCATGTACGGTGATCCCCATTATCAAAATGTCGCTTCATGGCTGAGCTTACTGATGAATTTGCCCATATGTGAGCATCATGTCTAGCTCCTGGCCATCGAGCATTAATATTCAGTATTAGAAGGTCCGGGTCACACACCTAAAAGAATATAATTAAATTTATTTAGATTGCTGTAACCTATTACATATTTTTGCTAAACGAAATAATAACTGATGAAACTAAACTTACAGCTTGTACATTTAGTGAATGACCCTCATGGTGTCCACTTACGTATGCCTCTTCATGCACTTTTGGAGCTAGAATTTTAATATGAGTGCAGTCTATGGCTCCAATCGCATCAGGGAATGGCTGTGGAGCATTTCTGAACTTTTCTTTCGCTACTTGCCGCTCTTCTTGAGTCATTGGGAACTTGATGTGCTTCCTCAACAACCTTTCATTAATAGCAACGGTTACAGCATGTATTACTCGGCTAACCGATTTCTGGCTCATGCTGCAACCCCATTGCAGGCCAATAGGAAGCTGATAGCAGCCACTCACATAAAATCGGAGTGCTGTCAGTACCTATTTATAAGAAATTAAATATAGTGTTAAAAAAATAAACATAATTTGTTAGAGGTTTTGTTTTTTACAAAATAAGCCATAGGTGCTTAAATAACGCAATAACACTCACTTGCGATTCCACCGAAAGTCCGTAAGGACGTTGTCGTTGAAGAGACGGACGAAGATCACATACTAACTCAGTAAACATATCTTTTGTGAATCTGTAAAGTGATAGAAATTGACCATCCTCCAACGCCAATGGATTTTCACTTTCGCGCCGGTTGCGTGTGATTTGCCGTCGCATAGTCATATCACGCCTGTGTTCGATTGCGAACAAATCCCACGCTAAATATGCTTCTGCCTTAGTTTTTTTATTTATTTCACAGCCTTAACCTCAATAAATTACAGTTTACGATCCTATCGATGACTTTGCGGGCTGTCAAAAGTGGTCGCAAAGTTTCCACAAATCATAACGAAAAATCGTTAAGTTTGCGATAATTTTCGATAAGATACCGACAAAAATCGATAACTTTGACAGTAGAGACTACCAAATATCGTTACAATCGGTTCGTTAAGGACTTTGCGACAGAAATGTCAAAATTCTGTCGCTAAACAATCGCTATCTATGTCGAGACTGCACTGGGGCTGCACCAGGACACCACAGCAGCTGCGTTTGAAATGGGAAAATCTCAAAAAGAACTCTCGAAAACGCAGCACTAGAATAAGGATGAACCAAATTAAAGTTAGTTACATAAAAATATTATATTTGCCTTATAAATAACTTCAGTCTGTCCTATAATACTTTTTTGAAATTATTTATCATTTTAAACATTACTGGGAAGTACCGTCAGTGGATTCACTGTACTGTTTGGGGGTGATAGGGAGCCAGAGGAGTGTTATCCAAATATTGGGTGCAGCAGTGGTGATGGTGGTAGCGGTGATGGATTTGGTGCCAGAGTATCTGTAGACTCTCGAGATGTGGTGTTCAAGCCAATGTTGCTTGATACCAACATTGAGACTGTTACCTGCGGTGGTGGTTTGGTGACTAATAATTGTCAGGTGTTCAATACTGTTGATTTGAATGTGACAACACCAAATAAAAGGAAGTTCACATTTAGTACACTTAGAGGTAATACCTAGTTAAATATAGAAAACGGAACATTAGCTTTTTAAAAAGATTATAATTCAATTAAAAGCGTTTTAACAGTATAGATGCTGGTTACAGAATGAATTAATATCTAAAATACATTATACAAATCCGTTAAGACAAGCCAGGTGTTCTATCAGTGCAAACTCATCAACTTATTTCTAGGTACCGTGATGCGCTTGCACTATCGCGGTGGCTAACCGTGTGGGAGGCTGTATAACTACCTAGTTATTGTTTTTTATTTTTGTTAGATAATGAGGACAGTTTGTCACGATGGGTGGATGGATGTTTTTATTTTTGTTTATGCATGTACCTTAAGATCTAAAAATAGGCTACCTTGGGAATAATTAATTAATAATCATGAAGAAACTGAACCCCAGATGGGTTCAGTTTCTTCATTAAACCACTTTCCATACAGTTGTTTACTAGTTATAATTTTGGGTTTATTCCAATAATTTATTGCATTTTGTACTGTGTATTGTAGATCCACAATCTTGTAAAGTACATTATTGTTTATATCAAATTTGCTTTATTTTCCAGTGAACAAGAAATTAAAAAATGATGAAATTCAAGACAAACAGGAACAAAGCTTTAGCTGAATATTTTACTACAAAAAAACAGTATATAAGTGCTAAATTGGACAATTTAAAATTAGAAAATGATAATTTAAAACTTATAAATAAAGAGCTAGAATTAAGAAATAATAAACTGGTGTTAGAAATAGAAAAGATTAAATTAGATTTAGAAAAATAAATAAGCAATAGTGTTAAGTAAGTAGTACTTAGTAGTAGTAAGTTTTGTTATGTATTATAGCTAAATTGAATTATTATTCCTTAGGTCTTATTTTCTTGAGAAGTATTAATAAATGTTTTCATTTTAATTAAATATTTCATTTATTTAAAAAAATCAGGATTCGAAACGATATGTTTTAATCATACATCTAAAAGGTGCATCTAGTTTACTTACATAGATAACTATTTATTTATATATTTATGCACACAACAGAAAAAAAAGTAAATATAAACAGGACTATGAAGTACAAAGGTACAGCTTATTTCTAAAGAAATCTCTTCTAGCAGACTAGCGACAGGAGAATTTAAAACCAGAAATGTCAACATTGTGTAAAATAAAATTATGAAACTATTATATATATTACTGAAAATAATTATTAATAAGGTCTGATCTTTGTTGCACATCCTGGATGTCATTAGTTATATGATCAATGGAATCTGGCATTGGTAACTCGACTTCTGCAGGGATTTCTGCTAAATTAAAATTTCTGCAAATGTTGTGCAATACTGCTGTGGCTATTATTATTGCTTGGACATTAGCTAATGACAAGCGCAATGTGAGAGATACAACAGGAAATCGTCGCTTCCAAATGCCAAAGGTTCTGAAACAGTAGAAATTGATGATAAGATTATATAATTATATCAGAAAGTTTTAAAGTCTAGCTGGGGAGGGAATATATTTACCTTTCTATAGTGTTCCTGGTTCGAATGTGTGCTTCATTATAATTATGTTCTGCAAGAGTGACAGGATTTAGTAGCGGTGTAAGTAAATAGGGTCTATTAGGATAAGCACTATCACCTAGCAACCAGCGATTACCAAATTCCCCTGCATCACAGTGAGCTGCAAACATGGACATGATTATTTACTAAATAACTGACATATTAGGTTTAATAATATCTTTGAAAAAAAAAATGTGTGTTACCTCGGAGAACAGAGTTGTTAAAAATTGTGGCATCATGTGTTGAGCCTGGCCATCGAGCTACCATGTTCATAAATTTTAAATCAGCATCGCAAACAGCTTGGACATTTAAAGAAAAGTAGCCTTTCCTATTTCTAAACTCTTCACCTATTAAATTACCTAAAATAAACCTCACAATGTATTTTAAAATAAAGTAGTAATTTTATTGTTACCAATAAATAATTAAGCACTTACATGGTGACTGGATCCTTATATGCGTGCCATCAAGGGCACCCAAAACTCTAGGGAATCCACCAATCTGATAGAACTTTTCAGCACTTGTCTGATGAACAAAAATGTACTGATCATACAAATTTGCGATTGATGCAGATATATCCCCTACTATTCTGCCTGCTGTTGATGTAGAGACACCAACAAAGTCAGCTACAGATATAAGCATAGTTCCTAATGCATAGAACCGTAATGCTAGCAATAGTTGATGTAATGGTGAAACACCGTGATTCCTGTAACGAATTGAATCCTAATAAACATTGATGCCAAAGATAACTAAGATATCTAGGTGAAATATATGCACTTACCTTGAAGAGGTTACACGGATAAACGGCATCAACTGTGTCAATAAAGAATTCACTGCAACTTTAGATAATCTAAATCTAAAGGTAAATTCGGCATCATCAAGACTCTGCATGTAGTTCACCCTTTTGAGTTGCCGCGAACAGGCGCGTGGTGTTTCTTCAGAGTCATTTTCAGTATCCCAGTCGGATAACTGAGCAAGAACCTCCAAATCACTGTCGTCACTATCGCTTGAAAATACCGAAAACGCCATTTATTTACAAATTATTTTGAGTATTTCACGATAGATAATCATCAATCCCCGAACTTCCTTGGATTGCAGTCTGCGATTGTTTTCACCGATCGAAGTAAACGTCAAAATGGACAGATAGGTTATTGACATGCACAAACTGTCATTTTCGAACAGAGGTCAATCCATAATCTGTGGTCCGCCCTCCTAAAGATGGTTTGATTCTAAAGATAGTAAACTCGATCCGAGGATTGGTTATTAACATCCTTGACCCCAAAAATGGATTGAAAAAGCGATCTTGGATAGCAAAATTTGTATTAGGATTGATTATTAATTTCGGCCGTGGCGAGCAGAACAATACTAAAATCTTTTTTGTAATTGTAATATTCCGATCCTGAATTGGCAAGGCATTCTATGACAACATGCTTTCCGTCTAATGATCCAATGCATCGGGGAAATTTATTTCTGTAGCCTTTTTCTATTTCAATCCATTCTTCTTTTGATGATGGTATCTGTAAATAATTAAAATAGATTAGAATCCGTACAATCAAACTATTTAACAGGTACTTTGGTTTATTTCACAGATCCAAGAAACTGATTGTAGTCAAGATGACGTAGGAGGGTCTCAGGAATCAGTGAATGAAGACAGAAATATCACAATTAATGAACCTACACCAGGACCATCTAATACTTTGCAAACAAATTGCCGACGTAAAAACCCTCCAGAATTAATAGAAGCTGGAAAAACTATGAACAAAGCGCTTAATACTCTTAATGCAGTATTAAACCAAAAAAGTGAGAATAATTTTGCCCATCAAGAAGATGAGTGCGATCTTTATGGCAGAATGTTATTAGCGAAGAAACTAAGAAAATTTCCAGAACATGAAAGAGTGAATGTCATGTATGAACTCGATGGGACGATCATTCGTCTACTTTCACGCAACACTTCACATAGACATGTTACAACACCTTCACCACTTTCTGAACCTATTTTCTCCACTAAAATGAACCGATTACACTCCAGTCCGATTTCGTATTCAGAACCTACTGAGCGTTATTTATTTGAAGACAGACCATTATCTACCCCAGCATACAGTATTGCTTTTGCCTCGAAAAGCGGACATCCCCTTTTTATTAACTTATCCGATAGAACAGGTTATTTTAAAAGAGAGTAAAATACCCGTATGATAATTTTGTCCCAATCGGGATATATAATTTTTTTTTAAATATTTCTATGGTTTTCATAAAAACTATAGAAATCGCAATAACTTTAGATCCAAACCGTTATTTTTATATCTTTGATTGCAATTACTTGACGCTTCATAATCTTATGGTATCTAGAATTTACAGGATTCTGAAATTTAGGCACTAGGGTTGGCACATGTCGCATTTAAATAAAATGTTTTTTATTGGAAAAATAATAATAACATAATAATAAGACCCTGTTCCGGGTACCGGTGGGGTACTATTTTTTATATTTTTAAATGTTTTTAATACATTAATTTTTAAGAAATATTTAAAAATTTTAAAAAATTTGTGAATAATAAAAATAAACAGACATATTAAAGATTCCTCAATGGCTACTTGATGATTTGTTTAAAATATTAGTAGTTTTATCTTATGGGCTACCAGTTGATACCGAAAAATTTGGGGATTTTTGTATGTCACTAGCTAATAAGTACGTTCAAAATTTTGAATGGTATCCTATGACGGTTACCTTGCACAAAATTTTAGTCCATGGTTAAGACATCATGCGACACTCTGCAATGCCTGTGGGTTTACTCTCAGAAGAAGCGAGAGAAGCAAGAAATAAGTTTTGGAGGTCTGACCGAGAGCATCATACTCGAAAGTTTGATAGAATTACAACCATGACAGATTTGTTTAACTGGGCACTACTAACATCAGATCCATTTATATCGAATGTAAGATTAACGCAAAGGCAAGCAAATTAAGACGGATACCACTACCACCCGCCGTTCTCCAATTGTTAAAACCGTACGAAATACCAAGGGAAGAGGTTTCGGTCCAAGATAGGGATAGCTTAAGTGATGAAGAAGACGTAATGCAAAATCTTGTAGAAGGCTGGAATGACGATAGTACTGAATTTTACCCACGGAAAATGATAATTAAAGTATATACAAGCAAGTGAAGTCTGTAAATATTTAATGTTTTATTTCTAAAATTTCAAGTTTTTGTGAAGTGATGACCCTAAAATCAAAATTATCAGAAAAAAACTTTAGAAGTGAATAACTCCTAGATACCGCGAGATATGGGTGTGTTTTTTATAGTGATTGGTTGGGGTCTAAATATGATTTACAATAAATATTGAATCCAACTAAGCAAAGATACAACCATGAAAAATCTAAATCTAAAAACACCAAAAAAGCATATTTCTTTACATCTGTACTAGTTAGTACTCTTTTGTATTTTTTTTCAAATATCTTTAATATAGTTTTGTTATACATAATAAAGAAAAGGGTAAAATAATGCGTATTTTTTTGTAATTAATTAATATTGAAATGTTGAAAAAAAAAAAAATTTTTACGCGTGTTTGGTGTAAAATTGGCACACGGGTATTTTACTCTTACTTTTAAAATAACCTGTTCTATCGGATAAGTTAATAAAAAGTGGATGTCCGCTTTTCGAGGCAAAAGCAATACTGTGCAGCATTATCATATTATATGTCACCGTCTCCAACACAACAACAGCTGCCACAACAACAACAGTCTCAACAACTACCACAGCAACAACCGTCTCAACAACTTATGTCACAGCAACAACCGTCTCAACAACATCTGTCACAGCAACAACCGTCTCAACAACTTCTGTCACAGCAACAACCGTCTCAACAACATCTGTCACAGCAACAACCGTCTCAACAACTTCTGTCACAGCAACAACCGTCTCCACAACATCTGTCACAGCAACAACCGTCTCAACAACATCTGTCACAGCAACAACCGTCTCAATAACATCTATCACAACAAAGTAACAATTATAACACAAACATGCAACATTCAGTCTTACTCCACATACCAGATCGCCTATTATCTCCAGTTTCATCTCTGGAGAGTACTCAAAACAATCAAAATTCTATAACTGTTTTATCCGATTTATTAATTTTGCCTCAGTCTGCAGGGAACACCGAACGAAATAAAATTATTTAATTTTTCAATACATAGATATACATCGATTAAGTCCACACGTGGATTGGGTCCACACAAATCTTAAGTCTCATAGTAATGAGTAGCTAGCTGCGAATAATTTATAAATATTGTAGCTAACTTGCACTTCCACTTAATTTTACATCCATTTTTCAATGTAATAATTTCATATATTTTTGTTTTTATTAACTCACCTTTATCTCATCCTTTAAGACTTTATTCAAAGCCTCACATAATTCCAGTACAATTTGAGAAATCAATTGAGGTGAAATTTTAAAAAGAAAATGTAGGCTTTCGTAACTGTCTCCTGAAGCCAAGAAGCGCAGCGTGAGAGCCAAACGTATTTTAGCAGGAACAGCTTCACGTAACTGGGTATCTTTTTTTATAATAAATGGGTTAACTTTACAGAGTAAATCTTCAAAATCCTCTCTTGACATCTGAGTGAACTTGTGAAACTCACGACTGGGTTCTTAAATTAGTTCTGATAATTGTTTCTCCATTGTTTCACTGAAATAAAACCAAACCATGAGTAACACTTTATTGCAGACACATCATACTAATTTCATTATAAATCGAGAAAAAAAAGGTTAATAAATTGGTTTTGTAGGTACTACATACACTATGTACACTATTTGGTATTTTTTTGTTTGCTAGCTATTAAGTTTCTTGATCAAATAACTCAGTCAAATAGATAAATACATTTATTATACATATTTAAAATTATTTAACTACATAGTAGTTACTTCAGATATTTTTATAAGTTATTCTTTGGGAGGTCTATAAAACGTTTCAAAACCAAAACATTCTGTTCCATTCCGCATCTACTGTGTAGTATTAAAATTATTTAGATTTTTACCTTGTTCTGTTGAGATGTATTGCTGTCATCCACCATCTTCGTTTTTTCCAACGTCTCTTGATAAATTTTTTTTCTCGAATAAACGTATAATTGTAATAAGCCACAGCACATAATGCTGCAGCGACAGCTGTTTCCACGTCCATCTCGTTCGAGTACCGAGCGCACAAATGCGCGAGCTAAAATGTGGAGAGCTGCTCTCGTCTCGTCAATAGTTTTGGCGAGACCCGAGACAAAACCTCTCGTGGAGAATGTGGAGGTTCGCACGAGAGCTTTAACAACGTCCGTTAAAAAAGCGTTCAAATAAAACAAATGCATTCTCTAGTATATGTTCACACGGCAGCGCTTTTAAAACGCGACGTTTTTTTATCAAGCACTGTTGTATTTTCAACGCTGGGCGTTGGGCGTCAAACGGAATAGAACCTAGGAAACTTATTATTATTCACACGAGCGCTAAAAAACCGCCGGCGCTGCGTTCAGTGCGCCGCGCGCTTCCCGACTGTTCGGACGTTTGTTTTATTTTTACCGTCATCAGAACGATGTCGTCATCATGGACTGTAGATCCCGAAGTGCTCATCATAGAAGTGGAGTCTCGTCCTCTTCTATATTCAAAATCATTGACAGAATACGCAAACGAAATAATGAAGAACAATGCCTGGGAGGACGTAACAAAAAAACTCTCAGAGGACTGGGATTCCCTCACCAACGAGGAAAAAAATAGTCGATGTAAGTAAAAAAAGGTACTTTTATTTATTTTAATCAAATAGGTATGTAATGATTGTTCCTTAATCACCATTCTGTCTATTGATAACTTGATACTGCCATGGAATAGAACCTTGTGGCGATATAAAATATTTAGCAAAATAATCACGTATTTCTAGACCCGTGTGGTTACTTCTTAGACCTGTCGGTTGCAAAGCATGCAATGTACTGTCATACAAAGTATCATCAAATTGGAACCCATCTTTATTTCTTACAAAATTGTGAAGAACGCAACATGCTTTAACTACTGATATCGTGCGATCGGGTTGAAGATCTATAGCTCTCGTTAAAATCCTCCATTTATTTGATAGAATACCAAAACTGCATTCAATCATTCTTCGTGCTCGTGTTAATCGATAATTATAAACACGTTGTTGCACAGTCAAATTTCGATTCGGATATGGTCGTAAAACGTAGTTAGATAAGGCAAAGGCCTCATCGCCAAGTAATACACAAGGCATACGTTTCCCATTCGGATCATTCGGTAGTGTTTTCGGTTCTGGTAAATCGATTTGGCCCGATTCTAATTGCCTGTGAAATGATGTATTTTTAAATACGTTTGAGTCAGTGGAACCACCATAAGCTCCTACTTCAATGCAAATAAAACAATAGTTTGCATCACAAATTGCCATTAAAATTATAGAAAAATATTTTTTATAATTATAGTACAGCGAATCGCTATCATCGGGCTTTGCTATTTCAATGTGTTTGCCATCGACAGCCCCAATCACATTGGGAAAATTAGTGCGGTGAAAAAAATCTTCTGATATTTTTTTAAAGTCATCATTTGTTTTTTCTGGCATATACATAGGCTTCAAACAATCCCATATTGCGTCACAGACTTGTTTAATAATGTAATGTATGGTAGACACTCCAAGAAGAAACTGGAAATGTAAATCATGAAAACTGTTGCCTAATGCTAGAAATCTGTAACAAATTAATAAAGATAGCTTAATGACACGTTTTCTTTTTCAGGCAAAGATGTACAAGCTAAGTGGAAACACTTAAGAGACAACTTCAGGCGTGAGTATCAAGCCAAAGAGATGTTACATCAGGACAAGGTGCTAAAAAGAGAAAAAAATACAGATATTACAACGCATGGCTATTTTTAATTCCACACGTCAAAGATGCAAAAACTTCTGGAAACTACAGCACTCCAACAAATACAAATGTATCAAAGCAAAATACCCAAATCCCGTCAATATCGAATATTGAAGATTCACCAGCTGCAGGACCATCGAATGCCGCTCATAATGTTTCAGCGACCCCGAAGAAGAAAGGGAAACCTTCTTTTGAGGATGCAATTTTGAAGGCCATCGACAGTGAAATGTCCATGGACGAAGATAAAACATTCTGTTTATCACTGGTTCAATCACTTAAAAAGATGGACGATGATAACAAAATGTTAGCTAAAATCGAAATATTAAACGTAATTCGCACTTTCTTAAATAGGACGCGTAATACATATACGAGTGAGCTAAACCAATCACCGTATAGTAGAACAAACATCGAACCAAATTTCAGTCGCCCAAATTCTAATCTTTTGGTTCAATCAACACCCATCTATACTCAAACCACACAACAGCAGCACTCACAGTCCGGGACCACATTAACCAATCAGACCCCACATCAGCAGTACTCGCAGCTAACATTCACTCAAGTCCGTGATAAGTATCAGCAGCACTCAGTGTCACATCCAACATCGTCCTTGTATCAAACCTCATCTGTTAATCGAAAATGATTAAGATTTT
This sequence comes from Tethea ocularis, assembly GCA_963555595.1. NCBI lineage: Eukaryota > Metazoa > Arthropoda > Insecta > Lepidoptera > Drepanidae > Tethea > Tethea ocularis. The sequence continues at coordinate 5,570,544 of OY741975.1, forward strand.
AGAGAATCGTCAATACCGGCCCGCTAATTCAACTGCACAAAGTTCTAGGTCACACTCCGCACAAAGCTTCTTTACCACTTACGACCCGGACACGAGTATTTGCCCATCTCCATCGAATACCTACCCGTTAAACTCAACAATGGTTCAAAGTCCCTTCAACGATATAAGTTCACCAGAAGATTATTACTTGTCTCCAGATGATTGTCAAAAATAAGGTTTTAATTAATAAAAATAGCTTTGTAATTTTATTTATTGTTTTACTTACCTCATTGTAACAACCAGTCGTTGTACAGGTGGTATCGCCAAACGCATGTTTGTATCTTGAAGTGTAATTCGAGGCCCCACTATTGCCAACAATTCATCAAATGTTTTTGTAGACATTCGAAAATAATTGAAAAATTTGGCGGGATATTGCCTCTTAAATCTTCATACAGCGTCACAAACTGTCCTTTTAAGTATCTTTTTTCATTCAGAGGATGTACCCAGAACGCCTTTTGTTTCCTTTTTCGTCTTCTAGCAATACAAACTGCTATTGCCAGTAATTTAGCAGAAACCATTTTCACGTCTTACCGAAGCGAGAGACAAGACAAGAGTAATTAAAAAGCGTTCGTATGAACAATCATATCGAGAGCGTTTAAAAAGCGCCAATGCCGGGATTTAACGCAACGCTTTTTTAACTCTCGTGCGAACTAGACCTTAGTGTTTTGTGCCCATTTTGTGTTTCTATTGGTGTTTTGTGGTTTTTCTCTACTATTAGACGTTGAGTTGAGACTACTCCTCCGTCCTGATATCAAGAAAACTATTTGAAAGCCAATAATCGTCGCCAATAAAATAAAGGCTTGCTGGAATTTTTAATGCTGATGAAAGTGTATTTTAATTACAACCAAAAGCTGGACGAGTCATCGACAAGTCACGAGCGCAAAGGTGAAAAAAATGTCTATACAGCATCAGGAGATGAGAAAGAAAATTTAATAGTGTTGGTGACAGGTAATGCTGATGGATTTTACTTAGATATACTGAAACCGCGCGGAACAGCTAGTTTATTATAAATAAGAATGTAAATCTACTTTCTTTATTATATTAGTTGGTAAGGTGGCTTATCTACGCCACCTTTATGAATATAAATTTAGAAAATAAATGACATGCCTACCTTCTTTTGAATGAATTGAATGATAGGTTTTTTTATGTAATAGGAACTTACTTGTCTCTTACAGATACTGGCAGCATTGCAGTTTTATGCTAGTGGTGGGTATCAAGGCAATATAGGAAAAAAACAGCGTGCTCAACCTTTCTCAAACCAAAATATCCGATTGTTTGACGGAAGTGACGGAGGCGTTGAATTTACCCTATATCATGAGATAATCTACAATGTGTCCACGGATGTAGTAATAAAACTTTAAGAGCAGTATCTACGACATATTTAATTATCTCGACATATTATCTACGACGAAAATACCCCATATGCTCCCATATTCCAAAGCCCCACTATACAGCAGTAACTTTTGTTTTTATTTAAACAAAAATCACCTAACTCGTAAAATTTACGGCGGTTTGTTTCCCATGTCGTGTAGGGGCTCGATTTTGGTGTTATTTTAAAGGAAAAGGTGTGGTGCAACTAATACAGTAAAAACATGCTATTAAATGACTCCTTTTTTTATTTGCCGGAAGGAGAAAGTATTTTTTTTACAATTTTTTTGCGTATTCGGGCATTTTTTTAAAATAATACTAAAACGAGACCATTGACATATCTTTTTTTTCTAATTACTTAATAGTATTTGAGTTACTTAACAAAATGATGTAGCCATCACTGCTCACAGTCTATTATTTTAAGAGTTATTAACGATTTAAAAGACCCCTTGTTCGCGAGCGCGCACGTGCAGGTAAACGACCCTAGTCCTTTGTGTTGCGTTGTGTGAGCAGATACGGAAATATTTTTTTAGGGAGTTAGAAAGGGACAACTATTGGGTCAAATGGTCTTTGTTAAAAGTTTAAAATGTAATCGGCGGGCAAGGTCAGTAAGTCCTTTTGGGTCGTACGCTCACGTTGTGTTTAGTTTCGTTCGTGTTGATCATGCCACGCGGAGGTTTCGAATATTCGAATGCGCATATTGCGGATATTCATTTTGTTTACGGACTGTGCAATGGCAACGCAAGTGCTGCGGTGCGAGAATATGCTCGCCGCTTTCCCACACGACCAACGCCTAACTTCCGCACGTTTATCAACGTTCACAACAGATTACACCAGTTACCAGTTGAACGAGTTTCCAATATTAGAGACGAAGCAGAAGTAGATGTGCTAAGTGAAATAGCGAGAGATCCTCGGTTAAGTGTACGCAGACTTGGCATTCGCCTTGGCTTATCTAAAAGTAGAGTTTGGAAAATACTGAAGAGGGAAGGGCTTCATCCATATCAGGCGGCGGACAGATGAAGCAAAATTCACGAGGACGGGTATAACAAATTTTCGAAATTTACACATCTGGGCCGCGGAAAATCCTAACGCAACAAGACCTGCAGCATTCCAGCATGAGTTCTCAATTAACGTCTGGGCGGCGATGATAGACGACCAACTTATTGGTCCCATTGAATTACCACCAAATTTGAATGGCGCCAGATTCCTGGAGTTTTTAAGAACAGTTTTTCCAGCTGAATTGGACAGCTTGCCGCTTGCCTACAGACGCTTAATGTGGCTGCAACTAGATGGTGCCCCTGCACATTTTGCACGAGCAGTACGTGAGCATTTAAATGCAGACTATCCTCAGTGGATTGGTCGAGGAGGACCCGTTGCCTTGCCGCCGCGTTTGCCAGATTTGACCCCATTAGATTTTTTTCTTTGGGGTCACATGAAACAGCGCGTTTATTTTGAGCCTGTTAACACGCGAGAAGAGCTGTGGAATCGAATTGTGTTGGTGGGCAACGAAATACGAGAGAATCCACGTATGGTAAGGAGAGCTACAACACAAGTCGCGCTTAGAGCGACAACTTGTGTGATGAATGGCGGCGGTCATTTCGAACATTTAATTTAAGTGCGAAATTTTAGTTTTTTTGTTGACATAATTTTTAGTAAACTTATGCATCATACTTTGTACTTTTTGTTTTGTCTCGTAATCCCTGATTTTATTTACTTGTATTGACTGAAATAAAAAACCTTAGTAATTTTAATTCAGTTTCGTAGTCAATCTAGCTGCGCGAACGCCTGCGAGTAAAAGGGTATTTTTAATCGTTAATAACTCTTAAAATAATAGACCGAGAGCAATGATGGCTACATCATTTTGTTAAGTAACTCAAATACTATTAAGTAATTAGAAAAAAAAGATATGTCAATGGTCTCGCTTTAGTATTATTTTAAAAAAATTGCCCGAATACGCAAAAAAATTGTAAAAAAAATACTTTCTCCTTTCGGCAAATAAAAAAGGAGTCATTTAATAGCATGTTTTTACTGTATTAGTTGCATCACACCTTTTCCTTTAAAATAACACCAAAATCGAGCCCCTACACGACATGGGAAACAAACCGCCGTAAATTTTTTTAGTTAGGTGATTTTTGTTAAAATAAAATCAAAAGTCACTGCTGTATGGTGGGGCTTTGGAATTGACCACCCATATGGGGTATTTTCGTCGATGAAATATGTCGTAGATACTGCTCTTAAAGTTTTATTACTACATCCGTGGACACATTGTACATAATATGCATTTTCCAAGATCTCAATCAGAGCGAGATCCGCAGGATATCCAACGCGCTCTGACGATTTTTCGGGATTCATTGACCAAGTTGAAAGTACCTATGAGGTGCTGAGGGGCATTGACCCTAGGCTAGATAGAGGATGCCTTTTAGTATGTTCCAACTCTCCATGACCACGATTTTAAACTGTTACATTATGGACGTGGCATTTGACAACGGAGAACGCAAGTTAGGGGCAGCTAAATGCCAGGACCTGCTACCTGAAGATTTATGCATGCCGGATAATTTATATCACTACCTAACCAACATTGGAAATACAACTACAGTCGGAGGTGAAGAAATTAAATTCAACTTACCAAACATCCACGTATTACCAGTTAAAATAAATATCTGTTCCAGATAATTAAGTGGAGAGAACAAAAGGCTTTTTGGGTGAAATTGAGCAGTCAAGAATTAAAATTCAACGTGCTCAAGTGCAAGCCTCCATTGAAAGAATTGGTGTAGGACGGGAGAAAGTGGCAATTAAGCATGTGCTGTTTTATGCAAAGGCTTATTTTAATATGGAAAAATTAACTCGTGGACCAGAAAAAGAGCAATTCAGTCATGTGGCAATTTTTTTAAATTAAATTTTACTTTGTTTTAGGGATGTGTGGAAACACGCACGCACACATACATATATGTACAATGCAATCAGGTAATTCCTTATTAGTCAAATCCGTCGTAAAGAACAGTTGTCACGTATTTACTAATTTTACGACTTTTTAAGGTTCCGAAACTCAAAAGAAAAAAAAAACGGAACCCTTATAGGATCACTCGTGCGTCTGTCCGTCTGGCTGTCCGAAAATATTGGACTGGATTGAGTTGAAACTTGGTACACATATGTAAGTCGGTGACCCAAACATGGATGTGTTACGTAAATAAATGAATTTCAAACATGGGGGCTACTTTTGGGGGGTAAATTAGAAAATTAAAAAAAAAAGTTTAGCAGACTATATTGTGTTATATATCAAATGAAAGGGCATGTAGTGAGGATTTCAAATTTTTTTTTTTTATAATCTTAATATAAATAGTTTTGAAGTTATTTAAGAAAATAGGCGAAAAATGACCACCCTTATTTCCGAAACTACTGGGCCAAAAATTTTGAAAAAAATACAGATAATAGTTCTTTACCTATAGATTACAGGAAAACCTATAAAAAGTCTATCTAATATCTTTAAACGAGCAATTCATGGATATATACCTAGTCAGGTCATAAATTCTGTCACATGTTTAATATAAAATAATTGAAACAAGTTTATTCATTATGTAACCATTTATATACGAAAATGAACTTATCATTTTGTTTGTTGTCTCTTCTACGGTAAAAATTTTTTCATCCGAAAAAAGAATTTCCCGATATTTTTTTCAGCATCTCTTCAGTCTCAGGTCCATTAGGCGAGCATTCAAACGATTTCCTGTTTTTCTTCGATATGCCCGAAGCCCTAAGTCTTCATTTAACACCCTTTTCACCGTGGTTCTGCTTAACCCCATCTGAAGGGCCAACAGTTTCTGCTTACGTTTGGGATTTCTTTGAATTCGCGCCTTCACAGCTTTTATATAGTCCTAACAGACCGAGGGCGACCACTTCTTGACCTGTCATCTACACTAGAGTCTTCATTGTATCGTTTGATGGTACGATAAACGAATCTTTTGGTTCTATTCAAATTTTTCAGTATGTCAAAAATTTAATTTTTCATCGGTCTGAGATAAACTAATAATAATACCGAGCGCAGCGGCGCGGCGCACAAATTAAGGTGTTTTCCCACTGCGGCAAACGCTGTGGACAAGCACGCGGCGCATTTTAACTGCGTGGGTTCGTTTTTTTGAAAAATGGGACTATGTTTCCACTGCAGCACACCTATAAACGAAACTAACGACTATTACAACTATAACGCAGCATACTTTTGAATCATACGCCTTGTGGAACAGACACGTTTCGTGTTTCTCGTTGTAAATATTTTGTACTTATAGAATGGCAATGGCATGAGCTTTGCTAGACGGTTCTTCAGACGATAAATCTATATGGTCCCACCTCTTGCAGTGAAGCTACGCACGTTTTTGTGTACCGCGTGCATAGCGTTGAACTGCGTGGTCGCCACATTCGTGCAAACCACGCGTGTCTCGTATTTGTACATAGTGTGTTGGGTGGCAGTGGACATTATCACATACAATTTCTTGTAAAGCGAAGTTAGGCACACGTACGTTGCCTCTCAGCTGTGCGACAGTGCCTTTATTGCGATGCTCGCTAAGTTGCGATAGTGTTTTATTTTGAGAATTCAACAATAGATAATGTATTCAGTAATTTCCCTCTACAATCCAGCACTATACCTACATACTTTTTTTAGTCACCATCAACAAATTTGAAATAAATTAAAAAATATTTATGGAACTTAGTTAAACAGGAACCCTCTCCACGCGAGTTTAACTCGCACTTGTCCGATTTATTGAATCTATATTTCATCTTAAAATCCAGGAGGTATATAATGCAGGCAACCTTGCACAGTTTCATTGCTTTTCCTGGAGCCAATGTTAATTACGCGGTTACCAATATACAAAAGGGGAATCTCAACACCTAACATCATTCTGTTGCGACTCCTCTCCATGTTTAAGATTTACTACTTATTATACTATTTGTGTCTTGCAGGCAATTAAAATTTTAACCACACACTCACAAGAGGAGTTTCTCTTCCTTCAACATCTTCAACAATTTTCAATCATCAGTAGTCAGATTCAAAACCCCTCAGAACGACGAGTTTAGTGGAGCAGCCGGTAGGATTTCCGAAGAAGCAGCAGCTCACACCAGGTTGGTTAGATTGGAATAAGTAACACTAAGAAAGAAGTTTGCAGCAGGATCGGGAGGATCCAAAAGGTGCATCATCTCGACGTTCCTTCCATAACAAACCCAACTCCTTATTTAATATCAAAAAAAGACAAAAGCCAAGAATTTCTTTCTTGGCTGAATAAAGAATAAGGCTTAGTCACCTCTAATAGAATAAATTACTTTATAAAAAGCTGTATTAAGCGAGAATGTAAAAATAAATGTTTGCAGTTCGACACACTCGCACGTAAAGTGACTCTTTCTTATCGCACCTCTTTTAGGTTTATGATACAGATTATTACGCACGCGTGCCTTGTACTTTACCGCATGCGTGCATTTTACTTTACAATTTTTTTTTCAATCTCAGCATAGAGTTTATGTTCAAAAACAATGTTTTTGAAATATTCTAATTATGAAATCAAAAATAGTACTTTATAAGCATAAAGTTCATTTCTCTTTAACTTTCTAAAAATGAATTTCCTTAAAAGCAACAAGAAATCGGAAACAACAAACATTGGCAACAATTAATGAGAGAGCTGAAAACGCAACAAATCTGTTGCAGAAAGAATAGCGAGTCGATTAAATACGGAATCACCACAGTCGAGTATTTTTCAGGAATTTGAGGACGAGGATGAAATATGGGCCATCTTCTTATTCGCCAATCCAACCGACTCAGTACAGTCTTGAGAATCCTAATGGAGCACCTCCACAGTATACACAATACAAAGCACAACCTCAAACTTCAATACCACCTCGAACTAAATTGTCAGAAATTACAGCATCAATTTCAACATACGATGGTAGCCCCAAACATTTAAACTTATTCCTTAGAAAATGCGAGAACGTGCTAAGCAGTAGGTACACCTATGTGATGGAAGTAATAACGACTAGGCTTATTGAAAAAGCAGCAGCGTTAAATAGCGAAAATGTATTATATAATTGGGAATTACATAACATAAATAATTATTGATCCAACATTTTGGAGATCAAATAATATACCGAACATACAATTATGGTACCAAAATTTGGAGAAGGCATTTTAGAAGTAGAATTTTGTAATGGTTGTAGAATGCCCTGAGCATTCGTTCAATGTAATAATAATTATGCGCAAACGACAAAATTCAACTAACGAAGTAATAACGATAAAATAATTGACCCATTTAAAATCAAAGTCTCAAATGAAAGCCCATTTTATATATTTTTTTTTAAAAAAATTAACTCCAAATTTGTAAAAACGAAGAGTTGATCACGTGAATTAAGAAGAAAATGAATGTATAATTGTCTTTGACATCAATATAATGATATATTCTATCATTAGAATATTCCGTTAAGTTTTACCAATGAGGTTAAACATTCAATTAGAACTTCAGATGAAAATCCTATATATGCAAAACCCTGTAATCTCCCGCACAAACTGCTGAATTAAAATCAAGTAGAAAAGCTTTTAGATAATCAAATTACCCAACCCTTTTTTCACCCCGGAGGGCCCCAGTCCATATTATTCCAAATAAATTAGAAGCGACACAACAACAAAAATATCGCATAGTAATCGATTATAGAAAACTGAATAAGATGACTTTTGATGACAAATACTCGTTGCGAATATGAATTAATATTGAACTGAACTCCCTGAACATATTGAAGAAAAAATTTTAAACACTCTCAGGAAAGCAAATCTAAAAGTATCAGAATTTTTACGGCAATAAGTTCTATAAAATTTATGAAAATAGAAAGCAAAACACAAATGCAGACGCATTATCTAGAATCCAATCAAATATGTTAAAGGTTAATGATTATGATCCCCAACCTTCAACATCTTATGTACCAGATGAAAGCGATACGATTTCAGAAAACAATAAGTATTTCAGACTCTGAAACGCTAGACTTTAGAGATATTGATAATGATTCAATTTGTTCACGAAGCAGTAGACGCGAAACCTTATCAAAACATAATAAATAAATGGTATTGAAATGAATTAAAAGTTCAGGATATATCTAAAAATCAAAAGAAGATTTTCGAAATATTTCTTTCTTTAGATTCAGATATAATAAAAAGATTCTTTTCAAAAAATATAGACACTCATTAAAAAACTTTTCTTTACAACAAATCAAATACGACAACTTTTCCGTAAAATAACAGCAGAATTATTCGATACAAAATCAGTACCTTTAATAGAATGTACTCAAAGACTTACAATAATCGATAATGGAAATTAACAAAAGGATATAATTTTTGAAATATCACGGCGGTAAAACATGGCATCGTGGAATTAATTAATGCTATAACAAACTGAAAATAAATTATTATTGGCCAAAGATGAAAGAAACAATAACATCTATTATGACCACAGTATGTTAAGTATGCAAACAAATGAAATACGATAGAAAATCTTTAAATCCATTAATTCAATTAACGTAAACGTAAAATAAACCTTCTGAAGAAATTTTCATGGATTTATTTAAAATAGAAGGAATAATGAATTTGACTACGCATTTAGTTATTTGGTCAAGCTATTTCAATACAAAACAGGTCAACTCTTGAAGTAGTAAAAGCATTAAATAAATATTTTTCTCGCTATGGATACCTTTTAAAATAATTTGTGATCCAGTATCTGAATTTAATAATATGTTAATAAAATAATTACTTAACTTTTATAAAATTGAATTACATAATGAAATTCGCAATAATCCAAAATCAATGGGTTTGATTGAAAGATTCCATAGTACTTTGATCGAAATATATAGACTAGCTAAATGTCATGTCTTATGCAATAATGGCATATAATAACAGCATCCATTCAGTGTCAAATTTCACGCAGTAACCGCCTTAATTTTGTCAATCAAATGCTCAACCGGTTCAACAACTTTTTCAACGTGATGTTCAGCGACGAGGCGAATTTCCATCTTAACGGTCAAGTAAACAAACAAAACTGTCGATTCTGGTCCGAGACCAATCCCCAACGACTTCATGAACGTCCACTTCATAGCCCGAAACTTGTCGTGTGGGCTGCATTATCGGCAAACGGTATTGTCGGACCATACTTTTTCGAGGACGAAAGAGGTCGCGCAGTGACTGTGAGAGCCCACAATTATTGCGACATGATAAGAGAATTCTTGGTCCCAGCTTTGCAAGAATTTCAAGGGGATACGACCAGGATATGGTTCCAACAAGATGGAGCCACATGCCATACTGCTAGGGTGTCCATTGACCTTCTGAAAGAAACCTTCCCGGGAAAACTCATTTCGAAAAGGGGGGATATTGAATGGCCCCCCCGCAGCCCAGACCTCACTCCCTGTGATTTTTTTTTATGGGGCTACCTTAAATCGGTGGTGTATGAAAACAATCCGACAACTTTAGAACAACTCAAGAGAAACATTATCCGAGAAATTAACAATATCCCGACGACAACGTTTCGCCGAGTGTTCCAAAATTCGCGACTTCGGTTTCAAGAGTGCCAAGCGGCCGAAGGACGTCATTTAAAGAACATTATTTTTAAGTCGTAAAATTTCCATAATTTCTACTTTCTTTTAATATAAATAAAATTATCGTACGTTTCGTTTTTTTTTTTCATTTCACATTCAAACCCCCAACACCCTTTTGGCCCACCCTGTATTATCATTTGCTTGCCTGCATTACCCTCCAACAAACTTGATATAATCAAGCCCCTATCACCATCTACCTACATCTTTTAGAAAAAGCATTTGTTCGTAATACGGGTACTGCTTAGAAAAAGTTATCTGATCCCAAACTAAGCAAAGCTTTGTACTATACTATGGAACATTGTAGAAATTGGGCTTTTTGGTAAATATGATTTCCAAGGAAATTTCAAGCGGAACGCATCAAGAACGCATCGACCAGTGAACAAGTGAAGACATCTTCAGCGATTTACTCCATTCGCCATCTTCGTTCAAGATAATCGATAGGTATGTATATCAAAGTTGCAGCCGCGTCTGCAAAGATCATTCGATCACCACCCCTCTCCGACCTTAGATACCACTCTATATTTCCCAGTATAAGTTTTAATATACTTCTTTAACCCATGTACATAATTTCATTTATCCACTAACCCCGATAAGTCAGTTTCTATAAAAAGTCTACACGTCTAATATCCGAGATTCCCGAACACAGCTGTCGTTGACGACAGTCATACCACTAACCTCGTTCGTCACAGTCCCGGACACCGAATAATTGGAACAGTCGGTAGGATTTGCAGCGACGCATCATCACAGCATACAAGTAACACTAGAACCTGACTAAAGTAAGTGTCTACCACAATTAAGTGACTTGTTCGTCGTGTCCTCATAAGGACTTATGCAGAGAATTTAATTTGGAGAATCCTGGACAAGATTACTGACTTCGTACGTGACTTACTAATCCCTGTAATGAGTGTTAGGGCGACAACAAAGTTCAGATAGGGAAGATCCGTACGACCACTTTAATTCCTTATCAAATTAATGCCACAGATATACATCAATTACATGCTTACTGTAGTTTAAAATTCATGAATATATATTTTTAGAAATAAGTTGAATCTTGTAGATATAATTTGTATAGGTACATAAAATTATCACATACATTAGGTTTAACTTGCATGATTAACTTATGATTTCATTTCAAAAGTGAAAAACGTTTAAGGAAATATACAGATAGTTTTCAGCACGCAAGCTGATATTATCGAATCAAGAAAAAAAAATGATAGAAATAAAATTTAATCGCGATAGTCGCCTGATCAACTACATAAATGAATAGAAATCAATCTGGATTTCCAAAAAGTAATCCTTCAGACCCTCGCAACCTTTTTATCCTTCAGATATTAATATTTCTTGTTTATGACGAGGCATCATAGAACAATTAAATAAAGCCATTAGTACATTTACAGTGACGCACGAATTACATTTACAGTGTTTAAGAATACTATACCACTGTGAAGCCACACTCATTAGCGAGTTTGCGTTTTCGTAGAATGGAATATTATTAAAGAAAGCTTTAATGGAACACTTTGGCGATCAACGACCGGAAGATTGTCTTAAATTTGAGTTCCATGGTACCTAATGATAGTCATTAAGATTTTTGCGAACGAATTCAAAATGCGCGTAACTATTTATTCTCAAATAATTAATTGCGATGATAGGCAGACACAGTAAACCAAAATGGAATGAAATATTACTATCTATGAAAATACTGCACTTCAAGGATTTCTGTACTATTTATCTCCTGACTTACTTTGAAGGAAGCATAACGTATAACACTAGAAGAAAATAATTTCCAAATAGTTATTTTCTATGCGTAACAAATTACATCAACCTAAAAGTACAACCAAATCTTTCTCAACAATACCACTAAGCGAGATTTGCTTTTCCTGAACTACTAAGACCGTATGAATTCATAAAAGACAGCGATATAAAAGGTTTTCAAATGCACAAACAAGCCCATGTAAAACCAACGATTCAGGGCAGAACAAAGAAATAAAACAAAATTTCAAGGTAAGGCACCAACTCACAATAATCCTCAAAATCCCAATTATAAAAAACAAGTAATAATAATAATAATTTACAGTCTGAATTTAAACAAAAAATAGGATATTCTCGACTGACTGTAATAATCCAAAACCTTGACGATTTCTTACCCATGACCTATGTATCGCCCGAAACAAAATTAATCACCACTCAGTCAAATAAGCGAGACGAATCAGAGCCTAACACCTCAGGTCTGGAAAATAAAATAAATTTGGTAAGAGCCTCCAAGCCTCAAGCATCACGCAAAGAAGTAAAATTCAATTCACACCTTCCAATTATTGTAACACTAAATCTTTCATGAGTCATGAATTCATGTTAATGCTTTTCAAAAGGTATACAATTTTTGAACCAGTGATGTAATTTATATCCAAAAATAATCGGTAAAAGTAAACGTTTCGTCATAAATTTTACATTTATAATATTAACGATTCCTTGTTGGTGTAGTATGCATGGATTGATTGAATAAATAAACTGAATGCCACCATTGATTTCGAAAATCACACCTTATTAACACCATTAATTAAAATTCAAATTTCTTTTCTCAACGAAAAATTATAAATTATATAACTTGAACCAAGGTCTGAACAAAGAGAGAACATTCCCATCGAGCTTTTTGATGGAAAGGCTTTGATACAATTAACTGATTTTTTCTCAGGCGTAAGAATGCCTAGAGCTTTAGTTAAATTTAAAAACGAAACATCACTGAGGATCGAATCAATTTAAAAATTACAAAACCATTCAAAACTTTTACATTTAATGGAACATAATGTAGACTTAATTATGTTAGGACAGACAATGATACGCTTTTAATTAAAAATCTTTATAAACTATGGTTAGATCATTATGAACAGTTAGGAAAGTCGAAGATATACCTTTAACTTTCACGCATGAGATCAAACATTTCATTCGCACTACAAAACAAAGATCCGGTTTACGTACGACCGAATAGACGATGCTCCAAGCAAGCCGAGGAAATTAAAGGTCAAGTTGATAAACTTTAAAAAAATAATATTATCAAACCTATTTTCTCGCCATGGAGCGCACCAGTTCACTTTATTTAAAAAAAAAAACAAGAAATAACAAGAGTACAAACCTATACAATGGTTATCGATCGACTATAGAAAACTTTATAGACGTTAATACCCACTACCAATATATATGATATCTTTGATAAGTTCAGCAATAGTTACTATCCTTATTTCAGTACACTATATTTATCTTTCGGATTTAATGATGCTGACAGACCGAAAACTACATTAAGCATGACTTCAACATGTTCGGACATGAATTTCAACGAATGCTCTTTGGATTAAAAACGGCACCCGCTACTTTTCAAAGAGCAATGGATAATATTCTTAATGGATTATAAGGAATCCAATGTCTTATATACTTAGATGATATGGTTATCTTGTCATCAACTTTAGATAAACATCTTCACAAACTTAAAAAAGGTTTTTCAAAGCCATAGAAGATCCAAGATCCAATCTAAACGTTCAACTTAATAAATCCAAATTTCTCCAAAATAAAGGTAAAGGACTTTCTTTTCTTTTCTTTCTTTAGAAGGAGAATTCTTAAGAAACATGCAAATGTTGAGATTAAAACTCCAAGAGTATAATTTCCATTTCAATCCGATTTATTCGACAAAAATTGATATTATTTGAATGTTCCAATAGAATATCAATAGTAGAAGACGAAATAGAACAAAGAAATCTAACATTAAAACACACTAAGGTAATACTTGCCATCGTGGTGTAAAAGAAGCTATAAATATATTAAAACGTAATTATCATTGGTCAGCAATGCAAGAAATAGTTTCCGCGTAATAAACTCACGTGACATCTGTAAATGTATGAAATATGACAGAAAACCAATTAAACTTTTGATTAGAGCTAACACAAACTCAACAAAAGCCATTCGAAGAACTATTTATGAATTTATTCACGATAAAAGATATACCTTACAATGATTGATGCTTTCAGTAAATTAAGACAAGCAAAAACACTTCAAAACAGATCAACACCAAAAGTAGTAGTAACAGTAAAAGCTTTGATGAGTGAAAACACTTTTTCTCATTAGGTAATTTAAAAATATGTAGTGCTCCTGGTTCAGAATTCAATAATAATTTAATCAAAGAACATTTAACTCTATACAAAATAGAGATGCACATTGGAACCACAAACAATACAAACTTCATGGGCATGATTGAGCGTTTCCATAGTAATATCATTGAAATCTTTAGATAAGTTAAATATGAAAAAATAATAACAGATATTTCAAATACTATGGTTTATTCAGTTTGTGCATACAACAATACAATTCTTTCCACAACTGGAATAACTCCATTTGAAATAGTTTTTGATATACAGACAGACTCGAGATGCGTTTTCAATATAGATTTTGAAAAGCAATTTGTGCGACGATTAGTAAGAGATCATACAAAATGAACTAAATTACTATATAAAGACATTTCTCAGAAAATGTTTGAAAGAATATGAGAGGAATAAATTAACTTCAAAAACAGGAAATTAATTACAAAGTACTAGCATTTGAACATAGGTGTAACAATTTATACGAAATTAGTTTACAATCGTTAATCAAAATATTCACCTGGCTAGATACGAGAAAGCAATAGTAACATGAAAATCAATAGAAATGTTAATAGCTTACTAAAGTTGAAACTTTGAGTGGAATTAAGAATGTCAAAGAAAAACCCAACGAAATAATAGTAAATCTGTGATAATCGATACGTAAATAGTACCATGAGTAGGTATAATGATTTCTAAAATATGAAAATTAAGAATTCTAAAAGGGAAACCCCGTAAGTGTAGTCGGGTGGATTATATTAAAAGGACCTATCCAAGTGATCTTATTAAATGTCGTAAAAAGCGACTAAGAGATGAAACAAAAAGGGACCATCCCTTTGCCAAAATAAGTTTGTTCATTTTAAATACTTATAAATTATTAAGCATAAATTAGATTACGGAAAACGCGTATCATGTACACACTATTAACTAATGTAATAAAATTAACGATATATTTAATTGTTTGTTTTCTGCAAAACTGACACATTTGGCTTCAATTGACACCATCAACTTATTCAAATATATTCGTACCTTAGACACACCAACCCACTGTTTTATGCCTGACTATGTGAACCCAGAACGCCTTCAAGTTCCGATCTTTTGTCAATATAAAATAATATATTACTGGAAAATTCTAGTCTAGAGTATGCCATGAACTCTCAATGTTAAATAACTGGGACATTCAAAACGAATTTGATTTCCAATTCCAACAGAATCCAAATTTAAAATACTTTGAAAGTGTTTAATTTTAATACTTTAGTTAGAATCGACAATCACGAAAAACGCACGATCAATGATCATCACATTACAATGCCTTTCCGATATTCCAATGGAGAGTACCTCAACATGAGTTTTTGCTACGAACATAGCAATTTCAATTTGAAATTTGCAGCAGAGCAGACCTGAAATGGGAGAGGTTCCGTGTACGGCCGACCGCGAGAACCATTTTGGGAGTTTTGCAGCGACACCGTGAATGGGACTTCTTCGAGACGAGGGATTTTACCCGTACCATTTTACCATAGTTCAAGAATTACAAACTACAGATTACCAGCTCCGCGTTATTTTCTGTCTTTCTCCTGGAGGACGGCACTAGGAATAATATGTGGACAGACGAACCGACATTGAACATGTCGGCTTATTCAACCAACATAACGCTCATTTTTTGACTGAAGAAAACCCACGAGCAGAGAGACCGGACCATTTTCAAATCCGTTTCAGTGTAAATGTACTCCTTGGTGACCAACTATTAGGGCCAGTATTTTTAAACCGCTTGAATGCAGAGACCTACGTGGACTTATGATGTATCGCGTATGTTGGAACGAATCTCTCTCTCGTTGAGGAACTTTTATTTCCAACACGATGGATGCAGAGCACACTATGTCAGAAGCGAGAGGAGGGAAGAGGGGGTTCCTGAAATCGGTACGATTAGCGGTACTTGGAAAGTTTTCAGCACTCTAGTAGCTGATATTATGGAATCTAAAAAGATATTTATTAATTAAAAAGAGATTAAATAGCGATAGTAGCTGATCAACTACTTAAATGAATAGAAACCAATCTGAAACACAGCATAGAATACCCTTCAGAGCCAACATTTTTTATTCTTCAGATATTGACATTTCTCATCAATTACGTGAGATTATTGAACAGTTAAATCAAGCCATTTGTTCGATACACGAATAATGCATTTAAAGTGTTTAAGAATACTGTATCACTGCGAAGACTTGGAATAATTGGATGCGAGCATCATTTTAAAATAATTTAATTTAATTTTTCTCAAATTATAAAAAATATTCTTGATTTTTTCGAAAAACAATACTATTTATAACAAATTGGTATATTGGACAGCATTATAAACACCACAATTTAACTGAAACAGTCGCATCGATTGAACTGAGTTTTCGTTGACCAGTTTAAAAGTCGTTTAGTTGATCTAAATTATTGTTGATCCGACAATAATTTTAGTTATTATTGAATACAAAAAAAACCAAGCACAACAAACGATGTTATTGTATCTTCGTAACGTATTTACGAGAACCAGATTTTTTAATTTATGAGTCTCCGTATTAGTGAATCAATCCGTTACCAACCTTCAGCGAATGGAAGTGGAAATACTAAAAGAGGATATCACTACGTTCTAATACTAAGGTCGATGTTCACAGACTTCACACAACAGACAACACGAAAATTCATTCATTCACGCCGGATTATAATTTATCGGACCGTTTTCTAGTCGTAAAATGTAAGTTCAAATAACAGTCAGAATGTTTTGTAATTTAATTAAGACAGCGTTTATATTTTGTATTTTCATATAAAGCATTTCGGGTATTTATTTATTTTTATTTAATAGGATATTTTACATATATATTTAATTAATATTTTTATTTGTTTACCATCATATTTAATTCGAGAGTAAGCGTTACGTATATAACTAGAGGAAGACAATTCTCAAACGTTATTTTCAATAAGAAACCAATTCATCAGGAAAAAAACATTTACACCAGTAAATGTTATCGAAGTCAATGAGATTATTGATTTCGAGACCATAGAACGTCGTAATACAACGTAATTCGTACTTTGAATGGTAGGAAAATACACATAATTATGCAGGATATTTGATTAATATACTAATGAAAGCACAAAATGAATATCTTTTACATTTCAGAATCTAAATACATACAATACATTTCTTTCATTTTAATAGTAGGTAATTATGCAGTATATTTGTTTTTTTTTTTGAAAGAACATAATCGAATATCTTTTTTACATTCCAGTATATAAATCCAAGACAATTCTTTTATCAAACGAATGAAAATAATCAAGAACAACCAACAACGGCAAATCAATTCAAAAACCAAATACGTCGTACGTTATTACAAATATTTTACAATTCGTACTTTTAACGGTAGGAATAAACACAATTATGAATTATTTATTATCATCAAGCGAATGATAACCATCAAACAACCAACGAAGACTTCAAGAAATCAATTCAAGAACCAAATTACTTATGTCTTAATACGACAGCAATAATTTTGTAATATCATAATAATGCAGGATGTTTGATTAATTTACTTTTGAAACAACAGACTTTACAGAATTAAAATAAGACTTTTCATCAATGCATGTAAATTTATTTGATCATTTGCCCAAATAAATTTACATGCTACACAATTCACATTTTAACACAAAGACGACCCAATTTCAAACAATAATCTACGCCAAATAATACAGATGGTTTTTTTAAGTGACACCCTCTAAGCCAACAAACAGAACATTTATAAATGCAAAAGACACCGGTGGCCCGGTAACACAATTATTTTGAAACACTTTAATAAGCCCAACTTCTTTGAACAATTCAACGATATAATCACACATGATGATGTAATTGACACGGATGTTGAAAATTCCCATGAACAAAATCCAATTGCAATTATAGTTAGAACAACAACCAGAATAGAGAGAGATTAATAGCCGCCCTATTCGAATGGAACTATAAATGAACTCACAAAATGAAGAATTTGGATGGTAAAAATATTACTCCACAACGGGATACAAGTCGTCTGCGCTGAACGGAGGGCACTGATCGTATGCGTCTTACAAATGCGGTACATTGGGCAATAAGGCCAGTGAGATTATAGAATTACTTGTTAGAAAACCAAGTCGTAAAATAAGTCGTAAAAACTTGAGTTAATCGCCTGTACGTGACAGGTTTTTAACATAATTCCAATTTATTGCTTAAGACCTTGGAACTCGTAATATGAACAAGACGAGGCTTGGGATAAACAAATTCAATAGAAAGCGGTCTCTTAAAATGGTAATGTTACTTTTTGTAGCATTCTTTTAGTTTAGTAGGTACATACCTATATGGTAGGTATATATGGCTGTGGAATATTACGACTAAAAATGTAGTCGTTTTGGAAAACCTGGCATAGAAAGAGGATGCTCTCCGCGAATTTCTCTATCCCTTACTAAACTGACGAAGACAAACGAGACAGGCGAGTTCCACTTTTAGTAAAAAAAACAGTTTTATGTCATTTAAAATTTTTTTTGTCTGACATTGCTAATGAAAAATCCAATTTTAAAAATCTCTTCCACTATATTCTCTATCAAATTTAACATATATTTTTCACGAATCTCTTGCAACAAATAATGCTGACAAAAACTGAATCTAGAATCATCATTTCTCGTATATCGTCCTTATTATTTTAATTACTTCTTGTGTGGAAAATCTATGGGAAATATCGGAAATCCGAATGGAGTTTTGATGTGAAAATCTCAATAAATTTCACCGGGACAATGCTGGGAACAAACAGCTATTTTTATTATATATATTTTGATCATTATATTGATCACAAGAAATATTTTTTTTTTATCATTCTACTATTTCTTTATAAATATGTATGAAAATGAAATACTGAATCTCGTATATCTGGTAAGTTAGTAATGAGGTAATTTTATTAATAAAGAGCAAAATATAACTGTGCTGTTTTTACAATCTTTTAAGATAAATTATGCTGGCAGGATTTCGTGAATTTAAGAATGAAATGTAAATGTATATGTATGTAGGTGGCAAACGTTCGTTTCCGCAGTTTTCAAGAAGGTAATTGAACACCACCTACCTCTATCGACATCCAGGGGCTGAAGACAGGTTCAGGCAATAAACGGTATTCAATTTCGAGTCCAGGGTAAGAAGATCAGCACGGCTAGATCGATCACATTAGTTCAATGTTCGTGGAAAACTACACTGCACGGCAATGAGGATATGGCACAGTCACTCTTGAGAGGAGATGAACACAACCTTCCTTCTCAACGTCAAAACGATACCTGCTTACGCGGCTCGCGAGCCGCGGCCACCATCGAAAAGAGATTGGCAGTGAATTACCAACTACCCTCAATTCAACAGCAGAAATCGAACATACCCCCCACCGAAATCAATATGATTGATTTCCCTAAATGAATGAGAAGTGTTGGGTATAAAATATATAAAATAAAATATGTAACATAAATAAACTTACGAAGCATATTTGTATAGTATGTTCTAAATGTAAAGTGTACACGGTACAGTATTAAATAAACTTACATACTAGGTAAATAAATAAGTTGAGTGTTGTGATTAATTTGCATAGGGTAACGGACAGACCTTATTTGTAGGTCTCTGGATTAATCCATTTTTAGTACGCAAAGTTAGGACGCGATTAATTTTGTCTACACCACTGTGCACCTTTTCAACCCGAGCTAAATTCCATTGGAGAGGTTTAGTCAGATTTGACTTTAGTAAAACTAAATCTCCAACCTGCAAATTGGGTGGAGAAATGAACCACTTCGCTCTCTGCTGGAGAGTATGAAGATAGTCATTTGACCAACGCTTCCAAAACGACTGTGAAACCTTCTGAATGGATTGCCAACGTGACAATCTATTCTGAGGAATATCCTCGAAGTCATATTCTGGAACAGCTAATAAGCTTTGCCCTATTAAAAAATGACCCGCAGTTAATACGTCAAACTCGTTTGGGTTGTCTGATAAAGAACAGAGAGGGCGTGAATTTAGAACAGCTTCAACTCTGCAGAAAACAGTAGTTAGCTCCTCGAAGGTAAGAGATCTGTCGCCTACAACACGATAGAGGTGATGTTTCGCAGACTTGATTCCTGCCTCCCAGAGTCCTCCCATACTCGCTGCATTGGGTGGATTATTCCGCCATTCTACGTAACGTGATGTTAGACCGTTATTTATTTTCTCTAAATCATCTTTAGAATTCCAGAAGTTTGCGACTTCCTTCAAATGTTTAGCTGCCGCAATAAAATTGGTGCCGCAATCAGAATATAAGCAACTGCATAGTCCGCGGCGAGCCACAAAGCGATCGAAGGCAGCTAAAAAACAATCACAGCTTAAATCTGTGAGTACCTCTAAGTGCACAGCTTTTGTTGAGAAACAAACGAACAGACACAAGTACGACTTGTTTACTTTCGCATTACGCCTCAAACTTTCCTTCACAAAAAAAGGTCCACCTAAATCACAACCGACATGATTAAATACCTTATCAGGTTGTAGTCTAGGCGCGGGTAAATTACCCATGACGGGCTGAATTGAACTTGGTCGGCATCGAAAACAAATTCTACACTTAGATAAAACAGATCGGATGATGCTACGAGCATTAATTATCCAGTAAGTTTTACACAATATGCCTTGTAACGTACGAGGCCCTGCATGTAAATATAATTTATGAAAATATTCAATAATTAAATTGATCGTGTGACATTTAGGTAGAAGCACAGGATGCTTTGTATTATAAGGTAGATCGGACTGCACGAGCCTACCCCCCACCCTGAGGAACTCATGAGAGTCGACGAAGGGTGAAAGTTTACGTAGTGAAGCAACATATTTATGTTTTTTTAACGATGATATTTCGTTATGAAAATGATTTAATTGAATCACTCGAATTATAGAATCATGAGCAATCTTCAACTCTGAAGATTTGAGAGGCCCAAAAGTCCTAGTAGATGATTTTAACTTAAGGTTGTTTATAAACCTATGGCACCAGGCCATGACGCGTTGCAATCTATTAAAAGATGAGTATTTATTAAAAGTTAATTCTAAGTCAATTTTAAAATTAATATTTTTATCGTCACACGAACTTAAAACAAACGTATCGCAATTAGTTTTTAAGTCTGAAATTTTAAAATTGTCCTTAACATAAAATGCTTTGATAGGCCACTTTTGTTGGTCATCATACAGCCACAATGGACCGTGAACCCACTCCGCAGCGCCATCCACGAAGCGAGCCGGCATCGCACCGCGCGAACACACATCGGCAGCATTATTTTCACTGCTTACGTGAAACCAACAATTAGGCGGGACCACTGCGGTCACCTGACTAACACGGTTAGCTACAAAAGTTTTTAATTTATAAGGCGGTATTTGGAGCCACGCTAGAACGTTGTTTGAATCACCTAACGCGATGACAGAAACCTTAAAATCAATTAAGTTTTGTACGACAAAACTGACTAATTTTGAGAGCAACACGGCCGCCTCAAGTTCAAGTCTCGGTATTGACAAAATTGGATTAAGAGGCGCGACTTTAGATTTACTCGTCAACAACCTTACCTTCACGTGACCATCTTTATTAGTGCTACGTAAGTATATGCACGCTGCATAGCCGCGCGACGACGCATCGCAGAATGCTATCAGTTGCACTTCGGTGAAGTTAGAAATTAAAACATGACGCTCAATTCGCAAATTACCTAACGCTGCTAACTCGGTAATAAATTTATTCCACTGTGAAGTCAGCTCAGGTGGCAGCTGATCATCCCAGCCAAGACCAAGTTTCCAAAGGTCTTGCATTATACACTTAGCGACGAAAGTACAGGGTGAAATAAAACCTACTGGGTCAAATATACTCGCGAGTAGTTTTAAAACGGAGCGCTTAGTTTGTTTAGCGTCAGTCAAAATATAATTAAAAGAAAATGAGTCACACGAGGGTAACCATGTCAAACCTAAAACCTTGAGAGATGACGATATCGTATCGTCCTGAAAGTTGATAGCAGAAACCTGATCCGATTGCATTCTTGTTAGCAACTCTGGACAGTTACTGGCCCACTTCCTTAAATCAAAGCCACCACATTTAAGTAGGGAAATTAAATCGTCTTGCAACGTGCAAGCTTCATTCAAACTCTGACAAGACCATAAGACGTCATCTACATAAAACCCTTTTTTAAGCACCTGTGCTGCCTTGGTCCTTGGCTGCTCAGCATGAGCTAGCTCATCTGAAGCCAATTGGTGCAAAGTGCGCACCGCGACAAACGGTGCACTACGAAGGCCGTAAGTATTTCGAGTTAACTCGAAAATACGAACTGGTTCCGTAGGATCGTCACGCCAGAGTATGTGCTGGTACTTTCTGTCAACAGGATCAATGATAACTGCTCGATACATCTTGGATACGTCCGCAGTAAAGCAGACATCGTATAGGCGAAAATTTATTATTATTTTAAGTATGTCCTGATGTAGTTTTTTACCGATTAAAAGTGCATCATTGAGCGAAGCACCAGAACTAGTTTTGGCAGAGCCATCATAAACTACTCGCAGGGGCGTGGTAGTACTCGACGGACGTAACACACAATGGTGTGGAATAAAATAACCTGAGGGTTCAGTACCTTGGTACGGCACCATATGTCCGAGTGACTCGTACTCCTTCATGAAGTCAACATAGGCCTTACGAAGGTCTGGAGACCTAGCGAGACGGCGCTCGACCTGAGTGAGTCGCTTGAGAGCAGTATCGAATGAGTCACCGAGAGGCTTATGCTCAGGGTTCAATAAAATCGGAGAAACATACCGGCCGACTTCATCGCGATAATGTTTTTCAACATATATTTTTTCCGCTAATAATTCCAACGGAGCAATAGGAACTTCGCACGGCAAAGTTTCCACTTCCCAAAAACGTTTGAGAGTTTCATTTAAAGAATTTTCTTCGATAGTGTAGGACACTAGCGATGTTGTAGACGCTACAACCTGACAATTATTGCTAGAGGAATTCATCTCTAGTCTTCCCGTTACGACATAACCAAAAACGCTACTTAACGCGACTGGAACATCGGTGTTAATAATCATTTTCTTACCATCATAAATATAAGGGAAAATGTCACTGCCTAAAATAATATCTATCTGAGATTTTCTATAAAACCACGGATCGGCTAACTGTAAATTTTTATAATCATTAACTACATTGTTAGGTATTGGAACGGTAGGCAAGTCGGAAGTCAAGTGAGATAAAATAACAGCACTTAAATTAAAATTAGGAGTCGCGCAGTGACGCGGCTTTATGGTTAACGAAACCATCCCTTTGTTTTTTACATGTTCACCACCTAGACCACAAATATTGTATGGGCACTTATTAGCAGCTAATCCTAGTCGTTGAAAACAGTCATGTGTGATAAAATTCGATTGCGCGCCAGAATCAATTAAAATGCGGCAAGCTTGATAGTTGTTAAATGAATCTAAAATATGTACAACAGCTGTCCCTAGTATAACAGCATAGTTACACGTAGATGCTATATGGTTGTTACTGATAGCGGGCGCATGATGACTCATTTGAGTTTCGCACGGCGAGGGCTCGGACGAGACAGCGCGAGCGGCAGGCGCAGAATGTGAAACCAACGGCTTTGGTTCGCTATTAGTCGACTCCTGGTGCAATAACACATGATGCGGCTGTTTACAAATATAACATCTAAATTCACTTTTGCATTCATTCGACAAGTGATTAATTTTAAGGCAATTGTGGCATAACTTTAATTCCTTAGCACGGCTAATACGTTGAGTGGTGGTCAATTTACGAAATTGATCACACCTGAAAATCATATGATTTTCACCACAATGTGAACACGACAATTTTTTATGAGATGAAGTTGCGTGTGAATAATTATTTTTACCCTGCCTAGGTACAATAGGTTTACTACGTTGATTTGACTGCTGTGCACTTGAACTGACAGAATAAGACGAAGAATGATTTAAAACTTTAATTTGATTTTGAACAAAGTTAATTAAATCTGTAAATGTTGGAATAGTTTTTTGATCAATGTTTTGTTCAAAGGTTTTACGTGTATGGGGATCTAAAGCCCTCAAAGCAATGTGACACATCACGTAACTACTTAAATTTTCAATATTTAAAGCTTTAATAGCCTTGTACGAATGGTCAAAGTGTTCTATGAATAAATTTAAATTATCCGATGATTCTTTTTGTAACGGCGAAAAAGTTAACATTTTATCTAAATACCTACCGACTAACATCCTATTATCTTGATATTTATCAAGGAGACTTTGCCAAACTACCTCATAGTTATTCGCAGAAATTGGTACACTTTTTACAATATTCAGTGCAAAACCCTTAGTGCATGACAATAAATAGTGAAATTTATCTATGTTTGGAATACTACTTTGATTGTGAACTAAAGAACAAAATGTTTCAAAAAACGTATTAAAATTTTCAATGTTTCCATCGAACGTAAACAGTTCCAACTTTGGAAGCCTTGGTCGAGATTCTACAGAGCGCAAAGAAGTTTCAGCCTTAATGTAATGATTACTAGGCTCAAGTTTCGATGCACTTAACTTCACTCGGAAATACAAATCATCAAAACTTTTCAATTCATGACTACGAAGGCTTGATTTCGAGTCATGTTCAAGTTCTTTTTTTAAAATTTCGAAAATTAAACTCTCGAATGAACTGCGTAATTTATCTATATCACAAATTTGAACTAAAAATAATTCTTTAGAATCGGGATTCGAAATATCTTTCGACAAATCAAACAAATTTTGTATTTGCTCAAATATACGTTGCTTTTTATGAATCAACACGGTTAACTCGGCACTTTGGTATGCCTCAGCTACATCTTTACATTCTTTACTTTTGATTGGAGGCGCCATTTTGTCGAACTAATTACGCAGTGTGCGTGGACAAAGGAATGTTTGTAAAATAACGAAAAATAACCAATATCCAAGCAAATTAATCACAAACAGACAAAATATAACATGTACGATATATATATGTGTGTGTATAATGTGAAAATATATTGATTTGAAGCTACCAGCGAAAGATTAAAATGAGATTTTTTATTTTATGAAGGTGTCGCAATGCGAAAATGAAGTGACTACGTATGATGAAAATTAACAAAATAGGGATAGTAAAGAACGTCTTTACTTATAAATAACAAGCTACGAGCTAGTTATGACAAAGATCTGTATCTGACACGGTCAGAAAGAAATTAAAGAAATATATTTACACTAACTACGAGTTAGGTAGGAAAATTACTAGCACGGCTAGATTAGAACTACGAGTTCTAGAATTCACAAATCCTATCCGGTAACTGAAGGACCAATTAGATTGTGCTGTTTTTACAATCTTTTAAGATAAATTATGCTGGCAGGATTTCGTGAATTTAAGAATGAAATGTAAATGTATATGTATGTAGGTGGCAAACGTTCGTTTCCGCAGTTTTCAAGAAGGTAATTGAACACCACCTACCTCTATCGACATCCAGGGGCTGAAGACAGGTTCAGGCAATAAACGGTATTCAATTTCGAGTCCAGGGTAAGAAGATCAGCACGGCTAGATCGATCACATTAGTTCAATGTTCGTGGAAAACTACACTGCACGGCAATGAGGATATGGCACAGTCACTCTTGAGAGGAGATGAACACAACCTTCCTTCTCAACGTCAAAACGATACCTGCTTACGCGGCTCGCGAGCCGCGGCCACCATCGAAAAGAGATTGGCAGTGAATTACCAACTACCCTCAATTCAACAGCAGAAATCGAACAATAACAGATTCATAACAAAAAACAATTCATATCCTTACTAATATTATAATATAATAATGGAAAAGAGAGTTATTTGCTTGTTATCTTATGAGGCCTAAACTACTGAACCAATTGTAATGAAATTTGGCATGCAGATAGCCTATAATATGGAAGACTACTTTTTATCTCTGGAACATGGGTGAAACCGTGGGGCAAAAGCTAATCTATAATAAAGTGGTGTAGTTTGGATGTACAAGATAATCTCTGCAACTACTGATCTAATTTAGATTTTTTTTTCATTATTAAGATGCTACAAGCTACTTATAATCCTAGGAACGCAGGGGACACCAGCTAGTACAAAACAAAATAACATTAATTATATTAAGAAATAACAGACACAAATAAAATTGTAATGGTGATAGTGAATCAGATAATTATCACTGCCATACTGGTTGATAGGCTAATCAAGAAAAATTGATAATTAAAGCAGTGAAAGATATCATAACCTAGACAACAATGTCTGCATGTCACAGGGCTCACAGGTAAGAGCAGCGGACTCTCAGATTACAAAACAATAGGGGAGGAATCTTTGACCTCATCATTTTACGAAAATGTTAACAACCATACAATTCACTTACTTCTGCAGAAGCTGAAAGATCATTTAGCAGATTAAAAATATTTGAGAAATACAGTGGGCCATGTTTGACTCTGATATTTATTGCTAATAGCAATCAAAATCAAGCCTTTATTTTACCGAAGTGATTGATAATTTTGCTAAAACTATGGCCAGGAAAAGATTACAACTAAAGTACCTATTAAATTTATAAATAAAACGAATGATTTGATTTACTTACTTCGTTTTATTGTCAATACTAATATTATTAATCCAAGCATTCCTGAACTTTAAGTGGATTTGCTGCGCCCTGCAGTGAGAGAGCTTGCAGGCAGATAGATGATTACAAGTTTTTTTTTTGCCCGAGTGCCCTTGTTCACCTAGCTACGCCACTGAGTCCAATATTAAAATATAATGCAGGACTAAATCCGACAACATGCTGGACCATCAATGCAATCAATAACCCTTGTCTGGATGGAACACTGAACTTTCCATTTATGAAAGCAAAATATAATAGCATTAAACTACAACTGTTCCATTAAAATTGATCAATGAACCAGCAATGAACAAGGAATCTCAGGCTTGTAGTCACCTTGTAGTTTATAAAAGAGGTACCTATGCAAAGAGGATATAAACACTACGTTTTAGAGGTATGATTAAAACTTGCCATGTGAGAGGTGAATCTCAGAGGCGTTTATAAAAATGGTATTAGGTACCTAGAGTAATCGCAAGCGAGGTTTTTGCGCACCCATGTTTTTTTTCAATAACCGACAACTGGTAATATTCACTTTCTTGCTGAATCTGATCGCAGTATTTTCAGACAAGTTACCTACCAATTTTCAAAATTTAATTATTTTTAACAGTCTGACTTTTCCTTCCAGTTTAAAATACCTACGTATTTGAAGCTAATAATGGTTAAAAATTATTCAAAAATTAGCTTGCTACTATTCAGTAATCTGTGGTTAAAACATAGTAATCAGTGTTGCCAGGGCCCTTGAGTCGTAAGTTACGTTTCGTTTCCCGAAATGTTACATTTTTGCTGCAAAAATTACATTATTGTATTTTTTTTCAATTTACGTGTTTTTGTGGTCGGAGGAGCAAATTGATGTCAGCAAAATGGCGGAATATAAAGGAATCTAAATTTTTCACACAGTTGTACGACAACAAATAATAACGTAACGAAACAAAATAAATCACAATCAAGCATTTCTGTAACTACGAACGTAACCGCGAACAGCAGCAACTCGGCAGTAAGAAAAGTGCGGGTGCGCGCACTTTAAAGTTTACCGTCGCAAAAATAAAAACTAAAGTAAAATTTATTTTATTGAGTAACTTTAGCAAATAAATGTCATGTCCGGGTATAAAGCTGCAAAATCCGGGGTTTTCACACTTGTTGTCCTGGTTAGCAGATTTTAGATCTTTCCGGGTTTACAATTTTATCTGGGGTCACGGCAGTACCCCCGCCAAGTCGAGCAAAAGCGGCACGGCCGTGCCATCCTTTTCTCGAAGCAGGCCATTTTCGACCACCCTATATCTTTGTTGTGGATAAAACTAAAAGCCTGAATTTTCAGTAACCAAGCAGGCATTGTATAAACACGGCATATTTAAAATTTCATTCAATTTAGACCAGTAGTTTAAGAATTATAACTAGACAAAGTTTAATAATTTTGTCACTGACTGACTGACTGACTGACCGATCATCAAACTCTAAGGCACTTCTAGCAGATATAGAAGCTTCAAATTTAGAATACAGGGTTTAGTGTATAAATCAAGGAAATACTAATATATTTTGCAATTTCGGTCTAGTTTTCTAGATACATAAATAACTTGGTAATCCCATATAATTATATAGGATTACAAAGTTACATTTGCAGTTTGCAGTAAATGAATCCCTATATTCTACTAATATTATAACTGCGAAAGTTTATGAGTATGGATGGATGTTTGTTACTCTTTCACGTAAAAACTACTGAACGGATTTGGTTGAAATTTGGAACACAGATAGTTTATAACCTGGAGATTTTTAATATGGATATGGTCACGATAAGATGTTGTTAGGTTAGCAAATTACGTAATAACTTAAGACAGAAGGACCTTAAGTAGGGACATGGATCTCACAACTTTTTACAGTAGTAGAACTGAGTTGCTAGACTTGGATTTTTTACAAGTTATGTATTTGATGGGATTTAATATTATATAGATATCATTATGACAATGATATCATTGTCAGCTTTTTTCTATTTCAAGTGGCGTATCATAATTCCTAATAACTTATTTAAAACATAATTGTAGGTTACCACCTTATTTCATAACGATGTATGATGGCTTCATTATTTTTTTAACGTGGGGAATGTCCCTGCATGTCGGTTCCGCCTACATTTAACAGGCATAATAGAGACAACCAAATTGTGGGGTTTGTATTCACGTCACTGTAGAGTAGGTGGGAAAATTTTAGTATTTTCTTTGTAGTGTTGTGCATTTTCAATATTTTGGTCTATCGATAATTTTCAATTTTAATATCGAATCAAGCAAATCTGATTAGAAATTAAATTTAAATACGTCAAGATCTTTGGGGTTCAATTACTATAACCCCATTGCTTTTCGATAAGACACCTAATTTGTAAAAAAATGAGACGTATAATGTGTAGACAAAACTTTTACGTACTAAAAAAAATTTAATTACCTTGTTTTATGAACAAAATTAATTGGGGAGTCTTATCTTTATCAGTTAAATTTGAAGTCAACAATAAAAATGCATACATTAATCCATAATTTAAGATTTGTAGATCTTCTTTCTAATAAAGGTAATACTTACTTATCTCATTGTTTTTCAATAAATCCGCGAGTCAAATGTTGTACTTACAATAAAAATGCCTCCTAGATTTAAAAAATATATGACGTGTGTCAACGTCTTCTAATGAAACTTGGCCTTTTTACTCGACACTGGGTTTGATCGGGGTAGAGGGGAAACAGTATAAATATCAAGTACAACTGTATTTGTTCCACTATTTTCAAGCGAGTCATAATTTAAACACTAAAAATGATTAAAGCCATTCTTGAAAGCTTAGAAGACCCAAATCGTCCATTCCTAGGACCTAACTATTGGATCTTAAAGAAAATTGGGTTGATATTACCTGAGAGCAAGTCAGGAAAAGTCTTGTCTATCATAATGCATGAACTCGTAACACTTTTCGTAATCACGCAATATATGGAGTTGTACGCGATAAGATCAGATCTAGATCTTGTCTTGACTAACCTGAAGATATCTATGCTTAGTATAATTTGTATGGTAAAAGTGAATACGTTCATATTTTGGCAATCAGATTGGAGAGAAGTCTTAGCTTATGTAACAGAAGCTGATACATTTGAGAGAAATAATCTAGTTTCACCAAAGAGCAAAACCATCATAACTAAATATACCAGATACTGCCGTCGCCTAACATACTTCTATTGGGTTTTAATTTTCATCACGTTTTGGTTGACAACTCTTACGCCTTTAATGAGATATTTGTCTTCGTCGACGTTTCGTGAAAATCTGCGCAATGGAACAGAAATGTTCCCTCATATCGTAAGTTCTTGGATGCCCTTTGATAAGAACCATTCTCCAGGCTCTTGGATCACAGTCTTGTGGCAGTTTCCACAGTGTGTCTACGGAGCATTTATAATGGCATCATATGATATATGTGTCGTTGTTATTATGGTATTTTTTGGTGGTAAACTAGATTTATTACGAGAAAGGTGCGTACAAATGCTTGGAGAAAACGGGGAGGGCATAAACGACGAAGAAGCTTCAAGACAACTTGGACAATTACACCAAATTCATGTGAGGCTAATCAAGTGAGTCATTATTCGCAAATGACATACAAATTCAGATAATATAATAAGATTAACATTTTTTTTTTATAAGTAGGTAGTTTATTGTAGGTAAGGGTAAGGGTTTTAGATATTTTATGAACATAGTTAATATTAGTTTAGCTTAGATTATATATGGTGTTTTAATTCCTGTAAATATATAATATCTTATTTTAATGAAAATAAAACACTTGACGGGAATGAAATATAAGATTAATAAATTGAAACTTTTGGATTTAAAAGTCCATAATTTATTAAAAAACACGTGTCTTTTATTTAGATCAAATTAATTGAAATTATATAAGTAATTCCAAATGATCACAAAATTTCTAGATTGTGATTAATTTAAGTAGTTAGTTTTCTGTCTGTGCCTGTCATGATATTTATTTCTCAACTTACTAATACCCAATTCTAATATTGAATCGATCCTTTATTTAGCGATTGTGGATATTTGATCCGTCTATCGGACAAAACAATTGCAACAAGAACAGGGTTTTTTTTATTTCAACAGACAAAATAATTTTATCGATATTTTATATCACACCCTCAGATCAACACGAGTTTTATCATGAACAAAAACGCTAAAATAATACATAGGTGTTGAATTCTAATTTTTGGTTATTGTTTGTTTCAGATATTCGAGATTGTTTAACTCCTTATTATCACCAGTAATGTTTGTTTACGTGGTAATGTGCTCTTTCATGCTGTGTGCAAGCGCTTTTCAACTCAGTGTGAGTACCTAATTTCTGTCTAAAAACCAGTAATATAGAATAATTGTCATAATATTTTGATATTTCTATATAAACTTCAAATATCTAATAGTTTTTTTTTACCAAAAGGCATATTAAGTAACAATTTTAATTTAAATGATTAGATTACGTACCTAATGTTCTCTCATTGGTTACATTAAGACAGAAAAAGTTAAAAAATGGTAATGCAGTAGGTTCCACACCTACTATAGGTACCTACAGAAAGCGTCTTGTTGACCTAAATACCTATTTAAGTTAGATATTCATATAAAATTAAAAAAAAATGTTTTTCATTTCTCATACTCGGAAAGTACTTAGTGTTTTTTTATCTGAGTAGCGGGTGGAAAACGCTTGGGCTTCAAAACGATTTATCTTAAAATTATAAAAAAAAAAAATTGAGAACGAGCCCTTTCATTTGATATGACACACAATATAGGTAGTTTGCAAAAAAATAATTTTAAATTTTCTAATTTAGGTACCCCACAAAGTATGCCCTGTTTGGGTCACTGACTTACATATGTGTACCAAGTTTCAACCCAGTCCAGTCCAGTTTTTCGGACAGGCAGGCAGACGCACGAGTGATCCTAAGTTTTCCGTTTTTTTTCTTTTGAGTTCCGGAACCCTAAAAAGAGTAAAACCTCCTCCAATGACAATCAAATTAATATGGGACCACCTTGGAGCTATACGGAACCCAACGCAAATCGGTTCATAAGCAAAAAAGTTATGTGTGAACAATCCTATCCTATGTTTTATATATTATTCCTTACGAGTAAAAGAAAATAATCGTACTTTTAAATTTATCAGTATTGTAATATATACGTAGTCATTAATAAAAATAAATGTATTGTTTTTCAGTCTGAAATAAATGCCGGACAAAAGTTTCTAGTGGCAGAATATTTAATATTTGGAATTGCACAATTATTTTTATTTTGCTGGCATAGTAATGATGTTTTAATCAAGGTAACATTTTGTTTTATTTTTATATCACACGGCACATGGTATGTACATTCGTAGAGCTCTTTTTACGTCTCTTTAAAAAGATACACGTCCTGCCCATTCATGAACCTGTGTGTACCCACAATCTTACCGTGGTCTGTGATTATGTGCCCCTTTGTGCTTACCAAAAGCACAAGGGGAACTAGCTCGCAAGAGCTGTCCGAGCAGATCGTTAGTAGGCAGTACCTAGTTGGCGACAGAATTTCGACTTGGACCCCCAAGCTAAGCCACCTAGGCGTGAAATAAAAGGACTATAACACCGTGCTATGGTATTGATTGCTTATATTATATTTATTCACAGAATGAAAATGTCGTACTTGGCCCTTATGAAAGTGATTGGTGGGCGGCAAACCTTCGACAAAGAAAACAAATATTAATACTGTCAGGACAACTTCGAATAAATAACGTTTTTACTGCTGGGCCCTTCACCGACCTGACTTTACCGACATTTGTAACAGTAGGTATATTTTATTTTTATTAGGTTGGCTAGCACGCAGATAATCCACCTAATGGTAAGTAGGTTATAGCTGCTTATAAAAACATTCTTAACGTTTTTAGTAGTATAAATGCATTTGATCACAAACCTCTTTTTTTTTAATTTAAATCTGATAATCCCTATCAAGTACTAAAGAAACTTATTGAAGATACTTACATATACCTACTTAACCATATAATCTTATATATTTAATTATTCATATTTTTTCAGGTTTTGAAAGGAGCCTACAGCTATTACACTCTTCTCAGGGATTAATTAAATAAACAATGATTTTCTTAAAAGTATTTATTAATGCAGTATCTAGTTGAGTTAGTTTTTTTGTATAAATACGATCGGCCACGAAAGTTTTGATTTAGTTTCCTAGTCATCGAAAATTACAACAAGGTTCAAACTAAGAACAGCTATCACGTAACAAACAGTAAACAAAATGTAAGTTGTCAGATTGATCTGCAAGCGAAACTAATCATTATCACCTATGAATCTGCAAGACATTCAACCTTAGGGGGGTACCTACCACCCTATATATTATTTATTCTTTGCTACCACTTTCTTGGCCGACCGTACAGTCGGCAACATAAGTAGCTGCACAGGTTTAAAGATTCAGAAAATGCATGGAGCTTGTTAAAAAATTGTTTGAAAAGTCGAACAACGATCTGGAGCTAGTCTGACATGGAGTAATTTTGCTTTTCTTTTTTAGTTCTTAAAATGACAGTCACCTTTTTTTTTAAACTAAAACTGGGAATTAAGTGGTAGAAAAAAAGGAATTAAGCTTGCAACCCTGTGGCAAATGACGTGACAGAAAGTGTTGCCAAACGACGAAATTGAAAATGCGACGTATTGCGGAGGATTTTTTTTTCCAAAATAGTAAATAAATACACAGACATAAATATAAATGAAAACCACTGAAAACTAGAGCAATCTGCGTTTTATTACACTTTAAAAAAAAATGGAGCTTTAATAATTTATATTCAAACTAGTTGCCACCTCGCGGTTTCACCCGCGTTCCCGTGAATCATGGATTACATAATAGTACATAATAGCCTATAGTTATTCCGAGGACCTATAAAAGGTATAAAAAAGTTGTAAGTTCTCTATTATTTAACATTGATGTTGTCTTCGGAACGCCGGCGCCGTCGAGAGAATGTTTCTGCCTCCTGTAAAAAGTGGGATGATTAGCCCACTTCATTCACGAAACTGATTATTCATTTTTAATGGGACTGGGAACCTATTTTATTGTTCTGTAATACCCCCATCACCTTTCTCCATTGCCTTCCACATCTAAGTGAATCGTATGTACGTTTGTTCGTGCCCTGTGTGGATTCTCATGTTCTAATTCCTACTCAGCTTCCTCAAAGGCCTGTTTTTTAGTATGTGTTCTAATTGTTAAATAAAACAATTCGATAGGGTTAAAAAGAAATAAACTTCTTTATTCATCAAAATCTAATAGTAACAGCTAAAATATCAGATCAATTAATCAAAACGACTCAGACGGATTTTTCTCAAAAAATTATCTGAGATTACATGAAGGTATTCATTCTTGTTTAAGTAATATAAATATTGCCTACTTGATATTTTTTTCCCTAGATAAATTAACGAAACGCATACAAATTATTCAAAATCAGAGGCATTATTGCATTTATTATTATAATTTTCTATGCCAATTACACCTTGAGTCAAGGGCCCTCAAACTTGTAAATTAGATATTAAAGCTGTAACTTTATCTGATGAATGCTAATGCTACGAATAATTGGTGTCAACACAAGCAGTAATCAAGATGAAGATAATCAGACTTGTCCAAAATGTTCACGGGTACCGTTTGAGGTCCCATGACTCAAGCAACTAGAGTTGGAAAAATCATTTTAGTGCAAGTAAACATCATATCAACATCAAAAATTTAACATTCAATTGCACATAAAAATATTCCTAAAATAGTTATAAAATTAACAATAATAAACAATCTGGTTCCACTCATTTCATACTTAACAAACTAATTTATAATATTTTAAGTAGTTTCAAAACTAATCTTAAGACCAGATTTTGGACGGATACAATATTTAAATCATAATAATACATTTATGATTAACATAAATTAACATTTCATCTGTGGGTATGGATTTATCTGAAAAGGTCGACACGAGTTTTGTTTCATAGAAAGAGGTAAGGCACTTTTTGGATCTGAAAGGTTGGTAAGGCACAATTTAATTCCTATAGTTTACTGAGTGATATTTTGTGCAACTGTAGTAGAGTTTATTACACGAATCAAAACTTGTTTTATCAAAATGTATAAGGTTTCATACATGTGTTTAACTAACATACAATATGTAATGGTCACATAAAGCGTGGTGGGTTTATTTTCATATAACGAATGTGTATTTACAACACGTCACCTAATATTATTTTAATTCAATTCTATATTATAGCTAATCTACATTATATTGTAAATAATAATAATATATTTTAATTGCATGAAAATATACAACAAGCAGTTATATAAAATTAGAAAATGTTCTTATTTATACACAACACTTTGTGCTGAATTATGTACACTTGTGTATTCTATACAATAAAAAAATATACCAAGAACTTTGTTCAAGCGAAATATACATAAAAGTGATATACGTAAACAAAAACTTGTTTGCAACATAGGTACCTATAGGTATAATATTCTCTAAAGTAAATTATACTAAAAAATATATCTTAAAATTGTGAGATATGTAGTAGTAGTGCTTTTTATCGCCTTAAACGTTAGCTTACTGACTAATTGCTTTTGCAGTACATTTGATTATCGTCTTAGTGCGCTGTAATCTTTAACTGGCTTATTTATTTTATGGTCATAATATTAACAACAATATGGAATCTAAAAACTGTCTTTTATTTTTCAATACTTTAGTAATGCAAAGTTACCAAATTATTAATTGAGCCATATACTGTATATATTTGCAAGCACAATGAATTCAATTAAAATACATACAAAAGCAAAAAAAATAGTGAAATTTTGCCATAAAAATATGAGAATACCGTATATTGGTAATAACAAATTAACATCTGCTATGAGAGTTTTCATTTAATAAAAAGACAAAAAGATAATTTCAGAACAAGCCAATTGTTAGTGTCAAAAGCAGTCAATAGACTATTCCAAAAAAAGAATAAATCAAATAAATAAATGGCATAAAAAGAAAATCACACCTCAGTGCTGTGTGTTTGTATGCGCACTTTTTTCTGGCTTCCATTCCTATTGAGAGGTGGTGAATGACCTGAGTATCCAGGGTTCTGTATGCCCAAGCCGCCTGGTTCACCTTCCTTAGGGCGGGGTTTCTTTAGTGATGAGCGGAGGGGTGATCTAGTTATGGTACTAGCGTCCGACAAGCCTGTGAGTGTTGTAGCTGTTGTGTTCATGGAGGCCACACTGCCATGCCCATTCGTACTGTACGGCTTGCCTGATGCGTCTGTCATCGATATACCTGCAATTTGAAATAGGTATTTTTTATTAAAGGACCTAAATAATTTATCTTCCTTTTCATTTTGAAGATATTTAACGCCGATGGAACGTTAGGAACTTATATATATAACTGGCTGTAGGCCGTGGTTCCACTCGCTTTCCCATAAATAGCCTTATAGCCATATATCTTATAGCATAAATAGTAGCCTATATCTTGATGACGCGCCAGTTGGCGTCGTTGGCTAAATACCCTATTACCAACTGCAAATATGTATGTACATGAACATATACTTGTACCAACTTGTACTGTGTCTGGGTGTAATTATTTATATAAGTATGTGTTTACAAAATAAAGTAGTATATCAGTTATCTGCTTTCCAAAGTACAGCTCTGTGAAATAAATGTTCGTTTGAATGTCTTTCGACATTTCAAAGTTGGTCCCATATAGAAGTTTTTCATAATGATGAGTAAACAGACATGTTCATGCACACAAATGTTTGTCCTGGATGGAAATCGAATCTGTGACCAGCGGCGTGATAGGTGGTGTCTTAACCAACTGCGCCAACTGGCTTGAAAATGGCCATTCCATATGGAACCGTTGATTGGTTTTGAACATGATTAGTATAGTGTACCTCTTCCATCCTTGAACCCCTGATTGTTGATGGTGGCGCCGCGGTCGCGGTCGGGGTCGCGGTCGCCGAGCGGGTCCGTGGGGTCGCCCCCCGCGCGCCGCGAGAACAACGTGTCGTACACACACGTTATAAACAACAATGAGTTTATCACTATGCACACTATCTGTAATCACAAATACATTTATATAAACAACTAAGTCGGTAAACAAACATATGGCCCGCCTGGTACTCTATAGATGCTTGCCACATTAAGGCTGACTTTGACTCAAACTTTACTTCAAGATAAGACAAAGTTTAATCCTTCTGAGTGTATTCTAAGCAAAGCCTAAGTGCACCAAATCGACAACTTACCAAAAACTTTGAAAAAATATACTTTATTACAACTCGTAAATGAGCCAAGTTTTACGTAAGTAAAGTCTAAGCTAAGTCCAAGCACTTTCTATAGATCTCAGCCTAAGTGGCCACTCACTACCATTACAGCACTTTATTAATTTAAGGAAAAAGAAATCCAGATAAAATTCAAAGAGGGTGCTAGAAAAGTGATTATTTTAATAGGATGGCGGTCGGCCCGGTGTTTGCAATAAACTCAAAACCTATTTATCCACTTTAGACCCTGATAAGGCGTTTTATGAAAGTTACTAGCTTCTGCCCCGCGGTTTCACCCGCTTTCCCGAGGGATCTTAGGGTTTCTCGGGATAAAAAGTAGCCTATATGTTATTCTAGGGTATGATCTAACTATGTGCTAAGTTTCATCCAGATCCGTTCAGTAGTTTTTACGTGACAGAGCAACAAACATCTATCCATACATCCTTCGCAATTATAAAATTAGTAGGATAGGATAAGTTACAGTTGACTCTTAATACATGGGAGATTGGCAATATGTTGCCGATCTTGAAGACATTATGGATGCCTTTTTTGTTTCCCATCACCGCAATGTGGCAAGGGATTTTACACTTCTATTTGGTTAAACAACATCATCTTATTTTCTTGAGGTAATCAAACCATAAAATGGTGGTAGGAGATCTTAGCAGCAACTGTTTTAAAATATAAAACTGGTCAAAACCATATCAAAAAGAAATACTTACTTGGACGTAAAAAGCTTCTCCTCTCGTAAAGTAGAAACCTCTGTCATCGCCTTGGACAGCGAAGAGGCCTGCTGCAGCAATTGACAGCAACGCTGGAAATTAATACAAAAAACGTATAGACACAAATATATAATAGGTAAAGTACCTCACGAACCTATAATTTCAATTGTTTATACGAGGACAATATATTCTCTGTCACATTGTATTTGTATTGCAAAAGAATATAATAATGTACTTCTATGAATAATGGATAACTCGTCAATAAAATTATAAGGAAAAGTATATTGATATTTGGATAGTCCCCAAGTTCCCAACCAATATTATTAAAATGGAAATGGGTTGTTTAATTTACCTTTTTTTTGGGATTTCAGAGGTTAGGGATTTCCTTCCGAAATCGCTAAAAAAAGCTTTTCATGTGAGCCATAGACGTACAAAATAACTGGACGGAGCCTTGCCTTATCAGAAAGTAAAATATAAATTCAAATTCAAAAGTATCTTTATTAGATTAACTCATTTGCAAGTATTTATTGGTCAAAATACGAATGTACCTATGCTTGAAACACCCGGGACATATGCCACAGACCAATTTCTGCCCCGAGTATCACTCGCGCGTTGTTGACCCTCGACCCTTCTGCTCCCTAATGAACTTTGACAACTTTACTCACGCGCAGGAATACAACGTAAAGTTATTTGTCTACAGTATTATAAAAAGTGGAAGTCGAACTCTTTCGTCGCACCTACTCTTTGAGCGAAAAACGCTATGGTCTACCTCTCTTAAAAACTCTTTCTCCTTAAAATTTCTTAAGATTTTCGTCCAGTTTTTTTATACGTCTGTGTTATGAGTATACTTATAGATCTGATATACTTACTGGCTAGCAGCGCCAGCGCCAACTTCAGCATAACAAGATGCGTGTACTTGATAGCCACTCGTTCTTTCGACGAGATCATGGCTAGTTGCAGGACGGAAAGCACGCAGAAGATACCCAGCACTGTTACTCCGATGGCGGCCACCACACCCGCGAAGTATACTGCCGCTGTGGGTAAGAAAAAATATTTATAATATATAAAAAAAATTATGTATTTAAAATATTATTCTAATATTGCGTGTGTTTGTTACCACTCAGCTCCGTAACGGCTGAACGGATTTATTATTTAACGGAATTAAACTTGGAACCCTACCCTGGAATAACAATAGTTATGATAGTTTTTATCCCAGGAAATATGTATAGTTACATACGTCTTCAATTGATTTGAATCGAAACTCATAAAATCTTGGGAAGATCAGAAAAATAAATTTATTCAAGTTTTGAAGGACCGGCATAGCTGAATAATATTTTAATCGTAAAGAGAGTAATATTTATTTGTATTTTAGTAAGTAATTATAGTATGTAAGTTCCAAACTTACTAAGTAGGTACTTAATTCATTATGGGAAATTAATAATGCGTATTTGAACGGTCGATTGACGCAAGTCTTAGTTTTTCCTTAATTACTCTAAATCTATGAATCCCATATTTTCCTGATATTGAACTATTGGAAAAAAATGCCTTATTCATGTTAAAAAGCGTCTGTGGGCCCTACTCCGAAAAACCATACACGATAGTTCGATCATCGTTGCCAAATTATTAACCAATAGAATTGCAGCAAACTGACGAGACGTAAATTTTGTGCAAATCTATTGGTTAATAATTTGACAACGATGATCGAACTATCGTGTATCGTTTTTCGGAGTAGGCCCTTTGGTCTTATTTATACAAGTTGATTATAGTTAATTATATTGGGCTGAATACTCTGGATAGTGTACATCATTATCCATAATCTCAGGAGCTAAATTATTTAAAGACCTAGTCACACTCAAGAATCGTAGTGATGGGGTGAGATAGCGATTTTATCACAACCTTTCCTTATTAAATATTATCTATTCAAATAGACTTAAGAAAGTCTATTTGAACAGTACCCTATGTCCTTTTCCATATTATAGGCTATCTGTATGCCAAATTTCATTGTGTTCGGTTCAGGGGTTTTTTGATACCTTGAACTCAAGGTACCGACTTTAAAAATTCTTTCACTTTTATAAGGCTACACTATCTAAAGTGAAAGAATTTTTTAAATCGGTCCAGTAGTTGTTGAGATTATTCATTACAAACAAACATACAAATAATCCAATCATTCCTTTTTATAACATTAGTGTAGATGTAGTATAAATAATTCCGTTCTAACGTACCTCAATTAAGATTTGCACATAATCACTCACTCACAGAGTATTTCTTTAAACGAAAACAGTATTAAGGCACCTTAGGACTTACCGGACAGATAAATAACGTTACAATGACTGACATAAAGGCCATGACTGACTTGACTCACGCGAATATACAACTTTCCTCTTACTCATTTTATTTCATAAACTTTATAGGTAACAACATAAACTACGAACACTGAATATTAAATTACTTCTTACAACTGCACTGCTATTCAAAGTTTGTATTGTGTGACAATAATAATTAATTTTAATTCACAATATTTGTGCTGGCAACCGTTAAACATAATATTTTTTATCACAAAAATAATGAAATAATATCATCTCGAGAATCGGCTCGAATTTGCCGTATTTGTTTTAGTAAACATTAAATTAGTTTCATAATAATCTATATTTTCTGCCTTTAAAAGCGAACTTATTTTGGTTTTATTAAGTGTTTATTAGAAATTATGTTACCTTTTAAGATCTTTTATGTCGTGCGTGACGTGAGTATTCAATTCTATTGTTTATAATTTTTATTCTGGTAACGTAATAATAAAATACGAGACAATCGTATAAGTTACAAGCTTATATAAAAATACCTATAAAATGAGTTAATATTATAGTGGTCACATTCATAGTTAGTTCATAGTTTTAGTGGTGGAGTAATTAGGAAGATAATGTGTTGCCTATGTATTTAATATATTAGGGTCGGGTTTCAAGGCTGGACATGACATATTTCAGGGCATTTCGAGCTAATGGCTCACTAGTTAACTGATGTCATACAATTAACAGAATATTAAGTAAGTAACACGGGGCATCATAAATTATGAGTCATTAGACAAGTCACCTCTCTTTCATGTTAACCTTATTGAAAAAAGATAGAACATTTTTAATGCTGTCAGTTTAGTCCATGCCGTCGTAATGTACGGGTAAATAGTCGTGACCGACCAATAAAGATCGCGCTTAAATTCACGTTGAAATATGTGATCGGACTAAACTGACAGGACTAAAATATCTTGCATCCCTTTCTTATATTTACTATTAGAAAGAGATATAGTGAGATTAAATTTATTTAGTTCGTAAACAACAGAATCGGCACCATTGACTCATTTTATTAAAGACAATATGGTAGTTGACTGACTTATCAAATCAGCTACTTTTTAATAAATGTCAAAACGATAGTTTATATGGAATTTTGTATGAAATATTACACTATGACGTCATAGTTTCATAGCATCAAATCATATACTTTTAGTGGTTCCACTGGTAATTAAAAATCATTAATTGTACAACATATTTGATGTTTCCACGTGTTTTTAGATGTTTTATGCATTGGTTAGTGTTTGGTCATTTATTTTGACAGTGTCAACTACCCTATATTTGCTTATGCACTTAGCATAGTAGGTACCTTGCTAGTGTATTCAATTACCTGCGAGGTCTTCGTTCACGTTGTTTTGTTATTCATGGGTTTAATAATACCATGACTGTATAAAAACTATAAGCCAAGACAATGGTGTGACATTGAAGATGCAACAGCATGTGGATGATTGTTTGAAACAGCACGAAAACGCAATGTCAGTGGAAAAGTGGTTTTAATTCTGCAAAGTACAGTTGCATGTCGAGTATGTATATTTAGATAAAAATATAATATTAGTATCGCAGTTGAGATGTAGAAATTCTGCAGTACCATGATATTTTCCATGGAACACGAGCTACATTTTCGCTAAACAATGTCATGTTTTGAATTTATAAAAAAGTAACTTATTTTTTTATTTTTTTAGTTTTTTGCTATTATATTCCTGGGATCCTGACTAGGTAACAATGGGGCCACTTCAGGAGTACTCTTTCGAATGAAAAAATAAATTTTGAAAATCGATCGACAATAATGGCAGAGATCCGTAAACATACATGAAAAATAAAAATACATACTCCTTTTTGAAGTCGGTTAATGAACCATATGACATTGTAATCAAGTTCATCTGAATCTACATTTACTAGAATCATAAATCAAACAGATGAACTTTATTGTAAAGACATAAGGCTCATTTTCATATGTGGCTACTGTTACCCGCACCAAGTTACAGCGTAAA
This sequence comes from Tethea ocularis, assembly GCA_963555595.1. Taxonomy (NCBI): domain Eukaryota; kingdom Metazoa; phylum Arthropoda; class Insecta; order Lepidoptera; family Drepanidae; genus Tethea; species Tethea ocularis. Next base: position 5,612,651 of record OY741975.1, read on the forward strand.
TATTTCGACGTTTTAGATTTAGATCGATAATAAAAGCTATATAATTTAAACATCTTATAATGCAAATCAAGGTTACATTGTTAACAAAATATGTAAGCATGTCAGAAGAACAATTCTGGAGCCGCCAGTTCGGGACCAAGACCGGTTTAAAATCTTGCAACACGGTATGGCATTAAGCTTGCATACTCTAAACTACGGGTCAGGAGATACAAACTTAATATGACGTCACTGAAAAAGTATGGTAAAATCGAACTTCAACAAAAACAGGACTTTTTGTTATATTTATGGTTCAATACCTATGTGCCACTGGTTATGTTTCTGTTATAAATAAAAAAAAAATAGATTAGTTTTTTATATTTTCGATGTTATTGTGTGTATCTTCGGTCTTGATTGATTGCCAATAAAATTGGTCGCTGCACAAATTTTTAAACGTCTTCGGCTTTTACTACTATAAAACGACTTCTATAGAGATGCCCGCTTTTGGATTTTTTAGTCACACACTTGAAAAGAGAAATTTCACTAAATTCATAATCTTATTTCTCAAATACATTCACTATGCTTTCGTCTGCGGTTCAAGCCCAACAATAAAAGATCGTAATGTTTTCTAAAAGTGTTTTCTACAAATCGCGAAAACGTTAAAGCAAATCGCTACGTCCATTGAAATAACAAAATACCTATACGAATCGAATGGGAGAATATCTCTTTTTCGGCATCAACGGCGAAACTGCATTGTCCACGTCAGACGACATTTTTGCACGTCTGTTGTCTAATACCGTTCCATGAGTCATTCAATCAATTCAATCGGCTAGAAACTGCATAGCTTGTTTTAAGTAAATAGTTATTAATATATTAACTACTTATTGTTTCAAGAATCTTTTATATTCACTATGATATACGATCTAGACATATATAAGAGTCATACTTGCCACTTGAATCTTCTATCCTTTTATGCCAAATAACCTTATAAGATAAGTAAACATAAGTGTATGTGTGTTTAACAGTTTTCCAACTTTCATTATATTGCATGAGAAGTCTTGATGGTCCCAAAAGATAAGAGAAGGACGAGGTGGGGCCGGCGAACGTGTGTGGAAACAGAAATCATTCTGTGATATCACTGAGGTATATTATGTTACTACGTACGTATAGAGAAGTTATCCTAAGCAAAGGTCATGCTCCATTTTCCTAAAATTTGCTGCAGCGCTGAAACAATAATTAGTCGTCTAACCAGACAGTTAAAATAGTAGCGCTAGAACGCTTTTGAGGTGTAGTTTTTTCGCGACCAAAAAGTCGAAAGCGCGTTACGTGTTTAAGCAACTAAGTGAAGCGCGACCAGATGGCTGCACTTTAACGGAACATAGTGGTTATGTGTGGCGTCTTCTCTATACGTAGTAATATATCTCAGTGTGTGATATAGATTTCTCAAAATTAACATGATATATTAACGAACACCATTACGTGTCAATTAAGATGCGCATGCGCACCTAATGCCGGATCGTGACGAATATCGAAGGTTATTCTTCTCATTTTAATACATCTGCTTAATTAGGTTTTCTCGTTTGATATAATAACGGCGTTTATGTAGGTAATGACCTGCATTTGTAGAAACTACTGGAAGTTTAGATAAATCTATGCATTCCGGACTACCGTTTACAATGATGTCTTGTTTTGTGTTATCTAATGCCTTTTAATCTGAGAATAAGCGCATTTACTTGCATATCTTTTGGAATTACTGTTATAGTTGCAATTTTAGTTAGCGACGACATATTTTCATCGGAGAAGAAATAATAAGATTGGATCATTTTTTAAGTAGTTGTCAGCATAGCATCCATTAAAAATGATTAGTATTTTGCTAATCATCAAAATAAATGTGCTCTGTAGAAGTTTGCTTTTGACTCGACTTTAAATATATTTAAGTAGGATATTTCGTTTGGGTAAAGTAACATCTACAGGATGATTTTGGGAGGGTACAGTAGGCCGAAAGGACATTAAAGTAAACCTTATACATGTCATAAAAAATATTTTAGAGTGGTAAATATTTCCAAAAAGTATCTGCAAACATACTAAGATGCAGAGATAATAGATAGGTATATGCAATGCATGTATAGTAGTTTCTGCGCAGTTGTGAATTACATCTGATTTCCTAGTAGGTATGTATGAATTAGTCACCAGTTTTCCGTCTACAATACCTAATAATGTTTGCACCAATGAATTTTCAATCCATCGTAAACGAGGAAAATCTAGTATTTGGTATCTATAATTTTTACGTTTTCAACAAAAAGTGTAGTAGGTAGTTTATGCTTTTGTATTTCATATACAATTGCATTGCATTATGCCACTGTATGGATAAAAAAGAATGCCTTTCAAAGACACAAATCCTCCTAAAATATAAATGCGTTTTTACTAGCTATGTAGTCCAAAGCAAATATGGCATAACAAAGCAAGATCTCAATAGACCAATAAGGCCACAACGAAGTCGTAGTGAATCCTAATCTTGCACTGCATTGAACACCTGTGCAAACCAAAACCTCGCTTCGCATAGTGATGCCTGCATGTCGACTGTTCAACGATTTAGTTTCGATAAACTATACCTTCATATTCCTCGTGCATAATTATTTAATGTAATTTAATGAAGTGCTCTGTTTGACCTTTTTTATATCCCCTTGACCCTATTAAGTGTAACTTAATTAAAGCTTGGACGAGAACGTTGATTGAACTTCTGACGTTTCATTTTCGAACATCCTAAAAAATATTGACAAGAATTAAGAACTAAGTCATCCATTTCTCACTGGAGAGTAGATAGAATAGCTGGGTGCTAGATAAGACAAAAAGAACCACAGATGGCGGAAGTAATTTCCACTCCCTTGTCTTGCATTTCAAATTAAATATTGCAATCAAAACTAAGAAGGCTTCTTCATCGATAAATCAGCTATTGTGCTCGTATTTAGACAGCACAAAACATTTCTATTGTATGCAAGTATCGTATATTCGTATATTTGCCTGGTAAATGTGTCAGACAGGTGGCACACAATCCGGACGAAATTATCTAATTTCTCAACGAATTTATTGTCTGTTTCAGTCGCAAGACAGCTATCACATACGAAAATCTTACAAAATTCTTAACGATTCTTAATTTTTTTTTTCACTCGCTCTAATGACACACAAGACAATTTCGAGAGCTAATTCACATTCATAGGCATATAAGATGATGGCTGACAATTAACACAAATTAGGATATATGTAGTTGCTAACTAAAAGTAGAATAAAAACAACAATAGATAAATACGTTTTAACAATATCAGACAGTGGTTTCCACGCTAACAAGACCTAAGTACAGCAAATGGAGGATGCTTTGAAAACAATGAAAGCATTCCACAGGTACATCAAGTTTACAATGACATTGTTTAAGCATTACGTAGACGGCCACTGCTGAGTATATTATGAATTTGTACGCAGTTGTGTATTCAAGAACTTAATATTCACAAGATCCACGCAAATAACGCTCTTCGACATCCATGAATTAAATAAACTTTTATCATGTTGATTCATTTCATGTTAAATTAACCGTCCTCCGCGACTTAATTCGGGTTCCCGAGATGAAAAGTATCGAAAAGCATTCAAGAATAAAGCAGCTTCCTATTAGTGAAAGAGTTTTTTGAATCGGATCAGTAGTTCCGGAAATTACCCTACATACATAAACTAAGCCACAGATTCATTCACAAAAGGTGATGACAAAGCAGAGGATAGAGCACGCTTGTCCAGTAAAAGCCTATTCACTGTAGCCTTATAGTTGATGATGCCGAACATTGACTGGTCCAATTACTTTTTGCACAATTTCATTTAAAATAGAATAGGTACAGAGATAGAATTCGAGGTTGACAGCTTACCTTTCCACAGTATAACTCATTTATTAAACTGTCAACCTTTGTATGTCCTGACCGTGGGGTCGGTTGCTCAACATTACAAATTGTGTGAACTTTTTTATGGATCAGTCACGGAGTTTAGTTGGGTACAAAAAACTGTACTTTCAAATACTGAAATATTTGAAACTATTGCTGATCTTATGATTGTTCGAGGTAGGTTATACAAGAGAAGTCATAGAAATACCAGTTAGTGTGCGCTACTCTGACTGTTAGTTATACTGCAGCAAGTAAGAAGAATCAGTTATCTGATTGCCACAGTTCTGCTTATGACTCTTATATTAAAAAAATCACTGTAGTGGGAACATTTAAATTAACAAAGAATGTACACAAAATAGTATGTTCAGTTTAGGCTCCTATACTCAAAAAAAAAATCAGCACTTTCTATTTTAAAGTATGTTTATGAGAAGAATAGTTTGAAGCTTTGTTAGCAATTCCGCGTAGAATTACTTCTGGAGTAACGGAAGGCTGAGTGTGCGAATTGAATTATGTTATCTATTGTCACCGAAGTGAAATGGTACGTGCGACATATCATACACAAATGGATGTAGCTCTCGCGCTTTGTCATCAAACTTTCAAATCGCACGCTTATATTTTTCACACATTAAACAAAAATATTTGTTAAAATTCTCTTAGAAGGTCACACTGGCCGCTTTAGTTTTTATATTTTTGAATCCAAGTGAAAAGTGGAAGCATAGGTTCTAAAAGCATTTTTTAGCTTTTTCCATTTCATTGCATTCCATCTTTATCTGCGATAAATGCGCAATTGGCGCCGATTCTGTTGTTTACGAACTAAATAAATTTAATCTCACTATATCTCTTTCTAATAGTAAATATAAGAAAGGGATGCAAGATATTTTAGTCCTGTCAGTTTAATCCGATCACACATTTCAACGTGAATTTAAACGCGATCTTTATTGGTCACGACTATTTACCCGTACATTACGACGGTATGGATTAAACTGACAGGATTAAAAATGTTATCTTTTTTCAATAAGGTTAAAATGAAAGAGAGGTGACTTGTCTAATATTAGTTAAGTTCGTAAACAACAGAATCGGCACCATTATCAGCAATATAATTTAAGCAGCTCAGTGGTACACGATTTGTAGCAAACAAATTAACACATGTTCAAATGTTTACTTTGAAGAAACACAGTAGCATTCAGCAGCGTCAAAGATTTCCACAACTAACGATGTAAACTATTGCTTTCGAAAGGCGACATTCTAAGTCCACTAAGTACCAAACTAATTACTCGACACGTTCTATCTGTGAACGTTGAACCGAGAAAACTGACGGACTACACGGACTTAACGACTCTAGCCTGTCTTTAAGGGAAAGCTCTCGTCCTTATTCCTGCTTTCACTAATATGACTACACTATTGAAAATCAGTAGCTGTCTGATAAGATTAGCTATATTGGTGAACCTAGCTTTCTTAGTGTACAGAGCTTGTTTATTACCTACCTACTACAGCATCACAGCACCAGTAGAGATGGAAGGCAAATGTTCTTTACACATAAATAGATGTGGACTCTTAGCGTATTCCTGCTGTATTCTGCACAAACAACGATGACGCATCTCTAGTAACGCAGTAAAATTTAAATATCCAACGGTTATCTACCTCGAACCAGTTTTATGAATACATATTAATTTTATTACAATCGCCAGACACAAGATACTCAGACTGAGGGAATCAAGAGTTCAATGTCGATGAATACCATTTTTAATCATAAAAAGACAAAATGCATCAGTGTTTTGATACTTAATTTTAAATAAAATTCCTTTTTTAAACAACATCGCTATATCAAGAAATCAACAAATACACTGTGGAAGAAGCAATCTTATCAGATGAACTATCTAATACGGTTGCATAGGCATCGTTGGGATCGTTTGTTGATTTAAGCATTCCACTAAAATGCTTCCCCTTAAGACCCTTATGACATAAAAAATTAGGAGTTTCGTGACATGCGAAATGTTGGCATACGTAACTGTCAAATAATGTTAAGTGCTAATGAAAAAAGCAGGGTCATGTTAAAAATATTCGCCCGACCTGTTGATTTAACACGAAACTGTACAGATGTTCACAGAATTAATGTTACGTATTATTTTATGTTGTGCCAATTTGACGCAGAAATTACGTAATATTTTTGTCGTTAGTAGCATTTGGGTATGATTAATTAAATATCATAAGGTAGTTGTCACTTGTTGTCACATCGCAACATGGGTTACCTATCTATTTATGACTAAACGTAGTATTATATTCTCTTTGTTTATGACCAATTCTAATTTAAATGATTGGCTTGTTCTTCTGTATATCTGGCTGAATAAATTTGTTTCTCTCTCTTTATTTTGTTTTATGAATTGTAGACACAATCAATATTATTAAAAACTTATTGAAGATGCGTTACTGTAATTGTGACGTATAAGCCCGGCCTAAATGATTCTTACGGAATGCATCACTAATTATGTGCATATCCTAAAAGTAGTTTCCAAATTTGAACCATAACTGTAACACAATGCTATCCATCCTTATTGACCTAAACAGCAAAAACTAGCTCTCTAATCTTATGCCTATCTAATTTAACGACTTCGATAATACAATTAGAATTTCAATTAGAATGCTTGTTTAGTATTGTGTAATGGCGAATCTTTCGAAGTCTTTTTCTGATGCTTTGATTGGCTAGAGGATTTAGCACGCTCACTCAGAAAATGCCTATTCACTGTATGCCTTGAAGACCTCCAGGACGTAAAATTAAGGAAGCACAAATTCCATAGGTACATCTAGTATACCAATATTATAAAGAGGTAAAGTACGGATGTAGGAGGTTATCTCCGGAGTTAGATACTGGTCCGATTCCAAAAATAGTTTCACTAATTGGAAGCTAAATTATCCCCGAATGCTTTAGGCTACTTTTTATACCATCCTGGGTGAAACAGCTAGTTATAGAAATTATTAATTGGCGACTTATACAGTGTAATTAATGTATTTTAAGGAGGAGTTTATAGAAATCAGCGATAAAAAGGAAAATTGCAGTCTGCAATGGACTTCCGATTGAAAGCGGTGTTCATCAATAAGCTATAGCCACCGCCTTGAGCGATCTCTTGTGGTTATTGCCGTGGGGACACTTTAATACAGGTTTGTAACCGATTTCTATATCTATTCATAGCAACAGTACATTACATTTAGGGCCAACTACCATAGTCCTATTATTAAGCCACGAAGCAAAAACGACGGGGTTTTATAAGTTTGACGTGTCTGTCTGTCTGTGTGTGTGTGTGTGTCTGTGGCCTCATAGCTCCTGCACGGATGGACTGATTTTGATTAAGTATTTTTTTTTAAAGGTGACTTAATCGAGAGTGTTCTTAGCTTAGCTTTCAATAAAACCCGCTCAGCCGTTTGATAATTATCACCAATGTTCTAGGGGGTTTCGGGGGTTTCTTTAATTTTTTCTTTTTATTGAAAATCAGATAGATTTCTTCGATAGATAATAAAATGTAAACGGTCGTGAAATCCCCGTCATCAAAGCGTCTAAAAACAGATCTAAGGAGTGGTATAAATACCAAACCATACAGACAATTCAATTAAGAAACTCAATTTACTGAAGTGATCCGTAAACATAAAACTTGACATGGGCGTGTTTCCTGCGTTATCTTCTTTTATTTATAAACCTCACGTATTGAAATCTATACACAATTTAATTTCTTATCACTCTGAATTACTAAGCTGTTTCCTAAGTGTTAGTTCAGATTCGTTCAGTACTATCTTCCGCCCCGCGGTTTCACCCGCGTTCCCGTGGTATCTTATGTTTTCCCCGGATAAAAAGTAGCCTATATGTTATTCCAGGGTATGATCTGTCTATGTGCCAAGTTTCATCCAAATCCGTTCAGTAGTTTTTCCGTGAAAGAGTAACAAACATCCATACTCACAAACTTTCGCATTTATAATATTAGAAGGAAATAGGATATTAGTAGGATTTTTAGTAATGTCAGATAACTACCTTCTTCGGCATCAAAAATTCAATAGCATGTCAATTACATGCTAAATGGAAAAAATTGACGATCAATTACTATTGATTTCCTACAACAAAGAACAAAGGTATTATCATAATGTAGTGTTACGTGGTGTTTCCGTTTCCTCGGTCAATCAATGTTAGCAACGCACCCCCTTTCAGCAAAATATCAAGTTACATAGCTGTAAAGACAGTATATATTTTTATTACTCTTTGGGCATTATGTACGTGTATTGTTACACTTGCATGATGAATAGTTGAACAGTATCATAAAATACTCAAGTGTTATTCGCTAGTAAAAAAGTACTTGCTCCTATTATTTTTTTCGTAAATTCAAGAACTATTTCACTCGAACGTTTTACGGTTACAGTCTTTTTTTATTTTATGAAATGTAGGTATTATTTGAGATTGCTATTTAACGCTAAGACTTCGCCGTTACTTTTCAAATTGGGTTTTGACAATAGCATTCCGCAGTTATTAACTTTAACTTTAAAGCAAAAAGTTTCATCATCTTCAGTCCAATTGTTCAACAGTAGCTATTCGAACTTATCCTAAAACTTTTATATTGTAAGAAACTAATTTAGTAGAATTTAGAATCAAAGTTCTATATTGCGTGACAAAATATATCAATATTTTTAATCGAATGCACAAGAATAGGGGAACCGCAACAACAAAAGAAAAGTATGGGCGTCACCCATCGAAAATAGGTCAGAGGGAACATTTAATGAACGGAGGAAGGAATATTAATGCTTCTGGGATATGTTAGAGAAATTCATAAAACAGAATGGTGGCATACGTGTTCATAACGTTACATTGATTACATAAAACACCTTTGAATCTTTGATGTTACTTTTGATTCAGCTCAAGGGCGATTTTAATAATGTTTTTAATAATAGAACTCTGACTAATGCTTAACTGTTCGATGAAGACGTGGCTACGCGGCTTTCAAACTACATCTATCTGATAGACCGTAAATAAATGTTAATAGATACTTACAGGTCGGTCGGAACTTGGAGACGTCCGTTCCACATTTCTCCCTGTTGTATAAAAGTTTCTTGCAAACACGCCATGGTCCAAAATACCCTTGATCGAAGTTCGGATTATCCACTGTAAAAAAAAAACATAAGTCATAAATTGTAAAATAAATAAAAGTATTTGTGATCTAATAACTAATAGTAGTAAAACCAGTTTTAAGAAAGTTGTTGTAGTGACAGCATTACTGGAAAGCTGCAAATTATGCTGATGACTGATTGATGTAATTAACACTGACTGTTCATTAAAATACAATTAAAATTCCGATGATGAAATTGCTAAAATCATGATGTCAATAAGCAGTATATCATGAATAAGAACCAGTTATAAAGCAAATACAATTGTAGTAGCAGATGTTAAAATTTGTGAAGGTAAATCAGCAAGTATGATACAACGTTAAAAATATTTATTTGGTATGCTCATGTGAGGTCAAATATAACCTTCAAACAACCTACGTAACTTACGAGACATTTTGACATCAGAATACGATCTAATGATAATGTAAATATGTTTGCATTGTGATTTAGGTGACATTAGCTACTCCGGTCAAAATACTTTGGGAGGCACACAAACCTACATTACTGTGACTGTTATAAGTATGACAAATAACAAGCCATTACGCATGTTCTACATGGCCTCGAAAGCATCTTGAAAGATTTACATGGATTTATCGACTACAATGGACAAATAGCTTGTAACTGAGTACGACGACTGAACAAGGTTATGCCTTCCCGGACGTAGATAGTCGTCAAGAAATAGGTACGAAAGTCATTTTTGGGCTAAGATAAAACTAGTGAAGGCTGCATGTGGTCCGAAGGTTACAGGCGCGCTAAGAGAGAACTGAGATGCACAGAGGGCTTTGTCACGATTTCCTGGCTGCATGCTAATTGAATTGGTACCGTGTTGCGAATTGGATGCCTCGTTATATTGTGTAATGACGAGACAGCTCTGGCTTAGACTTTTATTAGATGCAAATCTCAAATTTCAACAAACATGTTTGCTACATAGTTGAATGTTATTGTAATGTGTTCATGTAGTTTCTCAGAATTTTGGAAAACGACAATAATCAAGAAGTAGAGAAGAAGTAATAATAATAAGACTTACATAAAATATATCGTCAGTTATTGATAAATAACAAAAAAAAACAACATTCTTAGAAACTTTTCATTAGGTCCAGCAACTACTGTAGATAGTAATCAATAAAAACGTGAAACATTATGAACTTCAAGTCATCATAGGTACTCGAGGCACGTGTCAATTGAGTCTATGATGAGATAATGACCGACATTCACCTAGAGTCAGAGACAATCATAGTACCTACAACCTGATGTCTTGGGAGTTAATGCTAGGTACTAATTGAGATAACAATTACTCATATCATGCTTTTAAATTGATTTTTAAGATCCAATTATAGGGTCTGCTAACACAAATATAATTATGATAAATGAGAACTACAATATTACACTAAAGAAGGCTCTAAAATGTAATTAGAAAATTTTATACCAAAGAAATAATGATATTTTACATAAAAATAAATTGGAGTCATATCATTGTAACTCTGTTACAATGATAGATACTAGTGCTAGCGTGAAATTAAGCAATTTGAATAAATATTCGTGGAAAATTTCAAACGAAACTGAAACTGTTACGTAAGTTAAGTAAGACAGTAACTTACTCGTACATAGTTGAATATTTTAAAAGGTATTCGTGACTACTGCAATTTTAATTTGCAGCGACTTAACTGTGTACTGTTAATCTTTAAAGAACAATAAGTCATAAAGTGCAACGATAAATTTAACGATTCAGGCCAGTCCCGGTAAACCGATAGCCTAGATATGCGAGGAATAGCGTTTGTTACTGTATACCTAAAAGCCTTTGATGTTATTATACTTAATCGAACTGAAATTACACTACATTTCCAGTAGAAACGTGAACGCGTAATCTTATTTACTGTTCAGCGGGGATTCAAAAACTAGAACAATGCTTGTACATCACGACTCGAAGGAGTGAATGTAAAAGATTGAACAGGGACAGACAGTTCTTTTCAAACTAATACGATACGAGGCGCTCGTACTGCAGACTAATTTAAGTAGTTTATTGATTTCGTTGGAAATTTAGCTGTTGAGAATTGTAGCTAATCAACAGATTGACCGGCGACGTTGTATTGTATCGAGTAAACATAAATGCATTATGGTGTGTGCATAGAAATTACGGTTATAAATCGCCAGACTTGACACTTCATTTAACATCAATGTCATGGACAATGAAGATACTGAACTTGAGACTAATCGTAAAACAAAAACAACGGCTAGAAAAAAGATTCTTTTCTTAAGACCTTCACGTGGCGTGCTGGCGTCAAAATGCGAGGTCGTTGCCTGTCAGTCATAAAAAAGCGGTGTCATGCTGACCATTGATGGAGCATGATACGAGTTGGCATACCTCAATAACAGTTACTCTATTGTAACTTCTGTGCAGCATATTGCAGAGTTTTGGAGCACCTCTTGATATGCTGCTGGTTTACGATTGAATGTAAGTTTATCTTGTAAAATACATTATCTTATAAATTTCCTGTGGAACATATTGACTGGGAATATTTTTTATCGAACAGTTTTTTTCAGGCTCTCTAATATTGATTCGTTGTTGCATGAAGAAGTTTTCCTAATCGTATAGAATATTAAAGAAGTTAAGTTGACATGACGTCGAAAGTGTGAACAGAAATTAAACGTTATTGATTTTTAATGTGAAATGAAGGCATTCGTGCCATGTATGTTTGCTTCATACTCCAGTATGACATTTAGAATTCGGAATATTCACCGTGTCGCAGCATTCTTAGTATACCTTTTTGAGCATCTCAACAGTTTTTACCAACATTAAATGCTTTCTAAGTGGTCGCTTTTGTTTTTTGACGGTTAATTTAAGAAGGCAGCGAAATAAAACATTTAAAGACCTTAAAAAATAAGCTTCAGTACCAAAAGAGTTTGCTACTCCCGCAACCGATCGAATTGATTTACATATTAGAATCTGGCGCCATTTTTCTATTTTAAATTGTGCCGTTATTGTAGTGGGTGTGAATTATAGCCTGTCGTCTTAGCAGGGGCCATAATGGTATTATTATACAGAAGGCACTATTCTAATAGATATATACACTTTAAACTTCTTCTAATAATAAGACGGCTATTTTGACCATGGATGAATCTTGATTTTAGGAATCGATCAATAGTTTAATTAAAATTTCTGGGAATTTTGTTTAGAATGGAAGTCTACCTAGGCCTACTTCTTAGAATCAACAAATATTATATGGTAGGTAATCTATAACGATAATGATCTGCAGATTATTTAGTAACGTGCTTGTTCATTTAAACCTAACTAAACCATCATTTTAATTAGTTAGTGACACCATTGAACTATAACTATTATTTTAACAATTGCGGTTTCTTAAGCAATAGTAATTTTCATAAAACTGTGTAATTTTCTTTGCCCGGTAATTTCTGCCACTTACCTAATGTTCGTATCTTTAATCAATACCGACGGCTATTGAATGAAACTAAGGTAGCTAAAAAGACTTCTATACCAAAATAACTCTCAGGTAGGTATCTGTCAGGGAATAAATAAAGCGCGAAAGCTGTGGCGAAAGTAAATTAAACTCTTTGGTGCAAACGGATCAAATTTTTGGTACCTATTTTATTCTTCTTGCATGCGGCTGAAATAGGTAAGTATTAATCGAAAATTGAATCGCCTTTGGAGAACCTATACATCTATCTTAGGTTACTTACTTACCTATCTAGAATTAAATAAAAGTTAAATTCAAGTGTAAGTAGGTATTCACGACACAAGTTTACGTGATAGGCAACTTTAATATTTTAGCAACAAGTTGAGCGGACGATGTCCGTGCCTGCACAAATTAAAAAAAAGGTATAACTGCGACCGCCTGGCACATCTCCCACAAGTTTTGTCACAAAGGTCTCGGGGTCAACGAACCGATTGGCGGGCGTGCCACATTTTTTAAAATGCACTGCGTTGCGAGTTGGTAGGACCTGACTCGAGTAAAACTCTTGAGTAATTCGGTGTAACTACGTTTCGTAAACATGCGTTGTGCATATTATATTCATTTCAGATTCAGACTACATTCTAAATAATAATAAATTTTACCAAGCGAGGTTGTGAACAGGATGGCCAACTGGTATCCCATTAGTCCAAGTTATACTCGCACTTCTATGAATTTCTATCTTTATAAATTCTATCTTACAAATGAACCTAGAAGGTTACCTAGATGTGATAATAGCGTGCACAATTCTTACCGAAGTCATTAACGAATAATTAATCAAATAAAATCTTCATAATAAAGCATTTGTTTCTTCTAATAATTATTTCAATTCTATAGAAATAAAATAAGTGGCGCCTCTGATGAGTTAGGTACCGATCTGCATATTATTCTATAGAACCAATCATATTTAATGGAAATGACGCCATTGACGCATTTGACTTTGTGAAAAAGCCTTATTTGCCAATAGGCCCATTCTAAAACAGTTACAATGTGACTACTAGATGACATTTTTCCGGTCCCATTTCCATTGTAAAGAGCATTTTTGTAGCTCTATAAACACAATTGCTAATTTAGAACTATCAATGTTCAGAAATGTTTTTACTAAGTAATTATTAGTCTTTATCTGAAATCTGCTGCATGTTGAACAGGTAAATATATGGGAATCTAAAACTGTTTATGAAAATTCTTAGGTACTTAATCAAAATACGATAAGATACGGAGGAGGTTGTTACCTAAACTGATAGGGAAAACTTTCAATCACAAGGTATAAGACCCAATCACTGGCCGTAGGTACGTAAATAATGGAGAAATTATTTTCAAAATGAGAATGCAATCGTGAAATCTCAATCATAGATCTCATCTTATTAACAGTGGGCTTAGAAAGGCAAAGGTAACAGTATACGAAGGTACCATTGCGTGGTTTGGCCCACTTTGTGTGCCAGGCCAGCCTGGGAGTGCAACTTCGGTTGCGCCCGCGCCGACTCCGGTTTTTTATGCGCATTTAGATATGTATTTCTATATAAATAGACGCCGTTAGCGTGAGATAAGACATTATAATTTTATTTCTCTAAATCATTAATATTCTGCCAACACTTGGCGCTCTGACGCAGGTATTCATTGTTCCAGTTAATTGTTTAAGATGTGGTTTCATGATAATCATAGGTACCTACATATTATACTTTTTTGAAGCTCACGGTAAATTGTCTTTCGTGATATCACGTATCTCGTGTGAACAGTCAGCGATCAACTATTAATACATGCATCTCTTTTGTTTACACAGAATGTATATCTTATTGTACATTTCTTTAGCGAGAAAATTGCCGATAGTTACTCGCTTCCTCGCCGGCGGTGGGACAACTGCCTAAAGCAAGTCTAGTATTACCCAGTCATTTCTTATGTCATTTCATAGAAAGAGGCTATCTTAAAACCTGCGTTTTACAAGAGTTGCATTAATTAATCAGATCACAAAATTCCTGTATTTGTATAATGTAAAGTATTTAAACCAGTTTAACTAATAAGAATCACCATCACCAATATATGTAGAAATAAACCAATTTATTTACACAAGTTATACTTACAATAGTATGACTCCAGCGAGAGTTGTCTACCAGAGTCATCTGCAAGAATTAGTGTAACTATTGATACAACATCTAAAAGTGCACACCTAAGCAACATTACATTGTGTTCACTAAACATGCCTTTACTAGGTATTGGAGAATTATTGCATATCCATCTGTTAGAGCTACATTTGTACAGTACATTTTAAAATCTATCAAGATTGTTAGTAAGATTTCTGTAATCAAATATTTTTTAAATACCTAGAAAGTACTTGATGAGTAACATAACCCGGAAGTAATTAATGTAATATGACAAAAAGAAAGTTGGTTATATTTTTTTACTTATCAAACATTTGAAAATCTAGGTACATTGGTACATAATTTTATGTAGCCCTGACACTTTACATTAGCCTAGAATGCATAAAACAATGCCTGGCTAATAAATTCATTAGCTTTGTTATCTGTGTGTATTGTTTATAAAATTGTGCAATGTTTAAATTTTGAATGTAGACCATAAATAATAAATTAATTTATGTACACACACACACACACAAGTAAAGGGAAAAGACAAAACAGATACAAAGGCACAAAGGGACTGCTTATTTCTAATAGAAATTTCTTCCAGCAGCCCTGCTACTGGAAAGTTTGACAGATATGTAGACACAGTGTGTAATAGATGAAAGAAATACATACATGAAACATAATTTTGATATGAATTTGAGATTTGATATTATTAGAATGATGATTTATTTATAAATCAATACCTAAATAAAACAGGCAACAGACAAATCATGAATTTCTTTGGGTTAGGTGAATCTTTGTAATTGTGAAATTATTAAATGAGAAGCTGGCCAATAAAACAATAATTATAATATTTTCAACAACAGAATATACATCATGAATCTGTCGCAAAGTAAGCTAGAATTTTGACAGTTCATGATTTAAGATAATTTTTATCATATTTACTAAGTATAATGTTAGAAAAAAATTACATCATCAAATTAAGTACTTAGTTAGCAATTACATTAAAAAAAATCATACAAATTAGTAAGATAGCAATTAAAGCAAATTGAGTGATTGAATGCAATTTAATATTTTTAATTAATTTAAATTTAATTGGTATCTTACTCATTTGTAGGTATATTCATTATTATAATACTGTTTTGAAGGTTGCTTATTTGCTAGCTTCTCATATACAATAACAGTTACAACAAGAGCTATAAAACTAGTAGGTATATTTTTACTCTAGTAGAATCAGTAATATCTACTTTAAAAACGAATATAACAAGTAAACAATAATTGTTTTTTTTTTATTTAAAAATAAGAATACTCACAACTATAGAAGTAACCCCAAGTTGGCAGTCCTACGGCAACTGCACCAACAACAAAGCATATGAACCCCAGTGTGACCACTGCTATGGAATACAGAGCCTTGCCACTGGCCATGACTGCATGACTCAGCCAACCTCGTGGAACGTTCTAGAGAACATCAGGGCTGGCTCTTGCTTATCTGATGTGATGTTTGTATTAATGGTGACATCTGAGGAAAAAATTACATTTACATTACATTACATTAACTTGTCATTACAACTTATCTATGTCTATACTAATAATAAAGCTGAAGAGTTTGTTTGTTTGAATGCGCTAATCTCCGGAGTTACTTAGTGGTCCGATTTGAAAAATTCTTTCACTAATAGGAATCTACATTATCCCCGGAATGCGAGTGAAACCACGGGTTAACAGACACATTATAAAACTTCTTTTTTTAGCCTAAATTACATATATCACACGTACAAAATCTTGTGGGGCTTGAAGACATTGGAACCACTTTTATGTATCTAGGATAAAAACATAAAACCCCAGTGGCGGATTTACCAACAGGCTGAGTAAGCTGGAGCCTAGGGCGGCAGATTTTAGGGGTCAGCAAATGAGGCCCAAAAATTTTTTGTCTCAGAAATAAAAAAAACATTTAGAGAAAATGAGTCACAATATTCTAATACCCTTTCAATATTATAATTTAAATAGAGTATTTTTTTCAATTTTTGCTGATGTACGTAATAAAGACAATAGAGGAAATTGCAATTTCATTGACAGATTAAGTGTAAATAATATGTTTGCGAACTACTTAGGGTATCGAATTTCAGAGGTGAGTAGGTGCATTAAAAACTGAATACCTAGCCTACTGGCGGCAAATTTGTAAATACGCCACTGTAAAACCCTCTGTAAGAAACCAAATTAAATATCTTTTTGAGCAGATACATGCAAATGTTTTGTATGAAGATACACTAAAATTAAATACTTATCACAACACAGAAGACGGAAAATACATAAAGTAACTAGAATTAATACATACATAAAAAAATTATAATAGTATTGCACAGTCTAACAAGAAATTAACACCTTAATATTAGTTTTACTCTACACTTGTGATATAAAATTATGTAGGTGGCCTAATGATGGCAAGCAAGTATAATTTAAACAAGAATAATTACATTGTAAAGTACCAAAACCGGTTCATTTGATTAGGTATTGCAATATGTAATGCATTGGCTGGAATACCAAATCAAAACACGGCGATATCATTGCAAAAATATTCCAATTGGATAATTGATTAATTCCATAATTTTCTAATTGTAATCTCACTAGAACCAGATTCAGACAGTAGGTAGGAAGTAATTCAACGCGCCAACTGAACCTTGCAATCCTCATACAATTAAAGGCTACAGACAGTTACGTTATTAATGTAACAATAAACTTTTACTCACGATTGCAATGCGAACTCTTCGTCTTGCTTGAAGAAATCACTCTGTGATCACTCAACTATGCAAACATTACATACAACCGATTCACTAGTCGTATACGTTGTGTTGGCTAAATAAATAATTATTCCACGTTAATCCTAAGAAGTTAAAAACAAAACACTCGCTTTTTGCACGTGAATGCACTAAAGTTTACTCACGAAATCACGCACGATTCAAAATTCGAAACGACACACCTACTCTATATCTCGTCCAATAAATAAATAGCACAGGAGAAAGATACTTATAATTAGTTATTGAAACTGTGAAACACTAAAACGTTCTTGACATCGTAATTAAAAACAACGAAGAGTAGATACAGTTAACTGTATGAAAAGGTTACTGATTGTTACTGATATTAATCTCCGTGAGAAAACACGGATCATAAATTTTCCTTCACTTTACCGCGCGCGATGTGAATGTGGTCGGTAAATAAACTGGTTTTTTGATTTCTTTTTCTACTCAATTTGAGTAGAGTGCGCTGCGCTGCCTGCGTTGCCGCCACTACGAATAAGTATGACTTGAAAAACTTATAGATGACTTTTTCGCTCATACGTATACTCTTTAGGAAAGAGTGAAACAAAATATACGATTAAAATATTTCTACACAAACGCGATGAAAAATAACGATGTATCGATATATCGATACTTTTGGGTTACTTAGTTGCTGCCGATGGTTTGTTTTCAATAGTTATTGTGCTTCGGTAATGATACTAATAATAATTTTGTTACAGCGATAGCGCTACCTACCTTTAATGATAAGTAACGTTACTATATTTCGTTAATTGGTAACGTTACACGTCTCTGAAGGTAACGTAACAGTATGCTCACAGCTTCAAGTGAATGCTACGGGTTAGCCGCGAAATTCAAATTTGATTACGTTTTTTGCTAATTTCAGCTGAGTCAAAGGACGTATATTTGTCAACGTGTGATTTGCGACAAGAATGGTAGTAGGTATATTTACTGATTAATAACAAAAGAAATCATCAATATATTTCTCCAAGGTATATTAGTAACATTTTCATGAAATAGTCGTATATGTCAGTAATATTCCTTTTGTAATACGACTATTTCGACTTTTTACCATACCATCACCACGGAGGACAGCTAGTTAGTTATATTGTTTCTAAATTCTATTGATTAGAACGAGTAGCAGTGGAAAATGTCCGAATTCAACGTATTTAATAGACGGCTGTTCTAGCCGTCTATTTAGAAATAAATTTGTAGGCATCAAACAAGAAATTTTATTCTCAAATAAGACAATATGAGAAAAAAAAAGTAGTTTACAAACGTAATTTCTTAGAGAACCCATCCAACGCTCTTATTTGTCTGAGAGTGAATGATTGGTTGTAATGGTGCCGATTCTGTTTTTTACGAACTTAACTAATATTAGTCAAGTCACTTCTCTTTCATGTTAACCTTATTAAAAAAAAGATAGAACATTTTTAATGCCGTCAGTTTAGTCCATGCCGTCGTAATATACAGGTAAATCGGACTATTTGACTAAAATATTTTGCATCGTTTTCTTATATTTCTTATTAGAAAGAGATATAGTGAGATTAAGTTTAGTTTGTAATCAACCGAGTTTGGATTTAAATACGTTGAATGAGTGGACATTTTTAATTTGGGCGGTGCCGGTGGTAACTTATTTAAAAATTTCGTAGACTTTTTATTTTAACAATTAATTACTCGTATTTTCTATAGGATACATATCTATATCTTAAACAACTAGATATTGTAGATAAAACTATTATAAAGTAGGCATTCGCTAAGGAAGGATTTTTAAAAATTCAAGCCCTGAGAGGATAAAAGGTTAGGGGATCGCGGGTGAAACCGCAGCGCGGAACGTTAGTTTTAATATAATCATTTGTAGTATACATGTAGGAACCTCTTTTAAAAGCTTTTAAGTTTTCATATATTTACATATCTCTATTCTATCAGAATATAATACATAGGTGTATAGATATTGGGCATCGGACAAGATATTATTTACTTTATAGTTGTATACGTAAGTACTATACCCGTATGGACACAAATAGAATAAACAGTTCATTTGACTGGCTGCTAGGTCAATCTATTTTGGTTCCCACACTTTAGTCTAAACCCAAATCGTCGCGAATTGAACGCATAGACTGAGTCTTTTCTGCATAAATAGCTTTTTTTTATTATAAAAGTAACAATAAAAGAAATCGAAAACACTGTTGATGTTCGTTCAAAAATATTGATGGTTATTTTTATCGCACTGAAGACTGTTATGTGTTTGTAAATATCTGTTTGAATGGTTATAACAAATTATATTATAAGGAATATTAAATGTTTATAAAAATATGGTGTCGAAAGTAAGCAATGAATTATTTCAAGTATTGCGTGTATTAATTTTCTTCTACTTAATTACTACAGCGATTTGTAAGTTTTTATTTCAACTTTATAGAAAATTTTGAAAGGTGTCTTATTTTGTATACCTAATTTATGTGATATAATAACTCTTACAGTAGCAGAATCAAATACTAAGATTGACGACCATAATGATGATATAAATGTGAGTATCGAAATGTTAACAGTGATCATCTTCCGGAAGAGAGTACTCGTATATAAACTGTTGTAGTCAGAATATCATATATATTTTGTTGCATAGGAGTATTTAAGGTATACTGTAGTTCCTTTTTTTGCCACTTCATAAATAAGTTGGTGGCGCTGTATCCTATAAGTTTTGTTTACTTCCATTTATGATATTTATTTGCTAATTTTGAAATGAATATTACTGTATCGGATTTCAATATTTTTAGAATTTGGATTGTGGTCAAGATGGAGACTGTTTTTCAAGTCCTACAGAAGCCACCGATTGTCAAAATGTATGTGGATGTTACGGGTTAGTATTTATTCTGAAACCTATAGATAGTTATTTGTATTATTTTTTCAATGTTTTTCAATTCACGTCAGTTGAAAACTTTTTTCAGCGTTTACGTATATAATGAAACTACTGGAGAATGCGATTTGAATCTTAAGGAAGTCATGAAAGTAGTTGTATATCAATACGATACTCAAGGTGAGAGAGATCGCTAATTAGTTCCCTACTATTTTAAAAATTAAAAAATACCCATCAGTTTTTTGTTTCCACGTAATTAATGTTACAGACACTTTTATTACTTTATTCTTTGAATGAGGTTAACAACAATAGTATAATATACCTAGTTAAGTTAATTATCAGGTTTTGTCATTTCTTTTATTGAGCTTAGTTTGATGATTATTAATTATTCTTTATTTTAGTGATTCCCAAGTTACGTTAAATATTAAAATAAAAATAATAATATTAAATCTGAGTTAAATAGTGCGATAAAATGTGTTCTTGATAATTCAAAGTAAAACGTACTAATTTTTTTTTGCAGATCGTGATGCTGTATTTGACACTGGAATAGCAAGTACCTATGATGTTTTTATTAATATTATGATTACTTTATTCATTTGCATTTTAATCGATTTGATATTTTTATTTTTTATTTACAGAAAAACTGCGTATTGAAGCTGAAAAGGTTTTTAAAGGAATAATAGTTTCAGTACTACTGTTTATAACTTGCGCAACAGTTTGTTTGTTAACTGCTTGTATTTACTGCTGCCGTATTAATTATACGTATGTAAAGTTAATAAAAAATCATATCCATAGTCGAAAAGTAGATTATTCACTTTTTTAATAATACTTTTCAATGCAGGGATCGAAAACTTAAGAACGATGTGAAGGCATTGGCAAAGAAACTGAAGAGAGATTATCACATGAAAAAATCTTTGAAGAAACCCGTGCAATCTAAATCAGAAAGTTGCAACGTTATTGTGGAAGATGCTGGCGTGTTTGTAGTATAATAATTTTATTGAATAGAGACGGAACGTAAAGGACTTAAGATCCCAAAAGAGATTCAAGGCACGATTAATACTTTACAAAACGTTTCAATACATGAAAATCCATTTGATTGAAAGAGCCGATATCCTGATAATAATAAAGAGTGTCTAGTCATGAAAATAATAAAAATGACTTACTGGAGCTTTTTATATCATAAAAAATTGTAAATTAATAGTTTTTTACATAATACCTACCTATGAATTTTTTGTTTAACTACTTACGTACCTATGTTGCTGCTTTACTGTAGTTTCAAATAGGTAAATACATAAATCAATTATTTGAGGGCTAAAATAGCTACAAAAATTATGTTTTATTTTATAAAATCCTTAGTACGCTAGTCTGACTAACATTTATCGGTTTTTATCTTGTACTTTATTCATACTGAAATGATTGTATTAAAACTTACATAATGACAAATATAAAAATATATAAAACTGTCAAGAAAATAATTTTACTTCACATTTTATTAACAAAATATATAATATATTATAATTATTGATAATATTTTTAGAGAGAGACCAGATGCAGGTACAATAGAGGTCCTTAAAATTTTGTAGTAGATTTTTGTTTACCTATTTTTGTTTGCAATTTTTGAAAAGTTTTTTCACATATAGAAAAGTTCTGGTACCTTTTCAGATCAACTGGCTCTCATCGTCGCGTATATTTTATAATATGGGTGGTACGTTATAAAATACCACAACCTAATCCTGTGCACCACAGATCACTTTAAACTAGTGTACCACTGTGCACTAAGTAGTCTGTAGTGCTCATAAATGAAATGTCAACATGCCGATTCATTTTTGAGGGTGGGGGTCGGATCTCTAGTTATTATGTATCATTTATGGGGTCGGACGCGCAGTAAGACATGGCCTTGATCTTGACTTTGTGGTAAAATAATACAAAATAATAAAAACAAAACAAATCTATATTTTTCTTTTCATCAATAAAAAAAAGCAATCTAGCAATAAAGAGATCAGTAATGCCAGGCTGAGTGAAAATCCTTGTAACTTTGTTGTAACCTGTGGTTGGTTGTAATTATTTGCGAAAGGTAACGTAATAAATACGTTCTCAGACCATAAACAATATTAGTAATTATAAAAATATAAGATCAATACAAGTGCACTGCAAAGAGGATACTAGTGATGTGAAATGATTGCGTGCATTGCGGCTTTTCAAGTTGTCAAAAAGTCCGTGAAAAGTTTTGGTGGAACGGCCACCATTGTAAAAACCCTAAAACAAAGTTACTTGACTCACTATGACTTGAAAATAATTTGATAACATGACTTCAACTTTACTTCACAAGAAATAAACATACGTAAAGAATTATTTAAAATACAATGCTCAACTTGACACTCATAAAATATACAAAGTGTGCACTCATCACACTTTAGATTTATTAACTGTGGTAGGTGACATTTTGAATGAATGACAGTTATAACATCAAAAATAAATAAATAAAAAAATAATGAAATGAAATTGCGGGAGAAGAAATAAAATTCACAGAGGCATATATAACGTATTTATTATTTTAAAGCTAGTGTTACTATCGAACACATACGTACAGCAACTGTTTTTTCTGTTAAATTAAATGTGTGGAAATATGCCTTGATCTGAAAATCTAGTAAGTAATTTTGTTCGTCTATTAAATTGTATCTTACTTATGCCTGAATTAATTAATAATTCTCTTCTCGTATGAAACTCAGTGTGAAGAATATACCTCTTTACATACATTGAGTGGCTTGAAATCATTAGACTATGTCAATATGTTAATACATACCTACGTTTTTCAGGGTGGCCTGGACTTTTTTCCATAATGATAGAAGCGAGTCTTATGGACATGGTTATAACAACTCTTGGAGTGCTACTAACGATGGCGTTGCTAAGCTGCCTTTGTTGTGTTTGTATGAAAATTAGGTAAGTTTCATAATTAAATACTAATGAATTACCGTACCTTTAGCAGTTAGTGCTATGTAGGTATTTAGTCTTCTTTTTTTAATACTACCAAGGTAGCAAGCAAGTATACGGCCCACCTGATGGTCAGTGGTTACCGTAGCATATTGCCATTTGCAATACCAGAGTTATTGCCAATGCAATGCAGACCTGTTACAATACCGAGAAGCAAACTGGCTCTCAAGTGCAATTGCCGAAACACACCGGTAGTCTGATTATAGATGTATAAATGTGGATATCCTTAATTGTCTTTGTCATAGGAGACTCCACTGGAGGGGTATGTTAGTTACACTGTGCACACTACCTAGTAATGGTTAAGATAGACAAGACATGTTCATGATTTTAAATCTTTACTATGCTTAACCACCTTAAAAATAATTTTAAAGAAGGTAAGGCTTTTCTATTTCGTGTATAAGGAGGTTCTGTATTTTTTTTTATTACTTTAAAATGTTATTTAAAATTTCAACAATGAAAGAATAAAGAATAATAATAAATACTTTTTTGTAGTCAATAAAGGCAAGAATAATCAGCGAAAAAGAGTTACTTTTTTGTCTATTTGTAACATGTCACCACATGGTTAAGCTCCAAGCATTATATAAAGGCCTTTTTGGCATGACTAGGAGAAGAACCTTTTAATAAAAAATATTACCATGGTTAATAGGTCAAATAAGTGTATGAAACTCCAATAAAAAATTATAATCTTCTTTCTGTTTACAGTGACCTGAAAATGAAAAGTTACATAATAGAGATGGCCGAAACAAAAGGCCTCAAAGTGGATCTTGACAAATTGGACCCAAAAACCTGCCCGTCACAACAAGCTAATGAAAACTGTACCATCATGGTACCTGAAGTTGCTATTATTCTTTAGATATTATGATAATTTATTTAAACATAAAGTAAGATTCTCTGTTCAGATGTCACATTGAAAATCTGTTACCAAGCATATGCTTTTTACTATTATACTAGTTTCTTCTGGCTGGAGTACTTAAGAGCCAGTACTACAAATACCCATTAAGCTTTTTGTGCTTAACCATTATTAAAAAAATATATATCATAACTGATGAATGTGACGGTGATGGCGACAGATTTTCAACTTGAGGGTGGTAGCCAGCCAGGCAGGTACTACAAAGAAAAAATAAAAATGAGAGGCAACAGTATAAATAAAGATTTCCTCTATAATATATGTTATAATTATTCTTGCTGACTTAGTCTATTGACATTGAGTCAGTATTAATGTAATTAAAATATTGAATGAGTCAAGTCTGTAAGTCTTATTATGAGTTCAGATTGAAAAAAAAAAATTAGAATCCTGGCTCCAAGATGATTTATTTTGTGGTGATTTGAGTTGCGTTTTTAATTGATAAATAGCTTAGGGCTTTTAGGACAAAATGTCTAGTATTTGGTGTTTAATCTAGACACTTTTTGGATATTCATTGCATTTGATTAAGATTATATTTGCGATTCTGATTATTGTGAATCAATGTCTTATATTAAATAATAAGTGTCTTACCTTATAGTATATATTTATTGTGAAGTTTTAGTGCTAAGAGTCAACAGTCAAATTAAAACATTTTGATTGAATATTAAAAGAGCATCTTCTAAATTATGTACTCAAGACTACACATGTATGTTTTTATCATATGTATGTTAATGTAACATAATGTTGACCACACTCTGAGATTTCAGTTGGCTAAATACTGAATATTGGCTCATAGTGTCAATAAACTAAAAGAACAGCATTCGTAAGGAATCATCATCTTGGAGTGTGACTCTTCAAGTATAATATTTTCGAGTAGTTCTAGTCGGAGTCGTTTTGATATTTTTGGATTATATAAGTATTATCCTAAAGTTCCTAACATGAATGTGGAAAACCAATATCTAGTAGAAAGTAGATCGATTTTACAAATTTTATGTATACATACTTAAAGCTAGTCTATGCTTGTATATGCTCCTTTTATTTTAAAAAGGTATAAATGTTGTCAATTTACCTAGTAGAAAAATAATTTAAAAGCGGTTAATTTTTAACTAATTAATAGACAACATTTCTAATTTGCCCATAAAATGTTAAATTAATAAAGTTACTAATAATAAATAGCAATATTAGAAATTATACATTTATTATAGGAATGTATTTGACCTGCAGTGTCATAGACACTTTTATACAACTATAGCCTCTCAGATAAACGCAATGGCTCGTATAGAACCTACCTATAGCAGTTTTTTCGGTTTATAATAATCATAGATGAAGGAAATCGCGCGTCCTTATAATATACCTAACTACTATTACTTTATTCGTACTCTATGGTCTGAAGATCTAAGCTACACTATTTGAATAAGATAATGACTGAACAAATGCACGAGAAAAAATTATCGAATATGCGCTATTATTCTGGATTGGTTTTATTTCACCTTTACGTCCTTGTAAATAATTAAGGGTCGACCGAGATAGATTTTTCGTTCTCGGCCGAGACGGAGACCGAAAATAAAATCTTGGCCGAGACCGAGAACCAGTGTAATAATAGGCTATCTGATAATTACATACAAGAAATCACAACAGCACTTAAGACTTATTTTTTTCTACTACGACTACAAACAAAAGGCAAACATTTTTTTTGTTTGCAAAAGTGGTGAACTGAGACCGTGTCGGTTGGATTTGTAGCCGAGAATGCCGAGACCGAGACCGAGACCAAGATGTCGGTCGAGCCTTATAAATAAGGCGCGCAGTTTCTTAATTAAATCCATATTGTAAGTTCAAGTAGAAAATTCTAAATATTATGGATCTTTTATACTAGTGTTCATTCAAATTAGTGAGATTTTGTGCTTAAGAGTAGAGTTTTGTATTCGTGCTATTTTAAATATATTATTATAAGGATTTTGTAAAAGGTATTTTTAAAATGTGTAACAATGTTATACCTAAATATGTGCAACTTTTTAATCTAAGATGATAGTCTACGGTCATTTCTGCCAATGAGCGGATTCAAAGACGCATACGCCAAACGAATGTAAACCGTATTTCTAATAGTATATCAAAATCGATGGGCAGTAGGAGTCTTTAGTTTTGAAACCCACGTCCTGCTACTTCGAAATAATGTAAATAATACGGTATTGATTCACATGAAAATCATTTAACACTACACTATGGTTTATAAAATATAGCACGAGTCCTGTTACAGTAGTCAGAGTGATACCAACGTGAGCTTTATCTCTTTGCAATTAAGTTGTTTTTTTTAATCTATGATTAAGAATATGTAGATTCAGATGAACCTTATTGCAATGTAATATGGTTCATTTTCATAACACTGCGTACCGTCACAGGACTACAAACTGTAGTGTTATTACCTAGGTACTGACTACTAGGTACATAAAATAAATGCCGAGACCTTTTTACTATCTCAAGAATTTCTATATTTATTTTATTTATATGTATTCGAATTTCATAAAAGATTTGTACTTACCTAATTAATAAGACTAATAAGTATGTAACATTTCCGTACTAAAGTAGCGCACAAATATAAATAAGGTCATAATTATACTTGCGATTCAACTTCAAATCTTAAATTGAATGTTCATAAATGAGGAGCGAGCAAACAAAATGATTCCATTTTAGATTATTTTATATAAATCATCAAATAAATACTAGTTTTTAAACTATGTTTACGTATTTTGACCACAATATCGCTAAGACTAGTAGATACAGGTGCCGATTCTGTTGTTTACGAACTAAATAAATTTAATCTCACTATATCTCTTTCTAATAGTAAATATAAGAAAGGGATGCAAGATATTTTAGTCCTGTCAGTTTAGTCCGATCACATATTTCAACGTGAATTTAAGCGCGATCTTTATTGGTCACGACTATTTACCCGTACATTACGACGGCATGGATTAAACTGACAGCCTTAAAAATATTCTATCTTTATTCAATAAGGTTAACATGAAATAGAGATGACTTTTCTAATATTAGTTGAGTTCGTAAACAACAGAATTGGGACTAATACCTACTTAGTCAGAGTTGTGGTTGATGGTTCCCTTCCCTTGAGAAACTTTTAAATATAAAAAATGGAAAAGTAACGTTTTGTTGATGATTCTGGTTTTGATTATTTTTTGTACCTATTGTTACGAAGAAATGAAATCTCAAAGATCACATCTTATAAAATAATGTCAATGACAGGTCAAATTTGCATATTTTGTGAGATTGTCTAAAAGTTAATTTATTTAGAAAATTGTACCTTATTGTTCTGATCTTCACGTTTAAAACACTGTCTAGACAAAATGCAAGGTATAAGAGGACGTGATATACGCTGTAGTCCGTGATATCGTTTAAAAATAAAATAATACATTAATTGTTTGTGATTACAGTATTTCAAGTTTAAATTAATAGGTATTGTGTAAAAAATAGAATAGTAATGTTTTGTTCGCTTACTCCTCAAATGTTGTTCGCAAAAGTAATTCTGTGATTAGATTCTGTAAAGATGGGCAGTATCACTAGATAATTCCATTTGACTGATACAGTTTTAATATAAGTCTTATAATAGTACCCCATTTTTAGTCAAGAAACAACTAAAAATATAGATATTGCCTTCAAAATATTATCTATTATTTTAGCACGTACTCCCGAGAATTATATTACTGGAATAGACGTGTTACAAAAATATGCGATTCAACATACCTACATACATAATATGCAATGGCTATATTTCCTGTTACAATAAATGTACCTACTGGCGACTGAGATTTGAATTGTTTTAATTCACATTGACTTCGAGTCGAATTTTACATATCGCGTCGTCACCACAATGTTTCACGAATTTACTATCTTCTGATTATCTTTACGAGATGAAAGAAATAACGAACGTCATTGACACGAACCTATTTAACGCCAAAGTAAAGCTACTTTTTACCGAACCGAACGAATTAATTTACCAAACTAAGCAGCAATTGGTTAGTGTTAATTAGGTTAGTAAAGCATTGGTTAGTGTTTGGTCATTTATTTTTGACAGTGTCAACTACCCTATTATGGTTGTAAGATAACGAAGGGTGGATAGGTACTCACTATGTTTTTGAAAGTGTGTGGACTGTAATCCTTTAATTATTACCCATTTCATTCCTCACTTAGTATCTGATATAAATATAAAGCAAGCCCGTAGGAGGCTGGGACCACAAGATAACGTTGTGATAAAGCAATCTGAAGGCGTGATGTGAATAATCCACTGAGATTTAGGTGGGACGTGCCACTAATATTAAGATCTATTTTCCCTTGAAATAGGGAACTGTTGCTGTAATTGTAGACATACTTATATTAGGTATTATGTACGCGAATAGTGTCCTAATGTACCCCACTCTACCGCACCCTTAGGTATAAGTAATTAGGTAGGTACATTTATTTTGGCCTCTGTTCCTTCTTCAATTGAAGGAGATAGGAATGTCCTAAACAAAAAATCAAGGTTCGAAATTCCTTGCACCCTAGTTATGTTCGAATGTCTATATTCTAAACCTTTTAAAATCAAATACGTATTATCCTATTCTAACTAACTAGTAAGTTATACCTAAGGTTGAGCTTTAAAAATCCGAGTCTTAAAACAAAACTAAGTATCTAATTCCAGATATTATTATTTTCAAGACAAATTCGTAAATGGTTCGTTGTACCGGAGATAACGAGTTTAACTCTCTTGAGAGTGATGACAACACAAGGCTTCATATTACAAAAGGCTTTGAGATACTATCCGGAATTGTGTTGATCGAAAATACGACGAAATCCTACAGATTCTGAGTGTCAGATCACATCACTGATGTTTATTGGAGTTGGTAAGGATACCATAAATAAGAGAAAGTGAAAATACATCGTCATTTCCACAAAAGAAGGAAGCCTTGCTGAGTTTCTTGCCGTAGTCTTTTCAGTCGAAACTTATCAGGGCCTAAACTGAATAAATTACTTTTAGTTTGGCTTTACCCATAAATAACATGACAATGGTGTACCTACTACCTACCTACCTCTCTTTTAATTACCAGTTGAATTAGAGTAGATCATTTTGATGCTGTGAAGTAATGACGACACATCACAGTTGGAGTGTTTCATACAAAACGAATCATAGGTATAAATAATATGTAATGAAAATAAATACCTATTAATGTTCGAACCCACGATCTTTGTTATAACATTCACTGCCCTGAGGTATCATCGCCTCATACTTATTAATGTTTCATGAAAATAATATTTAGGTAGGTATGTAGAGCTGCTACGCCCGCGGCTTCTTATGCTTTTGACCCTTTTATGAGTGGATTATATTTTATCCTTTCTTTCGACCAGCCGTTTAGGCGATGCGATATGTCTGTAGGTAAGTAATCAGTCAGGGACGTTGAATTTTATAGGTATACTAGATTCCGCCCCGCGTTCTCGAGTGATCCTATGTGTTAATCTAGGTTATAAACTATCTGTGTTGAAAGTTTCATCCAAATCCGTTTAGTATTTTTTGCGTGAAAGAGTAACAAACATCAAAATCAAAAACTCATTTATTCAGTTTAGGCCCTGGTAAGGTACTTATGAACGTCGATAGTTACAATAATTACAATAGACTCTACCACCGGTTCGGAATACACTTGAACTGAGAAGACTCCGGCAAGAAACTCAGCAAGGCTTAATTTTTTTATTTTTGGATGTTTGGTATGTATGTTGGATGTTTGTTTTTTTCATCCATCCATCCATCCTCACAAACTTTCGCATTTATAATAATAATACTATTAGTAGGATAGGTACAGAATACTAATACATAGAAACGAACAATCAAATAATTTACGTAAACAACTTCCTATAATGTACATACTACATATACTGGAAGTATCAAGACTAACCGATAAAGTGAGTTGCCAAGTCAAAACTTCAGTTTCGAATCCCAACAGAACTTAGGCTATGAACTATCTGAGTTAACTAGTTTAACATCTGGGTCCTGTCCTGTCGAGAATGCACTCCGAAGTGAAGTTTAGGTGTAACACATGTTGACAACACTATGTTAACAAGTTGGTGAGAGAAATATGTGTTTTACTTAGTACGTACCATGAATAAATAAATATGTTAGATACTAGCTGTTCCACGCGGTTCCACCCGCGTTCCCGGGATAAAAAGTAGCCTACAACCTTCGGGGATAATGTAGCTTCTTATCCACTTTCTCTCATTTTGCTTTTACATCAACAGACAAAACTCTTTGTTGGTGGAAATGTAAACCTATTTCAGCTGTTCCGCTTAGCTATTTCCCACTCATTAAATACCCTACCCTTTCGCGGGAATCCTTACCTACGTACCCACCTATTATTTTTCTAGAACTCGTAAATTTCAAAAGTAGAAAGCACAAATGCTAGACTAGATGATTTCCCAATAGGTTGCTACTCACTGCAAATCTACCAGTTCCAGAATCCATATCGATCCATCGTGAACGCCTCAAGGATAATAACGAGGTACTCAAGGTAAACAGGACATGGTATATTTCTCTAGCGAATTGCTTTGAAAATCACTTTCATCTGACGTAAATAACTTGCAAATCGGTGAAAGTTCTATGTAGAACTCATGCACATAATTTTTGTACCTACCCCACGTCGCATTGCATCGCTCGTCCGCATTATACTTGTGTACATTAATATCTGTCGATGATCGAAGCCTACATCCTTCTCGCTTAGTGTTCTTTTTTTTGCTCGGCTCCCTCCCAAGGGTCATAGCATGATGTTAAATAACCTATAACGTTCCTTAATAATTGGGCTGTTAATTACAAAAATAATTTTTGGTTGTATTTCTTGAGATTAGCGCGATCAAGCAAATGCGCGTTGCGTAAAAGCAACAAATTCTTCAGCTTTATTGTATAGATAGGTAAGAGTACTGATTATACCTACTGACCCAGATTTTGAATAGGCTAGACAGCCAGCCCAAAAGATCGCTATGAGTGCTTCAAAGCTATTTTAGTTTAGTTTTATTTATGTGTACTATCCTACTAATATTAGAAATGGAATGTTTGTGTATATTTAGTTATGTAAAAAAAAAAAAAAAAAAAAAAAAAACAATGCTCCGGAATAACATATTCGGGAATGAATTCTATGAAATGCGCCCCGAACCCCGAGTGAATCCACATGGCGGAATAAAAAAAATACTTAATAAAATGAACTAATAATGTTACCAAGTTAAATTATAACTTTGAAAGAAAGATATAAATAACTAATAGTACTAAACATCAATCGAAATGTGTGTGCAGAACGGTTTCAGCAAATACCTACTTGCACACAAGCTAAATTAAACGTCGGATCGGATAGCGATCCAATAAATCGACTCTGTTTAGTCGAAGCAACTCAAGCACACACTGCTAACAGAAGGTAGAGCAGGTACAAGGCAGGAAGATATACTTACAACGTAATCTCAGTGCAAGGTACATGTTGACCTCGTCAGGTAAACATTTTATAGTCAATTGCTGGGCTGTTCCTAGGCACAAGAGCCTTTGAGCAATCCAACTGCACTAGTGTATCTATTCTCTGTAGTCTATACTTCTATATCTTCTACACCATTATAAAGAGGAAAGATTTGATTGTTTGTTTGCATTGAATAGGCTCCGAAACTACTGAACCGATTTGAAAAATTCTTTCACTAATAGGAAGCTACATTATTTCTGAAGGTACATTATATATAGGCTACTTTATATCTCGCGAGTGAAACCGCGCGGAACAGCTAGTAGGTATATATTCTTGGTCTAGGCAGTGTTTAGTTCTCGTCAACTCTAAAAGTGATAATTTACGTTACGTTCAAGCAGCTGCGTAAAGTACCTACATACTGCTAGCGGAAAATCTTCCAATTTCCGCCAGCCACGTCCTATTTAGAAATTGGAAGATTTACCGCCAGAATTTTTAAAGCGAAAAGAGTATCTAAACATCAATCGATTGTTTATCTCAAAGAGCTTATGATTTCACACTCATATTATATGCAATCAGTTTCACGGTTCTAAGTGCGATTCCAGCTAGAAATATTGCTAGCATGGCCGATAGCACTTGTCATGAATCAAAAAATGCTGGCTGCATTGAATTTTCTATTTCGCCATGAGATTTCCAATTTCCGTTCGTCCATCCGCCATTTTCATTGCTTTGCCAATCCGCTGGTTCGCACATCTACTGATGAATCGGTTGTATGTAATATATCTATGAAAATTTTACTATTTTATAGTAATGTTTTTGGATCTAGGCATATGAGTGTGCCAAGCCAAAGTTCAAGCCAAGAGAACTGGCGAGCAGCACCGTGTAATTTTATTAGTTAATTAAATCGCTAATAACGTGGATTAGCGGGCCGGGGACTAAAATTAAAATATGTGTGAAGAATAATTTGTATAAAATATGATTTTACGTACGCTTCACTCATAACTTCACAAGTTACCTATTTGTTTGTATTGTGTCTTATAAAACTTATTAATCAAATGAAAAACGTTTCTAGAATGCATTTATCTAATCCAATATGAGGCGTCAAAAATGTCGAGTAAAAAAATCGGTTCACCAAAAATAAATATAAGCAAAGAATAAATAATATACTACGTACTAACATAAGCAATTGAACAACAATGACACGCACATAATTTTGTATATACGGTTATGTGCCACCTACGGCAATATCCGCTAAATTAGACGGTGTTGTTTGTCAACGAGAACGAGTTACGTGGGATATTTGTAAAGGGAGTATTTTTATTAAAGTATTAGGATATTTTTCTGACATTTGACCTTTGCTAAGAATAAAATATATCATTGGGAATAATTTGATTTATAAAGATTTTGACAGAATTTATACCCCATCTACACAACGACTTGTAACAAAATATAACAGTTTTGCTACAAAGAGAATACAATGTTTTGCTATCTATTTTCTGTAGTTACTTTACTTATTGTTACAGGACATAAAAAGGAAAGTCTTTTGTTTAATGAAGTATTAGGTACGTTAATTTTAAACCAGTAGCTACGTCTTTTGTCGGAATTTATTCACCGATTTCTACATATTTTATTCATATCTTAGGGTTCCTTTTTTCTTTTTTTTAATTTATTTCAAATGTTTGACGTTTACATAAATTTGTCATTAGTACGAATGCCTCATTAGATAGGTTTCCTGTTGCCTAACATTATCTTTTAAACTCGGAAACTGGAGAATCGTTAATTCTTGTCATGAAAAATGTTAGATACTAAAGTTTGTAATTATTGACAATAAAGTGACATTACATGGAAAACAAGTATATACAGCATGATTTTTTGTAGTATCTTGATGTTGTCTGTCTTCTCAGTTTAAGTGTATTTCGAACGGTGGTATCTATAGGTACCAGTGGCGAGGGGTAAAATTATGGCGAGGGTAAGCCGTTCCAAAAACACTAATAATTTTATACTTAATTACAGTGTATTTTATATAAAAGTGGCTTTGAAATGATGAATCTGTGGGACTGGGATATCTAAAAGGTAAGCCGGTGGGAATCGGCTTGTATGGACCCTTCGCCACAGATAGATATGCCTTATCAGTGCCTAAACTCTAGGTATAAATAAATGAGTTTGTCCTAATTATTGACAATTACTCAACACTAATCTGATATTCATGAATATTCTTATTTTTTATAAAACCAATTTTAGAAATAAAAACCTATAAGTAGGAACTGAGCTACCTAGGCAATATTTTTATGACAACGTTACACAACAGTCTATAGCTTGCCAATCAATTAATACTCGTCGATATTGGTACTCGATATGCCTGAGATATGATTAGTTTACGTGACAAATTGCTCCATATTTTTGGACGCGACAAGATATGAAACAAATTATTGCAAATTCCACGTCATCCACCCGGGATGGATATGTTAGGAATATTAATGGATTCTTGTGACGTCGGGCTATGATATGATAAAGTGACGCGAGATACCAGAATCTAGAGGCAAATGTTTGGTTTGATGTGTTGGTCGGGAATTTTGGCCAACATTATTTATTGAATCTATGCATTCGATTTTAGAACTTCGCATAATATACTTACCTACCCATGTTATGCGATTTCCTACAATGGAATTGATGTTTGAAAACTTTTTAAGTAGGTACGTACTTTATAGCATTCTCTAATAATATTATCGTATAAGTACAATATTATAAGCATAGTAACTCTGTCTGACCGACACTATGAGATGGAGCAATAATACAGGCTGTTTTTTTCAAAATCAATGAGTTCGTTTCTCGGCAAGGAAAATATATTTTTTTTAAATCGAAGTATACAGTTTTAGTTTTTATCAAAACCGGCCCCGAGACTCCATTCAGCATTTTTCGCTATTCCTAATACTTAAGGATTTGGTATACCACACCCATTTACAAAAATCACATGTATACACACAGAAGCGATGCACACTATCCGTAGATTTCGGGCTAAATTATCATTTCGAAATCTGCCTGTATAATTATTATGGCTACGTGTTTGGCTTAAGGCGATGCTATACGTGAACTGATGATTCTTAAATGCGTTTTTCTTCTTTATTCCAAGAGATTTGGCAAAAATATATGTTAAACTAGAGAACAGGCGACGGGGAATAGTTTTTTATAAAATTGGGATTTTTCATTAGTAACGTCAGAAAAAGATCGTAAATATGCCCCTTTTTTTTTTAAACTAAAAATACATTAATATTGTTCTCTTATTTGGGCCATCCAAATAACTTGAAAAATATAAACATACATTCTGAAATCCATTAGAAAGGGAATAGTTTTCTTACTTTATTAAAAAAAGGCTTAGTTTTATTTTAAATAACATAAAACCATATTTTTTACTAAAATTACGTCTCTCCTGTCTCGCTTGTCTCCGCTAGTTTAGTAAGGGACGGAGCCATACGCAGAGAGCCTCATCTTAATGTCTGTTATCTGTATGTAGGTACGTAAAGATCATATTTATTGCCTTATTCACATGCGTAAACACAGTTTTTGTTAGTAGCACCTTATCAACCCTAAAATTCGTAATTCATGAATAATATATTTATTCGACAAAATGTTTACTAATTCATAGGGATTGTTTCCTAAGGGTGACATTAAAGCTGTGTGATAAGTTTTTGTTGGCAATTAAGCCTATTTGGGAAATAGGTTTAACACAAGCCAGGTTTTGCCTCTAACACAATAGGTTGGAAGTTTGAATGGTTTTTATAGAATCAAAGGGACAATGGAGCTTTTTGTTCGATATTCGTAATGAAGGCTTTAAGAAGATTATAGAAAAAGCCTGTGAGAATTTTCATTCGTTATTTAGGCTTGTGGGGATTTTGATTTTTGTAAATATTTAAATTATAATAAAAAGATTATGTAATTTTCTTTTTACATAAAAAAATTACAATGCCAATTATGGTACCTATATATTGTATATTTAATATTGTTTTTACTGTAGCTAATAGGTGAAAATTCAAAATTATATATTAAAAAATAATACTTTAGCAAGTCATGGTCAGTAGCATCCTTACTATGATTATAAATGTGATAGTAACTATGTCTGTCTGTCTGCTATCTTTTAACGCCTAAACCGCTGAACCGATCACGATAAAATTTAAAAAAAAACAGGGTATTTTTTATCCCGGAAACAAGGTAAAATCCTTGGGCGGAAGTTACTTTACTATAGGACCAAAGTCTGTAACTGTAAAGATCTTTAGTGATAAGTTTCATTTTCTAAGTTTCTGCTAAGTATTATGATAAAAGTTCTACAGTATAAATAGTTATACAATTTCTTTTAACAGGCATGACACTGAAAACTAATGTTGGCACATTGAAATATTATCATTTCCCTCAGTTACCGTCAACAACGAAATTTACGTTTTTTCACAAAATTTGCACGAAATTATATTTCATGGACATTAACCTTAAGTCCGAAATAAAAAACAGGATTTATATTTTTTTATACATAGTACCTACTTACATAGTTATCAAAATATGGTGTTTAAAACCGTCTTAAATTTTTCGTGTTTAATTTTAACGTGAAGAGTTTTATACTGCATGAAGGTACCGATAGAAAAATGGAAAACTCTGGGTAAAATCCAATTCCGACACTACAATGTGGTCGTGAGCGGTCAAAAATTGAAGCTGAAAACTTTTATCGTGTGGCGATTGCAGCTTTTAGAAATAAATCGTATTTTAAATAGGTACCTATTGTAGTTTATAAGTATACATAGAGTAAAGATAGCTTTATTTTAAAGCAGGTAGATATATTTTTTTATCAGCGACTATTTTAGAATTTAATAAAATTTAAATATTATAACTTATGCTTCCTACTTTTATAAATGTGAAAGTCACATTGTTAGTTTCTTTCTTACCTTTCCACGAGTAAACCGCTGAAACGAGCACGATGAAAATTGGCACGCAGACAGCCTACGTTATGGAGAAGGACATAGGCTACTTTTTATCCTGAGAACGCGAAAAACTATTTATTACCTAGGTTACATTTATCGTAGTAGGTCAATGTACTACGTGTAATGCAAAAAATCCTTTTCCGAAAAGTACAAAGGCACTATAAAGGATTTTCTTTGGCCTTTTTACTGCTGACAATTCTTCCATACATCATTTCGATGTTATCTTTAACGGCTTAGAGGGCGTTTGTAGTAAAAGAAGTTCAAGTGGCATATTTTCTTATATCAGTGTTTCTTAAACTTTTTTGAATGAACTTTACTCCACGGGCATATAAAATTCTCATTTTATCATCGTATTTTCTTTATAATGCAGTTTAGGTGCCGTGGTTGACAACTAAGTAATACAAAATTTTATGAAAAACTACCTGTAATTTGCCCTGCTGCTTCTGTTTTCTCATGATATGTTAATACAAGAATTTATCGATAGATCTGCCAAGTGCCAGGTTTATACAAATCCGTTCGCACCAAGAGTCGATTCCAACCTGCAAGAGCTTGCATTAAACCACCTTGAGAACCACTGTCTTACATTGACTTTTTTCATCAGTACTCAGCATTTTAATAAAGCTAGATATGATGCATGGTTTATCGTACAGTAATGTATGCTACATTGTAAGAATATTTTCATAAAGATATATGAAGTTTAAGTAACAGTAGGTGATGTTTTTTTCCAAATGATAGAAAGAGGACTGTGAGTTTTAAAATTACAATAATAAATATGCTAAGCGTGAAAACAAATTGGTGACGTCATATCTTACTTATCCATACTATGTAAATCCTACTAAGTTTATGAGGATGTAAGTATGGATGTATGTTACTCTTTCAGGTAAAAACTCCTGAACGGATTTGGATCAAACTTGCACATAGATCCTGGACTAACATAATGCTACTTTTTGAAAAAGATAAGATTCCTCGGTAACACGGGCGAAACCGCGGGGCTGAAGCTATAAATGTGAAAGATTGTTCAAGATGTGAAGATGTTTGTTACTCTTTCACGCAAAAAGTATCGAACGGATTTTGGTGAAACTTGGCACATCGATAGACCCTAGAATAACATATGGCTACTTTTTATCCCGGAAACGCGGGAGAAACTGTGGGAGACAGCTGGTTATAAAAAACACAATGATTGTTATTATTATCATAAATTTTATTTTACATAACTCACAGACATCAATATGCCCGGTCATAAATATATAAAACGCTAACGTAAATTTTAGAGCCGTTTCCATCCATAAATTGTTTCGACGCAAAACTTGGAATAAATTATTTATTGCGGCAATATTTTTCACTTATTACTCTTTATTTCGAAGGCCGGGGCCCTTTTATTACGTGCAATTTGAACATTATGATGGCTATTTGGTTGGGCCTTTAGGGTACCTTGTTTTTATTCTGACACAAAGAAGAAGGAATATTTTCACTTATCAGTAATAGATGGTGAATTTTAAGAGGTCATTTGTTGTGTTGTGTTGAATTTGGTCGTGTTTTTTTCCTTATATCGTATTCAGGAAAAAACACGGATGCAGTTTACTTTATAGCATTAAATCAGGTTTGGGGGAACGTTGAATTATTTGTTTGTTTACTTTCCTTGCTAAATAGACTTTTATAATAGTATGATTATATCTAAGAATGTTATGAACAACCAAAGGTACCAGTGGCGAAGGGCCTATACAAGCCGATTCCCATCGGCTTACCTTTTAGGTATCCCAGTCCCACATTTTCATCATTTCAAAGCCACTTTTATCATGCTTTAAATATACTGTAATTATGAAATTACAGGTGTTTTTTGAACGGCTTACCCTCGCCATGATTTCACCCCTCGCCACTGATAGGTACTACTATGTTACGAAGGTACTACTATATTATAAATGTACGTAGGTATGTAGAACCTTCGGTATCAAATAAATTATTAAAAAACTAGTTTTCAACATTTTCAATGGATAAAAGTAACCTATATGATATCATTGTATAACATTTCTATTTGCAAATTCAAAATTCAAATTCAAATTTAAGTCGCAAAATGTTTTTTTCTTTCATTCAACACGAGAATACCTACGTATATTTTAATCCCTTTATATAAATTGATGATCCAAAACGAAACGAAGGTAATGAATCGTGTTTATTCAGTCCATATCATAATGCGTGTCACCCAGTCCTTGTCATCTATTCAGTGTAGCTCTTTAACTTTCAGCTCACAATGACGTCACCTCACCACCTTTTCACAATTTCAATTAGCTAAGTGACAACCCTGTTCTGAACAAAGAGGAAACGGATACCCCGTTAAAAGGGTTCCTACAGTAGAAAACAACCCACGCTGTGCTGCAAGGTGACAACTTGCGTAGATGCCTCTCGAAAACCTTTTGACTTATTCCATTTGATAATTATTTAAAGAAAAGTAACTTTCCGAGATATGTTTTAAGAGTGGTAGAGCAGATGTGGATTCAGTATTTTGTTTGGGTGGGGCTCGACCCCGCTGTGGGTAATAATATCAATTTAATGAAATATTAGTCATGGGACTCAGATGCTTTTGGAGATCCGCTAATGAGGTAGAGCATAGCGCTTTGACGCTTAAAAAGCGGCTTGATTTCGGTAGTATAGAAACCTCATGCTATATAGGTAGGTACACATATCCGTACATTATGGTATTTTCGTAATTTCTAGAATTAAGAATTTGTATTGTTTTTTTTTTAATTATGTGTGCTGTTGGTGTATGTAAACATATGTTACACTATTTACAATATACTTAATCTATGCTAAAAATAACTATATGTTAAAATATTAAATCATACCTTTCGATAATAATTTATTTTAGAAACCTTTTGTGTTAAATAAAAGTAATCAAAATAATAAACTAAACTGAATGAATAAATAAAACCTTCAGCTTACAGAAAACCGGCGCAGTCAAGTAGCAATAAGGTCACCAGAGTTCATCGGGGAAGGGTCAGTAACGCGTGAGTAATGACTTACCACATCGTATACTTGTTTGTTCGTGGTATAAAAAGATGTTACATATACCGAGATAGCTTCCGTTTGATTACTTACGGTGACTGACGGCGATAATCAGGCAAATCTAGAACAGACAGAGCGCTACGCGCCCTTCTATGGGCTTTTTATTATTATTTTTTAGACGTAGGTACTTCTGATGAGTTTTATATTAAAAAAAAGAAATGTGTTATGAAAGAACTATGATTTTATTATATGCCATTGTGTAATAATCTCATTATTGGTAAAAATGACACTTGATTACTAGTTCCAACGTCGCCAAATGTTGTTACCGGATACGCCTGTGTCCTGAAGCAGTAAATGTAATCATCACACGTTCATAAAATCCTATAGGTATTTTCTCTAATTGCCTGGATTTACGTCACATCGCAAAAGCGATTGGCCACTGCTGAATAATTGGAGAAAGGGAACGGCGGAAAATGTGAATTTACAAAATCTTTTTGAAATTGAAAATACGTTATGAAGGATTTTTGGTGGCGAAATTCAAATCTTTTTCTTTTTCACTGAGTGTTTTATTTCAAGAGAAAGTATGTTGGATGGAGATTGCCGCATGTATTATATATTATAATAAATACTAGAAAGAGCAATAACAACTCATAATAATAAATATGTAATCAAATACCGATGGCCCCAGGAAGTAGCCCAGGACGTCTCTTTAAAAACTACTTTCTAATCGACGGATTCTTTATGGCTTAGGTATCTTTTTCTAGAATGGGTCTAAAACCTTATTATGAATAAGACCGTTAATTGTCTAGACCCTAATGCTGATAACAGCTGACTGTAAGGCCTTACCTTACAGTTACCTAATTGCCGGAGTACCGACGACTATGTATTATGGAATAAAATAATTAGTTTTATTATGTACTTTTATAATCTACGAATTTAATTTCTCAACTACATTATCAAAGTATAATTATATAAGTTAAAGTAGAAACAAAATGAGACTAATAAAAGTACTTTTGTAACAAGAATACCAGCAATTTTAATTACTACGACCCACATGTGAAGTGTTGATCAAAAGGCCTGGTCCACACGGCCACCATTTAATGAGGCCGGGTAAAGCCCTCACTTTGTGTAAGTGGGAAAAATTGTTTCATATAAATCTACATGTTACAGTGACTTTGGGAATCTATTTTATTTGACGTCGACTTTGGGCTATTTCCACTGAGTGCTTGGTGAGTTTTATTACAGCTCGTTGTGATAAGTCAAGGTCAAGATGAACTTAACTACTTACTGTGAGGAAGGTACAATGAGGTTGAGATTTCGATACAGAAAAACATCGTAAGGAAACCATACAGTGGTAAAGATTTTTGAAGGCTGGCTGGCTCCAAGCACCTATTAAATTGTTATTTATTATTGAAGCTATTACATTTCTGTATACCTTCTTTATCTTTTCTATGACAAAAATAGGAACATAGTTGAAGTACAGAGAAACTACTACAACCATGTGTTCTTGTCTTCCGCGTAATAAGCCACCTTAAAGCTAAAACGGCCGCTCGAGCAACATTGCAAATGGAATTCATTTCTGGAATTTATAGATTATAGTGTAATTTGTGAAAATATGGTTAAAATTTACATTTTGACCAAAACATATTGGAACTAAGTATAAAAAACATTGGCCCTACTGTAAATTCGATAAATGAATTGCATAGCAATATTGCTCGTGTTTCCTTTTTAGACCCCCAGGCCTTGTCGATCAAATCCTATTTAACATACTACACTTTCTATCTTTTCTTACACCTTAGAAATCATAATACTTGTTAATAGGGCAACGCAAGGTTTTTTAATTTTATGTCAGGTTTTTCAAGCAGGTCTCGGCAGGCAATGTGCTTAAAATACAAGCCCATAAGTAAATAGTAAAAAAGAATATGGATGTAGTTATTTTATTAATTGACTGATTGTAGTGTTTTGCGGTAGCACATAATGACCGTTCCAAGAGAAACCTTTGACCAGTCGTGCGGCATGTGACCTAATGAGTATATTCATCGAATATCCAGCACATTGTATGGAACGTGTGAGGCCATGTATAACTTTGTGATAAAAGAAAAAAGAGTAACTCATCGAAATAATTAATTAAACGCACAAACTACTAGATTTTTTATTGAATTCTACTTTATTTGCATTAAACATTGTATGTGAGCGAATATCTGAATATATAAAAGGAAAGCATGACTGATTGACTGAAACCACTGGACGGATTAGGCTGAAATTTGGCATACAGATGCTTAGCTATTATGACGAAAGGCATCAATCCCTAAGGGGGTAAAATAGGGGACCGCGGGGCGGAAAGCTAAGCTAGTAACTTTATCCCAATAAAGTCTAACTAACATCGCTTTGTGACTAGTGGCGAATTTTAATTAAGTCTTAAGACTCTGTTAACATTGTGAATCGACTAGTGGAAATTCCGGTAAAAGATACTGAGATAGAGAAATAAAGAGATAAAGAGATAGAGAGATAGAAAGAGAGGAACACTTGTTGCTTATTTAGTTCTATTTTTCAGATGCGAAACTATCAAGTTATTTAATCCACGTTTATAGTTTCCAATAAAGATACTGTTTCAACATTAATTACAGCTAATTGGAACTTGGAAAACTAGTTTGATATAAAGCAAGTTCACTAACTTGATATAGATTCAGATCACGCAGAGTTTGTATTCTATTGAGATTAATTACGGTTGATTGGAAAATGTTATTTCAATTTATCAGTTCACCGTTTTGTATGGGTATCGGAAACAGGAAATTATTAATACGTACCTATTCTACTGGTAGTTTGCTCGCGAAATATACTTACTTCCTTTTAATTCCTACTCCTACTATTCTACTTCAGTCCTGCTAAACTAGCTTCCGCCCCGCGGTTTCACCCGCGTTACCGAAGTATCTTATCTTTTCCCGGGATAAAAGGAGCTTATATGTTATTCCAGGGTATGATCTATCTATGTGCCAAGTTTGATCCAAATCCGTTCAGTTATTTTGCATGAAAGAGCAACAAACATTCATCCATAGATCCATACTCACAAACTTTCGCATTTGTAATACTAGTAGGATGAAAAGTTTATATGTTTGTTACCACTCAACTCCGTCGGCTAAATGGATTTAAATTAAACTAGAAACATAGATAGCTATACTTTTATCTCGCTAAAACATAGGACCTCTCGGAACCGCGGAGGGAAGCTAATATTTCATTTTTTTTAAGCCAATACTTATCGTGAAATCGAAAGCAAGCATACAGTCCACCTGATGGGAAGCGGCTACCATGGCCTATAGACGCTTGCAACACCAGGGGTATCACTCGCGCGTTGTCGACCCTGTAAAAATACCTTCACGCCCTTCTTGAAGAACCCCTGTACTCCCTTATAATTCATAAAATATTAACTAATCGAGTGTGTCTTTTAAATATGCCTTTTATGTTAGGTACCTACATCAATAAAGTATAGTCTAGTTTAAATACTAAATACCCACGTCAATGCTATTGTTCTCTTAGCAAGTGTTTCCAAAGACCCTCTCTGAATGACTACCCACGCAGAATAGGTACCTAATTCCACACCTAAAACCTTGTGTGGTACGAATTGTCACCAAATGATCACATTCAGAATGCCATCTGTGAATAATGTCACGGTAAATTCGCGAATGAATACACTTTTTGACTGTTTGAATACGCTTTGAAGCAAATTATAGGCAATATACGAATGCAATACTGTTGTATGTGAGTATGCAATATATTTTTATGAACCGCTTTTTAATATATTTTACGTTAGTTATTATTTTTATATTGTCATCAGAAATGATTTTCTCTTCGTGATACGTATGGGCACCCTTTTAATTTTTGAGCACGAATTTGGTATTTCATTTTGCCGATGATAGCTCAGTGGAAGTGACATCGAATGCCGAGACGAAGGTCGTGGGAGTACAATGAGTTTGAGCTTTCGGTGAACGAAAACATCGTGAGGAAATCATATCACGGTGGTAGGGTACTTTGTAGTAGGTATTCGTCTAATTGGCTACAACTCTCAAATTGAAAATCAGTCGCCAAGTATCTACTGGTGTCCGACAGCTGCACTTGAGAGCCAGTTCCCTTATATGCTTTGTGTGCTTACATAAAAAAAATCTAACAGTGACAGCGGAGATCTTAATTCGTCAAAGCTAAGACCAAAAAAGTATAAAAATAGCATTCAGTGTTTACTTTAAAAATGTCGGGGAGCGTAATTGCTTCGCTCGGCCCAAAGAACAGAGAAAAAGAAGCTCGTTTGTTCGCTCAAGGAGACCTACACCCGTCCCCATTGTTTCAAGAGGCCTCACGCTTGTTGTCACGGGATTCCGGCCTCTATGACATGTAATTAGTTCTGACCTACATCCATGGTATATAATAAGCCGGGCCATTGGGCCCACTAATGACATCTAATTTGTTAATTGATTTCTTCAGATCGAATAGTTTTCTTGATTACTTGTTAAGACTCCTGATTAATTAGATAGCTCCAAAATTTTAGTTATTATAAATTCTGTTCTTAACTATATCCTATTAATATTATTAATGCAAAAGTTTATGAGTATGGATATATGGATGTTTGTTACTCTTTCACGGAAAAACTACTGAACGGATTTGGATGAAACTTGGCACATAGATAGATCATACCCTGGAATAACATTGAGGCTACTTTTTTATCCCGGGAAAACATAAGATACCTCGGGAACGCGATTGAAACCGCGGGGCGGAAGCTAGTAACGTTATATAACATGTACCTATAGATTTCCTCACGGTTTCACCAGTGATTCTCCTCTATTACAAGCTTTTATTTATCTTGCCGTATTAGTATGTATATTTAGGTTGATATTTGTAAGTAAATTTTAACCCAATTCTAGGTGTTCCACCATCACCTCAGGAGTATCCTCTTTCGAATAAATAAATAATTTTAAAAATCTGTCGACAATTGACCGTGATGTCGGTGAACATACATACAGTCGAACATAGAACCTCCTCCTCCTTTGATGTCGGTTAAAAAGCAACATTTTTTTTTGGTTTGCTGCTCTAACTGAATCAACACAAAAATGTATAAAATATTGAAACTCTTATTGATATTCAGAAGACCGGCTGACTTCTTAGTGGAAAAC
Organism: Tethea ocularis; assembly: GCA_963555595.1. NCBI lineage: Eukaryota > Metazoa > Arthropoda > Insecta > Lepidoptera > Drepanidae > Tethea > Tethea ocularis. Next base: position 5,657,355 of record OY741975.1, read on the forward strand.
GCGAAAGAAGTTGAAATTGAATTCGAAATGTACAGTAGTATCATAAAGATCAGTAGAATTGGCTTCTTTCCAGGAACAAAAGTTAGGGCTCCCACAACGCTAGCAGTTTTTTTATAGCCTGCAATAAAAACCTGAGACGTTTAATTAATTGTTGATAATTATAGCAACAAAACCTAATTAATCAGCTAAAAACTACTCAGTTTCTTTAAGTATTTCTTGATGCTCCATGTTTGTTTAAGTATACGATTAATATTTCTCGCATAAAAATATCGTCACGAAGAATATATAAATTTACTAGCTTCCACACTTTCCGGAATAAAAAGCCTATGCGACTACTTTTCTTCCTATAACCATCATGTCAAAAATCTCTTCTATCCGTTGCTTTGATGCTACGTGAAAGAAGATCAAAGCAACAAACACTTTCGCATTTATAATATTACCAGCTGTTTCCCGCAGTTTTATCCACGTTCTTGGGATAAAAGTAGCCTATAGGGCTCGAAGGTAGTATAGCTTCTTATTAGTGAAAGAATTTTTGAATCAGACTAGAACTTAGTAGATTACCTCAACTTTTCCTCTTTATAATACCAGTGTACATTTAAAATATACAGTACCTAGATATTAGGGAAATGTAGGGACATACCCGTGGACATAACCATATACCTAAAGGTCATAAAAGACAGTAGTACACTATTCTTGACAACCCTTTACGAAGCGCTTGGGACTATCTGCGGTACTTAGGCCTTGCCGAGAGAGCACACACTCCAGTACTCTTAGTAGGTAGGGACAGTAGGAATTATAATTTTGCATAAGTTTAACCTTTTGAATATAGGACGCTGATAAACGCTACAAAAAATCGTTTGAGAAAATATACGGTTTCCAAAGTATAGGTACAAGGAGCTCTTTAAAAAAGTACTCTTTACATCAATTTACTGTATCGATACTTCAACGCGAGGACACTTTGAAGGTCTGTTTAAAGAGCCCCGATTTACATAGCCGCTTTTTATTAAAAAAAATAGCAATTTAAGCGACGTGCAGTGGCATAATGGTCTCTGAAACACTTCTATAGAAGCTTATCATGGTGGACAAAGCATCCTTTCAGGGTATTTGAACGTAAGGTTGCCACTTTATATTTTTATGCTTTATTTACTTCAGATCACCAACAAATGTTGAGTATTTTAAGAAAGTAGTGAGTACGTATTCGGCAGGAATCTGTGGTTTGTTTCAATTAAGAACACGCACGATTTTGTGTCTGCATAAGCGAGGTAAAACTGCCAGAGGCTATCTATCACCTTCTAGTCCTGAAAAAAAAACAATTGAGTAGGTCAACCAACATGAACGAATACTCAACGATATGCACAACTTTTATTGTGAAATTTAGGTACTAGACCTACATAAAAAAAACAGAATGTTTAACGAATACCTATTGAACTATTTGTATAGAACACCAGGCACCTGCTGCAATTTTTTTTCTATACTATGTATTCATTTACATATTACCATCGACATTGAGTATCATTTAAAATCGTGTATAGAAATCGTAATATATATCATTGCCTTAAAATATTACAAACAAACAAAATTGGATAAATAACGCAGAAGGGTAGGCAGGTAGTAAGACTGACACGCTTTTAACCGAGTTTTATAATGAAAAATGAGATGTCGTTTACAGCCGAGTTAAAGTAGGCCATAAAGATGTTTTATTGTCATTGTCTCAACATAATGTGGGGTCCAAAATTTTGCGCTTGGTGGCAACCCTACACGGGGCCAACATTAGTGTGCTTCAAAAGCACTACTCAACAGCCTTTGTGTTGAGCAATTTAGTTCTACACATACACACTCGACACTTATACGAGTTATATAAGATAATAAAATTGTCTGAAGACGTTGTAGAACATTAGATTCTTGTCTTTTGAAACTTTTGAAGTTCAAATAATAATATTATCCTGGGATATTTTTCACACATGGATCCTAAGCCGAGGTTGTACTATGGAAATCAGATAGCTGATGTACTACACACTACATATACTACATTTTTGTGAAACATTCTTATAGAGATAATTACACCCAGACTAGACAAACAGACATGTTCGTTCATAAAAACAAATGTTTGTTCTGAATGGGAATCGAACCTACGACCTGGAGGCCAATTCTCGCGCGGGTAGAGATCATCTCTAATTCGAGATATGTTGAAACAAAATGGCAAATCTCTAATATAATAAATTTTTCGTATTCTCGGGATGTCCGGAGCAGTAGAGATTTCGATGTCGAATGATGACATTTTGGTGAGATTTTTCATAGACGTTCATGATTAAAGATAATCTCTGATTAGAGATGATCTCTACCCGCGCGAGAATTGGCCTCCTGTAGCGTGGCAACTGGCTCGTCAGTCAATTAAGGTGACGATAGCTAGTGACTCCGAGTACCATGATTAAGGTCGCGGGCTCAGATCATGCAATGTTTGTGCTTTCGGAGAAAAAATATCGTGAGGAAACCATACAATAGTGGTAAGGTGCTTTGTAGCACACTGCCCTCATCAATTCAATCAATAAAATCATATCAATCAATAAAAAAATTATAGATAAGGCTATTGTAAAAAATAACCAAAGTATAAATAAACTAAATACGTCACTAACCTCGTTTTATCTATACTAACATTGTTTTGTTAACTACACTCACCTATTCAAAAGACCCCCAATTTCAAACAACAAGGATTTAGAAAAGGATTGACAATCTTGTTAAGGGAGGTCACTCCAAATACTTGCGCGTTATGATCCGAGATTCGACGTTATGGGAACGCCATGTCGGGCGGGATGCTGACGCACTTTGTGATTCAAATCGTGACCCTCATAACAGCAGATAACATTTTCAATATCACCTCGATAAGTAAGGGTAAGGATTGGTTATTGGGAAATGCAAATATCAGTAAAATTACGTCAAAGATAGACCACTTACACGACCACTTATAATCGAATCCTTTAACAATTGGCAATCCAATAAAGATTTACAAGTACAAAAATCTGACAAAATTCTAAATTGTCACTATCTTGGTAATTTGGAAAATGTTTGGGAAGAAAATAATGCAAGTAAACTATGAATTGAGACTAGTATGTTAATGTTATTGTTATGTAATTAATCTAAACTTGTTTTGAAAAGAGTAGTGGTGTTTATTGCTGGTTCTTCTCAGTCAATGCAAACATCCAAACGAAGGCCTATTTGGATAAAATAGACTTAGATTTTATTCCAATAGAAATGGTGGTAGATTAAATTGTAACTTTTGACGAACTTGATAAAAGCACTTAGCCTTATCGTAGCGAATTAAACTGATTATGAGTTTCGAGTTTGAATTGATCGCAATTTGAATGGAAATTCGCATTGAAGGGCTAACTGATCTCAGATGTGCGAGATTCCCTACGTTACGTTGTATGATAACTATCTTGTAAAGTATTTGTAGATGAAAAATAAACAATAAATATAATATTTTATCGCTCTCCGCGTGTGCATACAATAAAGACAAATCCTAATAATATTACCAACTCACGTACATAACCCGATATCCTTCTTCGCCGTTCTGACTGTAACCGCATGATACCTTCCAAAAGGTTCGAGTTTGTATCTCCATTGCTATATTCGGGAACTTCGCTTTTCATTTAATTCCTTGTTTTGGACTCAGGAGTAGGGTTGTCAGGTGACAAGTGTTTGTTGGCCTTGTCTAGGTTTTTTGTGATCGTCGCGGCATTATACAGTGTTTTATTTAATTGAGGCGGGATATGTAAACAAAAAGTACTTTCTTTTGGAGCAGTAAACAGTTCATAGATGTAAACAATATGAGCAGACGTTAATTGTCATATTAAAATATGTATATACCTATCCTTTATTTTAAAATAGCATCCACCTACTCCTACATTATTCCTATAAAATGTAGAATAAGATCCCATTATTTAAGCAAATAGAGATTATTTTGGATGTGTTATGGAAATAGCCGGGTTTCACTAAGCCCGATAAACTTGATGATTTGACAATCACACTCAATTAAAGCATAGGCAGGTGGGATTTAGAATTAACGATTGTTAAATTTATTTATTTCAAAATGATTATTAAAATTTTAAATTTAACTAACATGTTAATCATATTTGTTAATAAATTATAAAATAATGATTGAACGAGTAAGCAAAAGCTATTATAATAAAATTAAGTCTAATTCTAGTTAACAATAATAGAACGTTGGAACTTTTTTATGCTAATATTCGAAATGATTTTTTATAATTTGATAATCCCATTGTTATAAAAAATATTTTTTGAGTTGATGAGTTTTGTGTTTGATTTGATTAGAATCTTGGCTATTATTTGTAAATATATATTATAAATTTTAAAGTGCTCTGCCGTGCCGTCCGTCACTGTGTGTCGGCCAGTAATCTCTGGAGTTACTTGTCTTATTCTAAAAAATATTTCACTAATAGGAAACTACATTATCTTCGAGTGCTATAGGCTATTTTTTATCCCAGGAAGTCGGGTGAAACTCTTCAACTTCTTTACGAGTCGAGTAAGAAAAACAAAAAATAACCGCTATAAAAAATGAAATGTCAGTGCAAATCTCCCTTGAGAAACGCGCGGGAGTGACAAATCTTATTTGTCCGGATTATGTAGAGGTAGGTAGTCTTGGAACTATCTTATAAACTTTTCGTTTTAGACAATCGAAACGAACGAAAAGTTTGTTGTAGTTGTAGCAATTGCCACCGGAGTTTTAATAGTTTACAAACGAGGGTAAAAACCTATTCAGATATCAAATACCAGTTTGTTTAGTTCGTCTTTCACGCAAAATAACCTCTATGGAATACAACACCACCTTTTAGTTTGGAAAATCACATACTTTTATCTGGTGAAGCCTCTGGAACGTGGGCGAAATTGAGGAGCAAAAACTAATTTATGAACAATTATGAAATTTGTTCACAACTCTCCATCACGTTCCTTTCAGATATTAAACTATGTCTAAACGCCCCAACTACGCAGATACTTGTCCTATACAAAACCTATTCCAGATTTTGAATATTAATATCTTTAGTCATCAACTTGGGTTTTCTATTAAACTGCTTGTCACCGCCAGACATACAATTTGAACCCTAAACATTAATCAATATACAGAATTACATAAAACCTTAGCTATGTATCGATAACCTTTGACGTTATTCTGAAAATAATGATAATAAGCTAGAATTAGTACCTACTGTTTTTGGACAAAGAAAAAACAGATAGGTATAGGGAAATACTAAAAACTAATTGACAAGCTAATTGGTGCCACCTATCATGCCGTCGAACGTGGATTCGAATCCCATCCAGGACAAACATTTGTGTGCATGAACAAAGAGTAAAACATCGTTCAAAGACAATAAAATTAATAAACCTTGGATTACTGAACCTAACGCAATAATAATGATTTAAATCGGTTTAAAAGTAAAAAAGTTATACGTGAAGAACCATAAATAAAAACATACAACCGAATTGAGGACCTCCTCCTTCCATTTTTATTTTTGAAGTTAAATGGTTAAAAATGATGATAATAATGTACACTATCTGCAGCAGATATAGTAGTTTGGCCTAATCAACCTAAATTACACTGTATTCGCATAGGACATGCATTTTGCAAAATATACCCTACACATTATAATTTTATTGTCTTGTCTAGATAGTCTCAAAATACAGAAAAAAAATATCCTACGTACGTTTTACGCGGATCCAATTTGGTACATCCTACATCTCCGTATTTTAGCCTGTTTGTTTTTAGATTTACATTTTCCGTGCCGAATAAATCTGTTCAGCTTTGTAAGTGTCGTATTTAATTACGTCATGTCATCCTCATCTCTAATATATAAGGCACACGTGTTATAAAATAAGCTATATAGACACATTGTAAGGTAATTAATATATACGTTATATATACCCACACGATATTATACCCTAATTGATATTGGTAGATACATGTGTCTCGGGTTTACTCGTGCGGAAACAGTAACTGTCTGGGTACTGTTTTATTTTTATACTGCTGTTATAAGATATAATTTGATTTAATTATTAGATGCTAAACACGTATAGAGACTATTTAAATCGCCATTACCGGTTTGACGTAGGTACGTTACCCTGTTGGCCGTCGCCACCATTTAATACAGCCACAGTGAATAAATAAACAGCAGTGCCGGTTTTAGCTCTACCAGCACCCTGGGCGAGATGTGATAACCCCCCCCCCCCACTTCTCCCGCCAACAAAAGGGATTTTAAGCCATTATAAGTATGTATAATAGAATTTATTTATTTATTTAGACTCGAGATAGCAGGACTCGCTCATGAGCGACCGGAAATAAAGGTGGGCCTGGCGCCCTGGGCGATCGCCCTACCCTAACACCGGTACTGATAAACAGTAACATAACATATATCACAGATACAGCTTTAATAGATTTCCCTTTATAGTGGACAATCATGTGACGGCATTTAAACTCTTTTGTTTCTGGGAACTTATTTTGAAAAATTCATCTAGCTACTATCAGTGACCTCCGTTGTCAGATGGCCGACGCCCAATAGGTTATTAAAACTATGTGACCTTTTTTTTTAGGAAAAAAATCTTCTATTACATCGAGATGTCCGAAAAAAAAATGTTTGTAAACAAAAAATCTCCAAACTATGAGGAATTGGTGTCAAAATTACTATAGGATTATAAAGCCTTAGGATGTAATATGTCCTTAAAAATGCATTTCTTGCATTCCCATCTTAACTTTTTCCCAGAAAACTTAGGTGCGGTGAGCGACGAACACGGGGAAAGATTCCATCAGGATATCATGGCGATGGAAAAGAGATATCAAGGAAAATGGTCGCCAAAAATGGTCGCAGATTTTTGTTGGACATTAAAACGAGATGTCCCAACATGCAGTTACAAAAGACAAGCAAAACGACCCAAAAAATCATCTGAATATTTTTTTTTAAATGATTATCGTTAAAATTCAGCCCAATTTTTGTTTTTCAATAAAAAAAAAATTCTACGTAATTGGCTGTTTGCAATTTTTTTTACATACATATCTTGACTACTCATTAGCTAAGGTATAAAAAAAAAGTAGTGGCGAACAACGGCAAAAAAAAAGATTTTTTTTTGTTGACCAGTGTGATTATAAGCAAAATTATATGGTATTTTAGACATTTAATTGCTGTATCTGAGTAATTTATATAGACAGTTCTGTAATAATATTACAGGAGGTTATATTATGCCATATACCTACCTATAAGTTATTTTTCTTAACAAAATTATACATGTACGCACCGATTTTTCGTATAATATTATTGTAGGATTTATATTTTATAGTCATAACCTGATTCTGAAGTTTAATTCTCTATAAGGCAAATGAAGCCTTTACTTGAAGTATACAAGATTTTACGGAATAGATACCTACTCGTTATAAACTTATCTGGCAAGTAAGTAAAATATCTCAATTATTCTCAAACGAAAACATGTCTAGCTCTAGGCTGTTTATCTTTGAGCTCAGAAACAACATTGTTAAGAGTTTGTAACATTACATTGTTATAACCAAGATTTCGAACTTCACTATGAGTATTTTCATACGACGGTGTTTGTCCCGAATCTGGGTGTAATCTATATCCTTCCTACTAATATTATAAATGTGTAAATTTGTGAGGCTCTATGTATGTATGGATGTTTGTTACTCTTTCACATAAAACTGAACGGATTTGGATGAAACTTGGCTCAAATTCAAATTCAAAAGTGTCTTTATTAAATGAACTAATTGCAAGTATTTTTAATCGTCAAATATGTACACATAAAAAAATATGTATATAAAAAAACTATAAAAAATAAAAGGCTCATAGATAGATCATATTCTGGAATAACATATAGGCTACTTTTTATCTCCGGAAATATAAGATCCTTCAGGAACGCGGGTGAAACCGCGGGGTGGAAGCTAGTCTATATTAATAATAAAGCTAAAGACTTGAATGCGTTAATCTCTAGAACTACCCGTCGGATTCGAAAATTTCTTTCACTATAGGATACATGAGTCATGAAGACATTTTTTTTTTCAAGAGCCAATTAGGGGCATTACATTTCCAACGGTAATCGGCTCCTCTTCCTTGCATCGCTCGTCGAGTTTGGGTATAAACATCTATTGATGCTATATAAGTTTTGGTATAATTAATACGTAACAAATAACAGCTAATTCGTTTAGCTACAGTTCTGCATGGCGATTGTCTATCTCCGATTCCGATTACGAGGTCCCTCGTAATTATCGTAAAATTTTAGTATTGGTGCCGATTCTGTTGTTTACGAACTTAACTAATATTAGACAAGTCACCTCTCTTTCATTTTAACCTTATTGAAAAAAGATAGAACATTTTTAATGCTGTCAGTTATTAAACTGGATTACCATTACGTCGTAATGTACGGGTAAATAGTCGTGACCAATAAAGATCGCGCTTAAATTCACGTTGAAATGTGTGATCGGATTAAACTGACAGGACTAAAATATCTTGCATCCCTTTCTTATATTTACTATTAGAAAGAGATATAGTGAGATTAAAGGAGGATGGGCAAACTGGTCTACCTAGTCAACACCGACAAGTTATATATCAATGAAAAGGGCATTCTTAGTACATCATTTTTTTCTATTACGACAAACGTGTAGCTCATGGGGTTCTCATTTTAGAGCACACTTTATTAAACGGAATTTACATCCAATGTTTTATAGTTCGTCAGGGTTTTATCTGATAGATAATAGGGAGTGGGGTTGATTTGAGTTCTCGACGCAAGCGCTTGCGTCGAAGCGCAGGTAAAAACCTGTTAGCGACCCCTGCCCCCGCAACCCCCGCACCATGCTTCCCCGTATAGTACTTACATTGCTTTAGCACAGCTAGCTGCACCTCGCAGTTGATCTTTGCTTGTCATTGTGTACTGTGTGTTTCCTTGTTACGAATATTATCTTTGACCCTTGCTTGTTTATCGGACTACAGAATATTGCTATTATTTTGACCTGTGCTTGTTAATCGGACTCACGTCATCGTTATATAATGGAAGGAAATGCAAACGAATGTGTTGTTTGTGAGCGCTCTGTTTTGCGTCAGCGGCGACGTCACTTAATAACGCATAACCTTATAGAATCCAGACCTTTTGTTGAAGTATATATACGAGGACATTCTTCACGCGAGGTAAGTTGATTTTTAATGCTATACGTTATAGTTAATTCTTTTGAATAAATACTCTCCTACTTTGTCAATTTAGTCATTATGTACATGTACCTACGTATGTCTTTACCGACTAGACTGAGAGTAAAAAGAGTTCCTAAGCAGTTAGATTATGATGTAGATTCTAAACCCAGTTGCGTGCGATTGAAAACAATCTGTCAGGTAAAGTAAAGTTCGGTGTGCTTTGTTGTAAGTATTTTGTTGTTTCTTACAGGTGTCCTTCAATGGCGTTGTATTCACGTGCCATCGATGTTGGCAACGAATAAATACTGCAGAACGGGCACAGCTGGCTATTGGAGCTGTCAACGAAGATGATGATGTCCCAGTTCCACCAGCTATGCCAAATATTCAGCAAAATCTTGCAAGAGCATCTAATACGGCTAGCCATTGCATATTTACTGGTTGTCCAAACGAGTCAAGACTTCGAATACCTAATAGCATAAAAGCGCACATGTTATCCTACTACAATTTCTACATACCTATAAGTGCTCGTGTTTGTAATGAACACTTATTGGCACAAGATTGGGATCAGTTGCTAAACGGCAATGTTTCTCATGATTTTAATCAAGACCATATATTGGATATAATTACAATTTATAGAACAGCTATGGAGAATCCATCGACTATTTTCGATTTTGATTTGCAAACTGTAGATGAAAATGAGTTACGACACTGGACTGGACTTACGATCGCCGAGTTCAATTCGGTACTCGAACAAACTCTATCACTACGACAGCACTCGAACGCGGTTCTAGGTGGATATCTTATGAAACTTCGGACAGGTGAACCTAACATACGCCTAGCATCACTTCTGAAAATATCTCGACGAACATTCGAACGCCACTTAGTGATTGCAAGAGAATGCTTACTGGCAGACTTCGTGCCATCTCACTTAGGAGTAGATCATATAAGTAGAAATGAAGCGCTTAGCAAGAATTTGTTAATACCAAACGCCATTTTCGGAGACCACAATAATTCGAAATTAATATCGATTTGTGACGGGACGTACATTTATATTCAGAAAAGCAGTAATTTTCTTTTTCAAAGGCGTAGTTACAGCCTTCATAAGTACAGAAATCTGTTGAATCCGTTTCTCATTGTTTGTAGCAATGGCTACATAATCGATGTAACAGGCCCTTATGCAGCCACTACATCAGATTCCACGATCATGAGCAATCTACTACGTGATCATGACAGTGCATTTAATTGGTTTTATTCAATGAATGACGTGTTTATTTTGGATCGCGGTTTCAGAGACGCTCTACCTGATTTAGAAGCATGTGGTTATGATGCCCATATGCCACCCAGCAAGGATAGAAATACTACGCAGTTATCCACAGATCAAGCGAATAAGTCTCGGTTGATTACAATTGTAAGATGGGTAGTAGAAGTTGTAAACGGAAGGTTTAAACGTGACTACAAGTTTCTACGGACTGATAACTTTAATACGTCCCTTCCGCATATGTTCGAACATTTTCGGATTGCTGCAGCACTGATTAACGCTTTTCACCTGCCAATCCGTGACAATGCGTATGCCGATGCGATAATAACAATTATCAATGAAAGAATTCATTGCGAAAATTATTTGGCTGAATATGTCATACAAAAGAACTTAAATAGGCATCGTGTTATATTTACCAGCATGGCAGCAAATCTTCCTGAGTTTGAAGACATTCCTCAATTAGAAGAAGAACACCTAATTTTAATCGCCCTAGGAACTTATCATATTAAGATAGCCAATTCTTACTGTGCCGAACATTTTAATGAAGGAATGTATATCATAGAATTATACAGAGACAATGAACTCAACGATATGAATGAATATAACATCGAAGTGGGAGAAAGATGTTTCCTACTACGAGGGCGCATACAATCACGTCATTCAAGAGCTAAAAAACACTACACATATATGCTAATAAACACAGAAATTGAGGGAAGAGGCGCTTTTCGGCACTATTATTGCACATGTTTGACTGGACGTCGTACAATTGGAACATGTGCACATGTTATATCAATCTTGTGGTATTTATGCTGGGCACGGCATCAAGAAGCTTTCATACCGCCTGCAGCACGTATGAATGATATAATTATAGACACAAGTATCATGTAATACGTCAAATATAATATTATTAATTAATTACTGGTGTTCCATTATTTTCCCTTTTTCAAAAAATTGCCAGTCTTTAGCACTTTTTTTTAACTGGTTTATGGTTTTCTAATATATACCCTATTATTTAGCATAGATGGCGTTGGTGTTGAGTAGGTAGACCAAACTCCATACATTTTGCCCATCCTCCTTTATTTTAGTTCGTAAACAACAGAATCGGCACCATTGTCTATCTTTTTTGATTCCGATGACTAATTTCAAATTATTATTATTATGAGACGATCTGAACTCAATATTCTATTTGTAATATTGAGTTCATAAGTATATAACGGAATAGGATATTTTCATTTTGTATACCTATATTTGATACTTCTTTAGTTTATAGTTAATAATTTAGTTTAATTTAATGTTTTCATGTAAATAATTGTAAATACCATACTAAATTTATTAATAGTTTAGTTGTTGTTCACCTATTGTCTAATACTAAAATTATAAGATGATTACGAGGGACCTCGTAATCGGAATCGGAGATAGACAATCGCTATGCTGTTTGGCAGATATCTATTAAAAATTTAATAATCACTGCGAATCTGTTTCCGAATATAAATGGCTTTTACAAGCTCGGCCACCTAAAGTTCACCGAAAGTTTCGCCACCCCTGTCTCATGTCATTGCTTCATATCACAAAGTTGGACCCCTGTTTTTCTTTTAAAACATCTATATAAGTGTAATATATTACAGTGGAAGATTTAATGAAAATAGTGCTTTTATTTTGAAGTCTTATTACCTACACATTCCTGAGTGATCTTATGTTTTTTCGAGATAAAATCTATTCCATATGTCATTCCAGGGAATTATCTATATATGTGCCAAGTTTCACTTAATTCGGTTGAACCGTATAAGCGTGAATGTCATCAAAAAATGTTTATCATAAACAACTAAACATCCAAACATCTGAACATACAAATTTTGATGCATATCTATGCATCAAAGTTGTCTGTGATGTGATGAACCACATAATATAATTCATCATCATCATGTCAGCTGAAAGACGTCCACTACTGGACAAAGGCCTCCCTCAAGGATCTCCACGATGGCCGGTCTTGCGCTACCCGCATCCAGCGGTTTCCCGCGACCCTCGCGAGATCTTGTCATCTTGTGGGAGGCCTGCCCACGCTGCGTTTATAATTTTTTAACAGTACATCATAAAAAATAGGAGGCGATGATGTTACCTTAGTTTCATACAAAACATACTGAATAGATCGAGGTGAGGCAATGCTCTGGTACCAGGGGATATATGAACAACCCTAAAGTACAATCTTACCGCAAGAGCGTCATGTACTAATTAAAAGTTACGTAAAATGTAATTTGTACAAGATACCTACGCTGCAAGAGCAAAACCTCGTCTAATAAAGGTTTGTGTAGCATGAAGCCAATTATTAATGTAAACACTAGTGCTGGATTCAGATACTAACTCCTGGTTTTATGAGACCGCTTTTTTTAAATAATAAAAAAGGGGTTCATGCATTTTTTTATTTTGAACTTATTTTTGTTACAGATAGGGAATGAAAATTTGATATCCTTATCTTATTTAAATTCCGGATATTCAGTAAATATTTATTTATATTTTTATTTATTTAGCCTTCTGGGCACTTTACCCACGGGCAGCGATCTGAACTCAATATTCTATTTGTAATATTGAGTTCATAAATATATAACAGAGTAGTATATTTTGATTTTGTATATATCTGATACTTCTTTAGTTTATAGTTAATATTTTAGTTTAATTTATTTAACTATTATTGTAATTCAACATTACTTACAAAATATACATGTTTCATCAACTTTGTTTTTTTTATGCGGTGTCTGAGTTATTCCCCATACTATAAATAGTTCATATTCAGTACTTTCACACCATATAAGTATGAATCATAAATAGCCCTGTATATAATATAATTTTCAACTAATTTCTAAATTATTGAAGCCGACTCAATTACATTTTCGCAGAAGTCCTGTAATTTACATAATATACACTTGTTGACTTGTATTTTCAATACTATCAAGAAGGATACCTCTGAAGCCTCATAAATATTTACTTTCTTAAGTATAACATTTTGAAGAGGAAATGTTAATGGAATCAATTCATATTTTCGCTCTTAAAAACAAGGGAGATAATTTCGTTATGTAAATAAAATAGAGTGCCGATTATTAGGGCACTTTACGTCTGACAGAGTGATGTTAACTTAGATGATCAGGGGCATACTAAGAACGTTTTTTTGTGAAAAATTTTATTTGAAGCTACTGACATTTTGGTAACCTTTTTAGTCAAACGAATTAAACTAGGTGTGGGGTGATTCTGCGAAGTAAGTAATTGTCACCCACCTGAAGTGAGGTACTTATCAAAAGATTATTTAGTACGTTATCTGTTTGTTATCGTGTGAGAAAGTAGCTGATTAAAGGTCAACTGATAGATATTGATTGTATATAGGCACTGTCATTATATGAGGACAACATGTAATTGATTGTGATATTGTTATTACATATCTGTATCCAATACCTTGAAAGGGACAAGTGTGATCTAGTTTAAAAAAAATAAGGTAAAAAAGAACTAAAAACCGACATACTGTTACCTCACCTTTATAATTAATGGTCACATTTTAGAAAATTGATAATAATACATAGAGCTACGAGATTCTACGAGGCGCTACGCGGCGCTACGAGGTGCTACAAGATGCTATGATTGTTTCTACATAAATTCTAATACTAGATACGCATTGAAAGCCAAACATCGTAATCAAATAATACCTCTGAGATTAATTCGTATTTTCCAATATTCACAAGTCACGTAAGTTTACGTTTAGATGTATATTTGTGAGACGGTAACCCACCTGTTGAGTTCCATAACTAGTTTTGGAAGCAATTTCAGGCGTCGCTAGCTTTTATTTTCTTTTTACACAGTATATAACACTAAAATATGACATTTAAGTGACAATCATCAATTTCATAGGTGCCTTTTATGGCCTCGAATTTATGTTTGGGTCCTCCCTTCTCACAGAAATGTTAATATATACCTATGTTCTATTTAAGTTATAAAAGAGTCGATACTATTTAAGTTTTTTTTATTAGACGCTAATATAAGTAAGTACCTCCTTGATAGTTATGCAATCTTCTTTAGTGTATGAATAAACACTATTTTAGGTTTTGAAATAGATTTTCGTATTAAAATAAAGCACTCTACACCAACGTTAGACGATTTTTTTTGTAAATATTTAATTCAGTATTTCAACTAAAGTAATGGGATTCATTTTGAATTCAATTCTAAAGTTGACATTTGACAAAGTTATTCGCAAGCACGCTTTATTTATCCCTAGTTTGAATATAGCTTTACCGGTTCGCAAAAATAAACTTTCTCATATTAAATCTATAGACTTTGTTCAGTAATAAATCTTATTTGACCCGGGAAAGCCTAGTCAAACACCATCAATATTAAGAAGGTGTATTTATTGACAAACTTAGCGGAACCGTAAACGCTACGCCCATCAGACCAAAATTTGTATATTACTGTGAATACGTTTTTGTTTGATTAAAATCTTATAGTAAGTGATAACGTCGTAGATAGCAGGCACGCAAAACCTAGAAGGAACTAGTTCTCAAGTGTATAAGCCAGAAAACACTAGATACTTCGCGACAGGTTATCAAATTGAGGGTAGTAATCAGTCAAGCAGATACTACAAAGTAACATATTACTGTGGTAACGAAGAAAGATAAAAATCAATTTTCAAAGACGCATGTAACGTAACAAAATATTGCACTGGTTCAAAAATCACTAAATACAAACAGAGTCATTAGTATAATAGTAGGTAATTACCTAAGACAGGTAATTAATTAATAAATGCATAATAAGTATCCTTTCTATGTCCACACCATGAACAAAGCACTGAAAGTCATAAAAACCACATATTGGTAGTGATTCCATAACAGTGAGGTTGGACGTAAATTTTGAATGACCCATAACCGAGTCGTAAACACACATATGTACTCTACACGTATTAGCTTAAAAACTAAAACATTGTCCATACAGTATGTCTGAAAATGACTTTATTTACAGTTCTTTGTTTGATTAAAGTGGCTTGGAAAGGTAAATATCAAGAGTCTAGATATATTCCAGATACATTTCTATTTCATTCTGAAAATGTTTTGAATGTTACTATTCTTGGTATGAACCCCACATTAGAACGCTCTGTCTAATTATATATGTTTAATTTGTGAAACATTGCATAACACATTATATAGGATTCCAGTTTCGTATCAAAATAAACAGAGAAATTAGGAGTGCAAATACATTTTGTAATCAAAATATCAAAACGCTTTGATTAAAAATGTAACCTTCATCTGTTTATCTGTCTTGTTTTCATCCCGAGATTTCACCAATATTCCCGAGGGACCCTTATGTTTGACGACAATTTCAACGTGGTTAGTGATGTTGTATTCGATGGTGGTAAGCACATAAAGCCTAAAAGGGAACTGGCTCTCAAATCAATCAAAACCAATTGACATCTCAATTTGACAGACCAAAGTGACGTATCAAAGAAATTGAGTACATGAAAGTTGTTCTTTACACAAAACTGTAATAAATACCGCAACTTTTCCGATAGGGAAGCGATCGATCGAAATCTGATTGAAGCAGAAAACCTCCCAATCAAAGTTTACTATTGTTCTAACGATCATTCCGTGCGATTGTTTCCTTCACTGTTGCTATTACCGAACCGAGAAAATGATTGCTTTTGATTGTTAACGACTGTTACATCGTGTTTTACACTCATTCTTTGTGATTGGTACAGTTTTATCGCAAGCTTCATGAAGGGATTTATAGAGCAAATTATAATTACTCCCAGAGTCAGGTTAAACAGACAAGTTCATGCACACAAATGCTTGTCCTGGATGGGCATTGAACCACTGTGGTGTGATAGGTGGTGTCACAATGTATTGGTATATCGTTACATTACATGCATTTAGTTTTACCTTATATAGTTTTCTACCGTCTATTATTATTAATGTGTTTTAACTCTCCATCCAAAGCTTGTCGGGAAGAGATCGCTTCTTACCGATAATACTGCCAGTTTTACAATAATTAGTATTAAGTTTTTCTTTATAAATTTTGTTAATTTTAAGCTTTGGACTTTATTCTGACTATTATAAATATTATAATATGTATAAGCTTGGATTAGATCTAAATAATTTCGTAAATTAATAAAGTACCCAATTATAAAAACATGCAGCAAAAATTTTAAAAGTTGGAGAAACTTTCATCTTTTAATCAAGTTAATATTCAGTGATAAAATAAATATAAATGTTAAATTGCTCCGTGGGAATACAAAGTTAATAACAAGACAAGTTAAGTTTTAAACTACTGTAATCTTGTGCATTGCTAGGCTAAATTGCTAACGTAGACGTTAAGGCTACATAAGACCTAAACTTTAAGTAATAACTTTAAGCAATTATGAGTCTTTGAGTTCAGAAATACAACTGAACTTTGCTGAGGTAGTATTAACGAAGAGAACACATATTTAAATTTCCAGTTGCGATTTATCTTTACGTAAAACTTTACTATGTTTGTTTAATCTCATATCTTTTGATTATATAATCACAGGAGTGAACACTTTCTCAGCAGAAATCCAAGTTTGAACCTTATCTACCTTTGAGGTTATATTATTATGTAGAAACAGATATTATTACATGACTAGCTTAGCCACCCCATGGTTTCACCCGCGATCCACTGTTTTACCACCTTAGGACAAACCCTTACTTAGTAGATGTCTATTACGCTTCACAAGGAAAACACTCTTCAAATTTAATGTCTTTAGGACTACCGGTTTATGCTTTGCATGGATATGTTAGTCAGTGAATAATCAGGAAAGCGTGACTGACTGACAGATCTATCAACGCACAGCTCAAACCGCTAGACGGATGGGGCTGAAATTTAGCATACAGATAGTTCTTATGACGTATGCATCCGCTAAGAAAAGATTTTTGTAAATTCAATACCTAACGGTGTAAAATAGGGGATCGCGGGTGAAAGCTAGTTTTATATATTTTCTGTACTATGATATGCATATATTATATAAACCTTCCTCTTGAATCTACTATTGCTCAAAACTGATCGAACAGACACCGGAAGCGACTTCATTTTATACTATGTAAAGAAGATATAGATTTTTTTTTTTTTTTTTTTTAAGACTCTTTATTCTTTTCTTAATATACAATATTTACAACAAATATACAAACTATATATAAAAAAATTCCTCGAGGCGGCCGCTGCTGCCAATCAACGGCAAGGTTCCCAGAAGGCTGGCAGCGTTCCCTCTTTGTATGGCCAAGCTAACGCATTGGCGGAAAAAGCTCCCCGCCCGCCGGTCCCCTGTGACCTCAATTAATTTTGAAGATAATGTTCGAGAAAATCGGCGAGCCTCGGACCCCCAAGGACCCATGGTCTCGACCGCAAAAGGCAAAAATAAAAAATTTGGGCCAATAGAAGCGTATTTTTTGGATTTAGAATTTTCCGCACCAGCTGCAGCCGCCGAGATATAGATTATTTTACAAACATTCTATCAATAATATTTGGGTATACCTAAATAATAATATTATTCTCCAAACAATGGCTTATGATTTCCCCACGACATGCGGTAATTAAATTCATTTTGTCACGCTTGCGGTGGACGTGTCGTATACACACGTATAATTTCCGTTTGCGGATGCCATTTGCATTTGACAATGTTATGGAATCCGAAATTAATTCCATTTGTTACAACGACAATACTGGATGATTTTATACCATCCTAAATATATTTTGTGATTTTAGGGTTGGTCACATAGTCAAAGTTTTTCATAATGATGAGTACAATCATCCCCCAAAATTACGAGATGGCAAAAAAAAACATCCAGTATAAGGGTATGTCCCTGGCATTAACAAAAGGTATAGAAAAAGCCTACCTAAACCTACATACAAATTAATTATAATAAAAAAAATCGTATGTATACCCATATGTTATATTTTGTCATGTTATTTATATGAAACTATATGGTTATATAAATATTATATTTTAAATGCGATAGTTTCTGTGTATGTTTGTTAGACAGTCGTAATGACTGAATGGATGGATTAAGATTGAGTTTGGCTTAAACACAGATGAAACTTTATTTATTTATTTATTTGACGAAACCAACAGCTTATAACAAACATAAATTACAAAATAATATACAATATAGAAAAGCCAATTACAGGTTTCCTATATATTAACAATAGAATTTTATAAAATAAGAACTATGTGCTAATAATGTATGTACTTTGTGACTGTTGTGTTTTATTTGTAAAATTAGTTAGCAAGAGGGTTTGATACAAAAATATATGATGATTTATAAAGATATAATATATGTACCTATATTAACTAAAAGTGAGATGATTGTATCGTGAGTATAATTACACACTTATACCAACAAAGAAGAAAAAAGTGTAATTATAACTATGTGTTTAAATTATAACTGCGAATAATTGTGTTTTTAAAAGAAGACTTGGACATAGTAAAGGGATCCAGTTCAGGAAAACTAGTATTAAAAGTTCTAAGAATTCTACTCGTAGGGGAGTTCATCGCATAGTTTGTTCGGTGAATGGGAATGTGAAAAAGACTTGTGTTTGCTTTGTAAGAAAATAACGCATTTTTTAGGAATTTTCACTCTATTGTGGAACTAGTTGTCTTCCGCGGTTTTACTTCCCGGGATAAAGACAAATACACACGTCGGTTTCTTGTTACATTACTGCTTGAAAGAAGGAAAAGTGTGTAAGGAAGGATGGATGTAAGGATAATATTGATCGTTCAAAAACCACAAAAACCACAAAACACTGTAAAAACAATTTAACGCAACAGATAGCTATAAAATGTGTATCTTTCAGTAACAGAGTTCAAGCTAACTCGCAAGTTTATACCTTGAGATAAAGCAACTTTAATAGTGTTCGTAAGTAACTAAACTTGTATGTTGTGGCAGAAAATATTGCCTGGCTAGTTCGTAGATAAGGGAAACAAGGTCGCACTTTGAACGGAGAAAAGTGCCTTCGCACACGATATACGACATATTGTAGAAGAGAATAGAACACTTAAATCCCATATTACTAACCAACTGGTCAGTCGAAAACGTACAGACTTACTTAGGTAAGAAGAAAATGTAGGACATCAAGATAATGGCCTTGATTTGAGTCTACGAAAAAAATTACGTTTGAACTCTGAAAGGCGATTTCAAAGAAATGGGTCGAAATAGAGTAAAGAAATCATTTCGCCATCACGTTAGCTGTTAGTGATTAATTGGTTATGAGATATTATATAAGAAAACTAGGTTGTGTTCTTTCTCTTATATAAAAGAAACGTCCATCACTCACTATATAGACGAGACGTCTTACTATCTCTTCTTATAATGGGTGTAATGAGCGTATAGATAAAATATTTTTATGCTATCAATCACCGTTGTTGGTTTTCTTAAATAGCGTTTTCCCGCAATTTTACCGCTTTCATGTGAAAAGTAATCTAATCTAGAAAGCTAATCTAGCTTCCTAGTTAAAGCTTTTTTAGGATCAGATCCGTGGTTACGGAGATATGGGTACCGTATACATGAACACAAACATTCCTTCTTTATAATATTAGCAGGTTTTATGCTATTACTTTTTGTCGCTAGCTTATGTCTAATATAAATCTATTTTGCTTATCGCTTTAGTGTAAAGAATAAAGTTCACAAACATTATTTAAATTCCATGTCAAGTGAAGCGTTGAATCGTCGGCACTGTGACGTTATTTTTCACAAATAAATTACATATTCCGAACGCGCGTTTCAGTCATCTAGCGTAGTGACTGAAAAGTCAATAAAACTCTCAAAGGGAAACCAACTGCTGCATTGAGAAGTTCTTTTAACATTATAATATTTAAATTAGCAATTTTAAGGCGACGATATTCGAGATATGATGACTCTAGATTAAGTTTTTCTCGGCATTCTTTGTTGCAAGAGATTTGTAAAAATATATATGTTAAACTAGAGAATATCTGACAGGGAATAGTTTTTTTTTTAATAAGGATTTTTCATTAGTAACGCAAGAAAAAAGTCTAGAATATGCCCCTTTTTAAAACTAAGAATGCATCTCTTATTTCAGAAAATTTAATTTTACTCGACTATAAACTCAGAAAATTGAATTTAGGTTTTCTGTATCCAATTAGGTATACATGAGGGTCCCGGATACAAAGAGGATACTATCAGTCAGTCACCTTTGTATAATTAGGAACTTGTTATCCAATTAAACAATCTGGCAGCCCTGTCTCTGTGTAATAAATACCTAAGAACATTATTCATAAAAAACCTACCTACACTTTTGCAAAATCAATAGTTATTATTATCTCATGGCAATTTATCATAACAGCATTACCATTTATTCATTGCAGTACAAAACAGACGTAAAAAACGTTTTGTTCGCCTGGATATTGGATTTAAAGTGGAGCCGAACCGTAGCACTTTAAAATTGCGAGGATCAAAGCTTCCGTCTGATTAACTTAGTCTGTGCCATGAACATGAATGTATTGTGACGTAACACATACATTTTAGAAAAGCTGAAGATTTTACATTATTTTCAGTATAACAGAGAATTCATACAACCAAAAGAGTCTATAAAATTAGATAAACGGAGATATATTATATATTTTTTTGAATTTCCCATTCCGTTATAATATGTACCTATAATAAATTCCTACTTACCTTAGATATTAAAAATCGGATCGAGTTCAGTCCTCAGATAGGGCAGGCAGCAATCTGGCTAGCATTAGGAACTCCATGGATTGCAAGCCTAATACCTAAACAACCATCATTGCGAATATTGGGTAAGTAGGTACCTACCTACTTACCCAATATTCGCAATGATGGTTGGTTAGGTAGGTACCTACTTACCCAATATTCGCAATGATGGTTGTTTTTCATGGCATAAAACTCATGGGGATCGATTCTAGGGGTTACGGAGCAAATTAAAATTTCAAATAGGTATTGTATACGTAGAATAACTCCTGTTTTACTATGAATAAGTAGGTAATAAGTAGGTGATATTTTTTCAGATTATATTTATTTGATTATTTAGTAGATCGCGATAAATATTTTTATATACAAATGATTTAAATTCAGAGAATCAGCATTGCCATCCAACATGGCAATGCCGCTAGTATTCTGGGAACGATGCCTTCTGACAGCGACTTTTTCATTTAGTTTAGTCCTTTTTATCTCAGTAGTTTTTAGTTTTTCTTAGTATGTATATTTTGAACATGTAAATACCTATTGAAATAATTATTATGCATTCCATTTAAATTGATCTCATAAATATTATATCATATATATATATATAATAATAATCAAATAAATATAATCTGAAAAAATACCATTAAGATAAAATTAAATTAAATTATTTATATTTATTTATTCGGTTTGTTACACAATTACGCGATATTAGGATAATATTTTGCAAAGGTCATAAGAAATCCTAAATAAATCACAGTTACCTTAAAAACGCGAGTGAAACCGCACATAAGTATTTAGGAATTATGTACAGCGTTTTAGCTGAAATATCTAAAGCTATCAATCAAACGATAATTTTTTCGTTGGAAGGTAATTTAGATTTAGTATGCGAGATACTTCATCAATCACTAGAGGGCGGAAAGCCTTTTTACTTTGCTTGTACACAATGTTTACTGAAGCTTGATAGAAATAAAAGGGGAGAGATGGAAAACCAGTGTTTTATTTATCGTTCGAACCTTCGCCTTCGCTTGAAAAGCTATCATTTATATAAATATGCAAATTCATCCAATAAAATTGATGATGAATTAACTCTTAGATTATAAATTTATTATTTAATACAAAAGTATGAAAGAAAAGAAAGGGGTGATGACTAAAAAAATCTAATTAGTCCGACAGTTAGATTACCAACAAATATTGGACACATGTTTTTTCTTTATTTCCTAAAACAAATTTAACGAAGATATAGTGCACTAAAATTTCGCGTGACGTCACGTTTTAGTACACTTTTTACAAAGTCGTGACGTCACAAGCCCCCACTCCTGAACTTTGATGCGACTTATCTTTGTAATTTTTTATTGATTTGATAAAATAAAAAATACGTATCCAATATTTTTTGATAACCTAACTGACGGACTAAACAGAATTAATTATTTTTTACCCAGTCATCATCCCCATTTGGGTTTGTTTTAATAGTGAAATTGTTTTTCTGTCAAATTAAATTTTAGGGTTATGTACCTCAAAAAAAACCTTTCTAGGATCCCTGTCTGTCTGTTTGTCAAGGCCCTTTTCAGGATGCGGGAGTAATTAAGATATCAAGCTGAAATTAATATCAAATACAAAGGTCTATGGTCCTTTGAAACTGTAACTGAAAAAATAAAATAAATCAAAAACCTATACCTTGACCTAGAAAAATTTAATTTGGTGATTTAACAAGGTGTCATAGTACAAACAAGTAAAGGAATAAAATCGAAAATTTGTTAAAGCTTTTAAAAATCATGTTTGTAGTTGGCGATCTGTTATTAGTGATTGTCCTTCAATCTGACTATCTGTACGGAATCCTCGGCGAGTCAGATTAGCACTTGTCCAGTTTTTTTTGTCTTTACATTCTGAAGTTCTTGAGACGGTAGAGTCTATTGTAAAAATTGTAACTATTGATATTCATAAGTGCCTTATTAGGGCATAAACTGAATAAATGAGTTTTGAGTAGAGTTTGATACAAAATCAATTCAATTTAGCCGTTTTGGATCGAAATAAGATTTAGTAATATCAAGAAAAAAAAATATGCTAATGAAAAATTATAAGTATTATTTAGATTTCATTCTCAATATTTGAGATTCATCAAAATCCTACGCAAATAATAGCTACTCTTTATATGCTCTACGCTATATTTTACGTGTTATCTATTAGAAATAACGATTTTAATTTACTTTCGTTTGACCTAAATGTCTGCAAAGGTAAACGATGCGAAATACTACTAATTACATTCTATTTCATCTAAGGTAGTTTGATTAATTAGTAATAGTCTAGACAGACTAGATATAATTTATTAAATTACCTTCGGAATTAGAGAGACATTCAAATAGTATTTATAAGATCTTATAATGTTAGTGATTCATATACCTATCACTCGGTACACATTTTTAGTTACAATACAAGCTTTCGCCCCGCGGTTTCACTCGCGTTCCTGAGGGATCTTTGCCAGGGATTAAAAGTAGCCTATGTGTTATCCAGGGTGTCAGCTACCTCCATACCAAATTTCATCAATCAACCAAATTGTTTCAGCCGTTTAAACGTGAAGATGTAACAAACATATAAAATAAGGGAATTACTAGAATTTGCTAGTAATACTGACATGACACTTTGACAATACCTGTCTTTTGTAAAGTGCAAGGCACTTCCAACAGTATTGTAACCGCGAGTAAAAATATGATAGTTCCAAGTTTGAAAAATTCTCTAAGATTCCATACTTATATAGGTATTTACAATAGTGGTGGGTTCAAGGGTTACCCCGACCAATGGAGCAAGCGAAGGTAATTTTTCTCGGAAAGTGCAATTCAAATAATAAATGGAATACAATTTAGTCCGTGTTGTCGTGAAAGATGGATAGTGCAGTCGATGTATACCTACTATTCCAATTCTTGTTCACAGCACTATTTTTGAAAAAACCTTTCTAAAGATAAACAACAATAAAAGCTATCTGATCAACGTAAAATTTTAATTAATATATTTTGAACCTTTTTCTTTTTTTTCACAAGACAAAAACATTAATTTTGTGTTTTTATAATTTTTGGATGTTGCTATTTTTTGGATGAAACGAATCATTCTGCTAACGTCACATGTAATATTCATTTACATAATTTCTCTCTCTCTCATTCAATGCATGTCTTCTTTATTTTATCTATGCTATGCTATCTTATTTACGACTTCTTCAGTCTTCAAATCTGCATGCGACACAGCGTGCTAATAAAACAATTTAATATTACACAAAGCAATTTTAGACGGGGCTTGAATTCCCTGTGCGGTATAAAACATTGTTTAACTAAATCACTCGCGAGTGTCGGTTTAATTTACGACAGAATCTAACTCGGCTAAATTCTGAGTGAAACACCACACCACAAATTCGGAGGCGGCTATTTTTATTTTTAGAATGTAGATGTTTTAATGAATTTTTATTTGGGGTTAGGCTTCTGTTTGTTTTCATGGTTGACCCTTCTCGACAAAGGGCTGATTTTTGAATAGCCAGATAAGCGGTATCTAGCAGTTTTGAAATGAGAATTGCTTTTGTATAGACTAATCAGTGAAATAGCTTATCCGAGGTTTATCTAGCGATTGAAAAATCGGGCCTTAAGGTAGTTGGACCATACCATAATTATTTCCTCCAAAATATCCATCTTAAGGTGGAAATGAAATAAAATATTATTTATTTATGTAGGTACACACACATCCATATTAAGCGAAAAGACCAAATAGATACAAAGGCACGAATGGATTGATTATTTCTAATAGAAACTTCCAGCAACCCTAGGATCGGAATGTTAAAATATTTTTATTCAAATAAAGACCTTTACTGGCATTTATGAATTCACAGACTCTACTGCACAGATACGAAGGTTGCTTTTGCTGAGAAGAGCGAATATTTATGATTTACCATAATCCCGAGATTCTGAAGTGTGTAATAATAAATGTCAGGTAAAAAATCTTGGCCATAGATAAACTTCGTCTAAAGAAGGCACCTTCTATGTTCAAACATCCTTGTGCTCAATTAAACTGGAACATTATGGCAGCAACAGCCAACAAAGTTTGAAGGAGAGTTAAGCGCATGATTGGAATTGCTTTTTCATACGACATGTTACCATTTTTATAGAGAAAGTATAGAAAAAATAATATAGGACCTAGTTTTAAAAATTATTCTAATAGTCCTCTAGTATATGCTCGAATTAACAAATAGATTTTTAGCTAACTCATGTTTTAATACTATTATGATATTTTTTTGGTTCGTTTTGAGTTATGTTTTTAAGGCGATGACAGGTCAGTGGTAGTGACGTCGAATGCCTAGACGAAGGTAGCGGGTTCGAGTCCTAAAATGAGCTTGAGTTTTCGGTGAGTAAAACATCGTAAGGAAACCATAGCACGGTGTACTTTGTAGTAACCGCCTGACTGGCTACCATCTTTAAATCTGTTGCCAAGCACCTTCCAGTGTGTTCCGAGTTCCGACAGCTGCACTTCAGAGCTTCTCTTCAGAGAGAGTTATATTCTAGGTTTTGTGTGCTTACCACCATCGGCTACATAATCACTAACCACGGTGAGATTGTGGTCAATCACAACGACTGATATATCCAGAGATTAGCGCGCAAACAAACTCTTCAGCTTTATTATTAAATATTCTAAATTGTTTCTAATAAGAGCTTATAGTTATCGCCTTGTCATTTACGAAGCCAGTTTAGTTTAAATTATCATATAACTTGACTCATAACGACCATCATCTGGTGATAGAAGCGGAAAATGAGAATATAACCGGTTCAGAAAGTTTCAACTTCGGGCATCGAGCCAACAATATTGAATTTGAAATAGGAGAAGGCTGTTATTTTGTAGTATATATTTCAAACTTGTATAAGTAGGTTTTTCATTTTATGTTTGATCTACTTTTTAGCCGTTCAAAAATTATATCGCTATTTTAAAAATTAAAGTTTGATGACAAAAAAATAAAGAAGTGTAAACATTAATTTGCGTGGACCGACGATCTTGTGAGGTTGATGGGAAACCGCTGGATGCGGGTAACGCAAGACTGGCCATCGTGGATATTCTTGGGGGAGGCCTTTGTCCAGCAGTGGACGTCTTTCGGCTGACATGATAATAATACACTATCGACTGCGTACTAATGTAAAGTAAAAATGTACTCACTTTGTCTTATAACTGTACTCACTTTATCTTATAACATTACCAATATAACACGTACTCGTACAACTGAAGTTGCAATGTAATGCATACAGATTGTATCGTATCTATTCGAATAGAATGCTCATTCTCGAAACATAAAGCATTCCATTCCTATTGAATGCCAAATGTGCAGAGATTCGATTCGATCAATATTGAGGTTATTTATATATAGTTATTTTATCGGAAGCAATATTTGGGTTAGAATGTTGTTTGCATTATCTTTTTACAAATCGATTCATAGCCAATGTAAAATGATAAACAAATAATGCAAATAAATACCAAATATCAAAAAACAATGACGAATTCAATTCAGATATTAAGCTGCTAATGTAGCAAAATTAGGCCACCTGTAGGTGGAATTTGGGAAAAACCCAATTTCTTCTAGATTGTTCTTAGAATATTTAAAAATGAAACGAAAAAAATACTATGTAGGTACCCTACTTAGTTACGCCTAGACACAGAAAAAAGTCCTAACTCCCTATCCCTTCATTATTTCCTAGCCAATGAATCTGACAACGTTGCTAATAATGAAAGTCGGGGTAGTAACGTAAGAATAAATGCCGATGAAAGAAAAATATCGTGAGGAAACCATATCCCGGTATAGAGTACCTACCTACTTTGCTTTATTCGCTTGGATGGGTACAAGTCTCAAGTTGAAATTCTGCCCATTCGAAAATTACTTTTTAAATAAATATTTAAGTTTCTGGTTTGACCTCGCCTCCCTTGGGCCAAGAGCTGGGTGTGCTTCTGCAATTAGGAGCTGTTCAGACAAGTAATTAATGTTACGTTGGATGTATTTTCATGTTCTTAAACTCATCATCATGTCAGTCGAAAGTCGTCCACAGCTGGACAAAAGCCTCGCACAAAGATCCACGATGGCCGGTTTTGCGCTACCCGCATCCAGCGGTTATTCGCGACCCTCACAAGATCAACGGTCCACCTTGACGGGGGCCTGCCCGTACTGCGTCTTTCAGTTCGTGGACGCCTCTCGAGAACCCTTCCACCCCTGCGGTTCTTAAACTGTGTGTGATTAACTACTGAATCACTTTCAACCACATCATTAAATCAAATAAACCTATATTATGATAACAAACATTGCTCTGTAATTCCAATATAATCCGTGCAACTCATGCATGTAACAACACCCACATAAAGATTTCTATTTATAAAGCAAATGCGTCACCGTCCATAACTTCATATCAAACTAATAACGCCAGTGCCTATTAATCTTAGTTCATGACATTTTTCCGAACGCGTAGGCCAACTCGTCTTTGTTCTGCCTGGTTCAAATTATTATAAATTATTACCATAATCTTTGGAAACATGATGATAAAATTGTATTTGCTGCATATTTATGATTATTTATTAGACATAAGATAGTTACGCTGCCAGCCTTCTGGGAACCTTGCCGTTGATCAGCAGCAGCGGCCGCCTCGAGGAATGTTTTTATATGTAGATTGTATTTTGTTGTAAATAGGTAAATTAATAGATAATTACAAATTTCACTTATCAATTTCAGATTGTGGTTAAACACAGGTGTGGTTAAACAATGTAATTAATTCACTTGATTAAAGTGCCTAAGGACGAAGAAGTGCTTTGACCATTGTATGATCAAAACAAAGACAATACCTAGCTTTACTTATGTAAGCTTGTCAATTTTTATCCATAACCATTAAAATAAATTGAAATAGTTTACCATACATCTATAATATTGACAAAGTATTTCAATATACGTTTTACGTTATTTTGATCATAAAATCTAAAATTGTTGACGCGCTGAATTCAGAATGGCATTTCACTATTAGGTCGCTCCGAATGGCATATAGGCTGAACTAAAATTAAGTCTCGACCGAAATAGACTATTTTATGAACTAGATTTTGTGGCCGTCTGATCCAAGTTGGAATGAAGTAGGTCGGGAAATTCACGTATAAAGACGGGAAAATCGATTTAAATTGTTGTAATGTCAGCTCTTCAGTGTAGGTTTGATAGGTACCAGCGTTTCATTGTAAATGCGTAGGTTGCAAATTAATTTCGAAGAAGCTACATCTTTCCATCAATTAATACATTTTTCTTTTTTTTACGTCAGAATGTTGACAAACAGGCAGGCGGTCCATCTGATGGTAAGTGGCTACCGTCGCCTATCGCCATTTGCAATACCGGAGGTATTGCCAATGTGTTGCCGACCTGTTACGATGCCAAGAAGGCAACTGGCTCTCAAGCGCAATTACCGGAACACACCGGTAGGTGCTTGGCGACAGATTTTCAACTTGAGTAACCTGTAGCCAGCCAGAAGGATGGTTACCATGGAGTGGACCACCGTGCTATAGTTTCCTCACGATATTTTCCTTCACCGAAAATTTGGTCAAAGATTATTGTATCAAAGGTAAATAATAAAACTTTATCTAAAGTTATACACGAATATAATGATCGGTTTAGGTAGCGCCAAAAATAACATCCTAGATAAAATATGTTTCATGTCAGATGAAACATATATTCTTCCATTTGTAAATCCTCTTTTGTTTAGAAATATACGCGTAGAATATTTTATGTATTTATTCTACAATGTGATGGCAGTACTTTATTATAGGAAACTCCTGTAACAAATAAATACAAGGTGACCATGGTAAGTGATTGTTTTATTTTTTATGTACACACATGTAAAAAATAAAATACTTACATAACAGATACTGATTTGTACAGACAGAGCAGTGATTTGTACTTTACAAATCACTGCTTATATCTAATAGAAACCCTGCAACTGGAAAATTTTAAGAAAACATGTACCTAGGTAAGTCGTTGATGATTATGTGAGTTATTGAAGTCTGGAGAGGAACTGATTTTCGAGTGCTGCCGTTTAAATACAAGGGATCTGTCTGGTGTTGACTAGCACAAAAGCCATAGACACCCTACTTTTATTCATTTCAAAATGATACTTATTATGTAAATCAATGAAGGATATAAGTTTTGAATTTGTATTTTTTTTATTTAATGGCTCAAACTTAAAACATATTTTTTAACGTAAAAATGTATTGTTATTTTTAAGTAATTTTAGCTTCACACGAATTGTACAATCTGATACCACGTACAGCATGTCCGGCATTTTAAGTGCTTGAGCACAAAATGTGAGGTGAAAAATAGTCTCGCCTTGTCTAGCCTCTGCAGAAATTTCCGCCTTCGAAAATGCCATAAATTCTTATTGCATAGTGAATGGACGGTGGCCTCCGCGGACAATTCTCAGATATATTTATTCTTAACCCAAGTAAGCGTTGCAAAACTGAAAGAGTGAAACTTCCGCATACATTTTAACTGAAACGGACAATAAAAGCCGATTCGTAAATAGGGTTGTCTGCCAAAAGGATTTTGATAAATTGATGTTTATGTTTGGTGATAAAGGTTTTTGTTCAATGAATATTTCTTCAAACTTTCTAATAAACATATTAATCAATTAAATATATTTTTTATTTCAAGTGCACCTAATGCGAATTATAAATTCAAGAGCATAAAATAATAATCTTACAAATGTATTTATTGAAATGCAGCAATCGTAGTAAAATACAATACAACATGGTGCATTTAAATAAATGTAAAAAGGCATAAAGGAAAATCCAAGCTTAGTACAAAAGAATAATAAAGCTGGTAACCCTGTAAAAGTAAATTGTCCCGTTCCGCGGAACTTTATGTCCCAGTAAAATATGGGTGGGACAAGCTGCAATCATGTTACCTTCTTAATGTACGTTGAACAGGCAAGTCAGGTAATAAGAAAATATGGCGCTTTAAAAGGAAATTTTGTATGGAAAAAAGGTACAATGACTTAAACGTCTGAGGTTCTCATAAAGGTACATTATTATTAGATATTATATTTCAGTTGAATTAAATACACGTAAAAATACGTGAAAAGAATTTACTTTAATATTTAATACTGATTGAAAGTTAAGTAGCAATTTTCTCAAGTATAAAATGCATAATAGGAGTATTCATTTAATAATACATTTTATTGATCAAACCCCAAGAGTAAATCTAGTTAAAATTTATTATAAAAGTATTTTTTTGATCGGTCGTCATTTCAGTTTTAGTGCATTATGCATGACCGTTATAATCCGATTTATATGAAAAGTTTTTATCACTTATACGTACATATTATGGATAGTTTCCACCGGTTAAAGTATTAAAAACTATTTATGGCTACATTTATAGATCTTTATAAGACACTTTACATAAAGTAATTACTTCGTAACAAATAGCAATTACTGTAGAGATGTTTTCAGTAAACAGTTAAATCCGAATCCAATTTAGGGTCTTTACTAATCTAATGATCCTAAGGGATACAGCTAAGATTAAGGGAGTTTCGTCCATAGATTAAACGTTTGTGTACAAATGTGGGACTTTATTAAGCTATTATTTATATAGGTATTGGTTGATTTTCATCTTCATGTGTATTTCTTGGGATTCTATTTTTTTTTATATCTCGCTTTTGTTATAATATTTAGTACGCCTGATATAATATTAAACTATTGCAACAATTGTAGTAACTTATTTTTTGATTATAACTAATTTCTACAGATAACGAATAGTCAAACCCGTGGTAATGTTAATTGTAGAATAACTTAGTTTTAAACAAAGCCACTGTGTAACTTTGGACGATAGTTTCAGTACTGTTATTGCTCTTCATAATATTAATTTTAATAGCTCTTGAATAAAAAAAAAGGATTTAAATATTAATCTCATCAGGAAGTTACTATAAAATTATGATTGCTTTGAACTTACAAAATAAACAAAAAAACGTGGCAGTAAAACACGATGCCTAAGAAGTATGCTGAACGTGAATAAGTCCGACCGATGGAAAAACGTCATCCGAAACAAAACAAATGTCGTGGACATAACGTGCAAAATCAGAAGGCAAGGCAAAGGCAAGGCGATGGACAGGATACATGATAAGAGGACAAGACAAATGGAGCATAGCTATTGACACAATTGTACCCTAGAGAAGGAAAAGAGGCTTTAGAAAAAGTGGGATGATGACATCAGACTAGTGGCAGGAGTTATGTGGAACAGAGTGGCTCAAGAAGGACATGAATAGAAAAGGTTGGAGGAGGCCTTTGCCGACTGGCAAACAGATCTACAGAAAACAAACAATGAAGCAAATACTAGACTAGACTAAAATCTATCTATTGTATGTAAATAATTGATCTGAATAAATGGCTAAAACACAATAGCGAAACAGATTTGTCTGCTACTGGGAAATATATTAGAAATCTCGATTGTGTTTTGTTTGCTTTAATCGAAAATATTTTTTTAATATTCGTCCAAAGTACATAAATCAATGGATATTTTCCCTGATCAGTCGTTTATACGGATCTATACAGGTTGATTTTGGTAGGGTAATAGCTAGTAGGTCAAAAGGGCATTGAAGTATACGTAGCTAATACAAGACCTCAAAATATTTTGGACTAGCTTCCGCTCCGCGGTTTCACTTGCGTTTCCGTAGAATATATTCCTCGGGATAAAAAGTAGCCTATTCATCGATACCTACTGCATTGTTTCACGCGGTAAATTTTAATGTACTCAAATGAATATTTCATTTTGTCATTATATTAATTTTACCTAAAAATTCATAGCTTCTTTCGGGTCACAGAGCAGGCACCCATGCACAGAGTAATCCACAATATTCGGTAAGCCAAAATCACTCTGTATTTTATATTCATTTCGAAACGTGTGTGTTGAAGCGGGAATTACTTGTTGAAGGGTAAAAAGATTTATTTCCTATGTGTTGAGTTGTGATGTGGACTTAGACGTATGGAAGCGATGGTCAATCGTCTGTAAAATTTACTACGGTCTTGTAGTGTGTTGATATGAAAATCGTTTTGCGTCCGATGGGATGCGAGGGTTCTTAATTTTGTTTGGTCTTTTTTTTATGTGGGATGTAATGAGCTAAAATGATTTTTATATCATAGATACTAAGATATTCTCCAGGGTTACTTATTAGTAAGCTAAATTAAACTTTAGTGATGATAAAAAACAAATCTATGTTGAGATCATAAACTTGATCACTTGATATGGGCGACTATTTCATGAAATGGTTGTATTTCATGATATGACCAAACTAGCTATATTGTTTAAACGTCAACGTTTTATTTTATTTCAATCCACGTTTAGCCTTATCATTAAGGTAGTAGGTAGGTTTCCATATCTAAAATACATAACTAATATAGGTAGGTAAATAAATTATTATTTAAATGATGTTGCGTGTAAGTACTTATTTGTCATGAATAAAAAAAATATTTTCTTTCTTTCTTCCTTTCTATATTTACCTAATTTCATTATAATTATACGTTTTTGCTCCAATTAGTTAACTAGCTCTTTCATGTCACTTCTCCCCTGCATAGTCTGTCAGAAGGTCCTTGATAAAAAGCACGTATCTAGTAAAAAGGGAAATTCCATGATGGTTACCACGGTAGGTTGAATCTGGAATAGGGTTTTACGGAACGGATTATACGAAACCTTCAGTTTATGTTCCTACAAATTTATTACTTTGACCGTATTTTTTATATCTCGAATCGAGATCTACATCGTATATCAGGAATATAGGAGCTAGCAGAAATTGCTTCGTTTTGTATAGTTTTATATATATTTTATTTATTTTTCTTATGTAGGTTGACGTTTGACCACACTCTCGCCATGGTCATTGAATATGGGGCTGATGGTAGTAAGCACACACACACCGAAAGGTGCTTGGCGATAGATTTTCAATATGAGAGTGGTAGCCAGCAGTGGCGAGAGGTGAAATTATGGTGAGAGTAAGCCGTTCAAAAAACTTAAAAAAAAATATATAATTACAGTGTATTTTAAGCATGATAAAAGTGGCTTTGAAATTATGAAAACGTGGATTCCTTAAAGGTTACCCGTTGGGAATCGGCTTGTATGGACCCTTCGCCACTGGTAGCCAGTCAGGCGTATTCTACAAAGTATCCTACCACCGTGTTATGATTTCCTCACGATGTTTTCCTTCACCAAAAGCTCATTGTATGTAGGATTCAACCCCACAATACGATGTCACTACCACTGAGCTATCATCGCTTTATCTTATATCATTATACTTTATTGTATATGTGTTTTATCAAAATTAATCACACACAAGTTTGTAGTTTTGGCCCCTATTTAGCAGTTGAATTTTCAAAAACTTAGCGGATACCTACTTTATAATAGCTATTTGTATGCCAAATTTCAGCTGTGCGTTGATATATCTCTCAGTCAGTCAGTCGTTTTCCTTGTTTTATATATTTAGACTCTGAAATTATTATTACCTTTGAAATATTATCAGGTTGTTTACAAAGGCATAGTACGAATGCTCAGCAAAACATTTATGTAATAAATAGGTTTCACATTTTGTTTTCGGCATTCGACCCTCGGCCTAGCTTAAATTAAATTCTTTGGGGAATGGGAGAGATGCAAGATAAAACTTATTTTTAAAATAATCGAGCTTTTCAGCTAATAAAATTTTAGTATTAGGGTGTAATGCGTCCGGGTTCCAAAGAGCAATGGAGAGGGTTAAGCTCGGAGTTTCCCTGCGAGATTGAATCAGAGGCGAACCGAAGAATTGCCAAACTGAAGTGGCAGTGGGCGGGGCACATTGCTCGTAGAACCGACGGCCGCTGGGGCAGAAGTGTTCTCGAGTAGTGACCACGAACCGGAACACGCACCGTGGGCAGACCACCCACAAAGTGAACCGATGATCTTGTGAGAGTCGCGGGAAAGCGCTGGATGCGGGTATCGCCACATTTGCCTCTTCGTAGTATATTTTGGATAGCATTTCAACTATCTTTTGTTTCATCTAATTTCACAGATTTGTGTGCAGTTTCGTAATATATCCCAATTTTACTGATATGTTATTTTAGTGTGTGTGTGTGTGTGTATGTTTCTACCTGAAATATCACGGACATGGGGTAAAACCATAGGAACATGTAGTATTTTTAACTTGAAGAATTAAATTAAAACAACATTCCACAAGGCTAGGTATTCTTGTTCAAATAGCTAAATAATAAATAAACGAACAAATGTACGAGAAATTATTATGTTAATTCAAAAACAAAGCCAATTACATCAAACGAGCAAGATTGCTTTTAGACACATTAAATTCTAATTTTCTTATCGTAATATTGAATGGAAAAACATTTTCTTTTTTTGCGTTGACTTAAAGACATGTTTTTACTGGGATTATTTTTTCTGATGCCAAGTAAGACGAATTTGTATTAGCTTACATTGATTTTAGTCTTAATAATACTAATCATATTGATTAAAAAAGTTATAAAGAAATATTCAAGTTCTAGTCGGAGTCTTCTCAGTTTAAGTATATTATGAACCGGTGGTAGAGTTCAACTTTACATGTTTAGAAAAAGTGCCTTAATTGAATAAATTAATTTTGAAGACCCATAAAGATTTTTTGTACGTTTATGTTTTTAAGACGAGTTTTTGTGGTACATGTCGTATATCTCTCGTAAAACTCAAAGAACAGGAATCTTCTTAATCAAACAGATGCCAGTTGTAATAATATCAGTCTTAATGTTTAAGATATAAGGGCTAGTGACAATATTACTACATACCAATTATGGCAAGTCAGTTTCGAGAATGGAAGCATAACAGACGAAGTTAGTAAAAAACTTCAACAGCAAGGTATGATATCAACTCATTATTGTTTGCTCAAAGGGCAGCTCGACTGGGGAAGACCAATCTTACCGAGAATACCGCAGCCAAATAATTTAATTCCTCAATTTTTGTTGTGTTCCTGCGCGTGAGTAAGGTCGCTAGAGCCACCAAAGCTCTTCAGGGCGGGCAATGATCATCATCATCGTATTAGTCGAAAGACGTCCACTGCTGGACACAGGCCTCCCCCAAGGATCTTCACGAACGCCGGTCTTGCGCTACCCGCATCCAGCGATTTCCCACGACCCGCACAAGATTATCGTACCACCTCGTGGGGGGGCTGTCCACGCTGCGTCTTCTGGTTTGTGGTCGCCACTCAAGAATCTTTCTGCCAGGGCAATGATGCTACAGTAATTGTTTACCATCTGGGTGGCCATATGCTACTTTTCTGTTTAAAAAAACACATCTCACCAATATTTTAAATCTCATAGGATTTCATTCTTTTCATTCCGTGGAAAAGATATGATGCTTTGGGAACGCGAGTGAAACTGCGGCACAGAAACTAGTTTCTCTGCTCTCTCTTATCTTCTTATTATCAAGTGAACTGTATACCTCCTGCTAAAATATGCCTGACATAAAAATACCTAGATTAATTAACCTAAGTAGTAGCGAAGTACTTAGTTCAATCCTTCCGTAGCATCAGAGACATTAGTCCGTCACTAGTAGATGGGAGGCTTTACGAGGCATTTGGATGCATTTGTATATAAGGCGCTTAACCAGGCCTACTGATCCTGTCTGAAGCACAAATGTGGAACATTATTCAAAGCGTAAAGCATAGTGTATAGTTTGGATTCTGCATTTGACGATGATTGTACTGTTACTATTTGCTTTAAGACATAATTCGTGCTAAAAAACTTGTAGAGGAAGGAAATTATACTTCTAAAATTAGAGAATATGAAAATGCTTTAGTGTAGATTAATTATGAAAGACTAAGTAAATAATAGGTCCCTATGCATGATGCAGTTTATTGATTAAAAACGCCACCCCATATTTTATAAGCAAGTACGTAGTGAAAAGCGTCGAAGAAAGATCTGAATACCTACGTCATTTCTTTGTGTTTTAAGGCCATTTCCTAACTTGTCAGTAAAACATTGGTACAGGATCGGTGTGTTTGATATATTCGGTATCGATTCGGTACAGAAAACCAGGAGCTTTAAGAATTTGAAATGAGAGCAGGAAACGTATATTGTGTCTCGACACGCACTTCAAGAGACCGTTCGGCAGAAAACCCATATAATAATATGTCATGTGGGAATATGTCTCGGGAAGACTTGTTGACTTGTTGTACAGGCAATGCTGGTAACGTCATTGAAGAAACTAATGCTGAGATCACAGACGCATCGAGCGGAGGCCATTGGTCGAGTACCTACTTACATTATTACGTTGCGGGTGACAGCGGTGGGCGACGATACGTAGGCGAGGGGTGTATATGCACTTTATTGAAGTAGTAATAGTTAATATTCTTTGGTAACGTAATAATTCTTAGGGCCCTTCCAAGGTCGACGACATACCTGCGACTCTTTTGGTGTTGGTCGACTCAAGGGCGGCGGTGATATGACCAATCTCGTTTGCCCCCCATAATACAAAAAAAAACTTCACTAAATAAAGGTATGGAAGACAAAAAGACAAGTCAGTATAGGGCCTAAGTCAAAATACCTATATCAGAACATTGAGTCACTTCTACTCGAACTCTCGAGATTCTTGTTTGTTTGTTCTAATAAATGTGAATACTACGTAACAAAACCATTACACGTTCACTGCATCTAAAATCTAGAATTGGTTTCGAAATAGCTTTCCAACCAGTTTACCTGCTTTAACTTGGATTTGGTAACAAACTTATCATTTTAACTGGATCTGACTCAAAGGACATTTGTTTGTGTTTGTATGTTGGAGAATACCCTGGAGATAGCTTTTTACTATCTATCTATATCTTCTTGGATGAGTAAAGTCGATATTTTTGCATGCGTTTCTTACACTTTTTACCGATGATGAAAAACCATCTTCATTTATTCTTGATTTATAATAAAAACTAGCTATCCCCTACAGTTTTACTCGCGTTCCCGGGATAAAAAGTTAAAAAGCAGCCTATGTTGCATTTATAATATTAGGTGTATAAAATATTCCGATTAACTTAGACGCCTCTACTTTTTAAGTATTCCATAGCTTTATACTTATCAGGCAATACGTTTATTTGAGGAAAATCGTCAAATAAACATATAGCTTAGTAACGTGAGGAGAATGTAATCATGCAAACGGACGTTACTACTAACACATTGTTAATATTGTATACCCGTGCCAAAAACACGTTTCAGTACAGATATATGGAGGCAAGACGGCAATAATATAGTTTTCCTATTACATGAAAATAACACCATATATTGGAGTGACTTCCTCAGAACTCATAATCTCAGCCACAACGTTTTGTTGAAGAAAGTACCGGAGAAAATCAACCCAGATATGATAATGAATCACTATGACGGCAGACGGGGTAAGGTCTAATATTTAACCTTTAGCTCAAACGATTGTTGTTTGACTTTGTGAATGTTTGGGAACTGATGTTTATGCTACATTATACTGGAATAATGTTTGACCAAACTTGGAATTTTGTATTTGTAGTACAAAACTTTTAGCTACTTAGATGGTATTTGGAACATGAGACAATTTGTGATATTGCTTTGTAGAAAATAACTATTACAGATTTGATATTATAGGATTGCCTGGAAAATTAGAGAATGTATCAGCATTTAATTCTTTTTAATAATCTGATAGGTAAAGTCGAGCATTAGTATATTTGAGGAGCAGACTGGGTAAGTATCTCCACCTGACAGAATAACGCCTCCAGAATTAAATATAATGTTCCTGCGCGCGAGTAACGTCGCAGGAGCTAATCGGGAGAGTAGGGAAGGGTCTGAAATATGTCAGTGATACCCAGAGCGCGGACCCTTACGATACTTACTCCTGGAAGAGGGAGGCCATGAGGCGGGCTTTCATATATTTATTTGCCGACTTTATTGTATAAAATTCAAGTTTAGGTAATGTTTCATTTAATTTAGGAATGACATGGACTTTATATCCTAAGCTGAATGTCATATATACGTATCTATCCGAAGTGGCTGCAAAGAATCCAACTATATGTACACTATCAGTTATTGGAAAGACTGCTCACAGAAAGGATATAAAGGTAAGTTAATCTTACCCTTACCGCTAAACCAGCAATTGAAGATACTCTAAGGAAAAGCTCATAGATTTTTTTTGATCCGTGAGGTAGTTATCCCACCTATCCTTTCTGACTTGCAGTTAGCATGCTCGTACAGAATGCCGCAGCCGTATACCTTACTATTTTATTCTTGTATGCATTTAAAGTCGCTAGGGGAATCACGTAACTTTTTTGCAATCAGGTTCAATAAATTCTTGATTGAAAGTGGTTAAATATAGCGGTCTTCTGATATTTTTTTTACGTTTTGGTAACTTTATATTCTAACAGTGTTTCATTGCTCATAGAAACATTTTCAACATTATAAAATGATTGAAATTAATTGAAACTGATTCCAACAAAGTTACATGTTTGCCTCAATGAGATCATTGGAATGATGGGTCGATAATATGTGAGTGATACCCCGGTCAGACAGAACAGCGGCTAAAAGATTGTTATTGTTCTGAGATACCTCGTATTGCGTCCTCATGTAACTGTCACCGCTTATCACCAGGACGTATATTTGTTTGCCGAGTTCGTATAATAAAAAAAAATATATTGTGGTGGTCAATAATTTTATTTCAGATGTTAAAAGTTCGCAACAATAATATGAAAAGAAATACGCCAATATTGATTGATGCTGGCATATATGGACGAGATTGGACAGCTGTCATGTCAGTGCTGCACTTAATTGAACGTATTGTTTGGAATTTTACGAAGCAACCTGAACATATTCAGACAAAAGAGTGGTATAAGATATATTTTTAATATCAAAGTCACATAGTTTATAAAAGTTCTCTGCCAAACTGTGAAACAGCTGCCGGCTGTTGCTCACACTTTATTTTTTATTTTTTTTGCATAGCTTGGTGGTAGTGACGAATGTTACGGGTTAGAATCTTACTTACTTAGGCTTGA
This sequence comes from Tethea ocularis, assembly GCA_963555595.1. Classification (NCBI taxonomy): domain Eukaryota; kingdom Metazoa; phylum Arthropoda; class Insecta; order Lepidoptera; family Drepanidae; genus Tethea; species Tethea ocularis. The sequence goes on from OY741975.1 coordinate 5,696,524, forward strand.
ACTTTCGCTGAAAGAAAAGATCGTGAGGACACTGTGGTAGGAAACTTTGTAGTACCCGCCTGGTTGGCTACCACCCTCAAGTTCAAAATATATCGTTAAGCGCCTACCGATTCCTACTAGCTGCATTTGAGAGCCAGTTCCCTTCTAGGCACACATGGTAAACCAAAATTTATTGCCAGCGAAGAATAAACAATTGATGTATTTTCAGGAACTTTATCCCAGTCCTCAATCCAGATGGCTACGAATACTCTATGAGCACAGATCACTCGTGGAGAAAGAATAGACGTAGATTGAGTGGTGGATGTTACGGCGTCGATATCAATAGGAATTTTGAGTAAGTTAGTGTGTGAAAATGTATTAAGTATAACAAGAAAGCTGCATGCTGAAAAACCCTTACTTTGGGCTTTGTTGGTCCTAGAGATATAAAATTTGTAATTTTGTACTGTGAAATGTAGGCATACACTAAAAAATATTAAAGACAAGGAGCAATCATTAAAATTTTACAAACTAACTTTTAACAAAAAGAGCTCCTTTTGTTAGATGTTATTTATTTTAAAATTTTCAGTTTTTTGTCCTTTTTGCCCTTTTTTGCCATTTCCGTCAACAGATCCTGAGACTTGCTGACAATGAAACCACCTCAGGAGTATACTCTTTCGAATAAAAAAGAATCTTTGAAATCGGTTCACATAATAATATGGCCGAGTAATCGCGTAACAAACATAAAAAAACATACACACAAATTGAGAACCACCTCCTTTTTTGAAGTCGGTAAAAAATTCGTTAAAACCCTCAATTATGTTGAACGCTGCAGAGTTTCGTCGGGGAATTCCAAACATTTTGACCTCGTAACAAATTACAATGTACTGCAAAGTTTGTTTGGCAATTATTTCTGTAGTTGTCGTCTCTCGCCATCTGAATTAAGTGGGGAACACAAATTATATACCTGGGTTGCGGTGGTGAAACTTTGATTGTAATTCTAAAGCCAAGTACAGTAGATACCTATAGTTCGTTAGTGTAAGTTGTCACGGAAACAGTTTTCTTTATATTCAACAACTTGGTATGTAATTTCCTGGAATTAAATGTTTATCTCCGGGTTTCACTTCAGGCCTACCCTAATTTTTATCCAAATTACTTTGGGAATTCAGCCGTAAAGACATAGGATACATGCTAGCTGACAATGTCATTTTGCCTGTATCCTACGTCTTTACGGCTTACGGTCTTTACGGTCCAGACGGGCGACGGCAAAAAGTAAAACTTAACTGTATCCAAGGATTTAATTAGCGAACATTGAATATAGTGTCGTTACACCAATATTCTGCTGCGGAGATAGTATACGGTGAGCCAATGTGGATATCTGATGAAATAGTTCTTTCAACTCAATTTAACTAGCTCACACCACACGATTGTGTCTTACAACTAAGGCACTTATTATATCACAATTGAGATCACAATTTGCAGGACGACATTCTTCGAAAACTGTATTTGAAAAACGGTGTTTACCTTTAGTACCTACTATCATATTCAAGACCTTATAATGCCCTTTGCAGTACAGATAAAACGATAACATTGCAATTAAGCAGAGCAAGGGCGTAGGTACCCAGCTTATGGCACAGTACCAGAGCCCCCCCTAATTTATATCTATTTATGACTAGCTTTCCTACCAGTTTTTATTAGTGATCCTCTATTTTACCCTGTTAGGGAATGAATTTTCACGGATGCCTACATTATTATATGTAGCTATATGTATGTGTATTTTTACATTCATATGTATGCCTAATTTCAGCCCAATCCGTCCAATGGTTTGAGCTGTGCGTTGATAGATCAGTCAGTTTTCAGTCAGACACGTTTTCCTTATATATATATTTTTCATTATTATTATTTGATAAAGTATAACTTTTTTACCAGTTACAAATGGTGTGAGGGTGATATATCAGTTGATATATGTAGCAATAGTTACTGTGGCTCATCTCCGTTCTCGGAACCGGAATCTTTAGCAATCAAAGTAAGTTTATTTTCTTTTTATTTTATAGCAGTTCCTTTTTAGATAACTAATTGAGGTCACAGGCGACCAATTTTCATACAAACCGTCAACTTTACCTTTGGTCAAAATGTTTTTTTTTAATAGCCTTGTATATGTTTCTAGAACGTGATTCAAAGTCATAGATTTTACGCATACGTGTCTGTGCACTCATTTGGAAGCAAGGTGTTGTTTCCATGGTTACCTCACGCGTCTACTCACGACGCACCTATGCACAAAGGAGTTTCTCATGACATGGTTGAAGTAAGTTGAATTTTGTGGTAAATCACACAATATGCTTGTAGTAAATCCATAATCTGTATGACCCTATTTTTCGAGGCTACAAGTACCATCATTGGCAACATCGACCACAAAAAAACATGCCGCGGGCAGATAGCTAGTAGATGAGAAAAATAAACAAAAGAATTAGTTACATTATTACACTTTTCGAATAGAAGTAGGCACTACTGAATTTAGATGAGATCACAAAGTACCACTTAGTAACAAACTCAATGTTGATCGGATAAAATCAAGCCGACAGACGAACTAGGCTATAACCGATATTTAAAATAAATAAATTTAAATTTGTGTTCTTTCTTTTATAAGTCTATTGTCACTTATAGGCCATGCGCAAGGTAAACGGAGAGAACTTCAGACCTGGGCACATAAATGACCCTGGTTTGCTCAGTGGTACGGGTACATCTATGCATTGGTCGTATTTCGTACAGAATATCGCAAATTCATATGTCATTGAAACCAGAGGGGACTACTTTTTGGACTCTGAACATTTGGTTATTGCAGCCAAAGAAGTCAGAGCAGGGATAATGAGATTGGCTGAATATATATACTAGAAAGAGAAACAGAGCAAACTACGTTGCAAATTAAACTAATACCTACACTTTATTAGACTTTTTTATTCAAATATCTATGCAATGTAAGTACCCGGATGAACGATGACCGGCTTTTTTTTGGTTAATTAATGTTTTCTAGGAGACCTAGCTAGACCGATTTATCGCCCCGAAAACCCCTGCCCCTGGTTGTTCAGCAAGACAAATCCAACATAACTCAAACTCAGATTTATTTTAAAAATGTTGTATTTAACATATTGTGCAAATTAACATAAAGCTATGAAGAGCCAATCACGTGTCAAGAATAAATAAATTGCTAATTGAAATTTCAATTTGCCTGGTGACATTATCAAGATAAAGCATTCATTTCTGTATTGTGTTTTTGAATTTAAATCACGTACTAAATTAACATTTTCTGATGGGATTTGATGGCGGTAAATTACAAAACGTTAATCAGACACCGATTATTAGCATTCTATGATGTCTTGGATCTCCGCCATGATTTTTTAAATGGTCATAATTCTACATTTTCTAGAGTCTATCGTATTTTGCTCACCATGCGACGACTCAGAATTGAAAATTATTCATTTTTTCATTTTTTATTTATTCGCCATGATAATAAATAAGTTTTTTGTTATTTAATATGTTTGAAAAAATAAGTAGGTAAGTACATACTCAAAATGGAATTATTATAATGAATGCTTTATTTCTGGATGAAAAGTATGTGCTAATCCAGAACATATTCTATTCTATTCCGCCGTTTATGTGTAATATATTTTTTTAATAAATTAATTAATTTTATTGTTTTAGTTTTAGTGTTTTTACTTTTAATTTTAGTTTGATTGTATAATATTTAGTTAAGTTTTATTGATGATTGATGACATGTAAATTATTTCTTGTATATATTAAATATATCTATAATTTAAAAAAAAATATGTGTACCTACTTGAGTAACAAACATCCAAACTTTCACATTTAAAAAAATTGTAAAATGATAATAGACTTTAAAATATACACCAACACAGCAATATTCAGTTAGACACTTTAATGCTTGTTCTGAACTCTTATATCTTAGGATCCGTCCCCAATATTGTTCATTAATATTTTACAACATAAAAGCAATTGAGAACTTTTGTCGATAACGAACATTTTTCAAAGACACTTCACAGACTATAGCGATCCTTTAAAAAGTTCTTCACAACTTTTAACAGACGTAAGCTGCTTTGGTTTATTTTACACAAATCTATACTAATATTATAAAGAGGAAAGATTTGTTTGTTTGTTTGTTTGTAATGAATAGGCTCCGAAACTACTGGACCGATTTCAAAAATTCTTTCACCTTTGGAAAGCTACATTATCCCCGAGTAACATAGGCTATATTATATTAAAAAGAAAATTAGGGATCCTTACTAAAACTCCAATAATGTAACATAAGGTGTAAAAAAATGACTTACGTCGCGTGCGCTGCGAAAACTATTGATGATAGAACAAAATCATTTACTACGACTTTGCAGAACTCATCATTATCTACAAAAAGTGTCGCGACAGCATATGTCTAAATATTATAGTTATGTCACAGTAAGCAATTTTCTATTCTAAAATATTAATTTATATATGCCGCCTCTTGAAAAGGCTCTTCATTTGTACCTTGGTATTAATCCTCATCAAAATAAATTACTTTATATTCAAGACGGCTTTAATACCTTTTTATAACTTTTTGAATTATTCAATTCGGACATTTCATTCGGAAGATATCACGAGTTTAAAAATGCAAGTATTAGAAAAAAGTCGCGTGGTTGTCGCTCACCGCGCTCAGCTAGCCAGCATGCGATGTAGGCTCCATGTAAGCGTCACTGGGGTACGGGGGGGAGTCAATGTAATGTTTCAATTAAATCCGCTCAGCCGTTTTAAAATTAACACCAATTTGTGAGTTTTGGGGGTTTCTTTAAATTTATAATCCCTACTAATATTATAAATGCGAAAGAACTTTGTCTGTCTGTCTGTTACGCTTTCCCGCTTAAACCTCGCAACCGATCGCGATGAAATTTGGCACGCAGATAGTATATGTTATGGAGAAGAACATAGGCTACTTTTTATCCCGGGAAATCATGAACCTCGGGAACGCGGGTGAAACCGCGGGGGACAGCTAGTAATTAATATTTTGAAATCGAAGGTTTTTAAATTATTTAGAACATATCATGAATAAATCTTCGATCTGAACTGATAGTAAGTGTCAGGCTTGAAATACTTCTTCACATATAACTACATAGATATTTCCACATGGTAACACAGATCAAATTATCCTTTTCTTATCTTCTATATTTAAGAGCCTGGCTCTTGTCGGTGTAGCCTCCTCCACTTCTCCCTGTAGACCGCTGATTCCTGAACCTCCCTATACGACACGATGTCCACTTTTGCCTTCACTTGGTCTATATAGTTCAGTCTGGGTCTTCCTCTTCCTCTCTTTCCTTCTATCTTTCCTTCTATGATGTTTTTTATTAGTTCGTCGTGACGTATAAGGTGGCCAAACATCTTTCCTCTTCTATTTTCTATCGTCTCTAATAAGGTTCTTGTCTCTTTGACCCGTTTTAACACTTCCTCGCTGGTCACTCTCTCGGTCCAGCTAATCTTCTCCATTCTCCTCCAACACCACACATTCAAAAGCCTCCAGTCTTTCCCTGTCTCCCTTTTCTTATACACAAAATATTTGTCTTTGTCACTATCTGTTTGTCATTCTTTCAGGCAGCAACGGATTGATATGATTTTTGGCACAGATACTCAGAATAACATAAGCTCCTTTATGTCCTGGGAACGCGGGGCAAAACTTAGTATTGTTACATTTTAAAGAGATGTGCCTTTCAAACATTTACCACAATTTTCTTAGTTCTATTCACTAAACTATTTTATTTAGTTACGGACGCAGCGCACAAGTTTAACTTTACAAATAAGATTACTCTAATTGAAGTAGAAATGTTGGGACATTTTAAGTTGCAGCTATTGCTCTGGTTAATGCTGGAAGCCTTTACTTGGAATTTTTCTAGCTTTAGTTATACTTGTTCTTTCGTCACTAAATGGAGAATGTTATACGAGTTCGACGTCTCCTTATGGAATGAACTTAACTAATATTATAAAAGCGTAAGAGTATGCGTTTGTCCTGCTTTCAGGCAGCTTCTTTTTTGCATAGAAATAAGTAACATAGACTACTTTCGCGGGAGCGCGGGTTAAACCGCGCGGGGTGGAAACTAATAAAATTTTAAAATCAGGGACAATGAAATGTCATTGACTTGAAGTGATTTAGTTTTTTCTTTTTGAAGTATGTTTAAGTTGGGTTAGTGACACGGGACTCCTAACACTAGAAGAAGTAGTGTACCTACAATGGAAAATACCTACTTATATCCAGTATAGGTTCAATATGCATAGTCTGAATGAAGTCAATTAACGTTCACCGAGTTTGAATTTCACCATCTAAATTTGAATTCCATTCCATAAATGAAACATGTATTTATTTAGACAGAAACTGGATATTATGACATAAATATTACATAAATTAATTACTACTTACCTGTTACCAGAGATTTTAACTTAGGTATACAAAGTTTCTAAGGCTTTCGAGCTCCTGAGCTAACAGGGACAACATCATTTGCAGCTCATATAAAATACCTGTATTAAATAGATGATTAAAAATTTGTCTTATGTAACACCTAATACCGTATAATCTATGTCTCGTGTAACGTGTAGATTGATGCGTCATATGTAGGTACGCTATGTGTTTATTGTTTATGCTAACATGATCCCTGACGTCATGTATTATTACCCCGCTGCTGAATAGTTTTAATGATATCACGGGCGGAGATGAGGGTCTGGATATAATGGTCGCAAATACAATGTGTACTATCACAACATATCCAGGAGTCAAGTAAACCATTCATAGTGATGTCTGAAATACAATGGGAGTATGTACACACGATCACAGATCAAGCTACACACTGCGGCACCTTATGCGATTGTAATAGGCGCTATTTTGCAACAAAAATGTGTAGCTTGATCTGTGGCCGTGTGTATCTATATAGAAATATGGATTGAATTATTTGTAATGGTAATAAAAGGTAATTAAAATATGCTCTTAATTAGTTGGTTTATTTTAAAATAAATAATCTATATACTAATAATAAAGCTGAAGAGTTAGTTTGTTTGTTTGAAAGCGCTAATTTCCGGAGTTACTGATCCTATTTGGTCCTATCCTAAAAATTATTTCACTGGGTAATAGATAGCTATATTATCCGTGGAGGTTATAGGCTACTTTTTATCCCAGGAACGTGGGTGAAACCGCGGGGAATAGCTCAAAATCATCACTCATTTATTCTGTTTAGGTCCTAATAAGGCACTTACGAATGTCAACAGTTACAGTTTTACAATAGACTCTACCACCGGTCCGGAATACACTTAACAGCTAGTGTTTATATAATGAACTTACATTTGTAACCAAGTAATAAAATTATAATTTAGCTCTATATAATCCTAATACAGACTCTACTTCATAATATAAAACAATGAATTTATTATACCAATACGTTGTGTTTGACTAATCTTATTTATTCTTTTGTGAGAAAACTAGTGGAATTTTCCAATAAAAAAGCACTGCATAGCGATTGCGGTTCTACCCCCCGCCCTCCCGCATTCGCGCGATGTGGCGGGTTGGCAGAATTGAGCGGGGGCCTTACGGGGGCCCTCCGTTTGTCAATCAATCATTCCCGATTGAAATTTTCCGCCGCGTTTGTTTTTCTGTTATGTGTGAAATGTGAATACAGTTCAAATATTCAATTATTTCTGCTTATTTACAACAAACAATAATTATTATTACAACTAAAAAAGAGAATTAAGAACATTATCATGTTTTTAATTTTGTGAGGTTCATCATCATCATGTCAGCCGAAAGACGTCCACTGCTGGACAAAGGCCTCCTCCAAGGATCTGCACGATGGCCGGTTTTGCGCTACCCGCATCCAGCGGTTTCTCGCGACCCTCACAAGATCGTCGGTCCACCTTGTGGGGGGCCTTCCCACGCTGCGAGGTTAATAACTCCTTATTATAGGATAATTGCAGAATTATACACGTACATACATATGTACTTAGGTACAGGTTTAAATTTGTGGAAGCAAGTAGTCATAACGCATTTCAAGGTAGAGCTACTTCTTCTAAAACTCTAGGTCAGTAGGCTTTATTTTACATGATCTCAAAGTTAGACCAAAATAACACTAAAAACTGGTAAAAATGCTAGATTATACAAACATGTTTATAACATACAAACATGGTTTTATAATCATGTTTGTAACATGATAAAACCATGACATACGCATAGACTGGTTCAAAAATTTAAAGTCACTCAGCAAGCTATGGAAAGAGCTATGCTCGGGGTTTCTTTGAAGGATAAAATCCGAAATGTGATTATCAGACAAAGAACTAAAGTAACCGAATACTCGTACCGTAACATAGCTCACCGAATTAGCAAGTTGAAGTGGCAATGGGCCGGTCACGTCTGCCGAAGAACGGACGGTCGATGGAGCAGACGAGTGTTAGAGTGGAGACCGCGTCTTGGCAAGCGTAGTGTGGGACGCCCTGCAGCACGATGGACTGACGACCTTAAAAAGGTAGCCGGACTGGGCTGGATGCGGGTGGCTGAGAATAGAAAGGTGTGGCGCGCTATGGGAGAGGCCTATGTCCATCAGTGGACTCAAAATGGCTGATGATGATGACAAACATGAGGAACGAACGATACCCAAAAATTTCACCAACTTAAAGTATATAGGTTTTGAAAGAAAATTTACATAATACCTTATTATAATATTTACAACTAGTGCTATAGCTTGCACATAGGGCTTGCGTCGTCAATATACTTGTAGGTATAAAGCGAGTGGAACACAAAAAGATTTCACGTGTTCCGTACATATGTTTTTTAAGGTCAGTTATTTCCAACCCGTGCATCAGCTTTGTGCGGTTCACAATAGTTTGTTTTCGATTTCGTATGTCATTGCAGGTTGGCTGCGAGGCCTGCGAATAATCGAAAACAAAGCCACCCTCGCTCGGATTCCCTATAAAATAACAAAGACTTGAAGGTTGTAGTTACTAAGGGTGTCAACCTTAACTACCATTTCATAAAGTGAATTTAAAAGTTCAAAATGTTTACTGTAAATTGAATATATTAATGACTTTATTAATATGTGTAGTGGTGATAATGTTTGACATTTTCACTGACAAGGTTTACCTTATGATGTGCCTTATGACACTCGGGATGACATAAATAAAGATTCTTTATAATCGATTGAAGCATTTAAAAGTTATGTTGGAATAGAGAAAGTACCTATATAAATACATTATATAAATTAATAGTATTAGGTACAATGGTGCTAATTCTGTTGTTTACGAAATTAACTAATATTAGACAAGTCACCTCTCTTTCATTTTAACCTTATTGACAAAAGATAGAACATTTTTAATGCTGTCAGTTTAATCCATACCGTCGTAATGTACGGGTGAATAGTCGTGACAAATAAAGATCGCGCTTAAATTCACGTTGAAATGTGTGATCGGATTAAACTGACAGAACTAAAATATCTTGCATCCCTTTCTTATATTTTCTATTAGAAAGAGATATAGTGAGATTAAATTTATTTTAGTTCGTAAACAACAGAATCGGCACCATTGTCTTGTTCACGCAGTAGTGGTAAAAAACGCTCATGATGTATTGAGTTGTATTGTAGTTATCTAACTGTATTATTTATTTTATTATCGTATTAATATTATAAATGCGAAAGTTTGTGAGTGAGTAAGTTTGATACTTTTTCACGCTCAAACGGCTGGAGCAATTGTGATGAAATTTGGTATGGAGGTATATGACACCCTGGACATATAGGCTACTTAACCCTCGGGAAATTATTAAAATTATTAGAAAAATAATTCTATATTTATAATAGTGAAAATGTAGTGAGTTTTGTTCAAATAGTATCGCTGTGAGCGAATGTGGATAGAATGCATCTCCGAGGCCGTGTCAAACCCAACCAAGCGGTGAGAAAAGATACGGGGAGATAATAGTTTTATTTTGTGCTGAAATGTTTACTTTCCTGGAGGTAGTCATACAAAAAGGTTGTTTGTAACATTATATCAACATCTATGTGTCAATTTATATGTTTTGATCTTACTGAAGTAAATCTTTTATTATTTTTGATTTTAAATTTTAAACTTTTCGTTTCTAATCGTTACAAATATTTTAGTATTTTCACAAAGTAAAGTACACCGTATAACATATAGGGTGTGATCAATTTGTTATGTTAAGATAACCTCCTGTAATATTGTTTCCGAATTAAATTGTCTGTAAAAATTACTAAGATTTAATGAAGACTAGATTTTTGGTTTCTCCCCTATTAGTGCGTACGAAGGTCTATTTAAATAAAATAATTTTCATTCATAGTTAGATATTCAGTCATAGCAAATAATAACCTTTTAAACAATACATTCCATCAATAAAAATAAGTTAAAGCTACATGGTACCCGACCACCTAATCCCGGGACAGCAGCGTTTAGTTCTCCCGCACTATTTGCAGAGCGGGAGTCGCGGGATTACACGTTCTTTAGTGCCCACTGCACTACGGCAGTGTTGTAACTTTTTTATCCCCGAATATGTTAATACTAATCTTATATACCTACTTATGTATTAGAACGAATATTGATGCATTGTGTGTTGTTAACATCAAACACTAAGTAGATATAGAGTTTTTTTTTTCCTTAGGATTTGCAGCTGCAGAGAATTATTTTACTATATGAGGTCAGATTTATTTATGAGGATAGCAAAAGATTAACAAATTTATATAGGACTAGCTGTTCTCCGCGGTTTCACTCGCATTCCCGATATAAAAAGTAGCCTATATATATAACCTTCGGGGATAACGTAGCTACCTATTAATGAAATAATTTTTCGAATTGGACCAGTAACTCCGGAGATTAGCGCGTTCAAACAAACAAACTCTTCAGCTTTATTATTAGTACCTATAGACCCAAAGTACTATAGATTATTAGTACCTAGAGATTCTTATTATCTACTATAGATAGCATACTTATATACGGCATAGCCGCACCGCATAAAATAAACAGTGACAAAACTCTGTAACAAAATTTGTGAAGCATTATATATTATTTAAAGCTTTATTTAGATACATAATAAAGTCAATATTGGTTCAACTTATTCTGTATTAGTTTCACGCCGAAGTAGTATCGATAAAAGGAGCGATCAAGTTTAAAATTAGAATTTAAAAGCGCAACTTTTGAGGAATATTTTTAAAATTCAAATTTTCAGGTACTGAAACTCTGAAAGGTGAAGCAACAAAGCAGCCTCGGTATGCACCGGAGTCGGAAGCGGCCTTAGCGCTGACGTTTAGGGTTGTCAATATGTATTATTAATTATCATTTTAAAAATTATAATAAAAATTAGGTTGTCGTTACTCAGACATACAAATGGCCAAGTCTTATAAAGTAGGGTTTGAATAATTTTGTAAAATCGTAATGGTCAATAAAAAGCTATATAAAAACGACAATCGCTATAAATATTTAATTAAAGTCATGTCTACTAAATTAGGTATTATGTAATGAGTTGTTTTGTTCGATAAAAGATTTTATATCAAAATTAATAGGAAATACATGTAATAATTAATTAAATATGGGGATCATATCTCCCATTATGCGTATAGATCATTAATAATGTAAAACATAAGCCTATTTGAATGGTAAGCTAATTAGATAGAATATTCCCTCCATTTGAAGGATTAATTATTTAGCTCCAAGCACAAGGATACTCCAAATTTTACTTACAAAGTTAATATCAAATTAATGTGTAACTTGGAAACTTTGCTAGTTACTTAACTGTCTTAATTATGTATTGTTAATTAACACTGATTATATTTTAAAGAATCTTTTGAAGTTAAAATTATATTATAATTAATTGTAAACAAAGTTTAGAAATTTTGTTGAAATTTTCGTTACACATAATTATAATTATCGCAACATTATGCTTAAATTACATTTATATGTATTGTATTCTCTTTAACTAAACTTTAGAGTAAATATCTGAAAGTAATTGTAATTTACCTGAAGCAAAATGATTTTTTTTTCTTGACATGTTTTTTATGGGACCAATAAATCCAAAACCTGCTACTGGTATTTTCAAGCAAATACCTATATTTTGATCGCACTCGTCCAAACCTTTTTGGAAAGCTTTCGCTCCTCGGTGCTAACATTGTTCCCAAGAGATCTTAATTTTTCTTAAGGTAGAACAACACCTTGTATTAGATTTATGGTCTTACGTACCGAGGTACGTGTTAAATAAATTTCATCACTATTGCTTGTTGCGTAGAGCTATTAAACAGTAACAAATAAATTCACTTTCATATTTATAATATTACTTAGGATTAAAATTAACAAATGAAATAAATTACAAAATAAATTAAAAGTGGCAACCCTAAATGCGTCAATTTTATCAACAGCAGAGGCGCACAATGAGCCATTATAGCAGGAAGAACTTCTACATTCACTTCCGCTTTAAAAATACCGCCTCCGTGTGCGACTACCCTTTGTGCGACATAATTGTTTTTATATTATTCACAACTTTATAACCAAATACAAAAAAATGAACCCATTATTTTCAACCTTTTGTTTTTTCTTAAGGTATTAACTTGAACGGAAATTAACATACAGGTAGGTACCACCAACTTAGTTGTGAAACTGTACGCATATAATAAAATAACTTTAACGTTCCAACTTTTTGAATAAAAAATACAACAGTTCTATTAAACTTTGTTTTGCATGCGCTAAGAAAGGATTATTGAAAATTCAATTCCTAAAGAGGTAAATTAGGAGATCGCGGGAATCTTCAGGTTATATTAAATGTATTTCAGATTCAAAGTTAATTTTCATCAACAATTTTTTTTAGACTTTGCACCAGTTTGGAGACGAATTTTTTTGGCGCCACAAAGTTAAAAAATATCTTTTATCATATTTAATAATCTTTTTTTTGTATTAAATACGTACCTGGTATACCTTCACCTTTGACATTGCAAGTTACATTCGAAATTCAATTCCATTCAATACTAGTTCTAATATCATTAAACTGCGACCACGCTATCACGCTCTGCGGAGTAATTCGATTGGTTTTGATTATAATGAAGGCATTATCCTCCATTTAGTTAACTAGTATATTCTCTACTGATATATGGATTGTATAGTTAATTCGATTGTAGGTAAATTCTACAGTGATTTATGTTTATGTTACCGGAAATGTATGAAATATAGGAATTGTATACAATTCCTATGTATTTCCCCTAGGAAATTATAACAATAATGATACTTGGAAATATATAGAAACTATTGAAAAAAATAGGTTGGGGTTATTTTTATTATTTTGCATAGAATAGCAAGTAAGTATTCGCACAAAAGTACCTTTCACTTACAACCCCCCAAATACCGCTATCCTTACAAATATACCGAATGTAGTACTCCGATAGATATTTAGGAAATGTATGGATTTCCTAGGAAATGTATACAGGATTAGATACTTTTCCGTTAACATTTATAAAAAGTGAGTACAAGTGACTAACAAATTTACTTTCCCCAAAACCTATAAAAGTGTTTAGGAAACAAAATTGTAAAAAAGAGAAATAAATTATTGGTAGGATTTTTTTTTTCTCAAAAGTATCGTGTTCAATTTTTACTAGTAATACGGTTAGCAAGTGACGTATTCATATTTGATGAATAGTAATATTATTATTTTTGAATTAGGTTTTTAACGTTTCTACGAGTTGCACAAGCTTGATTTCACCTCCAGTATGTATGGCGTATGGTAATGCAAGTTTCACCCAATTTCCCGTCAGAGATAAAAAGTAGCCCATGTCATTCTCCGGCCCATTAAACATTATGCAAAAAGCTTATCAATGCGTGAAAGAATGACCAACTACACTATCGCATCATAATATCAAGTACATAACGATACAATATTATTATTTAAAACAATTTTACCTACCAGTCCGTCAACAACTGCGATTGCAAAATTCCTACAATTTTATTGAAACTCAAAGTTAAAGTGTTTTCACAAGTAATGGTACCTTAAATCTTGTCATTGATCCTTAAATTGATTCATATCTCTCGGTGAATAGAGTCCAAGTTATATTGGTTTTGTACAAAATGCTTTGAAAGCAGTATTTCCCGACTCATTTATCATCGCTATGCACACGTCACTACCAGTGTCGCCGATTATGACAGGATTCACTTAATTTTCACTTCAGAGAAGTGGGAGTGTTTTATGACATGGCATTGTAGTTGTGACTGTACTTAAGGTAGGTCTTTAGAAATCCGTTACAGGTAGGTACTCTGTGGATTCTCCAATTAATTAGTACTGGATGTTCTGTAACAGATTCTACTAATATTTGCTCTACTCGTGTGTACATACAATTAAGTAATAACTGACTATTGAAATTATTATTCTATTATTTGCTACCGTTAGGTTTGCAGTGTATAGTGTAACATAAAATAAGGAATGCAAATAAATTAAGTGTAGAATATTCAGATCCCTTGTTTGTTAACTATCAAAATTTAAAACAATTTTGATTTTTATTTACGTACATCAAAACATTTTAGAATTGGACTAGTAACTCCGGAGAAAACTACATCCGAACTTAGAAACTTTACTTCTTTATCTATATCAATCCATACTAATAATCTATCTATCTATATACTAATAATAAAGTTGAAGAGTTTGTTTGTTTGTATTTTTTTTTTTTTTTTTTTTGAAAGGACTAAGTTGGTAGCCTCAGATGGCTGCAACAACCTTACCGGACAAATCGGCGAGCGCAGAGGGCTCTCAGCCGGGTAAATATTTAGGTAACAACGCCTGAGGGCACCCCCGAATGGGGTAAGAACCTCGGCTCAGGGCGTTACCGGGGGAGGGGGAGGACTTTTGTTTGTTTGAACGCGCTAATCTCCGGAGTTATTGGTTCAATTCGAAAAAATCTTTCAGTAATAGGAAGCTACATTATCCCCGAAGGTTACTTTTTATCCCGGTCACCTAGCTGATAACGTATAAAAATTACATTTAGGATAGAGTAGACAAATACTGGTCTTCAAAAACATATTACTCTTAATTACTTATTCCATTAATTAGAACAGACAAGATGGGTACTAATTAAGACATTACGTGCAGCATAACAAAACAATTTGTGCTTCATAGGAATCACGTTCTTGTAACCGTAGCCTTTAGCCAGATCATGTATTATAATATAATGTATAAGATTATCATTATAATAACCTAGGAATTGTAGATATTATTATATGGAAGGGAAGCTTATCATGTGCCATAAATAATGGTAAGCTAGCTGGATCTTTGGTACATTATTTTCGGATAGAAGCCTTTTCCAATATTTGGCACAATGAAATGAATGGACCCATTCATCTGGTCAACTATAATTTAATATCTAGGTATAAGATAAGAATAAGTGCTTTAGCGATGAATTATTATGTAGAGCTGTAGGTAGGTTTATTTAAAAAAAACTTGTCAGCGCCTAAAATAGCATAATATATCTACGTATCAAAAAATACTAAATATTCCTACGTAAGTGACACTCCTTTCCGCCAATTTATTGTCACCCGCAACGTTGGTTACACACACATATACAGGCTAGCGTTCTATTCGTAGTAGTAGAATCTACTAAATTATTTCGTTTGTATGAAGAGTCGGGCACTACTCTTATTTAAATAAATATTCAGCGTCATTCCTCGGAGATAAATTTAAACTATGCAATCTCAACTTATTTAAGACTCTAGTGATACGACTTACGAATTTAAACAAGAAATACCCGATATAAATTGATTGCATGTTACCTTTATATAAGAAATTGATTTTCATGCCTACCTATTGATATTAACAAATTTGTATCATTTTTATATGCTATTTACCAGTATCGTAGAAAGAGGCCTTTCCTAGTACTGCGACGTTATCCAGAGTGGTACTTAGGTTAAGTTTATTGAACTATTTTTGATAAATATAAATAATGTTATATCTAAAACTCAAGGTAAAAAGTAAGTCAAAAGAAATACCTATTCAGAACTAAAAAACATGTGACCCACGTACAGTTAAGTCTGAACAAGCTCTCGTACTAAGTAACTTCGCTACCTCAAGTGTAAAGTTCCACTAAGTAATGTGTCGCGAGAAAACTCCACGGAATGATGTTCCAAGTATTACTTAGATGCACAGAAGGTATACTTCCTTCAAACACTGAAACTCGGTAAGGCAATCTCTTTGCACTTACACTTTGTGTTCGCTATAATCATTATCATTTGAGACAAATCTGAAGATAGATCCGTAGATAATGATAATAAAAAAAAAAAAATTAAAACTGTTAGGACTAATTCGTTTTTTTTTTATTTTAACTTGGTCACGACTACTAAATGACATTGGCGTAGACTAATTACTTGTTAAATAATTTACTTGTCTTCTATCCTTTTTCAATTTTGTTTGTAAGAAAGAGAGGTGACATGACTAAAATTAGTTTAGTTTGTAAACAACAGAATTGGCACCATTGTAAAATTAATTTTAGAGTAGATTTTCCTTTAGTAGATTGAAGGATAAGTTGTTGATTAAGGAGAAAACCTATCTGTATCTATCTTATCTTTTTGCACCTCAAGATAGGATCTGTTTTAAGCTTGGATGGAAACAACATCTTATGTAACAACAAACTAACATCAAGTGCAACAACAACGCATTTTCTAGTTCGAAAGTTGTTTCATATTCTTGTGTCAAAGAGTTACAGGTTTATTAACCAACCAACTGTTAATTACCTATTGCTTTTATGACCCACTATATGTCTCTGGCTAATAATCAAAATGAGAAAGTGAGTTTGTTACTATCTCGGCAAAAGCATCAAGATGAAATTTGGTACACATGCAGAAAGCTTATGGCATAGAGAAAAATTGGCTACTTTTTACCGCGGGGAATAGCTAGTACACTATAAAGTAATATGCCTATAAGTAAACTAACTATTAACATAACTAGCTTCCGCCCCGTGGAATTTTGTTTTCCCGGGATAAAAAGCAGCCTGTATGTTATTCCAGGGTATGATCTATCTATGTCAAAATTAAAATCAAAACTCATTATTCAGTTTAGGCCCTAATAAGGCACTTATAAATGTCAACAGTTACAGTTTTACAATAGACTCTACTACCAATATGTAGTATGTGCCAAGTTTCATCCATATCCGTGCAGTAGTTTTTACGTGAAAGAGTAACAAACATTCATCCATACTCACAAATATTAGCATTTATAATATAAGTAGGATAATCCCAGTCGTGTGCGCGTAGGTATTTAAGTTTTACCCCCATGCTCGTTTTTGTTTTTGAAAGGACTAAAGTTGGTAGGCTGCTCCAACCTTACCGGACAATCGGCGAGCGCAGAGGGCTCTCAGCCGGGTAACATTTAGGTAACCATGCCTGAGGGCACCCCCGAGTGGGGTACGAACCTCAGCTCAGGGCGTTACCGGGGGAAGGGGAGGACTTAGTAAGAGTTACGACTAATTAGGGGCGGTCGGATTACTAATGGCAGCTCGGGCCGCTTGAACGGGACGAGACTGAGTGGGACGTCGCGGCGGTCCTCGCCGTCGAGGACGGTAGAGTAATCGGTTTTGAACCCTATGCTCGTCTTTTACCGTACTACGGCAAGCAACACTTATAATACACATTATATTTATATTAAAAATACCAAAAAAATATCCGTTACACTCGAATTACGTATATATATATTGTTTTTGTAATATAAAATATATTACTCTTGAATTTCTCAGAATTTTCATTATGGACGTAATTCCCAAACTAGCTTCGTAAATGTGACATTTATATTCGGTTGATAGTTGCTAAAGAAAAAGATAATACGAAAATATACTTATCTAATTCTGTTTGTTAAAAGACATGTTGTTTAATTATAAATGTGAAAGTATGTTTATTGGTTTGTCCTTTTTTCACGCAGCAACGAAGTACTGGATCGACGTGACTTTTGGCCTAGATAGGTTAAGGGCTGGAAAGTAACATTATTTATCACAGGAACGTGGGTAAAACCGCGGGGCGGAAACTAGTTTTTCATATGATGGAGTGATATACTTTGATCGAAAGTGCTATGTATTAAACTATTTGAGTTGTGCAAAAAAAACATGCATTGTATCACAATTCTCCGTATGCATACAAATAAGCTATTTTAATCACCACAATTATATCCCCAGAGAAATATCATTTATGTGTCTCTTTTGTCCATGCGGCTGCTTTCAATGTCTCTCCTCGTAAATCATAAAGATAATTATGATTGAGGATAGGCCTGTTATCATCGATATTATAATTGTGGATTCCTTAGATATCGCTTGATATTTCCATATGTTATTTGTTATGCCACGTATGAGTACGTCACGTTTCTATTTATGATTATTTAACGATTAGATGCAGATACTTATCACGAGATTTTAGTGTAAACAAGCTGTTCGTGTGTAATTTTTTTCTCTTGTGGTCCCTCGTGTCTGAAGATCATGGTCAGCATCAGGGTATGCATCCAAGCAGGATCAGACGAAGCTCCGGAACGCAAAATAGTCCCGTTTTCCGAAACCGCAAATTACGGAGCTCGTCAGACACAAGCGGTGCCTTTTTTTATACTTTTTTTTTTTTACTATGTTTAGGCCTGTGTTTGACCACTATCTCACCGTGGGCAGTGATGATGTGGCCGACGATGGTAAGCACACAAAGCCTAGAAAGGAACTGGCTCTCAAGTGCAGATGTCGGAACACACCGAAAGGTGCTTGGCGATAGATTTTCAACTTGAGGGTGGTAGCCAGCCAGGCGGGTACTACAAAGTACCCTACCATGCCATTTCCACGATGTTTTCCTTCACCGAAAGTAGGTTCACGCTCATTGTAGGTTTCGAACCCGGGACCTTCTACCACTACCACGGAGCTATCATCGCCTTATAAAATACTAAAAATAACAATAATTATAATGAATATTTAATTAATTATATATTTAATTAAGTTGTATTTATTTTAAATGTTAACGTGCTAACTGACGTATATAAACCCATGTCTCGTTTTGAGTAAAAAAATAAATGGCCAGTTTATGCTATACTGAACTCAACGCAAAAAGAATTATTAAAATCGGTTCCCATACAAAAATGTTATGCGTGCACAAACTTAAAATAAAACATAACTGAACTGAGAACCTCATCCTTTTTTTAAGTCGATAAAAACAAGGGTATTTGAGCTAAGTTACCTATTAGCTTAAGTACCAATTAGTTTAATATATTTAACAAAAGACAACTTCAATTCTCAGTATCACCTTCAACTAATGAACAATTCTTTAGAAAATATGTTTGGAGAATTTCTAGGAATTTGATTGACGAATGTTACTTTCACTCGATATAAGCTCTACCAAAGCACCAACCTGTTTCAAAGAAATTGTTTTGTAGTATTACCTACTAGGATCTATAGAAGTAGAAATTATTAATACCAACTCGTGGGTTGCAGAGAAAATAAAATCAATGGCAAATAACGTAAATAAAATCTATTTGAAGCGCAACCTCCGGCAATAAACTCAGTTAAATTGTAAAAAGGGCTGCCGAGATATATTTTTTATAATCCCGCTACCCCAGTTAGCGACTAAAAATAAAATCGCATTCGCATGAACGAACAGTCTACGTTATAAACGGACAGCGTTTTGTAAGTTTAAAATGTAAATAAAGTTAACTTAGACTATTATAAAATAATTTATAATAGTCATCTTGTTCAGTCTAATTTAAGGGCAACGTTTCTATTTGAATATAATCGTGATCATAGAATATAATTACAATATTTAATTCATTAAAGCGCATACATAATAAAGATATCCAATACTAAACACATTCATTAAAATTTGTATTTATTACAATTGCCTGAGTCTTCTTCTCAGTTCAATTGTATTACAAACCGGTGGAAGAGTCATTTGTATTGTCTACGTTCATAAGTGCTTTATCAGGGCTTAATTAGAGCGTATATTAACGAAGTAACCTAAAGAGTATATAATTCTTATGTCCCGTGACCTTTCTACGCATAACTCGCGTCGCCGCCGTCCGCGTCGTTGCGCGCTAATTCATCGCTGCCATACCGCATATGTTTTGCAGTGAATCTTATCTGTCCTTCTATCATTGTATTTTTCACCTTATCTTTCGCACATCTTCTATTTGTTCAATAACTTTTCTTCTGTGTTTGTGTACTGTGGAACTTTTATTTGGCCCTGGACTTAATAGTACGACCACAAGTCAAGTTAAACACTGCGGCACCTTATGCGGTTGCTATTTTGCAACAAAAAGGTGTAGCCTGATCTGTAGCCGTGTGTACTAGAGGTAGGTACTTAGACATTTATTCATCACTAAAAGAGCCCATACTTAAGTCTATAACTTGTAGCACATAAAGAACGTAAAGGCAACTAGCCACTCTGGGGGCTATAAATCAGCGTGCAGATGTAACCAGAGCCTATGGCGTTAATTTATCGTTTACTATAGATTAACTCCGTATTTTACACTAGAATTTCTGCAATGAGACAGTGTATCGACTGCTTTAGCTTTTAACCTTTTTACCATAAAATCTTTGTGATAAATCTATAAATTTGAATGATAGTCATACCTACTCATAATTCAGGACTACATAGGTTGTACTGGTGTACCTACGAAAATATTAGTTTCTTATTTAATAATTCTTGAAGTTCAGACATAATGAATAGACAATGAAAAAATAATAAAGAGTATAATTGAAATTTTTGTGCACGAAAACCTTAAAAAAGATTGTATAATTGGATTGTGTGTGTGTGTGACTCTTTTAAAAAAAGTAGGTGTAGGTATTCAAAACCCAATTACATCAAGAGGTTTGCGTAAAGTTGGCGTAATATTGAAGTTATATCTACCTATTATGAACTATCAGCTTTCAAAACCAAATCGTATTGGTGATAAACATAATTGTAAGGGTAGGCTTCAGAGGCTCGCGGCCGACGACTGACGCGCGCGGCTGACGCCATACAATTTCATAGGTTGACCATGGCCGCCTCGGCCGCGACCCACCAACTTGTACTTTAAGTTTGACAAAAGAGTACAAACAGGTAATGACGTATTGTGTCAAAGTTGCAAATGTTGTAAAGATTTTACAGGTAAGTCTACTATATACTATAATAGTGTTACTGACTAAAGCTTCGGTTCTAGGAAGAGATTGACAAAATAAGGGTTGAAGCTAAAACTTGGGATTGATGGGATTAATGATTTTACACAAATTAGTGACAGTCTCCTACTACTTACTGTTATTTAATTATGTGCTTACAAATATTACGGCGGACGTGATAAGAGTGGGAAATGTGGAGTAATCTGTAATCTATGGTTCGTATTTTAAAACGTAAATCAAATAAATATTACTTACTAGCTGTCCCCGCGGTTTTATCCGCGTTCCCGGCAAAAAAATAGCTTATATGTTATTCCAGGGTATGATCTATCTATGTACCAACCAAGTGTCATCCAAATTCGTTCAGTAGTTTTTAACATCCATAAAAACATTCACATTTATAATATTAGTAGGAAGTAGGATTAATTCTTTTGTAAATATTCCGGTTATCTATCGTCTGCAATATTGGTAATACCTGCCTGTCCTTTTGTTCTTTTCTTAGTAACAGACTTTCTAACAATTATTTTCTTATTGTATCTAAAATCAGAAAATAATTGTTTCTTACATAGATAAGAAATTTTGGAACTTCTTAAGTTCATGTCTTTCTGGTTCGAGATATAACCGTTAGTTTTTGTATAAAAGAGATAGTCCAAGCGTTCGATAGCTCATTACTCTCTGTGCTCTAAACCTTACACGATCTCCAGTTATTTGTGTGTGTGTTTTAAATTGCTGATTAATAATAGAAGTAAATATATTCTCATACTTTTTTAAATATTATGCTACGTCTCATTTACTTTTGATTTTAACTATGTATGTTCGACGTGTTTTGTTCACCATGTTTCTACTTTCGTCTCTAAAATCAAGCCTTTCAATTCTCTGAAGATACTTCAAAAAGTGTTTTTAATGATCCCAGTGATGAAGAAGGTATTGCTTTCAATATAGCATTGAAGGTATTAAGTGTTGGACAAAAAGTGAACACATTGAGGAAAGATCCTATCCCTCACATCTTATTGAAATACTACTGATTGACTAGATATACTCGTAGAAGATATCAATATAGAAAATAATGATTCTGACAGAGAATTGAAAATGTGCAGAAGTACCTACGTGTTTTAATAGTATTGTATAAACACATATAAATCACCAAAATATACCATTGATAGTTTAAGGTGTGATTTGTACAATTGTGAATTTATCATGCTTTTTGAAGACATAGATCTTCAAATTTGGAATTCGTCGTTTGGATTGGCCAGCTCTATGTTTCGACCTCAGTCCCATATAGCATGTCTGGGATATACTGAAGCGACGAGTAAGATCGGTGCAGCCGGATCTGGAGACCATCAGGGAGCTAAAGATTGTGATTACCGAGAAATGGGAACGTTTCTGCAAGAGGGGTTACACTCCATACTAAACTTTATTTTTTTAGTTGTTTATATAAATGACAACTAAAACAACGTGTTTCATTTTTACTTTGCGAACAAGTACACTAAATACTACGCAGCTATGCTTGTTTCCGAAAATGTTTTAATAAAGGTGATGAAAAGAGTCGCTCATTATTTATATTTGTCTCGGTGTAATCATCACCTCATTTCTAGTGGGTTTTTTTTTATATGATTTCAGTACACCATCCTTTTTCATGTATCACCTAGGTTAGGGCTATTTTCCAATGTCTCTCAACTAAAGATTACCTATGAAATACCTAATAATGTCGCTCACGGTTTTATTTTAGAACTGGTTTTTTAATAAGTACCTACTTAAGCTACTTACATGATTTCGAGTCAGATTTACCTTTTAGTCGTGAAAAATAATCTATAAATATCAACAAATAGGTATCAGACCTCCTCCTTTTTGAACTCGGTTAAAAGAAAAGTCCCATAAAATGTGTTCAAATATCGCTAGTACCTATAATATCGCTAGTTTATGACCGGACACTGTATAATGTTGATTTTCTCAAATTTTGTAAAAGATTAAAAAAAATATTATACATACCTATATTTTTTAAATCTTAAATAAGTACTTATAATTATATCTAGAACATATTTTATTTAATCCCTGTGTTTAGTACATGCACATTAAACATTTCTCCTATAATTTTACTTTAAACTAATACTTTATTTATTTTGTGGTTCATTCAATGTTTTTACTCGAATCAATATTATTCAACAATATTATTTTAACCGGACAACTCGGCGACCGTAGCTCACAAAAAGGGCAAGTCAACAAACTATTCAGGAAATAAGTTACCGGAACAAGTTTACGACTGTGCGAGTAAACAAGATGGCTCGCAAAGGGCAGGGCAGACTCCGCAACTAACCGGATAAATGCAATTCCATGTTTGCCTAGCCTAGTGCTACGCAGACACAATGTTTTAACCATTGCCGATTAGTGTTGTAGGTACCTACGCCTGTCCAAACTAAGTATGTATACATGTTTGGAATTTAGTAGGTTTTCATAGTATAATAAATAGTATAAACATTTTTGAATAAAGGATATCAAAATTTGACTAAGGAAGATTTGTGAATACAGAACTGACAAATATAATGAAGAATCTTAATACACAGCGATCATATTCATGTTGATAAGACGTACTTGTTGTACCTCAGGTCGTGGGTTCAATTCCTACCCAGGACAGATATTTGTGTGCATGAACTTGAACTTGAGTCAGTTTGTTTTAGGTCTGGGTGTACTTGATAATTTGGGATCAATAAAAATTAACAATGTGTAAAAATTACCCGGGATTATTAATCATGAAATTTTATTAGGTACAATTTCAATTTTCAACAAATAACTACTTATGTAGGAAGCTTATGTATAATTTGAACATATTTTTTATAATGTTTCATTAAAACTAACATAAAATTTCTTAATCCATTATTTTATTGAAATTTAGGAAAATGGTAATGGGCTGCTAGGTTTCTATAATTGTTTTTTTTAAATCAAAATAGTGCTCTATTACAGCCCACAACCATTTTCTACATTTATATTTTATATATTTTTTTAAAACTTATTTATGTAATGGTAGATGTTAATTTTCTAGATAACTTAGAGAGTTTAGTACAAATTTTTTTTTGGTAGGTAATAGTTTATCTATTTGTATTCATTTTTGTTGCATATAACATAACATTTCATTTAAATGGAAATGTTATTTGTTTCTAAAAATTTAGTTTTTATTACAGTTTCGATATTTATGTGCGTTATAAGTGAAGTTTTAACGTGATCTATTACTCTATCTTATTAGTCGATTATTTTTGTTACACGTGGACATCACTAGTGCAGTGAGTTGTCCCATCGGAGTATTACTTGAGTAGGTAAACTGAGAACGAGGCCACTCGGGAATCTCCATCCCATCATTTCCTGAAATGCGTTCGATATTGGAATAAGAATGTTCTAAAATTGAATTTCAAACGCTCAGTTGTGGAGTCCTCGTTCTATTGGGTGTTGGAATATTGCGTTTAGATATTCAATCTATAATAAATATACTGGCTGTGCTCACTTCAATATACCTAGTATGTGATTTTTGCTGAAATTAATTTAAATGTTTAGTGTTGGATGTAGTTTTAAAGTAAGATCAAATGTATGGTATGTTAGAAAGAGCGAAAGAAAAGAGTAAAAAGAGTTGATGAGCTCTCTCGGCCATCCCCAATCCCCAAATTGAAAAATTAGCTTTTACATTTAAACAGCTCGGAAATTTCCCTTGTTACATATAGATAGATGTTTATGAAATGCTATTCATCGCAATATTTAACGACAAATTACTATAATTACGAGTATATACACTAAAAGCAAATATACAAAAACTCAGTCTTATAGACTGAGTTTTTTTTGAGCTTTGATCACATTATTAATATACAGAAGCCCATTATTATGTATTATATCTGGAAGGCACCTCGTGAATGGAATCTCAATGTTCTACTTACCCCAAGAAACAGTAACAAGAAATTCGCTAAGTGTTACACTTGCATGCACCTTAATGCTTAAGATATAAAGATACATTTCGCACGCTTTTTTATTACTATTAGATGTTTTTATGGTACTTTTACTGAAATACCAATAGACGCTCCACACATAACAAATTTAAGAGGCAAATTTCATGAACCTAAATTCTTTGATATAAAGACGGTTTTTCAATACCCATATTTTAGTATATTACGTGTCTTCCTTTATTTTCAATCAACACAATAGGTGACTGACCTTTTAAGTGACAGAATGATCGTGATAAGCAAACAGGAGTGTCAATAAAATAAGATGACACGGTGGGTATATAAGACATTTTGTCTCTTGCTAAAAAAAGAAAAAAAATTACCTGTCAAATTCGTAGCACGTATGTAGCACTCCCATAGTGTTGACAGCGGTGGTTATAAGCTCTTTGGTTGACAGTATTGTCGTAGCACTACCGTAGCATCACCGTAGTATAACCGTAGCACATTCATAACACCACTGTAGCCAACGTAATGCCCTAGTGCGCCAGTCTAATGTCACTTTAGCAACATTTTGGCTCATTTAACACCAATGTAGACTAGTTCAAAGCATATTAAGTCGACGATATACGAGAAATGATGATTCTAGATTAAGTTTTTTTCTGCATTCTTTGTTGCAAGAGATTTGTAAAAAATATATAATTAACTTAGAGAATATACGACGAGGAAATGTTTTTGGAAAATTTAAATTCTTCGTCAGAAAAAAATAGTGAATATGTTTCGGTCCATTTAAATAACTTAAAAATATTAACATACTTGATAATAAGAATCGTGACGTCTTTGAATACATAATAAGGAAATTCCACAAATAAACTTAGAATACTTTTACAACTTGTGAGTTTTAATGAAGTTATAATTATAGAAGAAGACACGATCAGACAGAATATTTTAATTTGTAAAACGTACCTATCACAGTCACACAATAATATGCAAAACGGAATTTGGGAATATACAGTATTATTAGCTAGCCTTCCCCCGTGGTTTTACCTTTCCAAGTTGAAAAGTAGCACTAAAAAATAATGTTACTTCTTATTATTGCAAGATTTATTAGAATCCATTCGATGGATCCAGAAATTACCCTCGACAAACTAATAAAATTTGCACTTTCTCATCTCATGAACTGACTAGTAACTAGTTTCTACAGTTACAGACTGGTTACAAGGTATTGATATTCGATATGCGCTCTGACATCATAATAGGTTTAATGTTATCACGTAGGTACATTTTCCATCACATAAAACTAAGAGCCTCCTTTTACGTAAAGAGTAAATAAAAAGTCGTACTCAACTTAAGTAAGTGGTTACGTGCGGCGTATAATAAAAAGCCGTGTCCAAATAACAATGTTTATCTATTTTCTAAGATGCCAATTATTTATGGTTATGCGAAAATGTGTTTGGTGTTTGTTTATTTGTTGCTTCTTGCTTAATAACAGTACCATCAATAGTAACGAAAGGCACACAGTTAATAGTAAATTAAACATCGTGAAGGCCGCGGCTCTCAAACTTTGTACGGTCTCGGATTAAAGAGTAGAAATTAAAAGTTTTTTATTTCTTAATCTTATGTTACGCATAATAACGAGGTTAGGTACTAGGAATTTAAATAACTCCGCATAAGATACAGGTTTGATTTATGGCCTCGATCCTCTGAATTTTAAACAATGTATAACTTGTTCATGATGGAAAACTTCTTGAAGGAATCTACATGCTTGAATAGAAAATATAAAGCTTGATTACGCGATGGCACAGAATAAGAAATACTAAAATGTAATAAGTTAAAATTAAAAGTACAAAAAATAAATAGGCTTTTTTTATTCAGCTTCATATTATATATTGCCATCGAATTTACATACCTATGTGTATCAAATTCAGTTTGTAATATATTACTACATAAAGAAGGCGCTTACAATCTTTTTACATAGTTCCATTATTTGTTCCTCACGGTTTCATCCGCTTTCCCCCGGGAAATCCCGATTTAAAGTATCCTATGTAAATATCCAGAATTAAAGCTACCCTTCGGTAGTTTACCCGTGAATACTGAACAAACAGACGGACAGATAATGTGTAAAATTTATATGCACAGTCATTATAGCGAACGTCATGCAAAACTGTGACTTAAAATTTAGTTATTATGCTGAATGTCATTGTCAAAATTTGTTGACGCACAGCGACTTCGTCTTTAACTAACCATAGCTACGTACACACGGCCACAATCAAGCTACACATTTTTGTTGCAAAATAGCGCCTATTACAACCGCATAAGGTGCCGCAGTGTGTAGCTTGATCTGTGGCCGTGTGTACGATGGACGCCAGGTAGCAGATAAACTAACTAACTAGATACATATACCTACTACACCCAAAAGCAGTACCTATATTGTTGTAAAGGTACTTTATGTATGGGCTGACATAGTCAAAATGCGACTCTATTGTATTCTACAGTATGACACAACTTAGATGAAGCATCGGCAAAATTCGTAAAATCGATCATTTCCGAAAAGAGTGCGTCTACAACATCTTCGATCTTGTTGAACGTTGAATGGCGCGATAATGAATGATTTTTATTAGTTGCGTAAATCGGAAGTGAAGTGTAGATATACCTACGATTTGCCGATGTTACATCTAAGTTGTGTGATATTGTACCTAGATATTGAGTTATGGAACAAATTATTTGTTTCGGTATTGTTCATGTTTTCCGCGGCTTTACCCGCATTCCCGAAGGAACTTAGGTTTTCTCGGGATACAAATATGTACTCTATTTATTATTATTTCATGGTATGATCTATCTATGACAAGTATCATTAAAATCCGATTAACTGTACGGAGCTGAATGTAAAAAACATAGGCACAGGCACAAACTTTCATATCTATACTAATAAGAGTTTGTTTGTTTGAACGCGCTAATCTCCGGAGTTACTGGTCCGATTAGAAAAAATCTTTCACTAATAGGAAGCTAGATTATCCCCAAAGGTTATTACTTACTTACTAGTTTATAATATTAGAAGCACGGGTACGAAGTAAAGTAAAGAAATAAATATCCTACCTGGGATATTCTTCAAACATGATTATCTGATCCCAAACTAAGCAGAGCTTGTACTATGGAAACCAGATAACAAATATATATTTTTTGTAAATACATAGGTACATAAATAAGTATATGCGTATCCACGTTCCCGGGATTAAAAAAATGTAGATATAATACTAGTAGTAGTAATAACCCTGTTACACCCAGACACAGGGCAAACAGACATTTTCATAACAAATGTTTGTCCTGGATGGGAATCGAGCGCACGACCAGCGGCAAGATAGGTAGCGTCCCTGTCGAAGTAGGTTATACCTAGTAGATTATAAGTACTTTGACTTGGCGTGTAGGTAGACTGTGGACTCGCGTCGCGTCGTCCTGTCATGTCGATTCAGAGAATGGCTTGTAATCCGGAAATAAATACTTTTTCTGCCGTGGATTGGATTGCATATGTTTGAAGCCGCAGACCACAGCCTAATAATAAAAAATACAGTCAACGAAAACTTAATAAAACTTCGTGTTTCTCTTTGATTCGTCCGAAAAGGAATTACTAATTAATACTGTTAACCTTTCTTAGAAGTTATAGGATGGTGTAGAATATACAAGTTAATTTGGAAGGAGTAGCCGTGAGCACGTAGATAACTGTGAGACAAGGAATCGACTTCTTTATATATTACTAGCTGTTCCGCGCGGTTTCACTCGCGTTCCCGGGATAAAAAGTAGCCTATAACCTTTGGGAATAATGTAGCTTCCTATTAGTGAAAGATTTTTTCAAATCGGTTCAGTAGTTTCGGAGCCTATTCAATGCAAACAAACAAATCTTTCCTCTTTATAATATTAGTATAGACTAGCTTCCCGAGGGATAAAAAGTAGTATGTTTGAACACTACTGCTTGACAGCATGTGGTCAGGTCCAAAAATGGGAACCCACGGTACTTAAATAAATATCCTGGGACATTCTTTACATATGGTTAAGAGATCTTCTCTCTTAAGAAGACTGCGGCAAGAAACTCAGCAAGGCGTTTTTTTTTTTGGTGGATCTTTTTTTTTTTATTTATTTATGTAGGTAATTACAGTTGTACATGTTGACATGTTCATGCACACAAATGTTTATCCTGGATGGGAATCAAACCCACGACAAGCGGCGCTACCGGTGGTGTCTTAACCAACTGCGCCAACTGGCCAGTCTTGTTGTATGTAAGGTCGTATTTTTATTCCAACGAAATAAAATTTAATCAACAGCTATCTAATTTTAAATTTGCCACACTTTTTCAGTCCCTACTTTCGTTTTCCAGACATTCTATTCCCATACATCCAGTAAAATGCAGCTGCACTAATTATTGGATGTTACTAAAATCGATGCACATGGATGTTCTCACACGTACGTACCTACAAATTAATGGCCATTGCTATGTTGTTAGATCGGCTAAATACATGGTAAGGTACGCGTGTTGACGGCAGAATCGTATTTACACGGAAATGGTTATGCTAATTGGGTGAGTTTGTTATGTAGCTATGTTACTTTGATGGAACCTTTGTTAAAATATGTTGGTAGGTATTAAGTAGGTATCGTATAGGGCAAGGAATATTAACTATTAACGTAACAAAAAAAAAAGAAACCTCAGACACACTAGAAAACGTATGATCTTCATACAAATTAGTGTTGCTGTGTGTATTTTGGTTTGTTTATTATTAATCTGCGGTACTATGATATTTTCCATGGAACACGAGCTACACTTTCGCTGACTTCAAAACAGTGACCGATTAGAGTTCCTACATAAGTAGTTCTAAATTACTAATTCTCATTAATCGTTATCGAATCATCGACAGTCTATAAAACATCCCAATCATCAACCTGTCAGATGATTCTGCTCATCAGAAAATTTTGCTTCTCATATTATAGTTTGTAAAATAAGCATTTTTTGCTCGCTCATCTTGTCCATATTCTAAAAGTAGGTACTACCTTTATTTGATTTCGATATATTTAAGTATTTCATTGTTAACGTTAAATAAGTTAAAATCAGATTTGTTTCTATCTAAATTCAATGTATGAAAATTGATTTTAATTAATAAACTTCCGTAATCAATTCAAGTGCTCAAACAAATTAAATGAAGCACGACTATAACAAGTATTAAAACACTCGGTTCAATAAAGTCCCGGAGGCTATATAATTAATAATACAGGTACCTATCCCATTTTCCTTAAAATAATTTAATATTCCTTTATAAAATTGGAATATTTCTATCTAGAGGATTATAAAAAATGTGAGAGCGCTTTATGCCACCCTGTAATTTAAAAGCGAAATCAAAATTGTGTCATTTTCAAATTTAAATACGGAAATTCCGATGTTTTTTTTAATTTGTTACTTTATAGATTTAGATTATGATGTATTATTTCCAGTAGAAATATTTAATTTCCCTATTTAATACAATTATGAACAAGATCGTAGATCATAGGTAATCATAGCATAAACCTCCTTTTGGCGGCGCAATATATCCTAAGAATACCATTGTTTTTTTGTCAAACTCGTGCGTGGTTCCTCTTTTCTGTGTATGTTGTTCTGTTAATATACAATCTTAAAAAAAAAAATATCTTACCTAATTTATTATGTTAATTGCCTTTAAGAAATACATTTCAACCTAGCTTTATTTAGCGGTCTGTTGACTTACACAGATTCAGCACCAGTCTACATCAAAATTCGAAAAGTTTTACTTAAAAGCTTGTTTTGTGAAAGTGCTTGTATAAAAGCTTAGCCGACTCAATTTCACGGGCTGCGGGGCTAATCTCCAAAAAGTGTCATACGTCCACGGTTACATTTTAACTGTTCAATTCTCCTTGCTACCTGGGAACTTTTACCTTGTACAAATCTTTTCTTAAAATGTTACTTTATTTATAGACGTATTATAGAAATATTCTGCTGTTTAATTGTAGCGATTGGCAGATTAGTATTTTTTTAATGTCCAAATGATGAGAAGTCTTTATTATCCCCAATCCATGCAATATTGTACTTACAGTCAAATTAAAATGTGGATAAAAACTATGTCATCATAAAATAAAATTATTGTTATCCCTTGAAGTACCTTAGTAATTTGCAAAGAAGCAAAATTAAATTTACGCTTAAATTATTCTTAATAAAATACTAGTGTTTAATTTGTAAAAGCAATTTGCATCATGTTTGCGCTGCGCTCCACGCTTGTGGGTGCCTACATAAATAAAATAAAACTTTGAAATTTTGAGGCAGCGCTGAATTTGCTGGTTCTCAGAGATGCAGTTATTCCTCATTTCCTGAAACGTCCACGCTGCGTTGCAAATGCTGAAATATCAATGGGAATACGTTTAATTTTATTTGCACGTGTTAAATTGTAAAATTGAAAAATAATATAAAATTATTCTGAGACTAAGATAGACTTATTTGCAAACTGAGACTAAGATAGACTCAGAATAATTTTCTGATGTAAGTACCTATTGTTAAATTAATTATTGCTCAATCCTGTGAACCTACACCACTAGTGTCGTTATTGAAACTTAAAAGTTAAGTTTGGCTTTATAATATACCAACATATTTTTCATGTAATTATTTCAGCTAACATGGTCACCCACAACATCGGTTGAATTGTGAGTGAATTCTACGTTTTCACTTTTTTGAAGAGCTCCTGTGGGAATACCTCAGACTTTGTTCAATAAACATTAAATAATTGTTCTCGTATTATTTGAATTGTGTCTTTAATTTGTTACGAACAGAGACATATTTGCATTGTCTTCTTTCAAATTTAAAAGATTTATAACGAATAGTTTGTCGTCATTTACAAATAACTAGTTTTCCGCATCGCAGTTTCGCCTGTGATCCATGTGATGTATGAAAATGTATAGGTCACTTTTTACACCTTTTTTTATTTGAGATTTAGGCCCCTATTTTTTACCGTATTCTAGTCGATGAACATCGACCTTAGTGGTTCAACCGGTAATTAAAAATCATTAAAATTACATCATATCTGATGTTTTTGCGTGGTTTTCGATGGAATATTGGTATTATACACTGGTTACTGTTTGATAATTTATTTTATCTGCTCTCATATCGTAAAGTTCTAATTATGAAATCAAAAACAGTACTTCAATGACCTACTTTATGCACACCCATCTATAATAAAATTAAAAATAGTAGTTTATGATACTGTTGCATAATAGGGGTTATTAAACACGAGTGTGAGTTTAAGTACCGAGCCGTAGGCGAGGTTCTTAATAGTATCACACGAGTTTTTAATAACTAATTATGTGCAGTATCATACAGTACTTTATCTAAACTCATCTAATAATGTAATTTAAAGGTAAAAAATCGACAATATTTTGTCGTAAGTTTTCATGACTCACGGGTATCGATTAGTCGTCATTTCCACTGCCGCCTCCACAATTTCAGATCCAAGTTTATTTCACCTTACTATCACTGCCATTTTACTGTCATTTTTGGCCAAAATAAAATATGTATGCAATAAAATCAATAAAATAAACAAACATTAATCATCATGGCGCCCAAATCCGTGTTGGGAAAAACTCCCTACCGCATACACGACCACAGAGTAAATTTGCATCTAAAATTGAATTGATACTGATTGATTCCTAATTGTTAACAAAGAGAATATAATACTAAGTTTAATTGTTTAGTCATGTCTGGCCACTTATAATGTTTTTTTCTTTATTATTTCGTTTGACAAGTTGACTGACAGTAATTGAAGTATTAAAACCCAAAAAACATTATAAGTGGCCAGACATGTCCATATACTTGTACTTTAATGAAAAAAAGTTATTTTATAGCTTTATCTTGGGAAGAAAACATTTTTGGCCAAAATATTTTATTTTGGCCAAAAATGATAGAAAAATAGCATTAATACTAAAGAGAAATAAACTTGGATCTGAAATTGTGGAGGCAGCAATGAATATAACGAATTATCGATACCCGTAAGTCATGAAAACCTATGACGAAATATTATCAATTTTTTACCTTTAAATTACATTATTAGAAGAGTTTAGATAAAGTACTGTATGATACTGCACATAATTAGGTATTAAAAACTCGTGTGATACTATTAACAAAGAATAAATAATATATAGGCTATTAAGAACCTCGCCTACGGCTCGGTACTTAAACTCACACTCGTGCTTAATAAACCCTATTATGCAACAGTATCATAAACTACTATTTCATAGTATCAAAATGTAATCTATTAATTGAATTGGTTTAATTGAACTCGTGCTGGTATGTCAAAACAATCATTAACTGACCACATACGTATTTGTTTCCCCCACTTTCATCACGTTCAAGTTGACCCCGGATGGTAATAAAATTCCTCAGCTGTGAAAGGTTAACTGATAAATAGATAACAGTAAATCGTTCCACTTCAGATGCGACCTTACTGATTAAGGACCAGTGGGTGGACTCTAATACAATTTCATGTAGTTTTTTTGGAAGAATTAATTAATTTGACATTTTCATTGGAAAATTGTTACGATATTACAGCTAAGTATCTAATATTTAGGTAGGCTTTAACGTATTAAAAAGGCTAAATATATACTTTTTTATTGGAAATATATTCGTCACTTTATAAGTGTACGGACCAATACATGTAAACAAATATAATTATGGTGAACGGTAGCTCTACTACGAAAAATGATACAAGATAGTTCGATCATCGTTGTCAAATTATTCAGTATAGTTTTTATTAACAATCAAATAATTAACTACTGGGAAGCAGCTGAGAAACTAAATTAATTTCGCTAAATCCGAATAAATATTGGCTACGTGTTCTCGATAGACGGACGCGGATTAGTTTAGTTCCGCTGTCCACCGGTAATAGATTTATCAGATCAGAAATATACCAATGGAATGGAGGTATAAGTTTGCTGTGCGCCGAGCTTTCATCATAGTTTTTATGACGATAATGATAGGGTGATTCGGCAGCATAAACCTACGGCAAAAATATTTGTATTGGTCCGTCTATGTGACTGTTTTTTTTAAAAACAATTATCGGATACAGAATATTTACTAAGCTATCGATTTTAATTTGGAATTGAAGTTAGTCCATAAAATAAAATATAGGCTATTTTTTATCCCGGGAACGCGGACGAAACCACAAAATACCATTTAAAGTTTAAAATTGCTTCATAACCCTACATTCGCTTTGTCAGTAGATCGATCTACATTAACTAAACGCGCGTATCAGCTATTCCCGGCCGTATATTGTTAGATGTTATCTCAACAAAACCACTTCCGAACCATGAGTTAGAGTTTGACAATTCAAAGTGCTTATATGTCTATTTGATTTTATCTTGCATTTCAAACTTCGACGGCAATACATGGGAACTCCAACGTAACATTATTTAAACGTTGTGCAACTAAAATGTTCATCAATTTGCGTCTAACTTTCAGAGTAGCATCAGGGCTCTGCATGAGATAACTACAGCTGACATAAGCTCTACCTTTATAGATATAAGGTTGAAAACGGCTAGCGAGAAGTCGCGAGGTACTCGGTGCAAAATGTGCTTGGCACACATTGTTTCAGACGCGTGTCTCTGTCAGTTATATGACGAGCCTCCGTGTTTCAATAGGCTCTCAGTTGAGATGTAAGCAGTTAGAAGTTAATTAAAAAGAATATGTTTACTTATTAGACAATACATAATAGTATTACTTCAAAATAATAACTCGCAATGCTGTAACGGAACACCATTTAATGAACCATTTTCCGTTCCGCGGTTTCACTCACGTTCCCAAGTGATTTAATGTTTTCCTGGAATAAATATTATCCTATAGGTATGTTATGGTTTTCCGGTGTGCCAAATTTAATTACGATTAGTTCTGATGTTAAAAGGTAACAAACAAATTCCAATTTGTATTTTTAATATTAATTAGGATTAGAGTTACCTAAACCGAGACGATTGATGATGATGACAGAGCTTTAGCTCGGCTAAATGTATTCCGGGCCGGTGATAGAGTGTAACTATCACCATTCATAAGTGCCTTACTAGGTCTTACACAGAATAAATTAGTTTTGAGTTTGCTACTATGTAGGCCACTTGATTTTAAAACTCCCTTTGAGATTTTTGATAGAAACTTCAAATATTTTTTTTTTTAATGATTCTTGTCATATCTATTTTTTTTATATATATTAAGGAACATCATAAAATAATGTTAATCGAAAATTAATATACAGAGCTCATGATTCAGTTAATACCCGTGGGGCGCAGTTCACCCCACGTATAAGGAAAAACCATTTAATGAGTAAAACAATTAGTTAACCTTTTTAAGCTCGTGAAATTCAGGAACATAATACTACCTGCGTGTTACATAAGGCGGCGTTAATTAATTTACTGTTTCAGGTTTTATATGATTGAATAACAAGATTGACCTTTTTAGGTTTTATTGAGTAGGTAGATAGTTTACATAACATACCCGAGAGCTATGACAGGTTAGTTGACGCAGTTGGTTAAAATTCTTTCGTATAGAAATATTTTAGACTAAAATATAGTCTACAAAACGAGCTCTTAGAAATAGAACATTTCACAAAAATAAAAGTAACTTGCCTTCAAAACTTAAAAACATTGAAAATATCCAGTTTTAAAGTTTGAAAAAGGTGAGAAAACTTGTAACTTTTGTTTGATTCATTTGCTTGTTTGTGCGATCAGCGAACAGCTTGGCAAGCTCGCCGTAAATCCAACTTAAAGAAATTAAACTTTCTTGTGTTATTATAATAAAATGCAACTTACCCATGTTTGTTTGTACCTTTGCCTTT
The DNA here is from genome assembly GCA_963555595.1 of Tethea ocularis. Taxonomy (NCBI): domain Eukaryota; kingdom Metazoa; phylum Arthropoda; class Insecta; order Lepidoptera; family Drepanidae; genus Tethea; species Tethea ocularis. Next base: position 5,732,404 of record OY741975.1, read on the forward strand.
ATTGTAAAAGGAAGTAGAAACCTAAATTTACTCTTTTAAAAATGGAATGTCTTCTGCGTTGCTTTAAGATTCCTTACTCAGTGTCAACTTGGGGTCGCATCTGCACCATGGCTTGCAATGTCTTACAAAAGTGTTGGTGTAAATTGGAATTGGGCGAATAATTCGTAGTGGACGTGATTCAATTATTTGTTACTTCCTTCCTAATATCAAAAATGTGATTGTGTGTACTTAACGAATAAAACGTATTGACGTGATTTTTGCCTTAGAGATAGTTTATGGACCGGAGAGCAACAAAGATACATTTTAGGCAAAAACTAGTTATTATATAATTTATGTTTTGTAACACTTTGGGTTGTAGAGATGACCGTTACAAAACACAGAATCATGAACCAAGAAAGAGTATTAAAAAATAAATATTTATTTTACCATAAGTTAATAATATTTTATTTCGTAACTACGTTTTCTTTACCTGTGCTAAAAAAAACATCTTTTATAAAGAATGATCCATTCATACGTGACACGAAACCGAAGACGGCATGCATTTGCTTACTTCGAAATAAAAGAAACAAAATTCGTATCACGTCGCGGAAAATCAAAACATATGTCGTTACATAAGGCTGGGTGTAGATATTTATATATAAGGACAAAACGCTTGGACGGCGGTGTCCTTCGCCGATAATACGATTTACATCACTCCAGGGGACTGATACAAAGTTGTAAAGCTACTTGTTGAGGCACTAAGCGCAGGTTTTTAGGTTACGTAAGCGAAGATTGATATACCTCCATTTTTAGGGCGATAAAAGCTACGCATTTAATAATACCTAAAAGACGGGACCGCAAAGAAAGCTCGGTTATAAAAAATGTGAAAACTTTTAAAATATTTGAGCAATCCTTATAAAATGAAAGCTAAATTCAAATCATCAAAAAAAAATCTTTTCATACAAAATGCATATGGTAAATTGGCTACGAAAAATACATCTATAAAGGATTATATTACAAAAATATTATATTATGTGTTACGTAGCTTTAGGGTAGATTTTTCAACGGTCAGGCAAGCGATATCAGATTGTCAATATGAAATTAGAAGAGATTTTGTATAGCCTTATCAGAGGAATTGCATACCCAAAGTTTATCTAGCGATTAAAAATGGAAGTTCCATGAAGTAGGTGATTCCAGTAATTTAAATATCTAAGAGGGTAAACTTCATACCTGAAAGAATTCCCGAAAGACAGACAGCAAAGTGATCCTATGAGAGTTACGGGTCTAACTAAACTCTAAAAATTACTTTCCGTTAATTCCAATATTGAGAGCGCCTCTATTTTAGTCTGTGAATTTCTATATGCAATCCTGAGTTCCATTCTCAGGTTGGAATCCACTTTTCGCGAGGTAAGTATTAAATTAGTATTTCCTATACAAGCAACCTCAGTATTCTTAGCGAGGAATAATGGGTCTTAGTGAGTCTATGTCTCGATAATGTACTAAACGACGCTGTTAAAGACTTTTATTATAAAATGTCTTACGTGGCGCACAATCTCTCGGCAACAAGTTAAGTTTTATGGGTTTCTTATAGACTATATTTTATAACTGGTTTTACGCGCTGAATCTTATCCGCAAAACCTCATTTGATGTGTTATACATGATATAGTAAAACTAGCTGTTTCCTGCGGTTTCACCCGCGTTCCCGGTCTAAAAAGTAGCTCTCTCTCAGGGATAATGTAGCTTCCTATTAGTGAAATATTTTGAATCCGACTGCTAGTTACATGTAAGCGCGTTCAAAAACTTCAAACAAACAAACTCTTCAGCTTTATTATTAGTATAGATATTAGATGCATCTGCTAGATTGGTAAGTACTTACACTTCAAAACTAGGCTAATATCTTTGAGATTCTTTAGAATTCATACCAATTTTTTAGGGTTCTGGACTTCAAAGGAAAAACGTAATTTTATATTATAATTAATATAAAATCGATTTTCCATAGACAATGAATGCTATATACACTAGGTACATCACATCAGTTTATCAGTAGGTATACTTCTCTAAAATTCCCCATTGCTACATAGCAATACATATTTGACTCCGGTTTCTAACAGGACTTTTTGTTATTTGTGGGGAAATCTTCATAGGATAACCGAACATCCCGGGGAGCGGTGTTAGGTGATGCCGGACTTGTACCGGCTACAACCCCATGGTGGTTGCCATCTACCTACGTTGCAGAAGCGGGCGGGTTCTCTGCAGAACGCAGACTCAAATCCCCTCCACGCGCGGAGCTTATAGCCCGTCCCGGGGGAAGAAGCTAAGTGATTATTTTCTTTGAAATTGGTAACCATGGAGAGAATCAGTTAAAATGAAAAAAATATCGTGATGTGAATTCAATTTAATTGGCTAAAGTCTCCTATGGAAATAATCCTAGCAACCAACAACGTATTCCGAAAATAAATATTGTGTGCCGATAAGTAGATAATAAATTGAGTTGTCTATAGATATTATTGTAATTTCAATGAAACGTACAAGCTTAACATGATACAGCAGAATATAAATAATCCCATTTCATTGTAGGTACAAATATTCCTGAATAATATTGTTCGATATCAATGCGAAAACAGTATTCATTTATTTAAAATCGTCTGATTTTTTAATGTATTATTTTAGTTTTGTATTGCTATTTTGTGATATTAGTATTGCTATATTTCAATTTATTACTTGTTATTTTTTGTATGTCTTCTTTTTAATACCATCTTTCCATTCTTTAATAAATTAATTGTATTTTTATGATGGCTAAGTAGGTACTTTCTTTTGCTATAATTGTTCTGTGCTCTCTCTATTAAGGTTTTTTTTATTTTTCACTCTGTCTGTCTAGGTGACCTTTTTTGTCTTCTTTAACCTATATTCTTACCTAAAACTTTGCGTTACCATGTATTCTTACTCCCATATAGTGTTGTGCTCGATACGTAAGAATATCTTTTTGATATGTTTTGGTGGTTTGATTTGATTAAGTGTGATATTTCTATTTTCAATTGCTTTTTAGGCGATGGCTATTTTAGTAACATGAGAGTTACATTTCTAATCATATCATCCGAAAGACGTCCACTGCTGGAAAAAGACCTCCACCAAGGATCTTTCTTGCGCTACCCGCATCCAGCGGTTTTCCACGACCCTCACACGATCGTCGGTCCACCTTGTGAGGGGTCTGCCAACGCTGCGTCTTTTGGTTCGTGGTCGCCACTTGAGAACCTTTTTACCCCAGCGACCGTGTCGGTTCTACGAACAATATGCCTCGCCCACTGCCACATCAAAATGATTCCTACTAAGTATTCAAACTTAATGCCTGCTTCGCCTAAACCACTTTAAGGTGGAGGCTTCGGTTGGGGCGTTAAATTCAAATTTTATCACGTTTTTTTTATTTTGTTATTAATCAGTAAATATACTACCATTCTTGTCGCAAATAACTTGTTCATAACTTATGATGTTGCAAGCGTTCATAGGCTACGGTAACTACTTACCATCAGGTGGGCCGCATGCTTGTTTGCTGCCTTAGTAGAATAAAAAAAAAAGACCTATAACTGGGCTGCAATTAGCCAAAAACGTGATAAAATTTGAATTTAACGGTCCAACCGAAGGTTTACCCTTAAGTGACACTACTTTTGTGTGACATCTTTGAATTTTAATTTTTATTGTGTTGAATTTTATTTCGTTGGCTACATAATCTTTATTGTAACCCTTTAGGTTAACAAAAAAATATTTTTACAAACGTAAAAAAGCAGAAACATATATCCGAATACCCACGGAACAAGTTTGTGTTATATTTTAGGCAACGATGAAACATAAACAAAGTAATAATTTAACCCTTACAATTTTGTACATAAACATAAAGACAAAGGGAGTAAAAAGGATACGAAAAATAAAAACTTCCCCTGAAAAAATATAAGGTTAAAAGTTACTATTGCCGCTGTTAAATATTCAATGGTTTTGTTTCAAAATTCAAGGAAAATAAGGCACGATTTATTGGTGTTGTCAGCACAACGGTGGAATTTTATTACTATTGAGGCTTCCTCACAGATGTTGTAGTATAGGTATTTTTTGGTACAAAAATTGTTACAGCTTACTCTATGCGAACATTTTTCTAAATAATGTTAGGGCGTATTTTTGGCAAAACAAAAGAAATTTAGTAAACGAATATTTTTTTTTCGTCAGAAGGTTGACAAGCAGTCAGGTGGTCCACCTGATGGTGAATTACCGTCTCCTATCGCCATTGGCAATACAAGAGGTAATTGCCATTGTGTAATATGTTTATTCTACCCGAAATTGTATCTAAGCAACATAAATAGTAGAGAACATTTGTACCTATACTATAACTACCCATACTATGAAAAGATAAACTAAACAGAGGATATGTACAATAATCTGCGCACTGTACATTTTAAATCATAGATATTTAGTAAAGTGTTTTTATCTACTCTCATATCGTAATGTTCTTATTATGAAATCAAAATCAGTGCTTTAATGAGCCATTTTAGGCACACCCGTGTATAATGATTCATTATAGTCCAGTTGTTGTTCCCAAGATAATGCTATAAAATAACTTTTTTCTATTAAAGTACACTTTGGACCTATCAATAGTATAATCAATCAGTATCAATTCAATTTGACGATGACAATGTGACAAATTTGTTGACTTGAAATTTAGAGGTAAGAATTTTTGGGAGTTGGCAACACGGATTTGATTAGGTATATGATTATTGTGACCAAATATATCATTTTGACCAAAAATGTCACAAAAATAGCAATTTTTTTTTTTGAAAATACTATCGATTTTTCTATTTTTTTAAATTACATTATTTATATGAGTTTAGATAAAGTACTGTATGATACTGCACATAATTAGGTATTAAAAACTCGTGTGATACTATTAAGAACCTCGCCTACGGCTCGGTACTTAAACTCACACTCGTATTTAATAACCCCTATTATGCAACAGTATCATAAACTACTATTATGTTACTGAACATATTTACTTAAAAAAAAGAATTTCATAAAATATACCTACTGCGATTTAACTTTCGACTTACATTTAAAAAATTACAAACGACTTGAAAAAATAAATACGGAGCAAATTTATTTTTATAAATGCCTAATGTTTTCAACAAATCGTTAGATCTACTTATTTCTGAAAGTAGATAGTTCCTTTTCGGAGATCTTAGAATAAGATGTTAAATATTTTAGTTATTTCTGAGAAATTGCTAACGCAATAACGGCTATATTTCCATATTTTACTCCAACTTTAGCTTTACACGTGCCGTCAAATCAAAATAATTTATGAATGTTAAATTAAGGCAGAGCAAGTATCAAGTCATGGCGTGAATTTTGCTTGTGATATAAATTGATAAAAGAACGAAGAGAATAATTTAATATATATTTAGTATTTTATTTTTCTTAGGCTTCCCTCTAATATAAATTTAAGTCACAAAGGTTATGTAATACTTATCTATTTACTACTTACTTACATATATCACACCCTAGGCACTTAATACAAGCAATCTAGCTACACACTGCGGCACCTTATGCTGTTGTAATAGGCGCTATTTTCCAACAAAAATGTGTAGCTTGATCTGTGGCCGTATGTACGTATATCAAAACTAGATGGGGCAATAATATCTACACACAAATGCATTTTTTTTTTATTTTTTTATTTTCACGTGTAGGTAGTGTGTGCAAATAAATATTTTTCTTTCCTTCTTCATGTACTTATTCAATCTCTGTATTATTACGGCTTTTAGTTGGTACCTACCAATTATATTTGTTATTTAATTTTATCACAAAAACTCAAAACCTCAAGCGGAGGAAATATACTTCTCTTGGAGATAGTTATATATTTCTTCCGTTTGGGGTCGAAACTATGGGTAGTTGGGGTCAAGATGCTTGCAGTTTGGTTAGGGAGCTGTCCAGACGCCTTATTGACACTACAGGTGACCAAAGAGCTGGCACTTACCTCGGGCAGCGCATCAGCCTTGCAATCCAACGAGGTAACGTTTCCAGCTTTTTGGGGACCCTGCCTGCAGGCGGCGATTTAAATGCGGTATATTATTTATAGTTACTCTGTATATAGGTTTGATTTTGTTGTTTAATTTTAATTTAATATTTCATTAAACATAGATTATACTTTGGAATAATACATTGAATAAAAATTAAAAAAAAGAACCAATGAATTTTATCATCAACTTAGCGATTCCACCTGCGATCCCCTATTTTACTCTCTCTCCTAGAGGTAAAATTTTCAAAATCCTTTCTTAGCGGATACCTACGTCATAGCTATCTGTAAGTATGCTAAATTTCAGTTCGATCCGTCCAGAGGTTTGAGCTGTGCGTTCAGTCAACCAGTCACGTTTTCTTTTTATATTTTTAGACTATAAACACGTTTTGTAACTCACTTATCAATAAGTGAGTTACAAAATATAAGTAGGGGTTGAAGTATCCGAAAGTCCACGGAAATGGGTTCACTCATGTTTGTTGGGTCTGCCCTTAAAACCGCCACGTGCGTCTTATGGCCGGCTCTCGGACATAAAATTAATATACTCCCTATTGAGTTTGACATATAACTCAGTTTTGTAAGGAAAATGTAATATTTATAGGGTCGTTTCTTATTTAATTTAGCGCCGTGTATGATCTACGTGATCTGAAATGGGAATGAGATGAGAATATTATACCTATGAGCCTTTATTTGGACATAAATATAATTATCTCGTAGATAGCAACAACCATAGATACTAATTTAGTAGTCTGCAATCAGCTTGATAAATAAAATTATATTCCAGACTTTGTATGCTTACCACCTCCGTCTACATCATTACTTAATAGGTAAATAATTAATCTCTAAATAGTATAAAATAAATCCACTCTCTATCTGTCTGTTTCCTATGGTTTAGAAGACTTCTTGCAACGGATTTTGAATTATAGAAGGAATGATAAACGAGGAAGGTTTGTGTGTAAAATTCTGACCTGTGCAAAGCCGGGGAAAGTTGCTAGTGTGATATAAAATAAGCTCATATTATTATCACTAAAATACCAATCAAAACATTGAAAAAAAAAAGCACAGTCTCATTTTTACATTATATTTGTGACGCAATCACGTGTCACCGGCTGAACGGATTTAATTAAATTTGGCAAATACCTACATATACATCATACCATATATAGAATACATAATATCTCAAGAAAACATAAGATCTTTTAGGAATGTGGGACAAATACTAATACGTTTATACTAATAGGTATATACGATGTAGCGAAACTATCATTCGCAGGTGTTGTTGAAACCTTTTTTCGGCTTCTTTCAGCACCCACTCACACAGATGTAAGTACATCTGTATCGATTACCTATAACCTATACCTATAGCTGACTACACTACTATAAAATAAATGACCCGTGAATTAATAAGCCCTTTTTACATAAAACAAGCGTAAAGGTCAAGTAACATAACACTAAACAGCTGTTTCCTGAAGCGAGTCAATTAATTTTGAAATAAAAAAGGGTTTTTGACCTTACGGAAAGGGTTAAATGAATGATTGATGAATGGCGCTTAAGTTGGAAAGTTCTTTGATAACGTTGCATTTTATATTTTTTCTATACCTTTTTATTTCAGTTAGGTATTTATCTAGTACTAGCTTCCGCACCGCGGTTTCACCCGCGTTCCCGAGGGATCTTATGTTTTCTCGGAATAAAAAGTATCCTATATGTTAATCCGGGCTATAAACTATCTGTGGTCCAAATTTCATCTAAATCCGTTCAGTAGTTGAAAGAGAAACAAACATCCATACTCACAAACTTTCGCTTTAATTTTATCAGTAGGATAAGAATGATCGATGTGCTTGAGACTGGTTTAAAATAAAAGGGTCGCACGCAAGGGACTGTTAGTTTTAGGTTGTATTTGCATTCGTTCAGCTATGGCTATTAAATGAGTACTTAACTTTTAAGTCTTATTCACAAAAGAACTGTGTACCATATGTAAACACAATTGCCTCAAATAGCACATTTATTTTAGAATATTTTAACAGGTTTCTAGAATGAAAAGGAGTAGGTACCAAACTTTAAAAATAAAACTGTACTTACTTTATTTCTTTGGTTGGTTTCTTAAGTTTTTCCAACTTATGGTATTATACATAACTACTTATTGCTCAATATATTTTGCATTTTTTTAATGTCGACTTTTTTTACTATTTTAGAGTTGGCCCCATAACAAAAGACACCACGATGAGCCTAACATAATATTTAAAAAAAATTACCATTTCAAAATATCTACTTCTTATAGTTTTTTTCCATAGTTTACCTCCTTGCATAATGTCTCAGTTTAAATAATAATCAAAACTAATGTCAGACAGAGCTGAAAAATAATGCCTAGCAATTTGTTGTGTAATATAGTTTTATAGCCGTCTAGCTTTCTTGGCAGGGGGACTCGTGACTTCCAGGATAATGTAAAACAAGCAATTGTTATATTCAGGAATTATGTATGAAACCTACATACCTAACTGTATTATTGTGAAACTGTTAACGTATTAACAAATATTTTTAATTTGCGAAAAAGAAGGTGCTATATGTTTGTAATGGTACTTGCGGTAAAAAATCGGTTATTTTTTCGATAAAGAAAATCCTTTCAGCCATTTGAAGATCATCTTCTTCATCATCAGACCTCTTTTCTAGTGGGTTCATCAGACCGTTTTTCGGTGATTTTTTTAATTTTTTATATAGATAACACAGTAATTTTCTTTGGTGATTAAATAAAAAATTATTTATGTTTGAAACTATGTAAGTATTTTTACGAAATAAAACTATTTACTATACTGAATGATTCTTTGACATGTTTCGTCGAACTAGCAATATTATTTATTTACTATAATAATCACTCAATCAAAAACCAAATAAATAGGTATCTATAATGAAGCTCTTTCTGTATAACATCAAGTTTATTTGATAGTTTCATAAAAAGTTTTCATATCAGTTTGGCATATAAATGAAACACGAATATAGTCCATAAACATTTATTAATATAATTTCATTTTCCATATTCCAATATTAGTATAATAATACAATTATCATATTCCACAATGAGGAACATTTAAGAAGCTACATACAGAAGAATCTACTAGGCTGCAATACCATATACCCCCTGTCCGAGAGTCGCATAGAATACTTTAAAGATTCGTTTTTTATTAATTAATATGAATTATGTATTGACACATTAATATATATTTTAAAAATCTAAGTTGCCAATCGCAAATACAAATGGCATTATTTTATATAAAGGCTTATTATAGCGTCTTTCACCAAGTTTTTCTTTACCGTTACTCTCTTATATGACTAGAACATTTACTTTAAAAGTTACATTTATATTTTTTTTTTACTATTTTGTAGTATTCTCTACTTCCTATTGACATAAGTTTACCACCAATAATTAGCAACTACTGTATTATTCGTCTACGTTTAGCTTACTTAACTCTACATACATACATTGTAATAGAATGAACTAACTGGCTTAGCGGCGACGGGTCACATGGTGAATGGAAATCAAATGTGAAACGGAACGAAACGGCCAAGGACACGTCGCCAGCGGCAGTTGCCGGGGTCTGATTGAGCGAGCATGGCGTCGAGGCGTACTGATTGGGCAATAAGGCTGGGTGATTGCCCAACCACGTAAGCGGACACTCGATTCAATCAGATAAAGAAAACCTACGCAACGAACACAAACAAAGTCTAATACGAACGAAAAATAATACCATTTCTAAATTTTGTATAATATAAGGTCCAAAAATATTTCCGAACTAAAATCTAGGTCCCTGTTTTCAATTCGAATCACTCTAACATTAAGAGACGAAAGCTAGAAACATAATGAGGAATGATAAATCAATGGGTCCGTATGAAAGCAATGGTTGTCGCGACCTATGGAGCGGCGGTCAAGTCGGCTGGCGGGAGTTGGTCGCCGCTTCAGGGGAGCCATGTGGGGGTCTATTGGTCTACCCCCACTTTTGGAAGAGGCCCATGCGCTGACAGCGGCAGTTGGACCCCCAGAGGTTGCACCTGCAGGAGGAGGAGTGGCAGCAATCACCGGGACGGTGGTCGCAGTTGCCTCCCCGCCGCACACAGGCGCGTCTGAAAACGTAGATCAGCGACGAACGTCTGAAACCACATCATCGAACACTAACCTAAGTTTCGTGATCGTGCTTGGCTGTGCTAGGAGGGGCATGCTATGATTTGTTTTTTTTATAGCTGAATAAGTTTAATAATCTATATACCTAATATATTTATAAGATTAAAATATAACATAAAAAGCATTAAGTACAACGTGTTCCAGAAATGCCGGATCATGAGGACAATATTCATTATTTAGAGATTCAAATCAAGGATTTTTTTTACAGAAATATTGTCCTAAGCAAAAGTGCACGTAGGTTTAGAGGAGGTAAGTATTTTTTTTTATTTCGGATCATGTTACACACTTGTATTTATCTTAAAATCATCGATATGATTGAAGAAGCAAAATAATTCGATTAAATTGACTGTGTCTTTGTCTATAGACTATCCATCACATACAAAATATCGCCACGCGTTTCTGGTACAGATGTATAAATAATTGAAGCGTATAATAAAATGATCAGAGGATGACTGATTTAACCGTAAAACGTAATATTTATCGGTTATTTGGTACACGTTGATTGATTATATAAACACAGAAATACAAATATAACTACTGTATATGACATAATTCTCTCTTGAACTCAACTATATAATTACCTAGTACCTACCTACACCTACTCTCAATTTATAAACTGTAATGGAAAATCTAGCTGGGTAATTGAATAAATCTACTTACTGGATACAGGTAAATAGCAAAATAACTTTGACATCGATACGGTGAGCTAATTCGCTTTTAATCAGGATTAAAGCTGCCCTGAGTCTAGACTCTAGACTCTGTTAGTAATTGCGCAATGAATAGCATTTTTATAGAGTAGTTTAAGCATTATGTAGATAACTAATAATGTTGTTGGAATTTTCAAGGAACATTTTCTTAGTATTTTTAGTTTACTGCATATATAAGTTATACAATCACAAAGTCGTAGTCAAAGCTATTTATTCAGTAAACTGTAGGAGACCAAGGTGGTTATTTTTTTTGCTGCGAATTGACAAGTGCCAGTTTTACCGTTTTATATTAAATTTCGATATTAAATCATTAAATTAAACATATTGGGTGTATTTAAGGCGACAAGAAACCATGCAAGTTCATATTTTTTTATAGATGTAGTTCGCTACCCAATCAAGCATAATACTTCAAACATTTATTAATATGCTCCAAACATTTGAGCCTTTCTTTTATTTGTATATTTGTATACAGTATATTCCAAATAAATCACGATTAACAGACAATAGGGCTTTGATAAATTGTTTCCAATCATTTATTTTGTTGTGAAATATGTAACGAATTATCCAATGATTTATCTGATTTCAATTTCAATTGTATTTGTTACGATATATCAGCGAGCTTATGGTATATGACAGATTTAAATGTGTGAATAAATGTCACAAATAGGCCATTTGGCAGCGTGAAAAAAAAGTAATCAAACACTTTACAGTGCGACAAGGTTTGGCACGTGGCCAAAATCAGAACTAACGCCGCTTTCTTGTGAAGAGTAATTTTTTGAGAGTTCGCTCTGTCCGTTTATCATTGTTATATGTTTGCTTTTGCTTGTTATTTGATCAAATAATATGCCAAACAAAAGTAGTCAGAGAGATAGTGCTAAAGGTTAAAGAGCGCCCTCCTGCCGATGTCATCCAACTGCCAAAAGATCCTTGTTACACTGTAATTGTTTTCATGTAACATGAGTTCGGTGACATATCGTTGTAACTATGACGCACTTACGGTCCGAAATAGTTTAAATTTTCTTTAAAAAACATACATTTTGAGAACTGTTTATTATATAAAAATAAAATTACAATGCAATTTGTTTTGTTAATGTGTGGTTTACTCAAAAAGAAATGCCTTCCAGTAATTCAAAAACCCTATTCCAGATCTTGTTTCAACCTTATAGAGCTAACTTAGTTAAGGTTAGTTTCATTAATCACAAATTGGATAGTCTATCAAGATTATTATCATTCATTATTATCCCTTAGGTATACCTATTGTTATGTTATATAACTTTATTATTATACTCGATATTAAATTGAAATAGAATAAATAGCTCTAAACATAACACAGTCATATAATATTTCTAGTTGGAGTCAAGCATTTACTTCTAAAGAAAAAAGTGGATCTAAACTACTGTTCCTTTTTAGTTATCTTGCTTTCATTTTAGTAAGCGTAGCAACAAAATTGGATCTTAAATTGTACAAATTAGAACTCACTTTCCGACATCCTGCAGCATCTGCAAATCAGCTGGATCCTCGCCGTAATCAGGAAGGTTCAGTTCCACGTCGTCGTCTCCTGTTGACAATACGTTTATTATGTTATGCCTCGTTCACACGTCGGAATATTGTTGAGCAACACTGTCGCTTGTTTTGGCACAAGTTTGTGGTCAGCCAAGTATTTTGTCTTCCGCCCCAAAGTTTCAACGGGTGGTATTTGATTTTCTATGTGTCTCTTTGTGCCAAACTTTCACGTGTATAATGTTAGTGAGATGAGATAATGTGTAGTGTATCAGTTTCCTGGTTTTCATAGTAGGTACCTGCACAAGGTACATAATTGGGGATCGAAAGTTTGGGCTTAGAAAACCGTGTACCAGGCTGTTTATTTCTTACTAGCTGTTCCACGCGGCTTCACTCGCGTTCCCGGATAAAAAGTAGCCTTTGGGGATACTGTAGCTTCCTATTAGTGAAAGAGTTTTTTTAATCAGACCAGTAACTCTAGAGATTAGCGCGTACCTACAAACAAACAAACAAACTCTTCAGCTTTGTTATTAGTATATATTATGACTTTTATTACTAATCATAATTTGATTCAGAAAAGCTACTAGACATAGGTGTTGTAGTATTTACGCATTATTTGTTGTGAAAATTGTCAACTGAGAGCTATTAATAGCCTTTTGTTATGTTCTGTTTGTGAGTCGAATGAATTAAATAAAACGATTGCCAACTTTTTCAATTTATACGTAATCAAGAGTCAGAGTCTAAGGAGTGTTTTTTAAATATTTTATTTATCAAACAAAATCAGTATAACTCTCACTATATTGTGCACTCTTATAATAACACTTGTACTTCAGAATGAACGAAGCTTTAGCAGTATTGTGCTAAAGCCTCGTTGTTGGACTTCTGTTTTATTCCGGAGGCGAAGCTTTTTAACTAAGTTTGTCTTTCTAAATTATGTTTGAGAGTTCTTTTACCCAAAGATGTCTCTTTAGAAAGTTTGTTGATATTTGATCTAAACCTAAATCACTTGGTTTAATGGGATCGAATGGAATTTGAGAGACAACATTATTATCTTCTATTATATAAAAGAAAGTCCGGTTATTTACACCATTTAACTCGAGAACGGCTGGACTGATTTTGATGGAGTATGATTTGTTGGATTTGTCTAATCTGAGAATAGCAGAATAACTATTAAAGGTAGGTTCTAGGTAGAGGTAGGGTACGCAATTACGTATCTATATTTGACACTCTCAAATGGTGCTGCAAAAAAGGGTAAATGATATTTTATGAACAACTCCTATTGCTACGCACACCACAGTTTCGTAGCAAACGCTACGAAGCATATGCTGTCGTAGCTTTTGCGTGTAGACCCGTGTGTCGTAGCAGATTACATAAAATGCGTGGTGCACACGCCCATTTCTCAAGCAAATGTAGGTACATCGTAAAATATGATTTAATGATTTTAAATTTAGTTATTTATATGTACACACACAGAAGCAAAAAATAAAACACAATACAGATACGAAAGCACAAAGAGACTGTTTATTTATATATAAATTCGCTTTTGAAGTAACATGTGCGTAGGAACAACTATAACACATTTAAAAATACCTGGATCAATATATGAGGCGTGCGCCCACTCTGCAGCGAGTAGGACGGCCGCTAGCGCCAGCATGAATGCGCCGGCGCGCGGCATTTTTCCCACGCACCAACCGCTGCTTGCCTGTATTGTAATGATAACATTTTTAACAATTCTATTAAATTATACACTCAGAATAATAATAAGATTTTCTATAAAGTTGACGTTTAATTGTGTTTTTCTATGTTGTTTCAGAAGCAGGTAATCGTTTTCTACACTCCATTTGTGGGTCCAGTGGTCCAGTTTGTGGGTCTAAAAACCAGTGTGGTACCTCGTGATTTGTAATTAGAGGTAAACGAAAATCGTCAAACAATCGTATTCCATTTTTGAAGACACTTCAGGGGATCGTCATAATATCAATTTATCTACGTCTATACAAAGTAAAAATAATACAAACTCTAAAATTAATATCCCAAAGACAATAATGGAACAAAAGAAATAATGGAAAGTGCCTTCAGAAAACAGACCAAAAACTAAGTAAAGAAGACAATCCACTATTCACTCTTAAACAAGAAAGGGAACGCTTTCAACAAAAAGTGAAAGACAATAAAAGCTGAAAAGAAAGCATCTTTACATTTCCATTTGAATGCTCCCAAATCCCACGCCGCGAAAAATACCTAATCCCGATAACTGTGATCCTTGCAAAGAGATCACGTATACTATACATAACTATGCTTTTAGCAGCTGGCTGGACTATCTAACTCTACATTGTCACCCGGTTACTGTTACTAATAACATAAAAATAAGTGGACCGCCTGTCTGATTGTCAACCTTCTGACTTTATATTCAATTTTGAAATATTCAGTACTGTTCGATTGTCTCCCTATAGTTAGAAAGTTAGCCACAACGTACGTCTTACCCATTAAAATTAATAAGCTCTTACAGATGGTCAGTTCCCCTGACAGATGTAAATATATATAATATGAACTATTCAAGAGTTAACTAGGTACTAAACATTATTTAAAAAATAATAAAACTGATAAAACGAATAAATAAATTAACCTATTGTGTACATCATATTTAATAAAGTTATAATCTATAGAAGTGCCAAATTGATATGACCATTTATAATGTTGTTCCGAATTATCACGTAAATATTTTTTTATTTTGTATCCTATCTTTTTATAAATATGATAATTATAACGTTTATTATGGTAAACCTAATATTAAATACAATAATAAATGGAAGAACGTTATTTGCACGCCACGATACTTTGTAGCTCAAGCGTCCTTAATTTGTTGAGACAACTTATTAGAATTACAAATAATATTGCCGTTCTCATATCGATCGCTAGAATATACTTTAATTAAAATTTTTAAAAACTCACATAAATCCGATAAATATCGGTACATTAGGTAACGTATCTAAGTCAAATACATTTTCATGAAATTGTCGACCTCTCTGCCAACAATCATTGGAATTCGATATCCTGTCAAGTGCTGATATCACAAATATCTTAGAAGTGACGGCCATGATACCTCCTACACAAAGCTTTGACATGGAGAAGACAATAGCACAAAAAGTTGAAGTCTCCGAGATCAATACATTCAAACTTCAATATTACCAAAAAGGTCCTTTTGAAAGAGTGTTGCTTTTCTATCAGATATCAGATGTACCTATTGGATCGAAAAAGTCATATTTAAGAATCATGATAGATACCTATAAATATTCAGTTCGTAAGACTGAAATCCTCGTGGCTTTTTATTGGAAATATTATTTCTATGCGAGAGCATAATAAAAGCAGACTAGTCTACTAGGCAGAAGGATTCCAGCGTACTTACTGCGCTGAAATCCTCATGTCTTAAATATTTATGTTTGTCATTTTCAAGACCTTTCTGCAGCCTTTGACGGAAATCAAAACATATTTGGACATACTTAGGTACGTAAATACGATCGATTTTACGTTTTTACGAGTTACGCTAGCTTGACCTCCAATGTCGAGGGCGTTTAATTTCCTGCTAGGTTCTTGCACTTTCAATTGATTGAGTTAATCATTTGTAATGATCTTAAATTCATCGGTATTATTGATGAAGCAAAATAACACAAAAAATCAGTAGTCTTTTTTTGATACGGACATTTTGTGTAGGTATAGACTTATCTATCAGATACCTACAAAATTTAACCATAAAATATGTCCTTTCTTGGTAGAATACACGTTGTATACCCAAATTTTTTACATCAAACAAAGGATAGGTATTGCGAGACAATGAAAACAAATATTTAGCTCATCTTATTCATGTAGGTAGGTAGTAATAAAACAAAAGAAATCCTAAATATAAGTACCTACCATTCACGGTGAAGGTACATAATAAGATTTTTAATTTAAAAGAGGTGTAATTAATACTTTTGAACAAACAGAAACGCAATTTATAATGAAGTGTTAGTTTACACCTCTCTACAATTATGATATATCTTTAAAATATACTATAAGATAAGTGGTGTAGCTTTCATGTAGTTATGGAATATAGGTACGAAGTTGGCAATCTTCCAAAGGAGTTGGTGCAGTATCTTTGAAATATATGGTCGAATTACGAGTAACATAGTCGAAGGTATACCTGTTATTCCTATTATTTATGTCTTGTAGTAATCCTACTATCGTTTGTGAATATGGATGTATGTTTGTTACTCTTTCACGCAAAAACTACTGAACTGATTTGGATTAAATCTGGAACACAGATAGTTTATAACCTGGATTAACACATAGGATACTTTTTATCCTGAGAAAATATAAGATTCCTGGGAACGCGGGTGAAACCACGGGGTGGAAGCTAATATGAAATAATTGATGAGCCGATTGGTGTGGGGATTAAAAAGCCTAATAACTACGCCACAGATGCCTACTATCGATAGTTATCTGGTAACCAAAATAAAAGGGCTTGGGACCGCGCTTAAAAAAATAATAAAGAATATTTATTGAAGAATAGATAATAAAATCAAATTCCAGGATTATAATATCTTATAATCGTCTTATATCTATAAAAGTTTAAATATACAAGTTCTTTGGTTTCTATAGTTTAGGCTGGTCTCGTTTGAAGAATATCCTCGTACCTACATATATTTTTAAATCAGATAAAAATAAGACCTATAAAACAGTAGGTATTCCATCAATATATTCTCGTCACAGCGTAGTCCAAGAAATAAAAGTGAGTGTCCCACAAACAGCGTTGGTCGACTGATTTATTTTATAGAAGATATTTAGGGTTTTAGGTATCGTAAAGTTGTACCCTTTATTGCTAAGGTTTTATTACCACTTACTGAAGGGCCGGCTTTATTGGCTAACATTCTTGCTGAATTCCCAACAATAAAATTATAATTCCATGCATACATTAAGGTTGTTTTTGTTGCAAATGATGTTGATGCTGAATAATAAATTGTTATTGTAATGTAAAATTACTGTTTAATTTGACAATACAATTAATCTATAGGTGAATTTATAACGAGCATTTAAAATTTCAGAAAGTACCTACTCATGAATACAATTTCAACTGAAAACGAGAATTTATTGTTGTATTTAAAAGTTCAATATATAGTGGAACTACTGATTTTTGTGTCATTTCTAATTTGATAGTGATATAGTAAACGCTATTTGTACATGAGAACTTTTAAGGCGACGATATCCGAGAAACGATGATTCTAGATTAAGTTTTTCTCGGCATACTTTGCTGTAAGAGATTTGTAAAAAATATATGTTAAACTAGAGAATATGTGACAAGGAATAGTTTAAAAAAAAATGGAATTGTTAATTTAGCAACGTCAGAAATAAATCATGAATATGCCACTTTTTAAAACTAAGAAAGGTTTTTGCTCTTATTTGGACCATATAATAACTTGAATATATTAACATACAATATAAACCTAAGGGAAACAATGATGACCTTTTCTGTAAAACATATAAAAAATATATTGAAAACTTCGAAGGAATCAAATTACCACGAGATTTTCATATATAAAGCTGCTCAATTGTAAGTCACCACAAAGATAGAATATTGGAAAATTCCAGCGAGGTCGGAAAACAAAATACGAATACACAGCGATGAGCGCTGCTTTTGTCTAGTCCATCAAAGAATTTGACCTTTTATCAATATTTTTGGAATATTTCAATGGTTGAGTAATTGGAAAGAGAATATCTACGAAAAACAAAATGGGAGAAAGTTGTTCAGCCTTTTAATGAAATTGAAAAAACGAAGATGAATAAAATTAAATTTAGAATGTAAATGAAAAAGCTTTTTCTAGACTTACTTATTTTTGTAAGTATCTGATTAGCCAAGAAATCTAGTGCATGAAAAGAACTATAACTAGTAGGTACAACCCAACTAAGCTAGGTATTTCCGCAATTCCTATAAATAGTTAGGTAATGATGAATAGGGGTGATCTGAAATCCGCGATTTCACGCTTCACAGTGTCCAATCAAAGGGACAAGAAGTAATCAAAGTTGAGGCAACTATTTCCCTTTGAGGCTATGAGGTTTGACGTTACAAGTTTGATTGTTGCTTTAGCACTCAGTTCGTCGATTAAACGTAGGATGTCCTGTATTAATTGAGCTTCACGCTTTGCGCTATCGCAAGTTAATATATAGGTAATAAGTTAGGATAGTTGGGTACCTTCAATAAATTGAGCAACGTTTCCAGGGATAATCTAACAGTCATTTGAGCTGACCGTGTGATTGAGCTGACTGATGTTGACCCTATTTAAAAACCTATAAAACTCCGCTTTTAATTTAATTACACGTTAAAAGCATTTGTCAGTGTAAAATAAATGATCAAACACTTAGCAGTGTGTAAAACTTGCGGAAATATTCAGATAAGTTATTAATTTAATGTTAAACCCGCCATTTTGATTTTTTTACATTTTAATATACCTACCTATTGACACTCACGCAATAAAGGCAAATCTAAAGACATAGACACACATACATATTTACATACAGGTCAAATATATAGCCCTCTTTTTTTGGCTTCACCGCAGTCGGGTAATGACTTCGAATTTAAAATAGAACGAGACTTTATCGCCTTCCTTATTTCACTCTGAGTGCCAACCATTAATTATTAACGACCTTACAATCGATTAAATGTAAAGTAATTATAAGAAGCCGTTATTCAAATGGAACCCATGGTAGGGGTCGAGCTTACCCAAATTAGTTGGCGTTTCAGCTGCAAATGGCAGATTTATGTTACCAAGATTGGACATCACATGGCGATGATTAATTGCACTTATTTATGCCCCTACACACATGGAAATGGAAATATTCCATATATTCTCATAACAGGGGATAGAATAAATATTCAATTATTTCCGACATGTGAAAACAGAGCCGTAATTAGGTAAGTTTAAAAATAACATAATGTGTTTTATATTTATTCGTGTTCCGTTATCTGTTCCCAAATTAAACAGAGCTTGTACTATGGTAATCAGATAACTGATATACTACATATATTATTACTTTGTTTAAATAAATTCATAATTACATAGACTCAATACAAACATACATGTTCATGCTCACAAAGTTTGGACTGGATGGGAATCGAACCCAAGAACTGCAGAATGATAGATAAGGGGTCTTAATTAACCGAGCACGTCAGCTGGTCAGTCGATAATTAATACCTAGTAGTTCATTGTATAGTAGTAGTAGGTAGTTTCAACATTGATTATTTTAAGTTCCGGTATAAAATAGTTGTAAAGATTGCCCCGTGATTGGGGCTTCGTCCTCGATCCGACCCTGTATAAAATCTACTTTCATAATGGCAACACGGCCTTTGATGCACTGTCAACAATGTCTCTTAATTAAACCCCTTCGTTAACTGGACGCCTAGTCTATGCCCATTATACTATAGACAGATTTCCTTGAATAACGATCTCGTATTATAACCGAAATATTAATTTATGCCAAAGGATTTAGGTCTATACATACATTGAAAAATCTTATAAGAATTTTGGTGTCAGATTTTTTAGTAAAAACAAAATACGTTATTTATTATCTTATTATTAGATGGATTAACTAAAACTTCCTGTCTAAATATTTTTAGGGATTCTCTTATAGGATTAGGATATTGTTTACATTTTTAGTTACACTCAATTACAAGGTTAAGTTTGTACTACGGAAGTCATCATTACGCGAGTCAGACTCGCACTTGACCGGTTTTTTTATTATTTACTATGTTTCACCGCATCTCCGTGATGTTGTGAACGAACGTGGTAAGTACACAAAGCCTAAAGGGAACTGGCTATCAAATGCAGCTGTCGGAAGTCTCACTTAGGCGCTTGGTAAAAAGTGTTTAACTAGAGGGTGGTAGCCAGCCCGGCAAATACTACAAGGTACCGTAACGCCGTTCTATGGTTTTCTCACGATGTTTTCCTTCACCAAAACCTCAAGCTTTTTGTAAGATTCAAACCTGCGACCTTTGGCACGACATTCAACGTATTACAAATCTAAGTCGTGCCTCTGTTTTAGTCAACCTCTAATCATGATAAAAACTAAACAAAAACATCATAAAGAATTCAAAGGATCAAAAAATTATCCACAACCTTTTTTTTATGATTCTGCAAGCCTGGTCGCCAACTCACTTCACTTTCATAAATTATTTTCGTTTACCCCAAAATTAATAAACAGGCTTTATCTGCTTGGAAACAGCCCTTGGCATCTATTATGTAGCCAGTTAAATAATAATATTATCCTACCAGTATTTAAGAAAATTACGAACAATGAGATTTGTTTTACACAAACACAATTATGCTGTATAGTTATAGTTATGTTGTTTACGAACTAAATAAATTTAATCTCACTATATCTCTTCCTAATAGTAAATATAAGAAAAGGATGCAAGATATTTTAGTCCTGTCAGTTTAGTCCGATCACACATTTCAACGTGAATTTAAGCGCGATCTTTATTGGTTACGACTATTTACCCGTACATTACGACGGTATGGATTAAACTGACAGCATTAAAAATGTCTATTTTTTTTCAATAAAGTTAAAATGAAAGAGAGGTGACTTGTCTAATATTAGTTAAGTTCGTAAACAACAGAATCGGCACCATTGTGTATCAAACTCACAACTCATTTATTCATTGTAGGCCCTGATAAGGCACTTATGAATGTCAATAGTTACAATTATTACAATAGACTCTACCATCGGTTTGACATACACTTATCACGTATCGTACGTATGCGATTCTCAGTCACCCGTTATTTGGGAGTATGTAGTTAGTGTTGAATAGTGTTCATTAGTTCTGTGGAATGAAGCTTACATCACTATGTAGGTATTGTGTTAAAAATTACATTCCATTTTCCAGAAGCGAATAAAATCAACTGCATTTGAATAATCTATCCCAAATGTTAATGTAGAGTTATGTTAGATTTTTCTTATAATAAATATACTTATTTATAGTAGGTCGCAGGTTTGAATCCTACAAAACGCTTGAGGTTTTGGTGAAGGAAAACATTGTGACAGAGAAAACCATAGCAAGATGCACCCCCTTAACAGATGCCTACGTCATAATAGCTATAGTCGTTTGATATGTGCGTTCTTAGATCAGTCAGCCAATCACGTTTTCCTTTTTTATTTCCATAATAAAAAAAAAAGCTTCTTGAAGTATAAAAACGTCTGATCTATTATATTAATATGTTTGAAAGTACTACCTACAGTTTACAAACTTTACTAAACCTCCTAAAACCAACTTATAAGGATAAAAACTTGTAAAATGTCCCAACTTTTTCAATTGCTATGTTTCCAGCAAAGTTTTTTAAGTGGAAATTACAAGAATAACTACTTAAAAGGACTTTTTTACATTATGTTACACTCGAGGTATGAAAGTATGACGTCGGTATCCGTCTTTGGTATGTTTGGAAACAACTACCTACAAAAAAAAACTAAATAATGCTTTAAATCGTAAGTGGCTGCTGGTTTCATTCAAAAATGAACTTTGAAACAATATGTCTAAGAATAGTAATTTAACGGTTCACAACATCTATGTACTTACAAACTGATTGGTATTGTATCAAGCAATTGATTGTAACCTTTGTTAGAAACACAATCCACTGTCAGAGCCTCTCAAGACAACCCAAGAGAAAACGATTGTATCTCAATAGACGTAGATTTTGCTTCATTGGTTTCCTATTGGATGTTTTATTTACTTATGCTTTGTACCCACTATTGAAGGCATATTAAAGTTTACGACGAAACATATCTGTTTCGCCTAAAATTGGACAATATTACTAAACTCCATAAAAATCTGTCAAATTAGATGAATCTAAAGTTATATGACAGGTCGTCCATATTACGAATTCACTGATATATGAGACATCTATGAAGCAGCAAGTGTGTCGAAATTAATGTTGTTAATGAAATATATGTGAATGTTAGACTTCAGAGAACAAACGCAAGTGGTACGTGGTGCGCAGATTAGTAGTTGGTGCCCCGTGTCACTATCATCCATAGGCTACGGTAACCACTTACTATCGACGAGGGTCTACTTATAATTTTCGGACGCTAATCTGATTAGTCCGTTATCAAAAAATATTGGTACGTATTTTTTCAAATCAATAAATAAATACAAAGATATGGCGCATCAAAGTTCAGGAGGCTTGTGACGTCATTTGAAATTTTAACCTGTATCATTGTTATTTTTGGTTTTCGGAATTAATTAAATATAGGTATGTGTTTTATATTTTTTGGTGATCTAACTGACGGTCTCATTTAAATTTTTTTAGTCATTATCCCTATTAAGGGGGAAGTTTTGACAGGAAGGTAAACCGAGAAAGTATCAGAGTTACTGAAAGCCGTTGAATGCAAGCGTGAGATGCGGTTCCCTATGTTTAGCTGTTGGACATCCCTGAATATATAACATGATAATTTTTGAAAAGTTACCCGAAGTCAAAAATGCTTTAATTTAGTTGTTAATAAAAAGTCGATATTCTAAATCACATTAGTACTTGAATTAAGGCTAAATGTCAACGATAAACCTTAAATATATACTATAAGTACTTATAGGTAAGATCCCAATTTAGAAACTCCGAACAAACTTTTTCAGTTACCTAACCTTTCAGTATAATAGACAGACAGACACTTTAATAGAATTTCTAACCAGTTACTTATAAATTTAGAGGTAGTAATTACTTTAAGTAGAACTCAAGGCTCTATCATTGAACTTTAACGGTAAGAATAGCTGAATCGATTGCATAGGTAATTATACGAATTGACGTAGAATGTTATTCAAACATACCTACTCTACTTAAATAAAGGCACTTTTTTTAAGTACCTACCTATCGTGGATACGTGAATCGTGAGCAAAATGCGCAGAGTAAGAAAAAGTCTTTATAAGTTCCTTTAAAAGAATTCGTCCTTAGGGATAAAATAATACACCAATCGTTTTAACTTAGTCCACGTTACAATAGACTCTACTACCGGTTCGGAATACACTTGAACTGAGAATACTCCGGAGTGAAACTCAGCAAGGCTTCATTTTTTTTTGTGGATCTTTCTTTTAAATTTATGTAATTACAGTTCCTGTTGTAATTACAGTCACTTAATAACAGTAACCGTTTACCATCAAGTGAGCCGTATACTTGTTTTATACCTTTGTAGCTTAAAAATTAATGGCGTCACAAAGACTCCTCTCGACTCTTTCCTTCGCATTCGACATAACATATAAAACAGCTTCTTCAAAACGAATGAAAATGATTATACACTAGCTCTGAAGGATGATCCAATTAATTAAACCTGCTTTTGAAAATATGATAACCTTATGATAACCTACTTTCGTTTTGTAACACGCGAGAATATTTTAATACATCACGGACGTCAAACATAAGCCTCAAGGAACAGAAGAAAGAAAAAGTAGGTCACTGTCCAGATGATCGATTGCTCCCTCTTCTCTTTGATTTGGTTATATACCTTTTTTGCCAGACACAAGAATACTTGTACTAATTTGACACCGATCCTCCCTAATCATAAAAAGATCAAGTATCCACCAGAGCTATATAATTTAAATAGTTACTATGTAGCAAAAAATAGAAAACAAGTTAATAAATTTTGTATTTTAATAGTAGGTACCTTGTTAAAGACAATTTTACCATCAAATGATGAAATCTCAAACATCAAAAGGTTACCCGAGGGTTACGTTATGCTTGATTAGTTTTAATTTTCTTTGGCATAACATTATTTTTTGGGGCTTGTTTACCTTGTATATATAATTAGGTTAGTAGGTATTAGTATCGAAAAACAGAAGCAAGTACAAACAGGAGCATAAGTTATTCAAAGTCCCTGACAATACTTATCAACACATAGTCTAGACCGCTGATCCTAGAGACGTGAAATATGGAGTGTGTGTTAAGCTGTGTGTATCTACGAGTAGATAAGTATACCAAGAAAAGTTTTTCCAAAAACCAACTCTTAAGGGAACGTACATGATTTTATCCAACTATAAATAATATTTTTTCTAGCGAATTCAATCAATGACATACAAATATTTGCTTTATATACAAATGATTTATCTGCGAGTACTACATCGCTCAGAAAAAGTAAAAATGTAAATACAAATACGACAACATTAATCAAACAGTCGCTCTCCGATGATGGAGAAGTCTTACCCACTAGATAAATATTAAATGCTTTAATATCTACATCAAGCGCTTATCGTTATTCTTGGATGGGGCTATTCTAAATAGGGTAGTTGACACTGTCAAAAATAAATGACCAAACACTAACCAATGCATAAAACATCTAAAAACACGTGGAAATATCAAATATGTTGTATATTTAATGCTTTTTATGATTTTTAATGAACAGTGGAACCACTAAGAGTAGATGATTTGATACTGTGAAAGTATGACGTTATAGAGTAATATTTCATTCAAAATTTCATATAAACTATCGTTTTGACATTTATTAAAAAGTAGCTGATTTGATATGTCAGTCAACTACCCTATTTAAAACGGTATAAAATAAATTTGTTGTTTGCTACAACTACCTCCCGTCCAAACTAAATATTTCAATTACAAATAATAACACTTACCTAGTATTATATTTTACATAAATAAACCTCAACAGGGACCACTTATCAGTGGTTGTTGAAACAAGCTGTCACTCCACATTTAACTTGCTAAGATGTGCTAGCGGAACTCTCCCTCTTACGGAAGTGTCAGCCGAGTGACACTTTGTTTTGGCTTCCGTTCGTCGAAGAATTAGGGGACTTGTTAACATACAGAATTAGGAAAATCTTAGGTGAAATAAAAGCTTTTTCAAATGTCATTATATCACTATTGTTGCATAAACAGATAAGCTTTTTAAGTATATTTTTTGCACACAAATATCAGCTCCCAAACTAAGCATATTTTATACCTTGATAAAATGGGTGGACACCCAATGCAACATGATACCCCTGATGTTGCAAGGGTTTATAGGCTATGGTAACCGCTTTCCATAAGGCGGTCATATGCT
Organism: Tethea ocularis; assembly: GCA_963555595.1. NCBI lineage: Eukaryota > Metazoa > Arthropoda > Insecta > Lepidoptera > Drepanidae > Tethea > Tethea ocularis. Next base: position 5,757,860 of record OY741975.1, read on the forward strand.
TGTTTGCTACCGTATCTAAGCTGATGGATTTTTGCTAATGTAAGTTACATTAGCAAAAATCCATCAGCTTCCCTTATACTTGATATAGGTATTAATAACTCAGATTAATTTAATTTCGAATAGACCTGAATAATGGCATAGCGCCAAACTTAGTTCATGACGTCATGAAATAGATTGGAAGTGTCCCGTATATCCTATCGTAAATTAGTACATAATCTTAGACGTCTTAGCAGCTGCTGCCAACTTGTGGTCACCAGGACCACACCCTCTTGGATTATATTTATTAAAGTAAAAAGCTATTTTATAATTAATTTGGATTAATAAATAAATACTGATGAGTCTTAGTTCAATAGTCATAAAGGTTTTAATAAAATATATTTATTTCCCTAGGCCTTGGTTGAAAGTAGTTTTTGACTATAGTAAAATAAACAGTAATCTTATCCTACGAAATCTTATCCTATTCTACTATTATATTATACTAATAATTAGTAAAAAAATACGGAAGTGTGTATGTGCGTGTGGGAGTGAGAGCTCAATGGATCTGATTGACACTTAGAACTACTTTTATCACGGGAAAACAAAAATCCTTCGGGAACGCAGTAATAGTAAACCACTGTAAGATAACTGGGATTAATTATCGTATTTCCTCAAACTTGACTAAAACTTACCTAAATATATATTTGAAAGTGTTATGAATAAAGAATGTCAAGAATAATTTAAATTGGAAAGGCAAACTTCAAAACAATCTATTTCCAGAAGCTGAAATTATAAAATATGTAGATGTAATCAGAATTCGGGTACTAGGTTTTTCTTGCACAAATTGACTTTGCATAATTTATTCATTCCTTTGAGGATCGCGTTCCGGACACTACAGCTAATAAATCTACTACATAGGTACTCAGTTTTATTTTTAGCTATTACAAAAAACACGCCCTGATTCTGTCATGGATGCATCATTTAAACCATAATAAGTAGAGAGTTGAAATTTTCACAATATTCACATGTTTTTTCCGTACATTTTTAGTAAGACATCATGCCAAATGAGAGGTTCCTTTGAACTTCGACATTTAAAAATTGCATTTTTTGACTTGTTTTATTTTATATATTAGGTTTAAATAATACGCTACTCGTTTAGATTACCTAATTATCTTTAAATAGTAAATGATAAGTAATTATAATACTATATGTAGTAAAGAGACGAGTAATTTCGTAAAAAGTTTAGCTTAATTAATACCTACGTATATACCTCCATATGTAATTAATAAATTATTTCTATTTATATCGATACTGGTCTGAAATCAATTAATCATAGGTATCATTTGTAATATGAAATCGTCACAGGGTATAAAATTAGATTATCTTAATCTACATAAAATAGCTTGCATGTCAACAAATGATTAATTTAAACTAAGTCAACCAACGTCAGAAGACCCCAAAGTTACCCCAAGATAAACATAAAAACATGACCTTAAGACTTACAGCCATGACGTCACAGTCTCCACACCCTCCTAGTTAGACTTACATTTTGTGTTTGATCCACAGAACGTGCGGTTTAATTTGTAAGTTGACCTCGCTCGTGAATTTTAACGTCACTTGACTAAACTATCCCTTTAAGTGCCTCATATATAGCATAATAGACTTCTAAAATAAAATTATACGCTCAAACATTTTTCTTCCAGGTAATTTTCTCATACTTTTACCGTTAATAATCTTTTAAAACTTTGTTATTATTTGAGAGACTCTGGAAAACATCAAACTTTACAAGATTCTATATTACATAGAACTTTTAGAATATACGAATTATTTACTTCATCCCGTTGAAATATTCCGGTGTTAAAATTGCTTTAAAAAAGGTGGTGAAAAGTACCTAACATTAAAAAAGGTGTAATAAAAAGTAGCGCTACGGTCCTCTGTGTGCTGGAGATTAATGAGTGAAGCGAACGGAAGGCAGCAAACGATCGAGAATCGACCCCAGCCGGATTATCTCATTAAAAATAATTGCCTTAAGAACCTTATTTTTTTTACATTATTAATAAAAACTGAATTATTTCTCTTTACTCTTCTCTTATATCAAGTTTATGATAATACTTAGCTTTTCGTAATTTCTTACGTTGTATAAAATTGTTAGGTATTAGCCGGTAAGTTTTCCTTCTAAATAAAATTATGTAGGCACTCAAACCCCGATCCCAAAATTTGAAAACAGGGCATATGGACTAAAAATACACAGGTTAACCTATACGACCTCGATAAAAACGGTTCCGGCGTTTAAATATTCGTGGTAATCTATAATATATGAAACCCATTAATATGAAAAGTACGTACATTCGGAAATATGTGATTTTATGTAATATCCCTGTAGAAAAATGTGGAGAGAATTCCGAAGTATTCCAATGTGTACGATATGAATATCCTACCTTACCTATGTAACATTACGTAAGCCAATTTATGGGGTGAGCCAGCACTGAATACTTATAGGAATTCATATTTTAGACATTATCATGGTATAGTAATCTAGTACAATAAGATTGCTTCATTTATTTAATTCTATTTTACGCGTCATAACAAAAATAAACCGCTGAGATATTTTTCCTGAATAACTATATTTATCATCTATGGGGCAATTTAGGACATAAATCTATATTTATTTTGAAATTATGAAATAAATTAGTAATTTCACTGTGATTGAAATTCAACTTAAAATTATAAAACAATGTCTAATTATACATTATGAATTATTTTAACCTGCAGTTGTAAAATCCTTGCAGAAGCCTGTTGAATCAAATTAATCTAATTTATTTTTAATGATTAGAAAATTGCATAAATTAAAGCTTTACTGAACAATGTAGCGAATTTCACAGATGAACGATTTAAAAAAAAATAAAGTTACTGCTATAGGTTTGTGTAAATACAAAAAAATACATATACAAAGTCAGCATGAATATGATCTTGTCGTTACTTATAATAAATTTTGTTATGACAGGAAGGGACGCATTTTCCGTGTACTTCCTTGAGTTATAAAATACATACAAGGGGGAATTCCTTATTATCTTTTTTAGGGATAATGACTCTGGTCATTATTATTATTTTGCAGACTTGAAGTAAATATTGGCAATTAGTTATTTTTTGAGAAGGATATTTTCCAGGGAAAGAAATATCTTATAATTATGTTATTCCAGAGTATTTATCTGTGTATCCAGGTATCATCTAAATCCGTTCAGTCGCTGAAGTGTGCGTGATTTGTCGATTAAGTCACAAACTTTTTTTTTTATTAGTACCTTATATACTTTCATAAGTATTTATTTACCTAGTAACTGAAATGTTGTTTATTTTGATACTAGGTACCAACAGGCATTTTTTTTTTTTATTTATACATTAGTAGGATTTATTTTCATGTCATGTAGTTCCAAAAGTAGCAAGGAAAAATATACAATTGAATTTTATGTAGAAAACAAAATAAACCTTTAGACCTACAGTTTAGATACGTACTAATTTACTTATATCTATGAAGGCTTAACCGAATCTTGTAAGTAGTTGTAACAACAATAATCAAGTTTATTTAGGGTTCTATTGCCTAATAAATCCCAAGCATTCTCCGGGCAGGGTCTCTGTAACTAGAAGTAACTAAACTATATCTTCCACGTAAAGCAAGTTTCCTTCGATGTGTGGAGTAGGGTTCTATGTATCCCTTCCATAAAGATCTTTGGAGTACAAGAATAGCTGAGGAAAAAAAATAGTAAAAGACAGACTGATATCTCCAAATAAATTGTAAATTTCAATTGAAATTACGATATCTTATTTTAGTTTATAAAATACAGCAACGATGATGACATTAAATTATGAATTCTAAAGAATTATACATAAGTACCATTTCGAGATAACTCCTACAGTAAAATTGATTAATTATACCATTATAACCGTATGAGGTAAAAACACAGATTATATTTAGTCAATAAGAATACCTATTTTAAGATCAATAAGGTAAATATTACAATAGCATCATGTACGGAAAGTACGTAGCTCGGTCATCGTAATGTTACATGGCAAACAACAAACCGCATAATGCGGATATGTGTATGTGACATGTCACGTGCGAATTGTCGCGTCCCACTGAGCGCCCCGCTGCGTGCGTGCCGACAGAAACATATCCACTGACGTCTTATCCTATGTCAAAAGTGATGAGGGATTTAAAAAAAAGATCTTTGGGTTGTTTTAACTAGCTGTTCTCTACAGTTTCACGCGCGTTACAAAGGGGCAAAAACCTTTTTCTTTCTGCACTTTGGTGGGAAAACTTCTTAGTCGCGGCACAGAGAGTAACAAACAGCTCATCACGTGCTATATAAGTCGTCTCGATACATGCTGACACCACATTATATCTCTTACTAAAGATAAATCTAAGTTCAAAATTACTTGTTCAAAAATACTGCCATCTTAAATTCACATTATTATCAAAGATATTAACCATTAGGATAATTACTATTACCCAAAATCACACATATTAATATACGAGGAAAATTTTCCACGTATAAATTTGATGGCACCACAAACCTACTTGTCTGCCTGAGGCACTTTGGCAAATATATGTGGAATCAACACGAATGTCGTTTACTGAACCGTTTGCTTCTAATGTATTATATCAACTTGAGTTATCAGGGGAGAATATATCCTAATTATTACATACATATAATATATATAACAAACCAAACAAGAACGAGTACGTAAAATTATACAGAAAAAAGTCTAATCTCTACTTATATCAAGTGATAATTGTATGAAGTTTATGTATATTTAAAACTGTAATTACATAAATTCAAAAAAAAAGATCCACCAAAAAAAGAAGCCTTGCTGAGTTTCTTGCCGGAGTCTCCTCAGTTCAAGTGTATTCCGAACCGGTAGTAGAGTCTATTGTAAAACTGTAACTTTTGACATTCATAAGTAACTTATTAGGGCCTAAACTGAATAAATGAGTTTTGATTTTGATTTTATCACATATATTATAAATGTGAAAGTTCGGATGTTTAAGACTTATTCACGCGTCAACGACTGAACGGATTTAAATGAAACTTAGCACAACGATAAATGATACCTTGGAATCTAAACATATAAGAGGAAAAGACTGACTGGATTGACTGATTGATATATCAACGCACAGCTCAAACTACTGGACGGATCGAGCTGAAAGTTGGCAGCTATGTAGAAAGAAAATTCAACCCCTAAGAGGGTAAAATGAAACCGTGGGGCGAAAAATTTGTAATCTAGAATACTTTTAATCTAGTTGAAACTAGAACTAGAAACTAGAACATGAAAAGTTGCTTTTTAGTAAAAGCATTCTAGAAATATTTAGGTACCTACTCTTATTCGTCTAATCTAAACCTAATCCATTTTCTTACGACCAACAGCCTAGATTTAAGTAATTACGACTGCAATTATAAATTTAAATAAGAAATATGTGAAATATAATAATTGAAAATGTTACTTACTTGTATCTCCTACCCAGAATTTATCTACGCTAGGATGTTAACACAATTCTACTTCAGACAATTCTCCTAGTACTTATCTACCTACTGAATAACGGGACAGGCGCTACGATTCATCGTCTACTTTAAAATGCGTTACTATCATAAAACACCTGTCTGAAAATTCTCATCATAAATGCGAGATTTTTATTTGCTTGTTTTTGCAATTTTATTATGCTAACGGTAAATGAACTTGAACTCAAGAATAACAGAAAAGTTGATAGAGTCGTTAAAGATAACTTAGGAATTAAAATAGTTTTATTACCTAGAAGTTATGTCAATATAATGAATTAAATAAATATCCTGGGACATTCTTCACACACGGTTATCTGATCCCAAACTAAGCAGAGCTTGTACTATGGAAACCAGATAACTGATATACTACTTAAACTACGTTTTTTTGTAAATACATACTTATATAGATAATTACACCCAGACACAGGACAAACAGACATGTTCATGCACACAAATGTTTGTCCTGGATGGGAATCGAACCAATGACCAGCGGCGTGATAGATGGTGTCTTAACCATATTATTATGTTAAATTTTGGAAGTGTTTATCTATACAGTGTGATTTTAGTTAAATAAATTAGGCTGAACATCGCGGAATAGTGTACCTACAGCCTAATAATATATACCTAGATCTAACTAAATCATACTCAGAAATTTAAATTACTAAATATTCGCCTTCAGAAAACGAAGTGATGGCGAAGTTAGTGATGGCGCGAGATATTTATCTACATATTTTAGTATTCGAGTAAAACAGCAAACAAAAATCTATCTATCTCTAAATCTACATAGCAACCGCTGTATTTTTACCTACAGCCCTCCATTTAACCTTCCATTAAGAAATAATGTCTTATTACACGATATTTCATCCACGAAGGTGCTCTAAAATGTATTCATCAAAATTTTACTATAATCCGATGAAACAGCTTTTAATAGCAGACTTTCAGCAATTACATGGGACAGATAACAATGCTTTTATCCCTGATTTGCGTGGGCTTTTACTGAAAGCTGTTATCTACAAATTAACCTCGATAACGTTTATTAATAAGCGTGTTTGCTTTATAAATTTACGAGGTAATTTGAAATGGTGTCGTTAACATTTAGCATAATATATAACTAGACAGCTAGTTTCCCCGCGGTTTCACCCGTGTTTTCGGGATTTTGCGAGATTGAAACGAATTACTTCGAGTGACAGTCCCGTCAAAATCTATCCAGCAGTTTGGCTGATTAGCCGGAACAAACAAACAGACGGAAAGACAGACAGATGATTTAATAAAAATCTGTTATTTTGACATTACAAGCAGATACTTCAATTTTATTTACATATTTGTACAGATAAACTTATTAGTATATCATTATAGGTTTTATATTAATAATTCTGACATTTGAGGCCTTGAATAGCAAATGGAATTCTATTTGTTTATTTGTAATTTAAAGAGACTTTTAACAAAATACCCGCTACAAGCGTTCATAAAGTCAATGATTTCGTGCAATTTTCAGCGAATCTGTAACATTCAAATTGCTCTAGTGTAAAAAGCAAGTAATGAGACATGTCCACTTTTGTTCGCCAGCTCCACATTCCACAACCAGATTAATTGCAACACAAATTCAACAGCACTGCCTCTGTCAGAAAACCTATTAGTAAATTAATACGTTATCAATATTACATACATTAATTAAATAGTTCTATGATAATATAATTATGGACTACAACAGACTGCCTCTCCAATTTAGCTGCCAAAACATTGTTAAGTATTACAAGAATTACAATATCTATATCTATACTAATATTATAAAGAGTTTGATTTGAGATGATTGTTTGTTTGCATTGAATAGGCTCCGAAACTACTGAACCGATTTGAAAAATTCTTTCACTAATAGGGAGCTACATTATCTCCAAAGGTTATAGGCTACTTTTTATCCCGGGAACGCGAGTGAAACCGCGCGGAACAGCTAGTATTTTATATATTATGTATTTTGGTGAGCTATGTAATTTGTACATTTTGTATTAATTATACATGCATTGTTATTAACTAATAGAAAATTGAAATGTCTTTCTTAGGCCCGTAAGATCTGTAAAAAACGTATCTAATGCCATATAATCAAGAAGTGGAATAAACTGTAACACCAATGTCAATGTCAAATTTCACCATAAAAAAAAATATTAGAAAGAATTGCCGTATCTATGGGATTTACCGATCGATCGACATTTAAACTATCGTTTATGAATATTTTACACAATTCTGCCAGTGTCAGGGTTATACATCTTGAGGGAAATGTCAAATTATGATAGTTTAATCCATTATCGGGAGGTTAAACCCTCAAAAAGGATAGTTTAAATTAATCGATAGTTTAAACTATCATTCATCGATCAACTGCCGTTGATCTTATGAAATAATCAGAGACGGGAGATTAAACTCTCTGTCGTGGTTTAAACTACGATTGATCTTACGGGCCTTAGTAAAACGAATTTTATGTTATATTATTTAGAATATTACAGAGAAAAGAAAAAAAATATGCTCTTAGAACCTTTGTAAGTATCAAAACCTTTTTCAAATCCTCGAGACCATTTTTTTACTAAATCTGCGAAAAGCTAAAAAGAAAATATTTTTCGGGCAAAGATGTTCGGTTGAGAGAAATAAAACATTTTAAAAAGGAATGTTTCTATACCTACTTTATATCCCTCACACAGTTCTCGTTGTTGACCCTGATCTTTATTTGATGGCGTAAGTTGTGCTTACCGAAAAGAGCTTTTTAGGCAATTCTGAACAAGAGAGATTTTTCTTTAGCTATTCTTTTGACAATATTTAACACATAAATATGCTAATGTGATACGAATGAACCTTAGTGGGAAAGTTAATTAAATATTGAATATACCAAATTTTATTAAAGAGGAATTTTTATTTTATGAAATTATAAAAACTACATTCATAAATTTCTTTAATTTAGCGGAAAAAACATGCTTTATTTATTTAACATATCGTTTCAATAAAATAATTAAAATATACAATAAATACATTTTCAATTTAAATATATTCACAAAAATATGAATTAATATGTAGTAGGAAGCTTCATTAAAATCAACTAAATGACAGTTAGATGGTGTCTTAAATATTGTAAATATGTGATGATAAAATTGAAGAGAAAGATTTAAACGTAGGATTCGAACCCACGACCTTCGTCGCGGCATCCGACGTCACTACCACTAAGCTGTCATCGCCTCAATATTAATATTAACTTTGAAACACTTGAACAGTAAAAGGCCAGTTTTCTGAAGTCACCACCCCATGTTCAATTTCTTTAGCAAATGTAATATTTATTGCAAAGGCGAACTGTCCCATATTTTATTGCTAATAATAAAACGGAAGTTTTAGTACCTATAAATACTTACTCATATATTTTATTGAAGTTTCTTGACTCTATTTGATAGTAAACAAATGTTTGCAACTTAGCTTCGAAGTATGCAAAGTGTCTATGTGAACATTTCTAGCTCTACATAGCGGTTTTACCCGTTTTCTCAGTATAAAAAGTAGCCTATAGCATAGTAGTTTACTATAAGTAAAAGCATTTTCAGAATCGGATTAGTAATTCTGAAGATTACTTTCTACATCCAAACTAACTTCTAAACTTTACCAGTTATAATATTAGTATGAAGGTATAGATTAAATAAAAGGACAAGGCCTGACCGATTGATAGAGGAGATAAAACTTTGAAAAAAGGATAATATTTTCAATAAGTAAGTTTTTTACATTTGACAGGCCTATAATTCAAAACCGTGATAAACTTGGCATAGACTGCCTGTAAACTAAGAAAGGATTAAATTAACAAAAATTATAACGTAATTAAATAATAATAAATTTTAATAAAAAACTATACCGTAATGAATATAAATTGACTTTATAATAAAGAATACTTATAACATTTTTCAACCAATTTGATAGATAGTTACATACAAAGAACGTTATCAAAGGCGAATTTCGTATTCATAATTTGTTTAGTAAAAACCTCAGAGGGTAAGAACATCAAACGGTGTACAAGAAGGCTTAACGATAACCATAACAAGCTCTTTCAAACGACTTCCGGGGTACTGAGTTTCCAAGATGGGACCTGAGAGCAAACGAAGAGGTTTGAGATCACTATTTAATGTATTCCAAACTGAGATATTACTTACCTTTATAGGTATAAAAGGTACGTAATCAAGTTTAATACCGGTTGATTATGAACGAGAAGTTTGCGATTAAGTTTTCATCTTTAACAGAGTTTGATTGAACCATTTTTGATTGGCCTACGTATAAATTATATAATGTTTGTTTCAATTATAATGTTGTTTTCTTGTATGCTTTGTGTGGATACCGCTTTCGGCCATACCTATACCTACTCTGGAATAATATATAGGCTCATTATTCCGGGAAGGTGGATGAAACCGTGGTGGACAGCTAGTACAAAAATAATAATTTAAATATTATTTTTGTCTTTAGCACACTATGTTGGAAATTTGGAATGAGAAAATTTATCTTCCCGGTCTCGCTGCGGATTTTTTACTCTAGTTGATATGCACTGTCAAAAAACCATCATGACTAGTTCATTTAGGCTACGGTAACCGCTTACCGCAGGCCGCTATGCTTATTTGCTACTCGGTAGTATAAAAAAAAGAATATTATCCCTGTAGTAAACGTAGGAATAGGCAATGAGGGGACGACATATTAAAATTACCCACCAACAGGCCGTATTTGAGCAGTAAAACTGGGAGCGACCCAGTTAAGGTTGCCAGACACCCAACATTCAAATTTAGGACATATTTATAGGGTTTTCGTCTGTGGCCTAAATTTCAGACAAAAAATACCTATTGTAGGTATCTATCAAGTATTTTTCAAAGTTTCCTTTAAATTTGGAACAGATCGCCATAAGGTACGGTCTGACTATAAATATTCGGCCAATGAAAAAATTACCTGGCAACCCTATATTCAGTAAGTATATTTTCTCTAATAGAAACCATAAAATGAGGGACAATATGCTACGAGACATGATGGATAGGAATATGTATCTTCAAAAATAGATACGTGAAAAATAGGTAAATTAATAAATAAATTAGGTACGTTACTTACCTTTACCGTACTGTACCTTTTATGTGCTTGTTTATAAGATAATTATAATAGTAAATGTATTTTTATAATAGTTTATATTGTAATAGAAAATAAAACGGACCAGGAACTTATTTTCAAACTGCTCTGGAATGCAAAGCCAGCCTATATTTAATGAGATTTACCAGTAGCCATATTTAATCTTCTGGAATCCCTGAAATGTTGCCGACCCGACAGTTCCTTGAAACACGACATGACAACGAATTTATTATGAGATGCAAAATTGGTACGAACCAGCCGTGAACCATTAGTCATCTTTAACTTGTTAGTGATGTACTTACACAACTCTAAGAATATTTTAGTCGATTTATATGCTGTTATCGATTTTAACTAGTATCATATGGACTGAAGTATTCGCTTGAATAAACTGGATAATGAGAATTACGAACCCTCCAACCTAAAACTCAAAGAATGTTTTGATTAACTCTAGGGAAATTCCCTGTTTGATTTCTAAAGTATTATAGATGTTATCTGAAAATTGTACCTAAAACCTCTTTATTGAGATAAAAAAAATGTTTGAATGAAATTGTTTCAGCGATAAAACCACCTATTTTGCAATCGCTATTATTATTAGCTACTTCTACTTTGATTAGGTACTTATCGTAATCTATCGAATCAAAAAAACCTATGTCAATTAAGTTTTATCTAAATCATAACCGACTATAACATCGGTGGTAGTTTGTGACTCGATTACACTTTAAATGACACATAGGTAATGGAATAAATCATTGATTTTTATCCTCGTGAAAATATGAAATCCCGGGATCGAATCATCGGGAAAGCAAGTAAAACCGTGATGCTGAAATTATTTAGTATCAAATTATTCCCATCACTAATATATTCCTATATCCCCATATATCAAGTTAAAGGGATTTAAATTTTATAGTTATGACCTACATTATAAAATGCAACAGCATGCTACCGTTAGCAGGTCAACCGTGCCCAGGGTTCCGCTACTAATTTGATACCCGGATACGTCGGTGGGATTTATTTTCGAACCAATTTTCGTCTTCTAATCGTATTTTGCTTCTTATTTTGCTGTTTTGTAGAAATTGTTATCAAAGGAGAATGTTGGAGCACAATGAAAATTAACGTCAAATATTATTTTATTTTCATTTGAATAAAGTTAAAACGTATGAAAGAGTAGGTGTGTCGCATTACTTCAATGTTTATTTAAGTTTATAAAAGCCTCTACTTTTTGTAGAAAACTGTTTTTAAATGTATTTACTATTTTCATGATAAGCTTTGTTTATTGTCTTGTTTTATTATTTTTGCATTATTATAATACAGAAATTAACGATTTTGACTTAGTATTTTCACTGGTATTCAGCTATTGAATCTTAAACATGTGATTAGAAAGTGTGAAATAAATTCAAGGTCAAAGTCGTTTGCGATTTAAATGTCGTCGGTGAAGTCCGGAGTGAGACTAACAGTTTGAGAGCTTTCGGCTGCTTAAAATTACCAAACTGGCACCTTTTTAGAAGAATTATACAGGTTGTTGTTTTGGCCCATAACATAAAGAGCAACACAGGGTTGATAGTATAAAAAATCATCTTTCCAAAAATGCCCTTTATTCCATTAATTACTGTAAAGGCATTAAGAAATACCTTTTTCAATTTGAACTAAAATGACCGCAAAATATGGTAACTGTAGTATAGACATGCCGGCGGCGCCCGCATCAAGTGCATTCCACTTATGTCTGCCGCCGTCTACGCACTTCCTCAACCCCCTCGCACCCCCGTTGACTATTATGACTACACTTAACATTTTTACGAGATTTTGTCTTGAAAAAAAAAAGAGTTTTTTAGCACCAGTATTATCATAGAATAAATAAACTAATATTATCAACCCTGAGTAGCACGTTGCTGATCAAAACAACGTTCTGTATATATCGATACTTTTTTATATTGTTACTTTTGTTTTATATTCGTATTATATTATACTGGTACGATAAACTCCGCGAGCAATAAAGTTCAAGGACAATAAAATTAAGGACATGTAGAGTGTAATCCAATATTCCACACTGTGCACATTATCTATGGACTTATAATCCCCTCATTAATCCATCGGGCTGTCGGTGATAATGATTATTTAAGGTGATGCTTTGTGCGAATGACCTTGCCAATTTGGGCTCACAAACCCCGCGCGCCCCTCATTAAAATACTTGCAACGCTCCTCAAATTGAGATTTCTTGGCAAGGCAGTTAATCAAGACAAGAAGATCATAATAAACTAACGATGCTCGTTTCATCTAAGAGAGTTACATGACAATGAATCAGAATGTACTTTTAAGCCAGATTCCCTTTTAGGCATTGTGTACTTAACACCATCGATGACATCATAAAAAGTTCATCTAATTATCATATTGTACATAACTGTGGTTAAAAAATATACCATAAACTACAAATAAATCGGTAAAAGTTTTAAATAGCTCATTTCGTCTCTAAAAGCAGGCAAAGTTCGTTTTCATGAACCGTTAAAGCCATATTAAAGTGCTACGAACAAGTTGGGCGACGAAACCGAAGTGATTATCAAGTTAATTAACAAACACATGAGTGCTTATGGAGTTTCTCGACGCGTGCGATGCGGAAAATATTGAAGAGAATATTTGTGAATATTTCCTAAGGGAAAACGAAGACCTCATGTCAGTCCATCTGTCCTATTTATAAAGAGACTATTGGTTTATAGAAAGCTGGAATATTAGTTATTGCTTTCTTACTGTATGTTTTGTCCTATTATTACCCTAAGATACAGATATTATCTGTATCTTAGGTAGTACTAAATACTACTACTACTACTAGGTAGTAGGATAGTAATAAATGGTAGTACTAAATACTACTACTACTACTAGGTAGTAGGATAGTAATAAATGGTTGAAAGTTAGGATGAACAACTGTGGTCTTTCTTTATTTGTATGTTTGGGGAACAAATCAGGCAATGGCTCAGAGCCCTAGTCTTGTATTTATGATTGTACCTATTTGTTTTTCTTGTTTTATTATATAAAAAATATGATATGATTGTATCTTTTGTGCTGTATGCGTGTGGTGCGCAAAAAATAAAAACTTTTTCTTTCTTTCTTTCTTTCTTATATTACCTACTACATACCTTGGGTATTACTACCGGTTAGGTATGATAAATGTCAAATAACAGTTTCAGTAAAATCCCGCCGCAACAGCAAATTAAGTTATTCTAATTGTATCATAAAGGTTCAATATTGAATGAGTTTCAAAGACCCATACATACACTTCAATCAAATACAAAACAAGAAATAAATTCAAACTCTAATACTCATATTCACAAACCTAAAAACATCAGACAATAATATTTGAATGAAATTTACAAACAAATAATTTAATATACATACTATCGCAGTAGTAACTTCTTGGCAAATAGAAAGCCCATCAAATCTATAGTGCAAACACATTTCCTTAACATATTCCTTCGACGGACGACTTGAAGACATGTTAAAGTCGATAAAGTATATAAGCAATATTAAATGCAGGAGCACTCGACAATTGGCACGGAACGGTGATGGTCTCAGACATTCAGCTGACGATAAACTGGTCCGGTAAGTGGATTAGTGTCCGTATTAGTAATTCAGTGGGTGCCGGATCAGCGTACCGGACGGTTAGGGTGATAATCCAATTCGTATCATTGACAGTGAAATTTAAGATTACGTGACATCATAAAGCTATTGAATAATTGAATATTAATTTATATTTAAGAAACTTGTAGGTACTTTTTTTGTAGGATGGTTAAGATTAAATAAAATAGTCCTATGTACGAGTAGGTAATGATATTATAAATTTGAAAGAAAGAAGAACGAATTTAAAACAAAGAAAGAACGAAAGGAAGAAACAATATTTATTTGTATTGCAAGCACACAACTAAATAAAATAAACAAAAAAAAAATAGAAAAAAATAAGTATGTTAGTATCTGCTCTAGAAAGTAGAAACAGTAGGCCCCGACTCCGCATAAAGTTGTGGGATCAAGCTACCCACAGCACTGGTATTCTGTCGGCACCTTTGTCGTATTTGGATGAAACTTGGCACATAAATAGATCATACTTTGGAGTAACATACCTTTAAGTTACTTTAAATCCCGGGAAAAGATAAAATCCCTCGGGAACGCAGTTGTAAGTTAGTTGTAATAGTTAAGTCCATTTCATGAATTAATCTTTCGATAAAAAAAAACGTTTGATATTTTACTAAACAAAATTGAATTTGTAGGTATAAAAAGTATAGTAGCAAAACAATTACAATAACAAATTAACATAAAATCCATAAAAGAATAGCAAGAAAACAACATAAAATTTTATTCCAGTCCCAATAGGCGTTAATAAAAACGTCCCCAGACCGTTAATTTAAATAACAAGCCAATTCTGTATAATTATTAATTAACATTCTAAACGGTATTTTTCCCTAAACGAAAAACAAGTCTCATTCAAATGCATGAATGTGATGCTCATTTTGAATTCGAAAAAACGTGATATTTACATATCATTTTCGACTAAGTATATAAATTAATAACGATTTCGCACTCGGTGGGGCGAAAAAACCTGGTACAATATGAGAAAATATATAGAGCGACCTCAAACACAAATGTCATTAACGTTACCACCAATTGACCGGCACTGCCTTGAACAACAACACATTGACTCACCAAAAATATTACCGCCACACACAAACAACACTAGGTACGCACCTTTAAATCGAATAAGAAAAAAAAAAAAAATTTACTTAGAATATTAGTTTTGGAATACGTACGCGCGCGGTCGAAGTGTCGTAAGGATAGCAGTGACGCCCGCCCCGAGTGCTCGGGTGGCGGTTTGAAGCGCGAATGAATGCTGAAGCGGCGCGGTCACCCTTATACGGCCGCCCTCAACCCCAAACTCGAAAGCGGTGGGCGGAATTCTATAGAGCTGTAAATAATAATAATAATAATAATAATCCGTTCGTTATAAATTATAAAAATTATACTTTAACTACTTTTTTGTAATATTTTAATGTGGATCTCAATACATACATATTAGAATTTACCAGTATGTCATTACTTGTCCTATGTCAAAATTACAAAAAACACCGAATTACTTTCACGTCTTGAAACCATGCAAAAATCCTACTATTATTATAAATGTGAAAGTTTGTGAGGATGTATGGATGTTTGTTACTCTTTCACATAAAAACTACTGAACGGATTTGGATGAAACTTTGTACATAGATAAATCATACTCTGGAATAACATAGCCTACTTTTTATACCAGGAAAACATAAGATTCCTCAGGAACCCAGGTCAAACCGCGGGGCGGCAGCTACTAGTAAAAAATATTTATAGATAGATGGTATTATCAACTCATATGATATAGGTACTACACCGCCATACTATCCTCGTCTCACCATCGCGGGTAGTTGACAACTAAATGTTATTAGGCGTCATCGGCGCCACCGCCCTTAACTGAAAAATCTTCGAGCGGTACTCGAGTGCTAAACTATTGGTAAACCTGAACTGTCGACGAAGTTGACTTAAATGCTCTTGAAGACTGCCAAGTGATTCAGTCAAGTGACAACCCTTAAGGTAAACTTTGAGGTTTGCACAGATTGTTTGTATTATGTGAGATTGTTGGTGTTAATTTGAAAGTCTAAAGTATTCAAGGATTATTTTCATATCATATCGGGAGGGTATTTTGATGATTGCATATTTTTAAACCTATTTTATATAGGTAGGTACGAGTATATAACGAAAAAAACTCATACTTTTCGGTCAGTGACCTTTAGTTTAATTTAATTTTGTTTATGTTTAATTTTTTTCGCGTTTTCAGGGTTCGTTCCGTAATTATAAAGCTGTTCAGCAGGACCCAGTAAATTATATAAGAATAAAATTAAATAAGAATTGCCTACAATACCTGGATAAATAAAAAAATTGTATCATTAATAAGTTTTGTTGAGGATCATTGATATTCAGTATGATACAGTAAATAATACATAATGGTGAGATATAGATATCATTGTAGGGCTACAATGTTATCGACCCCCGAATCCCTATAAAATGTCACTGTTATCAGAGCTTATAAGCCTCCAACATCCCCTAACGACTGGCATTTGTTTGACAGAAGCCGGGATCGACGGTCTTCCATCACGGAAAGGGTCCTATTACTGTCCTAGCAAGAGTCCTATAATGCTTACTCGGCAGAACAGCGAAAAAGGTTCAAAATATCATTATTTCTCATTGGGCATGTCAATTTTATTTCCTAGGATTGTCTCGGAATAATTATTATGTCAACAGGTTGAGATGGCAAGCACATGGTACCCAAGTGATCACACTATGGTTTTATATTACTTTCTGAATCATTATACATTAAAATACATAATGAGAATCACAGTATCCGAGCCAAAAACAACTATATAATTATATTATACGATAAAAATTCCAATGACAAGTTCTTTATGTTTGAAAGCTCGACTTTGTTCTGATATTTTAAGACTTCTGATAGCCACCATATTTTTCAATTACTCTGTTGTTTTCTTGCGAGTTGCATTTCAACTTATAGTCCTCTTATACCTTTTACAGTTTAGTCTATGCGTTCTTTATCGGTCCTATACTTATTATTTACTTAATTCTTTGCTTATTCATTCCCTTGTTTATCAAGATGTCTACACGCAATTTAATCTACTCACTAAGCGGTACTTAGGCTCAAGTGTACTTAACACATATTTTACCACGTTGTGGTTTCATTTAATTAGAGAAGCATGTAATAATCTCATTGTTGGTGTTTACTTTTAGTTTATGGTCTCTTTGACACCTTTAAAATACAAAACAATAAGTTAAACATGTAATGAACTAACTGTAGTTACGTTATCGTTACGATGAATAATTACTGAGTGATTTTCCTGCTTGACTTTGGAAAGATTAGTCAAGTTATCAATGCAGTTTATAATATGTTTTTATTATTATTTATTTATATAGGCCCTTGTTTTACCACAATCTCTAGGATTTGAGTTTCAAGTGCAGCAAATAAAATAGTTACAATATGTCTAATTGTAGGTATCAACGGTATTCTTTATACTCAACATCATCATGTCAGCCGAAAGACGTCCACTGCTGGACAAAGGCCTCCTCCAAGGATCTCCTCGATGGCCGGTCTTGCGCTACCCACATCCAGCGGTTTTCCGCGCCACTCACAAGATCGTTGGTCCACCTTGTGGGCAGGCCGCCCACGCTGCGTCTTCCGGTTTGTGGTCACCACTCGACAACCTTTTTGCCCCAGCTGCCATCGGTTATAAGAGCGTTATGCCCTGCTCACTGCCACTTTAGGCAATTCTTCGAGCATTTTTATACTACCATAAAGAAAATACCATCAATCAATTTAGAATACGGCCTGCCTAATAGAAAACGATCACCAAAGCCTATACTTATATATAGACGCACCACTCGCGCGTTGCCGACTCTACAAGAATCGTTTCACACCTTACTTAAAGAACTCCATGTTTGTAATCCCTTGAGGAAACCACGGCGAGAAGCTCATTTCATCACGATAGGAGGCTCCTTTGAAACTGTACTTATCTATATGTAAATATTATAAACATTTATAATTCAACTAGCTGTTCCGCGCGGTTTCACTCGCGTTCTCAGGATAAAAAGTAGCCTATACCTTCGGGAATAATAAAGCTTCCTATTAGTGAAAGAATTTTTCAAATCGGTTCTTGTAGTTTCGGAGCCTATTCAATGCAAACAAACAAACAAACGATCAAATCTTTCCTCTTTATAATATTAAGTATAGATGATCCGATATGTCTGTACTAGGTATATAGGTACTGTGTTACGTTTGAATGAGTACTCATAATAATTTATGAACAACTTTTACCATGAGGCCAACCCTGAAATCTGGAAAAAAATTAAAACTACGTATATTTTGATCATTTGTGTATTCACTAAAATCTGATTGTAAGTGATATAAGAGTAATTGCATCCAAAAATACCTACCATATATATACCTTTTCTTATATAGTTATACAAAAACCACTTAAGTTTATTTCTATAATGGGTACAACTTTAAAGTTTTAACTAACAATCCATCTAATCGAAAATCCGTTCCAGAGTTTACCCAAAGATAATGTACTTACGGACAAATGACAAGGATTCCGAGGAACCATCGTTAGCTACCACCCAAAAACAAAAACCATTAACATTTGTTGGATTGATGGAGTTTCGTTGGAATCTATTAAACTGTCAAAGTTAGAGGGACTCGTTGTAAATTCCTTATAATAATAGGATTTAGGACTTAATTCGTAAATTATCACTCTAATTACTGAATCGCTCAACGAAATATCTACCTAATGAAAGAATTTTAGTTTTTTTTTAAATATATCAAAGTCCCTGACTGGAATATCAACATCGCTGATCCTAGAAACATAAAAATTGGAGTATTCACTATGTAAAAGTTTTTTGAAAATCCTCTCCTAAAGGAGTAAAAAAGAGGATCATGGGCGAAACCGCGAAACGGAAAACTAGATTCTGTATTATTAAACAAATGCGTGAACAAACATTAAAAAAAAACAAAGCTGAATTGAGAACCTCATCTTCATTTTTTAAGGAGGTTAAAAATGTCATTTCATCTCGAGCTAGTTTCCTGTTGCAGCTTAATTACACTTAAATTAATACTTGCAGAACAACATCTAGCTGTGCAGAATTTATATAAAAGTCCAGCATGGAATGTAACAAAGAGAGAAATTCAATACAATAATTTTATTGCGAATACATAACGTGTAGCAGACAACTGTTATTGTTGTATAACGTATATTATTGTTGTAATACTATTCAAATTAGGTATGCTTGAATTGTATTGAAATTCAATAACATTGTTACGTTGAATTTCAAATTATGCTTGCTTGAAATGGGATATTTTGTTGTGCGTTTATATAAACAGTTTATAAACAGATGTAAAATATACATAATATATATATGATTATGTTAATTTATAGAATAAACATGTGACCTTGTGTCAAAACGTCGAATTGTATTTTTTTTTGGGGCTACCAACACCAAACTAGGCAACGCCTGTATTGCCATATACATGCCACATGTATCTCGGTCATTGTAAACTGTTAAATGTTTAATAACTGTTCATCGCGGTTTCATTTGCGTCCCCGGGATAAAAAGTGGCATCCTATTAGTGAAAGAATTTTTCAAATCGGACCAGTAACTCTGGAGATTAGCGCGTTCAAACAAACTCTTCTGCTTTATTATTAGTATTATTAAACTAGCTGTTCGTTCCCGGCGTCGGGTTATTCGGATTTTTATTGTGAATAGTCATATAAAAATACTGTCACAAAATCCGACTATTCAAAAAGCCATGTCCAGTGATGCACTAACTTAAATTCGGGAATAAAAAGTGTTCTTAAATTCTAAAACTTGAAGATCTCACGATAAGTTTGTTTCTCTTAGTAAGGATTTAGATTATATTTCTTAGACTTCTTCAATCTAAATTTAAATATTCTCAGATGTTTTGATTACTTCTTAGATCTAGAACAAGAGTATTTTTCTTCATTTACATTATTTTGAAATCAAAAACTTAATCTAAGGTTGTCTGAAGTTTAATTCCCCGGGAAGAAAACAAAACTTATGTTAGTAATCAGGCATGATTGATACCTTACTCAGTTTAATAATTTCTTTATGACTCATCATGTGTAAGGGAGCATATTCCAGGTGAAATTCTGACAAGTATCTACTCCCGATATGAACGTTTTTTTATACTTAAATATCAAGACATGCTTCGTTTCAATTACATAATTACAGATACCAAGCAACATGTGAAAAGTGTACATATTACAATGTAATTATTATCAGTCATCATCATGAAGATTCCTTATCATGTAAGTATGAAGATTTCTTACCATTCTCCAGGTTTCAGCATTACTGTATCTGGATTGGCTAGATTTTTGTTATACATTTCTGTAGTAGTCTGCAACCACTTATTGTTTACATGACTTATTATGAGCTTAATGCGCAAAATAAAAAGGTCTAATCTAAATTGTCTGTAAATATTTTGGGCTTTATAGAACTGGAATTTTCAGCGAGCTATTGTCTCGACTTATCTACAGGAAAAGGTATTTGTGTGTTTAAAGCTGTGACCTTAAAAACCTTTTAGCTCGCGACTACCTTTATTTTATGTATCAATTTGTATTTTGAGTACCTAAATACAATTTATTATAAGAATTCCAATATATTTTCCTAAGTAAAATTTTACATACCCTTAATAAGAACCTCTACTCAAAAAACAACCCTCAACACCAAGGAACAATAAATTTAATTATTCAAATTAAATGTCAGAACGAGAAACTTGAGAGTACTTAAAGCTTTGTTTGAAAACGTAAAATATACGTCATGTTGGAAACTCTACACCACAAACACATGCTCATTTAAATACAGGAAAATAAATCTGCTGATTCATCATATTTCATCATCTCAGCAAGTTATTTATTTTTCGTTATTAGTGTCGGCATCGTATTACATGTTGTAGTTTCTTTCCCATAAAACCTCTTGAAGTAATGACCGCGTTTTATTAAAAGTTTCACCAAAATCCGTTCAGTATAGTCTTTGAATAAAAGAGTAACAAATATCTTTACATCCTTACACACTTTTACGTTTTATTATCGCAGTAAGATATCAGTTGTCTGGATTTCATAATAAAAGCTCTTCTCAGATTTCTACTCTGCTCACTTTTCACCCGCGATTCCCTGTTTTACCCCCTTAGGGGTTGAATTTTCACAAATCCTTTCTTAGCAGTAGAATTCCTGTATGCCAAATTTCAGCCCGATCCGTCCAGTGGTTTGACCTGTGCGTTGATAGATCAGTCAGTCTGTCAGTCACTCTCTCCTTTTATATATTGACCAAGAATATTATTAATATATGTTGTAAGCATATCTAGATATTAATACATAATCGATATCATTTTAATATGTCACGTTTCAAATAACCCAAATCCCTCGATATCTCGAAAATCACGTTGAGGTACCTACGTCCCTAATTTAGACGAATTGTGATCTATAAGGTACGCCGTACCCTACAACTTTGATTAACGTAGGTACCCAACACATCTAACGGTTCATCGAATGTGATTATCCTCAATCAGACCATTTATACTGGTAGTAACAGGAATGGTTTAAAATAAGCTCAGTATATAGTCGATTTCATGAAAAGTATTTCCATGAATGAAATCGTAATAAAAACTGAAAACATGGATTCTGTATGTATTTTTGAAAAATGTATGATTCGTTGTGTCGTTATGTATTTTTGAAAAATGTATGATTTTCTTCGCAGTTTTTTTTAGCTACACTACACTATTTACGTTGTAGCTTGGTAGGAGTGACAGTAGCCAAAGAGATATGAAAATGAGCCTTATTTTTTATGTCAGAAGATTGAGAAGTAGGTAGTAGGCCATTTGCAATACCAGAGGTGTTACTAATGTGTTGCATCAAATCAAATCAAATCAAAAACTCATTTATTCAATTTAGGCCCTGGTAAGGCACTTATGAACGTCAATAGTTACAAACATTACAATAGACTCTACCACCGGAGGAATGATGCCAAGATGGCAACTGGCTCTCAAGTGCAATTGCCGGAACACAACGGTAGGTGCTTGGCGACAGATTTGTTTGCTATAAAGTTATTTTGAATCTAAAATGTAGATTCAGATGAACCTTATTGCAATGACATATGGCTCATTTTCATATCTCTCTGACTGTATTCAGTGCTACAACATAAATAAATATTGTAACTTAAAAAAACTGTAAACAAAGTCGTAAAGTTTGAAAAGAGTCCCGTACAATTTTACGCTGAGGGACCTAAGATGGTGTCAAAGTTTAAGAAAATATACAACGAAATCTTCAAACACTTGACCCAACTGGCGGTAAGCGGGTACCGTAGGCAACAAAGTACAGAACAATAATTACCCAGGGTCCCTGTAGTAAGTAATATGCGGCTTGGGTATCACTCACGCGTTACCGACCCTTTTACTCTCTCTGATGAGGACTGGTAACCTTACTGACGCACATGCTCAGCAAAAAAATACTAGGCTCTACATTTATACGAATATGAAATACATTGAAATTGATTAGTTTATGTTGATTGTAAATGTTATTTAATTTTTGATTTTTTGTATATAATATCGTAAAATTTTAATTTAATTTTGTATGTAGGCTGAATGTAGAGCATAATTTTATATGTTTATTTTTGTAACATCTTTATGTAACCTACAGTCCAAAAATAAAGAATATCTCATATTTCAATGCTACAATTTTTTTAGTAAAATATGCTACCAGTGGCGAGGGGTAAAAACACCGACAATTTTATACATAATTACAGTGTATTTTATATAAAAGTCGCATTGAAAATACTATTTTCAAAAATTTTCTAAAAGGTAAGCTGATGGAAATCGACTTGTATGGACCCTTCGCTACTGCTACCTACTCTAAAGCAGTATTACTTTTGATTCGATAGAGACAATGAAATACCTATGAAAATTACCACCTTAAAAAATAAGCTTTAATCTAAAAGGAAAAGGGCTTAATTTGCAACATACCAAAGAGAAAGCTCCTTTTAACCCATGAAAATAAGTTTTGACAAGGGATTTAGGTCCTGTTCTAAAACAAACACAATTATCATCGATATGTATGTGTAACCAGAATGGAAAGTTTGTGTATCCATGACGATGGGTCACCGTTGACTTCCAAACTCAATTTTGGTGAAATAAATAGAATTGATTAGCATGATTAAATAAATAAATGTCCTGGGACATTCTTCACACATGGTTATCTGATCCCAAAGTAAGCAGAGCTTGTACTATGGAAACCAGACGATGGTAGATACTTTTTAGGTTTGAACTCCAATCAAATTTTAAGATGTCATCTTTTTGATACCTATAATTAAAAAAGAGTTATGATGAAGAGTATATGGTGCATAGGTTAAATATCCATTCTCATAGTGAAAGGCATTATACCTATTGCTGAAAAATAGAGTCAAGATTCGAAAATAATACTAAAAACCTCGAGTCTATTACAACACTAAATACAACCTAATTTAAATGGAAATTAAATTCTAGAAAAAATAAACTCACACATTAGCTACTTTTGCATGTGAAACATTTTTAATGCAAGCTTGATTTGCTTTAGTAGACAGACTTACTTTAGGAACATTCTAGAAAAATATTTCAGAGAAGGATAGACTATGATAGTACGCGCAAGACATGTAAATACCCAAAGCGATACAAGAGGCGACGACGGTCGGAATCTAATAATGAAATTTAAAAGACGCCCATTCCACTGCTCCAAAGATATACGCTTGCTTACTCTCATATTAAAGTATAAGGGTGCTAAAGTATGAGTCTGAAGCCATTTTAGTATCACTTACGTGAAGGTTTATTTTATTTAATCTGTGAGATTTATTTTGAAACTGTTTAAATTAATTATTAGTAAAAGAATGTGTTAAAAAAATAAAGTAAGCATATTTAAAAAGCTATTTAAATAAAAATGAATGGCTAAATGTGTTGCTAAGCGCAAAACCCGAGAACGGCAGGACCAATTCGGCATTATGATTTTTTTCAAAATATATTCGTTGAACTCTGAGGATTTTTGTTTCTTATGAGGAGAAAAATAGAAATATTTGGGAAATAAGGAAGCGCTTTTTTCTGTGGGGTTATGGTTCTGTAATAGTAATAATTTAAAAAAAAAATATAATTTTCTATACTTTTTTCTTTTCTTTACATAAAAAAGTCGCCAAACATACTGCCCGCCTGATGATAAGCGGTTACCGTAGCCTATGGACGCTAACGACTTTATGAGGATTGATTAACCTTTATTTTTCATCGTCAAAAACAAAGAAATAGTACTTGAAATGAAATCGGTTTTTATTCGTTCACTTAAACGAATTGTGTAAACTCGGTTATTTCTTCTAAGAATCGTGTACAAAAGGAAAAATTCAAGTTTTTTTATATTTGATCCTATACAATGCTATACTTGGAAACCTACCATCATTGAATCACAAGTAAGATCTCTGTCTAGACAAGTACTTAAACTAGTTAGAACTCTTTATCAGATTTAAAACCTACGTTTCAACTCTAACTGAAACTTATTTCAGATATTTTACGAAATCCAATTGTCTTTAAGAAACTTTTTACCTTGTTTGAAAAAATATAAGATTGCTAGGTCACTATTAAAGGTTAAGAAAGATTGCTAGGTAGTTTTTATATATTAAAGGATTTCTTAAATATCAATATTGATACTGATTCTTGTAAAAGGAAGAGGTTCGGGAGCGGACCTTTACTTTGTATTAACGTGATTTATTTTCATAAAATTGTAATATCCTAACATTAGAAACCAATTTGTAAAGAAACACATTATTTCCTGTTTAAAAGACAAAAGAATTACGCCCCTAGCTCACGACCGACGCGGCGCTCAAAAGAGCTCATTTCGCGTCAATTTCATGAAATTTGCGTTTACGATGCGATGACATAAGAATATCGCGCCCCGCATGTTTTGAATGAAAAGTACACTTTGATCGTCCGGGTCATACACATAGCTTTGAGATAAGCAATCGAGGCATTTTCATACTTAGGGTTGTCGAGGTATGCAACCATAACTATGATAATACTTAGTTCAAAGTAAGAGTAAATACATTTTTTATGCCGTCATTTTCACAAGTCACCAAATGCCTTTATGTCAAGATAAGTAGCTTTACTTCGTGCATGTCACGTTTTATGCAACAATTTTTGACTTTACGATGAGAGCAGTAAGTGTTTTATTGCTTTTGCGCAATTCTCAATAATTTATCGTTCAGCTAGTGACGTACCAGTTGATATAGACGGACATATATTGCTTACACATAATGAAAAGGGTTGCCACTCAATTCAATATATTTTTCAATATTTAAAATCAATATTAATAGTAGTTTATGATACTGTTGCATAATAGGGGTTATTAACTACGAGTGTGAGTTTAAGTACCGAGCCGTAGGCGAGGTTCTTAATAATATCACACGAGTTTTTAATACCTAATTATGTGCAGCATCATACAGTACTTTATCTAAACTCATATAAATAATTTAATTAAAAAAAATAGAAAAATAGTATTTTTCTACGAACTTTTAAAAAAAACTATTTTTGTGACATTTTTGGTCAAAATGATATATGTAGGCAAAAACAATAAAACAAATAGACACAATAATCATATATCTAATCAAATCCGTTTTGCCAACTTCCAAAAATTCTTACCTCTAAAGTTCAAGTCAAAAATTTGTCACATTGTCATCGTCAAATTGAATTGATACTGATCGATTATACTATTGATAGGTCCAAAGTGTACTTTAATAGAAAAAAAGTTATTTTATGGCATTATCTTGGGAACAAAACTGTACTATAATGAATCATTATACACGGGTGTGCGTAAAGTGGGTCATTAAAGTACTGGTTTTGATTTCATAATTAGCACATTACGATATGAGAGTAGATAAAAAATAAAACAATATAATTTATACAATATATTAGTGTGATAAAATTGGTAAAATCATGAATACAGCTGCTTGTCAATCAAACTGACATGCCAGGCTATCGCATATCTTTTGATCGTAATCGTAATGAACACCAGTAATGACGCGCGAGTTATTTTTATCTATGCATATTGTGGTGATGGATTTCAGTGAAGAATGTATGTGCATATCAGCAATACTCTTACCTACGCAATTAACTTTTAGAATATGTTTAATTGTAGATAGATAGATAATTCTTTATTGTCACACCACATTAATATTTGTAAGGCAATACAAGAATTTAAATATATTATAGTGTTACAATCGGCGGCCTTATCACTAAAAGTGATCTCTACCAGGCAAACTTTGGATGGAGAGGAATTAAAATTATCTGAATATGACGGGGGTGTACAATTAAAAAGTAAAGGAATAAAAAAAAAAGAAACACAAATTTAGAGAAAACATAGATAAACACCTGCATGCTAGTAAATAAATAAAACTAATTATACTTATATATCTAAATAACATTATACTATATAAGGATACAAGGTAGGTATAGCTAGGTAGGTATTGTAGGTATAGCTATTCTCCTTATTGTACTCTCTTATTAGGTTCATGCTTACTCTTGACAAATTAACCATATTTTTTTTAACATATAACCTTCTTTATATCCCTCGGGAACATAAGATCTCTAGGGAACTCGGATGAAACCGAGGGGCGGAAAGCTATTCATGTATAAAAATCGAACTCAAGGCAATACGTTACAGTTTACAATACCACCCATGTGTAATACCTACACATATATCTTATTATAATATTATAGCTTCCGTACATATAATGTAATACCAACATATAGATACCAATTTCTTTCTCTGTGAACAATTTTCTAGTATTCCATGTTAAAATGAAAATTAAATAACGTAGTTTGAACTCCGAACATAAACTCGGAAACTATTAGTAATATTACAAATAGTATGATTCAGTATGTATTCAACTTGGCTTGGACATACTTCACTTGCCACATTCTGTTAATTGAAACTGTTCGTTCGTTCATAAACGTCGAATGTTTGAATGAATATTCTAATAACGTCAAAGTTTGAGAAGTTAATGAAATTCTCTAAATTCATTCAAATATTTTCCTTGTTTATACTTTTTTGGGGATATCGTAAAAAATCTGAGCATTCATTCATTTTATCCAGTAAAATTCTATATGGTTCTCGTGCGCGGAAATTATTATAATAAAATTATTTCCCGGCTAAGGTTATTTTCAAATCAGGTTATTTTCAAAACATTTCAAAGATAAAACTATTTATTCAGTTCAAGCTCTAGAAAAGCATTTACAATAGTCAAAGCAACTGAAGTAACCGGGTTTAGAACTCAGCTTCCAAATTAGGTGCAACTCAAAGGATCATGCAAAATTAATACACAAATAAATCTATAAACATATCCCTGAGTCGCTATTTACAAAATTACGACTTGTACGCTATTGAAATTGACGCAATAATCCACAACGTACGAAAAAAATCTTAAAAATTCGAACTGTGCAGCCTTCACTTACACGTGAAAAAAAAACATATTACGTATCTTTTAGTCAATTTTTAACTACATAGACAACCCTACCTACATCTCTTCACACTCGTGCAAGTGCGAAGTGTTTGACACCAAAATGTAATTTACGCGTTACGGAGCGAGTAATGCTCTACATATAAAGACTAGCTCCCGAATATTTTATTTTTATTTTATTTTAGACACACCAGCAATATACATACAATAACAAATACAAAGAATAACAATAATCATATATCAGAGCATTAGCTATATTATATATTGTACTCAGTGTCAAATTGTACTTCTCTTTGCTTCACTGTAATGGATGTTGTCTGCTTCTTTATACTGAAATAATACTGAATAATAAATTCAATTAAAAAAAATAATTTGTGATGGGAGTGACGTCAACTCCAGATTCTCGAACCAAATCCAATCTTATTTAGAACAAGTTTTTACCAGCGGTTTTACCTCCAATTTCTAACCAAAAATAGAAAGTAATTTAGCCCTCCATGACTCACTTGTTTTATTCAAAATGCCACATCAGCACTAAAAAGGCCTTCGTTGTAGTAAATGCTACGACGTAGCACCCGCTACGCGTTACAACAGCTACGACGTGTCTACGAAGTGATTACGTAAGCTTGCTGATACATTACATTCCGAAAACGTAGGTACATAATGTTAGACTACAGTGGTGTCTCTAAGTTTGCACAATTTTGTACTCTATGTCTATGAAGGTTAGGTAGCTTTATAACTTTATATTACTAAAAAGTACTATGAAAGGTAGAAATAGGGAGTTGTTATAATGTTTGTTTTATTTCTAAAATATTGAATGTATTGCCTGTATTTATACCAGATCTAAACTTTGTCAAAAGTAGCTTACCTCCGAAAACTCGATTTATTTTTACCCGAAAGTTTTTACTTTATTGAAATAAAATAACTTCATTTGACAATAAAATTCATTTTTTTTTGTCACAAAAGCTAAATAAAAGTTACTATTAGTGTTGCCAAAAAATAATTAATCATTAAATCAATGGAGGCCAGTTTGCATGGTTGGACAACATCTATCACGCCGTAGGTTGTGGGCAGTCAGATACGCGGCCTGCTATTACGGATTTTACTTGGTCAGGCTTTTTTTTTTTTTTTTCGTGGGGAAATCCTCATAGGATACCCAGCCGCCCCGGGGGGAGCAACCAGGTTATGCCGGACTCGTACCGGCTAAAACCCCACGGTGGTTGCCATCTGCGCTGTAGAGGGGGGCGGGTTCTCGTACAGAACGCATACTCACTCCCCCACCACGAGCGGCGCTAGATAGCCCGATAGCCCGTCCCGGGGGAAGTGTGATACTTCCCCCCAGCACCCTCGCTGTGCTATCGCACGATGGATCGTGACCACGACGACATATCGTCCTCCTTGGAATCGCTTCTGGACGCACAGGGCCCCCGCCCTGATTGCCCACGTCCCCAAAGATCCCCGATTAGTCGCCTTTTACAACAGGCAGGGGAACACCGTAGCTGTTATTCTAAGCCCCAGCTACAGACCAGCCCAGGATAGCTATTGTAAATCTATCTAATACCTTTAAACGAGCAATTCTTGTATATATATAATCCGAATCTCGGAAACGGCTCCAACGATTTTCATGAAATTTAGTATGCAGTCAGATAAGTCAGCTTAAAAAAAACGAGCAAAGCTCGGTCAACCAGGTACTAATATTAATATGTATAAATATTGTAACCCTTCAATGTTAATTTTACTATAATTTGAATTTTATGCTCAGCTATCATAATAGTACAAATTTAACCATAGTTTAAATATCCTGTTTATGTAAATTGTTTTGATTTGTATTCTGTGGTTGCCTTAATAAGAGTCTGCTGCATAAAGCGCGATCATAGTAAGGTTATAGTTAGGTTACGGTTATAGTTAACTTTAATCGCCGAAAGAAAGCAAACTGGGTTGCTCGTGTCAGTTTAACTAAAATTTTAACCGTAATCATAACCGACCAAGGCAGATCTTTCATCGTCAAAGTGACTCTACGGTCAAAGCATAGTAATAGTGGAGTTAGCTTTGACTATAACTTTAACTAAAATGTACGAGCAACCGGCCCTAAATAAATTATTATTATCAATTTCAACAATAACGATGGACTTTACACAGCATTTATTTCGAACGCTTGAAAAAGGCAAAAATCTATCAGCGGAAAGTAAAAAAATAAAAAACGAGCGCGGAAATTTACTATAGTTATCCATTATTAGCGATTGATTGTCCGATGACCCATTATGTGGGAGTATGTGGGACGAGGACATGCAGGCATTATGGGCTGCGCCGCAGATTTTGGCCGTTTCATTGACATTTATGCCGGCTATATATGTATATGTTAACGGAAAAGTATCTAATCCGTCATTGTATACATTTCCTAGAAAATCCATACATTTCCTAAATATCTATCGGAGTATTACATTCGGGATATTTGTAAGGATAGCGGTATTTGGGGGGTTGTAAGTGAAATTTATTTTTGTGCGAATACTTTCAAATTAATGCAAAATAAAAAAAATAACCCCAACCTATTTTTTTCAATTGAATTTATATATTTCCTAGTATCATTATTGAAATAAAATTTCCTAGGAGAAATACACAGGAATTGTGTACAATTCCTATGTTTCATACATTTCCGGTGACATATATGACTTCCCTTGGCTATTTGTATTTGTTTATTTGGCATATTTGCCAGGTGTAGACTGTATATCTAGATACATAAAAGGAATGACTGACTGACTGACTGATCTATCAACGCTCAGCTTAAGCCTCTGGACGGATTGGGCTGAAAGAGTTATAGATACCCAGCTATTATGACGTAGGCATCTTACTTAGAAAGTATAGATCTATTTGTATGAAGTCCGATTAATATTTTCTTGTTGCTGTTTCCCGCTGTTTTATCAGTGTTCTTGGGATAAAAAGTAACCTATATCACCCAGGAATAATGTAGCTCCTGTCTTATGAGTGAAATAATTTTCAAAAAATACACACTTACTTCTTTATAATATTATCTATATGTACAAGTATGTATTTCCAAAAAAAAGTATATGTAATATCAGTTATTTGGTTTCCAACAAGCTCTGATTAATTTTAGATCAGATAAATACGTAAAGGTAACTAGTCAAATGTCAATATACCTTTGTAGATATTCATAATTAATAAGAGCAAAACGATTCCGTCTCTTGGTTTCATTGAAATTTAAAAAAGTTCATCATATTTCAACATTAAATTGTATGAATAATTAATTGAATAACCTTTTGTGAATTAATCGCAATTCGCAATTTTAATAATTCAATGATCATAATTCGGTATTATGTTCGTATAATTAATGTACAATGTTTGGTAACACTTCCTGAAACATTATTAATTTGCTCTAAATTGTGGGTATCTTATGTATCTCATCTAATAGGCTAGTTTAGTGTCAAAAATAAATGACTAAACACTAACCAATGCATAAAACATCTGAAAACACGGAAACATCAAATATGTTGTACATTTAATGCTTTTTAATTACCATTAGAATCACTAAGAGTAGATCATTTGATGCTGTGAAACTATGACGTCATTAGGTTAGTATTTCATACAAAATTCCATATAAACTATCGTTTTGACATTTAATAAAAAGTAGCTGATTTGATATGTCAGTAAACTACCCTATTGTAAACAGTCAGCAAACACACACACTCAGTAGCTATAAATATAACGAAATAGACTCAGCCTTACTCGGAAAATCATGGAACACATTTTCCCTTTGAAGGAAACATGAAAATGTGCAGGAAATTTATTTTCTACGCCACTGAAAACTGTTTATGCAAGTCAATATCACTTTTTTATTGGGTCGTTATAGAGAAAACTTTCATGTGAATACGTTTTGAATAGTTCCACTATCGTGGCTGAACGCAACGCAACAATGAAACGAGCTTCGTACACACTATTTCCTGTACCTATTTGCCTATTTTCATACAAAAGCGGTGGTTTCCCCCCGATCCCCTATTTTACTAGTATGAACTGTGCGTTGATAGATCAATCAGTCAGTTACTCAGTCACCTTCTAGGCATGTATTAAAATAAGGGTACCTGGATACCCGAGCTTTGCTTTTGGTACGTGGTGTTTTTTAGAAATGAAAATTTCATGAAATCGTTGGAGCCGTTTCTGAGATTCAGATTATTTATATATAAATATAGCTCGTTTAAAGGTATTAGATACAATTTCAAACTAGACAAATCCGTACCCTGAGATTGATTAAATAACATGCATTACACCTATTTTCATTATCATGCTTATAGCAAATTAAAAAAAAAAAACAATTCATATTAAATACCGGATTCATTTTTAATAATAGAAATCAAGATAACACTATGAATTATAACGTAACTTAACTATAGACACTAAAACTAAAATTTAAACTAATTTAAATCATATTTACAAATTTAAAAATATAGTAAATCATAAATATAATAATAAAAATAAATTACAAATAGAAAAGTTGTCCCAGATCGCTGTCCTGTGCAAACGTTCCAAGAAGGCTGGTGGCATTGCCACGTTGAATGGCAATGCTAATGCGTTGTCCTAAATAGACGCCAGCCCTCTTGTCACGTGAGGCCTCAATGAGACGATGTGAGACCTCTTTAAACAAATTATGAGCATCCGGCCCCTACGGCCCCAGCGTCTCAACTCCAAACGCCGCAAAAATGTAACCATTACTGATGGTAGCATATTTGCGACGCTTCAGACATTCTTGCTGGGCAGCAGCGGCACCGGCCGTGACTGAGGTAACTGGAATAAATACCTATGTTTTTCTGCCCTTAAAACCCCTCCCGTCGCATTTGTACGAACGATAATAACCTCGTCTGTGAAACTACACAGAAAGTTTATTTATTTAAACCTACAAATAACATTAGGTACCATTTATATACCCTGAACAATAATATAAACTACATTTACAAAGCAAACACTACTTCAAAGCTAGTCTAAACTCATTTAAACTATCAGATAAGTACTGTGTCAATATTGTAATGTGAATTTTCATGAATAAATTGTAGTTTAAAAGTTTTGAGATGGAAAAAGTTTCGAACGCCTACGGACGGTAGTCAATGTATTCTGCACACGAGACAGTGTTGATGGGAAAATGATATCCTGAAGAACATTTCTGAAGACAAAATTACTTTGGCGATTCTAATTTAAGCCCTTTTACAAGTGTAGGTACCTTGTCTATATACCTACATTAGTCAAATCTTTTTTAATCCACGCTAGAATATAGCCTGCTAGGTATTCGAGTCCGTACTCGAGTCACCCTGACTCGGCACATCTCTAGATCATATCCTGGAATAATATATAGGCTACTTTTTATCTCAGGAAGATACTTCGGGAACGCGGGTGAAACTGCGGGGCGGAAGATAGTAATATTATAAATGCAAAAGTAACTCTGTCTGTTCGTTACCTTTTCACGCCTAACTGCTGAACGAACCGTGATGAAATTTGGCATGCAGATAGCTTATGATTATGGAGACAGAACCTACTTTTTATCCAAGGACCACGGAAACTTTTTATTAAATCTGAGGCGTCCGGATTCAGGTACTGAATACCATGGTATCAGTTTTCTCTATGACGTCACATACACCCATAGAGATAATGGATCTACACAATATTCTGCCGGTGAACGGAGATCCTTGAAAGTGTAAAGGTACGACACAATATTATCATATAAAGTGAAAACCTGCGAAGCATTGTGTAATCAGTGTAATAGTAGACCGTGTAGATAAGAGTTAATATTGAATGTGTTATGTGGTGCGTTGGTTAACTGTAATGAAAGGTAGTCAATGTGGTATGTTTAGTCAAAATGAAGCTTAGTAGTCCTATATATAATAGAGAATACTGACTAGTTTCGTTATTATTGTTTAATTGCTGGCAGTTTTAAGGTAGTCAGGTGCTACTCTGTGGAACTAAGAAACAATTTTATGTACGTTGAGAGCCAGTGACTTCCCTTCACTAACCTTTTTACAATTATATTTATAGTTTAAATAAAAAAACAAAAAATATATAATACACTAAACAATCAACTCAATCAATCAACAAACAGTCAACTAAACGAATTTAATCTCAATATATTTCTTTCTAGCAGAAAATATAAGAAAGTGATAAAATAAATTTCAGATTAAATAATACGTGAATTGAATCGCCACCTTTATTGGTCACGACTATTTACCCATAAATTACGATAGCATGGACTGTGAAAATACTACTAACGACTACTTACTACCCGAAACTTTTAAAACCCTCTAACCCAAGGGTAACTTTCATACACATTTTCAACTTAATTCCACTCGAGTCGAGGAATTCCACGGGATGGACGCTAAATCAAGCGTAAATTCACGTCGGTCGGCGGTGTTGCGAGTGGGGTTAGAGATTAGACCAATGAAAAATGTGTTTCCTTATCTTTTATCTCGGAAGAGGGTACATGGGTTTGGTATTATTGCTGTTAGAAGATTTGCGTATTTAAAAAAGATACACTTATTATTCTTTTTTGTAGCGCTTTTTTCAAAATCTTTATGTGGAGTTTTCAGAGGCAGATGTCCAAGACTTCAGATGACTTGCCACTAGTCACATTTCTCAAACGGATTTTTTGTCGATTCAGTTTTTTATTTCAGTAAAAGATGCATTGAGTATTCTAGTCCCTTTTAATTGAAGATATTAATAGTTACAATGCCGAAAGTCTACCTTTAAGGTAAATCAACAAACATTAAGCATGACCACTATAAGATAATTAAGTAAAATAAGCTCTCCTGACCATGTTTTGACTCTAGCATAGCTCCCTAAAATCAGAGGATTTTATCCTCAACAATGGAGAGGGGGAGCTATGTTAACTGGGTGCAAGCGAAAAGGTTTCAAAACTGATCATGCTTCAAGATTGTCTATGGTAAATTATTCCCCAGTGGCTTTTTGGCTATGGAAAACCTGCACACTTTCGTAGAGATATATTATGGGACCTGTTAATGACGACTCGGACACCTTGCCCAAGCAAAAAAAAGTCAAATCATGAAATCTTACAATCCATTTTTATTAAACTCAACCTACGATCAAGCAATAGGAGTCACTGATAGGCTGATAGATAAAACCGTATAAAATATATTATAAGATAAATTATATTTCAGTTAACGTTGTCTATTCTATAAATATTCTATATGAGTCCATAAAAATAATTTTGCTAATGAAAATAAAATTGAGCTCAATAAAACCTGCCTTTTAAAAATATCTCCATGCATTTTCTAGACATTTGAATTTTCCACGCAATGAATGTGACTCTAATTTAAATTGAGAGACATGAATTATTCATGCCCTTTAAAAAGTAATGAAAGGTGAAATTATTGGAAAAATTCGAATGTGTATTATATGGATGAGCTGTAAGTAAATCAAGTGGTAATTTTTCATAGCCGAATGTAAAAATATTAGGTATCTATCAGACTTATTTTTCTCCCAATAAAAAGTTGTTGAAGAAGACGATTTGACCCACAAGACACAATTGATTGAAAAGACTGAAGATTATGAACTTATATTTGTTGTTGTAAAATACAAAAATAATATGCATGCAAGATAATCCGTATACGTCAACCTAAACAACTTTTTTTGATAATCGGTCGCGTGAATATAAATGCATGTTTATAAAAAATAGACATGACGTATAGTAGGTACAATGAAAAATATTGATTAAAAATGTTAATAAAAAATTTAATACTTTGTTGACACGGCGTTATTAAAATCCGCCATTCAGCGTTTGTCCTCAAATATTTCCGCAAGCAATTTTGTACAGTATATATAATATCCAATTAGCATTAATTAGCCACAAAGCTGTACTCAGCGATATTCAATCAGTGTACTTAGGTCAGTACAAGGACTATGTCAGCCATCTTTGCGCTCTATACTAACTCAACCTTAATTACGTTTTACTAGTACGATACTTACCTAGCAAGATTGTTACCCTAATCGGTACGGATATTTATATAAGGGTTATGTATTGAAATAAATGCTGACGCATAGATTGATCTGTGTTGTGCAAACTACGTACTGCTTTGTCTGCGGGATGAACCAAATTAATTACAGATTGAATAAACAATAAAGTACAGCAATTGTTTCTTTATACGCAGTTGGATAGAAATAGTGCTCAACTCGCTCCGAGACATAATAACATCATAACTTATTATATCTTTAAAGTAGTAATTAGGTATAGTAGCTAAATACCAAACTAAATGCACTTACTATGAAAATCCTGGAGCAATAGTGAT
The DNA here is from genome assembly GCA_963555595.1 of Tethea ocularis. Taxonomy (NCBI): domain Eukaryota; kingdom Metazoa; phylum Arthropoda; class Insecta; order Lepidoptera; family Drepanidae; genus Tethea; species Tethea ocularis. Next base: position 5,793,897 of record OY741975.1, read on the forward strand.
GGGATGTGTAAATAAAAATGTGCAAATATATTAAAATAATAACAGTTTACCTACTAAGTACTCTCTAATCATATTTGCTGCGGGGTCTACCTAATGTGGAGTGGAATTTTGAGTGAAAAAATGCTGTCCTCTACCTTTTTAAAATACTATTTATTATGTAATTCTACAGCAAACAGAAAATAAAAATAATGAGATAATCTTTTTTTACATTAATCTATACAGTCGGAACGTACTCGACTGGTGTTCGTTAAATGTAAATGACTAATTTACCTAAATTGTGCCTTCGGTTGAGTGTAATGGCAATTTTTTAACGACTCACAAGAATTTTAAGAGTGATTAATGAAAATAAATTAAGGGCCAAGACCGCCCTTTGCTTATTGGAGCGAACTCGGCTTTAATAATAGCTTACTTACATATTTACTTTCATGAATGAGATTCTGAAATAGGTAATGGATATTCAGATTTAAGAATGATACTTAAGCGAATTAAGATGTAAAAGCTAAAAAAGATTTTCAAATAAAAAGATCAGCCATTCTTGAAATCGCAAAATTTACATGCCGCAACCAATTTAAATAAAAACAAATTAGAAACATCGTAGCTTTAAAAATAAAATTAAAAACAATAAAAGACGCTTAGTAAAATAAATACCTTTGAAGAAAGAAACTCTTTGTTTTTTGAACAAAGAATGCTTTGCTAAGAACTTAGTAATTTTATTTATTTATCGGCATGCAAATACTTACCATCAGGTTCAGTTTAAATTTCAGTTTGTTAAACGTCCTCGGATTGAGAGGCATTTACATTGAAATTGAGCGGATAAAGTTTGTATATTACTGGGAAAGCAAAGCTTGGATGTTTGGAAGTTTTAGGTACTTTGTGAATGTCAACGTTCAGCTCCCGTGGAAACTCATTATGTTAATGTATTATATCAATAACTCTACATACCTATGAAGTTTATGAGAAAAATAAATAGATTGGGAAAATATAGATCTACATACACACACACAAAACTTTTTGTACCCTCCAAGGCATATCAAAACTCGTTTTTTTAAAAAACAAAGGAAATGTAATTGATCAAAGGAAATGATATTCCAATAAAAATAAAAAATCTTACAATCAAAGGATCTCTTCAATTAAAATATAATGAAACTGCTCGTAAAATCAACGAGAAAAGCCTTTTAATATTTTCTTTGTATTATTGTTAGTTGAATTGTTTTAGAATTGAGATAAATGATTTATTAGTATTTTTCCGTTTTCGTTATTATAAACCGCTTGGGACGAACTCAGGTGAGATGAGAAGTTTAAACGTATAGAAGCTCCATAATCTCTGGCCTCATTTGCAGCTGTATACAAAGTTATAAAAACAAAGCTGAGCTTAACACTACTCGCAGCTCGTTACAGCTGAAACAATCAGGCGAGGTTATAAAAAGCGCTTGTTAAATAAACAAGAGCAACTTGCGTGGGTTAGGCAGCCTATAGTAATGTAATATAGCTGTAGGTAAAGGCTCAAAGGTTGCGTTGAAAATAGCATAAAGCGTGGGAGTTTCACTTGCAATCGCCACTTTTTTATTTTCAATATTATTTTTTCTTGCCTCGGAATTAATAATATCCAATAGCAAATCTTTGCTGAGCTGAGATTAATAACAATAAATACTTATTCTGGGATACGGGGTATATTTTACACACAGCCATCTGATCCAAACTGATAGATAGACTGATAGAGATATCGGAGGACATCAAAAATTATACGTATAACGTATTTTTTTTATTTTAATTATCTACTAATACTGTAGGTATATAATATGATTTAATATCAGTTGGCTGTGTACTACTTTTGTGACATTGATTGGTCTTACTGTGGTCAGTGATGATGTCGCCGAGGATGGTAAGCTCAGGAACACATCTGTATACCAGGTGCTTGGCAATTTTCAACTTGAGGGTGGTGCCAGATACAACAAAGTACATACTTTGGTACATATACCCCCCCCCCACTGTGCAAAAACACCGTACACCGTACTAGTATCAAAATAATAGCAAGACATATAGAGGTGGACTCTTGGTAATGTTTTTATCGTGTCCTTTCCATTCACAAACATTTAACAGCCGTCAGAGTTAATAAGCAAAAAAAGACAACCTCGGATTAGAGCCAGCGTTATTGTGTTCAGATAGGCTTACGTGTATTAAAAACGGGTGATAAACAAGATTTAGGTCTGCGTCGTATAATAAGATCATAAAAATTGTCGATGACTTTCGAAATTTTATGGAAACTCGATCGCGATTTATTTTTAAATTTCCGGTATTTATTTGACGTGTATCGTGACGGAGTTGCCATATATTGAACGAGATAAGCAATTTCTGATGAAAGATTAACATAATATATTTACATGGTCTTGCTTAGGCAATTTCTGAAATAGAAATAAAAATAATGTTAACAAAAAACTATATTACAGCATTTTAAAAGCACACAGGTTTGTAGAAATGCAGAATTTGTTTGTCTCCATCAAACTGAAAAAAAATATTATCAAAATTAGTATGTCGTATACGTTATTTTTTAAATATATATTTTAAGGTGTAGCGAGAAAATGATCCAAACGCTTTCTTGTCTCCGATAACATCAAAAACTATTGGGTATACTTTCTTATATGACGCAGTTTTTTGTATCTTAAAAAACAAAGTCGTAATTTTTACAGAATCTATGGTTTCAATTTTCGTTACAATGTCACTTACCCACGGTGTATTATAAAATAAAAATTGAGTATTTCCAATTTCACTAGAAATATTATGACCAAAAACGTAATATCCAAATGCTAAACAGGGATATAACGTGAGCCTAATCTGGATATAATACGTGTTTATATCAAAGTTGAAAGGCTCACAGTGAGCCTGTAAGCCTTTATTGAGCGGCTGATATTTTCTGCGGTATTTACGTAAGTGGCGTCAGCGGGCTCACTCTATCGAGGGCTTACTTACGCCTCAGATGAGATCAAAGGGACTAATCATTATGTTAATCATAAATATATAATACAAACTGATGTCCTACGGCTTTACTCTCTACAGGTTTTATAAAAAAACGTTTTTTACTTTGTACCTACCTATAAGTTTGTGCTTCCCCACAATCTCAACGTCAGTGACGATGTGACTGAAGGTAGTAAGCACACAAAGCCTAGAACGTTAAAGATATAATCAAGTGTCTATTTTAGTCGTACAAAATTATTGTAAACATTTGTTATTTATAATATTACTAGTTTCTACCTTCCAGTTTTACCAAGTTCCCAAGTATGAAAAAGTACCCTCAAAGTGTGCCTCTCCATGAATTAGGCTACATTCATAACATATCAAGTGGAAACAAATAAAGTCACTAACGCATAATATCTATCCATATCAAACCGTGAAATTGTGAACTGGCTTCATATTTGTATGCAACGGAAACGGAACCTTGCGTGCTGATTGGTAAGTTGTCGAGTTTTTTTTATCTTAACTATCTGTTAGGAATTTCAATCAGAACTTACTTTAATGAGAATCTCTCGAATATAAAATGTTGCCTGTAATTTTAAACTGAAACAAATATCATGAACTAAAAACTGGAACTGAATAAAGTGAAAAAAATGAATAATTAACTTCTCTGCTGTAAAACAAAAACATTTTCCAACCGTGACTGAATAGTCCTCAATAAGACTGAAACCAAAAAAACAACATTACGTCCCCGTCGCGCGCGTCGGGTACTAATTACAGTCATTCAAATAAAAATAACGAGATCCACCCGCAAAATCTGTTATATTCCTAGTTAAGTCTCTTCGGAGATATTGCTGACAGCCAATTATTCCGCGCAGAGGAAATTAAAAAGATGTTCAGCAACAAATAAGCAGTTGGGACTAACGAAGATAAAATGGTTACTGGGCGTATTACAATATTAGAAGGCCCATCTGGAAACTGGGGAGAGAAAACTAGGTGCGTTAATTGTTTCTATGTTACAAAATAGAATTTAAATAAAAATAATTTAATTCAGAAGACGCTAAGCTGTGTCAAGCTAAGTTTATCTCATATTGCCAATACTGAGAGTCGATAATTTCTTGTAGAAACTTTATTGGCGAGGCGCGATTTTAGATTAGTAGAAAAATTATAATAGGTTTTTTGATGTACCTTTAAATAAGTGCTACCTATATTACTTTTTTAAGTACCTATTCATGTAGATGAAACTGTTAGGAACAAATCGATGTAGAAGAGACTATTGGTAAAATATTTAGAGCAACTGCTCAGGTCACAGCAAAGCGGAAACATGTTTAATAAAACTTTAAGTTTTTGTAAAAAAAAAACTTTCATAAAACCATAAAATATTTAAAAGTCACGAGTCAGCGCTGCAGCGTAGCGTAGTATAAACCATTCGTATTTTCAACTTTTCAGTTTTCCCTTTGTGTAGTAGGAATTCATATTACTTTTTAATTTTGTTTATTTTACCAAATTGCTACCAACTCCAGTTATATAAAATGGTGTACTTGTAAAATAAAGCCGCTTATTTGAATGTACGAGAATAAACTATTAAAATTCAATATGCGTTTCATTGTTCAGTTACCGGCTCTGACTGTAAAATAATCCAATTCATCATTAATTCCATTTCCATTGTTTTGTCAATACATAATATGAAGGTTCCTGAATGATAAATACATAACTTTGATTAATCCACCTTTTCATTTTTAATGAGTTTATTAATTAAAATGGGAAATCATAACATTTACTCGTATTTAAATTAACGATTTGGTCCACGTCTTATCATAACTTATAATTATCTCAAATGCAAAGAACATGAACCCTATCTTTAATACTTACAATCTAAAAATATACAAATTTCTTAAACAATTCTAATTATTTCCAACCGTAATCTCACATTTCTTAGTTGCAAACAACTAATTGTAATTATAAAACTAATGAAAGTGGTATATATCTCGACAGCTCTACACAATTCTTATTATTTAGTTATGTTAAAATTTATGCAAATAAAATACTCTGTAATCCAATAACGAAGGGAGCCGACGATGGTACCCTAATTAAAATATAAAGTTTACCCCAATTCTGGACCAATTTGTCTTATAAATCGTAACATTAAACTCGCGGGCGGATAGTAATTAGGTTTACTTTGCTATCTAACACTTAATAAATTATTTGGAGACTACGCACAGGTTTTTTTATAGCATTTGTTTAAAAAGAACCGGCCAACTGCGAGTCGGGCACGTTTGTTGTATGGGAGCCCCCTAAAATATTTATTATTCTGTTTTTTAGTATTTTCTGCTATAGCGGCAACTGAAATACCTACATCATCTGTGAAAATTTCAACTGTCTAACAATCACCGTACATAATATACAGCCTGGTGACAAACAGACAGCGGAGTCTTCATAATAAAGTCCCGTTTTACCCTTTGGATACGGAACCCTAAAAACGTGGAACCACGGGGCCAAAACCTTGTATTAACTATAACTCATTGCAATTATACGTCTCTTAAAAATACTTGTCTTTAGTTATATTATAATGTCTTCTTTGAATTTAAATGGCTATCCAGTCTAATCTAACGACTCAAATAGAATTAACAATTCTTGACTTGGATTTACATCTTAATATATATACTGAGACAAGAAAGATTAGGTACTATTCCAACTAATTACTAAAACATACATTCTCGTACACGCAAGAATATCTTATAATTCTCACCATCTTGGAATAGTTTAGAAAGCCGAAATAATTGTAGCGTACGGTATTGTAGTTATGTAGTACAGTATGACACAACTTAGATGAAGCATCGGTAAAATTCGTAAAATCGATCATTCCCGATAAGAGTGCGTCTACAACATTACCCATGTCTATTAGTACTTAGGCGAAAATGATCTTGTTGAACGTTGAATGGCGCGAAAATGAACGATTTTGATTAGTTGTGTAAATCGGAAGTGATGTGTAGATATACGATACACTACAATCTACAATACCATAATACTATAATAGCCCCTATTTAGTAAATTATCCTTTTATTAAATAGACGAATGTAGTGCAGATCAAGTTTTGTAACAATATTGGTAGAGTCCATATAATTTTGCCATTAAGGAACATTAATTTAAATACATACCTACATTTTTCATGCCCTTTCGGCCTACTGTCCCTTTAAAAATCACCCGGCATAGAAGTCCTATTATGCCTTTTTTGAAAGAACACATATCGAAGTAAACTACAAGAGATTTACAATACAAACCCCAATTTTCATTCAAGGATCCTTAAAGATATATATTTCTGTGTTCCAACAATTACTGTCAGTGTATATTTGTATGGAAAGCTTGTTTGTAGTCCCCCTTCGACGAGTTTCATTAACTAAATGAAACAAGTTTTTAATTATTTCTTCAGACCATTAATCTTATTGTTTAACGGAACCTTTAGTTGTTTTCAATGGGAGCTGCTTAATTAACTATATTTGGGTACATCTTTGAATGTTTTATAAGCTAACTTGAGTTGATGTGATCTCGAAAATAACTCGACAAACAGTTAAGCGCCTTATTTTAAAGCTTTAAAGTGGAGGCTTCAAATTTTATTACATGCAAATTGCAAATTGCAGCTCAGTTATAGGTCGTAAGTTATCAACATGTTATTTGCGACAAGAATGGTAGTATATTTAACAAAAGAAATCATCAACATATTCTTCCAAGGTTTAAATTTTAAAGATTAGTAACAGTTTCATGAAATAGTCGTATATGTCAGTGCAAAAGTCAAAAACGTGATAAAATTTTAATTTCGCGCTCCAACCGAAGATTTACCCTTAAGTATAATTTTAGGCTCGCATATAGTTAGGGATTTGACTAGTTTACCTCAATAATACTTTTTAAACTCTCGCGAACACAATTCGTATTTAAAGTAATATTTCGTTATTTATATATGAAACGTCAAGGTTAGTTAAAATTATATTTTGATAATAATGTTACCTCAATTTCAACCGCGGGGCGGTTTTACCCACAAATTGAGACACAAACTTTCACATTTATAATACAGGGTTATTTTGAAGTCGTTTTAATTGCTTTTATGACAATATGAACAATTTTTACAAAGGAAAAAAGTGAAATCATGAAAAAAAATATACTTTTCATACAAACCATAAAGCATGCTCGGTCAAAATATATGAACAGTGAGGTGTGATGAAATGCCTCTACAAAGTTGAACATGGAACCAAATGTCAAAACATAATTAATCATATTCCAAAACGTAAATACTACGCAACATCGAGCAATTAAAGTTAAATTAGTTTATCAATGATCTACTTACCATTAAATTATTATTCAAATTGTAATATTCACAAAGCATTACGTACATAAACGGATGTGAATAATTTTGTACATTATTTGCTTCAAAGTTTCAAATAAACTGTACCACAAATAAAATCACCAACATTTTAAAATTGGAGTTAGAAACGCGGTCAACTATTCAGGGAAAATGTCAGCCGAGAACGGAAATTGAAAAAGCTGTCAGAAAGACAGTTAATATTTATACTTAGAGGTGTCTGGAAGAGTTAAAAACGGGAACATTTTTAAAAACGATGAAATGGTAAGTAAATAAGCGTTTATTTACGTTTATACTGACTGTAGACTGTATACTTTATCGTAATAAAGAATTCAGAAAATCTGTTTATATATTTCAGGTAACATTATGAATATCTATTATAGAAAATGCTTCATATCAATAAAAATATATGAAAATAAAAGACTTAAAAATGAATGAAACACATGTTCAAATTCTGATGAAAAATGTTGTTAAAAAATCATACTAACTTTGTACTTATGAGCACCATTTATGTAATTACTATAGTTATAAATGCAATGCCAGTAACTGCCTGTTATATGCCAAGATACCCAGCACCTACATCGTATCCACAATATACTACGGCACTCACATTTACTACGAAAACCGCTACGAGAGCCACAACAGCTACGAGTGCTACGACATCAAGGTCTACGACGATGACAGAGAAAGCCGACAATGAAAATAAAACTTGTAATATTTGGTGTAGAATTCGTAAAATTGGATTGTTTACAGTTCAGCAACTGTTAAGTGATGATTAATGTTTAACTTTACAATTAAACAGAAGTAAGGGAGACATCCCTTGTATTTTATTTCTAAATAATTTTAGGACAAACAAGGGAGACGTAATTATTTTTATATCTTTACACATATCATTTTCAAAATGAAGATTAGTTTAGTTATTTTTATATATGAGGATAACGTACAACGTGTACCAGAAATACTTGGTCATATGTAAGGGTCAAGTGGAGAGTCTTATTATATTATAGTATTCATAAGGTCAGGGGGCCTAAAACGGCCGCTCAAGCAATATTGCTATGCAATTCATATCTCGAATTTACAGCAGATTATGGTGTAATTTGTCTCAATTGTAAATTGATTGATTAAAATGAATTGCATTTTCACCAAAACAAAATTAAAATAATGGTTTTGCTGTAAATTCGAGATATGCATTGCAAAGCAATATTGCTTGTGCTTCCTTTTTAGACCACCAGTTCTACGTCTTTTTTGGTCATATTCTTTCCTCGCGTACAATGACCCATATTATAGGTATTTATAAAAAGCGAAACTGAACTATAACATACTTTACTTATGGTACCTACAGTTCAAATCTCAGGATCTACAAACTAGAAATTTTACATGGAATTGCACTAAGGGAGTGAAACACGAAATCGTGGGGCAGGGAACTAGTAAAAACAATTAACCATCAAGCCAAAATTATATAATACAAATATTTACTAAGGACACCCAGGGGCCAATTACATTAAATTAACACTGTGTGGGATCCAAACAGTTTGCATACCCTAAAACTTTAATGAGCTTAAAAACTCACCTCACCCTTAAAGGTTGAAGGTTTATTTAAATACTTTGTGTTACTTTCAGTAGGCAGTGGAAAATGGAAGGTTAACTTTGATAATATGTTTTCTACTATGTATTTCCCGTTGATTTATTGGAAATGGATTGACGTCTGAAGATGTCAAATGGTTTGAAACATTCTGCGAGTAAATATTGAGGTAAACATCTATCTCTCATCATTCATAGATTAGAATTGTAGTCGATGATAGTTGTAGCGACGTAGAGACGAAGTTAGCGGGTTCGAAACTTACGATGAGCTCCAGCTTTCCGTGAAAAAACTATAGCACGGTGATAAACAAAAATGTTTTTTCTGCGGAAGCTAGTATATACTTATTATTTTACTTCAGTTAATATTTTTTTTATTATTATTATATTTAAGATACCCATGTCCATTGAATAAAGGCTTTATCCATCTATCTATAATTCACAAAAAGTCTAGGAATTTTGCAGTTTCATGTTCATTTCTAGAATAAAATAAATCACAAGACAAAAGATATTCTAGTGTTTTGTCATTATCATTTCATTTGGGAATAAGGAAACTATTTGTCACTATGTTGGTTTAGGACTCTCATACAACAAAAGTGAAAATCACAAAGTCAACTGCACGGCATTTCAGAGAATAAATAACCCTTATTGTCCTTCCGAAATTGCTTTCTGACGCTGTTTCTTACAAAACATTACGGATTATTCTGTTTTATCTGGAAAGCAGTAAATTATGGGTGCCGAGATGGTGCCGAGCAAACAGACAAGAAAGTTCCTTTTTTCAAAGTTGAGGCGATACGGGAACCGTATAATGAGTTCAAGATTACGATTTGGTAACAAAGTGTACCTTCCCAACGGTTATATACAGGTCAATAATTCAAATAGAAGTTCCATTTGAATAATTCACTGAATGATTTACGGTGTAAAGTCATGACGTACTAGCTGCTCGTGCCCAGCGTCATTGAGAGTTTCATACAAAAATATATATATACAAATTTCCGAATCTCCCGTTCAATTTAATAATAAAAACTATCATACTAACCCTTTCGTGACAATTACAAACTTGACCAAAAAGAAAATCGGTCGAGCCTTTCTCAAGTGATGCTCTATCATACATAATATGGCAATTTAATGGCATTTGTGTTGTCAATATTTTAGATTATTATTTCTAACACCCGACAAAAAAGAGTCGTATAATCGTCTCGAGTTTCACAAGAACTCATGATATCTAACAACTTAATTAAATGAAGAGGCCAAATAAATTTAAAACTGACTAAACTAAAACTTGATTGAAAACAATAATTTACAAACACACTCTGTATTCCGTACAAGTTAACCTCAGAGATAACCTTCCGGAATGATTACTTTAACAGGGAAATTGTAGAGAGCAGCGTAGAAACGAATTGCCCGTATTTACTGGCGCGCGTACTTACATATTTTATTAGCACCAAATTTACGACGACGTGTAGATAAACCTACAGTTTGTTTTTGCTTAAAAACAACCCGTGTTTTATAATTTTTTTGATTCTATTCTATGTCTTTCATGTTTCGGATCAGACGGACGGAGTAATTGTCTAACTGACAGGAGAAAAACAAACAGAAAAAAATCGTGAAGAATAATAAAATATACCTAGTTTGTTACTTGTTCACGCTTAAACGGCAGGAACAGTTTTGATGAAATTTGGCATGAAGGTAGACACCCTTGAGGGTGTCCCGCAGGTGAACCCGCAGGGCTTAAACTAGTTTTAATATGGATTATTGAAAAAAACTGAATGACAGTAGACCTTTTAGCTGAACCGCCTTCAATAAGGCTGTTTCTGAAATTATACTTGTAGGTATAAATGTTAACTTCTAAGACGTGTTCGCAAGTATTTTTTGGGACTGCTAATAACCTCACACATGGCCTTCTGATTCCAAACTATACAGGTCTTTGGAACCAGATAAATGATATTTTAATAGATATTATAATAGCGACAGTATGTGTGTGTACACATGAATATGCATGTTTGATACCACTCAGCTCCGTAACGGCTTAACGGATTTTATTCAAACTTTGAACATAGATAGTTAACGTGGGTGAAACTGCAGGGGGGACTGAATACCAAAATTACTAAATAACAAAAGTTACTAAATACACTACCACAATAAAATACATATACTCGAACTCAGAATAAACAAATATGAACACTAATATTTGCAGAACGTTCCTAAGTGCCTTATTAATGAATAAATAAGTTTTGAGCATGAGAAGGTAGTTAGAACGACGTGTGGCGTGGTAAGTAGTCATGATATCAAACAACATTTACTTGACAAGTAAGTACCCTTACTTAGAAAATTATTATTCCAGCACTCTTGTTAGCAATAAGATAACACTGGAAACTCTTCTCAATTCCTTGAAATAAAGGAATAAAGTGATTACTCAAATTGACAGTAAAACTTTCATAAGCCGGAAAACGAAAGATTTCAGCAAAACCTTCAACTTTCGTCGATAAATCAGCCAAGTCACGTATAAAAGTTGGTTTGAGTTTGTACCACATATAAATTACCGTAAACTTGGCCATTATCCCCATGTGTAAGCCGATATCAACGATGAAAAGGGCATTCTGTCAAATGGTGTGCATTCGATGACCTCAGAAACCACTCGAATGTTTTAACGAGAATATGTCTCATTTCGGTTAATGGTATGATATGGATGTTCCAAATTCTTTTTCACAATCACACCAAAGTTTGTGTGTGTTGTCACCACTCAACTCTGAACTGACTGCTGAATAGAATTAAAATTGGAACTTAAATACACCGCACCCTGATGTAACATATATAGGTAGTATTCTTATTCAATATTTTTGAGTACGCGCCCCCTTTACAGCTTTCATTCTAGCGACCTCTTGCGATTATAAACAAACAAAAATTATTTGTGATTTGAATGATTTATTATGTGACCTATATTGATTAAGAGATCAAGATTTGAGATATCTGAAGGTAAGTATTAGACATTATTTTATTGTAACGTAAGACCAAAAACACTTGCCTTTTTTATTTTACCCACTACCTGAGCAAGGCTTCACACTTCAAACAACCCACAGTTTGAAAAACACTGACATATAGAATACTTTTTATCCCTGAAAAACATAAAATAACCCAAGAATGCTCTAGCATTTGCTCCATGGTTTTACCCACGTATTACCACGTAAATAAAATTCATATTTTCAATATTAGTAATTGAATAGACGTAGAGTACTCATGGTAAACAAAACTATTTCTAAAAAGTAAACGATTTTTCTTTATTGAAATAGTTTTGTTTTCTTGTTGTGTTTGTTGACTTTTAAAGTATTTTCATACTTACAAAACAAAGTTATCTGTAATAGTTTATATTTGTTATTTTTTACCTGTAATTTTATTTTATTCAACAGAGTTAGTTGTAAGCTTGTCCAAATTAAAGATTTTTCTAATTAACAAAAATTGAATCAAATTTCGTACCATACAAAATTATAGTCACTAACAGGATACAGCAGCATCCATGGCGAAGAGGAAATCAGGCCAAATGAGGAAAAAGAATTCCCAACGGATGCGAATAACGAAAGTAACCCAAATTAAATCGACAAACTTCAGAGCGTTTGATTGTCCCATAGGGTTTTCCTCCTATTAATACTGCAGCTGATTTAGGGAATTTTAAGTTTTTTTTATAAACCCTTGATATTACTCGAGGGATAAGCTCTGCTATGCAATTTATACCAGCAATAATTGATGCTATTGGTCGATAGGCGCGGCAATACTTTTAAGGGTACTATTATGCTGTGTACATTACTAGTAACAGAAGTGGACTACAATACATTGGGGGGGTGAGTGCACTTTCTTTATGCAGTAAATAGTTAATATATATTTTATTACAATTAATTCATGGAATGATTTGTTTTAATAATGTAGTTATATCCCAAGATGTTATAATAATTATAAATAAAAATATTAATATATATATATATATATATAGATATCCCTTTACGGTAAATGTTGATCAGACGCGACTTCACGCGAGCACTTTGTTGATCCAAAAACGCATGTTGATCCGGCGCCTTTTGTTGATCCAATATGCATCTCTGGTAACTAATGTGGCTCCAACCGGATCAACATCTACACTCACGGGACTGTTTACTAGCGTTTGCCGAAGTTGATCCGATATACAAATCCACCTTGCGATAGTTACGGAAAATGTTGATCCGATTTAAATGAGCCAATCAGAGCACAGCAAACAATCGGATTGGCTGAAAGCAGCCGCGACGTTGCCGCTGCTCCTCGCGCTGCCGGCAATAATTACCTAAATATTGCCGCGGCATGATTGAGAGAAGTAGGTATGTGTTTACATACTGCCGTCTGCCCTACCACTCACTTCGCTTTCAACTTTCGGCAATGGCATACGTCGAAAAAATTACAGCCTCAGCGCTTTGTCTTTTTAACCGACTTTAAAAAAGGAGGAGGTTCTCTCTTTTTTTTATGTATGTTCCCCGATTACTCGAAGGCGCCTGGACCGATTTGGAAGATTCTTTTTTTGTTTGAAAGGGTTATACTTCACAGATGATCCCATAGTCACCAGGTCAGTATTTGATCATGGGATCCTGGAGAAATCGAGATAACTCTTCCAATTTTATAGGCACTTACAATGTTTTTCATATAATTTCTAAAGCTATTCAGATGTTTGCGTCTGGTAGTCATTTACGTTGCTGAGCTGATGATGGAAGTATACAACTCCTTAACGGTTAGGAGTTAGGGGATAATTCTTTAGTTATATAATTTGATGTGATGATGGAAGGTACAAAGATAGCTTATACTAGGTCAGTGATAAAACATAATAAACTAAAAATTTAAAAATCAAATATCCTGGGTCATTTTTCACAACAGGACAAACAGACATGTTCATGCACACAAATGTTTGTCCTGGTTGGGAATCGAACCTACGACATGACCTGCGGCATGATAGGTGGTGTCATCTACACTAATATTATAAAGAGGAAAGATTTGATTGTTTATTTGTTTGTTTGTTTGCATTGTATAGGCTCCGAAACTACTGAACCGGTCTGAAAAAATATTTCACTAATAGGAAGCTACATTATTCCCAAAGGTTATAGGTTACTTTTTATCCCGGGAACGCGAGTGAAACCGCGCGGAACAGCTAGTAACCAATAATGTTATGACCCCAGATAATGTGGCACCAAAACTGAAATCGCGAAACAAAAAATTTGTTGATCCAAAAAAGCGCATTTTGATCCGGCGCCTTTTGTTGATCCAATATGCATCTCTGGTAACTAATGTGGCTCCAACCGGATCAACATCTACACTCACGGGACTGCCCATTGCTCTGCATTTTGAAAAACACTGTATTTAATATTGTTGTAATTGTATCGAATAGTCTTTATTCAAAATATGTTTCACCCTTTCTTACTTTATGCCGCATGAAAAGTTTGAGAAACTTAGTAGTAAATTTCGAAACAAATACTGTGGAACGCTCATATCCCAAAAATCAAGCTTCTGCTATGAATATTAGCTAAGATAAACAGGTTGCTAAAAGTAAATTTTCAACATTTTTACTATAAACATATTTGCCCATAAACATTTTTACTTTGTTTATGGGCAAAACTTTGACAAACACCGAGTTGAATTTATAGTATTTGTATAGGGTTATCCTATACAAATACTATAAATTCAACGTTTACGAAATTTTATTTTCTTAGCTTTAGCCGTTGCAGAGATAAAGGAGTTTGAAAAACGCTTTATTTCCATCGGTAATAACTTCTTCGAAGAACAAAAGTTTGAGAAACGCCGAGATTACATTTTAGCAATATTATTAAACTACCTACACTATAAATTTTGAGTTAGTATCATTTAAAATCACAAAGCTATGAAGGTTTATCGGAAACAAAGCAAAACCCTTGTTTTTTTAAATATTTCGTCCCATAGACAAAAGTTTGAGAAACGCTGCACCGGTTTCTAATATTTTTTACTGAAAAGGCTATATTAAAAATTTTAGACTTATAGGCCTTCCGGTTCCAGAGATATTATGATTCTTAAAATCGTACAAAAGGCCCTTTTCCACCGCTGCTGAAACGAATTAAAAAAATCTCATATATGGTGTCAAAATTTATTCACATGTCAAATTCCACATTCATCGGTTCAGCGATGTGGGCAGGGCGATGACGACTCAAACGGCTACTCTTTAACTTCCGCACTACGTTCCCGAGGAATCTTAAGTCCCAAATGATGGGATGCTAAGTTTAATCCAAATCCGTTCAGTAGTTTTTGCGTGAAAGAGTAAAAAACATACATAATGCAAGCCCGCGGCGTTTCCCTCGTGGTGTTCGATAATTGTCCCATGGGAAAATACTATCGGGATTATTCGGGATAAATAGTAAACTATATGTTATTTTAGAGTATGATCTACCTATGTGCCAAGTTTCATCCAAATCCGTCCAGCAGTTTTTGCGTGAAAGAGTAACAAACATACATAATGGAAGCCCGGGGCGTCGCACTCGTGGTGTTCGATAATTGTCCCACGGGAACATACTATCGGGATTATTCGGCATAAAAAAGTAGCCTATATTTTATTCCAGGGTATGATCTACCTATGTGCCAAGTTTCATCCAAATCCGTTCAGTAGTTGTTGCGTGAAAGAGTTTTAAACATACATACATTCACACATCCATCCATCCATACATCTATACTCACAAACTTTCGCATTTATAATATATTAAGTAGGATTTCATCTTTAGTCCTATAATAAAAGTTGCTTATTTTCACGAGTAGAATAATCCCTAAAATTATCCGGGATGGTAAAAAAAATAACCCAGTATATGTAGGTATCTACTATCCATTCCATATAACAATCGGACGGTGTCCGTGGTTAAAAACTGTCCTTAAACTCAAACGCAGCAGCTAACGCATCTTTCTTACCTTATTACTCTAACGAATTAATATACGGGGTTCTCTGTCACACGCAGAACGCGACGTTGCCGCTTTGTGTTTCAGTACCTATTCGTCAATTTTGGCTCCGGATCAACTTAGTCGAAGTAAATGTAGCATATAAGTTAAATATATTCTGGATCTAAGAAATCACATTCAGTATGATTTTTTCGACCGTTAATGGATCAACAAATAATGGTCAAATCGTTGAGGAGTATGTTGAAAACCGATACGTGCAGATCCACCTACGTCACACGCGCATCAAAGACGGATCAAAGTATATCAGTTTGCGAGTCGCGGAGCTGAGTATACACCTAAAATAGGTGGATCAACAATTGTTCTAACTTCTCACTGGAGCAACATTTACCGTGAAAGGTTGATTATATATATATATATTTAGTTTTCTTCCCCTTTATATACATCTAACTCACCATTGATACACCATAATATTTAGCTACTATTTATATGACGTCATACTTCATATCCCCACAACTTGTATCGAAAAACTAGAACATTAACTATACAATACAGTACTGATAGAGTCAACACCTGTGATCCTTTTTTTAACATTACGGCATAATAGGCTCAAGTTATAAGTTCCGCTCTTATCGAAACAACGAGAACAATAGCCGATTGTTTAAAAGAAACCGAAAGAGTATATAAAACATTTTCTAATAATTTTAGAAACAATTCATTATTTTCAGGCTCAAAGGAAAATATCTTGTTTCAGCACTCGTATTGCATTGTAGTCATTCTATACCATTGGTTGTGTAATGCTATTATTTTCTATGTAAGTGACGTCACTGATGTAAAATAGTTAAAGACAAGCCGATATGGAAAGTAAGTCTAACCAAGTTATTACAAAGCCGATTTTTACTAATTACATTTTGCATTGTAAAGGAAACTTAAAAGAAAAATTTCTACTTTTATTTTATGTAAAATAAAAATACTGGTTACAAGCGAATTTTAATGCCATCAAAATGTTTTAACGTTAAATTTTTTGATTAATTATTTTGTTAGATCACTGGTCAATCCTTAAATAGTCGATGTGTTTCTATTTCTTTTTCGCTCGCGGCTTGACCGTCAGAATATCATATTAGGTTATATTGTTATCTACGAGTACTTATATTAAACGTTTCCTTGCTTGTATATTGCCCTATAAGAAATAAACAATATGTATCTATCATAAAAATTCCAAAACGTTTCAGAAATACTCAACTTCATGATTCTAGTATCATTAGCATTAACAGTGAATAGCTTTAAGACAAAGTTTTTTTCACAAAGTCTGGATTCGGAGCCTACAATCTCAATCTTATATGCACGTGACAAGAACAGTGATAAAGTTACCAATGAATGCTTGATGGAAATGTACCCTAGAAACTTGTACAAATACCCACTTAATATAGATAGGAACGATATTCCCTGCATCATACATTGTGTGCTCAAAAAGTTCGGCATAATGTCCAACGATGGCTATATTAACATAAAAAACTACTACAGAAGAGTTCAAGCTATACATCGAAACGATCCAAGGATTTTGATCTCGGACGTGGGCGAGACTTGTGCCCAAAATATTAATGGAATGAATCTGGACCACGACGTGTGTAAAAAGGCGAAAGTATTCAATGATTGCACTCAATTATATGCTATATCCTACAAGGAGCCAGATTTTAAATGAAATTATATTTGTAAAATCTTTTTTACTTTTTTATGTCGATAATAAACATAACTGTAGACTTAGGTACTTTTTCTTTTATTTCTGCATACTAATTCCAGTCAAGAAAACTTTTCATTTCGTATCCTCCGGGAGTAAATTAATTAGTACCTCTTTCTAAGCTTTTTTCAGTACCAGAGCTCAATACGCAAGTTCTGATTACTGAATTCCTGCATAAAATGAACGCCATCTCAGCATATCAAAGCTTTGGTATACTCTCATTAGGCATTAATAAAAGTAAGGCGAGGATTTTTTTATTTATTCATAACCAGTGCCAGCTATTGATTTCAAGGCTTTTATATTATAGTAGTAAAAGCCATATATTAGATTAACTTAGGTACCTAAGGGTAGGATCGATGTATTTAATACTAGTTTGATATGTATGATATTCATACAGATTATTATTGGTAACAAGCAAGCCACATACAATCAGTTTTCTGAAATGTTAGTTATGTTAGTATCATAAACGTGCCAGAGTTAAATTATCGACCTTATAACGTAGTCTAAAGGTTTCTTTTATAAGTATAGGCCTGTGTCTGATCACAATTTTACAAAAGTATAAATTCAGTGATTATGTGTGCAAAGGTGAACACACACAAGCTCTGTGTGCTAGTCATCCTCAAGTGCAAATACTGAAACGTACAGGTGCTCATGCATGTATTCCTCATGAAACAAAAGCCTAATAGGCCCATATAACGGCATATGACTTCAAACAGAGACAAACAATGCGAAGAGACGGTCCCTCTTCTCAAATCAGACCAATTAGATTATGACGACCACTGACGCTATTGTAAAAGTTTTTTTTAATTTATACAGGTTGTTTTTATAATCACAGTCTAAATGTTCAGGAATTATTGTACTAATCATTATGAACAAACTAAAAAAAAATACTTTTCATAAATTTTGACTGAACAAGATAGACGTATTGTATGAAAAGTTTGAAAAATGTTTCGTGATTTCAGGGTTGGTCCCATAGTAAAAGTTGTTCATAACGATGAGTAGGTACATATTATACCTGAAAATTTGGACGGTTGTGATTAAAAATTCAGTCCTGTATAGACTTGTGCTTGACCACAATCTAAACAAATACCTAAGTATAAATTTGACCCATCTTTCCAGCAATTATCAAGCTGAGTGTTCTTCTACTGATTGGCTCCGCTCACGCCCGTATCTCAGTGATGTACGCTCACGAGAAGTCGAGCGACATCATCGCGCAGCAGTGTCTCACCGAGATGTTCCCTAAGAAGCGAGTCGACATCCAGGAGTCAGACGAGGCTTGCATCATATTCTGCGTGCTCAAGAAGTTTGGGATCATGAGCTCTACAGGTGTTATTAATTTGGAGGCTTACAGGTAATTTGATCTACGTTAAAAGCTATTGTTTAAATGGTCTGAAATTGGTCATTGTTTTTATAAGTCTTGGTTTCATATCATGAAATACTAATTTCGCTCACTCTTACCATAACTAGACTAATTTAATTATTATTATTCTAATAATTAAGCTGATGAGTTTGTTTGTTTGTTTGAACACATTAATCTCAGAAGTTACTAGTCCGATTTGTAAAATTCTTTCACTAATAGGACGCTACATTATCCCCAAAGGTTAGGCTACCCCGGGAACACGAGTGAGACCGCGGTGAACAGCTAGTGTAATTTAATGTTACAAAATTAAGTGAAATTGCACATCCCATGAAAACATTAGTTTAGGAGCATAGCACATTTCAGTTTTATTGCTGTTAATATAAGCTAAACCTTGAATATTGTTTACTACGTCATCGCGTCGGTAAAATATATATTTTTTTTTGTCACAGAAAACATTTAAAAATAGCTCATGAGATAGATCAGCGCAGTGTCAGTACAGATAACGGAAGCAATTGCCTGGAGAGTGCTGAAGCCACCCAGCACAAGCAAGACGTCTGTAAGAAGGCCAAAGTGTTCAACGACTGCACACATTTATACAGAATCTTATTGATGAAGTAAATAATTGATTTGGTTTTATTTTTCTTTAATCTTTCCTTGATTTATTTATCATGCAACCAGCAAAGCCTTCTCATGAGGAAGGAAGAAACAAAAAATTATTTACCGGATCGGATTCATTTGTTCGACTCTATCAACCGGGTAAAAATAACAAGGAAAAATAAATAGTATCTGCAGTATGTGTTAAAAAATGGGTTACAAAATTTGCAAGTTAAAACTTGTAAACTTGTAAACACATTTCTGACACTAATTTAATTTAGATAAACTTGTTTACTCTATTAATATAAAAAAAAACTTGGTATCATTTTATAAGGAAAGTGATAAGAAAGATATTAAATATGTAACAGTGTTAAGTAGTGACAAAGAAAATATACTACCTAATGACGTCATATGCTGTGGCAAAATTGTGCGGTCGAAGTCTATAATCAGAACGGTAAGCATCGTGAGCAAACAATAATAGCACAGTTGGTAGAATTTTTGTAGTTGAATTGTTTGGTAGTACTTGTTCAAAATCTATCGCTTGTAGGTACCACGGTGTATTCTAACAGTTCCCGATTCAGCCACATCAATGATATCATTGAGCCTGTTCATAGTAAGACAAACTAGTTTCTCTTTTTTCCAAACTCCATTGAAATATGAAACCTAAACCTCGTCTATTGTTTGCCGCGTCGGTTTGGACTTTGACCGATATGTTTGACCCATTTCGTTTGCCTTGTTCCAAGTACGAAATGAGGGCAAAAAGTTTTCCAATCGAAACGTTTTACCGACATTTTTATTTGCGTCTCTTCGCAATGTCAACAAAACTATTATTAAAAATAAATATAACTATTATTTATTTCTATTATATCCGAGTAGGTACAAGAGTTTGGTTTTAGGAAAAACATATTATTAGGATTTGATTCAAATTAAAATTGTATGAGCAGTTATTGGATAATTAAAGATATAATATAAATAATTTAAACTGGAACCGGAACCTTAACTCCGCGGTGTTTTGTGGTTTCTCACCGCTCACCCTCCTGTTTGCTGGCTAACTTATTTTCTTTTGTGTCTTGTTATTTTCATGCATGTCTTTATCCCCAAATAATATGCCAACATAAAAATGCACCATAATGCTAATGTTATACCGCAGTAAATGCGATTCTCGTAGCTCCGGACGCGTCAGTGCTATCATGGACTGCCCATACAGCGCAGTGCTCTCGTGCGTCATAGTCCATGAAACCACGCACCGTGCGAAGTAACATTTATGAGACAAACCCAAAAAGCAAAATCAATTTGGCAATTTCGCACCATCTGCCGCATAGCCACAGAGCCAGATATAGCCAAATTGTTAACTAATTGAAATATATTGAATCAAATCAGATCCCTCGTAATTCGCTTTGACGTGTCTTTTAAACAGGATCCTCGGGCATTGGATACCCAGCTATAAATGTCATGCATGACTTAATGTCACTGAAATTTGAATAGAACGGGGACTTGCTCGTTACATTCTACGATTCTAAACTGTTAAGTACTCTATCCTAATCCTACTATATCCTATCCTATGCTACCAATATTATAAATGTAACTGTTTTACATAAAAACTGTACAAAACAAATTTTAATTAAACTTGGCACACAGAAAGATCATACCCTGGATGGAAAAACAAATGATTAAATAATGTATATTTCCTAATAACTATAACAAACATTGCACTCGAGGCAAGAGCCAATCACAACAATTTGTGTTCATTGCGATTCAACCCATCGATCTCGCTAGCAGTTCCCGACATTATCTTTGTTTAGTTTGTCATTCTTTGCACTAGTGTAAAATGTTTTGTATTCAATCTCCATCGTATATCTTTTGTTTATTAGAATTTCCAATCACTTGTCGAAATAAAGAGTACTTTTTGGTTTTAATTTTTTGTATTTGTTAAGGACGTGTTATTTTTTATTTTTAACTAGCTGTCCCCCGCGGTTCCACCCGCGTTTCCAAATAAAAAGTAGCATATGCAACCTGATCTAGATAAGGCAACATAATAATTGTCCATGGGAAAAACAGTTTTCTCTTAAATATATTCCAACATGCTTAAAAGTTTGTCCTTGTGCTTTATTTATATTGACTTCAGACGATAGGTAGGTAATTTCACAGGAAATTGTACCTATTCGTTTAAATCTATATGGTAAATCTGTGGGTATCATCGGAATGCGAGGTATCAGTACTGTTTGCCCAACTGCTGGCTCAGTCACAACCAATCGCTACTATGACAGAAATCTAGAAATTTTACTTGAAGTCTGGTACCATTACATACATTTGGTGGTCTAATATCTATTTAACATGCATTGTCCTGAATGACTGTCTGACGGATCAACGCATAGCCTAAACCGCTGATCGTAGAGACCTGAAATTTAGAGGGTTTGTTCTTCGTATGAAGTAGGCATCCTATAAGAAAGGATCTTCCGAAATCCTTAGGGGTTGAAAAACTGGGACAAAGTTTGTATGGAACAACGTGATTCCTTGGTCCAATCTACTTCAAATTTTGCATAAACATTCTTTAAGATAATTGATGGCAGACGTATTTTGTATTTTATTGAAACTCATCGCCTATCGGGGTTAAAAAAGGGTAGAAAGTTATTTTGGGGGTGATTTGCATCGAAGTTGATATCAATACTGCTTTTGAACTCACATAAAAGCTTGGTGCAATGCAATGCATATGGCGAACAATTGGGATGAATTTGCTGTTATGTCTCATGACCGTCTTGGCAACAATCATGGGACAAACGAAAAGTATAAATTAGATGTTACAACACTCTACATTTCTGCGAGTTAGTTGCAGCCGGTCAAATATACCCATTTGTATTTGAAGTATATCGAAATGGAAACCAGTATGCCAAATTTGGTACAGAAGACCAACCCATCAAAAGGTTACGTTTTTCCCAAGATCTTTCTTATGGTCTTTCCTACGCTGATGCCGATGGTGATAATAACACTGATCAGCGTCCAATAGCCAATCTAAATATATAAAACTTTTAACAAAAATTAGAACCGATATCATGGTACCGCAGATTTATTTCGCTCACTTCAAAACTATCATATTAGAGTTCCTAAATAGTTATTTTCTGCTTTTTAGTGCCTTTGAAGGCGGTTCTATTTTTTGTTAAAAGTTTTTTATTTTTCAATTTTGAATTTCTTATGTGTAATCAATGACTCTCAAGGTCACTGACCTAGGATAAGCATATTAGCGTTGTAGTTTCCATCATCGTTCCTATAACATTTAAAGAATTATCCCCTAACTCCTCACCATTAAGGAAGTGTACCGTCCATCATCAGCTCAGCAACATAAGATGATGACTACCAGACGCAAATATCTGAATAGCTTTAGAAAGTATGATGAAAAACATTGTAAGTGCCTATAAAATTTAAAGAGTTCCCTCGATTTGTCTAGGATCCTATCATCAGATCCTGACTTGGTGACCATGGGACTACTTGTGAAGTATACCCTTTCAAACAAAAAATATTTTTCCAAATCGGTCCAGGCGTTCGAGTATTCGGGGAACATACAAAAAAAATGATTCCGACGAATTGATAACCTCCGCTTGAAGTTGGTTAATTGACTGACTGATCGCGGGTGGCATCGCGGGTGGAAAGCTGTTTAGCATTAAATAATAAAGCTGAAAAGTTTGTTTGTTTGTTTGAACGCGCGAATCTCCGGAGTTACTGGTCCGATTCGAAAACTACGCTGTCGGCTGGTAGTTTAGCCATTATTTTGTCGTTGATGGCGTCAACGCTTATATTTCTGGCAGCTAATTAAATTAAATTGCCCTCTCACACATCCATTAATGTTTTTTTTGGCCGATATTGGCTATATCCGGATATACTCTACAGATCAGGTCTTCAATGTTGGTCACGATTTTACCAAGGTCTTTGTCAATAGCTATTTTTTTATCTGATTCAGGTACTTTCCCATACCCGATTAAATGGAGCTTTATTGGGAAATCTGTGCTTCCTCTACCCAAGTGACTCCTCATTTTGGTATACAGTTTCAATAATTCAACAGACTTTCATAATGAGGAAGATTTTAAGCAAGATTTAATAATATCTGCTCTAGTTTCCCTAACAGGCAACGTTTATCTGAAATCACCAGAAAACATCAAAGTTATTCCACCCATGGCTATTTGTGCATTTTATAATTCTGAGAGTTCTATCTAAAGCCTCTAGATGAGCTCTATGAGTCATGTGCACTCATCCCATATTATTAGGGTTGCATCTTGTAAAACCTTGCCCAATGGTCCATTTTTACGTATAGAGCGTACGCTGTCTTTTTCAAGAAATACCGTAAGGGTCTGTTTAGAAGTGAAATGAGCCGTCCTTCTACCTGTCAATAGTGTAGCAGCAATAAATATCTGATGATGCAACAGCAATGGCTAATTTCATTGACTTCAAAACTATCAGATTAGAGTTCTTACATAGTTATTTTATACTTATTAGTGCCTTTGTGGTTTTTTTTTGTTAAAAGTATTTTATTTTTCATTTTTTAGTTTCTTATGTGTAATCGATGACACTCAAGGTCACTGACCTAGGATAAGCATATTAGCGTTGTACTTTCCATCATCGTTCCTATGATATTTAAAGATTTATCTCCTAACTCCTACCCGTTAAGGAGTTGTACCTTCCATCATCAGCTCAGCAACATGTGACGACTACCAGACGCAAATATCTGAATAGTTTTAGAAAATATATGAAAAACATTGTTAGTTAGTTAGCCTATAAAATTTGAAGAGTTCCCTCGATTTCTTCAAGATCCCATCATCAGACCCTGACTTGGTGACCATGTGACCACCTGTATGTATAGTTTCCAAATCGGGTCAGGCATCTTCGAGTAATCGAGGAACATACATAAAAAAAGATTCCGACGAATTGATAACCTCGTCTTGATGACAGATAAAAATAACAAAAAACTGTTACCTAGGCGACCGCTGTCATCCATTGACAACCGCGTTGCATCGCTCACCCATGCTATACATGCTCCCGCTTAACGTTCTTTTTATCATTGCTCAGCTCCTGAGGGTCGTAGCGAGATGTTCTATAGCCTATAACCTTCCTTAATAAATGGGCTTTCAATTGCAAAAAGGTTTTTCCATATCCCACTGGCAGATCCAGAGATTAGCGCGTTCAAACAAACAAACAAACAAACAAACAAACAAACAAACTCTTCAGCTTTATTATTAGTATAGATGGATTATTTAATTATAATAAGATTTTTCTAAGTCCATGTTTATAATTAGTTTACTTGTAGGTAAGTATAATATTTTTTGATGATTTATAATATTATTTGATGATTTATAGTAAACATTTGATTTCTTTTGGATTCTTCTTTAGAAATGTTTGCACTAGCTCCGACTTGATGATACCCAACTGTACATAAACTTATTTTCTGTGCATATGGACTAAGGAACAACAGCACAGAGGCATGTTAGAAGTTTATGTAGAAGTGTAGGAGATTTTATTAAATCTACTTGTATTTTATTAGGCTTTATATTCTTATAATTTAATTTATACGTTGTTGAATTACCTAAACCAAAGGATTTAATACGAGTAATAAATACCTACTATACAAAATTGTATGTCTAAAA
Source organism: Tethea ocularis (assembly GCA_963555595.1). Lineage (NCBI taxonomy): Eukaryota > Metazoa > Arthropoda > Insecta > Lepidoptera > Drepanidae > Tethea > Tethea ocularis. The sequence continues at coordinate 5,819,021 of OY741975.1, forward strand.
CTGTCAGTAAATTAAATATAAGCAAAAAAAATACCTATTTATTTCATTTAATGATGTTTAATAAAGAAACCAAAACATAATGTAATCTGTCACCAAATTATCCACTAAGAAGTTGGGAGATAACAAACATCGCGATCTTCTGTATCCAACACCAGATGGAGCAGCTTTTCTTCTGTGGCTCTTCTTCCTCTTCTTCTTCACCAGTAGTAGCTGTAGTAGTTGCTTCATCTTCACAGACCGAATAAGAATACATCAGGGATGTTAAAAACAGAATCACCACTATTTTCATTGTAGTTTGTTTAAACATTTTATTTTTAAAAAATTTAGGTGTACCGGCAATGGTTATTATAATAAAATGATCGGGTTTGATATTTCCAAAATGTTTAGATGTAACATTGAGATGGGTATCTATAAAAGTTAATGTTATGATAACAATCTGTTTCGCTTTATATGAGCTGTAATTACGGGTATTATTGTTATAGTAATCGTTGTGTTTCGTTTGGTTGGATTTAGAATTAAAAAAAACAACATCTGGTGACCAAAATGCTGGTCCTATACTTTGGTCAGAGAATCAGTATTGCCATCCAACGTGGCGATGCTTGTGACAGCTTTTTCATTTAGTTTAATTCTATTACTATACTATATTAACATGTTTGTAAATAAATTCTCAAACAATTTTCAAGTTAAGTCTCACCTAATTACATTTTGAATAGTATCAAAATATTAAAAAGGGATAATTATTTCCCTTTTTAATGGAAAACAACATAAATGCACTGACACTAAATCCCCATCAACCTAAATAATCACCATGCTGTTATTACAAACGTAAAAGGGCATAATTGCGAGGTCTTTAACAAAAATTTGTTCTCACGATATCCCTGAGGCAACCAAGCACGAATCTAATAAACCCCTATTAGGTAACACGACCAGTTAACTTTGAACCCTGCCATTCATTCCCTTTCTATAAAAAGAAGAAAAATGGTGAATGGTAAAGGAGATATAATTGAATACCAAAGATTAAACAACAAAATGCAGATGGGTATAAACACCCCTTTCTACGGTGATTAAAAAGATCTGATCCACCATCATAACCCAGGTTTTAAAGTCTTCTAAACACCTACAAATTAGAACATCACCGTTATCATCTCAATCCAAAATGGCTGTGCTGAATAGTGGCTAAACCAACCAGTTTCACGTAGGTAAGGTTTTATATATACCTACAGTGTCCTTTCTTATCTCAGGATGTTTATTATTTGCTCGTATTACTGTTATTTATTTGCGTAAACATAAGCCTTCGTAAAATGGTGGATATTACGGCAGTTGCGAAGAATAATTTTTGATGAAAATGTCTGGCATGTAGACAGGTAGGTATTTTATGTAATTATTTTTATTAATATAGCAACAAACGTTTGTTTGTCGACTTGTTATATACCTATAAAAAAATATGTCTCAATATCAAATAAGTAAGTACTATGTTCCGTCCCACGTTCTCGAGGGATCTGATGTTTCCCCGGGATAAAAAGTAGCCTGCCTATCAACGTATATATGTGCCATGTTTCATCTAAATTCGTTTAGTAGTTTTTACATGAAAGAGTAACAAACATCCATACATACATAAATCCATACATCCTCACAAACGTTCGCATTTATTAGTAGAATGTGAAAATATCAACAAGTAGGTATGTGAAAATAATAAGAAGGTTAAAAAATATGAAATGTTTTTCAATTTCTCAATGATCAATGTTCAATCCTTCCAAAAGCTGCTAAGCGTGAATATCGTATTTCTTTTTGTATTTACTTCGATAAATTTTATCAAAACTCCTTATGTACTACGTCATTTGAAAACCGCATTTGTCCAAAAGGCCTAAAATCCACTTTTTTATATTTCTGTTCAAACCACGAAACAAATATTTGCATAAAGAACAAAAGTGATTTATACTACACCAATCCCGCTATCCCACAAGCCTGCAATCTGTTCAAACAGGGCTAGTTAATTAATGTGAGGCTGAAATCAACACTGATTGCCCATCCACTAGATAGGCAATCAGTTTTCATAGGATGCTATTAGACTTAAATCAAACATGGATACAATTTTGGTAGTTTTGCCGTCCATAATGTTTACGGACGTCTCTTATCGGAACTAAGTTTTTGGGTCATGATCAAGAATATTGTCGGAATCTATAAAATTTATCAGTAAATGTACAAAATTTATATTTAACTAGCTGTTTCCAGAATAAATAGTAGGTAGTCTATGTCTTTCTCCATATCTATCTGCGTGCCAAATTTCATCGATTCACTGATTTAAAGAAACAAACAAACTCACTTTCTCATTTATAAAAAAATCAAAATAATATTTTTACTACGACCCAAAAATTAAAAGTTTTTCGATATTCAAAACCAAAGGGGGTAAATTGGGGATCGCAACTTAAACAGCGAGGCGTAAAGCCAGAAATAGTAGTATAATTTAACAACGCTGTAGCACAGCTATAGTTCGCGAGTGTTCCTTTGCATAAAACTTCAGCGCTTCCATCTTATTACGCTGTAATTAAGCGCTGTATGTATTTATGAGCTTTCCATTGAAAAGCGGATGCCGACGATAACTTAAATTAAACTTGGCTCAACTTAAAAGGATTTCTACGCAATCTCTGCACATAGGATATTAAAGTTTTTAATATAAGGTAATTTACACTTTGAGTAATAATGTTTAAAGTTTTATTATGCAACAGAAAAGACAAAACCTACTGTCTGGAGTTATCATTATGTATAAAGTTCAAAGTCCCTAACTGATCACTGTCAATGCACAGCCTAAACTGCTGATCCTAGAGACATGAAACGATAGGATATTTCAAAATTCAGCTCCTCAATAAATATTAATGTGTATTCCATATTCAGTCATGTAGCCATAATAGGAGTAGCTGAATGGATTTGTAAGAAAATTTATCTTTGGAATATCTATGCCGTTTTCACCTGAACGGGCTATATAACGCATTTTTTTATCGGGTAGGTACCTAGTATGAACGGGTCAAATATACCAACTCTTCGGCACGTTAGTTCCCTACAACGTGAATGGGTGGTGAAACTTGGAAGAAACATTAGAAACTATAATACATTTAAATAAAATATCCTGGAACATTCTTCACACACGGTTATCTGATCTAACTAAGAAGAGAAGAAAACTAAGCAGAGGATATAGACTATGGAAACCAGATAACTGATATACTACATATACTACTTTCTATTTTTAAATACATACATAAATAGATAATTACACCATTGTTCATGAATGCACACAAATGTTTTTCCTAGATGGGAATCGAACCCACGAGCTGCGCGAAAGGTAGTTTCTTAACTAACTGGCCTATCACATTTTAAAATGGATTAGTAATTGCATTCACTGTTCATAAGTTATAAAGAAAATCCTCACAATTCTCTGACTGAATGGTTCTTTTTTTTACCATGAATACCTACTAACAGTGAAAGCCAAGCGCGCATTACTTGCAGTTGGTGGAAATAAAAATATAATTTGTAGGATACGTCACGAGGTTCCATTACAGATTGCGGGAACGAGCACGTTTGTTATAAAAATTATTACCTAGGAATGGTAGGTTTATTTTTGGCCATTATTCAATAATATTTAGATTTACTGTGGGTTGTAAAAATGAAAGAATGCCATTAGTGCGTCCTGTCTGTAAACCAAAGATGGTGGAAAAAAATAATGCTATGACGTGATGATGATTGAAACTATTTATGGTGTTCCGACTATCCTTACTAATATTATAATCTATATACTAGTTTTAGTGTTGTAAGTAATTGTAGGTAGGTAATTACACGGATTAATAAATAATGAAATCGCAAACAGTGACAAATGTCATGTCCTCTCATCTTACACACTAACAAGCTAATGAGCAAAATGCGAGGGAAGACGTTCGCAGCTATTCACGATTTCATTCTTTATTATCTGTCTGTTCCATTAACAAAAATCACATATCATAAAAAACTTGGGAATTTGACCTATTATACGATGCATAACTTTTTTAAAAATACTGGAGTCGGAGTCAATTCGAAACAATTGCGAGTTTTTTACAAAAAATATCACCTAAGTCTTCACTACCATTTATATCCACACGACTTTCTACTAAATCTACAACGTCAAATTCTAAAACTGAAGTAAAACATCAAGTTGATTATTACACCACCTATCGCGCCACAATCACGTGTTAGTGGGTTTGATTCCCATCCAGGACAAACATTTGTATGCATGAACATATCTGGTTGTCTTGAGTCTGGGTGTATTTATCTATATAAGTATTGTATTACAATAAAAAAACAGTATAACAGTTATATGGTTTCCATAGTACAAGCTCTGCTTAGTTTGAAAATAGATAACTGTGTGTGAAGAATGCCTCAGTAATTAATTATCTCTGCTAATAATACATGCGTATGGCTCAATTTAACTACATATATAAAGGAATGTTTCCTAAAGTCCCTTACTTTCCGTCTTTTCATGGTAAGTGACCTTACATAATACTGCATTCACTCCGATTTCTGTCCTCATCCACTCGTGACCATTGTAGTTTGTGAAGAAATGTACGTAGAAAAACTACGAGGAAGTCGTAACACTTCTTTTATTTATACATTCCTTGGAAATTTCTTTCCTTTGCTTGCTTCCTTTGATATATTTTAGCTGAATAGTTTACGAGAAACTTTGCTTTTAAATTTTATAGTCTGTATACTGAATTTCAATTATAATATACAACTGAATTTAAGAATAAATAAAAGATTTTTTTATTAAGTTTGTTTTTTAGTGAATATTAAAACGCGTAACGGTGTCCTAATACGTACTTCCATGTATTGTATAAGGCATTAGTATTCGCAAATCATTTAGCAAAGAGGTATATTTACGGGAACATTTTCATTTGACCTTCACACCCAACAAAATATCTGTTTCAGACATAAGACATACTTAAGGTGTCTAGTAAAATAAATGGATTCCCATTTAGCTTCTGAAGTAGACATTGTTTTTGTAACGAGATATATCTATATCTGTAAGATATCAGGATATAAGATGTGTTTTACCTGTTTTCTACTTTATATATCAATAATTGTCAAAACTTAGGTAAAATAAAATATTTATTCAAGGTGATATTTTTTTATCTATACTAATCTATATCTTTATCTAATAATAAAGCTGTAGAGTTTGTTTGTTTGAACGCGCTAATCTCCGGAGTTACTGGTTTGATTTGTACTAATAGGATGCTATCTACATTATCCCCGAAGGTTATAGGCTACTTTTTATCCCGAGGACAACTAATCTTAACTAGCCGACCCCGCAAGACAACAGATGTGTTCTTGTCATAGAGTAGGCACTAGGCAGTGCAGCGACATACTATGACGCCGCTAGTCGAGCAACAAATCCTTGTATTTATTTATTTTTGACGGCCGTATCACTACGCACATTATGCAAAGTCTGTAAATACTTTCACAAATACATATCAAACGTTTTGAACTTTGGAGGGGCGCGCCATGTTATAATAGTTGATCACTAGAAACATATCACGTCGCGTTCACGTTCCGTTGAGTTAGCACCGTCCAAGCATCGCACATCTGGCGAGTACAGGCAAAAACAACATGCAAAAATTTACGCTCGCAACAATGAGGATTGTTTCAGCCCTGACTCCACTATCGGACTACAATCGGTCCTTTTTTCATACACGTTATAAAAGAGCTACTGCAGATGGTACCTCATAGAAAATGCATTGAGGTCGCCAAGTGTAACTAAGGACCACCGACTCTTCCGTAAGTTAAAGAGCTATCTTCCTTTGAAGTTGGATTTTCTTTGATAGTCAAGATAGAAAGTTTTCGCCGTCAAATAAGCCTTTTCTGAGATACATGTTGTACAATTTTAACAAGATTAAAAAGTGTAAATGCGATGAGAATTTATATTTGGTAGTCTCGTTGTGAATTCTGGGAAATTTTAATTTGTTTAGAAACTTTAAAATGTTTATTTTGAGAATATTTTCCAGACTGTAAAAATAATAAAAGAAGAGAGATTATAATATTAATGGCCAAATACTGAAACTGCAATTTGATAGCTTGATTATATCGGATAGCGATAGGGGCTTCTCAAACATAAGATGATCCTAGATTTTAAGTGGCGCTAATAATTATTTGAAATCTCATAGTGCTAATAGCAATTACCACAAAGAACGAACTTAAATTTGATTAAGAACATTTTTTCAGAACAATGTTGCTCAAAGTATTGACATGTTTGCTGCCATGTGTCGCTGCTTTGCGGCCCCATGCTACCTCAGGAACCATGGTCGACTTCACGGATTCTAAGGTAGCATACTCATATTATTTGTATATATAAAATTCAAACATAATTCTAACATAATCAACGCATATACTAAACCGCTGATGAATGCCGAATGATGTGTTCTTTGTGAAGAACCCTATACTATACAGTAGTTCCTTGGGAAAATTCCGTAACAAGAACTTCGGGGGTAAGAAACTCCTTTGAAACCGCACAATAGTTACCAACATACTACTCTAATGGTGGACTACAATATTGATTTCCACCATATTCAAATCCAAATAATGAATTCTGTATCCGTATATCACATAAAACATTCTTCTATATAATATACCTATCTATAGAATAACCTATCGAATATTGGGACAATAAAATGCCAGTTAAATTGGAATTTTTGGCCTTATTCACATAGAGACAGTTACATAAACTCTGTATTTTGTGTGTATATTTACAAGATTTATTCAGTACGGCATTGTAGAAATGGAAATGAGTCTAATCCTTAGGTAGATCTTTTATTTAGCTGAAAATTTGGATCTCGGCAATTGCTGATTTGTACAGGGATTGTTTTTTTTATAAAGGGATGTGAATTACGCTGTTTTATAATAAAATTCTTGTCAAAATCTTATCTCTTGTCTATGCCTGTAACCTATGTCTATTATATTTTGAAATTCAACCCTTGTTATTGTTCAACCCAATACTCAAAATGTGGGAGATCACGGTTGAAACCGTAAGGTGGAAAGCTGATTCAATATAAAAAAGCTCTTAACACAATTATTATAAAGTTAATTTCACCAGGTCCAAGGCCACTTAGATGCGCTGGTCCGCATGGCGCAGTCGTGCGTAATCAAAGTGAGAGCAACTCCTAAAGACGTAAGAGCCTACTTCACAAACTCCTCACCGGTGTCCAGGACTGGCCAGTGTTTCGCTGCGTGCATGCTGGAGCAGAGTGACGTCATTAACCATGGAAAGGTGGGTAATTTTGGTAATTTTTTTAATTAAAAGGTTTGGTCTCTTTAGTCAATTAGGATGATCTTCAACCTGCCTCTATCATGTGGAGCTGGAAATAAGTGTAGTGTAAGAAAATTTTTACTGCGTTAAATATTATTTTCATTATTTAATTAGGCCACAAATTGTCATTACAAAAAATATTAACTTAAAAACATGTTTATTAAACATACTCGTACTTAATTTAAAACAACATGAAAAGAAACTAAAGAAATAACATTCACCTACAATTACACAACAGACATACATACATATAATATATAAGTAGGTATATCCCAAAATATATATGTCGAAATAGCAGACTTATTAAATCTGTGTTCAGAAACTCTTATGACGAAATTTCTAGTATTACCTGTTTGTAACTATATGATATTGTAGCATAACCTAATATAATCAATATCATGCCGATGAAAATGGTTATCTACTTATAGCATCGCGATCCCTGCGGGCTTTTTGTTACATGTCGTTTATTAGCTAAGGAAATCTTCGCAATATATTCTCCCATTCCCGATTTAGAATGCCATAATATCAAAATCTTTGAGATAAAAAGTGTTCGTGCTCGTTACGCATAAATAAATTACTTTTATACCTACATCACTGGAAGAAAACAGGGCGAAAAATAATATGGAACGGAGGGAGATTTGTACAATTCACTGAGCATAAAAAAGTTTATGTCGGATTGGGACATGGGATTGTATACCTAGAGGCATTCCATCATGATACGAGATTACCTACTGACGCGTTATGTGTTATCTGTACTAGTTGCTTCGATATAGCGGGAGTGTGAATATCAGTGATTCAAAAACCTTATTAACACATTTCTTTCAATATTCGTAGATACACAATTTTTAGAAGCTACTAACTACTCTTATAATAAACAAGATAAACGAGACATGAAAGATCTAATTGTAGAAATATCCTAGGACTAGCTGTCCCTCGCGTAAAAAGTAGCCTTCGGGGTTAATGTAGCTTTCTACTTATTATTGGTATGTGTGTCACAAGGACCAGCGGTAGCAGCCAGCGGAAGATGCTCAGCACGTTTTCTCTAACCAATCTGTCATGTTAATAGGTAAACAGAGAACTCCTCGTCCACTTGGCAAGCTTAGTGAATGGCAAGAATTCTCGAGTGGTCCGCAAGCTGAACAGCATCTCTCGCCTCTGCTTGGACAGCATCGAGGGCATGTCTGACAGATGTCAACTAGCATCCACCTATAATGACTGCCTCAATGAAAACATGGTAGAATTCGCCTTCCCACTTGACATAGCGGAGGAAGCCGTGAGGAAGATGCCCTTCCATCTTATACAACCTAAGTGAGTAAGTCATTTCTTTTTAAATTTAAATTCACTGTAAATAATCTTGCTGCTGTTACAATAATTCCTCCGATATTTTTAATATCTTAATAATATCTTAATTACAAATAAAAGATAATTTCCTCACGTATATTACTAGGTGTTCCCCGCGGTTTCATTCGCGTTATCGGGATAAATAGTGTCCTATGTATATAGAAATATATCAAGGTTACATGAGTGCCAAATTTCATCAACTCGACTCTAAAATCGAACTTATCATACCTACTATTAACCAAAGAAGTTGCCTAGAAGAGATCGCTTTTGCGATAAGGCCGCCTATGTTGTAGTCACTATATTTTGTTTGTCTTTCTTTTTTGTCCTATATTTGTGGTGTAAACAATAAAGTTATATCTATTCTATTTTATTCTACTTAAGGTCGACCTTGCTCAATCTAAATGTATGAAAAAAAAGAAAATACATAACTCTCATCATCACTACCCATATTATAATTAAACACTTCATTTATTGTGATATCGAGCACTAATCTATCCTAAAGTGTTCCCATTATAAAAACGAAAGGGTATCAAAATATTAAATACATTATAAACTGCAATTTTCGTAATAAAGAAATTATAATTAAGTTTCAAATATTTTTTAATCAAATTTGTTCAAAGTGCTTGATTCCAGTCTGAAGCAGAGATTGTGTGACTTTTCAAATTTGATTAAACAAGTCTTGTAAAAGTTAAAGCGTCGTGTCGGCAAAGTTGATTAAAGAGTTTTCTGAATCAATAATGAATATGCAGATTTATACCGGTATAACCTTTACGTAATTTTTTAATGAAATTAAAATTCAATCAGTTGGTCAATAAGTATAATAGGATAAGAATGTAACTTTCTGTCTCTTTATATACGGAATATATATATAAATATATTCTATAATGAATATTTTATAAGCATTACTAAAGGGCGATATTTCCAGCACGTATATATGTAGCTAGATGAACCTTTATGAATTAATAAAAAAATATTTATAAAGTTACGAAATAATATAAATAAAATTCGTTTTTGTTTCAGCCTACCACAGGAGCTAAGACACATAAATTACTAATAATATTATAAGTTGTATTTATTTATTTTATACTAGAATATTCTAATTAAATGTTTTATTATTTTGAAAATTCCATGTTTTGATTATGTGATAAACTGTAACCACCAAGTGGGTTGATGAATGTCTGAGTGCCCCTGGATGCAAGTGGCTCTGAAAGTGCAGTTATACGTTCTGCAGTAAACATTTTCTGGCTTAGATAATAGGCAATTTGATTAGGTACTATTTTTACAAGCTTTATATTAACTTTGAACGTTCATAATGATGTAAGTTCCAAATTAGGAGAATTTATTTAAAACATATGGGTATCCAATGAGCTGAAAATTGGCTCATTTACGTAAGTTGACAATATTTTATTTGCCATCGAGCTTTGTGTTTGTTTTGTTCTCATGAGTATTTTCTATTACACAGCCAGAAGATTGCCATTGGTAGGTACTGCTTAATGGAAACTACCAAAATAATACTTTCCAATCATGTGTATTGGATCATGTTTTTTAGTAAAGCTTAAAAAAATATTCAAATGTTTGTTCAACAAAATAATAACATATATATATTCTCGGGATGTGTTGTTCAAATATTACTTTGACAAAATGTATAAAGGTAAAATAATATTATTTTGTTTAAAGCTTAGATTGTTTATATAATATTTATATTCCATACACTCTTACTAAATGTGTAAAAGAGCACTCGCGCTATGAAGATTCCACAAAAAGCATATTTTCGTGTTACGTGACTTCTTTTACGAAAAATATTTTTTATTAATACGAAGAAGGTGTGAGATGGCCTCATTTTCTCGAACGAAGATTAAATAACACGCGCGTGATTGAATACCGCCTCTATTTGTAGGTATATACCTTCCTGACATACCTCCGTAATGCCCTTCGTTCATGGAAGGACAAATAGAACTTATATATTTGCCCGGCACAAACGTAGTCCAGTAAATATAATAAGAATGAAAGTAGATCACAGTATCCCATACGTAAAACAGTAGTTGTAAGTTTTTTTTTCTAAAAGCTATGTTACTAAAATATTAATAAAGCAGTAGTTTTAGTACTTGTCACGCGGTATAGGTATCCTCATTAATTTGTTAATGAGGAGATCAATTTATAGTATGTATACAAAATACACTGAATCAGAACTTTCTAGTAACACGGTGAGATAAGTAAATTAGAAATGCCGAGAATAGTGATTATGGCGAATACCTAATTGGTTGGCGATTATTCGGCATTCCCTATAGCGAATAGTCGAATTATTATGAATAGTTATTCTTCATCTAGACCTAAAATAATAACAGTCTCAAGTGATCAAGCCATCTACAATATTTTCCGTATTGCTTGCGATGTTATTTTCGACATTTCACAAAATTGTAGATACCTACTTAATTATATTTTGATCATTCAAGTTCTTTATTCCAATATTATAGAGAATTATTCGATAACATCGCTATTATTATTCGCTATTCGACATATAATGAACTTGCCGAATTAAGTCGAAAAACGAAGAATAGCGGCTACCGCGGCATTTTTGGTTTGCATGGTTCGTTTTAACAATATAGTTGTAGACAATAACAATTCTTCTGTTTTATCTTACATAAATCATTGTACTGTGGCTAAAGGATATTAACGTCAGTGGAATGATAGAAATAGAGCTCTTTGGCTAATAGAAAATGAATATTACAGTAATAAATCGTAAGGATTCAGTACCGACTAGATTATAATATACAATACATAAATATACAACATTTCTTATATACATTTTTTTTTTTTAAAGGACTAAAGTTGGTAGCCTGATGGCTGCAACAACCTTACTGGACAAATCGGCGAGCGCAGAGGGCTCTCAGCCGGGTAATATTTAGGTAACAACGCCTGAGGGCACCCCCGAATGGGGTACGAACCTCGGCTCAGGGCGTTACCGGGGGAGGGGGAGGACTTTGTACCAGTTACGACTAATTGGGGGCGGTCGGATTACTAATGGCAGCTCGGGCCGCTTGAACGGGACGAGACTGAGTGGGACGTCGCGGCGGTCCTCGCCGTCGAGGACGGTAGCGTGATCGGTTGTGTGTAGTGTGTTGTGTACTTTTACGAGCTTCGTCAGCTTCGATCTGAGCTAATGTAATAGGGTCATCCGGCTCGCTGAGGGCTTGCCTTGGTCTATGGATACGGAGTATACGGGAGGGCGTGTAGGTTGCGGCTTTCACTATAAGAGGGTTGATTAACGGCGGTATTGAAAAATCTGCGTGAGACGCGTTTTATAAATTGTTTTATCGTGGGGAGACCTAAGTCAATGTGGAGATTTTCATTACGCATGTACCACGGGGTGCCCGTGGAATTGCGCATGAAGCGATTTTGAATCACCTGAAGGCTATGCATCCGTGCAGGAGCTGCATATGCGAACACAGTACTAGCATACGTCATGATGGGGCTCTCATATACAATTCACAAATTATTAACCAACCGGGAACAGCTAGTTCCCGCTTTTAATAAACACTTAGCGTTTTATATGTGTATTCCCAAAACGGTAATAAATAAGAGTCATTTTACGTTGTATTTCTACATACACGTGATAATTTGGCTTTGTAAAGGTTGGCAACACGTTGACAATCCCCAGAGTACTATTAATGTAGGTACCATATTACCTGGGTAGGTAGGTAGGTACGATATACCACATATTAGGTGACTTACTATAGGCGAGTTTAGCCACTTACGATATCATACCAGAGACCCTCCGCCAGTTCAGGTGTCAAATTATTAAGCAATAAAATTGCACTTACATCTCGGCAATTTATACAGCAATACGATTACCCAGATGATTACTGGGTAATAAATAATTCATTCTATTTAGTCCGTCAGTTAGGTTATCAAAACATATTGGATACTTATTATTTTATGAAATCAATAAAAAATTACAAAGATAAATCGCATCAAAGTTCAGGAGTGGGTTGTGACGTCATCTCTCTGTAAAAACGTCACGTCTTAGTGTGTACTAAGACGTGACGTCACGTCTTAGTACACACTAAGACGTGACGTCACGTGAAATTTTAACGCGCTGTATCTTCGTTATTTTTTGTTTTAGGATTTAAAGAAAAAACATATGTCCAATATTTTTTGGTAATCTAACTGACGGACTAATTAGATATTTTAAGTCATCACCCCTATTCCATTGGTTAATAATTTGACATGCAGCGATTATCAAACTATCGTCATATCGTTTTTCGGAGTAGACCCTCTGTACCTCTTTTTCTTGACAGTTTACTGACATAAGTATGTCTAGGTGATTATCTACATAATAATAATAATAAAATAGCTTTATCTACATACCTATAGGTATATTTTCCACATCCATTTCTATTTAATATCAACAAAAATAATAAATTAAATCTGCTACTAATAGATGTAATTATATTTATTTATATATCAGTGAACGTTTAGAAAACGCCGGCCTAGAGCCGTAATGCACACAAGGATATTTCACTTAGATATGCCACTTACGCCAAGTGACTATGCAACATCAATTACATTCGTTACTTTATCTATAGCAAAGTGAAGCCAAAAGTCCAAAAGTGACTATAAGTATTGACTGTGTCTGAAACGATAATATTAAGTAGAACAATACGATTAACGGAAACTTTTCATAATGAAGAAGTAAAAAGAAACATAATTAGGTTTGGGTGTGTAATGAGAGTGACGAGAGGACCACGTCACTAAAAAGGTGCTTAGGACAAGACAACCGAAGAAAAGGTAAAAGTAAAGAAAACACTTTATGAAGATGATATTATTATTATATTTCATGATATAAAACAGACTTTATTATCAACACAATAAGAATTTTATAACGTATCAAATAAACGTACCTAAATAATAGTTACCTAAAACAAACAGTCATAAGAAGGCGAAAGCAAATAATGGCCAGTTATTGAACGAACATTGTACACAGAACGGCAGCTATGAGTTACAGTGGATATAAATAAAAGTTAAGGTACGATCCCTTTACTCACATCACATACAATGATGTTTGAACAAAACTTGAGTGGGCGTTTCATTTCTTACTTTCATTTTATACTTATTATATTGACCCTGCTATGTACCCACTTGATTGAAAGTCGAAAACTTACTCTCTCACTATATCTCTTTCTAACAAAAACCAACAAAAAGGCATAATCGAAATTTAATTCTGTCAAATTAGTCCGATAGCTTGTTTCAACGTAATCAGTTTATGCCATCGCCATTTACGGGAACATAGTCGTGCGTCCACCTTACCGCATCGCACGCATCGTACGTACGCATCGCATCAAACGGATTCTTTGTATAGGAAATCATATAAGTGCGTCCACTAGTCCGCACCGTACGGATCGTATGAATAATACTAATCCATTTGATGCGATGTGCTCGTTGCGGAATGGTGGACGCTTGCCTTTAATCGCCATTTTTATTGTTCACGACTATTTACCCGTAAATGACGATGGCATAGTCTGATTTGACAGCATTAAAAATGTTTTATCTTTTTTTAATATTTGTAGAGGTGACGTGAATATTCGGCACCATGATTTAGATCAGTTATATTTTTGCAAGAGTTAAGTCTAATGGAATTCTAAAGTAAATAAAATATAGTTCAATTTAACGTGTTCAATCTAGGTAAGTATCTTCTAATTTCTCGTGGTATACAAACATCTATGAATAGACATCGACTTTTGATATCACAAGCCGGAAGAGAGCCTAGAGAAAACAATTCTGGGTACGCTAACCCCGTGTTTCCGGGATCACGATTGTAAGGCTGACTCACATATTCATAAGTGAGATTTAAATTCCGACATTCCCTCCGACCTAAAACTTGTAACGGAGTTTGTCAAAGTCAGACACAAAAGCCCAAATACTTTGGGGTGAAATGATTGAAAATCCCTCAAGTTGAAAATCGGTCGCCAAGCACTTTTCGGTGTGTTCCGACAGCAGCACTTGAGAGCCAGTTGCATTATTTCTAGACTTTGTGTGCTTATCACAATCGGCCACATCATCACTGACCACGGTGAGATTGTGGTCAAACACAACACAGGCCTTTCTTTTTGCAATAAACATTCATTTCATTTCATACATAATAAAATAAAAAATGATTGTCAATCCCTATAAATAGTTTTTTTGGATTAAAAAACACGTTGTGTTAATTTCAGGATAGCTGTTAATTTCAGATAAATAAAATCAAATAGACCTTCACAGGCACTCATGAATTGTTAGACTCATACACGGTTCGGGAGGTTACTTTTTCTGGTTAATTCTTTTCAATTTACATTACCTACAAAAAAATCGTCCTACAAAAGCGAGCGCTACGTAGGCTTGTAGCCATTTAAATATTCGTCAATATTGTAATAAGCCTTCTGTACTAAGACTGTCTTATGATGTTCCTGATTTTTTTA
Organism: Tethea ocularis; assembly: GCA_963555595.1. NCBI lineage: Eukaryota > Metazoa > Arthropoda > Insecta > Lepidoptera > Drepanidae > Tethea > Tethea ocularis. Next base: position 5,834,138 of record OY741975.1, read on the forward strand.
TGAAAGCCAATTTAAAATCGGCTTCCGATTAATTCAAATAAAGAAAAATCTATCTGCTAATTTGCCCCCACAATTTAATGGAATCCAAAAAATACTCGTAGATTTCCGTTCTGATTTTCAGATCTACGAAAGTGTTTATTTTATAAACAACATTATCGCAGCTATTGGCCTTTCCCACATAAAAATAAATGATAACTATAACGTAACCGTAACCGTTACGTAACCTAATTCTCAGAAAAGTCCGAGCCCAAACCTTTTTCAAGCGATAGAACGATGAGCTGTCTGACGATAAGCTTATCTATTATATAAAAGAGTAGCGGTTTTTTGGGTAAACATCCCCCTGCCCACACCGCTGAACCGATTAATGTGAAATTTGGCATGTGCATAGATTTTGTCACGTAGACCCCATTTAAGAAGCGATTTCTTGAAATTCCTTTCCGCAGCGGTGGAAACGGGCCCTTTGTGTGATTTTAAGAATCTTAATATCTCTGGAACCTTAGGGTCTAGAAGTCTGAAATTTTTTATGTAGCTTTTTCAGTAAAAAATATTAGATATGGGTGCGAGCGTTTCTCAAACTTTTGTCTATGGGAAGAAAATTAAAAAAAATAAGGGATTTGCTTTGTTTCCGTTAGACCTTGATAACTTTGTGAGTTTGAATGCTACAAACTCAAAATTTATATTGTAGGTAGTTTAATAATACTGCTAAAATGTATTTTCGGCGTTTCTCAAACTTTTTTTCTTCGAGGATGATATTACCGATGGAAATTATGCATTTTTCAAACTCTTATATCTCTGCAACGGCTGAAGATAGGCAAATGAAATTTCGTATACGCGTTATACTGTACAAATACTACAAATTTCAACTTGGTGTTTGTCAAAGTTTTGCCCATAGACAAAGTAAAAATGACGAAAATTTACTTTTAGCATCCTGTTTTTCTCAGTTAATATTCATAGCAGAAGCTTGATTTTTGGAATATAAGCTTTCTACAGTATTTGTTTCGAAATGTACTATCAAGTTTCTCAAACTTTTCATGCGGCATAAAGTTATAAAGGGTGAAATATCCAATTTCTGCACTTTCATATTTTTGTAATGGCTCAAGCTAGGGACCTTATATTTGGAATATAAACTATTCAATACAATTGGAATAATATTCAAACCAGTGTTTCTCAAATTTTTCATAGTTGTCAATTTTATGACACCTTAAATTATTTTCTATCAACCAGTATAACGGAAGTACTATACAACTGAGAAGCATGATTTTTTGGAAATAAGCTACCCTTAGCAAGCACTATAAGAATCCGAAAGCATTTTGCAATACTATTTAGCAATGAAATGTTATAGAGGGTGAAAAATTTTATTTTTGACTTTTAATATTTTTGCAATTACTTAAGCTAGGGTTCCAAAATTTTAAATGTAGACCATGTAACATAAGTGTAACAATATGCAAGTCAATAATTTAAAAAAAATGATCATTGACAATTTTATGACCTTTTTAAATTTTTTTTATCAACCTATATAACGCAAGAACTATTTAACTAAGAAGCATTATTTTTTGGAAATAAGCTACCCATAGCAAGCACTATAAGAATCCTAAAGCATTTTGCAATACTATTTAGCAATGAAATGTTATAGAGGGCGGAAAAATGTATTTTGGCCCCTTAATATTTTTGCAATTACATGAGCTAGGGATCAAACATTTTGGGTGTAGACCATGTAACATAATTGTAACAATATGCACATTAATAATTTTAAACTTTTAAATCATAGACAATATTATGACCTTTTTAATTTTTTTTCATCAACCTGTATAACGCTGTTCCTATTGATTTAAGAACCACGAATTTCTGGTTATAAGCTACCCATAGCCAGAACTATAAGAATCCTAAAGCATTTTGTAATACTATTTAGCAATGCAATGTTATAGAGAGTGAAATATTTCATTTTTGCCCTTTAATATTTTTGCAATTACTTGAGCAAAAGATCCAAAATTTTGAATATAGACTAATTAACACAAATGTAACAACATAGCAATCAAAATTATTCTAAATTTTAGTCCTAGATATTTATATGATTTTTTAAAAAAGTTTATCAGACTGTATAAAGGTACTCTATTCATATAAGTACCATATTTTATGAATTTAAGCTATAATACAGCAAGCATTGTTTATAGCAAACTAAGAACCCTTCCACTCACAGTATTGTTCAACTTTCATGCCAAAATAAAGTAACAAAGCTTTAAATTTTCTTCAATATCTCAAACAAGTGATCTAAAATTATAATACTTACCTAGCATTTAGTTTATATAAAATAACTAGCTGTTCCCCGCGGTTTCGTTCGCGGGTTTATAAGTAGCTTATAACCTTCGGGGATAATGTAGCTTCCCATTAGTGAAACAATTTTTCGAATCGGACCAATAACTCCGGAGATTGGCGCGTTCAAACAAACTCTTCAGCTTTATTGTTACTACCTATAGATAGATTAAATTTTCACCCAAGAAATAAAAAAAAACAAATTTAGTAAAAATAAACTCAAAACCAATTTTGAAATAATTAGGACCTTCTTAAGTAGTATTTGTTTCTATGAACGCCGTATATAATATCTACAACAATTATTCAACTTAAAAATATTCAACGTTAAAGCAATTATCATCAAACAAATTACGTATAGGAAGGACTTCATGTCCGTGAAGTCGTGCATAGTTCGGTTCTTTTCGGTATTGCTCGGGTTACATCGGGCGCCGCGTCGCATCGCCCATGCTATACAAAAATAAATAAATATCCTGGGACATTCTTCACATAATTTTTTTCAGGTTTTCAATTGCAAAAAGATTTTTCCAAATCCGACAGGTAGATCCAAAGATTAGCGCGTTCATACAAACAAACAAAAACTCTTCAGTTTCATTATAGTTTAGATAGATAGAGATTATTATTAGTATAGTTAAATTATAGATAGGTTTATGTTGGCAGTTCTTGACAATTTTGCATCAATCTGTATTGTATCATTGAGACAATCATTTAAGAAGCTGTCCTTAGTTTCTCACAAGTTCTGGGATAAAAATACCTACCTTCTTATCTCACGGGTCTACCTCTCTGCCAATTTTCATTACACACCGTTTGAAGGTTTAGAAAGAAAGAAGAAAGATCTATCTCCTGCATTGCATGCCATTCGAAACTTATAAAAAAAAATATCAAACATAAAAATTAAATATACCTACAAAAATAAAAAATAATAAGAAGGCTGTATGGCTCTGAACCTTTGACTGTTTTTTTTAACGTAGGTAACAAAAACTTATGTTTTGACAATACGTGAAAACTGAACTCCTCATGCATAATATATTTATGTAGCATTCAATCGTCACAGAACTATACCTGTCCCTGGATATTAAATAGCCTAAAACCTTCATCTAGGAACCTGAACCTAAGAGGATACCTATCTTTGAAAAGCGCTTCATAATCTGTACTGTGGTTCTCAAGGTATGAGAATACTAACGGACAAATTGACATACATATTATTTGGTTGGTTAAATTGAGTACGGGGTGTTCATGAACTCTAATGCGGGTGAAACCGCTGGGCGAAAGCTAGTATTTATATAAATAAAGTAGGTCCCTTTTATATTTTAAATAAATTATATATGGAACGAAAATTAATTACTTAGTTTCACTTTTTAATGGAACACCTACCTATCTACCTCTGCGAGGTCCTCTATCAGGTAATAAATAGTTTCAATTTTTAATTCCAAATGTACAAAACAACAAATAAAAGTGACTTTTTGGATGCGTGCATCGAGCAATATGTAATGTCCCTTCAAAATCGGTTCAGTTGTTTCGTGTTCGTATTTAGGGTTTTCGGTAACGAGCAAATAACCATTATGCTAAGGAAAATCCCTTTATTTTGAAATCACAGAATACATTTCGTTTATAATAATTCGTAAAGATATAGATAGAAATGTAAAGATATTAAGACCATTCGTAATCATATTTATTATCGAAATAACTTTAAACGCAAATATTTTTTAAATTAATAACAAAATAATACGACTCAGTTTGTCAAGTGACAATGTTATCTTTATTTAGGACAAAATACTTAAAATTAAACTTTTAAGTATGTATGTGTGTTTATAGCGATTTAATATATTATCTCTGTTTTAATGGGGTTCATATATATCATTATGTTCGTTTCCAATAAATTGTATGATCATCTAAGAATTTATTAAACAATTCTTTTGTTGTATAAAAATTATAAGTTAAAGAATCATGGCGAAATCTATACATTGATTCGATTTGTACAAAACAGCCTTATCTGAAAATTGGACGACATAAAGGTGTGTCTAAACATAGAGCAACAAACTCATTTCTATAAAACGAATTGATGATTCATATTTTGAGTTGAGGAAGTACGTACGTACACCAAGATCTGATTGCGCGCGGCCAGGTAAAAAACACTGCGCTCGAGCGTGGTTGTCATCCAATCACATCGCGCGCATGGCACTGTGCAAGACTGCCGCTCTATGTTGTTTGTACACTTTTTTTAACCTCAAATTACGTCCAATATTTCAAATAAAATTTCCAGCAACATATTAATACATGAAACATTTATAAACTCAACATAATAAAAAATAATTTATTATGAATATACAAGTTGCTGGTATTGATTTGACGATTGTTTTTGCAATTTACTTAAAATCACAATAAGTAAATAACTTAAAATAGCATAGTCGATACACAAACAATAGACATTTTAAAAAGCACTAGAGACATTAAAGTCTAGTGCCCAGCCATGGCTGTGAATACCATGAAATAAATCCAGCGCATATCCCACAACCTCTGATTATTCTGCATAATCTTGTTATATCAGACTAGATAGATTTTAATAATCTTGATAATTAAATAAAAATATAAATGATATTTACAATAAAGCATATTTTATAAGATCATTAGGCCAAAGATTTCATTGAGATAAGACAGTTATAGAAAAAACAAATTGTAAACGACATCCCAGTGGTGTTGTTGACAATAGGTACACGTTATGAAACCTCACTTTAGCCTACACTCAAATCTTTCCGCATATTTTTGTTTAAATGCATTAATTATCTTCTTATACACTTTATCGTTCAATCTTCGGGCTCTGCCGTAGTTGGTCCTGGTTCTGGCGGCTGAGTGACAAAGAAACGCTCCGTCGAGGACCACCATGCGGTATTCTTGATGACACATTTCAAGCATCTATTGAAAAAAATATCTGCACTGTAATACTGTAACTATACAATATATTTAAATTCTCTATTCATGGAAAAGGTTCCTCAAGAGATAACTCAAAAAGATTATTCTACAAAAACAACTAGTCCAATCTTTACTAGAGATATAATTACCCTTGCAGCAGGTAAAAAGACAGATAGACACTCTATTGATAGACATTTAGTTGGTCATGGATACTGAACAAATTGCTAGATTTAAGTCCCAGCGTAACGACGCAATCACAGAGTACCTACCTACGCTTTAGAGTACGATTTGTAGAACGATTGATAGAAAACGCTACTACAACTAAAAAAAAAGTTTAAGTACGTTTTGGCTAAAGTCATAAACCCAAAGTTGTTAGTCTTGATGCACCTGAGTCACCAGTTAAGATGTCATGCGTTAGTTACCAGTAGCCCTGGAGTTTCGAAAATATATTTGGAACCTAAGTTCTTAAACTTCCTTCGAACCGTCTCATGTAATAAGGGGCTTTAGGTATACCTTATGCACAATTAAGAACATTTAATGTTACCTGGGTCATTTTTTCTTGCCGGCCTTCCCAGGAGAGCATCTCGTTGTACCAGGGATCCTTGTGAGTACCGAAGTAGAGGGGCTCCCATCTATGGTATGGATACTCGCGTTTCGCAATCAGCATTGGCTGTAATAAAACTTTCGCTTATTTTCATATATTATTGAATAACATAACTAATTAGATGACATCACGCTTGACACCTTAAAAAAGATAATAATCGTAGAAGAACTAATATTTCCTACATAACTGAGTATTCATAGCCTTTTGTAAGTGATATAAATAATCGACTTTTAACAAAATGAGTAAAACCTCCGTCAAAGACAAAAAAAATAAAATGTGATCACCTTGGAGCTATACTGAACCCTTCGCAAAATAATTATTAAAATCGGTTCATAAACAAAAAAGTTATGCGTGAACAAACATGAAAACAAAACATAAAGCCGAATTGATAACCTGCTCCTTTTTTTATGTCGGTTAAATAGGCACAGTGAATCTGCCAAAATGCATTAGAAACAAAAAAAAACATGTTACGTAAAATTAGGACATCGTGTCTGGGTATTTATATTATGGTAATTACATAAGGTATTAAAAGTTTAACTTAACAAAAACTAATTTCACTTTTACGTATTAATCGCGTGCTGTTTCGACCATGACCAAACATTTGTAAATTGTTATTTATTATAGTACCGTTTTGTAAACATAATTTCTTTTGCACCACACCACAGTACAAACAGGATATATTTCAATTAAATTATGTACATTCTTATCACGATCATTTATGAGTACGACACAATATGACACACCTTCCACTAAAATCAATATTATGATTTCGCAGATTCGGCTCGGAGACCCGATGTAACAGTTTCTAAATACATAATTCTATAAGCGCCTATAATACGCTTAAGTGCTCCAGTTTCCCTAATAATTAGCAGGCAATTAGCAAGCGTAGTCTATGAGATGGGGTGAGGTAAATGTATTAAGACCTTGTCAGACACTTGGCAAATTGGAACGGCTGTCATTCGTAGCTGATTGAAACTGCGCTGAATTATCTGCGGTGATCGCGTGAGGAAGTGTGATTTGATTCACTTGAATATGTGATCTGTAAATACACTGGATTGGCCAAAACTTAGTATTCATGAAAGTAATTTGATTCTCTCCATTTAATGCTGCCCGCGAAAGTAAATTAGCTGTCAACATATGACCTTATTTTTATTGTATTTTACTTTAAAAAATCTTATAGCTGAATATACGCTGTGACTACTTTCCTGCAGCAGATAATTAAAATGCTATAAATTTCATGAATAAGGAGGTATTTTTTTTTGTTTTTTAAAATGTTATTTAAATTTGAACTTTGATAGGAAAGAATAATAATAATAAAGTTTTTTTTTTTAAATGAGTAAGTTGGTAGCCTCAGATGCAGAGGGCTCTCAGCCGGGTAATATTTAGGTAACAACGCCTGAGGGCACCCCCGAATGGGGTACGAACCTCGGCTCAGGGCGTTACCGGGGGAGGGCGAGGACTTTGTACGAGTTACGACTAATTGGGGGCGGTCGGATTACTACTGGCAGCTCGGGCCGCTTGAACGGGACGAGACTGAGTGGGTCGTCGCGGCGCTCCTCGCCGTCGAGGACGGTAGCGTGATCGGTTGTGTGTAGTGTGTTATGTACTTTTACGAGCTTTGTCAGCTTCGATCTGAGCTAACGTAATAGGGTCATCCGGCTCGCTGAGGGCTTGCCTTGGTCTATAGATACGGAGTATACGGGAGGGCGTGTAGGTTGCGGCTTTCACTATAAGAGGGTTGCAGTGATTAACGGCGGTATTGAAAAATCTGCGTGAGGTGCGTTTTATAAATTGTTTTATCGTGGGGAGAGTTTATTGTTGAGAAATCTTCGTTAGTGCGATGTAGCATCTTGTGGCGCCATCTATCCATGGGTATATGAACTGTCTTTATGAAGCTTAATAAGAGTTAAAAAATAGTTTCTAATACGCTTTATGACGGTAGGCATACGTGTAATCGTTATAAATATATAACTATTCAGGGTTGCTTTGGAAATTTTTGAATAACGAACGTCAAAATGAAACTAATGGTTTTACTATTACTAATGTTTCGATGCAACCGAACTTAATTAACTGTAATTTTGTAAGATGTAGCCCATTCAGTGTTTATCGAGATCAGTGACCGTTCTGAGTAAAGGAAACCTATAGGCTTCAAGATGACAGTTGCATTATTGAGGGTTAATTGAATTTTAGATTGCTTTTTGCTTTTGCTTGCTTGACATGGCCTTGCCCCTATCGCCCCTGTAACCGTCACCAAGTTAAACGTTACTCAGGTATCACTTGTCCAAGTACAGATACACTCATACGTAATGCATGACATTTTGTACTAGCAGATTTTTTTACGTTTATAAAATGAATAATAGATTTTCAAAGAATTATTTAATACATCGTTAAATGTATCCCTCTTCTTGATTCTTTTGTGAGTAAATTGCTCACGTATAACACAGCTGCCCATGAAGGGAGTCGCTAAACTTTCTTCAAGTTTCTTGCCGAAAAGTTTGTCAAATAATCGCGTCCGATAATGGGCATTATAATGTTATTTTATAAATTGTAGCTGAAATAAGGAAAAAAACAACTTCTCTAAAAATAATAGTAGGAAATGCATTATTATTGTTTTGAGCAAATCCTATTACGGTTTCACCTGTGTTAAATTTGGATCACGTTGGTCGTGAAGTTACCTCTATTAATAAACAGGATATCTAACCAAAAAAAATAAGGCAGACTAGAAGCTCCATAGTTTATCGCATTCATTAGAACTAACCAACACATTAGATAATTTGAATAGTCGTCATTTAAAAACGAATATTTGAGATTTTCACAACGAGCCTTCTCATTTGATAATGTTTCAAATTCATTAATTTACGTAATACGTCCGTGACCCCATCACCGACTTACATATGTGTACCAAATTTCAACTCAATCCAGTCCAGTAGTTTCGGACAGACAGACATCCTATAAGGGTTTTTTTCCGTTTGAGGTAAAAAAACCCTAAAACGTTGCTAATAAACTGAAATATAATAATAAAGGTTAAGCACAATTTCTTTGTTTTTCTTATTTTGGATGACATCGGAGGAAGGGGATTCTAGATGATGATTATGTCATCGGCAGTTATTTACTTTATTACATGAATGGCAACCCTCACATTGTCTATGCTTGAAAACGAAACGCATTTTCGGGGATTCCTGCAAATATAAACGCATACGTATTTTTAATTGGGTAGTTGACACTGTCAAAAATAAATGACCAAACACTAACCAATGCATAAAACATCTAAAAACATGTGGAAACATAAAATACGTTGTACATTTAATGCATTTTATGATTTTTAATTACCAATGGAATCACTAAGAGTAGATGATTTGATGCTGTGAAACTATGACGTCATAGTGTAATGTTTTGACATTTATTAAAAAGTAGCTGATTTGATATGTCAGTCAACTACCCTATTGTAAAATGTTTACGTAAGCATGGGGGAGGGGCAAGAGCTTTGCTTAATTTTGCTGACAAGGGGGATGGGGGGGTAAATAAATGTAATAAATCTGCTTACGTAATATTTGAACGGCCCCTTACGGCTCGTTAGCAATTTAAAGTTCGAGTTTAAATATATTTCAATGTGATTATTATTAGGTGTTACCTCTACAACATTAGGCGACGGTCTCCGCAACCAAGACTGAAGGCCGGGGAACCTCTGACAGTGAGGACAGATCCTCTGATGGAAGTACTCCGCTCGATTTGCTTCCACCATCCGCACTAACCTGTTGAAACACCATTTAATTAAATATATTAGAACTTCTAATTTAGAAGGATGATGTGATCCGCAGGCGAACCAAAGTAACCGACATAGCCCGAAGAATTGTCAAACTAACATGGCAGTGGGTGACTGCCCCATGTTTTGGATAAGCATATCTTATATCTTGACCATGAACGTACAAAATTCTGGACGCAGTTGCATCTTAGCCAAAAGTAAAGCACAATACATCATACGTAAGTATATAATGTGAGTATAATCAGTACTGGGCACAAGCAGGTACAAGTCCTAATTGTCACTGTTTACGTTTCTAAACGGAATAACAACAAATGTCGGTGAGGCTTATAATTTCACAAGAAGGCCCGGTATGCTTGTATGGCTTCAGTCGCTTATTCGGCGAACTCCATCCATATTTAATATTTAATAAGTTATAATAACAAAACAACTCGTTGGACCGAGAAGTTGTACCAAACAAAATATCATCATCGGCGTGAGATGTCCCATGTGAAAACCAAGTGGTACTCGTATACATAACTAGCTGTTCCCCGCAGTTCCATTTGCATTTCCTATTCCATTGCGCTACAATATAATATATTATAGCAAAGTCTAAAGAAATCCATGTATTCCGAACCGGTGACAAAAATTGTAACATTCACAAGTGCCTTGTTATGGCCTAAACTGAATAAATTAGTTTTGAGTTTGAATGTGAATCGTTATATTTAAAAATATATTTATCGCTATAAGCAAGGAAAAGGCTTCAAGATGTAAGAAGACTATATTAGGATCATAGATAGAAACCTGTTTATGTATTGAATGAATTTATACAAGAACGTGTGGGCGTTTTTGTATGACATACATTCAACAAAGGAGGAATATAATACAGACGGCTTTATCATAATCTTTAGAAAGATAGACACGAATATGTACCTACATACATCAAAAGCTCTATTTATGAACTTACGTGTCTTTGTCGCGGGGTATGTCCTCACCCCTCTTCACCTCGAACAATGGCACTACAAAGATGGTCTTAGCGAACACACAGCCTTCGTCGCGTTTCTTATCTCCCATAAGTTGTCGCACCATTGTCAGAAATTTAGGAGCTAATCCGTCACTCGGTACCATCTCTATGTCTGACACTATGAAATAGTTCGTCTTTGACGCATTCCTAGCAACATTTCTACCCACGTTTATAGGATATATCATATTATAATCTTGCCTAAAAGTTAACACATTATTGTTTAGTTCAGGGCCCGAGCAATCTTCGAATCTCAGAATAGGCGCTAGAGATCTTTTTGGAGATATGTTAAGCATCATCCTTAATATTTTGTGCCTCCTAACAGATTCAATGTACTTTGCTCTCGTCTTCTTGTCCAGTTTTCTGTAATTATCTAATTTCTTTTGTTCTATCTCTTTGGCTGTAATTTTTACAGTTGTCGTTGGAATTTCTGTTGTTACTGTAATTTGTGGCTTAGTTCGTAGTTTTGGCGGAAACAGTTTTGGAAAAAACAAATGCACTGATACTTTGGACATACCTGGATAACAATGGCAGAGCAGGTTCAAAATTTGCATCGTTATATCCAGATCTAAATCTGGTACGTAGACTGAAAGACTGATGGGGCCATCCCAGTATCTTGCTATTTCGATAATGTGGTATACGTACTGTGGTGTTGCATGGGTAGCATAAGTGACTGCATCATATTTACTGTAGTTAGCATATGCTTTACCTCTGATAGCGTTAAAAATAACCCTGTAAATTCCTGATTCAGGGGACGGATATATTCGGGCGCTTGACATATTAAATGTGTATGGGAGACCATAGTTAAATTCGCAGTAGCTTGTATTCTCATTGGGCTGCTGCCCACTTAGAAATGCACCAGGCCTGTAATCAAAGTCACCGATTCTCGGTTGTGCGTGGAAGTGGTACTGATTCCTGTATGCGTACAACTGGAGTACGACGGTAATTGCTACTATGAACAATGCTATAAGCAGAACCGTCGAATGTCTCCTTGATAACCTAAAGGTGTAGGATCCGAGTATCCGCAGGCATCTCAACATGATTGAGATTCATTGTTTTAATTAGAATATTCCATTTGCATATCACTTTCCACTAAACTTGTTTCACGAACAGCTGTTGTCAATATTAGCAAAAATTTTCTTGTTACACATTTCCATGCAATTTGCATGCATTCTGTGATATCGGCCTACAATTCATTGCAGCATAAAGAATATATGGTATGAATTTAATTGGACTAATACACAACCATTTACTACTATATGGTATTTAGAAATAACTGACATGACACTAACCTATTTTCCAGAAACGTATGATTTTAAAAACAGATTTATAGAGGAGAGTCTTTGTTTTATCACAACTAAATCACTATTTGTATAATAAATATTCTGTTAGAATAACAATCACCTAGAACTTATTCACTTATAAAATATTACGCAAAATATATCCTGTACGCCGAATATTTATTTTGACAGTCACTGGTTGCTGCGCGCGCTGCCCGGTGACAGAGTGCGCAACTACAAAATCAATATTTCACGTTCGACGCGTTCCCAGAAGGCTACGCTTCCTTCTCACGCATCATGCCATAATGCAGTAGGTTCTTTTTCTATTACAAAATCCTGAAACTAAGACTTTTCAATGTACCTATAGATTTCTGTACAAAAAACAATATCCTTGGATGCCGTTGCAAGTACCTAACTATTATGCTATTATAAATTTCGCTGCTTGGATGTATGAAATAAATTGTGATTTTGTTTTGTATATTGATATGTTATGTTTATATATGATAAATAAATAAGCCATCTAATAAAGCATTATAACAAAACTAACTGTCGCCCGCACTAGGTACTGAAATGAATAGTCTAATGTAGTGGAATATTTTTTGATAAGTTGATCGATGGGCTTTGTTATTAATACTGTTATGCTATTACGTTGCATAGCAGGTGACACTGGTGGGTGACGATAATTTTGCGGGCGGAATATGAGTGCACCTTATTTTTGAAGAATTAATAGTTAGTATTCTTTACTATGGAAAACAAGTATCTGTGACCCGGTTATGGCAAACGTTTATAACCGCATACCCTCAGGCGGGGGCTGTAGTTTATTTGCCGACTTCGTTGAAAAAAAAAAGTTTTTAAAAAATTCATTTATTCCCTTCATGCGGTGTATACAACGGCGGCGGCGCCAGCGGCGCGGGCGGTAGTACCACGCTCAAGCACTGAGTGACAGACCGCACGACACGAACTCAATTTAAACTTTGTATCTTGCCATGTAAGCTGCTTACATTAATATGGACGTGGAATACATTAGATTTACGAATTAAAGGACCTGGTTTTAAAAGAAAGAGGTATTTTATATTTTATAAATATTTTTTGATACCTACTCGTACCTTTTTTTTTTTTTTTTTTATGTGGGGAGGAAATCCTCATAGGATACCCTGCGGCCCCGGGGGGAGCGGCAGGGTTATGACAGACTCCTACTGACTAAAACCCCACAGTGTTCCTACATGTCGCTGCCGGCTGGGTATACGGGGGCGCCGAAGCATTCGTCCGCGTATACCTACTCGTACCTAGCCTAAGCCTAGCCATACAGCGCGCGAAGTAAAGTAGTGTTTTGGGCACCCTACACCAGAGACCCTAATTAACTCTGTGTTTTATTTACATTTTTTTGTAATTAAGTTAAAATTTTATTTGTATTGTCTATAGTTTAGTTAGGTTATAATTCGTGGTTTTAATAGATACTTAAATTATTATTATAAATATTGACTTAAATAAATAATATTGTAATAATAATAACTAATTATATAACTGCAATATGGGAAAATCAATTTAGAAATCAATATATTTTAATAAATGTACCCAAAATATGTATAGTACTTATGTCACAAAATTTCAGGGTGCTAGGAGGCATCCAATAAGGCAAAGTACATTTTCAGTAGTCTATTGTCCTCAGTATTCTTTCATCAGAAAAGAGTGGCCAATAACCGAAATAACGAAATTGAGGCACCCATTGGCAAGACCGAAGTTGTGTTTTGCTTATTGGAATTATATTGGCTACCGATGAACGAGGCCGCTGCTGGTATGGAAGGTTGACGCTTTGTCATTTAGGTATATGAAAGCTTTGCTAATTTATATGAGAAGAGAGAAAGCGCTCTTTTATAAATGACCTATGCTACGACCAATCCCAGCTACAGATATTATTTAAAACTTATATAAAAGTAACTGAATATTATAGATAGTTGTAGCGCATATTCCATACAAGTGAAGTTTGCCGTTCATGCATATATTTCTAAATGAAAAGGCGTAATTGTAATTCCTGTTAATAATCTAATTACTTCACTTGTATGGAATATGCGCTACAACTATCTATAATATGAAAATATAAAGAGGATAACTGTACGGTAAACGAATCTGCAAACTATAAATTTCTACGTCATGAATAGTTTAAGATCATGAATTGGTAAATTTTGGTACCAGGGAATTTTGATTTTTCGTAACAAATACCTAACATATGAAAGAGATACTGTTTATTGTACCCTGATTCTTCATTAGCTAACTTTTATAAAAGAAAAAAATATGAAGAAGCCAGTTTAAAACAGACATTTACCATTTGCAGCCCACCGGGACCAATAAGCTTCAAAATTTTCTACACAGATAAGTCTAAACTCACTCTTTGAAATAAAGATGGGATTTCTTAAAATTATTTGTTTTTTAATTTAAACGAGGTAGAGATATTTTAACGTTACGTTGCTGACCGTACGAGTCAAGTGGATTCAAGTCAATTTCGGAAATAAGTACTTATTCTCAGTTTAAACTTTATAGCACGCGACTCCGCACGACCCATTTTGGGTCTACCAGTTTTCTGTGCGATGTTTACTCGAACTAACATGAAAAAGCAAAAAATACGAGATCATTTTAAAAATAAATTTGTTAGGCCCCTGTATAGGAAAGTAAACGTAGATAGAGCTAATAATCTTACGATTGATATTGACAGCTCTTTAAAACCATGTGGCGATGGATTTCATGTCAAACAAAAAGTGATCAGCAATGAACATGAGGAAATTAATGTAATTACAGTTAAAACTAGAAATACTATTACTCTTCTTGGTGCTCGTGATAAAACTAAATCTAGCAAAACTATAAACGCCAAAACTAATGCAATAGTAATAAAAACACGTGAAGAAAATGCTCTTGTGAACTTCAGAATGATAGAAATTAATAAATTAGATGACATTAGTGAAAATAACAATGAGTGTGTTCAAGCTAAAAATAATGTTGAATCAGGAGTTGTAGACAAGGTAAACTTAAATCCTAAATAATATAAATATAAACCTTTACATTATGATATAAGTTTAGAAAAAACGTTTCTTACCACGGAAAAACCCAGGTTTTAAATATTATCTGACATTTTCTTATGTCATGTAATAGAAAGAGCCAGGCTATCTTAAAACCTTGGTTTTACATGACTTGCTTAGAAACCATCTCACATAATAAGACAAATCTCTTGCTTAAAGTAGCTAAATAGTAGTTAATATTGAAATAATTTCATTATTAAATAACGGTACTTTCTTTCAAGGTACCAGATTCATGGTTAAGAGTGTACCCACAACCGATGTTACCTGGAGAGTCTACCTGCTCTGTAGTCTTCCGATGCATTTCGAGCCAACTGGGACTGGCCTCCATCTTAATGTTATGGACTCTTGTTTGGGTCTTTGTTATACAGGCTTTTGAAGGTAGCTATTAATTAATAAGAATATCTTACTTTAATTTTATTTAACTACGAGAGCTGCAATTTGCAGCTGTTATATATACTTTGGTTAGAGCCAAAATTTTGGATGATGGGTATACTAAAACTTGTTTGATTAATTTTAACGCTTTTTTGTCATATACAACAAGGGTCCATTCTAAAGATTTCGGTAACTTTTCAGGTCCGTACGAATTAAAAGTGTCGTTGGATTTTGAAAAAGAACAAAATCAACTGGTCATTGATCTGGCAACGGAGTTGAGACAGGTAAATAAAAGTCATTCATCGCGTAGTAATTTGATTATCTATAAACTAGTTACTGCGCCGCACTTTTATCCGCAACCTAACGCAACCTACATGGATCTGATATTTTCACGAGCAATAAAAGGAAATTTTCCTGTATTTTATTTATTCCAGGGTATAATCGAACTGTGCGCCAAGTTGTCTCCAAATTCATTCAACAATTACGGTGTAGCATTCACACAAACATACACACTTTCATATTTAGGTATATGATAAATATGAAGTGTAGGATTGATTAATTATTACTTGACTACTAAATATTATGATAAGATAAAATATATTTTTTAAATCATAAAACATCCTCACTGACTGAAGCTAACAAGAAATAGAAAAGGCCGGATTTTTCACCATTCAACAGATATTATTATGTACAAAAACTATACCTGTGTACCTTTCAGTGGTTTTCAGTAGGTATGCTTTATAAGAAGAAGTTCTTGAGAAAATAATTTATAATGTTGGAAGGTATGCAAACTGTTAGCTCTCTCACAGAGATAAAATTAAATAATCTCGGCAAGAATTCACGTGCTTTCGCATTAATTTCAGAGAAAAGCGCATAGATTGTGCTGGAATTTTGCTCAAGTTCAAGTTGCTTTAGTTCGCTTTCTTTGTACATTTATTTATAGAATCCCTCAGCTTTTTTACTTGGCCTTTTAGATATTTTTTAATTTGTTCGTTGATTTATTCTGCTACCTTAGTATTTTGATGGCATTTTCAAAGATAAATATTGGCTCGTTCTTAGAATTGAAAGTTTTTCTTTAGAAAAGACAGATACCCCTATATCGCGATATTGTATATTTATAATCTAATTATTGTGTTCCCGATTCTGTTCTTCTGTCTCTTTCTAACAACAAAAATATGAGAAAGGGAGAAAATAAATTTTAGTCCATTCAAATTAGTCTGGTTGCTCGTTTCAACGTAAATTACGATGGCTTGGACTAATATAACAACATTAAAAATGTTCTACTTTTTTCAATAAAGTTTAGAAAGACAGGTGACAAGCTGAACATTAGTTTTGTTTGTAAACAACAGAATTGACATTACACGAAACATTATCGAATCTGAATTTCGTACTCGAATATTCCACCCTTATTGTCGGCATCTGCGGAATCTAGGCATTCCTTTAGGAATACTCGATATGTAGCGGTATTATTAGCACATACCTAAATGTGATACATAATTATTTTTTTCTGATATTATAGCAATTTCAAATTCGGAATGAGCTCATTACGGTTTGCCATAACATGAAGTTCTATAAAAAGAACATCAAAAGAACACTTTAAGGTCGGCAATTCCCCTGATATTGCAACTCGCATAGCAGCGATGAACACATATCGTCAGATGGGACATGCTTTCTGCATTCTTCTATATTGGCTCTTGTCGGTGTAGCTTCTTCCATTCCTCCCTGTTTTTTGCTGCTTCCTGCACCTCCTTATACGACATGACGTCAAATTTTGCCTTTACATGATCTTTATAGTTTAATCTAGGTCTTCCTCTCTTTCCTTCTATGATAGTCAACCTTATATCATACAAAAATAATTATTTATGCGATTGTGGGTTTTTGCTTGTCTGACAAGTCGTTATTATCAGCTGCTTTACAAAGTTATTTAAAAGATGTAAATTAGTTAGGCACTGATAAAAGTCTGCAATTAGAGAAGAGCACAGGTGGCTCTTGATGAAACCGCAAGCCCGCAAGTATATTTTTTTTTTAAATAAAGTGGTCCTTTCACTTCAAACAGCATGTTTTTTGTTTTGTATAAGTAATGGTGTTAATTTTGATGAGTATACTACTACGGTACCCTTATCCCTGTTCATATACTACAAAATAACTTGTTTGTATTAATATGTCTATAGCACAACGTAGTATTGTAAAATTTTTGTTTTTTTTTGTAGGTATCGATTCCTCAGAATATGAAAATAGGTAAAATATGTTACGCGCCAATTTGTACATCTCGTGAAAATGAAATTTGAATATTCTCGAGTGGTATGGGAATCTAGGTACTTATCTGAGAGTGGATACTGCATTATCCCTAGGGTGCGGCCGTGTCGCAGAATTTTGTGGCGAAAATATTTCAATTTGTTATACTTTATACTAAATGGAAATTTTCAATATATATATTTCAGTATGTATATAAACGCTGATGAATAAAAATCACAATATACTTTTAGTAATTTCCCTTATTCTCAATTTTTTACCCAATAAATTAATTACCAACTCAAAACTCATAATTTAATTCAAGGTGAAGAAATAATTTTATGATTAAAAAGGAGGATATATTAATAGGAGCCTACATCACTCAAGAAAAATGCAGCTTCCTAATCGTAAGAGATTTTTCAAAATACCCGTGGTACCGGAAATTACTACCCACAAACACACAAACTCACAAAATTCACACTCTCGTCACTGTAGTAAGCACACAGCTCAAGCTTAGTAAGTACTTACATATTATTGATTATAAACATTTGCTTAACAATTCACACGAACACTAAAACCAAACACAATTGAGCCATTCCATCACCTCAATCCTCTTGATTGATCAAACACTGCGCTTTGGGCTTTGTCCGAACAATATTTACTCAACAATAATTAGTTTGAACTAACGCATTAATTGATTGGGTTATAAATTCATTAGCTACTAGTGTTTATTGGACAGTAGGTACGCTATAAAATTATAATACATTTTGACTAATCACAACGCTAATCAACATAATATTATGCTTATTAGCTTAGGAAGCTCACATAAACTACATAGTTTTGTTTGACGTACTTTTAGCAAGATAATTTGAGTGGAGTTCAGCCTTTTAAATGTATAAATTAGCAATATATTGATTAGAATATTCTAGATCAATATACCGTCCCTACTATACAGGGTTATCTAAAATATAGGAATAGATCATCCCAAGAAAAAAAACTTGTTTCAGTGGGGTTAGTTCAATAGTCTGTGACTGTCTCGTATCTGTGTTTTCTTTTTGTATGGGAAATAAAAAATGTATTAGAAAAAGTTGTCAATCTTGATGAACGAAAGTCTTAGAGGTTAGATATTTTTCGTTTGTTACCAGTGACCTTGTATAATAATATAAATGCGCAGGGTGGAAGCTAGTATTCAAATATTACATTATGAAATTAATCCAATTTCCCAAAGTCCGAAATTTTGCAAGCAATAAATCAAATCGGTGTAAGTTCGAGATTCTTTGATCTTTAATAAAAACTTTGTGATGAACCGAGTCCAGATGTCAAATCAAATAAAACGTCCCTACTTCCAATTTCATTTCCGTACTTACTTACGTGATGGAGGTTCTCTCTAAAGTTTATTTTCGTTAATACGGTTTATTACTTACCTAAGTAGAAAGCTTCCTACGTACACAAAAATATACCGAGGACTCATTACCGGAAAGTTATTTTTGGTAGCTAGCGAGCGAGCTAAAATTAACAGAATGTAATGATGACATAATAATAAAAATATTGTATTTGACAATGATTGATCGAAGATTTGACATGTTTATTTACACAATAAACATGTCAAATCTTCGATCGAAATAATGACATTTTCATTAGATTAAGTACTGAAATTATTAAAAAGCTAGTTGTTTCCCACGATTTCACCTTCAATCCTGAGATGGAAACTGGAAGATAATCTTTAGGATCGAATCAGTGATTCTAGAGATTATCCACACACAAAATCATAATATTTGTAATAAATGTTATAAATATCAAAATATTCAATTCCCATAGAATAATTATGTCATTGTATAGACGAGTACCTACAGATACCTAGATAGATATGCCTTCACTACGTTCGTAGGCAATTTCGGTCCGATCGGACCCGTATATCCGAATACTTGAGGATTCCATCTCAGTAGATCTTAGGAAATACTGCGGTCGATGTTCTATCGAATTTCGACAGATACCTAAACCATGTTAAGCTATGCAAATTATTCTTGCTTTATGAATATTTATTGTTTAGGTACTAGCTGACCCCCGCAGATTTACCCGCTTACCCTCGATAAAAAATATTTATACATTCGAACATAGAACCTCCTCCTTTTTTAAGTCGGTTAAAAATACAATGTAGGTACTTAGATACCTACATGTATAAATTATATTCTACCTGCAGAGATCATTGACCTGCAGATGGTAAACCAATTTTTGGCCGACTGTACCAAGTTTGATTAACGACCAAAAACCGGAATCTGTAAACAATGGACTACCTAATTGAGTTTGTAGAAATGGCCAAATTAGCTTGCTCTATCTACACGGATTGATTACGTTGATTACGGTTTACGGTGTGAAAAAGGTACTATAAGGTTAGGTACTATCAATTCAAATAGTTATAAAAAAAAATTAGAAAATATTTTTTCTGTACTGCTTTTCTGTAC
Organism: Tethea ocularis; assembly: GCA_963555595.1. Taxonomy (NCBI): domain Eukaryota; kingdom Metazoa; phylum Arthropoda; class Insecta; order Lepidoptera; family Drepanidae; genus Tethea; species Tethea ocularis. The sequence goes on from OY741975.1 coordinate 5,854,136, forward strand.
GCAACTGTCTGTTCTTTTACGAAATCAATCGATCCAGATGGCAGAAGAGTAATTTGGATCTTGTTTAGATCCCAATAAACTAAACCTATATATTAAAACAACGTCGGGTTATTTACACCATTTATAACTCCAGAAAGGCTGGACCGATTTTGATGATCTCTGATTTGTTGGATTCGTCTAATAGCAGAATAACTATGAGAATGTAGAAAAAAATCACAAAGAAAATAGGTAGATGTAGGTAGGCAGGGGTAGGGTGATAAAAACACGGGTTGAACCGCAGGATATGGCTTGTTTAATTGTATTTTCCACTTAAAGTTAAAGAGTGCTTGTAGCTCACATAAAGTGTTTTTTCAATTATAAAACGGTAGGATAGGGTAGAATGTGGAAATGGCTGTTGACAATCCATCATACGAATTCCACAAAAATTCGATTCGTGGAAATTCGATTTTAAAAAGAGAGATTGTCTGTTTTACTCTTATTTTTTACGGTTTTAAACCTTCGCATTTCAAAACAGTTTATAAAAAAAAATACTTAATTTGTGCAACAAAAAGTATTTCTTCTGTAAGTATTCATCTCAAAATTCTCAAATCAAATTACAGTATTATGATTTCAAATGCAAGCGCAATAATATCAAATATTATTCATAACTGATAGTAATAACAGTTAATGAACATGTCTCAGGTGTGAGCATATGCAATTTAATATCAAATTTTGTAGACTGATTACATTTGAGCGCTCAGTTCGTAGTTCCTGTGTGGATATAATAACTAGAGGGTGGAACTGTAAACCCGCGTAATTATATCACGTACTATGATTTACACATCTTGAATGTCAATAGCGTGATTAAATTAAGATTTCTATGAATTGAGGCCACAAATATACACAAATATAAATGTGCCAAACCATTCACTTGCTAACGAGAGGATGTATGAGTATTCTAAATTCAAAATAATACCCACAGAGAACAATAATCCTCATTAAATGTGCACACATTAATAAAATTACAACTCTAACCTTTTATTCACATCTTGATCGAGTATGAAAAGATTTAGGTTTTTGTGTCAAAAGATTTTTTATTCGCGTTTCTTCTGGTCATAGTGTGAAAGTTCAGCATGAGAAATCAAGCTTGGCTTTAAAAATGATCATAATGTATCTATTCTGTAACCCACGCACACATGCGGTCTATCTTAAGATGTATTAAAAAAATGCTAATGTTTTGACACATAAATAGCATATTCTTTCATCTGGGTTATATAACAACTTTTATAGTTTTTATGTTTTTTGTGAATATTTCATCGTTGACTCAAACAAATCCATACATAATACTTGAACGTTAGGTACCTATACGCATAGAATAAATAATATACTTTTTCTATAGGTATTAAGGTTGTCCCGCTGCGACCCGACATAATGTGCGTGAAGTGTGAACCTTTACATTGCAATAGATCCAGACTATTTCAAATGTGGAACAGCTCAATAGAGTTTATCAACAATATTAACGGAATCCTGACAATGATAGTTATATTCAATAGAATATTGGTTCCTGCAAATCAATCAATATGGTACTATATCCTTTGGCAACCGAATAGCATCACATTCCGAAATGCAATTCACTATTCTCGTACTCAGGATTATTGGGTTGAATGACTATGCAACTATTTGGCAGTCAAGTAGCAATGCAGTTTGTGAATTCTTGCTCTTCGAGGTGGAGTTCATGATTATACACAATTTAACCAACCAAATTCACCTGTATAAGCATTCAGTGAGACAGCTTCATAACTACAAGCTGTTCCCCACGGTTTCACTCGTGTTCCCGGGATAAAAAGTTGCCATTATAATTAGTATAGACATAGATACCAATACCCAGTGGCTGTTGCTTGTAGTTATAGTTATTAGGACATAGTCGTTGTACTAGCTCATCATTAGCATACGCATTATCATCATTTTTATCATCATCATTGATATTGTTAATAATTTTTAATGTTACTGATATTTAATTGTGCTGAATAGTATATCTTAAAATGTAATCAACGGCACTCATTGTTTTGGATTAAATTAAAAAATCCGAGTTTTAACTAAAATTGTGTCAGCAATATTCACAATAAACCGCAGGCAAAATGCGCTTCGATGGCCGATGTTTTTTACCCTTTATAAAAGCAATATAAAAGGATAAACATAATCCCATATAGTTTTCAGAAGCGGCGCACGTACCTATGTGCCTATTCATTTGAACATTACATTATATCGAAAATAGTTTCGCCCGTTATTTTGGTCCGTCAAGAAGGTGGTAGCCCGCCAGACGTTTACTTCAAAGTACCCTACGACCGTTGTATCGTTTCCTCACGGTTATCTTATTAGAAGATGCTAGTCTCTGGCTTCAACACTCTTGCCGGACAAAATTCCTCTTGTTGTTTTCCTTCACCGAAAGCTCAAGCTCATTGTTGGATTCGAACACTATCTATGATCTACTGACCTATCATCGCCTCAACAGGTCTAAAAACTTTAAACTATTGCTCGTCATATTTAAAACGATTTAAATTACTAAGCACGTAGCGTAAAAATTTGTAAGCATTAGGTATGTGACGATAAATTACGGGATTTTTGAACGCGCATCCCGGGTAATGTATCGGAAGGAAGGTTGACATAGCGCGCCCGGTCGGGATCCGTCCCGGGAATGCTGCAATGTATGCTAATAGCCCTTTATCACGATCACGATCCTTCGGGTAACCTGAGGATTTGTGCGAGGATCGGAGATACATACGATATTTTATAAAATCTTGTAGATATCAATTGTCTGTTGGATTTTTTGGAATCCACAAATAACGATAGATGGTTCAATGAAATGTCAAAAATGGTCTTGGGAAATAACTTTTCTATCTTATTTCGAAGGTTTATTCGCTAAGACATATATTGATTTGTCGTACGTAATGCAACATCGATCTCAAAAATCAATACTAACACATTTATATTTACCGTAGCCTGAACAATAATCAAAGCTATTAGTTGCTCGCATCATAAACCTTTAGAACCCCCCTCCCCCTCACCGATGAGCTCTGGCAACCTTACGCAGGAACAGGAACTACCTACTGCGGTATTACTCTGTTTGGTGGAGGACGTCCCAAGTAGAGTTAAATTAAATTATCTGTCTTAGATATTTCCGTGATCTCCGTTATCTCATGCTAAAATGCGATTACTATGAACATTTCAAATCCGAAAAAAGTGTTTTAATGCCATGCAAAAGCTGAGATTTTGGTTGCAAAATGAACTCAATTTGTTGGAATATTTTTCTGTAAAACATATTTCGCCGCAATGTGAATAAAATTTTAACACGTCAAAGGGGACTACGACGAATAGGGTTGGAGGCAGACGGGTCTCGCCGAATGCGTAGAATGCCTCAGGGAATTCTAACCTCTGACATTAGGTTAAGAATGCCGGCAAGTTGGCAACCCTGAGCGAATAGCAGTGGTTTTGCTAAAGCAATACAGGACTATTCAGCGCTTAGTTAATTCGATAAAAACAAATTTTTTGTTATATTACTTCAAAAATTAACGTTTTAAACGGTAACAATTTAGTCCCCATTTTCGAAATTTTTAATCACTTTTCTAGGTAAGCTATTTTAATAAAAAAAGCCGATGTTTCATTGCCAGAAAAAACTCTATTAACTCGGTTCGCGTCGCGTATCAAACCAATCTGGGTGCCACAGTAGCTTGTTTTTCCCTCGCGAAATCAGAATTTAAATAGTTTAACAAAAAATACGACAGCGGACGAGCACATATTTCGCTGCATAAACGAATATTTGCGCTTTTGTGGCAAGTCACGAAATATGGAAATTTAAATGCTACTAAATTGACTCGCTCGTTTTTTAAACATGCTCAAAACCTCATTTTTATTCCCAGACTCAGTATGTTTTTTTTATTGAAGAAATTTGTTATACCTTCTCGTAACAATTAACATTATGATTATGCTTCCATAACATACTGTGGTACAAAAACATAACATCCCTAGTAAGACAAACGTTAAATAGGCCTATTATAGCAGGTTAAATAGCCCAAGAGGTCCAGACACACTTCAATTAGAGAATAGTGTTTAATCACCAGAACGGCTACGAGTCTACGACGCTACGACACTGTGCTACGAGAATATAAGATAAACACAATATTCAAATAAACACTTATATTGGTGCCGATTCTGTTGTTTACGAACTAAATAAATTTAATCTCACTATATCTCTTTCTAATAGTAAATATAAGAAAGGGATGCAAGATATTTTAGTCCTGTCAGTTTAATCCGATCACATATTTCAACGTGAATTTAAGCGCGATCTTTATTGGTCACGACTATTTACCCGTACATTACGACGGCATGGATTAAACTGACAGCATTAAAAATATTCTGTCTTTTTTCAATAAGGTTAACTTGAAAGAGAGGTGACTTGTCTAATATTAGTTAAGTTCTTAAACAACAGAATCGACACCATTGTAAGCCACAATGTTCGAAAGTACGTCACCAACTTGCTTTGAACTTTTGACACTACATAGACGTCACACAGTGGTTGAAATGCTACTAATACGCGACGCAAAGCTAATGCTACTAATATTATAAATGCGAAAGTTTGTGAGTATGGATGTATGGATGGATGTTTGTTACTCTTTCACGCAAAAACTACTAAAAAGATTTCGATGAAATTTGGAACACAGGTAGTTTATAACCTAGATTAACACATAGGATACTTTTTATCCCGGGAAAAAAGGGGGAACACGGTTCCATGGGGAACGCGGGTGAAACCGCGGGGCGGAATCTAGTAAGATTTAAAATAACTTTCTCTCCCTTCCGTAAATTCCAACAATTTTACAATACATTTTTAATACAGATCTCGCACGTTCTCGAGACTCGGTGTTAACAAAAACACAAAGTTATTCTGACTGAGCTGAGGGCCATCACAAAAGATAATTTGATAACCAGTTTTTTTATTCGTAACAATGTTTCAAAAAATACTTCTTTTGTTTTCAAAGAAATATTCACGTGAAAAATATGTTTTGCTCTGGAATAAGACACATATTTTTATATAAATAATGTTCAATGATATGTATATTAAAACACTGAGTTTATTAAAATAATTTCGGGAACCCTCAAAACGGTTTTGCTGAACTGTTACGATCTTATATTTGGCCCTGTAAATAATGCTTTGCATAAAATAATTTGCATATTAGAAGATGTAACAAATCACAATAGTATAATAGTTAAATATTCAAAAAAACATTATACTTAATGCAATAGTATTATTTATTTTACAATAAAAAAATATTCTAACAATATCAACACCATTAATTATCTTTGGGTTCACTGCTGGTTTAGATTTCAACAACGCGCCACTGTGCCACCACAAAATAGTAAATTGAGCGGTATAGTCTAACAAATAATTGAATTAATGACCTATAATCTGATCCAATAATTAATGAAGCATCAAGTTGACACTAACAACGTTTTCGGGGTCAGTGATCTGAATATGAGGTATCCAATACTCAGACAAATAAAATAGAATAGACGGAGAGACGCAAACAACTAAATTGAGGCTTTAAAAACTGTGTCCAACTGAGTACACGCTTACCCAAAAATGTGCTCATCCGTCAGTAAAGTTTGTTTTCGCTTTCTTGGAACTGTCTTTCTTTTTCTCTTGATCTGAGGCAGGATACAAATCACATCTGTAATTGACATTAGGTACCGGACTAATATAGCGTTAAACCAGCCAACTAATACATGAAAACAAGCAATAACATGTGGGTATTTATTTCTTCCCCTTCCTCGTAAATTGCAAGCCCTGAGATTTTCGGCACATACCTATAGATTGGTAATAGAGTACGTAGTATATTATTTATTCTTTGGTAATAGCTATCTATAATAAAATAGGCTACTTTTTATCCTAGGAATGCGAGAAAAATTAATAGAATAAGTTTAAAGTTATTGGTTTCGTCGTAAAGCGGCGACATTAGGGGGGCAGGTGGGCCGTCAGCCTGCTTGTCAACCTGTTCAATTTTCTTGATTCTTTATTATGATAACAAAATACGTAAGTTTATTAAAGAATGTGCGAACACCGTCTAGCCAATTAGTTGTACTATCTATCTCTGTCAACAATTTGTTTGTTCAAATAACTTTCGTAGCCGTGTTGGTAATGAGAATTAAAATTCCGTCGTTCTACAACGAAGAATTCGTTATAAAGCACCTGCTGATGTTTTTTTCAAATACCTACATAATTATGTAGCATTTCTACAGATCACGAATCGTGTATTATGAATGTCTTCGCAGACATAACTCATTAAAACATAGTGATATAATATTCTCTTTGACCTCAATGTCATCTGGCCATCCCGACACCTTGACAAGAGCTGTCATGCATTCGAGTTTCCACGAATCCGTTTTAGTTTAGACGGTCTCTAGGGATGTCCAAAGGAAACCTGAATGAATTGATAAATCAATTAATTTGTTCACTTGAATACTTTAAAGTTCTGTGTTTCATTCATTTTTGACTGCGGCGCGGCCTGCGCGTGCGCTAAAGACAAGTGACCAATCTAAAAGGGAAAATTATATATTTTTTTTTATTTAAATACATTTATTTACATGTACATTTAACATGAGATTTAATGCAAAAATATTGTGATTCTTTCAGCGTAAATTGTTCATGAAAATAACGTTATTTTTTTTATATTTTCCATAGTAAAGTCGTTGATTAAATATGAGTGCTGAACTTCTCGAGATTTTAAGTCACATTTGACAGCTTAACTATCATTATTATTTATGATGTACTAAAATGAGACTAGAACCTTTGCATAACAAAGCCTCTAGGTTTCAAAAAGCAACTAAAATTTCGAGTAAGGTAGTTCACACGAGTATCACTGACACCCAATTAAAAATATAATTATTTACAAATTTCGAAAATATACCTAAATCTATCATGGCGTTAAATTTTACACAAAAATATAAATAACATAACCTTCCTCATTCACCAATGAGAACTAATGGCCTAGCAAAAAACCGCTCTACTTAGCTGAATTAAATTTCCGTGGCGCGCGTTCTCGGAAGCCGCAATTAATCAAGACCACAGCCATGTTCCTAGCCTAGCCCCAACAATAGACTGAGGGATTTATCTGCTTAGCCGTCATCCATCAAACCAGGTTTATATGGGTCATGGCGTTACTAGAATAGTTGAAATGGAAGCTACATTTTTATATAATAAGGATGGATTAATCATCAAACAGACTCATTCACCTAAAGGCGTTTAAACTGAAAATGTGTACGAATTGAAAAATGAAACCGCTTGAATTCTCTCCAAGCCTTGATATGTCATTCGCAGCTTCAATAATAAATTTTAATATTTAAAAAATTATGTACCTAATAGCAGATACCTAGAAGACGCGGGTAAAACTGTAAGGCTGCTGCCTTACAGCTCAAGACTATATAGCAGAATTTTCATGGGGGTCAATATCGCCACATTTGTAGCTTTGAATTACTGAGAGCCACTGAAAAGGTACTCTATGGTTCCAGAAATAAAGATTTCATTTCGAATGTTGCAGATAACTCCAGTGTCACCAAAATGGAGGCAAGCCATAGAGGCACGAATAGAAGACGAGAGGCAGCTCACAATGCTAGCAGTCGCGAGAGGAGCGAGGGTACATCCAGGACACTTCTGGGACCTCTGCGGCACATTCCTCTTTACCGTTTATGTGATGACGGCTCTGGGTATGGTTTTGATATTTCTGTTTAAGATCGGAAACTTTTCAGATTTTATCCCCCTTAAAAAAAAAGGAAAAACATTTTTTAGTTGCCTGGACTGTTGCTTGAATAGATTTCAAGCACTTTTCAAGGAACACATCCTCCAAATATGTCACTAGGACCAGGGGTTTTGACTTACCGATTTTGAGATAACCAGTGATGAGTCAGGAACCTAAAATTGTATGTACCTACAGTCCCTGTCTCCTATAAAGTCATATTTAAAATGTTTTGCTTTAAGTGCCGCAATATAATAGGTAAATATAACGCGATAACAGAACAGATTATTTTTTTTATTTTAATTACTAATTACTTAGATATAAATAATAAACTCGTATTTACTATCGAGAGTTCATCTGCCAATAATGTTATGCAGTTTTGCAGATGTATTAACAAAGACCCATATTTTGTTGATGAAGATACACCCACTACCTAACCTTCTCGAGGCTTATGATAATCTTGAAAGGGTGTTGAAAACCCTTTAATTTGAATTGCTAAAGAGTTTGTTATTATGATTTCATCATCCAAGAAATTAGTAGACTGCAAATAGGTAAACCATTCTTAACACAAATAGATATAACTTTTGTAAGGTGTCAAACTACTCTTTTGTATTCTGTATTTCTCACTCACATAGGCTACAATGCCTAGCCAATGTGGTGCGTTGCATGGCCGCGTTCGCATTTCACATCCCATCGGGAACGTTTCTACATCAAAAAAATCTGCGCTAGCTTCGCAAAGGAATAATCTAACGACTCTCCGAACTACCTATCTTATGTTCATAGAGATACAAAATACAATTTTTTTTATGATTATAATCATCGATAAATTAAACATTACTACAGCGCTCATACGAATGTTTTTTTTCTGCGGTCAGTATATTGGATAATAACCGAAATAATCATACTATAAGATAGTGAAGGTGTAGCTTTAATACCATTGGCTTAGTTAGTACAAACTGCATTTTGATGTCGATGTCGATAGTTACGGATCGAAAACTTAATTAAAAAATTAGAACAGGCTGTAATTCATCAAAATAGTAAAGTAATCAAAACAATATTTCAGGTTTCGGTGCTCCCGTACCACAAACGTTGTGGGGAAGAACTGCATCGTTATTGTATGCAGTTCTGGCTGTTCCTACGCATATTTATCTTAGTAAGTATGGTGTGGTAATAAAGTGGGCAAATTGACATACTTAACATCAAGATACTTATTAACAGAAAGATCTAAGGGTTTGAGTTGAAATTCTAGACACATCTATCTGATACAATTAGGAATAGGATAGCTATAAGGTTGAAGATTATTCAATAAAAATACTTACGTATGTTTTGAATTCCAGTGGTAAACATGGGCACTTGCGTGGTCGTGCATTTGGAAGCGAAGTTAAAAAGATTAAAGCGAAAAATCTATGAAAAAAGCCCTTTTATAAAAGGAAAAGCTGGAGTCTTTAGTAAGGGTAATTTTTTTCTTTCCTTAAGAGTAGGTACACTTCGTTCCATATCAGAATACCCATAAATCAGTAGACCCAATAAATAAGTTACTTTACATAAAATACTCAATCAGTTGTGACAAATATGCCTATTTATGAAGCCTTTATGGGCTTTTTTGTACCTACATAAATAACTCTAGCAGTAGGTAATTCAAGGATGGTAGGTAATAGAACTAATGTCGTAGGTATCGGGGGTTGGTTAATATTTATCGTTGCCATCTGTTTACTGCCTTGCAAGATTTGTAGGTACTCTAGGTAGGTTCTATTTAGGTATGTGTTTAGATTTAAAAATTATGTCTAATCTTTTGAAAATGCAAGTTAATTATTTAATATAAATTATTTACCTACCTATCTATCGCCTTTGAACCCTGACAATACATGATAGATAAGACTAGGTACTTTAATTTGTTATGGCGTCAGAAGACTGTAACAAACATACAGACGAACAGTTTTGTTACAGTAATTACCTCTTTGGGTACGAACCATAAAACAAAACGTAAATAGAAATTTTGAAAACGCTTTTAAAAGACAAAGTGTGTATAGTTAAATTATCTACATACCTAATTTATTTTATTTTATAATAACGATAGGTACCAATATTTTTTTATTATACCTATTCGTACCCCGCCAGTCCTCGCCATTTTGCGACCAATCGCACCAGTCCAGTAATAAGATTAAACCAAGCATTAAGTAAATTAACAGCGCTTATTACAACGGTCGAGCTGCTTCTAGGCCGATAATGTGGCTAATAGCCGGTTAAAATATCCATTTAACCATTATCCTATTAGTTAAGTTAGTTACCTGAATCATCATTGAAAAATTTTATACGGACAGAAATAGCAAAGACAAACGAATTAGATACGTACAATACATACATACCTACCAAAAAAAGAGGACCTACTAGTGTTACCGAAGCTTGAGAGAGCCTACTCCGAAAAACGATACACGATAGTTAGAATAAATTGCAGGAAACTGACGAAACGTAAATGTGCAATTCCATTGGATAATAATTTAACAACATGATCGAACTATCGTGTATTGTTTTTCGGATTAGACCCACAGCTTCGGTCAAAATGGGCTGAAGTTTGCGATGCCGAAGGTTTCGAGGAAGCGCCGAAATTGGACGAACAAAGCGCGGGGGTCACAGCACTTTTGAACTGAAGCCTCGGTCGAAGATTGTGGCTATAGCTGATTAATCGGTTTCAGCCAGAAATCGACCTTCGACATTTTTACTCTTAGATTTATACTACCCTAACCGTATGCGGCCTCTGTTAGGTAGACTATACCTACTAATACTAATACTAATACGGAAACGGCTAATGAGATTTCGATTGGATTTCCACGTGAAGGTTCAATATTTTCTTAGGTAAAATTTAATTACTTCGTCTCATTGAAATTAGATCAGCCTATTAGAAACGCATTTTCTCGGCGCCCGTACTTTAGCTAAGTATAACGTTATTACGTATCGTATGTTTAGAAAGTTAAATAAATAATAATAAATATCCTGGGACATTTTTTTCACACACGGTTATCTGATCCCAAACTAAGCAGAGCTTGTACTATGGAAACCAGATAACTGATATACTACATATACTACTTTTTTTTTTAAATACATACTTATATAGATAATTACACCCAGACTCAGGACAAACAGACATGTTCATGCACACAAATGTTAGTCCTGGATGGGAATCGAACCCACGACCTGCGGCGCAATAGGTGGTGTCTTAACCAACTGCGCCAACTGGCCCGTCAATATAAATAAATCACAGGATTTGGGTAAAAAGAGCAAAACGTACAAAAAAATTACGGAGGTCACCTTATCTTTTAAAAAATAAACCTTATGAGCTGAAGCTAGAAAAACGGGGATATTTTATCATTCGTGACAGATTATTTTCTTCAACCCTGCCTAGAAGGAGCGAATTCGCGGCGATTTTGTGCGTGATTTCACGTACAATGCCACTTTGTTTAGCCATGCAAGTGCTCAAATTGTTAACGAATAAGCAATGTACCAAAAAACGCGGCAAACTCGCGCGTACATCTGAACAGAGCTCGAAATGCTCTTCCACATACATTGTGGTTTTTACATTTAAATAAAATATTTGATTTCAGAAAGTCCAAGCTGCAGTAAAAAATTTGACTTATTAAAGTTACAAAAGAACAGTTGTAGTTTTTGCAAAAAAATTACGGTAAGTAGTTAACTCAGTTGAAAAAAAGACGGTAAGTACACAGTAGAAATATAGACATTTTTATTCTGTGGTAAGTAGGTACACTTTGGATTACCAGATTGCAAAAATCATAAGGCACTTAAGTACCTACTTTGTTCATAATTTTGGAACGCACCTAGACCCAGTGGCGGATTTGCAGTCTTAGCCGCCCTAGGCCCGTGTAGTACCAGCGGCCCCTTTAACAAGGGCGTTCTCTGAAATCTGCCGCCTCTAGGACGGTGCCGCCCCTAGGCCGCGGCCTATACGTCCTATTTAGGTACATGCTTAGACCATAGATAACTATTTTACTAGACCTAGACAAGGAAAAACCTGAACCATGTGAACCAATTAAGGGTATACCTTCGGTTGGAGCGCGAAATTCAAATTTTATCACGTTTTTTGCAAATTGCAGCTCAGTTATAGGTCGTAAGTTATAAACATATTATTTACGAGAAGAATGGTAGTATATTTACTGATTAATAACAAAAGAAATCATCAACATATTCCTCCAAGGTATATTAGTAACATTTTCATGAAATAGTCGTATATGTCAGTAATATACCTTGGAGGAATATGTTGATGATTTCTTTTGTTATTAATCAGTAAATATCGTCGGTGATACTGCAATACCGCGTAAGTAGCGTGTGCTATAAAGTCCAAATTTCAACGTTATTAAATCCAAAGTTCGGCCAATTTCAACGTTATTAAATCCAATGTTCGGCCTTATAGTAAAACCTACTTACGCGGTATTGCAGTATCACCGACACCGTGTAAGTAGCGTGTGCTATAAGGTCAAAATTTCAACGTTATTAAATCCAAAGTTCGGCCTTATAGTAAAACCTACTTACGCGGTATTGCAGTATCACCGACGATATACTACCATTCTTCTCGCAAATAATATGTTGATAACTTACGACCTATAACTGAGCTGCAATTTGCAAAAAACGTGATACAATTTAAATTTCGCGCTCCAACCGAACGTTCCCCCTTAATAATCTACGATAATGGAATCGATATTGAGATAATTTATGTTTTTCTTTTATCTACTTACAGCGTTGTCTTTGCATTTTCTGTGCGTGTCGCTGCGTGCCACTTGCTGCAGTTCTATACTACGCTTGCGGCGCGGTTTCATTCGGTTTTCTACGAGGAAAACTACCGATTGAAATTGCCATGTTCCCATTGGAGTTTACCACAACTGGTGGTTTAGAAAGAGCAAGTATAAAAATAGTAGTAACATTGTTTAAGGGGGAACGTTCGGTTGGAGCGCGAAATTCAAATTTTATCACGTTTTTTGCAAATTACAGCTCAGTTATAGGTCGTGTGTTATCAAGATGTTATTTGCAGGAAGAATGGAAGTATATTTACTGATTAATAACAAAAGAAATCATCAATATATTCTTCCAAGGTATATTAGTAACATTTTCATGAAATAGTCGTATATGTCAGTCATACTTCGTATATTTTGCCAGTGTCAAGTTGAGCAATGTAGGTATTTTTATATTCTTCATGTAATAAATTCTCGTCAATCGTCAAGTTTCAAAGTTCAAGTCATGTTAAATCTTCTTCGAGTCATAGTCAGTCAGTTTAGTTAGGTTTTAGTACGATGGTAGCCGTTCTACTAAAACTTTTCATGGACTTCTTGAGACAACTTTGAGAAGCCACTATACACGTAATCATTTCATTTCACTTCACTGGTGCACTTGTATTGATCTTTATTGGACAAGAATACCACCAATAATATTCAATAAAATTCAAATTACACGATTTTATAAAAATAAAACGAAAACGCAACGTCACTTCGCAAGTTCCCGCCAAAAAGTCGTTTATCTACTTACTCTCATGTCGTAATGTTCTAATTATTAAGGTGGAGGCTTCGGTTGGAGCGCGAAATTCAAATTTTATCACGTTTTTTGCAAATTGCAGCTCAGTTATAGGTCGTTGTAATAGTAATAACATGTTGATAACTTACTTACTTTTTTTTTTTTTACTATGTAGGCCTGTGTTTGACCACAATCTCACCGTGGTCAGTAATGATGTGGCCGATTATGGTAAGCACACAAAGCCTATAAAGGAACTGGCTCTCAAGTGCAGCTGTCGGAACACACCGAAAGGTGTTTGGCGACAGTTTACCCTTAAATCAAAGACTGACTATAATGACACATTTTATGCACGTTTCTGTAAGTTTTTAACTCCTTCCCGGTGTTCAATTGATGTGAAATATTGTAGGTACACAATATGATCAAACACATTACGTAAGCAATGTACAAGTTACACTATAAGGAAGTTTTTTTTTAAAGTTCATGTAAATTACGTTTAGGTATATAAATAATAATATGAATACGAATGCATATGAATGCATCAAGGGAATTTTCAGGTAGAAGTCTCTTTAAAATGAATATTCAACAATAAATAATTAATTGCTCCCAAAATACTAAGGTACTAATAAGGTGTTGTTTGCCTAGGTGGAGAGCTACATACGTATTCTATACGGTTTCTACGTGGAGGGCGCCATGATACTGCTGTCTTGTGCGCTGGCAGCGCTGCGCCGGCACAGCTGCACTACCGTCGGATACATGTCGGACAGATATAGACTCTTCACTGATGATCAATTTGAAAACAGTGAACAATAGGTAACAAATGTGAATAAAATACCAATAATACACGGTTCTTTCCTTTATTTTCTTATATTTCCTACAAACTAGTCAACGGCTATGTACAGCTTTCTTTGATTATTTAATGCTCTATCAAACTTTTAAATAAAACATGAAATTTATTGAGACATCTCATATTTATAACCATTTTACAACTTCACTAAAATAACTGTTATAGGTTTAATTATCCTCTACACATTATTTTGTATCACAGAATTATAAAGAAACTACGGTAAATTGATGTAATACCTATATATGGTAAATTCTAATAAGAAACAACGAAAGCAAAATCAAAATAACAAAAATAAATCAAAATTGCATCGAGAAATAATTAACAACTCCCAGCAGTTAAAAAAATGACGTCGCAGTTTAATTTTATTGAAACATTTAAATCCTAAGCGTTGGAATATTAATTTATCTATATCAGACATAAACTTGTTAGGAACCAAATATTTGAATTTGTTGAGTAGATGATGCAATTTTAGTTCCTATTCTCAAGCAAGTTGAGTTCAAAGTTTATCCTTTGCTTCTTTTGGGCTCTTTTAGTACATCATCTTCAGGATTGTCTGTTGTAGCAGCTTCAATAGATTTCTTCTCTTTGAGCGCTTCCTTGACCGCGTCCACTAAGTCTTGTGGTTCAGATACCGATATTTTCTTACCTGGAAATTAACCGATTGATAATAACTGCTTATCCAGATGGAGTGCAACAAATACTGACATATTACACTTTTTAAGGAATACACAAAAACTAATCTGTTACAATGACTCTTTACATGACGCTTACTTTTCTTGAAATATGTAACATTTTCCGGTCATTAACTGATTGTTACAAACTAGCTAGCCCGCTGTACAAACATTAGTATTAAGCTTTCCTTTTATTTTTTTACTCGACTAACACGTCATATTATCTCTTTCTTACAAGCAGTCAAATTAGTGTAAACCATTGTCCTTTACGAGGAAATAGTCGTCACTAATAAAGATCGGCAACTAATTTACGAAGAAACAGGCAAGAAGGATAGGACTTTCTTATCTTTATCTTTATCTTTATCCTTTTCGTGTTTTTATTAGAGACATAGTGACACTAAATTAATTAAGTTTTTAAACAACAGAATCGCCACCTAAGTCTTGAAACAAAAGTGTCATTTCGCACAAAATTCCCGTAAACCCGAAATTTGCTAAGCATTAAAAATTTAAAGAAACCCCCCAAACACTAGAAAAGAGGTGATGATATTCAAACGGCTGAGCGGATTTTCTTAAAACATAGCTAAGAACCTTTCAAACAAAACAAACTTATTCAAAATCGGTTGGTTAATCCGTTCAGGAGCTAATTCCACAGAAAAGACACACAGATCGTCGGGGGTTAAAAAGAAACAATAAAATTATTATTTCTTTAGATATTCAAGATTATCAAATTTAATACATTATCTACTTTACCTACTAAATATATATCAAATGATATCAGATATATGAAATGTTATCCAAATATTACTTCATTATATGATAATACTAGGATAAGGGTTGTTTAGTTATGAGCTAGCTAAAGTTTATCTACTAAATTATCGAGTCAAAGGAACTCACAACAATGAAAGGGCTGCTTTAATTACGCTGTGTTACCTATGAAAAACATATTTAATTGTTTTAATATGTAACTCTATCCAAAAGTAGAGGGTATAACGTTTGGCACTTTCTGGCAGGGCCACCATCACGGATTTGAACTCAGAGTCTAGTCTAGTAAAGTTATGTCTTAGTTAAGTCTCACATCAAGTCACGGTAGGGCAGGAAATTATTACATTATTTAGACTATCGTTTTTCAGAGTATAGATAGACCCTCAGTTTTCCATCTTTCCTTTTCACTCATACCTAAAGTGCGGTCGCGGAGAAGAAAAACAAAATATTTTGAAAATACACCTACACTATGGCCTATAGCATGATGGTGTGAAAGGGACAGAAAATAGGTTCAAAATGAAACAACAGCTTTGAATTAAATTCCTTATATTCATGAAATCATTACTTTAAATTTCACAAACAGTACTACTCTATAACCATCATACTATATCCAATAGATTTTATACATTTCAACAACCCTTATGATTATGAAACAAACTTATTAAATGCGCTTTCAATCAATTATAAGTACACAACGTATAAGACGTTTAGAAGCACATTTGAATCGTCTGACTCTAAAGCACAGGCCATACCGCTAGCGAACTGACTGAACTTTCTCAGCTCTGTGCTGTAACTGCTCAACTAGATGAACAAGCGAACTTCCCTTGTCTTAGCCTAAGTTAGCCTAGCTCGTGGTGTGGCCTGTACTTAATACCGATTCGATAGGTAACTATTTAATCTTGATTATGGCTTCTTTTGTGAATTACGATCTTTAGAGACTTTATACTTCATCATAAAACTACATTTTGAGAATGATTAATAAATAAATTAATATATTGCAACATCACATAGTCAAAGTGTTATGCCATCCTATGAATAGTAAATTACATTTACATTTTAAAATGCCTGCAATATTAGTTAAATTCTTATATCAAGTCCATTGTATTGTTATATGGCATATTTTATAATGCATAATAATATATTATTATATAACCATGGGGATATTTAATCCGTTTGTTCAATTTAAGCTTCATATAACTCGGGATTCTGCTCTTTCTGTCTTTTAAGTGTCCTCTCATAACCCATAGGCTTATCCATTTCCCTACCAGGATCTTCAAATTTATCGAAGAGCTCTTTCGCTCCATATTTATCATAAGGGTCTTGTAACATAATTAATAAACCTAATACCACCGAGGTAAAAAACCCACTAACAAATATCGCCTTATTAGTTGTATAAGAGTCGTAAAGACTGTCTAGAAACGTCCAAGCTTTAGATTTGTCTCTGATGCTATCGTCATTGTCGCGGTTGGATTGGTGTATTTTTTCAGCAGTTTGTTTCGTACTACCGCTATTTTTGGACTTGTCTGTAAAAATAAATGTTTCTGTGTAATTTTTAGGGTCTGTGTGCATTTTAACAAGTATTTCAAACGAGATTGAAGCAACAACTCACACGTATTATATAGCAGAGAACGACCTTTTATTTACTTACAATTTTAAACAATTACGTCAGAGCTCAAATTAAATTGTTCTACTCGGTAAATTGCACAAGCCCCTACAGAAACAAAACAAATAAGAGGCAATAAGCCAGCGCTTAGGTACAATTATTTCTTACCATCTCGATCGTACGAGACGCCGTGAATCTGCCCGGGCGTATCCTCTTCCAGCTCGGCGTACGCAAACATCAGAGCTTTCTGCTTTTCCGATAGGACTTTTGGTACCTACAATTAAATATATTAAGTGTATTAAAAAAATGTGGAACATGGGCTAGCTCACAATATACTGGGTTACTCTGATACTGCGAATCTTTTCATAACTTTTGATCGATCAAGATTGAAGTTATATCCAGTCTGGCGTCTTGGCATATGGCTTTTGTTTATAACAAGTAGTTTCCGTTACGCTTTTATTATTTTTAAATGTTATTTAAATTTCAACCTTGACAGGAAAATATAAGAATTATAATAATAACGTTTTTAAAGTCAATAAGGACAAGATTCGCCAGCAAAAGAGTTGCTTTTCACGACTTTCCTAGATTTTCATTTTCATTTTATTTGACAGCGCCGGCAGACTGGATATGAAATGATTTTTTGCGAAAGCGAGCGATTGGGCGTCTGTCAACCGTATTTCAAGCGCAACCATTTACAGAGAAATAGATATTGGGAATAAATGATAATTCATATTTATTTTTGGTGATACCATTTTTTAAAGGATGTTGCAATCATTGTTAAGATTCAAATGGGCATGTCCATATTGCGCGATATTGGACATTAATTAAGATAATTTTTATGACATCATACACAATTTTGAAGTCATATTTAATTAAAAAAGTTTTGTTTGGCTTGCAACTTACATCATTTGCCTTCATACAAAACGTTTAACAAACAAAACAGTAATCTCACCTGTATTTTAATGTGCACATAATGATCTCCGTATCCATGCTGGCTCATGCGCTTCATGCCCTTCCGCGACAACCGAATAGTGCTGTGTGATGATGTACCCGGCGATATCTATTTAAAATTAACAACCATATAGGTATATTCAAAAAAATCACAATCAAAACTCATTTATTCAGTTTAGGCCCTAATAAGGCACTTATTAATGTCAACTGTTACAATTTTACAATACAGACAAGTGTATAGTGGAATATTAATAGATAGGTATGTTTCCTCAGTGCCCCAACCTGCCAAAACAAATGGCCGTTCTAATGGCATCTGGCCGTTGACTTTAAAAAGACCCCTGCTTAAAGGTTGTATTAGATGATTTTAGAAAAACTGGTTTTTGTATTACCTGAATTGTGTGGTCTTCATATAGACCCTGTAGCCTGACTGTGCCACCCAATAGTGCTTGCGAAATGGAAATCTGAAAGCAAGCAATAAATTTTAAATTCCTTATATAAGGTACAATATTCTTAGTTTGGAGACGTAGAGATTTTGCAATTAACCAATCCATTGCTCTACTTGACTTTCATTTTTTACCCCAATGATAAGAAGTAATGCTACTGCTCATCCATACATAGTAACTTGACAACCTTACATTGTTCATCTTTGTTTTCTTCACACACTTTAGAAAATATCAAAAAATAAAAATTTTATAAATCTAAAAATATAAAAGGAAAGCGTGATTGACTGACTGATCTATCAGCTGAAATTTGGCATACAAATAGATATTAGGACGTAGGATTTTTGAAAACTCAATCCCTATGGCGGTAAAATATAATACCTAATTAATCTGTACACAAAAATAAATAACAAAGCACACTCACATTACAGTCAGTGTGTACATCAGGCCCATCTCTCCGGAAGTATGTGGAAGATTCTACCTTGAAGGTAATGAAAATTTCACTATTCCCAACTGCCATACGCACTGTCTGACCATCCTCGACTCCCGCAGGCACTGGGACTGTTACCTTCTTACGTTGCACCTTAAAATAAATTGAATGTTAAAGACTGCCACATATTTTTAACGTGTGGAAGGACTGTAAATAAAAGTACTTACAGACTGTCCTTTTCCTTCACACTCAATGCAAGGAAATTTAATCAGCATCCTGGTACCATGACAGTGTCTACATGTTGACCGCATCACAAATGGACCTTTTGGAAAACAAAAATATTGTCATTGAAAAAGCTAAAGTACAGTATTAGAATATGTCAAAACTGGAAATTTAAATAAATATCCTGGGACATTTTTCACACATACTTAACTGATCCCAAACTAAGCAGAGCTTGTACAATGGAAACCAATTAACTGATATACTACATAGTACACTACTTTCCCTGTGGTTACATCAGTTATCCAGATAGACTTTTAAAAATTTGCAGGTTGTATACCTAGTTATTTATTGTTAAGTAACCTTTGTTGATAATTTCAGTTTTCTCCTTTAAGAACACAATGCCACAGATTTTTATTGTAAAAGAAAACTATTGCTTATAATTAACATTTGCACAAGATAATAACTAACCTCTAGAGAATGTCTCCATGCCTGTCCCATTGCAGTAGGTACACTTGATGGACTTAGTGCCCGGCTCACAGCGGGAGCCCCGGCACTTGGGGCATGTGTCCACTACGTTAATGTTTACATCTTTGTTCACACCACGGGCAGCTTCTGTAAATCTCAGGTTTACTATCACCTGAGTATTATGGAGTTAGTTATTTGGTTGGATATTAGATATCAGAATTAATGATAGACATAATCTTACATTTAAATTGTACTATTCTACTAATATTGTGGATACAAAAATTGACTGTATTTTTGTCACAGCTCAGCTACATGATAGATTTTCATTAAATTTGGTTCAGTCCTGGTAGCATGAGTATTTTTCATCCCAGATCATTATGAATTATGTTATGAATATTGTTACTATAATAGGTAAAGTATAATTACTTCTTGTGCTGCACCAAAACCAAATTGACTCTCAGCAAAGTCACTGAAAGCATCACTTTTGAAGCCAGCATCCCCAAATATCTTCCGGAACAACTCTTCAGGGTCTATGGTAGACTTATACTGCCATTGATGGGTGAAACCATCTGCACCAGAGGGTCCGCCACCCATTCCCATCTGCTCTGAGGTAGTTCCATAGACATCATATTGTTTACGCTTGTTATCATCTGAGAGGATCTGTAATTGATTACCAATTTAATTTAATGCTAACAAAATAATTTGTATCATATAATGCATATTATACTTATTTTTTGTATTTTACTACACAAGTATTTTAGCAGACAAACTTAATTATAAATATACAAATTCAAAGAAAAAATTATCATTTTAGCATAAAATAGCCAATAATTAATTAATTATGTCTATAAGGATATTGAAAAATTAGCTCTAACCTCATATGCCTCAGAAACCTCTTGAAACTTCTTGGAAGCTTCTGGATCAGACTTATTTGCATCAGGATGGTATTGCTTAGCAAGTTTATAATATGCCTGCTTGATGTCTTTGACAGAAGCATTCTTAGCTACGCCCAGGACCTTATAGTAATCGACCCTGGCGTTCAAGCTGCTCGTAGTGTGGATGAATCGATGCCTTGGACTTTCGCTATCTGACAAATTAAACTTTGAGGTTATGCTTCCGAAAATGTCAAAAATCATATTGTGAAAAATTGTTTACATCGAGGTTTCTAATAGTAGTACATTATAAGTACGTGCACATATATAATTAAATAAATCCTTACGAATTTAATGAATAACCAGTGATGTAATGAAGCTTGATAAACTTACATTTTTTATGAGCCAATGAAGCGACAGAGATGGTAGGACCGCCTAAAAAATTATCACAACTATTACATTTATGTAGATAACGATACGAATTTTTTGATATATTACTAGTAAAAACGGTACTGAGAGTTTTTGGGTTCAAAAATCCAAAAACACTCCGAGTAGGAGCCATTTTGGAAAATAAATCACACTACAGATAAAAAAAATATAATTTGACAGACAGATATGAAATATGAAGCTTGCCATAAGTCAAAGAGTAGATATGAAAGTCTACCAAGGAGAAAGAGCTAGCTAGTCGATTATATTATTTATCTCGACGTGACCACTCGATTCTACCTTAAAATAAACGGTTATTTTCTTGTGTATTACTGACATATTTCATGAAAATGTTACTAATTTTAATTTAATCAGTAAATATACTACCATTCTTGTCTCAAATAACATCTTGATAACTTACAACCTATAACTGAGTTGCAATTAGCAAAAAACGTGATAAAATTTGACTTTTAACTCTCCAACCGAACGTTTATCCTTAATAACAAAAGAAATCATCAACACATTCCTCCAAGGTATATTAGCAACATTTTCATGAAATAGTCGTATATGTCAGTAATATACCTTGGATGAATATGTTGGTGATTAATTTTGTTATTAATCAGTAAATATACTACCATTCTTGTCGCAAATAAGATGTTGATAACTTAAGACCTATAACTGAGCTGCAATTAGCAAAAAACGTAATAAAATTTGAATTTAACGCCCCAATCGAATTGTAACATCTAAAACCACAAATCTCAATTTCGCGGTCCAATTGCGTAACGAACAAATAAATTGACCGGCAGCGATTCACTCCACAAACTAAGTAGAGATAATACTAGGTAACCACTTACGACGACGGGTTATTCGAATAAATCAAATAATTCGATTGTTTGTAGTATTAACAATCGCCCATCGCTTAATTGATTTTTTAAGTAGACAACACATTTTTCCAGGGCAACGGTAGGCAAGATGATTTATAAACAAAAATGAGCTTACAAAATGCCAATTAATCTATTGAATTTAAAAATAAAAGCCACACTAAACAACCAATTAATTACGAGACGCTACATTAAAGTTTTTTAAGTGATAAATTCAGTGAGCGACAATGGCATCAATAAACGTTCGCGATCAAAAAATCGAACAGCAGGTGCGTACTTATCGGCTGATTTTTTTTGTGAATAAATTTATATAGAATGCTTATTCAACGTTATTATGATCAAGAAAGTCTATTAAATTTACTTACCCGCAACTATATTTGTTTTAGCGCCAATTGATGGAGCTGAAAATGCGACAAAAGAGGCAGAACTCTGGTATGGTTCAGGCCAACGATTTGCGTGTAGGGTCGGCTAAACGGCCTATATCTGGTAGCCGATCTCGGGAACTACATGGTAATTACCTATTCTATGTTTAATATTAATGTCATCAACTGTTTTTCAATGTTTAGTTAGTCATGCATGGTTTTCCTAAATGTACCTATATTTTTGTTATGCGCATTTCTTTTGGTTTCATGACAGGCTATGATGGTCCGATGCAATTTCTTATGTCGCCAGTCAATCCAGACCAAGTTATACCCCTTCAAACAAATAGGATATCAACATATGATGGTAAGTAGTAGTTGATCAAAAAATGCTTGACATATTTTATTTGTTGATTTATCTCTGCATGTAAGTGCTATTGATGTGTTTATTTACTTATCTACATCTGTATCTATAGGTACTAATAATTAAGCTGATGAGTTTGTATGAACACGCTAATCTCTGGATCTACCGGTTGGGTTTCTAAAAATTCATCCACTAACAGGAAGCGACATTATACTCAAAGGGTATAGGCTTTTTTTATTCCGTTAATGTGAGTGAAACTGGGGGGGATGGCTAGTAATTTATACAATTACTAAATAGTTTACTAAAATTTTTGTTGCATGAAATCTTAAACTGTACTACTAAACTGAGAGAAATACCTTTAATTTTAATTACATTTTGATAGGTACCTAATTAATATACAATAATACTTATGTGTTGTATGTCATAGGTTCATAAACTTAGGTATATTTAAAAATATCTTTCTTGACAAGTTCTTGTAAAAGAATTAACTTAATCTGTTGAATAGCAATTCCTGGAATTCTATTCTTTTCCTATGTAGTTATGGGTTGGGTGGGTGTCCCACATGTGAACCAACAGATGAAGACCTCACAATTTCACATCAAAACCCCCTACTTCACCACCCTAGTGGTTGAATTTCGAAGAAACCATATTAATTCTAGAAACCCTCTGTAAAATTTTTCAGTATCAAAGGTCCAAGGTTTTGGCCTGGGTGTTGATGAATCAGTCAGTGACTGAGTCAGAACTTCTCTTTTATGTACATTGATTCATAGTATAGAAGTATTCTTTATTGTATACAATACATCACAATACGAATAAAGCAAAAGAATACAACATAAACACTTTATCTTAGTAATATTGGAATAACTAATATTTTCTTTCCAAATACCAAGGTATTACACTCAATATTAGTTTGTAGTAGTATTCAAACATTTATAATCAGTTCATGGGTACTGTTCTGAATGATGAATGAGTTACACTTATACCTTAAGAGTAATTGTTCTTAGAAAAACAAAGAAATCAATCTTTCAAGGTAATTTCAAACATTAGTGTTGGTAGTTTCAATCAACCATTACCTAGTCACTAATAACTTTGCTAATAATATTCAAAACTTTTACTAATTTTTCTAAAGAAGTGAAGTTTGTTTGGATGTGGGTAGAAAGTAATCTTCAGTTACTGTTCTGATTCTGAAATTTTTTTCACTAATAGGAAGCTACATTATCTCCAAGAACTATAGGCAATATTTTATCCCAGGAACAAAAAATAATAATATTCAAATTGTGTCTCAAAAACATGGCTTATGTATTTACATAGTTAATTGACATTTAGATACAAAGTTGTATTAATAAAGCACAAAGGGCTTAGTTACACTTAGTTAATCAATTTAATTAAACCTGATATAAGTTTAATCATTGATTGTTCTTTACGAGGGCTATTGGAACACTCAGGTAATCACTTTGATAAAATCAATATAGCAACAAAAGTAACTGTACAGTCAGCAACAAAACTAGCAGATCTCTTTAGATTCTTGTCTGTCATATTACTGTCAATTCTCAGTTTACATACAAAAAGTAAAGAGTATGTACCTATGTCAATAGTTTATTATGAAACTACTGATTGGTACTAAAGATACAATATACTTTTGACGCTGACTGTACTTACTATAACTTAAAATCCCATATGAAATCATAAATTATTATTATTTCTATATTGATTTAATTTGTATTGTTAACATCATAACAAAATTTTCTTCCCATTTTCCCTGTAAATGAATAATAGCTAACAGTAGCATAGTTGAATCGGTTTAAACTGTACTTATGTACGTATGTTTGAAATAATGTCGCGCAGATCTCTGTTCTTTAGTGAGTAACATATCCAATAGTATTTAAATATTTTGAGCAAATAATTAATATGTATAGTTTGTAACTTGCCACAATTTAGTAACGCGAGTGAATCTACCAAATAATTTAAAGAAATAATTAATTTAAATAATTTTAAAATCTAATAGTAATTACGTGCAAGTTTTGTATTGTAACCGCTTAAAATCGTCGTCCACAGAGTAATGACAATAATTTATTCTGTAATTAAATTATATAATTACCCCAATTAAAGTGAAATGGTTCCTTTGATACAAATGTCCGTTATGTATTGATAAGGATATGTATGGATTTAAATAGTTGCAAAGGCATAATTAATATTAGTGTGATACGTCTCAGGCGGTAATTACAAAAATCCTTTCAATTGGTACTTTTTTGATGTAATTAATTGATTAAAACCCAAGAAATACTTATGTGTTAAGAATCCAAAATGCGACCCATCGCCCTTAATATCAAATGGACCGCCATGTCAGCCTTCTGATAACAACCAGCTATAGTTGTGTGGTGTGGATAGTACTTGAAACACCTAATAAAATATAGCATTTTCAGAGCTAGGCAATCAGATAGAAGTGCTCACGGTGGGCGACAACGAAGGCAGCGGCGATGAGGAAGAGGAGAGTGTACCAGTATGCAGCATGGGTAGAGATGTGAGCACAGATGACGTGTGCGCTGACGCCGCTGTAGCTCCGATGCAAGCGCATGGTGAAAAACGGGATACGTCGCCTAGTCAGGTTAGTGACGTAGGTACTTACTTTTTCTATACAAATAAATAAAACATAATAATGATACATATACCAAAATTAAAATGTCTGTCTATTTGTTCTGGCTAATCTCCGAAATGGCCGGACCAATTATGACGGGACTTCACTGGCAGATAGCTTCTGTTATTAGGAGTAACAGGCTGCTTTTGTTTTAAAAAAGAATTAGGATTCTGCCCAAAAAAAATATCCCGGGAACGCGGATGTAACCCTGGAGGACAGCTGGTCTACAATAAAACTTCATACAGAGGCCTGACGATACAAGACGCCCTACGGGACGCCCGCCTTTTGCCGGAGCCGTCGTCCACTAACGATCAATTAAAACGCGATTGAGAGAGAT
Organism: Tethea ocularis; assembly: GCA_963555595.1. Classification (NCBI taxonomy): domain Eukaryota; kingdom Metazoa; phylum Arthropoda; class Insecta; order Lepidoptera; family Drepanidae; genus Tethea; species Tethea ocularis. The sequence continues at coordinate 5,879,675 of OY741975.1, forward strand.
AGTGCTTGTTCATGTTGAACTCGCGGCCGCGTGCGAGGCGGTCTGCGCGGCGGTCTAGGCGGGCTCGTGTTCACGTTGGCCGCCAGGCGTATGCGCGAGCGATAACTCCAAACTTTTGAACTACGTTTGATATTGCCGCGAGCGAGCTGCAAGCACCAGCTGCTAGCTTGCCCACTACTTCCGCCGCACCTGCGTTTTTACGTGAACACTTGCATAATATGCTATGTGTTTGATATTTCGTGACCGAGCTCATGACCGCGCCCGCGAGTTAACGGGAACAAGCACATAGAGCTATGCGTTTTTATTAGGGAGTGAATGAACATTATTCTATGGCAGAGATCTCGGTCCTGAGTAGGTACAATGTAGGTATGTACTGACATTTCATTGAAGATATTACGTTAAGTCCTTTGACCACATCAAATTCAAAACTAGTAAATTAGATTAGTAAATAACAGAGAAAATTTCCATATATATTTTTTTATTTCAGACGGCAGAAATAGAGGGTTCGGTAGAAGGCGCAGTAGAGCAGTTCGTGGTGACACCAGCGAAGCACGGCACTTTGTACAAATGTCGTATTGCCCGCGACCGCAAGGGCATGGACCGAGGGCTGTACCCAACATATTTTCTGCACTTGGAGAAGGATTATGGGAAGAAAGTGTTTCTTTTAGCTGGTGAGTGTGTTTGTTAGCATTTTTTTTATTTCTCACTCGGCAATCTGCTAGTTAGTCATATTTAAACTTGGAACTTCTTTATGATAATTAAGATGGATGATCTATGGATGATTTTAAAGTATCAAACAACACCCTACTAGACAGGTAAATACATACTGTTACTTTTTGTAAACTTAAAATAAAACTGTTTCACCCGTCATATTTCCTGAACCTATTGATTCGTTGACGTCATTATTACCTTATTTCCTCTCAACGATACCTAGTAGTATAATGAATGACGTAGACGTTAGACCTATATAAAAGTTAACAACAGTTTCTTTGTAGGTTTACAGTAGTTCATTAGAGTTAGTGACGTCATAATTCAATAGAATAATATTTGCGTCCAATATGTTACACTTTTATTAATAAATACAACTAAATATTATTGACACCAATTTTATAGAGTTTAATGATTCACGAAGTAAAAGCTGATCGGTATAGATGACATTTGTCTCATAGATATGCATATCTATACTCCGACATAAATTAAAAGATTATTTTTTGTTCGCCCAAACTATTTTGCCCTTTGCGGTCGAAACCATGGGTACTTGGGGGTGTCATCCAATTTTCATCATTTTTCGCCAACGCGTTTGCTGGGAATCCAAAGAGAATATGCTGCCAACCTTGCCGTTAATCGGCAGCAGCTTGTAATTTTATACGTTTATTGTATTTTGTATATCAAATAATTGTTAATCAAGGAATTCGTTAGAAAACATGATACTACATAGATTAATGTAATTCAACTATGTTTTCGACTGGTTTCAAAATAATATAATTCCCTTAGTACAAACGTACGAGTAAATGAAGTAAAAGCGATCGATAGCCCGCATGTTCTACGTACAATACCTACAAAAATACAATAAATCAATACATTATGTATTAAATATGTAGGTAATAAGATACGCTCTGGTATTATTATGATTCAACTATAGGTACATAGTTATGAATATTGTTTTGTTATAGTTCGTTCGTTATCTACCAAGTAGTTAAGTAAAAGGCTATATTGTGAATTCACACTATAATATAATACTTTTGCCCCGCGGTTTCACCCGTAGCCTATATGTTATCATCCTATTTATTCCTTTCAGTAGTTTTTACGTGAAAGACTAACAAATTCATCCATACATCCTCACAAACTTTCGCATTTATAATATTAGCAGGATAGTATAGCAACGGATCAACGTGATATTTACATAGGGATAAGTGTATCGACTAGGGTTTAACATAGGCTACTTTTATTCTGAGAATCGCGAAGCTAGTAAATAGGTGATAAGTAGGTGCGCACTGTACGCACCACAGAACGTAAATCAGAAGAATTACAATTAAATACAGTACCGTAAGATAGGTGTGTGTTGTGCCAGAATTTTATACAATTACTTCAAGACTTCTTATTCTGTCCAGGCGGTCCTATTCTACAGACCCTACCATCGAGGTACCCCCTCCACTCAAAAGGCAGTTAGTCTATTCGGTGAACCAATCCCCTGGGAAAGGCAAGCCAAATATCTCGGAGTAACTATCGATGATCGTTTGACCTTTGATGCCCACATTAAAGCGGACCGCGCGCGCGTCGCCTTTGTTTTAGGGCGCCTCCACTTTTTATTAAATCGTAAATCTAAACTTGCACTTAAAAGCAAGGTTAGACTTTATACCACGTGTATCCGCCCCATCATGACCTATGCTAGTACTGTGTTCGCACATGCAGCTCCATCACGGATCCATAGCCTTCAGGTGATTCAAAATCGCTTCATGCGCAAGGCCACGGGCGCCCCGTGGTACATGCATAATGAAAATCTCCACATTGACTTAGGTCTCCCCACGATAAAACAATTTATAAAACGCACCTCACGCAGATTTTTCAATACCGCCGTTAATCACCGCAACCCTCTTGTAGTGAAAGCCGCAACCTACACGCCCTCCCGTATACTCCGTATCCATAGACCAATGCAAGCCCTCAGCGAGCCAGATGACCCTATTACATTAGCTCAGATCGAAGCTGACGAAGCGAACAGTAACAGTACAGCTGAAAAGTACACAACACACTACACACAACCGATCACGCTACCGTCCTCGACGGCGAGGACCGCCGCGACGTCCCACTCTGTCTCGTCCCGTTCAAGCGGCCCGAGCTGCCTACAGTAATCCGACCGCCCCCAATTAGTCGTAACTCGTACAAAGTCCTCCCCCTCCCCCGGTAACGCCCTGAGCCGAGGTTCGTACCCCATTCGGGGGTGCCCTCAGGTGTTGTTACCTAAATATTAACCGGCTGAGAGCCCTCTGCGCTCGGCGATTTGTCCGGTATGGTTGTTGCAGCCATCTGAGGCTACCAACTTAGTCCTTTAAAAAAAAAAAAAAAAACTTATTCTGTGTGGGGGCGATTAGGCCCGCACTGACGTCCCGCTTAGGGTGTATTGTGCATTCCCCCCTGCCAGCTTTACTCAGGCCATCCTAGCTCTTTAAAGTAACGGAGTGTGGTCTGGCAAATTTGACTTCAAGACTACTAGAATCTTTATTTAATCATCTTTACAACCTGGTATCATCCCATAGCCCGTAAACGCAAGAAATCAGCGACATCCAACTACCTAATTTCTACGGATCCGACGGAATTGACCCGAACGGCTGATAGCTTCGCGGGCAAACTACGCTCCAATTTACTGGGAACTGCCTTCACTGTCTACGATAATGGGAAAGCGTGGAGGAAGAATGACCATGCCCGCACTAGGCATGAGTTGGCGTCTGTGGTTTATGTGAGTTACCTTAACCTACTTTTGACCCAGATAACAGTACCAGTCATTTTGAATGTGAATTGTTTACTTTGAGGTCGAGATGGGATTTTTTCCTCGAGGTGGGTATATAGGTCTGGTTTGTTTGGGCGCTGGGTTTTTGTAACTTTTTGTAGTGTTGTTAAAAGTTGTTTGTTTTAGACATTATATTCCTACCTATTTAATAATTGGCGCATGAAGTCACATTATACGGTTACATAACATAGTATTATCAAAATTCTGTGGATCCTTTTTTTTCTGTAAAGTTTTATCAGCCTTTTTGAATTGAAATAACTTGAGTTTCATTGAAGCTTTTTGCTAATTTACGGTAGCTCAATCGAATATGTGCTAAATGCTCTCCAATTCTAAATCAACTATCAAAATAAAAAAAAGATACAAATAGATACAGTCATGATTTATTTTATCTCAATTATATGGCTATTTGAATCTTCACTAATTGCATTACAGGATACAAACGTTCTCGGCTTCAAAGGGCCGCGCAAAATGACCGTAATCCTGCCCGGAATGACACCGGATCGGCAGAGAGTCACCATTGCACCCCAAGATGACAGCGAAACTCTCCTGGAACGATTGAAGGCTCAAAACCTAGACGATATTGTTGTTCTACACAACAAAACTCCAGTGTGGAACGATGAAACACAATCCTACGTTCTCAACTTCCACGGAAGGGTAACCCAGGCAAGTGTGAAAAACTTTCAAATTGTTCATGATTCCGAACCTGACTATGTGGTCATGCAATTTGGTCGGATATCAGAGGATGTTTTCACAATGGATTTCAGATACCCATTGTGTGCGTTGCAAGCGTTAGGTATAGCTCTCAGCTCGTTTGATAGCAAGCTGGCTTGTGAATAAGCACAATAGGAACATTGCCACAATTTAGGTTATGTGTAACTGTCAATATCAAATAATGACATTTGATAGGCATTTTAGAGTTACTCACGATTGTTCTAACACAATACAGGAACTATTAATATGCACTAAAAAGTAATTAATGACCGAGACGTACAAAGATGTCATCCTGTATAGCGCTGTCTCGTTCTAATCCTAATTCATCATGTTTTAAAGTCCTAATCGAATTACCTAATACTGCTCTGATCTCAAATAGAGAGTTATTGTTTTACATTCCATTGATAGTGGCTTTAATTTGTTAAGAATTATTTTTTATCTATGGAACTATGAATAAAAGGACTCTGAATATTGGAGGGAATCAATAATGAGTTATAAATAGCTTTGCCTCACAATTTACAATAAGAACACCTCTTAAGGTGTAGTTTTAACGGTACTTTTATTACGCTTGCACGTTGGATGGACCAAATCAATACATATCCATTTATGAGACAATATAATGTAATAATAAACCAGTGTCCTTTTATTTATAGGCCCATGAGAGATACTTGAAGCATCAATCGCGCCGTAGTTCTGCCGTATTGTTTGATGTATGATCCACTTTTTATCTATATAAAATAATTTGCAGCTGTCACGTCTCTGCATCCGTATTTGAAAATGAACCATTCATGTACGGCGAACCTTTTTAGTATCTATATAGACGGTCTGCACTATAACCGCACGTCAGCTGCAAAATTATTGTGCAGTTGACATAACTGCATCGAAACTGCCAAACTGCGTAGTCGCAGTTTGGCAGTGCATTGAATAGGCTCCGAAACTACTGAACCGATTTGAAAAATTATTTCACTAATAGGAAGCTACATTATTCCCGAAGGTTATAGGCTACTTTTTATCCCGGGAACGCGAGTGAAACCGCGCGGAACAGCTAGTTAAGTATAAAATTGTCGGTGTTTTTTGAACGGCTTACCCTCGCCATAATTTTACCCCTCGCCACTGCAACATAGTCTTTTTGTTTGTTTATGGCCCTAGGGGGGCGCTATTATTTTTAAGCTCACTCGCGTACTCAAAAAGATTGAAAATACTTTTACATGAATTTAAAAGTGTGTGAAGATATTTCATGTGATTACCTAATTTAGTATTAATATGTTAAATGAAACAAAGCGCACATACTTTAGTTTCGGTGCTTGTCGTGACTGTAGGTTGTTATTCATTTTTTCATTTCATTGTTTTTGTCATTTCATCGAGTTTCCGTAACGAATTATCCGTAGAATTAGTCAAAAGCGTATCTCAATTTCGACTGTGGACCAAGAAATCAGTCCAAGGAAATTGCACTAGTGTGCTTTCATGTACCTTTTAGTTTAAGAAGTTGACTTTTTCAAAGGCTTTGTAGTTAATAAGTAAATTAAACTGAAACAGCCTTTGAAAAAGTTGAATAAATTAGTTTAGCGTCGGAAATGATACGTGAGAGGATTTAATGTAAAAAAAATGATTGAAATGTAATTCATGCTAAAATTCAAAGCCAATTTTTGCCATATTTATAATTTATTATAAACATATTTATCATAATGACATTAAACAAAACTAATTTCTGATAAAATTTCTCTCCACGTATCATGCACACAAAATAGTGAATACTTATGTTAGCTTTATCTAATAAATGTGGGTCTGCTGAATATTTTCGCATACTTTATGAATTACCTTACAAAGAAGGTATGGAAATGTATTATATTCTTTATTTTGAAAGATTATAATAATTCGTACTTAATTTTAATTTAAAATACCATTATTTTTAACCAGTTCACAATTCTATGTACAAACTATGCTTAAGAAAATTATCACATAGCAATTAAATCACAATCCTAGTCATTTTAGGTTTTGATAATTTATATAATTTATGAGCTACGCACAAGTCTACATATTATTTATTATGTATTCGGGAATAATAGACGTGGGTAATTTAAAAAAATACCGACTCCAAAATGAGTTTCCACTAAAACATAAAATATGTAGGACTGTTTTGAGAAATTTGACAAGAACAGATAGAGTTTTTATTAAAAATAAAAGCAAAATTACCTAACTATAAATAGAACATTTTTTTTGGAATAATTATACATTTCAAGGTAAATTCGAATATTAGTTGCAGCTATATAAATCCAATGAAATTATGTATATTGTGTGCATATGAACTTTAGTTATCGTAATTGTAATTTATTGAGTGTTACAAACATTTAGGTTTTAACACAATTAGTTAGTTATTTTTCTATCCAATATAATGGAAAAATCATGAAAATAATATTAATGAGGGAAGTTTGTTAGGTACTCATAATCACCGTGCAGTATTAATTTTATGTCAAATTATTTATTAATCTGACAATAATATACATGTCCCACTGCCTTCTCCCAAATACTTGTTTATGTAGATTAGTATATTAGTTTTATATTTTATGAATTTAAGTAAGAATAAATAAATGTGTGCCTACAAATAGGTTATCGTGATTAGGTAGCTAAATGACAAATATATAAATTGGAATTTGTAATATAAATAAAATAATTAAAATTAAAAATTGACGCATCAATATATCACGAGCTTCATAGTTTATATAGTTAATATGTAAATACTATTATTATTATTACTTTGCCTGGATTTTCTTGATTTATCTCAAAGTTAATATTCAATTTCAATTTAATTCAATACAATTTATACTATACTCACAATCACAAATTGACAGACGGCAGTCGAATTAAAATATCAACTTATTGTACTATAAAATATGAATTTTGGTGTATTGTGCCTTTGGTAATGATAGGTTAAATGTTTGTGCCTTTTTATTTCTCATTATCTACTATGTATTTTGTACCTGAGGCTTTTCGTAGAGGCAGAACTAAACCTTTTACTAGTTAAAATTGCTTTATACACCTTGGAAATATTTAGTATATCAAAACAAGTTTTACAAGCAAAGCTGTATAGTAGAGTAGATGTGGTAGTTGGGTGTCTAACTTACTTGTGTGTGACGAAAACTAACTTAATTAAATCTTATGAAATAGAATTCTGTCTGATCTTGAAAAGTAAATCTTTTTAATGCTGACTATCCATCATATTATTGTGTAAATCTGATGTCTATGTATATTAGAACAAATAATACCTACATACTTTTTTCACGAATTCAAATTTATACTACAAAGTAATTTTTTATGAATATGGGGCAGTAAATAATTATCATAATGTAACATTTATTATTTGTCATAATGGACACTTTTGAAGAATCAAAATTAAAATCAGTACTTTGCAGTTGCAACTGTATACTCATTCAAGTGTTTCTAATAGTTGTGAAGCTGAATTTTGACATAATGGGGATGGTCAGCAAAACATAATGTTTTTTAAATATATTTTTCAGTACACAATGAATGTATTAGAGAAATCTTATTGTGATATCTATTGTAAATAATGAATATATTGAGTGTTTACACAATAATATTAAATCATGACATGTAATTATCTTAGGTAAAGCACTTTGGACGTGGACTGACCACAATTTTCAAGTTATCTTTCATGTTATACAGTGCAGTAAGTTAATATAAATCAGTGAATTGAATTGTAACTAAACATTCCTATTTGTTTGTGATATAAAATCATGGTTTATTTGAATTAATAAATGGATTGGTGCAATTTATAGTTTTATTCATGTAATTGTAAGTTTAGTTGATTATTATATAACAATCATATTTTATTGCAACTGAAATTTTAAAATATAACCAACTTACCCTGTACTTTCACCCCTGTAGCACATGAGTAAATAATAATCTGTGCATGTAGTTTTATATGTAAATCACTAGCTGTCTCTCACAGTTTGTGGACATGCTTTCCCAAACACATAGAATTCTCAGAAGTCTGAGTCAACATACTAACCAATTCATCATCATCATATCAGCCCAAAAGACGTTCATTGTAGGACAAAGAAATCCACCAAGGATCTTCATAATGGCCGGTCTTGCGCTTCCCGCATCCAGCAGTCTCTTGGGACCCTAACAAGATTGTTGGTCCACCTTGTTGGGGGCCTGCCCAGCACTGCATCTTCCAGTTCATGGTCGCCACTCAAGAACCTTTCTGCCCCAATGGCCATTTGTTCTATGAGCAATGTGCCCAAGTCACTGTCACTTTAGTTTGGCAATTCTTCAGGTTATGTTGGCAAGCAATTGATTTAGTTTATCATACCAAGGCTGGATTGTATACTTTGACAAAATTGAATGATAAAGAAAGATGTTATTAATTCCTAGCACAAATGCTGCCTTGTTTCATTAATAGTCAGTTCTATTCTCTCAATTATTTGTTATGTGGTGAAACAAATCATTGTAGCTATTTAATAAATTAAAATTTATTTATGAACTAAAAATAACAAGAGTATTATACTATGCTGGGAATCATGTAATACAGATAATGAATGTTCAGGAAATGAAAGATATTTTTGGCTTTTAAATTTTTTTTATTGTCAGCTTACATACAGTTTATTCGGTCTTGGCTGCCGCCGCTTTGGGTTTCTTAGCCTTGATGGGCCTCTGTGAGCGGAGGATGGCTGACGCACGGCGAAGTGTGGCCTTACTCAGGTCGGTGCGGTAGTGGTTAGCTTTCAGCAACCTCTTTACCTTGAAGAGGGATCTTCTCGCACCAGCTTTGAACTGACGGCGCACTGCATTCTTCACGGGCTTGTTTGTAGCTTTAGCTTTCTTGTAAACAACTGTGAATCCTTTCCTGTCTGGGTTCTCGACCACGCTGACCGCCTTTTTGTGGACCAAGCCGTTGTACCTGAACGAGTTGAGGTTAGTCACATTGTTCGGCTCCTTGCTGAACGGCTTTTTGATATCACGTTTCTTCACAATGAATGCATTGTTGTTGCGAATGATCATCCAGTTCAAACAGGCAGACATTTTCGTAGTTTTATCGTAAAACTACACAAAATACAACGTGCTCAGGACGTGTGAAAAAGGAAAGAGTTATTTGTCTATGACTTCCTAAACGTCAAATATAATGTTGCCATATAGAAATAACATTTCCCCACTTAATGTTTTTTATTTTCATCTTAATCGAATTTCTAATAAAATCTTTAATAAACAAATAATATCACTGAAATTATTGCATAAAACTCAAAATACATAGTATATTTTATTAAAAGTTCAAGTAATTCACATTTTACTGGCCATAAATAATATTCATTGCTTTTTTTATGTTGTAGTGAAGTGATTGAATTGTAATCGGTTTGGATTTCTTTATCGAATGAATAATCGATGCTCGGTTTAGCAGATGACATTCTCACCATATCTATCAATAGTTTATTTCTACTAGTCTATGGATTTTACCGTTGTTCGTTGCATTCTTTTTTGGCATTTAGCTTATGGTCATATGTCAAATTCCAAACTAAACTTTTCTGGGAAGATTCGTGTTGGTTCTAAAATAAATCTTTTTCTATTCTAAGTATATTTACAATTACAATATTTCTAATAGTGAATGTAGTTTTTGTGAAAAATTTGTATGTGATTTGCTTAAAGTGCCAAATTGATGTCTCGTTTTTATTGGTATTATGAATCAGGGTGATCAAAATATAAACAAAGATATGCTGGATTCTGATCTGATCGACGTGGAATCTTTAGATTATTCCGATGATCAGACATGGTGAGTACTATTATTTGTTATTTACTTGAAGAAATGCACGAATGTAACCTAATAACTTGCGGGAGGGGTCATGCATATTGTGTCCAGTCGACATGTCACTACAAGTCAATAGTAACTCGGCCCGCTCTCAATAGTCGTTGAATTGTATCATTTCCAGTTTAACCAGATAACATTTCATTCAAAAGCATTACTGGATAAACCATAGCTGTTGGTTGAATGATTCACATCTGATGTTTAAATTTCTTTACATTTTGTTGTGAAGAAAATTATAAACATACTTTTTCTGTTGTTTTAAAACCCTGCTATATTGTGAAATCAAAGTTGGGCTGTAAAACTTCCTAAATCACCTAAAGAACTGTTTGCCTGCTCATTGTGTAATTGTTTTGTGATAACTTCATTATTTCATAATAAGAACAGTAATACTATTATTATTTACTAATACTAGAACAATCATAATAAAGATAGTGGAACTACTTAGGTTCAATATTGATGATAAGTCTTTCTGATTAACTTTGGCTGTAGCAATGCCTTTTAACATAAAAAAACTTATTAAACAATATAATTACTTTAAGTAAAAAATACTATTCACCATGTAATATAAATGATTGTTGATTAAATCTTATTAGAATGTTATGAGGAATTATTCCACATATGTTTTTTTTCTTTTTCAATCATCAAAATATTGGCATCCCCTGGTATTTCTCAACTGTTATTTTATTTCCCAGGTAAAAGAATATTTTGTACTACTGTTATTATTATAGGCAAATGCTATATTTTATATGAATGTTTAAATCAATCTGAACTATTGAGTTGAAATTATCTCATACATAGATCATACCTAAAGTAAAGGGTCTTACCTGGGATTTTAGATTTATATTATAAAAATGTGAAAGTGAGTTTGTTTGTTTGTTACTTCTTGACAAAGCTTTTTATACCGTGAATGTAGGTAAAACCAGACGGGACAGCTAATTACATAATATATCAAACTTATTTAATAAGTCTAGTCTAGTAATCTAAACTCATTTATAATTGAAGACTTGAGCAAGAAATGCAGCAAGTGTTTTTTTTGTGGATCATGCATAATAATGGTGAACAATTGGTGGTAAAGTATTATCAAATATGATAACATTATCATTTCTTTGTATAGATTTGAAACAATTGTATTTAAATTATTTTGATGCATAGATAGCTAAATGATTATGATAAGTTAGTATGTGATAATGGTGTTGTTTGTACCATTGTTTTGATATCAATTATCTTTGGATTTAAGTAAAAGTTTGATGATTATAGCGTGAAAGAAAGGTATCATGGTTAGGACTAACTAATAACTACAATATTACTAACTAACCCATATAAACTTCATCCAATTCTTATTTTAATCTAAAAATAAGTCAATAGGTTACCTGTATGTGTTTAACTACTATTATCAGAGAATTTGGGTTAACCCTTTAATGCGCACATCCAAAAAAGTTATTTTTTGTTGATTTTTCTTTTATATTGGATCTATTTGGTGTTGGTAAGGACAAAAAAAAATTATTAAAAAATATGATATTATGTAGTTTTGTAAATAACATATGTTAAAAATACTCTACATTGAGCAACACTGATATATTCACAAGTAATAAATAGTGTTGAGTATTTTCAACATTGCCCTTTTTATCAAGATATAAGATACTAGCTATCCCCGCGGTTTCACTCGCGTTCTCGGATAAAAATTAATCTATAGGACTCAGGGACAATGTAGCTTCCACTTAATGAAATATTTTTTTGAATCAGACTGGTAGTTCCAGAGACTAGCGCGTTCAAACAAATAAACAAACTCTTCAGCTTGATTGTTAGTATAAATTAGAATAAAACGTCCAACTATATAAAAAATATTTATTTTGCCACATGGTATTCGTAAAAACAATTTCGTTTCGCAACAAGGCACAATCTCAATTCACATTTTGTACATTGTACATTAGTAAACCCATTTTTACATGTTTTGCACCTACCATATGATGTGAAATTTGGGAAATGTCCAGTATTATCATACCGGACAGATTCAGGGGGCCTGGGTGCAACTGGTTTCTTAATTTTTGTGCAAGAAGTTTGGATAGATTCGGCCTGTGTTATTCTTCCTCTCTGTAATAGTTCTCTATATATCTGGATCCTAAATTTTTTTAATGGTAAAGCTTTCTTGTTTGCCCCTAAATCTCTCCGGTAGAGTAGCCAGGCGTTATTGACGCATATATCAAGTGACTGTGAAAATAAAGCCATGTACCACCGTTTTGTCTTAAAGTTTGCACGATATAAAGATACCAACATGTCTGCCAAATCTACACCCCCCATGTGGATGTTGTATTGCTTGACTATTTGAGGGCAGTCAACATTTTGCTTTGACTTAGTCTCTTTGGTATATCTTTGGACTGTTTCCACAGGATATGAATCCACGAAAGAGCTTGCTAAGGTCACAATCTTATTATCAACCCACTTTACAATAGCCAGCCGGTTTTCGTTGCAGACCATTTGTTTACTTGCTCCTCTGCCTCTCTTGGTGAGGGCCTTATCGGTTGGAAAATTATTTTGGCATCCCCTCAATCGGTTATTTTTAATAGTACCTAAGCTAAAAATACCATATGTATCCCGTAAAAAATGAATTAACTCTAGTGACGTGAAAAAGTTATCAAAATAGACAATTGATGGCTTATTTTTAATTGTTTTGCAGAGAGCCAACACCACTTTAGCTCCAAGTCCCAAACTATTCTCATAGTCAGTAAAACTACAATACCTAAAAGTATCTTCACCCGCATAGGGTATAAAATCATATACAAGGCCAGATACACCCGCACGAACGAATATTTTAAACCCCCATTTCTTGGGCTTTTTCGGCAAGTATTGTCGTCGGCTCCCCGCTCTTGTTCCTTTGTAGGGAACCATCATCTCATCCACGCTAAAACGAGCTTCTTCTTCAAGCTTTAAACAGTTCTGTCTTATTCCTTCTAAAAGTGGGCGTATTTTAAAATACCTGTCGTCATTCATTTCGCTATTATCCACAAAATGTAGGTACTTTCGTATTTGTTCATATCTTTTGAGAGGCATGACATCAGCAATTCGTGGGAACCTCAATTCCTTAGACCAGTAATCTCTGTAAGATGGCATGGGTACGACACCCATCAAAATTGTAATTGCTATGAAATCTCGAATATTATCGATAGTTACATTGATACACTTAGATGACTGGCTGTTCTGTACTGAGTAAAGGTTTGTGTTATCAACTATCATAGTAAAAATATCTTCCGTGAAAAAAGTATAAAAGTAATCGAGCGGAGACTTGCTATTTTCGGAAATTGGTTGATTGAAGTGTACTGGCTCAACTACAGCAGGATATTTAAATTTTGCAGATTTCCATTTAAAAGATAAAGGTTTTCTGATAAACTTTTTCTTTTTTTTCGCAACGTGTGATGGGCCTTCCGGAATATTATTAGCTCTTCTTTTTGATCTGGTTTGCTGAGCTGGCGAGGGGGTTGAGGGAGATAAAATCGCGGATATCGAGTGAAGTGTGGGCAGTTGGTATTGTGGCTCATTTACTGGAAACATTTCCGATATTACTGGCGTTAATGGAACAGTCTCTTCATCGGATAATGCGACATTATCAATATTATGTGCAGGTGCATCATTATCTGAACTATCAAGTATGTTTAAATTTTCTAGTGAAGATAGTACTGAGCGTGGTTCCGAACTAAAGTCAGAGCTGCTTGAGATATTACGGTTACGAGCCGGAGCAGAAGATGATATAATAACTTCATCTTCTGAACTGCTGCTACTTTCGGAAGAAGCTGCCTTTTCAGGCGGTATTAGTGCCATTATTTTTCGTAGCCGTTCCCATTTTAGTTTAGCCTGAAGCAAGCAAACAACAAAACATGCAACAAACATTCCAACACCATGAAAATAAATATGACAATGAAAAAAATATAAATAAAAGTTAGTAAAATGCTTTGTTTTTAAAATAACCAATACTTCGCAATGTATAGTATACTCAACATAAACAAAATCCTCAATTTTCATAAAAGCGTCGCAGTGTTGAGAATACGCAACATACAAAGTTTATGAATCTTTTTGAATATCTCGTAATGTTAAGAATACTCAACATGCAAGTTCACATTGATATTACTAGTTATTTATAGCATCACCGACAAAACATATATATTGAAAACACGAAATAGATAATATCCAATATATTTAGAAACAGCAAGACACATAATTAAAACAAAAATCCAAAAAAAAAAATATTTCTTACCTTGCGTCTTGCAGTCACTTGTTGTTTCGGCGCCATTATTGACAGAAGTGTCAAATGACGCGGAATATTTTGAGCGTTTTACTTTTATTTGGTGCGTTCCGATACACGAAATTATAAAATTGTAAAACAATATCTTGGTAAATTCAAATTTGGATGTATTTAATTTTTGTTTCGAATGTTGAGTATGTTCAACATTACGAATTAAAGGGTTAACAAATATATATCCTGTTATAATAGGTCAAAATAGTGTTATAGACAAACATACAGATAATATAATGTATAGATTTGAAAATAAATTTTTTCTTGTTTTGAAAGTGTATTTTGTATGGTATTATATCACATTTTTCTTCTCAGGTTATACTCAGTCCCCGATGACTCTGGGCAGAAGGTGGACATTGTGGATTGGAGCTTGTCCTGTGACTGGCCAATCAGTGACGATAATGAATATTTTAAATTGGAGAAGCTACTGTTTGGTCTTCTGGATAATATAATTAAATGTAAGTTCAACTCTATATTTAAAATTCAAACTCCCTGACATATCAATGCACAGCCTAATCTGCTGGTTTTAGAGATATGAAGTGTTTGTTCTATGTTAAGTTTAAGTGTCTTATTAAGAAAGGATTCTCCGAAATTCAACCCCTAAGAGAGTAAAATATGGCTTTGTGGATGAAACAAGTAGCAGTAAGTTAGTACTCTATATTGTGATGTTTTGCATTTGAGCACAAACTCAGTATATTTACTTGAAGTAAGTTCCAGGTTATGATCTATCTATGTGCCAAGTTTCGTCCGGGCGGGATTTCATTTGTAGTCCGGGTATCAAAGTTTACCAGTCGCAAATAAAAAAACTAAATTAGATTTATAACAATTATTTATTTTATTGAGTAACTTTAATAAATATATAACAATAATAATAAATAACAAATATAAAGCTCCGAAATCCGGGGTTTCTTTCATAATCTAAATACATGTACCGTAATAATGCACTCAATTCGATCTACAGTGTTATATTGGTGATGTTTCGTAATTACATAAAATTACAATGATGGTCTAATTGCCTCTTAACTTTTGAACAATTGAATGCTGTTTCATTAACATTTGTAACTTTAATTAAACATGGAAGTACTAACTACTTCCAACAACCAGACAGAATAAACAAAGGATCTGATCATAAACAATCGTCGATCAGTAGCCTATCTAATGACATTCGATATGGACCATAAGCCACGGACAAAGATCCAATTTCGTTGTCACAATGCGTTCGTATTGATCATTCATGTAGATCTATCACTTATAATATGCCATTGGTAATAATAATAAATCTATTTGCTGTTTTATTATTGTGCATATTTTTATCAAGTAGCATTTATTAGTTATCAAAATATTCAGCAAATATAAATTAATGATTAACTTAGGCCTTATTAATGCAGAACTTAGGCCTTATACATTTCATTAACATACATAATTGGGATAAGATAATATAAGTTACAGATCAACGTTATATTAGGGTTTTGTACCTCAATAGAAAAAAAACGGAACTCTTATAGGATCACCCATGTGCCTGTCCGTCCGTCTGTCACAGCCAATTTGCTCCGTAACTACTGGACCGATTGAGCTGAAATTTGGTACACATATAACACCCAAACATGAAAATACAGGGGTTCTTCAAGAAGTGTGTGAAGAAATTTTTGCAGGAGTGATAACCCTGTTGTTGCTAGGGTCTATAAGCTATGGTAACCGCGTACCCTCAGGTGGGCCGTATGCTTTTGTACCTATAGAGTAGTATAAAAAATAATCGTAACCACTCGTACTAGTCAACTGCAGGTAAATTAATAGACATGACGAACAGGTTCTTTGTTGCGATGCCAAATGCCCATTTCACCTGCGCATCGATATGTTGCTACTTAATCAACGGAGATCTCGTTTTACTAGTTCCTCTGACGATTGACTAATGGTAGAACTGAAGAACTAGTCAGATCTGTTTTTAGTAATACGGTAATACTACTACGCTTTAAGGCAATAGTGGTAGAACTTTTTATCTAGAACATTTTATTGTCTACCATTGATACCAATTTATGATATGCATATTTTTATTTATTACTAGCTTCTGCCCCGTGGTTTCACCCGCGTTCCCGAGGTATCTTATGTTTTCCCGGAATAAAAAGTAGCCTATATGTTATATGTGCTAAGATTCATCCCAATCCGTTCAGTAGTTTTTACGTGAAAGAGTAACAAACATTCATCCATACTCACAAACTTTCGCATATAATAATAAAAATCGCAAATCATATGATTGATCGAAGTATTAATAGGATATAATGGAAATTTTTGCCGAGTCATTTTATTAGAACGAAAAATGGGATTTAAGTCCAGAAGGCTGTTTAACGCCGCCTAGTAAATTAATGTTCTTATTGTAAACTATGTCTGAAATTATAATGGAGATTGTTTAACAAATAGTTGATAAAAAAAACGTCATTTTCGCACAAGTGTGCACAGAATACCTTATATCGCAGATCGTACAGAACGTTCAATGTCAGCAAAGCAATCATCCAATTACAATGTCCATTTGTAACCATGTCACAGGAAATTGTAACATGTCTGCCTCTATAGATGAATTGTTATGTTACACTATTCATTTAGACAGGAAAACAACTATAATTAAACCTAAAATACCTATACTAAATATTTATTAAGTAAAACTTGTTGTTATTTAGTTTACAGCTGGCTCAGTATTCTAAATTCCGAGATAGTCATGCGACGGTTGTTAAATATCAGTTCTTAAAAAGTTTTCCAATAACATATATCATAAAATAGACAAAAGGAAAGCCCAAAGGGGAAAATATGACTCACTTAACTTTATATTTAAATCGTATTAGTATCACAGCCCTATTGGTCGATTCAGCTTTAGGGACGATTCAAATCTTTTGAACTAAGTGTCAATTTTAAACTAATTGAAATCTGGAGCGACAGATAGCCAAGCGCCATCGATATTTAAGCCGGCGCCTACCTTTATGTAAGATCTTAAAATCTTTTCGACCCACTCACTTGAGCTTGTCATTAAATTGATCAATGAACGTCACGTAAAAGTAACGTCTGTCTGCCATTCACTGCATTGACGGAGAAAATGGTAAAAGAACTGTGAGATCTCTCAACTAGTTGTTAAAAAAGAGATTCCGACTTAATTGATAATTGCTAGCTCAGGAAGCAATTACGGTAGCTGACTGGTTTCGCGTATGATTTCCCATAATGCCTCAAGCAGAAGGTTGGCTCCTCCCCTCCCATTTGTTAAACCTACATAAAGTAGGTAAGCATTAGTGGCTAGTCTCGACATCTCGAGTGGGTAGACTTGAGCACTTCCTATCTTTTCTGCTATAAGATATTATCTACTATTGAAATGTTTTTCACGTTTATACCATGAAGAAGTTTCGTATATATAGACGATGTCATCACAGTTTGTATCCGGGATGTTGTGTAAAGAAAACTATCGGGAAGCGCGGTGTTATTGGTTGACTATGTAATAAATTACTTACTCGTACAGATGGGATCTTATATGGATGGATAGTTATTTATGTGGTTGTTGATAGACTGCTTTAGAATCTATTAATAATCGTTTTATATTTGCCCTACAGTTACAGAGTTCATTTGTTATTTTTAGGTTTATTCCTTTGTTTCATCAAGCAAATTAATTTGTGCTTTCTACTATTTTTATTTAGGACATAGGTATATCCTTCTGAAAATATAAAAAAATACAGATCTAACTAAAGATAAGTTACTATTAAAACGTCATCCGGATATGAATTAGTGCATTACGTACTCTGCAGTAGGTTAGGTAGGTACTACGCAGTGTCTGATAAATACAGAGTGTTCGTCCGTTTATTTATAGGTGAAGATTATAATGGATAAGTAGGTAACGTAGTGCACGTTACAGGTCGTTATCTAGCACGTCCATTGAATAGTTAGGGCTTGTCGTGATACCTGTTTATATTTACATAAATAAATAAATTAAATGAACCTTGATCACGTTGCTTGCTTAATAATAAATGCATGTATAGGTAAAATAACGACACTTGACTCCTAGAAATGATATAGTGAAGTAAATCTAATTTAATATCTAATAATTTTCAATAGTTTGTACTCATCACATATAGTCAGTCACCCTGTATACTGTTGAGATAACAAAATTAAATATTTCATACCTTTATTAAGCTTATTAGGCATTTTGATGATGTTTTGTATGAAAGAAAAGTTTGAATTATTTTTCGATAATATACATCCCCGCGGTGTCACTCGCGATCCTCTATTTTACACCCTAAGGTGATGAATTTTCAAAAATCCGTTCTTAATGGATGCCTACGTCATAATAGCTATCAAAATTGCCTGATCCATCCAGTGGTTTGAGCTGTGCGTTGAGATCAGTCTGTCAATCAGTCACGTCTTTACTTTGATATATTTAGATACTTCCACCCCATACAAAAGATAACTTTGAAAGTAGTATACGAACTGTATCACATTTGAACCGAGTATATCGACTACAAACAAGCAATCACTATAGAAAATCTTTAACTTATAATCACTCGTTTACATACGTATGAAATGGATACTTCTCAGGATATTTCGCGTACTTTCGCCACGCTAACCGCAGATGAAAACAGGTCGTCAACATCGTTATGCAGGTTATGATAACCGGTTTATTCTATATTATCCATTTCTTTGTGTATTGCTATTTTCATTTTATAATATAAATCTGTCATATGCTGAAATAATTTATTTAGAATAGAATAGAATAGAAAATATTTATTCAGCTCAAAACATACATTGTTTCAAAGACAGAGAAATAATTATGATCTTTGTATCTATGAAAGTATTTTGCTTCCTGCAAAATAAATAATGGTTTTGCGTGAATTGCGTGATGGATATGGATAGTTGCAACTTATTAATAAATTCATGCCAGATGATCCAATAAGGTTGCCGGAAGGCAGGTGTGTCCATGACTATAATCGGGTGTGTATGTGCATATATAGAATGACTATGCCCCGTAATTTTTTATTTTAATTTGCTTGCATTTCATGAAACGAAATGAACCTCTGTTACCATTATTTACTACCTAGGGCCTAGGTAGTAAATAATGGTGCCTAGGTCCTAGGCACTTCATACAAGCGAACTAATTTATTTACCTACTCTGTGATCACACGCACACTCGGCGAGTGTTGAGCCCATTAAGAGGAGGCTATCTGCGTATGTCTCCGTCCCTTACTAAACTCACGGGGATAAGCGAGACAGGAGAGACGTAATTTTAGTAAAATAGATGGTTTTATGTTATTTAAAAATAAACTAAGCCTTTTTTTTTAAGTAAAAAACTATTCCCTTTCTAATGGATTTCAGAATGTATGTCAATATTTTTCGAGTTATTTGGATGGACCAAATAAGAGAAGAATGCATTCTTAAGAGTACTGTTATGCTATTACGTTGCGGGAATAGCGGTGGGTCACGATACATTTGCGGGAAGTGTGAGTCCGCCTTTACAAAGTAATAGAATTCTGTGCCTTTATCATGAATTACAATAACGAACCAAAAGAACCGAGTAAAACAATGATCCATAGACTAACTAAAATAAAGAAAGGACTAATTACTCATTATCGACGTCTTGAAATAAACAGTCTGATGAATCGGTCGACGTTTCTAAATGAACCGTTAGTTTTATAATTTACGATGAAAATAAAACAATCACTGTCTATGGTTTATGAATTGTAATAAATACAGGCCATATGTAATACTAAAGTGTGCCTACGCTTCAATTAGCATACGAAACCAGTATAATAAAAGTTTCACTTTCTGCTATAGCGAGCCCGTGAAGATATAGCTATAAGTAATAACTATGGTAGGTATATTATATTGCTTGCAAAAACATGACCTAATATTTACAAAGGACGGCGAATCCTAGATAATCCTAACTCAGTATTTAAAAAGTTGTAGACAGTAGGAGTTAATTTATCATCCCGAGATATCTTTGTTCGTCCAATATTCCAAATTATGTTTTTTCTTACAACACTACGGACGAACGGTTTCAGTATTATGAAGAGTGAAAGTATTCTTGTCTACTGTGCTATGCAATGTTATGCACAAAAATATATTTATCGCGATAATCAATGGGAACACTTTCACTAGATAGGTAGATAAAATGTTCAAAGGATTGTTATAATAACATATGAATACGAAGATTCTTAAAAGTGAGAGCTGACGACGCCGTAACTGCATCTAAGTTTGGATCGTTTCCAAATTAGTAATCTCTATAAATCATCGCCATATATGAGCTTGCCAAACACTATCATAGAATACCTTTAATTCTTAGAATATATTCTTTAAATATGACTTCTCATTTGACATGTTTCTCCTTCTAGTTTTGATTAATCGCTGGGTACATACATCATTGAAGCACATTAATGATCTTGTGTTTTTAATTACTAGCTTTTTTACACGTGTTCCCGAAAAAGTATCCTGTATGTTATTCCGGGATATGATCTACATATGTTTCATTTAAATCTGTTCAGTTCTTACAGTACTTAAATTATAACAAAAATGTAATATATAATATTAAATGCAGTAGTTAGATAGCAGAAAAGCTTGGAATCTTTCTTCACGTTTTATCTCAGATGAAATTTATAGAAGGCAAATTCAAGTACATTTTTTGGCCTCTCGAACCAATTGATCTAGATACGCTGCGCGAGTCATACATGTCTAAATAAGCAATTATCCACTAAAACGCTACGCTCGCTCCTGGCATAATGTCTAGTTTTTTTTATTGGCTGTGGTTTGAAAGTAATCGGCCATATTATTCATTAGTAAAGTAGGTATCTATAGATAGCTATTTAGTGCTGATTTTGTTAGGTACCTAGCGGTTACTTGAGCAACGAGTAACCAACCATCTCACGTCTTGATGTGAAAATACTCTTACAACTGTCACTTGGGTTTCCTGACCACACATACTCAGCTGCATATTAAATGCAAATTGTTTTGGGTCCACCATTTTTGGCTCCGATTAACCACGTTTCTATGCTGCCAGTGCGTTGCGAACTGAATTACGACGCTTTTATTTTGTGACCGTTGTTAATACTGCAATCGGTGTACCCGAAAATCACACTTATTTATATACGCAAAGGTTTCTATGTTCAGTGATTTTGGTTACTGTTAGATGAATCTCGAACGCGGAGATGCGATTTTTTATGGGTCTGTTGAACTTTTTGTTCAGTTATCTTCCGTGTCAAACTTTATATACCTAATTGGTTTTGATGAATTATAGTATTGATCTGTCCTGTGTTGACACTTTTTGTTAGCATTTTGGCGAGGAAGCCACCCTATAACTATATTTGCTAGTCTCTCATCCTGCTACATTCTTTAAACAATTTAAGGCGATAGTCCAGTGGTATTTAAGTCGAATAGAATGAGCTTGAGTTTTCGGTGAAGGAAACCATAACTGGTGACTGGATACCGCCTTCATGTTGAAAATTGGTACATTGGTATATTACAACAGCTGAACTTAAAAGGCAGTTCACTTCTAGGTTTTGTGTTTGGCCACATCAGACACAGAATAAAAAATCCTACATAAACGATGTTTTTTGTTGCAGTTGAAGCCGTCACAGTACCAGACAAGCACAAGTTCGACTCCCGCACCTTCGTGAAGCTTAAGAAACGACCACAAAGACCGAGCATACAGAGCATCGTCGAAGGTCCATCAAACCCGCCGTCCATGTCTCCACAACAGTCGCTCCAGCAGTCGGGCAACAAATACCTAACTTATAACAAATATAGCATGCCCCTAGGGCCAATAAGTCCAATGCTAAGGCTAAAAACCTTCAATGTAGATGCCAACACGGATAACAGTAATGTGATCAAAGAATATGCTATGAAAAGAAGGAGCTTGGTCCAAGATGATGATCCACAAGTAAGCCTTGAATTTTTCTATTTTATTCGCGTTTCCGATAGATCCAATTCTTTCCCTGGGTAAAAAATACCCTCAATATGCATGTATGTACCAAGTTTCACCAAAATTCGTTTAGTTATTACAGCTCGATTGAGGGACAATCGTCTACAGATACCTACATACACATTATTTTTTTAATATAATAAAATGGGATAATTATAAATTATTAGACAGATTTTCTAATAGCGATAAATATGCAGGCTCAATTTTTTATCGATGTGTTGTTAGTGAGGTAACCTACTTCTGTCCGGCCGTGACTGTGAACTTATACAATAATGAGATCATGGTCGTTTCAAATCGTCGCAAAGTTTTTAATGGAAAACGTTGACAATGCTTAAATGCAACGCTCCATTCATTGATAGTATTTAAATCTATTGGTCTGCAAAGCCTTCGCAATTACGTATTCGTTATTCGCAACGCGTTATTCCATTCATTGATTTCATGCATGTTAACAAAAAGCACACAGCATAAACGACTAGTCGATTAAGAAAATTGTATTCTACCATTGTACTTTTCGAGTTGGTAGTTAGTAACTAATTTAATTTACAATGCCTAAATCGCTGATCTATCATTTGTCAACCTACCAATTAAAAATTACTGTAACATTTAATTTATTTTGAAAAAGTTCTAAAAAAGTAAAAGTTATTCATGGCGATAGTTAATCACGAATTATTTCTATATCCACCCAAAGTAGTGAAATATATTTGAGCAATAACATTGCGTCATAGTTTAAATAATAAGTGCACTAAACAGCTGCACAAATAGAACGAGTTGGTTCAGTGTTGCCAAACTGACAAATCGAGCCGTGATCTAACTTACACCAATCTCAAGTTAATTATCTGATTGCGCTACAAGTATTTTACAAAGTTAGCGTTTTGTTACATAAAGTATTTTTTCCATTAGCCATCAAGGTCATTACTGCGATCTTGTGAACTTTATTTTATGAATATTATCATATCAGCCGAAAGACGTCCACTGTTGGACAAAGGCCTCCCCCAAGGTTCTTGAATCATTCGGGGGGATATGCCATAATCGCCACGCTTGGCGAATGAATTATGAATATTATTGTTAGTTTATTTGATAAAAATTATGATCATATCTTCACGCACGCACGGCCATTTGATCTTAAACTACCTTGGACACCAGATTCCTATTTATACTAATTTTATAATATTACATAATTTATATTTCCTAAGCATGAGTCAATACTGGTTTTACAGATATCTGTTTGGCAGACAGTTAAGTTAGAACTAGACAAACCTCTTTAGTTTGCAAATATTTCACTTCGCTACACCCACATATTGACTAACGAACTTGATACATAAAGCACAAACAAGAATGAACAGTTCTATTTGAACTACAAAATGGCGATATGCTTCAACAAATATTACAATAACTTCTTGAAGTTATTTTAGCTACAAAACTGGTACATTATGCGATAAATATTTCAAAAGTATTTAGTAATATATAAATATCACAAACAATAACGTAGGTACAATTAGCGCTATAAGTAACTATTCAATTAATTTAGTACCTTGTCATATTATACAATTTTGTTTTTATTCAAAGGCATGATTATATCAATATATATTGTAAAAGGGTACTAAAGTGACAATCTACTTTTGACGCCGAGACTGTAGGCACTTTTTCGTGGACATGCAAATCTACAAAAGAGCCTGTCAAAAGTGTGTTTAATCCAGAATTTAAAGTCATAAATTCTAAAATTCCAATAATGCTATGAAAATAAACAGTGCATTATTGAATCTTGTGACGTTACTTCGTGACGTATCATCTTTCATGGGTGCAAAAATATCTGTGATAAACATAGTTACATAAACATGCGCGTGGGGTGATCTTGAGCTGATTTGGGAGTTGATAAGTGCTGATGTGCCGTATATTATGAGAAAGCACATATTTTAGGTTTATGATATTTAAGAACTTTTTTTATGGAAGCAACTCAAAAATCACAAAATACTATTTTGTTTTTTTTTCATAGATTTTGATCGAGATTGACCTTTTAGGTATATTATTTTTTTCATGATTTTACAGTCAGTCCCTAATAAAAGCTGTTAAGTATGATAAGCCCTACATAGGTTTCCACCATCTCGACTCGAAGTATCCACCTCGTACAGCTTCGCATTCGCATAACAGTGTATATTGGCCCCGATTTTGTTATCTACAAACTAAACTAATTTGATCTCACTATCTCGTTCTAACTAAAAATCACAAGGGATGAAACGTGAATTTTATCGCCGACTTTATTGTTTATCATAACTTGACAGCTTTAAATACCTCCCATCCTAATTCTGTGATGTTTGTAAGAAAGATATTTGATTTGTTGAAAGACCCATCGAATTCGGATCCGTTTCCGAGATAAATCCATTATTAAAAGTATTAACAACTTTTTCAATACAGTAGGTCTTGTCTATCCTGAAGGTCATTGACTGCGTCAGTTACCACACTGACGCCACACTAATTACATATTCTGCCTTTATTCTACTTTCGGCCTTTTGTAGGGCTGCAGTTCAGCGGCATCAGAAATATTGCTAACGCTTTCTCGAATTTACAACAGAGCCTATATTGTATTAATATTTTTTGGTGAAAATGTAACTCTTTTAAATCAATTAATTTCATTAGCATTTCCTAATTTGACGAATACATTAATCTGCTATAAATTCGAGAAATTAAGAGCAGGTAGCCATTTAAGACCCCTGTACAGGTATTTAATAGATTTAATATTGGTAATCTACCGTTAAAGTGACTGAATTGAGATCCATATCTATGCTAATCTATATCTATCTATTCTAATAATAAAGCTGAAGAGTTTAGTTTGTTTGAACGCGCTAATCTTCGGAGTTACTGGTCCGATTTGAAAAATTATTTCACTAATAGGAAGTTATATTATCCCCGACAGTTATAAGCTACTTTTTATCCCAGAGACACGCGTGAAACCGCGGGGAACAGCTAAGCTAGTAATAAATACATTATCACGTAATAATAATGATTTTTTATGATATTATTACAGCTAGAAGATACAGACCTACCGCTTACGGACTCATCAGGGCACGTGCCATCCAAGCCGATCAACATCGACCTGTCCCAGCCGGCACATAACCTGCACAACACTTTCAATAAGTACGTATGTTATTTTTTGTAGTATTCTGAGAATTTCCGTTCACTATAGATTTCATCATGCTATTTTGTAAACTTCTCGCAACAATATTTTTTTGTATCGGACCGGCATATTCCGAGATTAGCGCGTTTGAAAATATGTACATATAAACTCTCACAAAACTGATATACTGATATATAATTGTCATACCAACGCACAGACTAAACTCCTGGTCTTGTACTCGACATACAATTTAAAGGGTGTGTGCCTTGTGAAGTTTCTAATCCACTAAGAAAGGGTGTTTCGAAAATCAACTCCTACAAGTATAAAAAAAGGGGAACTTTGTCAATAGTGATCTAAAAATGGCTTTAGATTATGCATAACAATTTTTTAAATTGTTTAGTGTGCTTTAAATTGGTAGGTTAATTAGACAATCAAAATTGCTATCTTAAATTATTTAATACCACACATATCTTCCATCCAAGATTATCATCCTTTTAGCATATTTTATCATGCTTCACTTATCATAGAAATAAAACCTTGATATCGAACATAAATTCAAATAAATTACATATCGCATTGTTTTTGTTTTCAAAATTTATAACACCTACATGTTTTTTCATAATAATGAATGAGGCTGAAAATACAATAGTTTTTAATGAGACATGAATCATGATTAATACAGGTTTTTTTGAATACAAAATCAACTAAAATCTTACAATTAAGATTTAACTATCCCGGTGGAATGACTTAGCATGTACAGTCAGCGTTAAAAGTAAGTGATCATTTTAGAACCGTGTCACACCACATTACGCAATTTAATGTTTTCATACACTCTGTCAAGAGAATGTCAGTAAATTACTGTGAGAAGGTACTAAAGTGAAAATCGCCTTTTGATGCTGACTGTACTAGACACAACATAGTCACCATATGAGAGAAAGTTCAATGTTATCAAAAAATAGCATTACTCTTGAAAGAAAGCGCTCATCTTTTTTTTAATCCCGCTGACTACAAAGGAAATTGAAGAGTGGTGGCAACTTTTACTTTCAAAATGTATAATGACTCTAAATAAAGCGTTGAAAATGTGTTTAATACTGTAGTTTGTGTGTAGCGTTCATACTTACAATTTTTTGCAATATTTATTTAAATAGTATTTTATTTTTTTATTTAATGTGTTTTAATTTAATAGTTTAATCTATCATGTACGAGTTTTACGGTTCGTTAACATAAATATATTTTTTTCTTTTTTTATTAAATATAGATTTAATCGCTTGACTCAAGTTGTAATATTATGTGTAAGATTAAATGAAGGTGCATAAGTGACTGAAGTTAATTGTAAAAAAATAATAATTGTAGGTAGCCTGATGTGAGAATAAAGTCAATCGAGCGGTATTTTGTGAGTTTTTTTGCGTAGTGTAATTTAAATCATAATATTCGGTTTCATTACATTATTGTTGTTTGGGCCGATTTTGCGTTAATTTCACTTAACTTGGTGTTACTATTTCTTAGGCTAAGAATTTATTTACCGTAATCCTCAATATCCTTTAGATTACAAAGATTATTTTCTCAATTGAGTTCTAGTGTGTTTATCCGAGGCAAAAATATATCATATTCTAATGATTTTTTCTCTCTCAAGTAACTCATTTTAGAGCATTTAGTGAAAATAAAATAGAAATAAAATCATTTTAGAGCATTTAGTGCATTTTGATCAAGACGTCTCGCCGGTAGCGAAGCAATGTAAACTTTGTGAACTTTAGCAGCAAGACAGTTTAGCACAAATAAAAAACTTCGCACAAATAAATAGTATCTGTTACAAGCTCTGCTTATACCTTGGCTTCAGTAGGACGTGTGTTAAAAATGTCCTGCGATATTTATTTTAGCTTAAATCTAGAGTAATAATAGTTTCTTTTTTCTAACAGAGGGTTATCAAACTTCCTCAACGAGCGTGGTAGTCTAAACATGTACCAGAGCGGTGAGTCACTAATGCGCATGTCTCCGCCAAGCCTCGTCTCCTCGCTCCTTATGGAAAGTTCTGGAACTTTCAACCCAGAGTCTATTGAAAGCCGCAAGTCTATGCCTTCGCAGAGGGATTCAGGTGAGACAGTAATCGTATCGTATATACATAGAGATATAACTTGGATTCAGTTTCGCCTAGTCGAATGTGATGCATAATTCGTTGTGTGTAAAATTAGCACTGGTACTAATAAATCTGACTAGGCCCTATTGTCACTTGGCGTTGTCTAATGACAACCAATGAGGTTAACGCATATTATCATCTGGTATCATCGAAGCATCGTGCAGCCCATTTTGTTGAGTTTCTCTTCACCACTTGAATACATGAAACATATTCAGCAATATTTTCATATCGGTCCCCTATATATTAATTTGTAAAAGTTAAATTATTGTATACTAAGCAGGATCGCCGTGAAATTGAGCTTTTATTTTATAGGTTTCCCAACACCAGGTCGCGACAGCAGAGACCCAATGTTGACCAGCATGACCCTCAGCATTCTTGACGAAAAAGACATGAGCACTAGCTTCCTATCCCAGACTACTTACCCAGACAACGACAGCTTAAACGACTCTCTGCCTCCAAGCTTGGTCAGCTCCGTCAACTCCTCATATATAGTATCAAACTCTTTCAAAATGCGACCAGATACAGCAGACTCTAATATCTTCAGCTCAGCAACTTTCACACATTTAGAACAATCGGAGAAGCTTCTCTCCGGCCGACCGCGATGTCAACTATACAATAACATCACGAAACGAGAATCTATGCGAAACTCTGAAAGTTATACGAAATCACGTGAAGAGGCATGTCAAATAGATAAAGTATTAAACGAGAATAGCGATAAAAATTCACTCAATTCTATAAGTATACCTAAACTTAATTCAGAAATGGGTGAAACTATAACTTTACACTACGCTAATAACAAATTTAGAAAGGATAAAGATGCTGAAAAGGAGAATTTTGAAAGAGACGATGCGTTTTTCAAAGATATGGGACTTCAGAAACCTGAGGAGTTAGAAAGGAATAGCTTAAATGTCACTTTAGGTAAGCAAGAGTTGAATGAGATAATACAGGCGCGGCAGAAACTGTCACTTGCTAGAAAAGCATTACCGACTGAGCCAGACAAACAACTGCCGAATCAAACAGACCCGTCTCCAGTGAAAACAATACAATTACCTAATCAGACTATAACAGTACCTAGACAGAGTATGGAGAATGCCTCAGAATTGCTATCGAAGCGGAGAGCTATGAATGCAAATGGTCATGACCATAGACAAGAGGAGCAGACCAGAGAGTTGCCTAAAAGATCGGCAACGTTCAAAAAGCCGTCGCCCCCCTTGACGACTGCGATGGACACCACAGTTGTGTTCTTAAAAGGAGATGATAATCAAATGATAGATATTAATTCTGCTACGTTGAACCTTATTGATGGCAGTGAAAAGACGTTGCACCAAGAGGTAGGTAAAATATGTTTTACATTTTACCTACAAGTTTTTAGCCAGTCCTTTGTAGCCTTTGTACACTGTGTTTAATACGGGTCATAAACGGTAGAATAATTTGATCAAACAGTTTTATCAATAACAATAATTATTGAGAATAAACAATATTAATAAGTTGTCTGGCATGAAGCAATATGAATTTTCGTATTTCTATTTGATCTAACAGTTGATCAAATTACTTGAACGCTGCTTGCTGCGCCTGCTGTGCCTTATGCCGGCCATCTTGTTACTTTTTATAATGAAACAATACAATGTAAAATGTACAATGTTACAGGAATGGTGTTCGCAAGAGCGCGCGATGGTGGGATCTAGCGAGAGTACGGATACGGGCACTTTCAGCTCGTCGAGCCCGCCGGACAGCGTGCCCGATACCGCTCTCCGACATGACCCTAGTGAGTACCTACTTATACCTACACCTTATTTTTTTAATCCATGAAGTGGTTAGCGGTAACCGTAGCCTATGGACGATTGCACCACCCGAAGCATCTGAGAACAATAACTTAATCTATTAAAGTGCGGCCGCTTAATAATTCTTTATATATTTGAGACCTTTCTAACAACCGGCTTACCCTGATTAAAATGTTTTTAGCATAACTTGGAGTCATATTTCCTACGAAATGTATAGATATTTTTCTTATACTAGTACCTCATTTGGTAATTGTTGATCCTTATTACATGTGTTTATTGCAACAGAATTAGCACCAATATCTCTGAAATCTATTGCAGGCTCACACATAGCTTCAACACCACTTATGTCTTTAAAGAAGGGTGTAAAAAACGACCTGTTAAATATACACAGCACAATATCACCTATATACGACATGGTGGATGACAAATCTTACACGCTGACAAAAGCACTCAGCACCAATACATCAGGGTTGGACCATAATGACTTGAACAACACAACTGTCATTAATAGCGCTACTATGGTTAAGAAATCTTCGGTAAAGAGAGATATTTTAACGGGGAAAGCTAGCCCGGAGAGGAAGATGTTTGGACCAGGCTTGCCGCAGAGGTGTTCGCCTACTAGAGTATCTCCTACCAGTGCAGGTAATTTGATTGTTAATGTGTATTTTACTCCCCCTATTTTTACAGGGTTTATCAAAAGTATTTTGCTATTTGCTTTATTTTATTAAATTATGCACAAAATAAATCTTGAAGCTGTTTTAATAATTGCTCAATCTTAACGCACCTCACAATTTTTATGTGCTTTGTTTGTTGAATATCTCTTAAAGCTGTATCAATGCACAAGTTGTAAAGAACGTCCGTTTAATCATCTGTGTTAGTTTTTTTTTTGGGAGCACGGTGGTGCATCCGCAAAGTCAACTTATTATGTAACTTTGTTCAATATTGTAGCATGTGCTAGCTCTGCCTAGTTTATTCATTAATCATTTTTCCTGAGCATCTAAGCTATCCATGCGAACAAAGATCCAAGCTAGGTTAACTGCATATCAATACTGAATAAACACTTTTCAGTATCATATGGTTCAATGGTACCACCGCAGTCCATACCGAGGAAGACAAGCTTACCAACGTCAAAACTTAGGCAATATAGTTCACATAGAGAGCTTAGCAGGATACCTGGTAAGTGCAATAATGCTTTCAATAAAAATAATAATTTGTAATGCTCGCTATAAAGTGAAATTTAACATTAGCCTAGTAAATAAATAATAGCATCATCTCAATGTAACGCTTGAGCAAAATAATGTAAATCAGTATTAGTCTAAAATATGTAGGTAACACAAAATCACCGCAATTAGATCTTCTTTTTTTCGTACAGATGAGTTTTAAAACTTTTTGCACTAAAGAATGATTTTGTTAAACAAGTTTTATATCTGACATACAAACGGCCATTGGTCTAAATTGGTATTGTGTAAATTTCGAATCCTTTTTTGTAATACTCGCTCATCTATTAACACATCTGTAATTACTATATTCAGAAACTTATATCTTGCGTATTTCCTTGATGTAGACAAGCACTAGTAAAAAGTTTGTTAATTCTACTTGTATACGTGTAATGGAGTAGAATCTATGTACTAAATTATATCGATGGTATGTACAGGCGGCAACACAGGTCCGCCCGCGCGCAGTGGGCTGGCTGGTCCGGCGGCGGGGCGGCTCATGTCGCGCCGCGCGGTATACGCATCCAACCCTGCGTTGAGTCCTACTGCGTCCGCACCACCAATTCACACTAACTCTTATACGCTAGCTGTACATCCCCAGGCAAGTTTTAATTTTTTACCCTACAGTTTATTAATTTGGGTTATTATGTGATGTGACAGTAATTACCCATTGTCGATATGGTATAATATATCAAAATCAAAACTCATTTATTCAGTTTAGGCCCTAATAAGGCACTCATGAATGTCAAAAGTTACAGTTTTACAATAGACTCTACTACCGGTTCGGAACACACTTGAACTGAGATCATTGTATTGTTTAAGTTTAGGCCTTTATGCAATGTTGTTTAACTGCTTTTTTTCTTGAAAAAAACCTTTAAAATGCTTTTGAACTTTAAAAATACATGTGTATCATCTCAGTTGTACAATTTCATTTTAGAAAGACGATCGACCTAGGCCAGTAACAGTACCACCACCGCTCGTACGGCAAGGCACTGAAACCCTCCGCAGAGAGAGGCCACAGAGCCAACTGGTGGCACCCAGAGATGTAAGTTATTTGACTAACTTGGCGGTGCTCTACCGGGCCTCCAGATATTTATTTTCAGCTTAAAATCAATAGAACATAAAATAATTGACCATCTAAAACGTCACTAATAATACGTCGATTTAATTTTTATTTCATGTGGTTATTCATTTTAATTTTGCTTATTACAGAGTGTATAAATAAAAGTAACTCGTTTTAATAATTAATCCGTATTTTTTATAATAAAATATGCGTTTAATAAGATGCATTTTTTATGCAAATAATTGTTAATCTTATTTATTTTAATAATCTAATAAAGCAACAACCACTAGTTGTTGCTTTATTAACCGACTTCAGGAGGAGGCTATCAATTCGTCGGAATCTTTTATTTTTATTACACTCTGTATTATTGATACATAATAATGATATAATGTTTTAATGCTGTGGTGTGGGTTTTGTGTAATTTCTTTATATTAAGTACTATTTAATATTTCAGTACTACAAGATTTATTTATTGCGACATTTGTGTCTAACATCATGTCATGTTTTTATGTGGCGTTGGTACATTAATTAGTGTTAGGTATAATATAGATGTATGTTTATTTAAGAACAGTATATATATATAGTATTTTATGAATTTCTTGAATTCTATACAGAACAGAATTCCTTTATTTGTACCGAAAAATTCGCGATCGAATCTATTTCGTTTCATGTCTATCTTCATATTTATAAATTTATACCATATAGTATTTTTCTCATTCAAGGGAATGGAACGTTGGATACTTTTTTTTCTATCTAATTAAGCTCACAGGCGCAAAGGGAATTGTTATTAGGTATAGGCGTAAACGAGATATACAATTTTCTATCTCGCTTACACACATACAGCTATTCCTCTGCATACATGCATGTGTCATATATTTTTTAAATTTTTGGTATGAGTAGAAAATATATACGTCCACTAAATGATTTCAACAGCTACACCCAGAAGACGTAAAGTCCATTACTGCTAAGGATATAGTACGGTTTATTAAAGCCGTAGGTCTTGGCGGTGAAATTTAACTTACATGGCGATCACAATAGATCTAATCAGGTCGTAGTGATACAAAAGACTTGAAACAGCCACTTTTTCCTTTAATCTTTTAATCTAAGTAATGTACCAAACACATATAACTAACGTACATGTAACGTAATAACGCTGTATGTGTGTGGTGTGGTAGGTACGGGGCCACGGCGGCTTGGTGACCGCTATGCGCAACCATCATATACCCGTGAGTGTTGCTTTCTGTTACCATTGCAAGGTTCAACTGCACTGATCATTTAATTGATTACTTTTGAACTCTGTTACCATCTTATATGTGTATGCCTGTCGAGGTTGCAGGTAATAGGGGATCGGACAACTTTTCACAAAGTGTTTGAAACTAATTAGAATGGTTATTAAATACCCTATAAAATAATATTTTATTTAAATAAAGGCTTTAAATATACTTAAATTACATATAAAAGTTGAATGCATAAAAATGCCGTGAAAACGCTCTCATCTGTCACCTTAGGCCGCATGACGTCATTGGTTTGGAAACAAACATCAATCAAACCAAAGAGTATGTAACCGCTACTGAATCAAACAACCAAGTGTAAGTTATCTACTGAATTTTAAAAGATTATGTGAAGTTTAATCAAGGAAAAAAATATCGTTGGTGTGCAGCACCTCGGTGTAAGAATACTTCCGTGACTGCATATAGTTTCAGAATAATTAGAAAAAATGGAAATAATCGTAGAAAACGGTAAGAATCACATACAAAAATTCACAAAATTGATGAGATTTTTTAGTTTGTATCCAAACATATGACGTAAAGCGTTGTGATTGGTGTTTCGTTCAAGGTGGCGGACTGTTAAATAATATTGCAACTTATTAATTTTATTTGTTGATTTAAAAATATAAAACATTATTATTTTACAAAAATACTCATTGAATGGTCATTTTATTTAATTAACCTTATTTCTAACTACAATTAAGATTTTTTTGTGATACCTGTCCGATCCCCTATTCTTGCATGTTACGTAACACACACAGGTCGAAGTTTTTCGACTTAAGGTGATTCCTTCGGTTGGACCGCGAAATTCAAATTTTATTACGTTTTTTGCAAATTGCTGCTCAGTTATAGGTCGTAACTTATCAACATGTTATTTGCGACAAGAATGGTAGTATATTTACTGATTAATAACAAAAGAAATCATCAACATATTCCTCTAAGATATATTAGTAACATTATCATGAAATAGTCGTATATGTCAGTAATATACCTTGGAGGAATATGTTATACGACGATTGTGAGTGTTATTGTGATTGTGTGTGTAACTGAGCTGCAATTAGAAAAAATTGAATTTCGCGCTCCAGCCGAAGGTAATATGAGATGTAACAATGTATCAGTGCACTTCGGCCTAATTTATTTAATGTTGGGTTGCAATATGAAATGGGCCAGATTAACAATTGCCGGGTAGATTTTGGACTACATTCGTCTTAGTTATCCGGTGATTGTGAATAAGGCAATATGTGTTTTTTGTTCGGTATAGGGTTTCAATACAGGCTAAAAACATATCTCGATCTTTGGACTTACAAAATTATTTTAATATAAAGTTTGAACTCTAGCATGGTTTGATGTTTTGAGGTATTGCACGTAAATAGGGAACATTAAGCAAAGCTGTGCCCAGATGGCGCCACTAGCACATACAGTAAACAAACCGCAATGGCGATATGTGAAAACTTGGGTATAATGGCATCTTACAGCCATTCAAAGTATATGATCAGAAAACACTGCTCCGGGAACGTTGCGCGAGTTTCAAGAAACTCTGTTTACTGTTTGTGCTAGTGCTGCACTCTGGTGCTAAAACATTGCAGTTATAATCCCTATTACTATGTACGAGTAATATTCAAATTCTAAAGAAATACTAGCTATATTATGATGGTTTTAGAAATTAAGGGCATTTATCCTATTTTGAAGTATGAAAACAATTTGCAGCCACCGACGACGAGGCCTTACTCGATTGCGGGCGCGTCGCAACTGCGGGTCGCCAAGCCCGCTCCGGGGCCCGTACAGAAACTCACACCAGGTAAACTAACTGTTACTATATCCAACAGGGCACCGACAAGCATGCCACATCTTTAATAGATTTCCCTTTATAGTGGACAACCGTGTAACGGCATTTAAACGCTCTTATTTCTGCGAACTTATTTTGAACATTTTATGGGGAAAAACAAAGTTAACTAGCTATCAGTGACCTCCGCTGTCAGATGGCCGACGCCCAATTGGTTTATTATTTATACGGATGATCCCTGGCGCTTCGTAAGGGGTTGTCAGGAATAGTGTGTACCAAACCGCAAGGTTGGTATCGGTAGCCATTATAAAGAAATATCTGTACCTAGTCAAAGGGGTAATTTTACTTTGCGTGACGAAGGTTTCTTACAATGCGCTTGATCATTCAGTGAAGGAAAACTATGAAGAAACCATATCATGGCGGTAGGGTAATTTGTATTACTCGTCAGATTTTCAACTTAGCGTGTGACGAAAATCTGTTTCATTAATGATTCGTATGAGCATTAAATACTTAAGAATTTCTAGGATATTTTTTTTAAAATGAGGAGCTGGCGAACTAGAGTGGACTTGAACTAGAACACACGCAGAAATATTACTTTATTATTTTATAAATTTTGATTTTTGTCAATAATTCCAGCCCCAGCGGTGGTAGAACAACCGCGGCCCGCTGCGGCCGTAGAGCCTCGCGCGTCTGGACTGCCGCGTCCTTCGCGACTTCCCGCACCCAGGCGGGCGTTAAGGTATACCTTCTCTTCCTGTACCCAATTGAGTACCATTTTACTTTCAGGATAAATGTCCCCCAACTAGAAAAATAACAATTTAATAGGTTCTTAAAGATAACAGGCGCAGATAATGAAACCTTCACGACGTCAAGAGTCGCATCTTTGAGTGATATTTTCGCTTTTGGCGTGTATCGGACCGCACCATAAAATTGATATATTCAATATTTTGGGTATTTCCCTCCAGATTCCGATCCAACTTACCACTCTGTGAAATCTTTTATTGAAGAGGAATAATTAATGTAAAATTTATGTTTTACAGACCACCGTCAGTATACTCTGTGGCGCCGCCGGCGGCAGACATGGACCACTACTGACATTTATCTTGCTGTGCCAACCTCCTGCGCCGGGGGGCCTCATAACTAACGTAAACTAAATCTATAGTTAACCTGACTGACTGATCGATGTAACCCGGTGTCTTTGACAACATTTTACAAAAAGCAACAGTGATTGTAGTATAATTTCGGCAATTTTTTTTAAAACAATTTTTTATGGCAAATAAAAGCCAAATTTATGAAATTCAATAAGTTTTATAACAAAATAAATTATAGTATTGACCAATTCGAGATATATTTTGTACAATATTATGGTTTTGTGTAATAATATTAATATTACTGTGCAAAAACTATGATTTGATAGTAAAGTTTTTAGTAAATACATTTTTTAACGTTATTTGAGATCTATTTATTTGGAGTTCACGCTTTATCATGATCATTAATGTTGACATTTTATCGTTTTCAAAAACTTTGTTTAAAATTTTAATTTTCGACATTCAAAGTTTTTTGGTGTAAAAATTTTGTAAATGTCTTTCAATGGAGGCGTGAAATTCACTTTTCAGTCAGTGAAAAGTCTTACAATTTCTAGCTCTCGACTATTATAATGAATGCTCTCTCACTCGTACATCTCATTGTCATCCATAAGCTCAAAATTTTCTGCCTGCATCATGATTTGGTACAAAGACATACAAATTAAGATATTATTCCTATATTATTAACAAATTTAGTATAATAGAAAATACGAGACGTTAACTTCGGGCTTAGTAATTTATTTCAGAGTAAGACGTTTTGCATTTTTGTTTAGAAATTGTAATCATTTAGGGACGTGTAATTTAATATTCTCGCTTTAGATGTAAAATAATTAAAATATCCTCGTCTGTATACTAACTATTGTATTATAAAGAAG
Source organism: Tethea ocularis (assembly GCA_963555595.1). Lineage (NCBI taxonomy): Eukaryota > Metazoa > Arthropoda > Insecta > Lepidoptera > Drepanidae > Tethea > Tethea ocularis. The sequence continues at coordinate 5,916,248 of OY741975.1, forward strand.
AAATATTCTGCTTACATATACTTACAACATATTGACACATATTTGTAATAAAATATAAAACAAAAATCGACATACCTAATCCTTGAACACTCGGCGATACGACCAAACGCACAAGTTCCATGTATATTATATAAATATCTTGTACATTATGTAAATTTCAGTCTTTCTGTATATTAATTTATTATATAAAAGCTGCTTTACCATCTGTTCCTTAAACCGTCACGCCTATCATTCTTACTTTATTGTTATTACATAACATATCGGATTACAACTCATAAGTAGTAATAAACTATTAATTATAACGTTTTTATATTATCTAAAAACTCAAAAAGCATATTGGCCATATTTATAAACGCTTTATCTTATACGTTGGTTTAGATTTTAAATTTTATTATTATATGTACATTTATACTTACATCGATGTTTTCCGGCCAAAATACAGTATTTGGCGGTCATATAAATTATGTCGCATAAAATCGCATATAATCCAAGCAATATGGTACCTTACTAAAGTATGGACATACTAGCCGATGAAGAACCAGTTGCTGAAATGAAGTGTCTTCCGACATTTAGAGTTAACTTTTCGGTTAAATATGAAAATAATGTTTTAGTAAATCGTGTCTTCTGTCGGTTAGTAAGTAGATAAACATGCGTATCCTTTTTACCTTCTTTTATTAACATATAGAATTAATTGTATATTTTGTGAACTGAATGTTTGTGTACAGGGACTGATTTTATAAATGTCTTGTTTATTATACAAAATTGTGTTGGAGTAAATCTAAATGTTTTGGCTATTGTTTCGTGTTCGCCGCGGCGATGTCGGATATCCGTTGGTACGTGTTATTCGATTTGTTTGGACACGTCGTGCCTTATTTAGGTAGTGTAAGGGATTTTGTTTTCATTTTCTAATAAAATTATGTATTTACACGACAGTTTTCTTATTTCTCCTTATTTTGATGTTTTCCCACAAAGATTGGAGCAACCATAGGCCAAGGTGTGGTGCAGTAGTTTATGACAACTTGTGGAAGGAAAATATATCCAAGAAGAATTCTATTCATCTCGGTGCTTGTTACTACTTGTCCTCACTATCGTATGGTAACATGGGACGGTCATTCGACTACTACCTACTCGAAGTGAGTGGCTATTAAAGAATTTTTTTACGGTAATCGTAGGTACGGATTCTATTGAGGTGAGATTCTGTTGCGTAAGGTCTAATCATCTATCACAATACTACCAAAGCCATTCGGATATGCTTACTCATTTGTAACAAACAACATAGGAATGAAGATTTTATAGGCATGCCTATGTATCTATGTAGTAAAAATTAAAATCATGACCATTGGAATTATTCTTCTCAAAAGTCCCGTTCACGCGGGACACGGGACTATTGGGACTGCAAAATCCCAGTGACGGGACTTCTGGGAGAAAAATTCCCAACAGACAGACCCGTAACGGGACAACTTCAACGGGGTATCAGGGAATACTCCCAGCGCTTTTTACAATTTAATTTTTCATATTTATATCTTTTAATCTTTTCTTTAGCGGCGACAGTAATAAATGTAAAAACAACGGTCTCGGTAGGCACTTATTACGGTTCATGAGATATAGCCCGTTCTGAGAAACGAATGGACAACGGAGGCTTGTAATAGGATTCGGCACCCTTTAGGTACGGTACCCTAAAAGTGAAAGTACAATTAATCCACCTACGCATAGCGGAAACCCTCATTATGGGATGTTTTTCAAAAATCCTGAAACATCACTCTTTGTTTTCAGTCAGATTTTTATACAAACTGTTATCCCTTGTTTTGCGCCTTTTTGGGAATCTTAATCGAAACCATGTCGAAAACCCAACAAACAGATTTTCACGACGCGCGCGACGTAACTATAAAAGTGACGTATTTTCATATATGGGGTAAAATAGGGGTGATACTATGTAGGAGTGAAACTCCCAAAAATAGATGCCTACATTTTTTAAGAAATTAGTGTGCATTTCAGGTCTCCAACCCCAGGTAGCCCCAGTGGGCTGGTTGGGCTGTGCGGAGCGTTGATGAGCGTCCATAGATCAGCTAGAATTATAAAATATTTATAGGTAGATTAGACAGCATAATCTATCATCATAATAATTTTATCTAATATAAAAGTAATTTATTTTAAATAAGTAATTAAAAATAGATAGGTACCTACTGCATAAGTAATTCTAATGCTGTAGTAAAATGTAAATCATTAATTGGCTGTGATTTAAAATAACTACCTAGTTAACTGCTCACACACTTAAGACCTCTTTTATGCTGTAGATTTTATTTATTAATACTAATGATTATTATAGTATAAACAGTCAAAATATATCAGCCATTTGAGTATGATGATATAATGCTACTTGTGCATTTTCTGTGACATAATAAAAAAGAATGGTTCTCAGCTTCCTCATCCTCCTCCCATTATTTCAAAAACTAGAGACAAGATATTTTTTAAGTACTTACGGAAAGATTATAACTCATTAACTTTTGTTCGTAATTTTATGCATTAGTTATATAAGCCAAAAGCTTACGCGTGGCTATGGTTATGTTACATAAAAATATCTCTTGCAAAAACTACCCAAACCTGAACTCCCTTCAAAGTATCTTCAAGTATGGTCTCGGACGAATGATTTTAAAGAATTCTTCTCATAAAATGATAATTATTTTATCTATTTCATCATTTCACAAAGTATTTTCATCCAAATCGTATTTCTTGCGCGAAAACTGTTTTCAATGTTGCCAATAATTAAATAAGAATCGGACCGGACGTAGCGCGACACTAGCGCCGAACTGTCACCTTGACTTTAGTTTGCGTGTGTGTGAACGAAATCGCACGTTACGTTATGTGAGTGTGCGACGTCGTGAGTGCTGTCTACGAGTAATTTTTTGCTTTTTACCTTTTTATTTTTATAAATAACCGATGTAGATGATGTGATTAGTAATGTAACAACCTCAGGTGATAAGAATTGTGATATATCCACGCAATGGCTTTCATAATAAGCAGTGTTTTCATCTACTATGTGATCCCGTGCAATAACTCGTCACTTCGGTTGTTTGTCAATGACGTCTGCGTTTAGCGCAGCAAAAAGTGGATTTTTAGTTTGATTGTGACAACTAGTGCAAACATAAATTATATAAATTGTGTTAAATAGATGAGTGTTCGTAAAATGGATGAGTGTCTTCGTTATTGGAACCTTATTTTACCAACTGGGGCCAACAGAGGTGGCTCATGAAGAAAGGGTTAGTTTACCTGTTTATGTTTACTTTATACTGTACACAATTGAGATTATAGGTAACATCTATTTATAACCAATTACGGCAGCGTCAGGAAAGTTGTGGATATCATCTCATATGAGAAGTATAGGTTATAAGTTAGAGAAGCGTTTGTTTGCTCTTGTGTTAAGTTCCACACCTAATAATTTCAATTGGTTATTATCTCATAATAAACCTTATAATTATCATAATTGCGGATACATTAGATGTTGTGTGTTGAGACTGGGATGTGTTATTTTTCTTTTGTTACTTTCTCTTAACCATGGAGTGAAGGGAGCGAAAGAGACAGGCATATGGTCGCTATCTCGTGAGGGAGTGAGAAGGCGCGCTACAAGGCGAGTTCTATTGATGTACTTTTAGGTATACATTAAAAAGTTATGTTTCCTAATAAATATAATAAGTTATTTAGGTTCCAGTGCTAATATAGTTATTAAGTATTGATAATGTTATAACATGAAGTAGATGAAAATACTTAAAATATTATTTGCTAATGGTAATAGGATAAAAAGATAAACCCTGCTTTGGATCCTATAAATTGCTAATATATTAGATATAACAGATACTTCAAAATTGGCTAAACATCATCTGTAGAGTTTTATATCTGCTTCCAAATATAAGACTAAGCTACAAAGATAAAGCTAATTTTTAGTTTTTCTTGCATATATAAATCTGATTACCCCATATACCTACATATTTTATCCTGTGATCTTGTGGTAATTAAATAAACTCAAGATAATGTTCTGCTCTCCTATTACTGTGCCAACCTGTTGAATTTTATAAAATACTGACCATACTGGTAAAGGTGGTACGTAAAGGATACACAAAGTATATAAAGAAGAATATGTATCTGTGAAAATATATTATAATTCTTGGTAGTAAACATTACAGGATTTGCAGATAATGTTCAATATGAGGAAAATAATGTTATTACAACACCATAGTAGACATAGACTTTATGTAGGTACTTACCTATTCAATAAATAATGTTCACAACTTTATTACCTTTTCTCTGTATCTGGCATACTTATTATACTCAATTAACAATAATTAAATTGAGCATAAAATAATGTTCATGTCCATAAAAAAATCTGTATTTATAAGGAAATACAAAATATTACCTGGTAATCTGAGGATTATGCTTCCTAATATTATAAAATGACTAGCTTTCTTAATCTAGTTTCACCTGCTGCAATCCCTTATTTTATCCCCTTTGGGAGTTAAACTTCCAAAAATCCTTTCATCAAATCAAAGAATAAAGAATATACTACGTACTAATCAAATAAAGATTGGAATGATGAGCCAATTTGTGAGTAAGAGCCCTGACTGCCACATAACAGAGGTTGTGAGTGTCCACTTGGGAAAAACATACAAACATGGCTGTTTGCTCTGTATAAGCTGTAAATATCAATATTTAAGATAATGTAAGTATTTAAAAGCGGTATGAGTATGTAAGTACTTGTACTATCGACAAAGTTGAAGCATGATCACCTTAAGGGTGTATTTTGCGTGCAGTGACCAGCCGCTACCTGTGTCTCACACAATATACCAGACAATGCGCTTGTCATAAAATAGTACATTGTCATTGTCAGTAAATAGTCTAAACAAAAGATTTTACAAGAGACCGTTTTATTGTCAACAATGGACAGGGCAAACTATGATTACTGGCTGCAAGCGAAAAGGTCTCAAAACTGATCATGCTTCAACTTTGTTGATGGTACATCAGTTATTTGGTTTCTATACCACAAGCTCTGATCAGTTGGAATCATGGCAATGTATAAAGAAATTAATCTGATTAATAATCAATTTCATAAAATTATTAATGGTGCAATAAGCTTAGGTCCATAGCTCATGAATAAATTCATGATGAGAAAAAGTATTTTACTTAAATAATTTATAGCTAGAAACATAAACAATGTTGGGTCTTTAATGATCTTTCATGTTACTAAATCTATACTATAAATAAAGCTAAAGAGTTTGTTTGAATATGCTAAATTATTAATCTTTGGAGTTACTAGTCTGACCTGAAAAATTATTTCTATAATAGGAAGCTACATTATCCCCAAAGATTATACTTTTTCTCTGGGAATGTGGGTGAAACTACGGGGGACAGCTAGTGTTATGATATAATATTTTTCTCTTTCTAATCAGTAAGTACTTAGGTACAGGTGCAAAATGAAATAGCAATATGTATGTAAGTATGGAAGATAGAATACAAACAAACATAGCACCCCATTTTAGTTTTCACACTACATATTTTGTTATTTGATATGAACATTTATCCAATGGAATCCTGTGAAATTGATCCACTTACTAGGTAATAAGAGCAAAAACAAGTTTTTATTATTGACCATCTGCTGTGCTCAGTAGAAACATTATAGAAATTAATTTATAATTTAATTAGTCATCAATTTACTAACCACATTGTTGCCCTCGTAGTAACATAGCATACCTACTTATACCTTTATGTGAATTTGTATCTTGTGATATTTGTACCTACATCACTGGGTGATATCAATTACCTCTCCATTTTGTATTCTTCCATTATCAGTCGAAAGACACCTGTTTATCAACCTGTTAACGATTCTTGAAAAAAAGATCATAATAGAATAAATTATCAGCACCTACCTGGTTTTAGGTATAATTGATATATTATTATGTAATAATCATGATTTAAAGTACTTACTTAAATATAAGTAATAATAATTATCATAGTTGTTGCAAAGATGCTTCTTCATCTAAGAAACATTAAAGACCTTGATTATCCAGGCTTAATACAAACAAAAAATATTAGGTATTTGACCATCGTTTTAAAAAAAAAGTAAGTAAGCTTAGGCCCTGATAAGCCACTTATGACTTCATAAACAATTGACTCTACCATGCTCGAAATACACTTAAACTAAGAACTTTAACCTATTGCATTGGGAAAAAAAATATAATTCCAGGTAAGTGGAAAAAAGGTTCATATTCTCTATTTTTTATCAAACAAAATCATTAATAAATCTAACCCAACAAATTGGAAAGCCAATTTTTCAAATTAACTCAGTTATTATCATCATGTCATTTTAAAACTGTATTAGATGTAGACTGTAAGTTTACAGACATGTTTAGAGGCATTCATTTATTATAATTAAATAGACATAATTAATCCTAATCACCTAACCAATCCTAAATAATTACCTATTATAAAATACTAGCTTTTCAATAGCAATTATTGAGATTTTCATACAAGAATATCATTATAATTTCTGACTTTGCCAGTGAATTTTCAACAAACAAGAAAGAATTAACTAGGCAAATAGGTTTAGCTATTCTGAAGTGATGGGCTTACATACATTCGGCAATTGGATTTTATTTAAACATATAAAAGTCTTTGCCACCTCTTGACACCTCAATGGCACAGCCAATAGGGTAGTTGACTGACACATCAAATCAGATACTTTATAATAAATGTCAAAACGATAGTTTATAAGGAATTTTGTATGAAATTTTACATTATGACGTCATAGTTTCACAGCATCAAATCATCTACTCTTAGTGGTTCCACTGGTAATTAAAAATCATAAAAAGCATTAAATGTACAACATATTTGATATTTCCACGTGTTTTTAGATGTTTTATGCATTGGTTAGTGTTTGGTCATTTATTTTTGACAGTGTCAACTATCCTATTGTGTTAAAAAATGGCAACTTTTTTTACCCGGAAATGCAGGCAAACAGGACAGTATAGGGGGTCTTTTATAAAAATTGCTTTGTGTTTAATAAATTGATAGATAAAATATTTGGTTATTCTGTTGAAAACATAGGCAAATATTGTTATTTAAATTAATCCACCCTTATACATATTTCATTTTTATATGTAAAATAATTTAATTGTGCGTTTTTTTTAACTAGTTAATTAATGAACAAATTCTCGGTTAAGTCTATACAGAAACTGTTCTAATTTCTAAATGAACAGCCAGATACCGCTTATCAGGATCAGCCCTTATCTAATACAAAAGACTGACTGATCTATAAATGCACAGCTCAAACCACCAAACGGATTGGGCTGAAATTTGACATACTGATAGCTATTATGACGTTGGCATCTGCTAAGAAAAGATTTTTGAAAATTCAACACCTAACCTAACCTTAAAGATAAAACAGGTAAAAATCTAACAAGTACTGAGTAAGATGCCCAAGCAAGCAATGTGTTCAATGAATATTTTTACTGCTCTCTCATGCATCCTGTAGTTTAAAAATCATTCATTGGTAATACCAATTCACATACAGTTAATATAATAAATAGTATGCAGCCAACTTATGGACATTTTTGGGCTTGCCTGTCGCCTTGACCCTTGTCAAGCACCAGTATGTCAAGGGCTAACTACTTCCTTAAGGGGACTTACCAAACTTGTTTATCCTATACTTGGTTGGTGTAAAGACCAATGCAATGATTTCCTCCTTTTATATGTTGATTTATGTTAATAACAAGAGTTAAAAAACTTGGATAGGTACTCCACCTACATATTAGAACTTTTAGTTGAGTAGTTTTTATTACATAAAGTGATCTTTCTGTAACCAAGTTAGTATAGTAAGTACAAAAATACCTCACGTCCCATACGTCAGGAGTTATTGTTGTAAAATAACAATATCTTTTATGTATACTTGGGAGATCTACTAATTAATGACTTACAAAGCTACACCCGATTAGGGCACAAATATTCTTAAAGTCATCAAATTGAAATGTATCATTTATAGGATGAATTAAGTGGGTCACAGATGCTTAGATACTTACTAAATTATGACATTAAAAAAAGATTTCCGACTATCATTAAACAGACGCTTAAAACTAAACTGGGGTAAGTTGAGAGCAACGTTTTGCAGTCGATACTCAATAATGGCGGGCAATTAAATTAATCGTAGTGGTGCGCACGCGCCGCTCTTGTAACAAGCTCGTTATCGGTGTTTTACGATTGTTCCACTCTTAAATTCCTATTCCTAAAATCGTTTTATTTAATTTCGGTACGAACAAAGTTAAGTACTTTACTTGATGAAATTAAAGAATATTGCTAACAAAGTGGTTAATTAATTAAGTAGGTAATTGATAAAAGTCACATGTTTAGACACAAAAACATTTTATTGCAAATTATAACCCCACTACAGCCTATACCTAACTAAGTATGTACATATTTTTTTAAACTATAAACAAAAGTCATTAAAAAAATTAACTTGGCCTTTAGGTATCCAATATGTCATTTATTAGGTATTGCAAGGTTAACTTACGTAATTCTAAGCGGTAATATCACAAAATATATTGTCATCATAGATTAATTACTTAATCGAGCAATTTGCTTACGAAGCGAGTATTTTAGGGTTCAACCGTAAAATCAGTAGTTCGCCATTACATAACTTGAAAACTCTCCGTCATAAAGTCATTAGTACTGTAGTAGTTACCCATGAAGTTACTGCCCATAGACAATAAGGGGAATCGGTACTCCTGTAGTTACGTAAGTAATCTCATAGTCCGGCCCGGACATCGGACCACCCGGCTTTGTTTGTTTTTGTTACAATCTGTAACAAGCTATGTCTGAGGACCTCCCACACCCCCTGCGCCCTTCACAAAAACGATGATCGAGGGGAGAATCGATCAAATCCCGGGCTCACTAAGATTGGTCCTTGTGACTGACACTCTAAATTGATCCTCTTCACAAGTTCCACCGATTTTAAAATGTTTTATTCTATTTTTAATAGACCATAAAATATAAGCGCTTGTCCTCTGAGCTGGTATTGTTTTTTGAGGTCATTGATTTATATATTTTTTAAATTTCACGGAAGCAGATAAAAATAATCATGCATATTCTCTAATTTATAGTAACAGAATACCTAATACAAATTATTTATAACTTTATTTTGTTTACTTAGTTGGTTAACGATTAATTCAAGTTCATAATCGGCTTTAGTAATCCTAACTACCGGCCTCGCTGTTAGTTACCACAGTTAATGTTTAGGCTCGAAATGTGCCGAATTTAACATGGATTAAGGCCATAACAGGAAACTTACACAGAATTATCGTAACGTACCATTGAATTTATGTTGGTCGGTTGGCGAAATCCTTTAATGTTTGTAATTAATAGCGAGTACGCTTTGTTTGTATACAGTCTCAACATCAATAAGTGTAGGTATGTCTAGAGCTTAGGGGTGGCACAGTCTAGTGTCATGAAGGTACGAATATCAGTAAAAATGGCGTTTATATTTCATATTTTAGTTGTAGTTTATTAATATTTCCTTCGTTACCTCAATGAAAAAGAGTTTATCGTATGACAGAGGGTCTAGCTCGTTTTACTCACAGTTTACTCACTATCAATCGCTTTACAATAAGATGAAAGACGCCCACATGACACTCGCTACAAAAGAACAAATATTTCTTTAACGTTATAAATACTCGCTTTAACTGAAAGGTGAGCACATTTTACCATCACAATGAGTTTCAGGATTCCATCTTTCTGCAATAAAACTGTAACAAAAACATGATAGTTAATACGATCCTTAGAATCTCTACTTTTTAAGTCAGCCAACGATTTTGGCACGACGCCCATGACACTACTTCGTTAAACGTGTAACCCAACTTATGAACTGCGATAGTTAATAAAAGTGCTTTAGCACCATTAATTATTTTTAAAATGCTGTTTATTTTCGGGATTACACATTTTGAACATTCGGTGGCGTTTTAAAAAGAGCATTTATTTTACTGTTCAAGGTTTATTTTTATTATTAGGTAGGTACCTACTAGCATTGCAATATCTTGCTAACTAACATATCATATGAATAATCAACTAAATAATTAATAATTACCCTGGTACCTAAAATGTTTTCTTTGTAATTTAGAGACTTTATAGCGTAACGGAAATCTGATTTGCCATATATTACTTAGTTTCTGGATGACAAAATTTATTTGGGTTTTATTAACTGACATCCAAAATAGGAACATGCTTTCGTATGAAACTGATTCGCGGTAAATAACAAAACTATGCATGTGAATACAAATTATTATGCTTATTATTTACGCAGATTAGTTTAAAATTTAAATGACGGTTATTGTAGTTTGCTACCGATTATTAATCTGAAGTTTACGTTCCCAAGTGTTTTCTTTAGCCACATTGCATAGTATTTCATACACTAAGATAAGTTACGTAGGATAACAAGAAAAGCTTTGAAATATTACCTTTTTTTAATAAGACTTCTTTTACGAGAGAAATGAAACATTTTTCCAAGAAAATACGCTTGTTTACGTTATTCATAAGTCATTCATGTTTATTTTTTATAAACTCTTAAGTCGATCTCGGAACCTTTTGATAGCTTCCTTCGGATGTGGTAATTCATTAATGTCTTAGCGTGGTAGTTAGGTACTAACGTACCTACCTACCACGTTGGAAGAAAACAACCATTTCAGACTAATAATAGAAAAGGAAACCAATTAATTAGGAGGCATGCCTTAAATAGCGTAAACTTACTGTTGAAACCTTTCACCTTAAGGTAAACATACACTAGATTAAAGTGCACCAATGAAAACGAAATAAAATCTCAGTTACTTTACCCTAAAATGGGGCGTCGAGAATCGAAGTCAGAGAATGATCAATCAATCCTTTAATAAGATTTTGCTTTGATAATCCTAACGTTCGTAACTCACAATATTGAATCTCCTACAGCCTGTCAGTTTCCTTGATCTGAGCATCACACGCTTTGATTGAATTTAAGAGAACGTTTCGTTTTTCATGAAGCCAACTCAGAAGAGATTATTATTATTAAAAACTTATTAAAAAAATTGTCTCACAATTTTTTTAATTATTGGCTACTTACCTTTAAAGTATATCGTGAATTTATTTCAAATTATCGCTTTCCAAGAATTCTCAAACACCACCAATTATACTAGATGGTGATTTATGTGGGTAACTACTTATCTATTTAGTTTTACTTCGTTAATTTTCACAAAATTACATCGTAATGTTTATACGTAATTGAGGAGTTAAATACTTAGTTATAACTCTATTTATTCATATCAATTGTGTATTTGTTATTATTAAAAAAAATATGTGAGGGCGGAGTTTTGTTCATTTCACAGTAAACAATATCACTATTCAGACAAATCCTAATACTATCCATGTCCTCGTTTGTTATTAGGCCTATCGCAAATAGGTCACCCAAAATAGAATTAAAGTAGAATTCTACTCATAGCCTTAGTAAATACCTACAGTATTTAACTACCTGAATACCTACATCACAGAGTTGTATTATAGTAGGTTAGGTGCTTTATATTCTGGATATAAACATTAGATTTTATGAGAAACTAACTCGTCCAACGGTGTTACCCGCGTTCCTGAGGCATCTTATGTTTTCCCGGATAAAAAGTATCCAATATGTTGTAGTCTTCTTTGATGTCAAATTTTCATCTCTATTGGTTGTACCGTTGAGGCGTCAACAGCTAACAAACAAACACTTTCGCATTTAGGTATATTAATTACTAGTTGGAACTGTACATTTGACTACATTACAGTTGATTAATTAGCGCTGCTGTTTCTGGTTATAAATTAATTTACCAGTATTGAGTCAAGAAATATAAATGAAACGCCCAACAACTAATAGCCCGCAATGTCGTAACTTGATTTGAGAATATTTTTAGCTCGCCCCGACAGATGTTGAGTAAGATATTGTATTGTATTGTTTGTACAGGAGCCCGAGTTATTATCGGCTCTACACAATTGTGTGTCAACAAATATACTTCGATTTAGTCCACTATTTTTAATTCCAAATAGTACAATCAAATCAAATCAAGAGGAGGCTATCTGTGTATGTCACCGTCCCTTACTAAACTGGCGCATGGCGGTGACAAGCGAGACAGGAGAAACGTAATTTTGGTTTTATGTTATTTAAAAAGAAACTAAGCCTTTTTTGAAAAAAGTAAGAAAACTATTCCCTTTCTAATAGATTTCAGAATGCATGTTAATATTTTTCAAGTTATTTGGATGGCCCAAATAAGAGAAGAATGCATTCTTAATTTTTAGAAGGGGCATATTTACGATTTTTTTCTGACGTTACTAATGAAAAATTCCAATTTAAAAAAAAACTATTCCCCGTCACATATTCTCTAGTTTCACATATATTTTTTCCAAATGTCTTGGAACAAAGAGTACAGAGAAAAACGCATTTTAGAATCATCATTTCACGTAAAGCATCGCCTTAATAAACATGTTGGACAAATTGAAAATTGTTTTAGCTTAACAACAAACAAGAACCTAAACTGCTGACATGTAAATTAAAATAATTACCTTACCTATTTATTTAATAACATACTTTTCAGCTTTATTATTAGTATATATATAGATTAAATGGCAAGAATTTTCAAGTTTTGTATACTTACCTACCTATTCCCGGTTATCGATGTTCAGTCAAGTGCTAAAATCCCACTTCTACACAGTGATTCTGCCGTTTTTACTTCGCGTTATCCGTATAAAATCGACTAGAAAAGGTCCATGACCTGAATTAATACTTGGTTGAAAAAATATAACCCCTAGCCCTGATCCAGGTGTTGTTAGATGTGCCAGCCCACGCCCCCTTCTTATAAACGTGTGTTGCAAGACAAGGGGGACACTGATCTACGTACAGGCATTCACCCCTCATTTGTAGGGTTGCCACAAGTTAACAAAAACACAGTAAGTACTGATCTATAATAATATAGCTCAAGAGTTTGTTTTAATCATCGCTAAGCTGGATCTACCAGTCGGCTACTTTTTATCCCGGGAACGCGAGTGAAACCGCGGGGAACAGCTTATTAAGAGTCCTACTAATATTATAAATGCGAAAGTTTATGAGTATGGATGTATGTATGGATGGATGTTTGTTATTCTTTCACGCAAAAACTACTGAACGGATTTGGATGAAATTTGGAACACATTATAGTTTATAACCTACATTAATTAACACATAGGATACTTTTTATCCCGGGAAAACATAAGATCCCTCGGGAACGCGGGTGAAACTGTGGGGCGGAATCTACTGTTATTATAAACATCTTGTTATCTGGGGGCTAAAACGGCCGCTCGAGCAATAATGCTACTGCTACTCATTTCTGGAATTTACAGCAGATTATGATGTAATTTGTCAAAATTGTAGATTAATTGATTTAAATAATTTACATTTTCACCAAAATATATTTATAACATTTGGCCCTTATGTAAATTCGAGATATGAATTGCATAGTAATATTGCTCATGTGGCCTTTTTACGGCCGCTGTTATCTAATATTATCATGTCAAGTAATTATTATCTTTACTAGATTCTTTAAGTAATAGGAAGTACTTAACATGATAGCAAGGCAGTCGCAGCCCTATTCAGTGGTGTCCCTACTAGTAACAGGGAGGTGCGATATCCATATGTATTGATGTGCTTGAGCAGTTATTTATCGTATCAATAACACTTTATTTGTGTGATACTTACTATCATCTTGATCAACTAACTAACATTAGATATTCTGATTACAAAACATTTCTAGAGCTATTTTATATTCCTACTTGTTATGATAATAAATAATTAATTAAGCTTCATAAATGCTACATAAAATATGCTGGGTTTATTAATAAGCTATCTATTTTAGATATTGTAGTAAATAAGGACGGCCAAAGTTCAAAGTTTTACTCGTTGTTATTTTTATCGCCCAAACCGCCTAAATGAGCAAGTGTTATTTACGTACTGAATCTTAACGAACCCTATTTATACTTTGTTTAGAGACGAAATTGCATTCTATATTTGGCCTACTGATTCCTCGACGCGATTCTATTGTATGTTTGTTATTTTTGTATTGAGTGAGCATTTCACTTTTGCGTTACTTGATGTGATGGGGGATATTATGGTCCCCTCGCGGCCTCGTATACTTACTCTGTGATTGAAAACTAGGCATTTGATTCTATTTCAAGTAAAACTTCGTTGATATAATGAGCGGTGTCGAAAGAAGGTCTCCATACCGTTTGATATGGTTCACTAGCCTGCGGTTAAATGGGTAGATATCATGACTCAAGTCTCTTGTTTATGTATTATTTTTCGCTCACTTATTTTACATGTTTATTTTATGTTCAGTTTTTTTTTCATTCTAAGAATTATAGTGAGACCGATGATGTATTGTACACGCTCGCCTAGAAAATGTCTTTGCACTCTTGCACTGTACGGTACGGTGATCAGGTTATGTGTTCTGTAAATAAATATAATATACAGTTATCATGTAAGGGGGCGTCCCCACTAGTCTTACTGTTAGCGGCAGACAGAGAGGAAAAATTCCCAATTTTTAAAAAAACTATTCCCCGTCACATATTCTCTAGTATAACGCATAGAAAAACGCATTTTAGAATCATCATTTCTCGTATAGCATCGCCTTAATTGGGAGACTAGTGGCGACGCGCCCTAAGTCGATAAATTAAAATACTATACATGATGTTCGAAACAACCAATATCAAATTCGACATATTTTTTCAATACTAATTACGACAAGTAAGCAATTAAAGAATTCCGTGCGCATAAACAAATATCATTAAAATATAAAATAGAGGTGTGCGCAGTAGAGATCTGCTGGCAAGTCAATTAATAAACTAACATATCCAGGCAGAAACAAAGGCTCATTCGGAAAGAAGTTCAATTATTTGCGTCTAACTAAACAGAGTCGTGTGTGGCAACTAGGCGACTTGTTGAGAATGAGTATTAGGGTCGAATATGCTTCCCACCGCTCGCCCGGCATTACCTACTTGCCCACCGGCTAAAACACATCATTGACTTACTTGGGATTACTCATAGAAGTCGCCCAACTAAGGTTTTGCGACGTACTTAATCTGGGATTAATGTACGCTAAGGGGTCCAAAATCCATGGTTTTTGTTATCAGAATAGACAACAGTTTATTTGACATCACAAGTTTTTAAAGTACACACTACAGGAAAATAATAATAACAAATGTAAAATGCTCTTATGAAATAAAATAAAAATAAAACAAACAGTTGCTCATGTGATGCCAAAAAGAACTAAAAAAAAGTTAAAAGAAAGTATCTACTAATAGTAGTTTACATCATAAATAGCCTGCACATATCCATTGCTGAATTTGCGCAATACAGGGGAAATCTTTTAGGAATCTAGAAATCTGAATTAATTGAAAGAAGACTACATAATATGTATTATGTAATATAATGTGATTCGAGCAAAACGCTGAAAATCATTTATATATTTGTTCTTATGCTTCGTTAGCAAATAAATAAGTTGGGCACTTGCTACCGCATTGTTACACTAAATTAAGTAAACAAACAACGCTGTAATGTTTGTTTACACTTTTAATCTTTTGTTGTTTGTTATTAAATTGCACGAATATTTTGCGTACTTACAGGACAATTTTGAATTGAATATTTTATGTGTTACATAAAGTTTTCAAATATTATCTGTTTTAATTGACATTGGTGCCGATTCTGTTTACAAATTAAACTAATATTAGTCACGTCACCTCTCTTTCATATATTCCTTATTGAAAAAGATAGCAACATTTTTGGTGCTGTCAGATTAGTCCATGTCATCGTAATGTATAGGTTTGAAATAAGTAATCGGACAGGACTAAAATATATTTCATCCCTTTCTTATATTGTTTGTTAGAAAGAGGTATAGTGAGATTTAATTTGTTTAGTTTGTAACCAACAGAATCAGTCATTGCTTTGGAATCTAAGGATCCTAGAAAATACATAGTGCGTAATTTTTTTTACCAAGGCACCCCTTTACATATGTGATACTATCGCACGTTTTTCACCAAACGAATATTGCTTTGCTTATTTATCGTAACAGTTCTCTGGGGGAAAGTAAAGTTATTTCCTGCTAGTGTGACTAGTGTAATTTAGACGGTGTCGTGGTACAGGGCCGTTTGAACTAGGTCACTCTCTGGGCGGACGACGACCAAGCGCAAGCAATGTAATGTTTTCTTGTTGCTTTGTATTATCTTGCTCGCTTATGGATCCGCAATACTTAGTTAGGTACTTACTTACTTACCAAGGCTATCGTAACGTTTCAGTGAAAGTAAATTCCTCGTCACGAATCGTCTTCTGCTAGGTTTACTCTCAATCCACTTTTGTCTCCGGTGTGTTAGGTTTTTCTTAGATACCGAGTAATAATACTTACTGCTTTTATTGCAAATAATAGCTTTCCTTTGAAATGTTATTCCTCAGCGAGACACGTTGCACGTGTTGCTTTATAAATAACGAAACTTTCCATTGATGTTATTGCTTGTTTTATTTCTTAGGTATTCATCCCTGCCGAATGCCATTCACTCATGTTCTAAATAATTGTTTTTATTAGCGAAAGTTTACCGAACCAAGTACTAACTTGTATTTATAGTTATCTTTAAACTTGAATTTCTACTTGGAATTAAAATCTAATTGGTACCTACTTAAATCTGCCGTACTATTACTTAATGGTGTCGATTCTGTTGTTTACGAACTAAATAAATTTAATCTCACTATATCTCTTTCTAATAGTAAATATAAGAAAGGGATGCAAGATATTTTAGTCCTGTCGTTTAATCCGATCACACATTTCAACGTGAATTTAAGCGCGATCTTTATTGGTCACGACTATTTACCCGTACATTACGACGGTATGGATTAAACTGACAGGATTAAAAATGTTCTATATTTTTTCAATAAGGTTAAAATGAAAGAGAGGTAACTTGTCTAATATTAGTTAAGTTCGTAAACAACAGAATCGGCACCATTATGTGCTTTAACCCTTATTGTTTGTTTGTTTATAGAAAAAAGGTTCTAATTAATAGGTCTCAATAGGTATAATGAGTCAATAAATCTGTTCCAGTTGCCTACATATTTATTTAAGCGGAACTTAGTTCGTATCAGAAATGATAGCTGCATAAACGCATCTTGTTTTCGCTCTTTCTCCCATTCTAGACTTTCATTGTGAACGGGGAACTTGGAAAGTATAACTTCTACGTGCATCCGATACAACTCTGCGAGGCTCGAGTCTCAGTCCTTAAGAAATCATGCTTCGTTGTTACACCTTTGCTGAAGAATTTGATGTGCTGCAAGTTGCAAGATTTAGTGAAATGTTTCCTGTTTTACAAAAGCGTGTCGCAGCTAACCATACAAGTCATATTAAATGTGAAACATTTACACAATTATCGTTCAGATGCAGTTTTATCTAGACGAAATATATCGGATACTTACTAGAATTTTACAGTACAAATTGCTCTAGTAAATAATTGAAATGTGGAATATTAAAGAAGCTGTTAACACTTTACGCCCAATAAATTGTAGGTTGGGTGGGAATAAATTATTTTCATCGCTCGTCACAGCTGATTTATCGCTGCAAGCTTGGATTAATAGTTTCAGGAAGCCGACGGCAATACCCTACGCCGCGCCGGAGACCTACCCCGTATTTTACTTGAATAGCCCTTTGACAGCATGTCTTAAAATAAACAAAGTAAAGAATTTGTCAATGCATCCGTGTTTTAAAAACATTTGACGAATGAGGGTGATTGATTAGATTTTTAAAAAAACAGTCAGATTTTTCCGGTGTTTTAAATGGAGTTACTCTTTGAACACCACATACCTAATCTTGATTTCCGTGAATGTATTCAAATATATAGTGAGATTCAATCTTAGCGTTTCTTCAACACGTTCTTATAGAATTTTGACATTGCAAAAACCTGCGCAGACACATAGTTCCACAGAGAAAGTGAAAGGTCGTGCTCCTTCCTCTGTGTCCGTGATATGTAATCCGGCTGTATTATGTACACCTATACGTAATATTTCCATGTATAAATGTGGGATCTATCAAATTCGTTCGTGTTAAACTTGCTGCGCAGCGCAGATGACATACGTAAAATGGTATTTTATTCCAATGGGGCAATTATTTAACTTTGCTGCAATCAGTTTCCATCAATTTGAAACTTTAAATAGCTATAAACTTTACAATTTCGGAAATTTTTTGTTTTGAACAATGAACATTTCAATATGGAGTTACCAAACCGCAAAAAAGCCATCAAAAAACCGCTTTATTCAAATGGTTTCAATCAAAAATTTAGTGAAACCGATTGCAACAACGTTACGCGATTTTTGTATATTACATGAAATTTTAATTAACATTTAAGCAAACAATATCCAATTCCAAATGTTATGAGAGTTCAAAACTTCAACGTTATGTTCAATAAGTGGATCTAGATACCTTGAATAGACTTTTCCGGGTCGCTGGCAGCCTTTCACGAACAACTTCTAAGATCTCAATTGAATTGAATTATTTTGATATCATATCAAACGAGCTTTTGTCAGTCGTTTCACCCACGTAACTTTGGAACAAATTCAGAATTATGATTTTGTGTTAATCAGTAGATACCTGAAGGCCTGAAAATTGCTGGCTGAGTTATCGCTGACACAGATTCAGTATAATTTTATTTACTTAAGTACAACAAATATTAAGTATGATTGAAGTTAAACCATTCTCTTCTTAATAAGTTTTTCTTAAGTAGATCAAACCGGATGGTTACAATAGTTAATCCTGTCTATTGTCAATGGTTACGATAACGAATCGATGTGATATACTTACCTATACGTAACACATAGTTATCGGACATCAGACATGGCAATAAAATTGTACTCTATCCTACTGATCTAGTTTGCCATTAGTCAGTCGGCCATGACGTATTTATTGCATGCGAAAAGTATTTTGAGAGCCGAGTAACTGGATTAAATAATATCTCGATTCATCTACGTTGGCGGGTTTATAATATGAATACCAGATTGTCCAAAGCGTTATTTTATTAAAAAAAATAACAAGTGCATAAGTAAATAGGGTTTTTTTGGAAAACCCTCAAGCAATATAAGCAAGCAAGCACCCAAATTCTATTATGGTTGGTGTTCACCGACAAGAAAACGGTGCGATAAATTATATTTGGGCGTTTACAATGACTTTCCTACGAAAATTCGTGGTAAACGCCCGATTATAATTTATCAGATTGTTTTCTAGTCGATGAACATTCAATCAAAATCAAAATTCATTTATTCAGTTTAGGCCCTAATAAGGCACTTATGAATGTCAAAAGTTACAGTTTTACAATAGACTATACTACCGGTTCGGAATACACTTGACATACATTGACCTAAGTATATCTGTCGCACGGTTTTGTAGCCAAACAATATGAAATCGAAAGAAACCCTCAAGAAGAGGTGTGTCGAATTGTATTGACTAGTAGTGATGTTTTATGATTCCACTAAGTGACTCGCTTAGAACTTATCAAGTAAAGTTAACCATGTCTTATGTTACGTAATACTATCTGTCTGCGTCATAATAGTCACGTCCACTGCTGGTCATGCCTTTTTCCAATGTTTGTGACTGACACAATTATATTGAGCAATATTGCATATTACAACAGTTTGTAGTAGGTAACCTCTGGTCTTTATTTATTACAAACGTGTACAAGCAAACAATAGATAAAATTTATTATAATAGTACGAGAGTTAGTAAACGCCAAACTTTCGGCCAATTTAAATAATTGCTAATATAATAGACCTAAACTAGTTAAAAAATATATTTTTTATCAATTACAAATAGGATGCACAGAAATATGTGGATTCGCCTCGCGGTTACGTAATATATTTTATTTAAGTAGGTAATTAGTACTTATAAAGTGACAAATTGAAAAACATCGACAAAAACTTTCGTATTTATGTTATTAGTATAATCTCTATAATATTTAATTAGATTATATTAGATTTAATTAGAGTTGCAAGCGCCCTTACAGGGTATAAGTTACAATCCTTCTTATTGTGTACTATGTATTAAGTTGTGAGATGTATGCATGAATTCAATAAATAAATGAAAATGAAATATAATAATATATTACACGTCATAACTTTTTCTATTATACTAATTATAAAGTATATTCAATAGACCTATCAGTTCTGAATCACAAACCTTTTGAACTATTTTTCGGTAGGTAAGCAATATCTAATAAACATAGTCTGTACTTCGTTAAATAATAAACTACACTTGCAAGAAAAGATTATAGTATAAATAAACATTACCAACGAAACAATGTCGAAGGACCAACAAAAAAGGCAACGTATAAATTAAATGTTATGAATAATTTAAAACTGTTTCAGTACAAGACCTTTGATATAAACTTAGGGTACGTAACATGAGATGAATTAAATTGATTTAAACGAGTCTAACTACCGGCATTTTTTTTATTGAAATCTAATTTTTAGAATCAATCTATTATTTTTTTCCTAGAATAGAGTTTCAATGGCTAGCCATTGATACCGCTTATCAATGGCTAGCCATTGAAACTCTATTCCAGCGGTAAGTAACAGAAAAAAGAAATTCTCTAAAATCATGGTTCAATGAACGCTGAATGTTACAGACAAATGTTAGAATTTGTTATATTAATATGTTACTACGTTAGAGATATTAGTTAACCTGACCCAATTTCATTGGATCTTCGGGATTAGCACAGTATTCCACTTATTCCAGATATCACTAATAGGTTAGTAAATATTTTGAAGTACGAATCTTATTCAGTAAGAATCGTAATTAATAACATTTGACCTTGTTGGTATTCATTAGGAATGTGTCATGCAAATTTATGTCCAATGTCACTCAATATCACGGACAATAATAGATTGCGTAGGTAACATTATCAATATGATAAAAACTAAGCGAATATAACATGGGCTAGTATAGTAGCCCTATATGCATAGCAATATTTACTTATAGCATTATCTTATCATATACAATTGTGTTGCTATTTAAAATTGTGGTCTCGTGGCGTTGAATATCGGAACAATTCAAAATAGTAGGTATTTACGCGAATTGTTATTATTATGCTATTTTTCCATTTAGGTATATAAACTGTTATCACCTTATCACAAATGACGTTTGTGAATAAATATTATTAAAGCATTGCAATAAGTGTTCATCTCTATATGAATGCTTGTTTTTTAATTAATTATTTTATTATTATTCTCCTCAATTACTTATAATAGATAGGTATTATTTTTGAGAACCCTTGATATAATTTTGGTTGGATTATTGTAGTGTAGGTAGGTTTAAGCCAAGGATAAAGGTTTCTAAGCGCCGCCGCCGGCAATTTATATTGTCGTGCTAGACTATAACTTCAAAAGTATTATTTTGAACACCTATAAATGTATATATTATTATGTTATTATATGCTCAGTCAGTCACACATATAAATTTCAGTATGGTCAGTAATAAAAGGCTGTATGGCTGGTTTATTTCCTCCTCTTATTGTTAAATAAATTTTAAGCAATTAGGTATTATAAAATGCGAAAGTTTGTGAGGTTGTTTGTTACTCTTTAACGTAAAAACTATTGAACGGATTAGGATGAATCTTGACACGTAAATAGATATCCTGGATTAACATATAGGCTTTTTATCCCGAGAAAACGTAAAATACATCGAGAACACGAGTGAAACCGCGGGTGGTGTAGTACTTAAATAAATCTCCGCGTAAACCGTGGAAAGGTCTTGGAAAAAAAATCAAGAAGCCTTTATGAATTTCAAGAATCACGTTTAAATAGCAATGTCAACAACTCGTCAAGGTCTGAAAGTTGGCTCCCGAATACCAGTATTGTCTCCTTACAAGACACAGCATCATATGGCATTGTATACAAAATGTCAGTCACGTAACATGCGGACCTAAAGCTGGTTGTACACAGCATAAGAAAGCTCTCTCACGCAACATTTTTTTCGCCCAAGTCAATATAAAATGCACGACGTAAAAAGTTGTTGGCAGTAAGTAGGGCATGCAACTTGATAAAAAAGTAACTTCCGCAGCGACCTGATACAGACACTTTTGAGATAAGCATGTCTTTAATTTAGTATTGTGGAAACTTTTGTTCGTTTTGATTGCTATTGTCATATATGTATGTTTGATTAATCACAGATATCACAATCCCACCTCGTTAAGTCATGTTGTGACCAAAGGTGATAAGTACACAAATCCTAGAAGGAAACTGACTCTCAAGCGTAATTGCTAAACACAGCGCTAGATTTTTATCACAGACATGCAGATACTGCAAAGTACCCTACCACCGTGGTATGAAAATCCAATTAATATGTCTAAATTGTATAAATTCCTTGCTTTGCTTTTCTGTTTTTAATTAATAGTACCTACATTTACTCTTTCAGAGAAATATTTCCTAATCTTAAATTACATTGTATAAATATTTCTGAAACAAGTCTCAAAAGTCCTTTGAAAGCGATATTACTTTCGAGCACGATTAACCACAAATACGAATTCTGAAAATTTTCCGCGCTGCGAAATCTCTGCGAACATAATGAGTAAACGCCTTAACTTGTAAAGTTATACCCTCAATGACCTTGTCTTACGGGCCGTGTTAATGAACCGCCCGTGTATTTTAACGCATATGTTAACATGCCACTTCCGAATTAGCGCCTTATTATGATGCCACTATTGCCTCGGCAAATAATTAATTTTGATCAATTACTAATAATGTTATTCAATATTATTTTAAGGGAGCAGAAGTTAATAAATGTTATTTGCTTGGATAGGTATAGCTGGAATCCACTACGGTTCATTATTTACTTCAGAGATAATGTTAAACGTCATATCCACTAGATGGCGTTAGTTGTGGCAAAGTTTGAGAACAGGCTAAATTACTGGATACTTAGGATGATTTTAACCTAACCTAACCTAACCGCTTACCATCAAGAGAAAAGAAAGAACTATTCTCCCTGTGACCTCTCCTCTCTCCTCCCTCTCTATTCTCCCTGAAATAATTATTTCACAAAATGTTTGTTTTGATAGTAGACGTACAGGTATGCACTATATGTATCATTAATTTTATTCTATGTAATTTTTAAACTAACGATCACTTTCCGTTAAGTAATACCTGATTTGAAATGTTGGTATGAATAAACTAAACAAAAATTCGCTTTTACCAAAATATGTAGGTATTATTACAGCAATCCAGCAGCCTTTCCAATTTAGGACTAACTTTTTAATGAGCTGTAACGCGGTATCTGCCTCTTAATTTGAAATTAGAACAGACTTATGAAAGGAATATTTTATCCGAGGTTTTTCCAGCGATTGAAAATTTGGATCGAGTCGGTGATCCAATACCTACGTAAATCTTTAAGATTTCTGTTGTACTGTTTCATGACTTACCTGAAAAATGCAAATTTCTCTCGAGCGAGACCTTAAATGTTAAGGTTTATGTCAGAAAAATAAATCTGCCAAGAAACTCAAAAGATTCTAAATGTACACCAACATTGCCTTCTGTCGAGCCGACTCGAACCAAACGATTCGATATCGATTTGAAAGCAATGCGTTGGACTTCACGCTCTATAGTTTGTCAAGCCACTTTTCTATGCCGATGGAGGGTTTCCCACGGTGACTTGTGCATGTATTGGTCGCAGACCCACAATTACCTCCGTGCGCCACTGCGACGTTCCGATCCACCTAGTTATTTGAAGGACTTTATAATGCATCAACGCCTCTTTCATTTAATGAAAATGGGCCGCTCATTTTCGTGTCATGAGAAATGAAAATAGTAAGGTTCTTCAATTCGATTACCTTATAAATTTTTAAAGTTTGTGTCTATTTAGGTACGTTTTAAAATGAAAAAACAAGAACAGAAACTGCTGATGCCTTTTATATTCAAGATCTGGTTCTGTTATTTAATATGGTACATAATATGTAATTTTTGCCTGCGCTTTCACTGCATGGACCAAGTGCTTTCCTTGTATCACATAATAGGGTAGTTGACTGACATATCAAATCAGTTACTTTTTAATAAATGTCAAAACGATAGTTTATATGGAATTTTGTATGAAATATTACACTATGACGTCATAGTTTCACAGCATCAAATCATTACTCTTAGTGGTTCCACTGGTAATTAAAAATCATAAAAAGCATTAAATGTACAAGATATTTGATACGTGTTTTTAGATGTTTTATGCATTGGTTAGTGTTTGGTCATTTATTTTTGACAGTGTCAACTACCCTATTACTATATCACAAAACAATGACTGTCCTAAGTACCTAATATGATGAACAAATCAAATCAGCCTACTATACTATAACGTATTCAAACCGTTCAATAATATATGACCCCTGATTCCATCATTTATATTGGACTGGATAGGAATTAATCAATCAATCAATAATATAAAGTTATTCGTGTCAACTGACCGCACAATATGACTCTGTCAAAACAAACATTTCTAAAGCCGTAGATTTGCTAGGCTTTACCTAGTTGAAAATCAACATTAACACAAAGAACGAACATAAGAAGAAGCCAATAATTTCCAATATAACCATTTAAACAATTATTCTATTGTCATTAATTTGTAATTGTTAAACAATCGTATTACTTATTTCAGAGTCGTGTGTCTGTGTGTAGCAGACTGTCCAGTTCTAACAAGCATGTAATAATGATTACTTACGTCCCGATTTCACGCCCAATCTATTAGGATAAGATAGAGTTGCTATCCAACTTGCATACTAACGCACAAGATCCTGATTAAGTATATTTAGAACAAGTCCAATGTGACGGATACATCGAATATAACCGACTCAAAATAATCGAAGTAGGAAGGTTATAAAATTTCAATTGGAGTCTTTGAATCGTCTAAGCCAAAGCTCAGCTAAATCCCTAGTGCTTAGTTATCTCAACCATAAGTAAACCATTTACATCCTCTACCGGTATTTGTTCAGCGTTGTGGGAATTTCCGGAAATCACGTCTTAGCTAATAACCGCTTTTAAAAAACTTTCCAAATTATATACTGTTTTTCTGTGGGTTTTCCCTATAAGTTGCATAGCTGTCTGGTATTTTCCCCTCGGTACAAGTCGGTTGCGAGGGTATTGGTACATCGTTGCGTGGGCGTCGGCCCCCGGTTGTCGGAAGTGACCGAGCGCATCCCGACCGGGCACATTGTGAATGCGAAATGCAAACGTGACCGGCCTGTGTGTCGCCAGCTTTATTACTGCATTTGATGGTTTTCGTATAAGTAGCTTATCTTTAAATTATTTAAACAAGAAACTTTTCATGAACATAGACAAACTTAGTAGTTATTATTGAGTGGACTTGTAGTTTGACTATTCAAATTCTTTAATATTCTGGGGAATTCTTCACACTCACACAACATTAAGTTATTTGAGTGTGGAATTCTGCAAGGTGGAGGTACTTGCTCAGTCGAGCTGCTCTTTGTGTGGAAGAACATACTCTTATACTCAAACTCTCTCAAGATAGAGCATAATCCTATCTATCGAAAAAGTTGTCGTCTACGATAGTCTTTTATTATTATGAGAGGTAGAGAATTAAAATCTGTAATAGAAGATTCTCATACCGCGATAATATAGATCTCTACATCGTAATATTGATATATGATATATCCTATATCGGTGGGGTAAATTGATAAAGCACCCAAATTGTGTTATTCTAGTGTTATATTTCCATTTCCATGAGGCGTTTGTAACAATATAGGCAATTGTAATAGATAAGGCTGATAAGAGTGCGATACGCTTCGCAACTGATGTCACGGACGAACAGACAGACAGATGAACCGCGCCCTGACCAAGGTTGCCCATTGTTCTGTGGTATATTTTTAAATAGTTTTAGAAATATATTTTTGACTTGCGACGTTCTTTGGTATTTCTTATTAATGGATGAGAGACGATCCCGGGCTTACTGAATCCTGATAGGTGTCTATGTCGAAAACGAAAGCTTATTTGGAATATGGTATTTTATACCTAGTCTCTATTGTAAGTACGTTAATAAAAGCATTAAGTACACCTAATTTACCTGTGGTATTTGAAAGAAAGAAATTTATTTTGGTCTCACAAAAACATAAGCATAATAAAAAAAAACAGATACATTTAAACAAAATAAGATGCAGTGGTCAATAACATGTAGTCTAATATGCAGTGTGAGGCCAAAAAAGGCGCCCATCTCAGCATATGCTGCAACACTAGATGCTGCAGCGCTGGTTTTCAGACGGGATATTTGATCAATAGTAAGATTGATATTGCTGGTAAATCATTATCACCTACTTACATATAAATCAATCAATCTTTGGTAAACACTGCTTCCGGAAAATATTAAAATTTTCAATAAGTACCTACTTAATCCAAACATTGATGAGTTTAAATAATCAATTACACCCAATGATTACCTTTGAGTAGGTAAGCATAAAAAATGCATTTTATGTTTACCTATTCCTAAAAGTAAGTAAATCATGCTGCTTTATAAATCCATTGTGATTTGTAGTTGGATACATTTTTTGTCGCTCGATTGTATTTAAATTCAGTTGAGTTGAGATGAAAAACAGCTGTTTTACTATTGAAATAAAAATGACGATTTATTTATCATTTAGCTATTAACCGTTAATGAATGGGACAAGAAGAAGCATTAATTAGTCACACCACTTTAATATAGTGCACTGTGTGCTTGGGTTATTCTATAACGAATAGTCGTTTATTACGTATGTAAGTTTTATATTATTACGTATGTACCTTAACCTATTTAAATAGGTAATATTTTCTTATATGACTGTATTACACAACTGGCATAACTTCAAGTTAATTTACCAAGTATGCTTTTCTTTTAATAACAAAGATAATGTATAGATATGTCATAATTCATTGGTTTTCACAATAAATTAATTGCCGTCGGCAGTCGGCCAGAAGGTTGGTTGAATGTAAATCGGCTCGTGACCTCACTCGTACAAAAACCGCGCTTGGGTTATCGCCTTTGCCCTGATTGTTTTTGTCACGTTTGACGTCACATTTTTTATAAACACAATCAAAAATGTTGATATTCATGTTTATGACTTTTTTTAACTAGTATAGCAGATGTTATGTAAATTACCTATGTGCCGTTTGCTTATTCTGTTCATTACCTACGTACTCGACCTTGATTGGGTTCGGTTTGCATATTTGATTATGTAGTTTATTATTTAGCCTAATTAGTTTTGATAAAAAATTTATACCATATACATTCATAATTTGTGTATATAAATTTTAAAATAAGATAAAAAAGGAAAAATTAAGTAATAAGAACTCTACATTTAAGTAAGTAGGTAAGGTACTTAACTATTGTAGATTTCGTAAAATGATACCATATCGAAATCAATTTGACAAGTAATAAAAAAATAACAGTTCGAAATTTGTGCAGAAATAAGCACAATTTTCTAACGCAATAATGTTGTCAAAACGTCGTCGTCATGCAACAACGCTGGAAAAGCGTGAAACAAGCTGAAAGCTATTTACCGAAGGGCGAGCAATGAGAGAAAATTTCACGTCTTCCTGAAAATTAATGAGAATGCCGCTTACGACGTTTGTGATCGCACCTCGTTTCCACAATACGGCGACGGTGGCGCACCCGCGAGATGCCTGCCCGCCGACTAATGACTTACAAACGAAATAACAAAAACATCAGCGTCTTCCTCTCGCCCATACAATTCGACCACACTCGTCTCACTCTCGCGTCATCTGGAGCGGCAACGTAGCGTTTTAACCCGGATAAATTACATCCTATTAACTTCGTTCCGGAGTTCGATTTACGCTTTAATGTCTCCGTACGTAAGGATTAAAATTGTGTAAGAACACTTATTTCCTCATAAATGTTTACCTTAGACTTTAATGCTTACACTATAAAGTCGATGTTGTATCGTTTCGGGTGTCAGTTGTGGCATTCCGGTTTCTTTAGTGATTATTAATTTGCTGTCAAATAAAGGGGCCGCTCACTTGGGCGTGCGTGTCGGCGCAAATTTCTACCATACTTCGGAATCGGTGATTATTTTTTTGTTGCCTTGACTTTGGATTCGCAGACTGACAGACATTTTAGAACGTTATTATTTCGGTCTCATATCGTAGGTGGAATGTCCGTCTGCCTTCTAATCAAGCTATGTAGATGGCGCCTCAAAGATAATGTTATTTGCTCTTTCATGGCATCGCCAAATGAGTGTTATGGAATTTTATGAACATCTTCAAACATTATTTGATAATATTAGGTGATTACCTATAAATCTCATGAATATCCATTCTCTTCTTAGACAAAATGTGTAAGAGTCCATTGTTTTGTGATAGTTCAGAATACATGGTGGAAAGTTTTAATTACCTGCTACCTGGTAGGTAGTTATTTAATCTGCAATTAAGCGTCTGTTACATGGTAGTTGCGTAAATAATAACATACAATTACATGTCATTGGTAACGTTGAAAGTGTTATTATGTTTTCATATGTCCAACTCCTAACATACCTAAGTATCATACATGTGGCCTACATATTATACTTTATTTTTCCCTGATCCAATTTGACCTCATTCTTATTCGAGTCACCGTGGCACAAACGGATTCTGGTACAGCATTTCGGATGCAATAGGATTTTTGTCTTACCCGCTCTAGACGGTTGTTTTATGTAGGATAACCGTATGTATTAAATTGGGAAAGAACATACGTTTATAAATAAATACTTTTGCTTTTTATCGACATTATTGCAAAGTCATCTTTTATCTAATCACAGAAACTCGAATTCCATATGTCCTAATTATTAGATGCAAAAAAACATAAATTATCACTAAGCAGCGGCCCCGTTGAGGATTTTTTTTATTATGTAGATTGTATTTTTTATATTTGTTGTAATTGTAATATATAAGAACTTATTTAATGTAACTTTATATGAATTGTTTAATTACCATTATGCACCAGACTTAAATATGTCTATAACAGAATAAAAAAAGATAAAAAAATATACTATATTCTAATTTAAATATGTTTACATCGATCGTCAATAGATGTCGCTACTTATCAGCTTAAAAATGTTTTGTCCATAGACCCGAGTATGGTTTGATCGGTCGGTAAACAGTAAATACTCTGATAAGGGAAGAATAACATAAAGTTAGACAATAAATTATACTTATTACCAAAAGTGGACGATATAATTTGTTAAAATAATAAATTTATGCAGTATAGGTTTGAGTAAATTTTTCACCTTTTGCACAAGATTTAATTTCTCTGTTTTAAAACTTTAATTTTCCATATTAAATAAACTCAATCGTGCTGAATAAGTGTTGAATCTGTGTTTTTGGATACCCTTTGAATGTCTCAGTTATTAATGTGGGAGGATCGCCCACTCTACCGCCGCCGTTCGCCATTGGCTCAACGGAAGATATGAAATTGCCCTTTAAAGGTGGCCATTTCTCTATAATTTTATTGCCTGTGTAATATTATTGCTTAGATTATTTAGAGTATCATAATATTTTTTTTTTTTAATAAAAACAAATACAATATGTATTTATGAAAGAAGTTAAGTCAATTTTAAAATTTTCCTCAAAATCTTAGAGCAAACCACTAATTGGACATAACTTAACAATAGGACTTTATTGTTATCTTAAAAAGTCAAAAAATTTCAAAATACACGCAACTATTTGTTTATTAAAGAAACAAAACATTTGACACACAGAAAACTGTTAAGTAATCATCCTAAAACAAAAGATACGTATACTGATATTAATTAATAATGCGGCATAAAAAGCCAATAATATTTAATCAGCTGATAATTGAATAGCTTAAAGTTGAATCGATACACCCACTGGGCGGTCAGTGCGGCCCACACCTAGTGGTTTGTTTCATTTTTATTATTACAATATTTATGAGTAAATATATCTCGTGTTTTGGGTTTCCCGGAATAAAACGTATCCTATAATGTTTTATTTCTAGATCTGCCGGGATAACATAAGATAAGAGATAATTTTAATTTACGGACCCCGAAATGCGAGCTTGGACTAGATAGGCTTTGAATATCCTTGAAAATGCGTCTAAAGAATTTAAAGATTTATTCCTCCAACTAACTTTGAATAAACCTGCATATTTATAGCTA
This sequence comes from Tethea ocularis, assembly GCA_963555595.1. Classification (NCBI taxonomy): domain Eukaryota; kingdom Metazoa; phylum Arthropoda; class Insecta; order Lepidoptera; family Drepanidae; genus Tethea; species Tethea ocularis. The sequence continues at coordinate 5,946,458 of OY741975.1, forward strand.
TCAAGTAAAAAACGAAACAAACTTTTGAACTGTAGGCTTTTTGTATACTAAGGTCTAGGTCAAGAAAGTTCCATTGAAATTCAACTGCAGGATAAACAAACTTCTCCTGTTTCTTATATTTTTGAACGGGAGTGATGTTATTTTTGGGTTTCTAAAGTTTTTATTAACGTATATTGTTGAACCAAACAATATACGAATGCGTGACAAGGCAAGGAATGTATCATGTGCATGGAGTGTAATAATTCACGTTAGTAAACGTTTACTATCGCGTTTACGAAAATTCTGTATTGGAATTTGCACAGAGCGCCTATCGCATGCACATACCTACTGCATGGAACTAGGCTTGGGTTATACCAAGCAAATTGTCGTACTAGGTATCACAGTGTCTGTAATTTAAAAATACCTGTGACAAAATCCACCTAGTATTTTTGTAGGATACGTATCGAAATGGAACTACCTAATAACTCCCAAATTATTTTTAATTGCTAACACGATATGAGCATTCATATGTTATCTACCTTAAATGTTGCTTAAATGTAGCTTCTTCATTTGCTATTAATATCGGCCAATTCTTATAGAATAATGACGTGAGAATAATTTTATTATTATAGACTGTTCTGTAAGGCCTACATTACATTGATAACTAAGTACCTAACATAAAAGCTATTAACTTAAGTATTTACAAGTAATGTGTTTTGTTTAAGTAACAACGAGCCCAGTATTTATTACAGCATGTGTATTCGATATTTTTTTATCGAATATTTTTTTAATATAAGCACCATTTACTTAATCACTATTGAAAAGGTGATTAACGTGACGACTCATAGCTCTAGTCCCCATACACCCACATACGTATGTAATAAAAACCCTTAATACTTAATTAAGTACCGTTCGTGGGTAATAATATCGGTGCAATGTATTCGAATAGTGAGTGAGCTAAAACAAAAAGGTCAAACAGGCAAGGCCGTTGGAAAGGAACTTATCGCGGCTTGGTACGAAGTGAAGACGATGAAATTGCGATAAAACGTCAGCTTTTGGTCTAAAATTACTACCGGTTTAAATTGGATTTGGGTGGTTTTTTCACTCCCCCTTACCTATTGGGAAATGTGAGCAATTTTATAATTCGGTTTTGATATTTAATATTGTTTCTTTTTTGCAGGTATGTAAATATGAAGTCATAACTGCGTCACATGGCGCCATCGATACCTGTAATACTCGTAAGTTTACGGAAAACAATATGGTTGGTATTATATCGAGCAGGTACTTAGTTTAAACCTGCCTATAGAATTCAATTTCACGCAATCTTGGTTGGCATCCGCGAGCTACATTTACCCTTATCAACTTAGCTGGTATCCAATAAAATATGAAATTCTATAACCGAAGAAGTACACAGTGCACTAGTCCGTCGGAAATTAGTCGCCGGGAGGCGGGGTGGGGGTGTTCAGATTGCAGAGCCCGTTCTCCCCTCAACCCATACTGTAGTGTCGCCCTATATGTAGGCTGGCTCGTTGAATACATACTATGCCGAGACTGAGTTTCGTGCACAAGTGCATTTACAAATTTTGAAGAAATCATGTAAAGATATCACGGAACAAAGGGTAGGAACTTGGGACAGTTTCTCTTAACTTTTTTCATTATTGTCTCTACTACGAGAGGTGTAAATCTTTCGGCAAAAATTATACGTTTATTTACACAGTTTAGTAGTTTAACCGTAATAGAGCGTTTAGGTAAAATTACTTTAACTTCCTTAACCTGCCGGTTATATGAACCCGTTTATTGGGGTCAGCCATCTCCGTGTAATAGCTCCATATACGCGGTTTTGCGGCCACTGTCTATCCCGAGATCTTTGTTTAACTTTAATTATTACATTCGAGGGTTTTTAAATTGGATTCGAAGTAAAATTAACGCTGGATGACCCTCGTAGTAAACGGTTTTCAGTCATCACAATTTATCTTCCTGACGAAAAAAAGAGAATACTAACTTACCCAATTCAATGATAAGGTTAATATCATATTTATCGGTTTTCTATTTGCAGAATTCATATAAAACGTGACGATAGGATGGTTAGAATAAAGGATATGAATAAGATTATGTTCCAGACTCGTAAGCTATGGCGTGTTTGTTTTATTAGCAAACTAACAGTCTCGTTTCATTCTCCCAGTGGGCTGACTAGGGTCCACTCGTGGAATAAAATATTATTGCGTACTATTTCTTATCTAATCATACAGACATAAAACGACTTTAGGGCATTTTCGAATCAATTTCAAAATTCTTATATGCGTTGATAACGCTCACATAATCCGACAATCGTGTCAGAACGTCACAAAATTTGATGGGTTCACATTTGCTTAGTTAAGTAAAACTTTTAAACCGACCGGCCATCGTGGTGATCCTTATATGTTATTCCAAAGTATGATCTATATTTCTATTCAAATCCGTTCAGACGTTACGGAGCTGAGTGAGCAAATTATAGAACGGATATGGATGAAACTTGGCTCATAGAGAGATCATACCCTGGAATAACATATAGGCTACCTAGTTTTTATCCCGGGAAAACATAAGATCCCTCGGGAACGCGGGTGAAACCGCGGGGCAGAAGCTAGCAAATAATATAAGTAGCAAGTAGGTTAGCAGGATTATGTTGTTTCGTTCCGATCTTTCCTATAAATCTAGCTATCTTTCAGCAGCTTTATATTGCTGTTCTGAATAAATTTTAAAATGGATGTTACGCCAGACATACTGAAACAGAAAATCTGTCACGTGTCCCGTACATAACATACAACATATAATATTATGTTTATTTGTTCACTAATTCTGTCACAAGCAGTATATTGGCTAGGGTTGTGAATTATCATAAATAATATAGTGGTGATTCCAAACTAAACGATAAGCATTTAGTATGTTTAAAAGTTGGATAAGTTTACAACTTTTCATGAGTGAAATCATATTCATTAGACATATATTATAGTTATTAGTTCACTAGATGTTCCCCGCGGTTTCACTTGCGTTCCCGGGATAAAAAGTAGCCTATTATAATCTTTGCTGATAATGTAGCTCTAGAATTTTTCGATCGGACCAGTAACTCCGGAGATTAGCGCGTTCAAACAAAAAAAATCTTCAGACCCTTATCTATACTAATAATAAAGCTGAAGAGTTTGTTTGTTTGAACGCGCCATAATCTCCAGAGTTACTGGTCCGATTCGAAAAATTATTGCACTAATAGAAAGCTACATTATCCCCGAAGGTTAAAGGCTACTTTTTATCCCGGGAACGCGAGTGGACCCGCAGGGAACAGCTAGTGAGTTATAAAAACCTTATTAAAAAATATTGCATATTTTTTTATTGAATAAAATATTTTCTTACCTGAAGAAAAAAAAACTCATAAGGTTCTGCTAATTTACAAAAAATCTGAATGGCCCCTAAGTCCAGTTCAAAAAATTACGTCAAAGCTTATAAAGACTCAGAGAGATTATATGCGGTAGGTCTTGTGGGTCATCATAAGTACAAATAAAATTTGGCAACCCTATTACATTGTCTCCCCCGGTGTGACCAACCCGCGGACCAGCGTTCACGGTGATTAACTACGTAACCTATAAACGTAGGTAAATATCGCCGCAACACGAGCCACATAATGTTTTGTGTACCTACTCTATGTCGCTAAATGGATATTTATTACTATTCAATTCCATTCGTTGTTTTTGACAGTAGTCGATATACTATTTATAGAATCAGGAACTATAAATCTGTGTGATTATGTAGGTACTTTTTTTATTGAGGTTTAATATTTAAAGCCCATTCAAATAACAATGAAGTTTAAAACCTTAACCTGTTAATTTTAATTGAGCTGATTGAAATAATCATGTAACAAAAAGAGATTAATCGTCTAAGCTTCTGATTTTTAACTGCTTTTATTTTCATTTAATAAGTAGAGCAGAATAAGAAATAGTACTAAGTACAGGTAGGTGTTACTTAAACTGGTAATGGATGATGCTAATAATTTAATTAAATATTTATTCGTAGCAAAACAGCTACGCGCGAACACCCACGTTCTTCGTCACGCTTAACATAAAAATCTATTTGCATTGACTATAAATAAATACACTTGTCTAACCGTCAGTACCAAAACATTTTTTGACAGCAAAACCACAGATTAAATAATATAATACGTAGGTGTATAGTAGAAAGAAAAGGTTAACCCAAAAAGAGCTTGGCGTATCTCACCTATGGATAGGATAAATGTTGGGTGAGTTGCCTAAATACTCGCTTTAACATAGACTTGCCAAACTAAGTCTTATTGAGGTCTGAACCGAAATAAATCGTAACATTAATCACTCAATTCAATCTCATGAACCAACACTATCTTTTACCATTAAAGACTCTAAGTCTTTAATGGTAAAAATACTTTAGGACCACATTTTCACTACGCAATCTGTAGGTAGACATCGTCGCCCACACAAACACCTACAATCGGTAATCGTCGGTCCTACGTCGGATTCGGTGATAATAGATTTAGGACCTCTATCATTTTCAGTTAAGACATTTCGAGGACTACTGTCGGTCATGCTACCTATCTTCTCAAGATTTAATATCACGTTAAGTTAAGTAGTCAATTAATCATCGTTTTCTCTTGAGAATATAATCTACAACTTGTAACTTTATTATTTCATAACTTAACAAAAAAAATGTCTATAAATTACAGACTGAAATATTATTTTTTTACTATCTCCGTCGTTATGGTTGTTTGCTCTATTGCACTCATCATTATGGTATAACTAGCTTACGCCTCGTGGTTTCACTCGTGTTCCCGGGGATAAAAAGTATCCTATATGTTATTCCAGGGTGTGATTTATCTATGTGCCATATTTCATGCAAATCCGTCCAGCAGTTTTTTCGTGAAAGAGTTACAAATCTTCACATCCTAAGAAACTTTCACATTTATAATAGTAGTAAGATAAGATTTAAATCGTACACATTTGTGTACCATGCGTTTGATTTTAATAAAATGCAAAATACAATACATAAAAATAGTTGAAATATTATTATACACATCAAATCAGCTACTTTTTAATAAATGTCAAAACGATCGTTTATATGGAATTTTGTATGAAATATAACACTATGACGTCATAGTTTCACTGCATCAAATCATCTACTCTTAGTGATACCACTGGTAATTAAAAATCATAAAATGCATTAAATGTACAAGATATTTGATACGTGTTTTTAGATGTTTTATGCATTGGTTAGTGTTTGGTAATTTATTTTTGACAGTGTCAACTACTCAATTATGATTCTATTGATTTTGACTTTCTATTATTATCTCGTTACACGTTATAGGTACCTGAGTAGTATAACATTATTATAGAAAGGTAAAGATTAGGTTATCTGCAACGATCAAGACTACAAGATTAACGCTATCAGTTTTGTAGGTTACTTACATTTATTACGTAACTAGCGACCCGCCCCGGCTTCACACGGCTTTTGTGTACTATAATATGCATATATTATACATATAAACCTTCCTCTCCTTCTAAAGATCTAAGCGAACAGACAGCGGAAGCGACTTAATTTTATACTATGTAAAGAAAAAGATAATATTTATAAATGTATTCCGGCGTGATTAAAAAAATTTATTTAAAAGTATACACAAGTCTTGGGTAAGGTTCTTGGAAAGGTTTAATTATCTCAGTTTAGAATATCTCGTCCCTCGACGACATATCTCCGTATCTGTGTAACTTTGCCCTTGTTACGGTTTCTGAGGAAACGATCAAACACGGTTGTCGACGCTATTCCTAATATGAGTGCGCCGGACGTCTCGTCTCTTTGTTTGTATGCGGATTTTCTATTTTCGTTTATATTCTACCTTTATTTATACAGAGTGATATTGGGTAAGCCGAATGGGTTTCATTGTATACCTTATACACGTAGGTATATTTAAGAGCAGTAATCGGCATATATCCCACTAACATCCTGTATATGGAAAGGTTTACCAGTCGAAAATCGGGTTATCTACATAATATGTTTGAATTTGAGCAATTTAAAACCTGATAAGTTGATCACATTGAATAGACAAAAACTGAGAAAACCAACTAAAGGAAAATCAAAGTCTGAGAGAGAATGACAAAAGGATACAGTGGAGAGACACGTAGAAAAAAAAAAACAAGAAAATAAATTTCAAATATGGCTAAAATGAAGTTAAACAAATTGAAGACTTCTTTTGGCGTAATTAGACAAGATATCAAGCTTATTAATCCATATATCCAGGCGACGCCTAGTCTGCCATTAACCGCTCAACCATAGATAAATGTTTACCCATTTATTGAGGTGCTCTCAGATTTCATTCCACGACTTGTTGCGAGCACTGACTCGGAAACTTGTTTAGTTCTTGAGAAATACGTTAGATGGTGTCGTATGTCTTATTTAACTATCCACTGTTTTATTTAGTTTCTACTTCACTATTTATTATGTAGATTTTAATCGGAATTAAGGAGAAGTAATGAACGTTTGTCGTTATGCATCGTCGTGGCCTACTTGTAACAAACCATGCTGAATATTAGAATTGCTATCTACATAGTATAAAATGAAGTCGCTACCGCTGTCTGTTCGCTTAGATCTTTTAAACTAATACTGTTTTCGGCAGTTTTCTGCAATAGATAGAGTGATTCAAGAGGAAGGTTTATATGTATAATTCATGCATATTATAGTACAGAAAAGCCGAGAAAAACGCTGCTTATAGAGCTGGACTTCTTATAAATTTTAATCAAATCCTTCCACTACAGCTTTTGCAGTTTTTCCAATACTCTGTATTTGTTATGGTGTTTTCAACCGTGACCTACATTTTTATTCAGTAGCCTTGACTTTCTGCAAACTAGTAGGTAGCAGTTACTATTAAATAATAGGGACATTGTTACGCTTCAAAACTTGCCACCACCGGATCCAGCGTAGACAAGCAACTGTCTAGGAGTTCTGTGTGACGCCCGTCGCCCGCCACACATCAATAAACGTCTAGTCTGCCGCTTGCTGCCTGCCCTAATATCGCTCGTAATCGTTTACTTCTGTCACATATATCCACAGTTTTTATTTTTGCGTTTACATTGGTCTGATTAATAGCAGATTCAGCGACTGTTTGATTTAACAAATGTAATCTTTGTTTTGCTTCTAATTCTTTAGTTATTTCTTCTAATATACATTACTAGACCTGTAATCTCACCCGCAGTCCAGGGTATGATCTATCTATGTACCAAGTTTGGTTCAAATCTGCCCAGACATATCCAGAGAAACTTGCGTATTCATGACTTAAGTAGGATTATTCTCTTCAAAGGACTAAGTTATACTACCAATTGCTTATTGACCAAGTGCACCGACCTTATTGAATGCTATTAAATTCAACAATGAAGACAATCGTTTGAAGTTAATCTTTCAACAATGATGCATGACCGTGCACTAATTTGCCTAGATCATTAGAATTAAACTATGTATGCCGAGGAATAAACAACAGCTATATTCTAATGCAAATTACTGGTAATTTCTTCCAAGTTCTGAACAGTTTAAAAGTAGAAAATCAGATTTTCGTAATTGCATCTGGAATCGCCAAAATGCGATTTAACAGATACTTAAAGGTTATTTTAATAAAAGTAAAGTGTGGTGGTAAGTATGTATTTGTGTAAATATGTATTTTTAATGGTCACATATTTTGCGAATGCGATACACTTGGTATTTCATTCGCATAGCTATGTTTAAAAAATAATAATTAACATACTAATAGTTTCAATTTATAGATTTAGCCATTTGCGAAATAAAATTTAATAGGCTCAAAGAATCTAAATGGTTAGTTAGAGAAAAATGGCTAGAAATAGAAGGTTCGAAAACGAGAACGTTAATGCTCGCAGCGTTTTAATACAATATTTATGAGGATATTAGATTTTATCTGGTTTAGCTTCAATATATTCCTTCGGTGCGATCTTAGAGAGAAGCTAGGTACAAAATTGATGAGGGTATACCTACTAGGCAGAGAATAAAAATACTCGATAGCAAAAATTTGTCGTGACTTCCATTAGGTCATACATCGATACCAAGATGTCGTCTAAAAAGGACACACGAGCAGTATTACTGGATGACTTTTCGTTCCCAAATTTACAGATTCTTGTAATTCCAATATTCTGAATAAATTAAAAAAAAAAGAAACCCCCGAAACACACGACAAGAGGTGATGATCTTCAAACGGCTGGACGGATTTTCTTGAAACATTACCGAGAACATTCTCGATTAAGATACCTTTCAAACAAAAAAAAAAATCAAAATCGGTTTACTTTACACATATACAAACTATAAACTCATAACACCCCTCTTTTTCGTTGGGGGTTAAAATTAGTCACTTCATACGATTCAGATTCTGATATCATAGGATCTGCTGTGAATGAGAGTTATGAATCTCATGTTACACTACTCACAGCCTTAAAAAAACCACTCTAAAAATAAAAATACATCCAAATAGATTTATTTCCCACAAAAAATCTTCAACTAATAGCAAAACAAGGAAAGAAGGCATCATTCAGCACGCGGCGCCTAAACAATTGGCCGTCGCTGATTGATCTCGCTTGTAAACATATACTATAGCACGACACACGGTCGAGGTGACCGGATGACGTGAAGCGTATCCGGTTCGTTCTGTCGCCTCCGCGACGTACCGTTATCCGTGCTTATGCGATCGTGTGGTGTGGATGCCGAGACGTGTATGTTGTGTGTTACTTTACTCACATTACGAGTATGTACGACAGCTATGTCATGTTCCTTGTGATTTTTTGATAAAATTTATGTCGTAGTCAGATATGAACACATTTCACTTCTTATTCAATCGTAAAGGTTGGTCTCCGTTTAGTAGCTCGCTAAAGCGATCCCTATTTTATTTACCTTAACTTATGTGCTTGTATTACTTAATGCTAATTGATAGGTATACTTAGTCAATTTCCCTTAACCTTAAAGGGTATTTGAGTAACAAAGATCAGTGCATGTTCCATCATTTTCCGATTAACCTCAGTGATGAGCTCATTTCTTACTCAGCAACATTTTTCCAGCTACTCCGTTTCATAATTTTAATCGTACCCATGTTTTGATTTTGTAGAAGCCAATTGTGTGCTGGAAATTTTTAATTGTTCTCCGAAGTAAATCACGATAAGGAATCACGCTCACGTATTGAATGCATAATGACGGATAACTTACAAGTCGTACGACTCCTAAAACGAAATAATATCAATTTATAATACATGTAAAATATAATCATAGTTAACAATTCGTCTCCGGTGTCATGAATTCACAACTTGTTTCGACATATGTTTATCATTCGATGTCTAAAGTCGGTCGTAAAGCGGTAGTGAGTATGTCTATTGTTTCACAAGCAATGTCCGTGCGCAGTCATGTATCTAGGAACTTTGTGATCAATCAGCTCATTTAATTTGGTGCACGATTCATGCACCTTCATAAACATTCATTATTTGAAATATGAACTGCGATTGCTATAATTGATGAGCTATGCTTAACATAATCGCCCTATTTGTATATTTTGTAGCAACACGATTAGTATTTAAGTTATAGCCAAGACAGAGACACGCTTATAAAAGATGCGTTATAAGAAGAAGAATGAAAGTAGCAGTAGTTATCGATCGCGTTCGTTTCGGGAACGATCTAGAAGTTGTAGAAGTACCAGGGTACCATCGAGTCATAGGAGACCCACAGTTCGCAGGTCAAGGCGGTCCTCGCCCGCGCAACTGCCGATGTCGCGCGGGTCGAGGACCACAACGCACAGGCGCCCACCGCCGCGCTTCAGGTTGGTCCCGTTACTCCTCCTGCCTCATAAACTATTTGATAAAATTTGTCTACTTTGATCTTTTATATTTATTTCTAATTAAAACTATCATGCTGTCACAGCTTTATTTCTCTGTGATTCAGTAACTCAATTTACTGATTTGGATCTCTCAAGTTTATCATAAATTGACTCGAAAAAATTCTTTGAATTGCTTAAAAGTTAAAATATTCCATAATAGTTTATGGAATGGCGTGTTCATGTGTGTGTTATTTGTTGCGTGTCCGCGTGGGAACGGAACACAGAAGCGAAGCGTTCAGCGAAGTAGCTTATCTTGAAATATCGCCGCTGACAGCACGACTCGCGACCAAACTGCCGCGCCATGGAAAATTGTTAACGTTCACAGCCATTAATTTCATTTAGTCGCCGAGTACTTTTATGACGAATTTTAATTATAAATTAATCCATACTATTCATAGAAGACGTAAAGAAAAAATATTATTAGGCAATCTCGGGAGACGTTTTACTTGCAACATTTACGTAACTTTTAGTGAGAAGGCAGCCGGTCTGCGCACAATTATAACCGGAGTCGGAATGATAATTATTAAAATGCCATGTTTAGTGGTTTGCTTTGTGCTGATTTTATGGTAATTTTGTTGGTTTATGGTTATTTCGCTGTCTATCTGGATGACATCATCACTTGCTCGAAGATGACGATGGAACATATGAATTTCAGATACAGTTATTTATTAGACAACTATTTTATAGAGTAGTGCAATTTATACAACCGTCATAGGAATTTTCGATGTCTCCATTACGGTCGACCGTCGCGTCGTGGGGATATCAGATAAGTAACAAGTCTTACGATCAATTCATTGATAACAATGATATTATTGGCATTAATTATCTGATCGTCTCTGGTGAGTGTCAGTTGATCGAAGACCTGATTAAGTACTTTACGTTATTGTAAACAGTCGTGCAACAAAGTGTTTTCGAATGCATTAAATAATGAAGTATAGGTAGTTGTTTATTGGCTGTTTTCCAATTCAGCCCTAAGCAAGAGGCGTCATGTACATTTGAAAGCGTTGCGAATGTGCAATATGTTTAATAAACCTCTTCAGAGCCGCGGCCTTCGATTATAATGATTGAACGACTTCACAATTACATACCACAATAATTATTATGTGTAAGGTAAGGTAACTGGGAATGCAATGCCCTCATACATTGATTTTATCAGGAAGCTTTATGTATTTAAATGGGCAGATGTATAGATAAGGTTTAATAAATAATGTATTATTATTTTACGAACAAATGAAGCAGGTAACTCTAGGTTTTTCCTTGTTCGCTCAAAATTCCCTGGTGATGTCACCAATGTGGCTTTACAATTAGGTTCAATATCATTACTGTATAAGGGGCTCCGAGGAGTCTATACAAGCAATGCAACCGATCTATATGATATCATACACTTCTTATAACAGTTAACAATGTGCAAATGAGGAAGGAACAAGTTATTATTGCTACATAAGAATCGTGGCATCTTTCTCATTCGTAATAGATGAAAGAGTCATACCTACAGAACCCGAAGTTAAGCTAGGCACAGAAATGATAATGGAGGAAACTATGTCGGCTTTTGTGAAAGATTAACGCATCAATACTATCTCAAAAATTAATATGCACATGAAATAGACGCATTTGGCTTTATATATCATATAATTTCGAGAGATAACATTGCTTCTAATATTTACAATTGATGATGAAAATAAATTTCTTCTAGACTTTAATATTTTCAACGATGAAATGTGTATATAAGCTATTAAATAGGTACTTGGACCGGCGGAACACAGAAGAGCAATAAATTTGACAAATGGCTCTTGTTATGGCAATAACGGCTTCAGAAGTTACTTAGCAAGTTAAAAATGTTGCTACATTTGTCGAGCGATTGTCCTGTATAATCGTGAAAAATTGTAATGAAGCAAAGCAAACAAAACAATACGCTTCACCTACAGTCAGTTTCTAGTGACAAATGAATAAATGTAAAATAGTTGGACTTGTATTTGCATTTTGATTGGAAACTAGGAATCTGTTCCTCGATTGTGCGCGTGGCGAGCCGAGCAAAAGTTGATTCACTGAAGGGACGTGGTAATAAGATGAGAATCGATAGCCTTTCTGCCTCACCAGATTGTGTTTTATACATGAACTTGTATGTGACAGATTTTGTTTTGAAACCAAGATGATTAAGAATTCATTTCGGTCCCAATGTCACATTGTTTATGTAAATGAACAGCTTATTCGACATACTATCTTATTAATTCGATTGCTCTATGATGTACAGTATCATTAGGGTTTTCTATCATATGTATATTTATTAAGCAATGTAATAATTAACATAATATTATTATTCTTCTTCAGTATAATGTATCAGTAGGGTTTCCAATTACTTCATTATCATATTCCAAATTATTATACGATGTAAGCGAGGTGCCGAGGTCAAGTATATGACAATTACTTGGACTTATTTATATTCTGGTTTATCTTATCAACGGAAATTATAATATGTACCTATAAGGTATATAGCAAACATACGCTTTACCTCAGAAGAAGCTAAGATAATGTTGCCTTTATTAAACGATAGATTACCTTGTTGGATTTCGCTAACATGAAATATAAAATACGACGATTTCGTCAGATGATGCCGACGTGCGGGTGAAAGTTTTCGGCAACATCTATTAGGTGGTAAATATAACCTATCGTAAACGTAGAATGATAGCAGTATATTATTGTTGTTATAGAGCTAGTCGATAGTGTGCGGAATCGAAAGCTGTGCAAGGTCGTCGACGGCAACCAGTCTGGCCGGGCTGGGTACCCGCTTCAACTGCTACCAGTTTGAGCAATCCACGCGCGCGCACCCGTTTGTCCAGCTGCGTCTCTCATTAATTAATTATTATGCTCACTATTGTTTTGCTTTATTCAATCCAATTTACCTAACAGTATTTCTTCAACAATTTGTATCATAACATTGTGTCAATGTTGATTAGCAAAGCGTACGTTTAGCTATTACAATTTGTTTCTGTAATGGCTGCTCAAAGAGAACGTTTCTAAAAGTAATAACATCCAAGTTATTACAGCGTGCGCTTTGATTCACCTGAAGTCTTTCCGTCGGAGGAGGCAGCAACCAATCGGTTGCGTGTACACATAAGAGTTAATTACTTCTCTCCCGAGTCGGATATGAAATTAGCGAAGTTCGCCATAAACCGTGCCGAGCGAAGTACCTATTTGCGTATTTTGCCAAGCGTGGGAGTATCGCTTTGCATGACGGTTACATGTATAGGATTGTCATATCCATTACGATACAAGTTTGATGTATTTCCAAGCTTTAAATAAGTGGCTTCAATAACAGTTCTAACGCTTTGTACAAAGCTTTAGTTGCGCAAATGTTTTTTGCTAAACGTATTATGTCTGCCTAGATAATTATCCTTACCAGTTTCAGATGTGGATAGATGACTTGCAACTACGTGCAAGTGAGTCTCTAACATGAATTACCGTTCGTCTATAAAAGTTACAGTGAAGATATGCTTTCTTATCACGATCGCAGATTTAAGTGTCGGACTTCATGTTTGTGTGGCGATGTTACGAGGAACGACTTTTGTTTGCACAGTAACTTCAGATTGTTGTCTGGCGCGGTGAAATACCTCTATCCATGCACAGATACCATGGCAAGCAAATTTAACCTGTATATTACGGTTGTTGCGGTTTATTTTAATAGCTACCTATGCGACGTCATCGTGGAGGGCATGAGAAGCACTTGGCGTTGTAGTGTACTCAATCTTACCAAATGACGAAACGCTGTCGTCTCATTACTAATAAGGTTCTTTGTCTAATATTGGTCGTGCCCAGTGCACCCCGCTCTAGCGAGCTATGCTCCCTAACCGCAGCATAGCTCGCTCGTTCTGCTAATGAGATCCTACAGGCATTCTTTCTATATCTCACTACTCCTAAGTGTTGACTATTTGCATCCCGTGCATGCTTTTTATTTTCTCCGTTGACTTTATGGCGTGCAATTTATTCGTGAATCTTATTTAATATAGGAATGTTATGATCATGACAACTTGAATAGGTATTCATAATAATTCATTCGATATGATTATTTAATAATAATTCAATTAATCAGAAAAACAGTTAAGGAGATTGAGCATAGGCTTTCTATTAAAGATTGCACACGTATGGTAGTAATGTTCAAGATCGTTTTAATGATTCGTCAGAAATTTGTTAGCCAGACATGTTATAGTTCTCCGGCATGGCAGCCGTCAAGGTCGGAGGTACGATCAACCGTACAATGAACCCCCCCTTCCGAGAAATTATATTTTTTATTTGCAAAAAGCTTTCGATACATCCGCCATAAATTGGTGGGCTCAAACGGTCTTTGCGTTGTCCGTCCGTCCTCAATTATTAGTATCCCGCCGTTTGGCTAATTCATCAAAACAAAATTACAGACCATTTGGCCGGCCGCTGAAGTAAAAAGGCGCTTAAATCGTGGAGATGATCATAAAAATTGTAAATGGCGACTTGATTGGGAGGCGACGGTAAATTAAAGGATAGTTAAACAGCGGAAGTGTTCCATAAGAACATTTTTTTGTTGTTCTCATAAACGTGATTTATTATATTGACAGATTTGCTTACTCAATCCGGCGAATGATGTCTTAGAAGAAGTTTAGAAGTAACTAGGCTTTGGGCGATTACCATGAGTATGATACGTAGGTACCTACGTAAACTTAATATAATGCTTAAAATGTTATTTCTTAAATTGCTGAAACCTTAGGGCGAAAACAATTTCCTGCGAAGCCTCAATAGTTAGTTAAAATATTCGAAGCTCAAGGTTTATACGCAAGAATATGGCTTGAATCGATCGACCCTGCTTTTACAATAATCATATAATAGAAATCATTACGGTATTTCATTACCACTGAGAAAGGAAAAACTTATTTAGTTCTCTATTTACTGAAACTACTCTACTATTTCATGAGTGAATTTTCATTATACTATTCGTGCCTAGGTATTTCAAATAAAAAACTAGATAAATGTTGATCGAGTGGGTAATAAATCGCCCATTTGCAATTCGCTATCGTGTTGATTCTTCTATCTCGATGAATAACCTTCCTCATTGGAGGAATAAAGTGTTTTGATCACAATAGTGGCAAGCTAGCTGTATGTAGATAGCTCTATTGTTAGCTAAAAAAATATCTGTTAGCTTTAAAGAGACGGTATTTATGTAAATAAAACTAATTTCAAAAACAACGTCGTGCTCAATGGTTCTTCAATATTTTTTTCTATTTCCCCAATTTTGTCTGTCTTTCAAATAGTTTTTTCTCTTCAATCTTTGAGAAATACCGACGTAATCATTCAATCGTTCATCCTTACAGTATTATACGCTTTATCTTTTACATTTTAGAGCACAGATTACGTTGTCTATATGTTCCGTTCCACGTTGTTATAGTTTTTATCGCTATTGTATAGTGCATTGAGTCGAATGTTGCTTGTATTTTTCCCAACATGTCCGTAGAGAGTTCGGGCAATTGCAAATTTACCTGCTCCAAGGAATAGCATGTCAGACAGTCAGTGGTGGTCTCCGGGTGTATTACAATTTGTGAGAATTCTATCGGTGGTGATTTATTGCACTCGTTATAATCAATTGCTGAGTCCCAATGAGTTTATTTGAATTAATTTCTAGTATTGTAAAAAGTGCTTTACAAATAAACAAGTGGTGATTAATTCTGATGTGTGATGAGAGGTTGTGAGTGTGTCGTACTCGCTCCGCTTCAATCCGCTCGTGTACAAATGATATTATCCCATTACATTACTTACCTCAGTATGGAGATTATTGTTATTATTTATATTCATAAAATTGCCCTATTGTGTTTTATCGGTTTATTTTATTCCAATTTTATTACTCATACACGGGTTTTTATAGTCAACGTATATCGTTAAATGTAAAATTATAATATAAAAATCTAGGGATGGAATATTTGTTATTGGGATTGAGTCGACCGCAACACAGGATGGCAGAATGCGGTCAAAAGTGATATGCACTGGACCATCACCTATTTCCCAGGATCGAATTGTATCGTTGATATCTGTCACATCCACGGCGGAGTGTTCTATTAACTTTGTGTAAGGGAATTGTTTATTCGAGAGCCGGGCTCGTAAGTTAGTTATGTCAATCAATATTCACGCCGCAACCCTTGTGGGGTTGCCAGTTACGTAATTTCTTTAACTTTGATACTAACAGTTGGTAGATCGACTGTCTATGCAATGTATTTAATTAAATTGACAAGCCAGTTGGCGCAGTTGGTTAAGACACTACCTGTAGCGCCGCTGGTCGTGGGTTCGATTCCCATCCAGGACAAACATTTGTGTGCATGAACATGTCTGTTTGTCCTGAGTCTGGGTGTAATTATCTATATAAGTATGTATTTAAAAAAAAAAAAAGTAGTATATGTAGTATATTAGTTATCTGGTTTCCATAGTACAAGCTCTGCTTAGTTTGGGATCAGTTAACCATATGTGAAGAATGTCACAGGATATTTATTTATTTATTATTTATTTATTAAATTGTGTTCCTACATTAATAGTAATATACACACAATAAAATAAATAATTAACCTTCGTAATTGTAGTTAGTAATGAATATGTTAATTTACCCTCAATACGAGACTAGAGATAAACCACCATACCATAAAATAATTTGCTAACTCCATAACTTATGTGAGATTTTTGACTTTTGTTTATAAGTACCTACCCCATTAATTATCCTTACTGTTAAAATATCTACACAGATTAAGCCGATCAATCGATGACTGTAATCATATTACAAGCTCATTATTAATCGGATTACGTTGCCGAGTCAGAATTAACGTGAATCTGTTTCATCGGAAATTGTTCAATTGGATGTGGTAGTCGAAAAGTGTGTAAAGTAATGTGTCGAGTGATATAAGGATGGGATGGCGCAGCAAGAGGTGGAGTCATGGAAACAATGACCTCGATGACCTTGGTGAACTGTTCGCAAAGCTATGGTAAGTGGAATATACCATTAATATACCATAGTGCGTGGCAAATGATTATTATGATATGAATTTCTAATCATGTCTTTCTTTTTGGATCATTGTTTTGTATTTATCATGATTGGTTATTAAAGTGTTATTTGTAGTAATTTGGGTTGATAAGTGTGTGGCAAATGATTTAATTGATTTGTTAATTAAAAATTTATGTTTGCGATCAAATGGTACTACAGATTCTGTTTGTTCTCTTCAATAATTCATCTGCCAATAAATTAAATAAATTTAACATTATATATAGTTATTCTGATAATAACATAACCGATATTGAATTTGTCCTTTTCAAACCTTAAGCTTTCGCAGTCGACCTTGGCGTTCGAATAGGAATCCTTATCGAGTTACAAGAGGTCATATACCTGTGATCAATTGTTGTTACATCCTTTGTTTGGCTCACCCGAAATATTCACAAAGTAGGTATACATATACGTCCAATAAATACTGATTGGTTGACCAAGCTAAAGAAAAACGATAGTATTAAAAATACAATACAATATCATAATGAACTAGACTCCATAAAACATATAATCATATAATAGCAGTAGATACCTAAGGTCATTCTGTCAACATATCAAGTCCTTTAGATTAATAGGGTAAATAATTGTAAGTATATAAAAAGGAAAAGTTATTGGATGTCTTATGCCACCAATCTAGATTTAATAACACGATAAATGGAAATCGAATGACATGAAATATGGCTTAGGTCAATTTTGGCAGTCGAGCGAGTTGTTTGTAAGTAGTGGTTTTAGCAAAGATTATACCTATATTTATGACCCAGTTCACATATACATTATGATGTTGGAGACATTTTAAATTAACAGTTTAATTTACGTTACTTCTTTTTACGTTACGTTGCTAAAATAACATACCGATCGAGAAACCTGAAAAAGGAGGCCTTTGTCAACAGTGAGACAGCCTATTAATTATTCGGTGTTTAAATTATTTAAATTTAAATTCTATCAGTTTTATTTCAGAGAAAACATTTTATACGAGTAGGTATAGTTAACTTTTACAGTGCAATTCGGTATACCAGTATTATAATGCAGTCGATAAAATAAGCCACCTGAAAGATTGCTTTCGCGTACAATCCTCTTATGGTTGGTTATATACAAAATGTAATAAATATTTTCCCCGAGGTGATCGCTTAATACATAATGGTTGAACGTATACAATCTTTTGAAGATTACCCTCCCCCGGTCCTGGGTGTATTTTAAATATTGGTTTATGTAGTTTGTTTTGTAATAAACCGACCTTGATTTATTCATTAACATTTTAGTACTTGTGATGAAGTTTGTATTAATTATTAAAATAGTATGTAAGTACCTATAGGTAAATATCTTCAGTGAGTTTTATAATTTATTAACTTGTTCGGCTAGAATTTTACTGATTCATAATGCCTCGCGTTTTCACCCGCTTTATTTTGGATTGGATTATATGTGTGATGTTATTTTAATACTCCGTGACCTTCCTCAATAAACAATAAAAGATTTTTTCCCAAGATTATTGCGTTCAAAAATACAATCTTTTTATCCCGGGAAAACATGAGATCCTCTGGAAAGCGGGTGAAACCGCGGGATGAAAATTAGTAGGAATACAAATACTTATTTTCTTTCTACCCTTTTGAATGAAAGCCGTTTGGGCTGCCATTTGTCTACGTAATGTTTTTTAATGAAGTAGGTAAACACAAATTGCTTTTCAATTATTATTGATATGTTTGTTTTTGATTGCAGGCCACACAAAATGATGCTGGAGTCGAGCCGGTGAGTTGACATTGTTATAGTATTTGCGAATGCATCCGTACGTGCGTGGCGTTGGCGTGGCATTGGCGTGGCGTGCTCGATGGTCCGGTTGGTTGTTTGTCAATTACATTACATATGACGAATAAGGTCATTAACTATTCACAAGTGTATTATTTTTTTTCACATTAAATTGTATCACTATCCTTATCTTGCGGGGAATTTAGCAGTTTATATATTCTGCGGAAAATAAGAAATTTCCCAACATGAATGTTTTTTTAATTTTTTTTTTCCTCTACGAAGTTGATATATTCGCAGAAGTGAAATAAAAATAGTAGAGATGCAGCTATGTCCCTAGTGATGCAGCGATTTTGCTGATGATACCGTTTTCTTTCGCTATAGATAGCGCTAATAGATGTGAAAAACAAATATTTATACTTATTATAATAATATCATCCCATTATCAGTCGGGGCAAAAACTTAAAAACAATGTTATTATTAATGTGAAAGCATAATGCACGCAAAAACGGCTGAACTAATCTTGATGTAAATTTGCCACATATACATCTACTAGAATATGACCTATCTATGTTGCAAGATATCATACTAGGATACTTCTAGGGTAACACACAAACATACGGTCCGTCTGATGGTAAGCGGTTACCGTAACCTATAGACGTTTGCAATACCAGGGGTATCATTTAAGGCAATTTTTTTATATCCCGTGAAAACAAAAGATACTCTATTCTATTATGTTAATGTTATTGTATATCTACTTTCTAGTATAGGTATTTATTAAAATGCAAATAATACACCATACCTACATACATAAGTACTGTATTGTTTAAATAAAACAATTGTTTCTAAAACATACTTATACATATTCCATGTTAACTTTATTGATAAGTTCAAAATAAAGCAAGACTTGTCTGTCTTATCTACAGAAAAAAAAAACTGATCTCGGTATAATGCTTGCTACATCATTAAGTAAATATACTTATAAACAAAAGAGCAAAAATAATACTAATATTATAAACGTTAAAGTTTGTATGTTTGTTGCTCTTTCACGCAAAAACTACTGAACGGATCTGGATGAAACTTGGCACATAGATAGATCATACCCTGGAATAACATATTATAGGCTACTTTTTTACCCCGGGACGGGAACACGGGTGAAACCGCGGGGGACAGCTAGTCCTAATAATATTATAAACGTAAAAGTTTGTATGTATGTTTGTTGCTCTTTCACGCAAAAACTACTGAACGGATCTGGATGAAACTTGGCACATAGATAGATCTTACCCTGAAATAACATATAGGCTACTTTTTATCCCGGAAACACGGGTGAAACCGCGGGGGACAGCTAGTATCATATATATAGATATTATATTCATCTCACGTAGGATATCATGTCTTCAAGACTTGGCCTGTGCTTTGATAAATGATCCCGGAGTTCTCTTTTTGCATTCAAAGATAAAATATCGTAAATGAAGGACTGATGTAGGGTAATGATGATAAAGACTCTCATTTGCGAGTGTTTTTTTTTTCTTTGTGACTATTCAAGCGCTCGGTAATTAGTGTCGCCTATTCACAATGTATTACGGACTATAACTACAGTGGCATCAATTACGCGAAAGTTGCAAGTTTTCTAATTTAATTATTCTACCTTGCAACATTTTTTTATTTACATGAATATGCTGTTTTTACTATTATATTATTTACTTACATATGTCACGTGTGTATTATTAAAGTGCTGTTATTAAACTAGCCGTTCCCCGCGGTTTCACTCGTGTGCCCGGGATAAAAAGTAGCTTAGCCTTCGAGGATAATGTAGCTTCCTATTAGTGAAATAATTTTTCGAATCGGACCTGTAACACCAGAGATTTGTGCGTTCAAACAAACAAACAAACTCTTCAGCTTTATTATTAGTATAGATATAGATAGTATAACTACTTTTCATACTTAAATGTACATAATGTTTGTATTCCAAGCGTTGGCACGATCCGGTCTCGTGTTTACTTACCCTTAATACTGCTATTTACTTTATAACGTATCTTTATATTTTATTACAAGTTATTATTTATTGATGAACGGTGCTCCGTATTCTTTGCAAACTTCTTATGTCAACATGCCGCCTTGATATGAATGAGTTATTGATATTATTCATTCCACCACAAACCTCTTGTCCGTGCCGTTTATTTATTCATGTTTCTTCTACAATTACTTGTTTAAAACTAAAATCAAAGCAGCGAGCATGCGTTGATTCTCAATACGTTTCGGAATTTCACCTTTACGACACGTATAATTTACAAACATGCTCATTAAGCTAAATGAACGTTTAGTGAGAAAACTGTTTATCGTACGCTATACAAACGAGATAAAATAATTACTTTATAGCGTCATAATCATGATAAACTAACTGGCACTAGCACCACATGTAGCAAGTAGCCACCGCAGTTATGTAAAGCTTCTGGACTATAAATCACCATTAGAAAGAGACAGTACGAATACTCACTCCTCGAGAAAGAGCGTGACAGCATCGGCCGAGTTACCTCTCGCAATCGCGGCCGTGAACTGTGAAAGTAAACATAGGGCATTATGGACTTTAATTTATTTACGACTCTATTCTTTTTTAGCTTTTGCTATTTAATTATATCACTCACGATGATGTGGAGTACCTGTTAATGGGTTGAATAACTCGGTGTTTGATATAAAAGTGCTGGTAATGATTATAATGCGATTGCTGAACACAAACATTCGCACGAGGAAGTTCATTGTATTTACGATAGATGGAGCTACGCGTAATGGATGTGTGATAATTCTGGTGTATCTAATTCTTTTCAGATTTTTAGTTATTTGAGTTTTAATAAAAAAATACCGATGTATTAAAATAATTACAAAATTATAGCTGAACATCTTTGTATTTTGAATTGATTAATATAATTTAAAGAATGTTCTATCATTTAAAGTAAAAGATGCGTGTTTGTAATACCCTGGCAGGCATAAAATTGTTTTTTACACCCCTATGAGGCTATGACTCGTACGTCGATGCGTGCATACACTGTGGCGTTCCAGACTTCGCGTTATCATTAAATTGTCACATAACGCCCCGCACGGTGGGAATTTATGTACGCGTCGCAAGTTTACGATCTATTTATTACACCACCTTCCAGTAAAACGAGAATCATTGTGATAGTGTCTGAGGTATGTCGAAACGAAACAGAAATACAATGGAAGCTCGCAGACCTGTCCATTCCGTTTCCACGTAAAGGCCGTTTCCACCAGAAAAAGGTGCATCTAATCAATCACGGTGACTCGCCACAGTAAGTCAAATGGTCGCTTTTTACTCCGGTTCATTTGCATAGCAGCCTGTCTCGCTCGGACTCTTTGTTTAGCCGCTACATTAGAGAAAGACGCATGTAATGTCGCAGTGACCTTAGCAACGTGCGCGTGCGTCGTCGGTACCGTTGTGGCCCGTGAGAAGGAATTTTTGTACGGCCATTCAGCTCTCGATATTGTAATCTGATTTCATAATTTATTATTATTCGTAATCAGTAGAATATTACGCTCTTTCTTTGTTTTAATTATATTATTTTTTGTTAAAAACCGACGTTTTGTAAGTTACTTACATATTTATTTCTGAATGTAGGGCAAATTATCTAAACTGTGATAATTGTCTTATATTTGCTTTTATTTTAAACCAAATACTAAGCTAACAGAATGTGAAGTCAGTACAAGTTGTTAAATATACTGGACTGATAAAAAATATTTTGAAACCACATCCACAGTACAAATATGAACATTAGAGCTTAAAAACAATATTTGCCGTTTTTCAAAAGTCAACTAAGATTTTGTTTTTATTTAATTTTTCTTCTATATTATTTTCTTTACATCATTATCTTGCAAATCGACACAATATTAATGACTCCAAAACTGTGTTGTGTCATCTCATTACATTTACCAATGAGATTCCATGTCTTTTCACACTTCAAATGAGATCATTAAAATACCTCTGTGCTAACTATAAGAAAATTATTCCGAGAGGTTGATCTAATGATATCGAAAATAGGTACTTAATTACCGAATACCACATAATGATTGCCCAGGGTTTAATTAAATAATTTGATAAAACCTATTTAGGCCTATACAAACATTAACTCGCTTATAAACGTTGTTTAACTAAGCCGTAAGTACGTAGTACTTACAACAAAACAGAAATTTCGACCTTTTTTCGACATTCTAATATGATTCTAAATTAAGAAAAGGTCAAAAATACTACTAACATGTTCACATTCCTCGAAAGCAAAAAACTTATCTTGCGTTTGCTCGATTTTTTAAGTTATAGGTATATGTAGTAGCTATATCCATATACCATACTAATATTATAAATGCAATAGTAACTTTTTGGTACAGTATGACAAATCGTTTTCGTACACTTCACTTCTGATTTACAAAACTAATAAAAATCATTCATTATCGCACCTTTCAACGTTCAACAAGATCAATTTCGCCTAAAGTAATAATAAACATGGGTAATGTTATAGGCGCTCTTTGGAAATGATCGACTACGAATTTTGCCGATGCTTCATCTAAGTTGTTTCATACTGTACTTACCTAGGCATATGTATTGTTGAGTTGGTGCACGCGAGGCGACATGTCATGTCATGTCACAACCACAACGCAAGAGCGTAAACTTTTATATCCCCAATGTATTTCATCTTTTGAATATGGAGTGGAGGACTCCTTATCCTTACTATCTACGATAATTCTGAGTCTGTAACTCTGAGTCTGTCTGTCTATCTGTTACGTTCAAATCCAACTAACAATCCGATTTAGTTTAGACTCTAGGGATGGACATTGGATATCCTGATGGAACCTGGGAGACAGAGCTAGTCCTGTTGTAATAATTAATGACGAATAGGCCGAACCCGACCTAAGGTACAGTGTTATCGCGTCTACCTTTAACTGTGTTAATATATGACAATAATAAACGGAGTCGTAAAACAAAATGTAAATTAGACGACACGATGATGGTTAGATGGAAAACAGATGAATGAAGCGATAAAAAGTTTGATTATAGTTTGTTAGTACACTGCTATATACGTCTACCTACACGCATCAAGGTGATCAACACAATGCACAGGAAAGCTACTCTTTACGTGCATTTACTATGTATTATCACAAGTATACCACTTAAAGGTCACATTAAAACAGCTATTGGTGCCGATTCTGTTGTTTACGAACTTAACTAATATTAGACAAGTCACCTCTCTTTCAAGTTAACTTTATTGAAAAAAAGACAGAACATTTTTAATGCTGTCAGTTTAATCCATACCGTCGTAATTAGGGCATGCTATCCGGATATTCGGATATCCGAATTATCCGGATATCCGGCGATTTTAATATTCGGATATTATTCGATTTACTATCCGGATAAAACGAATAAAACAAATAGTTACTTTATTAATATAGCATACTAATTTTTAATTGGATTACATCAAAATCACTCAAATATTACAACATTTTACATCGTCTTCATGTCAGCTGAAAGACGTCCACTGCTGGACAAAAGCCTCCCCTAAGGATCTCCACGATGGCCGGTCTTGCGCTGCGGTTTCCCGCGACCCTCACAAGTTCATAGGTCCATCTTGTGGGGGGCCTGCCCACGCTGAGTCTTCCGGTTCGTGGTTGCCACTAGAGAACCCTTCTGCCCCAGCGGCCGTCGGTTCTACGAGCAATGTGCCCCGCCCACTGCCACTTAAGTCTGGCAATTCTTCGGGCTATGTCGGTTACTTTGGTTCGCCTCCGAAACTCCGAGCATAGCCCTCTCCATTGCTCTTTAGGTGACCTTGAGCCTTCTGATGAGACCCATCGTAAGCGACCACGTCTCTGCTCCGTAAGTTATCACTGGCAACACACACTGGTCGAAGACTTTCGACTTGAGACACTGCGGTATTTGAGACGAGAAGATATTACGTAGCTTCTCGAACGCTGCCCAGCCGAGTTGGATTCGACGATTGACCTCTTTCTCGAATTCTCGAAGTTGGACCTACCTAGTTGGATGGTCTGTCCTAGGTAAATATAGTGGTCTACAACTTCGAGTGCAGAATTCCCAACCTTTACTTGAGTGGGTGAAACATAGACGTTCGACATGATTTTCGTCTTATCCATGTTCATTTCTAGACCTACTTGTTGAGAGACTCTGCTGAGGTCATCGAGCATTGTACTGAGGTCTTCCAAAGTCTCAGCGATGGCTACTATATCATCGGCAAATCGAAGGTGAGTGATGTACTCGCCATTGACATTGATGTCAAATCCGTTCCAGTCCAGAAGCTTGAAGACGTCTTCCAGTGCAGCGGTGAACAGTTTCGGATATATCACGTCTCCCTGTCTCACGCCTCGCTGCAATTGGATAGGTTTCGAGTTCTGGTCCTGGAGATGGACCACAATGGTGGCGTTCTCATGCAAACACTTTAACACCTCAATATACCGGTAGTCGATTTGGCACCTTTGAAGAGACGGCCCAGGTTTCAATCGAATCAAAGGCTTTCTCATAGTCGACAAGCGCTAAGCATAATGGCTGGTTATACTCCTCGGTCTTCTGTATAGCTTGTCGCCGCGTGTGTGTGTGGTCTATGGTGCTAAAGCCTTTTCGAAAACTGGCTTGTTCGAGAGGCTGGAAGTCGTCAAACCTGCGTGCAGATGGTTTGTAATGACTCTCGAGAACAACTTGTAAACATGGCTCAGCAGTGTGATGGGTCTGTAATTCTTGAAAAGGGAATTATTTCCCTTTTTAAAGAAGAGCACCACCACACCTCTGTGCCATACTTGCGGCGGCCGGCCTTTGAGTATGATGGAATTAAATAGTTTCTGAAGGGCCCTAAGGATCGGTGTACCTTCAGAAGTTCAGCTGTAATTCCATCATCATCTGGCGCCTTGTTGTTCTTGAGTTGTTTGAGAGCCATTCTAATCTCGTACAGGCTGACGTCCGGTATATCTTCAGTATAGTGTCGGGTTACCCGACATGTTTGATGTGATGATTCTGCCACCCTCAGTCTTCAGTTTCGTCAGTTAGCTCTGCCCAACAGACAGATCTCTTCCGAACGCTTTAGAGCCTTTATTCTGCTCAATGGCCTTTTTAATACTAACTGTATTAAATTGGCGTGTGTCGCGAGTTAAAGACTGAGATCTGTCTGTTGAGCATTTCGTTGGGCGTCTTGCGGGGTGACTATTGAGGGTGGATGCCGTCTCTTAATTATAAATGGTTGATGAGGCACTTAGCGAGCGTGTTTAAAAATGTTAATTAAAGACGTATTTTTAAGTTGACTGATTGATTTATCCATTTCTAAGGGGGTATCCGAATTATCCATATTATCCGGATTTATTCGGATAGTGAACTGGAAGTATCCGAAATATCCGGATAGTAAAATGAGGCGGATAATTGCATGCCCTAGTCGTAATACGGGTAAATAGTCGTGACCAATAAAGATCGCGCTTAAATTCACGTTGAAATGTGTGATCGGATTAAACTGACAGGACTAAAAATATCTTGCATCCATTTCTTATATTTAGTATTAGAAAGAGATATAGTGAGATTAAATTAATTTTAGTTCGTAAACAACAGAATCGGCACCATTATCGGTCTTATTTTTCACATTACCTACTTAGTTTACTACTTGGAAATTTTCTGTGGATGATTTACTCAAATTGTAAGTAACAGTTTCACCCGCGATCCTGTGTTGATAGGTAGCCTATTAGGCCCAATTGCACTAACGTCTTAAAGTACTAACCCATGGGTTAAATATGAGTATTTGACAGAATTCGTATAGATAGAGAATCAGTCAAAATATTTAAACCGGGGGTTTGTGTTATACGACGTTGGTGCAATTGGGCCTTGTGATAGAATTTTTGAATTTATTTATTGGTCTTCTTCGTCTATCTTTGGCTAATATGTGGTGGTAAGGCAGCCGTTCATCTCAGTGCCTAAGAATAGAACAGAAATCCCAACATACTTTCTAATTTACAACATACACGAGATAACGTCACTGTAATGAAAATGACAGTGTATAAACAATTATAATAATGGAGGATAATGTTTGTTGTAAAATATTTAGACACACCTTTCGTTTGCGTCTTCATTAATCTTTCTAGATATGAAGAGACGTGCAAGCATTTTTTTGATACTTCTTTCTCGATATTTTCCAAGTACTTTCTGTTATTTATCAGCGATCAGTTTCTTTGTTTCAATTCGTGGCTCGCCAGATAACTAAAAGTAGGGTAAAAAAGGTAATGGAAAACTTTTATCTTGAGAAAATTATTTATTGGCTAATCCTTCAGTCCAGTATTAGACGTCAGTATGACCACGACTAGGGGTTGAAAATTATGGATGACTAGCTTCCGCCCCGCGTTCGCGAGGTTTCTTATGTTTTCCCGGGATAAAAAGTAGCCTATAAGCTATTCCAGGGATTGATCTATCTATGTGCAAGTTTCATCCAAATCAGTTCAGTAGTTTTACCGTGAAAGAGTAACAAACATTCATCCATACTCACAAACATTCGCATTTATAATATTAGTAAGATATATAAATATATAAGTAGGATTAGTAGGATAGTAGGATTAATTAATTCTCGCGCATTATCGACGGATCATGAATATTTACCGACTCTTCATCAATAAATAAATAAATAAACTGTTGTAATAACTTTATTTTATATTTTAACGTTTATGTAGATAATTAATGGTTTTTGTAACTTTATGGGCTGTCATGATAAATATAAATAACTCTCAAACAAACGTTAACGAACAGTTACGGTAACAAAATTAAACATACGTAAAATAAGGATACGGAACCATGAAAGGTATACTGTCTCTCAAAATTTAGTGCAGTGCAGCTGTACTATATGAATCTTTGTATGTTCCAGTAATTAATAAAAATAAATCGACCATTTGTTATGATCGCTTATCGCTACAGTACAGTCAAGTGGTGATGTCACTATGTCTGTTTGTCTTGCGCAAATATTAGTGCATCCGCCGCGACTCGCGACGCGTGCGCATCACAATACGAGTATGCATCATGTACTAAATTAACTTGCTTCAATTCTGAGTCGTTATGTTATGAATTTCTTTGGTTTCAGATAGAATATACCTTATCAATACACCAGTTAATTCATTCAGTAGCTGTTTCCCGCTTGCTGGGGTAAAATAGCCTATATCTCTCGGGGATAATGTTCCTATTAGTGAAAAAATGTTTGGAATCGAACCAGTAACTCCGGAATAAACAACTTACAAGCTTTATCTCTTTATAATTAGACTGAAAGAAAATATGGTGTTATAAGGAAAGAGGTTCATCGAATAAACGTTTGTAGAATGTCCAAATAGTGCGCGTCGGGTCTCATAAGCAATGCAAAGAGGCTTATGGAACCCTAGATGCTTGAAGGGAAAATATGTAAGTCTATAGAGAAGTAAATGCCGTCCGATCAAAGTAATTATACTTTTCATTATTTTACATATTTCGTTAACAATATGTTGTAGTATAAGTTTCAGTAACCTACGATATCTTCTCTTAAACTTATGTTTTTATGTTTCAGTGTAGCGATAGTACCCATGTAGTTAATAAAGGAAGGAGTGAGGAAATTGGTAATACCAAATAGTCACAACTTTTAGCTTGGCATTGTATGTACCATTAGTTCTAGTTGCTATTGTTTCCATGAAAATAATAACCTCTTTAGATAAAAATTGCTAAATTAATAATACAAAGGACTAATCGCTGCGACTGCGACCCTGGTTAATTAGTAAGTAGTTTATCCCATCAAAAACATAAATGTAAAATGAGAGCCAAGTTCAATATTATGACATATGCCTTGGTTGACTTCAACGACAAAAGAAGTGAGATCTAAATGGGTGCCAAGTTCAATGGTCAGCCCTGAAATTTATTTATAACAACATAAAATATAATTTCTTCTTATAACTTAGGATAATATATTGTAGCCTAAGGTCTGACTTGGCTAGTTCTCATATACATTTTTGAGTTATGAGGGGGTCAAAAGTGGCTCCAAATGGTTCGTGTAATTATTACACACGGTGCTGCTCGCCAGTTCTGTTACTTGAACTTTAGCTTGACACGCTCCCGCGTGTCTAGACAGTGCAAACATAATATTTATAGCATTAAATCTATATCTATATTAATAATAAAGCTGAAGAGTTTGTATGTTTGTTTGTTTGAACGTGCTAGCTAATCTCCGGAGTTACTGGTCCGATTCAAAAAATCTATAGGTACTTCAGTATTTGTTCTAGGAACATCACAGCAAATTATTATCTATACTAATAATAAAGCTGAAGATTTTGTTTGTTTGAACGCGCTAATCACCGGAGTTACTGGTCCTATTCCAAAAAAATATCCCCGAGGATATATGCCACTTATTATCCCGGGAACGCGAGTGAAGCCGCGGGGGACAGCTAGTAGTAAATATAGTTCAACTATTGCATGATTAAAATACCATAAAGAAAATACAAAGATTCAGCAAATTCAAGGCTAGGTACTTCAAATATAAATTCTTTAGCATTATGAAACTAAACTTTCATTTTATAACAGTACCTAGTTATGTAAACTGAAATCATTTATTTAGTTAAATCCTGCTGCGGGTGAATTTTGTATTTCTACTTTGGAATTCTACAAAAGTTTCTTGTTGCTTGTTTTATTTTATTTTTGAAGTAGTGAGTGATGTTCGTTCTATAACATAATGCGTGTTTATATTTACGTGAGCTTTTATTAAATTCTTCTTTGTTTTATCATTTTCATTTTCTACTATTTGTCTAACCCACTACTGATGAATTCTATAGTGTCTGTTATGGAACCACCTCGTTATTTCTCAAAAGTCATATATCCCATCATTGTTACGGACACTAAGTTCCTATTCGCTACTTTGTTCACGTCCTCGTAGATTTCGAGCAATTAAACGTAGCTTCTTGAATTCTACAATAGAAATTCTACTGGAGTTAAGGAGTCAACAGGTTGCCTTTTACTATAGTCTCTAGTGGAAGTTCAGTTCACCTCCAACGTGCTCCTATTCGTGCAAGTTGATTAATCTTCCAAGTCTCCCAGTTCTTGTTAAGATGCTCACACACAGAACTTTAAACGCTCACAACCTGTATGAAATCATCGATGTTCTAGAAATTCTAAATGTGAGGTACTTAATAACAAATGAACTGATTTTATACGCAACGAAAACACCACGAGTTAATTTGCATACCCAAAAAGAATTGCTATTTTTGAGAAGTCAACTAAAGGGCTGCCGTATTCTTTAGAAGCTTGCAACATTAGGAGTATCACTCGCGCATTGCTTACCATCATCATCTGCCTGCCGTCTTCCCATTCAGGTCGGCGCAATATGTTTCCATTCATCCCTTACACCTTGCTTACTCATGTCATTGCATCAGTTATCGTAAGTAAAGAAATCCAGCAGGTTCGACCAAGCGAAATCCATTCGTTGACGTTCTTAGGTCCAGTGTAAATGTAGCATTAAAATGTTCAGCAGTTTCAGAGCCAACTTAATAGATGCTGTAATACTTCACCTGTTAATACGTTGTTAATGTTTGTTGGATCGTGTTGCATTATAAATTGAACGTAATGAGGAATAACAAAAAAAAAATCTAATTAGTCCGTCAGTTAGATTATGAAAAAATATTGGATACGTATTTTTTATTTTATCAAATCAATAAGAAATTACAAAGATAAGTCCCATCATAGTGCAGGAGTGGGGGCTTGTGACGTCATTGTACAACTACTTTTTAGTACACTTTTTGCAGACCGGAAAATTTTAACGCACTGTATCTTCGTTATTTTTTGTTTTCGGATCAAAATAAAAAATACGTATCCAAAATTTTGATAATCTAACTGACGGACTAATTAGATTTTTTTGTTGTTATTCCTCATTTGAAGGTCTTCAGATTATGGCTTTACAGTTTGAAATGAATATTGATACTAATGCTACTGACTATAACAGAGGATATTCTACAAATAACATTTGAATGTTTGCTTGTACATAATTCCCGCTTGCATATTAATTTCAAACGACTACAAAAAGAAAATAAAAACTCTTTGTTTAACCAATTAAATATAGCATTTGAATTAATCGCCCTCCATAATAAGTCGTAGCTTTGGTATAAACATTACTCCGTTTTGTATTATCGTCGCGGTTGTATCGGATTACACTGCAATATTATGTACATTACGTTCCCGAGTCGAGCTGCCAGTGAATAGTAGGGAAATAAAAACAAGAAGTGTTTGAAAAGTCGTCTCATATGAAATATCATCTCGTTCCCGTCCCAACCTACTACTCGTATAGTAGCGTTGGCGTGGCGTGGCGCGTATAGTCAACTCGCTCGTATTTTAGCTTATTTGCCGCAATCGCAGACTCAACGCAGACTAGCAGCGCTTTCCAAGTTGAAGTGTAGGAACGCTTCAGTTTAAAAGGATTTGTTTCATAAAATATACACGTAATATTAAAATTGTGTCTTTTTCAAGTGCAATTAACTGAGGGGTGGAAATAGCTTTCATGTGCAGTAAATATAAATATCCTATATTGTCGCGTACTAATTCATTTTGACGATGATTCATTGTGAGTTTTGACTTGCTTTGTTAGTTTTATGTTTATCTTTTAACAAATAAACCGACTCACTTTCTCATTTATATTAGTTAGGATTTGTGTAACAGAGTAATAAAATAATTTCTTGAAACAAATCTCGGTTGTAAAATACTTAACGGTTAAATCACAACAGACTTGGGATCAAAATGTTAACATTACATACCGCTGTAGTCTGAAGCCACCCAATCTTGTCACCGGGGGCAGGTATTTCAATTATCCAACGTTCTGTGGGACTCGATGGCCGCCTACCACTGACGCTGCTCTGAACAATCGATTGCGGGGCATTCCGTGTTTTGAACCTCCTTGTTGTGCCACCCTAGCGTTTATGTGAAAATTGAGGATGACGAACCTATACTTTGGTTTAATTTTAACGACGTTAGTTTATTTAAAATCTATAAGAATATTTTAGTCATGCTTGCCAAGATGTTTACATTTTTTATTCGAAATAAAATCTAAGATGCAAATACCGACCTTGTAAAAATACACACCCTTAATAATAATTTTGGTAACAGCGTTACTTATTCAACAGATTTTCACGCGAAAAGCACGGTGCTGATAAAGCAACAAGTCCCCTTTTTACCACATATGTAGCGGTGAACGTTTTGTCGACGTTCGCCACCTACTAGTTCTAAGGGCTCGGAATTTGAAGACGGTACCATGGAAAATAAGAGTTTGGAAAGGTTATCTTAGCTATCGTGTACGTCTCTATTTCTGTTTCATTGAATTTCCTATGTCAATCAAAATTGTGCCCAAATGGTTATGAACACCAACTTTGCACCGAATACAACGAATATTTTAATCCACTCCAAAGAGTTGTAGTTAAAATTTGAAGAGTATGTATTTGATCGAAGTGCGGCGCGCATGCCACACCCTTCTATCCGCTTACTATTCTGTGCGGATCTGACTAGGGGGTAAAAGGAGGCACATGTCGCGCACTCTCACCGCCATAATTATTTCATACTTTGCATTTCGCGTTCGGTCTCGGAAACAATTGACAACGATGTATTTTTACGTCTGGCTGGATGGGGAAGGATGGTAGAGCTTTTTTTCTTGTGTGCTCTCAATAAATGCAGTCTAGGTGCAGTCTTTGTGCTATCGCGTTTAGATGTACATAATATAGACGCGTGTGTTTTGAAGCCATGTTTCACCTAGCGTGTAATGAAACTATAATTTTAAATATATTCAATTTAATCATGGCATTAAGGCGATATACACTTTTTAATAACTCTACCTTTAGCCATCACATTCCATATCGAACTAGCTGTCATTGAGAAAATGACATGAAGCATAATGATTAGCAATCCGATATAATTTCATTCGAGACTTCGTAAGATGATTGGTATAATTTGAATATAATTTACGATCGTGACCGTTATGATATGCACATATCGCTTCTTATTAATTTTAAACGAGTATCAATATAAAAATAAAAGCAGCTTAGCAGTAATCAATGAAGAGACGCTCGAGTAGAGATGAAACTTGGGCAAGGTGCAAATCATGATTCTTTGTTTGGTAGGTACTGTTCGTCTGACCCCGGGATTCGTATAGTTCTCGTTGGACGGTGATAATGCTCATCACAACACCTTCCTGACAATAATAAATAGTCGATTTCGATCGTGATTAATATTTTGTTTTGATATATCTACCTATGTATCTATTAGTGCATATTAAGCCGTATCGCATAAGTAACATGCGCGTTTATTCCTCCGATAAAAAGATAACACGTATCGTCTATCTGATAATCTGACATTCGCAGTGCAAGACACTTTTGACGTGCAAGAATGTCTGCGAAAATAGAAGTTAAATGATACCTATTGGAAAGTTATAATGAAGTCTATTTGCATGATTATTAAATGATATCGCCAAGTTTTAATATCTGCTGCAGAATTCATGTTCAGTTTATTGTGTTTACTACTTTTTAGGATATTTTTTTTAGGACTGTACCTATTTATACGTTTGATTTTCCTGATAATCATGAAAAATTGTCATAAGTTCCCAACTAATCTTCATTCTATTTCCAAGCTGATTAGCTTGGAAATACTAATATTATATGGTGTGTTTTACAATGGTGCCTGCCGATTCTGTCGTTGAAAAACTATACTAATTTAATTTCACTTCACTTCTCGTTCTAACAAATGATACACGAAAAGGATAAAGATAGACGATTGTTTATTGGTCAAGACTATTTCCCTGAAAATAGACATTATACTAATTTGACAGTTTAACATTTTCAATCCTTTTTCAATAATTTATTTAAGAAAATGATGTGACGTGAATAAAATTTGGTTTACAAACAACAAATTCGACACGAATATTTTCCTAATCTTAAATAAATCGTTTATATGCTACAAAGAAAGGTATTAAACAAGGTCTCGTGCAAACGCAGTCGCGGACGACACCTTAGTTGCGCTATAAAATATCTTACCGAGCAGTTTTTATAGTCGCACCGACACCGTGAAGGTCTTGAATACCGCTGGTGGTATTCGGAAACGTTTCATTTAACCGACTGTCGCCGGCGATAACGAGGGACGAGATAAGGGCAGTGGCAACGAATGTTCACCACTCAAATCATCGCACTCTAAACGATACTGCGAATTTTACGCCACTGATTATATTCATTTCATTTACGCCTATTGTTCACGAAACGTTTTAGGAATTAGCTGATTTGGGAATAATAATCAGATTATTGGTATGGTTTGAACGCGATTGTTTATTGCTTTGATTTGTAAAAGCTTTTGATTTTGATAAACCATTTTACGTGTAAGCGTGTGTTAGCATAATTGTTATGTTTGTTTTAATAAAACGTTATTTTAATATTATATTGTCATAATGACAAGTCTTATTGTGGAATTAACGACGTGCCGTACATTAGGAAAATGAATACCTTGACTTTTAGAACCAAGTATTATGTATTTTCAAAAGAGTTTGTCTTTTTTCGATGGAGAAAGTTTTCGTGACATTTCGCTATGTATCACAGCCCTAAGGCCCTACAGGTGCGTTGATTAACATTTTGTATGTAATAGTTTTGATTAAATTAGTTCCCTTATTAAATGGTTAATCGAATGATGCGGCCATGATAGAGTATTTATTGATTAAAATTATTTTTTTGCTATAAAATAATACTACACTCATTCACTAGGAGTAAGTTAAGTAGCAATTAATTAGAGTCATCATTACCATAAGTTTTTTAAAGGTATAGGTAGATGAACCACTCAACTTGTCATTAAAATAACACAATAAAAGTAAACTGAGACACGTATACATCATCACGTTAAGTTTCCATGCCCGCCCGGTGCTCCGGTTGATCTCCAATGAACTGTTACATTGTGTATTCACTGTACGGACAAACATCGCGTGTACGTGAACAAACCGACGCGACGTAATCACATTAAGGAGCACCTACCTACCAAGTAACGTTCTTTAGCACTGCCAATTCCCGGTGCGGTGGGTCGTTTGCGTGCATATTTAACCGGGATTCCGGCCGGCCGGCTCCGATTCCAGCGTCCGTGGCCCGTGCAAAGCGCTTCACAAACAATTATTCTGAATATGCACCGCCTTAATCATAAATCTGGTATAGTGTAATTGCTCCTATTAAGCGTCTTAAAGTTCTTAAATTGTTTTAAAGAGAAGGAAGGTATGTGGAGTGAAAGTATTAATTATCACAAAAATGTGCTTTAGATGTGGCATTTTGGTTCCTTTGTTGCATCTGTTTTGTACAGAATATGAAATAGTTTTACTTATTACATTATCTAACTAGGTGCCTAACTAATGCTGTATTTTAATGTATTTTTTTGGAATTTTCTCTAAACAAAATATCTTCCAAAAAAACCTCATTATCTAATTCCAGAAAACGAAATTCTGTTCGAAGCGGTACCTGTAGTCGTTTCTTGGAACTGTTTCAAATAACCCATCCTAGCCTGAAACCGGAATCGGAAACGTAAAAAGCAAAACCCTTTTAAAAATAAAAGTTTAGCTTTTTTTTGTAATCTTGTGTTTTCTTCTTTTCGGACAAATCTTTGCGTACAATTAAATTGAATCGATAGCACGAGCGATAGAAACGTTTGGAACCTTAGGCTCGTGACCGTCACGCGATCCTTGTAGAAAGTGCGATCGGATCCATAGGTATGTTCCCCTTGCGGCCCTAAACTTTCTACTCCCGTCTCCCTCGGGATGATCCGCCTATTTCCGCCCGAACCGCGTCCGCGTCGCAAGCGCGCTCCACTTGTCACCTGAAATTTGGGTCACTATGATACGAATTAGTTATCTATGTGCAATTCACTTAGTAATCACAATAACACTTTCAGTTAGCAGTTAGCACACGTATATAACTCTTAGAACGTCACTTATAATTGGTCGCCATGGAATAGTACCACTGGATAACCCATACTAGTATGTGCTAATTGGCGTCAGTGTTTATTTTCGTACTGAGATTCTGTTAAGTAACGTAGCGAATGCCGTGTTAATTAGTGGCTTTTATGATGATATGCGAAATTGTGTACGAATTTAATAGGTGATATTTAAAATGTCATTTCAGTACGCTTACAGTGGAGCTTAATAAGCGTAAAGAACACATTTTTCCGATCTCCAAGCCGCGGCTCTTTCACCAAATCTACCGCAAAAACCTCAACCGACTGAAACATCCATCAAACGAAGCTCGCTTCTTAATACGACCAAAATATAGACCCACGTCTTGCTAAATGGAAATACGTGGCGGCCATCGTCGCTAAACGAACTGAAACCGACCTTATAATCCGATTTAATACGATCACTTTTACAAAATGTGTATAAAACGATAAACCCAGCAATACAAAACGAGTCATCCGCATTAACGTGAGCAATGCGTTAACAACTTCAAAACAATCACGATACGGTGCAAATTCGGAAGGTCGTCAAAATATCAACATTATTCGATTTGACTAAGAATTCACGGGCTCGTTATTCAGTTAAGCGAAATGTTGTTTTGTTGTTTTGAATTAAGAACCTCTTTGGTTTGATGCGAGAAACGGCGTGGGACAATAAAAATTACGGCCGATGTTTTGCGTCGGGCGCGCGCTCACTTCGATGAGTGAGTGATATTCTCCGCTAATTCTTCTTTGTTGGTACAATTTTACAAGGCGTGGCATGTCGTATTATGTTTATAAATGGCAAATATATTCATGTCATAGTACCTTTTATTAAATATGATTTCGGAAACAGAATAAATGGGTCAGATCCGGCTCGAAGGACCGTCGTTATTGTAATGAACAATAAGAATGTATAGTTTCGAATATGAGCTGAATTGTCTTGTAATTTGATAACTAGTTAAATTAGTCTATTGGGATCGAGATGGCTTATTAAATTGGATGATTAGCAAAGCGTCATCGACACGGCATTCATAGCAGACGATATTTTAAGACAGATATTCTTCATCTTAATTGAAAGGAAACGAACGTAATTGATTCTATCGTTACCGTAACAATGGAATGTTCATAATCTAAGATGATTAGACATTCAAAATGACCAATACTCAACTGATCCGTTACAGAACTTACGCTCGAGCACAAGGAAATTAAGCTGACTGTGCAACATTGGGTACCGGGGCAGCGGCTTAGGGTATTCGTAACGTTTACAACATAATAGAGAGCATTAGTCCGATCCACTTTTGACATCATTATCTGTGTAGTCGACTCACGATAACCTGCGAGCGGCGTTCGTCGCTCCCGCCCCGCCTCGAGCGGCAGTCGCGCGCGTCCTCGCCTGCCGTTTGGTCGCGTCGCCGTGCACTTCGCATGCCTCCACAGTACCCTACCAGAACCTCACTGACAGTACTCGGGGAACTCACTTTTGGCGGGTTTTCGCACGGACGGACGTGAGCGGTGAACGTGATGCGCTTTGCATTCGGACACGGAATGCGTGCGTGCTGTCAGCGCCAACGGCGACTGTATGTGTTCACGCGGCGTCACAGTGAAATCAGTGGCGAGGACCGACAGTGATCACTTGGATTGCAGTGTTGGATTGTAGGATCGAATCGGTCGGACGCGAAGCGCTTACCGCGATCACCGTTGTTTTTGTAAGAAACTATCGCATCGACGGATGTTATGTCCATGATGTTGACTCATGCATGACGCACTTGATTACTCCAACTGGGAATTTATGATTTATGTTACCCATTTAAAACTTATTGCCGTTTTATTAGAAATTGCATTCAAATCGCTGGAGTAAACGCAGATGTTAACTTTCAACTATCTTTTGCATTATGAACGAGATTATTCAACTCAAAATCAACGATTCGTTACTATGCTCTTTGTAAGAATCATATATTAAAATACTATCATCCAGGTAGGTATTCCAATATTTGCTCAGCTTTAAAGATTAAAGTATTTGCCTATGAGTAACTATATAAAATTTGCAAGTTATTAATTAACCTGTTAACTACTTTTGCGTCAGAAACGATTAGTTGATTACATTTTTCCTTAATATAGAATAAATACTGCCAATAGTCATGCTCAATATTGTCCGTAGTAACAATTCCCGCCGCAATGGCGCTTCAACATTTACTCACTTTTCTGAAAGGTTTCGTGTACATCCGATTTGATTGTTTACTATTTCATAAAGTGGACAAAAAAACCGTTCTCCCAACATTAACGAAACCATTTGCGTTATCTACTGCTTCAATCAAAACCAAGGTTAAAATTGATAACTTCATTCATAATAATGCCATTGTGTTTTATATTTTCATAATCACTGCCTCTGAAATGATCAAATTGATTCAATTATTATAATTATACTAATATAAACAATCACGGCATCGATTTGTCGATCTAGCTACGGACATGGAATATTAATGGCTCTTAAACTTAACGACTCGACTGGTCAATTGTCGGTCACTATCTTAAACTTAGGTCCTCCCACAGGGGACCCGAAGGTTCCGACATCTCAAGGGTTATCTTTAATGGTCTTGTAGAAGCTCAATAACTACCCGGAGAATGTATCCTTACAACATTATTTATCCTGTGCGTTTATTTGACCACATTTCGGTCACAGGATAAAGATAAAGGAATTGAAAATTTGTTATCTCAGTCAGTAAAGTTACCGGCTTTAAAGGATATTGGTGAAATTAGAAATGGGAGTTGAGGCTCGCCCTGAATACGAAACGAATACGTTCGTGTTATTTATTACTGAATGAGTTGTTTAATTTTCGGCAAATCCCAGTGACGGAGTGGTCTTCGATGACCTCGGATTTAAACTAGGCTAATGTGACCTAAATGTAGGGCACACTATTTGGCTCGTATGAAAATTTGACACGTTCAAACGTACACATACAGAAGTTCTTCTTTATCGTCATCGACCTTGACAGACATTCATCAAGACGGATTATTATTATGCACCCGCATTACTTGCTTATAATAGTAGATTACCTGTTAAGGTATGACCATCTGTTCTATTGGCATACGGAACACGTAGAAGATCAAACGCGTTGCTTTGAATAAGCTTAGTATAACACTGGTATAACGTTAGGAAACTATCGACTACATCTGACATCTGAGACACAATCCAATATCCATATAAAAGGGAAAAGTTGGTTTATTTTTAACTTCACACGCAATTTTAATTTTAGTCTTGATCTTGATATATAAATGAACCTTTATATTGTTGCTCTCTACGTTTTGTAAACTTCTATTACTTTGGTGGACTCATATTTATTACATTCTGCAATGCTTCGTATCCATCCATACCTAAAATGGAACGAAGCCTTAGACAGTAACTAATTTATGATAAAGTTGGGGTTTCGTTTATAAAAGAGCGGGCGAGAAATACAGATCAATCACGAGGGAAAATACCCGCGTAATGGCTCTTCATGACCCAACGTGAGAGAAAAAACCACCAGCCACATCCTATTTACTCCGTGTTCAGTGCTAAATAAGGCAAAAAGTATCCGGTAGGTTGCCACAATTAATCATCAGAGTAATCAGTGTTCCTTTAATTTAAGATTAAACCTCTGTGTCCACTTGAAAAGTAACATTCAACCTTTCGCTTAGAGTGAACATTCCAGTGTACTTGTTTATTGCTGTTTTCGGTGTCCCTTTGTTTCCGGAATCCTTATTATTGTGTTACTTAAAATCTTTTAATTCCATGTAAATTGAAAACATTCCGGTTTTTCTCTAACACATTATTCTGCATTTGTGGTGTGAGAACATTCCTAGGTTTGAGATTGTGAATTAATAGTGCAACCATGCCTAGTTAATTACTGCTCAAGTTATGATGTAATAATAATGGTAGTGTTTGTTTGTGGTAGTAATGATGACAAACGTTGTTATGCGCTTAATATGACTTCACAGCAAGGGTATTATGAACTGTAGTTTCCCCCGAAAATAAACTATTTTCCTTTATAATATAAACGACGCCTTTTATAAAAATGTATTTTATATTTCTCCGTTTACAGTTAAACGACTTAGAAGAGATTTTAATCACGAGCTAGAATCTTATTTACATTTGAAGAGATTGTTTTTGTATTTTCTATTAAATTTACTAGACATGAGGATTATTTATATTTTCTGTATTATCTTTTATGTTATATAAGGTAAGACGGTGTTAGTATGCGGGAACATAAGCGATTTTGGATCATTGTAATATTCATGCTGTTTTTGCTTTATGCTAGAATTTATCTATCTTCTCATAGTAAAGACCCATAGTAAGTTATAAGCAATCAAGTGCAAAATGACATGATATCATCACCATTTGTTTATAGTCGGCTAATGCGTTTGTTTAACAGCTCAACTCTACGGTAATTGATTGATGTTACTTAAATCCTGCCGAAAATGTTTGTGCGTGGTGTAGACTGACTCAACTTTGCAATTTG
The DNA here is from genome assembly GCA_963555595.1 of Tethea ocularis. NCBI lineage: Eukaryota > Metazoa > Arthropoda > Insecta > Lepidoptera > Drepanidae > Tethea > Tethea ocularis. The sequence goes on from OY741975.1 coordinate 5,986,582, forward strand.
TGTAAAATTTTGAGTGGACTTGATATTGTGTGAACTGGACCTAATTACTAAGAATACCAGATAAAGCTGGTATGCATATGTGCTGTGAAAGGCCCGGTGTGGTCACCGCCTTGAACGGAGTCGGGTAAGGACCATTTTGAATACATAGCTTAAGAATTGTTAATAATTTTACTCCCGTTATTTATTACCTTATTGTCTTAAAGCTCTTGCTCTACCGGTTTTCTTTGTACTTGAATCAGTTTTTATGTTGAAGGTACGAGGTTATCGGGGAGCAGAGTGAGATGATAAGAAATATTTATCAGCATTACACAAATGTAACGTACCAACGTTACATTTGTGTAATGCTGCCTCCACACTTGGCCAGTATTTGGCATGTTTCGGCAAATACGACCATGAGTAGACCCTATACCGTTTACACAATTTAAAAGAAAAAAAACATTACGTTGGTTGTATTTTTACAAAAAGGAACAAAGGAGTTGATACCTTCGTTATGCTAAATATTTGACCATATGTACTCCACAAGTAATGAAACAATAAGTTAATAGTTGTTCGTGTTCGTAATGCTAGAAGTAAGTATGTTAGAAGTTATTGCTTTATGTACCATAACCATGCGATTGACCAAGGAATCAATTACTTCTTAGCTCGACTGCTGTGTTATTTTAATAAGGGCTATTTAGCATTTCATTCATTGTTAAGTATTTTTATTTCGTCAAGATTTGCATGTCATGTTAAAACTGATTGAAACTTTAGTAAGTACTTATATTTCATCATTGAGTGCTTACCACCTTTGGCCACATTATCACATAGCTAGTAAGATTGTCGTTGATAAAATAAGATTGTTTTTTTTTACTATGTATAGGCCTGCGTTTGACCACAATCTCACCGTGGTCAGTGATGATGTGGCCGATGATGGTAAGCACACAAAGCCTAGAAAGGAACTGGTTCTCAAGTGCAACTGTCGGAACACCGAAAGGTGCTTGGCGACAGATTTTTAACTTGAGGTTGGTAGCCAGCTAGACGGGTACTACAAAGTACCCTACCACCTTCCTCACGATGTTTTCCTTCACCGAGAGCTCCAGCTCATTGTAGGATTCGAACTTCGACCTTCGTCTCGGCATTCGACGTCCCTACCACTGACCTATCATCGCCTTAAAAAAAAACTACATATACTTAAAAGTCCAATCGGAGCTTTGCATTATACATAAAGTACTACTTACGGCATGTGGTTTTCATATTTAGGTGACATTATCCCGATGTATTCATTCATTAATACATAGTGTTATTATTCATACAGTGATCCAAAACACATTAGCAAATTAAATGTTAACGAATACCAAATATTCGTTTAATAACCGATACTGAGTGCTGCTATACTGTCATATTTAATTGAGTAGGTTTTTTTTTGTGAACTTATTTTTTTTTTTTTTTTTTTTTATTTATTGAAACACAAAAGAAATATTACAATTTTTAAAAACTATTCTACCAAACTGTGAAAACAGTTTGTCGGCAGCAGTTCCCGTGTTCGCAACAAAGAGAACATTAATCTACAATCCTTATGAATGTGCTTACTGTTGTCACTGTACAAATGGCATATGGTTTCTATTTTTATGGACATAATGATAAATAGTGTTTTACTAGCATTTTTTTCAACATAACTTTGGACTTTACCTCTTTAAGTAGTTCCTGGGGTAAACTATTAATTAATGTAGGTACTATGTATTCTCTTGTTCGTTTTCCAAAATAGTTACAAAATTTAGGGACACACAGCTTTGGTTTTTTTGATTGTCGAGTTGGGTAGTTATGGATTCGCAATTTCTTATACTTTGTATTATCGTAGTTGTCCTTTAGAATAATTACTTTCAATTTTTCTTTGATCGGTAATATCTTGCATATTTTAAATAATTTACTATAGTCTTTGTTAATTATAATTTTTGTTTTGCTATCCACTAATAATTTAAGAAGTCTTACCTGCAGAGAATAAATCTTATTCAGTTGTGTTTGAAATGTCAATCCATAACTAGCCAGCCCGTAGCTCATACATGAGTCAGCCAGTGTGTAATACAATGTGTACATTATGCTTCTATCGATGCTGTATTTTAGCACACTGAGCTTGCCCAGGATGGACCGTAATTTATTACATATTATATCAATATGAACATTCCACGCAAAATTGGTATCAATAGTTAGCCCCAGGTACCTGTAAGAAGTAACAAGGTCTAAACTTGTACATTCACATCTACATATCTTATTAAAAAGGCATTCGTATGAATGACCTATGAGTGTTACGTTTATATTTTTATTGCGTCTATATGGCGAAGCAATCATTAGACATTTCGTTTTATTGATATTTATAATAATGCCATTATCATGAGCCCATCGAACTACATTATCAAAGTCCCACTGCATTGCACTTTGCATGTTATTCAGGTCTGTGCCACTGTACATAAGACATGTGTCGTCGGCATACATGTACATATTGCTATTTCTAATAACATTATACATACTATTGACGTGTATTATGTATCCCAACGGCCCATATACTGACCCAGTCGGCACCCCGTATTTTGTGTGTCCTTCTACGCTTTCCGTTCCACATACTCTTACTTTTACTTTTCTATTTTGTAGATAATTTTTAAACCATATGTTCATCGGTCCCCTTATTCCACACTCATCCATAGATTGCAACAAGCCATCGTGGTCCAGGGTATCAAAGGCTTTTTTAAAATCTATAAAAACCAACAAAACCATTTTTTTTTCATTGAGAGAGCTGTTAATATCGTCCGTGAATTTCCCTAGTGCTGTTGTTGTACTTCTCATTGGTCTAAAACCATGTTGCACGTCATTTAGTATCTCATTTGTTTCAAGAAATAAGGTTAATTGTTTGACGATAATTTTCTCAACTATTTTGTTTACAGTGTTAAGGATAGCTATAGGCCTATAGTTAGTATAATCCTTATGTGAGCCTTGTTTATATATTGGTCGTATTATAGATTTCTTAAGCTCTTCCGGATAGACTCCGTATTTCATACACATATTAATAAATTTTGCAATTACAGGACTGATTTTTTCTTTTATGTATTTTAGATCGATAACTCTTATTTCATCGGACCCCGGTGATTTGTTGCAATCCAACTTGTCTATCACTTTACCCACATCATATCCCGTAACTTGTTGGTATCTAAAACTTACATTACAGTCTACAGAATATGATTTCCTGTCCAGAAATTTATGCTTACACTTGTGTTTTATATTGTCTATTTCTTCAGTAAAAGTACTACAAAAATTATTACAAATGGTTTGTTTGGTTTCATTTACAAGTAAGAATTTTTCAATTATTTCATCTATTGTTAATTTATTTCTCCCCATCCATCCATTGATATTACTCCAGATTTTTCGCATATCCCCATTACATTTCTTAATTAAATTATGCCTGTATATATTTTTAGCCTTATTTATATATTTATGCGTTTTATTTCTGTGTTTAGTGTATTGTAATCGCATGTTATTATTATTCGGATCATTTTTCCACTGTTTAAATAAAACATCTTTACGTTCTACCATTTTCTGAAGTTTCGTATCTATCCACGGTTGAGATGCCCGCTTTTTATTATTACTAGATTCTATTTTAGAGCTATCATAAATACTAGTAAACAGTGCCGATAGATTGCTATATAATAGTAAAGGGTCATTTATCTCTAATAGTTTCAACCAGTCAGTTTCACTCAGCTTTGTGTTAATAGCTTTGTTATTAAGTAATATTTTCTTAGTAGACATACCCTTTGTCGGCTTATTAGTTACCATAGTAAGTCCTGTTAGGTAGTGATCCGCTACTTTGCTCGTGAGCACATACGTACGCAGATCGCTCAGCTGTTTACTCCGCACAAAGACGTGGTCGATGCATGACGTAACTCGGCGCTCGTTGACAATAGCTTCTCTGGTCACGTCTCGTATGCCACATTGCAGTCCTAGTTCTGCCATTTTATTTAAATATTCGTGTGAGGTGCTATCTAAGACGCTTGGTAAAATATTAATGTTACAATCGCCGATTTGAATTATGTGGTTTTTTTCTGGTATCGTACGTATTATTCTGTCTATCTCTGTGATAAAATTCATCTTGTTAGTATGCGGCGGTCGGTAGATAACTAGCATATCTGTATCGTGGTTATTAACCGATATGCAGGTGTGTATTATTTCACATGTCGTAGTTTGTACCTTTCGTTGACTGAGTTGTAAATGGTTTTTAGCATATATTAATATTCCTCCTCCCCGTTTATTCTGCCTTGTTTGTGAGAAAATCTTATAGCCGTTTATATTGTATTTGGATATGTCATCGTCTTTTATGTTTATTTCGGTGAGGCAAATTATATCGAGATTACACAGGCACTGTTGTAGTAGGACAAATAGTTCATCAAAATGCTTCTTTAATGAGCATACATTTATATGTACAATATTTATTGCAGATGTAGATTTATTAATATAGTCATACCATTTCCAAATATCTTCAAATCTTGTATATTCTATGTCTTGTTCACTTGATTCCGTGTGTGTATTGAATGTTACCACGTATCTATATTAGTGCTAGGTAGCATTAATTTATTGATTAATACTAAGTATTACTGTGTGATTTGTGGGACGTATGCATCTAAGTCACTTTCAAAACATATATGGTGTATTTTTTTCTCGGTTTCATCTTTTCGAATTAAAATGCGACCATTTTGTATCCATATATATTTGTAGGTATCTTTCAGCTTGGTTTTTACCGACCAGAACAGCTGACGCAGAGGACGAGTTAGATGCTCGTTTATGTATATACGGGTTGTATCTTCATTATTATATATCGTATGGTTCGTTACCACACTTTTTCGACACTTAAGCCACTCAGAGCGGGTTTCTTTACAGCGTAAGGTAACTATTATGGGTTGAGGGTCCTTTTTTTCCCCTTTTACTCTCCAAGCGCTTACAATTTCATTTGATTTAATATTTAATTGTTTAGCAATTTTTTGAGCTAATTCTAAGGTAATTTCTCCCTCCAACTTTTTCACATTTATCAATTCTATATTCATTTCTAGCTCCTTCTGCTCAAACTTACATATTCTCTCTTCTAGGGCTTTATTGCATTTTTCAAGGTATGTGTTTTTTTGGATTATATCTTTAATTTTATTTTCTTGTTTCTTAACTGTTTTAGTATGTTCTCGTTTATCATTTTCTAGCTCTTCGTACTTAGCTCCCAAAAATTCTAATGATTTCTCAATTTCTTGTGTGGTATTTTTCACATCATTAAACTGCGCTTTTATTTCAGAGACATCCTTTTGTATACACATGAAACGTGAGTCCTGCTCCTCTTTTATGGTTTTTAATGTATCATTCATTACCTTCATCTCCTCCCGGAATGCAATAAGAGTGTCATTAAGCATTTCAGCCGAGCAGCAGGATGCTTTGTAACGTCTAGAATCCTGAGATACGGAGGAGTCACTATCTGAATCTCCAACTGCTCGTTTCTTCGCCTGCCTTGTTCCTATCACGCCTTTTTTTCCTTTAATTATTGGGTCAGGCTCTTTGCCCTTCACATTTTTGATCGGCGAACGTTGACTATTTGACATTGTGTTATTTGCTTTAATTTAACTCGTCATTCGAAGGGGGGTAGTTACGTAGATATAACTTCCTTAGCTTTATTCCTTTTGATACACAAAAAAACTTTATATGAGTACTGCACTATATCACGACATAAATAATATCCAGTGAACACTAGTAGCATTAGTTTATCGCGTTCGGTTTTTTGTTTTTATATTGTTTGTATGTTAATCGTAGGTAGGCACACACCGCCTGGCTGTGCGCGCTGCGTGTGCACTCGGTATCGCGATCCACGAAGAACTTGTCGTTTTAGCTTGTCGTTTTATTTTTATAAGTTTCTATTCAACTTCACATGTTAGTATGTTTCTAAACTACTTCCCGGTGTTAAATTGTTTTTAAATTTGGTATACATTATGTAAATACGATGACAATACAATAATATATTGTCATTGAGCTGGTCGGTCGATGGAGCTGAATATAAAAATGTTGTTCTTTCTTACATTTTTCAACATCTCATTATTTTTTATTTCTATTACATTAGATTTTATAGTGAATTAAAACTACGATCGTGTCCTCATAAACAATTTTAATAAAAACGCAGATTCTGATTGAACACCACAAATGTATTGTATTCTTAACAATTAAGTAGCAGGTTATTAATACTGTCACTGCCAACGGTGAGTGAGAGTCTCATAACATTTGTGTTTGCTATTAGCCTGCATAGTATTAGTACCATAAGTCATAATATGATGTTTCGCTCGCACCACTGTCAACACGGTGGCGACTTGGACAAATAACGCTTTGGTCCGCAGCTGGCAAAATGTACTGTCAAATGCAAAATTTAAACAGCTTTATCATGTTTATCATACTAATATTATAAATGCGAAAATTTGTGAGAAAGTATGTTTGTCACTTCTTCACGCTCAAACGGCTGGACCAGGACCAATTTTGATGGGTATGGAAGTAGCTGACACCCTGGATTAACACATAGGCTACTTTTTATTCCTCGGTCACGCGAGTGAAACCGCAGAGCGGAAGCTAGTTAGTAGTCGACTCAGTCGACAAATTGATCTTTCTCACTACGATGGCTTAGTGGAGGTCGAACTTACGACCTCATTCACGTTTGCAGCCCATTATTAAATATTTTTGTGATGTTTGAATTACATATTTCATTTAATTAATACTTCATATTAATATAATGGTCTATTCTGAAACGAATTAAATTGTTGTATATACTTTATAACATTCATTATTTGTAGTAAACTGTTTTTATTGTTAGGTAAACCAAAAACATTAAAATTTTCAAGCTGAAATTGTTATTTAACTTAACACTTGGGAAACTGAATACACATACATCAACAAATATTCTTGGAAAACGGCATAGTGCCGGCAGTGTACGTGTGTTTTAAATAATTGCAACAGTTAATCCACTTTAGTTACTGACTGTACGGTACGCGGCAAGCGCGCGATAATCCAATAAGCTGAATTGGAAGTGGCTTGAATTAACCTTCTTAATACTGTATATGAGCACACACTGTAACTTAATATGTATCCAGCAGTGACTCAAAGACAGACAATAGTAGTCTAGTACTTCGTTATTAATACACATGTAAATATAATAAATACTCGTCGGATGGCTTTGGAATTATATGGCAAGGCCATAAATGCCAAGGCAAATAACACTGTGTACAAAGTGTAATGAAAAAATCATCGTAAAAAATCTCCATTTAAATTTCCTGAAATTACCTATAACGCTCCTTTCCATCCAAAATCAAATTTTGCGTTTGCGAGGAACTGAGGCACGTTTCGTTTAATGAATTTTTGAAGACTACTACAATATTCATCAAGAAAAAGGGAATCCGAATCAGTGGGAACAACTTTTTAGCGGAATATCTAAGGGCCATTGTTTAGTAAGTAGCTTTACTTGGTTGCTCTCGCACAAAACCAGAGTAGATCTGTCGAGACTCGAGAGTCGTCCATACTTATTTAGATAAAAAAAGCAAGGTAAACCTTACAATAGCAGTATAGTTATTACAGTATTAACTACTAAAAATACTTTGCGAAATGCAAACTCATACTACAAAACTGGATTAAACCAGTCTTAAACGCGTCTTAATTACGCATCGAATGCACTAAGTCCCACCTTTTAGGATAGTAACCTAACCTTTTCTTATCTCTTCATCTTCACTGGCTAAGTAAGTATGTGGACGTAAACACATTAGATTAATAAGGTTTCCAATGGTTTTAGATAAAGTACTGAGTACAATTAATGCATCCGTCTGCATGACGACGCGTCGTACTCGTACCTATATGCATAATGCATATATATTTGGCAAAGCAGTTAGCGTTTTACTACCACGTCTCGGTACTTTGTTGTCAGGTTATTACGTAACGCCAGCTACAGCCGTTAATTATTTGCTAGGGAGCACTTAACAGTGCCGTTGACAAATGTACCTATGCTCATTTAAGTTTGCGTTGTTGAAATGCAGAATTAGCTACGTTTGCTTCGATGATTTGCTAATTTTACATCTCGCTGTTAACATAAACCTTGGAGATGGTAAATTCGTTCGTGGAATTGATTCAAGGTGGAAAGCTTTGAATTTTCTTAAACTAAATGGACTGAAAATCTATGAGGCAGGACTGAACTATATTACTACGTATAGAGAAGACACCACACATAACCACTATATTCCGTTCAAGTGCAGCCATCCGGCCGCACGTCACTTAGTTGCTTAAACACAAAACGCGTAAGCGCCATGAAAATCACGCCGCTTTCGACTTTTTGGTCGCGAAAAAACTACACCTTAAAAGCGTTCTAGCGCTACGTGTTTAGACTGTCTTGTTAGACGACTAATTATTGTTTTAGCGCTGCAGCGAATTAACAAAATGGAGCATGACCTTTGCTTAGGATAGCTTCTCTATATGTAGTTATATACCTCAGTGGAGTTAGGCAACTTCATTGAGGGATGAAGTTTTAACGATGATGCATGAATTACTGCCATTAACCTCATAGATCTTTTCAAACCTTCAAATGTACCGTTAACTGACCTCATAATGCATTGCATCCGAGGCCGATGCATCACAATCAAATTTTTAAGTAGTCGTAAAGTCTTGAGATTAATTCGAACAATAAAAATGTTTATCTCTTCAACAGATTCATTACTAAGGTCTTTCATACTGTTAACGTGTTCTTTAGGTACTATATATTCGAATTGTGTTAGCCTTTTAGGTTTTGTAGAAACAAATGGATTCCACGCGTTCAGGTTTACAGATGGGCGTTCCGGGGCTCTAGTCGACTACAGGTGTAATTAAGTACCCGTTTGTATATTTATACTTATAAGGAAGTGTTTAATTTCTTTAAATTATATCAATCTTGTGTATTGAACTGTCACACCTTTATTTTTGCTCTATAGATTGATGAAATACTTAGTTTGGCTTTTATTTGTTGCAGAAAATAAACAAATTCAGAATTTTAAAATATATATACGTTTTATAATATATACGTTATAGGAACGTTAATCAAATATCAGAAGACTTTTAATATTATTTTCTCCAAGTTATTACCTATTAAATGTCTTATTCGCATGATATAGACATTTTGCAGTAGGGATTTGACAGATGGTATAAATGGGAGTTGGTCTGTCTGCGATCCACGAATTGGCTCAGATGTTTTTGAAATAAACGAGTCTACTTTTATAAACGGTTATTTTATTATTTCTACTTTGAAAACAAATAATAATAAGAATTGCAGAATATTTTTCTGTGTAGAAGTTTATATCGACTATCTCAGGCTTTACTACGTTTCAGCATGTTTTAAGTCTTCCATTTCGTACAGTAAAAGTACATTAACATTTACTAGCTCTTTTGTACTTTTTTTGTAAGTAGGAGATTAACCTAAAGTGAAAAGTCGATATCGACTCAATAAACTAATAAAGACGTACCATAGACTAGACGTTCAAATGTTTTTTTCTGAAATGTAAGCCAAAGTATAAATTAATAATGCCAATTGCCTCCACACGCCCCTTCCACGTTTGTATATAGAGTTTTGGAGTAAAGTGTATGCCCTGATAAAATTGTCGAGTGGGATTGATCTGGCAGGTCTAACATGTGTCGTCTAGATTCACTATCCAAGGTATCAATATTGGGCAATATAAAATGTATAAATAAAATAGCCAAGGTGTAAAGGTTTTTTAAACATTTATCATATTAGAATGAAGATTAAAAAACTATAAAATTTTTCCTTCGCTCGAAGATCGTATTATCACCAAGATTGTTGACTCTTAGTAAGGCTGCGAAATACCATTGAACCCAAAGATCTAGATCTTTTAATCAACCTACGCTTTAAGTTATTTTAAGCTCTGTATATTGGTTATAAGATACAATATCTACCGATCCAGTATCTATATAAAATAAAGTATGACACCTACGCAATGAAGCTACGACCTTTCACGGAATTTTCTATTGTGACGACAAATTCTGGGAAACTAAGTAATTCCGCGAGTGAAGTAATGTACTTTAGGTGTTTTGCTATAAATCGCATTTTCAGTGGCCGTTATCAGAATAACAATTGGCTTCGCTACTTATCGGCGCTGTGATAAATACGTCCTCTGAAAAATAAGTCAAATGTCAATGAACTCTTAACCCCTCTACCAGATACGAGTCTGGTTCTGGAGTTAAAAGTTTTTAGAGTAACTAATGATATTGCTCAGCGAAAGATAAGTCTGCTTAGATGTTTGTAAAAGGTAAAGCGTTTGTTCAATATACCTTTATTAACTCAACGTTATCTTTGGCTCGATTTATGTTAATGCATATATGGTCAAAGTAACGTGAGTTGTATTTTGTGCGGTTTTCGGATTTATTGGTTTTTCCTAGAAGGTGATATGTCGATGACCGATTAAATAGTGGAATGGAGATGTTTTTTTGGAATACAGCTCATAATATCCGCCCAATTTTTTCCTCGAACATTGATACGAGGGTGTCAATAAACTGCCTACGTGATATGTATTCTATGTACCGTGAACAGTAAAAATTCCATGTCTTACAATTATCAATCTATTATATTAACCAATTATTGTTTATTAGATGTTTTGTTTCATATATGTGAATTATTATCTGTGGACTCTTGCGCAACGTCGAGTATGACCATTAGGTACACATGCAAAGATGTCGGCAGTGTTAAAAGCACTCAGTCTGATGTCGTGTTTATTCTTCTTATCTTGTTCTAAGGCGACTAAATGGGAAGACACTTCTAGCTCCTCAAGCTATAAGTCGACGGCGATTTAACAACTAAGTCATGAATCTTTAACAGAATCCTTTAAAAATTTGTCGTATTTTGGTAAGTAACCATTGTATAAATATGCGGAATACTCGTACATCGATAAACCTTCGTATTTATAGAAGATTATTTCGCGTGTAATAATTCAAATAAAACTCTGAACACCCAGGTCATGACCCTACTTACACAGTACCTACGTAGTACAAATACCTCTAATAAGCTTGTGTATTAATAGCTTCCGCCCTCGAGTTCTCAAGGGATTTGATGATTTCCCGGGTTAAAACAGTGTCGTTTTATTCTATTACAAAGTATGCTTTATCATATATCCAAATCCGCCCTGTGAGGCAATCACTAGAAATTTTACAAATTCGATTTTTTTTCCGTAAGATATAAAGCACTTTTTGAGTATGGAGTTACCAAAACTTAAGCTAACTTTAGTATTATTTATATTAGTGAAGAATCTTTTGGAGCTTGAAAATAGAGCAAAATTTCCTGAATGTGTCTGTCCTGAAATTTGTCGATATCCCTAATATTTATTTCTAGAAAACCTACGCTCGTAGCTAATATCATGTACCCACCATATCCAAACGGACCATATAACTCTTGCCACAACTGTTTGCTAGTTCTTGTTGGTATTGGACCGCGTCTCAACTTCCTGACTGCTAACAGAACAGGCGGGTGTTCTTCTGCTCTTAGCATCATCACTTTAACCCGTGCTTTGTCACTACTAGTAGTTAAATTGTGACGGAGGAAGAATATAATTTACTTAATTAATATTTTATTTAAACAAGTTGTAGAAGATTGTAAACACGCTATGTTCAAAGATACCAAATACATTATAGAAGATGGTATAATAATATGGTTTAGTTACAGCATTAGTAAACTTCATCCCATTTAAAACAATCTGTGTCTCTATGAGATATCAGATTGATAGAACTTGAAATTTAATTGGACACCAATTATGATAAAAGAATACTAAACAGAAATGGTTTATATTAGATACAAAATATGCGGTCCTATCGCTAAATAAATTATCGTGTTGTCTTACAGACAACCTTACAAAGAAAAGCAGACGTAGATTTGTGACATGATAAGCTTTGAAGAAATTAAAATCAATGGAACTGGAATTATTACAGTGTGTATAAATCGAGCGCCAGCGCCAACTATTTACTCAATTGTTCTCCATAGAATGGCTTATAATATAGCTGATGCTGTCGGATCGTTGAGTAGTTTATTACTGTAAGCTGTTGATGAGATTTGTCAATTACAAAGGTGTCGGCTATTCATTACCACGCTAGTGACATTTCCTATCTGTGGGTGGGTAAACATAACAAATTACGTTTTAATACCCCCAAAACGCCCACTTGAATATACGTAACTTGCATATTTTCATCCATTCATACTTGTTTTATTCAATGAAATAGTAAAGCAAATCCTGACCTAAATCTTCTTTAGAAAATGTTTTTTCCATAACCCGAAACATAATGTTATAATAAAATATAAACTGATTTTCATGTTGTTGTGTTATTTGGAAACACTCGTACACTTCTTAAATACACAATCAATCTTAATAATACACGCCCTTCAAGGTATTTTTATACCCAACGCCTCACCACTCACTTGGAGATGATTTGAAGGTCTTTTCATTAGAGTAGATACGTCTAACGTGAATGTACATTCAGACGATACCGAGAAGAGCTTTCCTTTATATATACTGATTATTCTCGCAAATGTCTTGGAAATCTCGGAATGTAGTTACGTGCAAAAAGCTGGAGGTAAAACTCTTGCCCGTCGTGTGTTTGCCTAAATAAATTATTTATTTTGCAGTAAGAGTTTCGTTCTATTTACAATTTCTTATACAATACCTGCTTACTATTGTTTTGTTCGCGACATTATCAAGACAGTATCGACATTCAAGTTATGGGAAGCCTTAAGGCTTCTCATTAGCCCTCACTGGGAAGCAATCAGGCCATAATCACCAGTTTCACGCACAGTTAAATAAACAACTTATCTTTATGTAGACGTATTAATTGCCGCCTGAAGCGGTGGCTTGTCTCTGCGCTTTCTTGGTTGTGCTTTTGTATTGCGGATTTGATAACGTCATCCGCACTATTTCGAACTAGGTACTTTCAGATAGTTCTCCACTACTTCTTTATTTTCTTAACACAACTCATGTACTGAAAATATTTTGCTAAGTCTGTACTTGCCAAGGGAATAAATACTAAAGGTGTTTATTTATGAAGTGTAAACGATATGGAAAAAGAGCACATCTTTATTATGTTTATTTATTCCTTGCAACAATTTATACGTCACCGGTGCGTGATTAATAAAAAACAGACGTCATTTATTTACCTCGACCTCATTTGTCGCGAATGAATTATTGTACAGTGGTTGGTTTACTTTGCCATTATTGTGGATCACGGTAGTTATGTAAGTATATCCAGCCACAAATCTCCACATGTAATAACTGGTCTTAGAACAATGTGAGATCACGATCTCCACAAAGACTATTTAGCTGATTTCTACTACGACTATTTGCCTATTAAACTGTAACACAGTGAATATGTAAAACAGTAACGTAGCATCGTCATACGGAAGTGCAGAAGGTAAGAGTCACGCTACGGAATGTAAATTAGTGGTCAATAAAAACAATAATGACATCGAAATATCGCATTTATGTAATACGAATAATTGATAAATATAACGAGAAAAATAAAAAATCTCATGCTTAAAACGATAAATCTAGAGTTTATGATCTTGAACGTATTTTAACTGTGTAGTACGTTTTGGCCATTGCATGTCATTCGATATTCAGTGCCATAACAAATTAAAGAGAAAACTTGTTCTTGTATGGGTAGGTATCCGTCAAGGACGGCGATCGAGTAAGACGCAAACAACTCGCTCATAATAATACTCCATCGCTTACAATATCCACGCGAGCCACTTACGATAACCTATCAGCTATCACCTTTATTCATGAAAAACTGGCAAAGCGGGTAGTAGTGAATACTTCTCTGAATGCGTCCAACGATTTTTACATCACACTTTATAAATTGTTACCGAGTACCGGTCACTATTGTTTTATTGTTCAACTAACCGTAATGTTACAGATAACGTTGTTATTTCACAGAACTGTAGTGTTCGATAAATACTGCGGTTTTTATCACGTTTCATATATATTAACTTTCTGATATTTTTGCTGGGATATTAGTATTTATTTAACCGTTAAGTAGTTTGTAATACAAACCTAGTTTCGCTTTGGGTTTAAGTCGTTATCATTGGAAAATTAAATTTGTAAGTATTTGTGCCAAACTCTTATCTTAATGCCGAATATAAAAGCCAGTTATTTTAGCTCATTATGAATTAAAAAATAACTCCAATATTAGTCATCAATAGTCATGCAACACGCTTGACTGTTATGACCTTCGACATTCCTTAAATTTCGATGACGTACAATTTCTTTCTGGTGCACTGATTCATCTACTAATACACGGCATTGTTGTGTTGTAACGTAAACCATGTTTGATTTCACTTCACACCATGACCTTTGTCTTTTAGTTTCTTATTTCGGCAATAATTAAAAACAATATCGAATTGATAAAGGCCTAACTAATGAGTGATGATAGAATAGACGTCACTAGAATAGGGATGATGACTGGGTAAAAAATAATTAATTCTATTTAGTCCGTCAGTTAGGTTATCAAAAAATATTGGATACGTATTTTTTATTTTATCAAATCAATAAAAACTTACAAAGAGAGGTAGCATCAAAGTTCAGGAGTGGGGGTTTGTGACGTCACTTCTGTGTAAAAAGTGTACTAAAACGTGACGTCACGCGATATTTATACGCACTGTATCTTCGTTATTTTTTGTTTTCAGAACTAAAGAAAAAACACGTGTCCAATATTTTTTGGTAATCTAACTGACGGACTATTTTTTTTTTAGTCATCACCCCTATTGTTTTTTCGATGATGATACGATAGTAGGTACAAAATGTTTGATATGTTCATTATATTTACACGTTTGTTAGTTTCTAACTCCGCCCTTAGTCGATCTTCGATTGCGTTCGGGTTTTAACGTATAATATTACGAACTAGCTTCTGCCCCGCGGTTTTACCCGCATTTCCGAGGAATCTTATGTTTTCCCGGGATAAAAATAGCATGTGTTATTCCAGGATATGTACCAAGTTTCATCCAAGTTCTACTTACTGAAGTAAGTCTATAAGATATCGAATTATCCATACATCGTCACATATTTTCACGTTTATGATATTAGTAGGATATTATTGCGTCATTAACCATATTAATATAGTTAAATTATATTCTATTTGAGGCTCATTTCGATACGCCATATTGGAAATTATTCTCGATGTAAACTTCCCGATCCGAACGACTTCTGTACAGGACCGTATGAAAATAATTATCAATTTACGGTCCTTTTCATGGACTTTAATTCGTGAATTTACTGTTATATTTATTCATTTTCTTTATTCATGTCGCTTTAATTTGGTCTGCTATTATTATGATAGTTAATAAAGGTTGTATTATGAATAATAATATAAGAATTTTATTTTTATTGAAGGTTTTGGATGAGTATCCTACCTAGACAACTTTGTTATTGCCGTTATCATCTCTCAAACAGAATTTTGTTAATCATGTACTTAATATGTTTTTGATAATTTCAGGTACGACAAGTGGGACCGCGACCGGGGCGGGGGCGGCGGCGGCGGCGGGGGCGGCTCCGGCGGGTCCAGTGGTGGCGCAGGCGCAGCCACCGCGTGGGCGGGCCGTGACCGCGAGCGGGATCGCGAGCGCGAACGGCAGGCGCGCGCGCACCAGATGTCGCACGCGCACGCCGCCGAGCCAGACGCCTCGTCGCTCTTCCCGGCGCCTATTAGGGTGAGTAATCTTATTACCCTTAAGGAGGCAACAAATCCAATCGGGTTTCATACAGAGAAGTGTGGCTCGCAGGATGCTGACCATAAGCATAAGATACAATACAAATTAAGGATAGATCGAGTTCGCACGCCTTCTTTGACTCTGATTGATATTGCTTCTAATTGAAGCTGGGCCTGAGAAATTTTGCGGGTTTATGCAATCGCTTACATAACTACAATTTTTTGAAGGCGAGATATGTGAATTATGACCCGATGGTAGAGTCAATTTGTAACGTTCATCAAGTTCGTTCTTAGCACGGTCCAAATTGGATTTGAGATGGAGACAATAAGAGTACCTACCTATTTACTTTCTTCATTAATATCTTCCAGTAGATGAAGCAATAACATTCATCATATTGTCAACAGAACTCACTATCCCAATTGGAGAGACTAGCTTAGGTACTATCACGCCAATATCGCTTTGCTTGCACTAAGTTCCAAGATCGAAATGGTTAAACCGCGATAAGTCACGTTAATTTGAAATTCCTATCGTAAATATTCATTGTTTTTACTGGTGTTGATTTTCGTATGAATTCTGCATTTTACGTTGAAGTTGACATAGCTATTTAAAAAGATTACGGTAGATTACATACAGACTATGTGAAAACTGATAAGAGTTGTTCCAAGCAATAACTTATCCCCAATTATGATAGATTAGTGATAATTTCTATACCCATCCGTATTAATTTATGAACAAGATTGTCTCAATCACTTATTTGGATTGATTTACTAAAAAAACAGTTTAATTTGAACCTTTGGAGTTTGTATCGTAAAAGTTAACGTTATTCTGCGGCATTTTCGAATACTTACCAAAATATTAACGCTCAGCGTTAATAATGCAAAGTTTGTGATGATCTTAAACAAAATACAATTTCATAAAGTATATGCTGTATTAACGCACATAAATTATGGTAACTTGTTTTCATATAATCCCAAACTATAATAAGCAGGGTTTTAGAAATTTCAACTTCCTGAATATACCAGATCTCTGCATGTCGATAATGGCTCAATAATTAAAAAAGTTTCCTCAAAAGGATGTAGAAACGATGTCGGGATTAAATGAATTTACGTTTGTTTTATTTGCGTTTAGAAGTTCAAGTCAATGTGTGCCCTCGGTATGTTTGCATTGAAATGCTACACACGATTCGTAAACCGATGCAAATTATGTTCCTACTTAATACCTACAATAGGTACCTACCTAGGCGTTTATTTAACTTACCGTGTTAGTATGCCGTTGAAACTTCATTTTTTCCCGGTGTTCAATTGATCTGCAATTTGGTACAAAAATTAAAATTATTAAAAAAGCAATTGATAATACAATAATATGGAACTGAATTAAAAGAAGCTGGTTCCGAAAAAATGTTACATACTTTAAAGACTTATTCTCCTTTCATTTCACACAAACCGGTGTTCTTTTCCGGGTAAAATGTAACTCAGTGAGCGAAGTTAATTCCCGAGTATGCTAACATAACTTACGTAACCTAACTTAAGTCTTCAGTATCAACTTTGTGATATTGGGCTTCTTGAAGAGGTAGAACGATCGATACACAATTTTCTTTGGAATTATGATAATTTTATGGGCAACTTTACATAAAATTAAATTCATTTTGAAACGATTGCTTCGAGCATTCTTTTGTTGTCTGTCATTCAGCATTGTTACATACAATCACGTGCGTTCATCAATCACAAGTGATATAAGAATAAGACAAAATTAAAGATAAATATAGGTAACATGTCTATTTCATATCAACAGATAGAAAAGTAATGCCAAAGTGTGGCAGACTCTTGAATAAAAGCTTCCAACCTCATGGGATTGTAAAACACTAGGTGTAACGCTGTCTGTACAAAGAATATTTGAAATGCAAGTGAAATATATATATCACAGAGTGCTTGTCACGAAAATACCTCCGTGAAAATTTTTCACTTGAAACTTGGTGTCGTTTTACCGTCTGAACGTTGCGCGTTGTCGTTTGATCACAGAAATGAACGCTCGGATAATGCATACCACGCATGCAACCTTCCCTAGACACGTAACTTTAAATACTTGAAGTGGTTGCACAAATAACAGTTTCCAAGAAGCCTATCTACTCGGTTGCAATATTGCTGTCTCTGCTGATCGCGTGATCGACCGCAGTAAAAGTGAAGTATGTAGTTCTGTAGTCGGTCGCACGTGTTTTGTGCTCGAATATAGTCGCAGTAGATACCTGTAATGGCCACCTTGATGATGGTAGCTACTCATCAATTCTAACCAGGTCTCTGATAGCGTAGCATGTTTTTGCCGTTTCATTAGTCGTATTCAGTGATAGCACGGTGGAGACAGATCAAGTTGAATTGGATGAAACTGTCAATGTCAGGCGAGTTCGAGGTCGTTGCTTGTTTACTTGTCGTCGGCGGTAATTACCTACGTTGATACGTCTCCTCGTGTTAGATCGCGGAGGAAATTGTTGCCAAAACGGTTTTTTTATTGTTGTATATTTTTTACACGTTATGTCATTCCTCGACCTTAGATCATGAAAAATAAGAACTTAAGTTTAATATCATGAATGCAAAATTGTTGAAATCGGTAAGTAGTAAGTACCACATAAACGTAAATTTCATTTTTTTAAGTAATTTATACAGAATTCACTTTGTCGTTCTTGACACTCAAAATCTTGTTTAATCGCTTCGTTTCCTCGCACCTGAGCGGCGTCTGCGACCTTCAATACCCCGACTTTTTTGTGGCTAACTTAACAATAATAATTTTAATTTAATGTTTTTACATTAACATATTTAATACAATGTGTTTTATGTTGTGTTGTGTGCTACAAATTGTTGGTGTTATCATATTGGCATTGTATCTAAAACGAGTAGGATATCAGTTCGATAAATGGATTTTCGATGTAACAAGTTCCAATAATTGGTGGACTCGTTGAAAACTCCGATCGAAGTGGACTTGTAATAACTTTTTAAAAGCGGTCGGCTTATCTCAGCCGGCTGCCTGCACTCGCACGACCCACATTATGGCGCACAACACATATGTGCATAAACATACACAAGTGTAATTAAACCTCCCCTGCCCCCCGATTTCCCCACCATAATGGATCCGGTTGGGGGAGGATCACTAGACGATGCGATCCTAGCTGCCGACACATGTGGAAACGGCCCGCACGTGTACGTATATCTAACATATGCATCGTGCTGAATTACCGACTGTTGTGTTTACTGAAGATAATAGTCGCGGAATGAACAGTTTGTTGTTTGGAAACGTCATTATTGTTATTGGCAGTGCACACGTAATTTCACTTTCAGTAAATACACTCGTGTACTATTCATTTATGCATAACAAAGCAATAATGGAAGTGCGTCTGCCTGTGCTGCTGTACGTTTATAAAATACTCAGGTGAGCAGAGGCTTCATGCCTTTGAGAACTGTTGTCAGGCTGTCGTTCCGCATCACGAAAAACTGTAGAGTTGTTTATTAATGGGACTTTCACTGGTACTGTTAGAATATAGGTCGCAGTTGTTTGAGTTTAGTATTAGTCATGTTTCGTCATTATTTTTGATGTTTGTCACAATAAGCACCATGTGCGGTAATTTGTTCTTTATGTTCCAATCTAATTTGAGAAATCTGATTGTTACTGAAAGATTCATACCTAAATCAATAGAGCGTGTGTATTGTGTATACTATACGCCTAATTATTTCTCGTTCCACTTTAATGAACCAGTTTGTGTGTCACCTTGCCAAGGCCGCACATATTAACACATATAAATGCTCAGGTGCGCGTGCCCCTATCAAAGCTAGTATTTCTTCATTCGACCGTACATTATAGCTACCTGTCTTTTTCGCACGCCATTAGATAGAAGATACGAGATAGAACATAAACGCTACTTTCAGAGAGCAATATCCATTTCCGTTCCTTCGTATTTTTATGCGTCCCGAGTTTTCTTTCTTGTGTGAACTTTGTTACAATATTTTACGACGGTTATTAATCTTATTTTACCTTCCCGTAACAATTGTTCGCCGCTACTTATGTATATGTTAGATTTATTCCTTTTTTAAATTAATCAAATTACCTCCTTAATTTCCTCCTCATTTTATATTGTAAACCGACCAACGTATTCTTCAAATTATTGGGACCAGCGATACTTGCCAAATCATAAACTATACTTGTAACGCTATATATATTATGAATATTAAAATCTTCATTAGCAGATTTTAATTCCTTATTAGTATTCTTATAGTCGATGAAGTAAAACCTGTAGGAGGTCATAGTCCCTACACGGACACCTCAAGCGAACAAATTATAAGTTCTTTTTTGGTGATTGATATGCTAAATTAAAATTGTGGATATTGAATAAGCACTTGCGACCTATTAATTAGTGTCACGTTATGGAGCGAGTTGAACGATAAGTTAGGAGCGTACAGTTTGTGGACAGAGCACAATAGCACCACAATACAAATACAATGTAGTATTGGTGCAAAAGCAGCGTCTAGACGGCCTCATTACGACCCACCTCCCGTAGTCCCGTCTACTCGCGCCACCCTCCACTCCCGACAGTCCGCCGTACTCAAATATCTAAATGAAAATATGCCTTTTTAATCATAACACAAATATACTCGAGCGATTTTCAAAATGAGAAAAATGAGCACTCCATCCGTTTAGGCAGGTTCAAGGCGACCACTTTTCTTACGGTACTGCCTACATCAGACAGCCGAGATAAAAGGTCTCATACGTGAGAACATGCTGTCAAGATATTTGAGAAATTATCTCTGTGGATACTTTAGTTCACCTAACGACAGTCGTCTATTGAAAAATTTGCCGTTCCCATTAAGGTATTGGAGTGGAGTCGTTGACCCGAAGGTCGATTTGGGTCGTCGACTTGGGCACAGGTTTTGCGACACGACATGACATTGCCCCTTTACATTTATAATCGAATAATGTCTATTTTATTTATTTCTTACATTATTTGCAGCATAGGGTAATAATACGACCCTTTTGCGTGCGCCCTCTTACTTACGGTGCACCCTTCGGATGAACTTTGGTACGTTGACTCTGACAAGTTCAGTATTACGTGTTTTTGAATAGATCATCTCAGAATTATTAAATTTTTACCAATAGTCCCAGTTGGGTTCTTCTTTCTGAATAGATTTTAATTCATCTACTTGTGTATTGTATGTAAATGGTCGTCATTACCTAAATTACATGATTAAAATAAAAATATAGAGACACGTATTTTCACTGTGCCTTTCCTTCGTCTGAAAAAATCTTGCAGTCTATTCTCCTTGCATTTTATAAGGATACTGCATAGCTGTAGTCCTCGAAAAGATTGTGATTGTTATTTCTTAACTGACGATTTTTCATGGGAAAATGGCTGATAAATTACCTTCACGTGATGATAATTAAGTAGTAGTATGACTCTGGTAAGTATTATAAAGAAGTTCATCTACGTAAAACCAATTATATCATAGGCAGGCAGCAGGCTGTCCTAAGCTGTCTGCTGACGTCATATAGACATTTTTCTCGTATCCGGAGATGTCAAACTGAAAGCATCCTCATTATGCGTCATCCATCCTAGAGGAAATTATTTTATGTTCCTTTGAAGTGCCAGATGCAATTTTAAAGAAATTTATGAGAATTATCATGCTTATCGGTTCATATGATCGGTTGATATGACGGTTCATTTGTAGAACAAAGGATATGTGTATAATATGTACTAGGATTTTCCGTTGAGACAAAATAGACATACACTTATAAGTTACTATATTCCGTGACAGACTTATGTATTCCCGGGATAAAAAGTATCCGTTATCATGTATCTTACTAAATTCAGTGTAGTTAGTTCTTTATGAGCAATATTCATGTCTTCAAATTCTTAATTGAAAAGATTTTATTTAATTTAACATAACACAACGATCGATCTTTTCAGATCTCAGACTTTTCTTGCGATAGATTTTAGAGAGACGAAGTACCTACCAACCTTCAATTGTGGAAGGTATGTAGCCGTTAGAAGCAGTTGGAGTGCGTCCTTTCGACCGGGGCGCCACGCGTGCCCCACAACCGTCAGGGCGGGGCGTTGACTCCTCGTCTCTCCGACTCCGACTATAGTCGGCAGATCCGCGCACGTACGGGATTTATTATAGTCGGAGAGTTGGAGGCACTCGGAGGCACGAATAACGTGTGGTGAAATTCACTTGTTCACCTTAATGGGGAGATTTATATCGGGGAGTGAGGTGCGAGCGCGAATTGTTAATTCCGCTTTCGGCTGCCTGCGTTGATATGAGCATGTAGTTTATTAGGACAAGGGCATTGTTACGCTGCGTTGGTTTATTGTAGGATGGGATTGGGGTGTTGAAAGTCTTATTAAAGCTGTTTGAACTGTTTACTGTTACGTAATATTTTTTTTTTGTTGAAAGTTCAGAAAATCAAATTGTTCATTTTGAAACATAGTTCTATGTTGAGCTATGTACCTATATGAGCAATACTGGCATTATTAAAAAATCTAGATACGCGACGCGGTGATAAAAATAGGTACCTACGCTGCTTGATTTCAACCTAAAATAGAATAGTCATTTATGGAATGTGATTACATTCCCGAAATTGGATAGAACGTTCAAAACGACACAGAGAATAACGTTGGAACGAAGATTAGTGTATATCGATATTCCGGGATTATGCGAATACAAAAAAGACAGAATATAGGTACCTAGATACCAAGTTACTTCTGACAAAAAGCAACACGGATAATATTTTATTAAAACAGGTTTTGGTAAATTATTTGCCATTTCAATCAAATCCAATCGGACGCGAACCGGCAAATTCAAATACCATATTTTTATTCTCTTTTGATCTTTATGCCTATTGTGCTAAAATCCCGAGCTGTACATTTTATAACCGAGTTATGTGTATTCGATTTATTTCGACGTGTTGAAGTTCTGCAAACTAGTTCGGCGCAATGTGGCGAATTGTAACGCGATTTTAGTGAAGTGTCGATCAAAACAGCCGCAGACAAAGGAATATAGCTTTTACTTTCACCCTGGTAAGGTTCGGAGATGTTGTTCCGTAATTAATACCTTTTAAAGTAATACGACCTTGTGGTACTTGTGATCTCGTCGGAGGATGTATAAACCTTGCTTTATTTCTTTTATTGCGATGGCGCAAGATACCGAGTTGTGTGTGACGTCAGATATGCCGCGAGCTACTTGCATAATGGATCCGTGACATAAAACTACCTTAAACTATACTGGAAAATTTACTTTGAAAAATGAACTGTGTATTCTGCTTTATTAAAAATCAAACATCCTTATCTGTATTTCTCGGAAACGATTACTCTCTTGGTTCGTTTACATTATAAACTAGTTTATTCTTAAATTCTAGATGGTTCCTTTGCATAGTTAATATACTTTCCCGCAAGCAGTGAGCTGTCAACAAAAGTAGTATTATCATTATTTAGACCTTATCAAATAGAGGAGCTTATAATATTGTGTCTATGTAGTTATCTAAATATTTGGCTTAGATAGTTGTAATTCAGGGATAATTTAACCAAAATCATATTGAATTAAGTACCTACTTTAACTTAAAATTATTAAATTAGGATATTGCACTACCTCAAACAAAGAATTCTTGCAAATATGCAACACGCAGGATATACCTAATATGGAGAGCGTGAGAAAGAGAGAGTAGAAATTAAAATCACGTAACACAACGGGCCACTCACGTTAAAAAATATTGAAACAGATGATTCTGCTAGCGCTACAGAGCCTACAGAGCTTATCGATACAATTTCAATAAGCCAATGCGTATTCAGCCATTACCTTCACGCGTCCAATAAAGTGAGATTATACCAAAAATAGGCGTGTTATTTGCATATATACCCAATACGCGTGAGTGCGATATGAATCACGTTGTCGGGCGGCGTACGGCGACATTGAGCCGGTTTATTTAGGACACAGTTGACGAGATGTGCGCCACATGGTACATGGCCTCGTATCTGAACTGAATGTATGATGCGCTTTGTATTTCACCAATTAGGTATATCTACTCCGTAAGAGGTTTAAGGGATCATGAACATGAAATGGTTGCCAATGTCAACTAGCCTACAAGTGTTACAGATTAACGGCCGGGTTAAGCTTTAACGGTTGACCAATTAATGCTACACTAGCAATTTGAACTCATTAATAGTGCCACAAAATATTGATGGTTAAAGAATTTATTGTTTATGAGATGCACTTATTTCTCACACAAAACCTCTTACCTGACAGTTATAAAATCATTGAATTGACTATAATATTTAAGTCTAAGAATAGAAGCAAAGATAAATCCCCATAATTTGGGATAACTATAATTTCATAAGTATGATTCATACTTCAAACTATAGCCGAGGAGTTAAATTTATAATTTAAATGAATTTGTCTGTCCGCCTACTTGAACCAACACATCACCTCTTTGATATTAGAATTTGAGTCTCTATACAATTTCTGCATGACCCTGAAAATATGCCTAATGTTAATTATTACAATGCCAGTCAAATTGCATCACTACTTTAGCGATATGAGCGCCTATGTCGAAATCATTACTTAAGTTTTTATCGTAATGATGATGCACAATAAAAGAATAATTTGTTTCGTGTTATTGTACTTCATCAGCTGTTAGAGCCTTTTTAATTGTAACTACTTCTTTGCTGCTATTCTCTATCATATCACTGATCATCATATCTATATTTGTTAATTGTTTTACACGTTTTATTCTCACTTTCACAATCACTTGAGGTAGGTAATCACTTACGTTTGTTTGTACATACGTAAGCTAAACTACGCTAAGCGACATATTGACGTTTGAATTCATCAGTGAGGTTGGTCAAGAGAACCAGTCGCCCGCCGCTGACGTCATTATGAATTTCAATAGATACTAGCGTATATTTTAATAAAGGAAATTTACTTCACCGTTCCGCATTTATCTTTGCATAACATTGTGCAAGAAATATCGCCAATACCGGCTCTCAAATTCTGACCCAATATTTACTTTAACATCAATGTTTTGGTTACCTACTTCCATGTAAATTTAGCTCCAACTGCATTGTCTTAAGTATTTGGTTTCAGAAATTTCTTTAGTATACCATATTATTTATTTATTTATTTATGTACACACACAAGTAATAATAAAAGAACATAAAATATACAAATGTACAAAGGGACTGCTTATTTCTAATAGAAATTTCTTCCAGCAACCCTGCGACTGGAAAAAATATAAATGAATGTAGACACAGTGTGTGAAAGTAAAAGAAAATACATAACTAGATAAGGACAAAATATAGAAATACTTAAAACCATATTATTATGTTATGTTTAAATAATTGTATCAATAGAACATGAAATGAAAATGAAGTCTCTCTCTCTCCAGGTGACTGGCAACAGGGACCGTGTCAGTCAACAGATCCAGACGAAGCTCGGAGACTACCACCTTGCTCAGTGCTTCATCGACGATCCCAGCAAGTCAATAGGCATCTGCGCCGAACCACCCAGCCCAGCACCATGTGAGTAATCAAAAATTCTCTTAATGTATACAATCTTCAGACATGTAAACCGCCATTTCAATAAAACAATCCTTATTAAACTTATCGTGCAAATGCTAGTAGAAATTATACAAATAAAGTGGTGATTAATAAAGTAGTTCTAAACATTAACGACAAAGATGTTAAAGAAGAACGAAAGACACATAGGTTAAGGTCCTTTGTGAACATTCATATTCGCTTGCGTTGCTTTCCATCAATCACCCAAACATTTACACAAAGAAACAACAACGTTAATCGGAATATTTCACTTGGAAATGATCGGTAGAAGATCGGTGACATAGAACCTCGTTTGATCACTCTAGATGAGGACATTCCACGCTTTTCAAAGGGCTTAGACTATAAACCCATTCGTTTGGAAAAAAATATAGTTTAATTGCGTACGTTTTGAAATTTTCATTGGGAACAGATTTAGGTTCTTGTTATACCTAATGTGTTACTTATAAGGCTTATCTATGCCATTAGTATGGTTACTAAGAAATTATTATGTTTTTGTAACTTAAATTACTTAGTTTCGAGAATTTCTGTACGAAGTTGGTAGACTTCCATTAACTTGATCTTTGATTTATTTACCTATCTATTGGTCTTTTACTTCCATATAATGTAGGATTATGTTAAAGTTAAATTGTCTACCAGACAATTTAATGTACAAAAGACTTAAATCGTTATAATCTGCCTGCCTTATTTCCTATCATTAAAAGTCAGTGAATTTACAATGATTAGAATATAGAAGGGATGATTATAACATCCCTTCTATACATTTACTTCTTCATTTTGGCATTCACTAGTTGCATTATCATCTTTCTTAAAATATCCATCTTCCTTTCTGTCTTTCTCTTGTCCCACCTGATTCCAAAATTATATTAAGTATTGCTTTTCTCATTCAAACGAATCAAATCGCTCCAGATTTCTTACAAAACGGTGCAAAACAAAGAAAATATGAAGCAGTAAAAACTTTTTATTTCTCTCAAGATTATACGCAGAACGGATAATTTTGGGCTGGCATTACCATAACAAAAGCGGATAAGTTATTTGATACGCGGCCGCGGCAAGCTACTTGCGGAATCTTCAATTTTTCAGGTGAACCCTGGAATTTTTTTTTGTGCTTCGTCCCATGTATAATATTTGCATAATAGCTATTTAGGTCAATTTGTATACCTGTGCTGAATTCATGTATGAAAAATGGTTCTGTTTTTGTGTTCAGGAGTCAATACACGCAGGTATTTGGCTTGGTGTCCGAGTTCCACACATATTTTGTTTCTTTTGATGTGTTTATTAAAGCGTTGTTAATGTTAATGTTCATTTGATATCTGTCATCTTGAACTCGGGGATTCTCGAGGTTCTAGTCAGGAACTTGGTGAGTATGGGTAATCGAAATTAGTCATCAGTAGATACCAAGTAGAACCAACCGACCAACAAACCAGACAAACAACCAACAATACCTGGGCAAAATATTTTCGCTAGCTCCACAGTAAATTATCAAGTGTAAATTACCATAATTATAATGCCCCGGTCAGCCGTGAGCTGAATTTTTCGCCGTGATTGACGACTCACCGGCTGCACGTTGAGTTGTGGCAAGATAATAAATGATTCAGTACTTCCCTGCCGTTCGAGCTACGGCCAGTGGCGGTCACTTTGTCACGGTGACGTCACGCGACGAGCGCTGCCCTGTGACGTACGATGACGCGTCACACGACTCGCACGTCAACGTGACTACGGGGTCGGCGTGACGAGACGATCGCTGCGGATGCATTGTTTACCCACGCGTTCGTATTCCGTATATCTGCATGTTCGTTCTGTACTATTATTAAATGCCCTTTACATATATTTTCCAAAGGTAACATTTAATGAAATAGTGACAAACAGCATCTTGTTGTATGATTTTAAGTACTTAAAAATTAATGACGTGCGCCATTTTATTCAAAACTTGGAACGGATTTAACCCAAAGAACGGGGCGGTCGGTCATAAAAACGTTACCCCTATAAAAACTGGCAATAATGATATTCTGCCAGGAGGAAATAATTGTAAGACATCGCATAAAGCCGACTATCGCGAGTTTTACGATGATTCGGCTACTCGAGTCGGAAGCTCTTAATTAAACCGGTTAGAACAATGTAACTTTATTCTAGTCCTTTGATGTCCCATAAATTATACATGCGAAACACGCACATCTTCTTACAGATTGTTCGGAGAAACGTCTCTAGTATAAATAAATAGCAGTCAGATTACGTTTATTCGACTTATGCCATTATACCTACTGCTATATTGCGTAACCCTCTTCATAAATATATATTTAAATAATTAATATGAGTACCTAGCTTAATATTTTATAGTTCTTGTTTCCATTCCGATGAAAAAATACTTGGATATTATTGGTATAATGGAACCACGCTTTTAATAGTGTGTAATTATTCATGAGGTTAGGTTAGACAGCGATGCGATTACATCTCTTTAATAACTATTCTTTATTAATCCTTGTCAATATCGTAATGGAATTGTGCCATAACACGCGACAACGTTGCCATAATACCAACATAAAAATGTATGACCGCCCGATGGCAATCAATGAATTGGCTTAACTTGCCCATTTGTGTCCGTAATGAAGTATGACCCAGTTTTTTACGTGGTCGACGAAACAAACAGTCGCCGTGTAGCGTAAAGCAGAGTAAACAAGCTCTTGATAAATGATTCAAAAATCGCGAGCGACACCCACAGTATCGCGTGACAAACAGTCGTGTCGTGTGACATGACGCGTGCTGTGTCGCCCGCAGATGCGGCATAGTCACCGCCACGCCATCCAGGCGCGCCATGCCACGCGGCTAATGACTAAAACAAAGCCCAATGTTTGTCATCTCACTGTCTGCAGGCCGTGACAGTTTCCCTTTATGAAATTATCGGTAAACAATTAATTGGGTACATGAACATAACATATTATTGTTTATAAGCATTATTCCTTTACTCGAATATTACGGTACGGTTTATTTTTATGAGGTCTGCAAGTTATAAATTACGATTGGGTAATACGACCAATGCCCTTAAGTGCTACTTTCTGCATGCAATTTGCATGTAAACAATTAATGTCCAAAGAACAATGAGTAAAGTCGTTAAAACATAATTCTCATTGTAAAACCATACGCGGATCGTAACAAACATAGCTTATCACGAAACCTGATGGTTTGTTTACTTGACCACTGTGTCACGCGACCCGTATTACTATTGCTTGCTTGCTATGTATCGCATTATATCCACATTGCATGAGAAAACATTTGAAACCAAAAGAATTCCACAATCGTTCCAACATGTCGGTCGACAAAACAAACAACGAAAGTGAATTGTTAAATTGCAAACGTCTATTAGTAGAAGAATGTCTTACTCTAAAAATATTCGACTCACTAAAACCGTCGAGATTTTCAATTGTAAATCTTGTATCAATATTGATTCGTTCAATACAGTTTTCACGTAACATTCCATGTTTCTTCTGGCCATTGTACCTACGCAACATGTATTAGATGTAATGCATTAATTCCGTTAATGATTAGGCTGGTCTGTACAGCCAGTCCAACGTCCATTACATTCCGGAGCTGATTTGATCTGTGGCTATGACAAATGATGGCGGCACATAGCTTGCATGTTGACAAGCGCGCACTGCACTCCACGCCTCCGCCACACGGTCGCAAATTGACTTGTCACTACATTATTGTGCCGCTAATGGCTTTAGCCACCATCGGACCTTATGGCTATAATTGGCCTATTTATTATTTTATAAGTCATAGCATAACCCTGATGTTTCCAGTTTAAATCTCTTGTTTGATTTACATTTCATAATATTCTTTTGTGAATTCACTAGTAATGTTGAGATATTATTTTCTTCCACTATTAAAACTTTAAAAATGATGAATAATAATGGAAGGAAGGAATGGAATTTACGATTAGTTAATTGGTGTGTACCTATTAAATGCCTTTCTACACTTCACTGTATTATAGATACTACTATAACTGCAGAAAGATTAAAAACTAATGTGCAAGAGAATGGAAGTGATTTTACACATACAAAAAGAAACATAACTCAAATGGCTAATAACGTGAGATATGTAATTATTGTCGATCATTAGCCGTCAAGTTCTCATAATCGTGACGTAAAAGAATTAGAACGTGAACAGTTTCAAAGTGAAAGTATTTTGTTCCTTACGGAGGTGAAAATAATTGGAATAATTTACAAATAACTTGTATTTCATTGTCCAAGGACATTGTATGCGTGTTTAATCATTCATACTGATTTAAACGGACTAAAAGTTATAACTAGATTACACATTTAATTGAAAAGACGGTATTTCCCCGGTCTCAACATTGTCACGTTTTTGTCACGAACAAATTAAATTTTAAAGTCGGATCTCTGAAAATTCCAACTGCCGCATTAAATTTGACAAGTTAACTTTTAATGGCTGCTCCAGGGAACCATCTAAACGGATTTGATGGAGTTTGATATACATTTTAATACTTCGTCGTTTAATCCTAGTGTTGTGAAATGCGAGCAAGAATGCCCTCGATTGAACAGTAAGTAAATAATACAGAAGTTTCCCGCAGACTCGGTTGTCTTGACTTTTTTACTAGTTTGACACGACTTCTCTATTGAAAAGTTTGTCAGGATATCCCGGAGACGGTTTATCCTTGTCGGTATATCTACATGGACACGTCTCTTTATCTCTCTTAGTCATATCTACAACTATTTCACTCGACGATAAATAGCCGTTGGAATAATAACGTCCTATAAAGCTATCTTTAAAGTGCAAACAAATGTTTTCCAGTTTCCGAGACCAATTTATTAAAGTAATCTCATTTGTCACGTCAATTTTATTAAGTCGTTTAACTTGTTTAAATAACAGTTGAAAATATCTTAACGTATTATAAAGCTCATTTCAAAAGTGCTAGTGCACGTTGCAGCGCAATAATAGGGCTGGAAATAAAAAGTGAGGCAGTTATGAAGCGTTTCAGTAGCTGGTTTTATTTGCTCGTGCAGCGTGTTCATTCGTCGGCCGCGGACCCGCGAGAATTAAGTGTTCGGCTGAGGCTAATGTGGCTAATAATATAAACGGGAGTCAAATGAGCATTACCATAATTATTATATGATATTTAATTTAAAAATCTTTCGAACAAAGCTTCGTTCACACCGTTCCTTAAACTATTTTTTTGCCTTGAGTAAGTTTGTAGTTAAAATTTCTACAATTATTTATCTCCTAATATTTCAGCATCTTATTTCGTAGTATTATAGATACATGCTATGTTTCAATCTTGTAGAATTTGGAAATCTATATTTTGAACAGCTGAACCGTTCTTTTGTTAACGATTTCAGCTAAAGCTTGACAATAAGTGAAACTCAGAATGTGTTACAATATTTGCTACATTCAACAAGTTCTCATAATCTGTCATAGAAATTGTTAGTTTATTATATACCATTGACAGTCATGTTTGTTGCCTATCGTTCTCTGACCAGAACAAGAGTGTATAGCTATTTTATATCTCTTAATTGTTAGAAGCTTGATTGCGTTAAAACCCACTTTCACAGTAATCTCAAACGTCAGAAGGTCATTCATAGCATTTGCTAAACTTAAAATAATAAATGATCTATCACAAAAGGACTTGACACTCGTATGACCTACTTGTAAGAGAATGAAGGTCAGTTTGCCAAACAGGGTCACCTATCAAAACGTACCTATTATGGTTTGCTTATTATTTGCGGTTCCACTACTGAATGCTTAAATTTATTTGATTTACGACCTTGAATCCTTGACTTTAAGAACTGCCTCAATGTCATTATTTCTCTATTCATGTTATGGCATACGCTGGCGCTTGTTTATAAATTGCGGCTTAATATCTTACCTTAATATTACACCCTTTACTCGGACGTAGATTTAGATATAAGCGCTAGTCTGAGTAATTTTTATACTGATACTATTTTCTCTACCATTTTTTGGATTCTATTTCTTTTACAATATAAGTTTACGTGGAGACATTTAATATTTTTTTAATGCCATAGACATAAATTATGAAATATTGTACATTACAGCCGTGAGGTAAACGGCAACCTTTTGATCCCAGTCCGTCTGTCTATCAGGCATCATTGGCACGATCACAAATACGGATGTTTTATCATTATAATAAAACGTGTTGTGTTCACCCTTGACATTCATTCAGGTTCCACGAGTTACCTGTGTATTACATGGGTCTTGTAAATTGTTATTTACTTTTCTTATTACATTGTGCCGTAATGTTGCTATCTTTATGTAAAACTTGATCTCTATCTCCCAACACACGTACGTAATATCATTTCTTAATCTTGATGAAATTTATTTGATATATTTTACATTATTGTTGATTAAAAAGTATTAATAACATGTTTATCGAATAAACTCCTAAAACGAAAGACCCGCATAGTTGTATTATTAAAATATGAGAGCTCTGCGCCGCGAATGAAAGATTTATGAGGATAATTCTTCAGAGGTGCTAAAAGCCGACGTGAATGTTGAATTACTCGTATTGTTTTTGTAAGTTCACTTTTTTACTCTACATATTTCTTTGTTCTCGTTTTGGTTATGAAAACGTCATATATTTATTTGGACTCTCTAGCGATCGATGCTTTACAAACTTTTATTTGATCGCTTTTGACTATATAAATAGTATTCCCAACATTATATCTTCCAATCGTTGTGATCTAAGTTCTTCATAAAATATTATTAACTCAACTCACCGTTTTATCCGAAATCATCTTCGGCCTCTATTTTTTTGGTTACAAAAAATCTGCGTTTACCCTAAGTATCTCAAATAACATGACCTATTTTCTTAACCACGTATATCTAGTTACATATTGGCGTCGGGTGCTCTCAGGACACCGATATGAGCTATTGCTCTCTAGGGACATCTGGGAATTGATTCTGACTGGGAAAAATGAACAACACAAAAAATATATGTATAACGGCCATATATCTTGGTGTTAGGAGTTGTAGCCCCCATAAAGTAGCGTGCAGGTCGACCCACGGCGCGGCTTGGACAATTTATTGCTATTTGACACTATACGCGTGTTAAACGTGAGTTTCGCTGCTTTTCCACTTGAGTTGTTCTCTTATTATCTATTTTCACTTTGCGAAATAGGGTAGGGGTAATTTGCTTTCTATTCATTCTCCACGTATCTATTAAATTAATGAGGACGTCTTCGATAATCAAAAATGAATTTTGTCTCGAGTCAAATGTCATCATAAAAATATTTCATTCCTTAATAACGTCAATCTTATTTTTATGTAAGTGTCAATTGATATATACTTTTATTGACAAATGTGAATATTGCAAAACCAATTACATTATAAAAAGAGTTACGCTATATGCATTTATATCAATCAACAATCCAACTATGAATTAAGTAGACACACGTATTCACAAAGATAATGTGACGTCAGGAGCAATAAGTGCTTCCTACATAAAAATGGTGAGCAACATGCTTATTATTAACAAGTGCTTGTTAGCAATGCTTGAATTGTAATTTCAAGCGGCTTGCGAGCGTCTAGTCCGCATACAAATCTGTGGTGTCGGCGTTTCCGACGTCATGTGGTATATGGTAAAGCTTCATCTAGTGGATGGTCTGCGTTGATATGTAAATTCTTTGCTTACAATATCATATGAAGTTTGATCTCGTCATGCTTTGAATTTAATTGTACGACCATTTCGCTATGCTAATGTTTGCACATGTTTCGATTTTGGATGAGATTTAAATAAACATAATCGTCATATTAACGGTTTCCTTAAGTAAGTATCTACTTAGTCTAATTGATTTATGTACGTGGAAGTAATCACAATTGGTTTAGACCTAAGTAAGATATTATACGTTGCATGGGGCGTCATCAAGAAAGTCATTCATTATTATATTTTTATAACTACAATTTATGCCGGCCGATGGCTTGGAAAGGTAACGTTAACAGCAACCAAATACATACCTTATGTAAATGTCTACCAAAGTAAATGCAAATTATAGGTAAGACGGTACCAACCTTCAGATTACGACAAATAATGATCCTATTCAAATTCGGTAACACACACAATATAATAAGTAAAGGTAAACAAAACGATATACCTACTTAGATGTACGAAAATGAACACAAAGCTTTTATTACTTTGTCCGAATGGCCTCTCCCCGTTCCAAGAACACAGGAATGTTTATTTAGACGATTTGCTAGCTTCTTCTGACGACATACTAACCCAAAAAAATCGTCCATGTAAATCATCCATGCAAACTTAACTGAGGGAAAAGTTTTTCTCTTACAAAACTATCAATACAGGAGGGAATCGTAAAAGAGACCTCGTAAATGAGGAATCGTAAATATTTAATACTTCTGCGTATATTCTTGTAGCATTTGTTCATTTTGTATCAGTAGACAACCTTAAACGCTCGGCTTAGGAAATTATGACGGGACATACCTATGTTTTATGACGCGGGCGACCACTAAGCAAGGATTTTTCCCACCGTAATCCTGGTAGCCATGAAATATGCTAGGGTCTGGATCAACAGAAAGAAACTTAGTTATTTATCGAGGAAGCGTGGGTCGAGGCTATTGCGAATTACCTGAAGATTGCAAAAGTTCGTGTTAACATTTTGCTTACTTCTTTATGTAATCATTTTATTATGTACGTTACTTTCTCTTTTCATTAATGTATTTAGGTAGGTACTTTTCATTTATGTTTTTGACATGTATCCATTGAATAACAAGCTTAGCTAGGCTTGCCTATTTTATGCTTAGCCGGTGTATTATTGATAGTCCTAAAACTATCGAATACCGATTAAAAATAACGACAACGATTTGTACTATAAACTGCAATAAAACGTTGACAAATTACTTATTCTTATGATCAATAAAACACTTGCGAGTAATGGTTGAGTAACATAACTGTACAGTCATTATTTCGCCATATATCCATGCAGAAATAATTCCTTAATCCTTTGTTCGTACCTGTGTGCCAGGCAGGAGTACAGGGTTTGTTAGTAACATTTATACCTACGTCGCCGTCGTTGTATAGCATTCTCTGTTTATGCGCTCGGTTGTCTGCATACAAAATACACGTACGCTGCAATCGGTCGACAACAAATATGCAGTCAGCTGAGAAAGATATTATAATGTCTACAAGATATTATACTAGGATCTTAAATAAATAAATAATATTGTTATTTTAGAGATATTAACAGGTAGGTATGTCAAAAAAATAATAGATCACCATCATCATAACACTACGCTATTCACGCTCTAAATTACTACTACTGACTTCCATCAATATGAATTAAAGCGACCTATTAATCATCAGATAAACTTTTGTTTGGTACGGAAATATTATTCAATTCCACTTCCGGCATTTCAAAATCTTAACAAATTCATTTATTCCGCAGACACCTCTATTAAGTCGTTAATAAACATTCCCATGACACAAGAAAAAGTTGTTTAATTCAACAGAAGTGCAATGATCACCGCGAATAATAATTGAAATTTCATGCGAGTTTACACGGAAGCTCGTCAGACATGTGTGTGTAGTTGGTGGGCACTTTACGCGCTTATTATGTTTAACAGATTGTTTATAATATGTGCAGGGGGCATCACAGTAGTGAATAAATATTATTAACTTCCTTATAGCGAAGGAAAGGCCTCGAGAGTAGAGACGTGTCGTCGCAGATCGCATTGACCCGCTTACGTTACGTTTCGCGGCGCGTTGTGACCTCGTGGCGAACAAAGACGGCGCGTGCCCGGCATTTTACTCATCAGTTAGTTTTTTATTTTATTTTTCAAGGGCCTTTTACGTTATTTTGGGGGTTTGACGTTTTATGGATATTAGATTCGATGAAAAGTATATCAAGTTATAAACACCGGCAACTCCTCCTTAGTGGCTCCCTTATAATTAATTCTAAATTCTTGATTTCAATTTATTCCCTTAACCTTCTCCAGTAATACATGCGACGGAATCATTTTATAGGTTTAGAATGTTCCGGTGTTTAATGCTTCTTTTGGTTTGTTAATTAAACTCATGATGTTTTAATTGGATAGTTTTCAAAAAAATTGCAATATATCCGTCTAATTAGTAACAAACGCACGGGCGGTCGTGCCGTGTTCACAGTGCGCGGTGCGGTGCGCCGGCGCAGCACAGCGCACGTGTCAACGCCCGCAGGTGCGCGCGTCATTGGCCCGCGGTCGCCATTGTTCTGACCGCGGCCCCTCCTCCTCCCGACGCATCCGTGGAATGAAACCACCCTGCGTGTGGCAATTAGGGTTGTCATGCATGTCACAGCACTCCTGCCTCATAATTCTATATATCCCACGAAATACAGATCTATCCAACGATAATGCTGAAAGTAAACACATACTTACTGAAGAAGACTTTTATAACAATGCAGATAATACTTATTCGGCTCAGAGATAACACTTTTTTTGTGTTGTTGATATTTGAAAAGCATGAAAGGCGTTTTTTGTTATCTAATCTATCTTAATAAAACACGAAATGCTTATATCTATAAAAATGGTAGAGTGAATTTTAATGAGGGAAAAGTCGTTACTACCCTGTTAAAAGTCAGTAAAAAATGTATTACAGGCGTTAACAAGTCATTAGCACTTAAGAGTGCATTATTAGACTTGCACGACCCTGCCAAGTACAGTGTGCTCGCGAGCGTGTAGGTTTAAACCATCCATAGGCCTACACGGGTAGGTGATAATTATCAGATAATCAGTTAAGTAACCGTTGTTAATGATAGTTAATCAGATAAACGATTGAATTTATAAGATAAAAGACATAGTGAAGTAAGACAAGCAGTGAAATCGATCAAGACAGAATTACCGACACAGACGTACAAATATGTCGTAAAAAAAAAAACTAAAGTATCAGTTGGTTACTTCACTAGTATTGAAAGAGTGGCAATAATAATACAGATTATCTGACATTTATGTACGTTTAAAATGGTACAGTCGTTGCCAATTAATCAATGGAACCAACAGTTCTGTGACGTTTCAATATTGTTCCGGAAACCAAATCATGTGTCATACGCAACAAAGAATACAATAAGCCGCGGGTTTCGGATTTTGTATAAATATGAAACACGTGTTAGATAGAGGTTATCGATCTGCCGACCTTATATCATTTTGTCACTATTCATAATTTATACGCGTTATTGAATAGTTGACGTTAGAGCTATAGGATTTAGGTTCCAAATTATTAGGTATGTTATGATAGGCTAATGATTTAAGTAGTTATAAAACATGTATGTATGTGAATAATACTCCAAGTGTAATACAAATTATTAAATTACTTAACGGACAGTATCCCTTGTATAATATAATTACTCCATTAATAGTTCAACAAACTATTTGTCATTATAAATAAATTTAAACAGTGCCAATTTCTCATTCAGCGCAATTAAGTATCCACATTTCTCACATTTAATTTTTTTAATGTAATAAATTAAACAGTTGCAGTCAGCGCACACATGAATCATTGATATAGGCTCGTACAAAAACGTATCGAGTTTACAGCCAAGCGATTACGGCTACGGCCTGTCGTTTTTACTTCTAATCCAATAAGGGGATTGTACCAATAGGTACGCCGAGAAAGAGATTTTTTTTAAATCGAACACTCGCCTGTAACACGTCGTTTTATCGCGAAATGAGATTCAGTTATGATCGGATCGGATCATGTTAACTGCATTAGCGGTTGGAAGACTTGGAAGGTGGAAGCCGTCCCGGTAATGGGAAAATAGTAAATTGACCAATCACATGTTAATATTACGTGCGTTGGTAATAGAACGAAGATTCTTTGCCGTTTCTTTCGTAATCTAATGTGGGAATTGAGTGGCTTATACTTTTGAAAATCTAAGAAGATTAAAATTAAAATGTAAGTGGCTAATAGCCTAATAGTAAGGTTTGCTAGCAATATTACACTAAAGCAAGAAAAATGTAAAAATATATTTTAATTATTATTATGAACCCTTTGCTGCATTAATAGAGTATGTTAGATGTTCTTGTATGCGTACCAAATTACCAATACGGTAATCAAAAAATATTAATCTAAGCGTTCTAATCTAGTGAGCACTATAGTGAAGTTGCGAAACTATGCTCATATCGCACTAAAAAAAAAATGTTTTTGGATAGCGAAAGAGTTTGCTGTTCCAATAAAACGAAAGCTAACATCTGACAACCCGTTTCATTTACATTGTCTATACGAGGCACAAATGTCATTCTCTGATTTACGATAACATACCAAGATTTTTAATATTTAAAACAATTAAGGTTATGTTATTAATATCTAATACTTATACAACACAAGTTTGGATTCCCCAGCGCTCTGTGTTTCACGGAGATCTTGTAATATCCATATAAACATCAGCAGGTTTATGTTAGTAACTGCCTATATATTGGTCTTCAGGGACCTTTACGCTCTATCACTGTTTAACATGATATTTATTACCAGTACCGATACGATTCTGTTCTTATAATACAATGAATAAAGGTCTAACTTCCTGATGGATGTATATCTGTTTAGAGGGGAGTATATGGATCAGCGCGCAATCTAGGCGTCGTAACTTGGACTCCTTTGTCCTGATCGCAATCTCCATAAACCAGCTAAACACCTAGCCGAGATTCCCCTCACGAGAGTCCCGTGGGGGGAGGTTGGGGAGACCGCACTCCCGCCCGTCTCCTTTAGTTATAAGGGAGTTAAAGTGCCTATGATTTTCGCGACTTTGCTCTCTTAGGTGATGCCGGTCTTTTATTAATCCATAAAAATCTCAGCTAAGCTTGTAAATGTTGATACCGCACAATAATCACTTAGTGTTTTCCCGACGGGCTAATGTAGGCGTGATTGAGCGGTATTATCTGAGCTATTTTAAAAAGTGTTCGCCTTTTTGCATACATCAATGCGACGGATTAGACTTTCGCATGCGACGCTACTAATGGCTGAACGATAGACGAGGTGTGTCATGTGAGCAGTTTTTTTTAATATACTTACTTTGTCCACAGGCCCTCCTTCGCGACGCGAGAGCGAGTTCAAGAAGCCAGCCCACGCTCCGCAAAACGGTCGTGTACACCATCGTCCCGGGTATTACAACAAGGTAAAAAAAAAAAAGTTTCACGAATGACAACGCAAGCACGCTCGCTCATACCTAAGCTTTTGATAAATAATAACAGACGCGTGTCTCGACTACGAACGACTCACGAGACTCCCTCGGCTTCGTCCTCTCTCCACAGATTGTGAGGATCGAGAAAATGACGTTATAACTGTATAGCTTATTGGTGTACGTTTTATTTTCCACGAGTAGGTTTTACAAAGCAGAATGTATGTGGAAAATGTGGGCCATTCATAAAAGTTTTTAAATTCAACAAGGTGGCAAGTGTGGCGCTTCTTTTGTGCTGGAATCGCTTTGCTAAAGCTAAATTATGCTTACCTGAGCCACTGGTTCGGTAACTTCTGTGGAAGTCAAGGCTCTCAGACTGTTTGCGGAACATAATTTATGTTTATAGCCAGCGGGAACTTGTACGGCATCATGTAGGTACATACTTATGTCAAAGAATACTTTTAACAAAATATGCATTTCAAACATATATTTCATTTGGTTTTTTTATAACCCATTTGTCCTCTTTTGCTAAAAGACTATAATTGAATATAATATTAACTGTAGTAAAGTTCTGAGTGTGTCGTTAAAAATCTATTACGTACTCCTTTGATTTCACATCAATAACGTATCGATATCTTTTTCACAGAACGACGGTCCCAACTCTACGGGGGCGCCAACCCATCGTCCGCCTCCCCTAAGGATACCCAACGGTTTTCAAACTCAGGTCAGTTACATAACACTTCTTTTATTTACATAATAAAAACTTAAAAAATAAACTGCATTTTCCGTATAACAACAGAAAAGAAATTGTCGTTTGTATTCCATAATGCTAAAGACCAAGTTGTCTCTAACAAGTTTTTTTTTAATGTCACTTAGTTTTCATACTGTTACGAGTTAGCTCAGCAGTCTTTCTTGAATAACCTATTGGGCGTCGGCCATCTGACAACGGAGGTCACTGATAGCTAGCTAGCTAGTTAACTTTGTTTTTCCACATGTAATTTTCAAAATAAGTTCCCAAAAACAATAGCGTTTAAATACCTTCTCACGGTTGTCCACTATAAAGGGAAATCTATTAAAGCTGTATTAAATGGTGGCGACGCCCAACAGGATAACAAAGACAAGATAAAAAAGTAATTCTTAACTTAATTTCATAATTAATTTATATCTCACGGATAAAAACTCAAAAGATGTCACGAAAATAAAAAAATAACTTCTCCTTTAAATAATGAATATTTAAAGGAGAATTCTGGAATCAAACTGAGCTTATTTCAAAGTTTACTCCCACGCGGCCAGGATTCTATCTCAAAGTATTGGAAAGGTCAACAAGTGGGCTGTATACGATTATTATATTAGGCATTGACTTTTTGTATTGAATAAGTAATACATAAATAATGTAATTGCATGGTCAGTAGAAGTACCTGAGCTCTGGATCTGTTAGGTGGGAAGTGTGATGGGATGGGGAATATATCTCTAGTAACCTTTTCAGTCTTATTTCAAAAATTAGATTTTCTAAGATAGGTCACACATCAAATTCGTTAAATGTAATAAGTATATATATATGATGATAGCTTATGTACACACGGCCAACGATCAAGCTACACACAGCGGCACCTTATGCGGTTGTAATAGGCGCTATTTTGCAACAAAAATGTGTAGCTTGATCTGTGGCCGTGTGTACCTACCAACAGTACAGATAACTTTGTGTAAAAAAAATATTCGACATTGTGTTGAACTCCATAATATTGTGACGTTGTTTACGTAAAAAAAAACATTTTTTAAATAAATCTACAAACCTGGGTTCACATAACAGCCACATATTTCCTGAATGAATGAATGGAGTAGCCATTTCCGGTACCAAACAGCGCATTCATTGAAGCGAAAAATCGTAACCAATGAATAAAATCTGCCCGATTTTATATCAGTGGAGATTTCAATTTTATATAACAGCCAATGGGTTAATAGTTCACGGAAAAGTAATTATCTTGACAATATTATATATTCTAGGTACCTTTAAGAACATATTTTTACTCGAAATTGGAAGAGATATCCTCAAGAGTAAACAAGTAAACTCCAGACTACTAAATATTATTTATTATATGAGATTTTAATACGAAACGCAACCTGACCTTTCGTTTTCCTTTTACCTTGTTGGTTACTACGTGATATTTCTGAGAAGACAAATTATTTTCGATATCGTTTACCTTGCGTACGAATGGGATTTGAACGTAAAATACGACATTCCCTATATCCCTCACGCCCATTAACTTACTTGTGCGTTTCAGATTGATAGCTTTTGAAACACCTTCTGGTTCTATCAGACAATACAATACTTTTACAGCCTTTTGATGATGATGATAATATATTATCATCATCATCATCATCATCACTTTCATCACTATCACTACATAGTATAAAACAAAGTCGCTTCCCGTCTGTCTGTCCCTATGTATGCTTAGATCTTTAAAACTACGCAACGGTTTTTTTATAGTTTGAGTGATTCAAGAGGAAAGTTTATATTATGTATAATACATGCATATTATAGTACAGAAACCCTGAGAAAAGCCGGACGAAGCCGGGGCGGGTCGCTAGTTCTTGATAAAAAGAAGCTTGTGCTAAAAAAATCTGTGAAACTTGATAAAAAAGAAAATAACTTGCATAAATTAATATTATTAAAATTAAAAATTTCAAGAAACCCCCGAAACACACTACACTAGTGGTTGTTAAAATAAGCAAGCGGACTAATTTGACAGGACTAAAAACTACTTTAACCTTTTCTTATGTTTTTGTTAGGAAGACATAATATAGTGAGATTAAATTACGTGTTTGATAACTAAACAACAAAACTGACACTTCTCATAATTATGACATAATTTCATACCGATTATCTTTATTCTTATTCTGTGTGGGGGCGATGAGGCCTGCACTGACGTCCCGCTTGGGGTGTATTATGCATTCCCCCCTGCCAGCTTTACCCAAGCCATCCTAGCTCCTTAAAGTAACGGAGTGTGGTCTAGGTGCTGGCAAATTTGCTTCAGTGATGTTCATACCGATTAATTACTTATACGATATAATTTGCAGGTTAATTCACAAAAATCAATTTATTTTACAGAACGTGATCGATAGTAGTCAACCGCCAATAGAAAGTATTTTAAAGGTACGTTTATATTCGAATGCAACTGAATACTTTTTGAATTGATAAATTTAATTAATTAACGAAAATTTTTTTAGGAAATGAAGTCTCTACCGACTCCCCTGTCGGTGATAGCGGCCACGCCGAGGAAAGAATTGGAAAACAAATTCATATTTAACCCTTTCACCAATAAGGTAAGAGATCTTTACTACTACTCTACTACACAACGTTTGGGTACAAAGCGTCCCCAACTGAATTTACATTCAATAGATGGAATTGGAAATAAATTTGGATTCTCTAGTTTTATTCGCAAATGCAAAGATGCAAATTGTCGCGTGTGCCGATGTACTTAAGGTCTCTTCATATAGTTTTGCGACAGTTGATTTCGACACGACAAATATTATATAGCTATGTGTGAGGAAATGTTATTATTGGGAAACGTTTACGGCATTCTTGCGATACAAGCAGAAAGAGCAAGCCAATTCAAATGTTCTATGGTAACTAAAAAAGCTGTATAAAGAAAAAAATATATATATTATAGATAGATACTACGTAATATTATAAATTCGAAAGTACATATGTGTGTGTATGTTTGTTACCACAACTTCGTAACGGCTGAACGGATTTGATTGAAACATGGAAAAAAAATATTATATCTTGGAATAGATCTCTAGGGTGTGCGAGTAAAACCGCAGAGCGGAAGCTAGTATTTTATATGGGAAAGTAACAATGCTATTTTGTAACACTCAATACAAGTCAAGTAAGTATGTACTTAGTTCTTGAAAGCGCAACGATACGTTGTATGTAGGTTACAAAATAAAGAAAAACATAATTCTGCTGAATTGCACGTTACAGCATATTATTATATAAATATCAACTGAACTTATTGTACAACAGTTCAGAAACGCGAAATTAGCATCGCGACTTCAAGTTCAAGAACATATGTGTCAGTCACAAGGTCGCATGAACGTGCAAAAAGTACACACGAGGACAATGTGTGACGGAAAACAATAGACATCGATGATACCGTGTTTAGAATAGGAAGCTGAGTTTTGCTGAGCGATTATGATTCCCATCGTACCTTAGGTGTCTCGTAAATATAATATTTTTCTGCTATACTTAGCGTATTGTTCTTAATGATTAAAAAAAAAACTAACAAATACCCGTGATCAGTTTATACAAGAAAATGGCATTTAGGTAAAAAATTAATAATACACTATACAAGACGATTATTCTGTTTTAATGAAGCAATTGTTGCAGTAGATATACTTCTCTAATTAAAAATTGTTTCTTCGTATTAATAGTTGAAAATAAATAAACACTGCAAACGTGGAAATTTTCTTCGAATAATATATACTGATGATATGTTTTTTGTTTATTTTAGTAGAAGCAAGTTTTGAAATGTAGATATACATACATATCTCATTTTATACTAACAATAAGTTCAATCTGTATTTATTTTGAGTTGTAAATATTAATATAGTTGCAGCAATTAAATATTTGTTATATTTTCTAGGTGCAAGAAAATCATCAGCTGACAACCAACGATCTCAAAGCACCACTACCTAAACCCGGTAAGTGTTGATTTAAGCTTATTTGCCGACCTAATTAAGTGTCTTAATAATTTTGGTGAGAGATTCCTCTAGCTAGCCAGTATGTAGGTGTACTGTCGTGCTTAAATTGTTTGGATGCGGTGTAATTTGATCCTTTACAAAATCTTTAAAAGTGTGCTATGCGAATTGCGTATTTCATCAAAACATTTCACTTATTGTTGTTTGTGTTAAAAACCTCGGCAAGCTAAGCCAATTCAATAATGTTTCGTGGTGGCGAAAAACAAACAACCAATCACCAACCAATGAAAAAATATTCGAAGTTAAATTTTAAATTGTAGCCTTCTGATTCGTAAATTTAATGCGTATACTGTATGCCGCAGATAAATCATACCGTACATAGTATATCGCATCAGTTGCAGAGTCATCGTCGCGGTCATTGTTCGGAGTGTGCGTCAAGGAATAAAGCTATGTATGATCCATAAAATTGGTAACTCACACACACGTGGTATTCAAACGTTTGGTTTTCCTTATTTATTTAAAATAGATGGAAGTTGAAAAAACAAACATTGTAATTCTTTTAGACTTTTAATTAGTGGCGAATTGCTCGCTCGCTGATGTTGTGAACGTTTTTACTGTCAATTATGCATAATTAAATAGATAATAATTTTGTTAGATGCGCTGTTAATAAAACTAAGTAAATTGCGTTCATTTAAGTATAACTTTTGATAGAATATTTTTGTCGGGTGTTCACTGAACGAATCAATTTCATAATGCGTGTAAAGTAGTGGCGATAACCTTCATAGAGCCGGTTTGCGATCCGCCCACCCTGCGAATGCCTAAAATGTCGCTTCTCAAAGGCGTCACAATAAAAAGCCTATTTTATCCTAGCGGCCCGCTAATTGGCTCGTAACTCGACCGCCTCGCTTGCCGCCCAATGAAAAAGTACTACGAGAAAAAGTTTACTTTGCAAGACTGGCATTCGTTCTGTAAATAAAAAACTCTGTTAACGTAAGAAAAGATTCGGTTCGTGGATTTATTAATATTAATCAAAAATATGACCATCCGGAGCACGAACATCAATAGAAGATAGAAGTAACTGAACATTTTAGTAATGGTTACAAATATTAGATTAAATTTTCAGTGAATCGCTTTAATATTTGCTCAGAAAAAACTGTAAATTTGCACGGGCGTTCAGGTTGACTGCACCTAAATAAAATGTGGAATGAAATATTAAGAGGCAGTTTACA
Source organism: Tethea ocularis (assembly GCA_963555595.1). Lineage (NCBI taxonomy): Eukaryota > Metazoa > Arthropoda > Insecta > Lepidoptera > Drepanidae > Tethea > Tethea ocularis. The sequence continues at coordinate 6,030,967 of OY741975.1, forward strand.
CGTATCGCGGGCACAGATCGTCCGGCAGCGGCAGCGCCACCTGTCGGCGACGCGAATAAATAAATTGTGAAAAAAGCACAAAACACAAACTGTGCACACTAGCGCGACGCACACATACACCCGTCAAACTCATAAAACAAGAGTCCGCCGCGAAAATATTTGCGCTCGCTAACTGAATAATAATGGATATGAACGAACCGGATGTAACCGGAATCGTTTCAATGTAATTTCTACTGCTTTGTGTGTTAACTCCATTGCGCTATTATACATATCGCGTAATTAACTTCTAATGTCATTGCTAGAAAAGTGCAACATATATTTTTGTACGGATATAATTAAGCATCACTTAGAAATATACATACATAATATGTAAAAGCAAGATTGACTATCTTTTTTTGGTATATAAAATTTTAATTTCCATTTAGATCGTAATAAATGTTGGGTTTCAGTCGTATTTAATTATGAATCTATTTACTTTTTGCAGTTATCGCTTCTGAAATTTCAGTTGTGGTAATAAATGAAATACATAGAAGGGTTAAGTTCTAGTATCAGACCTATTGGGGTCTCGTTAAATCAGTTTATTGTTATATTATACCCCTCTACACTCAGTAGATGTTTCACCTGCCACCAGCACGGCGGCAGCGGGCGGTCGCGAATAGAACGACGAAAAACGAAATAAAACATGAATGCAGATTAAAACCATACGGTTTATAGTACAGTGCTTGTGAATAACCCGGCTTAGGGTTTAAATAATGACGATAATGGTTTTAACGTGTATGAGCATCGTTCTTTTAACCAATTTATTTTCTGATTTGAGTTGGGAATGTTTAACAAGAAGTGCATTGGAATGTGAAATTGATTGCGTCTGAGTTATTAATTTGTTTATGTATTTGCGATTTTGACACAATATTTTTTTTAAGTCTTGATGCTTTATTAACCATTTTATCGGATTCTACACTGTCGATAGGTCCGGTCCGGCAGTGTAGGTCGTTTGATTGTGTTCGCAGTTAGGACCTGCATGTGACACGGGTCCGGAGTCAGTTTCGCGAATTAGATTTGTTTGCTTTTTTTATTATTCAGTGAAAACTGACGATCCATTCTTCTTTTTCTGTCTGCCAAATGCGAGTTCGGAAATACGTTGAATCGTTTTTTGAAAAATTCGTACTTCGTAATCTATGAAGTTCTTTCTTTATATTAGACTAGCGACCCGCCCCGGCTTCGCACGGTTTTTCTCGGCTTTTCTGTACTATAATATGCATTATACATATAAACCTTCCTCTTGAATCACGCTATCTATTAAAATAACCGCATCAAAATCCGTTGCGTAGTTTTAAAGATCTAAGCATACATAGGGAGACAGACAGGAAGCGACTTTGTTTTATAGTATGTAGTCATACTATGTAGTGATATAACTGCTGTTTGCTTCATTTATATGTATTAGTATTACATAACTACTAACTAAAGACTAACTACTAGAATCAGTCAATTATTCACTATGTATGCTCGAATTTTGATATGATGTCGTCCTTATTTACTCGTAGTCATGTATTGTAATTGCTCTCTAGTTGAACTCGATTAAGAGCTTTGCTAGATCAATCGATTTCTGCTTTTACTAATTAATCTGCCAATTCGTGCTATTAGGAGAATGATGTCATGTTGGCATAATATCATTATCAGATGTGGGAACCAAAATGTAAACAATCGTTTTGATTCTAATTAATGAATAATATATCGATGAAAATTATGCATTAACCATTATATAAATGGATGCATTGAGGATTCATAAATTAAGCACCGACCTCATTTCACGTAAATTTTGTGGCTTTTAATGAAAGTTGCACTGAACGGATTATATTATTAGGTAGTATGGATAAAAATAATTATACCATCACCTAGAGTCTGGGAAACGAAAGCTGAGCCTGATCATTATTCCAAATTTTCATATGGCCACCATTGAAACGGCAAATCACAATAAAAAGTGTTTGATATTTGTTTACTTTGATATTTTTCAATTTTTTTTTTATTTACTTGTGTTTGACCAATCGCCATAATCTCACCTTTGGTAAGTGATGATGTAATGTGCTCAAAGATGGTAAGCACAAAAAGTCTAGGATGAAACTGACTCTCAAGTACCTGAATACACCGGTAGGCACAGGTTATTTTGAAGATTTCTTGATAGAATATTATTAACTTGAGAAATATTATTTGGGCTTCATTAAAAATATTTTAAATATTAAAGTATCAAAACTAGTTTCAGTACTATTTTCCAGGTTTGCCTAGTAATGGATTTTTAAATTTGCCCTTTATTTCCAGTCTCAGCTTTAGTTAGCCAGATTCTATTCAAAATACTAAGATCCTACGTAGGTACAAAGTTAAGCGCTTCGCACACTTCGTTACTGTGAAACTGTTCGAACTGATTAGTAATTAAAATCTCAAAGTCGTTAATGACCAAGTTTCGCAAACATCGAGACGCTACTGAAATCTCTTAAGATTTTACATTTGTAATGGTGATTTCATGCGGCGACTGAGCAATATCGTTGTCTGGCGACAAGTACGTCGCGTCGTCGATTACTAACATGTCACATTAGTAGCGACGTGTGTGGGCTACTTTTGTTTGTGGAACATTAAGGACGCTAAATAAGGTAGTGGGTACTTCTGCGAATTTAGTACGCCGACTTGGAGTTGGAAATAGTGATTCACTAACGCCAGCCGCTATGCTAAACCAACACCTTAATGATTTTGAAGAAATCGGTAACACTGACAATGGCCATGACCATTTGCCATTAAGTGTAACGTCTGCCTCTATCTTTTGAGAAATAAAAAATATAATTTGTTAAGTAATTAATTATTATTTTATAACCATTTCAAATACTATACATTACCAACGTTATTGCGATTTAATGATTGTCTCATCTGGTTTCCTAAAATTATTTTTATTGAACATTTGACAACTTAATACTAAACGATTTTAATTGGTTTTATGTAATCCACTTTTAAGTAACAAAGTGTTTGGGCGGCTTTTGTCAAGGAACTAATATTAGGTATCAACGAAACATTTATGGTCGTGCTACGTTATTTATTTCTGAGGGCCGACTGTATTTTACGAGCTGGAGCCAGCCTTTATCTGAGGACTTAGCTTTGATGTTATGCCATTATGAAATAGTTGCTCTCTGTTTAATATCGCGCCTATTTATAGCTTGCAATATTCATTACCCGTCAATTTACTAAAAACATCGACGCCCGTATGTAATAGAGTTTTCCAAAGTTTTACGATTGCCGAATCGTAAAATTGTTCGTATCCCCGTTTTCGTCCGCATTCCATCCAACTCCTCCCCTATGAGTAATATGTAATGGTGGGTTCAGTGCTGATAAATAAATCAGTATTTAGGTCATTGAAAAGGTGTACCGTTTATTGGGGTATATGTATTCCAGTGTAATAAATAAGCCGCGACCATTATGTGATTAAACTTGGCTGGTTTAATAGGAAAATAGCGGCCATTACCTACTTACATTAATTCAGGATTGTTTATGCATCTACCGTTTGTTTTTGCTATCATCATTTTTGATTGAACCTTGTGAATGTGAATTTTAAGTAAATTTTGCTTTTGTCGATTATATTACCTAACAATAATGATTTATCACGAACTATGTAGGTTGTTACTCCTCAAAATTGCTTTCACTCGCTTTATTCTGCTTCTGAGACCTAGTCTACCTCAATCCGAATATACCGCCATTAATCAGGTGTCAGAGCCTTTTATATTATTCAGCAGGTTACACCGAGGGCTTAATATTTAGGGCAACAATATATTTATTTACAGTCCTTTTGACTAAAAATATAAATTATTTAAATGGTTTAGCCGCGTACTTTATAATTTGAATAATATTTAGTAAATTTATGTTTATATCTATCTATCTAATACCTTTAAACCAATTTAAACGAACAATTCATATATACAGGGTGCAGTGGCGTAGCGTGGCCCTGCGGGGCCCCGTATAAAAAAATGTTTGGGGGCCCTTATGAATGGTAAAGATTATTAAGAAAAAAAAAAATGTTTGCATAAAAGTAAAGTTTTTTTTTTTACAAACAATTCAAATTAAATATACACTCTCCTTGCCTTTTTTTCGGCAAACTGATTTATTAAATCATTTATAGCTGATGATGACTTTGGTTTTTCTAATGTTTTTGCCTCTATGACGCACGTCGGGGGCCTCTGTGACCCGGGGCCCCGTATAATTGATACGGCAGATACGGCGGTACTGTCAGGGTGGAAATTTGAGACGGGTCACTGTATATAATCTGAATCTCGGAAACGGCTGCAACGATTTTCATAAAATTTAGTATGCAGCGGGTTTCGGGGGAGATAAATCGATCTAGCTAGGTTTCATTTATAGAAAACGTCCTTTAAAAAAAAACGAGCAATGCTCGGTCAACCAGGTACTAGTAGTTAAGTAAGGAAACGATGTTCACAATATTCAATGTGATGAGAACTTAAATATTGGCTATCAAGCTAACATAAATAACAAAGAGTTACCGAGCTTCCGAGTCGTGCATGTAGTTCACCGATCAACTTCTGTTATAACCCTCATGAAGTTATCCACCTAATTGAATATTAATCGATAACTCGCATCGTGTTCTATCCTAATATCGGTATGATCGAAATGTTAATCATAAATAAATCGATTTGAATACGCGAGTGAATTGTAATGTAATTGTACGATCCATAAGTTATGATGGCTAAAATGACACCATATCTATATAATATGGTATACATATATACAGGTAGGTATACAACCTTGTCGATTAGCCACGGTTCTTAACGACTGTCTAATGGTAGTTTACCCTATAAGTAGGTTGTAAAGTTACCCTGGCACGAGCTGGTGTCAGGTAGTACTGATGTTTCAGTGCTATTAGCCATCCGATTAGTATGTAAATTATGAGTAGCATTATAAGGCCACTAGCTTGAAATTGCGGTAATACGTCATCATAAATTAAACGTCATTAATGTGGTGTGAGATGAGTCATTGGTATGATAACTAGAGAGGAACTGATGAAAGAAACAATTTAAATTCACTCGAGATTTCCACTTGATATGACGATGATTTGAATAAATTGGCATAATGTTCCTATATATTGAAAAAATGACGGACGATGATGGACGGGCCAGTTGGCGCAGTTGGTTAAGACACCACCTATTGCCCGCAGGTCGTGGGTTCGATTCCCATCCAGGACAAACTTTTGTGTGCATGAACATGTCTGTTTGTCCTGAGTCTGGGTGTAATTATCTATATAAGTATTTACAAAAAAAAGTAGTATATGTATATCAGTTATCTGGTTTCCATAGTGCAAGTTCTGCTTAGTTTGGGATCAGATAACCTTGTGTGAAAAATGTCCCAGGATATTTATGTATATAATGTACAATGTTGTGTATTTTATAGAGACGTTATAACATGAGTGGCAAGTATAAATGTAATACAATGTTAGTTTCATCGACCTCAAGTTATTCGGGACAAGGCGAAATAGGAGAGGTGGTATTTGCACGAGATTAATCGTCACTTAAGCTTGTCCCAGTTGTTGCTTTCAGTCCGGTCCTTTGCAAACGATGCCCATCACGCGCGTCCATTTCTAATTTATGTGTTTGTAAGTAGGCTCATAGTTGCACTTGCATAATTCCTTCTGCTTTAAATAAGGCGTTTGTCTTCTATACTATAATTTCTGTTGCTTTTATAAATTCACTAGATTCCGCCCCGCGTATTCACCCGCGTTCCCGAGGGATCTTATGTTTTTCCGGGAAAAAAGGCATCCTATGTGTTAATCTAGGTTATAAACTATATGTGTTCTAAATTTCATCCAAATCCGTTGTGTAGTTTTTGAGTGAAAGAGTAACAAACATCCATCCATCCATACTCACAAACTTTCGCATTTATGATATTAGTAGGATTATTGCATTCCTCCTTTGGCTGGTACTAGTTTTCTTCTGATCTTTCATAGTCGTCCTCCATCGGGCTGATTGATTGCTTTATATCTACTATTATCACTCGCTATTCCTTAGAGTCCTTTTAGAGGTAGTCTTCCCTTCATGAAGTATGTAACTCCGTTATCGGATACACATTCACAACTTTTTCAGTAGTTTTATTATGTAAATTTGTAAAGTTCTGAAAGTATGCACTCAGGTAGATTTCCCTTGCAGTAGCTGCAGTCAACTTCGTGATTGTGTTAAGAATTTTTAATGTATTGATGTATGGATACTTCGCAGCGGTATTAGTTTTAATTGAATGTATAATGATGTGAGTTTTAGTTGATTATAAAAGTTTTTTGTTAGCATTTATGAAAAACGTCTTGGCTTTTTACATTTGGAACAAAGCATATAATTTTACTGGAGCAGTTCATTCTTATGCGGGAATTTAATTGCAGACTGGGAGTATGTTCTATTCTGAACATGTTCCACTTTCTAGGTATCTTGTCTTGTCTTATAGGTACGTGATGTTAATATTGGGTTACTAGGTAATCTAGCTAGACAATACTATGCATATCACTCCGGGAAATTGCAAGACAACATTACTCTTCGACTTTCACCATCAAACGATGCAATAAATGAAGAGCTGGCGAACAAAAGCGGATTTGTCCACTCTAAACGTTTTTTTTATGGTTTCCTACTCTCTAAGCCCACATCTATATACCCTTAGAATATTTTGCTTCAAAAATGGTTTAAACCATTAAAAGTCTGATTTCGTGCAAGTTTCAGCTAATCTGTAACATTCGAATTAAGTTTTTTTTTGCTTTAATAGTCCTCTTTTGTTCACCAGCTCCTCAAATAAATCCATCCTGATCAACGGTTATGCTTTGCTATTTTGTTTGAAATAACATATTGCTATTTAGGAATTCCTGTTATAATCCTGTTAATGGAAACAAATAACATGTGTCATTTATTTAATCAAATAGATAATGTGTCTAATCTATTTACTTGCTATCACGTACGTCTACAATCACGGTACTCCTCTGATCGCGCCAATAAGATAAGCTTTTACATTAAAGTATCTTTTGTTGCTGATAAAATCAATCAACGCGACTATAGTTGTATCACATTGTAATCATTTCAGATAGGTAGCTAACGAATGCCTAAGGCTATGATGGGATGCAGAACGGGACGGGCGTACCAGGACTCATGTCCGCAAATTGCTAACTCGTTATGCGCCGAATTAGACTACCATACAGTAGGTACTTACAGCTACTGCGATTGACTGCGAACCAAATTTAGAATCTTACTTGGCGTTAGCCATGTTATTTTTGCTCTTTCAATTGTTTCAGAACCCTTCGATTTTATTTGTAAATGATTTTTAAACTTTGGATTGGTATTTATAAAAACGTGTAACACTTTTCGATATGTGGTGAAACACAATACGATCACAATAAAATGATTCCATTTGGTCGTGTTCAAGAATATAATGGAATGTAAAAATTGCCGGTTTAACTTTTCGAATTGAGTGATTCATTGTTATAAAGGGGGTTGTACGGCTGTTCTCGACTGAAACAATTTAGTGGAGGCTTTACTCCCCTCATGTTTACCAATATCTGCAGCCTTCTATACCAGGGATTTATTTCTTTACCTATATCAAAATAAGATCAGCTTGTGGAAAAAATACATTTGGAAATATTAGGTAATCTTGACACGGGTTTACTTCCACTCTGTAAATAACAATAGTAATAACTATTAATGGATTATATTTATTATTGAATTCAATTATTTGTAGTGAAACTTCCATCAGACACATTTGCTGTCTGTAAAGTATATCCTTTATTTATCCGATCTAAACTCAAATCCGATCTTGTTATTAATCTTTGCGATAAGTTTGGAATGGGGCGCGGGCGGCTGCTGGCTAGAGTAACTTTTCATTTGGTTTACTTCAAGTAGGAGACGCTAAAAAGACGACGATCCGCTCCAACTGGATTTGTTAATTTCCCTCCGTAGACATTTAAATGGAAGCTCTATTTATTCAATAACAAACTTGTCTTATGCTCTTGTAAGTTTTAATTAATGCGTATAGTTTATTAACACTGTGTTGGCTTATTTTATATCTTCACTAGTGACGAAGTGTATATGTCTCTTAATTTAACACTGATGTCGCAATGCATTCCACTAATAAAATTCTGGGAATAAAGTCGTAACATAGACATTACAATTACCATTCCTTTTTTATGTCCATTTAATGTCAACAGAATGTCTCATTTTGGGAAAGTGACCTTTATCAATTAGATAAGCCTTGTTTTGTGTTAGACTGTTTAGCGTTGATCGAGCAACGTTATTGTACCTATGTAGTTATCGACGCACTTTTACTTCTTCGACGATACAACAGATGCATCATCATTAGGTTTAAAACTATCAACACGCGTCACCACATCTGATATTCCGGCTACCGCATCCAAACACTTCTCTCTCGCTCCCAGGGAAATGCATATTAAGCGGAATGTTAACAACTATTTTCCAATAAATAATATATTAGGGTAGTTGGGGATAGTTCACAAGACGTGAGCTCGACTCGCTGAGAATTGAGAAGTTAAAGAAAAGTACGGCTTACAACCGAGCCCGATTCACTCCTTTCGACGTGATTGCCAACTCTGTCCTACCGAGACGACCGACGACGACGGGAAATTGTAGGATTCCAATATCTGAAAAGTGAATCTATTCCTTGTCGATAGATTCGGTCATAATCGAATGTTATTACTTTTCTTGTTATTTCTTTTCATTATCGATATATCACGTGTGGATTGGATTTATTTCAATTGGAATTCGAATAAATAGTGTCTTGGATATGGGGATTTAATCGTGGGGCGCCATCTATCGACCCCGTATACTTACCATGACGGGAGGCGGACAGGGTGGAGATGTGGGAGCCGGGAGTCCCGCCACCGCGCCCAACCTCCGCCCCGGCCTCGGCCGTGACGTCCATACTACGTTGTGTTGTACTACGATATACGCTAACGTAGGTACTCTATTTCGAGAGCAGACACTAAGTTTACTACTGATAGCACTACAGCTAGTGTATTGATGTGCACCGATTTAGATTATTGGTCGCTTAGGTGCGCTGGTCAATGGAAATTTCAGAATATTTATAGGGGTGGAACTAATTATTTCCGTTTTCTTTGTCCGTCGTTGTGTTCCACTCCACCTGATATTATTTTGTGGCGGAGTGTGCATTCTTTGTGATGTAACGAACGAGCCAGACTAAATAAAAACTGTGCTTTTTCTCGTCAGGAATTTCGAATGCTTAATGCACTTTTGTTTGGCCCGACTAAGCGATGTGGCCGGCAACTTTAAGTAATGCTGTTGGTATACCTACCTAAAACCTCTCATGCGTGGTTAATATACGTTTATTCCATTTAATTAGAAACAGTGCAATTAATTCTAGGCAATAGATAAGGTGCAAAAAGTTAAAACATCTATACCTACCTACTTGAAGTTGAAACGTTTGAACGCAAACATTGCGATAAACTCTGTATGCCTAATGCTGACCTTGCTCGTGAACTTAACAGCTGATGGGCCACTTATTGATTTTTTTACGATGCAATGTCATGTGAAAACAAATGATTATAGTTTTTTTCATAATGGCGTCGAGCTTAAAATTAATTAAAATTCTAACGCAGTCTCAAGTCAATAGTTTACGTTACGATGTCACTTGAATCTATATCTATCTACACTAATAATAAAGCTGAAGAGTTTGTTTGTTTGAACGTGCTAATCTCTGGAACTACCAGTCGGATTTGAACAATTCATTCACTAATAGGAAGCTACATTATTCCCGAGTGTTATAGACTTTTTATCCCGGGAATGCGGGTGAAACCGCGGGGGATAGCTAGTCCTATATCCATACTAATAATATAAATGCGAAAGTAACTCTGTTTGTTGTTACCTTTTCACGCCTAAACTACTGAACCGATGGCGATGAAATTTGGCAGATAGATATGGTATGGAGAAGGACTTAGGCTATTTTTTATCCTCGGAACGCGAGTGAAACTGCGTGCGACAGCTAGTAATATTATAAACCATTTAGTGGCTTTTTTATTTAACTCGATAACTTGTCTTGTAAACAGATTTAAGTAATGAATCCTCCAAACCGAAGGTTCATCATGACCCAAATGTAGGTAATTGTAAAGAAACAGGAGCGATTACGGTCCTCGGGTATTGCGCATTTCTCTAAATCTTAGTGAACAAAGGGCGCGGGAGGGAAATCGCTTCAGGTAGGTCAAAGAGGTAGGTATACATACACTGTTATGTTTTATAGGTAGGTGAGCCGGTGATAAAATGCTTATCGTATCGTATGTGTGTGGTACACTCTACTATAGTTTGTCGAATTAAATGTTCATAATAAAATAGTATTCTTTTCCTTATTGGACGGCTGGCTGACTTTGTCAGGGTGGGTTAAGTAAAAAAATCTAAATCTATATATGGTAAACACTCATAGAGTAATTAATTCAATTCTGTCCAGGAATTTAAACGTGTAATCAAACAATCCTATTCTAACTAATATTATGGATGCGAAATTAGTTTCTTTGTTTGTTGGTAATACGAAAAATTACAGAAGCAATTTTTTAACCTGGGAACGCAGGTGAATCTGCGTGGCGAAAGCTAGTACTTAATAGTATTTTGTCTGTCTATCCATTGCCTTTTCAAGTAAAACCGCTGAAACCGATCGTGATTAAATTTGGCATGCAGATAGCCTATGACATGGAGATCAATTCATTATAAAAACAAAGCGCTAATCAGATCGCGTCTATAGGTGGTACCTACTACCTACTATCAATATCCTAATCGTAAACCCACGAAAACTCACTGTCCATCAACGATGTGGAAAATGCTGCTTAAAGTGGAGAATGTTGTATTTTTAGTATCGAGTAACAAGAGTAGAGACGCCATAAAGGTCGGCATCGAATACGGAGCACACCGTATTAAAATGCAGTGCGCGTTTACCCTGCCCCCAACCAAACACTTCCTGCTGCGGGGACTGACGATCACTCGCCATTCGGTTACGCAATGTCCATATAATGTCCTAATGGAATTCCCATATTACCCTGTCTGGAAGTTATTTTGTACCCTTAGCCCTGCTACTAACCGAAGAAGACTTAGTTCTTACCCTTTTTTTTAACTTTGAAATATTATGCATATTGCAATATTTTAAAGTTTTGCCCGTGCAGCTCGAACAGTACTTTCTATCGTTTCAGCGGATTTTCTTCAATTATTGAGCACTTTTTTCTATAATCTCAAAAGTCCATAAACTCTTCCACATTTCTGCATAAAATAAATCACATGGAAAGGATGTCGTTATCTACTAAGCAGATACGTTACTACTATTAAATATTTTTACTACCTGTATAAAAGGTTGCTCTACATTTTCTCAATTAGGTACGTCCGGCGATAATGATTTTGGCAATTAAAAGGTGCATCCACAAGAATAATTTGAAGAAAAACATGGTCTAATAACCCCTTGATCTAAATAATACCACTTGGTCACGATGTCAACAGGCTATGTAAGTATATCAGAATCAAAACATATAGAGACAGCTTCATATATTACATCAATTCGTTCAATCTCTTTAAGCTCCAGTATGAAAGTCGATTCGTATCCACAAGGACGAGTTTCGGCGGGCGTCCTTCACAACCGCTACTGAAAATGGCTCAAATACAAATACTACGTTTACAAATCAATATAAACTCTGTTGTCTTCCGCCAGAAGTGACTTTTCAATGGGCATATTGAACACCACCACGACAAACAGACGTAAAGACAATTATGGGACCGCTGAAATATCAACTCTAAAGTATCGGTACCAAGTTTTATTTCGCATTAAACCTTTGGTCGGTATTACGGAATTTTCTCCAACTTAATACCGGATGAAATAATGGCGTCTGAAAGCTGTAGGCGAGGCGTCGCACTTTCCGCTTCCCGGTTGAGGGCTAATTTTTTTTCTTGTTCCAGTTTGTCATTGCTCTACTTTTTAGGCGATTTTTCTCGCGGTTTTAAAAGTCTTTTGACTTTTAAACGGAATATTTAACATGTTTTTACAAAGCCAAAGTCATGCTGTGGAGTAGTCGGAGTTGATGATTTTTATTTTTTTAATTTTACTAACGCACAAAGGTACACCTGTCAGCTTATTTGCATCTTTCTGCATATGAATTTGGTTCCTCTAACTTGACGCAGTGCGCAAAAAATGTATTGAGTAGGTACACGTACCGGCGGGATCAAACTGAGGCTCGTTTGCTGATTGTTCTAGTGATTTATTGCCTGCTCATTCAAGTTAGGGATCCTCTCTAACAGCTTTGTTTCAAGTTTTTAACGAAATTTCGTGGAAGCCCCTTACATAAATTTACACGTACCCTATTTACTAAATTTGTAAGTCATTTTCTAACTTTAATCCAGATCGATGGTCCAACATTCGCCGTCGTATCTAAACCCTTTTCTCACGATAAACCCTCTATAAAGCTGTTATAAATTATATTTCTGTGCTAGGTTACCCTATCTCGAAATTTCTATTGACCTTGCTTCATACCCTTCTAAACACCGAATGAGAGGTGCAAGGTGAATTTTACACAAAGTTGTGCTTATAACAATATCAACTATCCGACGCACTACGTAGTAGCGCATGAACAATTAACATCTTTACTTGTTGGTATTGCTACCATTAAACTATCGGAGGGGAATTATATTACCCGACCGATTTGAAAGCTACGCTAATGTATACGGTGCCTCCTGATGACGCTCGGTTATCTCATTTCATAGAGTTTGCACGAGGGTCAGTGCCAATGTGGCTAAGTTAGATATGCATATGAATTAGAGCCCGACGCTCTGTGGAAGCGGTCCGTTTAATTTTCCAGCGTGATATTAATTTTAGGGTAGTGATTTCGCCGCTTTATTCATGCGAGAGCTCCCTCCCCCTATTGTGAATTAACGTTGATGATAATATGGATCTACCTATTTATTAATACGTCACTTAACAGAAAGAGCCGGGCTATCATAAAACATAGGTTTTACAAGAGTATCTAATATGTCAGGTACAGTTTTGTGATAAGGTCACTACACACAGAACCTAAACTTTAACAATAATGATGCCACATAATCCGCTGACTGCCCGCCAAGAGTATTAATTAATTGGGTACGAGACGTAGAGGATGTGTATACGGGGAGCGGAGACATCCGCGTCTTCAAATAATTACACAACAAGTTTTTAGGTACAGTCGGCAACGTAACACTAGCCGCTTTGTGCATTGCAAGTTGACCTTTTACAGGTGCGGGGTTAGATAAAAAAAATCTTTTATATGTCAAGTTTATTAGCGAAACCGTTAATAATAATTGTAGATATACTGAATCGATAGTTCAAATAGCGATGATGACTGGGTAAAAAAATATTATTTCTGTTTAGTCCGTCAGTTAGGCTATCAAAAAATATTGGATACGTATTTTTTATTTTATCAAATCAATAAACAAACTACAAAGATAAGTCGCACCAAAGTTCAGGGGTGGGGGCTTGTGACGTCATCTCTCTAAAAACGCGAATTTTTAACGCACTGTAGGTATCTTCGTAGGAACTAAAAAAAGTATTATGTGTTTGCTAATTTTACTGTCGGACTAATAAGATTTTTATAGTCATCAATCCCTATTCTTAAATAGCTCATGACAGTTTAGTTCCTTGCGATTCTGGAACGTCAATAATTTAAAGTGATTAATAATTATATCAAAACGTTCAATCAAGTTCAATGTTGAGCGTCAATTCCAGAAGTAATTTTCCCCCACGCCTCGTAACAAAAGTTGTTGCCTCGGGCTCGCGGTCGGGTATTGCGTAAATTGTCGATTTAATTCGATACGTATTTAGAAATCAATTTTCATTTGAAGCCTTTGAATACTATTCATTTTCGCAGAAACAAAAACTTTTCCAAGTTATTCCACTACCTTCTAATTTAAAATTTATTCTTACCAATCTAACCACGTTCCTGCGGTAAAATATTATTATGGCATATATGGTTAAGTCCTACCTATATATATATTTATAATATGTACACTTAATGTGTACAATATTCGCAATAATGTGACTTTATCAACTTCTTTTTTATACTGGATTTTACCAGTAAAACCTTCTAAGAAATGATACTTCCTTTTCACCATTCCTGTACGCTCTTTTCATATGTTACCAATAAACGCTACGGCAGATTTAAAATTCAAGATCTTAATTTCATATTCAGAGTCCTAAGGGCTCGTAAGTCTATCGTCTGTCATTGACTCAAAATTTGATTCTATATTCGCAGATTCTGTGGCTTAAGCCACATTATAATAAATGATCTTGATAAAAAATTACACAACACTTGCTTGGTTCAGAAAATGGATTGTAACATTTGTACTTTCATAAAGTACATAGCTCTCGAGCCTCTGGTGGTTCAGAAATATTACATTACAAAGTTCCACTGCTAGTATATTTATTCACAAAAATGAGGTGAACATTAACGGCTGAAATTCTGTAAGGGCGTCACAACCTTTACCTGATTGATGTCTTTCAAATTCAAAAGCAGTCAATCGCAAATCAATTACGGCTATGAATATTGAATAAGCGCCCCTTTTTCATGATTTTAAATTGAAAATGTAACAGTAAGTTCGTTTAAAATGGGTAGTTGAATAGTCAGAATGTTACTCTACATAGTACGGAAATAGAATGATCGTCTTCGGGTGTGCATAGCCGTGCTTGTAACTTACGTTGCGGTATGCGCTGTCGATGCGTTTAACGCTTGTTCCGAGGATGAAATATCTATATCGGACGTCGCGACATGCGATGCAGTTGTATCATTTTATGTCTACGTCTAATTTAAAACCGCGCATTTGTCTATACTTAGAATCAATTAATCTGTGGCCTATATATTCTGACGTTTATACACCGAGATTTTTTATTTGGAAAGGGCATTGTCCTCACATCTGTTATGAAATTATACGGCATATATTTAGTTTTCGAAACAAATAAATGAATGCTCCATATTAATTGGTATTGCAATAAAATAGTTATGTTAAATTACACATAATATGTTATATGGTTATAAAACAATTTTAATGTCAATTAATGTCTCTAATTACTAACACTATGGAAATTTGATAAGCTAAACCAATATAAAAATATTTCTTATTATAGTTCCACAGTATTTTCAAAAACAAAAATGCATTAGAGAATTAAACTAATCGTCGGATATAGCCGTTGAATAAAATGTGACATTTAATGTGATATTTTTTCTTAAAATCTTAAGAACTCAATCATCATTTAAGTTAAATACGTAAAAATTGTCGCCCTACGTCCGCCCTATTCTTACGGCTGTGTATGCACATAGTGCAGCGAATGACGCGCGTCCGAAAGGCGCGCGCGGTCAGTACACTCGCGTGCGTCGGTGCGTCGCGACGTTCTTGACTCCTACGATTTTCTACCGCGATTGTACCACTTGTACCCACGTGTGTAGCTCGCGCGCAAAATAAACAAACGCAACATATCGCCTTTATGTGACCGGAGCCTTATCTCCCTTATCGTTTACCTTGCTGAAAAAAAAATACCAATTAGCTGACCAAAACAAACCCTATTTGATATTTTTTATGAATATTAAAAGTGTTCAGTCGCCATGAATGTCGCTTGCGAAATCGATGAAATGCAAACATGTTGATGTGGGAATAATCAAACCCCGATTCAAACCCCCCTTATTGGACGCGAATGCGAGTAATAATAGCGAAGGGGCGCGGGTGGAGCGTGCACCCGCTCACGTACTCCATGCTTGCACTTAGCCAATCCTGATCGGGCTATTCCCATGGACGAGGAAGTTTTATATTGAAGCAAATATTCAAAACAAATCTCCTAAGACCTATCTGTCTTGCGCCCTAGATTAAGATGAACTTTATTAGAACATTGATACATATATGGTTTCTCAAAACCAATTATGTTTGTAATCAATGCGCAATTAGCTCATGTAGTTTATTTATAGCCATTACACTTCTAACGGTTGTATATCATTCAATACGTTGAGCGCATGCCATGAGAATAACCCGTCGAACGCAACGGCCGACTAGTCGCAGTACTTATTTTAGTGAATAGAGGGGAAGTAGGGACTCCTTTGTCACCACCTGTCCGTCGTAATAGCTTTCGGAAGACGCATCGCAGTCGAGTCGCAACCGGCGCCGGCGCGTGAGCATCTGCCTTTAGTTCGCGCCAAAACTTCAATATGGTGTACCATGTGTGAGATATAAAACAAAGTGTAAGATTTTACGTTAAAGTGTATAAGTGTGACGTCATGCTGGGAATGTTAACTTCGGATTTCGGTTATCAGAACCGACTGACGCTTCTGCAGCAGCTTATTGATTGTGGAGATGTCTTATTAGGAGGACAGTATTATGGTACGTTCTCCTTTGCTACTATTACTATATCTTATCTATTTTTGGTCAACTTCAACAAGTAATTAAACGAACCAAATAGGTGGTAAGTGATTCACGTGGTCGGTGGTGGGACTTGGCTAAACACACCTGCCGTGCGTCTTGATTACTAAATAAAACCGTTTGTGTGTGCTGCGCTATTATTATAACTTATACTTAGTCTAATATTGGTGCTGATTCTTTTGTAATTTGCAAATCGCACTAAAGTAAGTAATTAATTGACATCATTATTATCTCATTATTACAAACAATAATAAATAAGAAGGCAAAATATTAAAAACTTTAAAATTAATCTTTGCTATTGTCATTTACGCTAAAAAAAACAATTTGTCAAATTTTACAGAACTACATTTGTTATAACACCCAAAAAAATATGCTTTATGTTACCTATAGTAAGACTAAATTAGTTTTATTTATAAACAACAAATCAACTTCAATGTTGGCGATTGGACATACAACATTGGCCAATGCAACGTCACAGTTCTTAAAAAATATAAAATAATTCTTTTACAAATTGGCGTTTATGAGTCTTTTATAATATTCACACAATGCTTCCTCAATTAAAAATATTGAATAATTGTTGCGTCTGAAGTAAGTAATGCAGGAGTTGTAGAATATTGTTTTAAAAAAAAAAAACATAGTTATCCACTTAAAATAGGGGTTATATAAGGTCGTCCCACGCACCTGTAATATTACAAAATATGCATGAATTACCAAAGCACAGTAAATACTGATGATTTGGTGAAACGACCCTAATTGCGTTTTGACATGAGCAGTTTTTGGTCGTTAACATTATTATGACATTTACAACTACTGTTTATCATGTGAAATGTGTACGATGATAAAATATGTCATATGTCCAACGCTTGTATTATTGTGCAATAAATTATAAATCAATTATTATGACCCTCTTTAATATTGTAGTTGTAGTGTAGTGTTTTAATTATGTGTGTATTGAATCAATGATTTTCTATCCATCCACACATTTATATAGTAAATAAATAAATTCAACGTAGTTCGTAATATAGATAAAGTATGCAAAGTATTTGATTTTATACACAGAACAAATATTGATTTACATTTATTCATAAATACGAGGAATTGAATTTTAATTTATTGCGATTGCGAGTCGTAGCTGCGCACCGTTTGACGTATGCGCCCGCGCCGATCGCGATCGTATCGTCTCGTTATTTATCGTCGCATTGTCTCACTCTATCGTAAATCCAGCGATTTAATTAGCATCGGCGAAACTTTCA
Organism: Tethea ocularis; assembly: GCA_963555595.1. Classification (NCBI taxonomy): domain Eukaryota; kingdom Metazoa; phylum Arthropoda; class Insecta; order Lepidoptera; family Drepanidae; genus Tethea; species Tethea ocularis. The sequence continues at coordinate 6,048,659 of OY741975.1, forward strand.
GGCGCCTCATTAGATAATAATTGTTATATTGATGTAAAACATTGTTTATCTGTAAGCCATTATGTTTGATTGAGATTATGATCTATTCTTTTAAATATTAAGTATAATTTAGAAAAAAAAAAATATGTAAGCGAGTAGGTACCTTTGTAATCACTGCCCTGACCTATAATTCCGATTGATAATGAAAACGGAAACTTTCTTTGTTCAATCTTAAAAAGCATCTCAAAACCCACCTATTTTTGGACCCATTTGTTTTTGACAAAAAGCTCGTACATTCACGTTTATAGTACTATATGAGTTGGTCCAGTCATGGCTGTTTTTCTTTAAAATGTTTATTTCAAAAGTCGTATTATTCAAAGACTTTTATAATAAGGCAGTCATCGTGATTTTAAGCACTGTAAATAACTAATAAAAAATATAGGAACTGCAATCACCATTAATTATGCTAAATTCTGTAAATACCGACCAAACGTTAATCGATTTATTGCAAATAATTAAAAAGGATCTATGTATACCTAAACTAATTTATCAATTAAAGTTTTAGAATACACCTGCTTTTTAGGGTATCGTACCCAAAGGTGCCAACGAAACACTATTTTAAGCCTCCGCTGTCCGTCTGAAATTTTCACATAATTTGTATTACTGTTGCCACTATAAGAAATAATGAAAATAAAATAATGTATGATGGTTGGCACGTACGGAAACCCTTCGTGTGCGAGTCCTACTCGCACTTGGCCATTTTTTTTATAAAAATCAAGTGTTTTATTTTAATAACACATCGTAATTTGCAGTTATTAAATAAATTGTATAGTTCGATATACTTTTTTCGTATACAGTACAATTTAGGTACATGTATTTATAAACGCAATAATGCGCTTGATACACGCCATATGTTTCCCATACCAACCTGTTGTTTGTAGGTTCAAAAACTGTGTATGTTCTAAAGTAAATTAATATTTATTTAATTATTACTATAAAAATAAAGTTTTGCGGCTATTAATTTTGTGGGTATAACAAATAGGAAATTTGCAGTGTACCGTCGTATCACATCTGAAAAAAAAACGTAATTTTATTCCCCTGCACATTGTTTCCTATACCGACATTCGACACACACGGTCTTGAAAGTTTGAACAACTGTATTGAATTCGTATGAGTGTATTTAATACATAATTATGTACCTAATTTGCAGCGCTTATTCGCAACGTGTATGTTGTTTTAGATCTTCGTTAGTTTTATATACATGTTGTTTTTCAAACGAAATCATGAATTATAATATCGACCATCGTTATAGTGAATATTTCACAAAAATACCATCTAATTGGTTCCATATATTAAATATTATTTTCGTCTCAATGGTAAGGAAAGACTCCTTACCATTTATTAATATCACAATTGCTTAAATAGTTTCAGACGAATAGCTATGGAGAAAAAATCGAAAAAGAAATCACTCAACACTAGTTTGTTTCGGCCTCGCATTTCGTCTAATTAGTCACACCATGTAGACAATGTAAGTTGTAATAAAAATACCATCCTGTAAATCTTGCAACCCCTTTTTTGCGTAACTTAGTACAATTCCTTTTGGGACATCCATCACGTTTTTTGTATTTGTTTAGTTTGTTTGTATCAAAACAATGAGCCCCAATGTTACTGGTACTGTTATATTCTATGAGGGCTTTGTAAATCTTTTGTTTAACATAGAATACTAAATATTTCAACACGGCTGCAAAGTTATAGGTATTTCGTAAGTAATTTTTAACTCTGTTTTTGAGATCATTCATGATTAGATGAAGCTCGCGCTACGTATTATTAATTTATTCATGCAACAGCAGATTAGGCGCTTCAATGTTACCCGTTGATCTTGCCTACAATACTTTTACATCGGATGTGTATTAAAACTTAAAAATACTTATTTTTGTTTGTCAGTGACATCGCATTGAGCCAATTGCTGTCACAGTCAGTTGTTCTATTCTAGGAAATAATTCATCATCATCATCATGTCAGCCGAAAGACGTCCACTGCTGGACAAAAGCCTCCCAAGGATCTCCATGATGGCAGAAATAATTGAATGGAAATAATATGGACCATTGGAACTCAAAGTCAACTTCAGTCCATTTATAATTAAACTGATCTTGCTCGCTTCGCTGTCAACATATGATTGTATCAACAGCTTAGTGGTATATCGTCAAATAGCATAGGTTCGAATCTTACTATGAGTTGGAGCTTTTGATGATGAAAAACATCGGGAGGAATCGAATACCTTACATTACCTACCTTGGCTGATTACTACTCTATGTTGAAAATCTGTCGGTAAGCATCTATGCAGGTTCCATTCTCGGCTTTGTATGTTTAAAACCTTCATCACAGTCTACGCAAAAAAAAAGTATGGGAACGATTGCTTACTTCAATAAAAAAAACGTGTATTCGAGTTGATTGCGTTTGACCGGTAATTATACTAGTTCACCCGACGTCGTCTGTCATGCGTGTCCTTCCTTTGTGCGTGATTCGTAACGTCCAGTAATGTGATTCTTGGAGCTTAGGCAGATGACTCACTGTGGGGGGCTTTTTTAAATTATACACTTATGCCAGGTGTTGATGATATAATATACAGCCCCAAAATAATCAGGTTATCTTTATACCTATATAATGTTCAGAGTCCCTGTATGATCTCTGACAGATATATCACGCACAGTATAAACCGCTGCTTCTAATTATGTGAAATTTGTTGGGTGTACCTTGTAAATGTACTTTGTAAAGTGTTATGAATCCATCGTGGGTAAAATAATAAAATGTAGGTAAAACGAGCACCTTGCTGGTTCTCAGATTTCATAAGTGCCATCAATGACCTAGTCTATTAATTGGTAAGTAATTAATTATATTACTTCATTTTTCTTAGAAGAAATAAACAAAAAAGTACATTAAAATTTGTACGTGACACTGTTCCCTCCATCTCACGTTAAACTACCACGTGTGGCCCTGTTTAAAAAACAAAACACTGTCGTCGCTTGCGCATTCACATTTGCATTTACCACAACGGTATCATTATGACGTCACGAGGAAAAACTATCGCCAATGCTTGACCATATATGACTAGTAATTGGATTGTATAAGGAGAGGCTGGGCTAAGGGCTAATATCCAGCGCGGTATAGATGCGAATGAATATGTTTTACTCAGTGATTGAATATATAAGCAATATGCAATATGCAATTGATTATTTTTAACTATTAATTTTCTAATTATTTCATAATTGCAGTTATTAATAAATTGAGAGATTATTTAAGTCCAGGATTGTGCTGGCTTTTCATCAGACCTATTCGAGGATGGTATACAATCCGCCTTTGGATTGTTTCATTTTTATAGCTTAGCTCATCTCAGTTTTAGTGGAAAAAGACACATCGATTCACAGCTTTGCTTCTCTCAACCCTTGACTCCTTGATCTCAGGATACCCACCCTTTTTTCACATTATTTCTTTATAATTAATCCATTAATATAAATCTTGTTTCAAATAGTTAACGGAGCAATATGAACACAGCCTTAGTAACGTGGGTGGTCATTACGCAAGTTAGCGCTGTTTGTTGGAGTTCGGAGCGCAGCGCGGCGGGCGGAACCGAGTTTAAGTGTTTATAGCTTCCGAAACACTGTCACGTGTGACCCGGTCATTATGTTCATTTGATTATCAAAATTAACCACTTTAAAAAACGGGTTATGTTTCACGTTATAAAGGTGAAAAGGGACATAAAGTTTATAACGTAAAATCAGGAGTTTTCTCTTAATAATATTTAGAGATTGATCACGTTTTATTTTTCTAAACATTTAATTCTCGTAAACACATAAGTGAGCGTTATAAATTGATTTACCTTAGAGTAAAACATTTACATTTTTACATACATTATCCAAGCTTGTCAGTTTTGTGACATGTTTTTATCGCCTCAAATCCGCTGAATAACGTTGAGATATGTTTAAGAAATTGGATGGATTTACCTTATTTATATTAAAAATAGTTCTATCAAAAGGGATCAAGAAGGTGGACCCTCCTTTGGGCTCGAGTGGAGAGTACGTAAAATAGTTTAAAAGGTTCATATCCCCTCCAGACTCGTCACAAGAGAATGCGTAACCGTACAAAAACTGTAACTGTAACTATATTTAGCTTGAAATTGTTTGAAGTAAATAGAGTTTAATTTCCAAGCTTCAACTTGTGCATTTAGCCTTCCAGTTCAAACACTAGAAAGGTCCTCCGAGTAGAACGGCCTCTCAAAAGTAAATGCTAAATTAGTTTAGAAAATAAGGCGATTCGGTTGCAGTGAGGCCGCTTGTCGTCATCTGTCTGGCTCTGACACAAGTCACCGCGACCCTGCGGTACGTTGACCCCGAAGGACTGATCGGTCGTTGCTGTCTGTGCGGCTCCTTCAATAATTCCACGTGACGCGTCTACGTTCACAGGGTTGAATTGGACTCGTCTGCTTCTCTTCGTATATTTTTATGTCCATACGAAATTGATGGGTTTTTTGTCTGAATAGTTGAAGAGTTGTTATGATTAATGTGTTTTGTTAAACTAAGTCCAATTAATATGGGAAGGAGAGGGATTTCATTTTAGTCCCAATGGATTTAAATTTGACTAGAAATGGCGTTGGATTCCACAATTTCAACTTATTTAATAAAGCTATACTTTTGCTGATATTTTATACTTTGCTGATATACAGACGTAGGCTGTTATGATTTCCAATTCATACAAAAATCCTATGAAAAAAATTGCCATATTAGTCTAGCGGTACTCGAGCTTTGCGCGTAGCAATCTAGCAATACATTTAGGCATTATTTTTTATTTAAATAGACATGATAAACCCGTATACAATAACAAGCTATATCTACGAAACCCGATCAAACGTCACACACAAACTCAACATAAGATTTATTCAAATGCGTGACTCCCAAACACGAAAGTAATACATACTCGACTATGTCTACACACTCACAGGGGATTCGGTGAGAAATTTCATGTTTACATTAGCCATAATTATTATGGGAACGGTGAGGTTCAAAGCTCTTTTATACGTTGTTTGTTTGGAGTCGGCAGGGTATCGGCCCGGAACCGAACTCGCTAGCTAACTACATATGTACAGCCGCATATTGCTCGTGTAGATATGTCTTAAGGATAGCGTAAAAAATATCGACGTTACTAATTAATTTTCACAGGAACATGGGGCAGTATTATTAAAGCTGTATTTTCCAAAGGGTAAATTAAAATAAGAAAACAATTTCTGGTGATAACTATCGTAGTATTTTCCTTGTAATGACACAGAATGAGGAATACAATTGGACAGAATGTTCACCTCGTAATAAAATCTGTGTTCAGGTATGAAAACATACTAAGAAAAGTCTCTTCCTATCGTAGAGTCCGACTTCCTCTCTCGGAAGCGGGTTTCTCGCTAGCGGCATAGGTACCTACTATCAACAAAGTTGAAGCATTTTTTCAGCTTCGAACTGAGCTAATATAATTGGGTCATCCGGCTCGCTGAGAGCTTGCCTTGGTCTAAGGTTGAAGCAAGATCAGATCACCTTAAGGGTGTATTTTGTGTGCAGTGACCAGACAATGCGCTTGTCACAAATATAGTCTAAACAAATGATTTTACAAAAGACGGTTTTTATTGTCAACAATGGACAAGGCGAACTATGATAACTTACTGCAAGTGAAAACGTTTCAGAACTGATCTTGCTTCAACTTTGCTGATGATACATGTGAACTGCGGAATGAGCCAGGTCTGGTAACATTTTGGACAAGTTAGTGCATATTATAACATCGATGCCGCCCACGCTGCGGTACGCACAGTACGCGAGATGTTTACATTTCTCTACGCCTAAGTAAACATGCGGGGCGCTCGCACCGTACAGTACAGTCGCAGCCTCTCGTGTGATGCACTTTAGTGTCTTGTATGGATGTGGCGGTCATATGCATAAATCAGATCCCGGATAAAACGACCGGGCTTGCGAAGCTGAATTTAATGCGAATGGTTTACTAGCTTTAAGCTTTCGTTTATATCTTTTCTACAGTTGTCTTTTTAAATGTTCGATCAACTAAGTTTTTTTGTAAGTATATCGATATGGTTTTGTTATAAGTTCCTTTTTATGGAATGTTAATAAAGTATTCTCAAATAGGTAACTATTTGGAACTTAACCTTAGGTTATCTCGATTATATTTATGGACTTTGTTAAAAAATACTTGATGAATTTTAATAATAAATGTTAATTAAAATTAATTAGCATTTTTATATGTAGATTGTATTTTGTACAATTGTTGTAAGTGAATATTGGAAATAAGCATGATAGGGAAGTAATGCTATAATAATCAATCAATTTGTTTAATTTAATCAAAATCAAATGTTACACGCGAAGTGGCGGCCATTTTACTTAATTACGCAGACATTTTGTTATGCGTCTATTCACGAAGTTTGGATGTGATTTCTACTCCGACATTTATTATGCATAGGGTTATTTGTGAGCGTTGTCGCAGCTAATGAATACGGAGTGCGGATTCTGAAACACTATTTCTAGTATCTACCTTTGTTATTTATTGTAGGTACTAGGTATAAGTACTATTAAATTTAGATATTTCTACAAAATACGTGATGGAAACACGAATAGAAAATATAAGATCGAATCAAATATTAAGAATGGATGATGAAATATGAAGTGGTATCCGGCTCGAAGGACCAATGATCTCAAACCGAATAGATTGTAGTTGATTGAATGAGGAAAGGAACGAATAATTGCAATCTGCAGCGTGCTTGCATACTATTAACAACATTTTCCTTCTTTGGAACTTTATTGAATTTATAAAAAATTATTAATTCGAATCTTTATGAAAATGTAGACATAAACCGAAAAATGAAGTTTTTTCATAGAATCAGAGTGACTGGGCGTTTAGTTTTAAATTATCCTTAAAAAATACTAGCTAATAATAATGGAATTATTTCTGATGACCTTGGACAGTGATCATCGCGGTGACCGACACCGTCGATTGACCACTACCTTACACAACCTGCAACTAATTACCGTGCCAATTATATTGAAGTTTTTATTTCGCTTTTTGTGCGATTTCATTACAAAAATTAATGGTGCTCCATAAGGAAATTAATAGATTGAACGTTCTTTTGTAGTATGTGGTGATTTGATCAGTTCTAATGTTTATTTTTCTTTTGTTTTCAGGTTTAGACAACCGGATATCCAACTCCAGGAGTTCTGTATCACCGTAAGTACCTTAAATCAGATTCAGATAATATACCCTTCTCGCTGATAGTCAGGACAAACCTAAAGTGGACTTTTAGATGTTGACATAAAGTATAAAATATACAGTTGGTATTAAACAATAAGGAAGCATTTTCGATATTTTCAATAAATACTAAAAAGTGCATTACATTTAAATAATACTTTTTTTCGTTTATTTTCAGTGACGTGGTGAACAAGGACTTCGGCTTATCAGAGAGCGATGACGAGGTTGCCGCCACCACACATAGGATAGGACCGTAAGTACCTATATTTATATTTTATTTTCCTGTTCTGACAAATCAAGTAAAATTAGATTAAATGATCAAATTATTAGTAGTATAAGTTAGTTAGTATTTAATTACTACCAGTTTTTTAAAAGCCCAGTCATTGTACACAAGTTAAAACTAGAAAAGTAGCCTGATATAATTCTGGGGATAATTTTGCTTCCTTCCTAGTAATTTTCAGTATGGAATCAGTAGCTCCGAAGCTTACCTCCTACATCCAAACAAATGATTAAACAAACTTTATTTTATAATATTAGTATAGCTTATTACAGGTATAATTTCAATCAGAAGTTTACATTTCAGAAACTGGATACGTTTTATTTATAATCAAATCTAAGATGTCTGCCATCAAATAAAACATATTGATTTTAACAAAGTTTCATCCCAATTTTCCGTTAACTGGAGCAATATTTTTCGTCCATTCTGTCTTTCTTATCGAATAGTAGACAATAAAAAGGTCCTTAACCCAGCGCAGTAGTAACTCGCTTGCCAAATAGCCGCAATGGTTAACAGAGAATGTCTGAAGGACCAAAACACATAAACAATGGTCTCAATTGCATCCACTGTGTCCGAGTGTTGGTGCCTTGGATATTTTATTTTATTCATAGACATTTTTGTCTTTTAATTAGAAGGACGATGCTTATTTGAGTTTGGTTAGTTCTAGGTGACCGAGCTTAGATTTTCTTTGTTACGGCTTACGGCCTCTGGCGCTAACAAAGTTAGCTCTATCTTTATAAAAGGTACCTGCTTATTTTGAACTATGATTAGATACCTAATTATTCTTATAAACATTTAATTCCATAAATGTATGAAAAATCTTTCAACTACGAAAATCCTTTTTGTTTCAGGCCCCTATCTCCAATCGGATCGGGCAGTCCCACCTCGGGTAGCTCATCCCCTTCGGACTCTGAATCAGAGTCGTCCTCGGCGGAGTCGACGACACCCGCGGCCGCGCCCCCCGCCTCCTCGGCCCCCGCTCCGGCCTCCACCCAGCCCCAGGCTCAAGCGCAAGCCCAGGCGCAGGCACAGGCGCAGCGTTCGTCATGGAGTCTGTCCAACTTTGCGCCGCCGGCGGCACAACCGCCCGACCAGACCTACGACTCGGGGAAGGAGTTGACCCATGCACTTGCCGTTGCGAAAGGGAAACCGGTGAGTTGACTTTGATTCCTCGGGGTTTATAACATTTAGGTGTATTCCGATAGATGCACTTCAATGACTTACGTTATAGTTATTATGTTGTCCATTATCATCCCTGACTATGGTTAATTTGTGGTCAGATACAGCCCTATACATAAAAAAAAGGCATATTTACTACATACTAGGAATCTAGGTCATAAATCTCGCAACGCTTATCAGGATGTCAGTCTAACTGATTAAAGGATGAGGCGATACTTGCTATTGCGAAAAGGAAAATGAGAAAACTAAGCTTTGGAACTCCAGATGAGCAACATCTTCTACTTGAAAAATAACGCCGGTCGAATCAATTACGCAGCGCTTGTTATGGAGATCTCTTTCTGGTGCGAACTAGTGCAAAGGGTGTAAAAGCGACAAAAGTAATATAAATATCAGGCAGTTAACACTGGGAATCACGAGTAGATTCTTCGAAATAGCAGTACAGCAGCACAGAGGTATATTTATGATTGTTGTTCTACTAAATGTGAATGCCATTAAAAAGGTACCAAAGATATCACACTAAGGAATACAGTATACGTCTGTGTAATACCAAGAACTTATTACATTACAAGAATAGGTTACTGTTCAAGGATCAGACCTTGATTTCACAATGTATAACAATCCAAATAAGGTTCACACAAACATTATGAAAAGTCATCAAATATGTTGCAACCCGATAGCCATAGAATGTACTTACTCGTATAAAAATCTTCCCGTTCCCATGTGTAGTATTGCATAATATGATAAACACGTCTCCTTACAAGGGGGCTTGGTAAGCATTCTTCACAATGTATCACATCATCAGTAAATGCTTCACTGTACCTAAAAAGTCATTCTGATTCTGCGAACGACTCGGTCACTCGCCAATTGTGATTTGTTTTGAAGAACGTGCTAAATTAAAAATATTTTCCTTGAGAAACAAAACTGCATCGTTCCCTCACTTTGAAGTCCATCAAAATTAGACTATATCTGTCATGTAAATATTCTAGTGACATTACGTTGTGGAGGGATTCTTTAGAATTATTCAACCGGTCACTACCAACTTGCGAGTTAATAATTTATCAATTGTGTACTTTGCGCTCGTATTCATAAAACAGTTTTTGGCTTTAACATTTTACATGAAAACGGAGTAAATATTATGACTGCAAACAATGGAGACACAGTTTAGTGTTCTGGTAGAATTCCTACATCGTATAATGAACGAGCGTGAACAAGATATTAAGCAGAAGTGGATCAATTTAGCTATTCTTAAGAGCAACTTGAGAGCTGGTCTGATCAAGTTTGAGGATAAGTTAAAGTGCCATGTCCGTTGTGAAGACAGATTTAATGTTACATGTGAATTTGGAAAACTGAAGGATATTTTATGGCAGGCTGTGGGTGCGCTTCATGGGAATATAGCTTCAATGCCTACTTTTATAGAGGTTAGATATGTTTATCAGAAAAATTGTGATTCGATCAATTATAATCACTAAATTCAACCGTATTTCTAGAACAGCAAGGGTCTACTTACTTTATAGTTAGCATTATCCATTACTTAATAGCATATTCTAATCTAAACCTTATTTCTTGTACAGCAAAGTCCATTATCGGACATGTCGGACTCCGAAGGGTCGTCGCCTTCGCCCGGCGCGTCCCGGCGGCGGCGCTCCATCGTCAATCGAGTATCAACTGCTTCTAGTGATGAGGACACTCCGAGGCATAATACTGTGAGAAACATTTATTACTAGCTTTTACCTGTGACTCGGATAATAGATTGAGAAGTATCTAGTTGTATATAAGTACCTTTGTTCTTATCAGGATGTCAGTTAAATGTTGGTACCTATTGTTTGACGAGTAAATGCTGATATGATGGATAGAAGGGATGAATAAAAGGTGATTACGTTTTGAGATTGTTGGAAACAAGGCAAGATAAACTATAAATAGATATAATTAGAGATTTTTTTTTTTTTCCAATTCCATTTAAGGATTTTTAATAAATAAATATACCTTTGTTTTGACATACAGTAGAATATTTGGTTACGTCAATTGTTTTCACGATAATACAGTATTGATTTTGCCGTTTAGGCGTGTATCTAAATGGGTACATATAAATAAATCTATGCTTATGTATGAGATTTTGATAAAACTGCATTTTAAGTCTTTCCTTAATTTAGACTCCAGGAATATACTTATTCAAGTTAAATCTGCGCCAATCAGATGCTCAATAAAACAATTTGTCCCACAGACATCCCCCCGCGTCCAGCCTTCAGCCCCCACCCCCCTCAAGCGCGGCCGGCCGCCCAAAGCGCGTACGTCAGAGGAACGTCCCGCTAAGAAACGTCGCGGCCGACCGCCCAAGCCCCGCCCGCCCTCGCCCGCCGCCGCCCCTACTCCTCCCCTCGCCGCTGCCCCTAACCCCGCACCCGCCCCCGGCCCACCTGACAGTGACGCAGAGACCGACCCGCCGCAACACAATACCCTGGCTGACACCAAGACGCATATATTCCGCAAGGTATGTCTAATTATACAAATGTCACCACTGAGGACCCTAAAAATAACATGTGTACTCTAATGTTTTTACAATGTTAGTAATTAAATCCTAATCTAATGATCCGTTAGGAAATATTGGTAAATTTATTTCACCCTTCAGCAAGTACAAAATGAAGTCTCTATCTTAGGGAGCCCAAGGTCGATGGTTGATTACAATAACGCACATTATTTCTCGCAGGTATTCAAAAAGAGTGATGAAGGCGGCGGCAAAGGCGGAAAAGGTGGCAAGGGGAAGGGTGGCAAAGGAAAGGGGAAGGGTCAGGTGACGATCATCGAGATTACCGCGCCCGAGTCCGGAGCTGACGACGACGAACGACGCAACCGAGATCGCTCCAACGAACGCCGGACTGAAGAAGCTATAGCCAGAGTATCCCCTCCCCAGGAACCTGAAACCCTCACTAGGAGGAGAGAAGCCGACCGGCAAGCTCACGAGAGGATACAGGAACGCATCGCCATAGAAAGGGCCGACCATAGACGCTCCGACGACCGAATCGAACGGATGTCAGATCGGATACCCAACGAACGCGTCTCCGGGGAGCGAATACCCACAGAGAGGACGTCCAATGACCGGATACCTACCGAGAGGACGTCCAACGATCGAATACCAACCGAACGCACCTCCAATGACCGGATACCCGATAGGATGGCGGTCGAACGGATACCCACGGAACGGACGTCGAACGATCGGTCGTCGATCAGCGATCGACTGTCGACCGACCGATTGAGTGGCATTTCGTCAGATCGACGGTCGTCGGAACGTATGTCGTTGGACAAATCTCGCGATCGGTCCGTAGAGAAATCGCACGATCGGTTGTCGGAAAAATCACATGAACGCCTTTCGGACACCAAGATCGGTCGCCTACCGGACAATAAGATGTCGATAGATCGACTGGTCGATACTAAAATGTCCATCGATAGACTATCGGAAAGTAAATCATCGATAGAGAGGCTCTCCGACATTAAGCCGTCGATAGATAGGCTCTCCGATATTAAGATAGATGTTAAACCTGGTGATAAAGTGGAGCGTTTAGCCACCGAAAGATATTACGTGAAGGCGGAGGCCGACGTCGGCTCGGGACTCAAGTCTGGCCGAGGCTCGGAGAGGCTCGAGGAGGCGTCTTCTAATAGTGAGTACCTATTATATTTCATATCTAAATATCAATAGAAAGCTACTGTTTTGAAAATATGTAGGTAGGATGATATAGAAAATGAATATGATGGTTGTCTTATCTAGCTGATCAGCTCAAAGGAACACTATCATTTTAAGGCGGTGATTACTTAGAGGTTGTGACGAGTATGACGAGACGAAGGTCGCAGGCTCGCATCCTACAATGAGCTCTAGCTTTCGGTGAACGAAAACATCATGAGGAAACCATTGCAAGGTAGTACCCGCCTGGTTGAAAATCGTCGCCAAGCACCTACCGGTGTGTTCCGACAGCTACTCTCGAGTTAGATCCCTGACCACGGTGAGATTGTGGTCAAACAGGTCTTAAAATGTTTTGTGTGGACAGTATTTTTTTTGTACTTTTTTATAGACTGTACTGTATAGTGAAATGTTCCTATGTTGCGGGGAAGACCTGTCTCATGTACGGTAGCACAAGAGGCAGAGCTTCATAAATAGGGAATATGCATAATGTTTTTTTTGCGTTATTAGAAGCTCTAGTCATTTAAGAAACTGTAGAAAAAAAATATTTCGGATAACTATAAAAACAACCAAGATCAAAGATTTATTCCTATCTCTTTCTAGCAAAACAGAATTTAGCATGGAGTTTATATGGCCGTCATTTTATATGACGTCACATACTATGTCCGATCTCTCCGTCTAATCGCTGTCTTATGAGTAGTTTAAAATGCTTATATCTTCCGTGTTTCTTGGCCAATTTTAATTTCACGGTATTTTCATATTTTGTTAAGAAATGCGATAAAAAAAATCATGCATATTTCCTATTGAGTATCATCTACTGGTACAAAATAAAGATCGATTATTTTATTTGTTTAGTATCGGATCGTCGTCGGTCCCACGTGGTGGTGAAGATCCCGCTGCGTCGGCTGCGCGCCGGCACCGTGGCGGCGCTGCAGCGGCCGCGCAGGCCGCCGCCCAAGCGTCCCCACACGCCGCACGCTGAACAGGTACCTAACATGCATACCTATACGTCACTACACTAGCTCTCCTCTCCACCTCAACCTCATTTTACTCCCTTAAACATTCCAAGATTCTTTACGTCATAATAGCTACCTGTATGCCAATTTCAGCCCAATCCGTTCAGTGGATTGAGGTGTGCGTTGATAGATGAGTCTAGTCTAGTATTGAGCTGAAACCGACTACAGTTGTTACCTAAAGGTCAAACAAAATAAAGATTAAATTTTCCTTTAACCCAAAGTTTTGGTCTAACATGTGATTATGATCGCAGGGCGGTGAGGTGGCAGCCACTAACCACGAGCGGACGTGTCGCGCGAGCGGGGGCTCCGGCGGGGGCTCGAGCGGGGGCACGGCCGTGGGCGCCGGGGGGCACACGCCGGTCTACTACTCGTACTTCGAGCGGCTGCCCGCCGATGCGCTCTCCGACGAGGAAAGAGACCACAAGTACGTACATACATACTTACGTAACACAAAGTCAACATAAAATGTAATGAGATTATCAAAAGTATTTTTGTTAAATTTAATTATATATAAAAAATACACTTTGTGTTTAGAAACCATTAATATTTACATTATTATTGGTTTCGGAAAAATCCTAGGTATACACCAATAATGTTGGTACATTACTATTAATTTTAGTTTATAGAGGGATGTACATTAGAATACCGTAATACCGTATTTTATAACCGAGATTAATAACTTTTTACCAAGTCATTTATAGAAAGCAAAATAGGCTATATTCAAATTCGCTCTCGCCCACATACCAATTAGCCTATTGATCACAATTGGGCGAACATACCCTAACCACATAATCCCAACAGATACTACCTAGAAGAGGCGACTCGGCTGAAGGCGGCCGCGGAACGCGAACAAGAGCCGCTCGCCCGCGTGATGCTGTACCTAGAGTCGGTGCTGTGCTTCGTCCTGACCGGGCGAGTGCTGGAGCTAGAACTGGACACTAAGGGCGCGTTCACCGTCTACCGCGAGACTATCGAGTACATCAACTCGATACACTCGATGCCGCAGCGGTTCCGCGTCTCGCCACACTCTACCTTCAATAAGCTTGATATACTCAGGTCAGTCTAGCTTCCAAACACCATTTTGAGTACAGTATTATTTTTTTATTATTCTTTAAACTAGTGATTCCCAAAATTGTCTATATTATCCTATAACGACAATTACTTAACCTAGAAAATATTTGAATTCACCGAATATATAAAATATACTTCATAAATAAATATATACAGCAAGCACAAACGATCAGAATTACATCCCTGGTTATTATTGTTGACTCATAATTTATTGATATTAGGAAGTTAATTTCGATACCAAAACCGTTTTTGTCATCACCGGCTTACACAGTTTGCATCTGTCGGCTGTGTTGACAAATGCGATTACGAACGAATGATAAAGATATTTCCATTTTTCGTACATTTATTTAAATTACTTTGTTACAGCCTAAGGGTCCGAGCGCTTCTGTACCTGCGGATGTTCAAAATGTATAATCGTGAAGTGAAAGAATACAACAAGATTGTTCAAGAATATCAGCAAAAGGTAAATTTTTACTTTATTTGTTATAATGAGTTGTTGGTTTACTTTTTGAATTTTCAACCCGGATGTATTTGACTGTTAGAAGCGAAAGTGTATAAAAATATTTGATTGTAGTGTTCTAAAAAAAGAAGTTCAAAATATGGGAAGAGAAAAGCGAAATTTAAAATTTATGTCCTGGTACCCAGTGTATCAGTATTTCTCTGTATTGTACTCTTGTAGCCAAAAATACTGCATCGATGGAAACATAATTTTAAAATAATTTAGAGACGTTACTCAGGCGTTTGCAATTTTAAATTTACAATCAAAATGTCGATTTTCTTCGTTACAAGTTTAAATACCTACCTCAGTAGTTATATGACGTCACGAAGCTTACGATCCCCCCCTTGTCGCACTTTTTTGAACCCTTCCTCCCTCTAAACTTGTGACGTAATTTATGGAAAAAGGGGTCTCTGGCATGATTTCTTTTTCAGGATTTTATAATTGGTTCATAATAAAATGGTTCGTATTAAAGAGTAGTTTGAACCCTCAGCCGGCGTGCGTGGAGTCGGTGTCCCCCCTGTCGCCGACGCCGTCGCCGGCGGGGTCGGTGGGGTCGGTGGGGTCGGGCGCGTCGGCGTCGTCGGGCTACTGCTCGCTGCACTCGGTGCCGGCGCACGCGCACCAGGCGCTGCTGCAGCTCACCAAGTACTACAGCTTCCTCTACGTCGCGCACGACCTCTGGGAACAGGCCGACGGACTATGCCGACATAGGGCTTATAGAGGTCATTATATACTAATATTATTTATGCGAAATAAAATCTTGTCTGTCTGGCTGGCACCTTTTCACGTCTAAACCACTGAATCGATTACGATCAAATTTGGCACGCAGATAGCCTATGATATGGAGGACATAGGCTACTTTTTACCCGAAACCGCGGTGCGAACCTAGTATCAAAATATTTTTAAGACAGACAGAATGAGAGGTGGAAAGTAAATTCTACAGATTTTATCATAAGAACTGCAGAAGCTATTGATATCGATATTATCAAATTTTATTACTTACACTTTCAACCAAGACTAGAGTCTAGTGCATCTGAAAAACTAATTAATTACATAAATAATTGAAACAAGCAATTGCGTTGCGCAAATTTAATGTTCAATCTACTCAAATCAAAACTCATTAATTCAGTTAAGGCCTTGATAATTTATAATAATAGTTGACAGTGTCAAAAATAAATGATCAAACACTAACCAATGCATAAAACATCTAAAAACACGTGGAAACAACCAATATGTCGTACATTTAATGCTTTTTATGATTTTTAATTACCAGTGGAACCACTAAGAGTAGATGATTTGATGCTGTGAAACTATGACGTCATAGTGTAATATTTCATACAAAATTCCATTTAAACTATCAAATTCAAATTCAAAAGTGTCTTTATTAAATGAACTCATTGCAAGTATTTTTAATCGTTTTGACATTTATTAAAAAGTAGCTGATTTGTTAAGTCAGTCAACTACCCTATTGTAACTATAGACATTCATAAGGGTTCAAACTGAATAAATAAGTTTTGAGTTTGAGTTGATAATGCACTGACAAATCATTAACAATGATATTTCTTTTACAGATCTTTTCATAGCGGTGGATCGCAAATGCGGTCCTCTATCGTTATCATCAACGTTCCGACACCTTGTGCAGTACGTGCGACACGCAATCTCTTTGTTAAAGAACGCACCGGCCGAGTGACCGGTCGCCGCCTAAATACATATACATCACAATCGGATATACACATATCCATAGACCATTGTTCTTGAAACACTCGTGTTTTGATTCAAATCTGATCAAAATTGACGTTGTTTTCGGTCAAAAGTACCTAAAATTTATAATAGAAAAATTACAGATGATAGTGTAAGATATTTTGGTCAGATTTTGAATATAAAGTGATCACGAACTCAAAATAGTTACGGT
Organism: Tethea ocularis; assembly: GCA_963555595.1. NCBI lineage: Eukaryota > Metazoa > Arthropoda > Insecta > Lepidoptera > Drepanidae > Tethea > Tethea ocularis. The sequence goes on from OY741975.1 coordinate 6,065,549, forward strand.
TTCTGATGGATTAATCACAATATTGATATCACGGCATTTTTATTTTTCGTGTCGGCAAATGGTCGCATCGTGTCAGCATGAGCCGACAGTGACGGAAATTAATTAGATGTAACCATATATTAACATCAACGTGATAAGTAATTTAAGAAAGTGTGATAATAATCCAGATTTGTAACTGAATGAGTATTTTGGAAATGGTAGCTTATACAATCATCACATAACGTGTAAGTTCAGCGCGTTCAATGGCAGCAAACGGTAAAGATTTACACAAAATCTTAATAACAACACAACTGAACATTGTCTTCGCATTTCGTTCTCTTCCCAAAACGATGACCAAATAAAGAAAAAAGTGTAAAAAGAAAAAAAATGTAAATAAAGCTTCGTTGCCTAGCAACGAGTAAGCAGAGTCCGCAGGTTTTGGATCACCGACTCGATTATAAATAAGTGATAGATTAATCATATCTTAAGTGTTTTTCGTTGTAGTATCTTCCCTATCAATGGAAACGTTTTACTGTCGGGATCACATAATACGAATTGCTCGTTTCTTAGCATAATGGGAGTTATACGACAAAAAAATAAATATTTGATCGCATGTGGGCCAATCGAGTATATTATTAATATCTCAACATGTATGGGATCACTCTTGTAGTTCTTCGCAATAATTTCAATTCTATTTCGCGTTATACTTTCGCTTAGTTTGATTTATGCGAGTGATTATTGTATGCGAGTTTAAATCAGTCCATAAGTTTTGATAGGGTTATAAATTCGTCATATAATTTACAGTAATTTTATACGAACAAATCAGCATAAAACAAAATTAAATAGCCCATTAAAGGTTTCCATCCTAAAATATGTGTATGGTAGAAAATATTCGAAAATTCATAGTCTCTTAGAACCCTTAGGTTTTAAACAACTTGCCCTGCCTACAATTTCTTCCTAAATATAAATATTCCATAATTTTGCAGTAGTTGTGTCGTGAAAATGTTCCTACGTCGAATAATTACAGAACAATGATCGAGCAAACCCTTTATCGTGTCTTTATAAATATATAAACATTTTTTCTTATACATATCAAAATGATTTCGGGTTATAAAATCAAGTAGATGATTCAATTCGGTTATGATTGACAATTAATTAATTAATATAATTTTTCATATGCTTAAGATAATTAAATGTACGCGATCAAGACCGTCAATGATCTCTAATTTAATGTTATAATACAAATTATTTGGAACGACAATAATACTCTGTTAGGGGAGCTAGTTTGGTTTATATTATAATTATTATTGTAATTTCCATGGTAACACCAGTTCCAATATAAAAAGGGAACGCGACAATCATCTACTAGAAAATTTTACCGACCGTGATAGTATCGCAGCGTAGAACAAATCGATTGAATTTTTTTCTTTGATTTAACAATAAATAAAGTGCAAATATATTTTAATTAATACTTTTGAAGAGTACAATATAAATCGATGACATCAACTGAAGTGCTAAAACTCAAAACAAAATCGCCGTAACACCAATACATATATTTATCTATTTCTCTCGGTTGTTTATCAAATTTATGTTGTGATTGTATATACATAATATTATTATATTATACATTTTGTAATGAATATACATGTTAGTGCCAGATAGGTTTTTGTATGAGCGTTTATAGTAAGAGTGTAGGTCGGACGGAGCGAATGGGCGCGTCGGCGTCGCAAGCGCAACTGCGACCGCGTCGCTCCTCGACCTCAAACATTATATGGACAAATACAAAACGTTGTAATGTTGTTAATAAGGAGTGACAAGAGATGCCTTGTACATAGTATATTGTAAGAAATGTGTAGTTTTCACTCTATATTTTAATTTATAATGTAAACTATATTTATAGCTAAGCGGACAAGGAGAAAGGTAACATAATAATGTTCGATTAATAAACTTTATGAGGGTGCGTGTGAGGGATGTGTAAATGTCGAGGCCTGGCGTGACAGTGGGAGTGTTCACGGGATCCTGAGTTTTTAAATAAGACAATTTGATTATTTTTTAAAATGGATATTGTAAATTATAGATGAGCTTGCAGCGTTCATTTATTAGTAAGTATAGTTTAGGTGTTAGTTCGGTTCCCCTGAAGCAGTAGTCGAGGATCGGATAATATTACCCTACGCTAGTTACCCGCTGTTGGAGGACGCACGAGAAGCCAGCGCATACCTTCTCTACTTAACTTTATTTATTGTCCCTTATTAGTTTCATTCATTCGTTATTATTTATACATGTAGGTAGATGAAGCACCTTTAATAAATCACGCCTTTTAACATAAATAAATATCTATAATATTGCTTTGAACCAATAATTTGGTGGAGACATTATAATTTTTGATTCAAAATTACATAATTTGAGAGGGGTTCTTTTGTTCTTCTATTTGAAATGTTATAATGCTAAATGGTTTTTCGGAGTAATGCGATTTGAACCACAATCAGTTCCATGTTTCTTCCTATTTATAATCTTAAGGGCGTGCATTTTTCGAATTTAAATTGAACCAATTTATGAAGGTGCCAATCTATAAGGTTTATTTAAATTAACGTTGCAACTTAATTTATTATGTGCACGATGTGACATCGAAATTTTTAGTTTTATTGCGTTGCCGTTCATCACAAATACAATTAATTCGGTACTTACTTACTTCCCGCACAAATATTCATATTTTAAAAATTAGTTTGTTACATTATTTATTGTGGCTTTGTAATCTTATTTGCATTCGAAGCGAAGTTTACTTAAATTGTAAAAAGAAAATTGAGGCACTTTTTTAACTTATTTGTTTTTAATGATCTGGGAGAGTTATGCCTCGCTGACCAATGGCATTTGTTTATTCCTGTATTTATTAGTTCTGAGCTGTTCTTAATGACTCGCTTTTGCTAATTTTTATTTATTAAATTATAATTATTATTGAAAAATATCACAAATGCATCTCGATCAGAAACTCGCGTTCTTGTACTTGACTATGTTTTTTGTTATCGTTCTTAGTTCTTAAATTTGAGTTACTATAATTATTATTTCATTTTGTTTTGTTGCTTATTTAATTATTAAGTTCGATATCCTTTAATCTGTTGAAAGTTACATCAATGTATTTAAAATTTCAGAAAATTATCTATTACATTAATTTTATTATGGTAATAATTAATCTATTGCCTAAAATCATTTTTCTTATCTTCGAGTGACCAATGAATAATATTTATGACTTTTATTTAGAAATTGCCTTTCTCGCACACGGTTTCGTCTTTGGACAATCTAAATCTCATTATATTTTTAAATTACCCCTAAAATCGACACCAAATTTTATTGACATTTTTAAGTAATAAGTTGATGAACATGTGTGGGCGCTGGTAAGCGTTAGGCGATTGTTTTAGAAAATTGTAAAAAACTGTTTTCTTTTTTATATAAAGTAGTATCTTGTGTTGATAGCATGTATAATTTGTTTTTTTATTCGCGTTAAGAATTATGTATAAATTTGTTTTCCTCTAATTTTATTATTTGTGTAACTATTACTTTATGTTATTGATGATAGAATACATTAATTTTTATGTATGGATTATTTTTGTTTATTTTCTTTTCCCTTATTTTTATTTTCGGTGGAGAGGTGTGGCGCGTGAGTCAATTCAGGTAATGAATTCGTGCCAGCTTTATGTCAAGTAATTATAAAATTCGTGCAGGGGGTCTTGAGTTTTATGGCACATATTTTATGTAATAGTATTGTTATAATTATGTATATCAACGACAACATACATCAAGGCTTGTGCACTCGCATAACACAAAATCGTGACATTAGGTACCTTATGCATTAAACTCAAGACCACTGCTTAAAACGACAGTGATATAAAAATTGCGTTCAACGGATGCTTTAATTAAGTGATAGCGTAATTTAAAATTGCCTTCGTCAATTGCCACTATTAAACACCACATACCGTACCACGTCTGTGTAGTTGGAAAATTATCGTAATGCCGTTGCAATAAAGTTCAACACAGATGTGATCGTTAAGTCAGTAATGCCTTATAGCAAGTGTCTTCAGCTGCTGATTATTAGAATATATTAACTAACATTTTACATATTGTTTATGTTATGAATTCAGTACATTGATGTTAATTGTCTGGTCATAGTTTGTTGATATGAAATTGAGAAAGAGTAAAAGTACTTAACATATTTTTTTAATATTGGCTGAGTCAACTATGTCTAATGGGGGTATCCAATGTTCAGTCTAAAGTTCAGTTAAATTGACATTTACAATTATCTATTTAAAATCATGAAGATCTATTTATTTATGGGAGCGGGCTTATAATATGATGAAGGAAATCGAATAGCAAGTGAATATGAAAGCCTTTATTACTAATTACCTCAACGTATGTTAAGCTGAGTGTAACTGTATTGAATTCATAACGAGCACGTACGTACACCATTATGCAAATTCGTATCAATTAATGCAATTCGTGTTATATAGTGTAGTAGTGTGTGTTCTCGCTGTTAGTCGTGTCGGATCGCTGCAAGCTCGCTCGCGGATAATAACCAAATGTCGGGGATGAAGTAGGGGTATAGTTCACTTCGCGATCACTCGCACACTACTTTTAAGCAGCGTGAAATTGGTAATGTTATACTATAGTTTTTTCTAATGCTTACTTTAATAATCAGTTTAATATGTTATATTTTTGTAAGTATAGTTTTTTTTGACACCGTAAAAAATGTTTGAAATTTAATTTGCTTCAGGATTTTTATATTGATTTGTGTATTTTCTTACTACATTTTAGTGGATTACTTTGGTCACAAAATGTAAACTATATTTTTGTCTTCCATTCTAAAGTTCACCAAATTATACTGTGTTCCTTAGTACAATTTAAGATAAGTACCTTTTTGTGATATCCTTTGCAAATAATTAAATATCCGTTGATATTTACATTCGCTGTTAGATTCTAGAACTTATTATTCTGAAAGATTCTGCGTGAGAACGCTGCGGCGCTGTAAAAGATATTTGTATCTTTAGTGAACTAAATCTCAACTTATCTCGGGATATAGTTTGTAATTGCGATATAGCTGCAGCTAGCGTCGCAATGTGCTTTTGTATACGATAAATATATTACTATGTCGATAATACATTAACGCGGGAATGGTTAAAAAGTTATGACTGTACAAGGTGCTCGACTCCGTAAAGGGGATTTAAATATAGACGCACTACACTGAAAAATAAATTTATTTTAAGATTTTTTCATATAAAATAGACACGTGAACAGAAATCGATACACGTTAGTCCTATAATCGTTTTAAAAGTGCAACCATTAGAATTACAGAAAGCTGACATGACGAAAAAGATTAAATTCTTTTGATAAAATTTAGAAACGATAATATTATGGACTGTCGTGTATTTTCGCCCTCAATTTAAACTAAACTTTTTATTACGAAAATTAGTCTTTTCGGAGTTTATCCTTCGAGCACTTTGTATAATAATTTTATTGCTGCACTCATGTCTGTAGTGTTATTTGTTATGTCACTTCCAAAATTACTTTTACGGATATGATAAACTCCCTGGCTGTAAATATGAAAATTTCAGACCGTCTTACCAATGAATATTGAATCTTATGCTTGAGCATCATAAGATTTATATTTCAAAAATATATTGACATAAGGCATTATAGATATGAGTGTGAGTTATAACACTGCCAGCCAATGAAAATTTAAATTTGATTCGCGTTTGTAGAAACCATGAACTTGTAAAGAAATAACGTTATTTTTGCATATGTATTTTAAAGCAATTGTATAGATACCTACGTGTCTGACCCCACAGAAAATGCGTCTGATATACCCAAATATATTTCAACCTCGATATACCTAATCATTTTACATTGAAGCCCCGAATTTATAGTTATGTTGCAGGCCGATTGATTAACGTTGCCTGTTTATAAACTGCCTAGGCAGTTTAAAAAATGACTCCGCTTTACAAAGCAGGCGTTCAGTTCCCAGGCTAGTTGTTTTACACTGGATTAGCCCATAAGGTTATGCTACAAATTTTACAATTAGCCTGCAGGATCAGGCCAATTGTATTGCATCAGTAAGGATCATATCGGTTAATGAACCTTGGCCCACCCTAGTAGGAAAATAAAAGAAAAAACTTTATCTACATATTTTTTTATAGTTTTAAGGAAGGCTACTTTTGTACGTTTATGTCATCATAATTTTGAAATACATTGTCGGTAAAGCAATTACAATTTGCGAACTTTAAGTACTTGCGCATTTTTTAAAATTTAGTTTGCAACATTCTCCCGAAAAGTTACGAACTAAAAATCAGCCTTGGCATTTAATAAAATGGCGATCCATGTGATACAGCGAATTCAAACATCAACGTCAGTCAGAAAAATACTTGGCGATTTTAAACCGGCCTGAGTTTCAACCCGGTTGAACTAGCCTTAAGCAGTTTAAAAATGGGCCATTTTACAATTGGCCTGCGACTCGGATTTGAAAGTGCTTGTCAATATAATTAACTATGACAAGATGAGATTTCGATCTTGAAATCAAACGATTAATGGAAAGTTATGAAGATTGATTGATGTACTATTCTACTATTTATCTGCCGAGTGCGGCTATTCAACAATTAGGCACACTCTTATCCTGCCTGCAGAGCCTGCAGTTATTATTTTGTATATTGTAATAGCCAATTTGAATGACATTAGCCAGGAGATATAAAAATGAGCCTTATGATTTTGCAATAAATTTCATCTGTTTAATCTATGATGCATATGTTGGTTTAGATGAACCTTACTCAAATCTCATAATATGTTTGATTTTCATATCTCTCTGGCTACTGTCATACGCATCACGCTACAACGTAAAAAGTGTAGTAAGAGTATAATTGCTTCTTCAAAATGACTCTTTACGTTTGTACACTGAAAACTGCATTTGTAAAGATAGCTTAGCATTTTTATACGCTAATCCTTTTGTACAAATTAACACCAAACTGATACAAGCAATATTTGTACCTTTGTTATAAGATCAATAAATAGTTAACCATTTATTCTAAAGTAGGATTGACGCAATTCTAAAGTGACCGCTTACATGCACAATAGTTGTACCTATAATAAATATTTTTGCGGTATTAAGCGACTGCCTGACATAACGAACTAAGTACGTTAGAATTGCTATTTTCTTGTCTCTAAAGTGCAAAACAGATCACGGCTATGCGACTCGGCAGTTTCCAGCGACGCGCCTTACAGCCGTAAGAATGGAGGGGAATTGGATTCATTTATTTTAGAATTAAATAAAGTTCAAAAGGGAAATTTAAATTGTGCCTTAGTGATAGATCGTTTAGCCTCCAATTTCATTTGGAATCTCTCGAACAGAGACGCGGTTAAGAGATATTCGTACGTTATTTTTCATTGATAAAAGGTAAACAATCGGAAGTATTAACTTCACAGTATTTCACATGATTCTCTCGCACTGTACACTAACTGCACTAAATGTAATGAAACTATAAATTGGTTTAACTGAGAACCCCTTCTGAGTTAAAGTTGAACTAAAGTATTGCAATAATAATATTTAACAATATAATTTTGTTTTATTGGATGTTGTGATTGATTATATTTACACTTATATTATACGTAGAGCAGTATGTATATGTCGTAGCAATAACTTAAGTGTGGCAATAAGGTCTAGTGCATTTGCTTTTGTGTCTCGAGTTTAAATAAATCGAAATTTGTATGTATTAGAGTACCCTATCCCGCCCGACTAGTCGACGGACGCTGTACACTGCTTCACACATATGTACGTACACTAAGTTCAAATTCTTGACGTTTTAAAGTATATTTATATTTTATCATAATAACACATTTGGAAGTAATAATGTAGTGATCGAATTGTATTAATGTTGATGGTGTTTATGTTTTCCTCGGTGCTGCTACGCAATAGTTAGTTTACTGTGAGGACATTACGCTTTATGAATTAGTATCTAATGTCTGCCATACAAACAAAGGACACATTCATTATAACTTTCCAGTTTTCATTGCTATCCATTATATAGTAAAGATTACTATAGGCATTCAACCTAAAAACCTTCAGTCCTACCAGTTGCAACATATCAATCACGACGTGATACCTACATAATGTCCTAAATCTCGCGTTTTTGACAACTGTCTTGAAATCGAAGTATTTCAAAAAATGACGAACGTTTAGGACCGATATAAAAACGCGAGAATTAGGCCCTAGACATCCGATAAGACTTTGCAAACTAAGGCTTGCTGACACTAGCGACTGTTTATCAGATCACGGTGTGCGGTGCTTCTAGATCGACCAAAGAATGCAGCAATATGACTGTACCGTACTACTGTAGTAGTGCAAGCTCTCCGGTAATTTATGCTTCGCCATTGACAATTGAACGCAATCATGATTGGAAAGTTATGGTCGGTGTGCAATTATGTACCTAAGTTGTTCAACGAATTATAATTACTCTTTCCGCTTCCTACCAACTTATGTTGACCTGTCACTGTTAAATCTATTTATTATTTATATAATACAAATTATTAGCGTAAGATAAAGTGCCAAGAGACGCGAATCCTTTCCTAAGTGCAATTCCTTCTCAATCTACTGTACCTATTATCTATTTATTGTATTTTCATGTCTCCGCGCTGTCTGCGCGAGGTCACTCCCGAGCCTGTGTCTTCTCGCTTAGCCAAACTTATTTACTACGGAATACTTTCAATCCAATTTAAAAACAATATTATTACCAACTTAGAATAATTCTAAGCACTTTTCTAATTGTACGGTTATTTTTATTTACGTGGAAATTATGTGAATACAAAATATTAATTTTATCCTCTCTTTATGGTGTTAAAAGTATTCCGTATAATAAAAGTGAGATAATAGTGTGTAAACGAAACGAAAATTGCTTAACGTTTAATTAATTATAATAGCGGCTAATGTTAATGATATTCTAAATTATGTTTTGTAGTGGATGTTTTTATTCTCTATATAATAGTGTTAAAGTGCGGAGTTGGTCTTCGTATGAGTTAATTAAATTAGAACAAAACGGTAAAGAATTCATGAGAGGCTGTTGCAAAGTATTGTATTGTTACATTCATTGCAATGAGGCTGGTACTCGACAATTTTATATGTGATAGAAAAAAGTAGTCGGATATTGGGATCCGTGAAGATATTGTTGCATTAAAATTGTACGAGTGTGAATAAACGTCGGGCCTTCGCTGAAACTAAGCGCGGGTCCAGGGTCAGTGGAGGGTCACGCTATGACTGGGGTAACATTTAAGTAGCTGTCATAATGGAAGGACTCTAGATTCATGAACTTTGATCCCAGTGTCTCTGGATTCGCGCTTGGGTGTAACATAACTGTGGCGCCAGCGGTGTTATGATTTAATTTTTACGAGTAGACGCGTGTACGTTTAAAATAAGGGAAAAAACAAATTATAGTATAAAATTGTTTACCAGACGCCCACTGTCGGGTGTTAGACGAAAATATTATTTTTCTTAGATCACATATATTGTAATAAAATGGTAAAGTATAGAAGTATGCGGTGTATGGCGGCAGTGGAGGCCAGGGGAGGGGGCGCGCGCACGGTCGGGTTTAAAAAAAAAGATATTTTTTTACGAGCGCTGCCCCCGACTTCGGCTCGGCAACTGCCATACATCCACATATTTGTTATGTTTAAGAGGAAATATCTATTGTCTATTCCAAGGGTTGAATAACTACCAACACTTTTTTATATTACAATAATTATAGAAATTATTATTGAATTCGTTGTTTCTTTTCAACTATCTATATGACCTATTTCATAATCGCAAGATTTTGTAGTGAAACAATTTATGTATAATGAAATAATTGTATATTTACACTTTATTCCTAACGTGTTTCTTTTTCTTCTTCTTGTTATTGGAGTGCGCTTCTATGAGGTCATCTATCTCCTTAGTATCATCCCCGAGACGCTTCTCGCCACTGGAATCACAATTTTATATCAAAATCAAAATTTTACATGAAAGATGCAGCTAGATTAGAGCTATGTTCCCATCAATTGGTTTGAAAGTTGGAATTGTTGCAAAATATTTGGTCGATAAAAAATAAAGATTTGGCTTAATTTGCTATGTGCTAAATACCTTTTAACAGAGACGAGTTTCTTCTGGTTGGAAGAGGAGAGTGCTTGACCCCAATCAAGGTCACTGCCCTTGATACGGTATTGGGCTAGATCCTCCCCCATCAGTCGAGAGAGTTCCTTGCGTTGTTTACGTTCTAGATCCTGAATAAAAGATTCCATCATCAAAGATTGTTCAAAACGACGCGGAAGATTAAGGCCAGTCCCAAAAGTCGGTGGTGTATCTATCTTATTACGTGACGTCACTTTCTAACCTTATATGACAGAACGAGCTGGGGCTAACTTCGAACCTGGATTTAACAAGGCTTGCTTTAGACAGAGATAAGAGTCAGTTATTTGAGTGCAGAGTCAATATGTTTGATAATGTGCGTTTACTACAGAAATATGTTAGTAAAATTCTGATTTATTTTCTAAAAACTGCTTCTTCATTGACGTAAAAAAAAAAACCTAATTATTTCAAATATTCGTATGTTATAATACTTACTCACATAGCCAACTACCATGAATGTATGTACAATATATCCAAGAGACATAAATGTATGGTTTAGGAAAATATTGCTTTGAGAGGGATTGCTAATGCTCATAAGGCAAAATAACTATCGAAAAAAAAAACAAAAAAAAAATGCGCACACTAAAATCATTTATTTCTAATTCTCCAAAAAACAAATACAACGAGGATAAAACAGCCAATTACCTTTGCAGCTTTGGACAACTCTTCGTTAAGACTTTGTTTCAGGGGTGCGTCTACGGCCACATCTTCTGTACTCTTCTCTTGTATGCCCATTTCTTTCGCCACTGTGTCTTCTACAACTGCATTGAGAGATGCGTATATCTTCTTGCATGCTTCGTAGAACTTAGCTAGGATTTGAGAGCCGGGCAAACCCAGTTCACTTGCTATATCGTCGACGTCTTTCATTTGGAAGCCCATTGCTACGAATATGACCTGAAAAAAATAAAATGGATTAGGTCGATCTAGATGGCACTGTAGTACCAGCAAAGTCATGACAATGATTTCGTAGAAATATAACTCTTGGTTTTGCATATCCTGGAATTTATTTTAACTAAGCAATTTATGTTTTTTTATTTATATTATATACTAGCTGTACTCGCGTTCCCGGGATACAAAGTAGGATATAACCTTCGGGGATAATGTAGCTTCCTATATATTGGTGAAATAATTTTTCGTATCCGATTGTTAGATCCAGATATTAGCGCGTTCAAACTCTTCAGCTCTGTTATTAGTATAGATTTACAAGTAATATAACAAACTCCATGAAATATTGAAGATGACGAACTATAGCTTGTACTAATGTTATAAATACGAAAGATTGTGAGTATGTTTGTTACTTCTTCACGCTCAAACAGCTGGACAAATTTTGATGAAGTATGGTATGGAGGTAGCTGACACCCTGGATTGACACATAGGCAAATTTTTATCCCTCGGGATCCGCGGGGCGGTAAGCTAGCAAACAAGTAAGGTGGTAAAAGAAACATACATATTACAAAGAATACCGCCAAGAATGCCTTGATAAATCTAACTCAGAATAAATAAAAAAAATAACCCACCTGTTGTATAGCATCTAGTTTGGCTTTCATGTTGGTATGGAAGAGCAAAGTAGCTAGTGGTGCGAGCAAGTCGGTGACGAGTCTGTAGTCAGCCTGTTGCCGACAGTATGCCTCTACGCGACCCACGTCGTGGTTCGACAGGTACTGGCTTATCACCTCCTTTGTTAACTCTGACACATACATTTACATAGTCATAATTAATTTAACATAGTGGTCTTGAATTGGAAACAGAGTGGTCTTGAATTGGAAACAGAGTAGTCTTGAATTGGAAACAAAGTAGTCTTGAATTGGAAACTGTGTTCTTGAATTGGAAACAGAACGGTCTTTAATTGGAAAAAGAATGGTCTTTAATTGGAAACAAAACGGTCTTGAATTGGAACTGACTACCTCAATTAACTCCTTTATAAACAAATTGGACAACGCACGACAAAAAAAATTCAGCGAAAGTGACTTTCAACATTGTGTGATAGAGACAAATCAGCTACTAAGCTCGTCTATAAATATTTGCTCAGTAGTATTGAGACATCAAAATAAAAGTTCGACTTGTTCTTGATAAACTTCGATTCTATGTGAAAGTGTGTATGTTTGTTACCGCTTGACTCTGTAATGACTGAATGGATTTCATGAAATTTGGCACATAGATAGATTACATCTTGGAATAACATATAGGTTTTCCCCGAGAATACTTAATATCCCTCGGGAATGCGGATAAACCACGGGGCAGAAGCTACTCTCCGTACGTTGCAGTTATAGCTTGGTGCGGGTAACAGTAGCCAGAGAGATATGAAATTGAGTATTATGTCTTTGCAATAAAGTTTATTTATTTCTATGATTCAGTATGTAAAGATCGTATAGTTTCAGATGAGCCTTATTGCAATGTCATATGGTTCATTTTCCGCACAAAGCTACTGCGTACGGAGTGTAGTATTGTATAAGACTGAATATAAGTAACTCACGTGGCTTATCAATTTTAACGTTGTCGTTGACGAGTGTGGAGAGTGCTAGTGAGGCGGGTAGTTTCCTGAGCGAGCGGGCGAGTAGGCGGGCAAGTCGCCGGCGGAAGTCCGCGCTGTATGCAGCTAGCCAGGTTCCGCCGCGGAGCGACAGTAGCATTATGCAAGAGTGCTCGCCCGTTAGCTCGTTAGTTTTTTGACTATAAAAAGGAAATTAATTAAATTCAACACCGTTGCGACTGAGGCAATCTATAGAGCGTGCTTAGAATTTGCTCAGACTTTACTTAGGGTATAAACTTACGTAATAAATTAAATGTTTGTCTGTTTTAATTTGTAGCCAAGTTATTGGAGAGTCATCGACTCAGAGATATTCGAAGATTGCATTTTAAATACCGACTTTGTACGGTAAAGTCTGAGCAAAGTCTAAGTTCGCTCTATAGATCTCAGCCAAGTATAGCGTCTAGGTTCTATCGGTCGTAATATTAAAGCGCGCTGTAATTGTTTTAATGTTTGTTTTGATTGCGACAAGGTAGTTCTAAAAATTAAGAATATGAAAAACCTAATAAAAGAAAATGTAGGTACCTTAAATAAACAGGCACATATTTCTGTGATTTCCAGAACCTGAGCAGATCTTCCGTGAGACCGAAACTAGTTCCTAAGTAGTCCAGATGTTCAGCCTTCACTTCCGTCAAACGCCTTAGTAAAGTTGGAGGCTTTGCTCTGAAATTTAAAGCAGATTATTATGCAATTTCTAAAAAAAATTGTTAATTCAAATTACTTACATTTTCACCAAAAAAATATAGGAATCACTCTGCTGTTAATTCGAAAAATGAATTGCATCTAGTAATATTGCTTGACAAATATATGTATATTACAATATTTCTATCGGCTGACATGATGTGATGATGATATTGCTCGAGCGGCCAGGTGATCTTGATTAAGAGTGATTTGTAATTCACATGCAGTGCTTTAAGCTATGGAGGGTTTAAGGGGGATCCTCGAATGTTAGCCCGCGAAATTCCAATTTTATTACGTTTTTGCTAATTGCATCTCAGTAATAGATCGAATGTCAAAAAAGTATTCATACATCTTGATCGAGCGAGATTGATAATTTACACACTTACCTGGGAACTATAGTCTCTGTATGTAAAGTACCCCGTCCACTAGTCTGTTCTTCATCTTCTGATTCATGTTCGTCGAGACATGGCACATCACCGCTGTAATACGCGGCCAGTTGTTGCAGTGCGCGCTTACCGTAACCCATCTGTCGGATTATACTTTATTGTAAGAACGTTAGGAGTTGAATTTGATTGGCGAAGTTAATCAAACTTTCAGAAATTATCTATCACATAAAAATCTCTGCGATTTCATTAGTCAAAGTTTTAAAAAGTAGAGACATTTGTATTAAAATAAAATTATTATTTTCAAAATTTTCTTTTTTTCCGTCAGAAGGTTGACAACCAGCAGGCGGTCCACCTGATGGTAAGTGGTTACCGTCGCCTATCGGCATTTGCAATAACGGAAGTATTGCCAATGTTTTGCCGATCAGTTACAATGCCAAGAAGGCAACTGGCTCTCAAGTGCGATTGCTGGAACACACCAGTAGATGCTTGGCGACAGATTTTCAACTTGAGGGTGGTAGCCAGCCAGAAGGATACTACAAAGTACCCTACCACCATGCAATGGTTTCCTTACGATGTTTCTAATTTGAATACCTAACACAATAAAATCTGAAAAATATTGTACCTTATATTTAAACAAACCAATATATTGTATTATCTTGTAAGGTAAAACATAAAATTACCCTCTGATAAGACGGATGTGTGGCTATCCTCACAATTCTAGCTCCAGATAGTTTAGGGAAGTCCTTATCACCAAACTGTTCGCACACGTTCCACGGAATGAGGTCACCTGCCGCCTTACGACCGCGACCTAAACTGTCGCGGACTGACCTGGACAAATATTATATGCTTATACAATATGCACGGTCAAAAACTAGCGATATTTTAAGGACTTATATTTGAACACATTATAAGGGACTTAGGAAAATTTAAAAAAAAATATCGCTAGTTTATGACTGGACACACTGTATAATATGACTCATACACTTTAATGACAAAGGCTATAATGCGACCGGGTAACTCAGTCCACCCCTGCGACGTTAGAAATGAACAAGTGCGGGCGTTTGTTTCAGTCCGATGTACACGTAGTGTACCATCTGCTTCCCGCGATGTTTTTCTACATTTTAACTTATTAAATTAAAACAATTGAATTTGGAACTAGGCTATATGACATAAGATTTAGTTTCGGTAAACACAATAATTCCTAAATTTTAGCATAAACTAGATTTTGGTTCTAAAATACAGTTAATAGACTCACTTGTCGGATATGTTTCCCTCGAGGCACATTTGTATGACACAGAGCACTTCGGGCATGGCGGTAGAGTTGGCCGGCGTCGGCGCTAGTAATACGAACAGGCAATGCGCCGGCGCATCCGCCAGAAGTTGTATGTCGTTAGGACTGTTCTATATATGAAATAATATCGACATTTAACATTTAATAAGCCTAAGCCTAGTGATGATGAAGGTGGTAACACACGAAGCCCAGAAGTAAACTCTAAAACACACATAGAAACATCAACTATGTTGTGAATTCTATGTTTTAAAACGATATTTCATTACTAGTTGAACCACTTGAAGAGTGAGACTGAGAAGATGATTTTGATGCTGTATAATCATGACGACACAGTTCAGTATTGTATTACATAAAAATATTTAAAAAAGTTGCTGTTTTGATATGACATTCAAATATCCTATTCCTAGAGTACAAGATCCTTACCTTATAATGACTAGCGACGTAAATAGCGACGAGTCTATGCAGGAACGCCTCAGCAGCCTTATGGTAACAGAAGAGTGCGTCCCTGTTGACCCGGAACAGTTCGCAGGCGGCCGGGGGCGGAGCGCCCGCGCCCACGCCCGGCGCCGGGGCCTCCAGGCACAGCAGCGAGTTCAGCCAGGACTCCACCGGGTCGTTGGCTCGATAACGAATCGGCTCTTCTAGTTTTATCTGGGTAAGTTTAGAATTTATGTGATGTGTGATATGACTTTTTGAACCAAGATTAAGAGCCTGAAGTACGCGAGTGATTCATTTCGTACTGAACTGACAGGCAAGCGAGGGAAATTCCTAGTAAACAAGACCGCTTTATAATAGTCTAGGTACAACACAAAATGTGAAGTGTTTATGAATGTTCGTTTTAATGTCAGAAAATTAACAAATAGAAAAGTAAAAAATGTTGTCCATGCATTATACTTCATATTAGCAAGCGTTCGTTATATTCCGAGAAAGGTAAAGCAGTAGAGCTGTAGCAAACCGTATGTATTCGTTGCTAAGTAACGGGTACGCCATCTAGTACCGAGTAACGAAACGTTACTCACGAATACTTTTCGTTACTCGCATGTTTCGTATCATGGTTACATACGCTGTTTCAATGACCCAATGTTACGCCTATTTGTAGTTTTTTCATTATAACATAAACATAAGTCTGGTTTAAACTACGGCAAAGTGAAAAATGCAGTTTGGCATGTAATGAATATGTATTATTTCTAGAAATTGAAATTATGAATGCTGCATCTTATAATAAAATTATAGAAAGAACATGAAAAATATGTTCGCAAACTATTCGTAACGTGATTGGTTAAAAAAATTAAAATATATGTAATTTGTGCGGATATACTTCAAAAATATTTGAACCGATGTGCGCGCATTATGGTGTCAAAATTTCAAATATTCAAAACAAAGTTTTCTTTAAAAGAGTATGCAGTAAAAAAAAAAAGTATATACTTGTGAAAAAGTGTTTTCATAAAATTTTGCCACTAAAATTTCATAAATTTTATGTAATAGTATGAAATAAACGAAAGTAACGAGTAACGATACGATAGTAACGAGTACTGAATGTATAGTAACGAATACATACGGGTACGTGATTTTTTCGTTACTTTTACACCTCTATAAAGCAGTGCAAACATTTATCGATACATTATATTCAGTCTACTATCTATGATTATTTTGAGGGTATATTTATGCAGCCAATGATAAGGGAGATGGCTATATTTACCGGTGGCGGTGCATTATGTTCAGTCTGCAACTGTGCAAACAGCTTCAAAGACAAGGCGCGACCGGTGCCTTCGTACCCGGACACAGTGGAGGATAAAAGAGCCAGCGGGGCCTTCTGTGCAGCCGCTGACACGTGTGCGAGAGGGATAGCTGCAGCTTCGTCTACCAGTACTAAATCAGCTGCTGATAGGAGCGAGTGGTCGTCCGGTGTTATGTACTAGAGGAATAAAACAG
Source organism: Tethea ocularis (assembly GCA_963555595.1). Classification (NCBI taxonomy): domain Eukaryota; kingdom Metazoa; phylum Arthropoda; class Insecta; order Lepidoptera; family Drepanidae; genus Tethea; species Tethea ocularis. The sequence goes on from OY741975.1 coordinate 6,082,531, forward strand.
TATTGGATATTCAATTTTGATGTCAAGTTAGCTTATGCTTATATAAGACATATAGGAAAAATATTTTAGTTTGAAAACAATGGAATGAACGTAACAAATTAGATTATTCTTACAGAAAACTAAAGCACAATAAAAAACAATGAACCACAACATTATAAGAAATGGTTTCCTTTAGGAATGAACATATTAAAGATTACCTGCACAGTCTGCCTAGAATTCCTCGCAATATTGATCCTCACAATCGCCTTTTTGAAATCCGGGTTCGTCGACCTCACAATATTGTAGTCAATGTGTTCTTGGTACAAGCAGGCGTCCAGGCCTTTGAGCACGAACTCGAAGAGAGTGATCAAGTTTTCGGGGTGTGGTGAAGTGACGTAGATGTTGACGTACCCGAGCGCGACCGCGGCGGATACAGCGAGGCCGAGGCACGCCGACTTGCCTCGGCCTCGCGCCGCCGTCAGGCAGTGGGGAGGTCTGATCGACGGACAAGTTATGTATTTAGAGCCTCAGCCTCGTGTAGTGTAAAACAATAATATCCAACATTGTAGTCTTATCACTTTAGTACTGACAATATGAATTCACAGTTTAACTGACAGGAGAATTTCAATAGATTATTTTGAAAGGACACTATAGTTTTTTATGTCTAAGGTTTGATTGGGCTCCATCTGATGGAAAGTGGTCATCGCCGTCTATAGACATTTGCAATACCAGGGGATTGCCAATATGATGCAGACTTGTTTTTAAGAACCTCACACGGTAATGTAATGGGAAGTAAAATAATTTTGCAAAATTCATTTCCTGCTCTGAGCAAAGGGATTTCTCATTTTATTTTTAGTCTCTTCTTCTTTTTATTATATAACTGACCTGGATTGTTTATCAGCGAGTGTGTTGATAAGCGCGACTAGTGCTGTAGCCTGGTCGTACGTGCGACAGAGCGCCACTAGCGGCCCCGCCGGCGGAGACTCCGACAGAGATGATACTAGCTCTGTTAGCTTCGGATTTATGCGCTGGAATGGTAAAAATATGTTAGAAAAATTGTTTCTGAACATTTATTTACTTTGCTTCTAAATAAAATATAATTAAATAAAGTTAAAAACTATTTGGTAAAGTATTAAGGAATTATTTTACCAAGTAAAAATAAGACATTGTGAATAAAAGCTATTATTATAAGTTACTCGCTTCTGCCCTGTGGTTTCACCCGTGTTCCCGAGGGATCTAATGTTTTCCCGGGATAAAAAGTATCCTATATTATTATTCCAGGGTTCCAATGTTTCCAAGTTTCCAATGTTTCCAACATCCAAACATCCTCATAAACTTTATTATAGTAGGATTGCTCAAATTAGTAGTACCCATGTTTCTATTTATGACTTTACAAGTCCTTTGTATTTTAAGCTAGTTTCTGATCATGGTAAGTGACGATATGAAGCTAATCCGGAAAATGTGTTATACCCAAGAGAATCGGCAGCTATATTATTTATTCTATGGCAGCAGTCAATAAAGTAAGCAAATCCTTCATACCTCTGGCACAGCATCCACAGGTTCAACTTGAGCAGTTTTAGAAGATATAGGAAGAACTGTGAGTGAGTCATCTAGGATCAAACACCGAGGATTATCTGCTAAAGATAGCAAGAAGCGCTCATTGAAACGGTTCACTACTGTGTCATAGGCTTCTGTTTTGAACCTAAAACAAAGAAATAATATTTGTGAAACGAATCTTTGTATATGTCAACTAGTGGATTCATATGCCATTGTATAATAACTAAAATTAAAAATTTAAAGAAACCATCGAAACTGTAATAATTTTCAAACGACTGACCAGATTTTCTTGAAACATAGCTAAGAACACTCACAATTAAATCAGCTTTTAAACCATAAAAAACTTAATCAAAATCGGTCCATCCGTTCAGGAGCTATGAGGCTACAGACATACACACACACAGACAGACACGTCAAACTTATAACACAACGTCGTTTTTGCATCGAGGGTTAAAAATACCATACCTTGAATGCACATCCATAGTGATTGAATGTAACTGTCGAAGGGAATCCATAGTCTTCAGTAGGAAAATAATAAGGCCACCACCTTCAACTGTTTCTACTGTACGAGCCATTAAGTTTGGGGTAAGTGCTTCAAAGTCCTGAAATTAAAGATATTATTAACATGCTATATAAGGTGTGTAGATTTTGTTGTGAGGCAGGTAGAACACCAAATTCACGTCTAAGTAATACTCATCCAAGAAAATACAAGTTACAGTGACTGTAAAATCCATTGCTGCTAAGAATATAGTGTAGTTGATTACAGCTGTAGGTCTTGGAAATATAATTCTTGTGGCAATCACTAAGATTTAGTCTGGTTACAGTGATACAATCTCTGGGAAGACTTGAAACTGTCTCCTAACGCAAATAATAATAACATGCCATATAAAATATTAGATTGTTAAAAGCTAATCCATAAAAAAGTACAACTAGAAATATATTAGCTTTCATCCTACGGTATTTCTGGATTATGGGTAAGAAAAGTAGCCTAAGTTATGAATCATAAACTACATATCTACGAAAAAAAATATTGCTGCATGAAAGAAGGAAAAACCAACAAACACACCTCTTAGATTTATAATACTAGTAGGAATTACCTGTAAAACACACATTCCATATGTCTGTCCAAGCATAGCATGACTCTCAGAGTAATATCTTCCATGTATAGTGGTAGCCACGCGGAATGAATCAAACAGCGATTCTTCCGACACTTCCAACTTACCCGCTGCTATTTTCTTTGCTCTTTTACGTCCATGACTGAAATGATTATAAAAAAATGCTTTGAATAAATGCTAAATAGTGTAATTTTAATTTATTTTCATAATTTTGTCAATGGAAATAAGTAAGGCTCACTGACTGTTTGTCTGCTCATTATTTTTACAACTTTGTTATAAGGATTACTTAATTGCTGAACAATATTATGTTTTAGGTAATCACTTACTTGCTTATAGCTTCGTCTTTATTCTTGTAGCACCATAAAACTGTTGGCCTTGCTTTCACTGTTGATTTCACCAGCATATCATATAGAATCGGAACCTAATTAATAATAATAATTTTAAAATATACATAAATAAATTACTAGACTCTATTCCTCCTAGTTATCTGAGGGTTAAGTTAATAGTTTCACTGTATTCCTGTTACTTGACTTGAGGATACTCCACCAGTTCCACATGGTTTAAAATTTATGCTATAAGTGCAAGTGCTATTTAATTACTATGTATTTAGTCAATCCATATCATTGTACTGAGGTATTAATCTGTGGTGTTGGCTGCCAAGCCAACCAACATTCTTTTCACAAGTCTTATTCTATACGGTGACCAAGTACTTTACCGTAGTTTATTGCTAATAGCGGACTTTAACTAAAAAATAAAACACGCACCTGATCTCGACTCTTGTCTCCGACGAGAAGGAACATAGTACGGTGTCCCAACTTGACGCCATTCTCTATCAGAACCCTGATTCGATTGTCTATTTTCTTTTTCACCATTTTGTAGCGTACTTATTATTTTATTAAATTATGTTTAGTTTAAAACTTTTCATAACCTAAAAATGTACGTATGCCTCATGAGCGTTTATTATTTATTTTTATGAATGACAATGACACTTTGAACAGTGTCGCCAACTTTTATTTTCAGCAGCAACCGCAGGCGGTTCCAGACCTGAGGAAAATCTTAAAACTATCTGGTTATTTGCAATTTATAGAATAATTTCAGAAATATGTTCAAAAAAGCTTAATTCTAGTATTCCTTTTAGTGGTCTATGTAATATTATTATTTAGTAGGCGAAAAAGAAGAATCGTAACTTTTGGCTTGGCAGCACTAATCTATCTGTCATGTCAATATTCTCAATTGTCAATGTCAAGCAAAACAAAGGCAAGGTTCCCAACATAGGGGATTTCTCCCCAATTTAGGGGATAAATAAATGGGACGATTATTTTAGAGGCTTTATATTTTCAGGAGTATTTGTACCTATTTATTTACCTTTTGATTTTTGTATTGCAGCAAGATGGATCTTGCATAACATTTAACCCAATAATAAAAATGTTTAGAATGTGTCATCATATTTAAATTATTGAAACATAATAATATATTTTTAGTAATTATTCCATTTTACTTTTTCTAATATCGCTCTAAATATTATAGTTATAGTTTGTTTAGTAGTATGGTTTCAAAAACTTGTAGTTACATAAAACTTTAAATTATATTTCTTTTTCCTCTGATAGTTCCATCTTTTTAGTAAAAGTTTTTAAAGTGATGATTGCAATGACAAGTAATAGCACAGATTAACTCTTCCCTTGTAGTTCGGTATCGAATGTACTTGCCCTGAGCAACTGGCAACAGTGGGGCTCTTGCGGGGAAGTGGGCTGCGCGGACCGCTGCCACCAAACTCGCTTATTTTGATAGCTTTAACGTTGAGGGATGACGGACGCGAGTAAAAATTTTACAAGACTTCGTAAAAAAAAAACAACTTTGCACGGAGTGTACTTATGATATACCTACAGTAAATAATATTATATAAATGAACGTATATTAGGTATATACTTTTAAATAACAAGTTTATTTTAGGTGCTATTTTCTGACAATCGGCACTTCTGCGTGCGACGGCATCGCCCGACGATTTTAGAGGTTTTTTTCGGACTTAAACTTCAGGGGTAAGAATTTTTGGGGGCTGGCAACACTAGCAATAGCAAAGCGAAGCGTAGCGTATGTATTTTTTGGTTGGAATGAAATATCGGCATTTTTTATTAGGAAATTGATAATATCTTATAACTTTGGCGTGATTATGTGTATTGAAATCATTTTTTTATCATCGTCATAACTTGTCTTAAGAACACAGTAGTGCTGAGTGTCGTTAAAGGCAAAAAGATTTAGACATTGAGAATTTTATTTCGTTTGATATTGATAAAATGGCTAAATCACAAGCTAGCAAATCAAGCCACTATATTAAGGATAAGGATGCTTTTCTAAAGGAGCTAAAGCAATTCAACGAGAGCAAGAAGTAAGTACCTATTGAAGTTTATTCATGTTTTTTATTTAATACATACATTACAGTTGATTTTTGTCTTATGTTTATATGTTGATGTTGGCTGAAAGCTACAAAACTGTTTTTACCGCTTACCTAATGATGCCATAAATGATAATAGAATATGGAATATTAGGTTTAAGCTCATTATTGTGCTAGTATCATTTTTGTGATTTAGTTGGTGTTGTTAATCGGGTAACTTGTTGTCTCAAAGAACCCCCTCCGGATCTCAAAGAACTCACTCACATACTCTTAATCATTCTGATTTAAATTCAAACAAAATTCTCAAAATTGCACACAACATCTAATATATTATTGGTAATAAATAGCTCAGTTATAGTGCTTTAAGGTTGTTCTTTTGTCAGCAATGAGCCTAAACTTTCTGTGAAGAAAAACATTGTGAGAAACATGCTGATGATGATTGCTTAGATACATCGAAAAGACAAATCTATGTATATAAACAAAAATGAATGGTTGAATGTGTTTTGGCAAATGCAAAACTCTGTAATGGCTTGACCAATTCGTTTTTTTTTATATTAATCGAAGACCAAAGAAGGTTATTATTTTAATGTTAAAGTTATTATTAAAATTGCTGATATAGGAATTGGAAGTTGCTAACAAAAAATTTATTATTTTCAGTATACCATTCAAAACACCAATAGTAAATGGAATTGAGATAGATTTATTTAATTTCTACTCATTGGTTCAGCAAAGAGGTGGATCCTGGAAGGTAATTATTAGTTACATTATTTAATAGTAGATTTTGTTATTAAGTCAATAAAGAATGAAATGACAAAGAATATCATGCCCTAATATCTTGCACATTAACTCTACACAGACAAGCCCACAATGCCCCTGTGAAGGCTCTCATAATATTTATTATAAATTTTTATATGGTTGATAAATATATATAATAAAAAAAAAAATTATTAAAAAAGTTGAATGTTCATTTTTGGGTGCTATGGTTAATTTAAAATAGAGCATAACTTTAAACCACTATAATCAGATAGTAGAGCTTACCTCACAGGCTTTTTTTAAAACTATGAATTTCAGGTTAATCAAAATGACACCTGGGAAACATTCTTGCGACCACTACGATTGCCTCACCCATGCATTAATGGATCCACATTGCTTAGAAGAATATATGGAATGTACTTAGACAAGTAAGTGATGAAAAATTAGTATTTTTTTCCAAATTATTCTTTTATCCTTAACCTATATCTATAAAGGTTATAGGCTACTTTTTATCCCGGGAACGCGAGGGAAACTGCGGAGAACAGCTAGTTAATAATATTCTTTCTCTTTCTTATCTAATAGACCAGGGCTCCTCAATTTTATTTGTCCTCAAATTAAAACAAACCTACAAAATAATTTTTTTTTTTAAATGTATTGATATACAAAGAAATGTGTTTTTAACTATTGTGATATGGATGTTTTTTTATTTAATATACAACATAGTATGTCTCTGAGGTATGTTGATAAACCTGGAAGTAGATATCATAATGGCTATTTTTTATCATCATTTTATGGTTTTCTAACAGGTATGAGAAAGCTAAAGGTCCTCCAGGAAGAGATGATGACAATGATATGGATGAAGACCCGAGAAGGGGCCGTGGAGGGGGCATGCCCCGAATATCATTTGGTGGAGGTACTTATATTTCAGGTAATTGTGACAATTACCTTGAAATATGTTTATTATATTTTTTTAAGTGATGGTGTGGTTTTTTGCTTTTTAAAATTAAAAATACAATTTGGTAAAGTTATGTTTTCACCCAATTAGTCATAACTCGTACTAAGACCTCCCCCTCCTCCCGGTAACGCCCTGAGCCGAGGTTCGTACCCCATTCGGCTGGTGCCCTCAGGCGTGGTTACCTAAATGTTATCCGACTGAGAGCCCTCTGATCCGCTCGCCGATTTGTCCGGTAAGGTTGCGGCAGCTATCAGAGGCTACCAACTTTAGTCCTTTTAAAAAAAGAAAGTTATGTTTAAACTATAATTAATCTTACCAAATACAGTTGAATACTCAATATGGCATGAACATTGTATATTAATAGGGCTTACTTATGATAATAACTAATTTGTTTATGTATAACATTAATTTTAATATGACATATATACTCCATATTTGTTTATCACTAACATTTAAAAAACAATAACAACTTTGTAATTTCTCTACATAATGATTTGGAAATAATAATAAAAGATTGCCTGTTTAATTCTATTAAAAAGAAATATACTCATGCACTAATACTCTACAGCATCAGGTGAAGCCCTACGTACGACCGCACGGGTCGCAGCTCCTTCGGAAAGGCTGGCTTTGTCCCTACTCTCCCCGATGCCCAATGAGCAGGACTTCGCCGTAAATGTATGCACAGTACTTGCTGCAGATCATTCTAATAGGCTCCCTTTGTCGACCACACCGCATATACTGGACTTCTTGTTGGCTCATGCTGGTGTTTATAACCATGGTAAGTTATATATCAAAACTAATATTTATACACTTTGTTTTTTGTTAATTCACTTCACTTTCCTTTCAGACGATGTTTACTTTTCGCCATAATTAGTTTTTTTCTCGTATAAAATGAAACAAAAAAGTTTTTATGATGCCAATTTCATTACTAGAATTGTCAGAAAGTCTTTGTTTCTACAGATTTTGTTGTATGACTAAAAGACTTTGAGTTAATACTATCACTGCAATATTTAAAATAACGCGAATCTACTGTAACTGATAGCCTAATTCCAGTACCTTTTTATCCCTACCAGAAAGTCTCCGCGACACAATAGGCCGTTCGTACTTTGAGGCCCGTGGACGGTATCCCGACGATTTCTGGAAGATGAGAGCCGGCGGCGGCGGAGCCCGGGAGCTAGCTGACGAGACCAAGTTCAACCAGCCGGGGGTCGAGCAGCCGGAACTCATGGTGCAAGCCCTCGCTGCGCATAACACGCTTACAGACTGCCTCATGCAGGAAGGAACGGAAGATGACCTTGTTGACAAAATTGTCGAAGAGGTACGAGATAGGCTTTTATTCCCTTTTATGCTTTGTGGACCACAAAGGCCACATCATTACTTACCATAGTAAGGTTATCGATAATAGGTTTGATGACTGGGTAAAAAATAATTACTTCTGTTTAGTTCGTCAGTTAGATTTTTTACATTATCAAATCAATAAAAAATCACAAAGATAAGGCGCATCAAAATTCAGGAGTAAAAAGTGACATCACGCGAAATTTCAACTGATTTGATGCATGAAACTATCAGAAGATAATAGGGTAGTTTCCTGGCATATCAAATCAGCAACTTTTTAATAAATGTCAAAACGATCGGTTACATGGAATATTGTATGAAATAATAAGCTATGACGTCATCATTTCTCAGCATCAAATGATCTACTCTTAGTGGTTCTACTGGTAATTAAAAATCATAGAAAGCATTAAATGTACAACATATTTGATGTTTCCGCGTGTTTTCAGATGTTTTATGCATTGATTAGTGTTTGGTCATTTATTTTTGACACTGTCATCTAGCCTATTGTAATTTTCTTCTTACTGCTACTATAAACACTATTTTGCTCTATGGTTTTACTTTAATATATTCAAATGAACATTAAAGTCTACAAACATCCACATAATCTATGTGTTTCATAAATATCTTTTTTCCCAGGATATCCTTGAAGACTGGGTGACGGAACCTTCGGAAGAAGACCAGCTCTTTGCCCCGGAGCTTCCCGGCGGTGCGTCATGCGTTTATACACAGAGAGTTCTGCAGATTGCTTCCATAGTGAGATCACTTTCATTCCATGACGAGAATGTACAATATCTAGCAAAGAATACTACTTTGATCAGGTAATATTATTGACACATGTATTTTTAAGGTATTATTTGTACTTATATTGTTAGTACTATAGAGAAAGGTGTATGACTCTTCCATTGAAAACGTAAGGCTGACATCTTCCGCCAGGCTGGGTCATCATATCTTAGGACAGCAGCTAAGTTTTCTCAGCTAAGCAGTTGAGAAAACTTCGTTAGCGTGATCTAGGTTTTTATGGCGCCATCTGTTCTCCACTGTTTGAACTATCTTTATGTAGCTGATCAATGTTGACACAGATCACTTGGACTCAAGAGTGTCAAGCAAGAGATATTGTGGTCAACTGAGGCTTAAAACCGTGTTTTTTGTGTTTTAGGTTTCTTTTGCTATGTGCCAATTGCTGGGTCGGCTCTCTTCGACAATCTGGATTGGATACCCTTGGAAATGTTGCAACAGAACTTATTATCAAGGTTAATATTTTGTATAAGTTTTATAGTGTCCGACCGATGGTCGCTTACTGGCCGAAGCCGATAGCTTAAAAACTCTACGAAATTCGGTGTGAGACACGCGTGTCAACGCCCATCGCGCTTTCGCTCATTCGTAAAAGTTCGTTAAATTTCGGCGCTTGCTTGAAACCTTCGGCTATCGGACACTGAACTTTTATCGTTTGATTTGTATGGTTACCACTTAGTGATTACTTACATTGCAGGACCCAGCAACCTGCCTCATATCTCGCCACGTCCTATCTACCATACAATCAGCGTTAGTATCTCCGGACCGCGCAAGAGTGTTGGCAGCATTGGAACTGCTCAACAAGTTGGCTCAGAATGAGGCCAATGAAGAGGCGCTTTTGAAAGCTTTGGAGGCTAAGGTGAGAACTTTGTTTAAAAAATAGCGCGGCGCCATATAATGAAACTAATGCTTAATTCATCCATATGCCTAAATTAACACCATTCAAAGTATAGTAAATATTCAATATTTTCATCAGTCACTCATCTTTATAGTGCCTTTACCTAAAAAGAGATGTACTACAAATATTTAATTCTTCACAAATTTTTTTTTAGTGTTACCAGTTTCAGTATTTTTTTCGTCACAATTTTTAATCAATGGTTGGTGCATTTCAATACTAATAATCTGGATCACGGTTGAATATTAAAACATTTAGGTAAACATGATAATGATTATAATTTAACAGTTTTTTTTTCAGTGTAAGTGTATTCCTAGCCAGTGGTAAATCGGTGAAATTCAAATATACCTTCCTCTAAATTCACAGAGTAGACCATTTCTAGAGGCAACCCATGAACAATAGTGTATATTCAACAGGTGTACTGTTCAGTGTGTGCCTTGGTGACACTCCGCGATATAATGGTGCTAGTGTGCACGCTCGAGTGTGTCTACGCACTGACGGCGCTGGGAGACCGCGCGAGCGAGCACGTGGCGCGGGTTCCCGGCCTTGTTCATACACTCGTCGCGCTCGTTACTGTTGAGGTAATGTACACTCCGCGATATAATGGTGCTAGTGTGCACGCTCGAGTGTGTCTACGCACTGACGGCGCTGGGAGACCGCGCGAGCGAGCACGTGGCGCGGGTTCCCGGCCTTGTTCATACACTCGTCGCGCTCGTTACTGTTGAGGTAATGTACCTACGATCAATACAAGATGTGTAATAAAAAAAATCCCGACTACGTTTTTGTAATCACCTTTTCAAACCCTTTATTTTAATATATTATTATTTGGGTGCCAAAAATCGGTTCAGCCGTCTAGTCTACAGTTCAGGTCATATTAGGACGGAGTACGGACATACAAACATTCATACATGCGAGAAATATTAATTTTTAATATTGTATTATTTTTATTTTCACGCAATCCTAGTGAAAAGTAGAGTGTAACTTACGGCGCTAGTTTTTAAACACCTGTGCTTCGATATTTCATCTATCCAATTAACCTTCCTTATGTATGTATTTACTAGGCACAAAGTTATGGTCCTCGTGCGTGTATACTAATGCGGGTTGTGGAGACGGTGAGTGGACCGAGTGCCATCGCCGCTACAGCAGCCTCCGAACAGCACGCGCAAGACAAACAAAACTCTCATCAGGTATTTATGTATTTTTCTTAAGTACTAGCTGTTCCCCGCGGTTCCACTCGCGTTCCCATAAAAAGTAGCCTATAACCTTCGGGGATAATGTTGCTTCCTATTAGTGAAAGAATTTTTCGAATCGGACCATTAACTCCAGAGATTAACGCGTTGAAATAAACAAACTGTTCAACTTTCTTATTAGTATAGATAGATATAGATAGGCCTGTGTTTGACCACAATCTCACCGTGTTCGATGTGGCCGATGTTGGCAAGCACACAAAGCCTAGAAGGGAACTGGCTCTCAAGTGCAGCTGTCGGAACACACCGGAAGGTGTTTGGTGACAGATTTTCAACTTGAGGGTGGTAGCCAGCCATGCGAATACTACAAAGTATCTTACCACCGTGCTATGTTTTCCTCAGATGTTTTCCTTCACCGAATGCTCAAGCTCATTGTTGGATTCGAACTCGTGACGTTCTTCTCGGTATTCGACGTCACTACCACTGAGCTATCATTGCCTTATGTTGTTTAAGATCGCTTTTTATGTTGTTTAATTCAATTTGTAAGGGATTACATTAAAGTATTTCGGTATATTTAGGATTTATTAGCATACAATAAAAATCGCCCTGTAATTGCATGCATTATCTGTGTTATTTTTAACCGACTTCAAAAAAAGGAGGAGGTTTTCAATTTTCGTCTTGTCTTATACGGAGGTTTTACTATTTTTGTTAAAAGTTATCAACATTATTGTTCTATTATTTACCGAACATCAACCAGACGCCAACAAAATCAGCGCCAGAAGCAACGCAAGCGCAGCCAGTGGCTCAAACTAGTGCAGCGGTGACGCAAGCCTCAGCCGCCGCTCCCGCGCCCTCCCCCCTCTCTAATATACAGCAGTCGCATTTGCAGCAGAGGACTGTACAGGTATGATGTCACTTGAGAGCCTGTTCCTATCTCGGCTACGTTTAATATTACTCAAAAAAAACACTGACTGCCTTTTAAAAACAGGAAACTAATTATACTCGTAGCCAGTGTCACTCGTAAATATGTAAAGATTCTAACGATAACCTATACATGAAATATTGTTTAGGAATTTAAAAGTTACGGTGGAATATGACACTCATATACATACATGAAACTCTGAAAACATTTATTTGCCTGCAAATATTTTGTTTAGTTTTCAAATAAAATTAGATATTTTGAAATTCATAATGTTGTTATTGGTTATTTCTAAGAATTATACATTGGCTGGTACCCTATTTACGTTGGAGCTTTGTGCCAGTAGCCAGAGAGATAAGAAAATGAGCCTTATGTCTTTGCAATAAAATTCATCTGCTTAATTTATTATCAAGTGTATGCATTCAGATGAACCTTAACGCTATTGTCATCCGCACCAAGCTACAACGCAAATAGCTACGTTAGTTTCTTGTTCCTAGGTGTGTGTTTTTTATGTATTTAACAGTGAATTGTATGTAGGAGAACGAGCATTTCGTACAAGCATGGCTGCGGTCTACTTACGAGCCGCTGCCGGCGACGGACAACAGCGCTTGTGACGCTGCGGAGGTGTACCGCCAGTACCTCGCGTGCTGCACCAAGCTCGCCAGGAAGGGGGTCATTGCCCCCGCGCACTTCCCCAGGCTCGTCAGGTCACTACATACAACATATGCTATTCATCTTTTAAATTACGACAGGAAAAGAAATGCGCAAGGGGTGAATGTTATTATACCCAATTCTTTGTAGGCTGTGTGTGTAGCCGTAGAATTATAGTCGGGCTTAAATAAAAAAACAAATATACGAAGTGAAGCTAAATAAAACCGTTTAAATATTATAATTAAAATACAAAGACAATATCTAAATTATATAATCATATTGATTTTCATACTAATTCTTCATTGTAAAAATAAAAATGTATTATAAGGTTGATTTTCGAACTAAAATGATTATGTGGCTGTTTAGGGCTTATATTGAATTCATGATCTTGACGAAGTTGGACGTCACGCTGACAATTTTTGGTTTACTGCACACACATGTCATGTAATGTAATTATTAATTAAACAGTTGATCTGTATCAGTTGTTTGTGTATGTATAGGACGGTGTTCGGCGGTACAGTGGGCCCAAACACTGTGACTGTATCAACGGGCGAGACGCAGCAAGTATACATCGGTATTCGATCCAAGAATCCACAGAGTCGAACCAATCCGCCCACAGGTTGGTGTTATATTATTGTTATATATGTGACGCAGATTTACGGATTAGAAACCACGTGCTCGTTGTTGGCGTCCGCCATGTTGTTTTACTATAAATCTGTGTGCAGGCGACGTGCGCCGTCTCGAGACCGAGTTTCCAGTCTTGATAGAACGCACCACTAACTGTCACAACGATGACATTGACAGCATTACTCTAGACAACGTCTATAATGTTAGCGTTGTGTTGCCAGTATTACAAATTAATCCTATCACCTGACTCTGACATATATTTTAAAAAGTCTCCTAAGTGTTTAACATTAAAAATATGTTTTTCCCTGTCCAGGTCCATCATCACCGATACTGAAAGCTCAGTTGACGAATAAACCTCCAGCGGATGTTAAACCAATCGCTCCTCAGACGCAGGTGAGTATCGTCCTATTACTGTGGTAGGATAATCTGTAACCCTTCCCACCAAGTTAAAAAGCAGTTCTTCCCAGAGTCCCAGAGTCAGAACAAACAGACATTTAAATGTTTGTCCTAGATGGGAATGGAACCACGACCTGCAGTGTGATAGGTGGCCTACATCCAATATCAAATTGCGTATAACTTTCCTATTGATTGTATTTTTCGCATCCAATCAATTAGCAACCGCAGCCGCAGCCGTCGCACCCGCACCTGTCCCAAGCACTAGAGTCGTCCCCGTCCAACACGACGCTCATCAAGCACTTGCTCGCGCACAAAGTAAGCCCCGCACTACCACAGCCGCAAGTAAGTGCATACTAACAACACTAACATATTTAAACGCTCTTGATTTAGTTGTGTGATTATATTATTTAGCGATAAATAGAATTTATGATTTCAATAGCTTTTCGCCCCGCAGATTCACCCGTTATCCTCTCCTGAAGGGTTGAATTTTCAAAAATGTTTAGCGGATGCCTCCGTCATAATAGCTATGTATTGTTTGTCAAATTTCAGCCCGATCCTTCCAATGGTTTGAGCTGTGCGTTGATAGATCAGTCTAGCTTTCCTTTTATTTATTTAGGTTATAGCTAAATGTTTCGAGATAGTGGGATATAATTTCCACTTTTTGCCAGGATTTTAGAGCTGAAAAACATTTATAGTGTTAGTCGCTATCGGTTGTCATTTAGTCTATGTATACAGTACCTTGTCGTCCACTTAGTTGCGCAAATAATTTGATCGCGCAGCCGGCATCGACGTGTGCACAGAATATTACTGGCGGCTCTACACTGGTCGCGCGATAGAAAACATTTTGAGGAAACCGTAGAACATAAGCCGCACTTGAGACCCGTTCTCTGTTATGATTTGTGTCTTACCACCTTCGGCCACATCATCAATTACTACGCTGAGATTGTGGTCAAAAGCAAGCCTATCAAAGTTTATTTATTAAATTATCTATTTACAAGTATTTTGAATCAATAGTTTTGATATACAATAAAGTTTTCCGTAGGCTTTTATTAGGAGTACTTTAGTAGGAGAATGATTACTTAAAAAAAATTGTTTTGACTTTAAGAAAACCTTTTTGTTCCATTTTTATTTCACCCTTTTCCTATTTATTAAAGGTGTTACTTTATTTTTCAAAGATATAAAAATAGTGGTGTCTGTATACGAGTACTCAGGTATATTGAAATATGTAATGTTAAAATTAACACGAAACGCATGCCAGAATGTATTGATAAGATAACTATACTACAAAGAGTTCATATTGTAGTGGCAGCAAAGTAGAGGCATGTCAAAGTATTTTAGTTAACTAACTAATAAGAATAACTAAAAATATATAAATATTTAAATTGGCATGAATATTTGGCAAGCTTCTTTGAAAGCATGGTGTTTTTATTATGATAATGAATTACAGTGTTCAGATCTCTTGTTTTAGTAAAGAAGAGAACCATTATGGGTTCCATTATAATTTTTATTTTTTTTCTAGTTGAATTGAAATTCTAACTGTTTCATTACAAGGAATGTTTTAGAAAGATGATATAATTATTTGACTTTAAATGGTAATAGTTACGTCAATTAAGTTAATTTAAACAATCTTAGAATTCTTAAAGTTATTTAAGTTGGATAATAGTCTGTTTTATAAAATTTTGTGAATTTAGAAGTGACATGTATTGTCTTACTTGATAATAAGTTTCATGATGACAAAGATGTATCTGTAATAATTTATGTGAATATAGGTGGCCCAGAGACAGCAAAATCAACAAAGAGCACCTACAAACACTGTTGTCGTTCAGCAAAATCAGGTATCAAATCATATTTCTCAAATATATTTTTTATGCTGTTTTTATTAGTTACGGACAAAAAAAATTATATAATGAGATTAAATTAGTTTAGTTTGTAAACAATAGAATCGGGGCCATTGACTAATAGTATTGGAGTCTGATAATAGTTTGTGGTTTAAAGGTAATGGATGATCCAGAAGCGTTAATCAAGTGTACTACAATAACTCCGGGGGGTATTGCCAGTAGTACTCCAGCGCAAGGGGAAAAGGTAAATATCACCAACCGCCTGTGTTTGAAAGCTCTGAAACTCTTCTCGACTTTATGTGCGACATTATTACTTATCACTGTAAAATTGCGATTAAAACTTTGGAAATTATGAAAAAAAACGCCCTCGAGCAGATTCGAGAGTCGTAATATGTGTCTGATTCAGTTTTATATTACTATTACCTGTTTGTCATCTTTTACTACGGACATTTTGTATGTGATACGCAAAACATTAGCGGTTTACAAAATGTAAGTAAATTAATTAAATAATATTTGTTCCGCAGGTTTTAATAACTGCCCAGGATGATCCTATAGGTAATTTTTTTTAAAAATAATAATACTAACTCAAGGTGAATGGTCAAGGTAATAAAACTTGAATTTCACGGCTTACCTTGAGCATTCACCTTAAATGTTTTATGGTAAGGAATAAGATTTTATAGCCATATGTTTTTTCCAGTTCCTAAAGAAGAGCCAGTACAAATACAGATAGATGAGCAAGCGCAGTTGACAATCGTATGTAATACTTTGTACAGTCAGCTTCAAAAGTAGATTGTCACTTTAGCACCCTTTCATAATAATCTATTGATATTATCTTGACAGTTTGTAAAAAATCTGTAAATTGCATAATATGACAAGGTTCTAAAGTGATCAGTTACTTTTGACGCTGATTTTAATTATTTTAATTATTCATATTGACTAGGTTGATTAATATGTTTTAGTTAAAGTATACTTACGATGCAGATCGATTTATTATTTTAATTCAATTGATATTCGTTAGTCAATTTATATTTTTTTACATTCGTGTTGGCAGAGCATTAGCTGCCTGATATATGATTCGAATCCTCTCCTATCCTTTTCGAAGAGAAAGATGGATTTTTTTGAGCCGTAGTCCAAAAATTATTTGTACCTTAGTAACTATGTCGATATACGATTTAAGTAAACGTTTCTTTGAATTTCACTGCATTTCTGAAAACTATTTAGTCAACCTAGGTCTAAAGTATATTGCATTAACTTGTATAAATGTTCCATCAATAAACCCTTGTTCCAGTAGACTACGCAAAATAAAATGCTAGCAGATTTACTTGAGAAAAAATCCAATCCTCCAGTTCAAGTGGTACAAATGGGACCACAAATAAACGCTCCAACTATACAAATAACAGAAACCGGTCAAATCGTTCAAGTTAAGCCTGACCCTAGTCCCGTAATACAAATAAACGCAGATGGAGGTCTATTAACACAAGGGAACCAATTCTTTCAAATTAAAAATGAACAGGGACAGTTAATACAAATAAAGAACGAGCAAGGGCAAATTATTCAGCTGAAAAGCGACCAATTACAAGCTCCGATTTTACAATACAAGAATGAACAAGGCCAACTTGTTCAGATCAAGAACGAAGCGCTCATTCAGCCGAGCATTATAAAGACTGAGAAAGATCAGATAATCGACACGGTTGTTACTGATCATTCATATACGGAGCCGCCGTGTAAGAAAATGAAAACTGAAGATAAAGCTGTGAGTATAGTTTTGTTGATTTTAAGGCGATAATAGCTAGGTGGTAGTAGCGTCTAATGTCGTGATGAAGCCGCAGGTTAAGCTACAGTGAGTTTGAGCTGGAAAACTTAATGACGAGTAACCATAGAATGGTGGTTGTGTGCTTGCTTTGTATACCACCCAGAGCTATTTCCCTTCTACGTCAATACCTAGTGCTTACCTTCGGCCACATCATCACTGAGATGATATTGTAGTCAAATAAAGCCATATACTAGTAGAAAATATTGTTTCTCAGTTCATCATAATTATATTATAATATAATAATTATTAAATAATTAATACTAATAAAATAATTAATAATTGTAACAAAATGATTAAATATTTTTAAGACAAAACGTCTAAACTAAACTAAAGCCTCTATTAATTTGTAGAACGTTGGAAATAATTCCTTTATTATTGTACACAGAATATTCCCCCACAAGAAAGTGTATCGAAGACAGCAGCAAACTTATACGCAGCGCTTGCAGCGTCTGCTCTGGAAGACGAAGACGATTTGGTAAGTAAGGAATATTAAACTACTTAAATATTTGTTTTTTTTGTTCCCTTCGCTGCGGGTTTTAAATGCGACAAAGTTTTTGCCATATCCCTACATAATCGTTTTTTAATTTCTTATTTTTTTTCATGTCTGTAAATTATAGCGGCCTCTTGGAATGTTAATAGCGGGACATCTCCGCGCGAAGGTTTTACACGTTATAGCAATTATCCCTCACATTATAAAGTAATTTTTTGCATAGTAACAACAGCATTTTGTTTGTACAGCTACAGCCAAAACAGGAACAAACCGAGGTAATACAACCTTCGGTTCTGAGTATGGGCCACTTTTTACAGGTTGGAATATTATTGTTTGATGTATTTAATGCATTAATGAGTGAAAATTGCATACTCAGGGAAATAAGCTTGTTCTGAAAACAAATTTTCGTAGAAGACACAGATTGTCAAAATTTGCATTAATTTATCGGTTGTAACGTAAAAATTGTAGTCAAAATGATTAATTTATCACCAAAAATTGTTCATAGGTACAGCAACCAACCATGCAAGTGCAGCAACCAACTTTGCAAGTACAGCAACCAACTATGCAAGTTCATCAACCAACACTTCAAGTTCAAGCCCCTACATTACAGGTAACTTGTGTAATAAATTGCATGGTTTATTCTCTGCTTGTCACAATGGCCCGCGATATCATGAGGCTGGTGAAGAAAATTGATTAATGATCCAAGAGTTCTTCTGCACTAGGTCCAGCAACCAACTCTGCAAGTTCAGCAACCAATGTTGCAAGTACAACCAATGGATGTTCAGAACTTAATTGCTTCGCAATCCGGACAGATTATACTGCAAGGTAATGTGAATTTTGTTTCTTTATGCGTAATGTAGAATATAAATTTGTACTATTTGAAGTTTATTATGAGAAGTTTACGGTTCTGAGCGAGGCATCACCCACTAATTACCGACATTTACCCCTCCACGATAAGCTCTATAAGGTACATTACTTTCACAGTTGAGCTGCTCTAAAATATTAAATAAATAATAATTATCTTTCCTACAGAAAAATCAATGCAACCGCAACAACAATACGTACAACAACCGATGCAGATCATTGCTACGCCGAGTTCATCTCAAGGTATAATTTTATTTAATTTTGTCAATAATAGTGTATATTTAACGTTAGAAACATTTTGTTGAGTGGGGTAATGTTTATTGAAATTGGCTTAGATTTTCTAAAATTATTGTATAGCCAGTCTTAGCCCCACTGGATGAGTCAACAAGTAGATTAATTATTTAACATGCCCGGTCTCAAAGTGTGCCGCTTATCTGAAATCCAGAAATATCATAGACTAGAATGAGTTTGGTTTACATTCACACTATAAAGCACTGTAGGTGAATTAATATTAACACTGTTAATTGTAAGGAAAAATAAAGAAGCCTTGGATTTCCGTTTCCCTATATTTTGTGAAACTAATCCGCTGCAAATATACATCTGTCTTCAGGTCTAAGCTACATAACACAGAATATGCCGGGTAATATGATGCAAAAGACCATCATTATAGTCCAAGGGCCTACTGGAGGAGGTCCTCTTACACTCACGGTATGTATACGGTTATATCATGAACATTTTTTGTAAAATAGGATTCCATGGGTAAAAGCAATTTGAACTTAAACCCACATAGTGAAAGTCCATATTACTTTGATTCACAAAGTTGGGTTAAATGTGTTTTTGAAGTTATAAATTGTACTTTCATATTCCTATCAATATATTTTAATTTATTTCTTAATTCGATGAAATTTGGAATGAACTCTGGTTAAATGATGAATATAAAAGTACACCACCTAAGGTGTACACATTGTGGAACGCAATTAAATAAATAAATAAAAAAAATAAAAAAATAGATCCTCCATACATTTTTTGCATCATTTTGTGGTGGTGCTGTTCAATGTAAGTTCATCAAATAAATATTTCATATAAAAGGTGAACAACCCAGCGGGGCTGGACGAGGCGACGCTAAACAGCCTTATTGCCCAAGCAACAGAGGCGATTACGCAACAGCAAATTATTCAGGTTATAATCACCTAGACACCTCTTGTCTCGCTTCCATTCTCATTCATTTTGTGCTGTCTCACTCTTTAATTTCCTTATTAACAATCCTTTTAATCGATCATTTCCATTTCATATGTTCATAAGGGCTATTTTTGATTCATCTTTTGTTCTAATATTTTGCTAAAAGCACATTTTTCCGTCTTTTGGTATAATTGGCTTAATCTTTGTTAATTAGGTTTGGGATATAGAAATAAATAGATAAGTCGTGTATTACTGTCAACCTAAAAAAACGGTGTATATTTATCAAGGATGGCTTTCATCGTATTTGTGACTAATATATTCTTCTTTGTTAACTTATAGATAACTCACTGTCTATTGACAGTTGTGAGTACATAATTAAATTAGTTACCAACTACGGTTAGTGTCAGATAAATTTATTAGTCATTCTTATGTCTTTGATGTTAGGAACAAAATATGTATGTAAGTGACAATACAGGGAATAACTTTTTTTGCGTTTTCATTCAAAGCTGTATATTAGTAATCATTGAACTAAAATTAAGTTTTTCACTGGCTCACTGGCTTCCAAACTAGAAAATAACTGGAGCTTTTTTTTATTTTGGCTGGCTAATTAAAAAAAAATATTTGATATAATATTTGATACTGTACAAATTTAAATCCTATATTATATTATTATTAGAATAGTTTTAAATAGTATGGATTTTAATTTTCTTAAACTGTCAATACTCCAAACAGAATACGGGAGTGATACAGTCAACACAGAGGGTGATAGTAAGTCAGCCCACGCTAGTGAGCACATCACAACCTATCACGGTGGTCAAAACTACCATCACGCAGGTTTCCATGCACTTTATATTATCTACCGTAGACAGAATATGTAGAATTTGATTTTCCTTTTATGCATGAGGAAATACTGTTGTATATGTCATTCATTTACATTAATATGAACAAGTTTTAGTATGGGAGTCATAGTGAAAAAACTGAATCAAAAGCGGTTTATCCGTTCAGGAGTTACGAAGCTGCAGACAGACACTACAAACTTATAAAACCCCTTTTTGGTCGGATGTTAAAAACCTCAACATTGTTCGATTAAAATGTATGAAGTTTTTTTTTTGGTGATGAGAATTGGTCCATTAGTAAAAGTTGTTCATATTGATTAGCATTGCTACCTACTAAGGCTAAATTACAAATACTGTATAATTTATGGTTTAGGGATGTTTGATGGCTCACTTAGAAAATAGACTTTATCTGCATGAGAATAAGGTTGGTTAGAGGTAGTTGGTGTTGTATAAATATTTATACATTAAATTTTGAATATGATTCTGCTTGCGAATTGGCGAATGATTCGCTCCTCAAATGCAAAGACTTTTACTATATTTTTATTGGTATAAATAATATTACAGTAGAATTTTGAGCGCTAGATAAATTTCGGATAAGCTATTCCTCTGACGAGTCTTTACAAAAACTGTTCTAATTTCTAATAAACAGCTAGATACTGCTTATATGACCATTGAAAAATTATCTCTTAGTATAAATTAAAAATAAGTAAAAGTCAGAGGAAAACCACAAAACAATTAGGTATGTAATGTTGACTGATTTTAGAGTTTGTACAATCGAGGAAAAAGGATTCATGTATTCTTTGAATCACTTGACTGTTTTGTAGTAAACGGGCATTGGATTATTAGTTCTTATTTGTTTATGTGCGTGATTTATATGCATGTACATGTTTAATCAATTTCACTTTTGTTTACAGATGTATTTTATGCATAGTTTTAATATTTTGAATATTAAATATATATGTTTAGTATTCCTGCTTTAAATGTAGAGAATACATTTCTATACAGCCAAAACCTGCTAAAAATTAAATTATCATATTCACAGAACACTCCACAAATAACACCGAGCCAACAACCGATAATAACAACCCAACCGCAACCACATAAAGCTCAAATCATAAATCAACAACCTCAACAAATAGTCGTCACCCATAAACAACCGCCAGCGCTCATCAGTACTGCACCGACCAACCAAATAGTTGCCAGCAATCAACAACTCATGCAAAGCAACCAACAACTTCTCCATGGCAACCAGCAGATAATAGCTGTGTCTAATAACCAACCTATAATAATGAACCCGCCTATGAAGTCTGGGGTCCAAAGGTTGGTTCAGCAACCGCAGAGAAGTCAAGTTACTAACGTGCAACCGACTATCGTAAGCCAAGCATCGATTGTCAGTGAAAAGACGAGTGTTATTCAGAGTAGTTCGGTAAGTAAATCCTGTTTAAATATTGTAAAAGCATATAACAATAGGATTTTTTTTCGCATTTCTTAACAATATATGAAAATACTGCAAAAAAGATGTCAATAAGTGAAATTAAAATTGGCTAAGAAATACGGCAGATATAAGCATTTAAAATTACTAATTAGAAAGACAGATCCGACATAAACTGTGACGCCATAGTACACTAGGGCCATATCAAAATTCTGTTTTGCTAGAGAGAATCTTATATCTTGTTTTTTTTTTATAGTTATTTATGATATATTTTAATGTCATAGAAACAGGCACAACCAATGATGCGTCAAGTGATAACTCGGCAACCAGTGATGGTGGGCAATACGAAAATTGGTGATAAGGAGATGCTGGTTTCGCAACCTGTTACTGAGGTACACCATTTTTTATTTAGCCTTCTTATTCCCAAGAAGATTATTTTCTCCTCTTCTTCATCCATCGATTTAAGGATAATTCCCTTAATCTAATAATTCATGACAAGTTAATATGGTAGAAACCTGCGACACCAAAGCCGACCGCGACGCCTCCCCCACTAACGCCGCAACAGAGTGCTCAAGATGAAACGCCCTGGATCTGTCATTGGAGAGGATGCGGAAAGTAAGTAGCATTGATATTATTTAGATACTAAAGATGATTTTATTTGCAACTTAAATCCCTTGTAAATCATTTTGTGATCTTTTTCAAGTAACTTAAAAAAATATTTATATTAAACTGCGGGGTGATTTTTCCATTCTCTGTAATTCTGGTATATTTATGGGACACGCGAATTTCAAATGAGTCAATTAAACCATCCATGGACTCGTCGAAAGGCCTGTATGAGGTCTAGATGTTATCGATAACATCTACAGACTAAAGATAATGGAAGTCTAGTTTAATGAAGTTCATTACCATTTCGTTATGCGGTAGCCCCGGTAACCGTCAGCCTAAAAATCACTCTAAATTGACTAAGTCAACTGGCTGAATGAAGGGCTGCTCAAGAGCCAGATAAGCGATATCTGCTTGTTTTGAAATTAAATCAGTTTTTGTATAGACATCACAGGAATAGCTTAACTAAGGTCTATCAAATGATTGAAAAATCTGGCCTTATTAAAAGCGGGTCCGCTTTTTACGTGAGATTAGTTATTAGAGCAAGTCTTGTAATGTGTTCTAAACCATCTCACGTAATAACCGGACATAAACTTACCCCCTTAATCATAAACGCTATTTAACTAGATCAGTGTTACAGTGTCCTCCGTCTCACTCTTTCGATCACCATACGTCACGTGTCAGATAAAGACTTCGGAATTTTAACTAAATGACATTTCGTAACTTTTTTATGAATAAGACCGATAGATTGTCTTTAAATAAATCCGTCACCGACAGGAGAAGTTCTTTGCCATGGTAAGACCAGTGCTGATGATCTACTGGTATTCCAGGGTATTAACATCAGCAGCGGAGGTGTTCTCTCACGCGGCGCGAGTGCACTGCCCGCCGAGCGCGGCCGGCGAGGCGCCCTGCCTGTGGCTCGACTGCGACCGTGTCCCGCGCAGAACGTTCGCGCTACTCAACCATTTGAACGATAAACACTGTACCGCACATGTAAGTGTTACTAAAACATATGTCATGGTAATGATTGACTTCTTAAAAAATCGCCTTTTATTCCAAAAATCCCGAAATACTCTGAGTATTCCGTAAAAAAAACTGAACTGCAACATTTCACTATCCCGGCGGTTTCACCCCCGTTTCCGGGACGTAAGCCTATAGCACTGAGGAATAATTTACCTTCCTGAGGTTACCTCATGCACTTTGTAATATAAGTATAGATGTAATAAATATCGCAGATGTCAGAAAGTTCTTTCAGACCATAAAGTATTTGGCTGAATTTTATTAGAAACCCAGTATTGATTTGTTACTCTCTTGGATATTCTATAATCGATCATAAATTTCTATCGAGACTAACGAATCCAACTTTGAGATTTTGGGGAAGATTTTTTTTTTCTCAATGGGTTAGTTTTTTTTTGTTATTTTGCCTTAAATTCGCAATAGGAATGTCTAGCTAGGCCAATAATGTAACCCAGATAATGCCTAGCCGCTTTAGTCTATAAGGTTGCCAATATTTAGAGCTCGAGTTATATGACGCTGGAAATGAGCGTGAACCTATATTAGATATTTTTGAAAAATGTACTTTCGGCTCTTTCAATATTAAACTCTATTACCAGGCATTAAAAGCGATTTACAACTCGAGAAGACACGCGTCAGCAGACGCCGACGCCAGCAAACCAGTTTCGCTGGGCTACCCGCCCAATGCAGCACTCGCCGCACTGAACAAGCACGCTCAAGATATGTTCAACCCTAGAGAA
This sequence comes from Tethea ocularis, assembly GCA_963555595.1. Taxonomy (NCBI): domain Eukaryota; kingdom Metazoa; phylum Arthropoda; class Insecta; order Lepidoptera; family Drepanidae; genus Tethea; species Tethea ocularis. The sequence continues at coordinate 6,106,890 of OY741975.1, forward strand.
CTCATGGTAAGGGATATTATCACGCCTATCTCACACTCACGAAAACACAACATACCACGATAAAGTATTCTTTAAAATAGTAGTAACCTGTATATGTTCGTGTTTTAAGAGGATCGTTTTGACAATGATATGTAATGTGTTACTTGCAGAAAGCTATCACAATTTAGATACCTGTCCTTACAAACAGCTTATTTTTATTTATTTATGTACACACACAGACAAGTAAAGAGAAAATACAAAACAGATACAAAGGCACAAAGGGAAGGGAAGGCTTATTTCTAATAGAAATTTCTTCCAACAGCCCTGTTACTCGAAAATTTGATAGATTATGTAGACAGTGTGTAATAGAAGAAAAAAGTTTTTATTAAAATGTCCTCAACTTATAAATACTTATATTTAGCCTGGGCTAAACATAAGATAACAATAAGTTATAAACAGAATTAAGTATATCTCTAAAATATAGCTCGACACGAAGGGCAGTTATCAAAAGTCAAAATGCGGTGAAATCGAATACACTATTGACCGAAAAATAAGTTTTAAATTTGATCAACTTTTTTATGTAGGATTACTATCAAACCGTCGTTGTATAGAGCTATATTTTCCAAAATATATAATAGTATTATCAGGTCCGATAAAATCTTGTATAGATCATACAAGGAATGTGTTTAGATGAATAATTATGAAGTACTAGCTTCCGCCCCGCGGTTTCACCCGCATTCCGGAGGGTTCTTATGTTTTCCCGGGATAAAAAGTATCCTATGTGTTAATCCAGGTTATAAACTATCTGTGTTCCAAATCTGTTCAGTATTTTTTTCGTGAAAGAGTAACAAACATCCATCCATACTCACAAACTTTCGCATTTATTATATTAGTAGGATACGTTTCTCAAATCACCTATGTACATGATTTTATCGAACCTTATGTATATAAGTTACCATCACCCTAACCTGCACATTGTGCCCGTCGATGTGACGTCACTAACGCGTGTGTGTTTGTTTGTGCGCGTGCAGCACAGGGCCGAACTCAGTCGCACTCCGGAACAATTGGTGAGACACACGTAACACCCCTAGTTTGTTGAAGCTTTTGTGTTGTTTATTGTTGCTATCTTGTGTTAGTCATATTGGGGTAAAACGTGGGTAAAAAATACCCTAGAGTGCAGAATTGCTTTTCTTATTGTGTGACGTAGCTAGAAACAATTGGTGATTACTCTTTACCTTACTTATTGTATTTTATTTTTATTTTTAAGTGTTGTTGGTATGTAGGGACGAAAATTATAGGTATTCATAGAGATAGAAGACACTTATAAATATACAATATTTATAGTTACATTAAAGTTTGTGTAGTGACGTAGATAGTCGTAAACTAAAAGAGTAGCTTTGGTGTTTTAAAAATTCCTGTTGTGTTTATGTTCGTAGTGGTAGTTCAAGAGAAAAATAATAGCGCTTAGTATTTGTTTCGTTACAAACTTTTCAGAAAAATAATAGAAATTAATCTCGTACGTTCAATAAACTTTTGTGTTTGTAACAGCTTTTGTAATCTTAAATATTGCTGTTGTGTTTATGTTGAACATAATATTTTCTCTGGATTGTGATTTTCTCAATATCTAGAATTTTATGTATTGATCTTTTATATGTTGCTAGATTTTTCGATACTTTTTTTTAAAGTAGGTACCTATTGAAAAAAAATATATTGTAATGAAGATGTCTGCTGTGTAACTTATTATTTCAAAAATGTCTTTCTTCTTTTTTAGCCTAGCCATAATCGGGTAAAAATGGACTTATTTTGAATATTTTTGTGGTTTCGCTTTATCTGTGTGTATGTGAAGTTACAAAAAGAGCTTTTAATGTTTGTTCAGCTTCAATGGCTTTGTGGATAATTTTGTTTTTAAACAATGTAAAGAGAACATTCATAACATTATTATTGTATTTAATTATTGGATCATAATATACTAAGGACAACCTTGGACGTCATAGTCTACCCTGTTCCCAATAATTTGGGGTCGGCGTAATGTGTACTCTTCTTAAATTCTACCATCTATTCCTTTTTCACAACTCTAGTCACGTAGGTTTTATCCCTCCTCATAACATGTCTATACCTACCCGGACAAACTGTTCCCTCTCAACTTATCATTCACTGGTTCTACTTTCAATCTTCCTCTTATGTGCTCACTCCTAATTTTTTGTCACTCCACAACTATCTCAGCTGCATGCAATCTACTTTCGTCTGTCCCCTTTACTGTCCAATATTCTGAACCATAGTGGTCCTATCACAATTTAAACCTATCATTTCAAAACATAAACGTCTTAAAGTCTTTTTAGTGACTGTAGAAAAAGTTACAGAAACTTAGGTTGATTTGGAATTAAGCGTATTCATGAGTGATAGACAACACATTCCTGTTTGAATGTTGAATCGTTGATTCTCAAATTATAGAACTCTTGGGAATAAAAGATTGCACGGTGACACTGTAATATTACAAATAAATTGCACTTACAACAACTTACAACGTATTTTTGCCTTTTATGTTATTATGATAAAAGTCTTGAAGATTTTGGAAGTATACATACACTTCCAAGATCAGTTCTATAGACTCTAGATTTAAGGTTCACGTAGACATACCACTCTGGAAAGAGATCAATGCCGTTTCAGTATCTCGAGGCATTCAGTATTCTTCACATGATACTTATTTTAAGAGAAGTAGAGCATATTATTCTTTTGCTCGGAGACTAGCTTCGACTGGGGTAGTACCTTCTTACAGATCACAGTCAAATAACTTTTGGAAATAAGATCGCCAGAGCTCATCGGGATGGGTTGGTCGTGTCGCTGGATTCTGAGTACCTTTTGTGTTACAAGGGTCCATAAGCTACTGTAATCGCTTACTATCAGGAGGGTTGCATGCTTATTTTACGACCTTGTTGTATAAGAAAATACAGCTTCACACTTATTATAAGCACTGTAATGACATCATCTCGCGCCTTGAGATCTTGAGCTGAACTCAAGCAGTGCTGATCTTTTGACCAGGGTTACATGTCTACGTCAATCTTTAGAGTGCCTATGCTAGACAGTGACTTCAGACAGGCAAAAATACATTGTGAACTTGTTTAAAAGCATGAATTTTTGTTTGAAATAGAAATTGGTAGCAATGAAAACGCGTGATTGAGATTTTTTGTAATTTAAGTGATGTTTCATGTTTACATTCAGATTTTTTTTATGTAAGGATGAAAATGAAGGTCCAGTTACGAAGAGCATACGGTTGACGGCTGCTCTCATCCTGAGAAACATTGTCATATACTCCAACACTGGACGAAGGTGAACACATTTTTAACATTTTTTTATTTCACAATTTATTTCAGAAAATAATAATTAGCATCCATATTGTGTTAGTAAACATCACAAACTGTGTAGTAGTGAAACATAAATAAGGAGTTCCAGTACAGCACAGCTGGAAAGTCATATTTACACATAGCATTACATTTTACGCCGCTAGTACTGTCAGCACACGACGCATCAGAGAGGCTAGTCTTTCTAATATTGCTCAATCAATCTATGTTGGTCTCAGCAAATATTCCCGATGTTCGTAGGAGGGTCCTAAATCTATTATTATATTGGACACGCATGGATTAAAGTTACATGGTATTTACCATTTTATATCGAAAAGCCATAGAAAGAGATAACTTGTCGTAACCGTATGCTTCTGAATACAACTTCATACTTATTTCCAATTATTCTTACAGGCAACTCCGTCCATACGAAGCGCACCTAGCGTCGATTGCACTCAGCAGCGTAGAAGCTTCGAGAACCATTGCACAAGTGTTGTACGACATGAATCATATTTGAGAATCGCATAACGGGCACCAGCCCGAAGATTAGCAATTTGTAACATAGTGTCAAGAAAAATAAGCCTGATTTTCCATTAGGCTACCTCGTTTAATCCCGATACGTTTGTCTCTTTATGGCATTCTTGTTTTGAGTTGTAAAAAAGTGCATAAATTTTGAGTGCTAAAACTACATGGATTATACCTAAATCAGGCATAGACCGTTTTTTTTCAAATCTGTCTCTATTCCGTTGTGATTTTTTCCAGATTTTGAATATTAATAACAGTTTTCTCTTGTTATTTTTTGTTAATTGATATTAATTTACAAAGGAGAGTCTAAAAAGAATACTTACTGGATGTAGATAGATTTTAATCTTATGCCTTCCTCATCCAGTTATCTTTTCATTCTAAACTGAATCTTACTTAATAACATTCACACTAGTCTAGTCAGCAAGTGGTATTTTTTTTTCAAAAATCATCTACATGCTATACATATTCCGAATCGAATGACACCTCAATCATATTTTTCCGAGACTGCTTAAAAAAGTTGAACAAAAAAAGCATTTCGTGACTAGACTACCCTGTGAATATATTATGGATTCGATAGGCATTATATCAGGCTCTCTCACAAATCCGTCACGTAAAAAAACTGTATTATACGTATCGTCATGCGTTGGTCACCATCACGGTATGTTACGATGAAGCTAACGTGAATACCGCAATATTAATTACCGCGTGATTGATTGGTAACGCGACGGTAATGTGACAATGATGTTACAATGTTGTGACAATAATGTGACAAAGATGAGACAATGATGTGACAATAATGTGACAATGATATGAGACGGTAGCGGTCACATATGTCTGTAAATACTCCATGTGTTTTCCATTCATGATAAATTAAGTGATGATTATCAGGATTTATGAGAGTCCCTAGGAGTAGTATAAAGAATTTAAAATTAGAACTGTCATGGATTCAGTTATGTTGTCAAATGAATTCTTAATAGGTCAATCGATTTTAAGGCAACAATTATTTCGTCAACAAAGTACTCGTAATAGTATTTGCAGCTATAATAAATGATAGATAAGAGATGTTTTGTTTGTTATAATTTATACTAATAACAATTTCGCGTGTATTTTTTTACATTGATTAAAACAGACTTGGTGTTTGGCCGTCGTGGTAAGTAAGAGTTCAAATCAGAAATTAAGATATTTTTATATAATTAGTTTTGTTCAGTATTGATACGATGTTTTTGTTTGACAAAATTGTGTAAATAAGTAAAAAAATAGATTTAATTGATCATTGATCTGATAAATGATACTTAATTCAAATAAAAAAATTGTAGGACATTTTCATTAAATAGAATAATGCCGATTAGTTTGTAAGTAATATATTTTTCAATATCACTGTCGATTTGTATGTAGAAGCTATATAATCGTATGATTGACGTCATTATGATATCGGAGAGAAATAAGTTTAACAATAAATTAGTTCAAAATAATTACCTATTTTGTTTTATTTTACCTTGATACCGTTACAATTTGACTTTGTAGCTTTGATTCAAGTTGAAAGAATGAAAGCTAATTTGGCAAAAAATGGCTTGGTATTATTTTGTTCATAACCCAGACAAAATCCAGAAAAGTGAAAGATGGCGGTCTCCCAACTCCCAATTTCCGTTACAGTTGAGACATCATAATAAAATACATATCTTATATTTTATTTAAGTGTATGACATTTTATTGTACATTAGCGGAAAATTGTGGATTGCCACAACAAAATATTAATACATTTTTTTAGAACCCATAGCTTTGCCTTGTCTTTCAAGAGCGCCTTCTTGGGGCTCTAAATTAAATGACTGATTTTAGAAGTTCTAAAAACGAACCATAATGTATAGAAAGATACCTAATTATAATTAAACGAAGCCTAACTTTATTTACCATCATAATACGTCACAACTAGTCCAACATTTAATTTCAAAACTTTGTAGTAGATACATCAGTTTCGTAGTTAATCGGTAGCTATCCGTACAATTGCAGTTTTCGAGCAAATGTTTTTAACAAACTCGCTTATTTCAAAATTCTGCTAAAGCTCGTGGTTTGAAAGCTGAATTGGAAATTGCAACTTTTAGATGCTGACCACATATACCTACCCTACCATTATTACCTACACATTTTATATGAATAGGTAATACGCACGATTTCACATTTTTACCATGATACCTATTACCGAATAAAAACTGACCTGTGTTGGAATCATTTATTTATATGTAATATTGTCAACAAAAAATATAACACAATTTATAAACAACATAACCTTTTCAAGCATTTTATAAAATAAGATATACGAGAACCATTTTAAATTAATCCGTCAAAACTTCACACAAGAACCTACATCAAAACAAATCCACACTAAGACGGTCCAAATGATGACACAACACAATAGAGACATCACAGTGGATTACACACGTAACATCAAATCAACAGAATTACGCGACGCAAACTATTTTCGTAAAAATATAAAAAATCTTATGACGTCGGTGGAAACTTCGAGAATATCTGCCGGTGGAGTAACAAAGAAAAGCTTTCTTGTGTGATCGATGACCGAGCCATCTGTCTTCATTGTCTTTACGGTTTGTCCCCTCCGCCAATTATAGGGCAAGAATAAAAAAAAAAACATTGTTTAGAATTAAGAACGAGAGAATGTTGTCATGCCATTCAATTTTCCTTTTCGTCAGTTGTTTTGTTTTAGTTACTTGATAAAACAATGCTTTTGCTTAACAATCCCTTTTTCCGTTCTGATAATTTTATGTTATTTGAATTTTAGATGATTCATAATACCCATTTTATCAATTTTGTGAATCATTAACACATTCAAACAAATAAGCAAATCCTTAAATACCAAAAAAATAATAAAATAAAATAAAAAATGTAAATTGCCGCTACAATTGCTACAAAATAAATGCTTACAAAATACATACTCAGGTTAGTTAGTACTTTAGATAGTACCGATTGATCTCTTTGCTAACATTTCATTATAAGCGTTCCTGTGAACTAAGTCAGGGTTTCTCAAATCAATCCCTAAGGCCACTTGTATGCCAGATAAATGTACAGGAAAGGAACCGACGGAATGAATTTAAACATGAGCGTTTTGTCGGCACGTCGTACCTACTTACAGGCCGTTTTGCACAAAGGATATTTTTTTCCCAGGACACATCGTTAAAGTTGTTACGGTCATGGTTGAGATACGTAAGCATGTCTATTATGAAGGTTGTATGTTTATTAAGTGGTGGACTGTATTTTCACATATTTTACTGGGTATACTTAGGCTTATGTTTGACCAAAATCTCACCGTGAAAAAAACCTAGAGATAGGATTTAAAGTAATTTGGCTATGGGGGTTTGAGGTATCACTTCATTTCAGAAAAGGTGTCTCCTCAGTCCTGCCCAAAATAGATTTGGGAATCCCTGGCGTAAATAGTGTTCGCAATGAAAGTTACTTCTGTTAAGAAAACGTATGAAAAGGCTAAACTCAAACTACACATTGTTGTAGGTACTTAGATACATTATACACGTGACATAAAATAATTTCCAATACATATCTACCTTTAAGCTCACCGCCATCGGTCTTCGAGCTCACCGCCGAAGAGTCAAGTGTGGAAGTCGCTTTAAGAATCAATAGAAGCAACGAGAAAAGCTCAATTTTACAGATTTCAGAGACATGCTGAAAAATATGTATACCTAAAGGCAAAATAAAAATGCATTTTAAATAAATACATGTGTCACCTCTAGAAAGTAGGTATACATTTATGCAGATACCCGTTTCCGAAACAATCGTGTGTGAAAGAGTAATTATGAAGACTACTCTTAACACATTCTCGGAGAACTGTGTTTTAGTCCATTTCATCCTCGAATAAATCTACAGTTAGGAAGGCCTCGTTAAATATACATATCTAGACTAGCTCTTAGCCTAATAGAGGAAACTAGGTCAGCATCTTTCAGTGCTTTTGAGATTAGGTAGGTTAGATTATACGCTAAAAATGTTGAGATATCCTCAGGAGGTATTATAAAAACATACTGTTTGATCTGTTGAGTCATTGCGTTTTATGATTTCGATGCGTCTTTGATGGAAAAGTTCGGCATTTGCTCAGCAGTTCCCGATGATATACTTACTTTGCTGTTTCTGAGTTAACCCATTGTTTAGGTGTCAGAAACCCATTCTGACAACCATGAACGTACCCAGGGTGGGGCAAGGGTGTAGCTACCTGTAAACTGGACTTATCATTCGAAGTAAATAAAGCCGGATAGTCATTCGGTAAAGAAAGCCGGAAGGAGGCAGGCCTACATGGCCCAGTTTTAGGCCTAGGAGCAAATCAGATTTTTTTCAATGCATAATACGTTTATGTATAATTTATCTAGATATAAATTATTATATCTAGTACCTATTTTGAATTGGTCATTCCATGTTAGCTCTGAAATCGCAAAAGGTCAACTGCTCGATCGAAATAAAAAAAAGTTTTCTTTTGTATCTTGCCATTCTAAAAACAGAAGTATCAAGAAAACATTAGATATACTTATTCATCAACAGAACGTAAATTGAGATTCTAAGTAGGCGAGAGCGAATGATTTATGAAACGTTACTGGGACCCTAATTAATCTCGAGTTAACCTGCCCGCGAAAGGTGTTCCAGGCCGGCCTGAGTAATTATAACACGCCAGGCAAATTAGTAACCTCGGCCTCCTGGTTTAAAAGTACTCTCGCTATTAAATGAGTTAGGATTTGCAGTCTTGTAAAGCGTAGGGTACGCTGTTTGTTTTTATTATTACTTTTTGTCATACATTATCTTAAGGCTGCTCGCGCAGAAAGGTTCTCGAGTGGCGACCATGAACTGGAAGACGTAGCGTGGGCAGGCGATCTTTTGAGGGTCGCGGGAAACCGCTGGATGCGGGTAGCGCACGACCGGCCATCATGGAGGCCTTTGTCCAGCAGTGGACGTCTTTCAGATGACATGGTGATGATGATCCATTAATCTTATAATCTAATGGTGAGGTTGACATAAAGATGACAGTTTATATCATACTATTTAAAACATCAAAGTATCACTAGAATTTTAAAATTAGCTATGGTGAAATATCTTTTATCGACCATCATGCTGTTATTGTTCTACAAAGTGATAATTATGATTATTTTTATATTTTTTAATTGGATAGTAGACAGTATTCCATATTACCATAACATAAACAGATCATAAAAAATCACAAATATATCAAGAAATTAGTTTACCATAGAGGCGTAAGCACAGGCGTAAGTAAGTATGAGAATCTGTTAGTTTATTCGAGTACTAAAATTAAATTAGCTGTTTCACTCCATCAACACGTTTCTAAGTGCGAGTAAAGGCTTTTACCAGAGATTTACGCTAATCTACTCAGACTCCAGAAAATTTGTAGGATTATTGATATTGATGTAGGTACCACTCCGCTGTTTTCGGCTTAACATACCCATCAAGATCATATATGTTTATTAGATCGTGTGTACACACCTTAAATGCGTTAATAGCTTCAGAAGTATAAATAAATCTTTATAATTTTCAAAGCTTCAAAATGTTCAAGTGTCTTGAAAGCTCATCAAAATGATTACTATGTAAGTTTAAAACTTGAGAAGAGTTTAGTTTTATAGTCAGTCGTTATTTGAAGAGCTCCAAGCATATATAGTTGCGCTGGAATTTACGCGCCACTCAGGGGGTGAATTTTCAAAAATCTTTTCTAAGCCGATGTCTACATCTCTAAGTAATAACTATCTGTATGCTTTTCAGCCCGATCATTGCCCTCCTATTGGGCGTCGGCTATCTGACAGCGGAGGTCACTGATAGCTAGCTAGTTATCTTAGTTTTTCCACATGAAATTTTCAAAATAAGTTCCCAGAAACAAAAGCGTTTAAATGCCGTCACACGGTTGTCCACTATAAAGGGAAATCTATTAAAGCTGTATTAAATGGTGGCGAACGCCCAACAGGATTAATTATGATGGGAATAATTTGACAGCATAATAATTTTTTTTTTTTTCAATTATTAGTTTCGAATATACAACAGAATGGGTACCAGTGGCATAGATACATAGAGTGAGTAGGTGATTACGTTTACAGATGTATCTCGTTTGCAAGACGACAGGTAGAGTGTCGTGTAGGTACCTACGATGCGAATAATGTTACACTTTCGACTCACGTACTCGCGTAATTTGTAGACGTGGTGAGATCAGAGCTCGGAAGATGTGATCTGGCAAGTGGTCTACACTTTAATTTTAGAATTTTAGTTGAATTTGTGATACTGTTTAGTTCTGTACTTAAAGCGACGATACTCGAGAAATGATGATTCTAGATTAAGTTTTTCCTGGCATTCGTTGTTGCAAGAGATTTGTAAAAAATATAAGTTAAACTAGAGAATTATGTGACGAGGAATAGTTTTTTATAAAATTTGAATTTTTAACGTCAGAAAAAATCGTGAATATGCCCCTTTTTAAAACTAAAAACATTCTGAATTCTATTAAAAAGGGAATAAATTTCTTACTTTAGATATTTATGGAATGTAAAGCCATATCCACATTTTCCCATTTGTAGCTCTTTTATTTTACACTGATAGTAGGTTGAAACATTGGGCTTTTAGTTGATTAAGACGGTGAAACTTTCTCCGGCGGTTAATACATAAAAGCGATTACAAGACGGTTGTCGAAACGGTTACAAAACTATAGGTAGGTACCATAATTGTTTAAACGTAAACGTTTGTAGGTAGAAAAAAGTATACTGAAATAAATCAGACTGCTTCAGTTTATCGTAATTTTTTATTATCACTACGTTTCAAAGTGCAAACAAAGGCTTTTACTATTTTATGCAAATTTTTCTAAACTTCGTAATGATAATGCCCTGAGCATTGAGCATTGGAAGGATTATTAATCTATATCTACTAAGAAGAGCTTGTGTGGTACAAGCTCTGCTTTACAATGCCAAGAAAGCAACTGGCTCTCAATTGCCGGAACACACCACACAGTATATAGGCTTGTGTTTGACTGTAATATCACCATAGTCAGTGATGATGAGGCCGAAGGTGGAAAGCAAAAAAAAAAGTTCCATCTCAAAGCAAAGATAGACAAATTTTGAAAAGTCTAGAGAGATTGATCTTAGAACCCTTTTAGTAAAGGGAGAATGAGGAGATGTCAGAAAAACATAAATACTCGTTTGTCACCAAGTTCGTATCATCGCAAAGGACCGTAAAAACAAGAACCATCTTTCTTTTTACAAATAAATACAAATTAAAGAAGATATACTGTGGACAGTACAGTCAACATAGCTAGGTCATAGATTCCAAAGCAGTTTACATTTGACATGGGTCCTGTAGTCCCATTCCACGGCTGGGTAGTTTGATCGGGATTTATTGATACTCCCCTGTCACAGCGTATAATGTAGGAGCTGTCAGAGAGTCTGTACAATACCCTATTTTATTTTAAATCTAAAACACTGTAGTTTAGATTTAAGAGGAGCACTAACGCCAATGACCTTGACGATTTGTCCATACAAAGTATACACCAGCATTCTGATCACGAGATGCTTTGACCAAGTGTTTTGATATATCTTTTAAAAGATCGTGGCGACGAATATGTTATTTCGGATGTATGGAGATCACAAGATTCCATTGAAAAGCGAGTGAAAAACAACCCTGCAATACACTTGCGTGTATATACCATGTAACTTATAAAGTAGAGCCGAAAATACTCGAAAAAACCTGGTAAAAAAGTTCACAAAATATTTTAACCCTACCCAGGTTAGGCAACCCAGTCTAAAAGGCTGGGCCATCTAAAATTGGAATTGATGGCACGTACCTACCCCTGAAATGCCCCTGAATGTAGCCGGCTATCAGTTAACCGTGTCGCACCACGATAACGCGTGAAAAGTGTGGGAAAAAAATATTGGGATTGTAACTATGATAGTATATTCAATTTACATCCGATAGTGGAGGGTTAAAACGTGTGCAGTAAATTTCTACCATACATTTTGGCGTACGTTGGTAACAAATGTTTGCCCGACAGAGCATTCTTGTATTGATTGATTTATTTTTTACTGTTATCTTTTTTCGCTTCGTTCGGTGAATGTTTCGATTAATTTTGTCAGGGGTTTGTAACAAATGATAATACACGTATAAATATTCATTTTTAATGTTTTTTTGGTCATTATTATTACTGTTTGTATGATGTTGAAATATGACAAAGTTTTATAAATAAAATAAATAATAACTTAAAAATGTATACCTAATGTTTCTGTAAGTTAAAACGCACGTATATTTTAAAGTCGTAACAAAAATTCAAGCGATTGTAAACATTATCCACATAAAAGTTTGTATAAAATACTTACTGAAAATGTATGCGCAAAGTTTTCACTCAAATTACAGTTTTACAAAATTTGCGAATTTCATTTTTTGCCCAACAAAGATTTCATTTGTACGAAAATGCTCCAGTGAAATGAACTTAATTGGAAGTAACGTGAAAAAGTGAAGCTGAGATTCTGGTTTCTTTTTTTTTCGGTTTTATTTTGAATTAAGAATGGAAAATGTGGAATTGCTTCTGTAATTAAACATCTTTCATGATATTGTTGAATACCTTTGCCTTAGATCCTCTATTTTACCCCTTAAAGGAGTTGAATTTTCGAAAATCCTTTCTTAGTGGATGCCTACATCATACTAGCTATCTGTATGCCAAATTTCAGCCCGATCCGTCCAGTGATTCGGGCTGTGCATTTATCAATCAGTCAGTGAGTGAGTCAGTCAGCCAATCAGTTTCTTCTTTTACATATACATCCTATCTCTACTTTGACATTTATTCGTTCCAAATATATGACAGCAAATAGACACGGTTGACCTAATTTCCCAATCCAAGTGAGGTCGAGACTCAAATACTCGATAAAAATATTTACTCAACACCCAAAGACGCGTAACCACTCACGGGCGACGGGACGTGACCAAATTGAAATATGGATAAGGAAGCATCGAATGTTACGAGGATTTATTTACATAACAAAACAATGCTTCAAAAGGTTCTTTGATTCTACACGTATTTAAATTATATTCATCGGAATTCCAGTTCCGTACCTAATAAATGACATTTAGTTGCCATGTGTCAATGGTGCCGCCCCGAGTAAATGCGTTTTTGACATGGAAACTGCTAATATAACTTTATATTGGATTAGAAATTTCACGGGAAAGTTAGCAAATGTAATAATAACTTTAATATTTTCTATGGTATATGTGAGTGACATTACTGACAGGTGTCAAAAAAGCATTCTTTCGGCGGGCGCACTGTAGTTATTGGTCCGTTCCATTTAATAATTTAGTATAGAACATTAATAAAAAATTTAATCAGAGTCTAGACTGTCTAGAGTAAGTCTATGTATACATATTAAAAACGTTTGAAGTTAGTTTGAAGACTTCAGTCATTAATTAAAAATGTTACATCTATGGCATTCTTCTTATCGACTAGTGTAAGTATTGGGAGCAATTTAACTAATAAATTACTTACTGACTTCATGAACGTATACAATTTATTGAATTATGTGATGAATTTATTGAAAAATACTTCAAATAGGTACACAATAATTTTCAACTTCAAATTATTGTGTGTAACTATTTTAAGTTACTATCTAGTAAAATAGTAAGTATATCAGTTATCTGGTTTCCATACTGTGCTTAATTCCGTGTGTGATAAATGTCCCAGGATATTTATTAATATTATTATTTATTTATGTATTTGTGGTATAGCAGATTATAAGTTTAAACCAAACTGTAGTGTCACGTGAAATCAATTCATCAGTATATAAAGATTGATCGCTTTATGAAAGGTGTGATTGATGGCTTCACATTTACGAGGAAGCTCGCTTCGTTTCATATCAGATTCAGGGTTAGATCTTGAAGGTCATTTTCTGTAAAGAAATTATAAGCAATGATGTTTCCCATTTTTAACCCCCGATGCAAAAACGACGGGTGTTATAGTTTGTGTCTGTCTGTGGCCTCATAGTCCTCCTGAACGGATGGACCGATTTGGTTTTACTTTTTTTTTTTTAAAGCTGACTTAATCGAGAGTGTTCTTAGCTATGTTTAAAGAAAATCCAGCCTATTGAAAATCATTACCAATTTTCTATTGAGTTTCGGGGGATTCTTAATTTTTTTTATTTTAGTTATTTACCATGGGACAGAATTCAAAAGCCTTTAAAATTGCAAGGGTTTAATGAAATTTAAATGATTTTCTAAAAAAATAGTTATAAAACAACATGTCAGTTACGATACAGTATCAAGACTTAAAAACAACACTCTTAGAAATTCCATTTTAGTGAGGTAACTCTGTTACTTAGCCCTTTAAGCTTTAGCCTATTGAACATAATAAAATACAAACGAATAAAATAAAAATACATTTTTATTCGCGCAATAATAAATTATTTTCCTTTGATACAAGCACTCAAACCGCCGCCACCACCGCCGCCACCGCTGAATTTACTTGTGTCCAATTCTGGACTCGACTTTTTATCCAAACCTGTGATAAGTTTCTTAAGCTTTGCTATTGCAACACTTGGCTTCAGTCCCTTAGGGCAAGCTAAGGTACATATCATAATCGAGTGACATCGGAATGCTTTAAAATCATCACGTAATTCCTTCAACCTACGCTCTGCGTCTTCATCTCTCGAGTCTATGACCCATCTGTATGCGTGTAATAATGAAGCTGGGCCCAAGAACCTCCTGCCATTCCACCAGTAGCTCGGACAAGCTGTTGAACAACAAGCACACAGCACACACTCATACAATCCGTTAAGTAGATTATTGTCATTAATACTTTGGGCGTTCTGATGTGATCCTAATGACATTTGGTTCTTCCTTATCAAATATGGACGGATGCTGTTGTAACCATTTAAGAAATGTGTCATGTCGACGACTAAGTCTCTGATTACGTACATATGTGGGATGGGGTAAATTGTGATAGTCTTGGCATTAGGTATATCTGTGATGCAAGCGAGGCAGTTTCTCCCCTGCACATTGACGGCACAGGAGCCGCAAATACCCTCACGGCAAGATTTTCTAAAGACAAGAGTCGGGTCCATATCTTTAAGCTTCATCAATGCATCAAGAACCATCTTTCCACACGAAGAAACGTCAAGTTCGTAAGTCTGCAATTTAGGTTCTTCTTTGGTTAGTGTCCCACCATATCTATACACTTTGAATACTCGCCGAGAATCCAACTTCTTCGTACTTTTAGTATCACATTTCGCCGTGTCTTCTTTCTTAGCGGAGTAGCATCGCAGAATTGAATTATTAAAAGTCCTTTTTATAAGAAATCGATGGAGGTAAAAATTCGACATAACGTACCAATAGCTAAAAAAGTATTTTTAAAACATCAGTATACAATTTGTAATCAAATATGGGAAGATATCAAGAATTTGTGAGGAGTGATTTCAATTTCTTCATGAATTACGTCAATAAGACGTAATACGTCAATGTTTTGTACAGGTTTTTATTTCATGCCAATTTTTATTTAAAACATACGTTGGTATAAAACTTTTTGCTTATTTTTTACGTCGTCTGGACTTTACAAGTACAAAACTTGGAGATTATGGCATAAGTTAATAAACGAAAGTTATAATTATATGCAGGTAATGATTGAGGTTAAAGTTAATCTTTCTCTCCCTTATAGTTATGAGGAAGTTTAAGGGAAGTAGTTAAACTCAGGTTTTAAAAATAACCGCCACTTTAATACGTCATTTCAGCCGACGATACCTATATAAGAAATGATGATTCTTTCTAAATGAAGGTTTTCTCTGCATTCTTTGTTGCAACAAATTTGTGAAAATCTAAAGAAATAAGACGAGGAATACTATTTATAAAAGAAAACATCATTAGAAACGTCAGAATAAAATGCGCCCTTTTCTAAATTAAAAACGAATTTTATTCTTACTTGAAAATATTAACGTACATTAAATTAATATTAAATAAAATTTAATTAATTTAATAGAAAAGGAATAGTTTTCTTTCTTAAAAAATCATTAGTTTTTTTATAAATAATTATAATGCATGTAACTAAGGCAAAATTGCACCAACGTCGTATAGCACTAACCCACGGGTTAAATATTTCAATTTGACAGATTTCTTTCTATACAAATTCTGTCACATAGCAATATTTAACCTTTGGGATAGTTCTATACAATTGCGTAGGTGCAATTGGCCTAAAAGGCTTTCATCTAGATACCATGTGAAATGTAGGGCAATTCTATAGAATAATTCTCACATGCTCGGCGACGAATCCGACAGTCACAACACTCTGTCTCTATCGTTTACTAAGTTATCGCGTGAGATGTCCGATGTACGTCGCGCCGGCTCGTCGACCATTGAAACGTTAGAGAATAGCATAGCTCTGCTAGGTACACTCTCAGTAATTAGCTCTGGTAATCTATGTGCTGAATAGTTTAGGTGTAAACACGTCTTTGGTGTGAACTATCACATCTTCCTATTGTACTCACCGTTAGCTTGAATGGAAGGCGTGAAGATGAGTTTGCTATCATCATCATCATCATCATCAGCCTATATTAGTCCACTGCTGGACATAGGCCTCTCCAATTGCACGCCACTGAGCACGATCCTCGGCTACTCTCGTCCAGCTCTTTCCAGCCAGAGTTTGCTAAATAGTGGCTAAATAGATGCAAAATAAACATTGTAATTGCAGATATGGAAAAATAATTAAATAGTCATCATAATTTTATATTCAAATAGATATTGTTTTCAGTAACTGGTGGATAGATCGTATTTTGAATGTTTGACAGGTATTTATTGCGGACCTCTATATAGTTAGTACAAAGTATTGGTTGGTAGGTATAATAATTAAGATTATGATTTTTTGGCCAGTCAGTGTAGCATTCAAAAATATTCTAAAATAAATAAAATGTTCTCACTTCTATGATACTCGTAATACTTATGTTTTTATGCCACCATGTTTATATTTTATACAAATAAATATTATGATAAAATAGATTTAGCAAAAACCTGCTGAATTTCAAAGCAGTACATTTATTGCAAATGCAAAGCTACCCTTATCATGCAACTCCTTTGACAGGATGACTATCATAGTCATGAATGGGGTGAACCCTGATTAGAATTTGAATTGGTTCTATAGGTATGCTTGATATTCTGCTTATTCATTGTAGGCTTCCATTTCCATCAGTCTATATGGTCAGTCTGTTGAATACAAGAGGAATGGTCGTTCTGGGATTGAATTCTCTAAATGTAATCAATCAATCTTTACATAGTATAAAATGAAGTCGCTTCCGCTGTCTGTTCGCAAGGTTCGCTTAGATCTTTTAAGCTACTCAACGGATTTTAATGCAGTTTTCAGCAATAGATAGAGTGATTCAAGAAGAAGGTTTATATGTATAATACATACATATTGTAGTACCAAGAAAGGGCGGGTCGCTATTATTATAATAAACTAAGAGAAGCTTCTATGTCATTAATACAGCAATAGAGTGGAATACACTTCTTAACTTAGACACTCCAAACGCAAGGAAATTTTTAACCTAGGTACTTCAAAAACAGGAGGAGATAATAGAAAGCTACATTATCCCTGAATGCGATAAGCTACGGGGGTGAAACCGCGGAGTACAGTTAGTCATGAATTATCTTGAACTTGTTTTGACTTAAGAAAGTTTATTGACATAACTTTGTGTCGTATATCTCACGTACTTATTTTCAACTCAACGGATAAAATACGCGAACAATAATCACTTTATAAAGTTTATGTTACTAAAATTGAAAGAAGATATATTAATATTGTTGTCAATAGAAAATAATCCCTATATTCTACGTTATAAGAGTAAATTTGAGATGCTATAAGTTTCTATAGAGTCATGTTTAGAAAAGCCATGATTGATGAATGTGTGAGTAAGTTTCGTGTCTTACAAGGGGTTTCATATGAGGTAAATGATGAGGGAAAATAAGGGGGAAGCTATATGTATATAATGTAAAGGTTGTTAGCATTAAGATTCATACTCAGATTAAGAAAAAAAGGAAAGACGGAGCACCGCGAACTACTAAAGCACACCCTAGGCAATAAAGATAATTTTATTTGTTCAATATACTTATTGTGTTTTTAGATTAGGTGTTATTATTATTTTCATATAGGAATTTATTTAATTTCCTACGCTGTAATACAATGTAATAATAAGCACACAAAACTAGCGGTGAAGTCCTTGGTCGATGGGCGGTACGATACTAACTACCTAGAGTACTGCTACACTATGTACCTACTCTTACTTAAAATCCATGCTCGAGAGAGGATGGTTTTTGCACTATGTTTTTTTTCTGGTATTAAAAAACCTCAACGAATATTCACACATAGATAAAACGATGGCTACACTTTGGCTGTTTGTGGTATCAGCTCAGTCTTTCTTTTTTTCTTGGTTGGAGTAAAAGATTCAGAGCCTTTGTTATTAGGTATAATACCTATTTACGAGTCAAATTACATATAAGAAAGATATTTCATAGTATTATGATCAATCATTCATCATTAAACCATCACAAAGTATTTTAAGTAAAATCAACATTACCTATTTGATAGGCATGTTATGATCAAAAATAGTAGTTTTTTGGGTTTTTTTTTCCCAAAAGGGTTCCAACGGATATACCGTTTACTAAGCCTCTATTGTCCATCCGCCCGTCCGTCTATCAGTGAGCTATATTTCATGAACAGGTAGACAGTTTAATTTACCTACAGATTATTAATATTACTGTTGAAAAAAATATTAAAATAAAACAAATGTACATACGATGGTACATACCTTTTTTTTTTTTTTTTTTTCGTGGGGAAATCCTCATAGGATACCCAGCCGCCCCGGGGGGAGCAACCAGGTTATGCCGGACTCGTACCGGCTAAAACCCCACGGTGGTCGCCATCTGCGCTGTAGAGGGGGGCGGGTTACGATGGTACATACCTACCCTAAGTGTGCGAATCCGTCTCGCACTAGGCCGATTTTTTTGTAAATGTATTTTTTTTTGGTATTATAAATATATTTTTTTACTATAAGCATCCAATAAAGTATCAAAACTTATTTTCTAATACAGTTTTCTTAGACATAATTGCAATATACATAAAAATTTATCGCCCTTTCTCAAGAAATATCTAAAAATATAATATTATTAAAACTTTACAGACCAATGAAAGGTAATATGAAAGTTAAGGGCATTGAACTTTCTTCGCATTTACTATAAAAACTAGTTTGGATGTAAATTTCAGTTAAGTACCTATAAAACTATTGCGAAGGTCAAGGTGAAGGAAAACACTGTGATAGGGTACTTTGAAGACGCAGTGTGGGCAGGTCTGCTACAAGGTGGACTGATGATCTTGCGAGGGTTGTGGGAAACCGCTGAATGCCGGGTACCATAAGTCCGGCCATCGTGAAGATCCGTGACATGTCGAGGATACTTTGTAGTAGGTACCTACCAGTGGCGAGGGGTAAAATTATGGCGAGAGTAAGCCGTTAAAAAAATCTGATAATTTTATAAATACTAATTACAGTGTATTTTATATAAAAGTGGCTTTGAATCTGTGGGACTGGGAC
This sequence comes from Tethea ocularis, assembly GCA_963555595.1. Lineage (NCBI taxonomy): Eukaryota > Metazoa > Arthropoda > Insecta > Lepidoptera > Drepanidae > Tethea > Tethea ocularis. Next base: position 6,126,328 of record OY741975.1, read on the forward strand.
TTCTAAAAGGTAAGCCGTTGGGAATTGGCTTGTATGGACCCTACGCCACTGGTACCTACCCACATAGCTGGCAACTTTGCCATGCAACTACAGCTGTGTTCGACTATAGCTGGACTTGAGAGCATTCATCATCTTCGGCCACTTCATCACTGATGTTGGTGAGATTGTGGCTAAAAAATGCATTAAAATAATAAATCTACTTGGCTGAATAAAGTGTTTAAAGTACGGCCCAGTTCCAACGTCTTTGTTAAAGGGGAGAAATATAATATTTTATGTTCCAAATTAAATTACATCACTTTTACTTTCTTATCCCTGTCCCGATGTTCGTTAACAAAGTTATTATGTTGGCATGTTTATGATTACTTGTTACTTGCGAACAAGCTTGAAGAAACCTCCAAGTTGATATAATATTTATCCTCCTTAAGGTTCTTTTTACGTATAACGATACGATTTTTTAATATCAGTAATGTCGTTCCATTGTTTTTTTACATTATATCAGTCAGAGTTGATGCGGATATGAAATGAAATTAAATCAAATATTATTTATTCAAATCGACATTGACAGGCACTTATGAATAATCAGACTCTAATGCGCGGTTCGGAAGGTAGCTTTTGCTGAGAAGAGCCGGTAAGAAACTCAGCAATTACTCTTTTCAAAATAAAGTTCATAATTTACATAAAATATATCCCAAAGGCTGAATGGATGAAAAGTGCATATTGCGCTAACCCTAAATGATTGGGAACAGGGCAGGGAGATGATGATGATGAAGATTTTGTACCATTGATTGAAACCTATGTAAGTAACACTTATTATAAGTGAATACCTCTGTCTGTTCCTTTATTTTGATTGACAAGCCAGTTGGCGCAGTTGGTTAAGACACCACCTATCACGCCGCTGGTCATGGAGGTTCGATTCCCATCCAGGACAAACATTTGTGTGCATGAACATGTCTGGGTGTAATTATCTATATAAGCATGTATTTACAAAAAAATAAGTAGTTTAAGTAGTATATCAGTTAACTGGTTTCCATAGTACAAGCTCTGCTTAGTTTGGGATCAGATAACCGTGTGTGAAGAATCCCAGGATATTTATTTATTTAGGGTTTTGACTAGAAATACATGAAGGTTCGCATTGTTGAGGCAAAATCGATTACTGAAAGAATTTGGAGGTGGTGATTCGTTCAATACGGGAAGGAGAGATGATTCAGTAAAGGCAACCTTTCCTGTTACTCAAAACAGCTATACGGTTTAACGATATAAAGGACCGTTTTTTTTGTGATACTTATCACGTTTATTGGTTCAATCTAAATATCATATTAAAAGTCATTTAAACAAGGCACTTTATGACATTTGACTCTACCATTTCCCAAAAGTATCAAGGGGCCAATTCCACTAATTAATTTTAATTAGATCACAATTGGATCGCAGCTGAATGACGACTTTTGCTCGTCTTCGTATTCCACTAATAATCTGACAACGATCGAGATCCAATCATTGTTGAGTTAACGTTGACGTTCGATCAAGTGGTATTCCACTAAACAAAATCAAAATCAAAATCAAAATCTCATTTATTCAGTTTAGGCCCTAATAAGGCACTTATGAATGTCAACAGTTACAATTTTTAGACTCTACTACCGGTTCGGAATACACTTGAACTGAGAAGACTCCGGCAAGAAACTCAGCAAGGCTTCTTTTTTTGTGGATCTTTTTTTTTTTAATTTATGTAATTACAGTTGTTGTTTTAAATATACATAAACTTCATACAATTATCACTTGGCCAGGGGGCTGCAAGTGCAGAGGGAAGCTACTACAACCATATATTCTTGTCTTCTATGTAATGAGCCACCTTATAGTAGGCCTTGTCAATCAACTTATGTTTAACATACTCTTTGAATCTATTATAAGACATCTTAGTTACTTCATATGGGATTTTATTATAAAAGCGAATGCAGTTCCCGAGAAAAGACTTATTGACTTTCGCTAGCCTGAATCTAGGTGTAACAATTTTATCTTTATTTCTTGTATTTAGGTTATGGCGGCTACTGTTTGTGTCAAATAGATTTAAATTTTTACGGACAAACATAATATTTTCAAAAACGTATAGCGACGGTAAGGTTAAAATGTCAAATTCCTTAAACCGAGTTCGTAAGGATTCGCGAGGACCCAAGCAATAGATTGCACGAATGGCCCTTTTCTGCAAGATAAAGATAGATTCCAAATCCGCAGCCGATCCCCATAGCAGAAGACTGTAGGACATTATACTATGGAAATACGCAAAGTAAACCAACCTAGCTGTAGCCACATCTGTTATATGTCTAATTTTTCTAACTGCAAAAGCGGCGGAACTCAATTTACTAGCTAAGCTTTCTATATGAGGACCCCATTGTATTTTACTATCTAATGTTATGCCGAGAAAAACTGTCCTATCAACTAGTTCGAGTCTAACATCATCGACTAGGACATGACTGTCATTCCTAGCAACATTGGGGAGAGTAAACCCAACATTTGACACAATTGATTGGATTAGAATTGTTTCAGTTACCAAGGGCAACAGGCAACAACTATTACAATCGAATCGTAATCCAAACATGGTTCTGTTTCGTTTATTTAGTGGAATACCGTTTTTTAGTAAAATTAGAATTGGATTGGAAACGAACTTTAACTGAATCGAAATTGGAAGACAACCGTTGTAATTTAGCGGAATTAGCCCCCAGAAGAGTAGGGGGAGAGAAGTGGCGTCAGACTGTTTTTTAGCACCCGAAGAAAATCTTTAATAACTTATCCTTCTTTCACGCAGTAATGATGCAACGGATCGACGTGATTATTGGCACGGAGATAGCTTACAGGTCAGAGAGTAATTTAGGCTAAATTTTATCCCGGGAACGCGGGGAAAACCTAGTAATAAATAATAATTATATCAGTTTTTTTTCATGCCATGCAAGCCGACTAATTTCATACGCTGATAAACCGTTTTATCGTATAGCCGACAATCGTATCGTCTGATGTGAAAACACTCGTTGTAAAGTTCTAATGAACACGAACATGCCTGTATTCCAGTACTTTCGATCCAGGGAGAAAAAACCGTACAAGTGCGATTCTGACTCGCGCGCTGAGAGTTCCGTAAAGATGATTTCCTATGCAACTTTAAATACTTTCTTATAGTAGTAGTTTTACTGTAATTTATAGATAAAGAACTATTTTTTGTTTATGTAAATTTTCGGCCCAGCAGTAAAAATATACGTACGAAATTTCCAATAATAAGTAAAATGCAAGGTATAACAAAATTACCCACAAAATTACTTACATCTCACGGAAAGATAGAATAAATAAAATGCTTTCATTATTAGACAACAGGGTCCATAATTTCGTAGCAATTGCCGAAATCTAAAATTTTTTTAACATTAAATTTTAATACATACGTGTCAAATTATATAAATTTGACACGTGTACCTATTAATAACTACATAATCGTATATTCCAGTTTAATTATGTTCTACATAATATCTCTAATATCAGACGTAATTAACATCATAAATGTTGTTAGCAATTAGAATATATATATACCTACATTATATATCTAATTAAAATTAACTGGGTACTCCATTAATAACAGTCTGAGAACATACAGGCTTAAATTAAGTGTTCTACTAAGTAATTGCTAATAATTATGTGTTTATGGATGAATCCTACTTATTAAAAAACAAAGTCCATCGCCGCGTCTGTTTGTTTGCGATAAGCTCAAAAACTACTGAACGGATTTCCATGCAATTTTCACTAATAGACAGACTGATTCACGAGGAAGGTAAATGTGTAATTTGTTAAGGTTTTGTGTAAATTGGTTGTAATATCACGATAAATTGTTGAAGATGTCGGAAAAATCATGACGCGCATATGAAGCGGTCCCAGACCATGCGATGCCGAGGGGGGTCGCTAGTCATATATAAATATTATAGTAATGAATACCTAATGACCATAATGGTGTCAAATTTGAGGACCTACTCCGAAAAACGATAGGGGATCGCGGGTGAAACCTTGGGGTGGAAAGTTATCTATTATATAAAAGAGTAGCGGTTTTTTGGGTAAACATCCCCCTGCCCACACCGCTGAACCGATTAATGTGAAATTTGGCATGTGCATAGATTTTGTCACGTAGACCCCATTTAAGAAGCGATTTTTCGAAATTCCTTTCCGCAGTGGTGGAAACGGGCCCTTTGTGCGATTTTAAGAATCTTAATATCTCTGGAACCATAAGGTCTAGGAGTCTGAAATTTTTAATGTAGCTTTTTCAGTAAAAAATATTAGATATGGGTGCGAGCGTTTTTCAAACTTTTGTCTATGGGAGGAAAATTTAAAAAAATAAGGGATTTGCTTTGTTTCCGTTAAACCTTGATAACTTTGTGAGTTTTAATGTTACAAACTCAAAATTTATATTGTAGTTAGTTTAATAATATTGCTAAAATATATTTTCAGCGTTTCTCAAACTTTTTTTCTTCGAGGAAGATATTACCGATGGAAATTATGCATTTTTCAAACTCTTATATCTCTGCAACGGCTGAAGATAGGTAAATGAAATTTCGTATACGCGTTATGCTATACAAATACTACAAATTTCAATTTGATATTTGTCAAAGTTTTGCCCATAGACAAAGTAAAAATGTTGAAAATTTACTTTTAACATCCTGTTTTTCTCAGTTAATATTCATAGCAGAAGCTTGATTTTTGGAATATAAGCTTTCTACAGTATTTGTTTGGAAATGTATTGTTAAGTTTCTCAAACTTTTCATGCGGCATAAAGTTATAAAGGGTGAAATATCCAATTTTTGCACTTTAATATTTTTGTAATGGCTCAAGCTAGGGACCTTAAATTTGGAATATAAACTATTTAATACAATTGGAACAATATTCAAACCAGTGTTTCTCAAATTTTTCATAGATGTCAATTTTATGACACCTTAAATTATTTTCTATCAACCTGTATAACGGAAGTACTATACAACTGAGAAGCATGATTTTTTGGAAATAAGCTACTCTTAGCAAGCACTATAAGAATCCTAAAGCATTTTGCAATACTATTTAGCAATGAAATGTTATAGAGGGTGGAAAATTTTATTTTTGACTTTTAGTATTTTTGCAATTACTTAAGCTAGGGTTCCAAAATTTTAAATGTAGACCATGTAACATAAATGTAACAACATGCAAATCAATAATTTAAAAAAAATGATCGTAGACAATTTTATGAACTTTTTAATTTTTTTTTATCAACCTGTATAACGCAAGAACTATTTAACTAAGAAGCATGATTTTTTGGAAATAAGCTACCTATAGCAAGCACTATAAGAATCCTAAATCATTTTGCAATACTATTTAGCAATGAAATGTTATAGAGGGCGGAAAATTGTATTTTGGCCCCTTAATATATTTGCAATTACTGTAGCTAGGGATCTAAAATTTTGGTTGTAGACCATGTAATATAATTGTAACAACATGCACATCAATAATTTCAAACTTTTTAATCATAGACAATTTTATGACATTTTTAATTTTTTTTCATCAACCTGTATAACGCTTTTCCTATTCATTTAACAACCACGAATTTCTGGTTATAAGCTACCCATAGCAAGCACTATAAGAATCCTAAAGCATTTTGTAATACTATTTAGCAATAAAATGTTATAGAGGGTGAAATATTTCATTTTTGCCCTTTAATATTTTTGCAATTACTTGAGCAAAAGATCCAAAATTTTGAATATAGACTAATTAACACAAATGTAACAACATAGAAATCAAAATTATTCTAAATTTTAGTCATAGATATGATTTTTTAAAAAAGTTTATCAGACTGTATAAAGCTACTCTATTCATATAAGTACCATATTTTATGAATTTAAGCTATCATATAGCATGCATTGTTTATAGCACACTAAGAACCCTTCCACTCACAGTATTGTTCAACTTTCATGCCAAAATAAAGTAACAAAGCTTTAAATTTTCTTCAATATCTCAAACAAGTGATCTAAAATTATAATACTTAGCATTTAGTTTATATAAAATAACTAGCTGTTCCCCGCGGTTTCGTTCGCGGGTTTATAAGTAGCTTATAACCTTCGGGGATAATGTAGCTTCCCATTAGTGAAACAATTTTTCGAATCGGACCAATAACTCCGGAGATTAGTGCGTTCAAACAAACTCTTCAGCTTTATTATTACTACCTATATATAGATTAAGTTTTTACCCAAGAAATAAAAAAAATCAAATTTTGTAAAAATAAACTCAAAACCAATTTTGAAATAATTAGGACCTTCTTAAGTAGTATTTGTTTCTATGAAATCCGTATATAATATCTACAACAATTCAACTTAAAAATATTCAACGTTAAAGCAATTATCATCAAACAAATTACGTATAGGACTTCATGTCGGTGAAGTCGTGCATAGTTCGGTTCTTTTCGGTATTGCTCGGGTTACATCGGGCGCCGCGTCGCATCGCCCGTGCGATACAAAAATAAATAAATATCCTGGGACATTCTTCACATATTTTTTTTCAGGTTTTCAATTGCAAAAAGATTTTTCCAAATCCGACTGGTAGATCCAGAGATTAGCGCATTCATACAAACAAACAAAAACTATTCAGTTTCATTATAGTTTAGATAGATAGATATATAGATTATTATTAGTATAGATAAATTATAGATAGGTTTATGTTGGCAGTTCTTGACAATTTTGCATCAATCTGTATTGTATCATTGAGACAATCATTTAAGAAGCTGTCCTTAGTTTCTTACAAGTTCTGGGATAAAAATACCTACCTTCTTATCTCACGGGTCTACCTCTCTGCCAATTTTCATTACACACTGTTTGAACGTTTAGAAAGAAAGAAGAAAGAAAAACTTTTATCTCCAGCATTGCATGCCATTCGAAACTTATAAAAAAAAATATCAAACAAAAAAATTCAATATACCTACAAAAATAAAAAATAATGAGAAGGCTGTATGGCTCTGACCCTTTGACTGTTTTTTTTTAACGTAACAAAAACTTATGTATGACTAATAATGGATTGTAATTTTTGACAAGTATTTAGACGTGAAAACTGAACTGTAGCATTCAATCGTCACAGAACTATACCTGCCCCTGGATATTAAATAGCCTTAAACCTTCATCTAGGAACCTGAACCTAAGAGGATACCTATCTTTGAAAAGCGCTTCATAATCTGTACTGTGGTTTTCAAGGTATGAGAATACTAACGGACAAATTGACCTACATATTATTTGGTTGGTTAAATTGAGTACGGGGTGTTCATGAACTCTAATGCGGGTGAAACCGCTGGGCGAAAGCTAGTAATAATATAATAATGGACGGTAAGGCCTGCCGAATTACACATAATAGAAATAAATATTAGATGTGGGGTTGGCGCTGTGCCAGATGAGAGCCCGAAGGTTGATGGCACCGAAGTACCTACGTTTCGAAAATTTGGCACACCAGAGTCACGTTAAATTGAAAATGTAAGAACTCAAGAAGATTCGTTAGTTTCAATGCACCAGTTTTGTACTTGATTGACGAAGTTAACCTACGTTGTATTTTTAACAAGTAATGGTAATATTGTTACTTAAGTGTCTTAATGATATCAAAACATCTAAGCGTAGATTATGGTATAAGCAAAACAGACTGACGGACGACATGTTGAAACTAAGTATCTTTACATAGTATAAAATGAAGTCGCTTCCGCTGTCTGTTCACTAGAAACTACTCAGCAATAGATAGAGTGAATCAAGAGGAAGGTTTTTATGTATAATACATACATATTATAATTGTATAGAAAAGCCGAGAAAAACCGTGCGAAGCGGGGCGGGTCGCTAGTAAGAAATAAACAAGGAACGTTTGACTATGGAACCCAAAACGTCACTTTTTTAGACACTAAGAGGATGTGTTCATAAATCTGAGTTTTACATTTTATGAATATAGCTACTAGAAATAATGTAATGCTGATTGTTATATACCTATACATTACATGTATAGTCTCCTATATCTACTTGTTAGTAAATTGACGAATCAATATTTAATTAAGGAGCTTATAATCTAATCGAGACTCTACGTGAAGCCGCGGAGAACGTGATGCCAATATTAAGGACTGAATTACGATGTCGAGAGACATACCAACATATCTATCTATCTACATATATACATCTATACTCAACACTGAAGAGTTTGTTTGTTAGACCTACCAGTCGGATTCCAAAAATTATTTCACCAATAGGAAGCTACATTATTCTCAAAGGTTTATAGGTAACTCCGGATTAGCGTGTTACGAACAAACAAACTCTTCAGCTTTATTATTAGTATGTAGATAATATTAAAGTGTAGCCGTTTAGCCTTCAAGAGTTCACATTGGAACGGACATACATACATGCGCGTGAAAAACATTACCCTCATTCTAGGTCAGTCGGGTAAAAACATATGAGAGGAAATTCCTTACTCTGTAAAGGTTGGTAACATTGGTATTGCTAATGTTCATGTAGGCATCAACTTGCCATCAAGTGGACCCCAAACTGCTTATCAGCCTGACACAATAAAAAGAAAGGTCAGAAAAGATCCGATAAAAGCAGCTGTTGACGTTTTATAAGCTGGTACAAGTAACAGGCGACGACGTTCGATATAACATTTTGAAAAAATATTTCTAACTGGTTTCTAACAGGCTGAGCTGAACCTTGAAAAGAATTAAATTATTATCAGGATTGCTGATTATGAAGAAATTTTAGTAGACCTTTGAGGAAAGGTAACTTGCCAATAAGCAAGTTTAGTAGGTTTCTGTGTCCATGAATATGTATGAATATTTGTTATTTGCAAATGATTTTTACTATATTTTATGTATGAATTTATACTTCAATAATTGAAATAAATTGAGAATAAAGATGTAATTTACCAGGAGGTAATGTCGTCATTTTCAACTTGAGGGTGGTAGCCAACCAGGCGGGTACTACAATCCCTATCACTGTGCTAAGGTTTCCTCACGATGATTTCCTCCACCGAAAGCTCAAGCTCATTGTAAGATTCGAACTCTCAACCTTAATCTCGGTATCCAACATCAGACATAACGTCAACTTCTTGTAACTTGTACCACAGCCTTTTTCACATATTGCGGCATAGTGAAGCTATAACGTAGACTGTATCAGGCCCCCGTGCAATACAATCAGGATTCAATCCGGCACTGAACCTGGGGATATTCGCGTTTGGGGGGAAAGGCACGTGAGTCAGGAATTAGAAAATGGGATGTAAAAGTTAGCTTATGTTGAGTGCCTATATTGTAAATTGAGTTGTCAAAATATTTTGCTCAATTTTTAATTTCTCTAGGGAGTCTTAGATATTTTTTCACGGCCAGTTGGTGTGGATTCCCAACTGTTCGGATTCGGACGGATTGTTCATGAACTGGTATTTTTGTCCTGAGTCTGTGTGTATTAATTTACATAAGAAAAAAAAGCTATTATAGTAGTAGATATATCACTTTTATGGTTACCATATTTCAAGCTCCGTTTAGTTTGCGATCAGATAGCCGTATGTAAAGAATGTCTTAGGAAATATCCTATAAACATTTGTGAAATAATTACATAGGTAATTTTTGTGCATAATTAATTTAAATCAGGCCGAAAGAAACCTTTCATTCCTTTCTCCTGACAGAACACCGTAGACATCACTCTAAAATCTTCTCCATCAATTTCAGCCTTCAAGCATGTCGAGCAAGATTGACTTCATAAATATTACTTTTTATTTCTATACCTAACAAAAAAACCTCTACATAATTTGCATATTGAAACAAAAAACTTTATCGTTGTAATTTTTAGATATAACAACAAAACCTTTTCAAAAAGGTACATTTTCCCGATACAAAGGAAGCCCGTAGCTAGCCGGCGGAAGCTAGTCGATGGTTCTACGTTACCATTTATCGCCCGTTCCATTCCGCTGACCTGTGAGATTTCACCCCAGAGAACACTATTTCTATATAACGGTTCAGAAGCGCAATGATATTATCCAAATTTCAACTTTGCTTTCATGCCATAATACACCTACAACTATCAATATATCTTTGGGGATTTACAGGTATCATATATTGTGTAACCAATGGATTATTTATATGTCAAAAATATGCCACTTATAATTATTATAATATAATATATAATAATTATAAGTGGCTCCAAACTGGCCTTTGATGACATTCTAATATTCATTATCTAGATATATAAAAGGAAAATATGACTTACTGACTGATCTATCCTAGGTATCAACGTAGAGCTCAAACCACTGGACGGTTTGGACTGAAGTTTGGCATACAGATATTATGACGTATGCATCCGCTAAGAAAGTATTTTTGAAAATTTATATACTCTCAACCCCTAGATTCTAGGGCCTAGAGGGGTTTAATAGGGGATAGCGGGGGCCAAAAGCTAGCTTAAACTATAAAAAGACGACGAGAAAAGGTGATAATCACATTGTATATCACAGAAAATATTAATTACTCAGTTAACAGAAATAACGCGTTGTACAAACCACGTTGTACCAAGCATTCCGTAGGAAAGAATAGCTTCTTCTATTAATTTATGAGGCAATAACATCAATTATTATAGGAAACCACACACAAGCCACGTTTCAGCCATTGTTCTGGGATATTATTGAGCACTTTATTTATTATTTTGTTCACGAATCAACCCTGTAATCAGGTCAAGGGATGAACATTGAGGCTCTATTTATGACTAAAGGGCTAAGCTATGAGATCGACGAAGAAGTTTTAGTATTTCAAAAAAGTAATATTATGATGGTCAAAATAATAAAAGAAAATATAATGCTTTTAATCTTAAATTAGAAATCTCTCGCGATCACACCGGTAGGTGACCGGTGTGTTTTAGCAGGAAAGAGGCTGAATTTTAGAGTTAGGCTTTACATTCCCTTTTAGGATTTTGTACTCGTGGTAAACTTTTTGGTCACATCATGAAATACCGGTGAGATTGTGAAATATAAGTCAGTAATATATGAAATAAATATTTCGTTTAATTGTCGGTCTAAAAGTTGTTCAGAAAAACGCTATTTCAAATTAAGTATCCACTCAGAAAAAAATAAAAACAAATTGTTTTTTTTTTTTAAAAGAATCTGATTGATGCTTTATAGAAGAGCAGTTTTCAGAATAACATCCAGTACATTTAGTGAAACCTAGTAGTACTACAAACCGTTTTTACAATTTAGTAAACAATCACACTTATATTGGATATTATTTCGATGCTCACTTTACAATGTTCAAATATAAGAGGTTTAACTACCCGAGACAAAGAGAAACAACGCTCTTCAAAATAGGCCTCTCATTTGTCGTAGCTTTGTGATTCGAGCAATCCTTTGTCGAGTTTATCAGTGAGGATTGTATGCAGCGAAACGTTAATAGGCTTACAGATATAACGAATAAAGTTTGTTTAAAATGAAATTGCCTCAATGAGATTATCGCAATCCGGCTTGATTGTAAAAGAATTAGCATCAGCCGTCACTCGTAAGTTACATATTAAAACAACAGTCAACATAAAACGGAACTTTAATTAATCCTAATAATATAATATTTGTGAATGTTTGAGTGTGTCTATATTTGTTATTGCTCAGCTCCGTAACGGCTGAATTTTGAATGAAACTTGAAATATAAATAGATAATTCTCCAGAATAACATATTTGTAATCTGATTTAAGTATATATAAGTAGTTTTAGTTGATTATTGCTTCGAAATAAAAAGCTTGTTAGACAATTATGTGATACGTTTTATTCCGGGAAAACGTATGATCCCTCGGGAACGTGGTAGTTTCATATAAGTGTATATCGGGTGATTTTGGGAGGGTATAAGTAGGTCATAAGGGTAATTATACCTTATTACAGGTCATGATCTTGTGATGGTCGCGGGAAACCGATGATTGCGGGTAGCGCAAGACGGGTCATCGTGGAGATCCTTGGGGGAGGCCTTTGGCCAGCAGTGGACGTCTTTCGGCTGATATGATGATGATGATGACAGTTCATGAAAAACATATTTTGGAATGAAAAATTATTCTGTATGTAATTTAAAAACACTTTTTTATAATTTTACATTGACATGAAGAAACTCTACGTAAAAGTCACACAAAATTGTCATGTCATACCTAAGTTTCACATAACAATATTTCTGTTATTAGAAAAATTCAATCAGAAAAGCTGATCAATAGAATTAATTACAATGCTAATAACGTTTAAATTACCTTAAAGATTTCAGGGTTTTCACACACTTAGACATTATAAGACTTTTAGGGAGTAGGTACAAATAATGTTTGTAAAGCAGTTCTCACAGCTTTGAGGTTTTGCTAACAACGCCTTTGAATAAAAAGGTCAGCTACCGTTGAAGTAGATATTCATGTTACGTTATTAGCCAGGATGAGACGTAAAAAGATTTATGATCTTTCTTTTCTACTAGTCACTAAGTACTTCTTAAAACATTTTTTAACCCTAAGAAAAAGGTAAGTTGTTCCATTCTTGATTGTGAATCGGGTGAAAAACTACGAGTGGTTTTAGTTATTTTTTCATTTTGACCACACAATCTCACGAATGTGATTAAACTTAGTAGCTTTTTTAACCGACTTCAAAAAAGTAGGAGGTTAATTTGACTGTATGTGTTTTTTTGTCATTCTTTTTCCTTTTAGTAAAGGGGGCCATAAATTACGTTACACAAATTTCATGATTCTCTTATTTCAAAAAGGTAAAGCTATATATACTGTTGGTACGTCTAAATAATTAGTTAGAACTCTATATCTGATATTTGCCATTCAGTATTTTAATTGAAAACCCAGTGTTAAATCTGTACATAAATTAACATCAAAAGCACTAAAATAATAACATGGAGATAAGAAATAGGAGAGTTCAGTATTTTTCAATCAACATAGGCTACGCATTGAAGTGAAGGCGTGAGGTAAGGCTTTCATATGCTAATATTATGGACACTGGGCGCGAGCGAACCGGCCCTGGCCATTGTGGGGCTGGATTACGGGCCTTTGTGGCTTATCGCCTCTTGGTCCATTATGTATGTGGGAGATAAAAGATTTTTTTATTATTTACATACACTATTTTCTTTAAATTTTATTGATGTAGTATTTTTTCTCGATCATAAATATATCTGACTAGAATAAGTATAGTGCTAATACTTTCTAATTTAAACATAGAATAGAAGATAGAAAATAAAACCGTTTAAAAAATACAACTATCGACTTTTTTGAACATAGAATAAAAATTACAATACTTGATAGCATTAGAAAACAGATTTTGTTCTATCTCGTATTTTAACATTGTAATAAACGGAACGTGTGACTGACTGACTGATCTATCAACAGCTCAAACAACTAGACGGGTCGGGTAATTTGGCATAAGCTATGATGACGTAGATAGACATCCGCTAAGAAAGGAGTTTTGGGTAAAATAGGGGATTGCGAATTGCGGGTGTAACCGCGGGGTAGATAGCCAGTCTTTAGCAGAAGTAACTAGTACCTAGTACCTACTAATAAGATGTTCAGAAGTTTGTGTGGAATTCATTGATCATTAAAAAAAGGAGTCTCCGGAGTTACTGGTCCGAATCGAAAAATTATTTCACTCATAGGAAGCCACGGTATGAAGCCGCGGGAAACAACTAGTATCTAATAAAATAAGAAACTGACATATTGATGCGACGCGACGCACGTTTGAAGCTATGGTAAGGAGTTAATGGTTTTACCTGACTGGTTGGTGGACCGGTTTTAACTGAGAGGCAATTTGACCCGTGAACCCGGGATAAAATAGCCAGCAAATTATAAATAAAAGAACACATTGGTAGGACGTGCGTCTGAAGCCATTAGTAACTTTGATATTCACTACTACTTTCCTAAATATAAGTACTATAATATTTTCGGTATTTGTTATTCTAAAATAAACAAAATACTTTCTTTTCTGAGCTAATCTTATTAGGTATTCAAATAAGACAGAGCCGGCGTTCATTTTAATATCGAATAACTTAAGTAGAAGGTCAGATAGATATTGAACTTACGCGCTTAGTGTCGGTTGTAGCTAGGGATGTAATTTTTAGGTAGTCAATTTGAATTTAATAACAGTTCTCTAATGCTCTTCGTTTTATTTAAACTAAATAATATAATTATGTGTTTTATTTAGAACTAGGTTCAATGGTTTCAATTGCGTTCCCGGGATAAATGTCAGGCTATCATAGGATATCAGAGTAGAAATTTTATCTCGGTTGGTTCAGAAGTTTAGGTGTAAAAAGGCAACAGATAGATAGACAAAGTTACTTTCACATTGATAACATTAATAATAGGGGTGATTATGGTATCACGGTTATAATGTGAATATTATACCCCGGAATAACATACATAGGTATAGAATAGAATATAAATAGAAGAAAGTAATGGGGATGAGATCGCGGGGGACAGCTAGCAACTTAAAAAAAATAAAAAACCTCAAATTTTAAAGCTTCTGTTAGCAGTTCTAGCTGTTTGTAATAACCTAATATTTTACAATAGCATATCCTAAATTTCTTAATATATTACTTGCAGAATTTCTAAATAGGTATGTAAGTCGTAGGGTCTAGGGTCGTTCGTGATGGAATCAGGGATACATTCCTAGTTTAATAGCATGCCAATGAAACTTAGGGCAGCACTATGTGAACAAAGTACGTACCTACTATGGAATCTTCGGATACAAAACATAGAAACTTATGTTTCCGAGAAACACATTGACTTGAACTTACATGTTTTAAAAGTTAGTATGTTTGCGTTGTAAAAGACTTGTAGGTAGCATTTTTATATAAAAGGAACTTGTAACTTGGTCTGTAACTTGTTTGTTTGTAGGTACGGCATAGTTTCACCGTCGTATAGGCTAAATCATTTTTCAATTTCTCTCTAAAGGAAAATAATATCTTTATTTTTGGATTGGATTAAATATTATATGAAGTAACGCTATATGATCTACCTACGTATTTAAAAATAAAGTTGGAAGGAGGCTTAGATTGCCACAGATAAACTATATCCCTTATTACATGAAAAGGTTTAAAGCATGTCTTATCAAACTCAAGATCTAAAAATATCCGTCACATTCTTACGTCATATAACAGAAAGAGCTGGAGCTATCTTAAATTCAAGGTTTTATAAGATTTGCTTTAAACTATCTCATGTAATAAGACAGTTTTTGTTTTGTTTGACCGTTATTTTACCGTAACACGTTGGGATATTAATAAAATTGTTTCCTTAAACTATTTGACGCGTTTCCAATATTATGGTGATTTAGTGCATAATTTTACTTCATATTAGACGTGAAAAATTCAACATACATTTCCCCTCAAAAGAAATAACCACGGCCAAAACTGTCGCATGCATTTTGCATAATTTTATCGAGGCGACATTTCACATAAGGTGCTGTTTAACTTTATAAGTTTAGTCGCATACTCGTGTAAAAGGCAACGCATATAAATTTTATAAAAAAAGTTACCGTTTTATAAAATACCTTTTCGGCAAAGCATTTTATATCATCATGTCAGTCGAAAGATGTCCACTGCTGGACAATAGCCTCCCCCAAGGATCTCCACGATCTCGATCACGATCGATGGTGGTCTTCCATCATCTAGCGGTTTCCCGCGACCCTCACAAGATCATCGGTCCACCTTTTGGGGGGCTGCCCACGCTGCGTCTTCCAGTTCGTGGTTGCTACTCGAGAACCCTTCTGCCCCAGCGGCCGTCGGTTAGATGTAGCAGGTATTCTTCGTAACTGCTAATCCGATTTTGAAATTTCTTTCACTATTAGGAGCTACATTATCTCTGACTAGAACTATAGGCTACTTTTCATTAGAATAGCGGTGAAACTACTCGACTATAAATAGTTCCAATTTACATCATTTGATATGCCTACGCAATTATAGACATAACCCGACTAATGAATTACTGAGAATTCCATTTCATTGAAGCTTTTACTGGTGTATATAATTTAATTATATGAATGTGATACTGTGTTCTATTTCATAATGATGATTAAATTAATGTCAAATATTCAGGTATGATGTGATAACTACGTTACGTCACCAGTTTGTTATTGTACCTTATTGTTGAAAATATTCATATCATACTACTGTAACAAAATATTTATTTGCAACAAATATTAGAAAAAATCCTCGGCTTACTGAGGATATTTTTGAATCTGGTAATGCGTTGGCCGAAAATGTTGCCCACGCTGGCCAGTCTCCCGAAGCCTTATGTTATTCTCATCCTCATTTTAATAATATTAATTACAGCTTGTGATTATTATTGTATGATTTGCTTTCGAGTTTAAACACGAATTATGTCACGAGGTATTTTGCATCACTACAAGACGTAATTAATAAACAAATAAAAAAAGTACCTAATAAAGATTATATTCTACTGTTTTATTATAAACTGCACTGCAGGGACATATAAATATGACCGACCACTATCTCTAGACCAGTAAATATTATATATCCAAGATGCTGAAATAAAATTACGATACACGTACCTACCCCTCATAAAAGTTGTAGGTAAGCACAGTTTACGAGAAAAATAAAAAATATTTTATAGGGTCAGACTGTTGTTAGTAATAGCGATAAAATTTACTATTTTTTATAACATTATGTGCTCTAAATGGATTTAAAATTGTTGGGTTTGTATAGGCCATAGGGTAAGTTTTTTTTTAAATTTTATTTGGGAGTCATGCTGTGAAAGATTTAATTTATTTTTCAATATTATAAAAAAATATGTGAGCTTGAATTTTGAAATATATTCATCAATCTCTGACTTCAGATGACAGAAGCTAGCCGAGGCTATAATACTTAGACTTTACAAGACTATCTTTAAAGTTTAAACCATCTCATGAAATAATTCCAAGAAGCAAGGATAGTAAAGAAAAATATCCGATTTTTTTTATTACGATAATAAATTTAAATTGTAGTTTAAGCAAAGGGGTGTATAGAACCAGCGAGATTTACAATTTTTTTTAAATTCTACGGTAATCAACAAGCATACGGCTCGGATGTTATGCGATATCTGCCATGATTATTGAACATGTCACGTTTAGGGTTTTGTATGAAATACTACACTATGACATCATAGTTTCACAGCAAAATGATCTACTTTTAGTGTACAACCACTGGTAATTAAAAATCATAAAAAGCAATCAAATGTAGGTACAAGATATTTGATGTTTTCATGTGTTTTTAGATGTTTTATGCATTGGTTAGTGTTTGGTCATTTATTTTTGACAACTAGCCTATTAGGTATATATAATAAGTATGTATTTACAAAAAGTAGGTTATATTATGTTTATATTCTATATAAAGTTTCTGATTTTATAGAGGACAAGAACGCATTTCAATGAGTTGTTCGCTTCACATGCTATTTATTGTTATTATAATTTTTGTTATTATTATTGTCATATTGTTAATTTTAATATTTTATTTTACTTTCTATAGTTTATTTTTATATACATATTTTTTATTTTTACAAATTTGACGATTAAAAATACTTGCAATGAGTTCATTTAATAAAGACACTTTTGAATTTGAATTTGAATTATTAGTTTTCTGGTTTCCATAGTACACGCTCTGTTCAGGGATCAGATAACCGTGTATGAGGAATGTACGTACCTGTATATTTACACATTTATTTACTGTCAGTATTTCCACGAGCTTCAAATAAATGAGGAAGAAGTAACGGTATATAACTTCATGAACCAAGGATTACTTGGCTTATATTAATTGTGTTGTAAGCCGTCTTGTTATTGGCGTTTTATCAAGGAAAAGCTTTGTTTCGGAAATACTTAATTAATATTTTTCCACTATGTTAGCGTGATGAAAGCTTATTATTAAAAAATATATTTATATTACACAATCTAAATAAGTAATATCGTATTTTAAACCGACTTCAATAAAGAAGGTGGTTCTCAATTACGACGCCAATAATTTTCGACCGAAGTTAAAATTTATTTTTTTATTCGTAAGTGTCACCTAGTCAGGATCTGACTATGGAATCCCCGGAAAATGGCGGTGATTATCTTTTTTGTTAAAAGTTATTTAATATCCAAGTAGCGTTCTATCGTCTTTGTCTACTCGTACTCGTTGAGAAGTCCATAAATAAAACTGTGCACTTATAATGATATATATTTTTAATAATGTAGGTAAGTAAAATTAAAATTTTAAGTAAATATGTTAATTTATTTTTATTTTTATGGAAAATAAAAGGCTTTATTATTATTATTTAGTGTTCTAGCGGTTACTCAAACTACAGTGTGAAGGACGTCTCGAGTTCCAGTTTCCTATTTTTGTGAGGTTGTGTTTAGTAGAGGGCAGTGGCGAGGGGTAAAATTATGGCGAGGGTAAGCCGTTCAGGAAACACCTGTAATTTTATAATTACAGAGTATTTTATATAAAAGTGGCTTTGAAATGATGAAAATGTGGGACTGGGATTCCTAGAAGGTAAGCCGATGGGAATCGGCTTGTATGGACTCTTCGCCACTGGTAGAGAGAGGGTAATCTCCAACTATACGTTTTGTGGTGCTGACGTTGATGGTGCTACGGTGCTACGGAGCTACGGAGCTACGGCACTACGGTTAGTTCTGTGCTACAATGCAGCGTAGAAATGGTGGACTGCCACCGTAACGGTAATTTGCGTTGCTTCGGTGAATATTAAGCATTTAGGTGTTGAATATTGTATGTCGATATTTAATGTTGTCTCGAGTCCTATTATAGGCCTCGCTACCCGAGAAACCTATTAACGGTAACTGGGTTGGGGTGAAATGATGTCGTTTTATAAATACCAGATAGCTTTTATAACAATCAACGATCAGATACAGAAAAAGAAACGAAACATTCATGTTATCATCTTGGTGTTTATATCGGTCGGTTTGTCACAGACGTTTTTCTCCGAGGTGGTTCAAAATACAGTTTTCTATCTTGGAGAGCTTTTTGATACTTTGGACAAATTGTTCATTGAAGGCAAATTATCAGAATAAAGTTATTTACGAGAACAAAAAAGACAAGTAAGAAACACTGGTCTTGCTAACAATTTGGACATGGCAATAACATAAAACTGTCTAATTCAGACTATAAATGATTAAATGTGATAAAATAAGAGTGAAGTGATACTTATGGATTGGAGGAATTCCCACAAATACCAATAGCACTGAGACAATATTTATTTATCCGTCAAACAGATATATTGAGGTACCAACCATACTCTTTTATATGAATTTTTGATGTCTACCTCTCTGAATTATTTGGCAGTATTCCAACCTCCGCTACTACTAACCAACATTATTTTTCTGAGCAACAGCCTACTGTTTTTCAATTTTTACCCTTAATACCAAGCGTCAAGAATGAATTTTAAAGCGAAGTGCTTTATAAACAGTAAATGTTTCTTGGTTGTTGCATGTTATAAGTTGTCAAAAGTTTTCAGGCTTGATGTTTTGCCAATACGAGTACAAACTTTGGCAATTTATAGAAAAAAAAAAGGTTTTTTTGTATATTTAAAAATAATTTTCATACAGGAGGGATGAATAAGCCTTTATATAGTAATTTAGGCTTCTCGATCCAAAATATACTTGTTTGTTGTATAATACGTATGTTAAAAATAAAAAAATATATAAATATACGTACTCGTAAACCTGTTTCATTGATAAAAAAAAAACAAAAACTTCAAAAAAACAAAGACCGATAAAGGTAAGCGGGCACTATAAATGCATTAAGAGAGGCCAACTTGGCAAGCACTACGACACAAGCCTAATTACTAAGGCTATTGTGCTACAATTTGTACCTACCAAGAGGCACTGATTAAGGTTGAATCAGCCATTTGCATTCACTATTACTTAATTGTTTTAGCCGAATTGTTTTCAGACGAAACAATAAAATAACATTTATTTTCATGGTTTTGAGCTCTCTAAGCCCTCATTATTAAGAAATTTCAGCTAATCTCATCATCATCATATCAGCCGAAAGACGTCCACTGCTGGATAAAAGCCTCCTTCAAATCCTTGGAGATCCCTCCACGATGGCCGGTCTTGCGCTACCCACATCCAGCGGTTTCCCGCGAGTCCCGCGACCCTTACAAGATCATCAGTCCACCTTGTGGGGGTCCTGTCCACGCTGTGTCTTCTAATTCGTTGCATATTTCATATTAATATTATGCTAATAAAATTAAATCAAATAATGCTATCCGTACATTGCATATTTACCACAAAGGCCTATTAATATCAGGTTAATATCCTACGTACCAGACTGTATACATGAAATTCCAGACATGTTGATTTGATAACAATCTTAAGTGATAATACACACCAACTATAACCTAACTTGGAGTTAGCAATATCAGGATTGGATTTGTGAGATGTTATCTGAAATTAGGTTGTTAATATAGTAGATTAGAGTACATTTTATATTTTGGTTGATAAGACGCATGTTTAGTCTCCAATTAACTAGATAATATGTAGCAAGATCTGTTTATCAAAGGAGATAAAGTTTGACACAAAAAAAGATTAAAAAGAGGAATTATAAATGAATAATAAAAAAATCTGACTACTTCTCACGTTCCGTGTTGAAAAGTATCTACCATAAATTCATATTTTTTTTGATAAGATTCATCAATATTATTTTCAAATTTATAAAATTAGGATTTTTGTAAAAAACTTTTTTAAAAGGTTTGTAAAGCATTGCATAATATGACCCTGTATGACCAATAAAGTAAGGTTAGGCAAGTGTTGGTCGACAACCTAGTGAGACGGTTTGACCTAAGGCAATCTAAAAATTGGGAGGAGAAAATGAGGCGGACACAGTTACTATGACGTACCCCTATATACCCTAGCAACATTTGTATCTATGTAGAGTTACTGAAAACTTGCACTATAATATTTAACTAGATCCTTATTAAATAATTATAATTCTAAAAGTCCTTGAAATAGCTGTGAAGCCTGACTGAACGTTACACATTAATATATGAAATAAATAATGACGAGAAATAGTCGTGAATACGTTCAGTCACTAAAGTCCCGAAAAATAAATGACTGTAATTTCTTTACGTCACAAGAATTTACTAAATGAAGTCTTCAGCCGTATACTACGTGTATTGCCAGGAATGTTGCCTCTTTTTATGTGATGGCAATTCTTGCGTTGACGTGTTCAGTTTTATTTTCAGGGGTGTGTAGGTATATTAAAAATTGGTTCACTGTTATAAAAATAAATATATTAATTAATAAATATAATGTATATACTATAGTGGTTTTCAATATTTGATAAGCCATAGCAATATTGGTGAAGCTTATATGTACTAAATTTAAACTGTAGTTAAAACTTGACTACAGTTTAATTGGCTTTACTTTATTCCTGAATAATAAGTTCGATAACCGCTTATCATCAGAAGTATGCCTGTGTGTGCTATTTTAGTAGAATAAAAGTGAAAATACTAGTATTTAATACATATTCTATATAAATCTAAGATTTCTAGGTGTCTATACTTCTTTCACACAACCACAGTCGCTATACTCTTGAAAATAAATCTTTACAAAAATGTATTTAACCTAAATATCTACCGGTTCAAAAGCCTCATAATTTAAAACTTTAATAGGTTGAAAGTATTAAAATGAACAGCCTGTAGAAATATACCTTTTAATATCATTAAAGAAAGTAATAAAGAGAAACTTGAGGATATATTGCTGCACAAATTTACTCTGAAATTTCAGAGACGCAAACCAAATTAAGTTAGAGGCAGGAAAATTCCGGTCAGTATCCAAAGACCACATTTAAGGCACTGTCTATCTAAAGGAGAATCTATTTTTCTTGTACATAAAAGAAACTATAAAGACAAACTTAGCCAATTTAAGGGGAGAGTGATTTCCTTGTAAAACGACTGAGTGTTCAAGTACTGGGTACGAAATTGGAAATATTTATTACTTCTTGTTTGTCCATTTCAATTTAAATCTGATCTTTGTTAATATTGTTTTATGTATGAAATAAATCTGCTATAGCTCAGGAGCTACACGAGAACAGAAGAACATACATAGGTTCATCGACTGCTAAAATTGTAACCCTTCTTTTTTACGTCGTCATTGTCGGGTGTAATTAGTGTGAGTTTAGCATATACCTAGTTGTATTATTTTGGTCTAAGAGATGTCTTGACAATTATGTCAAATGAGTAACGAAGGTAATTAAATTATAGGTACTTATTTTTTACATGGTGTTACATTATTTATAAAATAGATTAAATAACTTATAAGACAGACTAAATAATTTATAAGACTAACTTAAATTAAACTTACGTCGACTGTGCCTTAACTGAACGCGTCGCTACATTTGTATGCAAGACAGCACGTGTACTCTGGCGCTGACAATAGGTGTCTGTTGATAGACATGACGTGTGACACAATTGTGAATGTGTCCTACTCTGGAATACCACTGTAGGATAGTGTCACTTTAAATAAATAAATATCCTGGGACATTATTCACACACGGTTATCTGATCCCAAACTAAGCAGAGCTTGTACTATGGAAACCAGATAACTGATATACTACATATACTACTTTTTGTAGCAGTTGGTTAAGACACCACCTATCACGCCACTGGTCATGAGTTCGATTCCCATCCAGGACAAACATTTATGTGCATGAACATGTCTGTTTGTCCTGTGTCTGGGTGTAATTATCTATATAAGTATTTATTTACAAAAAGTAGTATATGTTCTCTGTTATCTGGTTTCCATAGTACAAGCTCTGCTTAGTTTGGGATCAGATAACCGTGTGTGAAGAATGTCCCAGGATATTTATTTTTTATTTTATAAATGACTTTGAAACAATTTAGGTATGTTATTAGTAGTGTATTTTAGAACATAATGACTTCTGATAATGCGTCTCTTCCTTACTAATATTAAATGTGAAACTATGATTGTTGGTTTGTCTTTCTTCTACTCTTTTAGCATAGATACCGAAGAGTCGTTTACTTTTTATCCCAGGATAAAACGCGGATAAAAACTCAGGGAATCATTAATATCATTATGTAAAAAGCCATTATTTAAAATTTTGACATTTCACCTTTCTCCGGAGAATGAGTACCCCGTATCCGAGTAACGGTCCGGGTAAACGATATTCTTGTAGTAACTTCCGCCCGGGCGGGCTTCATCCTGTTAAATATAACCGAGATGCGTCTCAACCGTGAAATGCGTATCGGATTGAATGTTGTGATGAGTTTTATTTAGACTAACAGCCGTACTCAGAGACGCTAAATAGAACTTAATGAGTTATTGGTGCCGATTGTGTTATTTACGAACTAAATAAATTTAATCTCACTATATCTCTTTCTAATAGTAAATATAAGAAAGGGATGCAAGATATTTTAGTCCTGTCAGTTTAGTCCGATCACATATTTCAACGTGAATTTAAGCGCGATCTTTATTGGTCACGACTATTTACCCGTACATTACGACGGCATGGATTAAACTGACAGCATTAAAAAAGTTCTGTCTTTTTTCAATAAGGTTAACTTGAAAGAGAGGTGACTTGTCTAATATTAGTTAAGTTCGTAAACAACAGAATCGACACCATTAACGTACTTTACAGTTTTTTCTTCGATTGAAATAAAGTAAAGTATCTTTGTTTATTCAATACCTAAAGAAAGAGATAGGTTAAGAAATAATCAATCAACGTCTCCGAGTGCAGCTATAACTAGCTTTTTTAAAATCTACATGGGTGAACATCGTAAAGAAACCATTGCTTGGTGGTGCTTAAAAATAACTTTTAGAAAGAAATAAAAAAATATGAATTCATTTTTTTGGCTTGGTACTTACCATAATGGACCACATCATCACTTAATGGTGATACTGTGATCAACCACAAGCTTTACAAAGTTAAAAAGAAAATATACTTACCTACTTCACATTTACCTGATAAGCGCGGCAAGGTTTCTATGGACCTAACTAATTAACTTTGAAGCACAAAACTCATTAATTCAGATTAGACCCTAGTAAGGCACTTATAAATGTTATAATTGGTTCTATCACCTTTTTCAGGTCCTTAAGTAAGTTAATTTAGGTTAGCTGAATTTCCATTTATTCAAGGCAATAACGTTTTATAAGTAGACACATTAAAGACCAGCATTACCAAAAAGACGTATTCCCGGATATTTTTTTCCGGAAAATGTTGCTTGAAAGAATTGTTTAGCCGCGGCACTGTTTGGTGCGTAACTAAGTGGATACCGGGTAATTACCTTATTCAAATTAGAGCCCGGGCAACGTATCTATACAAAAATAAACTTCTTATATTCAAGGATGTAAAACATTTATTGTCCGATCTCTAATTAAGCTTTCTACACAACTGTAAGTATAACAAAAGCTCACAGCAATAGCAAGAGGCAATCACAGCAAAGTTTGACCCACGTAATCTACTCACAATCAGCCACGTGTTATCACAAACTTCGTTCATTACAGACGCGACGGTTAGTAATTAATGTAATAATAATAGAAATCGTACTTACCAACTTCACCGCTAACTTCCTAGTTTCCTATTATTTAGTACGTGGTTGTAATACGTTAGAAACAATCTTTAGAAGATGGTATTTACTACGAGCTCCATCTCGTGATTCTAGGGTTCTGTGCCTCAAAAAGAAAAAAAGATTGAACTCCGGGTGCGCGAGTCAGACTCACAATTATTCGGTGTGTGCCTCCCCCAAGGATCTCCACGATGGCCGATCTGGCGCTACCCGCATCCAGCGGTTTCCGCGACTCTCACAAGATTGTCGGTCCCCCTTATGGGGGGGCTGTCCATGCTGCGTCTTCCGGTTCGTGGTTCTACGGGCGATGTGCCCCGATTGTCCGGTATTTTTTTAAATTTAACCCTTTAAGGGGTAAAATAAGGGATCATGAGTGAAACCGTGGGGCGGAAAGCTAGTTCAGATTATCTTCTCTTTATAGTTTTAATTTTCTTGTATTTCAAAGTAAGTATTCCAAGTATTACAAAGGTGTGTGTGAAAATAGCATCCACCTGTAAGTGACATCTGCAGTAAATGTCTTTACTTGCAACCCTTTGATATAAAGGAGTTTTCCCAAGTGTGACAATGTTGTGGTCAAACGCAAGGCAAAATATAAAAAATACAACGAGTCGCAAAAAAAGCGGGGTCGGTAATAAAAACATCAATAAATAAAAACGAAATATAACTAAGTGTATGACAATGTTTCATTATAAACATAGAAATAAGTAAAACCTATTTATGTCTTTTGGTGAATATATTAAATAAATCGTAAATAAAATATATGGTTTTTAGTTATGGAGGTTTTTGTTACTGTACTTTGTTTGCGGTCCAGTGTACTCGTATATATTAAACTATCTTTCCGTCCCTCGAGATTACCAGTTTTACTAGTTTTTCCTTTACATCTTTAGGAGTTGTTACCCTTCCATAATCAATGCCTTCTTTATACAAGATAGCTTGATATTCAAGATTATAGTTTCGTTCGTTTCTACCCTGTATATTCTTACATTTGTCAATTCGTCACTTTCATATTTACTGATAATTTTTGCAATAGATTCATTATTATTCTGGGATGTCAGGCATCGTTCTTTTCTTATACGTGTCTCCATTTACACTATCTATCCATCTTAGGACCTAGTTTCGACTTTTTGTAATTTTTATCTTTCCTTCTTGTAACCTTTTCCTTACTAATGCTGCTTTGAATCTATGTTTTATTACAGCTTCAATTTAAGACATTCTATGGTGCTCCATCCATAAGATTTTTCTCATAATACTGGCCACAAAACATCTAGACAATTTCGATATAAAGGAAAGCGTCAATGCAGCGCAGGAAAGCGGATATTGGGAAGCTAAGCGTCATGTTGGACGGAAATTGGTCGTTAGTTGTATTGGACCTGTCTGGACATTGCCTTGCTCTTGCGCTACTTCTATACAACATCGGGTTGTAATACAAATTCATGTAACTACATTTAGATCATTTGAAAACGCAATACATTTCTGACAATATAATTATTTTTATACATTAGCCAAATTATCTAAGTAAGTTGTAAACACTTAGCCTGTTACTCGTACAACTCATTATAAAACTGACTGTAGTTAAGTATGCGTGAATATTTTAGGGTTCCGTACCTCAAAAGGAAAAAACGGAACCCTTATAAGATCACTCGTGTGTCTGTCTGTCTTTTTAAATATGGGGGCTACATTTGGGGAGAAAATAAAAAAAAAAGTTAAGTTATAAGTGTGTAATTCAAATGAAAATGCTGGTAACTGTAAAACGTGATAGACGCAAGCCACCGCTAACTCTTACATGGTAACTATTAATTAATCTGTGCTTTAGTTTCCGTCTCGACAGACATCAACTAAAAACAAAGTGGAACTAATTAATTTGCTTATGATCAAAGTTAGGTGTCATAGTTTGGCAATAGGAACATCTGGCGAGCGCGCCCCGGCTGCTGCGTCTAATCGCAGTACTATGTAATTACTGAGGGTAGTAGTGAAAGGGCGGAAATGCGCTATCTTATGATTATGTTAAGAGGAGGCTCTCCGCGAATGACTCCGTCCCTTACTAAATTGACGGAGACAAGCGAGACAGAAGAGGCGCAATTTTATTAAAATAAAACTAAGCCGTTTTAAAAAAACTATTCCCTTTTTATTGGATTTCAGAATGTATGTTAAGATAAAAACATTCTTAGCTTTAAAAAGCATATTCCAGATTTTTCTGACGTTACTAATCAAAAATTCTAATAAAAATTCCTTGTCACATATTCTTTAGTAATCTCTTGAAACAAAGAATGTCGAGAAAAACTTAATCTAGAATCATCATTTCTCGGATATCGTCGCCATAAGTTACCTTCAAGACATTATGGAATACATAGTTCATGAAATTGCGTGATTTAAAAAAAAAACAAGATGAGAGCAGTTATGTAATTTTATTGAAGGAGTCGAACCCACGACATTCTTTACGGTATTCGACGTCACACAGCTATCATTGCTTGGTAATGAATTGAATCAGATCACAACGATTTTTTCGAACTTCATTCACCACAAAGTTCTAACTAGTCTCAGACTTGACAAGTCTACAATCGTGTAATCTTGGACAAAGAGACGGTATCTAAGATGGAAGCAAAATGCACTTAGATTCATCATTTAAGTACATAGCAAAGTGCTGCAGCTGAACCAATGTTATATTGAACACTAAGTTTACCCTGCGATTTTATCGCCTTCAAAATGTTTGCTGATAAGATGATATTATTACTATTCAAATTATAAATTAATAAATTCGAATGCGGGTGAAATAGAGGGAAACAGTAAAAAAAATGTATATATAATTTTATTTTTTGGCCAGAGGTATAACACCCGTACGCAGACTATCACATACCTGCATAAACCCTAAAACATTACAATCTTTCTTTTCTAAGCAGTTAAAATAGATTAATTCCTCAGCTTATTTTTTCATCTCAGCAAAAGCAACCTTCCGAACCGGTGTTAAGAGTCAGACTATTCAAAAGTATTTGTATAGGCATGATTGAATAAAAATATTCTATAGATTTTTCTTTATGGACACCAAAGTGTCCCCTTAGTCCAGTCGGAGTGATTGAGTGCAAATATCTTTAGCTCCGTCATTTTGCTCGCATTTAAGTAGAATTTCTGAATTTTCCGGGATAAAAGAGATATTCTATACTAGATGTATGTAAGTGGCATCGTACCTAACGAAAAAATTAGTATAGATTCAGAACATACATGTTTTTGCACCCTACAGCGTTTAAATTTTGCATCTGTTCTTTAATGAATTTTACGCTTAATGCATGTAAAAATAACACTAAAAAGATTTGTTTTTAGCAAGCTCACCACAGTAGGAATAAAGTGTTTATTAGCAATATTTATTAGATTTTGTAAACGGGCACTCAAAAAATATTTAACATTCGTTAAATTCAGGAAAAGTCAAACAATATTCAAACGCTGTGGGATTCAGGATATATTGCATGTAATTTACATTGTTTCTATGTGTCTAACACTTCGATTGAGTACACACATATTTCTGCATTAATATTATCAGTAGAATTCATATTCCATTCCAATAAAATATATAATTCCTGTCTAGGGACTGAGCTAACAAGGATCTGTCAGTATCGAAGTGTGAGTTATTTATTACTCTGTGATTTATTAATACGTAATTTTATGCGATAGGTTGTATTTCAACTCGATCATAAAACTTGTTTTGGGAAATAATTGAATTGGTAGAATTTTATTAGTTATTACATAGCCTAAATTCTATACTATATTATAAAGATTATCTGGAAGATAAGTAACACACAAAACCTTATTTATGTTTTTAGATTATGTTGTTTTTTTCTTATTTTGTATCTATATACCCTCTTATTTGATATACTAGCTTTTAAGTGAAATTTAAATATAATGTACCAATTTATTGGTTTCGTTGTAAAAAAAACAATTAACAAACAAACCAATGGAATTACCACAAAATACTAAACAGACACGTTTAGTCAATACTAAAAAATAACATGGCCATCTTTACATCCATATAGAAATCCGCAAAGCTTTGGAACATTTTAAATTACTCAATCCACAACGGTTTACCTCCCCGGCACTACCTCGGGCAATAAATAAACCCTCACAGACAAGCGACGTCACGGCACGTCACTTGTAAAGAAAAGAAAAAGTAAGCAAAAATAGTCGTGGATTTCCTTTGTAGTTTGTCTTTATACTAAAGCAAGATTGTTGATATAGCTTTTTAGAAATACTGTGAAGTTGTATGTATGTACAGTCAGCATTAAAAGTAGCTGATTACTTTAGAACTGTGTCACATTACGCAATTCACCGTTTTAATTAGGCTCGTGTATTTCGCGAACGAACTAGATCGATAGGACGCTCCCATAGACGAACTAAGGGAACTAGTTGCCAGATCCCTCGCCCCTAAGTTCGTTTGATAAGACCGTTTGTATGATAATAATGGTTAATTGAAATTCGGACAGTTTTTTTTTAGGTAGCCTTGTGTTTTCTTAGTCGGTGACCCCTACCTACTATAAGTTCACCATTTCTACATTTTAAATGAAAAAATAATTTCAGTATTAAAATATTACCTACAGTTTAAGTACCTATGAAAATTCTTTCACATTTTATTTTCTAATAAACAATTTAACGTTGTTCTGTTTTACAAATATCTGTGAACTCTACCTATGTAAAGTGAAAAATAATAGCACAATCATTTTACAAACAAAAGATCGCGGGCAAACGATCTGGCTTTTTTTGGCTTGAGATGGGAGCTGACGAACTAAAAGAACGAACTAGTTCGCTGAAGAACTGCGAACTAAACTGACCGCTCCCGGTTGCGAACTCCGCGAAGCCTAGTTTTCATGCAAAATTGTCAAGAGGATATCAATATATGTAATGAAAGAGTACTTAACTGTCAAACTACGTTTGATGTTGACTGTAGGTAACTCTGAAGATATTAAAGATTGACATATAATTTCCTCAGTACGGCCGCTGTTGCCAATCATCAGCCAGGTTCCCAGCAGGCTGGCGGCGTTTCTTATTTAGAAATTGCTGCTTTCATCTTTTCCTTTTGTTATCTAAACATATAAAAGGAAAGTGTGACTGACTGACTGATCTGTCAACGTACAGATCAAACTACTAGACGGATCGAGATGAAATTTAGCAATCAGTTATCAAGATTTTGTTAAGGGCTCGCGGGTGAAATCGCGCGGCGGAAAGCTAGTTTATATTATAAACGTAAATATTTAATGAATGCATGGCTCGGAGATTTACGTTCCAGGAAGGATCTACCAAAATTTTATGGGAGCCCTTTGTTTATCAACGTCATATTATTTCTCACTAACAGAATTTTAATCAGACAAATAGCGGCTCTATTTGACCTGTTTAATACTAGCTTTCCGCCTTGCGGTTTTACCCGCAATCCCCTATTTATGATGAGAATTTTCAAAATCTTTTCGGATTGCGCGAATGCTGTCGTCATAATAACTATCCTGTATGCTAAATTTCAACTCA
This sequence comes from Tethea ocularis, assembly GCA_963555595.1. Lineage (NCBI taxonomy): Eukaryota > Metazoa > Arthropoda > Insecta > Lepidoptera > Drepanidae > Tethea > Tethea ocularis. Next base: position 6,156,378 of record OY741975.1, read on the forward strand.
ATCTGTCCGGTGGTGTTGATAGATCAGTCATCTTTTCCTTTAGACTTTAAAAAAAAGATTCCGTCGAATTGAGAAACTCCTCCTTTTTGAAGTCGTTTAAAGATGACAAATCCTACTAATATTATCAACGTAAAAGTTTGTATGTATGTATGTATGTATGTTTGTTGCTTTTCACGCAAAAACTACATAACGGATTTGGATGAAACTTGGAATAACATATAGGCTACTTTTTATCCCGGGAACGCGGGTGAAACGGCGGGGGACAGCTAGTCTTTTATAAAACGATGTAAAATAATATTTTGCTTGGAATTCCTACCTACCTATATGTTAACCAATCCAGGCAAGTTCCTTACATACCGTACCATCGTTAGTCTCGACACGTCCTTAGGGACAATGATATATATGGCTGCGCTTTTAAAGCTTTTAACTTAACGATGTTCTGCGATATATTACATATACCTCAGGTTAGTAAAAGGAAAATAATTTAAGCAACGCTGTCATTAATAATTCCTTGTAAAAAAGAGATATTAAAGAAACCATATTTTAGAACTGCTATAAGATGCATGCTAAAACATTATTTTTGACTTTTGAGTATAATCAAAATTAGTTAACGAAACTTTACCATAACAATTTTTATAATTGGTATCAAATTTAAATTTTAATTCAATATAAGATTATTAAATCACTTGCTCGGGGCATGTATTCAGACTTAAACCGAAGCGTATTTTGGTGCTAAAATATTGATATTTTTTTAAATGCTGCGTGTTTGGCACTAAAATATATTTTTTTATGACATGTATAAGGTTCAATGCCATTTCAACCTATATTCTGATATTTAAAATATTTATTATAAATTATTAATTTATTTATATATATTAAAGATAACCCGTCCTTAACTCGTTTTTTATTTTCCATTGAATAATATTTTGTCTCTTCGTAATTGCTCGACTTGGCAAAAGCCCGGCTTGGTATTTGCAATAGCCAACTGGATAAATTGTTGCCCGGTACAAAACCAAGAACAAATACTCGATGGAATACCCTATTTGTTGGTACTTTAACATTATACCAACATTATTTTCATATAATTCCATTAAAACCTTATATAATTTCTAACACATCTTTGATAAAACACCCGAATACCTCAATTGAAAGCAGAATCACCATATCTTTCGTTTCCTATCGTTAATAAGGTGCTACTCACAAATAAGATCAGACTCTTTGACATAAGCAAAAGAGAAATTATAATGAGGTTAGCACAAGGAAATAAATGTAACGCGGTTCATATCTGATTCTGATATTCACAAATTATGTCGAATATTTGCGCAAAGTACTTTCGCATCGAGATAAATATTCAAAGGCACTCCTTTCTTAGAATTCTCGGCATATTGCACCAGAATCGACGGTGGACTGCTCTCATTGAATTATTCATTCGGAAGGCTTCACGGTATGATCAAATTAAAAGTATCCCCCTCCCTCAATTGTTTTATTCTGAGCTTTGGGTGCAGAAATAATAGATTAAATTCGGTTTGACTAATTTGCGTTTTGATTCCTTTCCGTCGGATTTGTTTGGTATAATCTTGTCAATGTGATTTGTTGTTTTTGTTTAGCTCCTATAATTAATGTTGTACGTCTCAATTATGACGCCTTTGTTTATCTTTATTAGCGGGTATTAAGGCGGTGTTTTGAATTTCATCAAAAGGATCAAGTTTAATTATAAACTGATGAATAATAATAAAACTTTTATATTGAGAGAGAACTTCAAACAGCAAAATAATACATAGGTAGATGAAACTTGTGAAATTACAGCGAACGGACTAACAAAGGATTTAAGAATATAGGTTTCGTGAAATATTAATAATAATAAACAATAATCACGAATAAACATTGTACGAAGATACCTATTTGTTAGAAGACCCAGCGTGGGCAGGTAGCGTGCCCCCCATAAGGTGGACCGACGATCTTGTGTGGGTCGCGGGAAACCGCTGGATGCGGGTAGCGCAAGACCGGCCATCGTGGAGATCCTAGGGCCAGGCCTTTGTCCAGCAGTGGACGTCTTTCTGCTGACATTAAAGAAACATTGTACTCTAATAGAATGAAGAAAGAAAAACCAAACTTTTATAGGTAGGTACGAAGAAAACAACAGTAAGGACGTTTTAGAACCAATCAAAAGAATCATGAAATTATGGATCAAAGTTTAAATAAAATAAAACCGTAATAATTATTACTCAAGCTCAAATAATCACAGGCTTTTTGATAAAAAAGTAAAATTAACATTTGTACCTAAATACTATAACTATTTTGGGAAAGTTGCGACTGAGTTAAATTCAACTTCCTCGATTTAAATAATTTGTAGGTCAATTGACAGTGTACTGCATTATTTCTAGACAGCATTGAACTATTCAGAGAATGCAGGCCACGGTGAAATGCGGGAAAATTTTATCGATACGGACTTTCCGAGGTGAATAGCGAAATAAATAAACGATTTTGTTCCAATTCAATGCCTTTATTGCTTGAAAGACGTTGCGGTAGACGCCTACTAATAATTTATCACCTTTGGATAAAGTTACAGTTTTAAAATGGGCATTGGTACAGAAAATCACATCGAGAAAAAAGTCGGAGCGCGTTCGTCGTTGCTTGTGAGTCAAAATCAAATCAAATCAAAATCAAAAACTCATTTATTCAATTTAGGCCCCGGTAAGGCACTTATGAACGTCAATAGTTACAAACATTACAATAGACTCTACCACCGGTTCGGAATACACTTGAACTGAGAAGACTCCGGCAAGAAACTCAGCAAGGCTACATTTTTTTTTTGTGGATCTTTCTTTTTTAAATTTATGTAATTACAGTTCCTGTTCCAAATATACATAAAGTTCATACAATTGTCACTTGGCCAGGGGGCAAGTACGTGACATATTTTTATGTATGATGTAACCAGTAATAAAAAAAACTCACAGAATCATTTGTTGACTTTAAAATACATGAGAATTATAATTATATTTTGACTTGGTAGTCCGTCTTTCTTATTTTCTAGGTTTGATCATTGACAAGATTCTTGGTGTAAGGAACAAATTAAAAAAAAAAAACGCTAAATGCATCTAATTTCCTGAAAATCTTGGCTGACTTTAAAAAAACAAATGCTATTCATATGCGTAGTAAAAAAAAATTATACTCTCATACCTCCTCGTAAATATATTATTATTCATGAGCAACAAGCCTGTCTTTCTACAATTTCGACATTCTTTAGGCAGAACAGAAATTTTATGACTTAACCCTTGCGTAACTCCGAGTGATGTTATTTGGAAATATTTTACGGGCATTTTTCTTGAAAGAGAATAAATATGAAAATGCAGCAGTGCGGTACTTTGCAAGTTTACCCCGCTACCTTTTAGTTGATTTCCGCAAACCGTAGACTGGAACACTGGGACTATGTTTTATGTATTAGCTTACTTCTAGTTTCGACTAAAATCGTGTTGCTATTCTCCTCAGTAGTGAAAAAAGTAGGTTCTTTATTTAAAAAAATGCTTGGCATTGTGAATTATTATCGGTCGGAATACCTACACATTACCAAGTTTTTATCTTTTTATATGATGAAAAATTCAATAGCATTGACACAAACCGAAAACATAAATAATTCGGGAGAAAATATTTACATTTCAAATTCGATCACGATTTTTCACAAAACTAAACACAGGTATAAAACCTGATAAAAAAAATTTGATTCTTATACCATAATACAGCTGTGTGGTGACGGCGAAGACTATCACCACCCCATCTCATCCCGTGGGGGTGGGTAGAAGTCGTCCGAGTGAAATAAACCAGAGAACGGGCAGCAGCGTCTCTCTGAGAACAATAACCACCATACTGCGATCGCCAACCCGCCTGCCAAGCGTGGTGATTATGGCCAATTGGGGGAGTCTTTTTTCCAGCAGTGGACGTTTTCAGCTGATATGATGATACCATACTAAGTTCAGTCATGACAAATAAACTTCCTTTTTACAGCAAAAAGTTGATGAAAATCTAAAAAAAAAAATGGCAAATGAATTTTCTTTTTTTTATTGTACAAAAAAAGATTTGGAATTTTGCGGAATTCCGGAGTGGCTCTAAGAATGGAAACGGTCTCATTGCCTCGGAATCCGCAAATGGATTGGGTTTTTACCTGTGCTTGTGTTACCTTTATTGAGTTTTTGGCTCCTTGTTTTTAAATTGTCTCGTTGAATACATCAAGTGCTGGTTTTTACTACCAACTCATATGTATTCTACCTAAAGCTGGAAATTATACGATTTTTGTTCAATTTGTAGTCATGCTATGGGATCAAAACATACCTATTTGGATATAGTTACATGTAAATAAAATAGTAGTTTATGATACTGTTGCATAATAGGGGTTATTAACTACGAGTGTGAGTTTAAGTACCGAGCCGTAGGCGAGGTTCTTAATATTATCACACGAGTTTTTAATACCTAATTATGTGCAGTATCATACAGTACTTTATCTAAACTCATATAAATAATGTCATTTCAAAAAATTTTATTTCTAGCAATTTTGCAAAAAAAAAAAAAAAAAAAATTTGCTATTTTTGTGACATTTTTGGTCAAAATGATATGTGTAGGCAAAAACAATAAAATATATTCATATACTTAATCAAATCCGTGTTGCCAACTCCCAAAAATTCCTACCTCTAAAGTTCAAGTTACAAAATTTGTGACATTGTCATCGTCAAATTGAATTGATACTGATTGATTATACTATTGATAGGTCCAAAGTGTACTTTAATAGAAAAAAAGTTATTTTATAGCATTATCTTGGGAACAACAACTGTACTATAATGAATCATTATACACGGGTGTGCCTAAAGTGGCTTATTTTTTTTTTTTTTTTTTTTTTTTTTTTTTTTTTTTTTTTTTTTTTTTACACACACGGTTATCTGATCCCAAACTAAGCAGAGCTTGTACTATGGAAACCAGATAACTGATATACTACATATACTACTTTTTTTTTTGTAAATACATACTTATATAGATAATTACACCCAGACTCAGAACAAACAGACATGTTCATGCACACAAATGTTTGTCCTGGATGGGAATCGAACCCACGACCAGCGGCGCGATAGGTGGTGTCTTAACCAACTGCGCCAACTGGCCCGTCATTAAAGTACTGATTTTGATTTCATAATAAGAACATTACGATATGAGAGTAGATAATAGTAGTTTATGATACTGTTGCATAATAGGGGTTATTAAACACGAGTGTGAGTTTAAGTACCGAGCCGTAGGCGAGGTTCTTAATAGTATCACACGAGTTTTTAATACCTAATTATGTGCAGTATCATACAGTACTTTATCTAAACTCATCCAATAATGTAATTTAAAGGTAAAAAATCGATAATATTTTTTATAGGTTTTCATGACTCCGGGTATCGATTATTCGTCATTTCCATTGCCGCCTCCACAATTTCAGATCCAAGTTTATTTCACCTTAGTATCACTGCTATTTTACTATCATTTTTGGCCAAAATAAAATTTGTATGCAAAAAAAACAATAAAATAAACAAACATTAATCATCAGGGCGCCCAAATCCGTGTTGGGAAAAACTCCCTACCGCATACGCGACCACAGAGTAAATTTGCATCTAAAATTGAATTGATACTGATTGATTCCTAATTGTTTACAAAGAGAATATAATACTACGTTTAATTGTTTAGTCATGTCTGGCCACTTAAAATGTTTTTTTCTTTATTATTTCGTTTGACAAGTTGACTGACAGTAATTGAAGTATTAAAACCCAAAAAACATTATAAGTGGCCAGACATGTCCAAATACTTGTACTTTAATGAAAAAAAGTTATTTTATAGCATTATCTTGGGAAGAAAACTGTGCTATAATATAATTTTTTAATTTCATTATACACGGGTGTGCATAAAGTGGGTCATTAAAGTACTGATTTTGATTTCATAATAAGAACATTACGATATGAGAGTAGATAAAAGATTTAAACATACCGCTTGATTCACTTTTAAAGCCAGTGTTCCTCTTAATGTTTAATATGAAATTAAAAATATTTTAAACCACAGATTGACGGATTCTTTTTTAAGGTAAAGATTTTTTTTTGTAAAAGAGTAAAAACACTCAAACGTAGAAAACGTTTGAGTGTTTTTTTTTGGCATGTAGTAAAATATTTTGGCAAAACCAATCTATCATGTCACGTGAGATTGATTAAAACAAGTATTGTCATTGGTAATTGGTAACACTTTTTTTAACTTATACAGGTAATAAACTAGCTCCAGTTCTTTCTGTTAAATGATGTAATGTAACGTGACAAATATATAAACCTGGATTAAACTAACTACGTATAGGTGATAAGGGGAAATACGTTTATAATGTAGGTCACTTACATTCTCACATAAAAACGTCTGAGAAGTATTCCCATTTCGAAAATATTCCTCGTTGATATTGGTTTCCGAATCGAGTTAGTTTGGGAAAGGCGTTGAGGTAACTAATAAATAAGTTCCGATGTCAAAAGTTTGCGGTGGATCCTGAGTGGATCCTGGGATCTAACGTGAATCAGGCTTCACTTGCACGGTCCAGTGGATGGGCGATTGTTTGACGGGAGATTTACGATGGCAGTTGGAATTAATGTTGGTTAGGCCTGTCCTGTTTTTTTTATTACTCTGCGGAAATTGGGTTAATAATGTTAACGTATTTATTTTAGTATGTGTTATTTTATTGTAGTTATCTAATAGCTTTGAATGGTTTTCACTGATAAATTTGTTACACAAAAATATTTGTTTTTAGATAATGTGCTTGCCGCATTTGTAACTTGTAATTTAGGACTGTCTGTTATAAGGTTTTGTTCTTTGGGTCCTATACGCGTCCATGAAAAAGCTTGATACACTGACAAACAGCCAGACAGACCACGACGTAATCCTATATATATAAGTTTTTCCTTTGGCATGAAACACATGGGAGAAACAATACAGATTCTAATATACGAGAGATATACGACGATTGCATAGATACTTATGCATGTAATGAAAGTATTATAAAGTATGCAGCCATTTGTAATTTATATATTTCATCTGTGTGAAATTGCTTCACTGCTCCGCCCCCCGTTGACATGTCATAATGATTCATACCACTGTTATTATTAGAATTCCCCTTCTAGGCTCTACTTTATGTGATTTAATTAATTTGCTTTATCTTCATGGCATACCGAGAATTGTCACCTACGCTAGTTAAATATATATTTATGTAGGTATATATACCTTTATTATTTTCAAACAAACAAACTCTTCAGATTTATTATTAGTATACCTAGATATAATTTATAGTTTAGATTTACATACGAGTATACTATGGAGTTAATAATAACTAATACTACGTACAAATTATACAGAGCGATATAATTCAATATACACATCACAACATAAAAATTAAATCAATTATCTGTGGCGATATTGACAAACAAACAGACAGCTAGGCAACGAACCCATTTAACATGAAACAACAAAATGTAAAATAGAACAATGATTTTATACACGTTCAACCGTGGAAAATTTCGACTGGAATTTTCAGTCTGGTTTCGAAATAACAAAGTTGTGTGAGGATTCCGTCTCTTTACTATTTTTAAATGGTTTTGCCCGTCGGTTTTACTCGCGTTCCCAAGCTTTTTTCTGTTATATATTAGTAAGCACACAGAGTTAATAATATACTACGTATGTACAAGTTATGTTAAGGGTGTTTTGGTCAAGTAAACGTTGAACTTTATTAAATTGTCGGGATGGAAGCCAGCCGTTGGACACGGAGAGTGCCAGCGCCCCAGGCAGTGGCGGATTTGCAGTCTTAGCCACCCTAGCCTCGTGTAGTACCAGCCACCCCTTTAACAAATCGAGTGGGCGTCCTCTGAAATCTGCCGCCCCTAGGCCGCGGCCTATACGGCCTATTGACAAATCCAGGACTGGGCCCAGGGCCGACAACAAACCGCGTGGCAGACCGCCACAACGGTGCTGGTGGGTCGACCGGTGTGTTTTGTGGCGCCATCTATTAAAACTCTTTATTTATTTACACTTTACGAAGAAATAAATAAGGATTTTAGCATAAGTTAATAAATAGATCTAAAACAAGTATAGTGCAATAGAGTCATAGATGTTTAATTACAACACATTATTTAAAACGTGCCCAGCGGTGGGCGTCGCCGTTTGATTATCATACAAAAATGCTATCCAAATTTCTGACTTCCCTGGTAGAATATCCAAAAATGCTGCCATTTTGAAGCGTTGCGCTTACTCAGAAAGATTTTCATACAAGTAATACATACTATGTGGGAGATGAAACCTCTATGGTGAAGATACGTTACAAAACTTTACAGTGCTAGTAAGATATTTAAGTTAGATGAACTTATGTAGGCAAGTAAGTGCCGTTGAAGTTGTAAATGAAGACGCGATGTTTTAATCCGCTTGTTGAAACTAAAATCTACGTAAGGAATTTTATATGCAAAGTAGATTATATTTCTTGGATACGTCCTCGGGAATGTGTGAGTGTTCCTACTTTACGCAGTAACAAAGAAATAGGCTTAGAATATTAATAGTATTACTATTTCTTATGCATACTATTAATATTCTTAGCCTATTTCTTATAATAATACTTTTTATATAATTAATTCTTGCTCGCAACAGGGCCAAATGGAGACGCATTACAAAAGCCGCGAATCAAGATTCGAGACCTATCATAACCCCGACCGCTCTGTCAAGAGTGTCCGACTAGAAAGAAGACAATAGTATTCTTAACCCATATCTTACTTACTCCTCCTCCTCCTATTCTTTGTCTATTTCTTTCTTTATCACTCCTGCGTTGCCAACTGCGACCGAACATTTTACAATAAATTATTGCGAATATTATTATAAGGTTTTTTTCATCTAGCTTACGGGTCTTTAAACATATTTCAATTGAAATGGTGAAGCTCGTTCTAGATCAAAGCCATACAAGATTATCACCCGAGACATCCAAGAAGCGGATATTACGATCCGCGCGATTTCACTTCAATTTCGTGTTTTTATAATGAAAATCCACATTTTATCCGCACAAAGCCAAGTTTATAGTTCATTTGGTATGAATAGCTTTACTTGTTAGGTACCTACCTATACCTACTAACTATAAAGTCTTCATCCGCAGGTGATCATTTTTTTAGTTATTTTTTTTATTTTACTGAAGATAATTTCATTATTTGAAAAAAAAAGCAGTTTATATAATTCATTGTTAGTAATTGAACGCACGCCTTTCTATTAGTTATTTTGATAAATTATATCGAAACTATTTTGTTTATTAATTTGTCTTCTTCAAGTACTTAGACAAAGTTGTGATTTGTATGGTGGTACAACAGGGTACTTTATAGTGCCCGCTTAACTGGCTACCACCCTCAAGTTGGAAATCTGTTGCCAAGTGTTGCTACCGGTGTGTTCCGAAAACTACATTTGGGCAACGCAAATACTTATTGCGTGCTCACAACTTTTCGCTCGTCATTGATAACCATGGTGAGATTGTGGTCAAACAAAGACCTATAAATAGTAAAATATAGAAATAAAACTTTATATTCTATCAACAGTTAATCAGGCCGCTGCCAAACCAACTCCAGAATATTTATCAAAAATGTTTTAAACGTTAACAAAATTAATCACCTCTGGGAAAGTTTATTTATAAACTGTAATCCCCTGTTTGCTTCAAAGAAAATGTCGGTAGCCTCGATTAAACAGCACAAAGTAAACATTGTCTTAATCATTGTCAAGGGACCGGCACTCAAATTACTAATCGCCCATTTAAACATTAATCAAAAGGAAAACTTGATATCTTTCAGAAATTAGCGGCTCATATTATCAAAGTTTGAGTTGGGGATTTACATAATCTGCTGTCCTTATTCTGAAAGTGACACTTCTTCAGGTCTTTTGCTTGTGTTATTTTGAAGAATGTTATAGCGCTATAGCATTTTTGTTAAAGCATAGATGATATAAATAGAAGAATATAATTAGTCAAATATAATACTTTTTAAACTTGGTCGAAACGTCGAGGTTAGTCAAAAAATTATATTTTGATTATATTCTATGCGCGAACAGACCCGATATATTACTAGTAAAATATAGTTTCAGATTAAGTGAGAGGCATCTGCTAGATCATCCCAATCAATCTACTGCACGTATAACATTTACTGAAATCAGTTGTTATTTGACTTCGATAATATTATGTCTATGGTAAATAGGTATGTGTCCATTTAGATTAATTAGTCCTGACCAAATGGTAGTCTTTGGTTCAGTCTTTGAAGTATAATGAAGCAATAAATACTTTTAGAACACATAAAATATGTTAATTAGTAGGTATGATATTATGGTAATCCTACTTGAATAAAAAAATGATTTCCTTACGGGTAATGTTGAGAACATTGTTATATTTACCACTTAGAAACGAAATCGTTGAGACATCTCAAAATAAGGCTCCATAACTTTTAGCGACGCAATAAAGCGTGTCACAATTTTGCCAGTCGCTTTAATGTATGCTTAGATTGTTCGTTCAAGTCCAACAATTGTGAATACATTGGCTTAATTTTGTTTAAAATATGACAAATTTGTTATTTAATATCAGCTTTATAAACTGATATCTAATCCAACAAATTTATATGAATTTACTTGTCAATATCTATCAATTCTCACAAAACGCCTTACGATTCATGTGAATGCCATTCCAAATTGTTTTTTTCCCAAATCCAAAGAAAATTCGAATCTTTCTATCAATGGGAGTTTTATACCTATTACCAATTCGTTCCCTTTCTCACGTAATAAAAGGAAATATGTTCGATAAAGCTGACTCAAACGAGGATTGAGAATGGTCTTGTTCGATAAAAAACACCTTTTCTATATCCCACGCAATTTTTCTATATATTTTCACTCGTCTTCAATGGTGACAGTGATGATAACGGATGTAATTCAAGGGTAATCTTTCTCACGATATTCGTTCAATTTTCGATCACGTTTTGGTTGAATGAGTTGCAGGGTCAGTTTTCGGCGAGAAGAGATCAATACATAAATTCAACTTCCGAGCTAAGGTAATGAACATATCAGCCGAAAGACGTGCACTGCTGGACAAAGGCCCCCACTTTACCACTGTTTCCCACGACCCTCACAGTGATGAATTACGGATCGTAGTCACTTACTATGAACCTCATAAGAATGAAAGAAATTCTAATCTCATGAAATAATTCAGAACATGAAATTCGATTGGTGTTACTAGAAAAAATAGCCTCACGGCCTTTTCTGGCTAGCTCAGGAAGACTACAAAGCGAAGTACGTGTTGCGGCTTAAATCAAGAATCGGTAAGATTTACCAAATTTCAACAAGGAAGAATCGTTTTACTTTTCGAGATGCTAGACAAGCCAAATACCGATTGGAAGTTATATCGATTAGCGCTGAATCGCTTTAGCTTATGTGCTTACGACACCTCCCGGAACGTAGGAAATTGAATGCGTTCTTCTGCTAAATGTATGCTCTGCTGTTGTTCATTTTCAGCGCTTGATTTTTCTGTTACATTGATTCAACTTTTTAAATTTGAAGTTTCATGACAATATTTTGATATCTAGCTAGTTTATGGTTTGAAGAGTTTGTAGTTTTTAAATCAACAGGGTGACAAGCAAGCATATCAGGCAGGTGGTCCAAGTAATGGTAAGTGGCTACCAATACCTATGGACATTTTGCACTGTAAGGGATATTGACGATGTGTTGATGATTCAAACTACATTTTATTTCTGCGAGTTATAGGTCTCATGAAAAAGCGTAATACCTGTGGACTTGTCAGTACTACAATAAAAGTAGGTAACTAATCTAAAACAATCATCATCATCATCATGTCAGCCGAAAGACGTCCACTGCGGATCTCATCATTTCTGATTCGATCTCGCAGGGAAACTCCGAGGATAGCCCTTTCCATCGCTCTTTGGTTCTTTGTTTGACACAAAAAATGGTTTCTTTATTTTTGCAGATTTTACTATTTTAAAACGAGATATTACAAAAATGTGTTTTATATATTAAAAATCTGGTCATTTTCACTAAACGAGACTCAATTTATGAAGTAATACGAAGTCAGCTCCTCATAACGTCTATCACAAAGATAGTTCACTTACATGCAACCGATAGCAAGTCGGGAAGATTGGTCGATTGATAAGTTTCTCACTCGCTCGGAAATTTTTATTGAATCATCAAAATTGATAACTTGAGTCTTGTTGTTGATTGAATTTGTTATAATGTCACTTTCTTAGCAAATTTAAGTTTTGTCATTTTTTCGAAAATTAGGTTTTTGGTATTTGAAAAGCCACCGTTTGCAAAAACTCCCAGGAAAAAATCCCCTTAATATTTCAGTGACGTACATTTCATTTATAAATTATCTCATTTGTCACATTATATGTTGATTTTGATATTTACAAAGCTAAGCTTAGTTTGGGATCAGATAACCGTGTGTGAAAACAATGTCCCAGGATATTTATTTATTTATTTACTATTCTTTTCTAACAAAAGATCAGAAAAAAAGTCCGTTTGTTTGTTTTAACGTGAATCTAGTTGTCATCTTTTGGTCACTGCTATTTCCCCGTCTAGACTAGATGGTCAGCCTTTATAAAGTCTACAACACAATCCACCATGACCGAATGTTCCCGCAATGCCTGCAACAGAGCCAAATGGAGATGCATAGCGAAAGCCTCCACACAAAATTTGAGACCAACCATAACCACGATCTCTCTATCAAGAGTGTCCGCCACTCAAGATTTAGGACATATCAGAACCACGATCACTCTGTTCGACTAAATTTCCCCATCAATTAAGTAAATTCTCATGAAAAGCATAATGACGTGATTAAACTTGAATCAGTACTACTAACTTAAAATAAAAAAAATATGATTTTATTGTTCATTATAAAGTTATTTTCAGTTGTAAAAAAATATACATGGATTTTTTACGACTTGAAAATGAACTGTACAATTGTGTGGATTTCAAAATGTCTGGACGGAGGAGTACGGACGCGAGGGTGTTTTTTTAGCTACCTACTTGAGACTCCTTGATACACTTGCACGTATTCTAGTGTAGAATTTTAATACCTTTGCATATTGCATATTGATTTTTTCTCTTATTTGGTCCATCCAAATAACTTTCATTAACATGCGGTCTGAGATCTTTTTTACTAAGAGTGTCTCGCTTGTTCCCGTCAGAATAGAATAATATATTTTTTAATTTACACCTTAAACAAAAGGAGACATACAATAGTTTAGTAAGGGATGAATCTTAAATTAACTATTATGTTGCTGTAGCATATTAGGTGGTGTAAGCAACTTTGTCTATTCATAAAACTCCTCAGTTAACCGCCCGGTAGGGGTGGCCGGTATATCTTAAAGGATAGTAATATAAATGATCTCATACCGTTATAACATTCTCCATTCGCAGTTATATTAAAATATTTTTCTTGGATGTCTAGTTCCGGATGATATCTTTAAATATTTACATTTCGTTTGTGGGAAATGTGAACGAATTTTTCCCTCGAGTCACGTTTTCATTTGGTTTATTTTAATATTCGACGTTTGGTATGATTGCTGTACATTGTTTTTTTCTTAAATCATGATGAACATGGAAGCCGATGTTGAGGTGAATTGAACGCGCTAATCTCCGTAGTTACTGGTCCGATATGAAAAATTCTTTCACTAAGCTAAATTATCCCCGAAGGTTAAATGCTACTTTTTATGCCGGGAACGCGAGTGAAGTCGCGGGGAACAGCTAGTCATGAAATAAGTGAAATGATTAATATATTTTTTTTCTTCTTTCTGATTTGGTCTAATTTCGAACATAAATTCAATTTATATTTTACTAGTTTCTGTCCCACGGTGATACCTCCCCGAGAGATCTATGTAGGTATTCTATATGTTAATTCAGAACGTATAACATCTGTGTAATTTTCTTACTAATTTGTTCAGCCACTTACGCGTGATCGAGTCACAAACATATCAACATATTCACATTTAGGTATAAAAAAACTGTATGTACCTACAAAAAGTATAAAAATATACTATTGTAATATCTCATCAAAATATTCATAGTTCGAGCTAAATAAAAAGCGAAAAGCACCCATTTCAGCCCAATACCAACAGTAACTAGACGCTATAAAAATCCTTTTCCATTAAGGTTGAAAATCGTTTGGTATCGAGGCACTTTAACGATACAATATTGAGTTTCAGAGGAAGCGGTGACACCGACATCCATTAGCGACCACCCTCGGGATATTTTAGAAGCAATTTTACAGTTCTTTGGGGATATTTCAGATCTAGGTACATATTATATCCTTTACCTAATAAAGGATATCTAATCTAATACGCGTAATATCGCGTACTAGCGATTGATTAAACTATTATGGTGTGTAAATATTTTGATATTACATAATTAAATGAATATTATCGTGACACGAGAATTTTATATATAGATACATACGATTTTATAAAATTACATAAGTATATGAAATCACTAAGTCAGCTACACTCGAGTACAATGAATCCGGGTCACAAAAGGAAACCTATAAATCTTGGAAACTAAAAATGCTTGCTTAATTAAATAAATTGTGTTTAATAGACAATATAATACCCTTTAAATAACAGTTATAAAATGTATGAGTCACTCACAATTTATGAGACACACAGATACTATACATAAAGAAAAAAAACTCTCGCACAAAAATAGGAAACATGGAATTTTTTAACAACATTACGATTTTCTTGAATTTTAATACTTTGTATTACCTCCTCGTGCTTACCGCGTAAACGCAGTAATGGACTGCGTTTATGCGGTTTGGCATACTACCAAGTTCCTTATACGATTTTGGGGAATACCAGGAATGGGAGAACCATTTCTCTGTGAGAGCAATTTTGACCTCACGAAGCGTGATTAGGGAGGCGTTCGTTGTTTTACGCATCTCCTTAGCTCGTCCCAAGCATGCTCGATCGGGTTGATATCCGGCCTGCGTGGTGGCCACTTTATACGAGTATGGAGTTTAAGTGACCCGGATTCATTGCTCTCGAGTGTAGGTATATGGTACATAATTTACATTTTATATTTTCATGCTGCCAGACTGTATTGTCGTAGATGTCAAATAAAGCTCAAGATGAGAAGTCCAGCGAGATATTTCTTGAATTTGAATAAAATATACTGAGAATGCATTGTATGGTCCTTACGCTGTTGAGTGCACCCTTAGCGGCTACAGTGTTTTTAGAACAGTAAACAACCTGAACATATTTTTTATATTTCGTTAGTACGGCATGTGATTTAAGGTGCTTATAATTTGAGGCAGATATTTGACGCACGTACCTACATTTAGGCGACCGAAGTGTAGGACATCCTGCTGTGAAATAACGTCCTGGGGAAAATGGGAAACTAGAAGATTTGGCAAATGTTGGGTAAGGCCATGATAATGATGATTCTCATATTTCATAATACTCGGAAAGTTATTTCCAGCACCTAATAAGAATCAAATATTACACAAAATTAAAAGCTGTCACCTAATAAGGTATCAGGTTTTTTATTTTGATTATAGGTAATGGTTTTAATTAGTTATAAAATTTATGTTATAGGTATAATAAATATCAAGGACCTAATAAACGCCTAATTAACAATTCAAGAATGGTAAAAACAATAAAATTAAGATTAAACGTAAAACAGTTATAAATACTATATGTCCTTTGAATTACATTTTCCTATGATATGAGAATTAAGGATTCTTACATTATGACCTTACGTACTCAACAATTTTCGCACTGCCTCTAACATTGCATTACTATGTTAATTAGTACTGTGGCAAACATTTGACGTGGAAATATAGCAAGCGCAGGTATTCTCATGTTATATTATCCACGCCGGGCAAAGGTGACGGTGGAGCTGTGTTATATGGCGAGTCGTGTGTTTGCTCGGCTTTATGCCAGCCTGGTACTTCACTCTTCGTATATAGTGAAAACGTTCTGTAGTCTGTTTGTTCTGTAATGTTACTGTTAGTTATTTCGAGTTAATTTATTCAGCTTTGGCTGGGGTAGTTTAATAGTTGATGTGTGTTAGAATTCTGTTTGTTTGTACATTTTATCTATGAGTGTCCCACTTTATTAATAGGTACATGACACACAGTTTAATTAAACCATTGAGTCTAATTAGGAGCATGATATTTTGCACAGATATCTCGTACTAGCTTCCGCCCCGCGTTTTCACCCGCGTTCTCGATGTATTTTATATTTTCCCGGGATAAAATGTAGCCTATTTGTTATTTGTTATATGGTCTATGTGCCAAGTTTCATCCAAATCCGTTTAGTAGTTTTTACGTGAAAGAGTAACAAACATCAATACTCACAAACTTTCACATTTATAATATTCGTAGGATAACGTTGGTGAGCACTTAGAAAAGATTTTTGAAAATCTCCTAAGGAGATTAAACCGGGTAATGGCTAGGAGCCACTGGATACTAGACAAACTTGCCCACGGTATGTGATGATTTGGCCAAAAGTAACTATAACTTGATAAGCAGACAAAACTTGGAAGACAACAAGAGCGGTTGCGATAGGTTTTTGGCAAGATTGACAACTTGAGGGTTGTAGCCTGCCAGGCGGGTACTACAAATCTATGATGTTATGGTTTCCTCACGTTGTTTCTCAGGCTGTGGGATTTGAACACTCGCACATTATCAGGTCATTCAAAGTCACTACCACTGAGCTATCTTCGCATAAAATAAATATTGACAAATAAGTACTATAATATTTTTTTATGAAGGTATTGCAATAAATCCTTCACGTCAGGTATACGTCGTAAATGGACGTAATAAAATATCAATTTATGATAAGTAAAATTACTTTATGGTACCATTTATGATATTTGTTGTTGTTCGACTAACTTAACTGTCGCGTTTATCTTGGGTACAATGCCGGGTAAGAGAAAATACTCTTTTGTACTTTATTCGTGAAATTGATTGAATAGTAAAATTGTCTCACCATCTTCAAGTACATACCAAATTATAGTCGTAAAAAGTTGTGGTTTTGTTTGCTCATAATTTATTTTGACATTCTGGTCGGATTCCACATATTGTTTTATTAGTAGAGTACAGTCAAGAACTATATATTATAGACAATTCACAAGAATCAAAAAGTCGTACCCATATGAAAAGTCGTCAAAGGTGCGTATATTTTGGAGTGTGCGATATGGATTTTTTTTGATTGGACCAAAATAAATATAAAGCTAGTTTGTTTGTGCATTCTAGATACCTACCACGTGTACCTATCTAAGAGTTACCTGAATCCAAACTGGAAGTAGGATCTTCGGTCGTCAGTTCATCGTGTAAAAAGTGAACATGTTACTGGATTTTACGAATTCGCTCTCATATTTACAAACGTTGCAAGTGTCCAGCTTTATCCTCGCTTGCAATATTTTATAACCCTACCAAGCGACGTTTGGTTAAAATATTAATACGGGCAATATTACGGGGCATTGTGTCATAAAGGGATGTTTTGGCCGTTTTAACCCCATCGGTTGTAACGTAAGGGTTGTTTTTATCTTTTTATGTAATTTGAGTAACCCATGGCTAATTCGACGTTATTATTATGTGGGACTACTTAGCTTATTGAATATGATATTCCAAAGTATGATCTATCTATGTCCCTCGTTTCATCCAAATCAGTTTTGTAGATTTTGTGTGAAGTACTTTGTCTCTCTCAATGTGAATAACATTCATACAAACATTCACATTTTTATAATATTAGTAGGATAGGATATCACGTTTCATTTATAATTAGTAATTTAAAGGTCCCAAGTTCATCCTTTACAATATTTAAACACATTCATTCTATGTTCTATACTAAAATTTAAAGGGTAGGTACATAATAAATCTTGGTAAAACCCTTTGAACTATGAATTAAAGCATTATGTATGTTAGGGTATGGAGTAGCCCTTTCTAATAACTATGATTACATTGTGATTACATTAATAACAAACTGTGGATTTATTCCATGTCAAAATAGTATAAACAAAGTCGCTTCCCGCTGTCTGTCTGTCCCTATGTATACTTAGATCTTTAAAAGTACACAAAGGATTTGGATGTAGTTTTTTTAAATAAATAAAGTGATTCAAGAGAAAGGTTTATATGTATAATACATATATATTATAGTACAGAAAAGCCGAGAAATTCAAAGAACACCCGTGCGAAGCTGGGGCGGGTTGCCCCAGTTTTAATTAAGATTCGTGTTAAGTAGACGAGAAAGTATATTTTGTTATTTTGTACTTCCACAAATTATTGGTAAAGGAAAGTCATTTAAATATAAAAAGGCAATAAAAAAGGTACATTAGACAATATTAAAATGTATTAGAGAAAAGAATTGTAAGAGCAAAAATGTCAAGAATCTTGAGTAGCCAAGATGTTTGACAGTGAAGCGATCCCGAATTTATTTCTGGACTCGAAGGTAGCTTCATTTTGAGATCACTCAACTGTAAAAAGGTAGGGGCCTAGTTAATGGGATGTCTCACTTACGGATATTTTTTTCGTATACTTTTTTTAAAACAACTTATAATGGCATAAAAAAAAGACAACATTGGAGCTGTTGTGAAATTTTTCCGAATTTATGCGTGACACTCCGCAGGTTGTGCGTTCGATTTTCAACTTGGACAAACATTTGTATCAATGAATATGCATAATAATAAAAAATAAGTAAAAACATCGATTTCCTGCACATTAGTCAATCGCCAAGGTACAAATATATTTAGTTAAATTTATATTTTTTTAAAACACATTAAATACAATAACTTCCCACTTTGTTAATTGTTAAGTTTAATTATATTTAGTAAACACAATAGATTTTCATGTCCATATAATAATTTAATTCGGATATCCGACACATTTGTGATGAAAACGGCCAAACTATAAAAAGAACCGACAAAATGTCGTATTTTCCTTTAAATCGTGGAAACTCCCCCTATCGTTATTGGAAATTTTGACAGTTTCTGTAACCGCCTCGAAGAGGGTTTATTGGAAAAAATAAAGAGTGTTTTGAACCCCTCCATACGTTCAGAAAACAATTTCTGTAAGGCTTTGTTGTGAACTTGATTGGTGCCTTCTTGTACGTAATGGACATAATAGAAATTCGAGTTTTCCGAGTATTTGTGCGTGTTTGTAAGTCTTTGAAATGGAATGTGTGCGAAGTAAATACTTTCCTTAAATGAGAAGGTTGTAACTGAAATATTTAGGTAAGACTGATAAAAATCTAAGAACTTTTGTAAGTCAGGTTTTAAAATAATATATTGCACATTATTTTTACGGCTTTATAATGCAGAGTATTTAAGTATAGGTATAATAATTTATGTTTTCTATTTACTATGTATTGTAATAATTATAATTATTTCTTTATATAACTCTTTGTTTGTAAAATGTTATAATGTTGTTGTTTGCTATTCCAAATAAATAAAATAAAGATATTTATAATATAACTTTTTTCTAAGAAATAAAAAGTAAATGCTAAGTAAACTCGTGAATAAAACGGGCAAGTATTCCTAAAAAGCTAGCACCTGGTCTATTTCTCACGGTAAACTCCTTCAGGACTACATTTGTTCTCATTCGCGAGAAGGTTGTAAAGGAGCCATTACATTAAAGCCTCTAGTCCCCAATTCGGCACTCGGCCTGAATAGATGGCTCTGGTGATAATTTTGGGGACCAACAGTTCTACCTAAATTCTTACGGAGCTTCACTTTGCTTCGTGTTTCGGAATTAGTGTAGAGTTGGCAAAATAAGGTTTTTAATAAAAAAATAACATTTATTTATTAATGAAAATGCATAATATAACACATACAGTGAACTAATTAATGAGTACAACTATTGGGCTTCGATCGAGCAAGTTCAATGTATAAAAAAAAATTGTACAATTTCATTTTATCATTTATTATTTTAGAAAATTATCTTTGCGTTGATCCAATAATTATAATGGGACATGAAGCATTGCCTTGCAGATTACCTTAATTATTACAGTAAGTTATCAACTAATTATTAATTCTCTTTTGCTGTCGCTACAGGGAAGATGTCAGGCTACATTATTCAGGTGCTAGTGGCCATTCCTTATATAAGGCTGGTTGGGCTGCTTTTATAGTTGCGGCTTGTGCATATTTTACTCGGTACGGTCATCAATTTACAGCGGCTGAAACGCGCGTGCTAAAAGCTCAAAGTATGAGCGATGCTTAGATAATGTAAGTTGAAACCGTGGTTACGAAAAAAAATTATAATAATAAACGCCTGGGACATTCTTTGGCTATATTCCAAACTAAGCAGAGCTTGTACTATTATCAGATGACTTTTATATATTTTTTTGTAATGTACTTATTTGTATATAGGGTGATTTTGGTTGGGTATACTCGTAGTAGGCCGGTAGGGCATTGAAGTACAACTTGTATGGTTCCATACAAGTATTTTTTTTTAAATTAGTTTAGTATCGCTGACAATACGTACGTAAGCTTTATTGAGTACCGTCGTACTGTGAAACGGTACGACTATATACATAATCTGTGGTACGACGCTGTGCTGTACACGGTACGCCTTTCCGGGTCACGGCGGATACTGTCGGCAGTTGATGATTCGCTGTCGCTAAATTCGTACGTGTTAGTGCAAAAAATGATGGCTGATAATATCGATGTTGATTTGTTAATTTCATTAATAGAGGCACGTCCCTTTCTCTGGAACAAGATAATAGATTGTCTTGTCCCAGAGGAGCACGGCGCCGCGTCGTTTTATGGCGCTGTAGCACGTAGCACGGCACGTTGTCGTGCCGCGATGTGTCCGAGCCCTTACGCTAAACTTCTAATTGTAATAACTAGAGAGGTACGTAATGTTCTTTAATTAAATTTCTTATTTTTTTTAATTAGTATTCTGGAAATGCTGCCAGTCTCCCGGGAACTGCTGACGATGACAACAACGCCTGCCTCATGAATTTTTTATTTTTTTGTTGGTAGGTAGGTAAATATTTTTTGTATATTAACCTACATTACAGAGTTTTATGCATTATTTTGATTTTAGAATAACCTCCCTCTAAATCCTTTTTTATAATAGGTACCACACCACTTGAGGTGAATAGGCCCTCAAAGTAAGTTTAATATTGAATCTTTTTCAATTTATTCTCATCTTAATTAAACCTCTTCCAATAAACTCCAATCAATGAATGAAAGTTATCAAGAACGCAATTTATTCAGCCAGAAGGATTAATGTTCACTCAAAATATAATTAATTCTGCCGAGCCGATTAATTGATGGACAGTCGAAGTTTTTGTTTATTTTCATTGTTAGGTGTTTGATATTATTTCATTATAGTTCATGTTTTCATTAAAATCTTTGAGTATGGTTTTATTTCCATACATAATATATGTTATTTATGGAAATAATTAAAAATAATATTTTAGTTTAAAAGCGAAGTTATTAAACTATTTATTATCAATTTTAGATCAGAAACCTCACACGAAAAATCCAGAAAACCTCGTTAATGACGTGGATTCATTTAGAGTAGTAAATGTAAAGTATTTTTTTAAAATATTGATTTAATGTTTTGGCTGCTACCTTCGATCAATCATTGCAACCTACCATGTTGAGAGAGTGAAAATGCTGTAATTTTTTCATCAAGTTCAATGAATAATAATAAATATTCCCAGTCCACATATTTAATAACTATACTAGACTAATTAAATTTAATACTTACCTACATCAGACATAAATATTCTCAGTCTTATTCCGCGAAAAGTCAAAAAAGTAATTTCTGAATTCGTCAGACGGCAAAAGTTCCCTGAAAGCCGAATATAATGATACAAACAAACAGGGACGTTTATTTGTAGATAATTGTGCTCATACGTTATTCATATTGTTTACGGATTATCCCAGTTTGGAGCAATTTCTGTGAGTATATGAGAAGAGAAACTCACTGAAATGTGAGCATTAAAGGTACAAATGTGAACTTAATACTTTAGAAAATACCCTGGGAATTTTGTTAGAGAAGCGATCAAGTATAAATAATACGTTTCTCTATTTCATATATATATTTTACCTTTTAATGTTCGTATATAAGTTGCCTGTTTCATTTGAAACCCATTTTTTAACTTGTATTGTCTTTGTAAGTTCGGTAATAATGCAATATTATGGTACCATCGAGCTGATCTGATGATGGAGCTGGTATGTAGGGACTAAAACTCCCAGATTCCGAATTTTGGCTAATTAGTTTTCAGTACCATGTCTGTTAAAAACAGTCTGGTTTCTACAGTAACTAGCTTAGTTAGGACCAGCTCGCTAGCTGGGTATCGAGTAGACGATAGAACTTCTGTCAAAAATTACACGCAGACGCTACGATGACGATACGTAAGGTTTACGCAAGTGATTCGTGCTCAGGGCACAGATTTGTGTGAAGAATGTCCCAGCATATTTATTTATTTATTCAGGCTGCATTTAATATTCAACTAGGCAGTATCAATATCCCTGGTATGCTCCACTGGGATTCAGATAGTGGAGATTGAAAAGCAAAACTAGGAAGCGTTCGCAACAAAAGTAAACGTCATGATAGAGATTTATTTTTAATAATTATGTAGGTACTTATTGTGTTTGATCACAATCTTCTCATGGTAAGCTATGATGTGCTCAAAGGTGGTAAGCCCGTATGTTTTAGACTATAAATGTATTTATGTTTAAAGAACTTTATTCCCATAAGAACTTACATTAGTAAAAGGTAACCTTGAAATCAGTACTGAGAATTACATTAGATTTTAATACAATAGTGTTTTTTTTTATCTGAGGTTTGGAAACAAAACTTAAATGCTAATTATAATGAATTAACCTGCATTCGGGATCTTATGATTTCTGGGGATCATATAGTATGGATAAAAATGTATGGTATTCTAGGGTGGTAACAAGCCACACACATAGCTATCTCTGTGGTATAACAGATATTTGCGAGGTGATGAGTAGCTTATTGGGTATAATCTATGTACTCAATTTCATACAAATCTATTCAGCCGTTACGGAGCTGAGTGTCAAACACACAAACTTTCGCATTTAATTAGGATAGTGGGATTCTTTTAATATGTAACCACTTAGTTTCAGTATCAAACGAAATCAAGTGCATTATTAGGGAGATACTATCTACTAGTAGACTGAGAAATGTTCGCGTGTATATACCCTGTAAATCATGGCGAGGCAATTTAAGCGTTCCTACCGAGCCTCACCTAATTTATTCCCGACAGAAAAAAAACAAGAAAATGGGACTTTTTTATCTTTCATCCAATGGCATTTATTTATGTTGATGTTCTTGTAATGTTTGTCATTTTGTTTTGCTGATTGCTCTTCTCTAAGTACGTACTTCTTGGTGTAATATTGCTTCTGTTTTTCCACCTTTAATAAAGCTGTATAATTATAAATAACAAAACTATTTTTCGATTAAAACTTTGCTGACCCATAGAATATGTTGGTATCACTAAAAGGATTTCGTCTGCGTAGAAAAAACAAGGCGCGTTTTCATATAAAATTCGTGAAACAAAACAAATATAAATGTCTAAACTACCAAAAAAATTACAACAATTTATTTGTTTAACAGAAGAGTGATATTCAATGTCAATTGAATTGCAAAAGGGTATGTTTTTGTGTGAAACAGTCTTTAATAATGAAAGTACGGGTGAGAGAACAATACCAACGTAGAATGCAAGACTCCAGCGCGAAACTAGGTGCTGAATAATGAACGTAGAGCCCCTACTTTCATATACTATGAAAATAGGAACGCGTAAAGTTTGCAAAGTTATACCAAAATAGTTTTAAAATGTTTTTTCCTTGCTATAATTTCTACAAATAATAGTAATATGATAGTGATATATAGTTATAGTGGACTATAAAAGTATTAAGTATTATATAAAAACAAAGAAAAGAAAACCATTTCTTTTTGTAAAAAAATCACAAATAAAAACACATTTTCCAACCGTACTTACAAACGGTACATGTACATGTAGGTACTAACTGTATAAATGTGGTTGTTGTTACACGAACTGGCCAATTTTCAATTTTACACGACGCGCCCGCAAAATTGAATATTTTATTATTCGCTCTGAATATAATTTTTGTAACTTCTATAGATTCTTATGAATTTGGTATAAACTGACTATAAATATATATATACATTACAATCATAATACATTTTATGTAGGCATAGTTTTAAATGTGAAGTGAAGCCCACATTGATGATCTTTAGCTGTCTAGCTTTAACCGCTCCCAGCCATCTATTAATATTGCTTTTAAAAACAGATGATTATATACCTTATAAAAAAACATAAGCCTCATTTCGGCTAATGTCGCGAGATGAGTATTGTGTCATTTTATGAAGAGCCAAAATGGATCTTACGTATTGAACCGAAGACACATTATAGGCACATACAAAACTTAGCTGGCACACACATTGATCATGCTCTAAAATAAAACAGAATAACATGAATACCTGGGAAACGCGAGTAAACCGTGGGACAGATGCAAGTTTAGTAATAAACGTGACGATAGAGCAAGCTCCTATATGTATTTGCTTTCAGCCCTAAATTTTAGGGTCTGTTCTTGTCTTTTAAGTATACAACCTAAAATGTCTACCCTAAATTCCGTGAGAGTTTTAAAAAGTGGGCAACCTCACCCGTCCGGCTTATTTGCAGCAAAATATTTAACACTTACAAAGGTACAAGGTCATTGTTGTTTTGAGTCACGGTTTCAAACAAAATTTTACTTTGTTTATTTTGTCTGTGATAATAGAAATAAATATAATGACATTGAAGCGTTGCAGAGGTAGAAATTACTTGATTATGAATATTATCATTATTAGCAGCCTGTGTAACGTTTTTATAAAGTTGTATTATCTATCGTCTTATTTTATTATTTGTACACACGGCCACAGATCAAGCTACACACTGCGGCACCTTATGCGGTTGTAATAGGCGCTATTTTGCAACAAAAATGTGTAGCTTGATCTGTGGCCGTGTGTACATTTTTATTTTTTATAAATAAATCGTGCCAGAGTTTATTTTAATGATATAGTAAAAAAGCGTTTTTGTTGACATAAATACAAAAAATACAATTCATGAATAATTATTTTATAAATTGCATTACCATTATATTACATTATTATATTACCATTTTAATTAAATTTCAAGTTCCTTAATTTATTTACTCTACCAACATATGTACCTATCTATTATAATTTACAATTGTAAATACTTGTAATATTGGCCATAATAATATTATATTTGCTTTATATGAAACCGCTCCAGCTACGTATTACCTTAAATACAGCAATTTGTATTCTGGCTGCCTACCAGGAGACACTCAACGCGGGATATTAAGTTTTTGGGGTGACCTCCATAGTGATCCTATTCATGCCAACGGACAACCCTTTGCTAATATAAATTATCTTTAATGATCGCCTTCTCATCGTTGGAATCATTATGTTTGGATAATTAAATGGCGTTTCCACTAATGTCTTGCATACAAATTGTTTTTTACGTACCTAATAAAACTCAATTATGAGTTCAGTTACAATATTGGAGCCTTACATTAAAAAATACTGTATTTTTACGCATTTTATTAGGTTGGTAATACATTGGCAATTCCACTGGGGGAACGCCTGTCTTAAAAAAAAAACACACACATCACATTTCACCTATAAATTATGCCATCTGCACAAAGCAAATTATAAGTACCTATCATAAGCATTCATCACGACCATAAATTATGTAACATCATTTTACGTGGCATTTCCGTCAGTATTCTGTAATACGTTGCTGCCTTCCGACACAGTTTTTCTTTTAATTTAGATCATTCTGTTTAAATAAGTTTGATCTGTTGTTGTATAACAGTCTTAAAAAGCTAAAACTAGCAGATTTACTTAAAAAATGTACATAAAGTTTTTTATTTCCAATCTTTCACTTCAATCCTACTAACTTAAGATTCATAAGCCACGTAATATTACAATTTACAACCATACAAAAACTTTTCATCCCCTGCGCCCTTATGCGTGTTCACTTAACAATAGCCCTTGCTCCTTAGTGGAAACTTATGGACTGACGACAGGGGTTTGTGGACATGAAAGATAGGGTAATGATACCATTCTTGGGTCGCAGTGTGAATGGAATTTATTTGTAACTTTTTTTGGAGGTTATAGTTATATTATAGACATAGTTCTGCAGGTTATTCCAATTATTATTCGAATGTGAAATAAATAAATATGAAAATTTATCAAAAAAAGATGTCTATATTTTGTTAATAAGTTATTTGTGCTTAGAAATGTTTATTTTCATTTCAGGCGCAGCAACCTCCACTTCACGGCCCGAACTGCAACGATTTTCTGTAGATCTATGGATGTATTTTATTGACATGTTTAATGACTGACAGGCTGGCTCTTATCTGGGACTAGATTAGACTTGATGTTAATGTAGTATGCTGCTAGCCTTTTGAATACATTGCGTACGTACCTACCTAATTCTATTACATAATCTGTATCTACTCACAGTAATTTCGATGTTTATATGAGGAGAGTAGATAATTTAATTAATTATGTCTTTTAAATATGATTTGGGCAGGGTAGGTATAGTAAATACGCAATGTACCTGTCATAAAAACATGCTAAAGCATATGATAAATAAAAACAAAAATAAAACCATGTTGTGATAAATCATTCACGATTTATTTCAGAAAATCATTTTACAATTTATTCCAGGAAATTATTTCATGAATATGAAATGAAATTTAAAATATCCAACCTCGTGCGAAGAGGAATCAAGGATTATTTCCATCGGTTGGCCTTTTTTGTACGGTGATGTTTTTGGAGGGAAATATTAATAATAATAATAATAATGTATTTTTTTATAGATTATATTTAAAAATGTAATTTATAAGATATATATTTAATAAATGAGATAATAATAATAAAAAAGATTTATTTCTCTTCACAAAAGTAAATATAAAAGAGCTTACGTACCATGCGAACCAGTTTTGTGAGAGACTGGTGCCTATTGTAGGTTTTGAAAAAAACCTGTAGTACAGGTCACCAGGACCCCACTCCACGGATTGTTAATACAACTGCAATCTTACATTAACAAGAATTGAGATGAAAAATATCATTATAATTACAAAAGTAGTAGTACTGTGAGTGGATGTATGCGTATGTGTGTGCATGAGTATGAGAGTGTGTACTGTAGTTGCTAGTATGAATGTGTAGTGTAAGTTTGCAAGCGCTGTGTGTTATTATATTTAATTTCATGTTTTCAAATATATATATTTTTTTGTTATTGTTTTTTCTTATTAAAATATGTTATACAAGTACAATTAAACTCTAATATATATAACTTAACTATTTACAATAAAACTAAAATTAAATGTAATGATTTATAACAAATATTTACAGAAGTTAAATAATTTACAATATAAATATTATAAGAAAGGAAATCTCTGTTTACCTGGTATGCAATTATTCAGCTAATTATAGCATTCATATTTCGTCACGTCGACGGTAGGTTAGATACCGATATATGATAAAATTATAATTCTATTCAGGAAATAAATTAAAATGTTGGATGTAACCTAAGGAATCAATTTGTTTTTGGCCTGGCCTTTCTCATATAAATTCCAGTCCCGAATACCTACTTATATTCATTGTTCAAAGAAAAATGTAATATCACTACAGAAATTCTGTGTAAATACGTTTTCTTTTCACGTTAATTTGTTCTACTCTATACTTATGTTTACTCATTACGTTTTGTTTTATTTGAGTAATAAATACAAGCTGTGTATCTTGAGACGGTATTTTTCTGAAAAACTTGGGTATCATTTTTTTTATGGCTAATAGCTGGTACATTTAAGAGGCTAGTGGGTCTCGGTTCTCGTGAACACTCATTATTGCTCCAGATATAGATATTATTTTCTAACTAGTTTCTGCCTAATTTTCCTAGATAAAAGATAAAGAGATAAATCCTATATGATATAAATATTCTGGGTTCCAAATTTATTTGAATTCTGTATAGGCGTTTGGAATTGATCGAGTCACAAAACTTTCAAGTGAGATTTATATAAGACGTGATATTTAGTGAGATGATAGCTCAATATGGCTAAACCTAACACAAACTACGATAGGGTGTTACTGTAAAACTAATGTAAAAAAAACAACATTTAAAATTTCAGTATTTAATTTATACCGGGCTTTAAGCGGCCAAATATTCCTTGGAATATTGTCATAAAATTACCATGGGATGGTAACCACGAGATTTAATCCGCTATGCTTACATATTACGATGCAAAAAGCTAACGAGAAAGCTAAACCTCGTAAAGCGCGAGATGAAACCGACAGGATGTAAATGAAAATGAAAAAGGGCAATGAATTTATGCCGAAACAGGATGTGGTAAAGATGATACGATGCGCAATAACGTAAACTCACGGTTGAAGCGGAATTATCTTAAATTGCGAATTTTTTCCTTGCTATAATTTCTACAAATAATAGTAATATGATAGTGATATATAGTTATAGTGGACTATAAAAGTATTAAGTATTATATAAAAACAAAGAAAAGAAAACCATTTCTTTTTGTAAAAAAATCACAAATAAAAACACATTTTCCAACCGTACTTACAAACGGTACATGTACATGTAGGTACTAACTGTATAGAAATGTGGTTGTTGTTACACGAACTGGCCAATTTTCAATTTTACACGACGCGCCCGCAAAATTGAATATTTTATTCGCTCTGAATATAATTTTTGTAACTTCTATAGATTCTTATGAATTTGGTATAAACTGACTATAAATATATATATACATTACAATCATAATACATTTTATGTAGGCATAGTTTTAAATGTGAAGTGAAGCCCACATTGATGATCTTTAGCTGTCTAGCTTTAACCGTTCCCAGCCATCTATTAATATTGCTTTTAAAAACAGATGATTACAAGTATACCTTATAAAAAAACATAAGCCTCATTTCGGCTAATGTCGCGAGATGAGTATTGTGTCATTTTATGAAGAGCCAAAATGGATCTTACGTATTGAACCGAAGACACATTATAGGCACATACAAAACTTAGCTGGCACACACATTGATCATGCTCTAAAATAAAACAGAATAACATGAATACCTGGGAAACGCGAGTAAACCGTGGGACAGATGCAAGTTTAGTAATAAACGTGACGATAGAGCAAGCTCCTATATGTATTTGCTTTCAGCCCTAAATTTTAGGGTCTGTTCTTGTCTTTTAAGTATACAACCTAAAATGTCTACCCTAAATTCCGTGAGAGTTTTAAAAAGTGGGCAACCTCACCCGTCCGGCTTATTTGCAGCAAAATATTTAACACTTACAAAGGTACAAGGTCATTGTTGTTTTGAGTCACGGTTTCAAACAAAATTTTACTTTGTTTATTTTGTCGGTGATAATAGAAATAAATATAATGACATTGAAGCGTTGCAGAGGTAGAAATTACTTGATTATGAATATTATCATTATTAGCAGCCTGTGTAACGTTTTTATAAAGTTGTATTATCTATCGTCTTATTTTATTATTTGTACACACGGCCACAGATCAAGCTACACACTGCGGCACCTTATGCGGTTGTAATAGGCGCTATTTTGCAACAAAAATGTGTATGTGTAATGTGTTGATCTGTGGCCGTGTGTACATTTTTATTTTTTATAAATAAATCGTGCCAGAGTTTATTTTAATGATATAGTAAAAAAGCGTTTTTGTTGAGATAAATACAAAAAATACAATTCATAATTATTTTATAAATTGCATTACCATTATATTACATTATTATATTACCATTTTAATTAAATTTCAAGTTCCTCAATTTATTTACTCTACAAACATATGTACCTACCTATTATAATTTGCAATTGTAAATACTTGTAATATTGGCCATAATAATATTATATTTGCTTTATATGAAACCGCTCCAGCTACGTATTACCTTAAATACAGCAATTTGTATTCTGGCTGCCTACCAGGAGACACTCAACGCGGGATATTAAGTTTTTGGGGTGACCTCCATAGTGATCCTATTCATGCCAACGGACAACCCTTTGCTAATATAAATTATCTTTAATGATCGCCTTCTCATCGTTGGAATCATTATGTTTGGATAATTAAATGGCGTTTCCACTAATGTCTTGCATACAAATTGTTTTTTACGTACCTAATAAAATTCAATTATGAGTTCAGTTACAATATTGGAGCCTTACATTAAAAAATACTGTATTTTTACGCATTTTATTAGGTTGGTAATACATTGGCAATTCCACTGGGGGAACGCCTGTCTTAAAAAAAAAACACACACATCACATTTCACCTATAAATTATGCCATCTGCACAAAGCAAATTATAAGTACCTATCATAAGCATTCATCACGACCATAAATTATGTAACATCATTTTACGTGGCATTTCCGTCAGTATTCTGTAATACGTTGCTGCCTTCCGACACAGTTTTTCTTTTAATTTAGATCATTCTGTTTAAATAAGTTTGATCTGTTGTTGTATAACAGTCTTAAAAAGCTAAAACTAGCAGATTTACTTAAAAAATGTACATAAAGTTTTTTATTTCCAATCTTTCACTTCAATCCTACTAACTTAAGATTCATAAGCCACGTAATATTACAATTTACAACCATACAAAAACTTTTCATCCCCTGCGCCCTTATGCGTGTTCACTTAACAATAGCCCTTGCTCCTTAGTGGAAACTTATGGACTGACGACAGGGGTTTGTGGACATGAAAGATAGGGTAATGATACCATTCTTGGGTCGCAGTGTGAATGGAATTTATTTGTAACTTTTTTTGGAGGTTATAGTTATATTATAGACATAGTTCTGCAGGTTATTCCAATTATTATTCGAATGTGAAATAAATAAATATGAAAATTTATCAAAAAAAGATGTCTATATTTTGTTAATAAGTTATTTGTGCTTAGAAATGTTTATTTTTATTTCAGGCGCAGCAACCTCCACTTCACGGCCCGAACTGCAACGATTTTCTGTAGATCTATGGATGTATTTTATTGACATGTTTAATGACTGACAGGCTGGCTCTTATCTGGGACTAGATTAGACTTGATGTTAATGTAGTATGCTGCTAGCCTTTTGAATACATTGCGTACGTACCTACCTAATTCTATTACATAATCTGTATCTACTCACAGTAATTTCGATGTTTATATGAGGAGAGTAGATAATTTAATTAATTATGTCTTTTAAATATGATTTGGGCAGGGTAGGTATAGTAAATACGCAATGTACCTGTCATAAAAACATGCTAAAGCATATGATAAATAAAAACAAAAATAAAACCATGTTGTGATAAATCATTCACGATTTATTTCAGAAAATCATTTTACAATTTATTCCAGGAAATTATTTCATGAATATGAAATGAAATTTAAAATATCCAACCTCGTGCGAAGAGGAATCAAGGATTATTTCCATCGGTTGGCCTTTTTTGTACGGTGATGTTTTTGGAGGGAAATATTAATAATAATAATAATAATGTATTTTTTTATAGATTATATTTAAAAATGTAATTTATAAGATATATATTTAATAAATGAGATAATAATAATAAAAAAGATTTATTTCTCTTCACAAAAGTAAATATAAAAGAGCTTACGTACCATGCGAACCAGTTTTGTGAGAGACTGGTGCCTATTGTAGGTTTTGAAAAAAACCTGTAGTACAGGTCACCAGGACCCCACTCCACGGATTGTTAATACAACTGCAATCTTACATTAACAAGAATTGAGATGAAAAATATCATTATAATTACAAAAGTAGTAGTACTGTGAGTGGATGTATGCGTATGTGTGTGCATGAGTATGAGAGTGTGTACTGTAGTTGCTAGTATGAATGTGTAGTGTAAGTTTGCAAGCGCTGTGTGTTATTATATTTAATTTCATGTTTTCAAATATATATATTTTTTTGTTATTGTTTTTTCTTATTAAAATATGTTATACAAGTACAATTAAACTCTAATATATATAACTTAACTATTTACAATAAAACTAAAATTAAATGTAATGATTTATAACAAATATTTACAGAAGTTAAATAATTTACAATATAAATATTATAAGAAAGGAAATCTCTGTTTACCTGGTATGCAATTATTCAGCTAATTATAGCATTCATATTTCGTCACGTCGACGGTAGGTTAGATACCGATATATGATAAAATTATAATTCTATTCAGGAAATAAATTAAAATGTTGGATGTAACCTAAGGAATCAATTTGTTTTTGGCCTGGCCTTTCTCATATAAATTCCAGTCCCGAATACCTACTTATATTCATTGTTCAAAGAAAAATGTAATATCACTACAGAAATTCTGTGTAAATACGTTTTCTTTTCACGTTAATTTGTTCTACTCTATACTTATGTTTACTCATTACGTTTTGTTTTATTTGAGTAATAAATACAAGCTGTGTATCTTGAGACGGTATTTTTCTGAAAAACTTGGGTTTAATTTTTTTATGGCTAATAGCTGGTACATTTAAGAGGCTAGTGGGTCTCGGTTCTCGTGAACACTCATTATTGCTCCAGATATAGATATTATTTTCTAACTAGTTTCCGTTTCTGTCTAATTTTCCTAGATAAAAGATAAAGAGATAAATCCTATATGATATAAATATTCTGGGTTCCAAATTTATTTGAATTCTGTATAGGCGTTTGGAATTGATCGAGTCACAAAACTTTCAAGTGAGATTTATATAAGACGTGATATTTAGTGAGATGATAGCTCAATATGGCTAAACCTAACACAAACTACGATAGGGTGTTACTGTAAAACTAATGTAAAAAAAACAACATTTAAAATTTCAGTATTTAATTTATACCGGGCTTTAAGCGGCCAAATATTCCTTGGAATATTGTCATAAAATTACCATGGGATGGTAACCACGAGATTTAATCCGCTATGCTTACATATTACGATGCAAAAAGCTAACGAGAAAGCTAAACCTCGTAAAGCGCGAGATGAAACCGACAGGATGTAAATGAAAATGAAAAAGGGCAATGAATTTATGCCGAAACAGGATGTGGTAAAGATGATACGATGCGCAATAACGTAAACTCACGGTTGAAGCGGAATTATCTTAAATTGCGAATTTTTTGGTAATATTTGTTTTGAGGGAGCAGAGCGCTCTCTAATTCAAGGAACAGATTGACTGGAGAAGTACGAGTACCCTTCGCCTTACATAATCATTATCATCAACATCATCATCATCATCATATCAGTCAAAAAACGTCCACTGCTGGGCAAAAGCCTCCCCCAAGAATCTCCACGATGGCCGGTTTTGCGCTACCCGCATCCAGCGGTTTCCCGCGACCCTCACAAGATCGTCGGTACACCTTGCTTTACAGAATATCGCAGTCAAATAAGTACCTAACCAATGCGCGTGAGTAAGGTCGCTAGAGCTCATCAGGGCATCGGAGTGCGGATAACTTACTATGCGGTAGTGTTGTATTAAAATCGACTTACGATTCGTGGATTAATTTCTCCCCAAATCACTCATAATTATCAATAGTTATAGTATAGAAGTAAAAAAAATATAAACTAATTGTATTGAACATAAATATAAAACATTGTCGTTTATCAGACTCTTGTGGTTATGGGAATTATTTTTGATTACAACCCAATATATATTAAGTAGTTATTTCCAGGGCGCTATTTATGAAAGCTGATATACGAGACCAAGTAATTTTAGTTACAAGTAAAGTATTATTCTATTTTTCGACATTTTGAAACTAGTTTATAGTTGATCACGGCACATTATAGTATACTGTAATAGTACTTAGAATCATGGATAACACATAGAAATAGGAAACACACGAGGAAACTCCAAAATGGCTGCGCTCGTAAAACGGCTGCAATAAAAGCTACAATAAAGCTTTTTTCTATATAAACAGCCGTGTCTAAAAATCGGTCGGGTCCATTATCTGGGATTAGGGGCCAACCCCCAAAATCTCTTTTGAATGGTATACAAGATAAGCGGTAATTTATTAGCTCGTAAGCCAGTCGGGAATTATTTTCCGTTGTTGAAAGGCAATTCTAAGGTTTTAAGGGGCTGTTCAACTCATGATTTCTATTCAAATCTCGTTATTTCTTTGTAAATCGAAAAGAAGTTATAAATCGGAACGAAGTTGACTTTATTTCGCTCCGACGAGTGTTTCTTATGAAACCTTGAATGATTGTACTGTAGGTATTGATCGGATATTGTGAAATTACTTATTTAATTTATGTTATTTTTAAGAGTTTGTTCAAGGAAATATTTGGAGTTTCCTTTGAGATCGAATCAGAAATGATGAGATCCCCAGGCGAACCAAAGTATCTAACCGACATAGCCGGGAGAATTGCGGCAAATTGAAGTGGCAGTGCGCGGGTCACATCGCTCGTAGAACCGACGGCCACTGGGGCAGAAAAGTTATCGATTGGCGACCACGAGCCGGAAGACGCAGCGTGCCCCCTACAAGATGGACTAACGATCTTGTGAGTCGCGGGTAACCCAGAATGCGGGTAGCGCAAGACCGGCCATCGTGGAGATCCTTGGGGGAGGTCTTTGTACCTGGCTATTTGATCACACGTAAGTAACCTCACGAGATTAGCGCGTTTAAACAAACAAGCATTTCAGCTTTATTACGACCTACTTTACAAAAGAATAAAAAACTTTGTCACCAAAAACCTATTAATCTTCGTGCTTAAACTTAAACCTTATACTATCAAATACCGTATATTGTTTTTGACCATTACCTTGCAGTTTCGTAAACCACATTACAGGACATGACTGGCGTGATTTCAGCTGGCATTGTGCCTCCTTCAATACGGGATCTTGTCAATTAGTGGCATAGTCAAGTTGCCTTTCAATTACTCACTGAAGCGTTTGTGAAGGGTATAACTTTCCTTACCTGGACTCGGGACGTATGAAACCGGATTTGTAGATTAAGCAAATTGTCGTACCACTGTTTTAGTCTTTGGAATACTGAAATGGGTTGAACGTGTTAATGATGACTTTTGGTCTAAGCAAGATGGGAGTCGATAAATTATCTTTCAGTTGGAAAGTCACGTTCGTATTAGTATAAAATAGTAATAATAACAAAAGAGCTAACGAGACATTAAAACTATTTGATAATATAATAAGCAAGATTTATGTACATTTTTATTATGATTTTTACGAGAACAAAACATGGTCGGTAGCGATGCTGCAGTATGGTTACACCGCTGCTTAGGATCAACCTCTACATTCTGTAAATTAAAACTACGATGATGCTACGGATAGCGGACTTCTCATATTGCTTAGTGACAGAGCGGATTCATCGCCGAGCTTGTAATATTTACTTTACTGAATCACCCCCAGATGGCGTGCGTGCAGATGTATGTGAAGTAATATAAGGATATTTAATTTCAGATGATACAGGTCTACCAAACGAGGCAAGGCTTGTTTGATACCTACCGTATGCCTTACTATTATAAAAAAAGTTTATAAATCTATCTGTATTTTATGTCAGTCATGAAAAACTTTTACGTAAATAAAAATATAGTAAAATCCATTGATATGGAAAGAACTTTCTCAAACAAAAGCTAAGTTATTTGTAGTAAAGGAGTTCTTATGTTCAGAGTACTGGGGGTGTAATTAGGTTAAACGAATTTTGTGCGATAGTAAAATCGATATAACAACGATAGGATCTTTTTGACTATTAATCATTCGGTCAGTACAACTGAGCTTTGTTGTGCTTTATGTTACTGTTATCGTAAATTACAGCACTGATTGTTAAGGTGGCAACACTATTTTATATTTACAAAGGTACAATAGTAACTTTTGAACTTTATATTCTTGGTAATAAAGCTGATAGTCCAATATATGTGTATAGTTTATAATCTTCTCTATGCAATTCATACTATCCAAACTAATATTATAAATCAGAAAGTGAGTTTCCAATTACGATGAAATTTAAATCGCAGGAATATATCTGAATATAACTTCTTTTTATTCATTCATAAAGTGCCTTAACTAAATAAATGAGTTTGAGTTTGAACTCCTTACTTAGTTACCTTTTCACGAATATACCGCTGTACCGTATGAATTTGTAGACGTTTTTATTATTGACAATAAAGAACATGTTTTGTACTGAACGATAAAAGGATTCCAGGAAATTGTTTTTGTTAAAAAAGTTTTATATTATTAACGTACGCAAATAGGTTATGCAAGCTTTACTTTGCATGTAGCGTTATAATATAACCGTATTCTTCAAGCTATTTTTTTTATCGTATGCTACTCGTTTCTCCCACGGTTTCACCCGCTTTTCCGGGATAAAAAGTAGCCTATGTCCTTCTCCTATATTATTATCACTAAATCAAGTTGCCTACATGCGGCTTATCTAATGGTAAGCTGACACCGTAGCGTATTGACGCTTGCAACGTTGCCAATCAAGCAAAAAACCACATGTTGCATAGACTGCTCGCAATACTTTTTATATTACATTTTAATGCACAAAGTGTACTAAGTGTAAACAAGAGAATATCTTAGTCAAACTAATAATAACTTACAAAGCGTCGTGGTAACTAAACTTATTTGTTACATGATGGTAGCACGTAATAAAGTTAGGTTGAGGCTTCTTGAATACTGAAACATTTATCACAGGTAATATGCTTTCAGCCTCGCTAGAGACAATATCAGAGTCATCGTACGTAATAGTGGGGAACTTGGTCTAATGTAGAGTGAATGAGAAAATGTAGGTATGTTTGGAACAAACAATTATAAATAATTATATATCCTGGGACATTCTTCACACACGGTTATCTGATCCCAAACTAAGCAGAGCTTGAACTATGGAAACCAGATAACTGATATACTACATATACTACTTATTTTTTGTAAATACATACTTATATAGATAATTACACCCAGACACAGGACAAACAGACATGTTCATGCACACAATTATCTGTCCTAGATGGGAATCGAACCCACGACCAGCCGCGGCGCTACAGGTGGTTTCATAACGAACTGCGCCAACTGGCTTGTCATCTGTCTGTGACGTTTAATGTCTTCTTCAATAAAGTCATCGTACTTACTGAAAGCACGTATATATTTTAATTTATTCGCCTAAAATAGTAAATTCGTACTGGTCCTTCGAGCTGGATTTATTTCAATATTTCTGGTTAGTATATTAGACTAATTATAAAATGTGAAAGTACCTCTGTCGTTTCGCGCCTGAACCGCTGAACTGTGTGCGAAGAAATTTGATGATAAAATTATCGGTAGATAGATATAAAATATGAATAAGACATGTTATTTCTCAAATGAATATCAGTTTTGAAGTATCTAAAATAAAAAATAATAATTACACAGTTCATATTTATGAAATTAAAAGAAAATTTGCGTGAATAAGTGTTAAATTGTGGTTGGAGAATTGACAAGTTCCTAGTTGGATAAAAAGTATCCTATATGGATGAGATAATTCTATTTAACCTATGTTACAAGTATCATTTATTTCCGTTTAGTAAATGATACTTGAGTACCGAGTTGTAATAAACAAACAAACACACAAACATTCGTATTTATAATATTAAATAGGACATGTAGGATTTGATATTTAATGTGAATAATATTAGTAGGTTTGGTATAAAACATATTTTTGTGTGTATTACAATATATTTTCGTATAATTGGTAATCTCGTCAGATTCATCCAGATTTTCCCTTATAATCCAATGAACTTATGGAAGAAAATCTGAACTAGATTGGTTTTTATACTATCTGTACTCTACCTACTTTATTTTGGCAAATAATGTTATTTGTATATTTTGGTAGCACGTGTAACAGAAAGGTTTATAAAAGCTTTATGTTTTAATAAAGTCTACGTTTATGAATCTCGGGTTTCTTTACATTGTGTAAAAATAATAACTAAGTAAATAAACAAGAAATGAAGTATTTTTAGCATAAAACAAATATTGAAAAACACTTATTAATTATTGATGTTTATTGTTCTTGGAAATTCCCATATTATAATCGTTAGCTTTTTGTCGGTTAGTACTGGATATAGAATTTACCAAGAGCCACTACTTTCGATATAGTTTTTTTAAATCTAATTATATAAAAGGAAAGCCTGACTGATTAACTGACTGACTGATTGATCTATCAACGTACAGCTCAAATCGCTGGACGAATTATGACGAAGGCATACGCTAAGAAAAGATTTTTGAAAACTCTATCCCTAAGGGGGTAAAATAGCGCGGGTGAAATAGTATCTTAGTGGAGAAAGTGTAATCCCAAATAATTTGGATAATGGTTTACTTAAGCTTTCATTATGCATATCCCTGCCTACATCTGCTTAGTTTGGACTAAAACGTCCCGTACAACAGTTTTATCAAAAGCACCCCCAAAGCGTTTGCGGGTTGAACCTAAAGTGCTTTGGGTTAAGTTTTGGGACATTCCGTCCCAATTTTGATGTGACAACAAATAAAATGTAACAT
This sequence comes from Tethea ocularis, assembly GCA_963555595.1. Taxonomy (NCBI): domain Eukaryota; kingdom Metazoa; phylum Arthropoda; class Insecta; order Lepidoptera; family Drepanidae; genus Tethea; species Tethea ocularis. The sequence goes on from OY741975.1 coordinate 6,194,959, forward strand.
TTTACGAGTATAGCAAGAGGGCCGTCGTGTTTTAGTTCACTCTTGTGAAGGAAGGATGTCGTTAAAAGAGCGTCAGACTTTATGAATTTTCATATTTTATGACTCCGTTTTAGCAAGGTATTTTATAGATACTGCTACGTAGGCGAGTGTTAGAAAATATGAGATGTTTAGATTAAATCTTGAGTCAATTTCTGGTACTTTTAATATTTTTGTTTTATAAGAATATAATGGTAAGTATGCTATAAAAGTTCCATCATCATCATGTCAGCCGAAAGACGTCTACTGCAGGACAAGGCCTCCCCCAAGGATCTCCACCATGGCCGGCCCTACCCGCATCCAGCGGCTTCCCAAAGTTTCATCACATTTATTTGCAATAAAATTCAAAAAAAGGCAATTTATTAGCAGTTACATGTCAAATTTTCTTCAATGGCATAACCATAAATTATTTTCTAGTTACTGTGTAATATATCTGCCAACTTTTACACGAGAAAGAAAGCCGAAACAGGGACACCGTTTCATTTCTCCCAACGTTCCACTTTGATTTATCACCAGCTTCCTTATGGCATGGCGTTTTTGTCCCTTACCCATAGATAACGGATATAGAGGATTTTTAGATATCGCCGCGGACGTTAGCACATAAAAACGCTATGGAACTAAAGTACCTACATAGTCAGCTTAAAAGGCTATTGATGAAAGGTAAAATAAGATAACCATACTATTGTGAAAGTTGTAGAAAATATTATTTATGAATAGGTTTTGTGAGCTTATTTAATTGTATTATAAGATTTAGTAACTAATTCCGCTGGATCTTCTCTGTCAAATCCCACACAAGGAAACTTAATAGGAAATCAACACGTGTTTCGCTTCTTCACGAAGCATGGACGTAATAGACACACTGTCAATTAATTAATTGTATTATCATGAGCCTAGTAGATAATAAACGCGTGAATTTATTTAACATTTGTCTACGTTTTTGCAGTGCAAATATACAGTACGAGAGAGGTTTAATCTGCGTTCCCGAGGTATAATATGTTATTCCAGGGTATGATCTATCCATGAGCTAAGTTTCATCCAAATCCGTTCAGTAGTAAAAGAGTAGAACATCCATTTATCCTCACAAACTTTCACATTTATAATATTACTAGCTTTCACACCTTTTGCCCGCATTTCCGAGGGATAAAAAGTAGCTTATATGTTAATTCAGGGTGTCAGCTACCTCCATACTAAATTTCATCAAAATTGGTCAAGGCGTTTGAGCATATGAAGAAGTAACAAACATACACATTCACAAAGTTTTGCATTTATAATATTACGAGTAGGATGTAGGTTTTTTGACATGACTTTAATCAATTAATATAACCAAAGGGTAAAACGGGATCCTCTTACTAAGACTCCGCTGTCTGTCTGTCTGTGTGTCTGTCTGTCCGTCTGTCACCAGGCTGTATCTCATGAACCGTGATAGTTGGACAGTTGAATTTTTTACACATGATGTATTTCTGTTGCCGCTATAACTAGAAATACTAAAAAACAGAACAAGATAAATATTTTTAAGGAGATCCCATACAACAAACGTGATTTGTTTCCGAAACCATTCGTGCGCGAGTCTGACTCGTACTTGGCCCGTTTTATAACAACCCTTTTCTATTGCTATTACTCTCTGTTTGCTGTAAACCATTCTTATAGGCTAGATGACAGTGTCAAAAATAAATGACCAAACACTAACCAATGCATAAACCATCTGAAAACACGCGGAAACATCAAATATGTTGTACATTTAATGCATTTTATGATTTTTAATTACCAGTAGTACCACTAAGAGTATTTGATGCTGTGAAACTATGACGTCATAGCTTAGTATTTCATACAATATTCCATGTAACCGATCGTTTTGACATTTATTAAAAAGTTGCTGATTTGATATGCCAGGAATCTACCCTATTGCTTTGTATTGACAGGGGTTAATATATGTGCCGAATATACAGTTGCAAAATATTCTATTCCCGCTCGATACTGGTCAAATTAGGAGGAGAATTTGTAAACTAAAGGTATGCGAGTTTGACCTTTCTGTACCCATGAATTAAGTTAGTTAGGGGAGAGGAAACGACGAAAATCGTTATTAAAAAAGTTTTATTGGAGAGTGAAGAGACTTGGGGACGGATGGTACGTTTATTATTCGAAATAAAAATGTACTTTAGATTTAATTTATCTTTTACGTCGACTCAAACTATTCAAAAGATTCTTGTACAGAAAATGTACTAACGTTTATATTTTATGCGATTTGATTGTGTTTGGTTCGCTCGGCTGAGAATTGTATTTGTCATTTTACTGCTATGGATTTGAATTTCTTTAATTATGTTTTCTACTAACCGTCCCCCGCGGTTTTACTCGAGTTTCCGAGATGAAAGTAGCTATAGCGCTCTGATGGTTTAATCAATTGTAACAAGCGCCTTATTTTAAGGGCCTGATGAGTTTTCGGTTTGAGTGAAGAATAAATAATAACTATAAAGCAGCTTCCTATTAGTGAAAAAATTTTTATAATTAGATCAGGTGATACACATGAACGAACAAAAATAATTTTATTAATAGATCTTACTTTTTTAATGTCAGAAGGTTGACAAGCAGGCAGGCGGTCTACCTGATGGTAAGTGGTACAATGGTACATCTTTCAATATTAAAAAGGCGTTTAAATATGGTAACTTATTTATCCATCAATACGATTTCAATTTCCCATTTTTTCTTCAAATTGTGTGAATTATCTTTCGTAGCAATATGAGCGCTACGAGACGTAGCACTGCTACGAGTACATATAGTTAGGCTTATTATAACGCTTACCTGTGGTGATATAATCTCATACACATAAAATACCCACACACATGAATAAATTACCAAGTATTTTTGCATTTTTTACTAATTCACTTGTATACTTTTTAATTTTTTTTGGCACCATCTTTATCACACTTGTGTATGGAGTGAATACTGACAACCAAATCATAGTTTACACTATTTTGTTTGTCAGGGTAACCTTTTCATGTGTAACTATGTTGTTTTGCTTTTATTATTATATTATAACAATAATTGTACAAATAAATTATGGTGATAATAAGTCACTAAAAATTATGAATAAGAAAAGAGTGCCTTTATGACGGATTGAAGGACTGAAGGGAAGGAAAGTACATATTACGCCGATCGTAGAGGTATTTGAGATAGATATGACATATGATAATGACATTAATATTACCTGACGATGATTTCTTCTATTTAAGGATCAATAAAAAATCCCTATAGTACTCGCTAATCGAACCGATGGCCGCTGGGGCAGAAAGGTTCCCGTGTGGCAACCACGAACCGAAGACGCAGCGTGGGCAGGCAGCTTGCCCCCCACAAGGTGAACCGACGATCTTGTGAGGGTCGCGGGAAACCACTGGATGCAGGTAGCGTATGACCGGTTATCGTGGAGATCCTTTGTCCAGCTGATGATGATGATTCGCTAATCATTAATAAAAACTACTTCAAATTCTACAAACTACTCTAGCATCAAAATAATTTCTTACTTCCTCTCAATAACCATAGTTCTGTCTAAGAGAACCACAACTCGCTCACTTAATTACCAAACTTTTAATTTCATATTTGAACTTCCAAATCCTAGGATAACTGACAGATTGCAGCATTTGGTAAATAACTGAACCGCACAAAACTATCTGTGTGCATTGTTCGGAGGCGCATAATATCCGGCTGACCCGGTGTGATAGCTTACAAATCTAATTCCGGCTATCTCGCGAGGTCGAAGCTGCACGCGGCGGTTGTGGGCGATAGAGATGAGACACTAGCTTATCGATGAAATCAGAATGTTTTTTATTAATTAATTGGTTACTGGTTTCTGGACGTTAAACGTAAAATTTTCGATGTCAATTATAATAATGAAAAATGCCACAGTATTTCTTACTGATTTATTCTATCAGAGACGCTCGAATATTTTTTTATCAACGTTTCAACCTTTCAACTTAAATTCAATAATGGCATTGCTCAAACAAGAGGAAACATATTGATTGATTGATTCATATTATGTTCAGTATACTGTATATGCTATAGCGGAGAAAAGAGGCATTTAGCCTCAAGTTGAGTGAAATGACTTGGATATGATTAATGAAAATTCAGAAACGTAATATCATGTGCTTATAAGGTATGTGATTTTATGATGTTTGAATTTCGTTCATGTGTGTTCCATTTATTTGAAATAATCTCATTTGTTTTTATATACTAATGTATAAACGTTTTAGACGAACGCAACTGACTGATCTTCTACAAAAAATCTATTTAAATTTGTCTAGAAAAAATCTTAAAAATAAAGTTAGAAAAAGATCGACATGTAGTAAGTACACCACTACCCGTAGACTGTCACGTCTCCCAAACACTGCAGTCTGAATGCGCCTCAGCAAAGCCTCATCTAGTGGGATTTAGCGTTTTTATTTATTTTATTACGGAATCCAAACACGGCAAACTGAGCCTTTGTTTTGATGTACATAATATGCTCTAATATGCCATGGGTTACTATACTTTATTTCATTGTATTGTGTGATTTATCTTTTTTTTAACTGTGCAGAAATTCGATTTGAAAATAATAATGTACGTGATATATTACCACGCTATAAAGTTCCATTTTAAATAAAAAAAAATCGAAGGATTTATTTTAATAATGAAAGTGATTTTAGAATTTAAATATGTTTAAAATAAATTTAAGTAAGTAGAGTGTAAAGTAATACTACATTATAATACTAATCTATCATACCGGTACCCATATTTTGTGATATCCAAAATAACGTATTTTTGCACAATGTACAAAACTACAGTAAATCCATTACCCTATTCCATTGAAACAAATACAACGGAATTACCCCCATAGGCACAATGCCAGATATAGTATCAGTAGAGAGCGTATCTTCATATCTTTAATCCATCAAAGTCATCGCCAGTGACACCCTGTATCCACTTAGGGCGGGAGATGGAAGTTATATGGATGAACACAGATTGACGCCGAGTTGGATGGTAACCATTAAAATCCTGCAGTTCTTTTCAGTGGCGTGAGAACATGAGCACTTACATAGTTGAAAGTTAAATAAGTAAAAATGATGATACATGTATAGGAACAGGGTCACTGGTAACTAGCGCAAAACTATCCGAGAAATGATGATTCTAGATTATTTTTTTCGGCATTATTTGTTGCAAGAGATTAGTAAAAATTTGAATTAGTAACGTCAGAAAATCGTGAATATTATATTGAATTCATTTTAAATATGAAGTTGTAAATGACGCGAAATTACCCCCCCCCCCTAGTATGTTTAATCTATGAAGTATTGAGGATTCCACGCAGTCATATAAAGTTTGGTGGCTGAGCTCATTAAATATTAAATTAGTCAGAGAGACTGAAATATGTTTAGGTATATTGGGTAGATGCTTGAAATGGCATATTTTCAAACTTCTAGTCATGCTGAACAACTTTTAAAATGGGACTAACTCCAAAATCATTTATTGTCATACATTTTGATTTTTTCTTCGCAATTTGGTTGAGAGTTGATGCCAAAATAAATTGTTGAATTGCGAAAATCTAAATATAAAAAGGAAAGCGTGACTTATTGACTGACTGACTGTTCAATCAACGCATAGCTCAAACCACTGGACGGATGGGGCAGAAATTTGGCATACAGCTAGACATTATGACGTAGGCATAGGCTAAGAATGGATTTATGAAAACTCAATCTCTAAGGGGGTAAAATAAGGGATCGCGGGTGAAACCGCGGGGCGGAAAGCTAAAATCATATAAACTTATATCAAACACGAGTGACCATTTTAAGTCCAGAATAAAAAATATGTTTACGTAATGTGTTTCTAATGCCTAAAGAGTTTAGGACTGAAATTAGACTTGCAAACCACAGACAAAATACTTTTAGTGTAATGTATTCGTTACATTATGAGCCTAAAGGCCTTGACATTAAAGGCCTTTGGTCATTTGACTATGAATTTAAGGTAATTTGCTTTCTCTTTAGTCATACCGATTTGTTTAGTACCACTCCTTGGTGTTACGTAAATATTTTCTTTCTCATATCATGTTTTATTTAGACATACGCCATGCCAAAAAAACTAATTTTAACATTAAATCTATCGAAATTATTGGATCCTAAGATAAATTCTCGTGTACGAGTAAATTATTGGCTATTCAAAATTTTATTTTTATGCTGGACTGATTCATTTCTGATACGTATTTTGTAATCTAACTAATACCTAAAATAAAACGAAACTACTAATAAATGTAAATAAAAGTACATAACTTAACATAAAAAAAACTTGTTTAAAAAATAAATTGAAGCTTAAGTTTCAGTTACGTACCTAACTACGAGTAGATATAATGTTTATTTTAGGCCCGCCATGTTTATTTGAATAACTAGTTTGCGCCCCGAGGCAGTAAACCTACGTTCCCAAGGGTTATTATATTTGTTTATATTTTTATCCAAAGTATGATCTATGTTCGAAGTTCGTAAATCCCTAAGGGATTATGACGTCTTCAAATAAAAGAAATCATTCTAATAAATTTTTGGGCCTTAGAACATTCATTCAAATCTATGGAACAAGTCACGCACAAAAATAAATGACCATAAAACCTACTTGTTTATTACTTTTACCATTATTATAGACAAAATATTAACAACAGGGACATAAAATAGGTAATATAAAGTTTTATATGTTTATAGGCAAAGATACGCGGTCGAGGTTTGCGCCTTCCCTGTCTAGATTTATTACTGTTATCACAGACTATAAAAACTTTGCCTAATATTCTTACAGTAAGATAGTTGGAGTTTGATAACTATGTGTATTATTTTCATGTTTACTCGGCTTGAGTTAGGCATAGCAGAGACTTTAAGATTTTGAGAAATATATATATTTTTAATCAACTTCAAAAAAACAGGTTCTGGATTAGACTGTGTCAAATAAAATAATAAAGTATAAGTATACTATATTATATTGGAACTCTAATCTTTGGAAGTCAGTGAAAAAACCATGCTGTACCATGTTATGATACATGATATTTTACATGCAACACGAGCTACACTTTTGCTGATATCAAAACTGTCAGATATTATTTTATACTTTTTAGTATTTTTTATGGTGGCTCTATTTTTTGTTAAAAGCTATTTATTACTATATTCACTCTGTATGTATATAGTACCTAGGTATATCAATTATCTGGTTTGCATAGTACAAACTCTGCTTAGTTTGGGAGATAGTTGTGAAGAATGACCCAGAGTATTATTTAAAATTTAATGCTGAATTCTAATTCCTTCTAGGCTTTATCGGACCAGTAACACCAGAGATTAACGCCTTCAAACAAACAAACAAACGCTTCAGCTTTATAAGTATAACAAACAGCTCCTTTATCCTATTTATAACATTAAGTGCGAGGATGAAGATTACGCTTCTAAGGCCCACTTTCACCAACGCAGTAGAACAGTAATCCTCGGGTTAAATTCACAGATTCTCTATACAAATTCTGCCACATAACCATACCCTGTTCTAAGCCCTTTCACATGTACTAAGTCCTCACCTTATCCCTGTAACGCCCTGAGGTTCGTACCTCAATTGGGGGTGCCCACAGGCGTGGTTACCTAAATATTATTGACCGGCTGAGAGCCTCCTGCACTCGCTGATTTGTCCGGTAAGGTCCAGTGCTACAGCCACCAGAGTCTACCAACTTTAGTTCTTTAAAAAAGAAATCATACCCTGTGGATAACTTTGTTGAAATTGAGCCTTTCATGTATTTCAAACAAATAAGAGGAAATAAGCAATCTCTTATTTCCTTCCTATTTTCTCATAAACAGAGCCAGGCTTTAGGCCATTATCATAATTACCATCATCAGCCTTGTAGACTTTCTTAATGGAAGCCATCACATTCGCTAATAGCATCGTTCCTTCCGTATTCAGCCACTTCTCGCCACTTCCAGGATCAATTTTTTACCCGACTTTGGCAAATAGGAACATTTTGTATTTGATCACACAAAATAACTGTGCTCATGACAATGAGCTGCACTTGAGTACTTCCTTCTATGCTTCGTGTGTTTACCACATTCAGTCATCTCACTTAGCATGATGAGACTGTGATAAAATACAATCCTAAAAGTGATAAGGTATCATTAGGTTATTTTCTCATGGATACATAGATAATGACTAGGTCTACTAACCTATGTCCCGATATATTTATATATTTTGCAACTATAAGATATTAACACTAAAGAAATCGTAATGGTGAAACATTTTTTGGCTATTGTATTCGAACCCGACGTCAAACACTCAAAACAATTTAAAAAAACTTAAACTATTTTTGCTCTCTTCCGGGGCTCGTTCGTCCCTATTTCCGTGAGGGATAAAATAAATATCGTGGGACATTTATCACACACGGTTATCTGATCCCAAACTAAGCAAAGTTTGCAATAGTGGCCTATGTCACGTTTCAGCCTATAAACTGTATTTTATCAAAAACGTGCTCGTCGGTGCAGTATTTATGTCAGACAAAATATTTTCGATCGATTTTCTTATTCTTCTTGTAAATGCGTCATCGACTCATGAGACTAAGAATAACGGTCATGTTCATTTGAAATCGCAATTTCGAAAAAAATGTTAAAGAGAAAGCTTAGTATAGATACTCGCCAAAAGGACGGCCCTCACAAGTTTCAAGAATGTATTTATCATTTAACAAAAGGACTGTCCCATGGACTAACTTCTAACTCTTCAGTATTTTACAAGCGAATTCTTACTGAAGAATATACAACTCGGTGAAAATTATGTTCGTAGATGATTCACCTACTGCAAGTAAACAAGGCACTCAGTAAATTAGTTACGTCGCAGGTCTGTGCAACTCCTAGGAATGTAGACTTTAAAACTCATTGCATAAATTATATATTAGTCTTTGTGTGCTTTTAGCTGTATTATTTATTGCAGAGAAATATGGTTTTTGTAAAGTATATTTTAAGTTTGAAAATGTTTTAGGTTATGTCAAGTCAATATGACGCATAGAAGGGTTGAATGAAAAAGCCTACATATAGGGCCCCAAATGATTGGTAAACTCTATTTCAATAACAAACATACGTGTGACCCTTGTTTCTTATGATTGATCACTTGTTAATAATTATCTCAATATTATATGGTATCCTTACTTTAGGACGGATATGCTTTAAACTAGGATTTTAATAGGCTTGCTGTAAAAAGATTTATGTAATAAGGGGAAAAAGTCTTAGCTCATTAAAAACCGGTGTAAAAGCCCCGACTGGGAGAGTAATCAATAAAGGCAATACTAACAAATTTAACACAGCTTCCGTTCCGCGATAAACAGATTACCATAGAGTCTTATTCTATTTTTTAAGACATTTATTTATCAAATTCTGATCACAGATTAAGTATTTATTTGTGGAACAAGTCGTGGAAGTTATCCAAAGATATAAAAGAATAACCTGTCTAACTGACTGATCTATCAACAGCTCAAACCACTGGATGGATCGGGCTTATTATGACGTTACATCCGCTAATATTTCGCTTTTATTCCAGGAATGTAAATGTATCGGGAAGCAACTAGTAGGTATATAATATAGGCAACTTTTCAAAGCGATGTAGTCGTAGAATGATAGTGCTGCTGAACCACTAGCCTTCCTCTCCCTGATTGTCAACTGATTGATGAAGGAGATTTGCAGCAGAAAAAGTTTTGGTTAAGGGAGACGCAAACAAGCATACTGCTCGCCTGATTGTTAGCAGTTGCAAAAAGCTGCCAACTCTTCAAAATTCTCCCCACACCCTTCTTGAAGAACCCCATGCTGTAGTTTCTTAGGAAACTGACGAAACTTCAAAGTCATAAAGGCGTTTCCATATCTTTTTCAAATTCATTATCCCTTCTCACGATTGTTTTCCCTATGGGTAATAATGACCTCCAAGCCAATCAGAATCAGGCTATATCAGACGAGGGGGGCTAATTTGAAGCAATTACGCAACCGAGCTCAGGGAACGTGTGATTGACGTTAAATTTGCGAGTACCTACGTTGTTACGGCGTCGAATTACCTACTTGCCAGATTTAAACATCATTCCAAGTGTGTGTCGCGGGAATTAAGCCAGAGATTTGAATCTCGTGGGATATTTTATATGATGTCTGATTATCTACATTTTCTGTATAGATTAGAGGAATATGGGACTTATGGTGACCAGAATAGTGTGACCAGCTGTATTTTTCCTTGCTTACTCTTTAACTTAAATTTAAACTATTGTAAACACAGTAATCAGCCATCGTGGAGATCCTTGAGAGAGGTCTTTTGTCCAGCAGTGGATGTTTTTGGCTGATATGATGACGACGATGAAGAACAGAGCGTAAGTGACATCGTAATTCGTAACATAAATTTATACCATGGATTCAGAACGTGTTTCTAGTCTAGACTCCTGAGCATTTGAATTATTTTTCGTTACGGTATCATTTACACCCAGTGCCTATATGATATTGGTGCGCATAACATTATGCGCATGTAAAAAAAAACATCAAAACTTTGTAGACCACTGTAACAATTTTGTAATGTAGTTATTATTTATCAAATTATTCAGACCTCGTTGGGTGTAGATGTTTGTACGCCAACGCATTAGCTTGGTCATCCAAACAAAAATCTGCTAGGAACTTTGCCGATTGGCAGGCTACGGCAGCCTATATTTTTTAATATTCGTTGTAAAATAATAAATATAAAGTAGTTAAATTCCATCTCTAAACATTTCTTAGTGTGTCCTTGTTCAGTAAATTGTCTGCGACGTTCGTAATTTTATTATAATCGGATTTTGCGAATTTGTTTTGGAAATCTGCTTCTTTGACTGCTCTTTGGCAAACGAAGGGGTTAATTAGTAATTCATGAATGCTTGTCTGAACAATTATGGAGGAAGGAGCTATTTTCAAGGTAGTTGAGAGTTAATAAGTAGGTACCTCAAGGGAGATCGTAATAACTTAATTTATTTAATCTATTTATTGCCGTTTAGAATCAGTGAACGAAAAGATTCAGATAATTTCACGCATTAATGAACTCATTTTGTCTTGATTTTATATCTTTAGATTTTAGAATCTGATTGCGGCCAGCCTCGTCCTACTTCACTTTCTGTAACAGTGTCTTTGATTTAGTTTTTGGTTTACTATATATTTCATAGAAGGAAAAACAGGTTGAGGAAGACCTAGATTGAACTATATAGACCAAGTGAAGGCAAAATTTGACGTCATGTCATATAAGGAAGCAGCAAACAACAGAGAAGAATGGAAGAAGCTACACTGACAAGAGCCAAGCCCTTAAATATACAAGAAGAAGAATATATTTTTAAAAACCTAGCCAAACGAACAAATTTATTTTTTCTTCCATTTTCATATTATTGTTGGCAATCCTTGATGATGAACATAAAGAGTCTTTTTTTATTTTTCCCTATAAATGTAGCATAGTGGTTCCTCTTTGGTGGATACTAAGGGTTCATAACTTATTAATATTTACAGTCAGCGTCAAAATAATGTTACTTTAATACCCTTCCTTAATAATCTATTTATATTTGTACAAAAACTGTAAATTGCGTAAAATGATCAGATACTTCTGAATCTGGAATTTCACAGGCATGCAAGTGAATAAAACCCGTATTGGATTAAAATCAGTCATCAAGTAAATACTTCATATAAATGAAAGAATTTCATTGTTCCTTGTTTACAGAGTCAGCGCTGCGTCACTAACGCGCTGAGCAAACAATTGGCAGCTGATGCCGGTAGGCGGCGAGCTCTACAGCTCATAGTTTCAATAAACACATTGCACTTGAGAAAATAGGTTCTATTTGTTCGTGTATCATATAACTTATATAAAATACTTGCTTTCCGTCCCGTGGTTTTACCCGTAATCCCCTATCTATCCTCTGTCCGGGGTGGTCCGACTCCAAAAAATATTTCACTAAGGTCCAATTGTACTAACGTCGTATAGCACTAACCCACGGGCTAAATAAGGCTATGTGACAGATTGGGACTTGACGACTTAAAACGTCACGTTCCAAGAACGTTGGTGAAACCGCGGGAAACAGCTAGTGAGGTATAAAATGACTATGGAGATAAATTCAGGTTAAAACATTAATTATTTAAGGTAAGGATACTCACCAAGCCTTTACTAAATTTTAATCAAAACATTTCCCATTAAAACCCACACACAAATTGTTTCCTAACAATACAAAATATCATCATATAAATTTCGTTTAAAATTACCTATGAATACTTTAAAAGGGATTTCATTGGTTCACTAAATATTATGAAAATTAGCAAATACCTAAATCATAAACGATGATAAGTTGTGTTAACTACATTTCAACACTCAGAGGTTTCTTCTGTTTTATTTTGTTTACAATCTATAGGCCTGTGTTCTACATAATCTCATTGTGGTCAGTGATGATGTGCCCAGAAAACTTTACTGAAACCGGTCTGACCAGTGATCAGTGCGGTGGTCGGTTTCGCCTATCGCAGAATTACTTGCGAATAGTATTAAGTGCGTTATGTTTGAGTGTTGCTTGAGCGATCTGAGTAGGTGTGTCGTGTCGCTCGCGTTCTTCTGACTGTACATGCATAGCTCTAATGTTTATAGGTAGTTAGATAATATTAAGTATCTAATTAAGTATAATTGTTACGTAGTTTATAGTCTAATTTAAGTTTGTATTGAGGAATCTGCAACTCCCACACAAACCAATATGTGGTTTACGGGAGCCAAGAACCATTTTCTCTTTGTATGTTTTTTATATGAATATATTAAAAAAAAAAAAAAACTATTCCAAAAGTTGTAAACACATAAAACCAAAATGGAACAGGCTCTTTAGTACCACGTACAAGTACAAGTACAGCTGTCGGAAAGAGTCGATAGTCAATTTTCAACTTGAGGGTTGTAGTCAATCGATGTTTTCCTCCACTGAAAGTTGAATCTCATTGCAGGATTTGAACCCATATAATGTCACTACCACTGAGATGTCACCTTGAACTTGAGTTAACTTCATCCAAACAAAATCTGTCGCAAAGTTTATTGGTCGAATGCACATCATGGTTTCAATTTAGTTTGAAGTTAGCCGATATTATATGAAAACTTAACTCAAAGTGTTGTTGTCCGGTCCATCGAATTTTATAACGCACTTTTATTTACAGATTAATATATTGTAGCAAATTATGATGTTCAAATGGATTAAATTAATTACGTATAAAAATTAGATTATTGACTTGAGTCAAACAATAAGATGAGTAAATGAAATTATCCTTGTGGGGTTGCTAGTAACTTTTTATTACTCAATTCTCTTGTTAAACGTTGCTGTAGATATATCTAATGTTGTATACAATATTTTTTTTTTATATTTGCTCAAACGTGGCGTCGAAATTAAAAAACTTGCTTGTTTCAAACTTTGACTGTATTAATTTTTAAACTTAAAAAGATGCTCCAAACAGCATTTTAATCTTCATAAAAGAGGTACATAAATGTTTCGTAATTTTTTTAAATTATTTCCTATCTGTATAAGGATATAGTTACTTTTTAATAAAATAAAATAAAATATCCTGGGACATTTTTCACATAGTTATCTAGGCTGATGAAGCGAACCCACGACCTGCGGCGTGGTAGTGTCGCCAACTGGCCTGTCAAAAACGGAATATTCCATATTTATTCTTGTATATAGGTATATAAAATATATATATTTTTTCTTTGAATTTACCTTTGATTCATACTTTTCATGAATCCTAGAATCCGATGACAGTGTTAAGTGAGAAAAGAAAGATACTATAAGTTTAATCTTTAGAGCGAGACCACTCTGGGCGAGCTTTTATTGTCTCATTTGACACTTTACTGATAGAGAACTTTTCAAAAGTTTGAAAATTAAGAGCTACCACCACCAGCAGTGAAAAGTTTTTATCCAAGTTCTACAGGGATTGGGCAAATCTTTCAGAAATTAATGTAAGTTTTAAATTATTCATAGGTAAGTTCTTACTTATGTTCGGATGCTTTGTTCCCAACTCTATCTGCCGACTTTATTCATAATCAAATAAGCCTTACATAAAATGGATTAGAAACGTGAACGGGATCCATGTCGCATAATAAAATAAATTTTCCTACTTCCGTCTCTCTATTTTTAGAACGACATACACTCATGATTTTTCTACGCTAATAAGGGTGGAACACGGGACAAATCGCGAAAATACAGTTTTTTTGACTAATCCTTTCGTCTATTTTTAATCTTACGAAAAATATGTTATAGTTTAGTTCATCAAGTTTAATTTAATTGATTAAAATTGAAGTAAACATCCCTGAATTTGGAAAAAAACCTTTTTTATGATTTGGTAACTTCATCCATATTCAAATAGTGCTTTGCAATAGTGCATTGCCCATGGAAACACTTTTTGACATTGTATTTTTTTTACGATTGAAATTATACTGATTGTAATAAAGTTAAATGATCGCCCCACAGGTCCTATTAGACTTATTAGACAGGATGATTGTATAGGTATTTGACAGTGTCAAAAATAAATTACCAAAAACTAACCAATGCATAAAACATCTAAAAACACGTGGAAACATCAAATATGTTGTACATTTAATACATTTTATGATTTTTAATTACCAGTAGAACCACAAAGAGTAGATCATTTGATGCTGTGAAACTATGACGTCATAGTGTAATATTTCATACAAAATTCGTTTTGACATTTATTAAAAAGTAGACGATTTGATAAGTCAGTCAACTACCCTATTGTCAATAAACATTGCTCGCAATACCATAGAATAAATAGCAATTCTACTTATAGCCGAACAGCCGTTATTCAGGCGTGAACCTGATTGGTGTTACACAACTGGGTCAAATTATACCGAGTTGAGTCATGAATATGATATCGATATTGTATTCGATTAGAAAACTTAGGCTATTTGTTTTTATATGTAACTAGGGACCCGCCCCGGCTTCGCACGACTTTTCTGTACTACAATCTGCATGTATTATACATATAAATCTTTCTCTTAAATCACTCTATGTATTGCTGAAAACTGTATTAAAATCCGTTGAGTAGTTTAAAAGATATAAGCGAACAGACAGCGGAAGCGACTTCATTTTATGCTATGTAAAGATGAGGTGACAAAATTTGAATTTTAACTGCTTATTAATTAGTTTACTTTGTAAGTTTTTATTTATTTAAGAGTGAATGGCAGTTAGAAAGGCGGAATGGGAGAAGAGTACCTACCTAGTACATATTGCGCAGACACCAATTAAAAAAAAATTATTGTGTTTATTGTCGGCTATTCTCAATAAATCTCGAACCGATAGTAGAGTCAAATAATTCATAAGTGCCTACGACAGTCTATTTAAATAAAAAAAAAATGCTTAAATGTAGGTACACCATAGAGTAAATAATATACAACGTACAAAATATGTAGGTACACAAACCGATCATACAACAAGCAGTACATTATAAAATATAAAACATTCCACATTCAAAAATCTATTGTCTTTTGACTTATGAGTATCATGCAGCGTAGTAACGATAAATCTGACATCTTTGCTGAAATTGAGAGGTTATTGAATTGGACCGCTACCACTCGGGACCAACTCCACATGAATTATTGAAACCGTCGGCTAACTGCGCTACCAGATAATAAAATTCGCCATTCCGAGACGAAAACTATACTATCTGTTGTAACATGACATGAAAGAATTTTACGAACCTTTGGTTTTTGTAATTCGAACTTTTCGAAAAAGAAATATAGTCACTGTTATTATGTCATGTATGCGTCGCGTTTATGCGTACAGTTCTAATTTTAAAATTAAAAGTTTTCTTTTTCTATAGGTCATACAGAGCTCCATGTATTGAACAAATTGTAAACCGGCACAATAAAGTGTTATCGCAGTTTTGCGACACACAACCAGGAACATGGTACGACTAAAAAAGTCGTGGTTATCTGAATGCTCAACTAACGCGAACTATGTGTTGTAGGGAGAAAAACACATGTTATTCTTTTTATATTTGGTACATATAAAATAATATTTTGATTTGTACATAAAGTGCAGTAGGTAGAAGATAAATACGTATAAAGTAATATAAATAGTTATTAAGTAGAAAAAGCTTTTAGTTTAACTTTATATTTAATTAAAAAGTTATTTATTTAAATTTATTTTTGTTAAGAGATTTTTAGATTTTAATTTAAACGTACCTACCTAATTTAGTAAATTGTTCAGTAAAAGCTAAATATTTCCAAATAAACATAGTTCCCTTCAGTATTTCAATTTTCAAAAAAACAGGCAATCTAGTAAATTCCATTATTTTTTAAATTCCCGCAACTTCGCTCAGCCAGTTCAAACATTTACCCTAGAGCGCTGCTTCTGTAACAGAACTCTACCTATATAAACTATCGCGTATCGGTTTATAATGCTATATTGTAGCGAGGGTGTGCGGGGGGGTCAGAAGAAAAGATGAATGAATTAGGAACACTAAGTTTAATACTACTTTGAGGTTTAACCGAACTTAATTTTACAAATACTTAAGGTCGCGATATGGTCCGAGGACAATCAGCGGAAGCTATATTGTCCCGTACACAGTACACACAACGCCTAACTTTATTAATTTAATAAGTAGGTCCGGAAAGTACCAAATCTGGATTCTTTCGAACACTGCTTATTGGACGAATGTATGTAGGAATGAATGAAAATAAAAAATACCAGAGGTCTTATGTATAAATCTTGAGAACGAAACCATAGCTCGTTTTAAAAATGCACAACGCCATCTATTGACATGCATTTGTACTAGTGCTAAATTAATATCTTGTTACAATATAATTTTTACTCTATATATACTGTTTATACAGGCTAGAGTTGCTTGAGTATATTCACCGCGTGTTTTGGATCCTGCAGGTGCTTACCTAAAGTTTATGTACTTTTATTTTTTACTGTAATTGAATCTTTTCATAATATAAATACAGAAAACAAAATCAAACAATAAATTGTAACCATTAAAACAAGTGATTGTTTTTTAATGTCAATTTATTACTTTATTTTGATGTTTTGTCAAACATTTCTGGCGTGCTATAAGTACCTACATACTTGAAGTTACATCATATTAGTGTACCTATAGATCTTTTAAATTTTATTCAATATACATTTACATAAAACTAAAACATTTTTAAATAAACCTATAGAAAAACTATTAAAAGTTCATTAATTCCTAAATCGATTTGCCAATTTAATTCCAACTTTTACTTTTATGTTTCTCAATGACTCTTTAATGAGATTTGCTTCACTTAATTTGTAAAAACGAAAAACTAATTCCAAAGATTCGGCTATAGCCTTGAGAAATAGAGAACAGTGACCCTTTTCAGGGGGGTAATTAGTGAATCCCGGAGTATAGCCCGTGAAACTGGCCGCTAATGAAATTGCCCGGGACGTCTTGTTCGAGTTTGGCAATTTGTTCAATCTGATACTGTACCTTTTTCTTTCTCTCATGTTGACGGTAAGGGAGTGTGGTTCCTGCCTTAGATTTGTTTTGTTGTTCTTTTGATTTGTTCTTCGTAATAATTTAAATGTACAATTATGTCTTAATTAGAAAACATATGTTTTACAGCTCACTGGACAGACTATCTGAAGAAGATGACGGACTGAAAGGAGACACCTTGGGAAGGCTTGGCTTATTTATTTATTAAGGATCGCCAACAAATAATACACACAACTATGACTAAAAACGGTGCTACAGAAATAACATGCCCTGTGCTCACTTAATTATAGGCAATCACTACTAACACCAACAACTTCTATCGCTATTTTAAATTAAACAAAAAAAATCAAAAAAATTGCACCTACAAAAGAAGAAAAAAAATAAAATAAATTACTAATAGAAATAATATTTCTTGCGTTTGGGGTCGAAACTATGGGTAGTTGGGGTCAAGATGCTCGCAGTTTGGTTAGGGAGCTGTCCAGACGCCTTATTGACACTACAGGTGACCAAAGAGCTGGCACTTACCTCGGGCAGCGCATCAGCCTTGCAATCCAACGAGGTAACGTTGCCAGCATTTTGGGAACCCTGCCTGCAGGCGGTGATTTAAATGCGGTATATTATTTATAGTTACTCTGTATATAGGATAGATTTTCTAGTTTAATTTTAATTTCATATTTCATTCTGGAATCCTTGCCGTTGATTGACAGCAGCGGCCGCCTCGAGGAATTTTTTTATATATAGTTTGTATATTTGTTGTAAATAATTGTAAATATTGTATATTTATAGAATAAAGGGGTATATTTCATTTAATTTAAACTAATGTAACTAAACATTGTTTTTTTTTTTCATAAAAATAAATTAAAAAAATAAAACACAAAACATAAACATAGACCGACTATCTTATGGCTTATGTTTATATGTAAGCACCATTATGGGTACCTCTTCCGGCAAATAAAGAACATAATTATTTTGATACTATATTTAACTAGGTACATTAAAATATAAATATCCTGGGACATTCTTCTGTTATCTGATCCCAAACTAAGCAGAACTTGTACTATGGAAACCAGATACCTACTACATATACTACTTTTTTTGTTGTAAATACAATACTTAAATAGATAATTACATTCAGACACTGGACAAACAGACATGTTCATGCACACAAAATGTTTGTCCTGGATGGGAATCGAACCCATAACATTATTTTTTTTATCATGATTCTCCACAATAATTTCGTTTCCTCAGTTACTCAGTACGATCTAAGATCTAAATTGTATTTTGTTTCACATTCCTTGTTCTCCGCACTTTTTAACTTGGCTAAGTCTCTTGGCAATTTCATGGATGGGCTAAAAAAACAGTTTTCCCTTAAATCCGTCTCGGGTAATAAATCTTATGTAGCCTTAGTTTTCTGCTTATTTTCTTATTTGTATCAGGCATTGTAGATTTATTCTAGAGATAATGTATTTTTTTTTGTATTAAATAACGTCAGCTCTGACTTACATCGGAATGAAAGAAGTTCCTAAGCAGTACACGATAGATTTATCATGTGAATCATTTTGAGAACTGGGTTTATCACATAAGTTGGTCTATTTTTGGTTTGTAGAATGAAGTAAATTAGACTTAGATTGTCTTTGGAGTACCGAAATATTTTGTTATAATATCCTTTTTAAACTTTATATCCATGTTTTGAAGTCTTTTTGGAGGTATATGATAAAACGGGATTCTTCCTTGCAGTTTCACTCACGTAGCGTTCTCAACAAAAAACATATGAAACGCTATAACAATAAAAAATAAAAATAAAACTTTGAAATACGTTTTTAATTTTCAATGAAAAGATCACGAACGAAATACCATTTTTTGAAAATCTTAATTTTTTTTATAATACAAACTTCACCTCTTTTAAATTCCCTGTGCTTGGGGTGTTAAAAATATAAAATTATTCAAAGCTAGAACAAAACAACAAATAAATTCTATGGATCTCCAAAGTGTAGTAAACTCATAAAATGTTGGAAAACGTAAACAACATCATAAAATATATAAGTTAAAACTAAAACAGATTAACAAGGGACTAGTAAATAATGCAGGGCAGACAGGCGTATGAGAACAAAGAGAAAATACGGAATTTCTCGGAATAACAAAATAATTTGGCTGAAAGTTTTGTAGTAATTTAGTATTATAAATTAGTTATAAATTATACCTTGATAGGTATCTGAAAGAAGCTGATGCGGTATTATCAGGATATGTCCTCAGTCGAATTGCTCTTTGAGCGAAAAAACGGTATGCTCTACCTCTCTCTTATTATTCCCTTAAAATCTTTGAATTATCAGTAGATAAAGTAGCTCCGAAAGTTACGTTCTACATCTAAACAAAAAAAAATGTTTATATCCTACTAATATGATAATTGCGAAAGTTTGTGTGAATGTTCGGTTGTACGGATGGAGGGATGTATGGATGTACTACTTTTTATCCCGGAAAAACCTAAGATCCTCGGGGACGTGGGTAAAACCGCGACCGGACGCTAGTAAAAAATATATTTTTGATTTTCTATCCAAGATAAAAAAGGAGCGTCATAGTTCAAATTCTTTCTCGGTTTGAAACATTTTCATACACGCCTAGCTTAACCTGAAGGTATCTTTTGATACATATCAGATCCGAACCGTCTGACAAAATCCTAAATTATGCATAGTTTTTTGACCTATCTAACCTTTTACAAAATTCTAGTTTAAATATGTAACTGCTACAAACCATTTTTAGGGGTTAAGAATTTCATTAATAAGCAAAAGGTTCATTGTCTTGGGTTCAAATCCTGAGCTTGAGCTTTTGGTGAAGGGAAATATTGTGAGGAAACAATAGCGTGGTGATAAAGTGAAACACATTTGAAAATTATAAGGTAGTATATCGTACCTCGTTTAACCATGTTTGAGTAAATGCTACAGGATGTTTATTTTAATTATATTCATTATTATCCACTCAGTTGATTCACCCACGTTCCCGAAAGATCTTATTTTTTCCGGAGATAAAAAGTATCCTATATGTTTTTCCAAAGTAGGTATTAGGTATATATCTGTGTGCCAAATTGCATCTTAATAAATTCAGCTGTTTATGAGTGACTGATTCACAAACATCTGATGATCCAAATGTCTCCTTTATAATGGTATCAATTAGATTTCAATAGTTTAAAATATAAGAATTACTAGCTTCCGCCCCGCGGTTTTACCCGCGTTCCCGTGGTATTTTATATTTTTCCGGGATAAAAAGTAGCCTATATGTTATCTATCTATGTGCCAATTTTCATCCAAATCCGTTCAGTTTTTCCGTGAAAGAGTAACAAACAAACATACATACATCCATACTCACAAACTTTCGCATTTATAACATTAGTAGGACAGTAGGTACTTCACTTCTTCCAGCGGTTCAAAACAATACCAGCACCACATTCACAAATAACAAGTGATCTCAGAAAGTGTCCTTAAGTGCATCACATTCAGGACTAACAGCCGGTTGTTTACGACGCCAGCTCATTACCCGACACTTTGTTGAAATTATTACGGTTTAAGAACCACAATTCCACAGTAAATCTTCGCCGTTGTTCTACTGGAATTTCAGACACGTGTAGGTACAAAGTATTTGCGTGTTATACGGTTTGCTGTTGGGATGTAAGTCAGGATATTTTTATGTTGCTAGATTACTTAGCTAGTAAAGGTAAAGTTTAATCGGGTTTACATTATGGAGGTGTTCTGAAATCAACCTGTAAAAGTTTATTTATTTTTCAAGATTCTACTAAAAGTAATATTTCGATTTATATTAAGAAATAGGTTTTAATAATTACTAGCCGTTTACTCCGAGTTAGCCGCTCTTTTCACGCTCACACCGCGTCTCAAATCAGACCCATGAAGTATGGATAGTAACGTTTGTTATTATATGTTTATACCTATCACGTCATTCAAGTACAAGCCAACTCGCAGTGAACAGCTAGAATAGTAAAAGAACTACCCAAATTGAGTATTAAATGATAGTAGTCAAAGTAGCTAAAGAGCGGTCACAAAAAATGCGTTAGACGCCTGCATTAATTAGGACGAAACGGCTAATGAGATTTCGATAGGACTTAGATAGGTACCTCGATGTGAAGATTTATTTTTTTTAGGCATAGACTCTGCACTCGAAGTTGAAGACGACTATATTAACCTAGGACAGACCATCCATCTAGGTTGGTCCAACTTCGAGAAAGAGGTCAATCGTCGAATCCAACTCGGCTGGGCAGCGTTCGGGAAGCTACGTAATATCTTCTCGTCTCAAATACCGCAGTGTCTCAAGTCAAAAGTCTTCGACCAGTGTGTGTTGCCAGTGATGACTTACGGAGCAGAGACGTGGTCGCTTACGATGGGCCTTATAAGAAGGCTCAAGGTCACCCAAAGAGCAATGGAGAGGGCTATGCTCGGAGTTTCCCTGCGAGATCGGATCAGAAATGATGAGATCCGCAGGCGAACCAAAGTTACCGACATAGCCCATAGCCAAAAGACCACGAACCGGAAGACGCAGCGTGGGCAGGCCCCCCACAAGGTGGACCTACGATCTTGTTAGGGTCGCGGGAAACCGCTGGATGCGGGTAGCGCAAGACCGGCCATCGTGGAGATCCTTGGGGGAGGCCTTTGTCCAGCAGTGGACGTCTTTCGGCTGATATGATGATGATGAGGCATAGTATAATGAATGTGTCGTTGAAATGAGATCGGCGGTTTTTGCGATAAATCTATCATATAAAATATCCGCATTTCCTCGGCGGCCGTATTAGAAGTAATAAACGCAGCATAACACTTTGGCTACGTTTAATATTTTCATAAAAAGTAGCAATGAAAAAAGCATCGTCGCCTCGGCCTCGTCGCGAGGCAACTAAGTAGGTATTACATTCATAAATTAAAAAGTTAAGTGGTCTATAAAGACGCCGATCCAGGAAATGGCCATTAAATAATTTTACTGCCCAAGTTACCCCATTACTTGGGGAAAGTAGGTAGGGCTTGCAAAAAATGTGGTATGAATCGTACTTACTATGTAGTTTAGTATTCATTTTCGTGTTAGATACTGAAATTGAAGAAATAATCTTAATAAGATTAGATTATTTTGTATTACCGAAATATTTCTATATGAAAACTAGCAAAATGTAGCTATCTTCAAGGGTTTCCAATATTAAAAGTACTCTATGCTATTATTCCTTAATTTGAAGTATTTAAAATGCTCTCAAGAAAATGCGTTTAGCTGCGGACCTGTAGGTAACAACTACTGTGGAAAGAAAGACCGTGGAATACCTATCCGGTATTCTCTATTTTGCCCCCTTAAGGGATGAATTTTCAAAAATAGTTGTCCGTTGTCAATCTTAGAATAATTTTTTTTTTTCATTTAATTTTGGAATAATCTATTTACCACCATATTCAATTACAATCATACCTTTTTTTGACACTAACAAGCAGGCAAATGATTCAGACAAAAGTACCTACGACACAAATTTAATTGCGGCATAACGATGGAGTATCGTTAAATGAAATGGAAATTATACGGTATGCTAATTGGTTGCATGTGTCTGTCATTGGTAACAGTCAATTTTAACTGCAGTCAGTTATCGTTATGAGCAGCGCCATGAATATTTCGCGCTTAAAATATTTACCATTAAAAATACCTAATATACGAGTAGTAGGTAGGTAAGTATAAAATAATATATTATTTTATAATAAAATATAATAAATAAATATAATAATATGTAATAACATAAAATATTCTCATTATTAATTTTAAACTTTACCATAAATATCTGCAATATGCAGTTTTCTAAACAAAAGAACTTTGACTAGATTTTTTTTTATTTCGTGTATAATTTAAGTAAATTTCAAATAGATATAAATAGTTAAGGAATATAGGACTACATTAGGCCCGATTTCACCAACTTAGTATAGCACTAATCCATGGTGTAAATATGTCAATTGGACAGATTCTCTATGCAAACTCTGTCACATAACTATTCTACCTATACGATGTTGGTGAACTTGGGCCTTAATTATAGTAATATTTTTTAATAAAAAAGAACGTATAAAGCTATCGCTGTGTCAGCCAACTTTTCACAAACAAACGACGAGATTCCTAAAATGGCACTTGATGAGAAATGTCTCAGATTCGTCAATGACATCATATTTACAAACCTAACCACACGAATACTCAAGCTAATTTCATCTCTATATCAAAGTGTGTAAAGGTCACATATCCTGAAGATATAAAGACGTGGGTAACATAACGACGCCTCTCCGAACGATGCTTCTGACGTCATCGTGTGACGACCGAATTTGAGAGGACAACTTTACTTAGGAAAGTGTTTTATAGGGCTTTCTTTTTGTATGGAGTAATTTCTTTAAGTAACTTAAATTATGTGAGATGGTTTAAAATAAGTCTAGTGAAATCCAAGTTACTCAACTCATATACCTGTCACTTTCTTCCGTCATTTAAAAGAAAGGGCCGGGCTACTATTTTTAATAAGAATTATTATAGGTACTGTATGTGATTCGATCACAATTTTACAGTAGTGATGTAGAATTTGAATTTAGGTAAATCTAATCTTAGTTTACCCTTGCGCTGTAAGAAAAAACTTTCCCCTTCAATTACCAGTGGTTTAGTTTTTATTTTTATGTTCATTTATTAAAAAAAAATAGTCACGATAATGTTCAATATTAGAATTCTCGTCAAAAATGTATAAAACAATAGTTACATAAAAGTTTAGTGTTACTTTTATAACAAAAAAAGCTTACTAAGCAGAATCGATACCCTTTGTCTAGGTTTACGTTGGTGCTTTAGGAAAGCCATAAAATTATCTATCCAGGTATTTTCACGAGTTATTTGGCAGTAACTTGAGATTGAAAGCGTAGGGTGTAAAATGCAAATACGCTTTTGCCCACGTAGCGTAAAAAAATAAAATTTTCTCGAAGATTTATGGTTAGTAATATAAGATAAAAGTTACGGAGAGGCAAAGAATATTCTTCTAAGTAACAATTCTTTTTGTTGAAGCTTGTATGACTGAGCGATGTTTTTATTAGTCTTATCATTTTCTTTTTAAGGCTTATTTTTTTACATATTTGTTGATAATTATTTAACAAAAAGACTAAAAAGGCTTTCAAAAGGTTAACATCTATATATCTATACTAATAATAAAGCTGGAGAGGTTGTTTGTTTGAACGCGCTGTTATATGTTTCCAGAATAAAAAGTACCCTATGTTATTCTAGGATATGATCTATCTATGTGCCAAATTTCATCTAAATCCGTTCAATAGTTTTTACGTAAAAGAGTAACAAACACCCATACATCATTCACATTTATAATATAAGTAGGATATTTAAGCCATCGCCCTCCTTGCCATTTGTAAAGAGCCACCCGTCACATGACGTCACACATTTAATAATAGAATACATAATAATATCTATCACCAATATCGCTTTGATAATCATCTCTGAGGAAAAGCCTATTAGGTACGTCAATTTTCCGTCCAAATACATACGTATACCTAAATGTATTCTTATAAGCAATCGACATCGGGACCAATATCCATTTTCGGCGGCTTTTAATAATCGTTTCGGCGCATGCGGCCCAAATGAAAGAACTGACAATAACCATTGAATTTTTACGCTCCACTGGTTGGTAAGTGTACGACAACCTTTACGTTATGACCTAGTACACGAGACCGAAATTTGATAGGGTTGCCAATATAAAAAATAATTTCTTCACTTATATTATAAATCAGTAAAGTTTGTTTGTTTGTATGTAGGTGTTTTTCGGAACTACAAAACTGATTCTAAAATTTAATAGTTACATTATCCCCGTCTGTTGTAGGCCGCTTTTCATCCCGGGAACGCAGAGTAAACCGCTTACCCTATTAATAAATATCAATAAATATAATACCAATTAAACATTTTGACGGGCCAGTTGGCGCAGTTGGTTAAGACACCACCTATTGCGCCGCAGGTCGTGGGTTCGATTCTCATCCAGGACAAACATTTGTGTGCATGAACATGTCTGTTTGTCCTGAGTCTGGGTGTAATTATCTATATAAGTATGTAATTACAAAATAAAAAAATAGTATATGTAGTATATCAGTTATCTGGTTTCCATAGTACAAGCTCTGCTTAGTTTGGGATCAGATAACCGTGTGTGAAGAATGTCCCAGGATATTGATTTATTTATTATCTATTGGCCGCTGGAGATGTGTATATGTTTGGCTATTCCACTTGCCGGTATTACCTGTCGTCTAGGAAACTTATTAATTTGTAATCCTTACTTAAATAAATAAACGATTTAATGTTAATTTCAATAGTACGTAAACTCGCGTAAATTCGTCAACGGAAGTATCATAACCATCTATTACAATATACGCCGTTATACTCGTATTATTACGTAGATATATTTAAGCGACAACCCTATTTCCGGAAACTTGGCACGCTGCCAGAAGCGTGTATATGTATCTGAATTTCAGATATATTGAGACACATTATGTGTTACGTAAATACAGATTTTCAATAATCAGTATTTATGAATGGAGAGTGATTTTTAATATCACTTCTTTAGGTTCCCAATAAATAAAATAAGTATTTGTAAGTACCTATAAAAATGATAGCTAGTTTCAAGGTTGCTTATCAGAAGTTATCTCACTTCTTTCTGATCTACCTATATCTATTCTAATAATAAAGCTGAAGAGTTTGTTTGCTTGAAAGCGCTAATCTCCAGAGTTACTGGTCCGATTCGAAAAAATGTTTCACTAATAGGAACCTAAATTATCCCCGAAGGTAAGATAGGCTACTTTTTACCCCAGTAATGAAGCCGCGGGGAATAGCTAGTTATACTTTAAATGTGAAAACTTGTTAGGATGTTTATTACTTTCACGCAAAACCTTGATGAAACTTGGCACATAGATTGATCATACCCTTGAATAACATATGAGATTCCTTTTTTCCTAGGAAATCATAAAAGCAATCGAGAACGCGGGTGAAATCGTGAGGCGGAAACTATAGACCTTTTATTTTCAAAGCAAATAAGAAGATTTTGTGAGACCTAGCCAACAATTTAAGACACAATATTGTGAAATATGCATTGAAAAATAGTTAACATAATAATATATATCGCATAATTAAATGTAGCCTTCAAATAATAAATGAATTTCAGAATCAAATGTGTAGTTCCGAAGAACACAACTAGTTCCCTTCTACCTATGTATGACAAATTTCAGCCCGATCCATTCAGTGGTCTGAGCTGTGCTGTGATAAATCGGTCAGTTAGTTAGTCAGTCAGTCACGCTTTCCATTTATATAATGCTAGCTGTTCCCCGCGGTTTCACTCGTTCCCGGGGTAAAATACCTTCGGGGATAATGTATAGCTTCCTATTAGTGAAAGAATTTTTGAAATCGGGTCAGTAACTCCAGAGATTAGCGCGTTCAAACAAACAAACAAACTCTTCAGCTTTATTATTAGTATATACCTATACATTTATAGATTTACCTAAATAAGAGTATTTTTGTTACTATAACATTTTCAAACCTATTTCCAAAGAAAACACAAACATCATTTAAATAATTTACCGGAATAAGAACTAACAACTAAGTAAGACACTTAGATAAAGGTAGGTTCGACCAGAAGTAAAAGAAATCTAATAACTTTGTAACATGAAGGTAACGTAGGTGGAAAGTTACAAGGTGTAACGTTGTTTTTCTATTTCCGTGACAAAGGGATGGGGACATCGCAAGCTTGCTAAGTCAAAGGAATGACAAACAATCGTGTGACAATAAAGTAATGCTGAGGTTACACTAGATAGAATTAATTACAAACATGAAAAAATTGTTTACCTGCGTTCCCGGAATGAAAATCGCCTCTGTGAGTAACATAGGCTACCTTTATATTGTTTCGTCCTTTCCATCTCTTAATTCTCTCCAAGCCATAACATCCATCCAGGACAAACATTTGTGTGCATAAACATGTCTGTTTGTCCTGAGTCTGGGTGTAATTTATCTATATATTGTATGTATTTACAAAATCTATATATATCAGTTATCTGGTTTCCATAGTACAAGCTCTGCTTAATTTGGGATAACCGTGTGTGAAAAATGTCCCGAGATAAAAAAAAAATATATATAATTGAACACATCATACATAGCCACTTTTCGAAACCTTGTACCCTCAGCCTTACAATAAAACCGTGTCTTAATTAGGGTAGTCATAAAAAGCTTTGTAGTAAAGTAAGGTGTAATAAAAACAGTAATTGCTTCTTTCCTTTAGCTTAAATAAAGCTCATTATAGGCTTTGACCTCAAGTCGTGTGCATTTAATTAAGAGAGGTGCAAACTGCGAAAGCTATTATAGAGCTTTCAAGTTGTTTGGAATTTTACACTTGAATTTAACGATATTTCGCATTGAATACTCCTAAAGTGTATCTATACTAATATTATAAAGAGGAAAGATTTGTTTGTTTGTTTGTTTGTAATGAATAGGCTCCGAAACTACTGGACCGATTTCAAAAATTCTTTCACCTTTGGAAAGCTACATTATCCCCGAGTAACATAGGCTATATTATATTTAAAAAAAATTTAGGGATCCTTACTAAAACTCCAATAATGTAAAATAAGGTGTAAAAAAATGACCTGAAAAATTATTTACGTCGCGTGCGCTGCGAAAACTATTGATGATAGAACAAAATCATTTACTACGACTTTGCAGAACTCATCATTATCTACAAAAAGTGTCGCGACAGCATATGTCTAAATATTATAGTTATGTCACAGTAAGCAGTTTTTTATTCTAAAATATTAATTTATATATGCCGCCTCTTGAAAAGGCTCTTCATTTGTACCTTGGTATTAATCCTCATCAAAATAAATTACTTTATATTCAAGACGGCTTTAATACCTTTTTATAACTTTTTGAATTATTCAATTCGGACATTTCATTCGGAAGATATCACGAGTTTAAAAATGCAAGTATTAGAAAAAAGTCGCGTGGTTGTCGCTCACCGCGCTCAGCTAGCCAGCATGCGATGTAGGCTCCATGTAAGCGTCACTGGGGTACGGGGGGGGAGTCAATGTATATTATAAATACGAAAGTTTGTGAGTATGGATGAATGTTTGTTACTCTTTCACGCAAAAACTACTGAACGGATTTGGATGAAATTTGGAAAACTGATAGTTTATAACCTGGATTAACGCATAGGATACTTTTCATCCCGGGAAAACATACGATCCCTTGGGAACGCGGGTGAAACCGCGGGGCGGATGCTAGTAAAATAATAAGGTTGCATAAAACTCCATGCAGTTGGAATACTGTGATTACTTTCTTATTTATATGCATTTTGGCAAATGCATAAAAACATGACATAAAAACACATTAGATTTGCAAAGTTTTAAGAAAAGTCAGCCTTCTGTTGTTGTGCCAAGAGATTCCGATGCCAACCGCCTTTAAAAGATTTCCATTGAAAAACTGGGAGTATGTTGCAATGTCATTCGTAAATATTTAAATGGGTCATTAACACCAATGTATTATACATTCGTTCTTTTCGTATGCAATTGCATTTTTTTTTTAAAAGAATTCGTTCACTAGTGCGACTATGAAACACTGTAATACGAATCAGGGATATGGCTACAGATTTATCTATGTCCATTTTGCATTGAAAATATTATACAACTGTACATTTGCTCCTTTGTTACACATGCCCGTTATTTGTTGATAAGGAACCGTATCAATAGATAAGTGTAAGAAACCAATGTATGTATTTAAATAGTTTCAAAAGCATAATATAGACAATTATCAATTGACATACGTCTCAGGCGCTAATCTCAATTTTTTTTTCAATAGGTAGGTAGGTACTTAAAATTGATTTGTAATAAATTTAAACGCAAAAATATCCGCTTAGAAATATAATATGACGTAACAAGGCCTTACACACGAAACATAGCCTTACCGATGATTTCACGCTACTGTAGGCGCCAATACACCGGATTGAATAATTAGGGTGGTTCAATCAACCTTTATTGGGATGCGGACGGATCTCGAAGACAATGGCCATTGATAACCCTGACGGTAGATGTCTACAGATGATAGGGTTATTGTTACTGAAATGTATTAGTGTAGCGACACATCTGCGTAAGGTTCGGCGCGGAAAGTTACCCAGTTGAACTTTCCGTTGTAATAATAGGGCGCGTTACGTTCGGCTGATGGATCATATAATGCGGAATTACAAATACGAACTGCTTCAGTTGCTTATACAGAGGAAAATCCAGCGAAAGCGACCACTCAAAAGAAGGCGAGCCTCGTGGCTCAAAAATCCGAACGTGATTTAACTTGAGCACCAGATTCTTATTCCACGCAGTGTCCAACATAAAAATAGCCAACCTCCGGTAGGAGATGGCACTTATAGAAGAAGACATGTCATAAGGTAACTAAAAAAAAAGTACCGCGAGCGTATCGAGCGGAACGTTCCGCCGCCGAACCTTACGCGTGTGTTTAGGCGCTAATAATATAATGATTATATGGTTGCCGTGTCTGTATTTTAAAGCAATTACTTCTAAGGGGTAAAATATAGGATCATGGGTGAAAATGGGGATAGCTGTCTAACTGAACAGCTGACTAATTATCAAGTCAGTTGTCATTATCAAATAATCTAAAGAAATAAAAGCAAAAAAATCTCTTCGGTATAAATCTTTCAAATAAAAAAGGTTATTTCTTTTTTAAATCGTTTCTATTTGAATTTCTCAGTCGTGTTTGACATAATTTCTTGCCATATATTTTATAGTTTAATATCAAAAAACATACAAGCCTTGGTTTTATTTTTTGTTAGGTATTATATTTTGTACAAAGAGTAAACTTATTTTATTAGGGTAATAGCAACCCGCCCCGGCTTTGCACGGTGCTGATGTGGGACCGCTTGCTATCCGAGTTTTATCCTTAGATTTTTTTCGACATCCCAATGTAAACAAAACCTTAATGAATTATACATTTATACCTTCCTCATAAATTGGTGAAAATTTACCCACCGGCTTTGTTTTGCAATAAATTGACTAACTTCATTACGTAGATCGTTTAAGTCAAAAGAAGAAGTAAGAGAAAAAGTTACAGATAAAATCGAAAGCGTCAGTCATTGTAGATAGTAGGTATTATGTGGCTGCTATTAGGAGTTCGACCACAACTTCCCGATATATTATACAATCATGATTGTAGTGGATTGTGGTCGGGCTACTCGGGTATACCTGATTATATGACAAAGGATCGCTTCGATTATAATTGATAATTGATATGATGGTCTAGTTACACTTTAGAGAATTATAATGTTTACATATAAGTAGCTAGTGTTATTTGGTATACATATTCAAAGGTCTAAAGAGGTTTATTGGTAGGTTAAAAAGATAACGTTAAGAAAATATGAATGCGTAAAGTAACTAAAACTAAGTATATGTCATGATCATGTAAAAGTAGGAATGTACTTAACTTAATTTTTTTTTTTGAAACAATTATACGTGGAGCTGCCAGCCGTTTATAAGAAATACAGTCTCAATTTATACTTGTTAAATTTAAAACCATGATGCGCGTCTGTGAAATCGCGCATTGTACTGACACAAATAGACAAACATATGTGAAATTTCCTTTTAAAATATTAGATTATAATAGAATATTCTTTATTGTACACCTTAAACAACAGATGACGCTATAAAATATTGGTACATAATAAGAGTACAAAACAGGCGGCCTTATCGCTTAAGTGATCTCTAATTAATTATCTATATTATTATTATTATTAATATATCCAGTATGAATAAATCTTATAATATAATCATCAACTGTTGAATGGAAGTGAGAACAACTTAATCCGCAACTTTCGAATAGCAGTTGCAGTCGACTTAATCGAATAGTTCACGAAGATCGTTCCCGACTTGTTGTTCTAGAAGCGATTGCTTTGTATGTAGTTGGTATTGTAGTTTGTAACTTGTTCGTAATGCTCCTTAGATCTATTCTGTTGAATGCTTGGGCGTGGTAATTGCGAATAAATTGTGTCATGTGCAGGCGCTTTATAACTTATACAATACAATAATAACTGCAATTTAACTCAAATAATGTTCAAGTGGTCTGGAACTTATGGACCATGTTCCTGAGATTAACAAACTGTGTGACGTTATTTACATTACCGTAAGGTCTTTTGTACGTTAACATTATTTAAATGAATTGACTTGTGTTTCGTTCGTTACATAAATGTACCGAGACCTTGCTTTTTCATTTAGTTTAGTTCATTTTGTTTCAGTCATTTGTAGTTGTATTTCAAATTTTAAATTATAGATAATACAATAATAAATCAGTAATAGACATAAGTATATTACTTCTATGGATTACCTAGCTAGAAGATAAGAAAAATATTGCTGGGCCAGGAGAAAAAATTAATGTTTTAGAAACTTATATTTTCCTCAACCTAAGATGGTTGACATTTAGCTTTTAGCACCGGTTCTCCAAAATTTCAGGGTTATCTTAGAAGCTAAAAAAAGATATTCAAAATTAGCTGTTTCCCGCGTTTTCATGCGAATAGCGTTCCTGGGATAAAAAGTAGCCTTGGGGATAATGTCGCTTTCTATCGTGAATGATTATTTGAAACATGCGAACTGACAAACATTACCTCTTTATAATATTAGTGTAGGTTAACAAAACACAAATTGATATTACAAAATAATAAAGTATTATTAATCCTGAATGACACTGTTTGTACGGTAAAATTAATTATGGTAATAATTTAATAGGAATTGAAACTAAATAACATGGAAAACGTATTTGAATAATCCGTCCAATCTAATTACCGAGCGGTAATGCAAACAACCGCGCCTGAAATTAGACGGGTGACTGACAAATGCAGTGTTTATTTAATTTAAAATAAATTTTGCAACTTCTGTATAATTTATTGCATGTTAGTTATTTTATTATCTTTGGGTTGGATCATCATCATCATATCAGCGAAAGATGTCCACTGCTGGACAAAGGCCTCTCCCAAGGATCTCCACGATGGACGGTCTTGCACTACCCGCATCCAGCGGTTTCCCTCGACCCTCACAAGATCGTCGGTCTACATTGTGAGGGCTGCGTCTTCCGGTTCGTGGTCGCCACTCGAGAACCCTTCTGCTCCAGCGGCCGTGATCATCATCGTCGTAATTTAAGCTGCGAGTATGTTTAACCATTTTCTATACTAATATTATAAAGAGGAAAGATTTGATTGTTTGTTTGCACTGAATAGGCTCCGAAACTACTAAACCGATTTGAAAAATTCTTTCACTAATAGGAAGCTATATTATTCCCGAAGGTTATAGGATACTTTTTATCCCAAGAACGCGAGTGAAACCGCGCGGAACAGCTAGTATATTATAAAAAAAGTCTTTACTATCCAATTAAGTTAAATGAACATCAAGTAGCTTAAAGAAATGCTTACATCCTAAAAAGACATGTTAAACTCATTGATTAAATTTGATTACATTGATTTAACTAAACATTTGCTGAGCTCCAAACACTAAATTAATTACAACCCTAACACAAAATCCTGCTACCTAAATCCACTTTAGTTAGACCTTAGTACTGTAACACAGTCCTACAGTATTGCAGGACTGAATAGGTCTCAATGGCACGGCCGATATTAGTTTCCCCGTCTTGTTAGTCGATCAGAATTCCGATCACAACGTTCAATTTAGCTCAATTTGCTCGGAAAGGTCAAGGGTAACCACTGCAAGTAAGTTCTGAGGGTGATTCTTATTTACAAGTGTGGACTACATACATACCTACATCAATCTTATCCTACCCTACTAAGAATACGTATTTTTGTGTAATGATACGACTCTTGTAATGATAAATTCAATTAGTAATCAGCAAGTTATAAATAATTAGCTTTCCGCACCACGGTTTCACCCGAGATCACCTATTTTACCCCCTTAGGGGTTGAATTTAAAAAAACCTTTAATGCATCAAGAAAAGCAGGTATATACAAAGGAATTACTGATAAAAATATAAAATTAATAATCATAACAACCTAAGAAGGAGTTACAGGACCAGCCATGCAATTTCTACTGCAAGCATTCACGAGTAGGATTTGATAAAGTATTATCTTACATCATAAACAACCTAACGTGTACCGCACAAAGTCTATTTTCAAATATCAACAGTAAAAGTTCCTGTTCAATGTGACAATACAAATTGTAACTAGCAAAATGTTAGCTTTTCCTGAAACAGTGTAACTTGAGCTTTTGCTATGGGAATTTCTGCTTTATACGTTGCGAGGTTAAGCTTTATTTTGTTTATTGCAGTATATCAAGGAACGTTTCATTTTTTTCCGCAAGAGTAGCGAATTGCATCACTACAGTTGAAAATATGAGAAAATTTCTTGAATCTGCCAGTTTGTCGGTTGAGGGGCTTGTTGAGGAACTTTTTGATTGCTACATATTTTTAAATAAACATCCTGGGTTTGCTGATAAATATAAATATAATCCAATCTGTTACGGTAGCATTTGCTAGTGAAATTTAAGTAGGACACAACTTAGATGAAGCATCGGCAAAATTCGTAAAATCGATCATTTCCGAAAAGAGTGCGCCTACAACATAACCCATGTTTATTAGTACTTTAGGCGAAAATGATCTTGTTGAACGTTAAATGGCGCGATAATTAATGATTTTTATTAGTTGTGTAAATCGGAAGTGAAGTGTAGAATATACGATTTGCCGATGCTACATCTAAGTTGTGTCATACTGTACCTAGTTGTTGCTTGCACAAGAATCTTATTTCATTACGTTTGACTAGAGGATTCTGTACGAAATTGTCTTTGTTAACGAAATTTTCTAATGTTATAGGGTTATAGTAATATAAGGAGTCCACAGTATTTAACTCTGGAATACAATACATTTTTTATTGTTCAGATACGAGAAAAATACGACTATAAGAATAAAAACAAACAAACAATTTAAGCGGCCTTATCGCTAAATCATTTTTTTTCCAAACAACTTAGGGTATTATGATATACCTATACATTTAAGATGGCTATTTCAGAATGTCAAATGATTATATAAATATAATTCCTTTCATCATTTTGAACGCAAGTGAAGCTGAGATTGGTATGGAGTTTCGTAATATAGCCCAATTTTAGGCGAAACAGATATGTTCTTGAAATGCTATCCGAAACATACTATGAAGCTGTGCGTATACAAATGTGACGCAATTAACCCTACAACTGACATCACTACTTAGTGCTACTTGTACGTACCTACTGAAAAGTAGTTCACGCACACATTTTTCATAAATAAATCATCCTGTCGTGTCATACATAAGCTTAAAAGAAGAAAATTGTAGACATCCGGATAGTTAACAAACATTTACAATGAATTTATGAAGCCTTGTGTTACTGTTCTGCGCGTGAGTAAGATCGCCAGAACTCTTAGGCGCGGAGGGCATACTTGGTAAGCGTGAATTATATCCGGGCGTAGATTAGTTTCAGGGTAGTGAATGATATGTGGGCCAATGACATCAAATAAATATGAGGTGATGAAATTGATCAACGATTATTATTGGTCGAAGACTTGTGTCTTCTCTAGTCTACGCTTGCAATGCTCTGGGAGCAGGTGTTGTAAGAGTCTGTCTTCTGTGGTAACTGGTTACCTGGCTTTGATTCGCTAGTAGAACCGACGGCCACTGGGGTAGGTTCTTGAGTGGGGACCACGAACCGGAAGATGCAGCGAGGCAGGCTTCCCACAAGGTGGGCCAATCTTATGAGGGTTGCGGGAAACCGTTGTATGCGGGTAGAGCAAGACCGGCCATCATCGTGCAGATCCTTGAGAGAGGGTTTGGTCCAGCAGTGGACGTCTTTCGGTTGACATTATGATGAGCTTTGATTTCTTACCGACAACATTATTCAAACATAAATTAAGGCAACACCTACATTAAACAAATAGTAAACATCAGTAATTACCTTCACCCTGCCAGATTTTAATCCCCAAACGAGCCCAAAATTGATGTATCAGAAACCCCTTTCAGTATATCCTTCTCACAGAAGGCTTTGCAATAACAGACGCGGGATAAAGCTATGAACAAACGTTACTTAAGCCTCAGGGAATCATCTCTCAATTCACGTCGGCCCGTTAACCCTGGATGTGTTTGCTTTTGCAATGTCTACGTTATGTGTTAGACGTGCTTAAGTAAATATGAGAAACGAGAAATATGTAAAAGTAATGTTTGTAATGGGGAATATCACATCAAAGTGCCTGTCGATTTTGATGTTGTGATGATCAATCAATATTAGTTACAATAGAAATACAATGTCACTTCGAAATATGAAAAAAGATTTTTGAAGAATCGGTAGTATACACGGCCACAGACAAGCTACACATTTTTGTTGCAAAATAGCGCCTATTACAACCGCATAAAGTGCCGCAGTGTGTAGCTTGATCTGTGTTCGTGTGTACATTAGATTTCTTTGAATTCATTGGCAATTTTTTTACTTTATCTATGATCGTCATATACCTAACCAAAGAAGATGAAGACTCATTGCGCCCTATTCAAAACAAATGTAGGATGTTCTTTGTGGTTCTGTGGTATTTTTTTTTTTGTGTGTGGTCAATATTCTGCTACTATTCGTATTAGGTATATTATTTAATACCATAGAGATAAATGCTTGTAGGATTGGATAGCTTAGCGTGGTGCTTGAATATTTTCGTTCTTATTGAAAGATGCTAAAATATTAGGTACTGAATCTGTGGCTAAAATAAATTTAGCTCTGTTAATACCTACCACTATTTTAGTGCAAATAAATAAATAAAACCCCTGGGACATTCATCACTCACGGTTATCTGATCCCTAAATAAGCAGAGCTTTTATTATGGAAACCAGATAACTAAATGTAAATTATTCCAAAAATGTTGGTACAAACTTTAGACTTAAGTGGTAAACTGGTAACTGGACTTAACCGATTCTGAAAATTCTTTCTTATATTAAGCTACATTATCCCCAAGGTACCTACTTCTCATGCCAAGAACACAAATGAAACAGCTGGAAACAGCTAGTACTATTAATTTCCGTGAATTTCCAACTAAAGATCACAGACCACAACTTGTTGGAATTGATTATAAATAATGAAATTTGGTTCATAGTTGATTGGATTCTTGTAATTTAATTTCGAATTATGTAACGTTGCGACTTTCTGCCCGCGACATTGTCACATTTTATCTGTTAGGTAACTTGACAATTTCGCCATCATTACGTTTCAGAGTACGAGTAAAGGTATATTACCAGAGATTTATGACAAACTTCACTTCGCAATGGTAATGGAATGCTAGATAATAATTTTATCATCCGCATTATTTGAATTGTATGGATATAATTATTATTATTTTTTTTCAACATAAATGAAATTGGTATTTATTATTATATATTTACAATTATTTACACGAAAACATTAAATTAAACTAAAATATTAACTAAAAACTAAAGAAGTATCATATATATACAAAATCAAAATATCCTATTCCGTTATATATTTATGAACTCAATATTACAAATAGAATATAATTTAGTGTTGTTTTCCATATTTAAATATTTTTTCATGATTTGTATAAAGGCAATTTCAATAACCTCCCAAAATTACCCTTGCAAACCTCTAGCTATGGAATGAAAATTACAGTCTGCCTGTTTGTCAACTTGTTGGCGAAAAATATGATACGGTGCCGCGATCGTTCATTTTGTATCGAAAGGCAATCAACAGGGATTAACACAGTCGATTTCCAAGTACAGTCGTTGTATCAGCGCGTCGCAGGTAAAGTAGATTGTTTAATTTATTTATTATGAGTATTTCATTACTATTGTGTTAGAGTCATTAAGATATGTTTATCTATAAGTACTAGAGATATAATAAAAATAATAATATTTATCTACTCTCATATCGTAAAGTTCTAATTATGAAATCAAAAACAGTACTTTAATGACCCACTTTATGCACACCCGTCTATAATGAAATTAAAAAATTATATTATAGTACAGTTTTCTTCCCAAGATATGCTATATAATAACTTTTTTTCATTAAAGTACAAGTATTTGGACATGTCTGGCCACTTATATTGTTTTTTGGGTTTTAATACTTCAATTACTGTCAGTCAACTTGTCAAACAAAATAATAAAGAAAAAACCATTATAAGTGGCCAGACATCAGGACTAAACAATTATAATTTTAGATGCAAATTTACTTTGTCTATGGTCGCGTATGCGGTAGAGATCTTAACTTAGTAGTTTTTCCCCACACGGATTTGGGCGCCATGATGATTAATGTTTGTT
This sequence comes from Tethea ocularis, assembly GCA_963555595.1. Taxonomy (NCBI): domain Eukaryota; kingdom Metazoa; phylum Arthropoda; class Insecta; order Lepidoptera; family Drepanidae; genus Tethea; species Tethea ocularis. The sequence goes on from OY741975.1 coordinate 6,232,822, forward strand.
TATTTTATTGATGTTTTTGCATACATATTTTATTTTGGCCAAAAATGATAGAAATGATAGTGATACGAAGGTGAAATAAACTTGGATCTGAAATTGTGGAGGCGGCAGTGGAAATGACAAATAATCGATACCCGTAAGTCATGAAAACCTATAACAAAATATTATCGATTAAATTATATTATTTATATGAGTTTAGATAAAGTACTGTATGATACTGCACATAATTAGGTATTAAAAACTCATGTGATACTATTAAGAACCTCGCCTACGGCTCGGTACTTAAACTCACACTCGTATTTAATAACCCCTATTATGCAACAGTATCATAAACTACTATTATTTACCTACCTGATTTCCGTAATACAAGTTTTGCTAGGTTTGAGGCGGTCATAAAAATTAGGTCTATCTTCATAAAAACTTGTATTCATCTAATTTACTGCTTTTTATATAAGTAGTTTTATTTATTCTTAATATGAGTATTTTGATTGTGATATTCAAAAGTTTAATAAACGCTTCCGAAGCCCTTAAAAATACTTACCGTCTCAGTGAATGAGAATATTCAAATGAGAAATAAATGAGGTGAAAAATTGTAAAGTATGAAATATGAACCATATTAAGTTTAGTCATTAACTACAATATGACTCAACTTGTTTCAGAAAAAAAAAGGAAAAAAATCCTAATCAATATCAGGACCAGCGACCAGCCCCCCTAATGTCACCACTTACGATGAAACATAATATTAACCAACTTTTACTCACTTGGGTTTACGGTATTTTTAAATCTAGAATTTTGTGGAAACATTCAGCAATAAAAATATCTGCAACTTTTTTATATTTCTGTCTGGATGTGACTCAATTATAAATAATATAGAATGTGTCTTTTTTATCGTTTTTAGGGTTCTGTGCCCGAAGGGTCCAAACGGAGCCCTATTGCTGTCACTCACGTGTCCGTCCGTCGTCTATCACACAGGTTTTACAGCCAAGTTGGTTGGCGCTACTAAAAAAACACATACAGTTTTCAAATTTTCACAGCAAACTCTTCTTGTGGACTCAAAGTCATACAAATTGTCAAAAAATATTTTTAAATGTTTTTAAGGTGAAAGCAAAAAAAAACTTTTGTCTTACCGAGTGGAGTATCGTTATTTAGAGTATTGAGTTGATGGATACTGTTTTTTTGTTAAAAAAATATTGGTAAAGAAAGAAATGAGAAGTCTTTTTTTTACAAAATTTTATGCTGAAGAACTTTTTAACTTCCCATTGACCTAATTTGGTGTTCATGTTTATTATTACGTACCTATATTTTACCATATATTGAATGTATATTTTAACAAATACCAATATATTGATAAGTATTTTTTTTTCTTATAAATTCCCTCATTTTTCCTTTTACAAACAAATTATATTCTAAATTTGGTATGGAACCCTAAATGTGCGAAGTCCGACACGCACTTGGCTAGTTTTTTATTAGAATTCTCATAATATTTCACGAACAAATCTTTTTGTTCTAAAATTGAAAAGTGTTTACTATCATTGCTACTACAGTAGTTTCCAATTTAACTTTTCTATTAATTTTGAGTGGTAATATAATATGTTATGTCTATTTTTACGACTATTTTTATCGTTTTTTCTCAATAAAATATATTTTGCAGACAGTTATTTTTGTGACTTCGCTAGATTAATAAAAACATACTCAAAAATGATCTATATTATTTAAAATATTTATTTAAATTAATTTTCTTATGCATTTATATACTAAGTTTACAGAAAAAAAAACTAAAAATAAATGACATGATAAGAAAAAGTTTTTTATGTGAAAATTTTATACACATCTTCACAGTTTTAAATGTAACCTTCTTACATTAATTCAGCAAAACCTGCAACTAAGATTTAACTTAAAAGAATCTGTTTAACTTTTTTACAGGCAAATATTATTTTAGGTTTCCCGACTTTATTGTTCCCCAAGCGGCTTTTATGAGCGCTGGCAACACTCGCTATAATTTATTTAATTGTAGGTGGGATATTCGACGGGTTTAAGTACCGGTACTTAGCTTTGGTTGAATAAAAGATTTAGAATGGCTAATGTGTGGAGAAGGAATATTAAATGACGTAATACTTTAGATGTCGGAATTATTTTGGATGTAATTATAACAAAATTAAAGTGTCTCAAGATTGATGTAGATACTTTGTTTTAAGGGGATGAATTAAGGGGGATAAATTGTTTTATATTTACCGATTAATAACAAAAGAAATCTACATGTTTCTCCAAATTAAATTACCTACTTTATGCATGAAAACGTGACTTTTTCTTTCGTAACAGTTATACTGTTTCTTACTCAAATTCCATAATGGCATATCTACTAATAGATACTTACTGTACTAAGGTTTTATATTTTACTAGCTGACCCGGCAGGCGTTGTCCTGCCCTGAGAACAAAAATAAAACTGGGATCTACCTACCTACCCCTACCTATCTACCTACCCCTACCTACCCTACCTACCCTACCTACCCTACCTACCCTACCTACCTACCCCTACCTATCTACCTACCCCTACCTATCTACCTACCCCTACCTACCCTACCTACCCTACCTACCCTACCTACCCTACCTACCCTACCTACCCTACCTACCCTACCTACCCTACCTACCCTACCTACCCTACCTACCCTACCTACCCTACCTACCCTACCTACCCTACCTACCCTACCTACCCTACCTACCCTACCTACCCTACCTACCCTACCTACCCTACCTACCCTACCTACCCTACCTACCCTACCTACCCTACCTACCCTACCTACCCTACCTACCCTACCTACCCTACCTACCCTACCTACCCTACCTACCCTACCTACCCTACCTACCCTACCTACCCTACCTACCCTACCTACCCTACCTACCCTACCTACCCTACCTACCCTACCTACCCTACCTACCCTACCTACCCTACCTACCCTACCTACCCTACCTACCTACCCTACCTACCCTACCTACCCTACCTACCCTACCTACCCTACCTACCCTACCCTACCTACCCTACCTACCCTACCTACCCTACCTACCCTACCTACCCTACCTACCCTACCTACCCTACCTACCCTACCTACCCTACCTACCCTACCTACCCTACCTACCCTACCTACCCTACCTACCCTACCTACCCTACCTACCCTACCTACCCTACCTACCCTACCTACCCTACCTACCCTACCTACCCTACCTACCCTACCTACCCTACCTACCCTACCTACCCTACCTACCCTACCTACCCTACCTACCCTACCTACCCTACCTACCCTACCTACCCTACCTACCCTACCTACCCTACCTACCCTACCTACCCTACCTACCCTACCTACCCTACCTACCCTACCTACCCTACCTACCCTACCTACCCTACCTACCCTACCTACCCTACCTACCCTACCTACCCTACCTACCCTACCTACCCTACCTACCCTACCTACCCTACCTACCCTACCTACCCTACCTACCCTACCTACCCTACCTACCCTACCTACCCTACCTACCCTACCTACCCTACCTACCCTACCTACCCTACCTACCCTACCTACCCTACCTACCCTACCTACCCTACCTACCCTACCTACCCTACCTACCCTACCTACCCTACCTACCCTACCTACCCTACCTACCCTACCTACCCTACCTACCCTACCTACCCTACCTACCCTACCTACCCTACCTACCCTACCTACCCTACCTACCCTACCTACCCTACCTACCCTACCTACCCTACCTACCCTACCTACCCTACCTACCCTACCTACCCTACCTACCCTACCTACCCTACCTACCCTACCTACCCTACCTACCCTACCTACCCTACCTACCCTACCTACCCTACCTACCCTACCTACCCTACCTACCCTACCTACCCTACCTACCCTACCTACCCTACCTACCCTACCTACCCTACCTACCCTACCTACCCTACCTACCCTACCTACCCTACCTACCCTACCTACCCTACCTACCCTACCTACCCTACCTACCCTACCTACCCTACCTACCCTACCTACCCTACCTACCCTACCTACCCTACCTACCCTACCTACCCTACCTACCCTACCTACCCTACCTACCCTACCTACCCTACCTACCCTACCTACCCTACCTACCCTACCTACCCTACCTACCCTACCTACCCTACCTACCCTACCTACCCTACCTACCCTACCTACCCTACCTACCCTACCTACCCTACCTACCCTACCTACCCTACCTACCCTACCTACCCTACCTACCCTACCTACCCTACCTACCCTACCTACCCTACCTACCCTACCTACCCTACCTACCCTACCTACCCTACCTACCCTACCTACCCTACCTACCCTACCTACCCTACCTACCCTACCTACCCTACCTACCCTACCTACCCTACCTACCCTACCTACCCTACCTACCCTACCTACCCTACCTACCCTACCTACCCTACCTACCCTACCTACCCTACCTACCCTACCTACCCTACCTACCCTACCTACCCTACCTACCCTACCTACCCTACCTACCCTACCTACCCTACCTACCCTACCTACCCTACCTACCCTACCTACCCTACCTACCCTACCTACCCTACCTACCCTACCTACCCTACCTACCCTACCTACCCTACCTACCCTACCTACCCTACCTACCCTACCTACCCTACCTACCCTACCTACCCTACCTACCCTACCTACCCTACCTACCCTACCTACCCTACCTACCCTACCTACCCTACCTACCCTACCTACCCTACCTACCCTACCTACCCTACCTACCCTACCTACCCTACCTACCCTACCTACCCTACCTACCCTACCTACCCTACCTACCCTACCTACCCTACCTACCCTACCTACCCTACCTACCCTACCTACCCTACCTACCCTACCTACCCTACCTACCCTACCTACCCTACCTACCCTACCTACCCTACCTACCCTACCTACCCTACCTACCCTACCTACCCTACCTACCCTACCTACCCTACCTACCCTACCTACCCTACCTACCCTACCTACCCTACCTACCCTACCTACCCTACCTACCCCTACCTACCTTACCTACCCTACCTGCCCCTACCTACTTATCCTATGTCCTTCTCCGGGCTCTAAACTACCTCCCTGCCAATTTTCAGCTAAATCGGTTCAGCCGTTCTTGAGTTATAAGTGGAGTAACTAACACGACTTTCTTTTATATATATAGATTACAACTTATTATATATCTCATTGAACTATACCAACTAATTATATGTATTGTTGTTAAGTCAATAGAATGCTGTAAATAACATTCCATATTTAATATTTATGGTGAAGGTAAATATTATGGAAAACAACACGACTGGTGATGGCGTAATTTGATTAATAATCGCGTTAACGTACAGTCAGTTACATATTTGTATGAGTAAAACCATTTATTTTAATGTGCGTGTTTTTTATTCACTAGTCATGCTATATGTGCTGGGATCGCTTGATTTATTATAATAGGGTCCCATCGTCGAGGAAACCGTTCACAAAAAAATATGAAGCAATTTTTTTAATACTAATAGAAGGATACCAAAATCGAAAAACCATTTATTTATAAGCTTTGTAAAGGTTTATTAGGTATAAATGAATTTTAAAAAAATTAAAAAAAGAGTTTTTTGTTTGTTTGTTATCCTTTGAAGCTTTAACGACACCAATCGTGTTAGGTACACAGATTGCTTAAGACTTGGAAAAAATATAGGCTACTTTTTTATCACGGAAACACGGGTAAAACCGCGGGGGACTGCTCATACATAATAATATTATAATGACTTTCCTCAATCATTAAAAAAAGGAGCACAAAAGAGATTAATTCCAATTAAATATATTTTCCTGTTTTTATTCGTCTCCCCTGTGTTTATAATGTTAATTATCTTATGAACGTTTTATCCTCATTTTTTGACGTCAAAAAATATTTCATTAAATTATTATTTTTTTTACTATGTGGTCAAACACAGGCCGTTTGACCACAATCTCACCGTGGTCAGTGATGATGTGGCCGATGATGGTAAGCACACAAAGCCTAGAAGGGAACTGGCTCTGACTTTGACTCTGGCTTTGACTGACAGCTGCACTTGGCAGCTGTCGGAACACACCGAAAGGTGCTTGGCGACAGATTTTCAACTTGAGGGTGGTAGCCAGCCAGGCGGGTACTACAAAGTACCCCCCTACCACCGTGCTATGGTTTCCTAACGATGTTTTCCTTCACCGAATGATCAAGCTTATTGTAGGATTCGAACCCGGGACCTTCGTTTCGGCATCCGACGTCACTACCACTGAGCTATCATCACCTTAATACAGGCATACAAACTGAGCTTTATTTATAGTCTTAAAGTTTCAAAAACACTGCTTGTAAAAATAACGAACTCATACTTGTAAATAAACAATTCTTTTTTACCTATTTGTAACCTAAATCAACTTATTCCTAAAGTTTAATATCACGTGTAGAGTTACCAAGAAATAAGTTTGACAACTTACGTCATTGACTGTACGAAGGCCATTACGAAATTAACTGAGACCTTTACAAACATTATCTTTATTCTGTCGCATTGCGTGTATACTTGTGTGCTAGATTTTTGTGGTCAGTTGTGTGTTACCACTTTGGTTTGACCACAAATTCGTCACCAAATTATGTTATGCCTTAGGATTATAAAATGTGGTAGGTAATATTTTTTTGCACGCGATATTACTAACATTTTAATATACAGGCCATTTAAGATGTCCTTTTTTAAGCAATAAATCACGTTAGCATTTTTCTACTCATACTAACAAAAAAATAATTATCCATAACCTTATGCGTTTATAACTGCCTAAATTTTTATGGGTTTTCCTCATTCTTAGATGAAAATATTAATTATGTTGTGACTACAGTGCGCTGAATAATGATCGTATTATGTAAAATAAGTCGCCTTAATTAAACAAAAGAAGACAAACATTTATTAACCATTTCTGCTGGATCTCCTTCTCTGTCAAGTCCCACGCAAGGAAACTATACAGTAGGTAATTCGTCTTTCATAATTCGGAAAAACAGAGGCGAAAAAAAAATTTCACTCGTCAAAATATTGCCGATCGTTAGAGTATCAACATATCAAAAAATCTGTCGATACAAATGGCAATTTAATGATACCTTTTTATGTACCATCAACAAAGTTGGAGCATGATCAGTTTTGAGGCCTTTTCGCTTGCAGCCAGTAATCATAGTTTGCCCTCACAATAAAACGGTCTCTTGTAAAATCTTTTGTTTAGACTATTTACTGACAATGACAATCTACTATTTTATGACAAGCGCATTGTCAGGTTATATTGTGTGAGAACAAAGGTAGCGGCTGGTCACTGCACGCAAAATACACCCTTAAGGTGATCATGCTGCAACTTTGTCGATAGTACATACGTAATACGTTACGTAGCTATACAAAATGCTATTGGATACCTGCAGGTGATTTGTAATAAATATAATACATAGTAGTATCACAGAGTATGTATATATTATAAATGCGAAAGTAACTGTCTGTCTATTTGTTTGTTACCATTTCACGCCTATGGCTGAGTATCCACCACAGATGTGCTGCGGAGAATTTATTTTTAAAGCACCAATAGAATCACTTCACTTAGCCAGCCTCGCTCCGCACTCTGGTGGATATAGGCTTATATAAAACAAGTGCGAGGAATGTACGCGAGAAATGTGTGAATGAAAATGTGTGTGATTCTCGCACCGGTCGTCTGTACACATTTAACACATTCCTCGCACATCTCTAGGGGATAGAGTCACACCGTTTCACATCATTGCCAATTAAGCTAACATCTCTGGTTCGATCGCGATTAAATTTGACACGCAGATAGCTGATGCTATGGAGAGGGACATAGGCTACTTTGTATCCCGGAAAGCCAGTTTAATCGCGGAGGAGCTTTAAGTAATATAAAGTATCATTTTTATAGTATATCTCCAACAAAAATTGCTATTAGCTTTATGTAAGATAAATATAGTACTTTGGTATTCAATCAAAATACAATTTTCCTATTATATAAATAAAATTGTAATTGATTCGCCTACACACTGTGGAACATATTATATATTGGAAATTGAATAAGATCGGTGTAATCGGTCGATTTGATATTAATTGAGTGCTTAAAGTAATGCTATCGTAATTTCATAAGATGATTAATTACATCAAATATTCTGTGAGAATTTTATTTTTTATTATGTTTAGGCATTTGATATATTAGCGATTTTTTTGTATTGAAAGGTTGTCAAGTAAAAGTTAACTTGATGTAATGACATTTTTTTTGTGGTTTTGCCAGTGCTTTTATTGATACCTGCGCGTCATTTTCCATGAAGCTATTAACATTTTGTCAGATTGTAGTCAAACTTAAAATAAATTTAAAGAAATAGATTGATATTCAGAGTCTTCACAAGCAGGAAGGCGGTTTACCTTATGGTAAGTTACTTTAGTTGTCTATGTACATTTTCAAGTCTGTTTTTTTTATATCCCATAACTCTAGGGTATGACTGAGACCATATCAAAGAATCAAGTGGCATATGAATTATGTTTCAAACATCCTTTTTTTTTATCATTTTTCATACAAAATAATTCGACAAAGTCACGATTATTAATGTAAAACACCCTTACGTGAAATATGACAACGTCGCATTTTCTTAGCTTTAAATATGAATGAATTACTCGTATTTATCAATGAAACTTAGATACCTAGACACATCGAGGGTCTAAGTTTTGCGAAGTTTGGCGACCTCGCAAAAGTAATGATTCGTCATACTGGTGACTATTTTTGACCTAATTTTATTATGATTGATGATATCTCCGAAACTATGCATTTTTAGACCACCTATTCTCGGAGTTTTAGTATTATTTTTACCTACAGAATATATATAACCTTAGAGTTATGGAATACAAAAAAAAACACGTTGAACGTGCAAAACATACAAGAAATCATTGAATAATTGCATTGGACGCCGAAAAGTAGTCAGTCGCACGCTCTGTAGCGAGCCTAAGCTTGCGCACATCGCATGTAGGTATTCGTGTTCCGCCGTAGCAGCAGTGCCGCGTAGACTTCGCTACGGACGCTACGCTTGTATCCGCTACGAAACGCGCGATCGTATACTATGCTGTACATATTTTAAATGACTGTGTATAAAAACATATAAATAAAAACTTGTGTATATATGTGTGTTCTCTAAAATTTTATTATCTGTGTTGTGCTAGTAGGTGACATTTTTTTTTAAATTGTGTGGCTTCGGCAAAGTTGCTGCGGCGGAATTCAGGTTTGTTCAAATTGGATTATTTATTTTTTATGTAATCGGCAACTTTAGAGGCGGCTGAAAAACATTTTTATTGTGTTTTGTGTTGTTGTATGTACTTAAACTTTGATGTAAAATATTTGTAATATTTTTTCTATTGTTATTAAATTACATTTAAAGAATATTTATAATAAATAACATAGTTAAATCATATTGCATAAAAGTATTGAAAGTATATTGTAGGTAACTAAATTAATTGTTTTTACTTATTATCCTCATTAATTATATTATTTTTGTTTTCATTTATCGTTTGCAATTTTGTGTTACCGCATATGGTGCATCTAATTACTATAACTGACGTGTTTTACTGTGTTATCATGTTTATATAACTATTATAATAATTTCGGATTATAATATTATTGGAGCATAAAAAATATTTAATATTTTCTGTTATGTACTTACTGTTATGAGTATTAATATTATAGAACCTTTTTTTCTCTCAAAAATGTATTATTATGTTAATAATGCTCGTGATTGTACACATTTTATTTTATTTTTGACAATGTGTACCTTCATATAATTGATATTAGTGTATTGATGTTTATATACGAAAATATAATGTATTATAATATTATTATATACAACAAAATGGAACACAGACCAACGGTAAATAAAGGTAGATGGGAAACTAGTAGGAAATTTATCAATAAGCAATTATATTATTACAATATGGGTTTAGTTTGGTTGTCACTTTTTGCCAATATCATTTTCTTAAAAAAAAAACTCATTACAGTTTTTATTATCATCAAATATGTCATAATGTTCTAAATAAATATAATTTAAATTTACATTTATTTTTATTATACTTCGTATACAGCTGTACAGTGAGTCTTTTTAAAGCATTTGAATTATGAATTTAATATTCTGATAGTTTTCTTTACAGCTTTAGTTTCATTTCACAAATTTAATTAATATTATAAATTTGAATTTTTGATTGGATATTTGAACGAAAAAGGATTCGGATACAATTTGGCACATATAGATAGCCTAGAATAATAATATAGCATGCTTTTTATCCCGGGATAACATCTCTCAGGAACCGTGGAACTAGTTATCCATATATTTAAACAAGGGAGCTTCCTAATTGAATACGATACTGGTTTAATAAGGATAAGGATGATACTGGTTCTCATGTATCCTCTTATCAATTAATAATAATATATACCTATATTATTTTTTAATTATATATAGGCCTGTGTTTGACCACAATCTTACCACAATGATGTGGCCGATGGTGGTAAGCACACAAAGTCTAGAAGGGAACTGGATCTCAAGTGCAGCTGTCGGAACACACCGGAAGGTGTTTGGCGACAGATTTTCAACTAGAGGGTAGTAGCCAGCCAGGCTCAAGCTCATTGTAGGATTCGAACCCATGTCATCGTCTCAGTACCCGACGTCTCTACCACTGAGCTATCATCGACTTAAAATATATATAGTAAACAAGCCAATATAGGTACCAACCTACTTTTCGATTGACAACACACGCTACTCAGACTCAAATCATTTATATCTTTAACTGAGCTAGAAAATTGGCGAACATTGAATAGCGATAACGAGATAGGTATCTTGTTTAGTTACAATCTAACTAAGTCAATTATAATACAGAAAGTTAGTAACTCAGTTAACAACTATAACCAACGGCTCTGAGGTAATTTATAGTTTGTGTGTTTTGGACTTCTCTTTTAAGTGAAGGAAAACTGTGAGTTTTGTCTTTGGTTTCAATTTATCTCGTTGTTTGCCTAAGGGGTTGTGGATTGTTGAAATAAATTAATCAAAAATACATTGAAGGTTTCACGTTGCCCTTAGAAATAACCGATTTTGCGTGATAAAATTTGATATTTTACCGAAATAGGTACCTATATCTTTTTAATTATCAGCTATGATAAAATAAAAAGCCTTCTAGACATTATTGCCTACATGTTCTTTTATATTGGTTAGATAACCGATTTGAGAACCAATATACGAAATAAAGCCGACAAATACGAGTCTGACTCGCGTGCTGATATGGCTCCATACCATATTAGCACGCTATAAAGTTCGCATGACAATGTAGAATCATAGAATCATCACTATTGTATTTATTTACTATGGGAGGCGGCTCCCGGGAGTGATGAATAGAATTACCTGATGCAAGTGATTCATTGACACATATTTTCTGTAGAAAAAATAATTGATAATATACACTGCTCGTACATCTTTGATAGTTTTTCTTTTCCTCGTTTCCTGGGATTTTTATGGTGTTATAGTACAATGAACAAAAGCGAATATTCGTGATGCTAATTATTATTATCGCTGGATAACTTTCACTATTTTAATGATTGATAATCGTATTACTTTATGTATTTACGGTATTCAATTACTCTTTGTTTAGAGAAAAAGAAAATGTTACGGTTTTATTTATGTGTCGTAAATAATTGTAAATACCATCCAATTAGGTAGGTCTAACTTCGAGAAAAAGGTAAAACGTCGAATCCAACTAGACTAGGCAGCATTCGGGAAGTTACGTAATATTTTCTCGTTCCAAATACCGCAGTGTCTCAAGTCGAAAGTCTTCGACCAGTGTGTGTATGGAGCGGTGACGTGGCCGCTTTCAATGGGCCTCATAAGAAGGCTCATGGTCACCTAAAGAGCAATAGAGAGGGCTGTGCTCGGAGTTTCCCTGCGAGATCGAATCAAAAATGATGAGATCCGCAGGCGAACCAATGTAACAGACATAGCGCTAAGAATTTACAAACTGAAGTGGCAGTGGGTGGTGCACATTGCTCGTAGAACTGATCGGCCGCTGCGGGAAACGTAAGACCATCGTGGAGATGCTTGGGGAGGCCTTTGTCCAGCAGTGGACGTCTTTCGGCTGATATAATGAATCTTTACATAGTATAAAATGAAGTCGCTTCCGCTGTCTGTTCGCTTAGATCTTTTAAACTAATCAACGGATTTTAATGCAGTTTTCAGCAATAGATAGAGTGATTCAAGAAGAAGGTTCATATGTATAATACATGCACAGAAAAGCCGAGAAAAGCCGTGCAAAGCCAGGGCGGGTCGCTAGTTGTAAATAAAATAAAAATAAATATATATAAGACTACAATGTGTAATGGGAGATGAGAATACTAGATGACAATAGCTGCAGTAACAGTATTCTGCCGGCGTATATGCTGATCGGCTTACTTCTGTTTGTCAGACTCGTGTATAATGACAATTTCCGTTATTTAGTGGACGCATATGGAGCTATTGTTCTTAGGGAGGTGTAACTGGTGCACGAGAAACCCCGACGAAAAAAAGGAGTGTTATAAGTTTTTAGTGTTCTGTGGGTGTGTGTGTCTGTCTGTAACCTCATAGTTCGGTTTTGATTTAGTTTTTTTGTTTGAAAAAGGTGTCTTAATCAAGAGTGTTGTTGGCTATGTTTGGAAGTTATGACCAATTTTCTAGTGAGTTTCGGGGGTTTCTTAAAGTTTCAGTTATATGTAATTATAAGAGATCCAACCTTATCATTACATAATTGTCATTCTCTTCTACACTTTTTATTATAAACAGATTATAAAATATATTTACATTTAAATTCTTCACGTTCCCGGAGTTTTACTCTACACGCGATAAAGTCACGCCATAATAATTCAACGAGGATTATACTAGAAAACACATGAAAGTATTTTAATTAAAATAATTATATTACCTTGGAACACGGCATTACTTAGAAACACACACCTAAAAATATTTAAAGCAAGTAAGTATACATAGGTCAGGTAAGTAACGCTGTCAGGAATTTCACGTTGTTATTTTCTGTAGAACAGAATGTTGGCACAAAGTAATTGTTGGTATTTGGTAATTTTTTTATTAGAAAATAGCTCTTTGTTGTTAAAAAGCTTGCGTGCCATAAAGCAAAATATGCTAACAACGTATGATCAAATATTACGTCAGCAAACGAAACAAAATAATAATATTACTGTACGATAAACCTAACTAGTGAACCGATAATCTGTTTGGGGCTTGCAATCACTTGAACCATAAGTAGTTCAGTTCAGGTTCTATTAATTGTCGTAGAAGCTTTGTTGAATATGATTATAACTATTCTACTAACATTATACATGCGAAAGATTGTGTATTATTTAGTTCAGTTCATCAGTAACGGGCTTAAACGGATTTAAATGAAACTTTGAACATAGACAGACCATATTTTGGATATAGGAATAAAACAAAAAATCCTTAAGAGGTGTAGGAATATAGGATATTATAGTTTTTAAACAGTTTTTTAAACTGATTAGTGATTAATTTCGAAAATCCTACGAAAAATCAATCTTTCATACCTACGTCAGTGAATTTAGGTTTCTAACTTATATTCTCATTCATGATCGTATCCCTAAGAGAATTCCAAGCATTGCTCTTTTATCCAGCCCGCGACCTTCGGGAATTAGGCCAACTGTCAGAACCCATGTTTTGACGTAACATACATCGCACTTATAAAAGTGAGTATTAATGCTACTTGTTTTTAGAAACAAGTTTTAATTTGGTTTGTAGCAAAGTTTAAATTTGCATGTTTACAATTTTCTACATGAATGTTTAGATGTTTATAACTCAATCTCTCACTGATTTGACGCAGACTACCTATTAGTAAATCTTTCATGAAAATGAACCATATGATATGAAATAAGGTTGATCTAAATCTACATAATTATACTGAATCATACATTAAACAGCTGAACTTTAATGCTAAAACATAAGACTCATTTTTATATCTCCGGCTACTATCACCAACACCAAGCTACAACGTAAATAGTGTAGTGATGAAGTAGCCGAAAGAAGCAAGTATTATAAAGCCTGGCTCTCAAGTTTTGCTGTTAGTACGTACCGGAGCTTAGCGATTAGTTGGCGATAGATTGTCTACAAGTGCGGGGGGCCCGTGCTTTTATTTTCCTTACGAACTTTTCTTCATTGAAAACTTAAGCTCATTTCATCTTTTTCAACTGATAACTTCAAGGGCCCGACCCCTAGAATTTGAAGGGGTTGAGGGGGTAGAAAATAATGAAAATCTTGCGAGATCTACAGCTCGCAGAGCCACTAGTATTTAAACTTAATATTTGACATTCTGACACATTTATTAATAAAATAACTAAAATGATTGATGATCCACGAAATTGTAGTCATTACCAATAAAGCTTCATAAAATGGTCTTATCTAGCCAACCTTTATCTTTTTATAAGTATAGTTGAATCTCTATCATAAATCATTGTCTATGTTTTAAAAGCACGTTCGATACACTACATTGTTTATTGGCCGCTGTCATTCTTTCATCATTTATAATCTACGTAGCTATTTCATAAGATATTGTACACTATGTTCAATTTTAGAATATTACAGATTAGCCAAGGCTTAAAATAATGACTAAACTATAATTGGAAAACGAAACTCTAAAATATATCAATGAAGGAAGACTGAGTTACGTTATAATACAATGGTGTGGTAAAAGACAATGTGGCCTAATATGGTGAGGTCATATATCTTAAAAATGTTGTAATAGGTATAAACGGATATTAAGAAATTAGTATCCGTAAAGGTACAAGTACGGAGCTCGCCGCTGACGCGCGCGTCCATAGTCAACATATGGGAAGGTATGGAGCCACTTCCGTGCCTCGCGACTGACGCGCGCGGCGAGCCACGAGCCTCGGACTTGTACCTTTAGTTAGTAGTTAGCCGGAAGACGCAGTGTTGCAGGCCCTCCAAGGTGAACCGACGATCTTGCGAGGGTCGCGGAAAACCACTGGATGCGGGTAGCGCAAGAGCGGCCATCGTGGAGATCCTTGGGGGAGACCTTTGTGTAACAGTGGTCGTTTTTCGGCTAATATATTATGATGATGATAGTAGTTAACAATCAGTGACAATTGTAATAAGAAAACATAATCATTTTGTTTTTAATTGTGCAGCGTTTAATTTTAAAACTTTGCATATAAAAGAGGTAAACGAATACAAATGAAAGAGTGAAAATATATTGTCGAGTTATTAACTTTGTATTAGCAGGAATAATGAATAGCTTTGGCTCTGAAAAATGCTTCCGTTGCGGGATAAAGTTTTCATTGCGTTTGCAGATTCAGTTTGCTATCCCAGCAACGAATTTTACGATAACGTTATTTTTTGTATTAAAATAAGGTTTTTAAAGAGTTTTTTTTATTATTCTGTAACTAATTTTGTTTCGAAACCAACATTTTAATGAACCTATCATTGATGAATTCCTTATCAGAATTTTATATTTATAATTGCACTAGCTTCCGCCCCGCGGTTTCACCCGCGTTCCCGGGGGATCTTATGTTTTCTCGAGATATAAAAGCCTAATATGTTATTCCAGGGTGATGATCTATATATGTGCCAAGTTTCATCCAAATCCGTTCAATAATTTTTATGTGAAAGAGTAACAAATACCAATAAAAATTTGGCCGCCTCGAGGAAATTTTTATTTGTAGATTGTATTTTGTATATTTGTTGTAAATAATTCTATACATACATCCTCACAAACTTTAACATTTATAATACTAGTAGAATTAAATCCATATATCACAGTCAATTCTTAATACTTCGAACAACACAGAGATGACCTAATCCAAACCCGATTGACCCAAGGCGTACATAAACCATTTTTCATAATAATATTTCCGCCATATGTTATTTGGACAACATGTGGAGATAAAATATCCAATTTCCGTAGATTTACAAGCGGCGTAACTGACAATATTCCTAGTCTTTGTCGAGTCCATTTGTAGATATGGCCCAATCACGTCCAGACTTGGCCTTGAGCTCTTTCTATTCAGCGCTGACCTTCATTTATCAAATCTCAGACAACCCGTATGTTAGATAGTGTGAAATGGTTCTTATTCCTATTGTCTGGATTACCTATGCGCTTTTTGTTATCTGGATACTAAAGAGGCTACCGTTTACGTGTTTAATAGAACTAGCTGTTTCCCGCGGCTTGTCTCACGTTCCTGGGAAAAGTAGCCTATACCTTAGGGGATAATGTAGCGCCCTGTTAGTGAAATAATTTTTCAAATCGGACTAGTAACTCCAGAGATTAGCGCGTTTCAACAAAGAAACAAACTCTTTAGCTGTTTATTATTAGATATAGATTAGTATAGATAAATCTACTATTAGGTACCAATAGGTACAAAATGTAGATGCTAATGCAAAATGTAGATATTATATAATATCTATAATTATATAATATCAAACTGTGGGATTTGAAATAAATGACGACCGGACTTAAAACAACTTCTTTTATTTTCTCAAACAAGATTACTTCTTTTACACTCTATATTCCTCAGTCTCCGACATTACAAAAAAAACAAAAGCCATCTAAATCTATCTCTTTCACTCACTACGTTCGGAAACACATCCCACATACATATATAATTATAGATATCTATATTTACATTTACATGTACATAATATAATATTATATGAATAATCTCTCACTTAAATACTTGCATGACTTTTATTTGAGTTTTTAATGGATCTGCACGGTAAATGTAGGCTTATAAGCAAAATTTGAAACGTACAACTTCATAAAGGCATTGTGAATTTTAAAATTTAGTTTGTATTATAATTATGATTATGCTGTGTAAGTTGTCTTGAACAATAAATAAATAAAATAAATAAAAGGAAAGCGTGACTGATTGACCGACTGTCTGACTGATCAATCTGCAGCTCTTAACTCACTCACTGGACGGATCTGGCTGAAGGCATATTATGACGTAGGCATACGCCAGGAAAGGATTTTTGAAAATTCAATCCAATGAAATTAAGTACCTGTAAGGCCCAATTGCACCAACGTCGTATAGCACTAACCCACGGGTTAAATATGGCTATGTGACAGAATTTGTATAGAGAATCTGTCAAATTTACATGTTTAACCCGGGGGTTAGTGTTATACGACGGTGGTGCAATTGGGCCTAAGTAGATAAAATTATGATTATTAATATATGTAGGTACCTATGTATAAAGTAGGTAGGTTCGAATGAACAAAAGAAAGTAATAAAGTTTTACAATTTTCAGGACTATTTCACAAACCGCATTTTAAGCATAGTACAGTAATTTAGGTACCTAACCTAAAATATTATACATTGCGTGTTTCACCAGATATTTTCGGGTTTATATACCCACATTAAAATTTATTCACATTTCATAAACGTAACATGTTACCTAAAATCGTAAATTATGAAGAGGCACGTTTGATATTAGCTTTGCGTGCGTGGTATAATCAATCATCAGTTTTACAGCATATAAACCAGTTTACTGTACCCTGGTACCACTCGACCATTTATTATAAATGCATAATAAAGCTTATGATTTAAAACTGATAAGGTTATCTGTTTTAAGAGTTGTATTTAAAAGATATTCTAATAATTTGAATATAGATAAGTAGGACTTTGTGTGAATTGAGCCACTATTGTATCACTATGTACGACATATGAAAAAAACGCATATGTTTCGTCACAAAACTTTATATCTCAGTTATTCATAAATGAAATGAATTGCGTCAAAATAATGTTATTTAGCTTTTATTGAGCATGAGTTACGTTTGATGTGATTACAAGTAAAAATGATCAAAATACTTGAAAACTTAATTTTGAATAGTTTATTCATTTATAATTTCATAGCCCGTAACATCGACTTTCGTGTAAATGAGTTTTGAAATGGCTTTGTATGGGGCTTTTCCATAGTGCGTAAATTTTTTTTCAACTTTATGATATAAGTTTTTTGGCATTATAGTCAAAAACAAGTTATACAAGATCACTGTATCACTAAAGTATACAATTTTGATTCTAACTTTAGCCGTTCAAGTAAAGCTCAAGATACATAAATCATATCACAGACCAGCTATAAGCATATATAAGCATGTCTAAGTTATACTAAGTCGTAGTTTAGAGTTTGATGCTGCCTATACAACATAGAAGACACAAAAACTTAGGAGTGTCTAACAGTGGCGAGGTTAAGCCGTTGAAAAAACACCGATAATTTTATAATTACAGTGTATTTTAAGCATGATAAAAGTGGCTTTGAAATGATGGAAATGTGGGACTGGGATTTCTAAAGGGTACGCCGGTGGGAATTCGCCACTGGTGTCTAAACAGAGTGCATGTAGACTACTTCACTGGATAATAAATGACTACAATGCAATGCAAGGTGGATTTAGTTGCGAAAAGAAAAGTTTTTTTTATACGAAGTTGGTAAACATAAACAAGCTTACCAACCTTTTGATAAGCGGTTACCGTATGTAGCTGTACTTGTGATACCCGAGGCTTCTAAAGAGCAATAACTAAAGATATTGGTTTCTGTTTTCAGTGACGCATAATTTATATAATGGATGTGATAGGACCAAAAAGTAGGACGTTGCTATAAAATTTGCGAGTCTATTAATAGCTTTTCTCTGCGATCTGCATCCAATCTAGTCCGGCTTGCTTTATATAATTCTTAGTCCATCGGAGAACTACTTATCCTACTGTAATTCTTGAGTCTATTGACGACTGTTAACCAAACCATCATCACTTTAGCTTGCTTTGGTGAAATATGTCGATTACTCTGGTTATTTGAGTTTAGCTCTTTTCATAGTTTTCAGAGTGACTAAGTCTAGCCTAGGTCATACTTCTGCTAATTATAAGAATAGACATTCTTCAATAACATAAAGGATCATTCACAAACCTTATAAGATAATGTAGATATTGGCTGTGTCGCGTGGGAAACCGTATCCATCTCAATATTGATAGCATAAAATATTTTCTACGCATTGCGGTTCACAGGAAGTTGTTGATATAATAAATAAAGAAACGATAATAGCAGGATGAGGGAAGCCGGATACGTGGATGATTTTTCGGTAGCATAGTTCGTCGGTCGTCTCACGCGTGACTGGTTATTTGAGGCTTTTATATCCGGCTTGGAAATCGTTTCCATTTATAATAAATATTTGTTTTGTGATAAAATTGAGAGCTTATTTCAGCAGATTAGCGATAACTTGCATATACATACATTCCTTATTATACGCTATCTCATTGTTCATTTTGGAAAAAAAGAGATTGATGTAACATATCTATTGGATACATTATCAGAGATTTATCGGTAGTCTGTGGCTCAAGCCTTTAATATTATAAGGCGATGACTAGGCATCATTTTTGAATATTTGGGTTTTAGTAATAAGATCTTGACAATCAAATTATCCATAAAAAAATATGTATGCTTCATTAATGAGAGAGAAGTATGGTATTATCCTACTAATATTTTAATTATGAAAGTTTGTGAGTGTATGTTTGTTACTTCTCCACGCCCAAACGATCTTTCGGCTGATATGATGATGCAGATGATGTTATTGATTGCGATATTATTAAAGCCCTTACACGTTTTGTGATATCGTATCGTAAAAAAAATAAAATAAAAATTAAGGCAAATTGTAAGAATAGATTGTGTTAATCCTAATCCCGAAGGTTGAGGATTTAAATCCAATCAGTTCTTCTTAACTCGTGTAGGTAATAGTGTGTGTAAAAAAATCTTTTATAGAACGCTGAATACCGACCGTTATCTCTCTATAATATAAAGTCAATTATTTGTCTTGTCATGACCAGAAGACTTTATAAGTGCTCGTTGAACAAATAGTGCATTCAATTTCCTTCGAAGCCTTAAAAAGTACGACAGCAAAACAAAAGAACGAAAAATAAGTCTCTGCAATTCCAACAAGGAACGTAAGTTGTGCGTCGTCTCTCTGATTAAATAGAATGGAGTAAGTACAGTCAGTTAAAATAAACACGTAAAAGAAAATGTTGAATTTTGTTCTTGTTATTTAAATATTATATACATCCTACCAAGTAGGAGAGCCAAAAATCTAGTTAGAGCTCCTATTTTTAATAATAGATTTAGTATCTACTTACCTAGTTGAGAAATAAAATTGACCAAATGATCTAAAAGATTAAATACTAAGATGCCAGTAAAATGTTCAAGAAAAAAATTTTACGTTTAATTTACTATTATTAGTAATACTTACGTAAAGCAAAAAAAACTAAACAGTTGAGAAATAAAACATACCTAGGATGCAGGATAACTCCTGTTTAAGAAAAATAGAAAGTTAAAACATTTTTATTACATAATAATAAATAATATATTATTATGTTCTTTCAAAGCACTTGTCGTCACAGCTATAATCAAAATAATGTTTCAAGATGCGAATATAAATTCATTCACTTCGATTATTCTTTATTCCTATGAAATATTTACGATACAAGCACATTCAATTTCGCAATGCCAATATTTGAGATAAGTTTTTGTAGGGTGAATATTTATTAAGCACTTTATACCTCGAGTATGGAAAAGTTGGTGTTCAAAAAGGTTCAGTTTTGGATTTAGCAAAACTGAAGTGTTTTAACCAACTTCAAAAAAAGGAAGGTTATCAATTCGATACGAATGATAATCTATTAGGGCTTCCAAACAAATATACAAAATTTTATAGGTGTGTGTATGTTTGTCCACGCATTTCTCCAAAACTATTAGTCAAATTGTGACCATTCATGTTTTTGCTGGCACCAGCAAATTTGTCGAATAGGATGTCAAAATCGTATGTTCCTATAATAATTAGTTTATGTCTTTTTAAAGTCGATTAAGAAAAAAATTAATACCTACTTATTTTTCTAATCAAATAGCTGAATCAACGATCAAACTCGAAAAATATCGTCCTGGTTTTTGTTGAATGAATACTTACTCACGGCGTACCAAAATATTATTGACGTGTGTAAGTTACATAAATTTCCTTATCTGACTGTACCACCAAACTGTACCCCATTTGCTGCTACGTTAGGTGCTCAATAAAGACTCCATGTTAGGTTGTTGTCGTACAAATGACTATGTACGATATACTATGTATTTTATTTGGTCATATGTTTATGAGTTTCCTTATTTCTTCCGATTCATCCATAAAGGTTATTTGGAGATATTCAGCAACATTTTCCGATTAATGAGAATGGAAATCATTTCCTTGTATTACGTATGGATTATTATAACAAAAAGAAGAAGCTAAAGTAGGTAGTTAGTAGTTAGGTAAATACCTATAATTGAGATATTTTAATAATTTAAGCGCAAGACGCAGCGTGGGCAGACCCCCTACAAGGTGGACCGATGATCTTATGAGGGTCGCGGGAAACCGCTGGATGCGGGTAGCGCAAGACCGGCCATTGTGGAGATCCTTGGGGGAGGCCTTTGTCCAGCAGTGGATGTCTTTTGGCTGACATGATGATGATGATGAATAATTTAAGCATCATGCACATAAAAATAATACCTACTTAAAATTCAATACGTTTTACACTAATGTATTCTATAATTTATATATTATTCTGCCGAGGGAACTGAGTTATGTGCATGTGAAATTTAATTTATTTTCGTTCACTCCTTTAAATGAAGAACAAAAGAGAGCTACAAAACAATTTGAATATAGAGAGGGTAAATGAAATATTTATAAAAATGAAAGAAAATAAAATTTAAACATACGTATACTTACGTATCAATATTGCAAAAACTTGAAACGAGATGTACAAGAGATCAAATACATTAGTTTCAATTTATTAGATAAACAAAAGTTTACTCGAAAATTTTGTCCCAAACTTAACTAGGTCCTTAATTATACGTAAAATAACATAAAATAACACATTTTTGGCATAGAAAGCTAAAAGACTTAAGGCAAACTATGAATTGATGGAGTAGGTACCTACGGCAGAAAATGGCTTGGTAAATATTGAATAATCTGATGAATAGAAATATATTTCTTTTGTTTGTTACACTTCCCTAAGCTATGGTCACACCCACGCACGTCCCACTAACGCTAAAAGGTACGAAAGAAACGGATTAGTCCTTTGAGTTAATTAGGCGGTTGCTGTCGAAAAGGTTTTTATGACATTACTTCTGGGAAATGCGGGGTTTTTCATACAGTAAACCTTAATGTGTTAATTAGTGGTTTTTTTGTTTCCGTGACTTCTGATTTTGTATTAGATTTGCCTTGTATAATAATATGTTCCGAGTTAATGATAAATTGGAATCACCTGATCCGTATTTCATCATCTCTCTGCCATGTGCCAAATCAAATATGTACTTTTCTCCCATTCAGGCCATCTATCTGTTATATCGGCATTAATTTATTTTTCGGTATATCCATCAACTGATCTTTATTTATGAAAGAAAAATGTATTATAATCAATTTCTAGAAATACTTTAGTAGTTACTCAGAAATCATAAGAAAGAGATTCTTATAATAAAACACACTATCATGACTATTCAAAATCATGTTTGATTTATTGAAAATGTTAGCTAAGCTAGTCAGCTACCATAAAAGCAAAGAAAAATCTTACTTTTTTGTAGGTACAAATGCCCGGATAAAACTGTGATGCTCAAACTTCTTCTACCGACTGTCTAATGTAAATTACAATGCCAGGAGACGGTACAGTCTCTAAAGAGATTTTCAATATATATCTAACAGACACATACTATAGAGACTTGAATCTACGTTGTCTTTCCGCACACTGTCGATTCTCTAGAATTTGACTATTTGAGAACCACTAGATAACCATTTATTTTACTGATGGAGGATTTAAATATTCTTTACGCGCATTGTCCTGAATTTTATGTGTCCACTGTTAATACCATAAAAAATGTTTGTTTGCGTTTCTCTTGGCGTAAACAAAGTCTTGTCTTCGGAATCTGGTAAAGGAATATTGTTTCCAATAATGTTATAGTGCCCTATAATTTATACTGCTCCAATACAATATTATAGTACCTTGTGTAGTTAGAAATTATTACAGCAATAACTATTCTGGAGATTCGATCGTGTTTGATGACTATTTTATTGGATCTAATTTACTTTTACAACCGATAAGGTAATATTTACTATGCCTGTGACAATCACGATTGTGTAAGGTTGATTAAACTGATCGATTGCTTTAAATAGATAGCTTTGATCTTGTCTAGAATATAAGCTATAAACCTGCTTTATTGTTTGCTTTAGTATCGGCCTGGGGTAACATTTTATTGTATATCTTGCCGTAGATTGGAAATATAGATGCGAATAAAATGAAATTTGGTGAGGTAATATTGTATATATAATTAGCTCAATCTATAGCAGTGCGGTACGCGGTGGAGGTGATCGTGCGGAGTGGCACTGCACCGCATGAAATGAGATCTCTTTTTAGTTTTACAGTAGCTTTTCGCCCCGAAGTCTCTTTTGCGATCACCTATTTTACCTCCTTATGAGTTGAATTTTCAAAAATCCTTTCATATTGGATGCCTACGTCATAAAAGCTATCTATCTATATGCCAAATTCACGCATTCGCGTTTTCACCCGCGTTTCCAAGGAACCTTATATTTTTCTGGGATTAAAGTAACCTATATGTTATTCTAGGGTATGATCTGTCAATGTGCCAAGTTTCATTCAAATCCGTTCAGTAGTTTTTACGTGAAAGATAAAAACCCGAATTATAGGAATGTACCTAAGCCTGACCCGTTAATGGGAAATTTAATTCAGATAAGCACATTTATAGTAATGAGGTTTTATGTTTTTAGGTCACTATCGATAAAGGGTTATGAGTGGAATACTGTTAGGGACAACAGTCACGTCCGCTAAGGTTAACAAAACGACATCGTTGATTGTAAAGCACCTCATTTTGATAAAGTTTTCGTACAAAGTAAGTAGGTATTTATGGCTCTATTTGACCTTATTCGATTTATAAAATGTTTTTATACGGTAAATGTTGGTGATAATGTGATTCGCTTTACCTCCTTTTGCTTAAACGTACTGTGATAATATATACGTATTAATAAAAGATTGCTGAAAACTTAAAATTTGAGTATTCAACACATCTTGTAAGTTTGCTGACAAACTGTCAAATTCAAAAGTGTCTTTATTAAATGAACTCATTGCAAGTATTTTTAATCGTCAAATATGTAAATATAAAAAATAAAAAAACTATAAAAGATAAAATATAAAAAATAACAATATGATAATAATAATAACAAAATTCATAATAATAGTAAACAGCATGTGAAGCGAGCAACTCATAGAAATGCGTTCTTGTCCTCTATAAAATCAGAAACTTTATAGTACCCTTTTTTGTAAAACTTATCTTTAATAAGCTTTTTAAATTTTAACACGGACAATTCTTGAATTTCTTTGGGTACTTTGTTAAAGAAGCGTACATTGCCCCTTAAAAGAATCCCTAACTTTGCTCAAACGAGTTAAAGGTACAGCAAGTTTATCCCTATTCCTAGTGTTTAAACTATGAGTGTCGCTATTTTTGGGAAAGTTATGAATGTTTTTCCGAACATAAATTAAGTTTTCATATATGTACTGTGACGACACTGTCATTATATTTATAGTTTTAAATTTATTTCTTAGGGAGTCTCTGGGACTTAAATTATATATAGCGCGAATAGCCCTCTTCTGCAGAATAAAGATTATATTGATGTCGGCACCGCTACCCCAAAGGAGGATGCCGTAAGACATCAAACTATGAAAGTAACTGAAGTATACTAATTTTGCCGTTAGTTCATCAGTGAGAGAACGAATTTTCTTCACTGCATAAGCTGCAGAACTAAGTCTATTCACTAGATTATTAATGTGAGGACCCCATTGTAGCTTATCGTCTAATGTAATACCTAGAAATACAGTACTTTTAGCGAGCTCCAGTTTTTCACCCTTAATAACAATATTGGCATCGGAGTGTTTTACATTCGGTAGACTGAATCTAATACATTTCGTCTTTTTCTCATTAAGCATCAAATTATTAGCTGTAAACCAACCAACAACTACTGAAAGAGCATTGTTCACATCGTCAGAATTAAAATCATGTCGTTTCACTTTGTAAAGAAGTGAAGTATCATCAGCAAACAATACTATTTAATTTTTCTTTTCTACAAGATAAGGTAAATCGTTGATATAAACTAGAAAAAGAAAAGGTCCAAGAATGGAACCTTGTGGTACGCCCATAGTAACTGAGGACCCAGGGGAATCTTTGCCATTAACATCAATCTTCTGAATCCTATCACTCAAGTATGAATTCATAAGACTGAGTGCAGTATCTCTAATACCGTAGTGGTGTAATTTCTAGATGAGCAATTCATGATGGACACAGTCAAAGGCCTTGGATAAGTCACAAAAAACACCGAAAGTATCACGTGAATTTTCCCAGGCGTCAAAAATATGTTGAACAAGCTCAACACCAGCATCGGTTGTTGAGCGACCCCTTGTAAAACCGAATTGATTACTGTGAAGCAGTCTATTACTATTAAAATGTATCATTAATTGATTAAGAATGATTTTTTCAAAAACTTTACTAAGTGTCGGTAGTATAGAAATTGGTCGATAATTAGTGGGGTCCGATTTACTACCGGCTTTAAATAAGGGAACTACTTTACTATACTTCATTAGATCAGGAAATAAACCACATTCAATACACTTATTAAAGGTAATAGCCAAATATGGCGCAATACAATCAATTATAGAGTTAACAAGTTTGACAGAAATTCCCCAGAGGTCAACAGTCTTTTTTAAGTCTAGAGATCTGAATGTTTTAATAATATCACTAGAGGTAACACTTGAAAACTTAAAGTCATCAGTACATTCTGTAACATTTGCCCTTAGTAAAGATACAGCGAGGGTGGGAGAGGTGTTAAGAGATTTAGTAATAGAAACTGGAATATCTGTAAAAAATGTTTCAAATGCGGCAGAAACTTCTAGGTCTGATTCAATAACTTTATCATTAATCTTGAGTTGAATATCATTATTATACGTTTTAACTTTTCCAGTTTCGCTGTTTATAATTTTCCAAGTCATTTTAATTTAATTTTATTGCTAAGATATTTAGATTTCGCCGCGGCACAAATGCGTTTAAATAATCTAGAATAATTACTTACATAATCCGCAAAAACAGGACTATGATTATACTGCCTTTCGCCATATAGGTCATACAATCTTTGTCTGCTTTTATGAATTCCCACCGTCGCCCAATCATTAAATACACTGTGGGTCTTTGTTTTACATTTTTTGATTTAAATATTGTATTAAACTCTGTTTTGGTTAGATTAAAAATTTCATTATAGAGGTCATTTGCATCATTATTATAAGGTAAATATGGTAATTTACTCAGGATATTATTCCTAAATTTTTCTAAGCGATTTTCACTCATAGGTACACATTTAATATCTTTTTTTATCACCTTAGTTCTAGGTATATCGAAAGTGACCATCTGACCACAATGGTCAGAAGTTATTTTACTAAAGATGGACTTAGTAACAGACTGCAAGTTTGTATATATATTATCAATGCAGGTTGCTGAAGTAGCAGTAACCCTAGTTGGTTCAAAAAAAAGATTTACAAGATTGTAACACAAAAATAACGATTTAATTCTATTACTCAAAGCATTATTATCCAAAATATTTATATTAAAATCACCACAAACTATAATATTCTTTTTAGCTTTACTTACTCTAAATAATGTTTCATCCATAAATTTTTCAAACAAATCAAAACTCGCGGATGGGGGTCTGTATACGCTCATTATAATGAACTGCTCAAGCTCTACACAGGCTATTTCAAAAGTACATTCAATAGACAGGTTCACAATATCAAATTTTGAGATGCTATCGAAAGCTCAATTTTTAAATCCATGTTGACAGGTCGATGAAATGCTACCAAAACATACTATGAAGCTGCAAATATGGCGATATTGACCTCCAGGTCATCATTTTTTTAAATTTAAGTGATAAAGTTGTAAACTAACAAAATATCGATACATTATCGCCACTAAAAGCACGCGTGGATTTCTGTGAAGTAAATTAATCTTGAGCTGTTGAGAGCATAATTTACTACATCAAATTTCAAAGATGCAACATAATTATTAGGTGGCGTGTAGACTTAATTTTACTTAGGTAACAATGTTCAATTGTTTCTCTATTGTGAAAGATTGAATACGTAATCGACGAGACTGTGATAAAAACCGACGTTTTGTAAATTTATTAGGCAGGCAAAAGATAAAAGATTTTATTTTCGATGGAAAAGTTTAGACAGTCTAATTAACCGACTTAATAACTTGACCCTTTTATCAACTCGTGCAATTTTCTTTTAATCTGAATCAAACATAATTTCTTTAAGCAATTTTGTTTGTCTTTTTAATAGCTTCATTGATGTTTATAAATACATAAATTTGTTTGAAAACTATTTCTTCCAACATAAGATAAAATACCTATTTTGTTTATTCTAAGAATTATCATAATCCAGTTTAAATTTTTAGATTAAGTATAGTTAGTTATGTCTAGACTCCGATATATTGCTCGTCACTATTCATCATAGTTGTGTAGGTGGAGGTTATCAGGACAGAATAGCAGAATAATAAATCACCTCTGAATATAGCTCAAAAACGATATCAAATCTCTTATTACTAGGTCCTATCATTAGTTTTAATATAGCACCTCATGGATGTTTTTTTTGCCGTCTCGATTTTTTCAGGGATTATTATACTCTGGAGATTTGTAATTAGCATTAGGTCATTCATTGTTTCTTTAATATGTTATTTTAATTGGCAGTAAATCTTCCTAAATCTAAATAAATAAAATAATTTTCAAATTTTTCATATATTTTGACCGATCAAAATAAATGTTTTATATGAAAAGTTTGTTCTTTTTTCAGGCAGAAACTAGTTCATAATAATTATACCTAAATGCGTTTCTGTGATAAAAATAGCCTCTAATAAACTATGGCCCAAAAACTAGGTATAAGTATATATTATTATGCCAAAAATATGTTGATTCTTGTTCCGTAGCCATATTATGTTATTCCAGGGTACGTATAATCAATGTTCTAAGTTTCAGTCACTTATTCTAACTATAACAATTTAGTGTCGACAATATCATCAAGTTTGCTTATTTACCCTTAATTAACGCTAATATTGAGTGATAGATACAATATTGAATATTCATTGATATTTACAAGAGCTATCATAGCTGTAGGGCGTAAATTAAACTGAACAAATTGGGTGTCAAATGCTAGATAGATTGTTGAGACTCTGTTACTAGGTCCAATACAAATAACTTAGAATTTGATTAAATATGGTTTGAGATAGAGTTCTGAAAATAATATTAGACATTCATTGTTTGTTATCATTATCCAAAAAGTTGGGAATTGATTATGATTTTTGTAGGTTATACCAGTTATCTGGTTTCCATAGTACAAGCTCTGCTTATTTCAGGTTCAGATAACCGTGTGTGAAGAATGTCCCAGGTTATTTTATATATTTTCGCAGTTTATTTAAGTTAAAAATAACCGATTTTTTTAAAAGACCGATGTCAAATGTTAACGCTGAGTTAGGTATTCAAAATCTCAACTACAGGATTTGCAGAAACATATCTGTTTCGCCTATAATTGGGCTATATTACGAAACTCCATACAAGTCTGTCAAATTAGATGAAACAAAGAAAACTTGACAGGTCGATGAAATGTCATCTGAAATCTACTATGAAGCTGCAAATGTGACCCCTCAGATCTAAAATCGCATCGCTTGATTTTTTTTACTCCCACAAGCGATGCATTACCTACAAGTTGACGCGTTTCTCGTAGTGTACGCTAACTTAGGGTTGGTTGCTCATAGTTTTAGTTATAGTCAGTTTAACTCTAACCTTACCATAACCATTACCATGCTTTGACTGAAGAATTAACTTTGACGATGATTGAGCTCTCGCTCGGTTATGATTATGGTTTAAATTTTAGTCAAAGTGACACGAGAACCCCAGTTTGCTATCTTTCGGCGGTTAAAGTGAACTATAACCGTAACCTTACTATGACCGCGCTTTATGCAACCGACCCTTAAACGTCTACTAAAAAGTTCAATTTAATTACGCTATTGATGATGTAACGATAAAGCATATGTGCGCAACAATAGTGTAGTATTGTCTTCAATGAATGGATTGATTATTGTTAATTCAAGACACGTTCTGCTATTTAGTACACATTTTATTATCAGTAGTGTGACCATTAGCATTGAAATTAAATGATTAAACCATATTGATATGAGGAAAATTGTTTATAGAGGCAATTAAATTTATTGAATGAAGCTATTATTTACTTTTTATATACGAAATATAATATAATACAAAATATTTTATTGATATAGGTAGACAAAAAAGAGACATGAAAAAAGAATAAAAAAAGCGCAAACATTTCAGGCGGCCTTATTGTGTGTGGTTTTTTTTGTTATCAGTAGCGACAAGACAATTTGAATGCAAAATAAAAAAAACAAGTTAACTTTTTAAAATACAAGATAATCGAAGTTGTCATTAGACCATCATTATTGACCATAATCTAATATACCTATTTAGCTTTATAAAGTCATCTTACCGTCCTTACGGTAGGGTACAAAATTTTCCAATAAGAACTTACAAAAATCACTTATGATAAAGACCAAATCCGTGAAGATTTTCACTCCTCTTCAAAGAGAACATATCCTAAATCTATTTGTTTGACCGCATAACAACGATAGTAAATAATCCCTAACCAAGGTACATCTTCAAACACAATTATGATCTCGTTCTTTGAAACGACCGACAAATCATTCTTACGCTTGACGTAAGCTGAATATTCCGAGAAATTGCGCGAAAACCCTCTGATTTATGTGTGGAAGAGTTTGCGAGTCAATTTTAACAGTTGGTCTCATCTCCTTTATTTATTTACCTTCCGTTCCCGTCCGGTCTTTCGGTTGTTGGTTTTTATTGCTTGCAGATGGAAGCAACAGTGCGCTTTTAAATTACCGTAATATTATAGTGCAAACTGACTGAAAGTTTATACTTTACAGTATAATATCAAATATTGTAAATTATATGATTACCTAGTTCTAAGAATTGGTTTTCTTTCTTTCTTGATCTCATTTTGAGCTTTTTCAGCATTTTCTTGTTTTTAAGGGCTTATTGCGACTAGGTACATCAGCCCTAGTCGAAATACGACTCAAAGCCCTTAATAGTATGCACCAGCGAGTCATAATGAAATTCAGTACAATATTATTGTCCGGAATCTAATGACTTACTTTAAGTCTTGCATGACATATAATTTGACGTTGTCGAGTTGCTTGTGAGAGTCGCGGGAAACCGCTGGATGCGGGTGGCGCAAGTCCGGCCATCGTGGAGATCCTTGGTTTTGTCCAGGAGTGGACGTCTTTCGGCTGACATGATGTCGAGCAGGTGGTATGTAAAATCAATTCGGTAACATTCACACAATATCAAAAACCTTGTATCAGGCATTTTCTCTTTTATTACGTGAGATAGTCCATGTTTTAATATAGCCATGTCCTTTTCGGTTAAATGAAAAAAAACTGGTTTTAAACCTTCGCACGTCAAAAGAAGATTTCATTTTCAGTTATATGGGCATAGTCCTTCAATGGTGACAATAATAGTTTGAAATATAAAAAATATTTTTTTGTGAGTGAACAATATATAAAAATATACATAGTAGGTATATGTTTAAATAATAGCAAGTAAACATACTTTTCGAAGCAGCTTGCGTCCGGAATAAGATTCTTCATGATCAATTTACTGAATATATCTACCTTCTATGTGGGAATACGGCAGGAATACTAATGACTTTTATCATAAGGGAAGTACATACCTAAAAGGGCTGGTGGAAAAGGGCCGCGCCATACTCTTAGAATTCTTTTTATCAGTCTTTATAGACTCGTAATTCGGGATATTTCGTAACTCACAGCTCTGTTTACACGTATTTATACTTTGACTGTTATGAAGTTAGAAACCTATGCAGTCGGAAAAAGGTTTATTTCAGGGTAACTATATAGTGATATGATGTGACCCTTTTATTATCCAACAGTTATCACTGGATGGCTGCTGAGTAAATTATGTAAAATGTCAAAATTAATGTAACATTTTATTGTAATAAAATAATAATACTCTTTTTTGTAATATAAAATTTATTCTAACCAAACATATGTTTGTTAAGCTTTTGACGTCTCAAAGGCTCCTCCAAGCGTGATAAAATTTGACATGCAAGTAGCTTATGGCATGGAGGAAAACATTGCCCATTTTTTATTTCTGGAGCCCGGCATATGTAAAACAGCATATAATACTGGGTATACTTTTGAACACAAATTCAAATATCAAACAAACCAAATCTATGATAAATATACACATCGACTAACATTCTAAAAATAACAATCAAATATCAGGTAGGTATTTAGTCTAATAATGCTTCATCCCATTTGTTCTCATTTGTTGGCGTCTTCTGATAAATTATTCATTTATTATTGTCACGATTCATTTATTTCTATCAATGCTACTTACAATAGGATTTGTTGTTAGTAGATATAGAATGTTAAGTAAATGGAAAGTAAGTACCTAAATCATTCATACTGAATTTTGTACTCATTTATTGTAGCGTAATTAAATTAAAAATAGCAGTTTTAATGTTAGACGCAGTTGACGTAACTGCATCGATAGTACGAGTGATTTGGGTTTTTGATACTGCAAAAATCTCGACACACCCTTGCAGAATTAAAAAAAATAAGTACCTAGTAGTAGTATGACCTTTTGAAGTAGAAATACTGAATATCACGTTCAGTAGGTACATAACTTCTCGACCCTCATCTAGATATTCAATACTTGCCATTCCTCTCATGCATCAGTGTCATGACGTAGGTAGTCCTACACATAATAGTAATTCCTAGAATTCTACACCCACTATAAGTATGGCCCAAGAATTGGTCGATATCTCAGACTAAGAAAAAAATAAAGACAGCGCCACGAAAAACCAATGCGAAGCCATCATCTGATATAAGTACGAATGCATTTAGGTTATGTGTTTCAAGAAGCCAAAATATAGTTTACTTAGTAAAGAAAATATATTTTATGTATTTAATTACCAACAAAATCTGCGACAAAAATACACTTTACATAGTATAAAATGAAGTCACTTCCGCTGTCTGTTTGCTTAGATCTTTTAAACTACTCAACTAATTTAATGCATGTTTATAGTAATGCAGGTCTATTCGCGCATAGAATATTATTAAAATATAATTTTGACTAACCTCGACGTTTCATGAAACATGAATTGTGTTCGCGAGAGTTTAAAAAGTATAATTTAATGCAGTTTTCAGCAATAGGTAGAGTGATTCAAAAAGAAGGTTTATATGTATAATTCATGCATATTATAGCACAGAAAAGCCGAGAAACCCGTGCAAAGCCGGGGCGGGTCGCTAGCTAATGATATTACACAATGGATTAATGTCTCCTGTGCGTGTTTGGTTATTGAAAATTGTTACGACTTATAAATAAATGTGTGCATGAACAAGTCTTGTTTGTTTGTTCCGGATCTGAATGTTACTTCTATACAAGCATTTACATTTCTATTTACAAGTCGATACTGTAGTTATCAGTTGCCATAGAAGCTTTGCTTACTTTAAATCAAATGGCTCTATTAGAAGTATATCATAAAATATTTTTAATCAAATATGAGTCTTATATTTAACCTGATAGTAGATAATCATTAGATATCGCAGTTTCTTCTGAAAAATAAGTTCTTGCATGTGTTTATTTTTTTTCCGTTTATTTTTCATGTATACGAGTTTTGTATTTTTGCATTTCAGTTGCAGCCACATTCTACCATTTTATTTATTCCGGAATTACACGCTACACATCCCTCATTCTATTCACTGTCCCCCTCCCACACACTTCCTCGTAAAGCTAAGTCTACATTAACTGGAACGCGTCTATAAAAGAAGGAAATAGAATATGTAAATGTGGGTAATTAAGGGATTAAATTACGACTGCTCTTATTTTCTAAATGCGAATGAGAAAATTAAATTGAATGCAAAAGAATGTCCTTGGCTTTTCACTATAACAGTATCAATGATGAACAGCTTCTATGGGTACAAGTCTGATATCATGAAAAAATATCAAACTTTTCATGTAAAACATTGACCTCGTTCGATCAAAATGTGTGAAAAATTTGAAAATGTAATAGTGAATTCAAAGTACAGAGAATTAAAAAAAAACTCTGATAGTAATCTCAAGTTTTTAAAATCAGGTAGTTATTTCTTTACAATATTAGTGTAGATGAAATTTAAAAAAGAAAATACACCAACATATTTAGGATTAAGGTTGTATTTCGGATATTAGTACTCTCTCAGTTATAGGTACCTAGTGATAATAGGTACAATAAAGATAAAACTGTTCAATGCAAACATAAATTAATACGCTTAGCAATAAGGCTGCAAACCCATCGAGGTATCTCGAAAGCCACTACATTCCAGGACATTCCAACGTCCGTAATGGATTTCCTATACACTTTACTGCGCAATATATATTGAAATTAAGCGCATTCTCTACTATTAATAAAATTTTATAGAGTCGATTGTAAAGTTCTTAATTTATATTCAAATACTTTAAAGGTTTCTAATAATACTATCTACTGTTTTGATTTATTTTGGGCACTTCGTGATTCGAGCTAATTTAACAAACTACTGTACGAATTTTCACGGTCATAACACTAACCTTTTTTCTTTTTTCTTGATTTAAAATTTGCTTGTCAGTTAACAAACCGTTGACCCAAAAAACTGCTGAAAATTGTGTGGTCACTTATATGCTAGAGAACGGTTGCATTGTTACTCTCAATAGGATTATATTTGTTTTTTTAGTTTTGTTTCTTTAGGTATTCCTACTCGTCCAGCTATCTGATCCAAACGAAGCAGAGCTTGTACTATTGAAACAGGATGATTCATACTGTATGGTAATATATATAGACATAGAATAAAAATGTACTCTGTGGAATTAACCTATCTTATTAGCATTTTATATTTTTCTCTGAAACTTAGAATTACATCATAAAATCTAAATATAAAGCCATCGATCTCGATTCATGTTATTTCTACGTAAGTACTTTTACTTATATCATTTGCATAATTATTTTAGTTAGTTTTATTTTAAGTAATATATTCAGTTCATATCTATCTGAACATTTTCAGCATTCACGCGCCAACATTCGTGTTTAACTATGTAAAGATAAAAAAAAAAACATTAAAAAATATAGTCTCTTCAAGTTTTTTTGCGACGGCGCCCCGGGTTTTGTAACGATGCGACTTTTTCTTTAAAAAAATAATGTTCCTGGCCATGTTGTCAAAATTTGAAATACAGTACATTATTTTTTTTAAATACAGAGTTCACAGCGTAACAATTTTACACTGCCTTTGAGATGTCTGAGTAGAGGTCCTAAGCTGTTTTCTTCCCACGCGGTACCTATTCAAGATTTCCTACATGTCTAATGTATTCCACCCACTACTAGCCACTCTTTACTAGCCCTTCTTTCAAAGCAACCACTATGTATTGGTTTTAGTTACTGTTATATACAATCACATCCCATGGCTTCGCCTACGTTCTGAAAATATCTATTGATCTTGATGGAATATACTTTATAGTCTTCAGTATATTTTACGGATATTGATATAATTTGTTTGTTGAATGTTGAATAGGCAAGCATATAGCTCGGATTATAGCTCGCTAAAATGATTAAAACTAGAAACATTAAATTTTGATAGCAGCACGTATGGTCTAATCAATGAATGAACCCATTCATTGATTAGACCATACGTGATTTATTCATTAGTCAATACGTCTTCTGGGCAAGCGTGCTCCATCTTAGGTTTCGACATCATACCCTAATTGGGCGGGTCTGTGGCAAAACGCAAACCTATTTCATATGTATAAAAAAAAAACAAAAGTAGCGCCACTCCTGTGGAAGTTTAGAAGCGGAAAGTTCCGTCAGTTGTAGAATTAGAGCGCATATCGTTCGGGTGATGTGCCTTAGGTTACCAACCAACAACAGATAATATAGAAATTAACACATATTTAAGTAAATAATAATAAATAAAATATCCTGGGACATTCTTCACATATGGTTAACTGATCCCAAACTAAGCAGAGCTTATACTATGGAAACCAGATAACTAATATACTACATATACTATTTTTTTTTGTAAATACATACTTATATAGATAATTAAACCCAGACTCAGGACAAACAGACATGTTCATAAATGTTTGTCCCGGATGGGAATCGAACCCACGACCAGCGGCGCTACAGGTGGTGTCTTAACCAACCGCGCCAACTGGCTTGTCTATGATTATATTATCATGATTATTATTGTTGAAATGCGTATTTGCAGAAATTACAAAATCAATGCCTATAGTAGTTTAGTATGGTTGATAACTGAAGTTTAATATTGCTTTTGCGCCATTAGCTTGTAGCTAATAGTTTTAAAGTACAGTGATTTAAATTAGTTTGGTCAAACTACCACTCTAACTCGCTAATTACACCCGAAATGACGTCACAACGCACCCCATTACACAAAATATATTTAATTAACAAACTTACCTCTTAATAGTTGACAATTATAATTATACCGGGTGATTTTGAAAGTGTAGAGAAGGCCAAAAGAACAACACTAAAATATTTCTATATAATTGCAAAAAAATAACAAAACCACTGCAATGTAAATCAAACTTTGTATCTATTAGATTTACATCCAATTTATTTTAAGAAGGAAAACTAAAAACTACTTAGATAAAAAGGATTAAACTAAATGAAAAAGTCGCTGTCAGAAGGCATCGTTCCCAGAATACTAGCGGCATTGCCACGTTGGATGGCAGCATTCTGGTCACGAGATTCGACCAGGCGTTTTGAAATTTCTTTTAGATTACTCGAGTATCTAATAATATATTTATTTTGCCATGACACAGTTTTAAGTGCGAGTAAAAGCTTTTACTAGGGATTTCGCTAAACTTGTATTTGTCATAACTGCATAATAGCTCAACTGAAATATCATAGGATTACTGATAACGATGCACACGACTATTCGTAGAATTCAGGCTAAAATACCATTTCAAAATCACCCTGTATATAACATGTATTTCAGCGCATTGCAACTCTAATATAGTTTGTAAACAAACTTTGTAACCAAACGGATAAATGTTCGCGTTAATTCAACCTCAGATCATGAAAACAACGAGATATTTCGTTACTTTGTGTTTATGTTTGTTTCTCGATCACTTCGCAATCGTGTATTTGACTGACCTATCAAATCAGAAACTTTTACGTCAAACTTATAGGTATGTCAAACCGATAGGTTATATGGAGTTTTGTATGAAATACTGCACTATGAATTATCTACTCTTCGTGGTTCTACTGGTAATTAAAAATCTGGTCAAATAGGTTTAGCCTTTCTGAAGTGATGCACTTACATTACATTGAGTGTATCACTTACATTGTCGATTGCAGATTCGGCAATCGATTTTTATTTATATACATTGGATACTCGAGATAATTAGAAACATTAATAAAACCGGTTAACTGCGCGCTAAACATTACAATCGGTTCATTTGTAATATGAACTCTGTTTCTTTGTTTTCTCGAGCTTGTCTTTGTAGACTATTTATTGCAATTTGAGAACTTCCCGTGTTTACCCGAAAATGGGGTGTTGCCAGCTGAATAAAGGGCTTTGTTCCTTTATTCTGTTTATTATTTGTTAACAGACTCATTGTATGTCTAGGAAAATCATTACGAGGCCATAATCATGAGAATTATGGAAGCAAAATGAACTTTTGGAATTCAATTTCATATTTAAGATATATATATATATATATATATATATTGCTATTATACTTTTACCTCATGTCTGTTTTTTCGGTCTAGTTATAGACTGTTGTAAAATACAAATTTTTCTTTTTTTCTTTTCAGATAAACTCGTGGGTAGTTCCAAGATAAAGATTTGAATGTGTGAATGAATATTTTATAAAACAAAAAACCAGTGATCTGATTTCAAAATTCCATTGAGATATGACTTGACATTAAAAAGTAAAGAGTTCAATTGTTGAATCTTTGAATATGACGTGCCCGTTTCGCCGTGCGTCGTCACAACACCAATTTGCAAATGGCGGCAGTTCAAGTAATAAGAAGCCAGAATTTCGATCAAGGCAGTCGTCTGTACACCTTCCGGGTCCAGAAGAAGAAGATGTCGAAAGGAATACATTGACATTGAAGAATTTGAGTGAAGCGCTGCAGCTGCTGACTGCACCGTCGGTAAGTAAGAAAATCGAAATTCAACCTTATTTTGATGTAGCACGGTGTGATCTTGATTGCAAAGTTCGTAATATTAAGTGCTTAGTTCAACAATCCGTATTCAAAAGATATTACCCAAGTTGTTACTTAATGAGCTTAGAGCTTGAGGGAGCGCTTTGAAGTTATGTAACATAGTCATATTAGGGTAAAGTTCGTATTATAAACTAACCAAATGTTAAATAGGTATTTTGCTATAAAACAAAATTATATTACCTACCCGTAAAACTTTGTTACTCATTATTTTTTTGTTTTTTATTTTTTTTACATAGTAGGTATATATTGGAGCATATAGTATGTACGAATTTCTTACTAATCTTATTAATATTATAAACGCGAACAAACTTTCGAGTATGTATGTTTGTTACTTCTTCACGCTCAAACGGATGGACCAATTTTGATAAAATTTGGTATGGAGGTAGCTGACACCCTGGATTAGCACATATCGCGAGGCGGAGCTATTGTAACAATTGAACTCGTTATTTTTACATTTAGAAGGCACTGCACTTGTCATAAAATACCTAGTCTAAACAAATTATTTTACAAGAGACGGTTTTTACGGTCAATAATGGACGGGTGAACTATAACTGAAGGCAAGCGAAAAGTTTTCAAAACTGATCATGCTTCAACTTTGTTGATGGTACATACAATATTTAGTAATTCCATATTTTTCAATATTTTTTTTTACTGAAGTAGAACAGATTTCTTTAGGTAACCTATCCATTAAAAAAACTGTCAAACGCTTCGAGTTTAACTACCATTTTAAAATTCAAATCACGTTTATTTTTTATTTTTATGACGCCATTACATCCATTTTAAGGCGACGCTATTGTACAGATTATACTTTGTTTCATGTATATGGGCGTTGATCTACGAAATCGGAAGTACTGCAAATAGTAATCTATATTTTTATAGCTTACATTACGCCTTTGTAATAATACCTACCACAATGTTGTGTGTAAATAGAACATTGTAAGCCATTTGTAAACAAATGTTATTGGTACAAAAAATAACTTAAGATACCTACTTTTTATTGTGCTTAAAGTCAATGAGATCTCCTTACAATTTCAACACATCAACATCATACTTAAATATTACCCAAAATCGCTAGATAGAATGCAGTAGGTACCTACCTAACAGGCTATTCTAATTATAGAGTTCCGAAAACCAACTTTGTTCTCGAAATCATTGAGTTAACAAAAGATTTTGTTTGCAATAAACGAATTGGTAACTTTCATAAATTATTAATTAATGGAAATACAACACACTTTGTTACGGGCCTGACAAACGAGTACTACAAAATACTACAAAATACCTACTCAACCACCATCATCACAATCTTTTACTTCACCGAAAGTAAGTTTTCAAACTTATTGTAAGATTCGAACCCGCAACCTTCTTCACGGATTTTGACGGCACTACCACTGAGCTATCATTGTCTTGTGTAATATAATAAATAGTATTATATTGTATTGCAATATGACGTCCCATATTGTTCGTACTTATTTCGCAGAGTCGTTTTGCCCCAAATCAGTCCCCTGTGGGTCTTACACGTCCCGTCTGAATTATGACCCGACCCAACTCGGCACAATATGCGTCATCCTTAATTCCTCTAGGATTAACAGCTTGCCTGTAATCCTGCATACAGGAAAGCAGAACGTATTGATTCTGAGTGATTCTTGAGCGTGGGTTGGTTTTGAAATTTGAAAATTTTGTTTGTTTAAATATATTACTTTGATGATTTATAATATTTTTCTACAGAAATCATTGTTCTTTGTGAAATTACAGGTTTAGTCCTAAGCCATGTAATATCTATTGAACATTTTGAAAATTATTATTTAAGTGTATGTCTTGATGGCATTCCTTAATTAAATAAAAAAACATTAAGCAACATTAACATTATATCCTGAAAAAAAAAACCTCTTTCTCGTCACATACACACAGTGTTGGCTGACAGTACTAATCTGTCAGAAAATGTGTTGGTACCATCTAACGGCCAACTTTATCTCCGAGGGCGCTCTTTGGTCAAATCAAATAGCCTTCCCTGACTTCCTGTAACGCAATTCCGTCCCTTTCACGAAATCATTCCTACAGATTGCAGGAAAGCAAGAAGAAAGATGTTACACATCAAAAAGACACCTAATCTTGGTAGTGAGGGAAATAGAAGAATATAACTTAATCGATCTATAATATTGCAAGAAGCATCATCTCCAATAGAGATACGAGAAAACTAGTTGAAAATATTCCATACAGAGCAAAATGCATAATAGC
This sequence comes from Tethea ocularis, assembly GCA_963555595.1. NCBI lineage: Eukaryota > Metazoa > Arthropoda > Insecta > Lepidoptera > Drepanidae > Tethea > Tethea ocularis. The sequence goes on from OY741975.1 coordinate 6,272,595, forward strand.
CTAATAAATTCAAAACCTGTGGCCAACTTACAAACTTCTGATTGCTCACAGCTCACCCCGGACCGACTGATATTCTATGAAGTTTGCCGTCATACTTTGTTTGGTAGTTTCATCACCCAGTTTTTAAATTTAAGTTTAATACCCTTTCAATGCAAAGTTGACATCCTGTGCTTATAAAGCGTGGCAGTGCTCTTGTTAGAAACTTTAGTGATTGTAACGCCAAAGTCAGCAGAGCGTGTAAAATCAGAGTGCACTCAAGGGAAGTTGGAATTATTATGTGGTCGTTATGTTATGCTCTATATTTTAGCTTACAAGTAGCCTAGAAACTCATTTTAGTCTGGTTAGTTAGCCACAAACTTGCACCTTTGTGTTTTACGAGGAAAGTTAAGGCAAAGTTATTATGCAAGGCCGTATGCTTGTTGGCTTATCATAAAGTTAAACAAATAAAAAAACAGGGTTTCTGCAGAAGTATTAATTGGGATGTATAGTATTTTTTATGCCAAGTTTGTAAGTAGGTAGGTATCTTGTAAATAAAAATCTGTAGAACACACGGCCACAGATTAAGCTACACATGTTTGTTGCAAAATAGCTCCTATTACAACCGCATAAGTTGCCGCAGTGTGTAGCTTGATCTGCCGTGTGTACACTCTAGGCACTTTATACAAGCGAACTATTTTAATTACCTATGTTACCAATCGCGCACGCAGCGAACGGTACGGCCATTGGTCGATGCGCGGGGTAACACTATCAAGAATACTGTGTTATGCTATTACGTTGCAAGCAGTGGTGGGCGACGATACTTTCGGAGAGGATGTAAGTGTCCCTTCTATAAGTAATGATAGCTAGTATTCTTTGTCTATATTGTGCCATTTGTCCTACGCTGACGGAACATAAAACCAACCAGTTTTAAATTATGTATTAAGTTCTATCTCTTATAACCTAAATTGCCTCGTGTAAAGTTGATAATGACCCATTAGCGAGATAAATTGAACACATGAACAGTTTTAATGGGTAATGTAAAGTAGCTAAGTGTTACAGTAAACAGCCGTATTTGATTTGATGAGCTGTTTTTGGAATAAATTCTTTATTTACAATTATCAGAAACGCAGACTGACTATAAGTCGGTATTTTATATTTGATCATGGAATGAAGTGATGTCACAATTCAAAAGGCAGCGTTCACACCAACTCTATAGAAATCCTACGATCCAACCGTCATACGGCTGTTGAATGGCATATGTCACCCTTATGAATTTTCCAAGTATCCCCTTTTGTGTGAGCGAGCAATTGAGGTTGCACGAATTCGTATAAATGCTACATTTCGAATGTCGAACTTGTAAAAGTTTTTTTTTATAAATCTAACTGAGAACGTTTAAGTTTATGGATAATAAAAGCGTTAATTTGTGGAAAGATATTTTGCCTTAGGGATATAATTTTTATTACAATTTCTATTTTAGGAATTAATCAAGATTCTTTTGAATTCATAACAAAGTGTTAGGACGCGTCATAATGAATTTCATACGATTTGTAAAAATAAATCTTTTTTCGGCTTACTTACTTAAAATGATAGAAAATAATTTATTAATAAGTCGAAAAGAAGATCTAACGAAATTTTTCCTTTTCATCATTACAGACGTATTTTTATCATGATAAAAAGTACTTTAAAACTTTCCCTGAAATTAAAGAGCAAAGAATATTTTTCGGTATTAATTAAGTCTTTGTTCCAGTTATATAATTTTCTCAAATCGGTGGCAGACGGTAACCGGAGGGTACAAGGATAAAGCGTGGGGTATACCTACTTGTTTTAACTTTCTCAGTAAAGGGAGATTTAAATAAAGTTTTGTTTCAAACATTAAAATTCACTGTGTTAATCTTGAAACATGGTACATAGATAAATCTTACCCTGGAATACATAATATATTATTAAATTTATTTATGTACACACAAAACACACACGAAAGTAATAATAAAATATATAAAACATATAAAAATACAAGGGGACTGCTTAGGTATTTCTAATAGAAATTTGGTCCAGCTACCCTCCGACTGGATTTATATGATACTTTTTATTCCGGGAAAACAATAATATCCCTTGGGAACGCGGCGTGTGTGGTACCTACCGCGGGGCGTTCTAATAAATATAACTTATATTAATAATTTATCTAAATATAAAATAATCTATGAGCCAATAAGTTAGACGTCTAGTATCCTTTAAAAATACTATGAGTCAATAAGTTACACGTCTTGTACCCTTTAAAAATACTATGAGGCAATAAGTTACACGTCTTGTACCCTTTAAAAATACTATGAGGCAATAAGTGAGACACAATAAAAAAATATTATAGTTAACAAGACAAAAAAAAGCATGACGATAATTTGCGCAACAATTGAAAATTGATGATGAATGCCTAAGCTCTTTCAATTAAACGAAAGGCGTCCAATCAATTCTGAGTACTGAAATAAAACAATGATAGGCAAGCATGAAACGGGGCGCGATCGCTTCATTAGCCATCCAATCCGATACGATATCCGGGGAGTTCCACTTTTTGCTTCCATTATAGCAGCACCTGTTCATTGTTGACACTAATCAAATTAAGAACGTATACGGTATTGGGTGTCTTTTAAAAGCATTGGCGTAGTAACGGTTGTTTTTGTTGAATACTGATTGATTTTTAAGTATTTCTTTTAAGGTACAAAGCAAACCTAACAAAAACGGGATGCTATCCCGTTTTTTTTATATACCTATAACCGGCAAAGGCTGCAGAAAGGTATTAAGAATGTCATATTTTTATTTATGTTAGAAGGTTGGCAGGCAGGAGGTCCACGTGATGATCATCGCCTATTGCCATTTTCAATACCAGAGATATTGCCAATGTGTTGCCGCCCTGTTACAATACCGAGAAGGCAACTGGGTATCATTTTAAATATGTATACCTACCTATATTTTAGGAGATATGATCATATAAAACCTTTCTATTAGACTTCACGAGGTGACATCACCTTAAAAGTCGATACCATAACATACTCGTTGGACCATCGAGTGCACTTTGGAGACAGAATATCGATGGTCTGTCAAAGTGTAACAAATTGTTCAATGACTGCGCTTGAGATGATTGATCGTACATACGTGATTCGATAGGAGTTACCGACAGCTGTTGCAATTGCCATTTATTTCATGTGCAAGCTGAAGCCATAACTGATGATGACAAGGTCCTTGCAGCGATTTCAATTGGAGAAGCACACCTTATAGAACCCACCTGGCTGGATACCTACCACTTTTAATTTGATAACCTGAATACAAGAACTATCGGTGTGAATTTACCTTGATCTGTAAGCTTTTTTTTTACAGACCTAGGTTTGAACACAATTTTACTGTAGTCAGTTCTCAAGTGCAGCTGTTGGAACACTTCGGTTAGTGCTTGGCGACAGTTTTTCAACTTGAGGGTGGTAGCCAGCCAGGCGGGTAAACGTGTAACCTATCACCATGCTATGGTTTCCTCACGATGTTTTCCTTCACCGATAGATCAAACTCATTGTTCAATTTGCGACCCTTGTCTCGGCATTCGACGTCACTACGACTGAGCTATCATCGCCATAATATTTTCATTTTTTACTTTTTAATGTGATTTAGCTTCAAACTGCAAGGTAAAGTGGCCATCATATTTCCTCTGAAAGTTTTCAGAATAAAGAATAATCTCGCCAAGCTTATTATACGGTCTTGATAGTTTACTTTCTAACTTATAATAGTTTTTAAATAAAATTTCTTTTTTAAAGCGACAACAATCTAAAAGCCGAACAAAATTATTTGATACTTAATATTATACCTTACGAGTAAACCTTTCTACTCCACAGTAGCTTTTATAAAGAATATTTTACCGATAGAGATTTTATTTTTAAATTGAAGCGTTTCCTTTTCTTTGTCAATATTTTGTTTTTCGTAAGGAAGTTGTTGAGTTAGCTAATTGCTGATTGAATTCTGTGATGTTATGGTTTGGGTTTTCTCAGTTCTTTTTCCTTTTTGAACTAAAATTCTATTGATGCTTGTTTACATACAGTAAAAAAACACTAAAAAAAATAACAAGATTTTCCTAAATTTTGTTTAAATTCTATCGACTTGATATTTTTGGTGCGTATTTTTGTGTTTGTTAGTAATAAATCATGCCATAATGATTTATCAGGTTTAATTTAATTTTTTCAAGAGTTCAATCACACCTTGGAAAAAGAAAATGTTCCCATTTGAAGCCGCGGCTGATATGCGCAGTAGCTAAAAACCTGTATTCATTTAGAAATTTTACGTAGGAATTCCATAATCACAGCAAAATCTGGTTCTTTATCCAACTTTAACCAATAACCATCATAATGGTTACATTAGCCTTTCAAATTCCTAATATTCGATTTCTTTGTTCTGCGTCCTTGCGTAACGCTATTCTGCGTTTCTTTCGAAAATTATACTGAAAAAAAATATTCCAGTCGATTGAGTCTTAACAACGGTAATTTTATAATACCACTCAGAATAGATTAACTGGAATCCCTTTATATTCTGCCAACATTTTTAATGTATTGATCCTCGCTCTTGTAACCTTCGAGGCATGTTTTTAGGGTTGCCTCACTAAGTTTGTTACTGTCCGCCTGTCTTTCTTCATTTATTTTAGACAGCGTATTACGTAGTTTGTCCGAAAGTAACAAGTCAGCATTTGTTGGCAAAACATTGTTATTATTGAGAAAAAGGAAAAGAAACAACTCTGTATGTATGTATTGCTTGATTTAAATGTTTATAATGTATTTTACCATATCTTTTTTTTCAGTTGACTTATTTTATAATTATTATTAACTATTGTCTTGACTTTCTTAGAATACTGTGATTCACAAATAGATAAAACAGAGACTCCACTTTGATCTCGCTCCGTCTTTCTTTTTTCTTGATCTGAGACTTCCATAATCAAGTATCAGAATTGAAATATGTAGTGAGTATGTACTTACATGAGAGCACAGCTGCGAGTAAAATCTAATAAATAATATGCCTTTATATGTGGGACTACGTATTTCTCCTAATGAATTCATTTATCATGGCCCATTCATATTACTTCTTTGTGATTCATCTTGTATATTAATAATTCATACATAAATATATTATAAGTCATAAAAGCGAAAGATGATGTAATTAATCAATCTTCGGTAACTATTCGCCATTTTGCGGTTGTAAGAAAAACTATATCAATCATATTTTCTCTTATAGGTTCTGGGAAAACAATGTGTCGTGTTTTTGCTGAAGAAAATTGATATATAAGTCTGACGTATTTTTTTTAAATAATATTGAATTTGTTATTCTATCTTCAATGAACGTACCTATTAGTATTAAAGAAAAAAGAAACATCTAAAAGTATCTTACAAAATAGCTTTCAGGTATCCGTTTCTGTGAAATATTTAAAATAAAGTTTATTTATTCAAAAAGCGTAATATATAAAGTTTTACTTAGAACATTAGTTTGGATTTTTGTCACTCAATCACACATAAATTTTCAAACGGATTTGGATGAAACTTGACACATAGATAGTTAAAACTCTGAAACAAAATATTATATGATCCTTTGGGAACGTGGATGAAAACTCAAAATTCTCCCTTAACTTCCGGCTATAAGAAAATCCTTGTACATGACGTGTATGAATTAAATTAATGACTCAAACTGAACTATAAGAATAAAGAGCCGCGTCAGTGTTGTAATTAATTGCATCAAATTCCATTAACTAAACCACATTAACAATTTCTACAGTTTTTGCGACACCACGACTTTCCTGTATGTAAATATTGCTAGGCAATGTTAATTAAATGAGAAATGATTATTCTAAATTAAGGTTTTTTCTACGTTCTTTGCTGCAAGACATTTGTAAAAAATATAATGTTAGACACATACACTCTATTAGTACCATTAGTAAATAATAGTAGTAAACCAGTAGTTTTTAAGGCGATGATAGCTCAGTGGTAGTGACGTCGGATGCCGAGACGAAGGTCCCGGGTTCGAATCCTGCAATGAGCTTGAGCTTTCGGTGAAGGAAAACATCGTGAGGAAACCATAGCACGGTGGTAGGGTACTTTGTAGTACCCGCCTGGCTGGCTACCACCCTCATGTTGGAAATCTGTCGCCAAGCACCTTTCGGTGTGTTCCGACAGCTGCACTTGAGAGCCAGTTCCCTTCTAGGCTTTGTGTGCTTACCATCATCAGCCACATCATCACTGACCGGTGAGATTGTGGTCAAACACAGGCCTATACATAGTAAAAAAAAATATATAGTAACATCAGAAAATAAATGCCTCTTTTTTAACTTAAAAACTATTTTTCTCTTATTTTGAAAATGTGTACTCCCCCCGCTTACCTCGATTGTTTCCATCGTACGGGATGAAGTCATTCGCGTAGAGCGAAAATTACGGCGCTTACTACTCTTTGGTCGCGAAAACACTACACCTTAAAAGTGTTCTACGTTTTTAAACTGTTTGGTTAGACAACTAATTATTATTTCAGCGCTGCAGCGAATATTAACAAAAAGGAGCATGACCTTTGCTTAGGATAGCTTCTCTATATGTAGTAATACCTATACCTCAGTGCATTAAATACATTTTGTACGCTTTGGTCTAAACTGTTATGTTACAAGTCAGCCCGTATAGTGAGTAGTCCAATTTGTCCCCAGGGGCCTAAATGTATAATCCATGTACTGGATTTGAGAGATTTTCTTTTTAGGCATTGTGTGCTTACCTTTAGGCATACCGATAATCACTTTTAATTAAGAGATTCATTAAGACAAATTGTTTTTTTTTATTAAAATGAGCTTGCGTTTGTCTTCAGGCTGACTCTGTATGTCGAAGCCAAGTATATTACTCGTTTATTAAGAAAATATATGATAATAAATATTAAGTATCGCTTTGAAATTTAATTAATTATCTACGCATAGCGCTGTAACCTTAAACAAAAGTCAAAGTTACTTCTTGCAACTTGTGAATTCCACTGCGTAAATTGTCACTTAAACTTTAATGTAGGCTAATTATTATTTAAGCTTTCATTATTATTTTATGATTGAAATATAGCTTTTTCGACATATTAGGTTTATTAGCTGTTATCTTAGGTTATGTACTTAGACTTAATACACAAAGGTCGCAACTGGTTATAATTTTTTTATGTCAAAAGGTTGACAAGCAGGCAGGCGGTCCAGCTGATGGTAAGTGGTAACCGTCGCCTGTCGCCACTTGCAATACCAGAGATAATTTCCAATTTGTTGCTGACCTGTTACAATGCCAAGAAGGCAACTGACTCTCAAGTGCAATTTCTGTAACACATCGGTTGGTGCTTGGCGACAGATTTTCAGCTTGAGAGTGGTGTGGTAGCCAGCCAGTATAATTTTTTCAGATAACAAACCATAGTTCATTGGGATATTTTTGAGTTTATTTTTGATATTACATTACATAAATGACCGTCGTGTATAGCTTCATAAAACTTAGGTACCATTATATTTCTCAGAATATGAGAAGTTATTAAGTTTCAGCTCAAATGTTTGCCTACATGAGTAGCTGGATTCTCTTGGGTATGTTAATGTATATATTTGTTATGGCTAAACACCTACGGCCGGTAGCAGATGGTTAAACATAGGTATTATGGCCGAAGTACGGTAACACATATGTACCTAGTTCTAGCTGGCTAATTGTCCAATTTAAAATATTATATTTGATCATTCCATTCAAAACCGACACGGATACTTTAGGCTAGAAGTGTATATCATCACTATCTGTATGAATCTATACCAGTGGCGAGGGGCCCATACAAGACGATACCTTTTAAAAATCCCAGTCCCACAGATTCATTATTTCATAGTACCTTTAGTAAACATTTTCATCAATCCAAAGCCACTTATATCATGCTTAAAATACACTGTAATTATAAAATTATGCGTGTTTTTTGAACGGCTCACCCTCGCCATAATTTCACTCCTCGCCACTGATCTATACACTGGTGATTTTGTTCTCAAAAGAGTTTGCATAAACCACCGGCCGTACCTAGGTATAGCCTTCTAGAACTAGGCGTAACCATACTTCGCCTTTTAGCCGTAACATATATAAAAAAATTGAAAATCTAGAGATTGAACGCACGCTGAAAGTTTCCTTACGAACGACTTTGTGGCTCACGCCTTGCTGTGGTTTCTTCTTGAAACCAACTTCTAGACTGTCAATAACAAGGTAGCAATAAAAAAAATGCGATTAAATTGCAATACCGCAAGCCAACGACGATAATGTTCGTTGTGTTTGAATAATTGACCGTGCTGAATCTCCATAATGTATTTTATAATTTATAAACATAAAATTACTTATAGTAAATACTTAGATACTAAATCCCTTTATGACTTTGGTTCCAACCAGTATCATAATCAAATCCATTTTTTTGCTTTATAAATTTATAGCAAAATAAAAATGTAGGTACAGTATGACACAACTTAGATGTAGCATCGGCGAATCGTTTTCGTACACTTCACTTCCGATTTACACAACAATTAAAAATAATTCAGTATCGCGCCATTCAACGTTCAACAAGATCATTTTCGCCGATCATTTTTTAACACATGAGTAATGTTGTAGGCGCACTCTTTTCGAGAACGATCGATTTTACGAAGTTTGCCGATGCTTCATCTAAGTTGTGTCATACTATACACATCTTGTTTCAACGAAAAAAAAATTGTTTTTTTTTACAGGAACATTGATTAAGTTATTGTTCGCAATTTGATGAAATTATCTTTTTTACAAGAAATGAAACATCAAGAGCGAAACTTGAGTACATTTTTAATATTCAAATTGACTTATCAAGTTATTCAAATGAGTCGAAATTTTCTTGGCTACCTTCCCAAGACAGAGTGGCTACAACATCGCACCAACGGAATATTAAATAACAATGTCGGACAAATTGCTGCCATATTAAAAAGAATAATATGAAATATTAATTACTAAAATATGATTATCATTATTAAGAGCAAGTTACAATAAATAAAATTTATTCGTTATTTTTAATTGTTTTAAAAATTTGTTTTTTTAATAAAATTTGTTGATAATTTTGTGAAAATTATTTATAAATATAACGAAAATTTTGCACTTTTAGAATGGCATCGTTCCCTGAATACTGGCAACTGATTCTCTGACCAAAGTAGGTATACACCAGCATTCTGGTCACGAGATGCTTCAACCAGGCGTGTTGTAATTTCTTTATAAATATGGTACCCACAGACCAGACTTTCAAACGGCTGTAAAATGTAGTTCGTAATTTAACAAAATACTTTCTAATTCCACTCACAAAAACACCTTCAAGTTGTAACTAAAAAAACAACACAATATAGGTTTCTACTTTATCTAAAAATATATAACATCTCTTACAAATGATCGTATTTCTCAGACGAGGATATGAAAGAGTAAATAAAAGAGTTCATATAATATGTATTGAGTAGAAAATCAAAACATCGGAACCCACCATCCATTAGACACTTGATATGGCGACGCCATTATTACGCCATTCATCTAGAGCTCACGCCATTTTCACCGTCCGGCCTCCAGGGTTCACTTAAGGTGTTATGTTACAGTAAGGCAGCCGTCAGTATGTCAATGATATTAGGTATGTCTATTTTTTACTTATTTTGTCGTTTGCTTTGATTGAAATAAAATAAGTTATAGTTTAAATAGAAACTAAAAAATAGTAATTTCTGACTCCATTATCCGACCCTGAAAATTATTTGTGACCAAAGTGCATTTCAAGTATTTTCCTACAAGCCCAAATACGGGTAAGATATTATATCCTAGCCGTTGTACCTACATTGTTCGATGATGAAATTATGATGTTACCTTCCAAACTACATACCTTTGTAAAATGCTTAAAATTTATATGAGAAGGGATAAAACACTTACAATGGTTGAGGTCTTCGCAAAAACGTCTGAAGTATTTACCATCATTCTTCTGGAATAAAAAATAAAATATATTGTTAACAAACGTTGCAACGTTGGAGGTGGAAAATAGTTATGAGAATGGGTAAAATAAAAAATAAAGTTTTTATTGCAAAAGGTTCCATTGTAAAAACCTTTTTAAATAAACGAAGATATAATAATATACGCTCAATTAACATTTATTCTTGAAGATTATCTACTTATGACTTGTACCAGAACCCAAAACATTACTAAATCAGTCTTTGTTTGCTGTCCTTCATTTTAATTAGAGGGACAGCCCTTTTAGCAGTTTGTAAATGGTAAACTAAAACCTAACACCTAACAAATTAATTTTCTTAGACAAACTTTGAGTAATAAATGAGTGACATGGCTTACTTTAGTTGGGAAGGTGGCGTCAGTTAGTTATTACACGATAAAATTATAGAGCCTTTCATAAGTGATATACATAATCAAAGTAAAATTTAGTAGGCTATTTACATAGCTACTGAGATAACATCAATATTAAATTTAAATATACGTCATCAGTTGTATCGTCATCACTTCAAAATTGCATGTTATTAAACTATTTATGTAGGTATGTACTAATAATATCTATAAAACTTCGTGTATTGACGTCGGACACTTAATACTATTTACAATTATTTACAACAAGTATAAAAAAAGTCCTCGAGGCGGCCATTTCTGCCGACGGTAGTGTTCCCAGAAGGCTGGCAGCGTTTCCTCTTTGGAAAGCCAGGCTAACGCGTCGGCGGAAAAAGCTACCTATCCACCGGTCCCCCGAGAGCCTTCATAAGTTTGGAAGATAGAGTTCGAACAAATGGGCGAGACTTAGGCCCCCAAGGACCCATGGTTTCACCGTAAAAGGCAAAAATAAATCATCTTGGCCAATAGAAGCGTATTTTTTGAATTTTGATTGTATTACACCTTTGTTTTCCAATCTCTCAAAGTCTATTTGTCTTTGATAACCTTTTATATGATTAAGAATTTATTTTCTGAAAAAAGAAAGATTGCATTTTTTTAAAGAATTTTTGATTTTTTACGAAAGCGAATATTTTCATCCGTTTCTAAAGTTCGTTAAAAAAATAAATTTATTGACAATATGTCTATAATTCACGATCTAAAAATATCTTTACAAACTAAGCTGGCTATAATGCCTAATACGAGGAATATGACCGAGGCTGCAACCCTGTCAGCATTGATAGGGCTTCCCTGTCCTTACCCTACTAATGCTTATATGTAACTTATATGTAATTTATTATATATCCGGTTAACACCTGAAGTGTGATGTTAAATTCTGGTTTAGTATGTTGATGTTAATTCTAAACTTACTACTTCTAACTTATGTGTTGTTAATTTATACGTTTATTTCTAATGAAAAATTGTATAAACATGATAGCGGACTGAAAAAATCAGTCACAGTTTACTTTAGTCATTCACAATAACAAAATTATACCTAAAGCAAACTAATTGATGATTTTAATTTGGAATCAAATTATTTTTGGTAACTTTACATCACTTAGTTTCATATTTTTATATCTTTAACGAGGTCAGAGTCTTCCCAGGAATAGAACAATACATATGCAAAAATATAGTCTCTTGTAAAATAAATAAAGTTTGATATAATATTTTCCACAAAAATCCATAACATTCATCACCGCGCAAGAAGCCAGAGTGAATTAAAGTTCCTTTTTAATACGATTATTGCAGATTTTAATATTTTTTTAATTATCCGCAGAACGAATGCCTCCACTCAGCCGTGACGTCACTAACGAAGAATCAAGCCGAGCACTACGACAAATACAATTGCTTGTAAGTACCAATGAAATTGTAATTCTCTCTCGACTCGTTAAATCTAGATGCGCATTGCTACTAATTAACTTTCTCTGTCGGCCGGATTATATTTAATTACTGAGGCCTCTTAAATTGGCCGTTTAACACGCTTAAGAGATCTTACGTAACCGAATAAAATGTTTTAATGTGTTTCTGCTATGCTAATTTTGCTGTTTATGTTCTGTTTTGTTTTGAGTAATTAAGTGGGGTTTTAATTAGTACTTATATTCTTTTGTGTGAACATTTAATTTTGTTGTATGTATGTAATCAGTAGGTACTTACTCTGTTGTTACATTTAAATATTTTAAGCATTGTTTTGACTATTTGGAGTTTTTTTATTGGTGGGTTATTATTTTATCTACTTTTCATAGGTATTGAAAATTTACATTAATATATTTTATTGCATTGAGTTGACATACTTGCAAGGTCCACAGCCTAGTCTCGTTATTTAACTTTTAATATGGAACAAACTCTGCAATTGCGGAAAAAACAAAGTTCAAGCATCATAAACTACCTCCGTAGGCAATAGAAATAATGTATGGAACAAAATTATTGTGGTTTATAAATGAGATTACTGTGGATGTAATTTATAATAGATATCTTGGAATATCTTGGGACATTCTTCACTCACGGTTATTTGATCCCAAACTAAGCAGAGCTTGTACTATGGAAACCAGATAACTGATATACTACATGAACTACTTTTTTTGTAAATACATACTTATATAGATAATTAAATCCAGACTCAGGACAAACAGACATGTTCACGCACACAAATGTTTGTCTTGGATGGGAATCGAACTCACGACCAGAGGCGCCATAGGTACTGCGTCAACTGGCCTGTCGAATAATAATAAAAAGAGAGTAAATTATTTTCCCTTTTACTTATAAAATGCTATTTAACTAATACACTGCTCATGATGTCACATTCGACACACAAATGACGTTATTAGCTAAAAAGCATGTCATATGTAAGGTCCGTTGAGTATACATCATTAAAAATATATTTTGTTCACAGACGAAGATTACCAGATGAAGTGAAAACTTGTAGGAATTATGCTTATTTACAAGAAATATACGACGCGGTACGGGCGACAGATAGTAAGTAAATCAATCCATCATTCTTTGTGAAAATAATGGTTCTCATTTGAAATGCTCGCACCTTCATAACAAGGCTCATTTGTTACTAGGAACAATTTCTCTTGTTTATTTTTACGTTATAAAGGGTTTTGATTATGAGTATCTTTGTAAACAACATAATATCTAGGTTGGACCGTATCTCTGATCATTAGAATCTTTTGGTCGACTCCCTGGAATAGGCAAATTACAACGACTCATACCATAGCATGGCATATAGCGTATAGAAACTACAATAGAATAAATTTAAAGCATCTACATAAATTTACAGCTTAGCTATAGTCTTTCTAAATATATGTTTGCACAATGAAATGAAGAGTGCATAATACCATAAATATAATAAGTACGTACCTACAAAAGATTTAAGTATAATATCAAAGCAAGTTCTTAAGAAAAATATGTAAATGATGGTATTTTTTTAAAAAATCACACGTTTTCATGCTAAAAAGGTAAAAGGTAAGGAAACATTGTTAATTCATTCGACAATGGCAATTTCCTCAACACCTCCAAAGAGACATTAAAAAGGGCTTCAAGAAAAGTTCATTAAAGATTAGGGTCGGGTCAGTTGCTTTATAAAACCCTTTTGATAGAACACCTCGATTATCAAAGATTTACCGTGATATTTTAAAAATATTGTCCGGAAACTTTTGTGTGACTTGGCTTGACAGTTAATTATTTTAAAAAGATTTTTCCATTGAAATAACGAAACTTTGCAGCATTATTATTATTAATCTTTAAATATTTTGATGTATTCCATAATTTTATACTCCCCACTTTAATGGTGTGATCTCAGCGATATCTTTTCCTAGGTTATAATTACACAACCTCTGATAACGAACTAAGCTTTTATTATGGAAAGTAGACAACTATCATGTTCAATCTTACGTTTCTTTGTTAAGAGAAAATCTATAATCTGATCTCCTAAACAAATAGATCTTGAATATGCTACGGGCGTAATAAGTTCTTTAACAACCTGAGGTTTCATTATATAATGGGTATAGGTACCTGTGAGTGAAATTTTACCTATCAGACCATTTTTCCAATCTTTCCTTCTATATGTAAACTCGGCGTTCACTCTTTTCCTACTACTATCATCTTTTACAAACTCATCCATCTCTTTATTGCTCATCATCCTCTCTTGGTCCTATCCACTTTCATAATAATTAATTTTAGTCACGTAACTTTTATCCCTCCTCATAGCAATAACATAGTATGTATTTATATTTAAAATCAAGAATTTATTTAGAATATATCAAATAATAGTATTAGCAAATTTACATGTACCATAGCCACAGTACGAGTATATTATTACGGCAATAAAATTAACGTTATTTGTTCCAGGTGTTAGCACTAAGGATTTTATGGCAAAATTAGGAGAGTATTTAATTTTAACTGCCTTCTCACACAATTGTCGACTAGAGAGAGCTTTTAAATGTTTAGGCACCAATTTGACTGAATTTTTGACGACTTTAGACAGTGTTCATGATGTACTACACGATCAGGTAAGAAACATTATATTTGTGGTGGAATATCATTAATAACTTAGCTTCAACTAAGTCTGATAACGGATGGAGACAATTTGCGTCAGAACATACCGTACATTTATAGCATATATAAAACATATGCAGCAGAAAATGTGAGTTTAAACAAATACCACGTAATTTCGCTAAACGTAAGACTTGGTCATGCTAAAACTGGTAGCATATAGAAATATAATAAAAAATTAGAAACTGTATTTAAAGCTACACATTACTTCTAGGATGACGCACTAAAAGATGAATCAATGGAGTATGAAGCAGCTTTTGTCTGCACAACATCTCAGGAAGGCAAGATCCAGTTGCATCTTACAACAGAAAGTGAACCAGTGGCTTACCTTTTAGTGGGAAGTCTAAAAGCGATAGCGATGCGGCTATATGATACACAGACAGACATAAGACTGATGAGCTATACCAACGACCCTAGAAGATTTAGGTAAGTCATTATATCAGCCGAAAGACGTCCTCTGCTGGACAAAAGCCCAAGGATCTCCACGATCGCTGCCGGTCATCTGCATATTTTATCAGATTTATTTCATCGTTATACTTTGACAAATGCAATTGTGGTACAGAATAGGAACAGATAAAGTTTAAACTCGTTCCTTTAAGATTTTATTTGTATGCTGGTTAAGATATAAAGCCTTATATTTGTATGACTTATAACATTTTAATACGTCATATAATTTTATTTATTTATAAGCAGACTAAAACTAAGAAACTCAATTTAGGAACTTTCATTTCGGTGTGAAGCATTTTATACTAAGTATTCATTAGAACTTTACGGTCAATACAGAATTTGATCCAAACGGGTATTTCTGCAAGATTATGTTCCAAAATGCAACAGAATTCAAATTCGGAAATATAAACCAGTTTGAAAAGAATAGCAGTCCACATTCAACTATTGAATTTAAGGTAGTAAAATTTTGGAATGGAATTGCGGTGTACAAACAATGGCATAAATTGCAAGAGCAAATAATTTAATTGGGTTTTCATAACAAACAATTTGGAAGTTTGGGTATATTTGGTATTGTGATAGTTTAACAACATTTAAACTGTTCAATTTTAGATTCTTTTGTCTTATTTTTATTTATTCTGTGTTAATACTTTCTATAATGAATGGATCTTTATTCCGAAAACAAAGATACAATATTGTTTTTGTTTGAGTTCACATATTAAGTCACTTTGTTTTGAGAAAACATGCTATTCCTATGAAAAGGTATATTACATAATTAAATAATTGAGTATATGAGTGTGGACGAAGGTGTGAAAATTATCAATATTTTTATTTAAATACGGCGTAAGTCCAAATTCAAAAACACAACACAACATACAAATTCATATCAAATTTCAGAGAGCAGGGCCCTTCCATCTCGGCATAGGTCACTGTCATGCACATTTAGATTTACAAGGTCAACACATGGTTAAAATGTATCCAAAATATATTGCTTAAAGAGATCATATTGATTATTAGAATGTACGTATATAATACAAAAGGTGCTTATATTGATACTTACAAGTGAATTTAAATAATGAATACAATAAATAGATTAAAAAGTAAAAAAAAAAAGAATACATGTTAATGATACTATTCAGCTAAGAAATTTCACTTCTCATTCAGCACAAGATAATTTATGATCAATAAAATATGACTGATTGTGTACAGAAATCAGAATGCTTAGGATGCTCAATAACACTTGATTACTAGTAAGCTTGACATTTAATTTTACATGGTATGTTCATCATCTTGTTAAACAACAGCATTGGATTTTTCCTACCACTGAGAATCTCTTATTACAAGGAAAATGTTAAAAAGATGTCCTTTTTTCAGGTACGAGATAAATGCAGTTCCATTAAATCAAAAGTCAAAAGACGAGAATTGTGAAGCAACCAGCGAGGCAGTAACGGTTGCATCATCTAATAAAGTATCTGATTTGAGGATTGGTGTTGCCAGTTTCTGTAAGGCGTTCCCCTGGCATTTTGTCACTGATAAGCGCTTGGAGCTCGTCCAATTGGGTAAATATTTCCCCCTTATTATGTTGTTGAAACTGTGTTTGGCAAGATATACAAGTTTGTATGTATAAAAAGTCCTTGAAATTCAAATATGGAATATGTTTGGCAGTCAACTGCCTATAAAAATATTTTTGTTAAATATTATTGTAGTTGTACCTTGGGCAGAGGTTATACCTAGGTATCTTTCGAACTTACTGCCGTTCGTAAAAATACAGTTTTTTTTAAAATTATTGGTTATCATTTACTATAAATGTAATAAGTTATTTTGTTTTGTGTGGTTGTTATTGACATTGGAAGTTAAAAAGCGATCTTAATATAATAATAAAAATAACAAATAATATTCACGCATTATTATTATTATTATGGTATTAAAGATACTTGATGTATCTGTATAAATAAATCGGAACAATTAAGAGAATTAATTATGAACACAAATCCACTAACCGAAACTAGGTATTACTCAAATAGTGGAATAGGGAGAAAAGATGACACAACACAAATTGATATTGGTGACAAAGGTGACATTTTTATAAAGATGGGGTAAAAATTGGAGTTCATGCAATAAATGAAATTCTGCGTTGAATCACATTTCATTGAATTTAAAAAAAGTTACTAAGTAAATATTTGGAAAATATGCAAAAAAAAATACATAAATTAATCCCCGTGAATTTAATGATAACGCTAATAACCTGAACTAAGCAGAGCTTGTAGTGTCGAAATCAGATAACTTGTAGTTTATATATACCTACTAAAATGTACAAGTATGTTACTCTACCTTTAACTTTGATAGAAACCTACATCTTCGAATAGCATTCTAAATTCGACACGTCTCGAACTATTGGAGTTTGACCCAGAAAGTTGCGCCTGCGTACTATTTGTTAACTTATAGGTATATCTATTGGTTGGTTATGACATTTATATTAAATTCAGGGGTTTGATATGTTTTTTTGTGAGATACCATTGGAATCCGTGTAATGAAAAATTTTAGAGTGGTTTTTAAAATTAATTGATATAAACATATCAATGTATTATTCAGGCCTCTGAAATTAGAATCAAAGTGATATTGGTTATTATCATACAAATAGGCTTTATATTTTGATAGACGTTTTTATATATTGATACCAACAGCGCTGGCCCAAGCTCTGGTTTTCGGCACCCTTTGGTCGGCGCTTTGACACCATAAATTATATTTCAGTTTATGTTAAATGAATAATAACCAAATCTTGTTACCAAATTGATTTAGCATTTCGTATTTTGGCGTCTCTTGCTACCTGACGCCTAGAGCAATCACACCTTTCGCTTTACCCCACGCCCGCCACTACCTATAGTATTATATAGTATTCTAGACTTTCACAGCCAAGCTGCTCTTTGAGTGAAAAAATGCAATGATTTACATCTTTTATTATTTTAATTAATTGAAAGAAAGAAATAAATAAATAACAATATAATTATAGTAGGTATTCATTGTGTTGTGAACCACAAATATGGACAGCAACTCAGATAAAAACTGTTACTCCTGTACGGGTACTGGGCTACTGTTCTGCTAGTTGCTGCCATAGGTGACGTCATGGATAATACTGGATAAAATAAATAAACAACCTAAATTACACACTTTACCTATGCCAAGGTTGTATAGCTAACTATAAAGTTAAATTAACTGATCTCTCAAGATTTACGACTTATTTTACGATTAGCAATAATTATTTACGACACTCCAAGATTTATGTGTAAATCATCAAGCGAAACTTGCAGAGGTTTACTCCATTACTTGTTTAGACTTCATCAATTTACAAATAGATTATTTTAATACTTTAGATGTTAATTGTATTATTTTTAGTCTCGTTTTAGCTCAGCAGCAGTCACAATGAAATTTTACCTGTGATTTACTTCGAATAAGTAACAAGCTTTTTAAAGTCTGACCTACCTTTACCTTTCACACTATCTCCTAGCTAACGATCTTGAAACGGGTCGTTAAATTCGCGGCAATGCCGGTTGGTGATTATCGACAAAGTCTTTTTTCCTACGGCAGCCATCATTTTCCAGACATTCCCGTTATGATGGTACTGCCATTCTCCCTAATGAGGGTAATGTTAGAAGGGCAAATCATGGTCGTTTTATTTTGTATCTGCCTCTATATCAAATAGTTTACTTTCTTATATCTAATACCTTTAAACGAGCAATTATTGTATAATATGGATTTCGGAAACGGCTCCAACGATTTTCATGAAATTTAGTATGCAGAGGGTTTCGGGGCAGATAAATCGATCTAGCTAGGTTTCGTTTTTAGAAAACATCGTTTAAAACAACCAGGTCAACCAGGTACTTATTATTATGACATATTTATTTCAGACCAATAGATCTATAGTTAATGTTAGTAATAATCTGACTTAAATACTATGTTTGTAAGCAAATTATAATTTAATTAAATACATTAATATATCCACATTCGTTTTTGAGACACTGGTGCATGAAGCACTATATGATGATAAACTAGGTGATAAACCCATATGATTAGATGATCTAATTTAGGTTGTCATTAACAATGATATTTTATTTATTCACTCAGACTCATATTCACTATTTTAAGGAACTTGTTCTTGAATAGGTTTCTTAATATGTATGCGAATATTTTTATTTCAATTTGCTAAGCTCTATTAACTTTTATTCATTCTAAAATAAAATATCCTAAAGCAAACACTAATCCACTTTACTCCATGTGAAGTTCGTAGGTATTAATGTAGTCGTTGGAATTTGAATGGAAATTTCCAGGAACAAGTTTTCCTGTAAAACTTGGAATACAAGATCCGAGTACTTAGCGACTCGTATCTTTGGTACGGGCTTAACATATTTTAGGATTTAACATGAACTTTGCTATAAAAATATTTTCTATTGAACTATTCAAGTCTTTGAAACATGAGCAGCAAAAAAATGCCTTAAAACCTTTTAATGTTTTATTTATAAGACAGTTATTGAGAGTTAAGCTCAAACATTATTGCATCAAAAATGTAAGCTATATACAACTAAAACTAAATTGAAGATTAACATTTTTAGTCTAGTACAAAACATTCAATAATTATAGAGAGATATATTTTACTCATTATAATATTATACGATTGAAAATCAACAGTAGTTTTTCAATGAAATCGCATATCCGAGTAGGAAAATAACAATCAATTTGCATAGTTAAACGAATATATTATACAACCAATTAGGAGAATGGTTTTAAATTGAATGGAAAAATTCGTTCTTTTCCCAAGCTCAACCAATATTCAATTAGTGACAGATTTATTAAATTCTGTTTACAAATATTAAAATTATTGGATTAAATTGAATATTCCAGAAAATATTTTCATTTTACGAATTATGTTACCTAATAAATTTGACAACAATAATAATTCGATATTTCTTTCAAATGTTGTTTATTTCTGTGACTGATTAGCTAAGGTCCATACGATGTAAAAAGCTATAAAAGTAGAAAGACTTATAAAATATTAACGTGAGTGAGTGTGAGAGTTTTAGCGGATTGCAAATAAAAGGAAATCAAATCTAAATATATAAAAGGAAAACTTGTGTGACGGAAATTTGGTATACAGATAGCATAATAGCTAATCATACTTGGTTCATCATAATTGATGCAAGAAAAGAAAAGAATTAAAGAAGAAGATTTTTTTTTAATAAGGCCTAAGGGCTTAAAATAGGGCATTGTGGGTGAAACCGCGGGCGATAAGCTAGTCCTACTACATATTTCACAGAGTAAGCATGAAAAATTGCAATACGAAATCACACAACCATTCCACACAGGGAAAAATTCCTCGTAAATAACAGGGTGACGTCGATCAATATTGACCAATGTGATTTTTTCTCACCGTTCGTGACAATAGGGGAGCAATTTTACACTTCCATTGAAACTTGAGCTCCGTTCGTCCGATGAGGTTTTTGTATTCCCAATGGATAGATCGGATAGATGGGATTAAAGAACGCCGTTAATAGGTTTTTCGTTAAACTGCTATTGATTTTGTATCCATTAATGTCAAACTAAGTGATATTTGAGGTACTTGACAGCCAGTTCCCTTAAAGACTTTGTGTGTTTATCACCTTCAGCCGACCATGGTGAAATTGTGGTATAGTAAAATAATATTTTAAAGGTTTATTCATTGAATTATAATTTGGGAGTTTGGGAACTATGTTTTATTATTATTAGCTTATATCAAAGTGACCAGACTAGGTCTATTTTGATCACCATATAAATTGAATTTCGCTGGCTAAACCTGCAGCTATTAAACTATATCTTATCAGTAAAATATTATGTATCATGAAATCAATTTTTAATACATCGAGAAAAATTGAAAATCTTTTGAAATTATAATAAATTCTTTCTAATAGAAGGTGAAAATCTTTTCTTAAATAAATAATTGCAATATAATAAAAGTTGATAAACTGATTACAAAAACAAAACAAATTGCTTCAATCAAAAAAGAAACACTATATTGTTGATTCGGAATAAGGCTTTTTTAACACTCCCATATTCAACTCTTGGTAGGTGTTAATTGCTACTTAAAGCTCAATTCACTGAAGCAACAAGGCAATGTTACTAACCTCACCACTCTGCAATCTACTCAAAACCGTATCATTCGTAACATAAGACGCATTCTAGCTTACAAGATCTAATGTCCGATAATTGTCCAACAGGAGGTGGCTTCATGCGTCTTTTCGGTACACACCTGGCATCGCATGGGTCATCGCTCGGCACCTACTTCAGGCTCCTTCGCCCTAGAGGAGTGCCACTCGACTTCCGTGAGATCCTCAAACGCGTCAATACTCCATTTATGTTCTGTCTCAAAATACCTGGATCGTCTTTGGCTGAGGTTTGTGATACTTTATTCTTATAACAGATATCAATAATTATGTCAAGTCATTACGACAGTATGAATTCATTTATGATATAATTATAAATCAATATCTAAATATGTTCTAGTTCATCATCTCCCTACCCTGTTCCCAATCATTTGGCAGTGGGTGGGTGTTGAAACCGCGGAGCATAAAGCTATGGTTACCATATAACTATACCTTTTTGCCCCACGGTTTCACATGCGATCCCCTATTTTGCCTCGTTAGGGGTTGAATCCTGATCAGTCACGTTTTCAATTCTAGAAAACGAGAAGATATTCTTTTAAACCGTTTTCATGTTAACCCAAATTAAAAGTATATATTATAATTAACACGCGTATGTTCAACTTAAATACAGTTTCCTTTAATTTTGCACTCAACTTACATTAAAGTAATAGAACACTTGACAAGTTCAACGTTCTAGACACGATTCATAAATTCCAATTTCGTGCGATGTAGAACATCAGGGTTGCTAAGCACGTACAAATTAACACCTAATGAACGATATTTTCGTACATTACTGTAACCAGTTGGCAACCCTAATCCAATTAGCTGTCATATTGCCACAGGGTGTCTACTCTTACTTATTATTTTGTTGGGACAAATCTTTATCTCCCACAGCTTTTATAAACTCGAAATAAGTTCTAACGCTTTAACTGTTCAAGCTTTTTATCCACCATCTTATTACTGTTTTATCTCCGGCTATTAAAAAGCCATCCGCAAAAGAAATAATTTAGTCTTTCTTATCCTGAAACGACGAAATAAGCCACGCCAAGGGAATAATTTAAAGCCAAAATAAATTGCACTTCTAGCTCAGCAAATTAAATCAAGGATTAAATATTTACCAAAACAAGGTAGCTACCCTGTCAGCGAAACTCCGGATAAGTGATATTTGTCGAAGAAAATGTAATCTCTGAATAAAAATTATATAATCCAGGATAATATCTAAACTCGTCGCCCTTTCCGAAATATCTCGAGGGTTATTACGCAAAGTGTCATCAAGTAGCGACTTTATTATTCTCCATTTGCCAACAATAATCTGATTACATAAATAAAAGTTAAAGAGATTCGTAACTTTTGGCGAATGGCTGGGTAGGAGGAACTACAAAAATAAAATCTTACTCTAACATGGCGCGCCCCTCCAAATAACTGTTTCAATGTGTGTAATCACATCCTTAAGAAATAGTTTGTATGTAGCTATATACACCTGTAAGTATTCGTCAAGTAACAGGCCGCGACTTCAGTATCTCACCTTATTACTAAATTGTTGGTCTGCTAATCATAACTAGCCGACCGCGCAAGGCAACGGACGTGTCATTTTCATAGAGTACGTCAGTGCAGCGCCCACAGATTTATAAACAACTAGCTGTTCTCCGCGGTTTCACTCGTGTTCCCAGGATAAAAGGTAGCCTATAACCTTCGGGGATAGTTTCCTATTAGTGAAAGAATTTTTCAAATCGGTTCAGTAGTTTCGGATCCTATTCAATGCAAACAAAGCTCTTTATAATATTAGTATAGGTATAGATAGGCAGCGCCATACTAATAATAATGAGCGATTAATGACGCTGCTACCCACACATACGTTGTGAGGCTGTAAAATACTTTCACAAATACATTTCAAACATTTTGAGCTTTGGAAGGGCGCGCCATCGCAATGTTAACATAGTTAATCTCGATCTGATTATGAAGAAAATAGAGAGTATTTTATGATTGAAAATTGTATGGCTGACGCACAAAAACACTTTTTAAAATATAAAAAAATGTTTTTTAAATAATCTATCTTATTTTGTGGCAGTTATCCACATACTAAGTAATCAGTATATAAAATGTCTATCGAATAAAAATAAGTATGCACGTTCCTTTGTTGACTACCATAGTGAGAGGGCTTCAAAACACTTCTATTTCAAGAGACAGGCCTTTGTAGTGAGGCACTTTACTGTGTTTGCCAAACAATATTACTTGTTCTGGATTGAATGGAATGGACACGATGGAATTATTTACTTTGGAGCACAAATTTGTTACAGTATATAAGGGATAAGACCATAAATAAATAAGCTTTGCAACGGCGCGTGATTAAGGGCGTTAATTCAATATTGTTTGTTTGGAATTGTTTGTTGTTCTCAATGTAGGTTGGTAGTGTTGGAATTCTTGTTTAAAGTACGCATTATACATAACTATAATAAGTTATTTGTGTATAAGAGACAATTATTTTAAGGACGTTGTTTGCCAGAATAAAATATTTATTTATTTATTTGAAGAAAAAAAGTTATTACTTATCAATTATATTAATTAAGGTT
This sequence comes from Tethea ocularis, assembly GCA_963555595.1. NCBI lineage: Eukaryota > Metazoa > Arthropoda > Insecta > Lepidoptera > Drepanidae > Tethea > Tethea ocularis. The sequence continues at coordinate 6,296,253 of OY741975.1, forward strand.
GATTGTACATAAATTACTCGTGATTTTCTTTAAATGCATGTATATAAGCGGTGTTTCAACAGCTGCACTTGAGAGCAAGTTCCCTTCTATGATTTGTGTGCTTAATACCACCATCGGCCACATCATTACTGACCTGAGATTGGGGTCTAACACAGGCCTATACTAGTTAAAAAAATCCTAGATTATAATGTCTTTTGGTTTCGGTCTTAGATATTTCTATATTTTGTAGGTAACATTAATTTATTTTGATTACATACTAGCTAGATATTTCCTCTTTTATTCATATTTCTACATCGAATCATATTTTCCCTTTTCTTTACACGTCCACGCATTTGTAAGAAAGAACAGAGCTTTGTGAAACAACAATAGTTTTCCTAGAAACTGTGCCATTTCGAAAGCATCGCCTAGTTGAACACTAAAATGAATTGAATTGAATAATCGAATGAACGTTTGCTCATGATTTTGTAATTCGATTTCACTTTTGAACATGAATATGAGTATCGGTATTTATTAACTCGATAATGTGATATTGAATTTGTCAAGCGATTATTTTATCTTAGCTTGGCTTGATCTTTATCTTTACTTAAATTATAAATGTGAAAGTGTGTTTGTTGGTCATCGAATTTGATTTTTGTATAGAGTTAACTATAGAGTTAACATAGGCCACTTTATATCCTGGGAATCCTCGGTGCCGAACTGTAGCTACCTAGATAGGTATATTAATACCAAGCCATCATCATCATCATCATATCAGCCGAAAGACGTCCACTGCTGGACAAAGGCCTTCCCTTAAGGATCTCCACGATAGCCGGTCTTGCGCTACCCGCATCCAGCGGTTTCCCGCGACCCTAACAAGATCGTCAGTCCACCTTGTGGGGGGCTTGCCCACGCTACGTCTTCCGGTTCGTGGTCGCTACTCGAGAATCTTTCTGCTCCAGCGGCCGTCGGTTCTAAATACCAAGCCAATCGCATCAAAAAGTATTCTAAAGTCTTATAATATTCTATTTTATGATAGGTATAGCATTTCAATAACTATTGACAGAGTCAAATGTAGTAAAGAACTTTAAAAAAATCGTAAAAAGCTAAAAACGAAATATACCCTAAGTTAGATACTTTTATAAACTCGTAGTTTCTTTTCACATAAGAAAATTGAATTACCTATTTCTTTTAAAAATCCGTATCGAAATGAGCTCGTTACAGTTCTGTAGATTTATCAGGGTATGTAAATACCCGAGCCGGATATTTGCCAGCCCTTAACTATGTTTACCCGAGGAATTGAGCTGGTCGTCCGAAAAGGTTTACCGAAGGATTACGTTTGTTGAATGTGACATTAAATTGAGAAAAAAACATTAGACTGTTTAGATTGTTTTATTTGTTTTTGATGGATCCAGTACATAGTGTGAATTCTACGAGTATATCAAATATAAAGATTAGGTACTACCTACTTGTAGGAAATGTGGTAACTACAAATATGGACTATCTAAAGTAGTGATAATCTACGACAACATGGCGCGCTCCTCCAAATTACTGTTTCAATGTGTGTAGTCACATTCTTACGAAAGTTTGTATGTAGCTGTAAGTATTCGTCCAGTAGCAGGCCGATACTCTCACTCACTTACTACCAGATTTGTTGGCCAACTAATCGTAACTAGCCAACCGCGCAAGACAACGGACGTGTCATGGTCATAGTAGTAGGTACCTCAGTGCAGCGCCATACTAATAATAATGAGCGATTAATGACGCCGCTAGTCGAGCAATTAATCTTTGAACGGCCGTATCAGTACGTACACATGCGTTGTGAGTCTGTAAATACTTTCACAAACACATTTCAAACGTTTTGGGCTTTGGACGGGCGCGCCATGTTATCGTAGTTAATCTCTAGCGATGTGACGAGTTGTTTTTTTTTACTCGTTGACTTGACTCAATGACTGACTCCCGCCAAGTTCAAATAGCAAGAGTGTATCACGCGGACGAGTTGAACGACACGTGAATCCAAACGTTACAAAGCGGGTTGACGCACCCGAATAGGAGATGCTCGGCCAGCTCGGCGCCGCCCGCAAATCGTGGGATGCGTTCGTCATGCGGCTCGGCCCGAGTTGACCCTTTGCGAGCGAGTTCGCAGTGAACTAGGTAGGTGTACGTGCTATTGTAATCCGAGTTGAATCGAGTTATTAAGAAATGACCTCGTTCTGACTCGTTTATGATTTGAACTTGACAGCCAATTCTCTTCGACGCACTGTGTCCTACATCTTCACTGATCATAGTTAAAACACAAATCGACCCACACACTAATAGATCGAAACTTACAGTAATTTTCCTTGTCGAAATAATAAAGGAATTTAATTAATTTCTAGAGAAGACGGATTCCTAGCATGATCGACTTACCTACAAGTTTTCCAAAGTTAAAATTACATGAAGTTAAATTCTATCAATCAATAAAAATATGAATTATGTATTTCAACCTTATTATGGTAAGAAATTTTCTGGCCAAAAGTTAGAAGTTAACTGGCTGTTTCACAACAAAGTAATGTCATGCTATATTTCTGAACGTAACCACAAGCCAATTCAAACGTATTCCTTAACGTAAGTTAAAAAGCCTCTCAGAAGTAAGTAACTGAAAACAACACTCAGCATACCTTAAAAGTAACTTAAAGTCGACCAAGCAAAGTTTCAGCCAACCCAACACTTTGTCTACTTAATCCTCCAAGTAGTTCAGAACAAGTGAAAGCAGTGCTACTTTGCGACTGATTTTGTATAATCTCACCTGAAGGTTTCTCATGCATATCGTATTGTTTGTGCTATCATTCACTTGGGTCGAGTCCCGAGCCCTTTTCACACACCTTGTGGCCTTACTATTGGTGAAAATCTTATCTCTGCAATTTATGGTAATAATGTTCTAAAATAATTTCTATATAATTCTTTTGTAATTTATATAGAAATATTTTAGTATTTTTTTCCACTCAAACTTTTTTTAGTGACCTTTATAATGTTCAATACCCTTTTGGTCTACTATACCCTCATAAAATCACCTGTATATTTTGCTCATACTATTGATTAAATTAGTATGCTAAAGCATTAAATTAAAATCTGTGAACCACTAGTAGGGGCAACAGACGCGTTGTTTACATTGTAAATAAGTGGAGTGACCTAAAAACTTAGCTCTCATCTCGCTTCACCTTCCCTAGGCTAGATTCCGCCTTAAGATGATTTCCCCTCGGTACTAGAGGAGAATAGGCTACGGGATATTAAGTTCATGTCCCTAATTATTATAAATGCGAAAGTAGCTCTTGTCCGTCTGTCAGTTACGTTAACCACGCCTAAACCGTTAAATCGCGATGATATTTGGCTTGCAGATAGTCTATGATATGGAGAAGGACATAGGCTACTTTTTATCCCGGTAATATAAGTGCACAATTTCCAGTTAATTAAAAAAAAAACAGGAATTTGATAGAAATATTTTTTCTTTTTTTATTTAAAATTACAGATTTAACGATAATATTTTTGTTATTTATCCGTTTTTGGTAAAACTTCGAATCTGTTATTTAAAAAGAAAACCAGAGACTGTTATAAGTCTTCCATTACTGATCGATGGTGGAGAAAGGAAACCTACTTAATCAACAGTAATTTGTCAGTGTTCCAAACAGTTCTCCGCACAGACTTTTAATACCTTTATTTTCTTCTAGTTCTTGTTCTCACTAAAACAAAGCCGTAGATAAGACCCAATTTCATCACATGTACTTATCTATAAGTAGTGTTTGTATTTTGTTTTTTCTTGTTTCTGTTTTCGCTTTGCCTAAATTAATGATAAGGATTCCGGGGTAACTTTATGTTACTTTGAAGGATATTTTTTTTAAAACAAACTAATATTCTAATACGCGTACTCGCGTATAAAATAAATAAATAACCTGGGACATTTTTCACACAGGGCTATCTAATCCAAAACTAAGCAGAGCTTATGTTTCCTGACAGCAAGAAAAGAAGATGAAGAGTTCTGACAGGATTACAGCAATTCAAATTTATTTATTGTTCACAGGGTCTCGAGATAAAGGGTCAGATGGTGTTCTGCTCAGAATCAGATTCACTTCTATTCGTCGGATCACCATTCTTGGATGGACTTGAAGGTCTGACGGGACGTGGTCTCTTCATATCTGACATTCCTCTACATGATGCAACGAGAGATGTCATCTTGGTTGGAGAACAAGCTAGAGCACAGGTAAGTTAGTAACTGATATTATAAAATGTGAAAGCTCGTATGGATGTTACTCTTTCCAGCAAAAACTACAACTTTAACTAGGATCAAAAGTAACCTATATATTATTTCTATGTACTACAGACAATATGAAATACTTAAAAGAAAATCTACTACATTATTTAAACCAGTGTTTATTTTTATATTTAGCTAATTAAAAACCTGATAAAGAAATGTCCGGTGTTCTAAGCGAGTTTAAAAGTTTAGGTTTGTTTGTCTACACTTGTTGATCAGAAGAAACTTAGCTTAGACGGTACTTGATAGAACAGCACTTGAAATTCACTTCGTCGATACCGGAATAGATGCTTTTCTCTCAGATTTACAAAGAACTTTGTATTAGAGAAACTCGTAATGCCTGGTGCAGCATTCGTTTCTCGAAACTAAGGGATCGCTGAGATAGTTTTAATATTCAGATATTATTGAAATTTTGAAAATGGAAATAATTTTATTCAATAGATCTTTCCAAGCATGTTATTTGTTTTTTTTTTTTTCATAATATTGAAATTTACATTATCTTAGTACCTAAATACTATTAGGTTTGTGGAGGTACTGCACATCCGTATTAACACATATCTATTATTAAAGCAAGAATTAAAATGTTATAAAGTCTTATAAAATTAAATCTATTCTTGTTTATAGTAATGTAACGGGTCTATTCGCGCATAAACATGAATTGTGTTCTTGAGAGTTCTAAAAGTATTAAATCTATTCTTGTTTAAGTTCAATACAGAGTGACCGTAAAAGTATCTATAATAACATAAATGAATACGAGAATTATAGACATTATTTATTTTTATATTAGGTAATAATTCTTAAAAAAATGGTTATTTTTAAATAGTCGGCTATAATATCGATTAAAAAGAAGGTTGCTTTCACTGTGAAATGCAACTCAATTACTAGTTTCTGTAATACTGTGACAATATGTTAATAATAAACCAGATGGCTGGTTTGGTTTGTCTAACAATTAGCACCTGTTTACACTTTCGATCAAAGTTATCAATCAAATCGAATTCAAATTAGGTACTATATACTTTCGATATAACATCTGAAGAGATATTCATCTTATAGTGTTTGAGTTCGTGATAAATTGTACAAAGCGCCCGTATTTATCAAATTAGTTCAGCGTTTCATTTCAAGAAACTATAATAAACTGAATAACAAAATGCTTATGTAGTTTATTTATTTAATACTAGCTGTCCCCCGCAGTTTCACCCGCGTTCCCGGGATAAAAATAGCCTATATGTTATTCCAGGGTATGATCTATCTACGTGACAAGTTTCGTCCAAATCCGTTGAGTAGTTTTTGCGTGAAAGAGCAACAAACATACATACAAACTTTCACGTTTATAATATTAGTAGAATTTTTTTTCACGTCTTAATCGACCGTCTTCCTGTAGGATTCTCAGTCAATATGACGGTATTTATGTGACCAATATTTTTGTGCACCAGGACGGCTTACGAAGGAGAATGGACAAACTGAAGAATTCAATAGAAGAAGCCAGCAAGGCTGTGGACAAGGAGCGAGAGAAGAATGTCAGCCTCCTACATTTAATATTTCCGCCGCATATCGCTAAGAGGCTGTGGTTAGGTAAGTAACAAGATTTGACATAATTTTATTGAATTTCAATGGATGTAGTGAACATCAGAAGTAGATTATCACTTAAGTACACTAACAGGTACTATTTTTCTGGCCTGTACATATACTAAATCTATCCATGATATAGACATTTATAGTATGTCTTATTTACAAAACACTTAATTACTAAACTTAATCTTTCCATGTTAGGGAAAATATGTGTTCAGCTAGTTATGTTGCAGACTGTTCTATTATATAGTTCAGCATTATTGAATTACATTACATACATTATTTTATACGGTTAAAGAAGATCGACATCGAACAATATGGAAACATTACCTTAAACAATCTAGATAACGAGTAAAAACAAGAACACCATAAATATATTTCAAACCCAAATATTACCCAATTTTGTAATAGCTTTAACCATATTTCGTTATACACATTCCAAGCGCGGACATGGAAAGCCTCGCGTACAGCCTTTATATTTTCACGCTTCTCTCCCCAATAGGTGTCGGTATTCTATCCTCCGACAGTCGGTAATAGGAACAAAATGTGAGCATTTAGAGTGTATTTTTGCCAAGAAGGCTGTGGCCTTTTTCGTGACCTGAATTCACGTGAGAATGTGAAATGTGGTGCTTCTTTTTCATGCAATAAACCAGGCATACTAAATGTTTTCACCAACGCAATTTCTCGGGTTGCTAGGTATGTAAAAAATATATTTTTTTAAGTATCCTATTTAAATCTGTTCAGCCATTTCATGAGGAGTCAGACATTTACAGCAATCTTTAAATTTATAAAATAAACAAGTCTTCCGCGGTTGAATATTAAAAAGTCCTTTCTTAGAGAATGCTTTCATTATAATAGGCTATCTCTGTATGCCAGTCAGCGATCTGTCTGGTGGTTTGAACTGTGCGTTAATATTTGAGTTTTTAAAATAAAAGGAATTCGATTTGTTATTACAGAGTATAATCTATCTAGGTACGTGTTAAGTTTTATATAAATTGGTACAGTCGTTACTGTATTTAAGTAGGATTTACACGCACAAGATTCTCACTCGTATTCTACAATAATTAGGTTTAAAATGTATTTTAAGTCAATTATAATTACTATAAACAAATAACTTATAGACTAGAATATCAGAATCTATAATCGAGGAACATAATTATTGCAATGAATACCCTAAAGATAGTTATTTGGTGGGTAGTAGTTTCATGTTGGAATTGAAAGCCTTGCCTTAACTTGCAATAGAACCTTAAACACAGTTAAGTGGCGTGTAAGCCTCGGATAGAAGGCAAGCGAACATTAATTACTAACTTTAATCGCACTGGAAGCCACAACAGTATTGGCGGGTATAGAATTGCACTGGGTATTTTTTTTGTTACGCAACTTATGAGTTGATTTAAAAATTGATTTATTGTTTAGAAGAATTAGTTGTTTATAAATCCATTCAATATTAATTATTTATATGCTTGTTTATCGACTTAATTGTACCTATAAAAAAATTACGAACCGGAGGACGCAGCGTGGGCAGGCCCCCCACAAGGTGGACCGACGATCTTGTTACGGTTGCGGGAAACCGCTGGATGCGGGTAGCTCAAGACCGGCCATCAAGGAGATCCTTGGAGGAGCCTTTGTCCAGCAGTGGACGTCTTTCGGCTGATATGATGATGATGATAAAAAAATTGTGTGTCCATTTAATTTTGTCTCATTCATATTTTAAGTACACTTTACAATCCGTTTACTCAACATCAGCCATAATTAAATGCAATACAGATTTTAAATTGCCTAGTGACCCTATTACATTACATTGGAGGTGTGGTCTAAAATTGTATAATTCCATAAACTTTAATAGAACTAGGCGAGGGCCACAGAATAATTTTGGTCACGTCATCACTTTAATATGTGTGATGAGTTCACGATCATTAATCAATTAGTGAGCTAATCTGTTCATTGGAACAATTAAGATAATGGTGGGCTGATGGACTACTGCCCTTTATGGAGATTGCTAAACCATCAGGCCGAGTTACATCAATCAATGGATTACAGAGGCATTTGTTTTGTTCGCTTATTAGACACCATGAAGACATTTATTTCAATACTAGCTGTTCCACGCGGTTTCACTCGCGTTCTCGGGATAAAAAGTAGCCTATAACCTTTAGGAATAACATAGCTTCCTATTAGTGAAATAATTTTTCAAATCGGTTAAGTAGTTTCGGAGCCTATTCAATGCAAACAAACAAACAAACAATCAAATCTTTCCTCTTTATAATATTATTAGTATAGATTATAGTATAGAAGTATAGATTATAGTATAGAAGTATAGATAAACCAAAGCTGTATATTTTAACCTTCTTAAAAAAGCAGGAAGTTCTCTATTCGGCTGTATGTTTTTTTAATGTTTGTTCACGCATATTTCTTCTTCTTCTAGATTGTTTCTTCTTCTTTAGTGTAAATTTTTTTTTTTATTGTTTAATGATGTTTCGAATTAAATACAGAATAAGTAAGCTCTATGATATTTTATAAGCTACGGCGACGTAGATCATGGGTTCGAATCCCATGAGCTCTAATTGGAGCTAATCATATGAGCTTAAATTTAATGATAGAAACATGGTGCGGTACCTGTGGCTGGTTGCTTTATAATATCCGCCTGCCTGGGATAAAATACTTAAAATCAAAATCTGCGTCTGTGTGTAGTAAAAAAATAACCAACAAACGAAGTCCTCTATTTAAGAAGCGAAAAGCTCCCCTTTTCTTATTTAAACTCATTTGCGAGCTAGTCCTAAGTACAATCTAAATTTAGATAGACAAGTCGTTGCGCAAACTCGTGCACAGCTGGTAGCGACGCGAGCTTTGATGAATTTTGAGCTTTATGAAAATGGATATTCGTAGTTAAGTTTATTCGCATTTAGTTCCAAAGAACTCAAGTCGTTGAGTGTTTATTTACGTTTGGATAACCATCACTAAAGACTGCCGAGAATATTCATGGAGGTTTATGATTTGTAGACATCTTTAGACTTTGTTATGAATATATTAAGTGTAAGGGTATTTAAATTAAGTGGCACTATGGTTTGCATGATATTATAAAATATAGAGTTTATTGATATATATATATATATATATATATATATATATATTTTTTTTACAACAAAAATATATTATATAGTACATATAGTTATTAAACTATTCATTTGTAAAATTATTAGCATTAGATTTAAATGTAAGAATATGATTATTGAAACTAAAATTAATATGTACTTGCATGCCGGAAGGATAGGTTATGGCTGTTCATATAATGTAAATTATAAGACCTTAGTGTACCTTTAACTGCAAGGAATAAATTAATTTGAATTTGAATTTTATTATTTATTTTATTTCATAGGATTGCTAACAGCATGTAAGTTAACAAAACGTTAATTTTAATGCGAATAGGACAAAAAAAATTAAGATGTCTGGGCTCAATTTTACTAACAATAGATAGCCAGATATTGGTTGTGTAGCAAAATGTACCTATGACGTCATCGGCTAATTTGGTAATTTACTTCTTTGCATGAGAATATGCACTGAAAAACGTTTAAAGTTTGGAGACAAAAGTCAGTACAGTAAGTTAATTGACCTAAATAAATATCTACTTACAAGATTGTAAGCAAAAACTAATAAGTGAAGTGTTGTATTGTAGGTATATCAAAAACCTGACACATTTCTTAGCAATTCTTTTTGTAATTATACTAACAGTCCCGTTGATGCGTTGGTAATACATTTTCATAATTAATTAAGACATTCAAATAAAGTACAATTTACTCTACTCATCACTCTAAAATTATGTTTCCTCCTTGTGAGATTGCCTATAAGCCTTACAACAAACAATCCAATCTATATATCTATATCTATGCTAATAAGTTTGTTTGTTTAAACGCGCTAATCTCCGGAGTTACTGGTCCGATTTGAAAAATTCTTTTACTAATAGGAAGCTACATTTTTATTTCGGGAATGCGAGTAAAACCGCAGGGAATAGCTAGTGTAAAATATAGAGAAAGAAAAAAAAGAAGGATACAAAGAATTCAATACTTATATTCTTTACTCTTTTTTTACCCAAGGTGAGAAGATAGAAGCGAAAAGCCACGATGACGTCACAATGCTCTTCAGCGACATAGTTGGGTTCACCTCCATATGCGCCACAGCGACACCCATGATGGTCATAGCCATGCTTGAAGACTTATACAGCGTGTTCGACATTTTCTGCGAGGAACTTGATGTTTACAAGGTAATGTTTACTCTAAATATATTTAATTAAAAAAATGTGGTTTTTACATACTACATTGAAATTTATTTTTTTAAATGTTGTTCTATTTAGAATTAAATGTATCGAAATCATTATATAACTTAAATAATGTTCATAATAGACAGTGATAGCAATATATTAGCCGCTTAATATTTCTTAAATAAAAAGACTTTGAATAAGTTTTGTTATATAGTAATATTTTGTGATAGGTAAATAATTAGGTAGGTAAATTATTCTGTAGTAGTTAGTTATTTTTAATTAGATACGTATTTTTAAAAATCAAAATCAAAATCCAAAACTCATTCACTCATTTCAGTTTAGGCCCTAATAAGGCACTTATGAACGTCAACAGTTACAGTTTTACAATAGACTCTACTACCGGTTCGGAATACACTTGAACTAAGAAGACTCCGGCAAGAAACTCAGCAAGGCGTTTTTTTTTTTACACGCCTCAATAGCAGAATATATTTTAAATTATCAATAATAAGTGCGAAGTGACTTTCAACAGTGTGATAAATAAAATTTGCTATCTCTAGTATATAGAGTACTTTCGCTTCAGGTGCGATTAAAATACCACTTTGTACCTATACGTACCTATATTTCATGCCATATTTTTATCTACACTGTAGGTATATTTAAAAAAAATACTCGATTGAAAAATCCTCCTATGTTTCGTAGCAATAAACATGTGCTACGAGTGTGCTACGGCGTAGCGTTTTCACTTTGAGAACAAATTTCACCTTGCGTTACTTAATTACAAAGTTCAAATTCAATAAACTTTTTATAATAGGTGGAGACGATAGGTGATGCGTATTGTGTGGCAAGTGGCTTACATCGCAAGATCGACACTCACGCGCCACAGATCGCTTGGATGGCACTGCGCATGGTAGAGACGTGTGCGCAGCACCTTACACATGAAGGGAATCCTATAAAGGTGAGACATTTGGTGAACATAAATACCATAGTTAGCATACTATTTTTGAAAGTCTAAGTTAACGTCTATTCTATAGACCAGTCTGGGGACTGTTTTAAATCTATATATTTACAATTTCAGGGCAAATTTTAGGAGTCGGTAACTGTTTTTGAATTGTTCAGCAACAATTTTATATCTAAGTACAGTTTTATTTTGTCATCCACATATCTTTTACTTTAACTTTTGTTCTTCAATCTAAGCATAGTTTTAAAAGAGTTCATAAAATTGTTATCGACTTGAATACTGTCTATAATACAGAAACATACCCTTCAGTTAGTTGCTTTAACTTTCGCTAACTTTGTTCCTCTAGTGTCTTCTATTGATACTGAAGATACTTATATAATGCACAGTATAAAATGTTTTCATAAAAGTTATCCAAGTTGTTGTTTTATTATTATACTAGCTGTCCCCCGCGGTTCCACCCGCGTTTCCAAATAAAAAGTAGCCTATGCAACCTGATCTAGATAAGGCAACATAATAATTGTCCATGGGAAAAACAGTTTTCTCTTAAATATATTCCAACATGCTTAAAAGTTTGTCCTTGTGCTTTATTTATATTGACTTCAGACGATAGGTATGTAATTTCACAGGAAATTGTACCTATTCGTTTAAATCTATATGGTAAATCTGTGGGTATCATCGGAATGCGAGGTATCAGTACTGTTTGCCCAACTGCTGGCTCAGTCAAAACCAATCGCTACTATGACAGAAATCTAGAAATTTTACTTGAAGTCTGGTACCATTACATAAATTTGGTGGTCTAATATCTATTTAACATACATTGTCCTGAATGACTGTCTGACGGATCAACGCATAGCCTAAACCGCTGATCGTAGAGACCTGAAATTTAGAGGGTGTGTTCTTCGTATGAAGTAGGCATCCTATAAGAAAGGATCTTCCGAAATCCTTAGGGGTTGAAAAACTGGGACAAAGTTTGTATGAAACAACGTGATTCCTTGGTCCAATCTACTTCAAATTTTGCATAAACATTCTTTAAGATAATTGATGGAACACGTGTTTTGTATTTTATTGAAACTCATCGCCTATCGGGGTTAAAAAAGGGTAGAAAGTTATTTGTGGGGGTGATTTGCATCGAAGTTGATATCAATACTGCTTTTGAACTCACATAAAAGCTTGGTGCAATGCAATGCATATGACGAACAATTGGGATGAATTTGCTGTTATGTCTCATGACCGTCTTGGCAACAATCATGGGACAAAAGAAAAGTATAAATTAGATGTTACAACACTCTACATTTCTGCGAGTTAGTTGCAGCCGGTCAAATATACCCATTTGTATTTGAAGTATATCGAAATGGAAACCAGTATGCCAAATTTGGTACAGAAGACCAACCCATCAAAAGGTTACGTTTTTCCCAAGATCTTTCTTATGGTTGATGCCTACGCTGATGCCGATGGTGATAATAACACTGATCAGCGTCCAATAGCCAATCTAAATATATAAAACTTTTAACAAAAATTTGAACCGATATCATGGTACCGCAGATTTATTTCGCTTACTTCAAAACTATCATATTAGAGTTCCTAAATAGTTATTTTCTGCTTTTTAGTGTCTTTGAAGGCGGTTCTATTTTTTGTTAAAAGTATTTTATTTTTCAATTTTGAATGTTTTATGTGTAATCAATGACTCTCAAGGTCACTGACCTAGGATAAGCATATTAGCGTTGTAGTTTCCGTCATCGTTCCTATAACATTTAAATAATTATCCCCTAACTCCTAACCATTAAGGAGTTGTACTTTCTATCATCAGCTCAGCAACATAAAATGTTGACTACCAGCCGCAAATATCTGAATAGCTTTAGAAAGTATGATGAAAAACATTGTAAGTGCCTATAAAATTTAAAGAGTTCCCTCGATTTGTCCAGGATCCTATCATCAGATCCTGACTTGGTGACCATGGGACTACTTGTGAAGTAAACCCTTTCAAACAAAAAATATTTTTCCATATCGGTCCAGGCGTTCGACTATTCGGGGAACATACAAAAAAAATGATTCCGACGAATTGATAACCTCCGCTTGAAGTTGGTTAATTGACTGACTGATCGCGGGTGGCATCGTGGGTGGAAAGCTATTTAGCATTAAATAATAAAGCTGAAAAGTTTGTTTGTTTGTTTGAACGCGCGAATCTCCGGAGTTACTGGTCCGATTCGAAAACTACGCTGTCGGCTGGTAGTTTAATCATTATTTTGTCGTTGATGGCGTCAACGCTTATATTTCTGGCAGCTAATTAAATTAAATTGCCCTCTCACACAGCCATTAATGTTTTTTTTGGTCGATATTGGCTATATCCGGATATACTCTACAGATCAGGTGTTCAATGTTGGTCACGATTTTACCAAGGCCTTTGTCAATAGCTATTTTTTTATCTGATTCAGGTACTTTCCCATCCCCGATTAAATGGAGCTTTATTGGGAAATCTGTGCTTCCTCTACCCAAGTGACTCCTCATTTTGGTATACAGTTTCAATAATTCAACAGACTTTCATAATGAGGAAGATTTTAAGCAAGATTTAATAATATCTGCTCTAGTTTCCCTAACAGGCAACGTTTATCTGAAATCACCAGAAAACATCAAAGTTATTCCAACCATGGCTATTTGTGCATTTTATAATTCTGAGAGTTCTATCTAAAGCCTCTAGATGAGCTCTATGAGTCATGTGCACTCATCCCATATTATTAGGTTTGCATCTTGTAAAACCTTGCCCAATTGTCCATTTTTACGTATAGAGTGTACGCTGTCTTTTTCAAGAAATACCGTAAGGGTCTGTTTAGAAGTGAAATGAGCCGTCCTTCTACCTGTCAATAATGTAGCAGCAATAAATATCTGATGATGCAGCAGCAATGGCTAATTTCGTTGACAACAAAACTATCAGATTAGAGTTCTTACATAGTTATTTTATACTTATTAGTGCCTTTGTGTTTTTTTTTTGTTAAAAGTATTTTATTTTTCATTTTTTAGTTTCTTATGTGTAATCAATGACTCTCAAGGTCACTGACCTAGGATAACCATATTAGCGTTGTACTTTCCATCATCGTTCCTATAATATTTAAAGATTTATCCCCTAACTCCTACCCGTTAAGGAGTTGTACCTTCCATCATCAGCTCAGCAACATGTGACGACTACCAGACGCAAATATCTGAATAGTTTTAGAAAATATATGAAAAACATTGTTAGTGCCTATAAAATTTGAAGAGTTCCCTCGATTTCTTCAAGATCCCATCATCAGACCCTGACTTGGTGACCATGTGACCACCTGTATGTATAGTTTCCAAATCGGGTCAGGCATCTTCGAGTAATCGAGGATCATACATAAAAAAAGATTTCGACGAATTGATAACCTCGTCTTGATGACAGTTAAAAATAACAAAAAACTGTTCCCTAGGCGACCGCTGTCATCCATTGACAACCGCGTCGCATCGCTCACCCATGCTATACATGCTCCCGCTTAACGTTCTTTTTATCATTGCTCAGCTCCTGAGGGTCGTAGCGTGATGTTCTATAGCCTATAACCTTCCTTAATAAATGGGCTTTCAATTGCAAAAAGGTTTTTCCATATCCCACTGGCAGATCCAGAGATTAGCGCGTTCAAACAAACAAACAAACAAACAAACAAACAAACAAACTCTTCAGCTTTATTATTAGTATAGATTAGGAAAATAAAATACTACTCGAGGCTATTACAACTTCGTGGTAGAGCTAAAATGACATCAACTCTAAAACATAGATTAGAGTTTAACCCAACACTTAGATTTAGTGTTTATTTATTTTAAAAGAAGATATGATATTTTTTTGAAAAATTATTTTATAACTTTATTTATTAATTGTAACATACCTGACATAGTAAATACATGAAATAATAAATTTATATTCTAAACAGATGCGTATAGGTCTTCACACGGGCACAGTCCTGGCTGGAGTAGTCGGCAAGACAATGCTGAAGTACTGCCTCTTTGGCCATAATGTCACGCTGGCCAACAAATTTGAGTCAGGATCTGAACCACTGAAGATTAACGTCAGTCCTACTACTTATGAGTAAGTCTTAACTTATATCTTCTTATCTGTATTATTATTTTAAAGTGGAAATGAATGGAAAAGTTCGAATGTAGCAGATAATTTCCGGAATTATTGGTCCGATTCTAAAAATTCTTTCACTAATAGGAAACTACATTATCCCCGAGTGCTATAGGCTACTTTTTATATCCCAGAAACGTGAGGAAAACCGTGAAAAATAGCTAGTATATCATAAGGCAAAAATATGCTTTTAGAAAATGTTTTTGACAGATTGATAGAAGAACAAAAAGGGGATTTGTTAAGAGTGAAGTAAATATTGTTCACAGTTCTTAAATATATAACAATGTCATGCCATTTTTGGAACGTATAAATACTCCTACACACAACAAAGACACAACAATACGAACAGGAAAAGATAACATACAACCGAACAAAACCTTTCACGAAAATCTCTCAGCGTCTTCATAAATCATTCAGCTAAAATATCCATCGACCGGTACATTACCGTACTCTCAAGAATACCACAAGAACATCGAATCGCTTTACAGAAACGAAAGTGCCTAGGTAAGGGTAACAGAAAAAACTTTTCTCGCAGGTGGCTGATAAAATTCCCGGGCTTTGAAATGGAGGCACGCGATCGCTCCTGTCTGCCGAATTCGTTCCCGAAGGACATCCCCGGGACATGTTATTTCCTACATAAGTACACGCACCCGGGGACGGACCCCGGCTCGACTCAGGTGAGTTAGAGAGATATTACTCTGAGTGGACAGTGTAAAGTCGCATTTGGAAGGATAATCATTTTTGACTTGGTGACGTGTGAAATGAGAAAGTTTCGGGAGTGGAATTGAATAAAACATTTTTTGCATGAATGCGGACGGTTGTTTGCGAAGCGATGTATTATTTTATATCATTGGCGTGACTGGGTGGGACGTATTCTACGACGATTTATTTTGTATCGTTTATACATTCTATAGTAATTAAAAATACTATTCTTAGCAAGAGCATCACAATACATATGGTTTCATTATGCTTGTTATATTTATTTCTATATGATAATAATAACGCTTGAAAGTTATAACTTGAAACATCAGTACGTATTTTAACTGTTTATGCTATAATTGTATTTATTCACAGCTTTGATGAATTAAACCCCGTGAAAACCGGAATTATTCATACGGAAAATGAGGTGTATTGTCTAGTTGTATATTCATTAAATATTTAACGTAAACTTGTGTTGCTTTAAGGGCTACAATTAGCATTATTTACCTACCTTGGGTACTTCAGTATTTTTGGAGCGAAAATTATTTTAAAAGTAAAATAAATTCCTATACTAATGTTGGCGATAAGCACTCGATTCGCACGCTTGGTTACTTTTGTAATGGATTTTAAGCAATCCGTGCCGTGTTTCAACAAACAAATAAAACTAATTAAATACGTCAATTTATGTATTTACAACGTTATATTTGCGTGCAGTTGACACACGCTTACGTATGTAACTAAGCCCAAATATATGCGTGTTACGTGACAAGCTACCATTTAAACCAGCTAACTGTGAAAATTTACTGAAAGCAGTTCTAATCGAGACAAAAACAAACGATCACAGCAGTTATCTGTACAATTATCACACTATGTGACGGAATAATTTAATTACTTTGCGTTATTGTGAAACATGCTAGCTTATGGGATTATAGCTTAATTTTTTTTTTTTTTTTTTTTTTTTTTTTTCTCTTCTCTTCTTACAATCTGTCTCTAATTTTAAAGGACAATTAGTAATTTCTATGTCGAGTCTATGTCTTGTATGGTATGTAACCAGTGTCACATCCACATCCTAAAAATATAGCCACTTGCTAGTTTTGGATTAGGTCTTGTGGTGTTTTATGTTTTAATCTACGGATTCCCATATGGTCATTCATCAGGTTGCTTGCCAGAACATTTGGATGGTTGATAATTCTTTCCTTGTAGGACTTTGTATAGCTTGTAATATCTTGTTTCACTGTAGCAATCTTGAGGTCACGATGTAGTGCTTCGTTTGGTACAAACCATGGGGCGTTAGTTATTATACGTAAAAGTTTATTTTGGAATCGCTGCAGGATTTCAATGTTAGAGTGGGATGCAGTGCCCCATAGCTGGATGCCATAGGTCCAAATTGGTTTGATTATGACTTTATATATTAAAAGTTTATTTTGCAGGTGTAGTTGAGATTTCCGGTCAATCATCCAGTAAAGTTGTCTGAGCTTCAAGCCAAGTTGTTTTCTTTTAGTGAAAATGTGTTTTTGCCAAGTCAGACGCCTGTCGAGGTGTATCCCAAGATATTTGACGTGCTCGGATTGGGGGACCTGGATGTTGTTTAATTTTACAGGGGGACAGGTTTCTTTTCTCTTAGTAAATGTAACATTAACAGACTTAGTCTCATTGGCTCTTATTCTCCATTTCCTTAACCAGAGTGATATATCATTAAGGCAGCTTTGGAGCGTCTCTGAGGCTACGCGGTGGTCAGTGTTGGATACAAGTATAGCTGTATCGTCAGCAAAAGTACCAGTTGTCGCTGAGTTAGATATGGGGATATCAGCAGTATGAAGCAAGTATAGGATTGGACCAAGCACGCTACCCTGTGGAACCCCAGCAGTAATAGGATATAGATTTGTTACAGCGTCACCACATTTAACAAAGTAGAATCTGTCCTTTAGGTATGATTTCAGAATGGAATAAAGGCCACTTGGAAAGTTCAGTTTTATTTTATAGAGGAGGCCCTCGTGCCAAACTCTATCAAATGCCTGTGAAATGTCGAGGAAAGCAGCGTTACAATATTCTTTGTCTTCAAATGTTTTATGTATTTTTGTAACGAGTCTGTGTACTTGGTCTATTGTACCATGCTTCTGTCGGAACCCAAACTGGTGGTCTGGTATCAGGCGTTTATCTTTAATATTGGGCATTAGTCTCAAAAGAAGGAGTGATTCATAGATTTTTGACGTTATTGGAAGCAGACTTATAGGTCTGTACGATTTTGGGTCTTCAGGGGGTTTATTTGGTTTAGGCACCATTAGTATTTGCGCTGTCTTCCACTGAGGAGGAAAGAACTGGAGATTTGTTATGGCATTATAGATATGTAATAAAAAGATTATTCCAGAATGGGGCAGCTGGCGTAAGATCATTCCTGTTATAAGATCGTAACCAGGAGCCTTTTTGATTTTAATATTGTTGATAGCTCTTATTAAATCCTGTTTAGTAAACTTTATTACAGGATCATTAGGTAGGTTGCCTCTCTCTAGATATTTTAGGACTACTTCTTTGTGCTCTGGGGGCCCTTCGTAGGGGTGAGGTTTAAAAACGTTTTTTAGGTGTTCCGCGAATGTTGTTGCTTTTTCTATGTCACTTCGAGCCCAACAGCCATCAGTCTGCCGGAGAGGTGGGGAGGCCGTTTTAGGTTGCTTCAGCTTTTTAGTGGCTTTCCACAGCGAATAGTCTGATGTGGCCGTTGCATCCAGGTTACTTAGATGTTCTTGCACACTACTGTTTCTGTCTTCATCTAAAAGTCTCTTTAGAGATCTAGCAGTGTGGTTCAATTTACTTTTGTCCTTAGGGCATCGAAATCGTTGCCATTGTTTTCTCAGTCTTCGTTTTTCTGCAATCCTATCCAAGATATAGCGGGAAATGCTATTGTTACTGCTTCTTGAGTTATTGATAGGCGTAGATTCCCACGCAGCATTTTGTACTGAGGTGTTGAAATATTCAATCGCAGCTACTATGTCCTCTTCTGTTTTCAGACTAGCAGTTGGTGTCAACGCCGAATTAATGATTTCGCGAAAGTTTTCCCAATCTGTCCTTTCATTGTGCAGGTAACAATTACTCGTGGATTCCTTAATTCTGGTTGAAAAAGTAAGGAGAACTGGAGAGTGATCTGATGATAGTTCGTAGCTACCCTCACAGTGGAAGTAATTTTTGGATATACCTTTAACAGTGCAAAAATCTATCAGATCAGGAACTTTTTTTCTGTCTGCTGGCCAGTATGTAGGCTGACCAGTAGAGATAACATCCATTTTCAACTTTTTCACAGTCTTAAGGAGTTCGCGGCCTCTAGGGAGTGTCAATCTAGAGCCCCAATATGTATGCTTTGCATTGAAGTCTCCGCCAGCAATGAAACGATCGCCCAGGGTATTGAAAAACTCATTGAATTCTTTTTCCTTAATGCTATGTTTAGGTGGACAGTAGAGAGCAGATACAGTTATGGTGCTTATCCAATCTTCAATGCTGACAGATGTTGCCTGTATTGTTGCTTTGCAGAACGATACTGATTGATAATGTCTGATTTTGCTTCTGATGATAACTGCAGAGCCTCCATGTGCCGTACCATCCGGATGTGTGGTGTGATAAAGATTATATCCTGGGACTTCTAGGTGACTCTTAGAAGTGAAATGTGTTTCAGATATCAGCATTATGTCAATATGATTTTGGTTTATAAAAAGTTTTAACTCCTCCGAGTGATTTGATAGGCCATTTGCATTCCAGATACATAATTTTAGTGTATTGAATTTTGCAACATGGTCATGAGGTCTCCCAGCATTTTTGTGATTAACATCATCTGGTTCATAAGTGGCTGTATAATTTCTTTAACGTCTAATAATGGATTTGGTTTATGTTGTAATGTAGACTGTTTATCATTTGCTTGAGTTGTTGGTACACTTTTTGCATTGTCCGCATATGTTTTTTGGTTATTAGCTAGATTAGCATTGAGTTTTGTATGAACTATTTTTTGTGTAATTTTAGGTCTGAGTTGAGGATATTTGATTTTTTGAAGTTCTTTGTATACTGAACATCCCTTGTAATTTGCAGGATGGTTCCCATCGCAAAGAATACACCTGACACTATCTGATTTCTCTTTTCTGGAGCAGTTAGCTGTAGTATGTTCTCCTGCACACTTTACACACTTAGGTTGGCGGTGGCAAAATCTACGGGTATGACCATAGCGTTGACAATTAGAGCATTGAGGGATTTCTCTTTTTGGTCTTGGTGGTTCAATTGCAACTCGGCAATGAAGTAGGCTTTTCACATTGTAGATATCTTTGTTATTATGACTTGGCTTGAGGTCTATGAAGTACATTGGAAGAGGTTTTCTGCTTTTTCTGTCTTTAATATTCCAGATGTTTGTAACTTTGTGATCCAATTCTTCAATTGACAATTTAATTTCATCGGGATCTGTGGTGGGATGAATATTTTTTAATACTACACGAAAACTCCTTTCGTCTTTTGGCTTATAAGTATAGAACTCTGTGTCTCTTTTTTGAAGTTCTTTGTATATTTTGCTGTATGCCTCTGTTGTTTTTGGTTGGATTTTAACTTGTTCACCACGAAGTATTTTGATTTCATAATAATCTTTCACTGTTTCATTTAACATTTTAGTAAGTGGTTGGATGTTGCTTACTTTGTCAACGAATAAGGGAGGTGGTTTCGCAGACTTAGGTTCTGTGTTGGTAGTATCAGTAGTGACTTCAAGATCCGAAAACCTATTTGATGTTGGCACCGGTGCGCTCAGCCAATAGTTTAGTTTGGTCTGTTTTATGTTAATTGATTTTTCTGGGCTAATTTGCCTTTTGCGTCTAGGTATTTCTTTCCATTGTCCTTCTGGGTTTGTACTTGGAGCTTCGTTACTATCTAAGTCTATTGAGATAATGTTATCATTGGGGGGTAGAGTTCCACTGAAAGAGCTTGATCTTGGTCGATTTACAAATAAGCTTTTGTGGAATAACTGTTGGCTCAAGATTTTAGGAGTGCTATTATTATTTTTACAAGAATTTTCCATTTTGTTCCCACGAGTAGGGTCGATAAAAACTGTCACTAAAGGGGTAACGCCCATTCCCTTTAGAAGGCTAAATACCACGACGTTTCACCTGGTTCGCCGAGGTTGGCGCTTACGACTGATCTACCCAACAGTCATGCATCCCATAGGCACGTATCCCACCGTAGGATTTGGGGTGAATTTTTATAGAGGCTATCTACCTCTTGGTCCGGGCGGTTAAGCCAAGGCCCCCGATCTCTTGAAACAAGTCCTCGAGGTTACGGGTTGTGGAGATTTTTCCAGCAGAGCAGGCTTGTTAGGCCCGCTGGCAGACTTGGTGTTTGCTGCGAGTTTCTTGCGACGACTTAGTTGTTGTCCCATTCTGTCTCAACCAGCCAGATGTTCGGCTGGGTGGTTGGTTTGATGACGGAGTTTATCTTCTCCGGCCTTGTGGTCCGCGGGAGGTATTTTATTTCCCTCCTACCCTTCGGATCAGTTCTCCTACAGGAGGTGAACTGATTCGACGAGCTTTCCCCGATCCGCCACCTTGGGGACGCGGTCTCTAGGGAAATGAGGCTACCCCGAGAGCTTAATTTATAAAAAAGTTTTTATCATATTATTATTAATTTATATTATAAATCGATAGTCTGTTGGTGTTTGTTTATTAATCGTGCCGTATAGCTTTGAATGAGTATTAATACATAGAACAAACCCTGGAATAAACTAATAATTTAGATACATTGCAATTTATTTAATTTATTAGATTCTCGTATAGAACTGTGTGAATCCATGATTTTTACAGTTTCAAATCAAAATATTTTTCTTGTCTCAGTCTTTTATTATAAATCTTGATGTAAAAAATATTAGCTTTAACCTTATTGATTTTAATTTTATACTAAGCTGGTCTAGGTTATACTACACTATAAAACTAAATGATTAGATACCCAACATAAATTCAGCTTCCATACACTAGAAGAGTCCTCACAAATGAACCGGCCTAAGTTGAAAGCCTTAATTTGGATAAAACTAAGCAAAGTTCGTAGCCCATGTGTACGTAAAGACAATTCCACCTAATTGGAACAAGGCCTTTGTTTATATACTAGACCCTGCATGGAAGATATTCTGAATATTCATTAGTACTTAACCAGTGATGGATTTTGATGTCGTCACTTGTATAATTTCTTCGTGACTTGTGTGTTGAGAGAAATTGATTTTTCGTATGGACTTTTTGCCACAAGTTCGGCAAATAACTAAGTATAGACGCTTGCAACACCAAAGGTTATAACTGCGTTAAACGGGCGCCCCCGAGACGGAGCATCTTTTGTATGGACCCGCGCGGGCGTCCGCGTAACGCAGCGCACGGCCTTAGAACCATATCCATAAATTTTAATTATATAATCTTTCCGTAAGTATCCTAAAAATATTATTGTGAATGTTTGTGAAGATGGATGTATGGATGTTTGTTACTCTTTCATGTAAAATCTACTAAATGGATTTGAACGAAACCTGGTACACAGATAAATCATACCCTGGAATAACATACAGGATACTTTTTATTCCGGGAAAATATAAGAACCCTCGGAAACGCAAGTGAAACCACGGGGCGGAAGCTAGTTATTTCATATTTTATTTGTACTTATTACTAAACACGATTTATGATTTAATTATATGTTTTGTATTTTTATTTATTTGTATTAAAATTATCAGCATTCATTTTCTACATAAAGCTTTAACTCACAATCAAATAGGAGCTAAAAGTTAAAAAGAAAATCTTTTTCAATTCTTTCAAGACGTGAACCTTCGGGAATTTCCACATCATACAAGATAAAGTTTCTAATATAACTGATTCAAACATATTATTCTCTTGCGATCACGAACTTTATTCCAATACGAGGAATCGTAATATTTCTTTTTGTTTGACAGGTGAAGCATATAGAGGATGCATTAAAAGATTTCGGAATAGGACAGGCAAAACCGGGAAACATTGATAGCGAGGAGCCGACTTAGTCAATAATATTAAATAAAATTATTTTGTTTCCTTGTCAAAATTCTTTGCGTACCTTTTAAGCGAAACATTGTTATGTAAATATTTATCCTAGTAAATGCTTTGTTAAGCGTTGATTTGAAAACTTTGTTCATCAAAATGTTTGATGTAAAAATGTTACTCAGTTTAATACTCTTAAGAATTTATGATCAATTTTGTATTTTCGGTGTCGTTGGATAAGATAAATGTTTGTGGCAACATTGAATGTAACTATAATTTTTTTTTTACTGAACTTAAATTGTCTAGGATATATTTCAGGCAGCATATGCAATTAATTAGTTACTTCATTTGGGAAAATATTTCGCTGTTCAAAATTCAATTTTATATTTCAAACACGCAATCGAATAGCTGAGTGAGACTACAGTAAATTGTTGTTGTGCCAACACTTTACAGATCTTATTCAGGATTGTTTCACTTTGAATTCTATTTACTGAATAAAACAGTGCATTTAACTGAGAGCACTGCTAAGCTGTATATTTTGCAATGCAAACTTAACAATCTTCCTTAGGCAGTTGTCCTAACGCCAGCGAGGAAGCGAGTAACTATCGGCTATTTTCTCGCTCAAAAAACGTACGATAAGATTTACATTCCGTGTAAATAAAAGAGATCAATATATTAATAGTTGATCGCTGACTGTTCACACTGCCGACGAGGACTCGCTTCACTAGTTTATCACTGAGCGACAAGAACTATCAACGATAGACACGCCAAGAGACCACCTAGCGATCTTTTCTACCTAGAGTGCGGATTAGAGTGAGCCCCGAGCGAGTGGTGCGAGTAATTGCCCGTCGATCACGCGCACTCCCTAATAGCCCAGCGACAATTGCGACTAAACTATCGAACCACATATTTGCTTTTCGCTGCTCGCCAACTCGTTTCTAGCTCTACTCGCTTCTCGCTCATCGTTGGCTGTGGGACAACTGCCTTAGCAAGTTTTGAATTTAAGAACAAAAGAAACTAGCTTCACAGCTAATTTCTTAATTAAACTTCTGTCACTCATTATACCTACTTTTCTAGTCAAAGATAGAACAGTGTATAATTAAGTAGTCACATACATAAGAGTTGTATAAAATCCAGTCATGTAATTATTTGTACTCTATTTTCTTGACGTATATTATATAAATATACCTATTAAAAATGTATGTATGTCTAATAGGTAACATATTCTTAGTGATCCGTGTAAAGCTTTACATAAGAATATATAGTAAAAAAATGTACATAAAGTTGAATCTGGGATAATTACGACTTACATAGTTTTAACGCGATTTGCTGTAATTAAGTGAAATTATTATTAACACAATGTTTCCTGAAATTTCTTTTCTAGTTCAAGTCTAAATCAAATTCTGGAAGATGCATTACAATATGGACTTTGTTCTTGAAATAATAAATAATTAAATTCAAGTTTTAGATTGACAATTAACATCGAAATAAATTAAGCATTCGCAGTATAATTCATATAGTATTTCATTATTTAAAACCAATTTATGTAGTACTTATATATTTACATAACTAAATTAGAAGTTTCAGGAGAAAGTTAGCGTATATTAGCAATAGGTATCTATATAATTATTATTCTTAGTTTAATATTATCTACAAATTTCTGTTTAGATGTAAAATAATTTCCAGTGAAGTCAGATTTAGAGATGTTTAGGTATTTTTTTATGACCCATAATAGTTTGTTCCTTTTTTCCCAATTTACTGTAGGTTATATCTTACATTTATATTTCGAGTTTAGAATTTCAGGAAAATAAAATTTTATATTAATAATGGAATAGTTGCTAAGCTTGTAAATAGTAATTTATCTGAACCGTATACATACTAACGAAAAAGCGTATGTTCTAAAGTAGTTAATGTGCTTACTGCGATACCTTGAATACAGTTAGAATGTAATTAAAATTAGTTATTCCTCGTATCCAGTTAAGAGTTCTATATATAATATTTTTTCATAAAACTTTTTACATCTTTCTATAGAGCTCCTTATTTCACTCGTTTTCATTTATTTCGGTATGGTACAATTTATATTGTTTTGTTTATTTTTTATTCGAGATTTTATTAGCTTTAAATGTTCTGTTGTTTAGGAAATATTCAATTAGTTTTTTAATAAAGTTGTGTCAGTTACAGTTTAAGCATAGAACCAACTCTTTATTGTAATTATAATACATTCTGATTCCAGTTAGATATTATAAAGTGTGGATAATTTGAGATGGAATATTTTAACCAACTTTAAAAAAATGGTCGAGATAGTGTTAGAACACTTAGAACTTGATCTAACTGTTTTAATTACATACAAACCTACTCGTAAAATTAAAAGAGGCCATTTCAAAATATCCACTCAATAGGTACATATTTAAACATTCCATTAAATCAATCTGTATAAATTTTGCAATGTTGTGATCTAGCGCATAGTGTTAATAATTATAAGTCAAACGTATATTAGAATAAGGTTCGTTATGCTATGCTTTAAAGCGTCTACGGCACATATCGCATAGATTACTTTTATTGAAGCATTTCATCTAGTCATTATTTTTAAGGAAACATGAGTCTCATTTCACGGAGTGACTTGTAACTGTTGCTTATTGATTAATGAACGTAATGATAGATGCTTTTACGGTTATTATGCTCTGTAAATTAAAAAAAAACATGAATTAAATGGCTTAAGGAAGTTTTGTATGAGTAGTATCCAAAACTTTTAATTGGCATTGTAACAGGTCGGCAACAAATTGGTAATACCTATAATGGTATTGGAAATAGCGATAGGCGACGGTAACCACTTACCATCAGGTGAACCGCACGCCTGCTTGTCAACCTTTTGACGTAAAAAAGACTTTTTGGTCCCATCTTTGAGTCATATTATAATAAACAGGTTTCTTTTTCGTAGTAATATTAAAGTCGTTTAGTGAAATGAGTCCCTATTAGGTAGGTATCTCAGAATAGGTATTTAGTAAGTAAATAATAAATAATCATATGTGTAATTAATTTAATAGACAATAAAAATAACTTTTGAATCGTTTCAAAGCCAGAACTTTGACCTGCTTAGGACTAAATCCTGTATTTAGGTGAAAAATAAGAAAACGCAAAAAATATGTTAGTATAATAGACTGCCAGAACTTGCTTTTAACTCAATGTAGTTCTACAAA
This sequence comes from Tethea ocularis, assembly GCA_963555595.1. NCBI lineage: Eukaryota > Metazoa > Arthropoda > Insecta > Lepidoptera > Drepanidae > Tethea > Tethea ocularis. Next base: position 6,322,319 of record OY741975.1, read on the forward strand.
AATCTACTCTGGTTTTTTGTGATAATGTAGTATTTTCCACGGAAATATTTGGTCGATAGTATACTATGGTAATCATGAAATTTAACATTTTTAATCAGACAAAAGAGTTGCTATAATTATAATAAACGTAAAATAATATAATATTTCTTTTATTTATTGTAAGTATATAGCAAATATGACTTAAAATACTAAATGTTTAGATATAATATTGGCGTAAAACTCACAAATAATAATTATTCTGTCCTTGAGGTTTTATAATGTCGTAGTCACTTAACTGTGTTCTGCATAATATAATATAATATTCGTTTTATATTAAATAACATAATTGCCTAAGACCACGGCCTTCTATAGAAATTAATAAATAGACACAAAACTTTAAAATCTAATTAGAAAATTATATATTTCACTATCAATGTAAGCTATTTGTATTTCACGCTGTTTCGAAAATGTGTTTTGATTATAATTTAACGATGGTTTCTTGACGTAAGAGAAACTTTAACTGTGAATGCACTGTTAGTGAAAAAACTATAAAAATAAAATGTTTCTTTCATATATTTGTGTTTTAATAAAACAACCCTTACCCAATTCCTAAGGCCAGGGAAAGAAAGGCATAAAAAGTGAAGGTCATTTTGGCAACAATACAGCCAAACTTATCCATGGGGCAAAATGTCAACCTTATCGAAAGGTTATCTGATAGAAGCCGTTATTAGTGATAAGACTCCATTGTGACAATATTTATGGATTTTTGACCATGTCTTCATATAACAAATAATTCTAATGTAGTAGTAAATTGTTTAAATTCTAAAATAATTGAGAATGTTTGGGTTTGTCACAGCGTCATGGAATGGTCATAGTATAAGTTGTTTATCACCATAAACTATGGTTTCCAGGTTCGGGTAACGTAACCATTTCACATAGTCTTAAATTAAATAATAGGTACCTACACTACCTGGTACCTTGGGTAGTTCACGTGAATAATCAGAACAATAAATTTGTATGAATGTAAAAATACATAATGATAACATGGCGCGCCCCTTCAAAGCTCAAAATGTTTGAGATGTATTTGTGAAAGTATTTACTGACACGGCCGTCAAACAAAAATAAATCCAAGGATTTGTTGCTCGACTAGTGGCGTCATTAATCGCTCATTATTATTAGTATGGTGCTGGACTGACGTACGTACTCTATGACAATCACAAGTACGTTGACTTGCGCGGTCGGCTAGTTATGATTAGTTGACCAACAAATCTGGTAATAGGTAAGTGAAATACTGAAGGCTGCCTGCTACTGGACGAATACTTACAACTACATACAAAACTCATTCGTAAGGTGTGACTACACATATTGAAACAGTAATTTGTAGGGGCGCGCCATGTTATCGTAGTTTATCTCTACGAAAATACTTGTTATTAGTAAAATCTTAAAAAAACGTCATTTATACTACGTAAAGAAGATTTGACATCATATACAACTAACTCTCTTCAGGTCTAAAGGTACACACGGCCACAGATCAAGCTACACACTGCGGCACCTTATGCGGTTGTAATAGGAGCTATTTTGAAACAAAAACGGGTAGGTTGATCTGTGGCCGTGTGTGCCTACATGTGCAAAGTTCCACTATAATCTAATTACAGATCGTTTTGGATCTTATTTATCACTCCATACACTTAATCTAAAGTGGCGAACAAAGGTGAATAATGGACCATAAATAGTACTTAGTATCACATTTTCTGATTTGTTGGTACTTCAACACATATGGTTCCTATTTAGCAACGGAGGAAACAATTTAGTAACTTTTCTCTACATGGGATGTGGGTAAAACCACGGGATAAAATTTGAATAATAAAATCCTCAGCTAACATTTTAAACGTCACGGCCAGACGAGACAACTTGTGGGTGTATTCGTAGGCGCCTATTAATCAAACTTTCCTTACAATTTTTGATGTTACAAAAAACTTGAGCGAGCTACACAACTTGTTATGGAAAAAATATTAAATATTGTTAGGAGGAAAGTTATCAAGGCTTGCTTAATTTCCTTTGAAGTCAACATTAATAACGATTCAAATAAGTTTTCCGGTTCGGTAAAAAACTTTTTTGTTGTTTAACAAGTCTCACTTGAGATCATGAGATTGTGATTAAATACACGAGTTTGGAAAAAATAATAAGCTGTTTTTAGTATATAAAATCGCATCTTTTTTTTCTCAGGAAAAACGCCTATAAAGTTAAACTTCAGAAGCAAAAGCTTATCTAAATACAAAATTTTATCCAAATCGTTAGAACCCGATACCAAGATACTCGAAATAAATATAGAATAATATATACAAGAATTCCTTTTTTATAAGCAAAATCTATGATTTAAGAGCATGAAGAACTTAATACGATAATAATGTATGAACGTAATAATATTGTAGAATAGAACAATCAGAGTCGTGGAGCTGCAATTAACCGATAATCTGATATTGGATTTGAATACAAATCCCTGAATGAAATTTCGATAGCCTTGATAAGTAGCTATTCAACTTTGAATCACACTGTAAAATGTATAATAATATCATAAAGAAATATACTTAGAGTCGTCATCATCATAATGAAATGAAATGAAATGAAATGAAATATTATTTATTCAAATAGACCTTCACAGGCACTTATGAATAGTCAGACTCTAATGCACGGTTCGGAAGGTAGCTTTTGCTGAGAAGAGCCGACAATAAACTCAGCAATTACTCTTTTCAAAATAAACTTCATAATTTAGGTACATAAAATATATCCTGCCGAAAGACGTCCACTGCTGGACAAAGGCCTCCCCCAAGGATCTCCACGATGGCCGGTCTTGTGCTACCCGCATCCAGCGGATCCCCGCGACCCTAACAAGATCGTCGGTCCACCTTGTGGGGGGCCTGCACACGCTGCTAATACTAAGAGTATTTATAATTAATTTAAATGTAGACCTATAAGTTAAAAGAAATCTATCATCAGGTTTCTTGTTACGAAAAATCCATAAATAGGTAGAGTTAGGATTAATCCATCTGAGTAAAATAAACTCGATATTTATATTACTAGACAAAGCACTAGAGTTTGGCCATAATTATTTATTTTACGAACTATTTCTATATGATTATGTAAGCACTCATCCCTCTGAATTACCCCTAGAAAGCTTCTAAAAGCTTTTCTTTCGTCCATTTTACGTGTCTAAACTAAAGCAATATATAAGCATTTTCGTGTCTCATTTAATGCACATAAATGCATTTATAATAGCGAAGGAGCTTTTAATAAGTAGTAAACAAGTTATATAGCCATATTAGATGCGTATAAGCAGTTTAAATTTATTATTCTGCAGTACACGGAGCTTTTATGAGGCATTCGGCTTAGTGCTGGGACGGTTATTAGCCTGAGTTATGAGTATTTGAAAATACGAATTGGATTTTAAATATAATATTATTTTTATAATAGAAAACGCCACACAAAATAGGGTTCTTTAAAACATATTCATAATTTCCATAAGTAGGGTTACCGCATAAGCATACGGTAAAGGTTGCTCTTTCACGTAAAAACTACTGAACGGATTTGGATGAAATTTGGCACATAGGTGAGACTTTCACTATTTACCATGGGAAATATAACATCCCTCAGGAACGCGAGTGTAATCGCTGGGCGGAAGCGAGCATTTTATAAAATAGACGCTAAATTTAATAGCTATGTAGGATCTAGTGCCTTCTTGTCAACTTTTAACATGAAAATAAACAATATTTTTAATAAGTCCCTTACTTATTAAATACTAGTTGGCCCGGCAGCCGTTGTCCTACTCTAAGAATTTAAAAAAATGGAACCTATCTACCTACCCCTACCTTCCCCTGCCCCTTGACCCTACATAACTACACCTACGTATACTAGTACTAGTCTAAAGTATTAGCCTAGGCTTGATACAAAGCATATTTACTTACCTACAACAATTAAATATAATTTGACTCTACGTCTACAAAGTCTACCTATTACAAAGAGAGGTACATTGCGAAAAAGACTGGATTATTCAATTATTATTTCAATTATACTTTAATATTTTTACAGGATTGGCATAAATGAGAGTCGTGCTACTACACCATAGTCATGGATTATTGATAATTTAATTTAAGCGAATACTATTTTTCAGCTTTGTCAACTTTTTACGAAAATGGTCTCGCGTTCGGTTCTTACACGAGGCCTTTTACGATATTGTTTAAATAAATCGGACAAATGCGAGTTAAACTCGCGTGGAGAGGGTTCCGTACATATTTAAATAAGTTCCATAAATATTTTTAAACCTGACCCAAATTTGTTGATGGTAACTATAAAAAGTTGTTATTTTTTTGGAAATCGTCTTTTCTAAAAATGAAACCTAGCTACATCGATTTATCGCCCTCGAAACCCCTTGCATACCAAATTTCATGAAAATCGTTGGAGCCGTTTCAGAGATTCATATTATATATATCCATGAATTTCCCGTTTAAAGATATTAGATAGACTTCTTATAGGTTTTCCTGTAATCTTTAGATAAATAACTATTATCTGATTTTATTTCAAAATCTTTGGCCCAGTAGTTTCGGAAATAAGGAGGGGGGAATGGTCAATTTTCGCCAATTTTTCGCCTATTTTCTTAAATAACTTCAAAACTATTTATATTAAAATTCTAAAAAAAATATATTTGACATCCTGATAAAAAGCCGTTTCATTTGATATGTTACACAATATTGTCTGCAAAACTTTATTTTTTAATTTTCTATTTTACCCCCAAAATTAGCCCCCATGTTTAAAATTCATTTATTTACGTAACACGTCCATGTTTGGGTCATCGACTTACATATGTGTACCAACTTTCAACTCAATCCAGTCCAATATTTTCGGACAGACAGACAGACAGACGCACGAGTGATCCTATAAGGGTTCCGTTTTTTTTTTTTTTCGGATCCCTAAAAACACAAGTTTCGTTCTATAGTTTTACTTGCATTCTAGAGGAAATAGTTTTCCCTTGTTAAAAAAGAATCTATGTATCTATTTCACGTTTCGATTACAATTCCAGTCCGATCGACAATACTGAATTATTGATTACAATCGTAGATTAGAATTATTGATTCAAATTCAGTCCGATCCATCCTGTGGTTTGAACTGTGCGTTGATACTTGATAGATTACTCAGTCACCCAGTCAGTAAATATTACCTTTAACGCCCACGTCAGACTTTTTGTATGACCAATTTCTCCTTATTTCTGACCGGCTTATTGGTACCTAGTACGAGTGCGTTGCACTATTGACAGGCCAGTTGGCGTACAGTCTGGGATTGTTTGTAACATTTATTTTACAGTAACTAGAGGAGTATAATTATAACTGTTAGACGGGCCTGTTGGCGCAGTTGGTTAAGACACCTATCGCGCCGCAGGTCGTGGGTTCGATTCCCATCCGGGACAAACATTTGTGTGTATGAACATGTCTGTTTGTCTTGTGTCTGTCATTATCTATATAAGTATGTATTTACAAAAAATAGTAGCATATGTAGTATATCAGTTATGTGGTTTCCATAGTACTTACAAGCTCTGCTTAGTTTGGGATCAGATAACCATGTGTGAAGAATGTCCCAGCATGTTTTTTTGTATTTTATTGTAATTAGTACGTTATATTTTTCTCCTACAAAAAACTGGTCATCGATTATCGGACCCTAAGGATTATTAGTAGGTGTTATCTGTAAGAAAACTGAGCGTGAATAGAATAAAGTAGACTGAACAAAACTAATAATAATTCTTTGCAAAGACGTGCACACTATTAAGCTGGAAAGGTTTACGGTTCGCAAGGGAAAAGGAGATAAGTTTCTTTTAATCCACTGCTTGGAAATAAATGGTCTTGGATATTTATTTTGTTGTTTGTGGAGTTGTTCGTATACTAGTTAGAAGGACAAGGCAACGAAGTATTGCATTGGAGCAAGGATTTTATTATGAGTAATTTACTGTTACATATTACTACTAACTATATATAGGTATATAAGATACTAATAAAGTCAATAAAAAATACAGAGTACATACGTACGTCTGAGTGATAATATCATACGTAACATAAAAATCTATATAATTAATGTTAAAAGTTAACAGATACAGTTAAAAAATGTTTTGATATTTAAGTAAATTTATTTTAACCCACCAATCTTTTATTCTTTAATAATATTCATGATAATATTTTTCCAGTAAACGCGTAAGCTATAGTTAGTAAAACTATCATAATTTCAGTATCACACATTAAAAATATTACGAAGATTTATTTAACCGCAGTTTATTTACATAATTCTATATCCGTTTACCAAATATTATGAGGCAAGCGCGTGGTTAACATCACATCGAATCATATAAATATTTATATTTCATATTTTAACTCTGATCCAAAAATATTGGGAATCGGATGAAAAATTCAAAATGTATCTATACAATTATGAAACTGTTTGTTGATGGGCTCCTTCATGGTACTACCTCGCTAAAGAATCGTGCGGAGAAGTTTTAAATTTTATATGACATACGGAAAAACGTGCGGAACCTTTGTATTATAGTCACGCAGACCGAGCATAGCGCGAAGCAATATACCTACCTAACTGACTACTGGATGAATTTAGGAAAACAAATACAATAAATTATGATAACGATATGTAAATTGTTTGTGAGTTTAGAAGATGGAAGTAAATTATTCGTAAATTCTTTCACTAATAGGAAGCTACATTATATCAGGCTTGGATATTTTTAATCCCAGAAAAGTTCAAACTGCGGATAAGAGCTAGTCAACAATAAAACAGAAAGGCAAACAGTATCCCTACAAATGCGGCAAAAATTATAGAAAACAACTGAAATCTAAATATTGAAAGCACGTATGTAAACAATGGATGCCTGTTCCCTGCCAATCAAAAGCTCCAGGAAAATATTACGGAAACGGAAAACTGTGTGCGGGAAAAATAACATTTTCAAACAAATTGAGACGATGTTGCTGTCGGGGATTGAGGATTGACTTGTGACGGAAGAGGTAACCATAAGGTATTTTAGTTTTCTTATTTAATCTGCTATCAAAATATTAGAAAGAACAACAATTACTGCAGACAAATCCTGCACGTGAGAAAGTCGCCAGTCCCAGAACTCATCTGAATTAGTAACGCGCGAGCATAGATAGCTCAGTGGTAGTGACGTTGAATGCCGAGACAAAGATCCCGGCTTCGAATCCTACAATGAACTTGAGCTTTCGGTGAAGGAAAACATCGTGAGGAAACCATAGGACAGTGGTAAGGTACTTTGTACTATTCGCCTTGCTGGCTACCACCCTCAAGTTGAAAATCTGTCGCCAAGCACCTTCCAGTTTGTTTTGACAGCTGCACTTGAGAGCCAGTTCCCTTCTAGGCTTTGTGTACTTACCAATATCGACCACATGATCACTGACCATCTTGAGATTTTGGTCAAACTTAATAAAAAAAAGAATTGACTTAAAATTTTAATTTCGAAAGCAGTTGAGTCTTGATTCGAATTAATTTCCTTATTCTAATATAACGAGTAATCTACCTCTGAACAAACAAGGCCTAAATATCGTTACAAGCTTAACTTTCCCTTAATTTAGTTACAAATGTAATTACAGCGCCTATTAGCAGGGCGATTCACCCCTTAATTGTTCGTTGAAATTTACTGCAAATTATTCCGCAATATATGGCAGAAGGGGCCGCTTTATTTTTGGAAGCATATTTTTTCTATTTATAAGCCTGTATCATAATCTCATCATGGTCAGTGATGATGTGGCCAAAGGAGGTAAGCCGATTGGAACTGGCCTTCAAGTGCATCTGTCTGAATACAGGTAGGTAGCTTGGGAACAGATTTTTAACATGAAGGTAGAGCATTAGCTAGCAGCTACAACTAAGTATCCTAACATCGTGTATTAAGGAACAAAGTTTTAATTCAAAGGAGAAAATTGTAAAGTAAAATAATCCTACTAATTTTATAAATGTGAAGTGGATGAAAAGTGATGTCAGTGTGGATTAATGTTTGTTACTCTTTCACGTAAAATCTACTGGACAGATTTGGATGAAACTTGACACATAGATAGATAGACCTGGAATAACATATAGGCTACATTTTATCCCGGGAAAACATAAGATACCATGGGAACGCGAGTGAAACCGCGGGGCGGAAGCTTGTATTGAATATTTAAATAGGTGAAAAATTACTTGTTCAACCAGTATTAACAAGTGTACGTTTTTATTTTATTGTATATTATATTTAGGTATAAAATCTTCCCAACCTTTCTTTGTATCAAATACGTACAAACGATCTTTGCCCAGTTTGCTCGTATCCCCAGACTTGGGTCATGTCTGCCCCGGGACATAAGTTATGTGGATTTAATTAACATTTACCTACAAAGCCCAAACTTACGAATTTTGATATGAATGTAAGTTTTGTTTATGTTTGTTGATATGCTTGAAGTTAAACTGTCAGGCACCTTGAATAAACATAATAATTATCTTGAATAATTACATTCTAGCTGAATATCCGAATATAATAATGATATCTTGAGATGAATCTGTTTTCGATTTGGGCGTGATGTCTCGTCGCTTCGATCCGTAGCGATAGCGTAGAGCTTTGAAATTTCAGCCCGATCCGTCCAGTGGTTTGAGCTGTGCGTTGATAGATCAGTCAGTCAGTCAGTCAATGTGTCATGCTTTCCTTTTATATATATAGATTAGTTAATATACACCTACCGGGTGTAAGTGATATCATACTGAAAAATGAGATCATGGATCAGTAAAATTATTCTGGATCTCTTAGCGTTAGAATTGACTTTATTTTTTGTTATATTTTACCTTTAATATCTTGTAAAAAATACCAAAATATTTTTTTTTTACTTAAAAGTGATGTAAATATTCCAGTAAGCGTTCGATCAACTGTTAAATTCACAGCCAAAGCTACCTCAGTAGGGATACAATATTTATTTCAGCAGGTACCCTGTGGTACTTGTGAAAATTCAAAAATGTTATGCAAATTAAAAGGTGACGTAAAATTATTACGCTTAGAGTTCCAAAATCATGAGCAGATTCTATGATATCACTTTTTGTTACAATAATACTTAAACCCGGTATATGTAATATTTGTTTGGATGTAGGAAATTATCTTCAGGAGTACCTATTGATCCGATTTTAAAAATTCCATCTATTTAGGAACCTGGAGTGTTATAGGCTACATTTTATCCCGGGAGCAGAGAAAAACCGCGGTGAAAAGCTAGTACTTTAATAATTCTCGTATCATACTATACTGTCGTTAAATTAATAAAATATAAGGTAATTAAATAGCTTGCATAATTACAAATGAAAGCTCCGGTTTATTCAAAATGTCATTTTCACTTAGATCCAAGTCAAACCACGCCAAAGGAGATTTTATCATAGATTAGTAGCAGTACTGAGGAAATTCTCTTGGGTTTCAAATATGAAGATTAATGATCCCTTAATTTAGTGGAATAAACTTTCTTTAATCAATTTTACTTTACTTTCAATAAGTGAATGTTTTATAGGTATTACTTATGATTATTTTAATTTACAGCAAAATGTAATCTGCTTAATTTTATTAGGTTTTAAGTACAGTTGAAAAGCGAAAGTAGAGACTGCAGATCATTACTTGTTCCTATTAGTAGATACCTTTTTTAAACAGAAGTACACAAAACAAAATATTCAGAGTTTACTTCTCTCGTTCCAAGTGATATTTGTAATTATATAAATTCAAAAGAAAGATCCACAAAACAAGAAGCCTTGCTGAGTTTCTTACCATCTTCTCAGTTTAAGTGTATTCCGAACCGGTAGTAGAGTCTATTGTAAAAATATAATACCTTATTAGGGCCTAAACTGAATAAATTAGTTTTGAGTTCGTGTTGAGTTTTATCGGTAAGTAATAAATAGTACCCTGGTTACCCTTTATTTTTAAATAATAACTCAAAAGTTATAAAAGAAACTATCGTGCTCGGTAAACTCCAGTAAGTAAGCAAATTATAATAAGCGCATATGATAACAAAAACCTCAACCAAAAATTATCCTAACAATTTTTACACGACAAAACACTCTGGTAATAACGAAAGCAAAAAGGCACAGACATCTGGTCGAAGGAAGCTTTCTTCTGACAGACGCTCTCCGCGCTCACTTTATCAGGCTTAAGGCAAAAGAATAAGATTTATCTCTCCTACAAACCGGGTAGACGAGATAATGAAACATTGAAATTATGGGAATATTATTATTGCAGCCTTATCTGGCCTTTGATGACCCGCTTACCATTATAGGATGCTCAACAATAAAATATTTTTATTTTCGTAGGCTTATATTTATTTTTAAAGGTTAGGGATTCCTGAAAAGGATCTACACGCCACTTATGTTTTTTCATATTATTGAGCTGAATATTATGTCAAAAGGCTAATGGCTAAAAAAGGATTGTCCATCTCATCTCACTATAATTACCTATGAATTTAAAAGTTTAGATGTCTATGACACAAAAACACTATAACAGCCGAGCAACTTGGCACGTAAATAATCTATACCCTGGAGTAATGTATATAATACTTTTTATTCTAGGAAACCATAAGATCTCAAGGGAACGCGGGCGCAAACAAGTATCTATATATAATTTGAATTTATTTAAACATAGAGCGGTTGTAAAACAAATAAAATTCCCACCATGTGTTGAAATAAACAAAATGTATTTCACTATAAGCTGTGACGTCATCAGGAGATCCCATGATTCCGATATGGTGGGTGAACACACGTATCAGGGCGCACATCTTTTACTTCGTTCGCTAAAAGATATTCCATGTAAGATAAGATTATGCTTGAATAGCTGGTGCCCAATTTTTTTACTGGATATGTTGTTCTATAAATGAATGAGTAACCTATAAATACACTAGCTGTCCCCCGCGGTTTCACCCGCGTTCCCGGGATAAAAAGTAGCCTATACGTTATTCCAGGGCATGATATATCTATGTGCCAAGTTTCACCCATATCCGTTCTGTAGTTTTTTCGTGAAAGAGCAACAAACATACATACATACATAGAAACATTCATGTCTATAATATTAGTAGGATAGACAAAAAATCTAAAAAATGAACCCGACTGCGTCATAAAAGGAGGGGATAGTTTTTTTTTTCGATTCTTGTTGTAATTTAATCTTAATTTGTAGGTAGCCTTTCATTTTGATAACCTCGTCCGATAAGTTTGGAAGTAGGTAAAATATTCTATAATACATTTTATTACAAAATACCTACCTTATAAAAAATATATAAAATACAACCGAATAAAACCTCAGCACCGTACCTAGTAAAAACTTTTCAATTAACAGAACCTATAATATTTTTTATTACGAAAATCAAAATGTCATCAAACAGAAGTTGTTCGGTTTGATGAGTTGTTTGACCACCTTTTGATTACCCTTTATGGAACACTTGTCTACCCACTTATTTTTGAATCCACAATATCCATACTATATTAAAATTATTCCCACCTAAACCACTGAACCGACCACCATGAAATTTGGCACGCAATATAGACTATTATATAAAGGACATAGGGTAGTTAGGCACTATTTATCCCGGGACCACGGGTGAAACCGCGGGGAACAGTTATATATACGTGTCCAAAACATTGTATCACGCAAGAGACAGCAGACGTGACAAGGCGAGAAATCAATAGAGGGATATTTCGGGAACAAACGCGGAACGGGTTGACGTTAAAATTGCACATTGTATCCGTATTGCCAAGATATTTTCCTTATATTCAAATACTGATACTTCTATATGATTGAGGTGGCTTTGTAAAGCGGTGATACCTTTTGATGGTAGTATTTTGTATAATTTTATTCGCATATCTAGTTTCTTAATGAATTTATTTTGGTTTAATATTACAATCTAGTTAACGCCCTGCGGTTTCACACACGTTTTCGAGGATCTTATTTTTTACCACTATATACACTATAAAAAGGATTGACTACGAAAAAGCGAGCAAAAATCAGAACAAAAAAAATTAAGCATCTTGTGACTTATAAATAGAAGTATTGACCTTAATTCAGCTTGAAGCAAATCCAAATAGAGGACAGCACATTATTAGCATCCTCCTCATTACTTTTAATGATTAATTTCCTTGCGGTATTCAAGACAATAGATTTCCCTCGAGGAAGCGAACTTCGATACATAGCGACAGACACGTTTTGCATGGGCGGGCGGTTTGAATTTAGTTAATAAATATGTTAATATCAAGCTCAGCGTTTAGGGATTTGGATTTAACCATAATAAATGACTTGTAAAGTTTGATTGCTTTATTATATGAATATAGGTATCCAAATTATATGTAAAGCAAAGTATCAACTCAATTACAGGTGAAACACATCATGTGACTGGTACTGTATCAATATTTGTGTGCATGAACATGTCTGTTTGTCCTGTATCTGGGTGTAATCCTCTTAAGTACGTACTACATGGGTACGTACTTAAGAGGATTACAAAAAAAATGAATATGTAGTATATCAGTTGTCCGGTTTCCATAGTACAAGCTTGCATAGTTTGGGATCAGATAGCCGTGTGTAATGAAAGAATTTCCCAGCATATTTATTTTTTTATCTAACCGTCACTTTCATATTAACATCATATAATAGAAATAATCGATGCTCAAAAACATAAATATTAATACAAAAGTCTATTATAAAAAACAAAAACGTCGCGTCGGCGTTTTCATCTGTCGCTTATATTGTCTGATGAAATAAGCTCTGTCGTCTAACATGTCTGAAAGGATCTCCTAATGTGTCTCTTTCAGAAAATAGAGTTCCAGGAACCAAAATATCTACCTAATTTATTAGGAAAAAAATAACTACATGTTTTTCTGATTTTTATAGGTCCCAAACATAATAATTTATGTATAAAAATATCATATCTCATTGAATTTCATATCTTGTAGTAGCAAATCAAATTATTTTAAAAATACCATTTTCAGTAAACGTAGATACAAATCTATACATATAAATTTTCCATTCAATGAAACTGTTGGTTTCACAACACTCTCAGATGGTGGTTGTAAATTTGGAAATGCTTGAGCAGTGAATGCAGCCACAATTTTGGCCAGTACAATCAAAGCTTGATTGCACTCGTATTACTATATGTATTATATAACATTATTACGATATAATAATATTTTCTGCATTCAAAATAAAATAGAAAGTTTAAGATTACTCTTATTATTTTACATCACAGTTGAATCAATTATAATTTTAACGACATTTAAATAAACAGTAAATAAGAGCAACATAAAAATCCTTCATGAGATATTTTTATGATTAATTTTATGACTGTGACACTTGCCGCCCCGCGGTCTCACCACGATACCCTAACCCCTAAGGAGGTATTCGAAAAACAGTTTCTTAGTAGATGCCAAATTGTTTTCCCATTACAAAGAACACACAGGCCAATATAATTTTATTTTATTCTTAAAATCATAAATAGAATGTAACTTATAGTAAAACAGTGATATTTGTGACGCATTCGTAAGGCGACAACTAAAAATCAGGGTTGAAGGTCACTCAATATAGGCTGAATCGCAGCCCTTTTTTCCACGACAAACACGTTTTATTTTTGTGTGTTTCTGGAAAATAATAAAAATATTTTCTTTTTCTCTTCAATTTTAATGTCTCTACGATCAGAGGATTAGGCTGAGCGTACATAGGATAGTTATGTCAGTTACTGATCTATCAGGGACTTTTATATGTACTTTTTGTGTTTAATTTAGAGAAGTCATGAAACAATCCTGAAAAAATAGTTCTCCATCAGAAAAACTATGTAAAACTGTAGGCAGCAAAATAATTTCAGCATTTCTCGGAATCAGAGATAAAGATCTACTTATAATTGGTAAAGAACCTTCCTTTACTCTCGTACTCATCATGCATTTCGAAATGAAAATGAAGAGAACATAAAAGCCCAGAGTAAATCTCCTTAATTTCCATGGTAACATTTTCAATTCATATAAGCGAATCGAGCGACACGTGGCATTATCATGTAAAATATAAATTCGACAATTCAATAACGTGAAAGAAAAAACATTATTTTCCTCTCATCTCACACATAAGCCTATTTTACGCGCGATCGAAAGCCTTTGTATGAGCCTACTCATGGTTTCCAACAATTGCCTCTTTTCAATAACAAAGTTAAAGTCAAAAGGTCTCGGCGAAGAGAAAAGGTATCATTTGGTGAAAGTTTTTGTGTGTTTTGTAGACATTTTAGGCTTTATGTTTCGATGAATTGATACTAATATTTTAGCACAATGTTTTTGTTTTGTTAACCTTTATAATAGAACTTTTTTATCTCGATTGGTAATGATTTCGATGACAACTACGTAGTAAAATAATAAGAATAATATCCTGGGATATTTCACAATCCATTTCCATAAAATGCACGGTAGTAAAAAAAGTATTTGGTTACCCTTTATCTAACTTGAATGCTAAAATTTCGATAGACTCTGCTATAGGTATACAAAACCATCAGCATTTTAAAAATCAGTGCAAAAAACATGCTATTTTCTTGCACAACACAAAATATCGCGTCACTCCGCGTATGACACGCCTATCGTGCGAGGTGACCTCGAGCTACCCAACAATCTAAAACAATAGGACGACGCATTAGCGCCCTATTCAGTTGCCACTCAGTGTCATTATTAATGAATTTGTTATTTGAATCTAATGTTTTTTTGTTTTTGTTCTTGATTAACTAAAGTCGATGTGTCACCGGAAAGAAAACGGCCGATTATAATTTATCGGACCGTTTTCTAATTGCTTAAACTTTACCTAAATGATTCGCATAGGGTGGAATAGGTATATAACATCATATTTTGTTTATTATACATTAGATAATGGAGAAACATGTTTTTACAAGCTTTTAGTTAGCTTGCCGTGTTAGTATGTTAGTTTAGGTTGAACCTTGTTACTAAATTTTGATTCACTGATTTCAATTAAACTGAAATTTGATACACATAATAATATGTAAATCCGATGAAATATAGATCATAGAGATGAATAAAAAAATATAATTTCACACCAAATACAAAAGTATAAACCCACTTAATTATAAATTTAAATTAATTTTAATAATTAAAAATTTAATTCAATCAACTAAGTAAATAAAAACTTGAGGGGAATACATTCATGCCTTAATGATGATTGGTTCAATTATACCGTTTCATACGGTGATTGCGGTTTGGCATAATGTAAAGTAAATGTAAATATTTTCAACGCGCGAGGTCGCTTTTACACGACCTTAGGTTTGGTGTTGTGTGTGACGACCTTTAATTTCCATTATTAGTTGTTTACTTTAGTTAATAATGTCAGAGAATAGGACAGTTCATATTAAGTTTAAAAGTTCTATACATTAACATATGAAGTATCCTACCCTTTTATATGTTATTTAAATTTCTAAATACACTGAAAATAGTAGTTTATGATACTGTTGCATAATAGGAGTTATTAAATACGAGTGTGAGTTTAATAGTGTTTTTAATACCTAATTATGTGCAGTATCATACAGTACTTTATCTAAACTCATATAAATAATGTAATTTAAAGGTAAAAAGATAATATTTTACTACCAACAAAATTTGTGACATTTTTGGTCAAAAACAATAAAATAAACAAACACAATAATCATATACCTAATCAAATCCGAGTTGCCAACTCCCAAATATTCCCTCTAAAGTTCAAGTCAAAAATTCGTCACTATTACATGTATCCACAGACAAAGTAAATTTGCATCTAAAATTGAAGTGATACTGATTGATTTTACTATTGATAGGTCCAAAGTGTACTTTAATAGAAAAAAGTTATTTTATAGCATTATCTTGGGATAAAAACTGTACTATAATAAATCTTTATACACGGGTGTGCATAAAGTGGGTCATTAAAGTACTGTTTTTGATTTCATAATTAGCACATTACGATATAGATTAGATACTAGTAGTTTATGATACTGTTGCATAATAGGGGTTATTAAATACGAGTGTGAGTATGAGTATGAGTGTGTAATGTAATTAAAAAAAAATGAAACACGATAGTATTTTTCTACCAACTTTGCAAAAAAAAGGCTATTTTTATGACATTTTTGGTCAAAATGATATATGTAGGCAAAAACAATAAAATAAACAGACACAATAATCATATACCTAATCAAATCCGTGTTGCCAACTCCCAAAAATTCTTACCTCTAAATTTCAAGTCAACAATTTGTCACATTTTAATAGAAAAAAAGTTATTTTATAGCATTATCTTGGGAACACAACTGTACTATAATGAATCATTATACACGGGTGTGCCTAAAGTGTGTCATTAAAGTATTGATTTTGATTTCATAATAAGAACATTACGATATGAGAGTAGATAAAATAATTTCCTACATAGTTATTATTTTATACTTTTGTTGTAAGTTATTTATTTTTATTTTTGTATTAATTATGACTTGTTTACTGATAATTAAATACAAAAGCATTATTTTCAGTTCTTTTTACTGTGTTTTCATTTTATATAGGTAAATAGGTCGTTGCATTTTCGTGTACGTATTTAGCAACCATAAAATAGGCTCGAGCATGCAACCTAAATTATAAAGTATGTTAAAATATACGGCTAACGGAAAAACTCGGCATATAATTTCGTTCAGCCAGTTCAGGCTATAGTTTTTCAGCTCATTTTTTAAGTCTAGGCTAGAATAAAGGAGCCTTAAACAAGTAAATAAATTTCGATTATATGCTAAGCTATTACTACTGTTCTAGTTTGATATAAATTTGGGTTATTATGATGTCTATACTTTATAAAGATCCTACCAGCCAAATATTAAGTTTGAAGGCTTTTATATTATAAATATAAAAATAACTTGACTCGCTTCATACGATTTGATTAGTATTTTAAGAATAATTATAAAGTCTATGCCATATGCTTGCTACTTGCGAGCTAGATTTCATTACACTCGCCATTCTAGGATAAAAAGTAGCCTACGCCCTTTTTCATATCATAGGCTATCTGCGTGCCAAATTCCATCGTGATTCAGTGGTTTAGGCGTGATAAGGTGACAGGCATAGTTACATTCGCATTTATAATTATACACTATTTATGATTAATAAGTTTTCACACAAGAAATAAAAAAAAAAAACAAATTTAGTAAAAAAAATATTTTCATATACTATTGGGCGTCGGCTATCTGAGGAGGTCACTGATAGCTAGCTAGCTAGTTAACTTTGTTTTTCCTCATGAAATATTCAAAACAAGTTCCCAGAAAAAAAAGCGTTTAAATGCCGTCACACGGTTGTCCACTATAAAGGGAAATCTAATAACGCCCAACAGGATATTATAGCCTCCTAATTTTCACTACCAGTTATATAATTTTAACTTTGTTACCAAAGTTTCTATTGATGCAATAACACATTGTTATTATTACTACATTGTCATAACAAACTGTATTCAATGGAAAACAAAACAATAACAGGTTGAGGAAACCCAGCACTTGTTTCGTTTCAAACAATTATTGTGTTTGAACCAGGTTAAATAGTTCTCTTCACTTTCAAAAGAGAGGGCATCTAAATACAATATGGTATTATGCATGAGAGAGAGTTTTAAATGATTGAATAAGAATATTTATACATTAAAATACAATATCATTGTATAGGTGAAGTAAAAATGTATTTAAAAATCGGCTAAGTGACTCGCACACTAAGGGTTTCGTACCATTGTTCATTATTACAGAGATTAACCCGCTGACAGATGAACGGACGGACAGTGGAGGCTTAGTAGTAGTTTTCCGTTGGCACCTTTTGGGTTATATTGTATTTTTTTACACATTTATGCTTATGAGCCATAAGATGAGACGATGATAGCTCAGTGGTAGTGACGTCGGATGCCGCGACGAAGGCCGTGGGTTCGAATCCTACAATGAGCTTGAGCTTTCGGTGAAGAAAAACATCGTGAGGAAACCATAGCACGGTGGTAGGGTACTTTGTAATACCCGTCTGGCTGGCTACCACCCTCAAGTTGAAAATCTGTCGCCAAGCACCTACCGATGTGTTCCGGCAATTGCACTTGAGAGCCAGTAATTGCCTTCTCGGCATTGTAACAGGTCGGCAACACATTGGCAATACCTCTGGTATTGCAAATGGCGATAGGCGACGGTAACCACTTACCAACAGGTGGACCGCCTGCCTGCTTGTTAACTTTCTGACATAAAAAATAAATAAAAAGATAATTCCTAACTAATAATATAAATGTGAAAGAGTTTTTGGTTTGTCCTCTCTCAAGCAGCAATAATGTAACAGATTTACGTGATTTATTTGGCATAGAGATAGCTTATGGCTCGGAGAGTATGTTTATGGAACTGTTTCATGTTATAACATTCATTTTTTTGTGCAACTAATGATTATTTAAAATTACTTAACTGATATACATAATTATTATTATTTTATTCTTGACTGATTTTTTATTTTTTTTATTATGTTGCTGTCGATCAATTTTAACCTTAATATTTGCACGACAGACAGGTTTCACTAAGTTCCAACTTTATAAATTTTATGTTCAAATTATAAAATATCATTCATTCATTCATCATGAATTTTTAAATTTTTTTTTTCAGGTTTCACACTCTAGCTGTTTCACAAGGACACCGCCTCTTGCACCAAAGGTATTGGGTTCGATTCCCGTTTATGTGCATGAATATGTTTGTTTGTCAAAAAGTAGTTTAAGTAGTAAATCATTGTACAAGCTCTGCTTAGTGTAGGATCAGATAACCGTGTGTGAAGAATGTCCCAGGATATTTATTTATTAATAGTACCAAATTTTCATGTCGTCTGTCGAAACGTCCAATCTCATGAGCATTTTTTTAATACAAACACAGACAACATTGTTATTTTAAATATTTACAATAATAATAACTTAGCGTTAGACATGACTGTCCCAAGGGAAATTCGTATAATATTTATTACTTTCAAAAACAGTGCGTGGCTAATTGTACACGCTTTTGTTTCACTCGATAATACCTACAATTTATTATTAATTTTATTGTAAAAACAAACTACATGACTAAGTATAAACAACTTATTTAAAAAGTATCGATCTTTGTCTTTTTCTTATACGTTGTGAAGTAATAACATAAGGCATAATTTTAAACAGGTTTAGTTTGTTTATAATTTTATACATTGTAGTTGGCTGAGGACACCTTTTTCGTGAATTTTGTATTAGATCATGAATCCATAATGGTAGTATATCGATAAACTTCTTTATGGAAATTGTCCACTCTATTGTATTGCAGTATGATAATTTAATGTCTTTGTTTAGTTAACCTGATGGAAAATCGTTAAAATAATGTATGAAATATGAATTTATACTTAAAAGGAAAACGTGACTGATCTCTATATATATATCTATCTATCTACATTTAATGCTTTTTGTGATTTTTTATTACCAGTGGAACCACTAAGAGTAGATGATTTGATGCTGTGAAACTATGACGTCATATTTCATACAAAATTCCATATAAACTATCGTTTTGACATTTATTAAAAAGTAACTGATTTGATATGTCAGTCAACTACCCTATTATTATTGTAAGTCGAACTCATAATAGGTACTTTGAGATTTATGAGAATTTTATTGTAAACGCTGAAGCGAATAACTACCTATATTATTGTTATCATAATAACGTTTAACCACAAGTAAGATATGTCTGTAAATAGCTAAGCACGAATGGGATTCCACAGACAGTCGTCCAGCGGAAAATTAAATATTTATTACATTGTCAAGCTAGCTTACTAGTTTTCCATTTGCTACTTTATTTTTGGTTTTATTTTAATAGCATTTAGGATTAACTTTGGATGTGTAGAAGACTTTATGTTTTAGTTGGATTATTTGTTGTTTGAATGTTGGTACTGAATGCCAGAATAGATGACTTATTACGAACGAACATACGGCCTACCTACGGCCACCACGGTAATAAGCGGTTACCGCAGTCGATAGATTGACGGCTCCTGATTGAGGTATCACTACCTACTTTTCCCCCCTCCCTGATGACCGCTGGTGACCTTTCTCACGCGCAAAAACTGATATTTATTTTTTGAACTACATATTTAAACCATTTATTTTTGTTAGAGGTTTTTCTGTAGAATTTTGTATGTAAAGTATTTGCCACGATTGAGTTATGGTAATATAAATAAATATCCTCGGACATTCTTCACACACGGTTATCTGATCCCAAACTAAGCAGAGCTTGTACTATGGAAACCAGATAACTGATATACTACATATACTACTTTTTTTGTAAATGCATACTTATATAGATAATTACACCCAGACTCAGGACAAACAGACATGTTCATGCACACAAATGTTTGTCCTGGATGGGAATCGAACCCATGACCAGCGGCGTGATAGGTGGTGTCTTAACCAACTGCGCCAACTGGCTTATCAATATGTTATCAAAGTATTATTTTATCGCATAAATCTATTAAGTATTTACTATTATCTATTTAGTTTATAAAGTTGATCGGTTGTTTGTCCTATAGCTTTACTCAAAGTTACTCAAAGTGAGTCGAGTATAAAGCGAGTGACTACCGAGACGCCCTTAAAGGCGCCCCTAGCAAGGGTAGATCATAATTAAATTATGAGCTTAAAGACCTGTTCACACGTGACTATTTTATCTAGGTATTTCTGAGTTTGTTTTTTTGACGTAACTTAGTAATTATTGCAGAGGGATTCATTACATACAGGACTGTAAGGTTAGACTTCATATTGGAAAATTCTAAATTCGATTAAATTTGCCTTGTAACTTGAATACTCTCTTTTAATATACATATATTTTATAGTAAAAAAGAAATAATATCTTATTATATTATTCTTATGTTTTTAGTGGGTTTGTTTTTTTACTATTTATAGGCCTGTGTTTGACCACAATCTCACCGTGGTCAGAAAGAATCTGGCTCTCAAGTGCAGCTGTCGGAACACACTGAAAGGTGCTTGGCAACAGATTTTCAACTTGAGTATCGTAGAATCCAATATCAAAATATAGATTTTGAGGCCTATATGCGTCGTAGTATAAATAATATCTTAAAAAGTCTACTGTCGTGAAAATATTTTTAGCGTATAAAATATTCATATCGTAGCATAAGTTTAGCACTAAGATATTTTTTAGCGTAAAAAGCTTTCGTGTGAACGAGCTTTAACGGAAGTAGGATAATGGACTCCCAACTGTGCTAAGAAATATTGTGACAAGCATTTCGGTATAAAAATTTCACGCAACTTCGAGCATGTAATACAAATAAAAATATTATTTTGGTACATAACGATGAAATTTCCATTTATATGAAATATTTATCAGTAATTTTAAAAGTAATTTACCACAAGCCTTTAAAACAAAAGTTATGAACTCGAGCCTCCTACCATGTTTGACATACGGCTGCCAAACATGGAAATTCACAGCTGAAGCAAGAAAAAAGATATGCGTCTGTCAGAGAGGACTCGAGCGGAGTATGTTAAATGTAAGAAAGCTGGATAAAATACGTCACAGTAAGATAAGAAAAATAACGAACGCTCTAACCTACGCACAAAAATTGAAATGGAAATGGGCAGGTCATGTAGCCCGGATTACTGATAATAGGTGGACCAAAATAGTAACATTCTGGAATGGCCCAGTAGGAAAACGAGCAAGAGGTAGACCTACTACAAGATGGGAAGATGATTTGAGAGCAATAACTGGTCCAAACTGGATAGAAGTAGCTAAAGATAGAACGAAATGGGCATCATTGGAGGAGGCCTACACCCAATCTGGGGTTCCAGTAGATTAAAAAAAAAAAAAAAAAAAAAAAAAAAACAACATAGATTAAATACAAATAAATAACATAAAATAAACAAAAATTAAACTAACACATAAATAGATTATAAGAAATGTAAATTTAACTGGAAATAAATGGCTTTTTTATTTTTATTTTTTTATTTATCAGTATAGTAAGTTTTTTTTAATATTTCATAGATACTTTTGTACTACTAAGGCAGAAAATAAGCTTGACCAACTTGATGGTAAACGGTTTCCATAGTCTATAGACGCTAACCAAATTTGGGTTCCATTTGCGCATTGCCGAACAATCCTACTAATTATTATAAAGCGAAAGTTTGTGAGTATGGATGTATGGATGTTTGTTACTCTTTCACGGAAAAATTACTGAACGGATTTGGATGAAACTTGGCACATAGATAGATACCCTGGAATAACATATAAGCTACTTTTTATCCCGGGAAAACATAAGATATCACGGGAACGCGGGTGAAACCGCGGGGCGGAAACTAGTATTAAATATATTGATAAAAATCTCTTGTCACCCTTCCTGGCGAACCCTATGATTGGGAAAACTCAATCCATATTTACCTAAATTTTTACTATCGAGATTGATGTCACTGTAGGTGCTCCTGGGCTTGACTAAATAACCATTACTTACTGTAGGTACCTACATCATCTTGCTGAACGAAAGTGTAAATTGCACCTTGATTTTAAATTGAATTATGTAACAAAAGGCTATAATAATCGGATAAAAAATCATACTCAATTAATTGGTCATGAGCAGAATTACCTACTAATCATGTTGTTTTTTAAAAAAATATCTAATAATAAATGATACCACTGCTCCATAATGACATGTGTCTACAAAAGCTAAATTCTCTTTATAAAATCACGATGTATGTAGGTATGTAGAATCAAATTTTACAAACGAAACTAAAAATATAAACGAGAGTTCCTTAACCGACCTCGTTAAAACTAAAAAACCCTCGCTAAACCCTATTACACAGCTAAATATTTGTACATTTAAGTCCGTAGTCGCTTACGGAACAGAAAGTTAAATGGCAGCGAACACTGCTTTGTGCGGGACCGCAACTTGTGTGAGGTCTGTGGAATTTGTTACAATATTCTGGATTTAATTCTCCTTGTAATCTATACTAATATTATAAAGAGAAAAGATTTGATTGTTTGTTTGTTTGCATTGAATAGGCTCCAAAACTACTGACCCGATTTGAAAAATTCTTTCACTAATAGGAAGCTACATTATTCCTGAAGGTTATAGGCTACTTTTTATCCCGGGAACGCGAGTGAAACCGCGCGGAACAGCTAGTTTAATACATAAAGCAATGATATCTTACTAGTTGTCACGTCGAATGCCATGGCGAAAGTTTAGGTCACATCCTAAAAGAAGTTTCCCATTTTGGCTTATGTAAAAATTGTGGGGAAAATGTAGTAATGGAAAAATACTTTGTATTACCCACCTGGCTCATTTTTATGTTAAAAATTCAGCGCCGAGCACCTAACGGTATAGTCTGCATGAGTAAGATGGTTCACTTGTGTTCGTAACTTATACTAGGTACTTTTCTCATGTGCTTATACTGTTTGATATTATTCACTGTTCGTACTTCTTTATATTTTACTACCTCATCATCATCATGTCAGCGGAAAGACGTTCACTGCTGGACAAAAGCCTCCCCCAAAGATCTCCACGATGGCCGGTCTTGCGCTACCCGCATCCAGCGGTTCCCCGCGACTCTAACAAGATCATCGGTCCATCTTGTACTACTTACTTCTACATCTTGTTTTATTATAAATATTAGGAACTTTATGTCCATTACTGTATTTTTACGATTTCAAAATAAAATTATGTAATCCTACAGAAAAAGATATTTATAAACACGATTACCAAAATTATTATTAGATTTATTATTAAAATATTCATTGAAATGAGAATACGGAAAGTATTCCGTATTCTTAAACAAATTTTATTATAATTAATAAAATTTGTAGTAACAAATACTCGTATTCTAGTAAATATTAATTTTAACGAGACACACAATGTTAATTAAATCGTATTCGTATCAATATATTTTCAGTTCTCGTCGATAATATTCCATTTTCGTATTTCCTAGTAACTGAGAGAAAAAAAGCAAGTGAACATTTTTTCATTAAATTCAAATATTATGAAAAAACATTCTAACAAATTATTTTTCGAGAAAAAAATAAAGCTACTTACTCGTATTTTTGCTCTTACCTATTTATAGAAATAGCTCCAAGATATTTGTGTTGTTTTTGTTTCAGTCCTTAATCTAATAAAAACAACTGACAGGTTACAATTTCTCATTTGAAACTTCTCTATTGATATTCTTTCTTTTGAAATATAGTTCAGTTACAGAACTCACAGTTTTGGTATGTAATAGTATGGTCGAAAAGACATTTAGTAATTTGCATCGCCGTTCCTCGTGTTAATGCCTCTAAATGTCTTGACACGCAACCGGAAATTAGTAGTAATTTATTTAGTTACAGTCGTGCATTAATTTTTTTATGATTTTTATTATGATACTATGACTTTAGTTTCACCACAATCATACCATATTATGATGTGGGTGAATGTGGTAAGTTATATACTTTTAAAGAGAATTGGCTCTCAAATGTAGCTGCCGGAACACACCTATAAGAGAAGAAACAGTCACCTCTATGCTAGGTATCAGTGGCGAAGGGTCCATACAAGCCGATTCCAATCGGCTTACCTTTTAGAAATCCCAGTCCCACAGTTTCATCATTTCAATGCCACTTTTATCATGCTTAAAATACACTGTAATTATAAAATTATCGGTGTTTTTTTAACAGCTTACTCTCGCCATAATTTCACCCCTCGCCACTGCTAGGTATATTAAAGGTATATATAAAAAAAATATGCATGTGACGTCACTACCAATAAATTACCAAAACAAAATTAAATATGAATATTATAATTGAAACAGTAATTATCATTGGGTCAAGAATAATAATAGGCTAATAGTCAAGTATCATAAAATCGTTTCACTCCAAAAAGTTATCTAAGGAAGTTTAATTGGCTCAGAAGCACTTCCATTTATCGTGCGATTTTAATTAAATTTATCAATGTATCGAATTGGCATATTGGTTCGATTCGAACCTTCTTGATTATTGATTGATAATTTGCTTAGTAAGAATTATAATAAGTACCTAACCTAGTTACAAATAATATTATTAACAAATATGTTATTCATTTCAAAGTTTTAAAGGTAATTGATGTAATTAATTGATGTTGAAAAGTAGACATATTATATATTTAAATAAATAAATAAATATACTGGGACATTCTTCTCACACGGTGATCTGATCGCAGCGGCGTGATAGGTGGTGTTTTAACAAACTGTGGCTTGTCAAATTATTTAATTAGGTAAATTACTTTACTAGATCGGTGATTCATCATCATCATATCAGCCGAAAAACGTCCACTGCTGGACAAAGGCCTCCCCCAAGGAACTCCACGATGGCCGGTCTTGCGCTACCCGCATCCAGCGGTTTCCGTGACCTTAACAAGATCGTCGGTCCACCTTGTGGGGGGCCTGCCCACGCTGCGTCTTCCGGTTCGTGGTCGCCACTCGAGAACCTTTCTGCCCCAGCGATTATTAGATCGGTGATTATTTAATATTTATTAGGTATGTTTTTTTTATTATATTCACCACATACATTATTTTTATGGCTTGTGACCGCAAAATCTAATAAGGAGAAAATATTGCTGAGAATCCATGCCTTTTTGCAGCGCGCCGCAACGCAAAATGAAGATATCACAAAAGAGCGATACTGCAGCGCGTTAGTAGCGCAGCCTTTTTGCAATTGCTGAAAAAGAAAACTTCCAATAGTAAACTCAAAAGTTCAAATTAAAATTATTTATAAAAATAGGTACAAAATGTTGGCCTCATCAATATCAACCATAAAACGTTATAAAACAACCGTTTCCCACAAACTACCTCGCCTACATGTAATACAAATACAACCCATTTAGCCTAACAGACAACACCCGTTATAACCGTCTTGACCTCAAATAACATGCTTACAACAAATGGGGCCGTCCAGCGGTTGCACAACACTGGGACAATACTTTATGACATTACGTTTAAACCTACAACCTGTATAGCGCTGATATATTTTATATTCAAAACGATGAACTATCTATTGCATGAAAGTCTTTTTGAAGTGTACGTGCGTGCGGATTTTGAGTTTTATTGAATACTAGCTGTTCCGCGCGGTTTCACTCGCGTTCCCGGGATAAAAAGTAGCCCATAACCTTCAGGAATAATGTAGCTTCCTATTAGTGAAATAATTTTTCAAATCGGTTCAGTAGTTTCGGAGCCTATTCAATGCAAACAAACAAACATACAAACAAACAATCAAATCTTTCCTCTTTATAATATCATTATTATTATTAGTATAGATTAGCTGTTCCCGGTGGTTTTACTAGCGTTCTTGAGATAAAAAGTAGCCTGTGACCTTCGGGGATAATATAACTTCCTAGTGATAGAATTTATCGAATCGGACTGGTAGATCCAGAGATTAGCGCGTTCAAACAAACAAACAAACTCTTCAGCTTTATTAATTAGTATTAGATTAACGGACGTGTGTATTCAATAACAACAATATTCTTGTGACATCATTCATATTCTGTTTATTCTGATGGTGACCTTAGGACAAACAGATATGTTCATGCACACAAATCATTTTTTGTTTGTCTTTTTGTTTGTCCTGGATGGAAATAGAATCTACAACCTGCGGCATAATAGAGACACGCCAACTAAACATGTGTATTGTATAACTTTTCAAGTTATCGTATAATTAGTCAAAAAGTTTTGTGAATTTGTGAATAATGATTTAAAGTGACTAGAACTTACAACATAATTCCTCGAAATTTGCGGAAATGCCCTAAAAGAACGATTGCCATTAAAGAATAAAAAAACTGCATGAAGTAGAAATAAAAATGCATTTCTCTTTTTAAATCAGTGCAGGTGGGAGACAGGTGATAGTAACAAAACGGGAGACGTAGTGGAAAAATGAACATGCTACCGGAGAGAAATCTGCATCTTTTAACGATGAGCTGGGAATATATGGAGTAACTAAATCAAAATTAAGAGCTTATTACTTTTAATATTCATGTTTGTTGTCGCCATGATATTTTACACTAGCAACATCTGTCAGCGCATGACGACACAGACAATCTACCTATAGGTATCTATAATGAGGCAGGCAAGAAGCCATGCTAAGATCGGGCACTTTTGTCGTCGCATCTCATTGCGGTAACATCTCCCTGTTCAAGTATCGTTTAATTGTAATACAATAATTATTGAAATATACATACTAATAGTGATTTGTTAGAGGAATATTGTATAATTATTGTAAGTAGTTAATTTTGAAAAGGTTTGTCAAGGTGGGTATAAAAGGTTGGATAATATATATAGCATATGAAAACCAGTGTTCTATTTTATGTTGTTGGTTTATTTGGTCGATTGCGTTTAATTCCGATAGTCATCACCAAATAGTTTATCCATGATACAATATTCGTAATATTCTCCAAGACATAATCACTGACTCGTGCACTTCCCTCTAATATGGTGAGGAAGGCAATGGCTCCCACACACGTCACATCAACATCTACTTTAATCTATTAATACTGATAATAAAGGGAAAGAAGATTTTTTGTTTTTTGAACGCACCGATCTCCGGAGTTACTGATCCGATTCGAAAAATTCTTTCAATAATAAGAAGCTACATTATCTCCGAAGATTATAAGCTACTTTTTATCTCGGAAACGTGTGTGAAACCGCGGAGGACAGATATTGTTTAATAAATCCAAGTTTTGAAAAGAGTACTTAAACGCCGAGTATATTGTCTCAATTTTCCGACAATCTTTTGTTGGGTTTCCTTTCATAGCTCTCTGGGACATGTAGTCACATCACATGTGAACATCGGGTTCGGTAATGGAAACTAGCTACAGCTATTTTATCCGGTACACGTACGTAATATCGGCCAGAATAAAATTGCCCGAAAAGAAAGGACAATATAAGCTCGCAATTTACTGCCCTTTTTTCATTCGTTCTCGTGTTTCGTTTATGCTTGTAGACTAGTCAGGAACACTAGCTTACAAAGAGTTGTAAGGGATATATGTTTTTTTATTCTGCCTTGAACGTTGTTGGAGGAAAATGCTGACACCAGAAGCAAGTGAAAATCTTTAATCCCTAAAAGTGCAATTCCACAGAAACATAAAAATATTTTTGCATAAAAAGTCAATAATATAAAAATTGGACCAATTTCAAAAATTCAATAAAATGTCAAACAGAACAGCAATTGAGCTCAATAAAAATGCTAAAATAATTTAGAGATAAAACCTTGTCATATTAATGGGTACATTCACTCTTGCAATTATTGCCGTTCAACATCACCTTGCAAATGACAGAAGAAGAACCAAGCATTCATTCAAAAGTAAATTTTAAAGTCAAAAATTTGCTAACCCGAACAAAAAAGAATGAACTATATTTTACTGCTATTTAAACAAATTTAATAGCATACTTATTTGTAATTATAGTCCTTCGAGCCGGATAGTATAAGCAATAGGGGTCTCCGTAGAACAACAAATCATTACTTTGACAAGTTTAAGTTTTGTGTTTAACTACTAAATAATAAAGTCTAGACATCTTAAATGTATTTTCTACGTCTGGGCAGAAATAATATTCCTTAGGAGTAGTAGGTTCCAATTCCGTTGTGAGAATATCGACATTAATAATACACGGCGAGCTTGTTTAAAAGCATATTGTATACTTTAGTCTTTTGTTTCTTACAACCCTTGCTGTAAAGACGAGTATCGACTGAAGGCTTAGATACAATTTTACCATTTTGTGTCCACTGTACCATTTTAATATTACACTTTGGGATGAGAAAATTTTATATCTAAATTCGAACCTTAGGTAAATGGCGCAACGAAATTGAAAATCATTTTTATAACACACCTGGAATTCTTGCAAATATTTTCTGCTACAATAGAAAAGTTTATAAGAATCTCAGCTGTTCTTCTAAGAAATCATTTGCAAGACCATAGCACGGTGGTAGGGTACTTTGAAGTGCCCGTCTGGCTGGCTACCACCCTCAAGTTGAAAATCTGTCGCCAAGCACCTTTCGGTGTGTTCCGACAGCTGCACTTGAGAGCCAGTTCCTATCTAGGCTTTGTGTGCTTACCATCATCGGCCACATCATCACTGTCCACGGTGAGATTGTAGCCAAACACAGGCCTATACATAGTAAAAAAAATAATATACAGGATGATTTCGAGAGGGTGGGATAGGCCAAGGTTATTGAAATATACTTTATATATTTACATACAGGTCACGAAAAAAATAATTTGCAGTGCAAAATAACACAAAAATATTTTTATACTTTCTAAAAAATATAAACTATTTAGTAGCTTTAAAATACGCTCACTACGTAAGTCTAACTGAGTATATATTAGATATTCGAGTACATATTAAAATTGCTACCTCGCCCCATCACTATGTATACATTTCAGAGTGTGAGTAAAGGCTTTTACCAGAGATTAATGCTAAACTTCAAATTGTCTTATCTTCGTAATAATAGTGCCGAGGCTCCTGGAATTTTGTAGAATTATTGATAATGATGTACATACGGCCACAAATCAAGCTACACACTGCGGCACCTTATGTGGTTGTAATAGACGCTATTTTGCAACAAAGATGTGTAGCTTGATTTGTGGCCGTGTGTACACTATACGCAGTAATTTTATACTGGTTGGTTACCTATATACCAACGTATATAAAGAAACTCTTACAGCTTTATTAATAGAATTAGGTATTTATTCAAAATGTAATTTGATTGTTATTACTTAATTCCGCAATATAAATAAACCTCTAATTTTTCTTCCTGAACGATCTTTGAGCGAAAAATAATATAAATTTAATGGAAATTTAATTAATTATAAAATAAATATTATTTATGAGACGGAAATACGTTTGGATGCTAATTTTAACATGAGATCCTTCAGTTTCGAAATTATATTTTGTGGCAAGCGTGGTTTCCGAACGTTGCGAAGCACACAGGCTTTTAAGTTAGCAAATATTGGAGACATAAAGTCATACAAGGTTGACAAACAGTAGTGTTAAGTAGTCACTGACTCCTTTAGATATTTCAAATATCAGAGGATTTCCTATTATGTTGTGAATTTTAAGAACACTTCAAAACCGTTTCGACTTTTTTTTCTTTTCAACAATAGATTGTACTATTACCTTAGTATATTATGATATTAAAATATGATCTTCTACGTACGATGGATAATTATTTTTAATATATACAACACAATAAATATTTTTTTTATTTTAAGACTATTTTCGAGCAAGTTCAGTCTACATGAATAAGATATATTAAAGAAAATTTAAAAATACAGAGTTAAATTTTCTTAACCTTAATAACTTAAAATAAAAATTAAGACATCGCTGTATTCTCTGTAAGTTAGCCTTTATTGTAAAACTACTAAAATTACAGAATATTATTACTTTTGTTCATCAAACTTAAAGATTGTATGTCACCGCTGCCATTCACAGAAAACTTTTAAATTTCAAACGAGATTTGTTTTGCGCTTTGTTTTTGAAACGGCCTGTGTGTACTGTCAGGAGTTTCAAATTTAATTTGAATCGCCTCCGAAAATAAATTAAAAGTTTTCAGTTGCGGATGAACGCGTTTTACTTCATAAAAATATTTACATTCACTTTATTTATACGATTTTTTAAGAAGTTATATTGTGAAAAATTTACAGTAGAGATATTAATAAGTTTAGTTTTATTAATAAAACAATAATAAATTTGTGCCAATAAATAAAATAATAATGCACTATTTCTCAAATATAACCAAAAAGCTTCTGCCCCGCGGTTTCACCCAAGTTCCCGAGATACCTTATCTTTTCCCGGGATAAAAAGTTGTCTATATGTTATTCCAGGGTATGATCTATCTATGTGCCAAGTTGCATCCAAATCTGTTCAGTAGTTTTTACGTGAAAGAGTAACAAACATCCATTCATCCATACTCACAAACTTTCGCATTTGTAATATTAGTAGGATACTTTGAATACCGGCCTTTTATTTAATGGTTTCAATTCTGACATGAAAAACAAAATATTTTTTAAATAAAAAACTGTAGTTTTGATTACACCCCACGTTGATGACCTATTCGCGTGACGAATATATTTCACCGGCCAAATGTATGGCAAACGATAAATTCCCCAACCAATTATATCGGGTAAGTACATACCATTAACTCCTGCTGTGAGCAACCAAAAGTTGTAAAAGTATTTTATAGATTTTATCTTCACTGATATATTTCATGTAGTATAACACCTCATTTACTTTAAAAGTATTTTTTTTCCAATGATAGGTTAGTAAAGCCTAAATACTATCTAAGCTTTTTAATGTTTATGAGAAAGGCCAGAGCCTAACGTACTCATGGATAATTGCTGAAAATGACTTTTTTTCAGTATTAGGTAGGTACTCGCTCATTTTCGGTCCTCGACTCTAAGTCGACTACAATCCGTGATACTATACAGCTACGCATTGGCTACGATATATACTACGGCTACGAGTCAAAATCGTAGCACATGTCTGATTTATGTTTAAAGTAATATATCGGGTCTCTTCGCGCGCAAAAAATTATGAAACATAAATTCTGTTCGCGAGAGTTTAAAAAGTATTAAAACCCAATTCATACATTTATTAATAAAGTAGCAAGTCGTTTTCAATACTGGAATTTTTCATTTTTTCAACTGAAATCTCAAAATATTGACATCGGACAATCAAAATACGGTTACCATGAGAAATGGCCTACTATAAAGTGGCTCATTACATGGAAGACAAGAATACATAGTTGTAGTAGCTTCCCTCTGCACTTGCAGCCCCCTGGCCAAGTGATAATTGTATGAAGTTTATGTATATTTAAAACAACAACTGTAATTACATGAATTAAAAAAAAAGATCCACAAAAAAAGAAGCCTTGCTGAGTTTCTTGCCGGAGTCTTCTCAGTTCAAGTGAATTCCGAACCGGTAGTAGAGTCTAAAAATTGTAACTGTTGAGATTCATAAGTGCCTTATTAGGGCCTAAACTGAATAAATGAGTTTTTGATTTTGAAATGATGTCACTAGAACAAGAGTTGATTGTAATTAGCTTTCAGATATATTGCGACTTGCCACGAGTAAGTATTCCAGTCACGTTGCTGATTGCATCAGAATGTTACTGCATACGGATGCATTCCAACTGTCCGTGCAGGACAAGTCTGGAATACGAGTCGTGTCTCAACATAATAATGTTGAGTGAAAACTTTAGACGTGTCTTATTTAGCCGGGTCTCTTTTCAATTAAATTCATTTTTTAACCTCGTTAAAAAAAGGAACGTTCTCAATTCGGTTTTATGTTGTTTTTAATGTTTATTCAAGCATAACTTTTTTCTTTATGAACCGATTTTAATAATTATTTTTGCGTTGGGTTCTGTATAGCTCCAAGTGGTCCCTAATTTTAGTTTAAAAGAAATTATTATAGATATGTATTTATTCTGTTGAGTCAACTAGTTAATATAATAATTTATGTAAATACGAGAAAATAATTACCAATAACTCTAGCAAAAACCTTATAAATGTAATATGAAATACTTTTTTTGTGTATATTTACATATAATATACGGCTAAAAAGCGAAGTACAGTTACATCTAGTTCTAAACACCGAGGTGCGGCCGGTAGCAGTTGTTATACAGGGTGGAATTTTGTAATGCCACCTGGAGGGGAAGTACTCTTAATACTTTAGATAGAAAATTTTGCTCAAAGGAAACATTCCTTTATTTTTGAAAAGAAAAAAAACGGCATTAAAGATTTTTAAAAATTCGCTTGCCGCACACGGTAATCGAACCGACTAAAATCTGTAAAAGTTGCACCGTGTACTTCTATTGCATTGATTGTTAGGGTCAATAAGGATGAAATCTCTTTAACAAACTTCATAAATTGAATTACATGAAAACAATTAAATTTTAAATTAATTTAATTATGTACAAAAATTTTAACTAACTAATTAATTGCTCGAAATGAGCTCCATTTTCAGAAGTTAAATGAATGGAAAACAATGAAATCTTAAATTATTAATTCAATCGGTCAAGTTAAAGCACTTTTACTCAAAGATCTATCTGTGTAC
The DNA here is from genome assembly GCA_963555595.1 of Tethea ocularis. NCBI lineage: Eukaryota > Metazoa > Arthropoda > Insecta > Lepidoptera > Drepanidae > Tethea > Tethea ocularis. The sequence goes on from OY741975.1 coordinate 6,355,407, forward strand.
TTATGTTATTCATTAATTATTATCATTGACGTCATTTATCCATCGAAATGACGAATTACTATTTAGATAAGACGATTGTAATTTGCACGTGTTTGTAATGCAGACTCCTTTCTTAGATGTGACATAACTGCGTGTATGACGTAGTTTAAATATGGAATGTTACATTTGAAAATAGATTTTCATCTGTTATTCACATTTGATTGTTTTTACAAATCATTTCATAATTGTTTCACGGTAAAAATGGCTTATCAAGAGCAATTTGATTTAATGGAAGCTTATTTTTTAAATAATAAAGATGTGAATCGTGCTCTGCGGTGGTATGGAGAGAGATATCGAGACCGTCAGACACCAACTCGATTTGTACTGAAAAGAATGATAGATAATTTAAAGAACACTGGAAGTTTCAAAAAGCGACGGCACCCTCTTCAACAAAACAACTTTGATTTTGAATTAAATATTTTAACATACTTCGAAGCATTTCCGAAGGCTTCAAGCAGAGATGCTGCCGAAGTAATTGGAACAACCCACACTCGCATACTTAAAGCGCTGAAAAAGTATAAGTTTAGATGTTATCGTGATGGTCGGTTGGTACAAAAATTGCATCCTGGGGATTGTGAGAGACGACTACAATTTTGTCAAAACATGCTGAGAGAAATTGACCGTAACCCTAATTTTTTGAGTAACATTGTATGGTCTGACGAAACCAACTTCAGCAATAACGGCATGTACAATCGCCGCAATAATCACTATTGGTCTAGAGTGAATCCTCTTCGTGTTCATGAAACTAACAGTCAAGTAAGATTTTCTTTCAACGTTTGGTGCGGAATTATGAGAAATATGGTTGTGTTAGTCCATGTATACGAAGGTCACTTAAACACTGTTAAGTATTTAGAAATACTCGATTTATTAAGAAACGAGTTAAATGGTTTCCCCGAGGAAGAGCGAAACCAAATAATTCTACAGCAAGATGGTGCTCCAGCCCATAACAGCAGAATCACTACTGCCTACATTAATAACCATTTTAAAACCTGGATTGGTACAAACGGCACAATCAGATGGCCTGCGAGATCACCAGATCTCACCCCTTTAGATTTTTTTTTGTGGGGATATGTAAAAAATCAAATTTACACTAAATGTTATGAGAATATAAACGAGTTGAGAGTTGAAGTTCAGAATACGATTTATAACATTCACCACAATACGTTATTGAAGGTAACTAGAAATGAATTCGTTAGAAGAATAAATTTGTGTATCCAAGAAAATGGAGCCCATTTCGAGCAATTAATTAGTTAGTTTAAATTTTTGTACATAATTAAATTAATTTAAAATTTAATTGTTTTCATGTAATTCAATTTATGAAGTTTGTTAAAGAGATTACATCCTTATTGACCCTAACAATCAATGCAATAGAAGTACACGGTGCAACTTTTACAGATTTTAGTCGGTTCGATTACCGTGTGCGGCAAGCGAATTTTTAAAAATCTTTAATGCCGTTTTTTTTCTTTTCAAAAATAAAGGAATGTTTCCTTTGAGCAAAATTTTCTATCTAAAGTATTAAGAGTACTTCCCCTCCAGGTGGCATTACAAAATTCCACCCTGTATATTATGTACTAGTATTCACGATATATATGTATATGATTCAAAGTGTGCATTATACCTACTTACCTACATAAATTGAAATTAAAGAAGAGTTGTAATTTAAATTCTAAAAAAATTATAATCTACAGAATATCTCTCATGATCAATATCCAACTAGTAATTATGGTACTAAATAATGCTAGTTATAATTTTTTTTAATCTAAATTTCGAATACGGGATTTGGATAATATATCAAAATTCAGTTATTTATTTTAATCAGTCTTAAAACCATATATTCCAATGCGCTAATATCAATTAGTATTATACAGGTAAACATAGGAACAGTATCAAATACAATTTGTTGAACTAGCAAAATGAATTACCCAATATTGTCACAATGGTAATTAATACCATAAATTACAGAGGACTGACATTCAGAATTAATATCCGGCTTCATTCGAATATAGGGCGTCATCCCCTTTGTGTTTACCCGGATACACATATGTATTCACTCCTTTAGGCCTTGGAGCATGTGGACAAGTCATCCGTTACAAATTAATTTATAATGGATTTTAATTGATTTTTTTCTGTGTACGGTAATATTGTAAAAATGACAGCAACGCGAGATAAATTACAAAAGTAATGCAATTATGGTATCTGAATTGTACTTTTATGAATCTAACTTCAGTAGTACTGTAACGTGGTCGCATTGCTTTGTCTTTTTTTGGTACTTATAAAATGATTAGCTTGTAATTTGGATTTTTTTAGCCAGAACTGTTTCAAGTTGCCGGGATAAAACTACTCTATATGCTATTATTTTCTTTATTACTTGCGTGCCAAATTTTAGACGAAATTAAGTTCCTTAATTCTTTTTTTTATTATTATTTATTTAAAATCGCTTTTTAACATCTCGTCGGTTTGCTGCAATTCTATTGGTTAATAATTTGACAACGATGATCGGACTATCGTATATCGTTTTTCGGAGTAGGCGGAAATAATGTTGATTTAAACAATCTTATTTTAGATTAAACATAAAAAAGAATAGTTTTGAAAAAAATTGCATTGCCCTTATTTTTTAATTCAATATTATTTATGTATAAATAAGACAGCATATCATAAACTTGCTTTCCGTTATTAGAGTCAAATGAAATTTTCATCATAACCATCTCATGTATGTAGGTACCTCATAACACGAACGGTGCAGAGCTGTCAAATTGAAACTTGACTCCGATGTACAATTTAACTTTGGAGCTTCTGAAATTATATATTTCAACAATAACAATGAAATATTGAATTAACAAATATTAGTGCTGAACTAATTTTAAATACGTCATATCTCTTTCTTACTAATATTGTTGAAAAAGGATAGGTATATAAAGCTACCATATTAGTATAGTTAATGACCTTGTAATTTATGAGGAAATAGTCGTAACCAATAAAGATCGGAGACTAAATTCACGTTGAAATAAGTAATCGAACTAATTTGACGGGATAAAATTTTCTTAGAGATTAAATTAGTTTCGTTTCTCGGGGTTATTATTAGCTAAATAGGAATTAACTTTTGTTGGTCAGAAAGCGAGAAAACAAAGCATGTAACTGGCACACAATCGGAATAATGTAGAATGAGAGAAAGGGAATGCATACCCAGCAGTGACAACTTGACATGGGTTGATATGATAATGATAACGCTGAATTTATATAGCTTTTATCAATATAGCACACTCTACGTTTATTAAATATTAATAAAGTCTGTGGTATATTTTGTAATCTAAAGGATTTGGGACAATTTTGCTTTGTTACTTACATAAAAGACGAAAATATCAACGGTTTGTGAATGATCTTTAACATGAAAAGCCATGATAATGTTATATATAAATCACTATTATTAATTCAGGTTCCAATTACTAAATGCCATATCTATCGTTTAGGATAAGAAAATTAGAAAGCTTATCCAAATTTTAAGACTCCAGGGCTAAGTGCACTAGCAAGGATGGTTAACTACACAGCTCATAAGTTATTTCTGACGTAATCCTATTAACTATTTAGTAGTTAAGTTGTCAGATTATAGCTACGTATGAGGATTAACATGAATCTTTAAAAAAAATATAGTATAGTTACTCAAGGAAAACCCTAGAGGCGATGATAGCTTAGTGGTAGTGACGTCAGATGCCGCGACGAAGGTTGTGGGTTCGAATTCTACAATGAGCTTGAGCTTTCGGTGAAGGAAAACATCGTGAGGAAACCATTGCACGGTGGTAGGGTACTTTGTAGTACCCGCCTAGCTGGCTACCACCCTTAAGTTGAAAATCTGTCGCCAAGCACCTACCGGTGTGTTCCGGCAATTGCACTTGAGAGCCAGTTGCCTTCGTGGCATTGTAACAGGTCGGCAACACATTGGCAATACCTCGGGTATTGCAGATGGCGATAGGCGACGGTAACCACTTATCATCAGGTGGACCGTCTGCCTGCTTGTCAACCATATCTGACATAAACCCTATGCAGTTTTCAACATACAACATCAATGCTTTGTAAATCAAATATGAAATATCAATCTATACCTAAATAGGTAAAAAAATCTGCGTTATCATGATAATTTCCATGGAACATAAACTACACTTTTACTGACTTCAGATTAGAGTTCCTACATAGTTATTTTATGCTTTTTAGTACTTTTGAAGGCGGTTTTATTTTTTGTCGAAAGTTTTTAAGTCGGCTAAGGAGTTGTAATTGAAGTTTAATACTCAGAGTAAAAACTAATTAATGAATCATAAGTTTTCCTAAAATAAGAATGTATATTATTATGATCATGTAGATCTACTCAATCACACCGTAATGACTTAAGGCATTAAGGTGAAATATAAATATCCTGGGACATTCTTCACACACGGTTATCTGATCCCAAACTAAGCAGAGCTTGTACTATGGAGACCAGATAACTGATATACTACTTTTTTTTGTAAACACATACTTATATAGATAATTACACCCAGACTCAGGACAAACAGACATGTTCATGCACACAAATGTTTGTCCTGGATGGGAATCGAACCCATGACCAGCGGCGTGATAGGTGATGTCTTAACCAACTGCGCCAACTGGCTTGGTGAAGCTAAGTATATTTTGGAGATCATATTAGAATATGAAAAGATACTTTTATCACGGAAAAATATAATAACACTCGAGAAAGCAGGCAAAAGGGCGAGATGGAAGCTATTAAAAATATAAAATAAAAGTAGGTTACAAAAATTCAAATTACTTGGAACTGCATTGAAAATATTTCCTCATTTGTCTAATAGGCTACCTGAGACTACACTCTCATTACAGAGGAATGACAACAAAAGGGGTTGCGCTAACGACCGCGAACAAAAATGAAAAAACTGACTCAAAGAAATGGTTCTTCCGTCGTAATTTAGTAGACACCGCGGTGAAAAGACCCAACCCTAACTTTTTTTTTTAGAAAAATCGCAGTTAAAGCAAACGGCCGTGAAAACGTAGACAGGGTAACGTATATTTTTTTACAGGGGAATGATAAAATGTCTGTGTAGTACACCTGCTATTGTTTGCTTTCATAATAGCGTTGTGTTTACTTAAACATAAAAAAGTTAAGGTTATGACATGCCAGTTAGCGCAGTTGGTTAAGACACCACCTATCACGCTGCTGGTCATGGGTTCGATTCCCATCCAGGACAAACATTTGTGTGCATGAACATGTCTGTTTGTTTTGTGTCTGGGTGTAATTATCTATTTAAATATGTATTTACAAAAAAATGTTGCATATGTAGTATATCAGTTATCTGGTTTCCATAGTACCTACAAGCTCTGCTTAGTTTGGGATCAGATAACCGTGTGTGAAGAATGTCCCAGGATATTTATTTATTTAAGGTTAATTTTCTTCGATCAAGGGAATGATATAGCCAAGAATCAGTCATACTTTTCGTAAAAGAAACATTCATGATTTAATATGAAAAATGTATGAAAATTTCTCCTAGCTCCTATAATAGAACGTCAGGATATTGAATTTAGTTACCCCTATCAAAATATATGAACTTAAATTATAATTTACAGCCACTCGAGATTTCAGTTTGATATACCGAATTACGGAGGAACCCGCATTTACCGGGCTCGTTTTATCGAGTTTCTGATTTACTGAGTTTAGGTCATATCCCTAATACGAAGGGAACGAGAAAAGGTAATAGGACGTGAAATTCTAATTATTAAAAAAAAGACCGATGATTTGAAAATCACTTCAGCGACAAAGGCATATAAGCACTTACGAGAATATAGTGTTAGGCCCTCGAAACGTTGCTTCAAATTTTCTGTCAATAATAATATTTTATTTATATTTATTTGTTAATAGTTTATTGTTTATAGTTTAAATTTTGTCACAAGTATCGTATTTTTGAGAACTTTTTCTATTAAACTGTGAAGTCTAATTAAAATGGCCTTACTCTGCGGCAGAGCGGAACTAACAATCGTAAATTATAAAGTTTTGCGATACTGTTATCAAGTCATAAATTCTTATTATATTTTAAGGCTATTTCGTATATCTGCAGTTTAAGAATTACCTATTAGAATAAGCAAAAGTATTTATTTTGTGAGCACTTGAATTGCGGAGCCAAGATAATAAATACCACCATAGATAAGACACCTCTTTAAAGATAAAGTCTTGAACAAAAGCCAAAGCGACAAAAGAGCCTTACCGTAGAATCTTACCGTAAAATGCCAACCTTTGCTTTGTCCCAAAAAGGTAAACGTAAAAGGTCGTGCTCGTTAATTTTTGACATATTACAGGACAATAAACAACCCAACGTAAGTTAACGCCTGACCAAACTTATGCGAACGCCTTCGAAATTTAACGAAGTAGCAAAAAATCGTATTGTCATTTGAGGACAGAAATAGGCCCTTTTTTATTGACACTGCGCTGTTTTCAATCACGTTTGAGGTCCAGATGGGTCCTGTCCGGTTGGGACATGTCGCTTGGGACCGGACGGACGGACTATTCGGGCTATGTCGGACCTTTCTTATCTCATTCATGACGTTATAAGGGTACTCATTTTGCTTAACGTTTCGTTGAAATTTTAGAATAGATAAGATATGGACTGGGATTTCATTTTCTAGTAGAACTTAGATGTATCTTTTAATTTAATAATTACAATTTAATTAAAATGTTCAGTCTTTCAAAAAACATTAAAGTTACATTATACTCTTGTCTACATGTAAGCATGTATAGCCATAAGTATAATACTGAGGGTCCTTGTGGGCCGAGTGGTCACCAGCTAGTACGTGAAATATTGAAACACTTGGTCGAATCATTTCGTGACAAGAATGCTGGCGTATACTAACATATAGGTACCTTTGTTCTTGGCCAAAAGGGTGTGAAGTGATCAGCAATAGGTCGGAGTATTCGTATTATCATCTTACCTGGCAATGCCGGCCGCCATTATTCTGGGTAAAAGAAAAAATATTTATTAGCCCAATGTTGCATTCTTATTTACCTATAACTAAAAAGTATGATGTGTGGAATCTAAATGTCTCTGCCTCCGCATAAAATACAATGCAAATTAGTGCAGTGCAACGCTGGTATACTGGCAAGGCCTTGAGATGAGTGCTCGATAACTGAGGTATACAATTAATTGAAAAATCTTAACCGTACCTACCTACAATTTTTTTTTAATACCATAAATATATATGTTTGTGAGCTAGTAACAAATAAAAATAAAGTCAAAGTATAAATATGTATGAAAACATATGAAAAAACATGAGAAGAGAAATCAGCGAATACAGCTCGTTTATTTGGACAGAGAATAAACGGTGCCATTTATACCGTCAATAAACGTATTCATGTAGGCAACACCCTATACATAATACCAAATATTTATTCGGCAAACAAAATAAATCATGGTATACAGACATTTTTATATATCGCTCTGTACCTGTGTGTATTTCTGTTCAATACTTAGTTTTTGACCTTTGGTTACTGATTTGAATTTATTTATTTTGAAATTCGGGTTAGCTTATTAAACATATCCTAGATTTTATTCGCGCAAAATGGTTTATTAAATTATAGGTAATAGCATAGAGAGATCAAAATTTATTTTAATAATTTTACACAAAATAATTTCAATAAATTAAAAATTCACAACGTAACAAAATTTTAATATGAACTCATAAATTGACGGTTAAATATTTTATAAAATTTCCTTCATAATTAAAATGAAAACTCGCGATATGGTGAACCGTTTCACAGAGAACCGTCGTGTATTAATTTTTACACTTCCGTCATTAAAATTTATAATTTAAAGCCACTTTAATACACCATTTTTGACTAGAGGTGGCTCTCTTTCTTTTCACAGATGGACGTGTATGATCTGTCAAAATTGACATATTACGATGGCTCTATTTTCAGTCAAATCCTCTTCTAAATGTAGATTTTTAATGAAAGATGTACTAACAAGATGTAGGTAGTTAATGAAATTGAAATCATGTTGAGCTTGGGCATAAATAAACCCATAAATTATATCTATATAATTTAAATAGGCCCATTATTATTTTCTTTTTGATGGTCCAAAGGAGCTATCAATTTCGCATTTTTAAAAGAATTATATAAAACGGCAACTTAATTTAGTATGTTTAAAAAAGTATACAAAGAATAATGTAGTTTTAGTAAGTAGACACAAACTAGAGAGGCCATAATACAATAATAACTAAGTTGCTCTACATAGTGTTCAAAATAATGATTAATTAAAAGACAAAGCTAGATTAGCGCAGCATTCGAGTACCCCTCAATGTGTGCTCGAAATAATAGGGATGTCGCGCAGCCCGACCGCCACCGCCGAACTAACATGATCATTAGTAAAATGGAGTTTCACCGCAAGCGTGCCAGCCCTGAATTTTAAGAGCACGTTGGTCAAATATTGGTTTTAGAAAAAGCTTTCTCGAAATTAGAATATGGCACGAGTGTTCTTTTAAAAACAACACTCCAGAGTCCTTTTTATATCATCATGTTTTAATGGAAAAAAATACTGTGGGTATTAATTTCTTTTTATTAGAAAATAAACTACATATATCAGTTTTAGAATTTTTATTCTAAGTATAAATATTCAGTCATAGTAAAACCAGGAAGTTTTAATATCTGTTGACATTAAATCTTATTAAAAAGCAAAACCTCCTTCCCAGGAGAAAAACGTTGTTTTTCCTTTTAATAAGCCAATCGTAAATTTGCATAATAGGCACCGAAACGACCCCGTTGGGTCAAAGCGGCTTGCCACGGATTAATATTCATGTTGGGTGATTTGTAATAGACCTTGGGTGGCATTGACTTTGTTTTAAAATTGAGTATTTTAGGGAAACTAGAAATATAGTACCTGTACAGACGATCTATATTTTTTTATAATGAATGCTATCCTTGAACATTACGTCACTATGCCTCGACATTGCACAATTATTTTACAATAAATTTTACCTACATAGTTCGAAATTTTAAAATTATGCTCCCTTTGCGACATGAATGGTGCCATGCCATGCGTATTACGGCTTATTTTTATATTTCTATAAATAATATAAAATAATTCCACCAAAGAATTTCACATTACGAGAATAAATAGGCTAAATGATCGAACCTCCTTGGAAGCTCTTTTGCTCAATACGTTTGTATCACTTTTAATACTAAAGAGAAAATGAGACGAAAGATCTAGTTCTAATTTTCAGTACACGCACGGTGCGCCTGTGAGTTTGTGGTCAAATAAGTACGTAGTAAAAAAAAGACACAATTTGAATTTTAATTGGTGCTCAAATATGTATATAAACTAGATTCCTGAAAACTTTTCATGAAGTTCTAAAATAATTAACATAAGGTAAGCATTACCATAATGATTGTCATGATGCATCATGAGCTTGGCAAGTTGGCATAGGCCTTTCTGAACGGGAGCCAATTCAATCGCTTGCTATTTCCAACTATGCCAATGTTAGCTATTCATGATTGAGTATTGAGTAGTGCTTAGCAAGCAATGCTTTGGATCAATAATTTAAAGTAAACAAGCCTTCCGTAAACTGCTCATAAATGTTATTGAATCTGAATGTAATATTATGGAAGTAAATTCCGTCTGTTTGTTACGAAGTAGGGTGCAAGATACAAAACGTACCTACGTCAAAGAATTACACAGCACCGTTTATGTGCTGGTAAAGTGTCCAATTAGTAATGATGCTTTTTAATTTAACTCATATCTTGTACCGAGGCTTATCTGATATATTTTTTTAAATCCAATGGATTTGAACCATCCAAGTTGTTAATCTACATAGGTCCAATTTCAAGTATGAGTTAAAAAAGCCATTTAAATCTGATAAAAATATAAAATACTAGCTGTTCCGCGCGGTTTCACTTGCGTTCCCGGGATAAAAAGTAGCCTAAAACCTTTGGGGATAATGTAGCTTCCTATTAGTGAAAGAATTTTTCAAATCGGTTCAGTAGTTTCGGAGCCTATTCAATGCAAACAAACAAACATACAATCAAATCTTTCCTTTTTATAATATTACATTATTATTTTATTATTAGTATAGAATTTTGTTTCATATCAATTCAATGTTATATCACCCGTAAACGCTTAAAAATAACTGCCGTTTAAAACAATATATTCATTCATCAAAATATGATTCTTGAGAAAAAATATATAGCAAAACCATCGAAGAAAGCTTTGAAGCTTTATAAATATTCAGAAAAAATATAGCGGCCACGTAATCAACGATCTAAAGTAAGTAATCTCTTGCCAAACGAGAAATTGCTTGTATTTCTCATCGTCGAGGGAGGTTTCATAACAGAATTTTTTAAACTTTTTTCTTTGGTGTAGAGGAAAATCAATGTATTCCCAAGTATCGGTTTACCTATCATTCCATTACACGTAATGGTATTAGAATAAATCGATGCCGAGATACGGGTATGCTACGGTCTTTTGTTTTTTTTAGTACCGAGATTTTTTGATTGCTTTAGTTTGAAGTACATACACGATAGTTTCAAGTTGAAACAATCGAATCGAAACCAATAAATAGTGTTTGTTAAATAGTAAAAGTATCAGTAGTAAAAATTATCTTTAATCGATGACGAGCAAAAAAATAAAAAAATAATATCAATATCCTGATTTTCTTAACTAACATTTTATCTATATATTATACATACTAATAATAAAGCGGAAGAGTTTGTTTGAATGAGCTAATCTCTGGATTATCGAAAAAAACCCTGATATCAGGAACATTATCCTCGAAGGTTATAAGGCTACGGTTTATCCCGGGACCGTGGTTGAAACCACGGGGATAGCTAGACTAATTCTATGTTTTTACAAACAAAACAAAATAATTGAATGAACTAAATTTAAATGAAACAATATTTATATATACAGACAGAGCAAATAAATAATAAACCGCGTTTAAATCGCCGCCTGCAGGCAGGGTTTCCAAAAAGCTGGCAATTCTAGGCGTCATAAATATGTAAAACGACGCAAAATTTCGGTTTTAGGTATCTCACTAATAGACTCCGAGTAGGTAACTAATATGAGTTCATGATTAAACGAAGGTTTCTATAATATGAGTAACATGAAAATAGGACTAAGAACTTTTACAAAGTATGGCAATATTTAATGTAACATCCTCGAGTACCTTAACTAAAATATGTAAGTGAAAAGTTGTTCTTTTTAAAGAAAATGTAATTCGAGCCTTAACGCTGTCACATCCTAAAATTATTTTGTATGTATCTGAATATAGCTAATATGGAATAATTATGTAATTTCTACGTTCATTCATTTTATCGTTTTTGACTATTGTTTTTTTTTTTAACTATGATTGGGCGTATATTTTCCTACAATCTCACCGTCTAGAAGAAACAAGCTCTTACGTGGAGAAACAAGCATATTCATAGGAACAATTATCTTGTAAAAATCCTTAATCTGGTTTCACTTATGTATAACTTTTTTAATCAAACATCAGGTTTTAAATTTAACAATCAACAATTGAACCCTAAAACCACGTATTATGTAAATTGAAGAATTTCCCAAGGCCTCAAATAAAGCGAACCTTGGATGAAATGAATTTTACACGTACATGCTCTAATGCATAAGAATGAAATGTGAATTTCATTAATTTCATAAAGGTCGCATGGATAATGAAATTCGCTGGGCCGTGACGTCATTTCTGCGACTTTATTAAAACCCTATTATGGATGGTCTGCAACGCATGATCAAAATGAAATGTTCATCAACCTGTTTTAGTATCGGAACACTAACCTTAGCCCCGCGGTTTTACCCACATGTCTGCGGATCTTATACCTATACCGGGTGTAAGGGACAGCCGACCGATAACTGATTCCATGGATTCAAATCATGATTCTGGAGCCCCCAGATTTTGAATTTTTCGTCGATCTTTTCAAAAGAGCGTTCAAAAATTACGATATCTGTAACCGATGACTTCTGACAAAATTGATTTCTATAGTGTTATTATATGCATTCAGTGTAACCTTTTCCCAGAGTTTTCGGTCGCTGTTCCTTATACCCGGTATTCACGGGATAAAAATAAGCTTAAATGTCTATTTATGTTAAAAACAATAAAATCCGTTACGAAATTGAGTAGTAATAAACATAAGAAACTTTTGCTGTAAGGTTGATGGTCCTCAGTTTGAATATTTCATACCTATGTACTTTCTAATTTTATTACGTGAATTTCAAACGCCTATGAGTCGTCATTTTGAGATTAGCGACCCAGGGTTAGGCTACAGATTTATCTTTGAATTCAGATTGTATTCAAAATATTATTGAACTGTACATTGGTTCTTTTCTTATACAATGAACCAATATAAATAGGATTTAAATAGTATCAAACTCATATCAAAACTTATTATTATTTATTCACTTTAGGCCCTGATAAGGCACTTATGAACTCGATAGTTACAATTTTTACAATAGACTCTACCACCGGTTCGGAATACACTTAAACTGAGAAGACTTCAAAAGCATATATATACTCTACTACATATCTGCAACTCAACAAGAATAAAACATCAAAAAAACACTATCAGAAATAGCCTCATATTTTTATTGCCACATACAATCGTGTGTTGAATACAGATTGCCCATACATTGTTATCTTATAACAGCTCTATTATTTTTTAATGCCTCTATCTTACTTCTAGTAAGCTGTATTGGAGCTATACAGCGCGTGACTTGGCAAGCAATAATATACCTAATGGCTGTTTTACGTTGCACAATTAAATTTTATTAGAAACGAACCCGATGAAGGAAATGATACAAGAATGATGATAGCTCAGCGGTAGTTACTTCAAATCCCGAGATTGAGTTGAAATGCTACAATTCTCAACACGGATAGACTTTCAGTCTATTGTCAAGCACTCCCGGCACTCGAAAGCCAGTTTTTCTAAGCTTTGTATACGTACCACTTTTAACCACATCGTCATCACCAAGTCACAAAGTCTACAGAATCACAATATTTGAACAGATTAAATTCTGATCAAAAATGCGAACAAAGTCATGAAACTTCGCAACTATTTAACGATAAGGGGTCTACAGGTTAGTTTGGGATCAGGAGCTCTGTCGCGTAACTTTGGTGGTAAACATAACGAACACCATTTATTGAAAATCATGCAATGAATCAGTATGAAATCTATGAATCTATGATTTGTGTTAAATATAAACGCGGGTTTAAAAAAAAAACATTTCCATTTCACAATATCGATTTTTAAAATGAATCGCTTTTGGCTCGTTGTCTGCGACAAATATAATCTAACAAATGCTGGCCTGGAAAAGTTATCTGTTTAAAGTGCGAGTTTTTAATAAACGATCATAATATTGCATCACTGAGAATTAAACAGAAAACTTAATCGAGAAAATGCTGATTTGAACTTTATAACCTTGACGATTTGTCCAAACAACCAAGTACTCAAAGCTTTAAAAAGCGCCCGCGCGTAAGATATTTACCTTCGATTAATTTTTTGGTTCCATCATCAAGATAATTAGCCGTAGTAATCCCCTTAATTTAAATCTTTAAATCTCCTAACAAAAACTCGGTCGCAATTATAGTATATAGAGAAGTAAATACAAAATCGATAGAAAAAAGATGGTTAATTTATCCGAAAATAAACTGTGAACCTGTTTTCCAAAGCACCATGTGATTTTGATACTATCAAAATACAATAGTTTTTGATCAAATACAATACGTGGTATAACAAACAAGGATGAAAAAACCAAAGGTTCTCATAAAAACTCTTACTTGTATGAGTTATCTTTTAAGTATAGACCATAGAAATCAAAATATTTATAGTAATACCTTCTACTAAAATTGTAATGTTGTTGTTCTAACGTAAGTTACATTATGAGTATTTTTTCTTTTCGTAAACTCACATTAGGGTAATTTATTTTTAAAGCACACAACACTGCATTTTATTAAAAGCACCTGGTTGACCGAGCATTGCTCGTTTTTTTAGATATGTCCTGTCTTGTAGTATGGTTTGTTTGGATGAAGAAGGTAATTCTTACACTGATAGGAAGCTACATTATTCCCAAGTGCTATAGGTTACTTTGATCCCAGAGAGGCGGGTGAAACCGCGCGAAATAGCTTATTTTAAAATACTTCAAACATGAGAAGTAGGGACAGTCAATACGTAGGTAATTTATGCCTCCTATATTGAGGCATATGACTAATATGAGTATGCCACTTCTATAATCAAACGTTTAAATTTCCATGGCATTGACAATAAAGACTGTACGTGACCTGAAGTAATATGAAATAAAAATACAAGAAAGTTCGCAGTAAAAGACAAAATCGAGATTTTTATCAACTTAATCCCTTATATCACAGGGATAAAACCCTGATTTGCTGAAAGTGTCGATTCTTCTGTATGGAATAAGTTTTCTTCAGGTTATTGACTTGTTTATAAGTTTTTAGAATTCCGTAACTCAAACGGAAAGAAACGGAACTAAAAATCAAAAAAAGCATGCTTACTTGAACTTATGGAACCACCCTCTAGCACAGTGTTTGTCAATATTTTTGAGTAGGTACGCGACCTCTTCACATGTTAAAAAATCTAGCGACCCCCCTAGGGTCACAATTACACAAACAAAAACTATTTTTATATCTATTGGGTCCTTTATTGATAAAAAAATCAAGTAGGCAAAATCTCTGCAAGGGCCACGAGAGCTCTAACAGTAAGTTACGTAAGTGTTTTTTATTGTACCCCCAAAGATTGAAAAACACCGCTCTAGTAGATCTAAAAAATCTACTAATCAGAAAAATCATAAATCGACGAGACAGCGAAAAGATAAATATGAAAGAAATCACTTTCTTTCTCCCTCTATACTAATATTTTTTTTAACTTTTATTATCTTTTTAATAATATACAATATTTACAATTATTTACAACAAATATACAAACTATATATAAAAAAATTCCTCGAGGCGGCCGCTGCTGCCAATCAACGGCAAGGTTCCCAGAAGGCTGGCAGCGTTCCCTCTTTGTATGGCCAAGCTAACGCGTTGGCGGAAAAAGCTCCCCGCCCGCCGGTCCCCTGTGACCTCAATTAATTTTGAAGATAATGTTCGAGAAAATCGGCGAGCCTCGGACCCCCAAGGACCCATGGTCTCGACCGCAAAAGGCAAAAATAAATAATTTGGGCCAATAGAAGCGTATTTTTTGGATTTAGAATTTTCCGCACCAGCTGCAGCCGCTCCTGCAACTCTACATGTCGCTGGCAAGTGAGATAGCGCAAGTGTATCAACACATGTGGCATCCCACACCAACGACTTACCGACACTCCATGGGATCAAAGACATACCATCCGGTCTCTTGCCATCGCCACGCATAATACCGACTGGTTCCAATACAGAAGGCACATTGGCGACAACAAGAGCCCTGCGGATTATGTCATTGAGAGCCGAGTGACGAGAGATTCGGCCGGCACTTAGAGAGCACGACAACCCATGGTGGCCAAGCTCGCCGACGAAATCACCACAGCGGCAGCGATGAGGATGATTGATCCTGGAACCAAGACGAAGACAAATGCACAGGCTTAAAGTCATTCGATCTAACATAGTCCCGATATTTGTGGATGGAATGGCTTGCAACCAGTGACCTGAGTCCCTATCAGAGACAGCTAGCAAGCGTGCTCGATCTGAATCCGAAGAAAAATTTGTGAATAAATTTTGCCAAATTTTTTCGCAAAGGGGCTTGTCCCACGCTCTCTGAGAGCTACTCGAGGTCGGAATATTTGTGCCTGGACAAGCTGTCCGCCAAGCATCTCTGGCATCAGACAGGTAAGAAACCTCAGCAGATCCAATAGAAGGGTTCAAAACAGATCTGACAAGGTCACCCACGCTGTATACCGAGGACAGAAACGCCGGTAATGATGTGCTCGAAATTTTCCGCACTCCTAGGCCGCCATAACGTATGGGAAGGGTGGCCTGAGACCAAACTTTGTTTTCATCAAAACTGCAATTTAGGATTTTAGAAAGAGAAATTCTGATCATATCATCCAAAGTATTTAAAATTTGATCAAATTTGAACAAGTGAGTACAACGGAGTAAGTAGGTAAACTTCGGCACAAAAAGACAAAGACGTACAATAAAAAATGCATAATGGGCATTAATCTCATAAAGACGATTGGAAGAGTCGTTAAAATTTTGAATCCTTTTCTCAAAGAAACCGGGAATGGATTCATCTAAGACAGGAGCCCCAAGAAGATGAAGAGACTCCTTTGAAAGTAATTTAATGTTAGGAGCCAAAACATCAAATTTATGAATAATTTCTGTTTGTTCTGATTCTGGAAGAGAATCTAAAACAAGGAGCTCGCATTTGGAGCAGTTAAATTCTAGCCCAATTTTTTTTTAATTTGCTGTTAGAGTTTCTAAATCACTTAATACAGAAATCGCGTCACCTCCCAGAGTACCATCGTCCAGATACCAAACATTAAATTTAGATTTTAAGCTGGATATAATCGGATGTATAGCCAAACTGAAGATAGCCGGACCGAGAGGGTCGCCCTGTTGACAGCCCACTGCGGAAACAAGTGAATGTTCCCTAAAAAAAAGTTTTGACTGGAACCCATAACATTGCCAAAGGTATGAATATATTTCTGGACAAATATCCTGTATTTGTGTTAACATAGCGGCCCTATCGACGGAGTTAAATGCATTTTTTATGTCGACCTTGAGCAAAACATCACCTCCGTCATTTATTTTACTAATATTATATTGTATATAGATAGATACAAAGATAACTCTACATCAGAATTAAAATAAAAGCAAATAGGTCGGTAGTTAAACTAACACTATGTACGATTGGCGGTCTTATCCAGACAACCTTTGGATGAAAAAGGAATTTAGGTACTGAAAAAAGACGGTGGTACAACAAATTCATAAATATTTACCATTATTACATAATTATAAATACACTACTTATAAAATATACATAAGTAGATATATAAAATTTATATATTTAAAATTTTGTCCTACAACCTAACACTGGTGGGAAATAGGTTATTCTTGAATTTTAATCCCTCGCTTGTTTCTAGACGGGCTCAAAATTGTCTTTGAACGACATCGCACTAAATTGAATAAAACTTCCATTTTAGAAACACAATTTTATACTTTACATCACTGTGACTTTATTTTTATTTCAGTAAGCCGTAGCGATACAGGATAATTTGGTTGGGTATAGTAGTAGCAGTATACCTTATAACCGGTCACAAAAATGTATTTTAGAATGGAAAACAACTCATGTTTTTCCATCCAAACTTAAAAAAAATAATTAACAAATTAGTTTAGCATTAAAGCACGTATAAACATAAGTCTAACTATTCGATTAGTCGAGTACCTAATGAATAAGAGTAGCTGTCATGCTAAGTCACTTTGGAAGTTTAACGTAAATCTTAAATATCTTAAAAACCGCGTTTTTTATAGGCCAGTTGGCGCAGTTGGTTAAGACGACACCCATCGCACTACTGGTCGTGGGTTCGATTCCCATCCAGGACAAACATTTAATTTTGTGTGCATGAACATGTCTGATTGTCCTGAGTCTGGATGTAATTATCTATATAAGTATGTATTTACAAAAAGTTGTATATGTAGTAGGTATATCAGATAACTGGTTTCCATAGCACCTACAAGCTCTGCTTAGTTTGGGATCAGATAACCGTGTGTGAAGAAATGTCCCGAGATATTTATTTTATTTATTTATTTTTAATATATCTAAGATTTACGATAAACTTCCGAATGTCATAACTTCGTTAAAGTAGTGCCCAAGCACCTGAAATTTTATAGAATTACTGATAACAATATACACTATCCATAGAATCCGACTCTGATAGAGGTACCTATAACACCTTCGTTGTTTTCTGTACCAAAAAGTTAACTAAGTGAATCCTTTCTTATAATCCTTTTGAGATTTTACATAATCCACTGGCATAAATATGTTCTGGAATAAGCTTTTTCCGCCAACGCGTTAGCTTGGCCATACAAAGAGGGAACGCTGCCAGCCTTCTGGGAACCTTGCCGTTGATTGGCAGCAGCGGCCGCCTCGAGGAATTTTTTTATACATAGTTTGTATATTTGTTGTAAATAATTGTAAATATTATATATTATAGAATAAAAAAGTTCTGGAATAATGATCATGTACCTAATGGAAGTTTATAATCATTTATAGTTTTATTATTTATTAATTCCATTACAACCAGTATGAGTTTCCATTCCGATCAATCAAATTAATGTATTAATTGAATTCTTATTGATTGTGACGATAATTGAAGTGCAATTTATTGAAGTTCCAATGAAAATAACGAATAGTGCTTTTACAATTCTTACCTACTCTAATATTTTAAGTATGTTTGTATGTTTATTTGCCTTTCTTTCACGTAACAATGATACATGTCGTTCGACGTGATTTTTATCCGTATTTAAAAAAGGAGGAGGTTCTCTATTCGTATTGTACCTAAGTATGTTTTCACGCATAACTTTTTTGCTTATGAACTGATTTTAATCATTAATTTTTGCGTTGGGTTCTGTGTAGGTCTAAGGTGGTCCCATGGTTTTTTTTGTCTTTGCCTTTTTTTAACTTAATTATTTGCGTAGAGATAGGCTACTTTTAATCCCAAGATTGCTGGTAAAACTGCGGGGCAAAAACAGTCGCCTAACTATAATCACGAGTGAAATCAATATCATTTATCATCATTAATAGTAATGTTTTTAAAAGAATAAAAGAAAAACGGACAAATTGAGAACCTCCTCCTTTTTGAAGTCGTTTAATAAAAAGCAAAATATAAGTCACAAATTGTGAGTGATAAATTGAGTCGAGTTACACTTTTAATTAAATCAGCACTTCACAAATCTTTTATTCATTAAATGAAACTTTGTTCCAATATTAAGATGATTGGAATGGTTCTGAAATTACTTATTTTACCTTTTCAATTAGTTATTTCACTCTGGTAACTTCGATATTATTGGTAAGACTTGGATATCTGCACCGATATTTTACTAAAAGCAAACTTCATCGTTGAATTCGTCGCAGAAACTTCCTAGCGTTCAAGTTTAACTTTTGTCACTTTGTAAAAAATACTGGCAAATAACTTTTAACATAAAGAGAACCGCCTTCAAATACACTAAAAGTATAAAATATTATCTATGTAGGAACTCTAATCTGTCAATTTTGAAGTCAGCGAAAGTGTAGCTTGTGTTCCATGTAAAATATGGTAGGTACCGCCGATTGAATCTATTGAAATAAATGAAAAACTAAAATCGAAAGTCTATCTCGCGATTGAAAAATGTTCTACCATTACTCGATAGTCTGTCTGGCCACAGCGCAAAATCAGCTTCTAAAACTATTATTAGTAGTGTAGTAGTTATTATGTGGTATGGGTAAAAGTAATAAGCTAAACTAAGCTCCTACGAACTTAGTTTATTTAAAAGCCCAATAAATAAAGCTGTTCTTAATCTATGGAGATTCCTAAAAAAAAACAATACCACTGTCAACAATAGTATGCTACTTAAAATGATCGTACTACCCATTTATTCTATCCTTTTATTTAATACTAGCTGTTCCGCGCGGTTTCACTCGCGTTCCCGGGATAAAAATTTGCCAATAAACTTCGGGGATAATGCAGCTTCCTATTAGTGAAAGAATTTTTCAAATCGGCTCAGTAGTTTCGGAGTCTATTCAGTGCAAACAAACAATCAAATCTTTCCTCTTTATAATATTAGTATAGATAATAATAATGCCTTAGAAATTCGACAATCGTAACTAAAAATTAAAAGTTTACTGACGGAAGCGTGCTAAGAAGGCCGGCAGCATTCTACTTACGCCGAATGGCAATGCTAATTCTTTGGGCAAAATAATTCCAGCACTAATTGTCATACGTGGCTTGAATTAGACGATAGGAGACCTCTTTGAACAAAAGATGAGCTTCCGGTCCCCAATGCCCCAGATTTTTACCCCAAATGCCATGTTGGTTCTCTGTAGACCAGCATACTTTCGACGCTTAAGGCACTCTTGTTGTACAGTCACAAATGGTTGTCATTCATAAATAAATCCCACCATTTACTAAAATTATAAATGCCCAAGATTGTTATTACTTATGTATATTATATATGTATTTAGCTCCGTAACCGCTGAAAGAATTAGTTGTATAGATAGAATATGTTATTCTATGTTTACCCGCGTTATAATAACATAATAGGGTACTTTATATCCCGGGAACGCGGGTAAATTAATAAATTTATATAAATGTGACCAAGCTGTATAACTATAGGTTATAATATATCTACAGCAAAGATTGATCATCAAAAAATCTCTTTGCGCTTTTTTAATCAGAAAAAAAGAGACAGAAGTAGACTTTGGTCCTAAACAAAAATAGCCGAGAGTCGATACAAGAGTGGAAGATTAATAGTCTACGTTGAAGTTATTCAGTCTTTTTCAGTAATTATGAAGCTTTGATTAATGATGTCTATCTCGCTTCAGCTTAGGTGAAAAACGAATATTATTAAAAATCAACTTGTTTTTTCGGGATCATAATATTGGATTAATCTTTAGGGTTTAATGGGCAATTTGTTGCAGAAGTTAATAAAAAATCTGCGGTATAAAAACATCTACTAACATTGTTTATTTTACAATGAGTAGCCAAATTTTTTTCCGGTTTGTGGTCGCCACTCGAGAACCTTTCTGCTCCAGCATCCGTCGGTTCTACGAGCGATATGCTCCGCCCACTGCCATTTAAGGTAGGCTTCCGAGGCTCGCGGCTGACGCGCGCGGCCATAGTCATCATATGGGAATGTATGAAGCCACTTCCGTGCCTCGCGACAGACGCGCGCGGCCGTGTCTACTATGGCGGTTACTTATATACTATTCATACAAAACATCAATCTCGTTCTATATCTCTCCACTGCTGAAGTGCCTCTCCCAAGGCGTGCCATCCTTTAGGTCCTCCGTCTTCCTCATCAATTGACTCCCTGCTATTTATCTCAGGTCATCTATCCTGTGAGTCAGAGGGCATCCACGTTTCCCTGTCCTAGGTCTCCACTCCAGCATCTTTCTGCTCCAGCGTCTATCTGTGCATCGACCGATGTGCCCACTGCCATTTCAAATAAAATGTACACTTATTTTTATTGTACGTTTCAAAACACTATTGCGAAGAATACAACTTAATCATAATACCGACTATCCGCCGTAACTATTATGTTCGTGGCATCTCTAAAAACAACCATTATTCGTAACCTAAACCACAGTAGCCTAAACCACGTGTAGGTAAGCCTTTATTAGGCCTTTAATAACGGTAATACCTATCTTCTTATCGTGCGTACATTTTCTTTATAGCTACAATACAAAATCCCTTACTGCTCACCGCTAAATTTTCCTAAGCACAGCTGCATATTAGTGATGTGAAGTTTATTTTCTTATCGATAAATTTGGTGTATTTTATTAAGTTTAGGTATTTGTATGTGGATCATGATTTCAAATTTAAATAAATACTAGGCAAATAACTTGATGAAATTATATTTAATTTGACAGTTTAAAATTAAATATAATTGTTTATCTATCTGAATAGGGCTTTGTTGTTACTATTGTTTTTGCTGCTAAGACGCAAAAAGAGAATTATGGTTATAAAATATTATACTTATTTAAAATAACGTTTAATTTCAAATTTCTAATTCGATTTTATAACTGAAATTTTGTTTCTTTGGTTTCGCAATTCCATCGTTCAAGAAACAAAGAGACTTTATTTTATTGATAAATCCCTACAGTATTTGTGAAAATTAGGATTACTAATTAGGAGAGATTTATGCACGTTATAATAATATATACTTAGGCATAATTTATAAAATATATAATGTATCGACTATCGATAGCTATATAATTATCCCGGCACTAACTATCTTTTGTCTCAGTGATCTTGTTCGGTAAGCGCTACCAGCATTAAGGGCGGCGATGGGTAATCCACCCAATTACCGCCAGATCGTTAACTCGCTAGTCTGCGTTATGGATTTACACGATTTATCATTGTTAAACCCGTATAATAAGCGAGTACAAGGCTCTGATCGAGATTTATTGATTTATACGATGATTTTACAACAATTTACTGTGATTTTTTTACATCATTATTTTTCTATTTTCATAATCTCAACTAAACAACGCCATGTCTTCAGAGTTTTAACATACTTTTTATGGGTTAATTATTGTATCGATATATCTATGGCAAATATGGGGCAGAAAAGTTCACGAGTGGCGACCACGAACCGGAAGACGCAGCGTGGGCAGGCCCTCCACAAAGTGGACCGACGATCTTGTTAGAGTCGCGGGAAACCGCTGGATGCGGGTAGCGCAAGACCGGCCATCGTGGAGATCCTTGGGGGAGCATCCTTCTCTAGCAGTGGACGTCTTTCGGCTGACATGATGATGATAGCAATTATTATAATTTGGTAAGAAAGACTTACTAATTTCTTTATAATCATATAAACATTGTCGGTAAAGAAAGAAAGAAATTATATTTATTTGTGGCACATATAACTAATTATGTACATCAAATTTAAATAGTAAAAACAGAAACAATAAAAATTAAAAGGACACCACAATTAATGATAAGTTTGCCACAAAACTCAGTATAATGCTGGTACAATTGAGGACACTTTTTTCGGGAATTTTATATTAGACCATGACTCCAAAATTATGGTGGTATATTAATGTATCCCTATGACATATATACCTACGTAGGTACATAATCATAAACGCAAATAAAACCACTGAAAATCTTCAAAGATATTTGAACATCATAAACTCACATATCGTAAGTACATCACTGCTTTGAAATATCAAACGCGAAAATAGCGTAAATGCTTGTTACAATTTAGTCAGCCATATTTAGGATTTTTAATATTTTTTTTCTTTTTCCTACATGTTATTCTGCTTTCTACTGTGTCAATAAATATTATATTGATCTGCTGTAGATGTGTATTTTTATGCTTTGATGTCTTCTTTACTGTACTTTACTGAATATGATATGCTTTTGACATGAGAATTAAGTTGTTTTGTATATAGTTCAGTGACACAAAGATTGTGGTTTTTTGAACTACAACTTTCGGTATAACAAAACATTTTTAGAAAATCTAATCCGAAATTTAAATTTGTCGAATAAGCACTAGCAAAGTATTTCACATGTTCAGATATTAGACTCATTCTAAATCCTGGTAGTAAATATTTAGGTAATTACCAATCTAATTTTTACAACATTATTTCTAATTTTCTTTGTGATTAATAAATAATATAAGTAATATAAGTGGCTCTCAGAGAGCGTGGGACAAGCCCCTTTGCGAAAAAATTTGGCAAAATTTATTCACAATTTTTTCTACGGATTCAAATCGCGCACGCTTGCTAGCTGTCTCTGATAGGGACTCAGGTCACTGGTTGCAAGCCATTCCATCCACAAATATCGGGACTATGTTAGATCGAATTACTTTAAGCCTGTGCATTTGTCTTCGTCTTGGTTCCAGGATCAATCATCCTCATCGCTGCCGCTGTGGTGATTTCGTCGGCGAGCTTGGCCACCATGGGTTGTCGTGCTCTCTAAGTGCCGGCCGAATCTCTCGTCACTCGGCTCTCAATGACGTAATCCGCAGGGCTCTTGTTGTCGCCAATGTGCCTTCTGTACTGGAACCAGTCGGTATTATGCGTGGCGATGGCAAGAGACCGGATGGTATGTCTTTGATCCCATGGAGTGTCGGTAAGTCGTTGGTGTGGGATGCCACATGTGTTGATACACTTGCGCCATCTCACTTGCCAGCGACATGTAGAGTTGCAGGGGCGGCTGCAGCTGGTGCGGAAAATTCTAAATCCAAAAAATACGCTTCTATTGGCCTTCTATTTTTCCGCCAACGCGTTAGCTTGGCCATACAAAGAGGGAACGCTGCCAGCCTTCTGGGAACCTTGCCGTTGATTGGCAGCAGCGGCCGCCTCGAGGAAATTTTTTATATATAGTTTGTATATTTGTTGTAAATAATTGTAAATATTGTATATTTATAGAATAAAGTTAGTAAAATGTATTTTAAAATATAAGTATCGATCTGTTTATTCGTATATTAGAATTTTAAATGTTTATTTAATCTTATCTTTTTGCCTTTTGCGGTCGAGACCATGGGTCCTTGGGGGTCCGAGGCTCGCCGATTTTCTCGAACATTATCTTCAAAATTAATTGAGGTCACAGGGGACCGGCGGGCGGGGAGCTTTTTCCGCCAACGCGTTAGCTTGGCCATACAAAGAGGGAACGCTGCCAGCCTTCTGGGAACCTTGCCGTTGATTGGCAGCAGCGGCCGCCTCGAGGATTTTTTTAATATATAGTTTGTATATTTGTTGTAAATAATTGTAAATATTGTATATTATAGAATAAAAAAAAAAGTGAAAAGCTATCGTATGAATATATTATTCACGTTATATCATTTCGTGCTTCATTCTGTCTTATCAGATATGTTGTCTGTTGAAATAACAATACGTTTAGTAGTGTAAACCAACTGAGAATACAGACCAATACCAAATCCTCCCAATAGTTAAAGCACATTACCATTCAACGTAAAAATCCAATCTACACGGTTATTTTCGTTTTATAAAAAGGTGTAACCCTCATGCCTCTATGATACTATTGGCCTGTTAAATTTAATGGTACCTACGTATTGATATTGCATTAAAAATTCTCGTTATATACCCCATATCCAGTCAGGCGTCGCTGTCCGTATTTGGCCCAACAATTTTGTTGGCATATGGCTTTTGTAGTTTCCGTTACGCTTTTATTATTTTTAAATGTTATTTAAATTTCAACTTTGATAGGAAAATAAAAGAATTATAATAATAACGTTTTTAAAGTCAATAAGGACAACGTTCGCCTGCAAAAGAGTTGTTTTTCACGACTTTCCTAGATTTTCATTTTCATTTTATTTGATAGCGCCGGCAGACTGGATATTGTGTAATCATAAACTCGAGGACATTGCTGTAATGAAAAACTTATAGAAACTTTTGAAATTCGAACAGGTAAGATGCACGTTTGAACAAAGAAACTTTTCTATTATCATTTGTTTTTCTTATACCCCAAAAATAAAAAAATGTTTGTGACATAATGTATTGGTGCCGATTCTGTTGTTTACGAACTAAACAATTTTAATCTCTCTATATCTCTTTCTAATAAGAAATATAAGAAAGGGATGCAAGATATTTTAGTCCTGTCAGATTAGTCCGATCACTTATTTCAACGTGAATTTAAGCGCGACCTTTATTGGTCACGACTATTGTTTTGTACTGATTGAAATAGTTTGATAGAAATAATATACATTTATATGCCTAAAATCATTTTGCCTATTTAGCAATGTATGTGACAACATAATTCTGAGATATTGATATAAAATCATTAATTAGGATTTTGTTTGGGTCAGTAATTTCCTGTGTTTTAACTAGCCCTTGCGGAGCAATCCTCTGATTGGCTCAAGCCGGGTACGCGCCGTGAATCGAGCGCCACCTACAGCGCATTGTCTGCTTGTTTTGATTTTCGTACGCGGCATTACGTGCTCCGTGAAGAAAATACTAAAATATCAAATATTTAAACCTGTGTGACTCTTAAGTGTGCTTAAATTCATATATGAACACAAATGCGTGTCGGCAAAGACCTGTGACCTATGGATTGCGGTGTATGAGAAAGGACAGTATCATTTCAACTGCATCGAGCGAGACTGGAGCCCTACTCATCTAGGAACGCAAGGCAGGGTCGGAAGGAGTGCAGGTTGGTTGCTGGCCCTTACTGATACATAAATTTGGTCCGTTCGATTCGGATTTTGTCGATTCTCAGTTTGTGTTGTCACTTAAATCATATTTCCTCATTAACATTGCGACGTTACACGTCCCGATTAAAAAATGGCGGAACAAGATTTATTCGAGCGCGATATTATCTTTGACGAACTGAAACGTACTTTGGACTTCTTCCCTTCAAACGAACAGCTATTTAGGGCAAGATCTAAAGATATTGTGTCAATTCAAAGGAAGTTTCTTAAATTGCAGACTAAAATTGAAAAGGCTCTTATGAAAGTAGAAACGTTCAATAAAGACGAACAGTTAGAAATTCGTAATAAATTTAACGATCTTTACTACACTATATTAGGTCACATTCATAACCTAAAACAGAGCGAGGATGAGAGCAGGCGCACGAGTCGTTCGTTTAATAATACTGTTATAGCTTGTCACCATCATCCAAAATTACCTACGTTATCGTTACCGTCGTTCAGCGGTGAATTGACGGATTGGTCATCATTTCACGATTTATTCAAGTCTCTCGTCCACAACAATGATACCTATACGGATGCCGAAAAGTTTAGGTATTTACTTTTGACGTTAAAAGACGAACCTTTTAATCTTATAAAATCCATACCTATCACAGATGACAATTACTCTGTCGCGTTGGAAATCCTTACTACACGATACGAAAACAAACGAGTAATTGCATCAAAACACCTTGATAGGATTTTAGACATTAATAGCTGTTCAGAATCGAACTTGAGTTTGCGTACATTATTAAATACCTATCAAGAAAATATCAAGGCATTGGAAATGATGCAATTCCCCGTTGATAAGTGGGATTTCTTATTATTGAATATATTGTTACGTAAAATTCCTCATTTGATGCGCAAACGATTCGAGTTATCCTTGCAGAAACCATCGGATATTCCGAGCGTAAATACGTTAATAAATTTTCTAGAAAAAGAATTATCAGCTTGTGAAATAACGGGTACGAGTATTACACTTATTAAAAACAATGTAGGTAGTTGGCGCTCCAATACGCGTAGTGCACCGAATCCCGCAGCGACATACAGCGGCGGCGGCAGTGGGAGCGCCATGGCGGGACCGCGGCGCGCTCTCGCGACTAACGTACACACTAACGAGATAGATGCAGGCAATTATCGACCTTCTTATGAGTTCTTTAAAAATAAAAATTGCGTGTGTTGCGATGAGCCACATTTCCTGTCGAAATGTAATAATTTTCTCAATTTATCTCCGAGTGATAGGTATGCATTGATAAAAGATAAGGATGTATGTTATAATTGTCTGAACAGAGGTCATGACGTACGACAATGCAAGTCAAATTTTGTGTGTCGGTCGTGTTATAAACGGCATCATACTTTAATTCACTTTGATAAGGTGGACAGTAACGTTGTCTCACTCCCACCTACTACTACTGCGCTGACGGGCCGGGAGATCGAAGCTCCCATTGGTGTATTGGAGGTCGACGATTCACAACTCGCTATGACGTCAATGCATCAAGCGATCCCCGAGATAGATGCATCATCCAACACTCCTTTTATTCGTACTAGTACGGTGCTGCTATCGACTGCACTCGTCGATGTATGTGTAGACGGGCGAAAACTATCAACGATACGTTGCATGATCGACACAGGCAGTCAAGCGTCATTTATTACTGAAGCGTGCGCACAGCGTTTAGGGTTAGAACGTCGTAGTGTAAGGGTACCGGTATACGGTATAGGTGACAGCAAGCCAGTACATCCGCGAGGTGTAGTGTCGTGCTGCATAAGACCCATAGATGCCGAGCAACCTGCGGTCGCAGTGGAGGCGCTCATATTAACTAAGTTAACCCCTAAAATGCCCAGTATTCCATTACCTTATAAAGGATGGTCACACATACATAATTTAAAATTAGCGGATCCTTCTTTTCACGCCCCCCAACCGGTGGAGATGATAATAGGTGCGGATATACTATCCCAGATTTTACTCGGAAATGTAATAACGGGTTCACCGGGTTCACCAATAGCGATTAATAGTATTTTTGGTTATTTATTACTAGGCCAACTTTCGTTTCAATCTATGACACAGGCCCCGATTCAGGCATGGTTTAGCTCATTTGAAGATGATTATGATTTAAAACGGTTCTGGGAACTTGAGTCCGTCCCCGAGGAGAGGTCATTGACACCTGATGAACGATTGTGTGAATTAATGTATGAAAATTCACATACTCGGGACGACACTGGGCGTTATGTGGTAGCTCTTCCCTTCAAGCCTGAAGCTCAACCGCTGGGCGACTCGCGTAATATCGCCCTTTCTCGGTTTCAAAGGTTAGAGCATCGATTAGAACGTAATCCTAAACTCAAGGCGGACTATCACGCGTGTTTGCAAGAATATCTCGATCTCAAGCATATGGAGCCGGTTGAGGAACGCCCTGTGTTGGGCAATCCATACTACATTCCACATCACTGTGTAATCAAAGAAGCCAGTGAGACTACAAAGACTCGGGTAGTATTTGACGCAGGGTGTAAAACCTCCAATGGTAATTCCCTTAATGATAACTTATTAACCGGTCCAAAGTTACATCAAGATATAGTAGAAGTCCTATTAAAATTTCGTATTCATCGTATCGCGTTTACGACGGATATTCGACAGATGTATCGCAATATTCGAATTCAAGAATCGGACAGAGATTTTCAGCGCATTCTCTGGCGAACGTCACCCGATGAACCAATATGTGAATATAGATTGTGTACTGTAACATTTGGTGTTAGTTCATCCCCATACTTAGCACTTCGCACAATAAAACAGTTGGCACATGACGAAGAGACGCGGTTTGGTTTGGCTTCTCAGGTGTTATTAAATCAGATATTTGTGGATGACGTCATCTCCGGAGAACGTGATGAGGATCATGCCCTCATTTTACAACAACAATTAATTGGTATTTGTGCTACCGCCGGCTTTGAGTTACGTAAATGGCACAGCAACTCGCCAGCGATACTCGCTGCAGTTCAGACGTCAGATATTCAGGGCGAGCGGTGCAATAACGTACCTTTCGCTCCTATGGAAAAGGATAATCAAACTAAAGTTTTGGGGCTACAGTGGAACCCCAAGACAGATCAATTCACATTTAGTGTTCAATGCACGTCAGATAAAATTACGAAGCGAACTATTCTTTCACAAATAGCCAAAATTTACGATCCCATGGGTTGGCTGTCTCCAGTTACGGTATACGCAAAACATTTAATGCAGCTTTTGTGGATTTCGGGCGTTAGCTGGGATGACCGTCCACCTGTGCACATTGTTAATGCTTGGGCCGCGTTCATACTAGAATTACCCATTTTATCGCGTGTATCCATTCCACGTCAAGTGTTTAATGACGCGTGTTTTATGCAGTTACACGGCTTCGCAGATGCCTCTGAAAAGGCATACGCGGCGTGTGTGTACTTACGAATGGTAGACCATAAAGGAGTTTCACGTACTCATCTTCTCCTTGCTAAGACTCGGGTCGCCCCCATCTCTCCGTGCCTTTCCATTCCTCGTCTTGAGCTCATGGCAGCCGTCCTGCTATCAAAACTTATTGATAAGGTAATACATACTTATCACGGTCGTATAAATAAGGATGAGGTGTACGCGTGGTCAGACTCGTCCATCGTGCTCGCGTGGCTTCGATCCCCTCCATACGAGTGGAAGACATTTATTTCCAATAGGACTAGTGAGATACTAACCATAGTGCCCAGTATTCGCTGGCGGCACGTTCCATCTGCTGAGAATCCAGCGGACGCTCCATCACGTGGAATGTTGCCTTCGACCTTTTTAGATAATGAAATGTGGTTTCATGGCCCTAAGTGGCTCCTCGAAGATGCATCAATGTGGCCCGTGCGCAAAGAAATACCGGGCACTAATGAAGAAAGACGTAACTTATCCTTGTCATCAATAACGGCTGCACCCGCTGCTCCAATACCCTCGATTGACTTAATTGATAAATATTCGACTTTGAAAAGGTTAATTCGAGTCATTTCATGTGTATTTCGTTTTTATAATATCTTAAAGGGTAAACTCAATAAAGAAAATCTCTCATATCCCTACTATATTACAGTACCCGAATATAAGGCATCACTCAATCGATTAATTTTTATCGTACAGCAGTCCACATTTCGAGAAGATATTCTAAAAATTTCTCAAGGTAAACGTCCCTCAAATCAACTGATACGGCTTAATCCGTTTATGGATAAAGATAACTTTTTACGAGTAGGAGGACGCATACATAAATCGCTTTTACCGTACGAGTCGAAACATCAGTTAATTTTACCCAAGCGACATCAGTTAACAAATTTAATTATCGATGACGCTCACTTGACTCTTTTACACGCTGGTATCCAATCCGTACAATACAATATACTACAGAAGTATTGGATTTTATCTAGTCGTGACATAATTCGTCAACGTATTCATCGCTGCGTGCGTTGTTTCCGAGCACGTCCTTCACGAACACAGCCGAGTATGGCTCCTTTACCCGCCGCGAGAATTACTCCAGATCGCCCTTTTATGAAAACTGCAGTCGACTATGCGGGTCCGTTTTACGTTCGGGCAAATAAGGTTCGGAACGCCAAGGTCATTAAATGCTATGTATCAGTCTTCGTGTGTATGTGTGTCAAGGCCATACATCTCGAACTCGTGTCAGAACTGTCTAGTGAGGCTTTTCTAGCGGCACTGCGCCGATTTACCTCCCGTCGTGGTTTATGTACTGATATTTACTCGGACTGTGGTAAAAACTTTGTGGGATGTAATAACAGTCTAAAGGACTTATATCAGTTTTTAAAAAATGACTCGGTTCAAAATGCGTTAAATGCAGAAACATTACAACAAGGTATCACATGGCATTTTCAACCTCCTTATGCTTCACACTTTGGAGGTTTATTCGAAGCCGGTGTGAAAAGTTTTAAACATCATTTACACCGTGTGTTGGGAACACAAATTCAAACTTATGATGAGATGCATACACTGTTGTGTCAAATCGAAGCGGTTCTAAACTCGCGACCATTGTGTGTATTGAGTAGCGACGCCGCGGATCCGGTACCGTTAACGCCCGCTCATTTTCTGGTAGGAGGTCCCTTGACAGCACTCCCAGACGTCTCCTTGACGGATTCGAATCCTGGCCGTCTGCCAAGATGGCGATGGGTACAACAGTGTCTCCAGCATTTTTGGAAACGTTGGAGTCGCGAATACCTACACGAAATTCAACAACGGAGCAAATGGTATCACGATCGTGGTTCTTCCATACGTGAGGGCGCCATTGTTGTGGTATGTGATGACAATCTTCCACCTCTTCACTGGAAATTGGCACGTGTGCATGCACTTCATCCTGGCTCTGACAACGTTACGCGTGTTGTTACATTACGAATAGGAAATACTTTTTTTAAAAGAGCGGTTGTGAAGGTTTGCCCCCTTCCCTTGGATTAATTCATGTTACAGCTCATTTTTTTATCTATATATATTCTTTTTTTTTGTTGTTTGGTGATATATTTCATAAATTTCTTAATATTATTATTCTACTTATTTAGATTTTAGTTTGTTAAAAGTATTGCATTCTTTTAAGGCGAGCGGCATGTTTTGTACTGATTGAAATAGTTTGATAGAAATAATATACATTTATATGCCTAAAATCATTTTGCCTATTTAGCAATGTATGTGACAACATAATTCTGAGATATTGATATAAAATCATTAATTAGGATTTTGTTTGGGTCAGTAATTTCCTGTGTTTTAACTAGCCCTTGCGGAGCAATCCTCTGATTGGCTCAAGCCGGGTACGCGCCGTGAATCGAGCGCCACCTACAGCGCATTGTCTGCTTGTTTTGATTTTCGTACGCGGCATTACGTGCTCCGTGAAGAAAATACTAAAATATCAAATATTTAAACCTGTGTGACTCTTAAGTGTGCTTAAATTCATATATGAACACAAATGCGTGTCGGCAAAGACCTGTGACCTATGGATTGCGGTGTATGAGAAAGGACAGTATCATTTCAACTGCATCGAGCGAGACTGGAGCCCTACTCATCTAGGAACGCAAGGCAGGGTCGGAAGGAGTGCAGGTTGGTTGCTGGCCCTTACTGATACAACTATTTACCCGTAAATTACGACAGCATGGACTAAACTGACAGCATTAAAAATGTTCTATCTTTTTTCATTAATTTTAACATGAAAGAGAGGTGACTTGACTAATATTAGTTAAGTTCGTAAACAACAGAATCGGCACCATTATCATTTGTTTTTATCTTTTTGATCTGAAATTTTTCGATCAAACTAACAAAATCTGTCGTTAGTTTATTGATCTTGGTAGTTGGTCGTTAGTAGGTTTTTATTGCAACATTAATTATTATAATTAAAAAAAAACGATGTAGGTGTAAATCGTAAGTTTTGATGCAAGAAAAAGAAATAAAGAGCAGTTCACAAACTATGCGGCAGTCTCCCAAACCTTAATTGAAAGACGAGAGTTCCGCTAAGACGTCTCTTCTCAAAATTCCGGTGTTGATCTCGAAATATTTAGTTGAGATTATTTTTTACATAACTCTATAGTTTCTGGAAGGACACAACAAAATATTTCAAGTCTCATTAGGTATATCAAACTTAAATAATAAGGTACTTATGTATTGTATTCTGTCTGGTAGAGATGTAAGTAAGCTGTGGATGATGAAAATAAAACCTATTACTTATTTAAAGTTTTAGAAAATAAATTAATTTTTAAACGTCAAAAATTTAATTTATTACTGAAAAAACTCAGCAAGGCAATTATATAAATATTTGATACAATATTTATATAATTATATATTTAAAAAAATCAACAACTGTAGTATACGATATACGACCTATATGCTAACACATACGTATATTAGCATCATAATTTAAGCTTCTTTGTTCCTATAACACAGCTTGAGGATAGTTTATGATCTTAAGTTTTATTACTCGATAGGTGTTCTAGACTGTGCTAGAAGTTTTAGGTAGAGTACCTAAAATCACAAAGGCATATATGGCTGTGAGCCAAAAAGACTAGCTACATTTTCCAGATAGCTTTTGTTACTTTTTTTCACTACTTATTACTTTAAGTGTGTTCCGACATAGTACTTAAACTTTACCAATAATCTGAAGAGTTAAGTACTACCTACCTAAGTTCAATTTTTAGTAAATATAGAATGCATTTTGAATTCAATTCTTATATTGATAAAAAAATAATTGTATAAACTAAACATATCTACAAATATTATAAAGATAGAGTGTTTATTCTGCGAGTTCTTTTGTCACCCCAGGAAAGCGGGTAAAACCGCGAGAAACAGCTAAGTTTTTATATAAATAATACACTAATATTATTAGTACCTATCTCTGAACATCGTGTCAAGTGTTTTCGTTTTTTGTTACAATGAAATATTTTCCAATACTTCCCAGAAATTAATTTATTTCTAAAAATAACTATATTAGAAGAGGAAATGCCTACCTAAGAGCATTCGAATTTATCTTAACTTCTTAATGACCAAATTAATAGAACAATTTTTTTTGGTAGCCAGCCAGACGGGTACTACAAAGTACCTACCACCGTGCTATGGTTTGCTCATGATGTTTTCCTTCACCGAAAGCTCACGTTCATTGTAGGATTCAAACCCACGACCCTCGTTCCGGCATCAAGAATAATGCTGCCTTTTTATATCTAGACTTATCTCTTCTAGAGCTTATATCCTCTTTAAGTACAGCTCTGAGAATATTTCGAGGTTTACAAAGTAATTCCTGTTGAAAACTCGACGTCGCAGCATCTGTGGCTACTGTACGGCTAATTGTGTCATATTTGCAGCTTCATAGTATGTTTCAGATAGCATCAACATATCTGTTTCGCCTAAAACTCCATACAAATCTATCAAATTAGATGAAACAAAAGATAGTTGACAGGTACGCAGGCGGTATGTAGGTTCTTACTTTAACATTTTTTGTTAAGTTCTTTATGAAACAATATCCTCATTTAAAAAATACAGACTTGCCATTCTAGATGACTGCTATTTGCAAATTGAAATTCCAATTGTTTGTAATAAAACTATTTTCAAAACAATACTCAATTCTCATTAAAAATTAGACTAGCCGCTATATCACATCCCATTTCACACAATACTATAATAGAAATGAATGAAATCCATTGTGAAGGGTTTAATTCAGACACCTAGACCCCGACACAATGGGAATGAAAATCCCATTCTAATGGGGACGGAGGTCGTTAAGTTATTCTAAGAATTTCATAGCTTGGGAATACTCGCTGGTAATTTGTGGGGCTTAATTAAAGCTGGAATTTGTTAGTTTTAGTGTTCA
Source organism: Tethea ocularis (assembly GCA_963555595.1). Classification (NCBI taxonomy): domain Eukaryota; kingdom Metazoa; phylum Arthropoda; class Insecta; order Lepidoptera; family Drepanidae; genus Tethea; species Tethea ocularis. Next base: position 6,389,633 of record OY741975.1, read on the forward strand.
ATTAATTTGGAGTTCTCTTCCTTTTATATTTAACGTTACCGATCTAGTTTTGAATCGAATGTAATGTGAAACTCACACCCGGTTATTATAAGTCGAATCAATGTTAGAAAAACCTGTTAGAAAACTGGAAGATTTTTTTTATGTCACTAGGTTGACATGCAGGCAGGTGGTCCTCCTGATGGTAAGTGGTTACCGTTGCCTATCGCCATTTTCAATATCAGAGGTATTTGCTAATGTGTTGTCGTACTTTTACAATGCTAAGATGGCAACTGGCTCTCAAGTGAATCTATGAACCATAATGACTATCTGCTAATGGTCAACACGTAAAACACGATAAAATTCTCAGTTTCTCACCTATTTTTGGCTATGGAAACGTTTCACGTAACGACATCAAGGTGGTGCAAGTCCAAACTTTTGTAAAATATTCTAAGAGCTTCTGACGAGAGAAATACAAGGTGCCATCTGTCCATGCCTTACGGCTGTCGACTGGCTAAAGAAAGGAAAAATATTATAAGAGTCCATAATTATGACTAAGAAACTAAACCGAGGGTCAGATCAATTTGATGAAACTCAAAGTTGCGGTGGCAGAATAGTTGACCTACGATCTTAAAAAGTTAGTTAATCTTGCCTGGATGCCTAAAAAATCAGGGGCCTAAGTGCTTTCGGAGTGCCCTAGCAGTGAACTACAACATACCGACTATGATGACAATTTTGGGCCTCTATTATGATAAAAAAAAAACATTATCGCTCAAACAACAGTTACCAGAAGTCAGCATATTCCCAAATTATGACTATTTTATAGCCAATACCTTACCGTTTATCGGACCGTACTGCAGCGCGATAGCGTGTTAACGTTTTATAGCGTGTATCTTAAAAGCATTTTAGATACATATCGATATTTAGATATTACTTTCATAGACGAAGATGTATAATACTGACTGTCAAAATTTGACCCATTCTTTTCAAAATTCTACGAGTACCAACACTGATTTTGCATACATTTAGTACTGTGAAGAACGCAACTATTAACCTATTCTTGACATCGCGCAACATTCAATTATTGTTTGTTTGTTTGTTCAGTTGTTTGTACAGTCGCCAACACATCAAGCTATACCTTTTTGTTGAAAAATAGATCTTATTACAACCGCATAAGATGCCACAGTGTTTACCTTGTATTGTGGTCGTACTCTTTTTTATTTTTCAATTTTGTAATGTTGTGTGTTGTCATGAATAAAAGTTTTTTCTTTCTTTCTTTCTTATCTATTTACGACCGTGATACAATTTGCATTGTGTCGTAAACTTGAGGTTTTGACTTCATAAAATGAAGAGACATCATAACACATACCTACAAACGATTAGCCAACCCGTGGTGAGATTGTAGTCAAACACCAGCCTATTCAATAAAAAAAAACCTAAGACCGCAGATGTTATTCTTTTTGTAAGCCCAATTGTCTTCTTCCATACCTCTGGCCTCGAGAAAGTAAGTACCTTTTTTCTTCTATATAAATACGATATGACATGTATTTACATTCTTTGCGCTAAGTCATCTTCTAATTGTCTGACGTGAGCAAGGGCACTAAATACAGAAAGCAAAAAGGATGTTACTAAGGGTCGGATGCATAAAGCGCGGTCATAGGTTACGGTTACAGTTAACTTTAACCGTCGAAAGAAAGCAAACTGGGTTGCTCGTGTCACCATAACTAAAATTTTAACCGTAACCATAACCGAGGGAGATCGGTCATCGTCAAAATGACTGTACAGTCAAAGCATGGTAATAGTTAAGTTAACTTTGACTATAACTTTAACTAAAATGTACGAGCAACCGGCCCTAAAATGTGGTGCCATTTTATTTGACAAAGCTAAAACGTACCTTCCATTACGGTTCAGGCTTCGTTACCTATATGAAACAAAAACAGTTAAATGATAGTGCATGTTATAGCTAACGTAAAGTTCTGATTGTATTTTGTGTTCAACTGCACAACTTTTTTTTTTGTTTGTCCTTTTGTGCGCTCGAAATGGAAACGCATTTAGTGGTTATGTTTTTAATTTCCTTTGTTGTGTTTGCTACTCTAACTACCAATTGATTTTATGCAGCTCATGTTAGGTATATAGCACGATGACAGGATCTTCTGTAATATCTGTCTGGTACCCTTTTTATGTCAGAAGGTTGACAAGCAGGCAAGCGGTCCACCTGTAGTAGATGGTATGTGGTTATCGTCGTCTATCGTCATTTGCAATATCAAATGTATTGCCAATGTGTTGCCGACCTGTTACAATGCCGAGAAGGCAACTGGCTCTCATGTGCAATTGCCGGAACACACCGGTAGGTGCTTGGCGACAGGTTTTCAACTTGAGGGTGGTAGCCAGCCAGACGGGTACGACAAAGTACCCTACCACCGTGCTATGGTTTCCTCACGATGTTTTCCTTCACCAAAAGCTCAAGCTCATTGTAGGATTCGAACCCACGACCTTCGTCGCGGCATCCGTCACTACCACTGAGCTATCATCTAACTTAATATTTTAATACATATTCGATCGTTCTCGAGAACCATCTAACAATTTTATATCAAAAAACAAAATAGCATTATTCTCATCACGTCTATGAAAACATAAAGAGAAAGGTATAAAAGCGTATTAAATTAAATATTCCCTGAAAATAAATTAAGTAGGTATACAAACGAAAACTTTGTACAGACGATCAAGAGCAGCAAAACAGCAAAACAATACGATATAAACACGTTCTGTGAGATTAAAACGCGAAATATTTCCGCTTGGCGAGTCAAAAGCCACCGGAATGTTTAAACTTTGGGACGTGGCTCCAGATTAGGCAAAAAGGAATTGTAGGTATTGTATTTGAAGCTCTTAGAATTAAATTGTTTAGTATAATTTATTTGGGAAGTAATCGTTGTTATAAAAGTTTTGTGTAGCATTTATTTTGGGAATAAATTCTTAGATAAACTTCGAATTATTTTGAACTATTTTATAGAGAAAGCAAGAGAGAAAGTTTAATTCAATAAGTACTTGATTGAGGGAGGTTATAATTCAAAATCTACAAGAAAAAGGTACATATTGCTGAATACTTTCGAACTTCAGTAATGGACATTTATATCATGATGATAACCGTTCGTTCCGAAATCCGAAATTCCGCAATTATTTGCTCAAAGTGTAAGTGTAGCAATGTGAATAAACGTAGTAAATATTAAATACATATTTATACACTACAAGTGTATATTTATCCTAGTAAACGTAATTATATTTACCGGGGTGTACACAACTTCCGCTCTGGGCAAAATACGTTAAATAAATTAAACAAACCATTCTTATAAAGTTTTTACTATACAGTCTGGGATTGTTTGTAACATATATTTTACAGTAACAAGAGGAGTATAATTATAACTGTTAGACGGGCCTGTTGGTTAAGACACCGCCTATTGCGCCGCAGGTCGTGGGTTCGATTCTCATCCAGGACGAAACATTTGTGTGCATGAACATGTCTGTTTGTCCTGAGTCTGGGTGTAATTATCTAAATAAGTATGTATTTACAATAAAAAGTAGTATTAGTGGTGTATCAGTTATCTGGTCTCCATAGTACAAGCTCTGCTTAGTTTGGTATCAGATAACCGTGTGTGAAAAAATGTCTTAGCGTATATATAATTGTACCTATAAACGTTAAGGGTAATTAATGTATAAAAAATGATAATTAATTACTGCTAATCATAATATGCAGTCAGGGATGTCCATTACAGAACACCGGTCCATCATTTTCCTACATGGTACTTACTTCCATTCAGTGTCTGAGCACTCAATAGATGGCAACAGATTTAAGGGGCTGCGCCATGGTTATTAGCCTAGCCAAGACGGCGACGATTTAGCGTTTCTATTTGATTGACAATTTCAGTTTTTACGATAAGTAGTCGACTCAACGTATCTATTTGCCCTTGATTGGTGCTGACAACTGTAAAGTAGCCCTTACTGCATTAGCAGAAGCGTATCCAGGCTATCCGTGTATGTTTAAATTATCATAGAACTATCAGCAGCGAACGTCAGCGGTAAAAGCATATCTGATCAAAGCGGGCTACACTTATGTCAGCAATACATGGCTGGTGATGCAATTCTAATAGGAGAGGAGAGTGTCACATCTATGTCAAAGTAATACTAAGTATTTTTTGGTATAGCCCTGGCCATTTTATCGTGAGTTTTGGCAACCCTGATCAGTCAGCGCCACTATTACTAAGTACCCATCGAAAAACTGTAAAAAATAACAGAAAATGACGTCGGTAGCATAAAATAAAACAATGCATCGCAAAACTACATATTTTTCCATTACGCGAAAATCTCCGTTGTTATTAAACGGGCTAAAATTCTAGCTCAGAGTGGGATATTCTGTACTGGCGCAATATTCTAACGTAGCTTCAAGCCAGTATTCATTAAATCCGGATTTACCCCGATAACGGCCTCACAGAGGCTGTTCGACACATTTTCACGTTTATACTAGGAATATGCCAGTCCTGATAATTTGTTGATAATGTTTCTCACTTTTGGCTTTCCGCCTCACGGTTTTACCTGTGATCCCTTATTTTACCCTGTTAGAATTTTGAAAAATCGTTTCTTCCTACACTTCACAACGAACACACCCTCCAAATTTTATGTCTCTATAGTACCAGCGGTTTAGGCTGTGCGTTGATATATGAGTCAGTAAAGTCAATGAGAACTTTGATTGAATTTTATGACAATACATAATATATACAACTAGCTTTCCACCCCGCGGTTTCACCCGCGATCCCCTATTTTATCCCCTTAAGGTATGGTTTCCTCCAAATGCGGTGCCGTCTTTAAACGAACGCAATATGATGGCCGCAAAAAGACGGCCGTAGGCACGTGGAATGTTCGGGAGTTCGGCCATCTTTCACACACCATTCGACACCGTCGAGACGGCCGTCATGCAGATAGCGGCACCGCTTTTTGACGTTACGGACGTTACGGTGTTTATTACCGTTCTCATTGCCATCCATGTAGCGACCGTAATACGGCGATGAATGACGTCACTAGAACGTTGTCTATGTTAACCAAAATGGCGCGGTTTCCTAAAGAACGGTAATTAACGGCACCGCTTTTTGACGTTACGGTGTCAATTATCGTTCTCTAACATAGACAACGTTCTGGTGACGACATTCATCGCTGTATTACGGTCGCTACATGTTAGCACCGCTTTTGGAAGAAACCTTACCTTTAGCTTTAGCGTTTACGTACATCATAATAGCTATCTGTATGCCAAATTTCAGCCTGATCCATCCAGTGGTTTGAGCTGTGCGTTGATAGATCAGTCAGTCAGTCAATCAGTCACGCTTTCCTAAGATATACCTATACTTACTTATAGATTGTCTTGGAATCTTTATATTTTGTCTTGGTAAATATATTTTTTTCACGTTTAAAGAGTGTGTGTGTGTGAGTGTAATTTAATTTTGTGAGTACATAGTTTAAGGGTACCCCTACAATTATGACCTTAATTTAACTGTATACGCTGTTCGTCTGCTGTGAGATTCCTATAATAAATACAAACTGTTTAGATTGTGATTTTTATTTATTCCTGTTCTATTTTTCTGACGTAGGCTTTATCTGACAAGACTTATAGCTTTTTTGGGTCTGTAAGCAGCAACGTTAACGTCTTGTCCCCATCGTCACGGCCTATTTATTTTATCAGACGTCATAGATCTGTGCTGCCCTTATTTCTGTCTGCGCTAAGGTACGATGAACTTTGAAATTAATATGTCAGTAAAACTATCAGTACAGTCAGCAACTATAAGAAGCTGAGCAGAACAAAATGCTTGTATACTAAAAAGATCCATGATGTATATTTGGTACCTATGTAGATTTTTATTTACATATTTTAGAAAACACTTTTCTTTATGTTTCTATGTTGGATAAATCATTTTATAACTATTACACGTGTTTTGTAATTTTTGATGTTTTTAGCTACTTATGTTTCTAACTGTACCTAGTATTGTCATTTGATACCTAGTTAATGTCTGTATTATATGATTCCTAGTCTTTTTTTTTGACTAAAACTTATAATAAAAATTTGAAGAAAAAAAAAGATAATAGAAGATAATAATAATCGCTTATATCTGTTGATATTTATTGAAAATCTTTATTGAAAACTAGCTTTTCCCCGCGGCTTCACTCGCGTTCCCAGGATATTAAGTAGCCTAACACCCAGGGATAATGTAGCTTCCTATTAGTGAAAGAATTCTTCGAATCGGACCAGTAACACCAGAGATTAGCGCGTTCAAATAAACAAACAAATTCTTCAGCTTTATTATTAGTATAGATCTATAAACAGAAAAACGAAGTAGGTAGGTACCTACCTACATTTTATCTAATTATAATTCAAGAAAAATTAAAAAAATATTACTAAGTCTCTGTAAACTACTAATCTAATCTTACGTGCTAGATCTTAATTACTCGTTCCTAACTCACGTGATAGTATGTCTACGGTCTACGCTTTTGAATTCACTCCGTAGTGAACTGTAGGTACCTTTGAAATGTCATGTAGCAGGTGTATTGTAAATAATGTATTTCTTAACTTTATCATTATATGTCTCGCTGAATAAATAGTGTATGAATTCGAGCGATTTTTGTGACTGTTATTTAAAATTATTAGAATTTTTGGTTATGTTTCCATTGAAAACCAAAGAATTTGGTAATAATATTGGGGACATTTTAAAAAGCCGCCAGTATTCTGGGAACGATGCCTTCTTAAAGCCACTTCTTCATTTAGTTAAGTTTTTTTTATATAATGCAAGTAGTTTTTAGTTTAGTTTTAATTTATATCTATACCGTTTAACGTTAGAGTTTTAACTTATATATGTGATTTTGAATAAAATAAAATAAAAGCTTTTTAATTTTTGTATTTTGAAGTACTAAAACTGTTTATCTAAGATTTGCCCGCAGCTATGGAAATGCAAAATGTTAAATATTTTCAATATCATACCTTACAATGAATTTACATATATCTAGATTTATCACAGCATTTCGATACTTACTATGCAACCTGGAACACACTCAAAACACGTATAGCTGGAAAGCGTGCTCTAACTATATACCAGCTCATTTGAAATGCGCACCGTGCGCCGTCGCGGTCGCCTTCACTCTGTGGTATTTTCTCTTTGTAGCATTAATTATAGGAGGGCAACTAATAAATTATACCCTTTTCTATATTATAATTTAACGTTAGAGATATTAAAAAAACTTAATAAATTTTATAGGAGACAATAGATTCATGCTTTGCTTCCGTTTCAAAATTTTCAAACCATAAAAAAATCCTATCTTTTGTTTTGAACTTTTTCTATTATACGGTTCGCGATCACACTATAAACAAAATATGGTAAAAGTATTTAGTAAATTGTCCTGTTCGTTTCAAATTTGGTTTGTAATAATGTTACGTAGGAAAACTGCTGGAAGCCCTCCCCGGACACAAGACTAGTCACCGTGCCGAACAATGCTTGTATTTTGGAGAAAGACTAGCACTTGCCTATCCGATTGAACAGTTTGGCATATTTATGTAATTTTGGTGACACTGCAATACTATAGGATACCATTGAGTTGATCTGATGATGAAGCTGGAATGTAGGGGCTGAGACTTCCATGTCAATTGGTAGGATAGTCAAATTTGGACTTGTAAGTTTTGTTGGCATAAGTTTTTTCATTACACACATTGTAACGAGTGTCTGAAGATGGAGACTGAAGATTGCCACTGAAACTCCCTAATGGAAACAACTAAATAGAAAATCGATCACCAGCAAAGAAAGATCCACAAAAACAAAATGAAGCCTTGCTGAGTTTCTTGCCGGAGTCTTCTCAGTTCAAGTGTATTCCGAACCGGTGGTAGAGTCTATTGTAAGTCCTCCTTTTTTTTAAATCGGTTAAAAATAGACAAAATTGACTCGTTATGAGAATAATCTCATCAATACGATTTTTTGTTAAAAGCTCACTCTAAAACTATTTTATCATGAGATCTTGACTCACGCGCATTTTTCCTTAACTGTATACTTGTTCCTGGAAAATCGTTTGTAATTATCATTCTTTTCAAAGTACCTATCTGCTTAACATCTTGAGATGCAATAAAAAAATCTTCGCCTTTACTCCGCGAGAGAGCTTTGTGAGAGATAAAGGCAGAGCATTCTGTTTTAAATTAGCATCGTTTTTATAAGAAGCAGTGAGCGTTATTAAGTTTTTATTTTTTCCTACCTTATGTCTTCCGGCATAGCACTTTGGTAGTGTTTTTGATGTTACTTTCTATTTAAGGTGCATTCTTGAAATACAATGTTCAAAAGTAGGTTGTGATATTATTTATCTGTTAATTATTTTATACTTATCAAGGATAAATTAATCAGGAATTAAATATTTTATATGTTAAAACAAATTTAAAAACAATAGGGTTAAAATAATATTTGTGTAACATGAATCATTAAATTTTGATTTTCTATTAAAATATTAACTATATTCGAAATTATTTTAATTTATACTTATTTTTTCTTTATTTATTTATTCAGCGAGGCAACTCCACCAGCATTCTTGGTATACTCTGCCAGCAGGGTAGGTCTTCTCCATAGTTTAGTTAGTTTTACTTAGCCTAATAAAATCGTATTTTTAATACGTTCTAAAATCAGCAGGTTTCACAATTCAAAGAACATTTTCAAAACATAAACCCTTTTAAACCTGACGAGGTAAGCCTGATGAGGCTTGGTACCCTTTTGTATCCAAAAAAGGGTATCAAAACCAAGTCATTTATAAAATTAAACCAAACTTTAATCATCTTAAATAAGCAGGGTCCGTAAAGTCCTAATCAAGGCAAACTAACCCACATCGCGTAAACGGCCTAAACCTGGTCCGGGATTAATTGCGTCGGACCAATATCCGGACTAAATGCCCGGACGGTTAACACGGCCTGACCGGGGACATTATTAAGGTCAAATGCTCAGTTTGTGCAATATGTGCCTGTGTGAGAAGTGTCATAATTATCTTAATGTACCAGTATCTGAAGAATATTCCAGGATATTTATTTATTTAAGAAACCTGTTTATAATTATCAAAAGTGTAAAGGCCTATTTAGCCTGTCTTTATTTTATCAAATAGGTAACTACTTGTTGTTTCGTCTGCATTCCTGAGATGTAAGTCTTGTAGTACTGTACATTTCAATTTAATATATCAATAATATGTGTCTATTGGAAGAGATTTTGTGATTATGTCATTAATCTGTACTGTTAAAATTACTAAAATACATACGTTGATGCCTTATCAATAAACTAGCTTTCCACCATGCGGTTTCACCTGCGACCCCCATAACAAAACTCCCTTAGGGGTTGAATTTTAATAAGGCATTGAATGAAAATCCTTTCTTAGAGGATACCTTCGTTAAAAAAGTCACGCTCTCCTTTTATATAATTAGGTAACGGATATTTGTAATTACCTAACTAAAGGAACCAATGTACCTACAGTTCTATGATATTTTGACTACAAAAATAATACATAGATAAATCTATAGCTGTACCTACTCCTCATAATAACACTCATAGGCGCTTTAAATTGACGTTATAAATATTCAAACTGTAGACCATCCCTACAGAAAAGGTACCTCAGGTGAAGGGTCATCCTTTGCGATAAAGGTCGGCGACTTATATTTATGAAAATTACCTACGCAATGTGATATTATAACTTAGTCTTGAGTATAGAATTTACGATGTATTAAATTTAGAACTTTCATTAGGTAATATAAATAAAATACTGTTCAAAATAAATATTCATTAACACATTAATTGATTTTGAACACTTGGCTCTTAGATGTATCTATATACCTATATAAACAGCTATTTTATCCCCAAGAGCTATAGGCTACTTTTTATCCCGGAACGCGTTAAACCGAGGGGGACATCTAGAACTGAATAACCATAAACTTAAGGCTAGAGCTCATCAGGGGGTAGAGAAAATGTCGGTTGCGCGTGAGTTATACGACGTGCTCAAAGTTATTGATACCCCAGGCATTGAAAACATTTATATACAGGCTACGTTAACCGCTTACTACCAGGCCAGTTGTATACTCGTTTGTTTAAAAAAAAAACAAGTTATACACTTACCAAATATAATTAACCGTACCGATATGAAAATCAGTCACCCATATATCATGCATGCTAACTTAAAAAAAAAAAACAAAACTACCTAACTATAAATAGAAAATTTGTACCAAAAAGCAAAAACTACTGATCTGATTTGGATAAAACTTGGCACATCGATCATACACTTGAATAACAAATTCTTTAATTGGCTTGGCTACTTTTATCCCGGGAAAACAAGATCCTTCGGCAACGCGGTTGAAACGGAGCGGAAGCTAGTACCAACATATACGAGTATATACGTCTACTATGAAAGTGAGTTGAATAACGGCAAGCTACGGCTTACAGAGGTCTGTAATCCACTTAATGGCACATGTGAACCCACTGGCTTGCTATAACTAAGTTATGAACATACATAACCGATTAATCGCAAATTTGCGTCGCAGCGCCAGAGCCCTGGCCGATAATTGTTAGGTTAATATAATATGGCAGTTCAACATAGAAAAAACTTTGTAGAGTCTATTCAGAAAGAGATTCGTCGTAGAAATGGAGGGCGCTGTGGAGGTTAATTATCATTTGGTGTAGCGGGCAATTCAATAACGCATCCGTTCCGTTTTGATCTTGAGATACAGCGAGGAAATGCTGCTTCGGAACCATGCCGAAGGGGCCTAATTTTTTAAATGTATTTTAATTTTTATTTAAAATTCGTGTTTTTACTGTTAATTAATAAATTCAAGTCAATACTTTCCTATAATATTGTAATAAAACGAATTATCTTGTCATCATTATCACTACATAGTATAAAACAAAGTCGATTCCCATCTGTCTGTCCCTATGTATGCTTAGATCTTTAAAACTACGCAACGGATTTTGATACGGTTTTTTTATAAGAGTGAAGAGTTAGGAAGGTTTATATATATAATACATACATACAGAAAAGCTGAGAAATTCAAAGATTTGTACACCCATGCGGAGCTGGGGCGGGTCGCTAGTTAATTATAAGTTTGCATTGCATATTATAATTTTTACGCGAACGTGCAAACAACGCAAAAATAATTATTAAAATCAACTTAAAAAAAACTTTCAACCTTTTTTTTATGTCAGTTAATTAATAAGAAAAAGAAAATGAATCTGACGTGAATCTTTATTGGTCACAATTATTTACCCGTAAATGATGACGGAACGCGGATAAAACCGCACGGCGGAAACTAGTTGTATAATATGTGTGGAAGCTCGTACTCGTAGCAATCATGATGATAAAAAAGGGTTTTCCTAATGGTTGACGTTATCATTTAATTTTTCGGCCATCGTGCTCCAAATACAAATGTACCTACTTAATTTGTTTTCATAACACCTAACTTTATACTAGCCGTCTCTAGCGGACATGTTCCCGTGACAAAAAAGTAGCCCCTCGGGAAGATAAGACCCCTCGGGAACTCGGATAAAACCGCGGGCGGAAGCTAGTTTTTTGGTTTGTTCTTCTATCACGCAGAAATAAAGCAACGGATTGACGTGATCTTTCGCATATAGATAGCCTATAGATCGGAGAGTAACATAGGGTACTTTTTATCCCTAGAACGCGGGTACAATACGAATATCTCTACTATATTTGAAATTGAACTAAAGTCTTCAATTTTCATATTTATAAGCAAATGTAAGTAACGATTTTACATCGCAGAAAATTTAATATACAAAAGTGTTGAACCAAATTGAAAATTTAATATTGCACATTACATCATGCCAAAGCTTTGTAAACCATCCAATATGCAGCAATTACTTGAATAAGTAAACACTTTGTATATGTATAATGTATATATAGGTATATTATCAATTTGAGGGTAGTAGCCTTCCAGAAGAGAAGTTCCAAATAGAAGTCGGATTACAGCTCGAAATTATTCGATAGCATTATTCGTCTCGGAAGTTTTCGGATCCGTTACCGATGTCGAATCCCAGTGTTTTAAAATAGTCCTGCAGGTGGGCATTACAAAGGCTACCTTAACTCCTAAACATTTTCATTAAAAGAAATAGGTACTAATGGATATTAATAAATCTTACAAGATCATAATTGGCTTATTTTAAGTTTTAAATGAAATATGGTGGCCATTTTAAAATCCAGGTCAGTTTAACGCCGTTGGTGGCAGGTCTTTAATTATTACTTGAGCGCGAATAATTTATTAGTAAAAAGACTTTTTCAGTTTAATTAAATTACCCCAATATCGGGTATACAATTAGCCACACGCCGATTATAATTAAAATGGACGAAGTGATGAGAAAATTAAATACTTCGCGAGACTTTTTAAGTGGATGAACGAACACACTTTATTAAATCAATATTATGTTTCTTAAATTTCGTTGAACTAGAATAATTTTATTGTTCTATTTGTAAAAAGTCTATTGAGATATTTTGACAAGTTTTGAGTAAATCACAAAAAAAATCTTAATTAATTAGGTATTTCTGTGATATGAAGTCTGTATATCATAGTTAGTTTTTATCAGATTTCGAATTGTCGACTAAAAAATTTGAAGATCGATAATGGACAAAAAATTTAACATAGGTACAGTATGACACAACTTAGATGTAGCATCGGAAAATCGTTTTCGAACACTTCACTTCCGATTTACACAACTACTAAAAATCATTCATTATCGCGCCATTCAACGTTCAACAAGATCATTTTCGCCGATTATTTTTTAACACGAGTAATGTGCACTCTTTTCGGGAACGATCGATTTCACGAATTTTGCCGATGCTTCATCTAAGTTGTGTCATACTATACGCTGAGTGTGATTAAAATAGGACTAAAGAAAAAAATATTGTACTAGAGCAACTTGGTCATCGTAACTACAAAAAAAGGAAACGTTTATTACATGAGATAGTTTAAAGTAAGTTTTGTAAAACTCATCGTGCTCACGTTTACTAAAGTTCCGGCTCTTTCTGTTACCCGGAGTATGAAAGAATCAGATATGTTTAAAAACCTGGGTTTATCTAGACTGGCTTTAAACTACCTCACGTAATAATAAGGGGTCTGTCTATCAGTAACCGAGAAAAACAAAATATAATCATAACAACTAGTTTCATTAGCCAAAAACCAGACGACCTAAGTGGTGTGGAGCTTCAAAATAGCATCACAAAAACAATTTCACAAGGATGCCTCATTACATTAGTCGCTTTTAAAATTAAAACACTGAAACTTAACAACACTGTAAAGCAACTGTTCCACTTTGAGTCAGCAAACAGCGCCTGAAGGTAGCTCCAACTAATGATGCAATGGGTTTGTTTACACGCGTGCAACTTGTTCAGTAATATTGCGTTTAATTAGACTTTACTCAGATAACTTTGTTTCAGTTTTGCATATGTTGACACAAGCAACTTGTCACTCTACTGTATTATGTGTCATGGCTCCTATTCATCAACATAACGTATCTACTACAAAAGATATCTACTTAATTTCGCTTTGTATAAATTAACAGTTTAGGTAGTTGGATAGATTGTTCTTTTTTGCTGTCGTAAATTGTAACAGCCATTTTAAATGTTAAGGAATCGTTGCCACCTTATAATTCCAGATTGAATTGACTTACCAATTGAGAAATAAAAATACACAAAAGTAAACAAATTGGCCAAGTAGGTACGTGCGATTGGGATTGGAAGGATTCCGTACTATCGTACATTATTTTATGTCTTTTTTTTTTTTTTTATACTACTAAGGTAGCAAGCAAGCATACGGCCCACCTATTGCCATTTGCAATACCAGAGATATTGCCAATGTGTTGCTGACCTGTTACAATGCCGAGAAGGCAAACTAGCTCTCAAGTGCAATTGCCGGAACACACTTTTGTCCACAAATTTGTCGCCGCACCTACCGTGCTTGGCGACAAATTTTCAACTTGAGGGTGGTAGCCAGCCAGGTGGGTACTACAACGTACCCTACCACCGTGCTATGGTTTCCTCACGATGTTTTCCTTCAACGAAAGCTCAAGCTCATTGTAGGATTCGAACCCACTACCTTCGTTTTTTTTTGTTATAGCAGCAAGAGATATACATTTTCTGTGAAAATTTCAACTGCCTACTTATTATGGTTCATGAGAAACAGCCCGCTGACAGACGAACGGACAGCGGCGGCAAAGTAATAGGGTTCAGTTGGCACTCATTGGATACGGAACCCTAAAAATGGTAAGTGATGTAAATATTCAAAATGTTACTTTCTATAAATATTTACAGGTATAGAAAGGTAGGTACTACAAATATTTTTCTTAAAATTCTGTACATTATTAGACTCATAGCGCTAATTCTCTAAATTTACGTCATAACAAGTGAATGCTGGAAGAAACTGGCTGTTAATTTGTATATTATATCCCCAAGTCTAGAGTGTTAGAATATGCTGTGTAAAGAAAGACGGTACTAAAGTTTTCAGTTAAAGTTTCAGCAGAAAATTTCAACCCGTTGCGGCTCATCGGGAAACCACTCAATAAACGTCGCTGTATCTACCCCAGCCAAATTGATTACAACACTTAACTTGAACAGCGTTTCAGAGTTAACCCTTAACTTTGGCCCTGAGCAAACACGAGTTCCAGTAGTAAAACGACTATCAACATAGCCTTGCTCCATAACTGTAATTTTATGTGGCAAACTCGCTTTTTCAATACGTCTAATACAATGTAACAGTTTTTATGGGGTAATAAAGACCCCCAATGTGTGACACTTCGTATGTGTGTCTTGTCATAGGGTTAAGTTTTTACATAGTATCGCTGAAGGACGTTTTGGAACTTTCAGTGGTATTTGCGAACGTTTTTATCGCAGCTAAGAAATAAAAAGTGGAAACAATTATCGTAAAAAGTGTTTGTTGTTTGAAAAAATAATAAGAGATTATTATTGTTTAACAAATTTTATTCTAGGCTGTTGGTTTTTGCTGAATATATTTATAAATATTTACTAGGAAAAAAACATCTATGAAGTTAATCACAAGTTGGCTAGCGGCTTACCGATGGAGCCTTTAACGATATCTGTAGTTTAAAGTCATTTTAATATATAAAACAATGATTTACAATGATTTTTATATAAATCGGGAATATTGATAACTACTTAGAAAATCATCAAGTCATTGTCAAATAAAATTTAATTAGCTTAAGTTTCTTAAAGGTGCATTCACACTAAATAAATATTCTGGGACATTCTTCACACACGGTTATCTGATCCCTAACTAAGCAGAGCTTGTACTATGGAAACCGGATAATATACTACTTTTTTTTGTAAATACATACATAAATACACCCAGACCCAGGACAAACAGATATGTTCATATTGTTCATGCACACAAATGTTTGTCATGGATGGGAATCGAACCCAAGGCGTGATATGTGATGTCTTAAGTAACTGCGGCAACTGGCTTGACTATAGCTACCTACTTTTTCTAAAGCAACACAATAACAAAAAGTTTTTACAAAAAGGACCTTCGGTGTATATCTTTAGGGTGTAGTGTAAGTTATATGAAAAGATTTTCAATGTGTGATACAACCTTGACCGAATAAACCCACAACGGAAAGCCAAAAAACAACGTCAAATAGAACGCCCCAGTTGCTTCTGCCAAAACATGTCACCGATGAAAGATTGAGGAAATAGATACAAGATGAAATGAATTGAAACATTCTATTTGCTTTCCCCTAATGTGAGAACTAGGAGATAAAGGGGTGAATTACAGCTCTAGGTGATGTATTCATTTCAAGAATTCATGTTTTCGAGGAGGCTATTTACTTTTAGTTTATGGTACTTTTATAGCTTGTACCAAAAATGTTTGATACTTGTTATCAGAGTAACATTATTTTACACTGTCATATTATATTCAAAGCGGCCTGAAATTGTAAAAACTCTATAAAACTTGACCGTGACGACTCTGACTGACAGACAATGGACGTGCTACATCTAAAACTAATAGATTTCAAACCATTGAAATTTTGAGTAATGCTCCTTGAGTAGGTAAGTACATAACGGATGTGTTTTTTTAAATTTTTACAACAAATAAGTTCAGTGTAAGAATACAAATTCTACTATCCTGCTAATATAATAAATGTTACTTATTCACGCTTCACTCGTGTTCCCGGGATAAAAAGTAACCTATAGCCTTCATGTTTAATGAGGCTTCCTATTAGTGAAAGAATTTTTCGAATCAGACCAGTAACACCAGAGATTAGCGCGTTGAAACAAACAAGCTTTATTATTAGTATACCTAGATTAAGAATACACGCTTGTGAAACAATAATTAAAAGACACTGTTGCAAAAAGAGCTCTAAATAGTAACTAGTAAAATTTAAGTCTAATAAAAAGCTAGACTAGTGTTACTCAATTTACTACATTTTAAAGTCGTTTTATTTCTGCTGCAGTAGAGTTTATGTTATCACATTTTTAGCTACTAAAGGGGTAACATTTTATATGTCTGTTTTCGTGTTGTAGGGGTTCATGAGTCATTGCCCATAGTATTTCTTTTGCTATTAATTGGGTACATTATTCTAACATAGCTCCGAGGGATTCCCGGGATAAAATAAATGATATAGGTATGTTATTCCAGGTTGTTTACGACATTGAGTAGTTAAAAGGATAATTTTCATATTTATAATAACTAGTTACTTTGATCCTATGGAGTGTCGGTAGGTCGTTGGTGTGGGATGCCACATGTGTTGATACACTTGCGCCATCTCGACATCTTGCCAGCGACATGTAGAGTTGCAGGAGCGGCTCGGCCATACAAAAAGGGAACGCTGCCAGCCTTCTGGGAACCTTGCCGTTGATTGGCAGCAGCGGCCGCCTCGAGGAATTTTTTTATATATAGTTTGTATATTTGTTGTAAATAATTGTAAACTAGTTAGGATGATAGATATTTCTAAAAACTTTGAATTAGTTTTTTTTATATTTCTCTAAAAAAAAATCTAAAATGTTTTTAGTTAAAATAAAAACCACTTTTATAAAAAATTCTAACAATACTTAAATTACCTTCTCTCCGTGTGGACTAGTCCTGTATACATTAGCAAGCCTACCAAATTATATAACTAATTCCTTTTATACAAAAACGTCAACAATAAATTCACCACCACCACCGCCACCAAAACATAGTTAATGGTGTTAACATTTAGTTTGAAGTGGGAGAAGCTAAATAATCGACCTCCATTACTTCGCACTAATCGCTATTGAGCCTTATCACGCAAGAGTGAGGATTTTTAGGGTTCGTACTCAAAGGGTGCCAACGAAACCCTGTTACTAAGCCATCCGTCCATTCGTCTGTCAGCTAGTTGTATCCCATTTTTTACGTAGCGCAGTTTTAACCAAAGATGACATTGATGTTTTATTGAAAAATAATCCCTTATAGTGACTTCATTGTATATTTTATTTGCCAGGTTTTTTTTATACAAGAATTTCCTATCATTTTCGTATTTTTTCGAATATCATAAGACAAGCTGTTCACCCCGTGGTTTTATCTGCAAGCCTCTATTTTATCTAGCTATTATTATTTCCAAATAAAATAGAGTTAAAAGAATTAAATTGAAAATAAAGCTAAAACCGAGTAACAAAATTCACCATTTATCTTTCGAAATACTAAGTAAAAAAATATATATTTTAGTCTTCTACAAAATATATAAATAATCGAAAAATAACAATGTTACCTAAAAGGCTAACAAAAGAGATTGAATAAAAACGAAATTGAAATTAAAATTGATGATATTTTTTTTATTATTTTGTTGATCGTTACCTAACTCAAAAATAATGTGAAGCCTGAAATAACGAGTGATTCATTACCAAAATATTAACCAATTTCAAAAAAATCTTTGTTTATGCCTCAATTGCGCATCAACTGACTGAACGGATTTGGATGAAATCTGGCACATAGATTGATATAGACTCACATGGTATACACTCATGTCACAGGTGAAACCGCGGAGCAGATACTAGTACATAAAAAAGTAAAAATAAAATTTTCGATGTTAATGCAATCAACTACAACAATAATCATTATAAGCACGCCATTATAATAGGTTTATGGTTCTTTTACTACTGCAGGAAAAGGTATCCTTGTAGAAAATTTACTCCCCTTAATGAATCAAAGCAATTTTAAAATAACAATGTCTTTAAATACCTATAATTCATATGGATGTTATTTTCTAGTAATGTATTAGTATTTTATTGTTCCTAATCTCCACAAGTAGTTTGATACATTTTGAAAAACACAAAAATGTAAATATATGAAGAATATTAGGGCAAATGAAAAACGAATTATTTTTATCATAAATGCTCACAGATAACCGTGTGTGAAGAATATTTATTATTTTGCGTTCGTGTGCACTAGAGAATTTTTAAATATAAAATCTCACTCTTTACTTTTCAAGCGAAATATACTTGTGTAAAACAAAATGTACTTTACATTTCTATTTCGTTTATTTACACTACACGAGAACAAAAACTGCACTTCACTAAAACCGGACACAAAATTAAGAAATGCTCCAAAATGGAAGCTAAAACTAATTTAACATTGCTGAAAAGAACAAACTAATTACACCACGCTGAAAGGGGAAGTGGGCCAACTAATTTTCGTACACAGCAAATGTTCGGACTGAAAATTGTAATGCGTCCAACTTAGAACATAGAACGTTGCATGTTTAGTTTTAAAAGTATTGCGTGCTTTCTTATTTCGTGTTTTTTGTTGTGAGTCATCGAAAATCCAAGAACTTTAAAAAATAATGGCGAGCTTTCCGCTCTACGGTTCTGAAGGCCTACTCTTTTGATGAAACTTGGCACATATGTAGATAACATATAGGCTACTTTTTATCCCGGGAAAAAATAAGATCATCGAAACTAGTCGTTAAAAAAAGGAAAACAGTATTTCAAATAAAACTAAATTGGTACCTGTGAAATTAGGTGTCAAAAATATAGCACGCATACCATTCTTACTGATTCAACTGACATGATAGAGGGTGTGGTTCTAATTACACAAATGGATTATACAGGGCTGGGCATTCATGTTTGTAAATGTTTATTAATTTTTACAATGAGTGGGAGTAGTTGTAGAGCGTTAGGTTTATTGGCTATATATAGCCCATAAATAGGTGTATTCATGTGTACCCTCGTGGCCTTTGCTGATTCACGGAGCTTCGTAGAATGATAGTTTTCAAATATTAAGTTAGTATTTATGAAATTTATTGCTGTGAGCCCTAACGTGCCTCTGGTACTTTAGGCTATCTAATTTAACAATGGTTTTTTTACAGTGAGTAATACGTCAGGTACCTCAAAGACAGACTAATCCTCCTTAGGTACTAGACATACTTAATAGACTTTGTAGGTTGGGACTAGATTAAGTACACGCAAAACACTGGTTGACGTTTGCTTGTAAGATTAGTCAAAGATAGACTACTCAATAAAAAATATACTTAACACTATTTATTTATTTATAAAATGCACAATGTACACACAATGTTACACATACAGTGAACTAATATGAGTACAAGGACCCTGTTAGGGTATGGCAAAAAGGAGTAGAGAGAGCTTATTATATATTTGGTATTTACATTGACAATTGTATTTATAAATGTATAATCTTTATAAGGCTTTTACCGAAAATATAATCATAACATACAACCTGCAACTACAACTAATGCCATCTATTGATAAAAAGCATAAACTTTTAGTTAGGAAAAGTGCCGCAAGGTGACGTTACAAAGCAGTAACAATAAGAATTTAATTTAATTACAGCAAGTTACTAAAAAATAATATTATGTTTTGAAATATATAAAAAATTGTATTTTGATCTATTCCAATATCCATGATGAAGAATAATGTGAAATTAATAAGAATATTTTATTCGCTATTTACTCTGTATCGTTTCGGCCAATAGCATTGCGTCAGTTTGCGCCAAGCGTTTGGCGAGTGATGTGTTGTGTGGGGTTGTTACGTTCGGCCTAAAAAATAAACACTACGTATAAAATTTATACGGCTTCAGTTTGGCCTACAACGAAAATATTATAAGAAAGTGTTTCTAAGAAGGTAGGTAAGTCAGCATAAATACTGTAGGTACTTCAATATTTTTTTATTGAAAATTATTGGTTTATTATTTAGGTGCTTACCCAATGTTAGTTTTGATTACAAATTATATATTTTTATATTATATATTAATCACCGACGGAAAAACTGATACGAGATCAAGTATTAAAATGTTATATATGTTACTTTATTCACATAATACTTGTGTTCAAAAAATAACAAATACATGTTAAATAAAAAAATGTTATGCTATTATTACCTTTACTTTATCAAAATAACCTATTATCAATTCTTCTTTCTTAATATGATAACTGTATATAGGTATATATTTGCAATTAATTCAAATCTAATTTTTTACTATCTATTTTTAAAATTTCGACAACACTATTGCCATCTAGCGGGTAATAGAAATATTACTAGTACTGAATTATGACGCGGTGGTTTATGTTTATATGAAGTGCTGCCATCTCGCGTCAAGTAGATACACCACTGTGTAACTGAAAATTAGCATGCTTAGCATAATTTACGATAATGCATTTTAACATTTTCAAATGAAATACTCAACTTGAAACTAACTTATCTAAACTTACTTCGTTTCAGACTTAATTACCGTAACATTCATCATTATTCATAATACCTACTTCAATAATAAATGAACTTCCCGCCCGTTCCTTATTTGTTCAACCGTCAAGAAAGCGTTCACGGGGAAAAATTAAAATAAAAACCTTCACTGAGATTCCCTTTGTCTCCTTCAAAGTGATTGTGAGATTACTCGGCAAAGGAAAATGAGTTTTCTGCCCGATGGAAAATAAACAATCCCTGTGCCTATATTTTCCTATGAAATTGTAGTAAGGCTACGGTGCAAATGAAAGAGAGAAGCGTTTAGATTATACCGGGTGTAAGGGGTGTAAAACTAATACCATGAATTCATCTCATGATTCTGGAGCCCCCATGCAGACTCTGAATTTTTCGTCGATCTTTTCATGAAATAATTATACGATTTTCAGAATTTTAGATTATACTATAAAATCTATTTCTATAATGTTATTACAGGTATTTAGGTGAACTTTTCCCAAAGTTTTCGTTATGGTGCCCCTTTCACCCGGTATAAATGGCATATCATATCAGTCACTTCTAGTCATCTATGTATGTTAGTGATCGCTCCTATAAGTATTCAAGAACCATTTCGTTAGTTGTAATTTAAACAACACGAAGTAGGTATATATAAACAAATCGAAACCCATACCGGGAATTGCAAATATAGCCCCTAAATTGATTTCATGTTTTCCAGCAAGAATTTCAGCTTAAAATATGCTGGTCTATAGCAAACTTTACAACTTCACATAGAATACCTACTTTGTCATTGTTTACAACGTCTTATTAGTTTTTATCTTTTTTATTGTTTCAGGGGAATAATAACACAACGAAATGGTAAGAACGTCCATAATAATTTCCAATTTTGTTTACAAGATATTTTTTTCAATAGCTGCTGGGTAGTGTAATTTTTTTATGTCAAATGAATTTAAAAAATATACATTTCAGTACGGCTTCGTAAATTATGCGCTTGAGCTACTGGTGATGAAAACATTCGATGAAGAAACATGGGAGACAATCAAGTAAGTCTATAATAAACTAATAACAAAAAAAATATTTAAAAAAAAGAAGTCTTTCTCTGTGAAGAAGAAGTCTTGTCTGATGGTTTTCCAATATTTTTAAAAACAAAAAATAAAATATTTTTCTACTCGCGTCCCTCTTTAGCTTTATGGGAGCCTGCGCTAAGCTGTAATTTGTGTTGCTTTGGGTCAATAGCTTATATTATGGTGAAAAATTGAATGAAGACTAGCTTTAGAGCTAGTCGTCTTTAGAGCTAGTAGTAGTAAAAAGGAGTTTGGCTTGGAATTAGATAAAATCTGAAGATTCAGTTGATTATTTGATAAGATTGTTTCATAATTGTTTTTAAAGGATTGTATTGTTTTTCAGGAAAAAAGCTGATGTGGCTATGGAGGGTAGTTTTCTCGTGCGACAGATTTATGAGGATGAGATAACTTACAACCTCATCACTGCTGCTGTTGAAGTATTACGTAAGTCATAATTTATCACTTAGAAATACCTAATACTAACGAATAGGTACTGTTACACACGGCCACAGATCAAGCTACACATTTTTGTTGCAAAATAGCTCCTATTACAACCGTATAAGGTGCCGCAGTGTGTAGCTTGATCTGTGGCCGTGTGTACATATCAAAATTTCTAAAAAAAATATAAGTAGGTACCTAGGTCTTTTTTATAGTAATTTTGAGTGTTCAATAAAATAATGTCATATCGCTATTACGAGTATAAAATATCTTGATAATATTTATCGATTACCTAATAATAATATGACCAAACGGATTATTGTCTCTTGTTTAGGTAATTATATTATGTATTTGCCTGCTTAATTAAACAGTACATAAACAGTAGTAGGTAAATTGTGAAAAAATAATGACTGTAATGTTACTGAGTCAATTTCGCGGATCTAAAACTTCAAATAATATTCTTCTACGCTGGGCCCGTGGGGGCCAGGAGCCCATCGCATCTATCGCGAAATTTCAAAGCGCCTGATCGACACATCACGTGACCAGAGGGCTGGCGAATACCTTGGACAAAGGATAAGCATTGCCATACAGCGTGGCAATGCCGCCAGCGTTCTGGGCACACTTCCAGCTGGCAGTGATTTAGATCAGCTGTATCTACTGTAAATAGCTTTTCTTTCTTATTTTAGTCTAGTTTTTATTTTATTTCTTATTAGTATTTAGTTTCGATGTAAATAATTATATAGGTAATGATAGTTACTAACAGATAATAAATTTCTTCCAAACGAGAACTTACATAATGAATCTACTCGTACCTATTATCAAGCACTATAAGTTTTTTTTACAAAAATAGTTCAAATAAGCAAAAAATAAAATTTTCCATAAAGTGACGATGAGAATAGTGGTTATGAGAATTAGCCAAATACTAATTATAATATTTTTTTTTCAGAAATACCTGCCGATGCCATTCTTGAGTTGTTCGGCAAAACCTTCTTTGAATTTTGTCAGGATTCTGGATACGATAAGATATTGCAAGTGCTTGGAGCTACGCCACGTGATTTCTTGCAGGTCAGTACCTATATTAATTATTTGTCAATAGTAACCCTATCATTAGGTAGGTACATATAAGTACATGCAATTTTGAGTTTGTTGGTGCCTCTTTTACCTCATAATGGAACAACTTCTCCAAAGAAATTTCAATGGGGGTCTACACTTTAAAAATTTAAAAAATGCCAAGTGCGAGTCGTCGCAGACGAAAGGTTTCAGCATCGTAAATTATTTTATTTCTTTATTTGTTTTTACGGCGACAATACATAATATTCTGTAAAAAATGCAACTGCCAACTTATTACGGTTCATGAGATACAGCCCGCTGACAGGTGTTCGTTTGTCCCTATGTTTACAGAACCCTAATAAGAAATACCTAAGAATTATAAAATAAATGACATAATTAACCCAGCATATGTGATAAGGTAAGGATAGGCTGATGAAAGTCTTACCTCCGACTCCAGCGCGGTGCGGCGGTGTACACGAACACGCACAGATCTAATACACTCGCGGAGTAATTATTATAGTCTTTATTTAATTTGGACAACCTACTCCGGGGTAGATTGATAAAGTTCATAATGTAACACCGTTTTCTAGTAGGTAGTAACTTTATATGGAAATCAGACTACCGACGCGTTTTGATTGATGGCGGCGCGCGCGGCGGCAGCGCGAACGAGCTCCGGAGACTGTCATCTTGATTAGTTTTTTCTTACGTTACGCGTTAGGCGACGATTGTGTGATTACTGTGATTAGTGTTCATAGATGGCGCTTTTTAATGAACCAAGGCGGAGTTGGTTGGTGGTCAACATTGGTGATATGGCAGAGAAAGATAAAGGCTACTTACTTAAAATGCGGGTGAAACCGGGGGCGAAGCTAGTAAATAAATAAATTACAAAACATACACTGCACACTGTTGATTTTTCAGAACCTGGATGGACTCCACGACCACCTCGGTACTCTTTACCCAGGAATGAGATCACCATCGTTCCGCTGCACTGAGAGACCTGAAGATGGGGCTCTGGTACTCCACTACTACTCCGATAGACCTGGCTTGGAGCATATTGTCATCGGTATTGTTAAGGTAAGAGAATCAATCGTCTAGAAACAGTCTTAAACAACCCTCCGCTAGTAACTGGTAAGGGGTTCAGAGTTAGATAAGGTAATTTCATTTAGTAGGTAGAAGGAATAAGAAGTATATATACACCTTGCGACAAAAACATACCTGCAGATCAGTAAGGGTAATTTTTTATGGGTCTCATAATTAAACGAGTCATATAGCCCATTAATAAAGAAAAAACTTTAAGTAGAAATAGACCGAATGTCTTTTATTGAGGAGGAGTGCTAGGTGTGCTGTTTTTGGAAAATCCCAACTCCCCTGAATTCTATTTTTTTCATATACTTAGTTAAGGTTCCCATTTTTAACCCCCGACAAAAAAGAGGGATTTTATAAGTTTGTAGTGATTTATGTAAGATTTTGATTATGTTTTTTTCGTTTGTAAAGTGTCTTATTCGAGATTGTTCTTACAGACAGTAGCAAGTAAGCTGCACAATACTGAAGTCAAGGTGGAAGTTCTCAAGACCAAGGAGGAATGTGACCACGTCCAGTTCCTTATCACAGAGACATCCACAACTGGTCGGGTATGCGTTCCTGAGATCGCTGAAATTGAAACCTTGTCTCTTGGTACGTTGGTATTTTATGTAACAGCTAATTAGTGATTATTAGATTTATTTCCTTCATCATCATAATACCTACTTTAAAAGCGCTAAACTACTGACGCAGTATATAGGAGTCGCACTCTTACATATATTAATATATGCGTGGTATGAGTGAGTATTATTAGGTATGTACTTATTTCTTAGCAGCCAGTGCATTTATATACTAAGGCTCCATAAATATATCCACATGGTCCTGAGCCTAACCTTATGTTTTTACCCGGACTAAAAAGTAGCCTATATGTTAATCCAGAGTGTCAGCTACCTCCATACCAAATTTCATAAAAATTGGTCCAGCCGTTTGAGCGTGAAGAAGTATCAAGCATACAAACTTTCGCATATGACATATAAGTAAATATTAGTATGGATAACTTAATTGATACTGATAAATAAGCAAATTTAAAATTAACTCGTACCATCAATTCGTAAAAAAATAACTTACTTTATGGTTTTTATTCTCTTTAAAAAGTCTCCAGTGATTGGTACAATAATACCTACTTTAACAATTTTTCAGAACCAAAAGTGAGTCCAGCAACATTTTGCCGCGTGTTTCCGTTTCACCTAATGTTTGACAGAGAGCTGAATATCGTACAGGCTGGCCGTACTGTGTCACGACTCCTACCGAGGGTCACCAGACCTGGCTGCAAGATTACTGATGTTTTGGATACGGTAAGTAATTTATATTTGACAGGCCAGTTGGCCGGCCGTGGGTTCGATTCACATCCAGGGCAAATATTTGTGTGCATGAACATGTCTGTTTGTATATACCTCATATTTTACAGAAATACGAGTATCTTATGATAACTAATTGACTCAGGCTTGACCTTGCGGAAATCCATTATAAGATTAGACAGAAGACAAACATTTAGTATCTAATTCCGCTGGATCTCCTTCTCTATCAAGTGGAGCAATGGAACTTAACAGGAAATCGACACGTGTCAAGGAGATCCAGCGGAATTAGTTCTTCTGTCTAATCTTAGAGTATGTTATGTGTTTGTGTAACATATTTTATGTTTTCAGGTGCGTCCACATTTGGAAATGACATTCTCGAATGTTCTTGCCCACATCAACACTGTGTACGTTCTGAAGACAAAACCTGAAGAGATGATTGTAACTGATACACATGAGGACATTGCTTCTCTTCGTCTTAAGGTAAAATAAAGGCTTTGTGTATAACTGCAGACTGTTCACATATTGGACCAATTACGTGTCTAAATAGAAAGGTATTCGTCATTATCATCTGTTCATAGTATGGGAAATCTTCTTCAAATCATTCAATTATTAAATCCGTAGCTTCGTTTTTCAGTAGGTATATTGATAAGTAGCCTTCATATCTTTTCAAATGTAGATTTTACGAGAATTTTATTTATCTCTCCATTTCCAAGATAAAAAGTACTGGTAATATTTAATGTTTTAAATTTCAGGGCCAAATGCTGTATATTCCCGATACAGATGTTGTAGTATTCCAATGCTACCCAAGTGTGACTAACCTTGATGATTTGACACGGTAAGCAAATTAATGAATGAAACTTATTTTATGTTTCGCTTGATAAATATGGCGCTTTATCATACTATCCTCTATAGAACCGTCACCAAGTACCTTCCGGTGTATTACAACAGCTGATTTGAGAGCCAATTCCCTTCTGGGCTTTGTGGAGTTACCATTTTTGGCATTACGGTGAGAATGCGGTTAAATACAGGCCTTTACAGAGTGGAAACCACCATTTCCTATTTTTGGTAGATAAGAAATTTAAAGATGTAAAAACTGACGCTTAATCTTAAATATCAGTCTACTTTCAAGATTAACCCTGATTTTTTAATCCACAGACGTGGTCTCTGTATTTCCGATATACCTCTCCACGACGCTACTCGGGACCTGGTTCTCATGTCCGAACAGTTCGAAGCTGATTATAAACTGACGCAAAATTTGGAGGTGCTTACTGATAAGTTGCAGCAGACCTTCAGGGAACTTGATTCAGAGAAACAGAAGACTGATCGGTGAGTTTAAAATGATGGAGTATTAACAAGTTTCAGAGGAAATAATGTAATCTCAATTTCCTTTAATTTTATTTTTAACACAACTATCAAAATCAGTTCGTATTTTAATACGCCAATCAGCACGACGGTTTATAGTACCACCTAGCTGACTGCACTTGATAGCTAGTTCTTTCTTAGGTTTTGTGTTCTGACCACGGTAGATTGTGGTCAAACAAAGGCCTATACATAGTAAAAATAAAAATGCGTGTTGAAACTTCATTTATTCGAATTCAAATCGGTTCTTATCGTAGTGTTCCTTTCTAGGCTCCTCTACTCTGTCCTGCCAATCAGCGTTGCCACAGAGCTCCGCCATCGTCGCCCTGTTCCAGCTCGTCGCTACGACACCGTCACGCTTCTCTTCAGCGGCATCGTGGGCTTTGCTAACTACTGCGCCAGGCACACCGACCATAAAGGAGCCATGAAGATTGTCAGGATGCTCAACGATCTATACACAGCTTTTGATGTGTTGACTGACCCAAAAAGGAATCCTAATGTATACAAGGTAGGGATTCATAGGATTGGTTAAAGTTACAGATGGAGTAGGTATACCAAAACATTTTCCTATTTTTTTCTTCATGCAACTACCATAGATTTAATTTTAGAATGTTTTACTACCGTAAACAGACAAAGAAATATTGATGCTATTATTAGATATATATGCTATTTTATCTGTCGATTTCTATATTTTTTAAAAGGTGGAGACAGTTGGCGATAAATATATGGCCGTGTCAGGACTACCAGAGTATGAAGTTTCTCACGCAAAACATATCTGTCTTTTGGCTCTGGAAATGATGGATTTATCGCAGACTGTTACTGTGGATGGAGAACCAGTTGTAAGTTTTAACTCTATTAATTTATCTCCATCATAATTTACTTCATCATGTGGTGTTATTTATTTTTCTACTATTGGTTGGTTATAAAATATGTTTCATGGTATGTTTTACCAGACAGGTGTCTAATTGAATACTGCTCCTCATTTTCTAGGGTATCACCATAGGTATCCATACGGGTGAAGTGGTGACTGGTGTGATCGGTCATCGCATGCCTCGCTACTGCCTCTTCGGCAATACGGTTAACTTGACCAGTCGTTGTGAGACCACTGGAGTTCCAGGCACCATCAATGTCAGTGAGGATACTTACGGGTAAATGATTTTGCTATTAATAATAGATACTGAATTAATATGAGAGAATAGTAATGGTGAAATTTTGGTTAGTGATAGATTTATCAAGCCTAAAATAATCATAATCGGTTTACCCGTGTTCTCGTGAGATCTCATATATCCTCATTTTAAATTAAAAACCTATATTTGTGCTATGTTTCATTCAACCTGTTTATCCGGTTAATGTGTGATTGAGCCACAAACATCCAAACTTCACTTATTTCACCAACTCTACAAGAGTTTAAAATACATACAAAATTACAAGACCTCTTTATTTATAAAAATTAAGTAATACGTCAATAAATCGTTTATTATTATTCTTATTATGGGAATCTTAAAAAAATAGGTAATCATTAAAAACACCATTATTATCCTATCAGCAGCAAAAGTCATGTTCAATCTTCCATCAAATCTAAATATCTTTTCAATGTCATTGGTACAGGCAATTTCTGTATTCCAAAAGGCAGCTCAAAATTTTGCCACAACAATTTTCTTATATTACATCTGCAGAGATGTTTCAACTCAACTGGCTGCAATCCACACCTTGAACTTGGCATTAAATGGTCATTTAATATATCCCCATACTTCTCCAAGACTATTTTCCTCTGGTAATTATAATCCTCTGGTAGTTCTAAATGTTTAAATTCATTCTTATCAACGGTAAAGCTTACTTCGGGAATTACCCTTAGTACCAATTTCAAGCAGGTTACTAATTCATAAGGGTACACTCTGTTATATTCATTTAGTCTGTCTAATATAGATTCTACAGGATTTGTTGACACTTTCTTGTCTATGATTGTTGCACCGAATCTGAGTAGTATCATCAACATTTCAGCTGCGCCCATTTGTATGACAACTCTTACTGGTGATGCTTGACCACAACTTTCTAAAGGAACGTCTATAAAGCGATACGCTTTGCCTCCTTCAGTATACTCTAGATTAGCGTTAGTAGCATGATCCAAGAAGAATACCAAAGCATGCACATTCTCTTCTTTGTCAACAAAATCAGATTTCCAACCAGCTAGGAAATATGGTGCTGATGTGCCAAATATTGCTCCTGCAAATAATTGAGTACCAACATATAAATTCAGCTCAAAAATTATATTTATAAATACCTACCATAAATGTGAGAAATTGTTTCTTCTTTCACCTTGTAATAGAAATTCTACTTGATTTCTTGTGGAGGAAAATCTGTGATGGGCACACGAGTTTTGTTCGCGGATTGCAAACTAGTCCTAATTATTTTAATATTATTTCAATACAAAGATTATTAGACAAGGAAAATATTGATCCAATAAATATGCAAGTTCAGATAAAAGATTGTATTTACATTTGAATTTAGTCTTCTAAACGAGCTACTAAAATTAACAATTTTGGAAGAAAATCAGCTCACCCAGAAATATTCTCTCAAAAGTACCCTCGCAAGCGTAAAGTTCATCCAACAATGCTGCCACAACCCCATTGTCTTGGAGGCTCCAATCGAAGGCCAGCTTCATTGCTATGTACAAGAGGTTATGATACTTTCCCATAAGGCAAACGTCACCATTGTCAGCCTTACAATTGTTGTGGTACCGTATGGAAGACAACACGAAGTTTTTGCACATTGCATTGTCCGATTTGTTTTGGCCTGTAAGGGGAATGTGTTGAAATCATTGTATTTTCTCCAACAAGATATCGTGACATAATTTCAGTTAACACATCTACTTTTCTAAGGTAGAATGATTTAATTCATACAATTAATAGATTGATGCAAAAGTTCAATAAACAATAGACAGTATAAAGTAACTTTAAAATAAAAGTGGAAATGTTTGTTCGTGATACACGGGAATATTTCCTTCATAGTCCATAAATTAATAATCTATACTAATAATAAAGCTGAAGAGTATGTTTGTTTGTTTGAACGCGCAAATCTCCGGAGTCACTAGTTACTAGGCCGGAGGACCGATTTGAAAAATTATTTCACTAATAGGAAGCTACATTATCCCCGAAGGTTATAGGCTACTTTTTATCCCGGGAACGCGAGTGAAACCGCGGGGAACAGCTAGTAATTTATAAAAGAAGCTACGTCATCCACGTCTTCTGCAACCAAAAAAATATATTGAGGATCTAACTGAATTAAAATCAAACCTTTAGCACATCCAGCAATGACTGTATTGAAATAATCAACAATTTCCTTTCTTTTGTACCTCTTGTTCAAACCATCCCGATCTAGATTAGAGAACACTTCCTCAAAATAAAGATCCATGAATGAATCCATACTACCACTTGACTACCACTTGAATTTGATCACAAATCCACGAAATAACCAATTTTTGGGAAACTTCACGGTGACTTAATTTTTTTTTCAAAATAAGGTGTCAATATTAATTTTATTTAAAAAGTTTACAAGCAATTTTAAACAGTATTCCCTGTCACAGTCAGAATGAAAATAACTAGGAAATCAGTTAGGATACACCCCAGTTTTATAAAGAAATCTTGCAAGTGCCATAATCTACTTACCTGACATGTCATGTAGATGGGAAGCCACACAAGGCTTTCCATGATGATGTTACAAAAGTTGAGAATGAACTTGTAAAGTGCACTATTTTGAAAAAATACACTCGAGAACAATGAATCCGGGTCACCCGCTACCTTGCTTTTCTCAAAAAGTATAAAACTTACAACTATCAAAGTTATACCTACAGAAAGTGCGTTTCATGATGATTAAAATTAATGGCATCGATCTCACGTTGCCCGAAGCCTGCTTGAAGTAGTGCTACAGATTGAGCTGATTCCTGATGTGTCGTATCCATTATTAAAAATAGGAATATTCTATTGAGTTCTTTACGATATTTATTAATTCAATTTCTTATTAAAATTTCAGTTACCTGATGCGCGAAGATAACCATGATGAGCAATTTGATCTGACCTACCGTGGACATGTCTCCATGAAAGGCAAAGCAGAGCCTATGCAGACCTGGTTCCTAACCAGAAAGAAGATTTAAATACGTAATACCTAAGGTTTATATTTAAATGTAGTAGAAAATAGTACTGAATATTTGTGATCTGATATTGGATTTTTCTAGATTAAGAATTTTCACGGTAACTAATATTGTATCTTAGTATTATTATGTAGTAATTAGGTTGACCTTTTTGGTTAATTATTATCAGTGTTTTTCTTGAGCTTTAATTTAAAAAAAAAATATCATATTCTCGTAAGGACAAAAATATATTTATTGTTACTCACAAAATTTTAATATCTCTATTTTTATTAGCATAAGTCATATTTTCGGCCTTTAAAATTTAAGGCCTAATTATCCTAAGTGTACTTTCCTTGGTTTTTAGTAATATTTATTGTTACGTTTGTCTGATGATATTTTTAAATTTTATTAAATGATCTATCTAGTCGCTTTTATTCTACACAATATAAAGTGTATTTTAGTTAGAGCTTTAAATGTTTAGTTATGTACTTGATATATTATTACCAAAGATAATCGATTGTTTATGTGATAATTATTCATGTCAAAAATAAAGAAATATAATATAGTGCTTAGTTTATTTTATTTTAGGGTATTTTGTAGTATTTACTGTTTTAGTTAAACTCTGTCTTATATTCTCATCTACCTGGAAATTTCAGCACCTACACTTGAGAGCCAGTGCCCTTTAAGACTGTAACTCTTTTTAAGTAAAAAAAAAATAAATGTGTCGTATGGACACCCGGTTAGAACGGAGTAATTGTTTTTTTTTTTTTAATAATAGGCATATATTATATAATATATATGAAGAGCTGGCGAGCAAAACGGTATAATTACATAAAATTAAATTTTACAGGAGCAGTAAAAAACTGAATGACATATATGATATTAGTTTCTACTTCAAACCTCCAAAAGTTCCTGAGAAGAAGTATATTGACACACATACATACTGACGGCCTACAGAGTGATTCTATAAGGGTTCCATTTTTCCTTTTGAGGTAGGGAACCCGGACTTTAGGTAAAATAATATTTAAAAAAATCCTAATAAACGAACGGCGTCATTATAAAGGTACTACTATCAGAATGTTATTATGGTAAATTATATTTTTTGCCATAGAAAAACTACATAATCGGTTTCGACGAGGCATTATTAGCGAATGCCTAAAAATAAAATCATTCGAGTGGAATGTAGTCTGACGACCTCCACTGTCCGGTCACTCGATTTGAATCGAAAACTTGAAGACGAAACGAAACGAGTTTTGCTTTTTGAAATTTCCCAAATTTACTGATCCGTTGAAAGTGGAAATTCTTTTGATCGATTAACATACTACATGATGGTAGGTGGCTTTTAAATCCGAAACCATCTTCATAGCAAAGAAACCAATGGATAGCAATAGCTTTTGATAACATAAAGTTACTTCCTTTACACATTATTCAGCTTTTGATAGTACCAACGAATAAAATGTTGAACGAAATGGAGAAATAAATATTTAATCTGAACTTGATACATGAAAACAGCACTGGTATAAAACAAAGTATAAACTGGCTGATCATACGTCATCACGGATTGGTCTATAGTGCGACAAGGATGTTTTGGCACGTGCCAATCGGAACTGACGCAGCTATCTTGTGAAGAGTAATTTTGAGTTCGCTCTGTCCATTTAACATTGTTGTATGTTGTGTTGTTTTTGCTTGTTATTTAACACTCTCTGACTCTATTTCTTACTCTATTACTTTCGGCATACTTATTATTAGATTAAAAGTTAAAGAGCGGCCTCCTGCCGATGTCAATCAACTGCCAAAAGATATCGAACCGAGGTGAGCTTTTGTACCGACTCATTTCTAAGTTATATTAAGCCTAGAAGGCAACTGCCTGTGCTGTCAACAAAATAAAAACATTAAATAGAAATTATTACCAAAATCAGATACGACTACTAAAAGTGTAAAGTCAACCGTGTCGCTGCGACTGGTTTGGCAAGGCCGCCGGCCGTCCCGTGCGTGAATCCGACGGGGCAAGTGTTAAAACCTGCTGTCTTATCTTATATCTTTTGAACAATTACCACTTTCCGTATTAGTTAGAATGTCTTTTTTTATATCCGCTTAACACAATATTCTTCAAAGATCGTACGTCCATTATATGAGTTATAAGGTATCTGAAATGTCCTATGAAATTTATCTTAATATGACTGACTGATTGCTCTATCAACAGCTCAAACCCCTGGACCAGCGACCCTGGACAAATCGGGTTGAAAGGCATTTAGACAGCTATAATGACATTGGCATACCCGCTAAGGAAAATAGGGGATCGCGGAACAGAAAGCTGGTTTACATTAGGTAGTTCATGATGTTGGCAACACGACAAAAATATATTTATAAGTTCTTTGGTTGGCAGCACTACTACTTTATTCATTATTTAGTGCACGGCACGCAATTATCGAAACATAAATCATGGTTTACATACATTTTTTGATTTAAGCAAGCAAATGTAGATCTTATTTAGCTTACTATAACTATAACTGAATAGTCAATAAAGGTAAATAAACACTGAATTACATTTTTAAACCCAGACAGTCAGTAACCTTAGTTAAGTCAGTCAACTGTGACTAGGGAAAAAACTGAGATTTATGGAGACTATACCATTTCTAGGAATCCACTATTATTTAAAAGTATAAACAGACCATCGACTTCGCATTTCAATTTTATTTTTGTAAATATACAGAAAACTTGTTGTTCAATCCATTAGGCGCTGGACACAGAAAAGACTAAAGACCAGAACGGGGCTTGGACATAATGTCTTTTCCGCGTCCCTTTCCATACAAAATGTATAGAAGCGTCGAGACCCAAAACATATAGAAAAGACAGGGCGCGAACTCGATGCTCCTATAGATTTTGTATAAAAGAGACATATGATAATATGTCCGCGCCCCGCCGGGTGATTACAAACTAGCAACCAAAAACATACCTAACTAAAATCCCTTTTTTTCAAACTAGGAAACTCAACAATCATACAGACTTGCGGATTATATTTACATTTTCTACTCTCCGATTATTTATGATTTATTTCAACCACAGCATAATATTATCTGTGCTAAATTAGCAAGGAGCCGTCAATTTGTCTAACTGTACATTATGTTTACAGGCCAACGGTTGCGTATCGACACTGTCAGATAACTGGCCATAAAGACTAGTGAGCTATGTCCCTTCGCTTAAAAATACCTATCGTTCCAAATGCGTTGGATTTTAAATCAGCAGGTCATGGGAAAAAATACTTGATTGAAATTAGGGTAATCCACTTAATTCCTGTTCTAGTATAGATGCTAAATTATGTTTCTTGTTTTGTTATTCCTTAACGCAGCAATAGAACAATGCCTCGATATGATTTTTGGCTTCCTTACTATCCCTACTACTTCTACTATTTTTAATATTAGTGACATTGATGAGTAAAAAAAACTGTTAAAGTGCGACTCGATCTAACTCGACTGATGATTGCGTACAATATTTTTTACTGCGTTAATTCAGATGCTTGATTTTTTACACATCCAAGAGATGGTAGATAAAAAGTCTTGACACAGCCAGACAGACAACAAAGTAATCTTATAAGGGTCATTTAAAGTACGGAACTTTTAAAACGATCATACATAAGCTAGACATAACTATAAATAATTAGGTAGCCACTATTTTATTTAATAAGCCTAATATATAAAAACACCACTTCAAATAACATTCAAATAAATCTACATCAAATAAAACGAATAAAGCCTTTTGAATGGAAAAAATCTCCCTTTTAAGGTGTAAAATAAACACATTCTTATTACGATACAGTCGAAGATATTCAACAAATTACGAAGCCTACTTAACTGCAAAAGGTATGTATTTTTCCATACTCACCTTACAAGCTCTTTGTACAGGTTTTTTTATTCTTTATAAATATTTGCAAAGAACGGCCAGGGTTGGCGACTTAGCCTGTACCATGACGATAATATTGTAAAGTTTAGATACAGAAATCGTTACCTATTACCCGCTTTGTACGAACTAAAATATGAAATGTTGATAGTTAGGCGTCAATGTATTTTAACCACTGAATAATTGAGGTTATACGTTGAATTGAAGTATGTATTGGTGAATAATATTTGAAGAGATGACATCATTGGGTTTTGGGAACATCCTTTTTGAATAGTAGTTATACAAAGGTGTATTTTCAGATTTTGCTGGCTTGTTACATTCTTAGATATAATATATCCTGGGACATTCTTCACACACGGTTAACTGATCCCAAACTAAACAGAGCTTGTACTATGGAAACCAGATAACTGAATACTACATATACTACTTTTTTTTGTAAGTACATACATATATACATAATTACACCCAGACTCAGGACAAGCAGACATGTTCATGCACACAAATGTTTATCCTGGATGGGAATCGAACCCACGACCAGCGGCGCTACAGGTGGTGTGTTAACCAGACAGATTTTAGTCTTGCTTTAATTTGATGCTTCCAGTGACCCAGGGGGCTAGCATATACCTCGGTCAAAAAATAGCATCGGCATTCATTGACACAATACCGTGTTTTGAAAATACTATCAGCTGACTGCAATTAGGATCAGCCCCAATAGCATGGCAAGCGTTGACTAGAGAAAACTCGTATCTTCGACCAATCAAATTACATAAATATGACGTGATGAAATGATTCCGCAATGAGGAATACCAACAAAAAAATCTAATTAGTCCGTCAGTTAGATTATCAAAAAATATTGGATACGTATTTTTTATTTTGATCCGAAAACAAAAAATAACGAAGATACAGTGCGTTAAAATTTTCCGGTCTGCAAAAAGTGTACTAAAAAGTAGTTGTACAATGACGTCACAAGCCCCAATCCTGCACTTTGATGGGACTTATCTTTGTAATTTCTTATTGATTTGATAAAATAAAAAATACGTATCCAATATTTTTTGATAATCTAACTGACGGACTAATTAGATTTTTTTGTTGGTATTCCTCATTATTGGTAGACAACTCGAGTCATCTTTATTCTAGGCTTGTTATGCTAGAAATTCAATACCCATGAAGGTGTCCCTAGGGTCTAAAAATGCCGCTCAAACTATATTCTTCTTTTTCTTAGACCTTATTCCCATTTTAATTATTTCCCGCTTAAACTATAGCAATATTGTTTAATAAATTTAATTATTTTACATACAGTACTTACCAAAATTTTTTGGTGAAAATGTAACTCATTTTAATGAATAATTTTCATTAGAATTTTCGAATTAAACAAATTGGATATTTTATAATCTACCATAAATTCGAGAAATGAATTGCCTGTATTGCTTGAGAGGCCGTAGCAGACCCCCAGCTGTTCTCGTTATGAACGCCTGGTCTCTTCTATTTCTATTTTATTCATATTTTATATTTTACACTTATTTCTGTTTTTTATTTTTTTGGAAATACCTATATATTTAAAAAAATAAAGAATTTAAATTTATTTGGTAATTAGCTACGTTAATTCCTTACGAAGATTATTTGCATATTTATTTTATTTTGTGTTCAGCTTTGTGGCGGAAGGTACGTCATCAGAATTCTCATAACGACTGTTTTATTAAAACAATTGAATTTAAAACCTATACTGGATAGCGAATAGGATTATATTCGAAATAAGATTATATATTTTTCAATTAAGTTTAGATAACAATACTTATGTATTAAAAACGTAATTATCTTATGACATATTTCAGTGTTTTACAACTATGACGTCATAATATGGCGGAATTTTTATTCTTATTTAGTCGCTTCGCTTACACTAATATAGTACCTACAGGTAGATTGTGTTTATTCTGTGTATGGTTTATTCAATCAAAATTCATGAACAAGGTCGATCTAACGGCCTTTATAAAGTCTACATTGCTTCATGATAATGATAACTTGAACTTTAAATACAGAAACAATAATTATCGCAATTATCTTGTTATATTTGTATGCAATAGCTGTATATTTAAATATAACCTTGAATTTAGTTTGATCTTTTACTTGTTGCATAGTAAAGAGTTCAACGCGCGAGCTGCATATTTATTTACGTTTTAGGTAAGGATTTTAACTTTTTTTTTAGTTGAAAAAATAATATAATGTTGATATTTTCAATTAGTTCATATAAAGTAAATTAAATTGTATTATTTGTGCAATATCGGCTCGTCTAAGCATTTGTGATATCTTCATAAGTTGTTTAAGGTATGCTTTGACGTTATGCCAAATTGTATTAAAATTTGTTTAGCCTTAATGGCATGATTGAAATATGACATTCACAATATATTCCACACAATCTTTTGATTGTATAATGGTAGGTATTTTTTTAACGTTGATTTAAAATCTTTGTAATTATATTATTACAGAAAGAAGTATTTACATTTTCCTTCTTTATTAATTGTTCATAAAAATAACGTTAAATATTTATTAACGTAATCAATAGTTTTCCTCATTGCTTTATGGAACTTTCATAACTTTTAAAATAGCTATTCAAAATAAGCGTTGAAATTAAAACGAGACTTGCAAAAAAGTGGACCCAAGCATATGTATGAAGGCGATCGAGGTGGCAAAGCCTTTCATCATAAAACCAAAGACCTTAAACACCAGTTCATTGAGATCAATTCTCAACCATATTGAAAAGTGATAAGTTCGAAAATGAAACGTAAGCAAAGGTTATGAAGCCGGTTAGAACGCAAAGATTCTGGTAGCTGCCAACTAGCAGTCATTTGAGAAACTGCCGCAGTCAGTCCGTGTCAAGCGTCTGTCGATGCCACACGCATGCGCGAGTCACCGCCATTGGTTCATTTGAATTTCGAACTCGACCGTTCTATCCGAACGGCCAATCGCGTTCGATCGGACGTTTGATTTCTTTTTCGCGACCACTTTTTACATGTACAGTGTGTTCTATTTTGTGAATTGTGTATTGTGACATAAACGCGTGTTAATGACAAGTTGTGTTTGTTTGTATGTTAGAAGGTCGGATGATTTCTCACGTTTTTCGGTAAGATTTTCATTTATGATAAATTAGACTTGATTTGTCTATTTTTTTGCTTATTCCCACGCGTGTTGCTGTCGTTTTTCTAAAGTAAATTGCAATATTATTATGCATATTATATTTTTTTATCTCAACAAGTGGATTTACTATCGTACTTACGATACATTTATTTTTGAATACCCTCATTTACAAAATAACTTAAGCTACGCTTATTTTATCATATTTTTTATAGACAAAATAAAATACAGGCTGCTTATAAAATCTTGTCTCTGCCTTTAACAGGAAAATTACCTTAGTTAACCTAATCTTGGTATATAAAGCCTAAAGTATTGGCAAAGTTATATAGGTACAGTATGACACAACTTAGATGTAGCATCGGCAAATCGTTTTCGTACACTTCACTTCCGATTTACACAACTAATAAAAATGATTCATTATCGCGCCATTCAACGTTCAACAAGATCATTTTTGCCTAATACTGATAAACATGGGTAATGTTGTAGGCGCTCTCTTTTCGGAAACGATCGATTTTACGATTTTTGCCGATGCTTCATCTAAGTTGTGTCATACTGTACCTACCTAGAGTTTAAGGACGTTCCTTCAATAGACATACAAAGACTGAGTTGATTCTTGGAAGGTAAATAATGACGATAATTATCATCATCAGCATCATGACAGCGGGTTGTAAATCATTTTATCCTTGATGCTATCTTAGTAAAGTACTTATTATCTAAGCTATAGTAATTAAGTGATGATTTAATTTATAGAGATAAACGTCATGAGTTTAAAAGAAAAATTTATTTTTTAATCTTTTACTGTACTAATAATTAAGCTAAAGAGTTTGTTTGAACGCGCTAATCTCTGGAGTTAAGTCCGATTCGATGAAATCTTTCTCTAATAAAAAGCTACATTATCCCCGAACGTTTATAGGTTGGTATATAGGCAATTTTTTATTCCGGTAACGGGGGTAAAACCGCGGGGGACAGCTGGTCATATTAAAAAATAGTTTATCTATTGTCTATATTGTTTTTCTATGCTAAGCAATATTAATTTCACTATTTTATTACTGAGTTAGGTTTTATATACCTACTTCAATATTCTAATATTATAAGACGAAATGTTTGTAAGTTAATAATATTTAGCACATAATCTCCGGAGTTACTGGTCCAATTTTAAAAAATAATTTCACCAATAGGAAGCTAGATTATCCCCGAGAACTATAGGCATCCCAGGAACATGGAAACCGTAGGAAACAGGTAGTCAAATATAAATATGGCTAACGTTTTATCCAACATATTTTTATGTAAGTAATTTGATAGTTATCGTTATATACCTATATTATAACACATAAAAGCTGTTATGTTCAATTAGTATTTTAATGTAATGATTAAATAGGTGAGCGTGAATGAAACCCCAAGGCGGAAAGCCAGTATCCTTACTAATATAAACGGGAAAGTAAATCTGCCTGATGTTGCCTTTTCACGCCTAAACCACTGATCCGATTACAATAAAATTTAGTATGCAGATAGCCTATCATATGGAAAAGGACATAGGCTATTTTTTACCTTGGAATGCGGGTGAAACCGCGAGAAATAGTTAGCATCATCAAGCGAATGTTCGAATGATGTTATCCATAATTATTGTTTAATTACTAATGTTAGTATACAAACGGGTTATGTGACCCTGGACTTATGCATGCTCTGGTTCCTTTCAAAGGATTTGATGTTTGGAAATTTGGCAAGGTCACTCGTTGACATTTTGAATATTGCAATCACCTATTTAGCGTTGTAATGAGAAAAAAATGCTTTCATACAAAATGTCAAATGTTAACTTTGAATTAGTATTATGTATTATTTATTTATAAGGTAATTTAAATGGCAGAGAATCTTACATATTGTTAATATATAATATTGACTAGATATTTGTTAGTTATTTATGTCATAAATTTAATTGAGATAATATTGGATAGGACTTGTAGGTAATATAATAGATTCTACTAATATTAGAAATGCGATAGTTTGTGAGTATGTGTGTATGGATGAATGATGGATGTTTGTTACTCTTTCACGTAAAAACTACTGAACGGATTTGAATGAAACTTGGCACATAATGGTGCCAATTCTGTTGTTTACGAACTTAACTAATATTAGACAAGTCACCTCTCTTTCATTTTAACCTTTTTGAAAAAAGATAGAACATTTTTAATGCTGTCAGTTTAATCCATACCGTCGTAATGTACGTATGTACGGGTAAATAGTCGTGACCATTATAGATCGCGCTTAAACTCACGTTGAAATGTGTGATCGGATTAAACTGACAGGACTAAAATATCTTGCATCCCTTTCTTATATTTACTATTAGAAAGAGATATAGTGAGATTAAATTTATTTAGTTCTTAACAACAGAATCGACACCAATATCATACCCTGGAATTTGGCTACTTTTTATCCCGGGAAAACATAAGGTACATAGCGGCTAGTAGACATATAATATGGGTTAAATGTATATTTAATACTTTGTGACTATGGAAAATATTAGATAAGTAAGTACCTACTTCTGTTATGCGGGTAGGTTAGGTACGTGTTGTCACATTATGCATTATCAGAATTACGAAGTAGGTATCATATTTTTTGATATTTTTTACTCAATCACGCATATACTAAACAGATTTGTATTCAAAGTCAAAGCCATTTAGACCCCAGAAGGGCACTTATGAAGGTCAAATTTAGTTACTGTTTTAAGGCCGAGTTCCGAACCGGCGGTGACTGAGAAGAATTATACTTAGCACATAGGTAGATCATACCCTGAAATAACATAGGATACTTTAATCACGAGCCGAAGCTAGTTACACGTAAAAAATCCTTGTGACTTGTAGTTCACTTGTACGGTCGGCCAAGAAAGTGGTGTAGGTACCACCCTAAGGTTGATGTCGCTTGCAGATTCATAGGTAATAATGATTAGTTTCGCTTGCAGATCAATCAGATCACTTACAACATTTTGTTTACTGTTTGTTACGTGACAGCTGTTCTTAGTTTGAACCTTGTTGTAATTTTGGAAATCAAAACTGGCACACCATTTCTTGGCCGACCGTACATTCTAAATTAAGATTTGGTTGACTCTATGTACTTACAAGACTCTTAATTTACCTTTATTAATACAGGTAAAGGAACTAATAGAGGAACAATAAAATTTCATCTCATCTATCATGCCTCCACCAAATCTCATCCATCATGCCACCTCAGAAAAGGATAAGTCGATAATAAACTATATTTTTTCTTTTTGTGATGAACATTATCTTATAATATATTATAGGAACTTGTCTTTGTGTGTTTTTTTTATTCACACCACCTGCTGGTGATTAATACATTTATAAATTTAAAATTTATTCTTTTATCTACAAAATGCTGCTAAATTCTCTCACGTATACACAATGTGTCAGTTATAAATTATTCAGGATAGGTACTTAACATCTGTTTGTTAATAACATCACTGGAAAATAAGTAGGTACATAGGTCATCTTTACTTGAAATCTACCTTATTAAACTATAATACACGAGCTGTTTCCCATTGGTTTACCTGCGTACCTGAGATAAAAAGTATCGGGGATAATTTTACCATTCTATTACTGAATGAATTTTAAGAATCGGACCAGATACTCCGGATATTATTATTTAGCCCGTTCAAAAAAACATACATCTACATTGAGAACCTCTTTTTTGAAGGAGGTTAATAATGTGGAAAACTAATAAACTCATTCTACATTTTAAACCTCGTTGGAAAGTGGTATAACCACAAAAATATTCAAAATTTAAATAATCTTGCAAAAAGATTAACGGTATTTTTGGAGATGAACATCAAGAAATGTTACTTTCAGTGAATGAAAGATACCTACTATCTCCGAGATAGTATCTTTACAGTTGAGTGAATT
Organism: Tethea ocularis; assembly: GCA_963555595.1. Lineage (NCBI taxonomy): Eukaryota > Metazoa > Arthropoda > Insecta > Lepidoptera > Drepanidae > Tethea > Tethea ocularis. Next base: position 6,431,685 of record OY741975.1, read on the forward strand.
TTCGTAAATTTGAAAATAAAAGTGGATTTATGTTTAAAAACTACAACAATCTAGAGTAATATGACGAGTATTTCAAGTTTTGGCAACATTTTTTGCGAATTAAAAAGTTGTGATCTAGATCGAGACCTGAAATGTTTGAAATTTGTATTAGAAAAGCTGTTTACTTTCTTTTATTATAAACTAATTTCCACCCCCGAATTCACCCGCGTTTCCGAGGGATTAAAAGTAGCCTAACTATATATTAATCCAGGTCAGCTACCAAATTTTATCAAAATTGGTCCAGCCATTTGAGCCAGTAAGTAACAAACAATCACTCACAAATTTTCGCATTTATAATAGGTAGTAGGATTTTAATGTACCAGATATTGTCACTAGACGTTGTTTTTCACAAAAAGAGTTTTTTTTTAACATTGATACTTCATGTTTTTGTAATCTCAATGACAATGACAGTAAGTTCTATATTCAAGAGTCAAGTCTCTTCCTAGCTTCGAGAACTACAACCTACCTACCTCAATAACATTTTGAAATTGTGGCCAAAACACGGCTTCTTGTTTTCTTGAGTAAAAACGCTTAAAAATACTTGCTTTTTTATAAGTTTCCTATAACTACACGTCCGTTTATATTATATTTTAGTTTTCAATATTCTAACAGTGTTCTGAAAAATAAGTACTCATAAATTACCGTAAGCACATAAAATTGCAAATCTAATTAGAATTTCAAACTCAAATGGTATAAAACAAAACGATTGCGGATACAAGCGCGTTGCGTTTGCGCACAAACAATAAAGTTGAGTTCATCAACACATTTAGCCGGCGGCGAGCCGACATGACCAACCTGTTAGTTATTTGCATTTAGATATACTAGGTATTACACGCGGGTTATCTCACATACATTTCTGAGTAGCTAAACAACATACAGTATTAAAAAAAAGCTGTAAAAAGTCTGTCAAATATTTACGTCAAAAATTGCGAACGCTTTATGAATGACGTCAGATAGCAGGCACTTTTTTTCGTTTACTCTTTTATACCGGGTGATTTTGAAAACAACACTAAAATATATACATACAAATTTCAAAAAAGTTTTGCGATACAATACGCCGCATTGTAATTCCTTGAGTATCAATTAGATTACTCGAGTACTATTAATAGCTATTTTATTTTGTCACCAAATTTTTGAGTAAAAGAGATAAGAGAGATTTTTACTGAACTTCGTGATGGTAGTATTCAGGCACCTGAAATTTTGTAGGATTATTGATATAACTATGCACACTATTCGTAGAATTCGGGCTAAAATACCATTTAAAAATCATTCTGTTCACAAGGTTACTTGTTTTCAATGAGTAGCTAAATCAAAGATTATTGTACCCATAATTATGAATAACTTTTACTATTGGACCAACACTGAAATCTCAAAAAAAAAACTTTTCATAATATATTAAAAGTTGTTTGACCGAACAAAATTGATAAATTTTATATATAGAATTGTTATATGTAAAATAATGTCGTAAAAAAAAGCCGAGATAATAGGTTTAATATCATGTTACCTCTGTCTAGCTAAAAATCCTTGTCAAGCTTGAAATTTTAGTTTAGATGATAAAACTAGTCTTAAATTTAATAATTATAGATTGACTTTAGCTTTTCTTTGAGGTCAATGTCATAAAGATATATCTTCATCTAAAGGTTAGATTAGATCATCATTATTTTGAGTGTACATGTAATTTTGTGACCGTTACAAGTCGGTTGGTCTTGTTGGATACGATACATATAATTGTTTCTTTATTTGTTTGATTCCACTCTTTTTTCAATGTTGTATTAGGAGTAAGATGAATTGAGACGCAATTTTAAATAAATTTAACTTAAGGGGGAGCGTTCGGAAATCATCAACATATTCCTCCAAGGTATATTAGTAACATTTTCATGAAATAGTCGTATATGTCAGTAATATACCCAGGAGGAATATGTTGATGATTTATTTTGTTATTAATCAGTAAATATACTACCATTCTTCTCGCAAATAACATGTTGATAACTTACGACCTATTAACTGAGCTGCAATTAGCAAAAAACTTGATAAAATTTGAATTTCGCGCTGCAACCGAAGGTATACCCTTAATAATCCTACTATACTACATTATCATATCAGCCGAAAGACGTCCACTGCTGGGCAAATCCCTCCCACAAGGATCACCACTATGGCCGGTCTTGCGCTACCCGCATCCAGTGGTTTCCCGCGACCCTAACAAGATCGTCGGTCCACCTTGTGGAGGGCCTGCCCACGCTGCGACTTCCGGTTCGGTTCTATATTACATAAATTATTAAAAATACTCACAATTTTGTAATAGGGTGTATTGAAATCAAATTAGCTACTTAATATTAAACGTCAAAACGACAGAGTTTTGTATAAAATACTGCCTTGTGACGTCATAATTTTACAACATCAATTGATCTACTCTTTATGGTTCAACAGGTAATTCATCAAAATCTTTAAATTTATCCACATGTTTTATATACCTACTGGTTAGTATGATAATTTATTTTTCACACAGTTAATTAGCCTTATTACTTCTAATATACTTATATATGAAATAACTGACACCATTTTACTGTTTTTCCTGAAAATTTGAATTTCCTGAAAGTTGTAGTACTTATTTGCTAACAAATATTTATTTTTCATATACATCACTCAACCAATTATACAGTAGGTAATTGACGTTTTCCTAATTCCAGAAAAAGGTTAAAATAATACTTTCCTTGTAAATGTATGTACCTCCATTCATTAATAAATATAAGGACAGATAACAAGTGAACTCCTCGGTTGATTATACCTTCGGGCGGATCGAGAATAATTTATAAAAACCAACGTAACAACCGAGCCTGCTCCATAAAAGGATGAGCATCTGAAAAAAAAAATATAATAAAGTTTCGCTTCACCGCGCTTTGAAGTTAGTGAACGGAAACTTAAGGGGGAAATTAAATGCATATAGCATATTTCGTAATCATAATAATGATTAATTTCTCTAAATCTATACTTCTATACTAATATTATAAAGAGGAAAGATTTGATTGTTTGTTTGTTTGCATTCAATAGGCTCCGAAACTACTGAACCGATTTGAAAAATTCTTTCACTAATAGCGTTATTCCCGAAGGTTATATCCTACTTTTTATCCCGGAAACGTGAGTGAAACCGCGCGGAACAGCTAGTTTTTAATAAAAATCTAATTGATGATCTCTCTAATATCATCGATATTATTTAACATAGATAAAGGCTGACTGATTTCAATTAAACTGAGCATTTCGATAGATTTAAAATATATTTTATGATACTTTTACTTATAATTTTTATTACAATAAAATATTTCCTTCAGAAACGCAGGTGCAAAAACTAGTAACATTTAAAAAGACATTAAATTTATGACTCACCTAAAATATGTGTACAACCAGTAATTAATGGATTACTTCTTGCTAATCATTGTAAAATGAGAATCACATAAGTACATATTCGTATTCAAACCTCTATTAACCAAGTTTTCAGTTTAGCAAGAACTTACCTTTAGATGTATATCTTACACTGCCTTATTCGTAGCGCTGGATTTCAAGAATGCGTTCTCATTTCCATGGCCTTCCGCATCAGGTCTGTCACTTAGTAATTCTTTAGTTGCAAACAAACGAGCAAGCATTGCGCCTTAAGTTGAGGCTGGAATCCAATTATCGAGTTCGCACATCTCACTACCAAGACATATTTATGCATCGATGGTGACCATAGAACATTTCATAAATTACAATAGAAGTGGTATATTCAAATTGTATATGCCACCAACAATTTTACTGTAACAGGTTGAGAATTTTATGAGTAATTACCTAATTGTCATTACTTAAAGGTACATTATGATGAGACATTACGTTATATTACGCACATGTATTTAATTGATTATCTATACTTAATATAATAAAGAGGAAAGATTTGATTGTTTGTTTGCATAGAATAGGCTCCGAAACTACAGAACTGATTTGAAAAATTATTTCACTAATAGGAAGCTACATTATTCCCGAAGGTTATAGGCTACTTTATATCCTGGGTGGAAGCTAGTTTTAAATATGGATAGGCTTAATTAAAACGTATAAGATCTCACGTCCAGGTCACCTTATAGGTACCTACGTCACGGCGAACTAATAAAAAACATCATAGAAGGAAAGGTTGAAGAATAGACAGAGTGAAAGAAAAATTTGACGTCATGTCGTATAAGGAGGTGTTGAAAGCACTTAAATATAGATGAGATAAGGCATAACTTAGCTTAAAATTTCACCACGCTAACACAGTTCTAAACATTAAGATTTCTACAGCAGTGTCAGTTTCTCAAAGTTATTGCTTTTGAAACCTGTTTGCGGTCGCAAACTCACGCTTGGAGTCTCAGGACCTCAGGGTGCGAGGACAATATCAAGGACAAAGTGCCTTTGTGTTGCAGGGATTGATTTTATACGTCAAATATTTCAGAAAATGTCCGATCAAGAAGTGAAACTTATTATATTATTTGATAAGATTCATTGTATTCATAGTCAAATAAGAGTCGGTCAAATAATACTTTAGTTTCTGAAACATTTGATTTTATATCCAGAATCGGCGTTTGGGTTAATATTACCAAAAACCATTGTTTTCTTTCAACATTTACTTTATGAGTAACAAACCTTATTTCTTAAAGGATCATGGGCAATAAGGGTGTTAGTCTAACTGAATTGATATATCTCAGATGAAAGCTTATAAATACTACGCGATTTCATATAATGGTAACAAGTCCCAATATTGCCGGAGATCAGATCATGGACCAAATGATTGATGTTTGAGAGAGATAGAGCATAATTTTTTTGCTCTTAGAGCAGCTCGACTGGGGAAGCACCTGACTATCGCACAACTTTATGTTGTATCCTGTGCGTGAGTAAGGTCGCCAGAGCTCATTGGGGAAGGGCGAAGGGTTGGCAACGCGCTTGGTACCCGGGGCACGAATTTCTGTGCTCCGAGTGTCTATTGGCTACCGTAACCACTTACCAACCATTAGGCGGGCCGTATGCTATTTTAGTAGTATTTTCCAGAACTTTATTGTCTTTTTCCAAGTAAACCCGATGGATATTGCTAGAGTTAAATATATAATTACAATGCTGGCAGTGAGACCTAACAACTGGCACCAGTTACATTTCTGCTGGTCTTACGCCCAATTTTGTTTGCAATGTGCCCATCATCCTTTGGAAAATATATTCGTATAACTTAGCCGTTACAAATTCACAATAGCCTTTATAATGTTAATATGTATTATTTTTATAATTTTTACTACATTCTTTGTAACGATAACAAAATGTTTTATATTCAATTTGTACTCGTTACGCTTCATTAAGTACAATTGTAGAGATTTTTTCGGTTGTGACCACACCCTGTGTTATTGTGTTGGTGTTTCATGAACATACTGTATAATGCAACTGTTCATTGGGTAATCATATAGGATGCAGTCACATTGAGCGATTGACCGCACCTGCAAATTGATATGAACGTAGATTATACAATGAAAAGGAATCCACTGACGCATTCCTTCAACTTTTATAGTCAATAATATGCTAATTGAAGAAAAAATAGAGCTTATTTATGTGTATTTTTAAATCAAATATCAAAATTTATTTAAAATGAAGTTTTTGTCTCAATATTTTGGTTAATTTGCTCATTATGTCATCATAATATTATTTTCTTTGATTTGGAGTTATCCAGGGCTCGAACTTCAGTCCACTAATCTTCCTGTACTATACAATAGATCTTTTGAAGCACATAATACTAAAAAAAAATCTATTCACAATAGCCCTAATATCATTTTAACAACTACATAAATTCCATTTCCAATAATTGGTATTATAATAACGGTATTTCAATTTCAAAAGCTACTTAATTTGTCGGTAGGATCTTGAATCTCGATGATGTAGTTTGACTGGTTATTTGAGACTCCGATTTTTTGTCAGAGTCCTGGAACTTGAGATCAATGACCTGGGAACTTGCTCCTTCACGGCTACTGCCCGCATACAATAACGTTAACCTTATAATGAGGTATTTGTATTTTCTATAGCCACTTTCTTTGTGTATTCTCATGAACATATATTTTGATTAGGTGATTAGGTATCTAGTAAAAGCTACACCTTGTTCTAATGTAACAATTTTATCAAAAATTTGTCTAGAAGAGTTCGTTAGTTCATCAACATTTTTATCAATTAACTAACATTCTGCATCTAAATTAAACAATTAGTAAATCATAGAATCTTCTCCATCAAAAATCATCAAATTATTAATTAAACTAAGATCATTCTAATAACTCTTCATCTAATAGGCGCCGTCGAAATCTCGTTTCGAATCTTGAAACAGAAACTCGGTCATAGTACAGTTAACTATATAAATATAAATAAACCGATATTGTACGACTTCAGAACATGAAATAATAGAAAACGCTGTATCATAGGTTTCTCTAAGTTATTAATATTCTTGACCCTTTTGGAATGGTTCGTTGGCCGAGTGATTTTTCGTATCATTAATTAATGCTTTTGAGAATGACGCTCGCGGAGTCTAACCTAGGATATTTTTGATACGCCCTACTCTTTACTTGAAACGACATAATGCTCACAAATTGAAAATTGTGAAAAGATATTGTATAATTCTCACAAAATAACTAAGAATATGAAAAGACATTGTTGTATTCAATGAAATTGAATTTTACTTTCATAACAAAAAGCTAATTGTCAAGATATAGCTAACAATGATCGACTAAAGAACAACTATTAAATCAGAAATAGCGTCAGAATTTGCACTGCATTTCAGCAGCATAACACGTATTGGTACTGGTAATTTTTTTCCACATCCAAAGTTCAATGACGTCTAACGACTGACTATGAACGTGACTGGTGGATTGTTGGTGATCTACAAAACAGATGTAGACGATCGTGATACATATTGCTTTAGCAATAGGCGAGGTCGTTTATTCGATTTTAATCGAATGTTTCTCTTCACTAGAAATCTCCGAAGGATTGAATTTGTAATCTAAGTAATTATAAACGAGGATATGCCTTATAATGAGACTGCTTAATAAAACTATAACAATTAAAAGATTATTTAATAAAAACGTCAATCAACCTGACGCTATTCCTACGGCAGTGTTGAAAAACTCTAATATGAAAAGAATGATGGCGTTGATGATAATGATTTAAGTCATTACTGACTAGGAATTAAAGATGGGTATCATTAAAAGTAAATAAATACTTCTTACGAGACTTATGTATGAACGTTATGATACATGATATTTTGTAACCTCTTGCTAAACCTAGCGGGAGATTAAACATACTTTTTGACACTAACTTTGGTTCCTGATACCTGTCCATGATAATTCAAGAACTTAAGCGATTCTTGTTCTTAAAACAGCTAGAAACAAGTTAGAGTTATTCCTGAAGCGTGTAAAAAAGGCACTGTAGGAATTTAAAATGTTCCAGATAAACACATATTAAAACAGAAGCAATCGATAAAGCAAAAGTTTCTAATGCCACTTTCACATAAACATTAATTTTGTATTTGGCACAAATCTGCAAAGAATCTGAATTTTGATAAGGTTATTGAATATATCGAAAGCTGTTAAGTGAATGTTTTATTTTGTGAAATCTGAAGAAATTAGCAATAAAAACGTATCATGTTATTATGAAGAGAGCATATTTTGTGCAAAAGAAGATAAAATTATCGGTTTGACATAAAACTGACGAAATAAAAATGCACTAGAAAAAAATATTCTTACGTATTTAACAGCTAATTTAAACTTAGAGTGTTAACATAAAGGTGGAACATGTAAAATATAATAGTACCTACCTAATATTTCTAAAACAGAATGGATGTTTTTATTTAATATTATGAGCACCAATTTAATATGAAGTAGCTAACTTACGATACGATAGATAACATCGTATGCTAAGACATCAAACTTCACTTTTTTTAGGAAACTGTCAACAACACCTAAATATTAGTGTAAGCATGATCAAAGCAATTTGTTCCAACTTATACTCGTATTAAAAAAAACTTGCTGCTTTGCATTTTTATTGCCCACTTGTCCAACATTTGTCTCCAATAGACCAACTCGATACTAGTTCGTTACGCACTGACGGACGTACTAAAAACTTTTCTTTATTATACATTCATTTCTTGAGTGAAAGTGGACCGTTTGTCATTTTAAAGTTTGTTTACGTGTCGTGTTTACTAAAACAGCCAAGTTGGTGTTTTGTCACCATAATTTCCTTATTGACTTGGGAAGTTACGTTTTCTGTTTGCGCGTTTGTTAATTACGCAAAGACAATCATGTAATTTTCTTCAACATGTTTGGACAATACAACAGGGTTTTAGGCTGATGAGATATAAATATGCCTAATATATGGTTACGTATTGATGAACGTGGTATTATTCCTTTAATTTTGCTTTTTTTATCTACTTTTGGCTTGCATTTACATAATAAAGGAGAAGAAAGATTTAATCGTATGAAAACCTATTACATTGACAAGAATAGAATTTAGGTAACTGACCTTTCAAGATAACACTGAAATAAGAATGTATCCGGTATTTTAATCAAGATATAGTAATGAAAGTATTCAATATATTTCCCAGAAGAGGTGATTGCGAGTACGATTTCCAAACTTAATTGCAACATACTGATTTAGCAATTTTCGAAAATACTGATTCATCGGCAATCCGCAAACAAGTTTGTTTTGCTGTTATAATGTTAGTCATATCTTAAACGACTAATGACCGTCTGAAATGCCATTTGCGATTCTTGTCAGTGCATACCAATCTCCTTTGCTAGAAAAAAATGAATTCTACTTTTAAACTTTGAGACAAAAAATTTCGTAAAAAAAAGTCATTAGTTTTCACATTTTGGTAAAATGTCAATTGATTGGTCAAGGCTGACTTTGCAATATTTTAGTTGCATACTTACCCACTATAGTAACACTGATTTTTAAGCTATCTCGGTAGACTATGTTAATACAAAAAAATATAATACAAATGATGAAAAAGCGAAAGCAAACAATTTCTCTCTTATATTACCCAGGTTTAATAATTTATTCGGGTTACATGGCATATATTCTCAGTTATTATCAATACTGCCCATGTATCACCAAGTGAATGACCTTTCGGTGACCGAATGGTAACCGAACCATTCGGCATTCGGTGAATGGTTATTTTTAAGTAATATCGGTTATGGTCATGTATTGCCTTCAACTTTCTTCTTTATTGCGCACAATAAATTTTGGTAGGATTGTTTTTTTTTTTGTTGGTGGTCTTCAACTTTTAACAATAATATTAACTTAAATTGAGTGAATTAATATAAAGCAGTTTCGTGATTTACACAAGGAAAATCTATTTAAAAGTGATAGTAAGCTTGTAGTTTTTTTAGGAAACAATTTACTCACAATCAAGGTTTTTCTTGTTTTGTTCTTTTCATGCTTTATTCGTTTTTACGAGGAACTAATTTTAGATTGTTTTAATTAAATTAGTCTTAGAATCAAGGTTCTAGGTAAAAATAGTAGATGTAGGTATCGAGTTAGTTCGAGGATTTTTTTAAAGAACGTCACATCTTTAAGGCATAGAGTGAATCATAAATTTAACATTTAGAATATGGTCCTGAATAATGACTGACACTATAATGCAGTGACTTTCGTTATCTATTCAGGGTTCTAGTAGACGTGGCTATAAAACCGTCTTTTTTTTAGTACAAGTGAACCTCGCCTGTCTCGCTTGTCCCCATCAGTTTAGTAAGGGACAGAGTCATTCGTGAAGAACATCCTCTTAAGTCAGTTTATTTCCAGTTTTTCTTATCATCGCATCAACATCATTTACCATGATGGTCAAATAAGAATCTCTACCGATAATTCAGATTGGACGATGAATTATTTCGAATAACGTAATACCGATGTAAATTGTATTTTTTTTTACATAAGTGCAAATGGACATTCAAATAATTTTGTAGTTAACATACACGATTTGTATCCGTTAGCCTTGGCAAATCGTGAGTTTGTAGTGACGGGTGATCGGACATACAAACTGACATAGTTATTATCTTTGAAAGACAGGGTGGTATATTAAAATCTATTTTAGACGACTTTAGTTATGATGATGTTTATAATACCAAGTATTGTGAGCATTTCCTATATATTTGTATGTTTCCATAACCATAATTTACACTAATGATATGATTGGAGAGCGCACTGTAGTAAACCCTACCTCATAAGGTAACAACATGGGACTAGTTTCTGGTGGTGTATAGTAAAAAAATACTCTTAAAAAAACAGGGTTGCGTGGGCGCAACCTGGAGGGTTTTAAGGAATGGGCAGTTAAGAGGTCCATTTTTTTGGTGCATTTTACCTCATCGAGTAACAACTTGAGACCATCAAATCGAGAAGTCATCGAAAAACGTATAAAAATGTTGGTTGCCTCAATATAATAAGAAAAGATTTATTATGTATTTTCGTTTGTAATGTACTCGAAAGCTAAAAAAAATTTCACCAGCAGAATACCTACTACTTTAATATGTTTAATAACTGAGTGGTAAAGATAATATTTTACTAAAAAAAATTACATCGCTTTATTAAAACTATTTATTTTTGTAACAAACAATCTATAATTGAGTAGTGACAGTATCCCGAGAGATATGAAAATAAACCTTAATATATTGAATTAAAGTTCATCTGAATCTAGGTACCGTCAACAAAGTTGAAGCATGATCAGATTTGAGACCTTTTCGCTTGCAGCCAGTAATCATAGTTCGCCCTGTCCATTATTGACAATAAAACAGTCTCTCAGTGAGACACAGGTAGCGGCTGGTCACTGCACACAAAATACACCTTTAAGGTGATCATGCTTCAACTTTGTCGATAGTACATACACAGAATTACACAAGAACTTTATTGCAAAAACATAAGGCTCATTGGCACCAAAGTAAAACATAAATATTGTAGTACTACATCGTGTAAAAGACTAACTTAGGTTTTTATAAAAAAAATATTTATAAAAAAACTAGTTACATACTCAGTAATTCAATAAATGCCAAAATGGTTCATTTAAGATCTATTGTCGCATATCACTGAATTCACTCGAAGAATGACTATGTTGATTGCTTTGTCATCCGATGAGATACTGATTTTGTATAGATTATTTTTACACTACGTTAAATCTATTAAAATCAACTAAATTCGGTTGCATGAACTTAGAGTCATTCATAACTTTCATATTATACTATCTAATCATGTCTTTTACGTCATGTGTAGTCATTAGGTATTAAGATGATTTTGTAAATTCTACCCTAGTTCCTACTTCATAGTTTAAGTTAACTTGCAGACTTATATTACACAAACCTAAATTAAGACGTTACAGTTTTACAGAATTTTAAATTTTTTTAACGTTCACATTTACTTGAACAGAAACGTTCGAATTTCTAACTTTTATACGTTTCTAAAGTGTGTTAAAATTATTTTATAGCTTTATTTTATTGTTATTACTTTTTACTTTAAGTATTTAAAACATTAATGGACCTAAGAAGAGGCAGTTTATCCTCAATGTTTGCCTCAATATATTTTTAATTATGCTAAAGCAGTTAAGCAACTATAATCACCTGAATATGATGAAAATAAGTATGTATATCATTTGAACTCTGGAAAATGATATAGGGTCTTTTAAATCCCGTTAGGTATATTAATAAAACTGTAAGGCTTATTTCCAAATCTAAGCTTAATTAACTTAATTTATGTAATTTTCTGGCCTTGTTATTACTAAGATTATTCAAATTCAATATTCAACATTCATTCATATATTTTCTTTGATATAAATTATATTGAATTCCTTCTTACTATTACCTTAGTAATGGACATTCCTACTTTATCAAATGATCGATAACTTTCTTCAAAGCACAGCGCTATATATTATTAAGAATAATTTTAAAACCGATTAATTAAGATCATCAGCACGCATGAGCGAGTTGTATAATCGATTTCTTGTTTCGATTTAAGTCCGAACTCGATTTTTGAGGTGAAAGTACCGGCACAGGTGTTACGAGATCCGATACCTCGATTCATTGGGATAGAACACGCAATCAATACCTTAAGTTACATGTAGGTCATTTTGAGAATCAATTTACTTTGTGTTGTAGGGAAAATTTCGAATGTTATGGTCTGAATATACTACAGGTACTTCGTTCTAGATCAGTTTACCCACGAAGATAATACTATATTTGTACAACGGAATTTTGAACGGAAAAAAACAATCTAAAATTGTATGCCAAAAGTCCAGCATGGTTAATTCCAAATACCTACCTATATGAAAAAAGAAAACTCGAGATTTGCTCCGCGGGATGAAAACTAGCCTTATTATTATTATTCCAGGGTGTATATTCTATATACTATACATTTGCAAGTTACCGAACTAAGTGGCAACAAACATACACACGCAATTTTTTGCATTATCCATATTTTTACACATGAGGAAGCTTTCGCTCTCTGCTTGCTTAGATCTTTTAAACTATTCAATGGATTTTAATGCACCAATTTTAATCAGTAATAGATAGAGTGATTCGAAAGGAAGGTTTACATGTGAAAAGCCGTGCGAATCCGGGGCGGATCGCTAATTTAGGTATATTACTTTAAATAAATTTGATATGATGTGATAAGTATGATTAGAGACCCTATATAGACCAATTTCAGGGTACGTCGTTCATTATTCAATCGTTATAAATCGTATTAATTAACACCAATAGTTATCTACTGTATATTTTGATTAGTAAAATAAACGTGGGCTGGAAATTACTTAAGTGACATTAAAATGCAATCAATATTAGATTAAATTGCATTTAGGGTGCATGATCATCACGAAACGTGATATAATTGGGTTATCCTTCAATCATTAAGTATAACTTGACCACAAATGCTGGCATTTTTTGTGTACTATTTTGCTTCCCATGTGAACCATATTTCTATACATATATTTTTTGTCGTCCCGTCGGCTTTTACTCAAATGCGAATTACCTACCAACTTATTTTTTGTTGCACTTTGCTGTAGATATTTTCTCATAGGAAACATATTTTTTCAATAGTATATGGCGAATATTTTTCAGTCACATCAGCCTTTTTCAACTGCGACTTATAAATTTTTAATAGTCTCATATTATTTTCCCTAAGGATATTTTAATAGGTTATATTTTTGTTATTTTTAAGGGCTAAAGTACATCATAGTCTATACTAATGTTTAAGCAATAAGGTTCATTTTAAACATAATTCATTCTAGCACAAATAGCATAGCAGACATTCACATCCTCAATACCGGGAACAGAATCGTCTTCAATTTATTACATTTCTTACAATATCACTATAAACTTATGTCGTGTAGGGTTGGCAATCAATTTGTATTTTCTATCTATTTGTATTTTTGAATGTACTACATCAATTTAAAGGGACTAAGTAAACATTAACGCAAATATTAGCATATTAAGTTGTTATCGAGTAGACACTTTTTTATTTATTTTTTTAAAATCCTTACTGATATTATAAAATATGAGTGTTTGTTGTCTTTTTTCTGTCACACAGCAAGGAAGCAATTATAGACCAGAGAGTAGCATAGGTTACATTTTATTCCAGGGTGAAATCTAGTAGAAAATATGGATATCGAAAAATTGGTCTATTTTAAAACTAAATTCCGCTCCGCACTCACACATCACTCGTCAGTTTTTTTTCTCCGGTAACAGCTGGCAACCCTATATCTAAGTTAGTTGTCATGCGTCGGCGCAGGTAGCAGGTAGCGAATGTTTCCGGTCCATTACCCACACATGGACACGGGTATCAGGAAATAAAAAAAGTCCAGTAAGCATTATAGGTAAAGAATGAAATATTATATCGTAGTTTGTCGTTATAAAAAGCTTTTGTAGCTATAGTTAAGTATAGGATGTTCTACAAATAGAGTTTTATAGTAGGCGTAGTACACTTAAGCGAATATTTGAATTTGAATTAAGCTTTATATAGATTTACATGCAGTAAAGGTTTAAAATATATAAATACATAATGCTAAATATATATACGAGATAGAGATAGATTTTTAATATTATTTTCAGCTTAAAGTACTCTTCTAATTTTATGGGGATGACTAGGTTTTCTATACAAAGTGGATACTTTATGATATTATTTTTTCAATAAGTATGTTGGGTTTGTTCAGTTATACAATTTTTACTCTAAGATCGCGGAAAAAAAACAACTGATCTACAGAAGATAAACCATCACCAAAAAAAAGTGTTGCGTATTTTATTTTACGCCGCTCATCCCTTATTTATATTCCATTCCCATGGGAACTCTATAAAATCACACAATATTGCACCGTTTTTGTAAAACTACATTCTTCATTTTTTAACAAAATATTTTTTTATGATGAAATTACCTTGCGTTTACCTGATCAGTGTTGACTCAATAGATTCCCGAAAACATTCGAAGCGCATTATCTCTTACACAAGGGCGTGTCCATCTTGTATTGCTTAGTTTTGTGGAGTAAGTTACAAGCGGAGCGATTTGCAAAACGTAGCATATAACTTCGTGCATTAGATGAATTGCTAAGATAGCTTACGGTGTTCTAATGCCCTGAATATTAATGATTGGACGCACATTTATTTAGAGTTTTAATTATAAAATACAAAATGTCACTGAAAATACAAAAAAAAATGATTTTTTTTTATAATAGTCTGTTATGCATACATACATACATAACTTGTTTACGAGTTACCATTTCAGTTGTTACTGGTTAAAGAAGTCCAGTGCATCCCGGTATTTCTACCGCAATGAAGACAAAATATAGTAAATAACCGTGTTAGGTCCAGTTGTATCGACTGACATTGACATATTTGTAATACCTAGTTATAAATGTATATAATATAATATTACTAACAGTTTTTTGTCAGGGTTGCTTTGGAATGTTTTCAATAACGAATGTCAAAATAAACTTAATGGTTTTACTATTACTAATGGTTCGCTGCAACCGGACTTTAGTGTATTGTTCATAGCCGACAATAACCATTTTCAGATCAGTTTTAAAACCTTTGAAAGGAACGATTTTTCCTGCCCATTGTCGAGAATAAAAAATGTTTTATAAAACCATTTGTTTTGACTACTTTTATGGTAAACGCATTGTCTGCTTACATTGTCAAGAAACAAGCTACTGCACAAAATGTAGCCTTATAAGACATTGTATCTACAACCTGTCAAATTTGACTTTCGCTGTCAGACCATTACTTAGACCCAAGCATTCAAACATACACACATCCACAAGTCGGTCAGTGTTGATGAAAGCCGGCGCGTGAGTCGCCTGTTAATGTTGTTGAGCTGTCAATGAGCGCTTTCAACACTGCACATATACTAGAGTTCCTCGTAAATGATACAAGTATGTGTGTGCTGCATATCACGTCTACGTATATAATTCATTGCAGTCATCTTATTATAATTTAAGAAAGTGCCAAGTGAGTTGCGAATGGTAAATATTTTATGGACTGTGAATTTAAATGTTTGTATGGAAATCCCTCGTATAATCGCTTTTATGACGTAAATTCAGTTATTAGTAAGTTCTTCTCGTGATTTTGTATTTAGTGACAATACATGTAAAAATAAGATTACGATGAAAGGAAAACTAATTATTGAATAATAGCATTTATATATTACTAGCTGTTCCCCGCGGCTTCACTTGCATTCCCGGGGATAAAAAGTAGCGTTATAACCTTCGGGGAGTGAAATAATTTTTCAAATCAGACAAGTAACTAAGGAGATTAGGGCGTTCAAACAAACAAACAAACTCTTTAGCTCTATTATTAGTATAGATGTATAGTACCTATCAAAAACAATAGTTTAAGTGGAATAAGAAATAGATTTATATTGACATAATAAAATATACATGTCTAATCTTAAGATGTTTGTGAATTGAGGAAATAGCTGACTTTAAATAACGCGCATAAAGAACTTGATTGTTTTAATATAACATACATATATATATATAAACATATTATTCGATAAATAAATTGCATAACTGGCTGTAAGAGCACGTTTTATTTTTTAAACATGTAGGTACATTTAAATGCATAGGTACAAAGTGCAATAGCATACCTTCCTGGCTTACATATTAAATTCTATTTGTATGATAATAAAATCACATTTACTGTAAGACATTTGAAAGTGGAAATCGTTACTAAAATATTACCGCTCGGTGATAAACCGGGATAAGCAACCACAAACCAAGGTCAAGAAGAAGGTTAGACGCGCGTTTAAAAGCAACCTGTATAGCACCACAGATATATAAACGGAAAGTCGTGACTCTATTACAGAACGAAATCAGCCTGTATAATTGGCAATCAATTTGTCAAATTCGCTTTGTTAAGTTAACTTGACACTTGGAGCACGCATGCATGAAAGGTATCAATTACGCAGTAAAGGGCTTAAAAACGATTAGGTCATGAGTAGAATTCAACAAAATTGTTAATATCTAATTGAATGCTATTATAATGCGAGTATTAGCTCTTTTCACGTTTCTGAGAATTAAATTGTTATGTTTTTGTTTTACTATTTATAAGTTTGACCATGACCACAATGTCATTGTGGTCGGTGATGATGTGGCTGATGATGGTAAGCACATAACGTAACGTTATGTACTGAAACATATAATAGAATGATCAATAATAAATTTTCTGCTAAGTGTGAGTATGAAATACAAAAAAAAACTAAAATAAGAACTATAATATTTACAACAAATAAAATAAGGAAAATAAAAAACAGTTATCTTTCGACGATATTTATTTATTAACTGTAAATAATTTCAAAATTCTTAAACAACGAAAAATAACATAACCAACTGCCACCCAAGTCGTGGTTAGCATTGAAAGCAAACAGAAAAAATAACTGCAAATGGAAACTTGCAAATATGCGCTAAACATGGTAACTGGTCGTGTCAGTCCGTCTGTCCGTCCGTTTAAACTCGGCTATAGCTCCAAATGGAAATTTAGATCGCTTTGAAAGTCTAAGTAACTTGTTTGAAGGTTAACTTGAATGGTTTACTTAGAAGCTCAAGTAATTACCTATTTACAAACACTTAAGTGAATTCTTTGCAATAATTTCAAGGCATTTGATGTCATATTTATGTCAAAATAAGAATTTTAATGCTTTAATTTAATTTGCTTTTTTAAACTCATTTAATAAAATCAATGACAGTAATTAAGTCATTTTATTGACTACCTACTAAATTTTTTCGCCCCTCGATTAAAAACACTATTTCATTTGACATCAAAAATATACTTATTTTACAATTTTTTTTATCTATTATGAACATAGTAAGATTGGTAAGGTATTTTTCTAATAGATTAAAAATTCCCATTAAATGTTCCTCAAGTAAATTTTACGAAAGAAAGAAAAATAATGATCAAAAATAAGTGTTGTACGTACGAGTAGATATAATTCTACTAAATGTAGTGAAGTCTTGAATTTTAATTCCATTTTAAATACGTAAAAAAAATATTATACACAAAAATGAATGTTTTATAATGTTAAAAGTTAATTGAGATATAAATAAAAACTGTTATTAAATGATTGCCTAATGTTCTATGAATATTTTGACATAATGTGCTTTTTGAAATATTTAATAATATTATAGATGCGATAGAGTTCATATTTTACAGAAATTTAATATACCTACTAGATAAATAATCTACTATGTTTATTTGAAAGATCCGGAAATACTTCAAGACTTTGATGATTTAAAAAATAATAGAAATATATATCACATATTTTAGTGGTCGTATATCAAAAGTTCTAAATTACAATCGATTCAAAACCAAACATAATAAATTGCAAAAAAAAAACATTTTGACAGTTTGAAAATTCTCAAGATTTAGGATAATAAATAATTTACTACAAAAAGTTTTCTCAACCATAATAATTAACGACCTCAAAAATATCGCACCATTTTAAAGCGTATCAACTAATCGTCGCCGGCGCATCATCGCGGCCTTGACTGCTTGACTTTTGAAATCCATCTAAATGTCGGGTAAAAGGCCAGTGCTATTAGAATCACATAATAATAATCACACATACATGTACATTATAGCAGGGTACGTTCCACCAAATTAATAAGGCACATGTATGTTAAAAGACAAGGCTCATCCGTGATCATTAGGTACTATGATTGATGACACGGCGGGTTCGATTTTAAATAATTGCTTGAGAACTATACGTATATTGCTTAGTAACTTTTTGGAAGGCTATTTGTTTTTAACCGACTTCAAAAAAGGAGGAGGTTCTCAATTCGACTGTATTTATTTTTATATGTTCGTTACACGATTACTCGGCTATAAAGTGAACCGATTTGAAAAAATCCTGAGGAAATTGCAAACAACTAAAATTTTGAAAATAAATAACTTATAATAACAAAAAGAGAACTGCCTTCAAAAACACTAAAAAGTATAAAATAATAACTATGTTGGAACTCTAATCAGACAGTTATCTGAGTTTTCCGCCAATCGAAACATAATATAGAAGACTAGCTTTCCATCCCGCGGTTTCACGCGCAACCCCTATTGTACCTAATGTAGGTACCCTTAGAGGTTGTATTTTCAAAATCCTTTCTTATCGGATGCCTTCGTCATAATAACTATATACCTATATATATTATATATATGCCAAATTCCAGCTCGATCCGTCAAGTACCTATTGCCCACGCAAATATTTCCTATTTTCCTATTTTTTGCTATAAGTTATTTTACGACTATTAGTCGTCAAATATGTTTGAATCGTTATTATTAATCAGCATATCGATCGTAATTGTATACGTACGTTTGATGGAATCTCAAGGTAGTGTTTACCTACCACCTGTACCTTGTAGTGATGCGCATTGTCATAGGAAAAATACATCGATATTTCTATAAACAAGATGCTCTGAGATTGAGAAATATTTGACACAAAATTGACAATCGTGAATAAAAATACTTCTCAAATGTGATGTAGATATAATTAATTGATTTGATAAATAAAATCCATGATCTGATTTAAGGGTCAATTAAATAAAGCTGAAGAGTTTGTTTGATTGTTTAAACGCGCTAATCTCCGGAGTTACTGGTCCAATTTGATAAATTCTTTCACTAATAGGAAGCTAAATTATCCCCGAAGGTTAGCTACTTATTATCCCGGGAACGCGAGTGAAGCCGCAGAGAACAGCTAGTCAATATCGATGGTAAATTGATTGAATAAATCCCAGCCCTATTACCTTACTAACATAATTTATCTAGTAATGATACTTGACACTCGTTGATTTAATGACTTGACAGTTGAAATGTTATTTAATATTGTACCTTGTTGTATATGTATTTATGATAAATTACACGTTTAACATTTTTATTTATTTACAACATTATTAAAATTGCGTGTTTATGAAAATATAGTATCACTACAGTTGTATGAATTTTGAGTAGCTAGGTATATTAACCGATTATTAGCCGATTATTTACTAATTTATATAAACTCGGTACAGTATGACACAACTTAGATGTAGCATCGGCGAATCGTTTTCGTACACTTCACTTCCGATTTACACAACTAATAAAAATCATTCATTATCTCGCCATTCAACGTTCAACAAGATTATTTTCGCCGATCATTTTTTAACACATGAGTAATGTTGTATGCGCACTATTTTAGGGAACGATCGATTTTAAGAATTTTACCAATGCTTCATCTAAGTTGTGTCATACTATACCTAACTATTTAGCAGCGGTGTAGGGTCCATACAAGCCGATTCCCATCGGCTTACCTTTTAGAAATCCCAGTCCCACAGATTCGTCATTTCAAAGCCACTTTTACATAAAATATACTGTAATTAAGTATACAATTATCGGTGTTTTTTGAACGGCTTACCCTCGCCATAATTTCACCCCTCGCCACTGTTATTTAGTTAGGTTATTTTAATAATATTTTTTTTTATAATTATGTTACCTATAAGTTATAACACTATAACCTTCCAAATAGCAATGTTAATTAATGTTAAATAGCTACTGTTTAGGAGCATAATAGTTGATCACAATGTCAAATCCGCTGTGTAACACCACACAGCGGATTTGACATTGTGATCTAATAAATAAACTAAAGAAATATTTTACGTCACGGATCGTTAACATAATTTGTTACGGTTTAACTATTTCGTCACATAACTAACTAGTCATAAACTACTTATTGATTAGTATTTAAGAGTAAAAAAATACTTTAGTTTTAGTTTTATTCAGCTCTAGTTATAGAGTGTTGTTTTTTTATATAAACTTACATTTTGACGTCAAGCTATATTGAAAAATGTGTTATGTGAAAGGAAAATATCCCTCGAATTATATTCGTACCCACTATATGGTAATAGGAATAAAAGCTAGCATTTAAAATTATTTTTATTTATTATAATCGGTCGAACCTCTAGCTTTGTCTTCTTCAATAACGTTTTGAAATCGACTGTTCATACGGAAGTATATGGGCAATTACCTCTCAAATAATAAATATATTCTTTGCGCAACTTTTGTAATGGGTACTATAAATGCTAAAATTTAAAATAATTTGCATATAACATTACCTCTTATGAAGTGAACGCACTATTAAGTTCATTGAAAGATTTCTAGAATAATCTATGAGCACGTATTTCCTTCTGCACACTCATTTCCTATATTTTTCCATCGATTTCATACAATAGACAGTTAAAAGTTACTTTTTCTTGCAGTAATTGATTTCCAGTATGTAATAACTAATAATAATGTTAGGCACTTAACTTCTTCATTAACTATTGTAGTTAAATATTAGTTATTGTTGTGTTAATATGTGTGCTTCCTTAACACCTGATATGGTGTTGTTGGTGACTTCCTAGGTTTCTTGTAAAGTGAACTAAAACGCTGATTTTATAGGATTGAAAATTGAACTGTTTATTTTTTATTAGACGCAAAGTTTTTTTAATGGAAACACCGTTTCGTTCGTGCGGCATAATTGTTTCCGAAATCTTCAACAATTATCGACGTATCTCATCCAATTTATATAAAATCTTAACAAATTATGTACCCAAACCTTCCTCGTGAATCACTCTGTTTGTTGGTGAAAACCGTATGAAAATCCGTTCGTTAGTTTTCGAGTTTATCGCGATCAGAGACGTGGCGGAGGACTTTGGTTTATAATATGTAGGTAGGGTTTTTAACCAAAATGCCTTTTACTTAGATATCCATATCACGAGAGATCAAGACTCAGCTGTTCACACTACAAATCAATACGTCGGTACCTATAAGAATTTTTGTAAAGTAGAGTTGTTTGATTTTTATTTCCATCGTGAAAGCTATGCATAAATTCCGTCTTCCACAACGTCCGTGACAATGAAACATTTAAAACAGTGTAATACCTAACAAGATAGTTGCTTACTACACTTATATGGCGCATGCAAATCATAATAATCCATCAGAAAATCGCGTGTACGTACATACCTACTTACCTTTATGTTTATGTAGCATTCAATCGGATTATTTATGATTTTCTCTAACATTCTGTAGACTTCGACCATGATAAATATTTTGAGATTTATTTATCGTTTAATACTCTTTCTCTGTAGTCGTAGTTAGGTACTATTTAATGGCTCTAAAACTGGGATTATTAGGCGTCTTTGTCTTTTCTGCAATCTATTGGTCGTCGAATTCCATTGAACATGTTTAACGCCGATAAATAAACTAGATGGATACATCTAGAAGCCCTTTTTGATCGAAATACACAACCATATTCTTTTTTGATCCAGTGATAAGTTTCGAGTTACATATATTTTTTTAACTCCCAATGAAAAGTCTCAATATTTACTTATAAAGGAAAAGCCATCTTTTTCACAAAATAACAGGTGCATATTCTCCACCGTCTACGGTGAACCATGAATAAATGGCAAATACCCTTGACTTTCATAACTTTTACCTTTGACGAAACACATTAAGGCGAGTACCTACTGTGAAGAAACTCGGCCATCTGGCAATCTGGCATTCAGTGAAAGTACAAGTAGCTTATTTGTCAACATAACTATCAGTTTACTTGTTACGTCATCATGTGACTGTTGATAGACAATAATTTGATATTATTAGTTGAGTGTTCCATTACTATTGTTAAGTCGAAACATAGACGATTTTATTTTTGAGTGATAACAGTGAGAATATAATGATAACGGGATGCTTTAAATTTAGCTCATGTTGAGTTTTAAATTTAAACAATACAATTGTCGTATTTAACTGACAGCTATATCTTTACATTACATTTTAAAACGTCAGTATCGTATCAAGTGACTTTATTTAATCCAACCCGTGGACTACTTCTGTTTCTGGTAGAGGAAATCTAAAAGGTCTTTCATCCGTAGACGTACTTGGGCTGAATATGATTATATTTTTGTGAGTAAAAAATAAAAAAATGTTGCAAATATGTGATAAGGAGGTCCACAATATAACAAATCATTTATTAAATCTCATTATATCGACGTATAGGCCCGATCAATAATTTTATAGTGATAACTGATAGTCGAGAGCCACAACGACTATATGTATAATTCATCATTATGGTTAGGAACGTCAAAACTAGAGATAAACTCATGTTACGACACTTACAACTTGATTATCGTTATTTATTGATAATAATTCCATGGGAAGCGATGAATTACCTACTTTCACTTTTACTTTAAGTCATAATTTTATAGCTGTTTCAACTTTAATGCTTAAAAATGTTGTGTTTATTACTTAATAGAACTATTAAAATAGTTTAGTCTCTAACTTGAATATGAAACTTATTTGTAGATTGTACAATAACTCATCTTAGAGTGCTAGTGAATAAAAAAACTCGCATCGATTTACAAGTGACTTTGAAGTGATAACAAATAGTAGCACCTTCACAGACTATTAGACTGAGATAATTAGATATACTATTGAATATAATGACACTATGTGTTTTTTATCAGCTAAGTAATCGTCGGATAAAGGAAATCGCATCAAAATCTATGCAGTGAAAGTGAAACATAAATAAATTTACGTTTTTAATATTTTTTATTCTAATCTGTATTTTTTAGTCTAATATTTTCTAGCTATTTAGTAGGTTGAAAATACTTTTATTATGAGTTCAACTTTTAAACAAAAAAAATGATTTTATTCCTATTTCAGCACAGCAGATTTTTAACATGAATTTCAGTTTGTGATTCAAGAATTGAAGGTAAAACATGATTTATGATGTGTAAGTACCTACTTACTCTTCATGAACATCTTTTACTATGAGACCACTGAATTCTAAAACAAAATACAGACTTTTCATTACGTCTACATTTTGTAGCAGCTTGAAAACCACACATCTGGAAAGCCACAGACAAATAAGGAGTTTTTAGTGAAGTCCACATAATTAAGGTTTTGTTTGGACTTTGGATTCGTTTTAGTTGGTCCTAGTAATGCTCTTTCAAACACATAATTACCGGTATGACACGCGCGTCATACCTGTATGCCTTTGCTTATGTGGAAGCAATAAGTTGACAAAGCTTTATCGCATTATATACGAACAAACAAACATTAATTTTTATATATTAGATTCCTACTATAAGAGTTCAGTGACCTCTGACCATTGAACGTCAAGTTCATTGTTCACAAATCAGCTTTCAAATAAATTTCGAGAATTCAAGGCATGGCGAAGAAAGCAATACCTATTGATTAAAAACCTAAACAAAATACTAAGCTCAGATCATAAAAACAATGGAATGATCTTGTTACTTACAAACGCACACAAAACAATTATCTCATCTATGATTTAACAATGATCAAACAAATAATTAGGTACAACTCTATTATTAGATATCTGCCACGAAAACTGTTGATTTATTAGTTTGAGCCACGATGCCAAGTCACCGGAACCGATCTTATGAGCGATTAGGTATTCTATTTTATAGAGATTTCTTGGCAATTAATTGTTATTTTTATCTGATATTCAGAGGTTTCACCAAAAACAAAAAAATATTTTATTTTATAAATACTACTAAGTTATGGGTTTTAAATTTTTTATGAAATGACGAATGTAAACTACCTAAGTTTTATATTATTTTTTTCTTCATATTTTTCTCATAGACCTGTATTGGCTTATTTGACAATAAATTTATTTAAACCAAAACCTAACTAAGTTTTCATACTGCATATTAATATAAACGATACTCGTTTATTAACATAAAAATCTGTCTGAATATTTTTGATATCTACCTAATACACATTTTTAGAACACACTAAATTAGCTTTCCAAATCCGCACATCCACAAAAAAAAAAAAATATTTCAAAATTCTAATGTAGTGACATCATTGAATCAATTAACTTTCTTCGAATCAACAACTCTACTTACATAATAAATTCACATAATATATGCAAATCCGCAAAACTCATAGCATTCACAAGAACACCGGAATGGACATTTATTTCTATAGCAATACTTAATCCGGTTGAATTAAGAAAAATCGATTATAGCTTGGAAAGAATTCATTAGAGAATTTGATTAGTCTCGATATTTTGTGGGCGAAAGTATTTTTTTTTATGCTTTATTAACCGATTTTGTAACACTTCGTAATGATAATTGCGACGTCTGGCCGTTAATAAACTAGAAAAATATTGCGGAATAGTTTACGTCTATGTGTAGGTAACCAGTTTTTTTAATGTCTTGCGGAATTCCATTAGTCGCATCTCCTAACGATTAATCTTGTACAATTCTAATTTAATTCCTTCATTTATTTTTACATTCTAGTGTAGATAGTAGTTAGTTATTCGATTATAGCCATGTAAATCAGTAAGTAATAGGTACAAAAGTGCTAAATTTGTTGTTTGGGTTCATTACATTATTTACCTTTTTTATACTACTAAGACAGTACTGATGGTAAATGGGTACCTACCACCGCATAAAGACGCACTGATGACCCTGTAAAAATCTCCCCACATCTAGGTACTTGAAGCTCCCCTTGCTGTACATACTCCTTTAGGAAAACTACGGCGGGGATCTCATAATATTTTTTCATTATTTACTATTTTAAATTGTTAAATTCCATAGTATTATGAAATGTTTCACAGTTCAATAAACTTTAAAGAACTGTTCAAAATATTAAGCAACATGGCAATATAAAAAGAAAACGGTACCTATAATTTGAGTCCATTTATGTACAATTTTAAAATTAAAATAAAGTCTATAAAGCTATTAAAAGAACGCGGAAACAATACTATTTAATTAGGTAGGTTGTTAAACCTAAAGGAGCTAACATTTTATTTGTCGGTACTTTCATAGCTTTACCGAGTCGATGGTCACAAGAGGTCAACCAAGGTCATTGGTTAACACCTGACTGGAAGCTTTTATATATTGCGTAAACACCTATAACTTCTAGCTTATAGATTGGATTTTAAACTTTATAAATGTCGAAATAACGTCCTTTGTCCTTTTTGTTTTCATGTTCGTGACATGATGTGGTTAATAGATTTAATTAAGATAGATAAAGTATCTGTTATCCATTTTTTTGCTATGGTACATATTTATTGTTAATTATAATGTATGGAATATAAATTTTATCTTATACTTCAAGAACCAGCCAACCGCAAGATTTTCTTGCATAATCAATCAGGCCTACTTAAGTACCTAATAAAAAATAGACGTACAAACGAAATACCTATGTATATTTATTTGTGTTAATTTTATCTCTGTGATTTCATAACATAATATCGTTAAATAAATCTTAATTAAATCGTTATTTATAATTTTATACTCATTTTAAAATAGAGATGCGAGATTCCTACCGGTTTTATATGACAGATATAATTATGAAAATTAAATTTGCCTACTTTTATTTTACTCATAAAAAAGAAATAACAAACTTTTGAATACAGAAGGAAAGTATAAAAAAATTAAACGCAACCATAAAACTTATGGTTGCAATTTACTTCATCAGCGGAAGTTGCCTTACATAATTTCAATAACCGGTTTTTTCCATAGTTCAAACACCGTAACAATTTCGTGTCGTTTCAATTGCGTATTGCAAAATTGAACTAATAATCGTTTCATCCATGAAAATTTTTATTATATACCATGGAAATTTATGTTTTGAACAAATTTGACGCGCATAATATAATTTCCAAATGTTTATGAGATTTGAGTAATATTTAACATTTGCTTGGACGTTACATTATAGTAATATATTATATACCTACATATATTAGCGCGCGAATTAATTCGTCTTTAAGGAACTGTTGTTTTGAGAAGTCAAGATGAAAATGTTATTCTATCCAGGGTCTGACGGTGACAAATTTTATTTAAATACAATGAAATATTACTGGGTGTTTGAGTAACGAAAAAAAATCTCTTATTTTTTTAGATAGATCGCTTACATACTTATTTAAATAATATCAGTTTTTTTTTAATTAGTACTGTTAGTATAAATATTTTTTTCTTGTCTAGGTTGCCTTTATCAATTTGTAATGAATTAGTAATTACTTATTGCGTACAAAAATATATATCGCTGTGACAAATTAATGGATTCGGCAAACTTAGATATGCCCATTGCGTTACGTTATGCTACATTTTCTTCTACGTGACATTTTACGATATTTATGTGGGTAAATTGACGGATATTATTACCCATGCCAATAATTTCCAAATTATTTATGTAATATGTTGAAATATTGACACATAAGTGGCACTACAAGGAAATTATACATAATAAAATAAAATACATTTATCAATAGCAACATTAGCAACCCGTGTCTCCTATTTTTATTTGTATGTAAAATAAGTTATGAACATTAAAATTCTAATCCCATACATATTGTACTATAGCATCTGACATTACCTATTTTTATACTAAAATATGAATATTTTCTTTGCAGGTGTAAATAAACAAGCGAAAGAAAAATAAGGCAGCTGTGTGGATTGTTGACCCAGTCACAAACGGTCACCGGAACCATTATGCCATATACATCCACCATCTGAACACGGACCTGACCAGCATTAGAAACGTTAAGCACCGTTAATTATGCCAATTTATTAGCACGCGCCATGATGGAAGACGTCACGACGCGCCCTAGTGTAGAATACATCCCACCTTTACCCCCAAAAGTAAAACAGAGAGGTTCCACAACATTTACACAAATAACAAGCGATGATAAGCTAAATGGTAACGGGTTCGATGCTACTGACGGACATGCAATGGACTCTCTAAGTTCGATGCACTCTCTCGTCCTTAATTCTAAGAGTCCATCTGCAACGGTATTTGTAGCGGCGACCCAGTCAGAACGAACTGCCAGTACGCCTAGCACAGACGCTCTGAACGGTCCCCATGTGGTTACAATTAGAATAAACACCGATTCAGACAAACCAAAAGCAAAAGCGCCAAAAATATCCAGCGTGCATCTTAAAAGTGATGTGGACTTTGACACGTTCAAAATTAATGAAATATACAAAAAAAACAGCTTAGTAAGAATCAACGTCGAGAACGATGAGAATCGACCAAAAATTTACGAGAATGAGGATATGTCAAAACAGGATAAGGCGCCGTATATTTACTGTAATTCGTTTGTAAATTCCATGACAAACATGGTGATGTCTAGTGGGCAGTGCTCCCCCAGCGACACTCTAGATTCGGGAACCTGCAGCGACCTCGATGGAACTCCTCCACCGCTTCCAAAAAAGAAGACGTCGAAGTTGAGTTCAACGAAGAAAGCCGTCTCTGTGACAGTAATTAGTTCGCGAAATGAGAGCAGCCAAGGCGAACTCGATTTCGAAGATAACGACTCGAACATATCGTGTGATTCGCTTAACAGTAGCGAATTGAACGGAAGCGTGCACGCCGATGAAAGTCATAGCGAATATACGGGTAAAAAAGAAAAGAAACATAGTGCAGAGCCACCTATCGCGCCGGAGATGCCATCGTTCGTGACAAAATCGAACAATAACGACAGCTTTCTACCACTGGGTCTCCTGCAAGACATTAGAGACCGTTCAGTGAAACTCAATACGGTTGAAACTGAAAGCGAGGCGAACATCGAACACCACGAAGAAGCGAACCAGAATATTAATGAAAATGCTAATATTTCAAAAGAAAGCGCACAACTTACTTCGTTCCGTTTAGTTTCGCAGTTTAATAGTGAAGCGAAGACGGAGTCATTACCGGCAACTTTGTGCACCAAATCACCTCTGATTAGCGAGAGCACATACGAGGAGAGAAAGGAAGAGGACAAAATGAAACAGGAACGTATGTACTACAGTAGTCATTATTTTGACACGGACAAATTTTACGATTTCCATCTGAACGAAAAACAGTTTGATGATGATAAATCAGTGAAAAGTGTAAGTGTTGGTGCTAAAAGTGATAGTGCAGTGTCTGAAGTGGAGTACTTTGCTGGCATAAAGGATTATAAAAATGAAGATATGCCGTCTGCAATAAAGAGTTCTAAAGGAACTATACGAGGAGTCAAAAACCGCGTACGGGCTGGCATAGCTACATTTTTGCAAATGCAGAGCACCACAAAGGTAATTTTTATTTTCTTTTTTTAAGTAAGCTTTTGCGGCTAACTACCTCGTTACACACGTACTGATTTTAGAGGTCAGAGTCAAATGTATTCGAAAGTATTACTTGTAAACACGTAGGCTAGTGGATATTAAAATTCTCATTTTCAACCAAGATATGATAGTAATGTCATTGAATACCAAACCTTCATGGCACGTTGCCGAGAACAATGATCCAACAGACACAAACATTTGAACAATTGACAGGTTGTATTAATTACAATTCAGAATTATGAACGGACGCGAACGTTTAGTAAAAATCTTAATTTATTTGGTGCAACAATACCGATTGTCATTTTAATAAGCTATTGTAGTTTGATTAGCGATAAACAAGGTGTTGATTGTTGATACGAAACAATAGTAATCAACCTAATTCTTAGGCTCAAAATCATTTTTTAGAGCTCGGAGGAAGTTTTGCTTCCGTTAATTGAACCATTGGTCATTAAATTAGCATACCTAAGAGTAATTGAGCAGAAAGCTTGTACCCAACGTGTAATTGTGGAATCATCATTTCATAACACTGCTTATTAAAACACTCATAATTATTTGGTTATCAAACTTTAATCGTATCGTCGCCATGTCATAATTTAGCGTTGCGGACAATAAAAGGCGTTAGAAAATGATGTAGATACTAGAATAATTGTTGAGACTTATTCTGAGCTCTTCTTCCGCTTTTCTAGACGGGTTCTAATTAAAGTACGAGTAACATTGGCATTTCCTATTACGAAGGTCTCACGTCTGGTTACTAAGTGTGTCGGAAGTACAATCTGCTAGATTTCTAAACGATTCAATAGAACAAGAAAACTAAACGTTGCAGTGAAAGCGTATAGAAAAAAATACTAAGTACTAATGTTGAAAATACAATGGTGAGCAATGGCCTCAGGTTAGTATTAATGGATTGGAAGATTGAACTTCAGAGCTTAATACTAATTAGTGTCAGTTGTGATGCAATTGAAATTAATGATGGCGAGAAGAAAAATCGTACATGAGATTTCAAACCTAATGCAGAATTATGTAAAGAACATTATGTTCATGGTTTGATGTCAACACAACGTGTCAGCACAAGTATGAAACAATGTTATACTACAATTGGTTAGAATACAAGTCAAGTTATTATTAGTTTGGGCCAATTAACATTAAATCACGTATGTCACTCAATTAGAATCTAAACTTCTTTATTGAAGAAGTATCCTAAGCTTTTAAATTTGATGGCAATATACTACCACCACTCTAATAATCGTTGAAACAAAATAACGAACTCATAGTCAAACAACACTATAAACTCCTCACAATAACTAAGCAAGCTAACGTGCGTGGCAAGCCAACCATTCCCATTAATTAATTAAGACAAGAGCAACAAACGCGCAAAAACGCATTTGCAAAAAAATATCGTATCGATACGTATTTGCTGGAACGTGTGTTACCGATAATATTACAAAATCGTTCGACCGCGAAACGGCATTGGTGCGAGCGCCACTCTATTTTATGACTACAGTTTCTATGACATAGTATGTTTTTCAGTTTTTTTTACTTGTTTTATACAGGCATATAATTTTAGTGTGTTTATTTTATACTGCTTTTTCTAGTATCTAATATGTTTTGGTCATTATCTATTGTTCTACAGTTCACATGATCACATTGTCAGCCTTTCCAATTGGTCTTTGCAATTCATCCATCTACCTATTTTTGATTGACTTCAAAAAGTTGACTATAAAACGTTACTGGAGTTTTGTCCAGGAATATCGGTAGTTCTGACGGTTTTTGCTCTAGTTTACCACCGCGCGGTATCACCTTATTTTTACCCCTTTAAAAATATTTTCTTAGCCGACGTCAATAGCTATTTGTGTGCCAGATCAGTCAGTCACGTAGATAAAAAGAGTAGGTTAGAGTTTCTGATATCTGTAGGTTTAATAGACGTGAAGTTATTTATATATTTTTTTTAATTCGATACTTTAGAGTTGAGCACCTTGTTACTTATTCAACCTTCACCGGCACAGTAGTTCTTATCAGTTCAATTTTAACGGTCAACAATTACCACTAATAGATTACAATTACCAAAATAATTAGCCGTCATTTTGTACAAGAATTTCAACAAGTGTTATTATGGATTAAGAGTCGATACTTCCCTGTATTGAAACGCCTTCCGTATGCTTCACAATTTTAACCTTGGTTACACTTGTCCCCACCAAATGGTTCTGCATTCACTGATCACTTTGTAGACTTACATTATCTTTAGTTAATTATTATTTAATAAGTTAAGTACTATTATGGTTTAACAGTTGAGTATACAGCTTTGTGATTTACAGTAGGTAATCCCATTTTACTCATTCTCTGAGTGTTATTTTAATAACGAGGCAAAAACTCACAGAGGGTTACAGAATATGCGGAGATTACAATAAAACCTGTTATCTTCAAATTTACATATTATACTAGAGACTAGAGCTACCAAACTATTATCATGCGCACATTCCCATCCATTTCCATAGACATTTACGGTTCGATGATGACACGTCAAACATTTCATTTGAAAACAAATGATGATTTTGTTTAAAAACAAAGTTTTGAGATGGATGGAGGACGTAAAAGAAAATCAGTAAGAAAACCTGAATGCATGACTAACATTCAAAGCATGTGAACGAAGGTCAGGCCTGCTCTGGTTCTTCTTGGTTACCTCCTCGTTTAGGGTCCTCGTCTTGCCATGTGAGGATAGTCATTGTTCACAAGCGGAACTTGTAAAGCCTTGACTTTTCGTGCATATTGCAAGAACTTTCATTCGTCAGTCGGCGTGTATAAAAATTCTTATTTGCATATGCGCGTACATACCTACCTACATTGTTACACGTTTTATTGTGTATAGCCATTCGCCTACGAATATTTACTGAATAAATATTATGCACTGAGAGGCTAAAAAAACCTTACGTAATTCTATTTAGCTTTGGTGTTTTGTAAGAGCTCTTTGAGTATGATACTTATTCAATATTGTAAAAGTAAGTGAGACTAGAAATAAAAGAATGGCCGAGTCTTTTAAGCGAATTGTAACTTTGATCCGATATGAGAAGTAATTGGGTTTTTAAAGAACTATGGTCTTGTGATGGTTGATTTAAATAAAACATTTGAATTATACAATTGAAGGTAGTAGCCAGTCAGGCGTGTGCTACAAAGTACCCTACTAGTGCTGGGTTTACTATGTTTTCCTTTACCGAAAGCTCAAGCTCGTAGGTTTGGAACCCGCAACCATCACCACGACCACTTTTGATCCGATATCAGAAGTAACAGTTACAGTAGATACGGATTTTTTGAAATTTTTAAAGCATTTCAGTTATCTATATCTGGACTAACATTATAGAGAGGAAAGATTAATAATAATAATAAATATCCTGGGACATTTTTTCACACACGGTTATCTGATCCCAAACTAAGCAGAGCTTGTACTATAGAAACCAGATAACTAATATACTACATATACTACGTTTTTTTTTTGTAAATACATACTTATATAGATAATTTACATCCAGACTTAGGACAAACAGAAATGTTCATGCACACAAATGCTTGTCCTGGATGGGAATCGAACCCACGACCAGCGGCGCTATAGGTGGTGTCTTGCCAACTGGCTTGTCAAGATTTGATTGCTTGTTTATTTGTTTGCATTGAATAGGCTCCAAAAATACTGAACCGATTTGAAAAATTCTTTCACTAATAGGAAGCTACATTATTCCCGAAGGTTATAGGCTACTTTTTATCCCGGGAACGCGAGTGAAACCGCGCGGAACAGCTAGTTCACTGATAAAGTCAATAGTTTTGATATAAACCTGTCAAATATGTATTATCTCAATAAAGATAATGCTTCAACTTTCGTGTTGTATATAATGCATATTGCAACCAGGCTGCGAATCAATCAGTCAGTGTCCTCGCATAATGATGAGCAGCTTTTAGGGATCCTTGACTATAAAACAAATGAAACCTGTCAATGTGTCTTCCTTCTGAGACCTTTGAATTCGTTTAGCTCTCTATTAGTCGGCGTTGTTATAGGTCGGTGAAATCGTATGATATGTGTATACATTAAATTGGTTAGTACTTGATTAAAATATCTAGATTCAGATGGATTTTTTAAGATTCTTTTGAACTTTTACCCTTAAAATTCTTACCTATGTACCAACATAATAATATATGTATTATTTTAGTATGTTGTTTAATTAGGTATATGTACATATACGGTACGTAAACAATTTATATGTATTAACAACAATTGATGTGGAATGCTGTGACAAAGATAACACCTAGCTTGAGATTTCGCTAAAGGAAACCATTTCACGGGATTAAAGTAGGTACTTTGTAGTATTGACCTATCTGGCAAACAAAGTACAATAATTATTTACAACAAATGTAGGTACAAAATAAAATCTCATATAGATGATTTTCCTCAAAGCGGCCGCTCTTGTTATAAGTAAAAAAAATATATACATATATTATTATTTTTGTGGTAGCACAGACATGCGGTAGCCGATTATTTTATTAATATAGGATACAGCCTTACACATAAAAAATAGATCTATTCTAAATGTTGACACACGTTTCTTCGTTCCGATTAGTCAAAAATACATTATCCAACGGAACCCCTCTAAGAAAAATCAACTCACGCGCGATCATCATTTTATAAATGTTAATTACTAACTTTGCTGCCACTACACTGTCTACGGACCGTGTAATGTAATTACATGCACGATCATCCGATGTTTTTGCTACCACTACTGTATACTGTAGGAAGAATAGATTCGCTTACATTGTATTTTGCTTCCTATTCCAATCGTGAATCGTGTCAACTTATTTATTATAATTGCTTGTCGAAGTAACGCGTTATTTACATTGGGTACTTCACTTCCTATTTGTAAATGAGGTACTTAATATAGTTTTTTGAGACTTATTTCATTAAAGACTATCAGTTCCCCGCGGTTTCACTCGCGTTCCCGGGTAAAAAGTAGCCAATGGATTACTAGTGAAATATTTTTTTGAATCGGACCAGTAACTCCGGAGATCAACCAAACAAACAAGCTCTTTTGTTTTATAATATAAGTATAGATCAGGTTTTTTATAGAACCTCTAGAATCAGCATTGAGCCATCGAGCTAAAAAAAAATCTTAGATGCGGTCCGCTTGATTGTAAACGGTTTTTTTTGTACCTATCTTTATGGTAAATTGCATGATCATACGTGAGATTACTGACGTTTGAGTCAACCTTGCAATGCAGTAGCAAAAACATCGCACGTCTTTTGTTTTATTTTACTTCAAACTAGCAATCGCCCTGCAGTTTTCACCCGCGATTTTCCTCCCTGAATTTAAAAAAAATCTTTCTTAGCAGACGCTTACGTCTTAATAGCTGTATGTAAAATTTCAGCCCGATCTGTCAAGTTTGAGCTGTGCGTTGATAAATCAGTCAGTCAGTCACGCTTTTATTTTATACACATACGACGAGTACGAATATTTAGATAATATTTTTGTTTCAAGACAGCATAAGAAAGACTGGAAGATTTGTTACAATGTAGGAAAATCCGAGGCACTCTACATTATCGTTACAAAATTAGCGGCTAGCTATGTTAACCGCTTTGACATCCTATATTTCTTTAATACCAAGAAGTCATACCGCGTAGCCTAAAGACGCAAAAATAATTGAAAGAGATACCATTAAGATAATAATAAATCTTATTATTCTTGTGGTAAATATGTATGTTTCGCAACCGCATAAAAATCAAAACCATAGAAACTATAAACACACCGTTAGATCCAATCTCAAAGATCACGTTCGTACCACTGTTTGTTTATTGGCAATAACCTCGGAAACCACTACGGCTAAAGTGTTTTGATCGTTAAATTTATCAAATCTAAATATTAGTTTGTGGGACATTAACCTGAGGTTAGGTAAAATTGTTTTATTTGATAGTCGACCTTATTTATATGATCATAAAGTGATAGTAAACAAACATGCATATTTTAAGTAGGCTTAAATGACAGTTATTGATTCTATAAAATATTTTTGAGAACTTTTTCTTCTCAGTCGAGGGTTTTTCCGAACAAAAGCTACCACTGGCTTTTGTACCTTTGACCCCCTGGACCCATGAAAGAGGAATAAATTAATATCTTCTAAAAAGTTTCAAACCTAACAGGACCCATATCACAAGCCACTGTGCGTCTTATTAGTATTGCTATCATGGTTGCAAATTAGCTGACAATTCAAACGCGTCATGGCGCGTTGTCAGCTGGTTTTATTCGCCTAATGAGCGTTTTTCTTTGCACAGTCAGCGTCAAAAGTAGATTGTCACTTTAGCACCTTTTTATAATAATCTATTGACATTTTCTTGACAGGTCGTAAGAAATCTGTGAATTGCGTAATTTAACAAGATTCTAAAGTGATCAGCTACGTTTGAAGCTGACTGTACATAAATTATTCCTTTTTATCCAAATTAGGTTTATTGCATTCTCGGGATTTATAAAGAGATGAAATGTCTGGGCTTCAATTTCTTCTGGCTCCACTGCCAATATTTTCATTAATATTGATTTAGTAGTTGATTGTAAATCATCATGATGATGATGATGATGAGATGGATAGCTAAAATATATTTGAGAATTATAACTGTTAAAAAAATCAACAATTATTTAACAGAAATCCTTTAAAAACTAGCAAAGGAGCATGGTTTAGAATGAAAATTGTAGTATAAATAGGTACACACGGCCACAGATAAAGCTACAGAATGCGGCACCTTATGCGGTTGTAATAGGCGCTATTTTGCAACAAAAATGTGTAGCTTGATCTGTGGCCGTGCGTACCATAAAGAAACATGTAGGTATATCGGGAAACTAACACAGTGAAAACTAACAAACCCCCTAATCAGTACAATTATATGCCAGAGAATTTTCAACCCTGCTATAGGGATATTCTAATACTCTCTTGTGAAAACCACGGAAGAATTCACTTCACAGCTTGAACGTAGAACAAAGAACCATAAACTACATATAAACGTTTAAAAAATACTAGACAGTCGCTCGTTATAACATTTTTGCGCTGTTTTTACTTTTTAATATGAGACGAGACGGTGTCCATCAAACCGTATGCACAGTCTAAGCAAGTCTAAGTAAATAATGTTATTCAAAAATTTCTACAATTTATGTAAGATTGTAAACAAGTTTGTATATAAGTGAAAGTATTTAGAGAACGTTATGTATGTACTTAATGTTTCTTTTTATAAGTTTAAGTAATTCATAACTTAACGGTCATTTTATGTTTCCTGCATAGTTCCACAAGTTTTCAGACATTTACAATGCATGTAATACTTGACAGGCCAGTTGGCGCCTCTTGTGCCGCTGGTTGTGGGTTCGATCCCCATCCAGGACAAACATTTGTGTGCATGAACATGTCTGTTTGTCCTGAGTCTGGGTGTACAAAGCATGTATTTACAAAAAAATAGTAAGTAGCAGTAATGTAGTATATCAGTTGTCTGGTTTCCATAGTACAAGCTCTGCTTAGTTTGAGATCAGTTAACCGTGTGTGAAAAATGTCCCAGGATATTTATTAATTACCTTATTTATCTTTTCTTTTATAAAATTTGTTTATATTAAAAACTAAGATGAACTTCCAAAAGTAGTACTTACTTTCATATTTTTAAGGCCCTAAAATAAATAAATGACAGTGATTTTCCCATTGAATATCTTCCTACCTGAGTTTTACTTCAGCTTATCTTATTGTTTTCATAGAAAATGTTTGTGGACCATATTCTCATCAATGTATAAGCTACAGAAAGGAACTGGCTCTAAAATGCAGCTGTCGGAACACCAGTAGGCGTTTTGCAACATACCTACCTACAAGTACAATGTACATATTATATACAACCTACTAACCACACCCAAACTTTCATCTATCAATAATCATTAATTTTATGACTAGCTCTTTACCAAAAGTATCAACCGTGTTCCTAGGATAAAAAGTAACCTGCACTCAGGAATAATGTAGCTTCCTATTAGTAAAATAATTTTATCAGTAACTCCGTCCTAACTTATAAACTTACAGACTTTACCTTCATAGGGTTCCGTACCAAAAGACTTACTAAGACTCCGCTATCTGTCTGTCTGTCTGTCAACAAGGTGTATCTCATGAACCGTGATAGTAAAGCAGTTGAAATGTTCACAGATGAAAAATTTATGTTGCAGCTATAACAAGCTCCTATACAACAAACGTGATTTTTTTGCCGTTTTTATTGATAATGGTACGGAACCCTTCGTGCGCGAGTCCGACTCGCACTTGGCTAGTTTTTTTATAATATTAGTGTAGATTTTGCGCAATCAACAAACGCATTGCTAAACAGATTCACAGAAACTTACGTAAAATTTCTTTGCGATAATTATGTTACTTAAATAATTACCTTGACATTGGCGTAATATTTATTTAATTACCTTCACATTTATAATCTGTGAATTTGTGTTACAGCATAATCGCAATGTTTGTAGTCATGTAGGTCACAGCTAACGTGTTTTTCTATAGATACTATCTATTCTACCTTGCATTGCAATCTTAATTATATATTTTTTTCACTATGTATAGGCCTGTGTTTGCCCACAATCTCCCTGTGATGACTTACCTACTGTCACAGTAGGTATAGTACCTAGATTATATCACCTATATTGCCTTTTATCTTTTATGCGATTCTATAGTAGTCCGAAATAAAATAGCCCAAAAGATCATTATGCCAGATAATGTTTAAGTAAAATTAATATTATGCCAATAAAAGTTATGCCTAACATAAAATGCCTTACCTGCGGAACGAGCTGTTTTTTTTTGCACTTTAATAATGTGAGTTAAAAACGATATTTTATTTATACCAACGAATTTTAAAAGGATTTAAAAATAAATTTTTATTACATCTTTCAAAGTAATCTAGGTTCACTAGCTGGCCCCCCGGTATCACCCGCGTTCCCACGATAAAAAGATACCCATGTCCTTCTCCATATCATAGGTTATATGCGTGCCAAATTTCATCGCGATCGACTAAATCGAATCTGTCTAGAGCTACTCGAATTTAATTATTAATTTTGATTATCAATTTTATTAATTGGGCTTAATTTGGAGAAAATTCTATTTAGTGCTTCCTTTAAAAATATTTAAACAAATAAATAAATATTGTAAACGAATTAAACAAGGCAAGAAAGCGGAATGTTATTACACAGAGAAACAGGTAAAAACCTCAAAACCGCAAACTGTGAAAGTTTGCGCAATGTGAACTTTTTACGGCAAATCGCTTAGGGCGTGCCGAAACCTGTGAATTTATGCTGTTAACAAACATTAAAGTTATGTGATGAGTTGGAAAGGTCGCCATACCTTTTCTGAGAATTAAATTCAATTTAAACATGCATTTTCTCATTTATTTATTAATGAACTTTGGGTTAAAATTACCAGCATTAAAATGTCAAAAGTGTTTCCATAACTCAATAAAACTTATTTCAATACTGGTGTACAATTTATATTTATATAGTTTTTAAACACATAAATCATATACTTTCCTAAGCATCATCTTATTTAATTTACAAAATAATAGAGGAACACTCAAAATATGAAAACTGTCTCTAGCATTAAAAATCTCTGATAAAATTAAATCGTCGAAGAAAAAGTTATTCAACTAAATCTACTACAAAAGCAACATTTTTATGGACCTTATATTTTAGTATCATTAGTACGTAGTATATTATTTATTCTTTGGTATCATCAAACCTCAAATTATCTATGAATTATTTTTTATGGTTTTATGTGTGAACACAATCTCACCATGATAAACAATGATGCAGTTGAAGGTGGTATGGTCTCACTCAAGCCAGCTCTCGGAACACGTGCTATGAACCTAATGCACCGAAGTGCGGATGCAGGGGCAATTGTGCCCATTTCCTTTCCCCCCAACCCTTGAATCCTTCCCTTGAGTTACAACCTATTCTTCAAATCGTCATAGCGACATCACAAATTCTTCGTAAAGATTCTTCGTATACGGGACTCCTTTTAGTCCCGTTTATTAACTCACTCATTCCCCGAGTAGATTGTAGATTTTTCTGGAAGACCTCTCTAAACCAAATTCTGGATCCGAAAACTAAGCTACCAACTTTAGTCCTTTCCGAGAAAAAAATACTATACCTACATATTTTCAAATAGTATACCTACATAAATAGTACAGATATGTTCTAAAATGTATGTCTGTCTGTACGTTACTGTAACAGTACAGTGATAAGATCGTTACGCAGATGCGAGTGCCGAGTGCCTCTCCCGCAAGAATGCCATTGAGTCAGATTACTTGATTTACCGCCGACCACCTGTTCCGATTTGAACATGCGCGTGAAATATGTTCTATGGATGTGGTACTTGAGGATATTGATCTATTTTGAACTCACGCTAAGAAAATATAAAAGCGATTTATAATAATAATAATATCCTGCGAAATTTCAAACAAGATCACAAACCAAGCAGAGCTATGGAAATCAGATGAGCTTTGACAACCTTGCTCACGCGCAGAAATACAACAATAAGGTCTAGAAATCGGTCGTATAAACTGCGTTTACTATTAATTTTCGTAGGAAAATGTAAGGAAACGCCCGATTATAACTTAACGAACTGATTTCTAGTCAGTGTACATCGACCTAAGTTATTTAGCTGCGGTATTCTGTAAATTGAAGGTCCCTTATCAAGTTACTCTTTGAGCAAAATACTTCTCATTATTATGAAATTGTTTATTTCATAAAATAACGTTTGTTACATAAATATTTAAAGTACCGTATCCATTGCAGTATCTACAATCTTCGTGTATAGGTACCCCATCATAGCAGTAGGCGCGCTGTGGGCTGAACCAAGGCAGACCGCGTGGTTTACATAACTTGCTACCATGACGACTTGCAACTGTTTTAAGGAGTGACCATTTAGTAGCTTTACGTTTCGGAAATTAAATTACACTTTCGAAAAAAGAACTATCACATTGGTGTGGGTGGCCAGTTTATTATGTAATTAATATAAAACCTATTAATTCATGGATTAAGTAATTAGGATTATCTTTTTGAAAATTGAATTAAGAACATAACAATTGGGAAGAATAAAACCTAAAAGTTATTATAGTACTTTGTTATACAAGGGGTTAAAATGACTCCTTTCATACGAGGTAGTTTTAGAAACCAGCAGAGTATAAGAAACCGAGTTGAAATGGGTTTTTAGCGCCTTGTTTTTTAAATCCAAAAAAACTTACTGGACAAATGCGTTTAGTTTATTTTTCGCGTGTGAAATTGATTGTTACGAGTTGAAAAATGTTTTACAAGGCAAAAAAAAATAACAAATTCGGAGTATTCTCAATTCTCCACAATCACAAAATAAACCGTTTAAGATCTACTAATTACTTATAATTCTTTTCACTTAGAATATGGCGTGATAGAACGCAAAGCATTTACAGATATAATATTTAGATTTAGCCAAGACCGCTTCGTTGGACAATCTTGATCAAAGATAAGGTCTTAGCCATAAACGTTGCACGGAAGTCTCGCCAGATATTTTATTTAAAATAATCTTACTATGTTGTTCTTAAGAAATACAACAATTTGTGTCTCATTTAAAAGATACGGATTGCAGTTGGTAAATTAATTTTCTCCAGATAGTAATCAGCTGTTGATATTTATGACAAATATTTGTACCATTATTGGTCTTATCTGCTCTTAAAATGTCTAAAATATACAATTTGTTAAATAACTGTAAAATGAGATGTTTTAAATATACAGTTACTTTATAAAATAT
Organism: Tethea ocularis; assembly: GCA_963555595.1. Taxonomy (NCBI): domain Eukaryota; kingdom Metazoa; phylum Arthropoda; class Insecta; order Lepidoptera; family Drepanidae; genus Tethea; species Tethea ocularis. The sequence goes on from OY741975.1 coordinate 6,472,132, forward strand.
CTGTTTTAGGTTTTAATAACAAAGATGAAGAAAGACTTTTTTTTTTATCAAATTCTCCTGTCAATGTTAGGTATAGAACTTGACAACTTTAAATATGTTTTCTAATGTTTGTTAGAAAGAGATAGGCATAGTAAGAATATTATTAGTTTGTAAATTAAGGAATGAAAACAATCGTCAAAACAAGTAAACGTATTATATGTACGGTTCCTAAAGTAAAACCATCAAATTGGCATGCAAGACAGTTGCGATTTTTCAATAAACAATTCATCATTGTGATTTTGATAATTTAATTCAAGTTGACTTTAAGACGTTGATTAATCGTATTCAGTCGATTATAATCTACACATATCGTAATGACAACATAAGCTCATGTAAGGCGATGATAGCTCAGTGGTAAGTGACGTCGAATACCGAGACGAAGGTCACGGGTTCGAATGCTACAATGAGCTTGAGCTTTCGGTGAAGGAAAACATCGTGAGGAAACCATAGAACGGTGGTAGGATACTTTGTATTACCCGCCTGGCTGGCCACCCTCAAGACGAAAATCTGTGGCCAAGCACCTTCCAGTGTGTTCCGACAGCTGCACTTGAGAGCCAGTTCCCTTCTAGGATTTGTGTGCTTACCACCATCGACCACATCATCACTGACTACGGTGAGATTGTGGTCAAACACGGCCTGTGTAACGGCCTAAACAAAGTAAAAAAAAAAAAAATGTCTTTACCTATTTTATTCATAGTAGCCAGTTTTTTTTCATGCGATTTCAGAGATTGCGCTTAAACTTACATGGCTGGCTATAGTGATCCAAGAATAGGTAATTAATTAGGTACCGGGTGTACTTGTTTCTATGTTCTTTGATCACTATCACTAATTATTAGAAAAAAAAATGGAGTAGATAGTTACCTATTCAATTCGTTTCGTACATTTTTTTCTAAGACATTATTGAAAAATAAACGTATTTATTATTATTATTGAACAATTTCTATCAACAGATTTTACAAATAACTAAAAACTACTGCACGTTCAGCATACATTGTAAATTCTATATTTGGTTTAAAAAAAACTATTTGTTTTGATTCTCATATTTCTCATTGACTTCTCATTATTCTCAGTATGCCTGACTGATCTATCAATGCATAGCTCAAACCACTGGACGGATCGGGCTGGAATCTGACATACAGATAGGTAGACGTAAGCTAATAAAGGTTTTTAGAAAAATCAACCCCTATGGGGGTAAAATAGGGGATCGCGGGTGAAACCACAGGATGGAAAGCAAATTTAAAATTAAGGTAAAAAGTCTTGTATCTTTAGTTTTGCCACGACCACTTTAAAAATCTTATGGTTTCAACAAAATCTCGGAAAATAATCGGGCAACTGATTTCTGAAAATAAAATTTGCACAAAAAAGTTTCGTTTGTTGTGACGTCAACAACTGAACGGTCTTAATTAGTTGGAATCAATACACTCTATTCTTTGTTTATTATTAATCTAAAAGATTAACTATTCCTAATTTTTCATACAACTTTTGTAAAAAGGTAACTTTTTATAAATGGTAGGCATCGTAGCTTAACAAGGTTCAAAACGATAGCTATCTGTCTTGATTAGTAGTTTAAATAAATCCCGCTAGATAATAAAGAGTTATTATGTTTATTATAATAGACAATAGGTTGATTTTTCATTGAACTTACTTAACCTACTTATAGCTCGCTTACTTTACCGCCCAGCTTTACTTATGTATTAGTAGTTTTTTTATAAACACAAGAATAGTTTCTTTAGCATACATAACTAAATTTCTAACACAGCCATGTCAAAATATATCAATATGAAGCTTAAATACTTACCATTAAAAGATAAATTGGATTAATAATTGAAAGTTTTATTCATTTTTTTCTGTTATTTTTAATTTAATTAAACTTCCCCTTCTTAGTACCTACTTAAGTGACTTTAAGAAATAAAACCTCTCTTTGTAGGTACCTGTTATTTGGTGTACCTACCTACCTAATTATTTTATTTTCCGTTTGTTTATTTATGTCACAGGGAAATGAGGATACCGGGGATTTCATGAAATCCCTAGAGATATCACGGTACCTAGATGTCCAATATTCTAGTTTATTACGTCTTCTTCGTCGTCTAAAAATGAATAGTGATATGACAAAATACTAAACCAAAACAAAAACCACAAAGTGAAGGCACATTTCTAACCTAAACGCAATCGTGTGCGATTCGTGTCGTTTTTGATGGGAATGTTTTCTCTACAGACCAAATATGAAATTTTGCTGACCAAATAATGCAAATCCACTTTGTTGACATTTTACTAGATTTAGTGTAGTGAAACAACTTATATCACTGACATGACATTATTATTAATATTCTGGATATTATCCAAAATATTTCTAGTGAGAAGGCGTAATAAACAAGAATATTTGACATCTAATGTGATTTCGTGATATCCCTAGGGATTTCATAAAATCCCTAGTATCATGTACGAACACACAAATAGCGTCCGCATTATTGTGATAATCATTAAATAACAGTACATACCTAATATAAGACGTCTGATAAATTCGCGTAGCCGGTATGAGTCGTATATTGTAGGATGATAGATTGTCGCGTCTTGTTTTTTGTCGATCGCATACAGAGATTGGCCCGTACCGTTACGTGTGTACTGTAATGCTGGATACCGTTTAGTCTGACGATGACGCTTGGTGTTTTCTAACGATGGCTTCAATGGCTTAATTGAGCCATTTATTTCGATTGAAATTCCGTTTAAGGCGATGATAGCTCAGTGGTAGTGACGTCGGATGCCGAGACGATAGTCGCAGGTTCGAATCCTACAATGAGCTTGAGCTTTCGGTGAAGGAAAACATCGCGAGGAAACCATAGCACGGTGGTAGGGTACTTTGTAGAACCCGCCTGGCTGACTACCACCCTTAAGTTGAAAATCTGTCGCCAAGCACAGGCCTATACCTATATAGTTAAAAAGTATATGTAACATACGTGCAGGAAGATTGCCAAGGCGAGTTCGAGATTTCAGTGAAAATTTTGTGAAAAACTAAATAAAAAAAAATATACCAGATGATTTTTAAATGGTATAGTAAGCCGAAAGAGCATTGATGTATACCTTAATAAATAGATCATTAAATCATCATGTGAGACTGTAACAATGTTGAAACGGAAAAAAGGAATAATTATTGTTTTGCGTTTGTGCTGTAGGTACTTAATACTCGTATCTACCTTTTTTAAATTCAATATCATCATCATTCGCATCACCGCTACCCTCACAAGATCGATTAATTCAATATCACTACATAGTATAAAACAAAGTCGCCCGCTGTCTGTCTGTCCATATGTATGCTTAGATCTTTAAAACTACGCAACGGATTTTGTTGCGGTTTTCAGCAATAGATAGAGTGATTCAAGAGGAAGGTTTATATCTATAATACATGAATATTATAATACAGATAAGTTGAGAAAAACCGGGCGAAGCCGGGGCGGGTCGCTAGTAGTAGTACATAGTATATTATTTATTCTTTGCTAGCAGGTACTAAATTGTAAACTAAGAGTAAAATTTCTCTAGACATATTAACAATAATTGTACCTAAATGAGCAATACTTTCGTGTTTACCAAATCGTGTTGTCCAAAACCAATATTTAATTACTACTATTGCTTATAATGTAACATGTTTACCTTGAAGTTATCGAGTGAGTCGTATAAAAAATCGATACAAACAGATAATCGAATCGATAACTAAAATCGTATCAAGGTTACGGCTGGAACGCGGACGATATTGTTTTCGAATTTTTACAATGTACACACGGCCACAGATCAAGCTACACATTTTTGTTGCAAAATAGCGCCTATTACAACCGCATAAGGTGCCGCAGTGTGTAGCTTTATTTGAGGCCGTGTGTACAATCAATCAGCTACAATCACTCGAGTAACCTGTTAGCGAATACGTGATATATCTATTGAATATTATATTCGGTATTAGAGAGCTTTATAAAGCGTTAGTGCTAAAATTATGGTTTTACACAAAAACTAAAGAATCTGTACTAATAAAACCTTTCTTAGTGGAAACCTGCTTCATAATAGCTATATCTATACAAAATTACAGCCCGATACACAAAATTAATGTCCAAAAATCTCAGGACATTTATCGTAGCATATTAACATAATATGTATATTTATAAACTATTCAAATTATATTAAGGTTATAAGTAACAGACTATTTTAAAATATCATTTTTATAATCCAAGACCAAATGTCATAGAAATATTTATTTAAATGTTAATTTTATCTCAATACGCATTTAAATTTTATACGGAAAAGTTTAAGTATATGTGTATTTCAACACATAAAATACTAGCCATCTTCCGCGGTTATGCCCGCGTTCCCGAAATGAACAGTAGTAGGGGTGGTGTAACGATACGGATCCCGATGCCGATTACATCGGCCAATATAATATCGGGATCACCGATTATTTAAAAATCGCCGTAGTGTTGCCGTTGTCGTAAGGAGGATAGCAGGAGAGCCATACCGTACTCCGTCATTACTGTGCTGAATTATACTTAAATGATAATTTGAATAAAAAATTAGTTATAAATTTTCTTTATCTTTTATTTTTTTTTACTTGTAGGTTAAGTACCAATAAAAATAATTAAATATGATTGTTTATTTTGAACACATACAGACATCTGAAAAACATTACCCTCTGCAGTCTGATCCTATTACTCGTATTACAGACAGACAGACTGTAATAGAGACACGAGTAATAATTGGTATTTATGTATCATTACATCCCTAATAAGTAAATAGGATTGCATTATACCCATCTTAGCCAGCTGATAAGGAATAAAAGCAATAGCAGCAAATAGGTATACATCACCAGAAATATCCTATTACAAAATCAAATCTTTACAGTAACAGAATACATGGTAATACTTCGTATAGCACAATGACATTTCAATAAACATCCCAGCTTATCAGAAACATTCATTCATTCTCTAGATTTTTTTTTCTACAAAACAATAGCATACTGGATGTCCTTCCCACGCTTTCAAGCGAAGCATTAGCAAGAATACTGCCACTGCGCATGCGTGCTACACATACTTAACTACGAGACATAATGAATTACTACAACGATCCGTTGTGAGAGATTTACCTACTAGTTTTTGAGACAAAGAGGTATATATATAGTATGACACAACTTAGATGAAGCATCGGCAAAATTCGTAAAATCGATCATTTCCGAAAAGAGCAACAACATTACCCATGTTTATTAGTACTTTAGGCGAAAATGATCTTGTTGAACGTTGAATGGCGCGATAATGGATGATTTTTATTAGTTGTGTAAATCGGAAGTGAAGTATAGAGATATAGCTACGAATTGCCGATGCTACATCTAAGTTGTGTCATACTGTAATCCTGTTGGTAGTGTCCGACCGAAGGTTGATTTCTAGCCGAAGCTGAATCCGAAGGCTTAAAAACCCTAAGAAACTCAATTCATAATTTCTGTGCTCCCCCTGTGTGTCCCTAGTACCTATGCTACGTCCATCGCGCTCATCACACATTCGTAAAAGTTCATTCAATTGCAGCGCTTGCTAGAAACCTTCGGCTTTATTCACTGATGCTGAAGGTTTCGCCGAACGTGGCTATTTTATCCGAAGGTATATTACTCATTACTCTTGTGGCTCATTTCTCTTCGACCCATAACTTATACCTATTTGAAAAATGTTTGTTAGTGTAACCTTGCATAAAATCCGTTCAGTAGTTTCTGAAGTGTGCATAGATAGACAGGCAGGCGCTAGTTGAAACTTGTGTCGGCAAATGTCACCTTAAATATTTTGAACATATTCTGCTGAATCCTAATTATATTCAGTATACCTAATTAGGATTCAGCAAAATATGTTATTTTATAATAAAGTTATTGTACGCTCACAACCGTAATGCTGTAATATTAATTACAGTTACATTAAGTAATATTCAATTACATAGGTATCATTTACACAAACTAGTTTGGCAATATTATATTGCATACCTACCTATTGTCCTTGCAGCATTTACTATCGACAGAGTTGAAGCATGATCACCTTAAGGGTGTATTTTGTATGCAGTGACCAGCCGCTACCTGTGTCTCACACAATGCGCTTGTCATAAAATAGTAGATTGTCATTGTCAGTAAATAGTCTAGACAAAAGATTTTACAAGAGACCGTTTTATTGTCAATAATGGACAAGGCGAACTAAGATTACTGGCTGCAAGCGAAAAGGTCTCAAAACTGATCATGATTCAACTTTGTTGATGGTACATACGTCATATAACTAAAGTCCTTTAACGCACGCTATCATAATGATTATGGCTAGTAGGTACTGGGGTCAAATCGCAAAAACACGATGGGTCTTTTTATGTCTACTTGTCCAACACAAAATATGTATTATAGTTCAGTTCATCATGTTTCAAATGTATGTATATATTTTTAATTGATGATTTTACTAATTTTAAAATAGTAAATGAATTTCATAAATGCGATTCATAAAGCATTCCCTCGCTCCCCTCTAAATCCCAGCCCCGGGTGCTTAAGCTTTAAGTACGTTGTATGGCCTAATAAGCTACCGAAGGGAGGTAATGGCCAACGTTTGGACTGTGGTCCCCCTTCCCCTAGCCTGGCGGAACATCTTCCCTTTTCAATGTCTACGTGCGTTCAGTAAAAAGTCTAAATCAAAAAAGTATTATTACTCAATCGAACACGATTTGCTTTTTGGCCGACTTTAGCCCTTTGCGAAAAATAAATCTATTTGCTTACACTTATAAGTCACTTTAGTTCTAGACCTTCTACCTACATAAACCAACATTATAACAGTCACGGTAGGTACCTGATCACGATCCAGCTATGCGACCTTGTGACGGTGTTCCGCAGACGGACCAATGATACCGGTTTTAGAAAAAGTAGGGAACGGTCTCTACCGGTGTTTACCGTCGATTCTATATTTATCTTTGGTATTTGTTAGTGCATTTATAGGGTTACGAAGGTGTTGTCTCTTTCTTTTGTGGTTAAAATGATGAGAAGACAAAAGAGATCAAATCTAAAGCTTTCTTACCTACTTGCTGTATTAATACTTATTTTACTACGTTTACTTCTTGTCTGGTTCAATCCGTTGCTGCATGAAGAAAAGGACAAACCAAACTAACTCATTTTTGCATTCATAATTATTACTAGGTTTTTTATTAGCAGTAGATTTCAGAGTAGAATAAATAATGCCTTAAAATTTAGCTACTCATTGAAAAGTAACCATATATTAGGTACCTACTTGTAATCTCGAAAAAATATTATTATTATTCAGCCAAATACAAAAACCGTTTAAGTTTTGTGGGCTTTGTGCACTATAGGCAACATCATCACTGAACATCGAAAAATAGTGGTCAAAGAGAAAGACATGCCTAAATGTATGGTTTCCTCCAAAAGCGGTGCCATCATGTAGCGACCGTAACACAGCGGTGAATGACGTCACTAGAACGTTGTCTATGTTAACCAAATGGTTTCCTAAAGAACGTAACGTAACGGTGTCAATTACCGTTCTCTAGGAAACCGCGCCATTTCACTGCTGTATTACTGTCGCTACATGATGGCACCGCTTTTAGAGGAAACCTTACCTTAAACGCAGAGAAAAAACGCATTGAACTGAGTAATCCAGAATAGAGTGGTCGATTGTTCTACCTCTAAATGAAATGAAACACATCAAAATAATCTAACTCATTTCGTATTGCATTTCGATGTAAATATTCCAATTAAATAGCTGCATAAAGTATCCATAATGACATATCAAATTAATTCAATAACAATAAATATTTTGTAATGTATTGATGAACAAATGCAGTGTTGCATTATTGCAAAACTATTTCATACAAATTATGTCAATCCATAGGTTAAGGTTACTTTTTAGCTAATCATTTATTATTAATATAATTTCGCAAATATCATTTTAACTTCCGTTAATACGCTATGATTTTTATTACTTAAGATACATTTAAAAACTTTTTAGGCCCGCAGGAGTAATTTCACGATTTTTTTATAATAAAATAAAAAAATTCGTTACATTTATTTAATTATGGCTGATTCTAGTTGATAATTTGAAATTAGACCACTTTAGACTTGCGCCAGATTTCTATACTCAATCTATCCTATTTTTATGCAATTTTTCAAAAGAATAGCTTCGGTCCAGTGAGAATGTCATACATATATTTTGTCGTTAAAAATATGTATCTATATAGGAGATATGAAGGTTTAAAAAAGGCCTTTATAATAGACTTCGTTTTATTTATACGATTACAAATATGTATATATATGATGACAAATAAAAACAACAAAATGTTACAATACATTAATATATATCGCCCAAAATGAAACAAATCGACATATTCATGTTCCAGAATGAGAATCAAACCATGACCTACAAAGTGACAGTCAGGGTAATTAGCCTTGGATTTGTTGTAACATAAGCAAGCATCAACATAAGTGACTATTCGTGCAATAAAATAACAAATTATTTAATAATGCAGCAACCGTGAGTAATCAAAAACTTCCTAATTCAAATATTACGTTTCCGAGTAATTTCGAGTAGTAAAAAAAAATAACACGCTCGAGAAAAATTCATACAAAATTCTAATAGCCAATTTATAACAAACTCGGTCAAAGTCAATTGCCATTTAATCGTGAACCAATTCAATATAATTTTAATGGAACATTTGACATTCGATTTTTACTGGATAATAATTACAAGACAGTTTACAGTAATTTTATGGTCATGAAAAAACCGAAATGCGCTCAATCAATACGTTCCGATATTTGAATAACTGTTAATGCATACTTACGCGACGATTTTAATTTGGGGTCACTTTATACAATACGATATACATTAAAACTAAATAACATGTTATTTTATTAGCGGGCTATGATTTGATTTATGAGTTCATTATTCATTAAGTTTTTGTTGTTTTAATTATGTTAACGTTACAATTTAAACGTGTATTTTTGTGATATTCAAACACTTGAACGTCAAACTAAATGACAGCGTTTGACGGTAAAAAAATATTGGATTGATTTCCTATTAATTATACCTACTCTATGTGTCCTACTAATTATAAAATAATCATATATATAAAGCATTAAAAAAAACCAACACTTTAGTGGTAAATACTGGATAGATTTTACAATGGAACAATGGAGTAAGTATTGTTCTAATTATGAGTACTTATCCCTATTATAATAAAAATCTATACACTGTACACAAAATCTTCATCAAACTCAAAACTCATTTATTCAGTTTAGGCCCTGAGGACACTTATGAATGTCGATAGTTACAATTATTACAATAGACTCTACTAACGGTACGGCACACACTTAAACTGAGAAGACTCCGGCAATAATCTCAGCAAGGCTTCTTTTTTTATGGATCTTTCTTTTGAATTTATGTAATAAATAAAAACACTTTCATAACAATTTAATAGATACAACCCATCATAAATTCCCGTTGCGTATAAATTCACCTTTTATCATTCAGCCATATTACATAGTTCAATGCCTTTTAAATACTAATTACATAACAAGGTATTTACCGTATGATGACTAGTTTGATTAGAAATTACGAAACGGGTAACTGAACCGTTATTGACAGTGTTGGACTTGCAAATTGATATTTACTGCGATATCGTCGCGTTTACATGTAAAGTACCTTCCGGAATCTATTGCTTGACAACTGGAAAATTATACCGGATCTAAACTGGGTATTTTATTTGTGCATTAGGTATGTTTAGTTTTTGTTTACCAGTTTAGCCAGGTGGCTATGTTGTCAGTCTCTCTGACACTCTGAACTCAAATTAGGAATGCTTCATACCCTGGAATAAGGACAAGGACGCAAAACCTATAAAAATCAAAATAAATAAATATCCTGGGACATTCTTCATACACTGTTATCTGATCCCAAACTAAACAGAGCTTGTAGGTACTATGGAAACCAGGATAACTGATATACTACGTATACTACTATTTTTTTGTAAATAGGTACATACTTATATAGATAATTACACCCAGGCACAGGACAAACAGACATGTTCATGCATACAAATGTTTTCCTGGATGGGAATCGAACCCATGACCAGCGGCATGATAGGTGGTGAACTGGTGTCTTAACCAACTGCGCCAACTGGCTTGCCAAATGCGACCCATCCACCTTAAGCATTTAGACACCAACCTACTGTCCTGTTCTTCCTGTCATAACCATAACTCTTATAACTGTCGTACATCATCTCAGTCCTCGTTTCCCGATGATTCATTTGCATTGATATTATAGATCGAACTTTTCAAATTACCCTAGCCGAGTTAAAGCTTATAACGGGTCTAAACAAGGGCTTATTTAATAGACTCAGGCGAAGCTTAGCACCATTACTCAGGCCCTCTTAATTTTGAAGAAAAAAGGCAATAAATAATTTTTCAGAAATCGGAATCAACAAAAGGTATCGCAACAGTGAAAGTCAAATTTTACCCTTAACCTTTAAAAATCTAATATTGTAGGTAAGAGGGACATTTCTAACATGAAAATGTACCTACCCTACATACACTAGGTGAAAACAATATTCTGACGCATAGATTTCTACCGCACTCTCGAAACAGAATTGGTGACGTATCCCCACAAAAATGTACACCAAAGTATTAAAGAAGATAGTATTATCTAAAAAGCATTGCGCACTGCGCAGGAGTGTCCGTTTAACAGTTGTGCGTGTCAAATGACGCAACGCTGGAGACTCGGGCGCAGGCGTAGCTAACGGCCTGCTCTTAATCGCACCTACGCGTTATATCGCGGTTCCAATGGATTTGCAACCGCGAAGTGTTTGTTATATTACATAGTTGGCAATTGGGATTTGTGTTGAAATGTTACCTACTCTTGTAAATGGATGAGTTATTGAGGTAGATGACATGTTATATAATACTTAAATTTATTTGCTAGAATACAGGTTGTTGATAGTCCAGACCATATTCTCAGTTCAAGTGTATTCCGAACCGGTAGTAGAGTCTATTGTAAAACTGTAACTTTTGACATTCATAAGTGCCTTATTAGGGCCTAAACTGAATAAATGAGTTTTGATTTTGATTGATTTTGATTTTATTCTGCTGATTGAGGCATGCAAAATTAAACATTACAAAATAATAGATTAAATACTCTGTACTAATTCTGGCTTTTCTTCCCACTTGTTCGTGCCTGAACAGAATGGTTCAGCTCCATGGCTCCTCCCGCAATCATGACGGTTAGAGTCAGTTAGAGCAATAAAATATTTTTCTTTCTTTCTTTCAAAAGCCTCAAGGACGGATTTATTGATATATCTACGTATATTTATATTGTAGGTACCTACCAGCAGTGCCGTAAGTAGCCTTTTCTGCGCCCTATGCGAGCTTCTATAACTGCGCCTTTGTTTTTTTTATATATTATAGGTACCCAAGCTAGAGCAATGCTATGTATAGGCGTACTTTGATACTGATGATACTGGCATGTAGGTACGTATGTGTTGGAATCGAGCACTAGGGGTGCAGCGGGAACTTATCAGGAGCAAAACGAAAAAATAATAGTCCTGCCTGGTCTGGCCATCCTTGCGCCCCCCAGAGTCTACGCCCTGTGCCTGGGCACCGGTGGCACAGTATTTACGACACTGCCTTCCAGGTCACTTACGATATCCCTTTACGAGGGTTACCTCTTTGGGTTAGAATATTGGAAGTTTGTTGCAATAAACTGTCAAATACTATATTAGCCAATCACAAACGATTCCCACGTTTTATAAAACATGTCATCCACCAATCAATAGCTTTGCACATTGTAAAGAATACATTGCCTCACAAAACTGACACAACCACACACATTTAACTGCAATTGCGTAATATTGAAGAGGTTTCAATTTAGTAGGTGTTAATTTTGTGTAGTCTTTGTACAGTCAAGCTTTAAAATTTGTTATCAATATCAACTTCATAATTTTGTATCGTCACTTAATTAATTACATAGTAGGTACCTATAGCGACTTGGGAATAATATTAACGATTAGCCAAAGAACATTTAATTAGTGTATTTAGCTAAATTCATATAATATAATAAATGCACTTATTTACCTAAGTCTTTGTTGAAACAAGTTATATATTAGAAGGGACCTAAATTCACTTGTTTCAACAAAGACAGGTAATTGACAACTATGTAAGTAGGTACCTATGTCAATTTGCAAATCACTAAAGTTTTATATTGGTGTATTTTAGTCTGTCAATTTCAACGAAATTAATATTTGTGTCCGAGTATACTTTATTGACCACTATAGGAAGTTACGCAATATACCTACTTATCTAATGTAGTAACGTAAAACATGTGAATTTGTTGTTGACACTTGACTCAATTAGCATGTGTTGATGTTGATACGTAACTTGTTCTGAATCTTCAAGATTTATCAAATAAAATATTTAATCATAATCATTTTTGAAGCAGAAACATAAAACAGCGCCATCTTAATTACTTTGCTAGTACTAAGAACACAAATAATATTGCAAAGTAAGTATCTACATTTAACAAATAATTGAGACCATTACTGCTATCATAGTACGTTGTCATATCAATAGATGGCGCTGTAATAAATTAATTGTTAATAAGTTTTCTTCCTAGATCATTTTGAAAATAATTAAACGTATTTTTTTCCTGTCTTTCACAGAGTTACAAAGAAAAGGACGCTGGTAAAGTTGTCCTCTATTCCACAACAATGGGCATCGTCAGAGGCACGTACCAACGGTGTGTCCTCGTGAAGAAGATCCTACGAAACCTTCTGGTGAAGTATGAAGAACGGGACGTGTTTATGAGTACGGAGTACCAGGACGAAATAAGAGATAGGATGCGAAGCGACCAGATACTGGTGCCTCAGTTATTTATTGATGGGCAGCATATCGGGGTAAGTGGTCTAAATTTTTTTTTTATTTTCTACTAGCTGTTCCGCGCGGTTTCACTCGCGTTCCTGGGATAAAAAGTAGTTCGGGTATAATGTAGCTTCCTATTAGTGAAAGATTTTTCGAATCGGTTCAGTAGTTTCGGAGCCTATTCAATGCAAACAAACAATCAAATCTTTCCTCTTTATAATATTAGTATAGAAGTATAGATTACTATGTATAGGCCTTGTTTGACCACAATCTCACCGTGGTCAGTGATGATGGTAAGCAAACAAAGGCTAGAAAGGAACTGGCTCTGAAGTGCAGCTGTCGGAACACACCGAACGGTGCTTGGCGACAGATTTTCAACTTGAGGGTACTACAAAGTACCCTACCACCGTGCTATTGTTTCCTCACGATGTTTTCCTTCACCGAAAGCTCAAGCTCATTGTAGGATTCGAACCCAGGACCTTCGTCTCGGCATCCCACGTCACTACCCCAGAGCTATCATCGCCTTAAAAACTAAATAATTGAAATAAAACGACAGGTTTGAGCCATTAGCTTAGTCATAGAAATACAAACCCTATGATACATATTCTAAACTACTTTATACACACAGGGTTATTTTAAAGACTTTTTAATCCCTTTAGGGATGGAAGTAGATAGGTAGGTACAAGTATGACATAACTTAGATGTAGCATCGGCGAATCGTTTTCGTACACTTCACTTCCGACTTTACACAACAAATAAAAATAATTCAGTATCGCGCCATTCAACGTTCAACAAGATCATTTTCGCCGATCAAAACACATGAGTAATGTTGTAGGCGCATTACATTTACGTACCTACATTTTTCTGTAACATTAAAATGGATAGGCACATCTTTTTATAAACAATGAATAAAGTATATCAACATGATTGTGATATATTTAAATAGGTAATAATAATAGATCATAAAGAGAATAATAAAGGCTTGTATCTAACCTTAATCTTCTCTTCATAATATATAAACGCAAGGTCGAACGAAATCCCTTAAAATAGGCCCTCAAGGCCTTAAATAATCCCGATTCAAAGTTATCACAACCTTGAGGAACACTGATACAATGAGGTAGGTAGATATTTTAATAATCTGTATTTATTAGATCCATACTAATTTTAAATACTCTTTAGTAGGTACTGTGTGAACCGATCGCGATGTAATTTGGTAAATTGATGTAAATTGTAAGTTTTCATTTCGATAAAATCTCGCACAGTGCAGGCATTTAGATATAGCTATTAGATGCGGAAGTGAATGTATTTTAAATCAATATAAAAGTGTTTGGCGTATAAAAGCCTCTCCGAGGACCGAGAGCTTTGGATACATAACTTTCAAGCAAATATTCAAAATAATTTTCATTTAAAAGTTTCCCTACGTGTGGGCATGAATGTTTATTTTGTATTGTAAAAGATTTTTCAATACTACTTACTACCTACTTGTTTTCCTTTGGATTTCTCTCAATAGTTGTAATGTATGTATAGATTTGTGTAACACATTATTATAGCGACACGTGAGTAGATGAGTTTTGTCATTAATCTTAGAATTCCATAATAATGCTCTCTAAAGTAACTTTATTATTTTCTTGTCTCTTTTTATCTCTCTCTAACTCGTTGATATAGTGAAACTGAAGTATAACTATTGATATACTTACTATTCTAAACAGGTAACATGATATTTTCTCAGGTTCTATTTTGCTGAAAAAAATACCTACTGCATAGCTTATTTTTTAAAACACTTTTTTCTAAATTGTTTAAGTAGATAAAAGGAAAGTGTGACAGACTGACTGATCTATGAATGTAGGTAAGTACAGGTCAAACCACTGGACGGATGGGGCAGAAATTTTGCATACCTACAGATAGCAATAAGGATTTTTGAAAATTCTCACCCTAAGGAGGTAAAGTAGGAGATCACTGGGGGATAAGCTAATCCGTTTATAAAATTCAGAAATAGCATGGATAGTCTTTTAAAGCCCTATATATTAAGCTCTTGTATTGAGGCCTTATTCCAAACTGATATAATAAACCTTAATTTTACCTATTTTATTAAAGCTAAACTAAAGAAGTAAAAACAAATTACAACGAAGTCCCTTTTTAAACAATATCATCAACAGGTAATATTGAAAGAGTACACTTGCTTCCAATTAAAGTGATATAAAAGGCTTTATCCACAATGAGCCCGTAAAACCAGACTATCATCACATTAAGTTAGGGCTGTCGCACACCTATAACTTACACATGACCGGAGAAAGGGGTTAACGGGAATTTTTATAGTCCACATTGTTTTTGTTCGCGGCTGCGTTCATGTGAGTTTTGCACCTCGTTTATAGGATTAACATGATAGGCGGCCAGATTAGGGGGCGTTGTATGAAGAATTAAGAATCCTTTTCATTATTTATACAAATACTGGTACAAAACAAAAATCTATAATACTCAATAATCTACCTTCCCAGATTATTGTTATCTGTTCAAATAAAATTCAAAGTCCTGACTGACTCCCTGATTGATATCAACGCACAGTCTAAGCCGCTGGTCACAGACATGAAATTTTTAGGGCATGTTCTTGGTAAAGTATAGGTATCCACTAAGGGATGAAAGGGGGTAAGGGGTGAAATAGGGGGTTGAATTTTTTGTGAAGCTTTTTATTCTCTGGGACGTATGACTCGCGTAGCGCGTTGCCGTACTACGGTATAGGATAAAAGCTCCGTTGAGCGCTGGCACATTTACTGTATCGCACAGGCGCGCGCGGCTGGACCGACTGTTCCGATAAATACTGATTATCAAATCTTAAAATTGCAATAACTTACAACTCACTGTTTCCAAAAAATATACCTAAGTAATTATTTTTTATAAAGGGTTATAATGTAATTCAGTAGGTACTTTATGGGGTGAATATACTCAATAGTATAGTACCTACACAAAAATAAAAAAATCAATCTAAAAATAATCTTGCTCTATCAAATTATATGAAAAGTTGGTCCTTTAATAAAATGTCTTAAGAAGTACTTTCACACCAACAAAATATATTTGATTATGTTCAACCCTAACCTGCGTATATCTTCGCCATTGCCCCACGTATGGGCAGATATTCCGACGCCATAGCACGCTACCCGACTTTATTGCACCCACTAACCATTGTTAGCCCAAGCATGTACTCTACTAGATACCTACTTTTATAATAAACTTCTTTATAAAAGTTGTGACTGAGTCTGTGTGTTATATATACCTATATAAGTATGTAGGTAAAGTTGTGACTTCATTGCAACTGAGTGTATATTATTATTTATATAAGTATATATTTACTAAATAAGTGCGAGTCTGGCTCGCGCACTGAAGTTTCCGTAATTTCCTATGTTACTATAACTTGACTTCATATAGGTTTTCCTGTAATCTCCTAGGTAAAGAACAATTATCTGTATTTTTAAAATTTTTTGGTTTTGTAGTTTCGGAGTATGGTCAATTGTCGCCTATTTTCTTCAAAACTATTTTTTCGTTAATTATGAAAAAATTCTTTCCTTTCATTTGATGTGTCACACAATATAACTTTTTAATTTTCTAATTTACCTCTTTCTCTCTATAATATACCTCTACAAAAATATGACATGCTATAGAATAATTTAACATGTTCTATCTTTTTCAATAATGTTTTCGTAAGAAACAGAGTTGACGACTAATATTAGATTAGTTTGTAAACAATACAATCGACACCTTTATCCCGTAATATGAAATGTCCATCCCAATAGTAAAAGATAGCCGCTTCGTGTCTGGACCAATCGATACCTCCCCACCTGGCTGTACCGACCACATACACACGCAATACACACATACATACAGGATGGGGTTCTAAGTTAAGCCTGGTATATAAACTTTACAGTTTGTAAAAAATTGAGTAGGTAACATCTGAAAGCATTTTTGGGAAAGTAAAAAGGTTTTTGTATTTTTTGGCTCGAAGGTATATTTTTTGTTTTAAAAGTCACATTGAGATTTGAGAGTGATGATGCATCCTATCATAGGATGCATACCCGGGCAGCAATGGGTTGACTTAAAAAATATATTTGTTTTTTTTTTAATTGTTTGTTAGTGTTAAAAAATCTAATGATACATGAAAGAACTCGCCCGCGGTTTCATCCACGTTCCCGGGATAAAAATAAACCCATCATTTTTGGAGATAGTGTAGCTTCCTATTAATGAAAGAATTTTCCGAATCGGACCATTAACTCCTGAGATTAGCGCGTTCAAACAAACATACAAACTCTTCATCTTTATAATATTAGTATAGATAGATAAAGATATAGAACTAATAATAATAATATATATTTATTTATCTCCACAAATTACAAATTACAAGACCATTACAAACATAAAAAGTCTTAGTTAAATAAATAATCTGGAGCCTAAACTAAGCCGTAGCCTGTGTTTTAGAACACCAGGTCCCCCCTCATTAAAGTTAAATTCAAAATATTCCCTAACTAACGTTAAACACCTGTAACAATAATTTCGTTCTACACCCCCTACACACAATAAGCACTCTGTGTATACAATGGGGCCAGAAGAAACTGTGGAGAAAATAAACTAATTAATTCTACTCTACTCTCAATACCTAACTAACTAAATCGCTCTAACAGATAATTTCATTTTTTTTAACACAGAGTTAAATAACATAGAGTATTGCATAATATTTTTATTCGATATGTTGGTCACTAAAATAATCTTGAAATCCTGATAAACTGGGGTATTTAAAATCAATTCCGGGATTACTTCACCTAATGCGAAACAGCATTAGTGCAACTTTCATAGTAAAAATGTGCAGTTTCCTCATACGCTGAACTAAATGTAAGACCTTAATGAGATGAGTCATTATTATCATTATCAACATCATTAAGAAAGGTACCAGTGCAGTGGGTATCATTAAAATATATCATCATGAAATGGATTTATATCATCTACGTCTACGTATATATTAGGACTTGCGATTGCGATATTTAGGTTGAGTTAAATAAAATAGGCCTTCCTTTTTACTGTCGATTTGTTATACCTAACAATTATCTTTTTTCAAATAATCTTTACATAGTAAAATAAAAATAATTGCATATTCTGGATTTTGATTATTTTTACCTGACTGTCGCAATTCATAGTATGTAATTCATAAAATGAAGTCGCTTCCGCTGTCTGTTCGCTTAGATCTTTTAAACTACTCAACGGATTTTAATGGAGTTATCAGCAATAAATAGAGTGATTCAATAGGAAGGTTTATATGTATAATACATGCATATTATAGTACAGAAAAGCCAAAGATTTGTACACCCGTGCCCGTGCGAAGCTGGGGCGGGTTGCTAGTCACACATAATCCTGCCCTGAGTAATTTTTGACACGCGGCAATGTGGTCCCAAACTAAGCAGAGGTAAGATTCAAATTACTTCTATAGGAATCTTCATCTTCTGTTTCTTATTACCATACCACGTTATTACTCCATTCAATACAAATGCATATAAGAATTCATACTCAAGTTCTACTAATCTAAATAAACAGTTGGTTCAAACTCAAAAAACTCATTTATTCAGTAGGCCCTGGTAAGGCACTCATGAATCTCAATAGTCTCAATTTTTACAATAGACTCTACCACCGGTTCGGAATACACTTAGGCTGAGATCTATAGAGCGTGCTTAGACTTTACTTTGGGTATAAACCTACGTAATGTAGTAAATATTTGTGTGTTTTAATTTGTAGCCAAGTTTTTGGTAAGTCGTCGATTAGGTACACTTAGACTTTGCTTAGCACACACTCAGAGAGATTCAAAAATTGCATTTTAAATACCGACTTTGTATGGTAAAATCTGAGCAAAGTCTAAGTACGCTCTATAGATCTCAGCCTTAAACTGAGAAGACTCCGGCAAGAAACTCAGGAACCTAACTCAGGTTACCTACTCCATACATTCATGCTAGTTATCGTTTTCCGTGCTTTATATTTGTGAAACTCACGCCAAACTAGTATTCGTTCGAGAACTTGTAGGTTATCGCTTAGGTGTTAATTCAATTTGATTGTGTTAAGAAAACCATTGGAATGTATTGTCGCAACTTGGCAACCTTCTTCGATTGCCATGTGGAAATTACGATAAATGGTTTATACGGAAGATAGCCATTCAGTATTTTTATTATTTACCTAGTTTTTTTTTCGTCTCTATATCGCAATAACGATGGTCCTCATAAGAGGGTTCAAGGTCACCCAAAGAGCAATGGCGAATTCTCTGAAAGTAACCTATATATAGCCCGAAAAATTGCCAAACTGAAGTGGCAGTGGGCGGGACACATCGCTTGTAGAACCGACGGCCGCGGATAGCGACCGGTCATCATGGAGATCCTTGGGGGAGGCCTTTGTCCAGCAGTGGACATCTTTCGGCTGATATGATGATGATCATGATTGATATAACTGATTGTGAAATAAAAGTTTTGAAAATATTTTTTTCTTTCAAATAGCTAGGTATATGGACGCTTTCAGATAATCCATGTTGATATCATCATTTTTTGCTTAGGAAACCAATGAGTATCTATCTAATCTACTTATAAATAGATATTACATGTTTTAACCATTTAATGATCTATGGTGATATGTATGTGTATTAACTTTCATTGTTTTTGAATGTGGATATTTATTATCGTACCAAAATATTTAAATATTGCTTTTTAATTAGAGTAAATTAATAAAACAGCTTGGCGACAAAGGCCTCTTTGACAAAGGCGAATTTCTTTCGATTCTCATCCAACTTAAATCACACCAAAAAACTGCGTTCCAATTTCAAAATAAAAACGAACAACACACTACCATTTAAATTTCACAAAAAAAAAACAGCAAAGAGTTTCAGCTTCATGCGTTCCATTTACAAAATACATTAGATTAGAATAAAAAATAAATAAACTACAGAGAACACAAAATGGTTATCTTCTATATAACCCGTCAACGGCACACGTTTACCGCCCCTGTTCCACGTGCATAGTACAAATGCCCTTGAACTCGTGAAAGCTTGTGCATTGCCCGTTTTATTCGTTTATAACTATACATATATTTTTACTAAAAGCCTCTAATATTTAATAAAGGTGTTATTTTTACAAGCGTTTTGTCAGATGGTTGAACCAATAACGGATAGATAGCACAGTAGAAATAAAGATAGGACCCTCTGTTACGTGCTCAGCCCCAATAATTGTACCCTAGGTTTTATTTAGTACTAGCTGTTGCCCGCGGTTTCACTCGTGTTTCCGGGATAAAAGGAGAAGTAGCCTATAGTACATAATCTTTGGGGATAATGTAGCTTCCTATTAGTGAAAGAATTTATCGAATCGGACCAGTAACTCCGGTGATGAGCGCGTTCAAACAAAAAAACTCTTCAGCTTTATTACTAGTATACAATATATTTTTAATTAAGCCGATATTCACCGCATCCAAAACTATAAGCCCCAATAGATTTGTTTAAAATTGATAAAACTGACATATTTCATTTTTCTTTTTAGACTGAAATTTTTCTTCTAAAATTACGTCGAGCTTTATTGCTGCGTGATAAGATAAACCACCAAACACATTTATATTATTAGATAAGATGTTAGCGAAGTTAATTAGGTTTTATTTTATGGTACGACATACATACAAAATGACTCATACCACGAAGACACAGAACTTTTACAAAAAAAAACTGATGAAGAGTTTTTAATAAAACAAAATACGCTGACCCACTTTTCCCATGAATCTCGCTAACTTCCAAGACCCGAGTCCTTTGTCTGCAGTTCATAAAAAGTACTTTAATATTGCTGAGTAATAAATCAAAAACAGTTATTGCGTCAAGTTGAGAGTAAAAAGGTGACTTAGAATCAGAAAAATAATATTTATATTAAGCCTTCGCTGTCCATCCGTCCGTGCGTTTCTTGTCAGCGTGCTGTATCTCATGAACCATAGTAGGAAGACAGTTAAAATCAAGCAGGGCAGAAATAAGAACGGAATAATCGATGTAGTACCTAGTAGGGAGGCATGTTGTAATTTTAGTTTATATTTTAAAATATAAAGGCGACGATATCTGAAAAAATAATTGACCCATACCATATACAGATATTACGCCATGCAAATATTCAAAAATCCCAGCTATCTTAATGAGAACCATGCCAAATAATATAACACATAGTTATCTGTCGAATATCTGAGGATCGGAGGTCACTGCAATTAGCCGGTTAACTTACCTTGTTAATCAAATAAAGCTTCTAATTACGCGTGAAAATACAGCTTCATTTGATTTTGAACCTTATTTTTCTTGTTTCAAGGGCTGTAAAGCCATTGATGGGGTGTTGTTTTAAGTTTGTGATGTGGTAACAGTGATGTCATATTTTGTATGAGAATTTCGGCTTTCAGTTAATTGCGGGGAGTGCCTTAAATCGCGGTGCGTTTAGAGGTCATTATTGTGTAAGCTTTGTTTAGTACTTTCCATTTAACCTGGGAAATTCTTGACATACGACTATCCCAAACTAAGCAGAAATTGTAATATGGCGTTATTTCTAAGTAAACCGCAAAGTTGTCGCGGTTAATATAAAATAATGTAGTAAAAACAAAGATTGCATGATAGTACGTGATTTAATAATGTAAGAACTTCGACATCACATTAAAATTCAACCATAACACGTTACAATAAAGTGCACAATTTTATTACACCTTAACGCTGTGTATATTGACCTAGTGGAAATGAAACTTACTAAATGGTACTATCACAGATGTTGATCAAAAGTGCACTCTCAAGCGCAGTGCTAAGGCGTACTTTACCATAGTTTCCGCATCATAATTTTCCAAGAAGATTTTCTTTAATGCTCTTATTATGTACATTGCTAAGAAAGTGGGTAAAAGTTTGTAGCTAATGCCAAATAGATCAAGATAGTGTGGTCTCTACTTTATATCTTCTCTGTGTACCCCGTTTGTAAGTTTAAGGTGGAGGCTTCGGTTGGAGCGCGAAATTCAAATTTTATCACGTTTTTTGCAAATTGCACTGGTATTTACTGATTAATAACAAAAGAAATCATCAACATATTCCTCCAAGGTATATTACATATACGACTATTTCATGAAAATGTTACTAATATACCTTGGATGAATATGTTGATGATCTCTTTTGTCATTAATCAGTAAATATACTACCATTCTTCTCGCAAATAACATGTTGATAACTTACGACCTATAACTGAGCTGCAATTTGCAAAAATCGTGATAAAATTTGAATTTCGCGCTCCAACCGAACGTTTCACCTTAAGAGAAAATCTGAAAATAATACTTGAGTATGTATTTAATTTAATAATTAACTTAATTAAAACATATTTATGTTGTTGTGATCACCACTAATTAAATTAAACTAGCTGTTACCCGCCCGCTTCACTGGGCGTGAATTTATGAATAAGATTTTATAGTAGAGGGTGTATACAAACAGATTTTCTTATTATGACCAATGATCTTGGTACACAAAACATAATATGTAGCCTATCAACGCAATCAAATTTTTATGTTCTTTCTACACATCAATTTTCATCAAGATCGCTCAAGCCATTTTTATGTTATAAAAGGATATATAGACAGACCATAATAGTAAAATTGTTGTTAGTGAGTCATAAAACGAATATTTATCCCAAAAGGTAAAAAGGCATTTTGTTCGGACCTCTGACCCATCAGCGACCACTATCAAAACATGTTGGAGTATGTTAAAGATCATGAATACTATACCCAATGAGATGAGTCGCATTCGTAATTATGGGCTTATTCTGTGAAAGAGAGGGCCTCTAAACTCTGTACCGCAATGTGGATTGCGCCTTACGTGCGCCAGAGAGCGTATTACACTAGTAATAATGATTGATATCAAAAATCGATAATCAAAAATATGAAACCGCATGCAAAGGTTCTAAAACTGGTCATACTTCAAAAACCCAATTGATTTCAAATAGGACACAAACTAGATCTATATTATAGGATAAACCTCATAGTATGTTTACGGTGTCAACTGTATAGGTAAATAGATTTCTACCTTATTCAAAGCTTAAAAGGTTGAACCTTTCATGAACTCAATCCTAAAGCCAATAGGTCAAGTTTATTTGATTAAAGTAAGTAGGCACATTTATTTGAAATCTTTTCATAAAATATAGGTACTACTTTCATAGAAACCCGCGACAAAACACATAATTTCGGTTAGAATAGTTGTAACTGTCTTCACCAGTAATGATATATCCCCGATTTTTGCTAATTACAGCTCAGTAAGGTATTAAGGTCGTAAGTTTGTCACCATGTGATTCGCGACAAGAATGGTAGTATATTGACTGATTTATAACAAAAAAAAATATTTCTACGAGTTATATTTGAGGGAAAAAACCCCAGTTATTGCTGCTCAAAAAAAGTGGCAAGAAACGCAATAAAATTTGAATTTCGCGGGTACCTGGAGTAGTAGGGTACATTCACCTTGTCACTTGTTTATAGACCAAAAGCTTGTGTATGCGAATTTATAATAGGATTATTTTTAACAGTAGCGCAAAACGTGGCGTACGTTGTATAATCCGCCATTTTTAAAGATTTTCACGTATCGAAAGCTGCGAGCGAAGGGGCTAATATTTGTACATGAATTGCCGTTGTTTTATTTATTTTTATGGAGACGGTGTTTTTTTATACTACTAAGGTGGCAAACAAGGATACAGCTTACCTGATGGGAAGCGGTTACCGAAGCCTACAGACGCTTGCACAGTAGAAACCAGGGGCATGACTTGCGAATTGGTGTATATTATATAAATTTTAGTGAGGGAAAGATTGATCTTGAAGTATCTGCCATACTAAAGGTATTAATAAAGTGATTACATACTATCTGTTCCCCGTGGTTTCAGCCGCGTTCCTTAGATATATATATGTAGTACCCTATGTCCTTCTCCGTATCATAAGTTATCTGCATACCAAATTTCATCGTGTTTGCTTGAGTCATGAAAAGATAACATACAGAGTTACTTTCGCATTTATAATATTAGCTCAATATTAGTGTGAATATTTTTATACCTTGGGCTATATTATTGGAGTTTTTGTAAGGATCCCTAATTTCTTTGAAAATAGCCTATAGGCTATAGGATATATCACTCAGTGATAATATTGCATTCTATAGGTGTAAAGGATTTTTAAAATCGGTTTAGTAGTTTTTGAGTTTAACAAACATACAAAAATCGAATCTTTTCTCTATATAATATTAGCGTAGACTAGCTTTTTCGGCGTTCCCGGAAAATAGTGTTCAATGATTTATGTTTCAAAGACATGCCACATCCATTTAACACGTAGTTTTTATCATCATTGGCTAAGTAGGATAACGTTGTTAATACCTCAGCCCGGCAGCTCGTGGGTATTGGGAATTTTGTATGGGTAACAACGTAGATAGAGTACCTATCTGTGTACGTACTGTTATGAGTCTCTTTGGGAATTGGTTTTTAAAAAAAAAGATATAAGTATTAGGGTTTAAGGCAGCCGTCTAGCGCGGTTGGATTATGGATGGAGACTGAACGGATAGGATGGATGAGTGTGCATGGTGCTACGGCTATGAAATGCTGAGTGGACAGGAATGGGCTGGAGTATGCAATACAGGGTGCTATAATAATATATAACACCTCCCTGGGGTAGACTAAACTTCGGGGTTGAAATTTCGGAGTTTAGGAAGAGGCTTTACGTATTGGTTCTGATACTTGGTGATGGGACAGGTTCTGAATTTGGTTGGCGTTTACAAATTTTGATAGGGATGACAGGCTCGGGGTTTGGTATTTGATCTACAGGCGGATTTACTGGAACAGATTGGGAAAAGGTGATGAAGTGACGGGATAGACGGCTGTGAGATTTAATGTATATAAACAATTTAAAAATACAAAAGAATAGGATAAAACAAATAATAATAATTAATACTATAGAATAATGACTCTCGTATTTTATAATCTGATGCTGGTTAATAATTTTATTTGCTTCGTCTGACAATGATTTTAATTTTGATTTTGTTTCAATAGTGAATGCGTCTAAATCAAAGTTCTGTATTTTAGTACGAGGTTCATTATTTATTTCTAATTTAAATTTATCTAGGGTACAACAAGAATCTTGTATTATATTAAAATCAGAATGGGTTATAGAAACATTAATTTTGATATTATTGAATTTAGGTATCAGTTTGGTACTCTTACAGTATGCAAAGCAATTGTTTGGGATATCTAAAATTCCCGTACCGATAATATTTATTACTATGCTTTTGTGATTCGGGCATTCTATATATAATTTATTACTCTGAGATTGGACATATATCCAATTACTATTATAAAGTGGTTTCCATAAATCTATGTTTCCGTAAATGAAGTCAGTTATACACTGCACTGGTAGGGTACTTATCACGTTCGAGATCAATTCACTTTCACAACTGGGGTTTGCACTGGTAGGGAACACGGTCATGACGTCACAGATATATTCGCGGGATGTTATCGCTCTGCATTCTTTCAGTGATTCGAGGTTACAGTATTCAGATTTGTCTTTGGTCATTGCGATATATTTACTGCTAGGAATGATAAAACTAAATGAATTCGGTTTTACACTATTATGTGGAGTTGGTAATGCTATACTATGAAACAAATTAAAGTCCTTAGGGGATACTAAAGGTATTCTTAATATAAAGACAATTTTGTTATTCAAGCTGTAACAAATAACATTGGAGATGTTCATCAAAATATAAATGTTACTTAATTCTAAGCTAACAGGCAATTTTAGATCTACAGGTATGTGTCTGTAGTTATCGACAAGCTCTTGGTATAATTGTGTGGGAGGCAATACGGCCGGGTGGAGGATGTTTTGACTACTGAACATGATAGCGTTTGTTATGTCTTCCAATTGAAATGATAAGGTGAGTATGGAAGCTTCTAATGAATTTAAAATTGAATTAATTTTGGCCTTTATATATAGATCGTTAGAAATAATTGAAAAATTTTGTAATTTCACCGTGAGGTTGTCGATAGCTTCATTAAGCATGGCTTCATTAATTTTGATAGTATGTAAAGTACTATTAAATTTAGACAAAACAGAAGTTGTGACCAAAATATTTTCTTTTATTAATGAACCCAGACTTTTCCCATTATCTTGGATAGTTTGTATGGCATTATCGTATCTGATAGCATCGTCCTCGTCCAGGGTCCCAAAGATAGTTTTAGATAAGGTACCAATACCACCTATCCATGCGCCTCGTTTAAATCTGTTGTTATTTACTAGGTGATTGATGGAAGAGTATTCAGAGACAATATCGTTATACCTGACTGTGAGTGGTTCTAATACGTTATGACATTCTAGATAGCTTGGGTTTTCAACCTGGATTTGGCTGCATATGAAGCGGATTGTACCTAATATAGAGTTAATGTTTTCAATATGAGGTCCAATATAGGAAATATCAAATGGGGCAACTATATCTAAATGGCCAATATTAATCTTAAGTTCACCAATTGGATCAAAGTAAATACCGGAACTTGAGTTGATTGGTTGAACATATTCTTGTTGACCTTGGGCCAGTACGCTGTAATGAAAGAAATAGCTAAATTACTTCTAAGCCGGACTACTCTAAATATAAAACTATTCCTATTTAAGTGTGCACTCATAAAGTTTTGAGTTTCTACCTATATATCTACATTTACCTATATTGATCATAAAATAAATGATAATAAAAAAAAAAAAAATAAAGTAATAATGTTGAATAATTGTTATAGACAACATTTAATAAACTTAAAATATACCTACAGTACCTATGACGTATAAAATTACGATATAGGTACTAGGTGTACAACCTGGAAGTTGTTGGAGGAGGCCTATATCCGCCAGGGGTTTTAACTTAATAAAGTAATTAAAATTATAACATATGTTATATAAAATGTATTATTTATATAATTATTAATATACTAGATGCGAGGTTCGCCATGGATTTCTACATGTTTGACTTCGTCATAATGGTGTTTTACATGTCGTCTATTGATGAGTAATGACAGGGTGTGATTTCCATGTAATTTGACAATCTTGTATGGGCCCTTCCATACGGGTGATAAGGCCTTTCGAAGTCTTAGGTGGTTTTTTAATAGGACATAATCGCCTACTTTGTATTCGACTGGGCGAGTACGTGAGTCGTAATAAGTTTTGGAGTTTGTTTTCGATTTATGAATACATTCTAAAGCTTTATCGCGTGCATGTTTCAAGCGATGTTGTAGGAGTTTTACATATTCAGGATATGTAGTATTCGAGGAATCGTTATAAATCGAGTCTGGGATATTAGGCTTGTGTCCGAATAATAGCTCGTATGGTGAATAATGAGTAGTCGAATGTATTGCGGTATTGTAAGCTAACATGGAAGTATATACATATTGAGGCCAGTTATCTTGATTCTCGTTAACATATGACTTAAGATATTCCTTAAGGGTGGAGTGTGACCTTTCTAAGGCTCCTTGCGTCTGCGGATGGTATGGTGATGACCATAACTGTTTAATCTTTAGGAAATCGCAAGTTCTTTTGAAAACTTCCGCTGTGAAGTTTGTACCTTGATCGGTTAGAATATGTTTGGGAATTCCGAATAAGGATATGAAATGGAGCAAACAGTCACTTGTTTCTGCCGCTGTGTTACTTCGAATGGGATATGCTAATGAAAATTTAGTCAGGTCATCTTGCATAGTAAGGATATACTTTAATTTGGCTGAGCCGGATTCGGGAAGAGGTCCTACGATATCAAGGGCTAGTCTTTCGAATGGTGATGTTGAAGTGGATGTTATTACCATCGGCGCTCTGTTTATTTTTCGCAAGGCTTTATTAGTTTGGCAGGACGGGCATTTTTTTACATAGTTTTCTACGTCACTACCCATATTCTTCCAGAAGAATCTTTCCTTGATGCGGCTTAACATTCTCGTGGACCCTAGATGTCCGGCGATTGGGATATCATGATTTTCTTTAAGAATTTTGGGGATTTCACTTAGTGAAGGATATATGATATTATTATGATAAACGTGGATTCCTATATTATTATCTTCAAACAAATAGGCTAACATGTTGTAAATTTTCGCAAACGAATGTTTATCAAAAGGATTTCTAAAATCTGATGTGCTGATTTCATTTACTGTGGGATATGACATAATTATTTCATCACGTGCATATTTTAGGGATTTAAATATGTCAGGGTATGAGTGATCGCCAAAGTGGTGCACTTTTGTAAACAAAAAAAGGTAAGTTTTATTTTGAATTGTAAGAGGTAAACATGTGTGTAATGTTCTTTCTAATTTTAGGAATTCATCGCGTTCGGGGCTTGGACAATTACCAAGTACTTCTTGAACATAGGGCATGGATTCATCCATGTCTAATGAGGTAGGTATTATTATTACCTTTTGTGTTCCTTTTAATAAGTTTTCGTTATGTTCTGTTATAGTAGTATTATATAATTTGGTAGTTGATTTTAGGAATCTGGTATAAGTTTCATCTGGTATCGGTAGATTTTCAGGTGTTGACGATGGAGTTTCTGGATTTAGGTAAGGGGATGCAGGTAAGTTTTCAGGTACTGGATTAGGAGTTTCTGGATTTGGGTAAGTAGATACAGGTAAGATTTCAGGTACTGGAGTAAGAGTTTCTGGATTTGGATAAGTGGATGCAGGTAAGGTTTCAGGATTTTGCCAACTAGTTGAAGGTTGGGGTTCTAGCTCTAAACGTGGTTCAATTGGTGTTGAGAGAGGATCTACGGGAATAGGAAGATTCAAAGGGCTGAAGCCAAAATCTTTATCATCAATCGGGCTAAAATCTATTCGTATCCATTCATCGAGGGTTTCTTGAGGAATTTCAGGTAAGGATGATTCCTGTGGGAGTTCATTATTGGGATTGGTATCATTTGGATTTGGATTCAAATTATCTTTATTTTCAGGGTATACAGGATTAACTGGATATCTAGAAAGAGCGTCAGCGGCAGAATTCAGTCTTCCTTTTCGGTATACGATTTCGTATTCATACTCTTCTAGCTTTAGCCGCCAGCGTTGAAGTTTACTGCTAGGGTCTTTGTGATTGAACAGCCATTTTAGAGGTCTGTGATCAGTTACAATTTGGAATTTGTGTCCATAAAGATATGGACGGAAGGTTTTACAACCATATAGGATGGCTAACAACTCCTTTTCGGTTGTGCTATAGTTGGATTCGCTCTTATTTAGGGTACGTGACGCGAAGGCCACGGGTTGGTCTTTACCAACAGTTCCTTGCGATAGCACGGCGCCAACGGCATAGTTAGAGGCATCGCAGGTAAGGATGAAGGGTTGAGAGAAATCAGGATAAATGAGTAATGGAGCTGATGTTAGTTTATGTTTCAGGGTTTCGAAAGCGAGTTGCTGTTGATTTTCCCATTTAAATGTTACGTCCTTTTTCAAAAGGCTCGTAAGGGCTTTTGCGGTTTTGGAAAAATCAGGGATAAAGCGGCGGTAGTAGGAAACTAAACCAAGGAATGATTTAATATCTTTAGGGGATTTTGGAATTGGAAATTCAGTGACGGCTTTTATTTTGTCTGGATTTGGCTTAACGCCTTGTTCAGTAATTACATGACCAAGATAACAGACTTCACGTCGTAGAAACTCGCATTTATCGGGCTGTAATTTCAGGTTGAAATCTCGGATTCTTTGGAAAATCGACCTGAGGTTTATAATATGGCTAGGGAGATCGAAAGCGTAACAAACAACGTCGTCTAAGTAAACAAAGCATCGGATGCCTTGGAGTCCGGATAGGGCAGAATTCATTAATCTTTGAAACGTGGAAGGGGCATTTTTAAGCCCAAATGGCATTCTCAGGAATTGGAAATGTCCTTCCGGGACGTTGAAGGCTGTTTTGGCTTTATCAGCTTCATTTAAAAGAATTTGATGAAAACCGGATGCTAGATCCAAGGTTGAGAAATATTTACTATGGCCAAGTTGATCTAAGATTTCTGTGATCTGTGGTATGGGATAAGTGTCACCGATAGTGACATCATTGAGTTTCCTGTAGTCAATAACGACTCGCCATTTTTGAGTGTTAGAAGCATCTAGTTTTTTTGGAACAACCCATATGGGTGACGACCAAGGGGAATCTGAAGGCTCTACAATATTTTGTTGTAACATCTTGTCAATTTGGTTACGGACCTCTGCTTTATGTACTTCGGGAAATCGGTAAGTCTTAGTATGGATTGGTATATCTGTTGTTGTTTTTATATCATGTTTCAGGGCGTTTGTGTGGGTAAGATTTTCTCCAGGAAGATGAAAAATATCTGAAAATTCAGAACATAACTGTAGAAGAGCATCTTTTTCTTCACTATTCAGGTGTGAGACACGTAATTGTTTTAGGACTTCCTTTGTTCTTGTAACATTATTTGTTGTAGTTGTAGCGCGTATATGATTAACAACATCAGAAGGATCTTCTTGGAATTTTGATGGATCAATCGGGATAAGTTTTAAATTAAGATTTGATTTTAATGTTAATGGTTTTTCCGAAGTATTTACTACAGATATATTTATCCTATTATTTTCTTTGACCCGTGCTATACAGTTTGCTATCAAAAGATTCTTGGACAGTTTATGATCAAGTATTAATCCTTCTTTTATTTCAGGGTTTCGGACGGAACATTCTATAACGGTTTCGGTTCTTGCAGGTATCAAATATGCAGGATCATGAAAATGTAACTTCAATGATGATTTACCAATATAAAGGGAATTGTTCGTGTAATCTATATTACAGCTGTATGCATTTAGCATATCGGATCCTATAATGCCATCATATGGTAAGTGTATTTTATCAATGACGTGAAATTGATGCGATATGTTGGATTTTGGTAATCTTAGTTTTAATTGGAAGTGACCTCGGGTTTTGATAGCTTCTTCTGATGAATCAATACCTTTCAATTGTATTGTTTCTCTTACAAGCTTTGGATGTCTTTCTATACAGGAATGTTTTAATAGGCTCACAGAAGATCCTGAGTCTACGAGCAGGATTAAAGGGATGTCTGACACGGGAGAATCAACGAGGACATGGGGTAATAACGTTATAGAAGGATTATTTGTAATTTCGAAAACGTTGGATTTGGAAGTCGGAGGCAGTTTTTCATTCTGCGCGGATACAGTGGGTTTTGGCAGAGTAACACCTTTGTGTTGTTGCATGGATGCAGTGGATTTTGACAGACCAACATCTTTATGTTGCTGCACGGATACAGTGGACTTTGACAGACTAACATCGTTATGTCGCTGCACGGATACAGTGGATTTTGGCAGACTAACGTCCTTACGTTGCTGCACGGATACAGTGGATTTTGGCAGACTAACATCGTTATGTTGCTGCACGGATACAGTGGATTTTGGCAGACTAACATCGTTGCGTTGCTGCACGGATACAGTGGATTTTGGCAGACTAACATCTTTACGTTGCTGCACGGATACAGTGGATTTTGGCAGACTAACATCGTTGCGTTGCTGCACGGATGCAGTGGATTTTGACAGACTATCATGTAGCGATGTCTGTGAAGATTTTGACGATTTGGTTTTAGGGATTTGATTATGGGCATCGATTTTTAAATTACTAAGTCCCGTACGACCCCGGGACGAGACGTTTAATCGTTTTTTGTTTCAGCATCAACGGTATCATAACCTTCTTCTTCAACCGAATCAATTGGATGTTCTTCATCATGGCTTCCAGTAGTAAAATGGATGCGTTGAGTTGACCTCGATTGATTGTCAAACTTATAGCGGTTATTGTTATATTCGCGTTTGCGACATTGTTCCAGAGTATGTCCTGGTGTTTTGCAATATCTGCAGATTGGTGTGGAAGAATCATTATTATCGGTATACCGATTTGGATTGAAATTTGGTTTAGGCCTAAATTGATTCGAGTTTGAGGAGAACTGTTGGTTCTGGCTACGACGCATAGGTTGATAGTTTGACCTTGCTGCGTTAGGTTTTTCTGAGTGTGTGCTAGACAGGCTTTGTTTAAAAAGAGAATGTTGGATTTTCTCCTCAGAAATAGCGATGTTTACGGCTTCATTGAGAGTCTTAGGTGACTTACATCTAACGATGTTGGATAAACGGGGTGTCAATCCCATTTGGAAATGATGGAGGGCTAATTCCTCCATGGCTGCTGTGCGTCCTACCATTTCCTTATTTTTATGGCCATGCGAAATGGATATCTCGGTTAGTAACTGGGAAAGGCATGTATCTATCCTTAAAGCGTACTGGCTCACAGATTCGTTTGGTTGCTGTTTACATTCTTGTAGGTCAGTAAGCAAGTGGGCATAATGTTTCCTTTCACTAAATTGGGTTTTGAGGAATTCTTTAAGTTGAAGCCAATTGGTGAATTCTTTTACAGAGCAAGCAGTTTGTGCCTTGCCTTGTAGTTGGCAAAGAATATATTTGAAAATTATGTCTTTCTGAAGATCTGATGCTAACTCATAGGCGTTATTACAGTTTACCAAAAAGGAGTTCAGAGTTTCCCTACCCCCATCGTAGGGTTTGATGAATTTTAATAAGGTGGATAGATCTAATTCTACTTTGACGACAGGCTGTGTTTTCTTTTTAGCGAGCGACCTAGTAGTAGGTGCAGAAGGTGGAGGTAAGAACCCGTCATCGTCAGTATCTGTGACGGCGGTTTCGGGTTTTGGACTTAGGGCTCTACTCTCAGACATTTTACACTATAATGAAGGACCAGTGAAATTCACAATAACAATCTTAATTCACACAGTTATATATGTTAAAAAAAAAACACATATGATAACAATCACAAAATTATGTTAATTAATAAGACAAAAGTTTGGGATTCGCAATGACCAAATGGGTTTAGATATAATTCACTTACTTGAGTGTGAACAGAGCGATAACAGTGGCTATCATTTCTTCGAAATGCAGGGCTCAGTATCGTAGATAATATCGTAGGTATATGCGTCGGATATATGACGCCAGGCCGGCTACAGCACGGGCAGGTGCGCAGCAGTGGGCCTTCCGGGAGCTCGGCTTACAGGCTCAGGTGAACAGGGCTCACGAATCACGGTGCACTATTAACACCGGTTTATGGAATCGGCACTATTCGGCACTATTTGGCACTCGCGATTCACTAAAACACTCACTCGCGTTTCGTGATTTCAGGGAAAACTGGGAGACGGTACCGGGGATTCTTAATTTACAATCCCTTTACGCTGCCACCAAAATGTTATGAGTCTCTTTGGGAATTGGTTTTTAAAAAAAAAGATATAAGTATTAGGGTTTAAGGCAGCCGTCTAGCGCGGTTGGATTATGGATGGAGACTGAACGGATAGGATGGATGAGTGTGCATGGTGCTACGGCTATGAAATGCTGAGTGGACAGGAATGGGCTGGAGTATGCAATACAGGGTGCTATAATAATATATAACAGTACGTAGTTAAAAGTAATACCCATAGTAGTATAGTAAATAGTACCTATCGAACTAGGTGGGTTTTTAGGAACTTGATAGGTATACCTAGAATTTACGTTTCATATCAAGGATCCACGATTACCGGTCATGGGCTACCCGCATCCAGCGGTTTCCCTCGTAAGATTTTCGGTCCACCTTGTGGGGGGCTTGTGGTGGCAGTTCGTGGTCGCCATTCGAGAACCGTTCTGCCCCAGTGGCTGTCGGTTCAACGAGCGAGCTGCCCGGCCCACTGCCACTTCAGTTTGGCAATTCTTCAGGCTATGTCGGTTACTTTGGTTCGCCTGCGAATCTCATCATTTCTGATTCGATCTCCCAGGGAAACTATGAACATAGCCCTCTCATATTGCTCTTTGGGTGAGCCTTCTTATGGCAACACAACTGGTCGAAGACTTTTGTCTTGAGATGCGGTATTTGGGACGAGAAGATATTATGTAGCTTCCCGAACACTGCCCAGCCAAGTTTGATTCGACGATTGACCTCTTTCTCGAAGTTGGACCTACCTAGTTAGATGGTCAGTCCTAGGTTAATATCGTCGTCTACAACTTCGAGAGCAAAGTCTTCAATTTTTACTTGAGTGGGTGGAACATAGATGTTCGACAAGATTTTCGTCTTATCCATGTTCATTTTTAGACCCACTTGTTGAGGAAATCTGCTGAGATCATTGAGAATTAATTAGTACTTAGGTCGTCTAAGCTACATAAAAAGAAAAATAACAAAAGTTACAAAAATAAAAATATTGAATTTTTATTTTTGTAACTTACAATTAAATATTACCTATGTATTATCTACCTTGCGAAACTGTGTATGCATGTGTCGAATATGTGTTTATGATACGGGAAGTGTGTTGACTACGGAATCCTAAAAAAGTGTAGTTTGTAAGAACGAGAATGTAAAGTATGACTGGCAACTGTACCCTATTGTCAAGACCAGTATTTTCTCTCCCATCTGTTACAAGCTTTTACTTGTCTTTGCGTTTCCAGGGAAATCGTAACGACCATAGAAATTGAAATATATTGAAGAAGTGGCATAATTACATTGATATTAACACTTCAGTGACGTATGGGCTAGCTACCATTTGGAACTTATTTACTTTTGACTAGACTGAAGTATTACAGTATAAACCGAGATTTTTATTGCTATGCCCGGTATTATTTCCTACAACCTTATAAAATATTGAATTTAAGGTGGATAGTACACACGGTCACAGATCAAGTTACACACTGCGGCACCTTATGCGGTTGTAATAGGCGCTATTTTGCAACAAAAATGTGTAGCTTAATCTGTGGCCGTGTGTACCTATGCATTTGAAATTTTTACGGATATTTTTGCTTTTTTTATAAAAAAATTGTAAATAGCGTTGAGAATGTATGGCAATGGATTATTTTATGTTCATTATGCTTTTACTGAGATTATTTAGGTTTCTATGGTTACGACGTCTCAAGATACGAAAGCTCAGAGTGATATTTATGGCTTGTATTTTATAAAGGTAGGTGTTATTTGAGAAATGATCCTTTTACAGGTAGGCTACGAGGGTTTCTTCAATGTACCTATAACATATAAAGTTATTTTAGATATTCCTGTATTAAAAAATATGAAGACGGTCAAGGCGTTAAAATATTATCATAGCATGACTATCTAATGAATGTTAGGCACCGCAGCGGTACGTGGTTGTTGATTGTTAATCTGCTAATGATAGGAAAAACGTAGTGAAAATAACATGTAATAATTATAATAATAAGAAGTCATGGTATCTTATTATTTACCCGACATGAATAGACACTGTACTTATCTATTTTATAGACACTGTACTTAAATAAAGTTCTATCCTTTAATAAATTAATAAGCTCAAGTCTCCAGTTTTATGGTCATTACTAAGTGGGTATTTCAGGTAAAGAAAATCCTGTAACGTTAAATTAATTTACTAAATAATAGCATATGATACTTAGCATGATACTGCATAGCAAATAAGTTGATGGCAAATAAAAATACTACATGGGGTTTGTTTGCGAGAACGAGACAAAACATTTTAATCTAAACGCTAACAATACTATTATTAATTTCAAACAATAAAAAGTATTATAAAAGTCACGAAGATGTTTTAATTAAAATCTTAATTAAATTTGATTCCCTTTGGTTTCAGGATGCAGACACCGTAGAAAAACTAAACGAGAGTGGAGACCTGCGGAAAATGCTGAAACCTTATAAGGTAACTACAGAACGTTCATTTATCTACGCTTTTACACACTTCATTTTTGTTATTGTTACATTTTACTTAGGTTAAGATTTACAGTAAAATCCGCATACTACGATCACGTTTAATAGGATCTCTCGCATAATACGCCATTTTATATCAGTCCTTGTAACTAGGGGTATGTTTCCATACATTTTTATCATGCGTTTAATACGCCAGCTGTGTGATTTATTTAATTAAACAGTGTATGTTAGCTGCAGAGCAAGAAATTTAGATCAATTAGAGAAGGTTATAATAGAATGGCTTCATCAAGCACGAGCTTTCAAACTGTCTAAGTCGCCCCACATTATGCGAAAAAGCGCGTAAAATTGCTGAATGCTTACAAATCACAGATTTTACCGCTTGTATGTACCTATAATTCAATACCTATACAAAATAAGGTAAACTATATGTTTTATATTTCCAATCTCGCATAATACGCTTTCCCGCTTAAGACGCGTTTTTGGCTAGGTCCCTTCAAAATCGTTTACCTACTGTATTTGGCTTTTTACTATAGCAATTAAAGACGTGGCAATAACTTTGTGCTGTGAAGGCCGGCATCTACTTGACTTGAAAATTCACTCCTAATGGGGGAAAATAGGCGAGCAAAACCACGGTGTGGAAAGCAAATTTATGTACACCTAGGCTGTAACAAAACGAAGCAAATATTAAATTAAGGTTACAAGCAAAACACTGCCATATTTTTACCCAGTAAATCAAGATACAGTAATTCGCTTGATGTTGACAAGTCCTGAATAAAACTTTATCCTCAAAAGTAGGGCGCAAACTAAAACAGCCTTAAGGCGACGATATCCGAGAAATGATGATTCTAGATTAAATTTTCTCGGCATTGTTTGTGGCAAGAGATTAAAAAAAAATGTTATACTAGAGAATATGTGACGAGGAATAGTTGTATTTCAAAATTGTAATTTTTCCTTAGTAACGTCAGAAAAAATCGTGAATAAAGAGGGGCACTCTTTAAAACTAAGAATGATTTTTCTTTTATTTAGGCCATCAATAACTTGAAAATATACATTCTGAAATATAATAGAAACGGAATAATCGGACGAAATATATTTTAAATAACATTTAACCGTCTTTTTTTTACTAAAATTGCCTCTCTCCTGTCGCGCTTGTCTCCGTCAGATTAGTAAAGGACGGAGTCATTGGCAGAGAGCCTCCTCTTAAAAGAAAATAATCGTCTTAAGAAGTTTTGGAAATTTCCAAACTAACGTAAATATAATGAGATAACACACTTGTGATAACAAAACAAAATTGGCCAAGCAATCCATCACGTTACAGTAGATATTATGTTGACGCAAGGTTGGATACATCGCACATGTGCCTTCCAAGTTATGGGGAAATTACTTAACGCGTATTGTACTTAGTAGATTAAATAGGTTTCTGTTAGTAACGCACTGAAAAACGCATACACAGTTATTTTGTAAGTTACTTACTTTGAAATTAATGGCATCTTTATATTTAACAAAATTAAAAACAAAAACAAAATTACCTAACTATAAATAGAAAATTTGTGCCAAATCGCTGCCCCGCGGAAGTGTGCCAAGAAGACTGGCAGCATTGCCACGCTGGATGGCAATGGCAATTCTTTGAGCAAAGTATGTGCCAGCCTTCTTGTCACGAGAGGCCTCAACAAGACGAGCGGAGACCTCTTTGAATAATCGACGAGCTTCTGGTCCCCAGGGCCCTAGAGTTTCAACCCCAAACGCCGAAAATACGTTGGACCCCTGTAGAGCAGCGTATTTGCGGCGCTTGAGGCACTCTTGTTGCGTAGCAGCAGCGCCGGCGACTACAGACGTATCTGGAAGGTGGGAAGGCGCGAGGGTGTCGACACATGTCGCGTCCCACACCAGGGACAGCGATGTGGAACATTGCACATCGCTCCCAGACGGAGGCAAGCACAAACACTAAAAGAAGATGAATCCAACAATGTTCCCGTGTTCGCCGATGGTAAGGCATTCAACCAGAGCCCAGACTCCCACTCAGCAACAGCTAAGAGACGAGCACGCTCAGCAGTGCTGATAGATGAATGCAGAAGTGATTCATATGATAGCCTGCTAAGCGGCTCATCCCACAATTTTTGACTACATTTTGTTGTCGGCATATCTGTGTTTGGACAAGCCATTTTCCAAGCATTCTTGGCCTCAGACAGGAGCGAAATCTCAAAGTCACAGAGTGACGGCTTAAGAATTATTCCAATGAGATCTCGCACACTGTGAACTGAGGACAAGAATGCTGGTAGGGCTACACTAGAAATTTTGCGGATCCCTAAGCCTCCGAACTTGATAGGTAATGAGGCTTGGATCCAAGAGCGGTCGTTCAGATCAATGTTTAAAATTGAGGTAAGAGTGTGCCTAATAACAACATCCAAATTTGATAAAATATTATGGTGCTGCCACAACGGACAGCTTCGTAACATATAGGTAAATTTTGGAACGAAAAGACAATGCCGAATAATAAAGTAAGCCATATGGGTGCGAATTTTTGGCAGGCGATCTAAACAATGATTAAAATTTTGAATTTGTTCATCTACGAAAAAAGGAATAGATTCATCAAAAATCGGCGACCCTAGATGACGAAGCGAACTTTTGTTTACAACTTTTAAATTTGGAGCCAAATTATTAAACCTAGAAATAATTTCAGATCTAAAAATTGAATCCACTTCAGTGGAGATAAAAATTTCACATTTTGAGTAATTTAAATCCAAACCAATATTCCGAAACTCTGTGATGAGTGTACTAAAATCATCCAGAACAGTGTTCGCATCACCTCCTAGGGTTCCGTCATCTAGGTACCAAACGTTAAATTTCGAATTTAATTTTTTAATTATTGGATGAATCGCGAGGCTGAATATGGCTGGTCCAAGAGGGTCACCCTGTTGACAACCAACAGCTGAAGTCAAAATGTTATTTTTGAACATTAATTTTGTAGGTAAACTATAACACTGCCAAAGAAAATTATAGCAAAAGGGAATTTGGTCTTTTATTTGCCTTAGTAGGGTGCCCCTATCCACAGAATTGAAGGCGTTTTTCACATCAACCTTCAGCAGTATCTCACCACCCTGTCTGTCCAAAAACGTCCGCAGAGAGTGAACGGCAGCCTCGCAACCACCCTTTGACCCAAATCCAAGCTGTGTCGGTTGGAAGTATGAGGTCAGGCCTGTAGCGGCTTTGCAGCATAATTTTGCAGCTAGCCGCCGGTATGTTGTACCTACGGCTATTGGCCTGACCCCACCATCTTTTTTTTTCAAGGCGCACAAATTTGCGCCATACAAGATGGCAAGGATGTCTTCATTAACGCTACCTGATAACATTAAATTAATCAGGTCCGTCAAGTCCTTCAACAGCGACTCGGCAGCTCCGCCAGAAGTTTCACAGAGAACATCTTTTAGGTGTTGCGGAGTCAAACCGTCAACTCCGCCGGCCGAGCCGCTATGAAAGGACATGACGCTATTGAAGACATCCTGCGACGACACCTGCAATTTTGGATCGGATGGCAAAGGAGGGTCTGGAAGACAAAGGTTGGCTGCTGAAGGTGGATGTTTATCTTCAAGAGCGCTAAGAGTGTTTGTATCATTGGGAGCCATTGTGTCATTGGAGAAAAGAAGGCGGGCTGCTCCGCTAATGTCACCATCATTCATTTTACTCTCAACTAATTTTGGAATATTATTGTTATTTTTAAATGTGGGTGAATCAAAATTTTGGGTCCGAAAAGGAATTTCACAATTATTTTTAATGTTACTTGTAATAGATTTATTTTTGTCCTGAATATGAAGAATGGTGTATGGAAACACAAGGAGATGCTCCCAGGCAGGCCTGCTATTTTCGGAAATGACTTTTTTTATTGTTTCCGAAAGTTTTACTGCAACTGAAATTCGAGCGCCTCTCGGGATTCTTTTAACTATTTGAATGGAATGTTTGAGTTGAGTAATATGGTCAAGAAATGGTAGAGTGGAATGATGATCTATTGGCTGGAGAGAAGTAGAGGGTGTGAAACTTGAACATTCATCTTGATTCTTGTGGCATCTACCAAGATGAATCTTCAAGCCCCTTTGACCTTTAAAATAGCGTGCCTGGGGGCATCTGGGACATTGGACGAGGTTCTCCAAAGACACAACACGAGACTGCTGGGAATCAACAGAGGATACATTGGGGACAGTACCACTATTAATTGACATAAATAAAAAATTACTCCTATATACAATACACAAAAAATACACAAAATCTTAAAAGAAAAATTATATAATACTTACTTACTTGCAATCCTT
Source organism: Tethea ocularis (assembly GCA_963555595.1). Taxonomy (NCBI): domain Eukaryota; kingdom Metazoa; phylum Arthropoda; class Insecta; order Lepidoptera; family Drepanidae; genus Tethea; species Tethea ocularis. The sequence goes on from OY741975.1 coordinate 6,512,080, forward strand.
TGTATGGTGAAAATACTAATCAATGTGAAATTTCATTATGAGACTGACTTTGAAATTGGAAAAAAGTCAAGCTTTTCATACAAAACTTCAACCTTGCAGTGGTCGATCAAAATGTATTACAAATGTAGATTTATTTTTGTCCATCCTATTGTAAGTAAAAAAAAACCTAGATACAAAAAAAAAACAAAAATACTGATAGATTTTTATGCTATATCGCGCAATAAACATCCGTTTTAAGAGAAATCGATCCTTGTACCGGCAATTATTATAGTTAACAGTATTATTTGTGACAATATTGTATGTCTGAAGACACTTCACTTGTTGCTTAATAGGAAGTGACAAACACTTACACAACCGACCTACTGAATTTATTGTCTGCTAACTACGTAAGACGAGGATAGTCATAAAAATAAAGAAGTCGAAATGCAATTCAAGGTATAGAGACGCGACACAAGTGTGATGATTAAATTCGTCATCAACATGACTAAAATAAATGACGGTCGATGTTCACAGACTAGAAAACGGTCCGATAAATTATAATTGGGCGTTTACCGTGAATTTTCGTAGGAAGTCGTACATAAACCTCCCCTGATCACAAAGAGAATTAGGCCGTTGTTCACCACTTAAGCCCAGTACAGATTGACAAATTTATCCGATATAGATTTATCAACAAGACATAATAAATACATTAATTGATACATACTTGCGACCCACATGGTTTCCATTAGATGACTCGCATGCTCGCTTGCCCCCCCTAATATTAAAAAAAAAACATAATAGTAGGTAATAAACATAAATGGTGCTCCAATTATAGGTGAGAACTACATGCAAATAAGAAAAAAGTGTAGATACATACAACAAAATAGTCTTTTGTTTTTTATAATATCAACCTAACCTAACAAATAAAAAAAAACTAATATTTTCAAAATTTCATTCCTATAAAATTACTCGATTAAAAATTAACACATCACTATTCCACCGAGATTTGCATTATCTAATAGAAACGATAATGTCATCGGGACTGAAATGAAACTGCGGTCATTAAGTGCCATTGGTGATTAGGGCTTGACACACGTAAACCCATGGGAGACGTGTGGTGAATCGTGGACAGCTTTATTCTATTACTAGCTTTCGACCTCGGGTTCTCGAGGGATTCCCTAATTTCCCGGGATAAAAATATCCTATAAATATACGTTTTTACAGGTTTTATCCTACCTGTATATAAAATTTTATCACATATTCTTGTGCCGTAGGTAACAAAAATCTCACTTTCACATTAACAATATTATTTTCTTAATAAAATAACATGTACAATTATTACAGTGGAAACTTGCAAAATCACGTAGCGTTTTCGTTTCATTTCCATAGAATCGTGTTATCTGTATTTTATTAAATAATATCGGTACCGTTTTATCCAATAAAGATCAAAGTGCATCTGTGAAGTGAAATGAAAGCAAGTATCGTGACTTTTCAAGTTGTCTCAATTGGTCCGTGAAAAGTTTTAGTAGATAGTAGAATATGTAGTAGAACGACTACCATGTTACTAAAATCTGACTTCGATGGACAGTTTGACTGTTATATGAAAATGATTTACCGTCGCGTCACGTAGTTTATTGACTCGACACTGGCAAAAAAGAAGTCCTGATAAAAAGAATTTGAAAGTATGGAAAGTAATAAAACATTCCTTATTCAAAACTTTATGCGATTATTCAAATGAAATAAATGACTTCATTTGTTTCTTCAACTCATCTTCAGTCCCATGTCTTGGAAACAGTAGGTGTTACTACTTGACATGACTTTTAAAAAATCTTCGAAATGTTCGGCTTACACGCAAAAAGTCGCATTCAAATGTATTGTAATGATTTTTATTCATAATTAAATTCAGAGTGTTAAATTGGCATAATAACATGACCACGTCGCCATTATTATCTCATCTCGCTAAATTAACAATTCCATAATGTTTATGGTCGCTGTATATGTACAATAAAGTTAATAAAATAATACAATTTTTTTTAGAGGAAATCTTGCAATACTTCCATAACAAAGAACTTGCATAAGGTTGTATGCGTTCACCTTTTTTATAACTTAGAGTTCCTTGTTAATAAAAAAACATGTACCTAGATGAATAAAAAGAGGTCTAAAAAGTTAAATAAATTAGTCAGACCTTTAGAGCTGTACCTTGTTTATAGTGATAATTGATAAATTCAAAATAAATTAATTTATTTATGCGGAACCTTCACTTTTAGTGCAAGTTACTAAGTTTTACCGGTTTATTGTAAGCCACACCTTTTCTTGCCCAATGTACTATCGACAAAGTTGAAGCATGATCACCTTAAGGGTGTATTTTGCGTGCAGTGACCAGTTGCTACCTGTGTCCCACACAATATAACCAGACAATGCGCTTGTCATAAAATAGTAGATTGTCATTGTCAGGAAATAGTCTAAAGAAAAGATTTTACAAGAGACCGTTTTATTGTCAACAATGGACAGGGCAAACTATGATTACTGGCTGCAAGCGAAAAGATCTGAAAACTGATCATGCTTCAACTTTGTTGATGGTACTTGTACAAGATCTTTATGAGATGATATTTGTTTTTTTTTAATACGGTACTCGTTATTGATGCCACTATTGCATAAGGCCTTTGGTCAACACACTTTTGTGAAGTGCTTAAACACAATCTCAATGTGGTAAGATAATGAAGTATGTGGCCGAAGGTGGTAAGTGTACCTACGTATATATTTCTACATTGACTGTTCGAAAATGTAATTGTCGAACTAGTTTTAAAGTAAAGGGAAGAAAGGTCGATGGACCATTTTTCGTACAGGTAGGCGCCCAACTCATCTATAGGTACTAATAATAAAGCTGAAGAGTTTGTTTGTTTGAACGCATTAATCTCTCAAAAGTTACTGGTCCGATTCGAAAAATTCGTTCACTAATAGGAAGCTACATTATCCTCAAAGGTTATAGGCTACTGTTTATCCCGGGAACGCGAGTGAAGCCGCGGTGAACAGTTAGTCTATTATAAAATTAGGAAGGTATTAATTCCATAATATAAAAGGGAAAAACTTGCAAGAACAAACTGTTATATTTATTTGGTTTTTATTGCATTGACAGTCACATATTGCTCTGCACTGCGCTGTTTGACCAACCTTTTTGTACTTTTTATTTTCTGATGCCGACTATGTCATGTCCATTCTTGTTAAGGCGGCATTCCTTTTTAAATCAAGTTTTATTTTTTCACCAAAAGTTATCAGGATGTTATATCATAATAATTTATGTAATGATAGCAGACAGAAATGTAAAAGCAGTTTTCAACTTCCTGAAAAGTGTTTTAATAAAACTTAACCCAGATTTGGCTACAGATTCCTCCATAAAAGGCGATAACGAGGCCGAGGATGTAATACTGTAGCCTAAAAATTATTACAGATGATGATAAAAAAATAGCGATTACTTTATAAATAAATTCAGGGAAATTTAAATTGCATAAAATTTGGACTGTCGAATCATTTTAATTTATTTATGTATATTATAGTCTAAGTTATCTATTACAGTTAAAGTTACATACTTTTAGTTTCTTCATTATTGCTTTTATGGTACGGTATAAAAAAAAAGTTAACGCCTTCGCTTAGAAATATATTTATAGTTCATAAAAAATTAAGTTAAGTTTACCTGGATCTCCTGTCCTACCTTTTCCCTTTACGAGTGGTCGCTTTTATGATAGGATGATAATCTTAAGAAAGGTTCTTTACAAGATATTTTGTTTGTTAGGTACCGACTGTCATATCACAATTTATTGTTCTGGAGGAAGAGCTTCATAAACGATCGATTTCACAATGGCCTGTTCAAACATGCGAGTGGCAACCGCTAGACTTTTCTACGTATTGTCAATGTAATGTAGAATACTGATTACGTGAATTGGTATCCTATTCCGAAAGTTTTATGTCAATTTGATAGAATGTTGCCAAGAATTAATGTAGTGTTTGACTAAAACTTAAAATATAGAAGTCATGATGTGGAAATATATAGCAAATACATAGTCCAAAAGAGATCTGGCTGAGTTTATGTGCTGCTTGTACTTGCTGTCAGATTTATAACGAAAGGAAAAACAGTACCTATGTTTATAAAACATACTTACAACTGATGAAACGTCAGAATGCTGACAAAAAAGCAGATGCATCAAGATGAAGCATCATCGTTTCAGAATAGATAGGTACATCAAATACTCTCTACTTTATATTGTATTGTATTAGGTACTATTTTCTTGTTAAATTATGATAATATCTTCTCCTATATTATATACAATAAAGAATACTTGATTTCTATTCTGCTTTACTTTTTAAAATGTCTCAGGTACCAATTCAAGTCATCCTTGCTCAACATACGAGTATGAAATGGCACGTTATTCCCGCGTGTCGTTTGCGGTGACATACGGAACTCCGCTTCCATTGTGAGACCAGTCAGGCTTGCTGACGTGTAAGCCTTAAATAGCTCACTTTAGAATTCATGTAAGGGGTGACAAAATTACAGTCAAAAATATAATGACATTCAAATATTTTGCCATGGGGATTATTACTTTCCATCCCATGGGTACCAACGACCCTACTGATGTTGATGAAAGAGTTTTATTTGGTTAAAAGTTTCTGTGGGACACCCTGAAATAATACGCTTTCAAAACAAAATTAAGGGTTGAATGTCGGGAAATTCTTACTGGTTTTTGTTAGTTAAAGCTGCGCGTCAGTTTTAGAGTTTTTTAAATACCTAGATAAAAAAATATTATTTAAAAAAAATATTTTAAATATCAATGCACATTAACTTCGCTGTAATTACTTACTTAAATGTAATTAAATTAACTGATAAGTTTCAGATAGCTATCTTAGGGAAATTGTTTTCATAAACGTTTTTACTATAAGATTTCATCTAAACATTAGGTATTTACTCACCCACTGAGATCCCCAGTTTCTATAGAATTTAATCAGAATCCCATTAAAGACTTCAATCATACTTACATCAATACATAGATTCAATTAATTTTATTTTATTTTTCAGATCTTTTAAAGTAAGAATACCTAGATATTATAGGAAAGTATGAGTCTAGACGTTTTTAATATTATATGGGTGGGATATTCTATGAGTGTTCTATTATTGAGACTCCAGACTGTAATATGATTATTATCGATGAAATTATACACCATACAAATATAAATGATATGTAAAAGTAGCATTGACAATGAATATCCTACTCCGCCTCGCGGTTTCACTCGCGTTCCCGAGGGATCTTATGTTTTCCCAGGATCAAAAGTATTCTATGTTAATCCAAGTTATAAACTCTCTGTATTTCAAATTTCATCCATATCCGTTCAGTAGTTTTTGCGTGAAAGAGTTTTGTTTTTTTTTTGAATGGACTAAAGTTGGTAGCCTCTGATGGCTGCAGCAACCTTACCGGACACCGCGTGAAAGAGTAACAAACATACATCCATAGTCACAAACTTTCACATTTTTAAAATTAATAATCAGATATTAGTAGGAAGTAGGATTAATTACAAGAAATATACAAACTACATATAAAAAAATCCTTGAGGCGGTCGCTATAACATTGAAGTGGTAATGGGCAGGCCACATCAAACAGCTGATAATCGAATGCTGTGGACGTGTCGCTAGGTTGATAAGAGAATTTATAAAAAGTAAATAAAGATGTTCGTATATATATTTCATCATCATCATTATAGCCGAAAGACGTCCACTGCCGGACAAAGGTCTCCCCCAGGAATCTCCACGATGGCTTGTCCTGCTCCACCCGCATCCAGCGGCTTCCCACGACCCTCATAAGATCGTCGGTCCACCTTGTATCGGGCCTGCCCACGGTGCGTCTTCCGGTTCGTGGTCGCCACTCGAGAACCTTTCTGCCCCAGAGGTCGTCGGTTCTTCGAGCGATGTGCTATGGATACATATTTAATATGATAAAATCTCTAAATAGGTACTATGTGTGATCATGTGGCACTTGTCCGCAAATTCGACGGAATACCGCTCGTTCTCTTCCAAAACGTGATGAAAACATGTAGGTAAACAAATTAGTTCATCCATAATACTAACTCACTTTTTTCTCTATATTTTCCAGAGTCCAGATGCCTGCAACACATGTCAAGTATGCGGTGGCTTCCGCCTGCTCCCATGCAGGATCTGCAACGGATCCAAGAAGAGTCTCCATCGAAATCACTTCACTGCTGAGTTCGTAGCATTGAAGTGCATGACTTGTGATGAAGTCGGCCTGGTGAGATGTGATGCCTGCTAGGCCTATTGGTTGGTGGCTAAATTAAAAAGTAAACATTTGCTCTATCCTTCTTTTAATCACGGGAGCAACATAAAGCATTGTTTATTCGATGTGTCAAACAAAATATTTTTAAGTGATTTCTTTATTGGATTTTTATGCATGAGATTATTTTGTTATAAATGCCTTCTAGAACTGTAACGGGCATTTTCATTTATTTACATAATTTTTAATGTTTTAAAAGTTCTCATATTTCAGCGTGTCACAGAAACTTATAATCGAATTCACTCTTTCAACAACTTAGTAAAATTTAAAAGCAATTTGTGTAGACACGCTCACTGGTCACGCAAGTGGTAACACGCTGGTATCTGAGGACTGCTTAGCTTAGGTAACTTTAGTGAAACATTAGGTACCTAGAGTATAAATTCACAATTGAACTGCAAGTAATTGGCTACAAACACATTTTAATATCAATAATATCACGCTGAATTCTGATAATAAAGTGATGATAGTTCAGTCACTCAGTTCGTGCGCTTGAATCCAGCAATAAGCAGCGAGTAGCTAGCACTATATTATACCTAAACCTACCTATCGCTATTTTAAAACTGCTATATCAGAGAACCAGTTTCTTTTCTAGGCTTTGTTGTGCTGACCACCTCGGCCACATCGACCCTTGATGGTGAGATTGTGGTCAAAAAATCTTTTCGTACTAACAACATTTTGTATTTTAAATATTTATAAAATGTGTAGCTATAAAAGACATCTGTATTTTAATTACATTTACCACAACAAAGTTAAATACCTATACATTAAAATTTAAACAATGAAAACAGCTCAATTTTGAATTAATATCCATAAAAATATGTTTATAATTTTACATTCCACTCAAATGTAAATACTGAGGTTTAAATGTTTCCAGCTGGTTTATTTTATGTGTAAATAAATAAGTTAATAAACAAATTCATAATTTAATGTTAATCCCAGAGGATAGTGGGCAAAGTTGGCCGCAAAAGTTAGTTAGAAGTTTATAAATAAACCAAGATTAAGAGAGTTTTAAGCTATGTTTGCCGGAGTCAATAAACTTTATTATTATCTTTCTTGATGCAAAAGAAATAATGGGAAAGCCTTCGCCAGTTTTTGAAACTATCTACTCAACCATTACAATGTATGGCCAGATACTTTGAGAACTTCAGCCTGCTTTAACTGGCTAGGTCAAGGTATTCATAATAAACCTTCCTCTTATTCTTAGAAAATATCTTTACAATTTCTTCGTCGACTTATTAAGTATATTCCTGGAAAATTTCAAGTCTGTTTGTATTCTACATGAGGGTTCATTTTATTGTAATTTTTGTTGGGTTTGTAACGCTGATACATTTTTACAACGAGAAAAACTTAAAAATAGTGAAAAAAATCAAAATTTTCATACTAAGGATCAACCTAGGTCGAACCAAACATTTTAGATATTAACTCCTAAACACGATCAATAGAGTGTTCGTTCAAACTCACAATTGTCATAGGTGGGATTAAAACCCCCGACCTGTGGCTAGGTAGTCATTGCTATAATTATAACAGCTATATTCCAGGGTATACCAAAATATCTCAATACGGAGACGGACAAAGGCTACTTTTTATCCCGGGAACACGGTTAAAACTAGGATAGTATATCAGTATCTAGGTTTCATAGTAAGTACCTAGTACAAATTCTATTCTGCAATGATCGTATCAAACATATTAATAAAGGTTTTGCAAATATGTTGTATAATGAAAATATTAATATTTTGAGAACGTAAAAGCACCGAGAATGCAAAATGAGCTTTTTGTCTGAATCCCGCCTAAAGTATTGATTAGTAATACTTCCCAGTGGATTGAGCTGCCGGCAGGCAATGAGAACAGCTTATAGTTTCCAATAATTAAAATATACAGGTTGTTCATTTCTGTCTCCATTAAGATGCTTGTGTTGCAAGTTTAAATTATATGCAACTTTATAAAATAGATAACGTATAATGTTCGAGTTTATCTTTTCAAAGTGGAAATAAAAAAAAATATTGATACAAATATATTTTTTCATTTCATAATGTTACCTCCATTGGGATTAACGTTATGTTATTTTGTTAGTTATATTTCATAGTAATATTACTTATAAAAATCTTATCGAAAATAGTTTGCCATAAATTAGATGCAATAATATTTTTCTACTGTTTTTACAAACAAATTGTTTATAGTAATTTTAGCTTTAGTTTACTTATTTTTATGATGAGTATTTTAGGCTATCGTAGTGTATAAAAAAAATATGTTTTTAAATTTCAAATAAAATTATAGCTCTGTACATCAAAATATTAGCTTAGCTAAATAATGAGCTAGATGGTGGCAGCTTTGAGTTATCATCACAGCTGCTAAGCTGTAAGCCAGCTTCTTAACTATCTGACTTATGCTGTGTCAGCGAATCTTATATTTGCTTAGTTGTGACGAAGTTGCAGCTTTAGCTTGTGAGGTTTAGCTTTAGTTTATTGCTTGATGTAAAAGCTCTTAAATCATTTCATTTGATATAGTTTTTTTTTTTATTGAACTCACTAGTGTTTAATAATGGTAACATTAAACCAGAAAATCAAGATTTGTTATTAAAAAAATAAATATACTCATATGTAAAATTATGTGAAATTTGTACGATGGAGATACAATTTTTTATCTCAGGTTTCTGTATGTTTTATGAGATAATGTATACATAGTTAGGGAAACATGGCATTATAATTCAAATTACAATGCTTTACAAAGGAACCTTTACCTCTTGTGTTTACTATAACTAGGTACTTAAAACTTCTTTTTATTAAAAAAAAACAAAAATAATTGCCAACTGTAAATTTAAAATAGATGTCAATTTTATACAAGCCTTGTAAAAAATATCATCTTTGTTTATGTAATGTGATGTGCCGTTGAGCTCAACAATAGATTATTGATTATTTTTAGCAAAAATCGTTAGCGAAGCATAAAGTTAAGCAACCTGTATGCTTTTTAAATAGCCCAACGGGCTTTTGTCAAGTTGTGATAGTATTAATGATAATTCACTTAATTAAATTTAAGTAATTAATTGATTAATATTTAAACAGTTCACGTATAAATCTTTTTATATTTAGTTTTCATAATGAATTTTGTAAATAATTGTTTAAATAAATAATTTGAAAATACTGAGTTGTATTATTTTAAAATTATATTTTATATAGCTTATTCATTATATTTTAATAATAAAATTTAAGACTGTATCCGTCCGTGCGTATAATTTTTTTTAACAATAGGTAATACCTATACTAAATAAATTTATTTACAAAAGACTCCGGTTGTGCCATGCCTACTTTATTTCACTATTCTAAAAACAGCGTTCAAGCAAATATTTGAAAAGTTTCCATCAACTTTCACCAGAACGCGTCATTACGCAACAAAACAAATGTTTGTCACCAACATCGCGCCCTCACATCACACCCACGCGTGGGTTTAACCCAGTTTTGTGAAACTCTGGCTTATAGTTAGTAGGTGTGACCCGCAATACCAAATTCTGTAAATTATACTTTAGTAAGATGTAATTAGGTAACGAAAAAGATAAATTCTAAATTATCACTGCGAGTATGTTTAAAATAAATACAATTAAGTGATAAAAATAGGTACAACGTATTTGAAAAGTCTAACACACCTAAAAAAACTGTCAGAATAAAAAAAATAATAATCTGCAAAGGTCTTTGAATTAAAATCCGCTTCAAAATTATTTTCAAGCGGACGCTTCAGTCGAATTGACCTTTATAACTGGTTTTTACCTCATCCAATCTCAAAGTTACATCTTTAAAATTGACTGTTTCGTTATCACGCTGTATACAAAAGGCATTAGTATGCATAGTTATAAGTACCTATAGTAAACAATGTAATTCGCCTGTTGCTTACACAGGGAGACGGGAAATCAATGTCACTTACACACACGCACTGCCTGTTGCACGGGACCGTGTATTTACACGGAAAACAGAACAACTCCCTCACTCACACACCCGCACAATGCCGAGGAAATTGAACGCACACATAGATTTCAGGGTCTGGTTCACGCACACAATGAAACGCGTAGTTATAAGGGAAGCTGCAGCTAGGTCGCGAATGACGTCACGGCGCGCAAGGTCAATATCACTATGCTGTACTCTTCTGACACGGTGAGCGGTATTGCAGCTATCTTTGTCTAGCAGAGGGCTCGTCGTCCCGTCTGAGCCTGGGAATGCACGCGTACCAGGTAGGTGCGCCTCTGTGTTGCCAGTGGCTCAATTTAACCATGCTTTATTTAAAAAAAAAACCTACCTATTATTTAGATGGGGGTGTGTCTTGTTTGTACTAAACGGTTAGGTAGGTACTTACCTACTACAGATTTTCTCCAGTGTGTGATTAAAATAAGAAATGTACTGGGCCATTTTTCGAACACCAATCTATACTAATACAATATACGAGGTAAAGGTAGTTTGTTTGTTTAGATGTAGAATGAAAAATATGATGAGCTTCTGAAAATTATTTCAGTAATGTAGCTTCATTATTCCCGAGTGCTATAGGATAGGATACTTTTCATACCAGGAAGGGGGTTAAAATTGCGAGGTTCAGCCAGTTCTATATAATTTCAAACTGACGTTACCTACAGATTAGTGAAAGAAATAGTACGAGAAAATAAGGCAAAGGTATGGTCCATCCTTATCTTTACATAGTACATATAAAATGAAGTCGCTTCCGCTGTCTGTTGGCTTCTTTAGATCTTTTAAACTACTCAACGGATTTTAATGCAGTTTTCAGTAATAGATAGAGTGATTCAAGAGGAAGGTTTATATGTATTAACATGCTTAAATAGTACAGAAAAGAGGTGCAAAGCCGGGGCGCGTCGCTAGTAGGTACAATAAACCTTTTCTATCTTAACGCGACTGAAATGTGATGTTCAGTAGTTTACAAACTTCCTGCTAAGTTTAACATTATTTTACAAAATGCATTTCAAATAGAATTTCCACTTCTTCATCTTTAGTTATTTAAATATGTTTTAATCTTAATGTTAAAATGCTTTCATTTTAATGGCTGTACTTGTAAATGACTTTGGTCGAGTATTTTAACACCGGATTTCTCTTTGATTTTTTTTATTTAATTTCATACATAATAATCATTAAATACCTATTGAATGTTTAGACGTCAGGGACTCAACTGATCAGATTTGGATGAAACTTGCCAAAGATAGATCATACCATGAAATAACATATGGGATACTTTTTATGCCTATAAAACGAAACATCCCACAAGAATGCGGGTGAAACCGCAGGCACTAAATACACTATCTACTAGGGATGTGACTAAAATAAACATAAATACATCGATCGAAATACACCTGTTACCTTGACTACCCTGCTTACATTGAAATTTAAATATGAATTGAGCTAACGACAGCAATTTGTCTCCATTTACTCAGGATATATTTTGTATAATGTAAAAACTTTTGCATTGACGCTGGCTGGGCTCCAATATACCCGAGGGAGTTCAGTTAAGTAGTATATTTACGCTTTTATCACCAGTAAACAGCTATGGTTAATTGTAGTGCATTTTCTATCATGTTCTTTCCTCTTACGTGGCAACCCGTTGACATAAAAAAAAACATAATTATGAGTCTGACTCGTACAGATAAGTCGAATTGAAGGATACAATCACTACTTATTAGAGGATCTGCAACTGCAAATGGAAATGCAATCGCATTTTTTTTTAAATTATAAGCCTCGTTCAAAAAAAAGGAGTAGGTTCTCAATTCGTTGTACATATTTTTTGCTCACACATAGCTTCTTTGCTTTTGAACTGATTTTAATAATTATTTTTGGGTTGGGTTCAGTATGGCTCCAAGGTGTGCGTGTTGATTGATACTATTGTTGATAGGCGCTATTCATCGAATGACTGAAGGTTTGAATTCTACAGCGAGTTTGATTTTAGAGAACGGAAAGAAAACATGGAAGTCTGTAGTAAAAATTATAGGTAAAGAAACACCCCGCACAAACGAAACCGCGTGCTAAAGTCATTGTCAGTCATTCAAAATTTCAATGATGCATTATTTTTCTCTCTTTTGACGTGAATCCCTGGATAAATTACATTTGAATCCAATTTCCAACTGATATAGACATTTTTACAGTATGCATTTCTACATTTCTTTCATAATTCTTTTGTTTGCAACGCGAATATTTAAATGAAAAAGTATGAGTTGGTTCTCTAACTAGTGTTTGATAGAAGAAGTTTCGTCGACATTTATTTCTTTTGTCGAATGAACTGAATTTTATAGTCTTTGTGAAGAGTGTTATGAAGAGAAAAACTTTGTCGATTTATATTATCAACAATTTTACATCACTATAAATAAATTTAATAGGTACAGTCAGTGTCGAAAGTAGATAGTCACTTTCATAATAATCTATTGACATATTCTTGACAGATTGTAAGAAATCATTGAATATAATAAAATAAATAACTGAAGCAATTTTATTGCAATACATGGGTCTAAAAGGCCCCAGCACAACATGTACTGCAAATTATTACAGCACTGATTTTCAGCTGAGACCATGGGATATGCACGGACAAAATTAAATATAAATTGGAATACATTTTGCTAGACAATACTATTTCATTATAATTAAATGGGTAATACAAGATCGTCGATCCACCAGCGGGGGGCCTGCCCACGCTGCGTCTTCTGGTTCGTGGTCGTCACCGAGAACCTTTCTGCCCCAGCGGCCGTCGGTTCTACGATCTTCTAAGGGAGCGGGTAGCGCAAGACCGGCCATCGTGGAGATCTTTGGCCTCCCCCTTTGTCCAGTAGTGGAAGTCTTTTGGCTGACATGATGATGATGATGAAATAGTTAATACTTAGAGCAAAATAACCCCAGTACCCTGGTACCTGGTGGCCTCTCAAGTCTGTTTGACTACAATTTCACCAAAGCAAGAAGTCAGTGATGATCAAGCCGATGATGGTAATCACACAAATCTTAGAAAGGCATCAACAAGCTTATCACCATATTTTAAAAAGGCATTTTGAACGTAGGTACCTCAAGAGTTCTTTCACTCTTCGTATGTGGACTTAAACCACAACTAATAAGTACTTGGATTTACTAGGCAACCAGAACTGATATATTTAACTAATGCATTTCACTATTTTCAAAATGAAAGGCGGTCTTTTTATGATGCCATGATGACGTAATTATTTTTTTACTCAATTTATTGTGTAATATACAATTTATAAGATTGTTGCAAATTTGTCAAGGTATACGTTAATTGTATCACTTTTGTCGTTTACCGTATACATTTTATAGAATAGGGTAGTTGACACTATCAAAAATAAATGACCAAACACTAACTAATCCATAAAACATCTAAAAACACGTGGAAATATCAAATATGTTGTACATTTAATGCTTTTTATGATTTTTAATTACCAGTGGAACCACTGAGAGTAGATGATTTGATGCTGTGAAACTATGACGTCATAGTGTAATATTTCATACAAAATTCCATATAAACTATGGTTTTGACATTTATTAAAAAGTAGCTGATTTGATATGTCAGTCAACTACCCTATTGTGTTCTAGAAACTCTCGAAATAGAAAAAGGAGGTAGGTTCTTGTGCTATCGATGCATTATATGTAGGTACATACGGCGCGCGGTGGCTTGGCGGACAGTAGTCGCTTCTTTTTGTAACGTAAACAAAGTATGAATGTGAAGTGTTTAGAGTGGTTTGTGAACAAATAATTTATGTAAACAACGAGTAAACAAATGAGTGTGCAAATTAGTGCTTTCAATGTGTGAAATGTGCGAGTGTTATTAGTGTAATGTGTACATATTATGTCAAGCTGTTTTGCGAAATCGACTAAAAGCGGAAATCAGAGGTAAGTGAATATATTTTTTTTTATAATAACAATATACTTTCGGAAGGTATATGATTCATATCATATAATCGGACTATCGAGTTATAATTTCTTTTCTCATTTAAATATTTTTGTGATTGAGATTTAGGTAACGCAGTTTTCTCATGCTTTTCATATTAGTCTCTGCGAATTTAATCACAATATGACTCAGGTAATATACGAGATGATTGAGACATCCCAATGGATGTAACCCTATACCATAAACTAAAAAAGACGTAGCTTTATGACATATCCCGTGCAGCTGCCACGTCTGGTCCGTGGGTAACGCGCCGTCTGCGCTTACTTACTTCGTTCTGAAACCTACCAAATTAATGGACTTTTCGCTAGCTGTAATGACGAGTATCTACTATTTAATCTCAAAGCAGACTTATATTGTCAGCGTTAGGGCTTAAATAAGAATGAGTTGGGTTTGCTTCAGATAGACATTTTTAAACGTTGTCTATAATCCAATAAAAACATAATCAATATATATTTATGTACATCAAATGTGATTTTGGTTGGTTATAGTACTTAAGCTGAAAAGTAGGTACCTAATCAAATAATATTTTAGATGGAAAACAATATAAGACTATAATAATGTCCATACAAACTTCAAACAAATATCTCAAACTCACGTCCCACTCAGTCTCGTCCCGTTCAAGCGGCCCGAGCTGCCTACAGTAATCCGACCGCCCCAAATTAGTCGTAACTCGTACAAAGTCCTCCCCCTCCCACGGTAACGCCCTGAGCCGAGGTTCGTACCCCATTCGGGGGTGCCCTCAGGCGTTGTTACCTAAATATTATCCGGCTGAGAGCCCTCTGCGCTCGCCGATTTGTCCGGTAAGGTTGTTGCAGCCATCTGAGGCTACCAACTTAGTCCTTTCAAAAAAAAATCACAAACTCACACTCAAAACTTATTTATTCAAATTCAGTTTAGGTCCTATTAAGGTACCCACTACTTATGAACGTCGAAAGTTTCAATTTCGTTTAGCAATAAAATACACTAAGTACCTACCTACTAAAATAGATAGCTATTTTATAGGTACTTAGCCGCCCTATCACTAAGGGCCGGTTGCTCGTACATTTTAGTCAAAATTATGGTCAAAGTTAACTTACCTATTACCATGCTTTGACCGTACAGTCACTTTGACGATGACCGATCTCCCTCGGTCGGTTATGGTTACGTTTAAAATTTTAGTTAAAGTGACACGAGCAACCCAGTTTGCGTTCTTTCGGCGGTTAAAGTTAACTATAACCGCAACCTAAATATAACCTTACTATGACCGCGCTTTATGCAACCGACCCTAAGCGTCTAGGTAAGTGCGAGTCGTGAAGGCTTTCAAGTACTTTTAACCAGATTGATTTTATCTAATTTTATACTCAGGCTCCTGAAATTTTGTATGATTTTTATTAATGATGTTATTATTTATTTTACTAGTGTTTGGCCTAACTTCACAGGCTGATGGGCAAGTTTTTGTTAATATTAGCTGCAGCGCTGAAACAATAATTAGTCGTCTAATCAGACCGTTTAAACACGTAGCGCTAGAACGCTTTTAAAGTGTCGTTTTTTTGCGACCAATCTCAATGTTAGGTACGCGTTTCGCGTTTAAGCAACTAGTGAAGTGCGGTCGGATGGCTGTACTTGAACGGAACATATAGGTTATGTGTGGCGTTGTCTCTATACGTAGTAATATACCTCAGTGGTAGGTGGGCAGTGTTTTTTTTTAGATGGTCAAGCAATTTGCATCGATAGAATAACCGCCCCATCTACTTCCCGCCGAGCCCTCGATTGGTCAACGATATTCAAACAATGGCTAAACATTCTGACATGTTAAAAATTAAAGGGCAAATATTTGTTAATTAAAAGATAAAGGATTTTGTATTTTCGTTCCACCATAAAACATATAGATAAATTGTTCAGCTTACCTTATCGGTTTTGGAATCTTTTCACAAGCTAACCTATCCCGATTTCCGATTGAGCTGAAATTTTGTATATCGCGTGACAATGCAATATTATGATGACATGGAGCTGATCTGATGCTGGAGCTGGAAGGTGGCCATAGGAACTCCGCAATAAAACGACACAAACCCGTCATGTTTGGGCTCGCTTGAATTGTCTTGATGAGTAGTTTGTCTTCCAATGGTAACAAGGGTCTGATGATGGAGCTGAAAGGTCATAAGAACTGTGTAATCAACGACGCAATCCCATTGAGTTTCGGATCGTTTGGTTGAAGACTGTGCAAAAAAACGTAGGTTCAGTCGGCAATAAAAGCTTATACCTACCAAAAATGACATTTTTGACAGAAACATGTTCAACAGGTAAAACTGCGACAAATGCTAGTTTACGTTATTACCATCAAATTGATATTCAGTGCATTTTATTACTATCGGCACTATAAACTAAACTAAATCGTAAATTAACGTTTCGACAATCCATGCCACTTTACGGCACTTTACGACACTTTACGGCACTTTACGGCTTTTGTAACTTAAGAGCAAAGCTATTGTTTTGATTTATGTACTTTTATATTATTATTCATTTGTTTCTTTACAGTGGTCAACGAACCCTGTTTGTGTAGTTTAGGATTTTTTATAGCGTCGACTATAAGATGTTATGGTGAAGTGGTAGGTACTTAAGCAAAAGCAACATTTATGTTATAAACTAGCTGTTTACCGCGGTTTCACTCGAGTTCCCGGGATAGAAAGTAGCGCCTAACCTTCGGGGATAATGTAGCTTCCTATTAGTGAAAGATTTTTTCGAATCCGACCAGTACCTACCTAAGTCCGGAGATTTGCGCGTTCAAACAAACAAACTCTTTAGCTTTAATATTAGTGTACCATAGATGTGCAAGAAACATGAAACATAAACGTTCCTTCAGTCGCCGTTGATGTGCCATTGTGTACTAACCGCTCTATCTAGACAGGTTTATTATCTAAGATAGGTAGAATGCTTATTCGGTGCACTTGCACTGAATACTGTGGTTCTATGGGGAGCCGATATTACGTTGATTATTAGCGGTTGTATGAGATTTTACATTTTAGCTCGAGACCTTTAATAGTTATGAAGGTAAAACGGGGAGGTATCTCCAAAAAGTATTAATATTAATGTAGGTTTTAACAACTATAAATCTACCTTTAAAAAACACGAAATGTTTTGTTAAAGTTATTCGCATAATAATTTATGGAACATAGGTACCGATGATGATGATGATGATTATTATATTATCTAGACAACATGAAAAAATATTATTATTATACACACAAACTACTTAGTTTGCATTATCGATTTCACAAGTTGTTACATACCTCGTTAATCAACATTATCACGTCAATAAATACCTACTTAATATGCATCGTTGTACATATGTAGTTTACATTATTAGTGTATTGGTACTAATAATACCTACATATTAATGTTATTATGCAGTGTCGTTATGAATCATAATTTCAACGATTTTCACAAGTGGTAGCGTGGCCGAGCGGTCTAAGGCGCTGGTTTAAGGCACCAGTCTCTTCGGAGGCGTGGGTTCGAATCCCACCGCTGCCAATGATTTTTACTAGTTATATTTAGTTAGTGGTACCTGTGGGATACTATGATCATTCATAATTTGCTATAGATATTTTTTTGGAAGCAAATGTTAGCCCTAAAATACCAGGTAAATCAACTATGTAGCCGTAGCGAGCAACCAAAAATATGTGCCTACACTGAAGAGACTGGCGGCGGCGTGACGATTAATATAAGTACCTATTTAGAATTATTATTATAGTCAACATAAATTAATCAATATTATGAAATGTTATATTTTAATCCTTCAAATTCACTATTTTTAAATATTTACAATAATAAATTAAATAATCCTAAATCTACTTACTCTACTTACAAATTAATTAATTAATTAATCAATTATGTCCCAATCTAGAGGAAACCCTATACACCCACGTTCACCCAGATTTCCCCCAAGTTATTTTGCATTAGACTATTGGTACACCAACTAAAATGAAACAACCCTCTTCGCCTGAACTCACGTTTATTACAGTTCGTTAGAGTTCTAAAATAGATCATCTATGCCCACACTTATTTACACTTCTATCACTTTGCAACTGAGTTCAAATTCCAATAAAACGCACGCACAAAGTTATTTGCGATAACACGTGAACGAGAACCGATAGCGTAGTCCAGCTAATGAAAATATCTATGTTGTAATATAAGCCCTATGGGAGCGAGATAAGATGTAAATTCGCAGTCGCATATTTCAATTTAGTCGACAACGTGATGAAAGGACAGTTTAGTTTTACAAAGATGTTGCATTCTGGAAGCGAGATTATTCCAGGTTTATACAACTTAATTAATTATGAAATAATAATACACACAAGTCAAATTAACTGAACTAAATGAAAAAGTTGCTGTCAGAAGGCATGATTCTCAGATTCTATGTATATGGATTGAGAATCTTTGAACACTGGTAAGCAGTGGCATAGCTATATAACCAAGGGCCCTGGGGCAAAAATTAAATTGGGGCCCGATAAGAAAAAACTGCTTTGGTATACAGCAAAACAGGTGTTTCTGTCGGGCCTGTAGGATATAGCCCTATAGCAAATATTTTTTCACTAACTCCGGATTAAATATATTTTCCGGATATAATTTACAGTCCAATTTTATTCCTAGTCCTTAGATAGGACCCAAACAGAAATAATAATTAAGTAATTGTCAAACAACACATTCTAGAATGTACTCCTAACAGAATTCCAAGCGTACCTGTGTCACTTCCATAATGTACAATAGAACTCTATCGATTTCTATCAGTCGATTGCTGACGACAATTTCACTGTCATGCCCAAGGAAGTCAATGTCAAGTCTGGATCACGTGTTCAGTGTCCAATATACCCCCACGTTGCCCCCACGTTGTTTGCCAAGGTCAACGTATCGATACTACTTGGCATGTCAAATGTTTGGACCAACATTTGTGGGGGATATAAAATGAAATTTAGATGGTATGGTATGTGATTTACTCCTTTGTATAAATATTGATAGAGGTTTAGATGTCAATGTATGCCGGAAGGTAACTTGAGATGAAAAGGTTCTGGATTCGGTTATCGTGCATTAGATTGTCTACAAAAGTTTAGGATTAGTAATTTGCTCGAGAAACAGTGGTAGTGTCCACTACATTATTTTTATAAAGGCTTATCTTATACGAGTATGGAATGTAAAGGAGGTTATGGAATAAAAAGTAGCCTATGTCCTTATGCATATCATAGACTCATGCTCCTGATTTTTGATAAATCTTGTTTCGTTTAACGTGTAGGTACTTTTAAGAATGCAATAAAATCTTTAAATCAAGTTGATTTAAAAACAATTAACGGACCAATCAGAGTAGTCATCTCTATCGACATCGCATTAATATTAGTACCTATTTCTTTTTTTTCTATTCTACTGTAGGAAAAGTTACGAAGTAAACATTAGGATGAGTCACAAATGTATGGAAAAAAACGTGTCATATTTTATTGGTGATAAAAAGTTGCTACAGTATCTCTTTTTTATATACACCATAAATGTTAGCCTTTGTGTATTATCTGCGTATCATCTTCCCTCCGGATTCATCGCGAAATTTCACGAAGTTGAAAAAAACTTCACTTTTATAAGTCTGTATGAAAGAGCCGGGTTTTATAAGGCTTTCTTTAAAACGTCTCACGTAAGGGGAAGGACTTTACAACAAAGGTTATGACAACTATCGATTTTCCTATGCTGGTTGTCGTCACCCAGTTAGGTCCCCGGGATGCCATTTGGGCCGTAGTCATACACGTACGTGATAGAATTACTAACTGAGTTTTAGGTTATAGAACTTATCCCGGATGAAAATTGGAATTTATGGTGCTGCTGATATTCAAAGGACGTAGTTATTATATAACGTTTGGAAATAATTTTAACTATTCAAATAAAATAATATATATATATTATTCTTAAAATAAAATTTTAAGGCGATGATAGCTCAGTGGTAGTGACGTCGGATGCCGCGACGAAGGTCGTGGGTTCGAATCCTACAATGATCTTGAGCTTTCGGTGAAGGAAAACATCGTGAGAAAACCATAGCACGGTGGTAGGGTACTTTGCAGTACCGGCCTGGCTGGCTACCACCCTCAAGTTGAAAATTTGTCGCCAAGCACCTACCGGTGTGTTCCGGCAATTGCACTTGAGAGGCAGTTTGCCTTCTCGGCATTTTAACAGGTCAGCAACACATTGACAATATCTCTGGTATTTCAAATGGCAATAGGCGACGGTAACCACTTACCATCAGGTGGGCCGTATGCTTGCTTGCTACCTTAGTAGTATAATAAAAAAAAAAACAGTAGGATATTTTATTTAATAATGTCTGTATGACAAAAAAACCAAAGCAGTAGGTACCTACAGTTTTTCAATACATGATACAGCATATATTATGAGGATGTTTTTTTTTAATCTATCAATATTTTATTCCATAAACTCCATCTCATTTGCGGGTAGCGCACGACCGGCCATCGTGGAGATCCTTTGAGGGAGGCCTTTGTCCAGCAGTGGACGTCTTTTGGCTAACATGACGATGATGATGTCTCAACACGGAATAAAATGGTAACGGTAATAAGCTATTTGAGCGGTTATTTCGTAAAACATCAATTCGATGTCAAACGAAATGATGGAGTTTGTTTAGAAAGCAATTAAACGGTTGGGCAGTCCAAGCTTTACTGTTGGACTTGTTGAATTGACTTTATCACTAAATAAAACTGGTTTATGGAGCCAATATTGTTGGCAGACATAATTATATTTTACTTGGTACAAGGTAGAAGAGTCTGCTTGAGTAGTAGAATCGCGAAAGTAATCAGTTTTTCCCCAAAATACTTAGAAACCATTGAGACTATGCAAAAGCCTTCTGCAAAGCGTCGTGTTGTTTTATTTATTTATTTGACTCACTTTTATTAGCTGCTCTTGGATGTTATAAATTAAGTATGTAAAAAAAAAACTAGGAACTCGATTTGAACCTACTTCGAGATATCATGCCATTATATCATTACGTAGATTGAAAGACAATACATTATAGGTACCATTGAGATGATTTGATTATGGAGCCGGTACCTAATACCTAGACAATTCCATATCCTAGGGTGATAATTCGAATAATATGAAAAGCATGTTTACCTATTAGTTAGGAAGATTTTAGGAGTCGAGCTGCTCTGAAGAGTTATATGCTGTACCTGCATTGTGTTGCGCTCAACTGGGGCAAGTAAAATAAATAATAATAATAAATAAATATCCTGGGACATTCTTCACACACGGTTATCTGATCCCAAACTAAGCAGAGCTTGTACTATGGAAACCAGATAACTGATATACTACATATACTACTTTTTTTTGTAAATACATACTTATATAGATAATTACACCCAGACACAGGACAAGCAGACATGTTCATGCATACAAATGTTTGTCCTGGTTGGGAATCGAACCCATGACCAGCGGCGTGATAGGTGGTGTCTTAACCAACTGCGCCAACTGGCTTGTCGAGTAAAAGAAAACAGAGTATCAAAAAACCGTCTAATATCTTTATGTATTCGGTTCCGGTAATCGCTTACCTACAGTCAGACCTTATGATTATATTATAAAAAAGAAAATAAGCTTGTAACTTACACCAAAGTAAAATAATGACTAACCACATGGACCAAAATATGATTTTCAAATATGACGTGGATCCGTGGACTATTGTGATTATTGTGCGTCACAAATTATCCCTCGCAATGACGCTGTTGTTTCTGTGGGTAGCTGAAAATACAGGCAGGGATATTGGTACCCTAGGGCACTGTTATTATTAGCAAAACTGATCCACTGTTGCATTCGTTTACGTACATGGTCTTTGCAAAGAGTGTTTTTATATTTTACTAGTTTTCCGCCCCGCGGTTTCATCCGCGTTTCCGAGGGATCTTATCGCACCCCCCACCGAATAATATGGTAATGTGGTATTACGGTAGATTTCGTTTTAATATATTGGATTATACTGACTACGACATCGTTGAGTTTACACGCGAATAATATCGTAATGATGTGTTGCATACTATAGTTTTGCACTACATTTTTGGTAACATTATTTTCTTCAAAAACTTAATTTTGTTACACTATAATAAAAAAGAACATAAAACAAAAACAGACTGTAAGAAAATAGCTTTGTTTTGATGTATAAATGGCTATCATAGGATCCACCCATGCTGAGATATACGCATAAAACAGTTTTTATTTTTTCCTGTAAAATTTAGAATTTACGATTCCCATATTAGGTATTCGGTGGGGAGTGCGTTATGTTCTCGAGGGATAAAAAGTAGCCTATGTATTAATCCAGAGTGTCGGCTATTTCCATACCATATTTCATAAAATAGGTTCAGCCGTTTAAGCGTGAATAAGTAACAAACATAAACACTTACAATCCTACTAAATAAATGCGAAAGATTGTATTTCATTTTACTTTGTCGCCAAGATGGCACAGATAACATTTAATACTGTTTGGGACGAGGAATTTGATTTTTATCCTGAATTAAAATAAAGCGCCTGCCGAGAAGGTACGGCGCTGGAAGTTCGCATCCAATGGCACATCAGCCGCGTGGAACTAGACGCCCGCGCAAATCCGACTATTTTGAGCATTTAATATGTGACCACCACCACCACCATCATCATCATCAGATATTTCGGGTCCACGGCCGGACATAGGCCTCTCCAAAAACGCACCACTCCTTTCGATTTCTAGCCACCCTCATCCAGCCTAGGCTTCCTTTTTAAGGTCGTCTCTCCATTGTTCTGGGGGGCATCCTACATTACGCTTGCCAAAACGCGATCTCCACTGTAATACTCGTATCTGCTCCAGCAACCGTCCGTTCTTCGCCAGACGTGATCGGCCCATTGCCACCTTGCTAATTCGGTATGAACCAGCCTCGCGGCAAAT
Source organism: Tethea ocularis (assembly GCA_963555595.1). NCBI lineage: Eukaryota > Metazoa > Arthropoda > Insecta > Lepidoptera > Drepanidae > Tethea > Tethea ocularis. The sequence continues at coordinate 6,535,231 of OY741975.1, forward strand.
ATTCCATTTTCAATTAGTCAAATCAGTCACATTTCTCCTCCATACACTGTAAAAGGTGGTATCTAGTTCTATAATATAGGTATTTGATGATTTAAGACCATCTCAAAAACAAGAAACAGGAAGTAGATAATATAGGTATTTGATGTTTTAATAACACTTAAAAAAAGGAACAGGAAGGCACATGGAATCTGCTTATGTTACACAATGTAAATTTCTACTAGATTCTATTTGAATAGTATTAATAAATTATATAAGCACCCTCGTGTAAGCTTTGTTAACTACTTATATTGTACAGACACAAACTTATATTAACTCAATACAATTTTATTGGAAAACGGAATATTCCTATGTTGATATAAAAATACGTTACTAGCTAATTTATGATGTCAGTGAATCAGTAAGTGGTATTTCACTTATAATATACATACTAGCTATCCTCCGCGATTTCACCCGCATTCCCATTATATAACATTAGCCTATATCCTCCTCCATATCATAGGTTATTTGTGTGCCAAATTTCATCGCGATCAACTGATCTGAACGTAACAGATGGACTGAGTTACTTTTTCATTGTTAAGTTTAATTGTATTTACCAAAGCCTATACATGTGTTTTCTTTTACCAAATAAATTATCGTGGTAATCATAATGATTGAGCTAGTTATGGTCCAGGGAAAAGTTGAGGATACCAGGCCACGAGGAAGATCGCCTATGAGGTGGACTGATCAGATACAAGCGGCAGTAAATGGCTCATCAGCACTACATCAATGCCCGAGGAAGGCGGCTATCAGAGAGGAATGTCGACGTGTTGTGGAGCTTGCCACCAACACCTGAAGTGATGACCACGACCACTCTTTCAATAGTGACACCGACAAACAAGAAGACCATTGGATGTATGACCTATAACAATAGCTCAGATCCTATATATGACCTATAACATTAGCTCAGATCGAAGCTGACGAAGCCCGTAAAAGTACACAACACACTACACACAACCGATCACGCTACCGTCCTCGACGGCGAGGACCGCCACGACGTCCCACTCAGTCTCGTCCTGTTCAAGCGGCTCGACCTGCCTGCAGTAATCCTACCGCCCCCAATTAGTCGTAACTCGTACAAAGTCCTCCCCCTCCCCTGGTAACGCCCTGAGCCGAGCCGCACTTATAGGAAGCTACATTACCTATCTCCTAGTGTCAGTATAGCCAATTTTTTATCACTACAGATATTTTTGGGAACAGCTAGTTAGTTGTCTATAAAATTAGTTAGTCAAACTAAGATCATCAGTCATTGTCTAGATTTTACTTTTTCTTAAATTTGCTCCTACAACTGGTTGAAGAAAAAAGTTGCGTGATAGTTGACCTCTATGGAGAACTTATATATTTTTTTTTCCAAGAAATCCATCCATAATTACTGAGTGACTTAAAAAATTGATCAACAACTTTCGCAAGTCATTTAACCTAATTTAATATCTAACAGTATCATGGCTTCGTCGTCTGATAGCCTCCCCGGCTTATAACTTGATAACAAAGTCAGGTAGAAGTCAAATTAAATTACCTTTATTATATAACGTTTTCATAACGCAAAACCTTGGCAACAGGCGCTTGGTTACTGCTTATCAAAACATAAGTTGTTACAAAAGTTGTATATATAGGTACCTAGATATCTGTTTTGGTTTCCATAGTACAGTCAGAATCAAATATATCTGAACACACAGATGTCCAAATATATCACTGTGTGCTTTTTACACCCAGACTGAGGACAAGCAGACATGTTCATGCTCATAAATTTTTGTCCTGTATGATAATCGAATCGACACTGAGCATCCAGATGTCCAAATATCAGATACACTGTACAAATTCCACTTAGTTTGGGATCTGATAGCCCACCCGGCTATCAGATCCCGGGTGTGAAGAATGTCTTGGGATATTAACACAACACTGGACAACATGATAGCGGTTGAACTGAGGAGGACCCTTATAAAAATTATCTGACAGGCCAGTTTACGCAGTTGGTAAAGTCACCACCTATCGCCCTGCAGGTTGTGGATTTCAGGAGGAGATTGTCCTGAGTCTGGGTGTAATCTATACTAATAATAAAGCTAAAGAGTTTGTTTGTTTGAACGCGCTAATCTTTGGATTTACCAGTCGGATTCGAAAAAAATCTACTACTTTTTTGGCTACTTATTATTCCGGGAACGCGAGTACTGTTGCGGAGAAATGCTAGTTATCTGTATAAGTATCTATGTATTTACAAAAGGAGTATAATGTAGTATCAGTTATCTGGTTTCCATAATACAAGCTCTGCTTAGTTTGGGATCAGATAACCGTGTGTGAAGAATGTGATATTTATTATTATTACTTGTATATAATTCAAAGTGACACAAAATTCACGAAGAAAGAACAAAGGCGACCTCCTATTGTCTAATTTACATACTAAGGGCGTAAATAACGTTTAATGGTAAAAAACTTTATATCCCTATTGGAGCCCTGATCTTTTAATTAATTACCTACCCTTGTTTCCAAATGAGATTACTAGCCTTGTTATACGCAATACTGTTACTTATTAACATTCTTTAGGTAACTAATTAATTTGTTACGTAAGAAATTCAATTCAGGGACTCGTTATTCTGTTGTCAGCTTTTTTCAGATATCAAGGCAAAGATTTACTTAAAATCGAATTCTAGTGACAAGCTAATAATAATCACGTGTAGGCTTCAATAACCCCGTTATTGTATTCCTAGTACCTAATTACCCCCGAAGCCCAATTAGCCGTGAGGACGGTGTAATGAAAGTTTCCGCCTATAGGCCTACTCAATGACTCGTACCGTGGCAGCTTTTAATACGTTACTACGTTACTGGGATGGAATAACTCTTTTTTTATATGCCATAAGCCATTTCCATTCAAATTCTAATGTGAGTTAGTTTGTGCTTTTCACGCTTCAACCGCTGTACTGATCGCGATGGAATTTGGCACGCAACCGTAGGGAACGCTAGTAAATATGTAAAATAATGATTGGTATGTCTGTAGAAAAGATCCTACTCTTTTTGGAAATACGTAAAATGAACTGTACGTTATCTAGATCCTACTAATATTATAAATGCGAAAGTTTGTGAGGATGTATGCAGTTAGCTATTTCTCCGCGGTTTCACTCACGTTTCCGAAATAAAAATTACCCTTTGTCCTTTTTAAATTTTTGGTCCATCTAAATAACTTGAAAATATTAACATACATTCTGAGATCTTATAATGTAGAATACCTAGTTTCTTTTGAGTTTTAAAAAAGTATTTGTTTATTTTTAAACAACAATTTACTAAAAGTACTCCTCGCCTGTCTCGCTTTTCCTGTCAGTTTAGTAAGGAGTCATTCATGGAAAGCTTCCTCTTATTAAAGATTTTTAATTACCTTTTAAAGATCAATTTGATTCTATGGAGTGCGTTAGGCCTGATATAACCCTACCCATTGATCTATTCTACGTATAGGTACTCTTCTGTACTCAGTTCGAGTAAAAATCCACCCTATGAAAACTGTACTTATAATTAGTGACTAATTGTAAGTAAAAGATTTTCAAACAACATTCAATTATAATATTTGCGAGATTATAACAACTAAATATGGAGTTCATTATTTTAGTCTACTTACTTATAACAATTTTATTTGTATCTTTTCACATGAAACATAGCCTTTGAGGGATATACTCGTATCTTTTAGTACCATGAAATACGTTACATTGTGTCTGTGTGTATGCAACGCTCAGTTGTAATTTTCTTCTGGGAAATTCCGCTCGAAAGGATATTTTACACAAAGGGATATTTTTCTTTTCATTGTAAATGTTCACGCTGACATTATGGGCTTTCAAGTAATCATATCTCTACAATACTTTTTAAATTCAAGTTGTAGTTTTTATAGAATTATAGTTTTTATATCTCTATCAGCTTTTTTGAGTAAAATTCAAATCATGTCATAATTAATATGACATAAAATAAAAGTAAGGAACTACTGTTCAATTGAATAAATAAATTTACTATTCAAACTCAAACCTCATTTAGTCAGTTTAGGCTCTGATAAGACACTTCTGAACTTTGAAAGTACAAATGACTCTACCACCGGTTCGTAATTCAATTGTATTTTCAGAATCGGGCTAATAACAATAATAATTATTACTGATCCGATTCTGAAAATTTCTTCACTGATAGGAAGCTACATTATCCCATGTACTTACTTTTCATTTCAGCATAATTTGTATCTTATTTAATTTCAGCTTGAATCGTTTCGCACAAAGTCCTTTACCTACTTTGACAAATACTTTCAAAAATACACAAAACACCTCATGTATTATTCAAACCCATTTTTTTCCGGGAGATTTACCAATATTATTTATATGCATGGAATGCATCGTAAGGTCAACGAATGGAGGCGAGAAGCCCCTTGAGGCCTCGGTGGGGTCGCGAACTCAAGGCCTGCGGTAATGATAGATCCCCAAGGCTTCTTAATGCTAATTCTGTTGGAACGTCTGGGAACTTCTAGCATTTTCGTGACTTTTTGCATGCCGTTCTTATTTTATTCAGTTTTTGTCACTAAGTGGAAAGTTTGTAAAACTCGACTGCATTTGTTTGGGAGTTCGATTGTTAAAAGTAAAAGTTTCGACGGCGGTATAATATTATTCCAGGGTATGCTATTTATGTGCCTAGTTTCATAAAAAAAATGTGCAGTAATTTTTCATGAAGAAACTTGCACATTTATAATAGTGTATTTTTGTCCCTAGAATCATCAGATCACTGTCTTGAAAGAGGGGTTAGAGACAAGAAAAGTTTTATCGCACTATATTTGTCTTTTTGCCATATGGATGCATAAATAATATATGCTAACAAAACAGGTCTATAAGATTGTAGCAAATTTAGCATTTTGCTAAAGCGCACCAAGAGCAAAAAAATTTACATTGTAAAATTAGTAACAATTTAAAAATTGAATCCCTTGATAGAAACTAATTGCAACAAAGTTATATGATTGCCCCACTGTTAGGCAAACTTTAGTGTTATAAACCTTGACATAAGGTACTTTATTGAAGCAGATGTATTTGTTCTCATAATAACAATGAGGGTATGAGTTTCATAACAAACTTCCAATTGTGGCAAAGTGGAGACGTCTAAGGGCCGACCCACACTGAATACAGAACATAAGGTCAAGTGCAGGTCTTTATTAAATCGCTGTAACAATTAACTGGCGCCAATAATAAATTGAAATTGTTTCGATCAAATCTTATTGCAATTAATATTAATTTTGAATAGTTAAGTCAATATTTTATTTCATTACATTAAGTTTTCTATTCTGATCTAAAGTATGTACATAATTATTAAAATGCTAAAATATATAACTATTATACAAAAAAATTGAAAATAAAAAAAAAATGAGTATGATTTAAGAGTCTCTAAATCTATACACACATGCTCTCCGCGAATGACTCCGTCCCTTTCTAAACTGATGGAGACTGAGAAACATCAAATATATTTTTTATCAACGAATAAATAGACTAATAATAAAAACCAGTGGGGTGATAGGCGAACATAAATAACAATGAACTTAATATCTAACTATTTACGTCCAATTTCCAATTTCAGCCGCGTGCTTAGAATAAAAAATAGCCTATAGCACTCAGTAGCTTCCTGTTAATGAAAGAATTTTCAGAATTGGACCAGTAGCTTAGCAGTAGTTTAGTGTATTTATATACCAGTCCTATAAATATAAAGAATTGCAGAAAACAGGAGCCAAATTCAATAACATTTTTGCCATATTCTAGTTGTCGCCCCGCAAATAGTGTAGTATACGCTCAACTTTAAGCCATTGTTCGCACTTTTTCCACGGTGAAGTAATACTGAACTGCGCTTCAGCTAGGCTGAACTGGGCTTGAGCGTTTCATTAGCTGCTCCTGCCTTCAGCAATAATATACGCACGTGGGAGGAGGGATATCTATAGAATGTACAAGAAATGCAAACTACATTATACTGGTGGAATTTTACAGAAATCTTTTTATAGAAATCTCTACGTCTTTTCTTGAAGATTAGACGAAACGTAAACAAAGATTAAGTCCTAGTGTTCGTAAATCTTTTTATTATTGTCTGTGAAACACAAATGATTTTCAATGCAAAGTTCAGTCAACGTTTAAAATGCAGGAAACAAATAACTTTATTTTGCAGAGTTTACAGTTGGTCCCATTGTAACAGATTACCGTAACGAACCCTACTTAGGTTCCAGGAAAAATACATTTAACACAGCCTGTGTTGTGATAAAATTATAAAGAGAAGGGAAAAAAAATACTTTTCTTCATTTGATTTACCAAAAACTGATTTAATCAACAAGACTGTCCTGTTATCGTGGTTCAATGAGATCACCGAACTACCAAGCCACAGGTTGTGTATTCGACTCCCATCCGGGACAAACATGTATATCTATGGAGTATATCAGTTACCTGAGTACAAGCGCTGCTTAGCTAGCATATTATTTAACTTTATTCACAATATCCGTTACGGAGATTTGATATACAGACAGATATTCCATTATTATCAAACTGTGTACCATTACCATACCATTGCAATCACATGCTTTTACTACATACCAAATTTTCATCAAGATTGGTCAAACCGTTCTTGAGACATATGAGGACATACAGAGACAGAGCCTACAGATTTAATATAGTAGTATAGATTATACAATTAAGCATTTACAACAAATAATAACAAAAAGGTTAAACTAAAAAAAATACAAAATTTAAAATATTTTATAAAAAAATATTATTGTTTATTATTAAAACTTGTTCCTATGTCATTACGTACATATGGTTAATTTTACATACCTAGATCTGTCAAAGGCTCCGCTAAATACTATTACCTGACTTTGAATGTAATGATCCAGCAGAGTACTTCATTTTACACTACTACTTACCTAGTTTGTATATAAGCTTTGATGTACAGAACTTGTGAAGTATATCTAGGATTCCAACTATAATTTGATCCTGTTTGTGAAAGTTACCCTTTATAGAAATACAAATATGAAACCGCACGTGGATTACGTAATTTTGTGACGACACGTGCCACTAACGATGAGACTTGACTAGACCGCTTGACTCCGCAGTACAGACACAGAATAAAGATGTAGTACAGACGAGTGCAACCGTGATTATAAATTTCTACTTTGTGATCTCATCATAAATTCCTGAATAGATATACAATTTATGGATATAACTATGTCGTATACGACTGTACGTGCAAGCTATAGATTACTACTATATACTAAAGAATGCAGGCCACTACTTACGCTTTTCAAGTCTCATTTTTCGTGGCGCGTATTGAACAATCAGTGTAAAAATGGGAAAACTAAGGGTTTTATTGGGAATTTCTGATAATAAGACAATCTTTTAGAGTAAGTGAATTTAAACACGTATATATTGCTAAACTATTTTCAAAAGCCGATAATAAAAAAATATATCAAATTAAAAAAAGTATAAAAATTGGTTGGATTCGCCACAATCAATTTCAAAATAAAGCAACCTTTATATCGATGGAAATTGGTGTACATTTACATCAGAATACCGCTATATTTTACCAGTTTCAATAAAAAACTGATTGAAACTTATGTAATAGCCCCACTGGCTAAACAGGCTTTTAAACTCAGCTGCTGGAACAATGCTTTCCGACTTTTCAACTTAAAGGTAGCCAAGTAAATGTGAAATTTAAAGTAGCATACTTACGAACTAACACTGTAGTAAAACTGGGTGTAATTTACATCATAATGAACTGATAACAGGATTCGGCGATGATGAGATCATCGATCTTTTAATTAATTTATCGCTTAAAGCCATATAAAATAAACTAAATTTGTGTTCACTTAAAATAGCTTTTAATAATCTCATTAAGGGTGGAACACGGGTCAAATAACAATAATACGATATGTTTAGACCGTTTTTTTACGAATCCTTTCGCCTATTGGTCCTGCGAAAAATATATGTTATAGTTTTGTTCATCATGTTTCAATCGTATTTATTAAAATTAAAGTACACATCCCTGAATTTGGAAAAAAAATATCCTATCACATGCAATTTTAACCTAAATGGGAAAATTTTGATAAAACGGCTTATCCGATTTAAGTGTTACATCAAAAAAATATTAAATATTATAAGATAGGTTTTTTACAATTTGTATTAGTTAAAAATATTTTTATATCAATCATTTTAAAGTAATAAATAGAAATCAAGCATCCAAGGCTCCCCTCTAGATCCCACCCACGAACGCCTAACCTTTGAGTACTTATTTATATGGGCAAATCGTCAAGGTCATTGGCGTTAGTGATCCTCCTAAGAGGACTTGTGTGGCGGTCTAAGGGATCCAAAATCATGTACTGAAAATCCATGGTATCAATTCTCGTCTACATCTACGGTAATTTAATACAACCATTACTACGAATTACGTAGGCATCATTTCCTGACACCTACTTTCAAGGCTAGAGTGAATAGGCGTTCTCTGAGTATAAGCGTGTAACATCATCCGTTTCGACATTGCTCATCCCAGAGTGAATCTGAAGCCAAACTTTATTTTACTTTCCGCCCGCAGTTTCACCTGCGATCCCTTATTTTACCTCTATAGGGGTTGAATTTTCAAAAATCCTTTAGCTATGTTTACGTCATAATCTGTATGCCAAATTTCAGCCCGATCTGTCCAGTGTTTGTGCGTTTATAGATCAGTCAGTCAGTCAGATTTTCCAGGGTTTTCCTTTTTAATATTTAGATAAAAATTAAGTGTTATGTTGTTACCCAGAGATTGACATAGGCTTAAATAAATTGTAAATAGTATGTTCAAATAAACTAGTACATACTGATATTTAAGATCAAACACCGTCTAAAGGGTTAAAACACAAATTCTACCGCCTTTTCTACATGATGTAACATTTACACGTGGAGTAATTTAGGCACTAAATACATTTTATATAAGGTATAAATAATATTCGGATATTACTTGATGTTAATTAGAAGTAAGTTTATTGCCCTAACTTACCTCCCGCGATTTTTCCCCCTTTTCCAATGGATCTTATTGTCAAAACACGACGTTAAAGGGGTTTTAGGAAATAAAAATACTTCCGACTTCAAAACATTAAAAGCATAAAATAACCATGTAGGAACTCTAACGACTTCAAAACAGTGTCAGGTTGATCAGAGATACTTGCGTCTGGTAGTCATCATTTACGTTGCTGAGTTGATGATGGAAGGTACAACTCCTTAACGGTTAGGAGTTACGGGATAATTAATTAAATATTATAGGACCATATTATGTGTGAGACACATATTTTATGATGATGGAAGGTACAATGATAGCTTATACTAGGTCAGTAATAAAACATAAGGAACTAAAAATTGAAAAATAAACTAACGAATGTTGCAGATAAATGTAGTTCGCCCCTAAGCTCTGGAAATAGCGTGAATAATTATTTTTGCACAACTTTACCGTTCCAAGAAGTAAGATAAACATTAAGTCCTACAATGCAATGTCCATTTTCATTGTTTGATTGTATTCTGGGAGCCCAAGGGTTGGTATAATTTACCTTTGCTAATTTTATGCTACTCGCCCCTTAAAGGTCAAAAAGTTGGAGGACTGAAAGAATAATTCTATTAACTGACCTAAAGGATTTATTTATTTTTAGAATGTTGATCAACCTGAACTTTAACGTACGGACATTTGAATGTTCTCAAAAATACTTTCTTTCACTCGAAATGTTTTACCGAAAATAAAATATCAATTTCCAATTTTATAGCAATGGTGAAGTTAAAATTAGAAATAAGTAGGTATTTTTTTAGGAACAAGCATTTTTTTTTATTCTGCTCCATAATCAGATCAACTCAATGACATCAATATAATATTGTATTGTCATCGGATTTACTTTCAGATCAATTGAACTCCAGGAAATGGGTTAAAATTGACTTGCGCCTCAGCATAAAGCTACACTACATAGTGCAGTACAACGCTGATATTCTGGTAATACTTGATTATAAACTAAATGAAATAACCCACGTGCCACTTTTAAAATAATGTAAGCTAATTTGCTTGTGCTTGATTGATTTTCCTACTACTAAATACAAAATGATTTCTATTTAATTTCCAGCCAACCTGCGACCGTAATAACATTTCAAAGAAATTAATTTACAAAACAATCATATTATTTAATGTCACAAACCAATAGCCTGGATCATGTTCCCATTTCAATCCAATATCAAGGTTTATTACTCGACCTTTCCCCGATTTCTTATTTTCTTCTCAAACATAATAGCTCTCAGTAAATAAACACCAAATAATAATCAAATAAAATTGCTGTGTTAGTTGTAAAGGTACTTACAGACTTTATTAATAGTTACGTTTTTTTTTACGATAATATTTTAAATGTTTTTTTAATGTAAATCATTTATTTCTATATTGGTCGTTTATCTTATCTATTTTTGATTACAACGAATAATAATGGTGCCGATTCTGTTGTTTACGAACTAAATAAATTTTATCTCACTATATCTCTTTCTCATAGTAAATATAAGAAAGGGATGCAAGATATTTTAGTCCTGTCAGTTTAATCCGATCACACATTTCAACGTGAATTTAAGCGCGATCTTTATTGGTCACCACTATTTATCCGTACATTACGACGGTATGGATTAAACTGACAAGATTAAAAATGTTCTATCTTTTTTCAATAAGGTTAAAAAGAAAGAGAGGTGACTTGTCTAATATTACTTAAGTTCGTAAACAACAGAATTGGCACCAATTTCCATCTAGTTATAAATGGTCAACTATGAGCCTCCATGAACAACAAGGAGAGTGAGAATATAGACCATAACCCGGGCTTTTAATTTTAATTTGACATGAAAAGATAAAGGAAAGAATTAGAGTCTTCTTCACGATTGTTTTATTGATAGTAGGTAATATATCCATGAAGTTTTACGATACCCGAGTAGCCTTATGCTTCCAATGTCAACTGATTTAGATGTTTACAGTAATTTGAATAATTATTAAGGCAGGATATGTTCCGAGAACTGGATTTATTTCGTTCTTTATTAGCTAATCATTTTCGACAACTCATGGTATCAAATACATAAATTCTAAAACACGGATGACTATAGATAGCCGTAGCTAGTCACAGAAATGTAGTGGGACCCTTACCTGGCTAGGTAGGTACAACGGCTACATGGAGCTCTCTAGAGTCGAAGTGCGTACAGACGTTTTCGGTCGATTGTTTCGAGTAATGTTCGGGTAGGGGTCGTGCTGTGATCACTACTGTACTTTGTTAGAGATGAGAATAATTTAGAAGTGGACATATTTTTATCATCAGTACTTTGGAGTTTTTTTTATTTTGGTATATGGCTAGAGGCTGAATCCATCATGACCCTTGCCTATCTTTTATGTATGAAAAAGCTACTATACTACACGATGTTGGTAATGGTGCAGATTATTAATCTGCTATCAACGGTTTTTGATTACACGGCTGTATTATACCTAATAGCCTATATATTATTTATTCTTTGCTAATAGCAAAGAAAAGTCATAATTAACTTAAAAAATAAACAGAAATTAATATTTTAAGTAAAAATTAACATAAAGCTTTGGAACAAATTCAAGGATTGAGGCTTATTCAACTCATTCTCAAAATCTCCAAAACATATATAATTACCAAGGCCGATGACCTTACATTAGTGTATGATATTTCGTAGGTAAAATTAAACTTAATGACACCAAATAACTAATTTATGTGTGAATAATAAATCCCGGTAATGGGAACTTCGTAATACATAACATGTTATGTAATCCTCAATTTTTAATGATGTTTGTTAAAATATGAAACTTTGTCAGGGTTGAGACAGTAATTTTGAAAAAGTCTATAACTTCTACATGGGTTTATATTACTGAACAAAGACTTATTGCAAAACAATCTTCATTTATTTATTTTATCTACTCTCATAACGTAAAGTTCTAATTATGAAATCAAAAACAGTACTTTAATGACCCACTTTATGCACACTCGTCTATAATGAAATTAAAAAATTATATTATAATACAGTTTTCTTCCCAAGATAATATATATTAGTAGTTTATGATACTGTTGCATAATAGGGGTTATTAAACACGAGTGTGAGTTTGAGTACCGAGCCGTAGGCGAGGTTCTTAATAGTATCACACGAGTTATCGACACAAAAAACATTGTGAGTGGGCAGACATGTCCATATACTTGTACTTTAATGAAAAAAGTTTTGAAGATTTGGGCGCCACATGATGATTAATGTTTGTTTATTTTATTGTTTTTTTTGCATACATATTTTATTTTGGCCAAAAATGATAGAAAAATAGCAGTGATACTAAGTTGAAATAAACTTGGATCTGAAATTGTGGAGGCGGCAATGGAAATGACGAATAATCGATACCCGTAAGTCATGAAAACCTATAACAAAATATTATCGATTTTTTACCTTTAAATTACATTATTTTTTCAGTTTAGATAAAGTACTGTATGATACTGCACATAATTAGGTATTAAAAACTCGTGTGATACTATTAAGAACCTCGCCTACGGCTCGGTTCTTAAACTCACACTCGTGTTTTAATAACCCCTATTATACAACAGTATCATAAACTACTAATATCTATCAATAAGCATGTATGGGCATTATTACGTAATACGTCCAACACGCTCTTACAGACAGAAAGGGAAAGGGCTATCTTTAAACCTAGATTTTACACCATCTCATCATCATCGTAAGAAGACTGCAACCGTACCTACCTAGCGTAATAATAGGTAATAGTACCTTCAGGAGTATCCATACATCATAACAAACTGACAAAATTTGAAAACCTTCAGTTCACTGTAACCGAAAACCAATTAAATGTCATTTTAATATCACCAGCCTAACTAGGAAACTGGTTTCCAAGTGCCAACAATATTTTTTTTTTATACTACTAAGGTAGCAAGCAAGCATACGGCCCACCTGATGGTAAGTGGTTACCGTCGCCTATTGCCATTAGAGAGATTGCAGAGATATTGCCAATGTGTTGCTGACCTGTTACAATGCCGAGAAGACAAACTGGCTCTCAAGTGCAATTGCCGGAACACACCGGTAGGTGCTTGGCGACAAATTTTCAACTTGAGGGTGGTAGCCAGCCAGGCGGGTACTACAAAGTACCCTACCACCGTGCTATGGTTTCCTCACGATGTTTTCCTTCACCGAAAGCTCAAGCTCATTGTAGGATTCGAACCCACGACCTTTGTCGCGGCATCCGACGTCACTACCACTGAGCTATCATCGCCTTAAATCATACAATCTTCGTCAAAATTGGATGAAATGTTTGGAACTGTAAAATTATATTCGGTCAAATATTTAACACAAGTACCTTCCTACTTACTACCTACTTACAAGTACTAAATACCTACTATTACTGTCATAAACCTCCAAAGTTCCTAATCGTTTTAACTAGGAACCTTTCCATAAGCGAATTGTAAATTGGTTCCTCAGTAATTAGTTATTTTCAGTGATTGCAATGACTAAGGATTTTGTAACGTCAAACATAATTTCAATACTGTAAAAATTTGGTAAAAGCATATTTATTTTTTACTTCAAGACATTTGTTACTCAGCTTTAGATTTAGACCTGAAAAAACCTAACCTTGCCACGTCTAAAAGTTAACAGCTCTACGTGTACAATTATTTTCGCGTACGTATACCACTTGATTTCCTCAGTGTATTGAGTGTTTAACGTAAGAAAATAATAAACGTATTGTAACAGTACCTACTTCGACCTGAGGTCTTATCTTTATTTTTACATCGACACTTTGGGTATTGTTCTTTTGATAGACAGACAAATTATTGACAAACATTGCTTAAATACGTGAAATGATGATTCGAAAATGCGTTTTTCTCTGTATTCTTTGTTCCAAGAGATTTGGAAAAAATATATGTTAAACTAGAGAATATGTGACGAGAATAGTTTTTAAAAATGGGGATTTTTCATTAGTAACGTCAGAAAGATATCGTAAATATGCCCCTTTTTAAAACTAAGAATGCATTAGAAAAATATTAACATACATTCTGAAATCCATTAGAAAGGGAATAGGTTACTTACTTTTTTAAAAAAGCTTAGTTTCTTTTTAAATAACATAAAACAATCTTTTTTACTAAAATTACGTCTCTCCTGTCTCGCTTGTCCTCGTCAGTTTAGTAAGGGACGGAGACATACGCAGACAGCCTCCTCTTTCAATTGATATTCTATACCCTAAAAATTTAATAATGCACTGCGTTTTTAGCAAGATTTCTTCTTATTATGTGATGTGATGCAAGCGATGCCAAGCTAAGCTGCAAGACAGGCAGAGCGTGCGTGACACGAATGGAAGGGACGTAATGCCAGTAAAGCGCATCAAGCGTACCTACCACCTACTTTATGCACATTTTGTATGAAAATGACGCGGCGCAATACGGGTAGGTGCAGTGCAGTATTTCATGTAAATAAATGACTTAAGACGGTGAGATTATGGTCAAATATTTACCATCATCATCAGCCTATTCGTTATCATGTGGTCAAAAGTCCGAGAACTGACTCTCAAGTGCTCATACTAGAACTCACGAATGCATGGAAATAATTAAACTTGAGCTAGGCAGGTACAAAGTGTTCTACGATACTGGTGCAAAAGGAGCATGGCATGACATGTATCTCTATCTGTCTTGCGGTTAAATTGACAGATATCTAACGTCACTACAACATAGATATACGTATTGTATCATTTTCATGCATACATTTCTTCGAGGGTGATAGGTGTCTAAGGATCTATATCTATCTAGATAATAAATATACCAACCAATTCATTAATTCATTATTTTCACTGGAATTAATCCCATCGGCCTTTATTAGTGTTAGCAACTCTTGAGTTATCCGATTATTGGTTTGGTGTACTCTTTGGTTACGTCCGTCTATGAACCTATGACTGGCAACATTGACGGGTGGTTTTTATGAGTGGGGACGAGCCACGGGTCGACCATTTTTGCTCGAGCGATCGAGTGCGCTTCGTCTCTCGTAATATATTAACGAACATTTTTGTATTCCACCGCCATTTAGTATTTAATAGAATTTTATCTTGATTAAATTTGGGTGTTTGAGCTAACGTTAAAATTAGTCTGTTAAAAAACCATTTATTTTTCGAAAATTTGCATCAGCTGGATATAAATCAATGCATAAACACACAACTGTTTCAATTTACCTTTTTGTTTGCGTTAAATATTGTAACATACATTATAGGTGTTGAATTTAATAATTTTTAGACTTGACACAATTGAATATACTCTGTTGACGAAAATTACCAGACGGACTACTTATTCCATTAGGTTTCCACTTCGAGCGATGTGGTCAACCCATTGCCACTTTACTTGACTCAAGCACTTATGAAGACAACACGACGCGACACGTAAGTACATCCAAGCGTACGTTATAACGATCTTATTATTTACGTTATCTCAGTATTCATTGAAAATATATACATCACAATAGCAAAAATCCTGTTATATGGAAAATATTTGTTATATAACTACCTTTCCAATAAACAAGGACCTAAAGGCTCTTCAGAGTGGATGTGTATGAACGTTTGCTCAAGTTCAATATCATACAAGACACAGAACTTGGCTGACCTACTTACAGTTATGGAACAACTCCGAAGGACGCGTCCTTCAATATACAGCTATTTATAGAACTTTATACAAACGAAGCCTCCTTGTAATGCGACGTGGCTGAGGACGATTCCGGGTATGTAAAATTAAATTTTATGGTGCAAGTGATAAGGTAATTAATCCGTTTACATGTTACCATTTGCCGTCTACATGTCTGATGATGAGGATATTTTTGCTTTTGTAATAGGGATGATGACTGGGTTAAAAATAATTAATTTTGTACAGTCCGTCAGTTAGGTTATCAAAAAATATTGGATATGCATTTTTATTTTATCAAATCAATAAAAAATTACAAAGATAAGGCGCATCAAAGTTCAGGAGTGGGGGCTTGTGACGTCACGTCTCTGTAAAAAGTGTACTAACACGCGACTTCACGCGAAATTGTAACGCACTGTATCTTCATTATTTTTTGTTTTTCGGAACTAAAGAAAAAATACGTGTGTAATATTTTTTGGTAGTCTTACCGACGGATTAATTAGTTTTTTGTCATCATCCCTATTATAACTACAATGATGTTTCTTACCAACTAGATAGGATGGATGTTCTGAGATCCCCATATCAAATGTTGGGATATTGTACATATTATACTAGAATCTAACTCTATAATTGCGAAAAATAATATTTGCGACTACGTTTTGGTCAAGTAAGTTGTAATATAATAAATTAATATCCAAAGTAACAGTAATAAATTTAATATTAGATAGGTTTAATAGATTTGATTAAGTCTGAAGGTATGGAATAATGATAAAATGTTAGAAATAAATAAAAGTTATTATTGACTAATACTAGGGTCATTTATCAAAAAGGTGACTGCCCGAAAACCTTTGCCCTTTAAAATTATTAATGAATCCTTTGGAACCATCGTAATTAGGAGAGGATTATTTTACAAATTGTGAAATTACCCTTATTTTTATGTGATAGAATTATTTTCCATTTTTCTAAGGTTTGAACGAATCTTGGTTCGTTCATTATTCATTAGTTGAATTGATGTTTTTGTTTGTCGTAAGTAGTTGTATAATCTGTTAGCATATATACCATTTTATTATTTGATATAAGATATATAAAAATACTAACGATTTATTAAAAGAAATCTTATTTTATTATCATAGTTCTGTTACAAAACAATAAAACAGTCATAAAAAATATATTTGAAAAGTAGCAAATTCAAGGTATATTCGACGGTAAAATGAAACAGGAAAATCAAATAAAAGGCCATCTTATACGAGGGTTGGATGGTTGGGAGCACACAATGTCTATAATGATATTACATCAGATAGGCCATACTTTCCAAATAAAATCATTCGTGTGAACTGTGAAAAACTGAACCAGATATACTTTAACATCTATAATATAGACTGCACTAAAATTACAGTCTAATTAAATTAATACAATGACACAACCCGACGAATTGCCAAACTGAAGTAGCAGTGGGCGGGGAACATCGCTCGTAGAACCGACGGTCGCTGGGGCAGAAAAGTTCTCGAGTGGCTACCACGTACCGGAAGACGCAGCGTGGGCAGGCCTCTACTAGGCGGACCGACGATCTTGTGAGGGTCGCGGCAGGCCGTTGGGTGCGGGTGGCGCAAGACCGGCAATCGTAGGATCCTTGGGGGAGGCCTTTGTCCAACAGTGGACTTTCGGCTAATATGATGATGATTTTTTTTTTTTTTTACTATGTATAGGCCTGTGTTTGGCCACAATCTCACCATGGTCAGTGATGATGTGGCCGATGATGGTAAGCACACAAAGCCTAGAAAGGAACTGGCTCTCATGTGCAGCTGTCGGAACACACCGAAAGGTGCTTGGCGACAGATTTTTCAACTTGAGGGTGGTAGCCAGCCAGACGGGCACTACAAAGTACCTTACCACCGTGCTATGGTTTCCTCACGATGTTTTCCTTCACCGAAAGCTCAAGCTCATTGTAGGATTCGAACCCGGGACCTTCGTCTCGGCATCCGACGTCACTACCACTGAGCTATCATCGCCTCATAAATACAATCATAAATACAATGTTTTATTAATAAATAGTATAGACCATGCGTAGATTGAATTAAAAGGAAGATTTTTCGGTCACGATGAAATTTAGCACGCAGATAGCCTAGGATATGGATATAAGGATAGGCTACTTTTTATCCAGTGAAACCGCGGGGAACAGATATATACTTTATAAATCTTAAATATTAAAAAGTTGGTAGCTGACGCTGCATTGCATTAAAAAAACGTTTTATATATTAGTTTCAAGATTATCTGTAATTAAATTAGTGAACAAACTTAATTACATTTCAGAAACATACTCTTACCTTGAAGACGTTTAATTCCAAATTATATTAAATTAAATTTACCTTTATTAATATTGTTAGAATCTTTTGAATTTTCGTAGCAAGTGTACTTTTGTTTATAATTCTACTATGTATGGTTTATCTCTTATCTTCAAATGCTGAAAGTCATGGGTTCAAATCCTATAGTGAGCTTGAGCTATGTTGAACAAAGAAAACATCAAGATTGAAGTCGTTTAAAAAGAAGAATGGTGGCCTAACTTGCTTAGTTAGCTAAAATCCTCATGGTAAAAATCTGCCAAGCATTTACAACTGTATTTGGGAGCCAGTACCTTCATAGGCTGTGCATGGTGAGATTATGGTCAAACACAGTCCTGTTAATAGTAAAAAAAACAATGTACAATGCTGACTGCATTATGCAGTATATCTAAACTCTATACCAAATACGAAAAGGTATAAAGTATTCAAACGTAGTAACGTAACTTAATTCCTTTAGACTTGATATTCAGTACGCATCGCCACGCTTGACATGTGATGGAAACGTTTCTAGATACCTATATAAATGTAGTATTTAATATATTAAAAATGGGCATAAAAGTTCTCATCGAGGCCTTTGTCCAGCTGTGGACGTCTGAGGTAGTAGGCATTGAAGAATCACTGTAAACTGACCCAATTTGTAATCTCTTCTTTCATTTCCGGTGCAAAGACATTTTTTACCTTTCAAAGGTCTAGACTAGACTAATAAATAAACTGCAAACATTCTTGTATATCCCATTACATTAGTCGGTACATTGATCTAAAATAGTTCAGATACCTACAAGGTGAATACGGAATTCCTAAATGTACGTTTTTTTATTTTACATTAGGTAGGTATGTACAGTAAGACTACTATTAGTTGGGAAAGAGTAGCATCCATGCAGTTATTTTTCAATACGAAATTCATTATTTAATTTTTCTGGACTTCTTTTTTCAATGTAGGCTAGAAAATATAAAACGTTTGTCGTTTTATTTAAAGCATTATTTATTTTGAGAAAGCAATATAACTTTGTCGCTTGTATTTAACTGACTTTTAACATGATTAACTTTGTAGCAGCATTAATCTATATTTTCTGTACAAGGAGCCGAGCGTCTTTTTTAAGAAAGAAATGTTGGGATGCTTAACTTTTTAGTCCAATGTTGTCAATCCATTTTCTGTTTCATATCGGTGCATCGCCCACACTACAGTGCTCGTTACCTCCTAGATCCGATGTCAAAGTGCGACAGGTGATCATTACGTACACAGTAGATTCTGTGGAGGTTTTCTTGTTACTGAAAATGAGGAAACTTTTGATGTAGAAAGCTTATAATAGGTTTGATATGCAATTGAAGAAGTATTTAGCTTAAAATTGAGAAAAGTTGTATGGTAAATTATCACTGGTTGTCATGGATAAATCTTTTGAATCTTATCATCATTACATAGTATAAAACAAAGTTGTTTCCCGTCTGTCTGTCTATGTATGCTTAGATCTTGAAAACTACGCAACAGATTTTAAAAGATATAAAACATGCATAATATAGTACAGAAAAGCTAAGAAAATCTGGGCGAAGCCGGGGTGGGTCGGTTGTCTATTGTAAAGGCTTTTATGTACAGTAGTGGACGATTAGCCTTTTGTAGACTGATAATGATGATTATGGCAAAGATGTTATTTATCTATATTTGAATATATGCCCTTAATAAAATGGTTCCCTTATTCCCTTGTGTTTCTGGTACTTGTAGCTTATAAGAATCATTACCTTAGCACGGTGATAGTACTTTTTATAACTTACCTAATATTTAGTTTACACAATAAGATAAGTAAGGTAAAGTAACCCTGGTTGTGAGGGAACAGACCTGATAACGTGATTATGCCTCTTACAAAGTTATGAGCATCACCTATCTGTACCTAATTGTGCGAGTACAGTTCAGCCATTAAGTAGGTGCTAAAGCTTCGATAACGTACAAAGCAAAATGAATTCACAACCAACACAAAACTCAACAGTCCAGACAATCTCAAACATAAACGACCCCTACACTACGTTGTACAGTCGACCAAAAATATTACCATACTTTTGTTTAGTTATACTTGGAATCATCAATATTAAAATTTTTAATTTAATTTTAAGAATTTAAGCTCAAAATTTAAAAAAAATAAATCATAAATTTAAAGCATTGAACATTATTTATTACGAAAAAAAGAATAATTGACATTTCGTCAAATTATGTATCCATCAATTTTAAACTAATAACGGACTTTATTAGAACAAGCATTGCGATATCATTACAAATATGATAAAGCCAGCAAATAGTAATAGTCAGATCAGTAAACAAGAAAAATGATGAATTTTAAGGCGAACGATAGCTCAGTGGTAGTGAATTGAATGCCGAGACGAAGGTCGCGGTCGAATCCTACTATGAGCTTGAGCTTTCAGTGAAGGAAAACATCGTGAGGAAACCATAGCACGGTGGTAGGTTCTTTGTAGTACCCGCCTGGCTGGCTACCACCCTCAAGTTGAAAATCTATCGCCAAGCACCTTTCGGTGTGTTCCGAGAGCTGCACTTGAGAGCCAGTTCCTTTCTAGGCTTTGTTGTGCTAATCATCATCGGCCACATCATCACTGACCACGGTGAGATTGTAGTCAAACACAGGACTATACTTAGGAAAAAAAAATGCATTCAACTTTAAGTTGGCGAACTGTACCATAACCAGATACGTTGTTTACGTGATTATTTATCTTATGACGATATATTTCCATCGTTGGACCCTAATTTAATTTTATTACGCGAGGTTCGAGTGCAGTCTATGAATATCATTACTGAGATTGCAGTTTCCTACACGAATTTTAGTTTTATGAGGTTTGATGGAGCGAAAGTGTTTAAAGCATACAAATTGTGAAATTATATATGGACTTATTTGGTTGTTTGCGTCGTCTATTCTAGTCTTTTATAAATATAAAATATGTAAGCTCGTATGTAGTGTATATCTTCGGAGTTACTGGTCCGATTCAAAATATATTCTGGTAGCAAAGAATAAAGTATATACTACTGGTAGTAAACCACCAGAATATTGTCTGAGGTGTCAAACTTTTTGAGTTATATCAATCTGCAATTACTTGTACAACAATTACATTCTTCTCATACGTTTTCTGATCCCAACTATTACTAACTAGCTGACCCGGCAGACGTTGTCCTGCCCTGAGAACAAAAATAAAACTGGGACCTACCTACCTACCTCTACCTACCCCTACCTACCTTACCTACCTACCCTACCTAACTACCTACCCCTACCTAACTACCTACCCCTACCTAACTACCTACCCCTAACCTAACTACCTACCCCTACCTACCTTACCTACCTACCCTACCTACCCCTACCTATCTATCTACCCCAACCTATCTACCTACCCCTACCTAACTACCTACCCCTACCTAACTACCTACCCCTACCTAACTACCTACCCCTAATCTAACTACCTACCCCTACCTACCTTACCTACCTACCCCACCTACCTCTACCTACCCCTACCTACCTTACCTACCTACCCTACCTACCCCTACCTACCTTACCTACCCTACCTGCCCCTACTTACTTATCCTATGTCCTTCTCCTGGTTCTAAAATACCTCCCCACCAATTTTCAGCCAAATCAGTTCAGCCATTCTTGAGTTATAAATAGTGTAACTAACACGACTTTCTTTTATATATATAAGATATGCTATATACCTACTTAGTTACTTTATTCTATAAATATACAATATTTACAATTATTTACAACAAATATACAAACTATATATAAAAATATTCCTCGAGGCGGCCGCTGCTGCCAATCAACGGCAAGGTTCCCAGAAGGCTGGCAGCGTTCCCTCTTTCTATGGCCAACCTAACGCGTTGGCGGAAAAAGCTCCCCGCCCGCCGGTCCCCTAGGCTGTGACCTCAATTAATTTTGAAGATAATGTTCGAGAAAATCGGCGAGCCTCGGACCCCCAAGGACCCATGGTCTCGACCGCAAAAGGCAAAAATAAATAATTTGGGCCAACAGAAGCGTATTTTTTGGATTTACAATTTTCCGCACCAGCTGCAGCCGCTCCTGCAACTCTACATGTCGCTGGCAAGTGAGATGGCGCAAGTGTATCAACACATACCTACTTATTACTTACATAACCAATCACACTCTCACCCTCATAAATTAATCCACACACGCTCACACACACACTTACACTCACAGACACACATACACTCACAAACTCATCACACACACAGACTCAAACACATACATATAGAAAATTGAAACTTTGTTATTTTTTACCGTGAGTCAAGTTCATTTCTTCTTTTTATTTGTTTTACAATTTTTTTTTCCTGTTAAAGTAATTTAATATTGTATTAAGTACCTACTACTTTAATTTATGACGCCTATATCATAAGTATACTGTGTTATGGAAGAGTGAGGTCTCCTAGCACAAGTATATTTTATACTTAAATGGAGATCTCAACCACGTATTATGACTGTTTGATTAGGTTTATGAAATAAAGCATTTATTATTTTATTATTATTATTACATAGATAATTAGACTGGCACACAAAAATATTTGTTTGGGTGATAAATGCACCCTTGACCTGCGGTGTGGTAGGCTATCTTACTAACGACAATTGGTCTATTACCCTACTGCCGTAAAAAGAAAACACATTTGCAACGCATGACAAACGAGCCCAAATAAAGTCATAACTAGAAATAAGACAGCAGTTTTTACTACATAAGGAAATAAGTAATAAAAAGTTGCTTTTACCCTCTGCCACGCCCCATTTGAAGAGTAGCCGAGAAATGGAGGGGACAAGGTCAAAGCTGTAAATATAAAAGTCTACTCCCCATAAAAATGAATTGATCAAAGGTCAAAAGTTTTGTTTTACACTTATTTGAATTGAACATGAGATAACAATTATGCTTGTATTATACGAATAGTTTTCGGGCTACGAGAATAGATTGCTTTGTGTTAATGAAAATCAAACATTATGTTATAGGTCAAAGTTTTAATGATTTACTAAAAGTTTCATTTATGCTCTGATTAACTGATACCCAATTTTATTTGTCTTTACGCAATTTAATACCAAAAGGTCAGAAACCCAATGAGGAAAGGGTGTCTTATAATAATTAAAACTTTTGATTAAGCCCATAACGCTTCCACCGTTTTCCTTATTAATTTTCGGCCCGCAACTTTTATTCCACGCTATGTACAAAATATTCCAGAATATTTTTTTATCCTATCCTAAGGCCTATAGTCCATCAAACTTAAGAAATACCTTTTGACACTTAGGAATGTGAAAGTCCTTGTCAAATTTCATGGTTGCAGGTCATAGGGAAATACTCTTATAGGTTTTGATTTACTAACATAAATGAGTTGTCATAAAAGCTTGATTATTTTACAGCTCCAAGGAAAGTATTCAACTTGATACGCATTCCAGGAATGACGATATTAAGTACCTACATCTGTAAATAGTAAGAAATTTGGTGCCGACACAAAAGACATTGAGCTAATGTGGGCCTATGCTTAAATAACGAAGGTCAAGCATTATTCCTTTCAGGTTTATGGAGACACTTAGTTTCAGTCGATATATTACGTGCTAAGAGCCTCCTGACGATAATGGTTTGGGGAAGATGGAGCTATTAAGACACATTTTCTAGATTGTATACGCGGGTTCGAATCCTACATTGAACTTGAGCTTTTGGCGAAAGAAAACATTGTGAGGAAACCATAGCACGGTGGTAGGGTACTTTGTAGTAGGTACCCACCTGACTGGTTCCACCACCCTCCAGTTAAAACTCTGTCGCCAAGCAACTACCGATGTTCTGATAGCTGCACTTGAGAGCCAGTTCCCTTCTAGGCTTTGGCTTCCCACTTTTGGCCACATCATCACTGACCATGGCGAGATCGTGGTCTAACATATGCCTATACAGATTAAAAAAATGGTAGGTAAACAAATATGTGACATTTGGTTGAGTATTATTATATATTTTTTATACAACAAAGTCGGCAAACAAGCCAATAATAATAAAATATCTTAAAATAGATGTCCTATTATTGTAATAATATCTTGGAATATTCTTTATAGACGGTTATCCGATCCCAAAATAAGATCATGTGCTCTAAATAATTCTTTCTTTCCCAATCACTAAATAGTATAAAACAAAGTCGCTTCCCGTCTTTCTGTCCCTATGTATGCTTATATCTTTAAAACTACGCAACGGATTTTGATGCGATTTCGAGGCGATTTTGACTTTTTTTAATAGATAGTGTGAGTTATGAGGAAGGTTTATATTATGTATAATACATGCAATATGCATATTATAGTACAGAAAAGCTGAGAAAAACCGGGCGAAGCCGGGGCGGGTCGCTAGTATAATAATATGAAAATGCAAAGAATAACAGCGCTCCCAGCACTACTTACTATTTTTTCTCATTATAACTAGTTAATAAAAACCTAAAATTATAATTATATAGCAAGAAACATGGTCTCACAGCACAAGTAAAGGGTTAAGTCTAATAATCGATGATTTGTAGTATCCTGGCTATCAGATTCCAAACAAAGCAGAGCTTGTACTATGGAAAATAGATAACTTAAATACTTTCATTTCATTTTCAGTAAAAACAAACTTATATAGATAATAGTGATGATGACTGGGTAAAACATAATTAATTCTGTTTAGTCCGTCCCTTAGGTTATCAGAAAATATTGGATACGTATTTTTTATATTATCAAATCAACAAAAAAATACAAAGATAAGCCGCATCAAAGGAGTGGGGGGTTGTGACGTCATCTTTCTTTAAAAAGTGTACTAAGACGCGACGTCATGCGAAATTTTAAAGCTCTGTATCTTCGTTATGTTTTGTTATTGGAACTGAAGAAAAAATATGTGTCCAATATATTTTGGTAATCTAACTGACGAACTAATTCGATTTTCTTAGTCGTCATCCCTATTGCCTACATTCAGACTCAGGACAAACAGACATCTCATCCACCCACTATCTGTGACGTATAGTGGTATCATAACTAACTACGCTAACTGGCCCGTAAATCATTCCTCAGCCCTGTCTAAGTAAAACATCTATCTGCACAGTCACAGAGAATAAAAAGATAAACAAACAAAATATTCTGTTCATAACGTTAAATCCAGATTAGGTTTAATTCCAATTTAATGGATAATTAATTAATCTACTTTGAAGGGTAATTAACCCTGTTGGTTCGGTATTTGAATATTTAATTAATCAATACATCATTATTCATACGCGCAAACTAAGGGTTAATATTAAATTGGTAACTAATAAATATAGTGATTATAATCATACTAGCATACCGTTTCGCGGTTTCACCTACGATTACCTATTTTAAATCCCTAAAAAAAGGTTGAATTTTGAAAACTTTGGCGCTTACAGACAGCATTTTGAGCTCTGTGTGTGGATAAGTTTGTCTATCAGTTTCTCCTCATGTAATTTATTTATGTTTCTAACCTTAGCGTTTGAGGCCGTGTGTTGATAATTCTATGTAGGATATTGGTTCTTTATGGAAAACTAAAAAAATACAGTTTTACCCAAATATAGTAAGTCTAATAGACGGATTTGAATGACGTAACGCACCTATATTAAATATATAAAAGGAAAGCGTAACTGACTGACTGATCTATCAACTCAAGCTCAAACCACTGGACAGATCGGGCATACAGATAGTTATTATGACGTATATCCAGTAAAAAAGGATTTTTGAAAATTCAACCACTAAGGAAATTGCGGGTGAAACGGCGGAGTGGAAAGCTAGTAGGTATAACATTATTCACCTTTGGGTGTGACGTCACAGGATATTTTACGTATTATGGACTATCATAAGTGACTTGCTATTTGAAAAAAAAAGTTATAAATTGTAGTGCTCAGTGTCTCTTTGGTTCACAAACTAGCAAACTTCTCAAATTTCACAAGAAACATAAAAAATAATACAAAAAATGGCACCAACATTCGAGTCTTCAAGTTCAAAAGTTTCGTAGATGTATAAAAAATGAAATTACAAAGTCCATTGGGTTTCAGTGCTACGTACGCGAAATACAAGAGAGACTGAAAACTTGAGAGAGGACTAGCTGTAAACTCTGGGAAACTACCTTAATGAGTTTCAGGCTCTTTGAAATCGGATCCAATCTACTTTGCCGGCAACAACCACGTTCATGTCGCTCTGAGGTATGTTTGCAATCCTAGTCAAAGTCAGTCAATAAACGTAATTTCCTGATGGTGTATTTGTTTTAATTAAATTAGCTAACGAAGTACATTTTAAGAAATTAGATTAATATATTTTTTTAAATGTTTACTACATTTTTGCAGTTTTCGGTTTTATTTCTTATATTCTTTTATTTACTTGATTGTTTTTTTATATTATAAAGCGATTACCGTGGTTTATAGGCTTTCAACACCAAGGTCATTTCTCGCGTATTGCCGACCCTGCAAAAATCTCTTCACACCCTTCTTGAAGTACCCCATGGGAATACCAGGGCTCATCCCACAACTTAAGCGGCCGCGGTATTTTTTCTTCTACTAATTATTTTTCTACAGATATAAGAAGCCTATAACAGCATATATATGCTTACATAAGCTACATGGTTATTAGAGAACCCAAATAAAATACCAAGAATAAAAATGTCAACATTTTATTCATAAATCAGTATAATTACTTACATCCACTTAGATCTATACAGTTTACAAAGGCTTAAGTATCGTTTACGACAAGTAACCTAGTCTCATACAAAAATATCCTCTCATTCAACCGACACTTGTACTGTCAATTTCCATTTTTGTCTGTCGAATACATTTTTTGGAAAAAAGATATTGAATACATTTATTTAACCTACCTAGAGTAGATACTCTACATTTAATTACCATGATTCTAAGCTACACACACTGATTATGATAGGTTAGGTTGGGATAGTTTAGCTTAAGTTAGTAAATAGTGACACACATTTGGCAGAATTACAATTTTAAAAAAGCTAAAATTCTTTAACATTCTGCAACATAAGCCAATGAACCTTAAATATTCATAGATGACTAAATTAAGGCTAAAGTGATTTAGACACTTTGATAATTCGCCAGTTTAAATATCATTCTTATTTTTAGCAGTATTTAATTTGCGTAGGTATTTATATTCATGAATATATGAAAAACCTTTTCTCTCTTATTCCTGACCACCTTTTGTGATCTAACAAAAGGTACGTTAAATGAAGATAGCGACAAAAACTGGATCATCAAACATTCATTTAGTTATATTAAACTTTGACACAGTTTAACTATGATTTACTCCTTAAAATTCTTTAACGCTTATATTTTAATATAATTAAGTAGGTATGTTTTGCAATATCTGCTACTTTAATAGGGTGATTTTATTATATGGCTCTGTGAAGGCAAAATTTCAAATATATATTTTCAAACAGATATAATATATTTTGACAACAG
Source organism: Tethea ocularis (assembly GCA_963555595.1). Classification (NCBI taxonomy): domain Eukaryota; kingdom Metazoa; phylum Arthropoda; class Insecta; order Lepidoptera; family Drepanidae; genus Tethea; species Tethea ocularis. The sequence continues at coordinate 6,562,730 of OY741975.1, forward strand.
GCAAATATTATATACAGATTAAATATTTGATTTGTGCAAATATTAATGTCGTTTTCAAATGCAACATATTTTAACGCGGGTATATTAAACTTACTTACCAAACTCTTATTTTGTATTCATACAAATTTCATAATTTTGTAATTTTTCATATAAAATATTAAAGTCCCTTCAATTAGAACTTTCAGTAGTTTTCACAAAGGACTAAGAAGATTATAATTCCAAATCTTAATATTAACACCTTAACATATAATTACTTAATATATTCGTATATAGAAAATTATATAATAATACAGTCCAAATAAAAAATATAAAACATAATTTATTTAAATTATAAAAAAAACGACTAATTTGATTTGTGATTTTAAAAAACATAATTTTCAACTTTAGCAATATACACAATAAATATTTTATGTTAACAACATAAAAATAATTTAAATTCAAATATCCGTCCGTGAGAAGTCCATATAGCTGTTGATCTATTTGACTGTAGTACATAATTATACTAAATATAAAATAGGAAAGTGATGTATTTATTGAGATTTTTAATATAAAATCTGTTCAACAATCAGTTTTTGTTTTAAAGGACAAGCTCTAGGTAATTAGTTGATATTCAGAAATACAAATACAACTAATTAAAAAATAATCCACCACCTGATTACATTTTCGATAATTTTTTTAATATTATTTTAATTTTTAACACGATTTAAAGCTTTGTTTTCATCTTACAAAGATTGTAACATACATAATAACAAATACGATGTATTTTATACTGTGAATAGTTAGAATGATATTTTTAAAGATTTCTTTTTGCTTTATCTCCATCTATATTATTGTCCGACACTAAAAGAATGTTCGAAACATTCGCCATTTTAACAAATCGTAAGTATCCAAGTATTCCTCATAAATATTTCGATATATCAAGATATTAATTTGATATGATTTTTTTAAATACGCTTAAATATTGTAAAATACAACAATTACGACAATAACATTGATATTTTAATAATTAATATGTACATTACATGACACGAACAAGTCTTGAATTGAAGTGTGCGTATATTAGATATAAATATATAATAATATATAGAAGTAATAGTGTATATTTTATGAAAGGAATAGTTAGATTAACATTGGAATAAATTATATGCGTAAAAAATGAATGATGTATTTTTATGATAAATCTAAACATCTATTTCACTTGGAATATTCTCAATTTTCTACAATCTACATATAAATTATACAATTGGGTATACATACTTCACTACTGATAAACAATTCAAATATCTATGGGTTAAATTCATCTTCTACTTCAACAGATGTACTGTGACTATCTTTCTCTACAATATCACTTAATATCATTTTTATATACTTTTTTCTCTACAGTAAATGGACATACAACCGTTTTCAGCTAATCACATTTACTTATTATAATTAATTTTGGCATCGCGAGAAAATCCGATGAAAATTACCTGCTTCATCTATAAATCAGTTCCAAGCGTCGACACCTGTACGGATGTTAGAATCTTCAGTCATGTAAACTTCATTTCTTCATCTGAGAAAGGATAAACCCCTTTTAAAACTCAAGTGTGGTTGGCAAAACTTTTGATTTGTTCGGTGTGTAAGAGGGCGTCTATATGCCTAGTTGAACAAAGAAACTCATCAAAGAATCCCATACAATAGCTCTCGAGGCCTCGAAGCGGCATTGGATCTTTAAGAACGTTCTTTTATTATAAAAAAAAGATTGTTGTGATGTCACTGAACCATGGTTAGTATGGAATATTCTACGTTAAACTTTACTATACATTTTTGATACAAATATTTTATCTGGCTGTATTGAACTAGGAATTGTATTTTTTCTAAGAATAAATAAATATATCAAGGATTACAAGTCGGCAAAATATAAAGTTGTATTTTTGACAATTTAGGTATCCTATATCACTCGAAGTGATATAAAGATTCTAACAATAACACACTTCTAAATCATTGCAAGCATTTAAAAGTTACGAACAAACATACATACATGAACGCTGAAACCAGTCCTGTAAAAAGATTGCTTAAGTATTAAGTAATGTCACTGACCTTCCATTCAGGCAGCTCAGTCCAGCGTTCTGCTGGTTATTGGTCGGTAGAGTTATGTTTGCCGGTGGACTCTTGTTCAACGGGTACCACTGAGCGACAGGCTTGCGAGGGTTGTCCAACATTTCCAGCCAATGTTCGCGGCCGATGCCAATCAGGGCCGATCCAATGGCAGTACACCCAATCAGCTCGTTTGGACCGATTCTGTATTAAAAAATAGATTTTTATTTTTTTTTATTTGTATCATCTCACGATGAGCTCGGGTGAACTTACTCACGCTTAGGAACGCAATATTACGTTATTTTATTTGCGGTTGAGCACTCCCCCAGTCAAGCTGTTCTTAGAATGAAAAAAAGGCTGTGAAAGGCATTTTTTTATGTCAGAAGGTTGACAAGCAGGTAGGCGGTCCCCCTGATGGAAAGTGGTTACCGTCACCTAACGTCATTTGCAATACTAGAGGTATTGCCAATGTGTTGCCGGCCTGTTACATTGCCAAGAAGGCAACTGTGCTCGAGTCATCATCATATCAGCCGAAAGACGTCCACTGCTGGACAAAGGCCTCTCCCAAGGATCTCCACGATGGCCGGTCTTGCGCTAGCCGCATCCAGCGGTTTCCCGCGACCCTAACAAGATCGTCAGTCCACCGTGCTCGAGTGCAAAATGTCAAATCAGATGAAACAAATGATAGTTAACAGGTCGATGATATGCCTTCCGAAACATATTATGAAGCTGCAAATGTGACAAGCCCTAGCACTCAAAGATATTTCAACCAATTTAATGCTAGCACTATATTTTTTCTGTTCTAAAAACCAAAATGTCTCATATTTCCTTACCTGTCATAATCGATGACTTTGACAAGCAACGTGATGTCAAATACATTGTCAGCAGGTAGGTCAAAAACCAGGGCCTCATTGTACACAGGGCAGAGGGTATTCTTCTTAACAGTTGTCTTCTTCTTCTTGATCCTCTTGCCTTGGCAGATGAGGCAAATCTTTACGTAAGGATCTAAAGGACGAGGAGAAGATTTATTAAATTATGGTTTTAAAGTACCTATAATATTGAATTTTGTTATCTTAGATTATCTCCGGTGGATGCTCAGCTTTATGCCGGGTTATTTGTAATTTACCTGCAACGCTTTATGGGGGTGTAATTACTCATGGATATGAAAAACTTTTGCTATAGGGTTATCGAGCAAGTTTTTGTATGTAAACTTTGAATTATTTTTTAATATTTTCAAACTTATGGGTTTTTAGCGCCGCGTGTTACACTCTTGTTTTAACTACAATTGCGAGGAAATAAGATAATTTAACACAATATTTAAAAAAAAATGTTTTTGTGGGCTCGTTGGTAACAGACAATAATAAAATAATTATTTTCCCCTGGAAAAATATGCAATTTTATCCCCGCTTTGCTACAACGCTTTTGAGCAAAAGGAGTGAAAAGAAAAGGGTTTTTATATCGATGCATAAGCTTTGCAGGAGGATAATAAAATTAAAAATAGATCTGTTTGTTGTATAGGTACTGAAAACATTGATGAAAACACTTCCAAAAACCATGACTGACATCCTAACTATAGAGTGGTTACGTAGCAAGACACATTTCGTTCAATGACCCGTCATAAGGACCCTTGTCCTGTCGCACAGGACGACAGTCACCGCCATTCCAACTTTTTTTACTCTAAAATGCTTTCAACGTTACTCTAACTATAAATACCTAAATAGAAGAAATAATGTTGTCCAACTAATTAAATATCTTCTTCTATAGCCTTTTTGTGGCTTTTTCTTTCACTAACGCTTGTTATTAATGTAGTTATGCTTTCATTTTACTTTACGCTGCATTTGTACATTGAAAATTATTTTCCCGTAAATAACTCTCAGAATCTAAGCCATTAATAACCCCTTGGCTCTTTGTGCTTGTACAATATGATTATTATCTCCCTCAACAATAAGAAATGGTTTTTTAGATGTAATAATAAAGTAACAGAATATCTGTTGTACATTATCATATTGTTCTCTTTGATATAATCCCGTGAGGTACATGGCAGTCGGTTGAAGTAGTATTTTTGTAAAAAGTATTCCGTAGTAAATAATCGGGAATGTGCATAAATTAATTATTCTGCAATAATAACTTATATTTGGCGTAAGATAACATCCTGTAAAATTATTTTCGAATGTATGTAATACATGTTAAGATACAGCGATTATAAGTCAAGTGACGTCATTAAATGTTGACGTCAAGAGTTGATTACTCGATATAAATCTAAAACACTTATATTTCTCTTAATGATATATATATTTATTTAAGACTAAAGTAAAGGTATCTGGAATTTATGCCTATTGCCTATTGCTACAAATGATCTCAAACTCAAAAAATATTTATTCCGTTTAGACTTTGATAGGGTACATAAGTACGTCGAAAATTTGAACAACATTTATTCTACCACCGGTTCATAAATAACTAATTCGCATAAACTAAGAACTGTCTAATACATAAATCTTGTACATTAAGTAGGTACTATAATTAAGAGAATACCCGCAAATAGCCTTAATTTGTGTAGTCTTTATTTTGTTTTAATATCTAAATGAGATTTAAAAAAAAAAGGTTCGATAATTGCTACAGATCTCTAAAACGACAAATATTTACAACGACCGGGGATCAAAACCACAGACGGATACAGAGCATGTCTTTAAGGCTTCAAAGGTGAATTACGTATTGTGTGCCTTCGTGCCTACAGGGTTGCAAATGCTTTATTTGATAAGTACATTGTTTGCTGGATTTATGAACCGGATATCGGCTTAGCCATGTGTTAGTTTTGCGTTATGACAATTTAGTATAATTTATGAAGTAGTTTAGTTTTATATTAGGTTACTATTTATGTATTAATATATAACTCAGATCGAAGCTGACGAAGCCCATAAAAGTACACAACACACTACACAAAACCGATTACGCTACCGTCCTCGACGGCGAGGGCCGCCGCGACGTCCCACTCAGTCTCGTCCCGTTCAAGCGGCCCGAGCTGCCATTAGTAATCCGACCGCCCCCAATTAGTCGTAACTCGTACAAAGTCCTCCCCTTCCCCCGGTAACGCCCTGAGCCGAGGTTCGTACCCCACTCGGGGGTGCCCTCAGGCGTGGTTACCTAAATGTTACCCGGCTGAGAGCTCTCTGCGCTCGCCGATTGTCCGGTAAGGTTGGAGCAGCCATCAGAGGCTACCAACTTTAGTCTTACCAACTTAACTTTTTGCTTAATTTTATTTGCAAAATTTTCAAAGTTATTTTAATAGAAATGGAATAAACGTACCTAGTCTGATTGAAAAAATAAAATAATAATATATATAGTATTTTTATGAAACTAAAAGATAGTGAATAAAACCAATTTATTAAAGAAACTCCTCAACTGAGTCTTAACAAAGTTTTCTCAGTGTCGAACGTGTGGTAATCAATTGTAATGTTTATAAGTACCTTATCAGGGTCTGAACTGGGTACCTAACTGAGTTTTGTGTAAGAGTTTGATCGATTCAGTTACAGCTACAATGGAGCAAAACTATCAAGAGTACTCCTATATTACGTTGTGGGTAACAATACTTTCACGATGGATATGAATGCACCTGCTTTACATGTTAATTGGTTTGAATTATTTGCCATGAAACTCATTATTTTTCTTAGGTCTCTGCTAAGACCAATAATGGTAGTTGTAGCCTAACCATGACAGAAAATAACCTTTCTCAAACGTCTAAGAAAGGAGTAATAAATTGCCATTTTCTAGACAAAGTAATTGGAGCCCTCGTTCAATATTTCAATTGCGCAGTCTTTAAAGGGTCGCCTGGAATATCCTTTAGATATTCGATAGTACTGTTAGTTAGTGTACCTACTGCTTTTCTGATATTCCTTATCTTTTCTTAGATGCTAATATTATAAATGTGAAAATGTTGGTTTTTACTTCTTTCACCCAGAACTGAATCGGATGGATCTGATTTTAGCTTAGAGATAGATCATGGACCCGAGAGTAATATAAGTTTATTTTTATCCTGATAATTCAGGCAAAACCGTAGGCCAAAATATTAATATTTATTTAAAATATCGTTTACAGTAAAAACCATTGCAATTCCATTAGAAAATAGTAATATGAAAACGTGATCATGTATTATTGATACATAACTAAACTAACTAAAGATTAACAAACGAACATCCTCACAAAACTACGCATTTATAATATTAGTATGATAATGGTGTCGATTCTGTTGTTTACGAACTTAACTAATATTAGACAAGTCACCTCTCTTTCATTTTAACCTTATTGAAAAAAGATAGAACATTTTTAATGCTGTCAGTTTAATCCATACCGTCGTAATGTACGGGTAAATAGTCGTGACCAATAAAGATCGCGCTTAAATTCACGTTGAAATGTGTGATCGGATTAAACTGACAGGACTAAAATATCTTGCATCCCTTTCTTATATTTACTATTAGAAAGAGATATAGTGAGATTAAATTTATTTAGTTCGTAAACAACAGAATCGGCACCAGTGTATTACGTTCAAGATACTTTAAATACCATTCTACTGAATATGTCTTGTTTTTTTTTTATCCGATGTCTCGATTACTTAACATCAGCTATAATTAAATGAAGAAATTAATGGAGAAAATATTTTTTATAATCAATCAAAACTTGAATGAAGCAAAGTTCAAATGCAAAGTATTCCTGCCAGCTGTATGACCCACTTGCGAGTTTGAAAATTAGTCGTCACTTGAAAAATGGACACAGGAAACTTGCTTAATTTACTTTCTTTTGTGACAAATATGTATTATCCTTTTAATTTCATATTTATCTCACACGAATAGGGTAGGTATTTGTGTTTCCTTATATTTTAAGTTTTTTTTTCGTCTATAAAAAAAAGAAGCTTTGCTAAGTTTCTTGCCTCTCTTCTCAGTTCATGAGAATGATGTTCTGTGTATTCCGAACCGGTAATAGAGTCTATTGTAAAACTGTAACTGTTGACTTTCATAAGTGCCTTATTAGGGCCTAAAGTTTAGGCTCAAAACTCATTTATTCAGTTTAAGCCCTAAACTGAATAAATGAGTTTTGATTTTGATATACATTAAAGTCGCCAAATAAGCTTACGGACCATAACACTGACAATTACCATTTTTATGCTTGACTTAAACACGCGAGCCACAGATAAACGACAACGATTATAAAACTAACCTGATGATCCATTGATGTCCATTGCCTTGAGATTCCTGCCTTTAATGACGGTGACAGTAAGCCGACCAGCAGTGGGCAGGTAGCAGAGTGACAGCATTAACTCCCCAAGATCTTTCTTTTCCTGATGACAAAATAAGATCTTAGTTATAAGATGTGGTTGGTTATATAGGCAATTACCTGGCTAAAGTACTTGTTTTCTAGCTCAAGATGTTGTGTTCAAAATTCATATTTGATTATATAGTACCTGGTTGATCGAGCTTTGCTCGTATTTTTTTTAAAACGACGTTTTCTACAAATGAAACCTGATTTATTTCCCCCGAAACCCTCTGCATACTAAATTTCATGAAAATCGTTGGAGCCTTTTCAGTTTATATACAAGAATTGCTCGTTTAAAGGTATTAGATATTTATAACTGAAAATTATTATTATCTGAACTGCATATAATATTTGGGGTCAGAATAATATTTACACTTTCTTCTATTTTTTCAATATCATCTACAACTCTATTTCAGATTTCTTCTTTTCGAGATTAAATATTAGAAAAATATATAGAAATCCTAAAAAAATACATCAGTTTTCTAAATCTCTATAGGCTTAGAGTGTATTACATTGGTACATTGAGATAAAAATATCATTCCAAAAACAATGTTGGCATTGAATTTAGAATGCGTGGTAGTACTTAAAATATAAATAAATTTTAAAAAAAATTACATTCTGGTTAACTTTAGTCTAAGTTTATACAAGAAACACTTATTTCTGACTTTTAATAGGTATTATTAATTTGTAAACTTTTCCCGGCTTTTACGTAATATTCGTTAAACTGATGTAGGAGGTAATAACTTGAAATGGTCTTGATATTATTCGAAAGTGGACTACGTGAAGTATTAAACCGTGTATAGCCCAGGGCACTTATATAATTACATAAGTTTGCACCTGGCTCCCATAATTGAGTTTGTAAAATTCCCTAACTGCGATATTAACGCACAGCCTAAACTGCTACTCCTAGAGATGAATTGAGTGGTGGGGGGTGTTCCTTGTGCGGTGTAGAATACGTGAAAAGGGTATTTGGAGGGGAAAAAAGGATAAAACCGTTGGCGGAAAGCTAATCCGAGTAAGTTAATGTAATTCTACAATATATTCTGTATAGTAAGGGTGCTTTCCCACCAGAGATGTGCTATGCTATACGTTGCTATAGATGCGTTTGATATTCACCAATCATATTCATCGGTCCACATTGCATAGCACAAGTGGAAACGAGTACTACTAAGCTATGTTTTTCTCGAGTAGTGTAGCTATATGCAAAGCAGAGTACTACAGTATCTAGATGCGCATTTGTCACCAAAAGTAGGCGGCGCATACATAGCTTAGCATCAGTGGAAATGGTCACGTAGTTTCGTAACTTAGTTTTCACATCCTCGCATCATAGCTGCATAGTATTCTACATCTCTGATAGAAAAGCAGCCTTAGTCACGTGCTACGTACCTACTCTATAGCCGTTGCCATAGTTACCGTGGTGCCGTTATTATAAACAAAAGCTGCATTGATCATTCTGTAAATTATTCAGTTTAGCTACCAATATATTCGCTGAGTTTCTTGCCGGCTCTTCTCAGTTAAAGACCGAATTCCGAACCGGTGATAACTTCACTAAATTTAACCTTTATAAGTGCCCCTCTGGGACCTAAATTGAATAAATGGCTTTGACTTTGAATTAATGATGTCGTGGGACAATGTCATAAAAATAAAGTCTTATTTTAAATTGAAATCTTACGCAATCACAGCATATTACACACCTTCAAGGACACACTGATTCATGCCAAAAGGCCATTCTCCTAGAAATTGGACCCAAAAGGGTCCGTGGTTGAATAAGAAAAGGTCACAAGGAAGATCGGTGAGGTTCCGAGACGGTTGATTAATGATTCAGGAGCTTACTGGAACTACATAGATATATTGCACTGCCTTCTATCTTAACTATAGGTATCTTAATCTTATATACCTATATGAATGAATTGCTGTTGGTTGTCGCGCTAAAACTGTCTGGATATTATTTTACAAACAAAAAAAAAAACAAAAACGTAGCTTGGTAGGTGGGTTGAAAACTTATCACAAAATAATGTGATCACATTCTTATTTTTTCATTGTATATCACAGACATAACAGTAAGAAAGACTATTATGATAAAGATTTAAAGTTAGTAAGTTTGTTCCGATTCTAAAAATGCTTTCACTAATAGGTAGCTTATCATCCCCGAGTGCTATAGGCTACTTTTTATCCCAAGTACGCGGGTGAAACCGAGGGAAACAGCTAGTTATACACAATAATGTCTTTTAGCTTTTCTTGCATAAACATAAGAAAACTTTAAAAAACATAACAGCCAGAAGTATTTCAAAAGTGTCATTAGGTATGTGTGCAAGCTTTTAGACTGTACATAAACTCTTAGAAAAAATGTGACATAATTTTCTCCTTGACTTAAGCTACTAAATAGTCAACTTAATTTAGCTTAGTTGAAAATACTCGAGGATCCTGCGTCAACTAAGTTGGTATTAAAAATGAACATTTTCGTTGAAAAAATTTCATAACGACTGTAATTAAATTCTTTCCTGTATAAAAACTTAATTTACGAAATAACTTAGGTACTTAATTTCACTTGACGTTACGTATTCCCCCCACTTTAATTGTTTGACTTACCTACTACATTAATAAAGTAAGTTACTAACACGTGCTTTCTTTATCTTTTGGTGGCTTTTTGGAATAACGTTTTTATATAAAATAATTATCTACGAAATCGCCTTAAAACTTTAAATACGCCCTAACACAGACATACATACATTTTAAATTTCACTCCCATTCTGCAAATATACAATAAATAATTAATATAAAATAAATTCATAATTGGCATTAGGTTATATTTTGTAAGTTGAATTTTGTATAACTTAAAAAATATACAACAGCAGAATCCATACCTGTGGCGCAGCCAAGATGTTCATAGTATACTCGATCTCCTGCTGAAGATCAGCGGACTCCAGGAGACCCTTCAGAACTACGTGACCGATCAGATCGTGTCGGCTGAACCGATCGAAGTCGTATACCGAGAACTGCAAGTAGCGTTGCCTTAGCTCTTCGTAGGGAACACTGTAGAAGAAAAATTAATTAAGTATAGGTTGACTTGGGGTCTCTTATAATCTTATAATTATTTCTCGCTCCAACTAGCTTTCAACCCCGCGGTTTCACCCGAAATCATCTATTTTACCCCTTAGGAGTTGAATTTTCGATATATATTCACCATAATAGTATGTACGCTAAATTTCAGCCCGATCCATCCAGTGGCTTGAGCTGTGCATTGATGAATCAGTCAGTCAGCCAGGATAAGTAGTGATATGTGTATAGATAGGGTTCAGTAACAAGCATAATATAGGGTATCTAACTCATAAACTGTGTAAATAGCCGCCAAACAAACTAGCTAGTTACTTTTAGTTACGGCAACTTACCTAAATAATCTAAAATGTAATTTTACCCTATATAATAATTATTGTAGTTATTGAAATAAGGGTTTGGCCTGAAGTTTATGGGATATAAGGATACAATAGTCTAAAAGTCAGTGCTTTGGCGAATATTACATCAATGACTTCACGTAACCTTCAATTAAAAAGGCAATTCCGTTAATTCTGATTTCAATCAAATTAAAATACACATTAATAAGATGAATTCATGTTAACACCAAAATAATATGACGTATATAATTCAAGAATTTATTCAATTAACAAAATTAATTAACGTCAGAATTCTGCCTTCAAAATGCAGTTAATTAATAAAAATGTGGTAAAAGTCACCAAATATAAACGAGAAAATCATTCACATTTTAATTCAAACCTATAAAACTAAAATAAATCCCAAGTTCTCTAGATTTAGAATAACGACTTTTTGTTTATTAAAAAGTTATATCAAATGAAGCTACATCTCAAGTTTAGAAAGATTCAAGAAATAATGTTCTCTATCGAAGGTTTTCGTAAACAAGTCGAAGGTTGTGGAAGAATAGACGGGAGGTAAAGAGTAAAGACCTTGGTAATAGAGATTGATCGTTTGTTAGAGGTTGAATGTCCACTTTAGGGGGTCCAATTATTCATGGCGTTTCACCCTATTATGCGAATTACATCAAAGCGGGCGAATAGCCTACGTATATGGAAAAGTTTGTACTCCTAGCAAACTACGCATTATTTGTTCAAGTTACTAGGATGGATGATCATGAAGGGGCGTAGCTACAGCCTTATCAATATGGGGATCTTTTTATGCAATCATATATGAATACATAAACATACATGATCTATATGATCGACCATACACGAGTTTTAGTCACGTAGGTATACCTAATTCAGATGTTATTAAAAAAAATACGAAAGTTAAAAAAGGAATCTCTTTTTTCCTACCGGCGCCCAAAAGTCGGCAACACAGGACTTCTCAAATTAATAAAGAAACATCTTTACTCTTTTTTTGGGACCCCGTCTAAGGCTAGCTACGCCATTGTGAACATTACTGAATGCTAGACGTCTTGACTATTACCTATTATTGCAAAACGATGGAAAGTTTCATGGAGAATAAATGGCTATTGAGAAGTACAGTCCATTATTTGGTCGCAAGAATATTTTGATAATATTATTTGTATCGATGTGATGAAACGTCGAGATACTGTAAACCAGGCTTGACAGGTGTCGAAACAATAACTTGGCTGTCAAAGTACAAGTCCAAGTAAAAGTTATATAGATTCCTATCTTGATTAGGTATATATTGAATCATCATGCTAATTTAAAACAAGACAGTAGATCTACTTCATATAATTTAATTGAAATAGGTAACAAAAAATAAAGATAAATAAATGCGATTAAAACTTCAAACTTTAAACTAAACAAAATTCAACATTCAATAAAGTAAAATTTTGTAGTTTGTATATTTGTTGTAAATAATTGTAAATATTGTATAAATTATAAGTACCTACATTAAATTGAAAAAATTGGTAAAGTAAATCTTTCAAAATTATTATTATTATTGTTTTTTATATTTTTTCAACAATTTCAAAAACGAAGCAATGATGAAGATCCTAATATGACAGAAATTTTCAGTTTCAGTCCAAGTTTTATATAGATAAAGCATATATTTAACTCTGTTGGTATGAACGAAATACTATAAAAAAATGCTGTTTATAAATAATTCATACCTGCAAATCAAATTTGTTCTTTTTAAATACCTGCAGGTCGTAATTAAGGGGTATTTATTTACAAGTTATATAAAATTCAAACGAAAACTCTTTCAAATAGAAGTTTTAAATTACCTACCTTATAAAATTCCTCAACTTATTCTAAAGGTGGATGAACTTATGAAGAGGTTTTAAGTCGAAAAAGAGAAATATTTTATAGTTGGTACAACTAACATCAACACTAGGAAAAAAAATATTGTATTTGTATATACATAGGTATCTAGAGACTTTTTTAATATTTATAATTTTTTTGTTTCTTAATTTAGTTTTTTATGTCGTAATATTTTGCCAAAAAATCGGCCTTTTTATGGATTTAAACATATTATTATGAAGTCATCAATTAATTATTTGCAACAATTAAATACCTTTTACAATACCCCCATTACGCCTAAAAGAGAAAAATCATTAGTGTGAAACCGGATTGCCTAATCCTTTAGCTTTGAGTCAGGCCCATGTGGTGGAAGAACTTATCATGTATGTATGTCATGAAATCCATTTGCAATCAATTCCCAAGGAATCTTGCTAACACTGATTCAATATTCAATAATCGAAAACACCGGTAGGTTCTTTTCTGCGACAGATTTTTCACTTTCAGAGAAATCGAGTCTAGCCTTTGCATTACCGAAATTTAATAACGCAAATAAAATTAGAAGCGAATGTTTTAGAACGAGGGTGATATACCTAAAGGCCCGAAAAATGAAGTGTCATCTGCGGTAAAATTCATTTTACCATTTTACAGGAGAAGCTCGGTCAGGCAGCTAACCAAATTATATATAACCGAAGGAATACATGCAATTTTTTTGTCGCTCTAACCTTAGATATATAGATAGATAAGACTTTATTGTATACCATGATACATAATCAACATTTAAAAAGAATAAAAAACAAAATACTATGATTGTACAATGGGCGGTCTTATCGCTAAGAAGCGATCACTTAATTCCAGACAACCTTTGGGTGGATAGAAATTATTTTATATGTTCATATTACTGTAATGTTAATAATAAAGAATAAAGTTAAATATCGATATTTTTTTTTATAGTCCATTTTACACATTGACAACCCTCCTGGTAGTGCTAATAGGCACTGGCGACGATTATCACTTGCTATCAGGTGGACCGCTTGCTTGCGTGTTAGCCTTTAGATGTAAAAGAAAAAAAAACTACGCCTAAACGGAGCTGTGTAAAAAAAAATCACTTCCACTTCTCAAAAGGGGTATTTGCCTGATTTTGGAGAAATTATTTAATTCATGTGATTAATATATTTGTGTGCTACAACCACTTACAGGCTTAACCGCTGGTCCTAGTGACATCAAACTTGGAGGGCGACCTTATGGGTTTAAACATTCACTAATGAAAATATTTTTCGAAAATCCATAGCTACTTTTATACTGGTTCGAGATGAGAACAAACCTTTACGCCTTCTAAATGCCAAATGATGACCTTACCTGAAGAGGAAAGTCTCATTGAATACAGGATTCAGGTTCTTGCGGTGCACTTTAGTCTGGAACTTCTTCTTGCGATCTGGTAGAAGAAACACCTTGATGTAAGGATCGCTGCTGCCAGTTACGTCCTTAATAGGCAGGTCGCGGGCCTCGAATATCTGGGAAAGGGAATGAGGAGTTAAAGAAATTTGGATGTTGACTCTCACCGGTTATTGGTAAATAGGTTAGTCTAAAATCAGAAGGTTGACAAGCAGGCAGGCGATCCAGTGGTTACCGTCGCCTATCGCCATTCGCAATACCAGAGGTACTGCCAATGAGTTGCCGACCTGTTACAATGACACAAAGGCAACTGGTTCTCAAGTACAATTGCCGGAACACACCGGTACGAGCTTGGCGACAGATTTTCAACTTGAGAGTGGTAGCCAGCCAGGCGGGTACTTCAAAGTACCCTACCACCGTGCTATGGTTTCCTCACGATGTTTTCCTTCACCGAAAGCTCAAGCTCATTGTAGGATTTGAACCCACGACCTTCGTCGTGGCATCCGACGTCACTACCACTGAGCTATCATCAACTATGTGTAACAAAGTATAGTATAGTTCTGTTTATAATTTAATTTAACGGAATTCTGCAATTAAAAAAAAGGATTTCCATTAAGTTTGACGTTTCCACGTCAATAAAATTTCCGCAGTAATTAAAAGTCGGTCATTAAAATAACCAGTACGTCAATTACAAATGTTAACAGTGCTAACAAAAATCGTATTCCGAAAAATTCTCAATCAGTATTTTTTACCCTTTACCCTTTCTGAATCAAATAGCTATCGGCAATAACCACCCTCGTTACCAATCTAAAATGTGATATGGCTGTAGATTTATGTATTTATTTTGCATTGAAAATATTATAGAACTGCATTGGTTCCTGTTCGTTATTTATTGATTAGGAAACAATGTATGGATTTCAATAGTTTAAAAAGCATTATGTATACGTAGCGGCCCGAGCTGCCTACAGTAATCCGACCGCTCCCAATTAGTCGTAACTCCTACAAAGTCCTCCCCCTCCCCCGGTAACGCCCTGAGCCGAGGTTCGTACCCCATTCGGGGGTGCCCTCAGGCGTTGTTGCCTAAATATTACCCGGCTGAGAGCCCTCTGCACTCGCCGATTTGTCCGGTAAGGTTGTTGCAGCCATCTGAGGCTACAAACTTAGTCCATTCAAAAAAAAAAAAAAAAAAAATTATGTATACAATACAATAATTAATAGATATACGTACCTATATCAGGCGCAAATCGCATTTTGGCACACAGAGGACTTATTATTAAGTTGTAATTAGCAAAAAATTAAACAAATCGTCTTTTTTGGAACATTCACTTATTGTCGTACCAACAACGTAAAAATCATCCCTAATGTGTCATCAACTACCTACATGTAAATATACATCTTTGCTGTATTAAAATGACAAACCTGTCATTCCAGAAACTCAACCTAATTATTTTAAAGTGGGTTCCGGACTCGTGGAAATACATCGGTGCGGGAGAGGTAATTTTTCATAATCACGAGTTGACATTTCATTTGGAACCCATCCATCACGAGACTCATATCTAATATGAATAAAAGGAGATCGTGTTAGCGTTAGCGGTAACAGCGCGGCGGCGTGGTGAAAAATTGACCCAATATTTTATATTATAACTTTGAAAGATGTTTTTTTCTTACCAAAGACGCTTGCTGGTAACATATTTATAGATAAAAATTTTATTATTTTTTTTAATCAGAAAAACATAGATCTATATGAAAATTCTTATATAGACACAATGTCAACATTTATACGGTACTTTGTAGTAGGCTACCCTTGAGAGACAGTATCTTCTAAGTATTTTAAAAGGTCGGCAACATGTTAGTATTGCCACCTGGTATAATGCTAATTTCGGCGATGGAAACCACTTACCATCATGTGGACTGCCTACTGATTTAAAAAATGACATAAAATCCCTAAACACGCTGTTTGTGTTGTGTGTGTGCATAATTAATTATTAAACTCAAACTCAAAACTCATTTGTTCAGTTTAGGCCCTAACAAGGTAATTATGAATGTCAATAGTTACAATTTTTACAATAGACTCTACCACATTTTTATTATTATCACCAGTTCAGTCTATATGGATGTCTATTGCCGACTGAACGTTATAAAAAAAAAATTGCATTAAAAAAACATTTAATCAATTTAGGCCATAGTATATAGGTACTTATGGACTTTTACAATAGACTGGCCACATAGGCAATCAATTACAAAAACATCGAACAATTAAAACCAGTCCAATGACTTTCAAACGCATTTGAAAGTCCCAGGAGATTCAATTAACTCGTTTCACCCCAAGGGGTTTCTAAAAAAAGGTTTTTTTATCCATTATCGTTTTTCCATAGATTTCGGACCGGTCTTATTGGGAGCATTGTCCCTTTTGCGGCTTTAAACTTGATTTTCATCTGATTCAGATGATGAAATTTAATAATATAACAGATAGTCAACAGCTGCGATGGATGGAGAACTACTAAAATACTTTGATTTTGATTTAATGTCTGCTCTTCGTGAAATTATACAGGCTGATTTTAGTTGGGTATTGTAGGCTAAAGTCTGTAGATAATGCGCATCATTATCAACAATCCCACAAAATTTCAGGAGCCTGAATCATTACAATGTTATGATATAGAACTTTAGCAATATCTGGTAGAAGCCTTTACTCGCAATTAGGAACGTAGTAATAGGGCGTGAGAGCTTAGTTTGGGATCAGATAACCTTGGGTGAAGAATGTCCCAGGATCAGTAATTCCAGAGATTAGCTCCTGCATCTAAACCAAACCAAAATCATACTTTATCTTAATTTAATATTAGGTAGGTAGGTAGTATAGATTTACAACATATTTATAATTATCGAAAATACTTCAATCATCTAAACTTAAAATAACTTTACAAATTATTTTTTTCGCTTCGCTTTTATCAACTGTTTGTATGTATCTCTGTATTATAATAAAAAAAACACAATTTAAGCTATATTAACCCATCAATAAATTGTAAACCTCAACAACAAAAAATCCTTGAATTCCCTAACAACAATTTTATACAACTGCACTTTAACAAAGCACGGAGTTAACTTAAAAGGATTATCGCCACAGGAATTGCATCTTTTCTAAATACATTACAAGTTAAGTACAAACGTGTAAAGTTCTGTAACTTTCCATGTGATAAGACTACGATTAGAGTTCCATCGACGTAGCTAAACTTATCGTGATTACTATCTCACACAAATTAAACTACCTTTTACAATAGACGACATCAATATCGTTACGACATCGTGATGACAACGAAAAATAATGATAACATAAGTATAATTTGAAAAACCTTAGATGTATCAAAATGACAGCGGCATAAAATATTTAAGGACCTATTTTTTCTGAAACATTTGACAGAACGGCTGGCGCGGAGCGGAGGTGAAATCTGTTATACCACCTGTGGTACCTGGGGCAACCTCTTAGTGGACATGAACAAGAACTGTTTGTTTTGAGGCTAGGTGTAACTAACTTTAGTTTTGTTTAGGATTAAAATCATGATGTGTGAATATTGTCTAAGTTTACCTAAGTATGTAAGTAATCTATCTAATACCTTTAAACGAGCAATTCTTGTATATAAATATATATACATATAATCTGGATCTCGGAAACGGCTCCAACGATTTTCATGAAATTTAGTATACAGAGGGTTTCGGGGGACATAAATCAATCTAGCTAGGATTTATTTTTAGAAAATGGCATTTAAAAAAAATGAGCAAAGCTCGGTCAACCGGTACTTCTAATCTGATTAGTTTGGGCATTATTTTCAAATCAGATACTTATTTATACTTATTAGAATGTATGTAGGTAATAGCGGCAATACTTCAGGTGTAAAACCGCTCCAATGCATGCCAATCGAGTTAAGGCTTAGGGTTAACGTGGGTCGGTTTACGATTTAGGACGTTACGTTACAGGATGGTCGCATACCTTAATAAATGCCTAAATATCTGTACCTGTTTTCATGTCTTTCCATTTCCCCAGTACACGCGTATTTTAAAAAATCTTATTTATACTACTATGGTAGCAAACAAATATACGGCCCACCTGATGGCAAGCAGTTACTGTAGCCAATAAACGCTTGCATTACCAGGGACATCAATCGTACGTATCGTCCTTCGTATACAAAATAAAAAAAAATACACATTTAAAATAAAAGACGCTCAAGTATAAGTTTTGCGGAAAGCTTCGAAGTTTCGAAGCTTCGAAGTGATGTGAACAATTTCTAAGAAATTTCATTAATGTTAGGCCCTTCTCATACGTAGCTACTCAAATAAAACTGAACAGAAACTGACACGGTGTCATATGAGAACCATTGAAATACTACCTGCTGCTAAAGTTTTCAAACCTTTACCTTTAGCTTGAACTTTAGCTTGTGCTGATTGGTCAATGAGCTTTGCTTGAGTAGCTATGTGTGAGCTGGGCCTTAAAATGAAAAACAAATTGTTTACAGCAACAAATTATTAAATTGATATCATTAAGTTCTCCAACTTTTTTATGTACTTTGTGTACCGTATTTTCCCCTTTTTTGTTTCAATCAACTTTACAACGTCAATATTTTCAAGTCAAGATACTCTTTAATTTAAGTAAAGATCTAAGCAAACTTCATTAATTTATTGGGTATTTGCTGTGAAATTCAAACGAAACTTCAATCAATAGACAGTCCGAATAACTTTTTAAAGTCCACAACCTCTTCAAAGGGTAATGAACTATTATTAAATGTTTTTAAAGTCTCGTTTTGACAATGCACCTGAGTTTATTCAGCCAAGTAACTTTAGATCTTTAATTTTTAACTGAACTGGTTAAGTAAATTATAGTTTTTATTTAAGGTATAAAATAAGACAAAAATAATTACCACATAAATTATTTTAAATGGTAAATTAGGTATTTAAAAAAATATCCTATCACATGCAATTATAACCTAAATGGGATTTTTTTGACAAAACGGCTTATCCTATGTAAATTTGTCTTACACCAAAAAAATGAGATATATTTTTTTAACAATTTGTATTAGTTAAAATTATTTTTATATTAGTCATTTTAAAGTAATAAATAGAAATCAAGTATAAATGCAATCCCTCTAGATCCCACCCGCAGAAGCCTAAGCTTTGAGTACTTATTTGTATAGACAAAACGTCAAGGTCATTGGTGTTAGTGATCCCCTTAATATACCTTAACAACAAGCGCATCGACCTCCTGATCGTATTTCAAAGCGAAGTGTAGCTTCCCACAGAACTCCAGCTCAGCGCTGTCGGTGGAGGACTGGCGTACTAGCTCGTTCTTGTAGAGCTCCGGCTGGAACAAACGGTTTATGTCATTATGTATGCCAACAATGTAATAAGAACTTGCTACAGTCAATGTATGAGTAACTAGCTAGTTCTCCGCGATCTCGTTAAACCCTATGTTCTGTGTTCTTGTGTAGGTATTTTGTCTTGTTCTATTCGTGCCCTGTCATGAAAAAAGTTCAGCCGAAACACACACACCCAAAATGACACTAGATAAAATATTAAATGGCAGAATGTAAGGAAAGTCTGAAATTTAATCAATAATAATAAGTTTTAAATAAATATATAGGGTTTTTTTTTTTTACATAATTAATTGTTACGTAAATCAATAAATTTAACAAGAACCAAGTTTTTACAGCACAAGTAAAGGAAGTGCAGATTTGCAGTTTATCTATACGGAACACTTGGTGCGTGAGTCACACTCAAACTTGTCTGGTTTTTTTCAATTTATACTGTATTGCTTTATTGTTAAAACAATCTGTTCCCAACGGTTTCGAGCTTTCCCGGGATAAAAAGTAGCCTATAACCTTCGGGGATAGTGTAGCTTCCTATTAGTGAAATAATTTTTCGAATCGGACCAGTAACTCCGGAGATTAGCGCGTTCAAACAAACTATTCAGCTTTATTATTAGTATAGATAGATATAATCTCTTATTACACGTGTAAAGATAAAAAAAACGTAATAACGACGCTAGTTTCTCATAAGTCAAACTAAGTAATTTCAACAAAATCCTTAGAAATGCTTATTCAAACAGCCTTATGTTTACAAATCTCTCGTGTTTGTTATTCCATCAGTGGTTGATGGAACGGCTCTGTTCATCTTTAGATTTGTAACGTAGGTGTTCAATGTTTACTAGATGAAATTACACCGCCCACAAACAACTGCCTACGTCGTCAGACCTTGAAACCAAGGTTGGTCAAATTTTGTTTTGTAATAATAGAGTTTGCTAAATAAACATGGAAATGAATATTATACCAAAACATTTAATATTGTAAATAAAGAACTAAAACTGCAATAATAATTTTACTTAAACTAATTTTATTTTATTCCCTCTAATAAATAAACATAAGGAAAGAAGAGCATTTTAATACAAGAAATTTTATTAAATTCCGTTTTCAATATGAACAATTATTATTATTACTAATAATTTATCCAATTTATTGGCAATACTTCTCGTATTGTAAATGGCGTTAGGCGACGGTAACCACTTACCATCAGGTGGACCGCCTGACTACTTGTCGACCTTCTGACTTAAAAAAAAATACTTGTTGGTCAAAATTGACCACGACATTGATAGTTTTAATTATGTTCTATCCTTTTCAATCATGTTTGTAGGAAAGAGATGTTACGTGTTTAAAATACAAAAAAGTAAAACCTCCATTAAAGACAATAAAATTAAAATGGGACCACCTTGGAGCTATACTTCGGTAGCTACTATCGGTTCATAAACAAAAAAGTTATGCATTAACAAACATAAAAAACATACAACTGTATTGAGAACCTCCTCCTTTTTGAAGTCGGTTAATTAAGTTAGTAAATTTAAGTTTAGTGCGATTTACAACAGAATCGTACGAAACACAGGGCGGCCGTAGCCGCTACAGTAGCCGTAGCGAGGAATTCGTAGCACTGTGTAACTTTGTAGTCAATGTAGCATCTTTATTCTGCACCAACCGACAACGCAACGCCATAGACCGCGGCCCCAACACTATACGCATCATTTATATGAAATTAATATTAATAATAATAAGGTACATGTTGCTTTAGATTAGTAGATTTAAAATTATATTCTCTTTGATACTACGTATTTTATTACCACAGACAATTAAGATTGTCCACAGACAGTGTATTAAATGGTTGAAAGTTAGGATGAACAACTGTGGTCTTTCTTTATTTGTATGTTTGGGGAACAAATCAGGCAATGGCTCAGAGCCCTAGTCTTGTATTTATGATTGTACCTATTTGTTTTTCTTGTTTTATTATATAAAAAATATGATATGATTGTATCTTTTGTGCTGTATGCGTGTGGCGCGCAAAAAATAAAAACTTTTTCTTTATTTCTTTCTTTCAAATTGTATGGCACGCTGTCTCACTGATCCAGCCCGACGACACGACGTCACCGCCACACACATGGTTCCATTTAATAAATAGTGGAAATAGATATCAAAGTGCATATTTTTATAATAAATAATAAAATAAGAACTGTATTTAATTAGATATCGTATTTTGTAAATAAATAAAGTAATTTTACAACCAACCCTAACTACTTACCTTACTTCAAAGCAATAAAAAGTGAAAAGTAATTTGTGGTTTTCCAGAAATTACTTAACACAACAATGTCTTATCAACCGTTAAAATTTAACGAGTGCCAATAAAAAATATTCAGTTCACCGCTTCTGATTACATGATAAAATTTTCATAGTCGATAGAGCCCAGTCGTAAAATGCAATGAAATTCGGTTACGGAATACTAAATGTGTCGGTTGGAATATAAATTAATTAAGATTGGCAAAATAATGAATCAAGGTCGCACGCAAATAAAGTCCTGAATCATAAAATTCAAAGTCCGACTGACTGTCTTACATATCAACGCACAGCCTAAACCGCTGGTGCTAGAGATATGAAAAGTCCTTGGGCATCTGTGACCCGGTAAGCTCGAAGTTCGCGACTTTTTAAAAGCTTTTATATTGAAATGGTCTTTGTTTTGAAGGTTAATATTTCATGGTATGTATTTATTTCAATCCTGTATGTAGAAAAATGTTATGTGGTTCAAAGCAAAACAAACATACATACGTACATACGTACATACGTACTTCAAAAAGGAGGAGGTTATCAATTCGTCGGAATCTTTTTTTTTAATGTATGTTCCCTATTACTCGAACACGCCTGAACCGATTTGTTTGAAAGGGTATCCTTCATAAATGATTCCATGGTCAGCAGATTAGGATTGATGGAATCCTGGAGAAATCTAGGGAACTATTCACAATTTATAGGCACTTACAATGTTTTTCATATATTTTTTTATAAAGCTATTCAGATCTTTGCGTCTGGTAGTAGTCATTGTATGTTGCTATAACTCCTTAACGGTTAGAACTTAGGGGTTATTTCTTGAAATATAATAGGAACTATTATGGAAAGTACGCTATGAAATTTGGAGGGTATGTTCCGTAGGTACCTACTAAAAACGAATTCGAAAATACATTCCTAATGGAATAAATTTTGTGAACTACATCGGCACTTGCATAACACCATACTATTTACGTAATGGCACTGGTGGATGGCGATTGGAATACATCCATTCATAATTTGGTTATGCAATTCATCAAATGACGTTATCAAATTGGTTATTATTTCAGGTTTCGAGGCTGCACGTCATCATGTGCAATTCTATTATTATTTATTTATTTATGACTGGTTGACTCGACAGACGCGTTGTCTATCAAGATTTCAAATTAATTCAAAAATCACTTTCAGTTTTTCCTTTTCATTTTTCCGGGCATCTTTTCCAATTATCTCTCATAAGAACTTTCCTCGGACTTAAAAAAATATTTTAAAAAACTAATAATGTGTCTAAAAAGCGAGTTTAAAAGCCAAAACTCAGATTTCAAAGGTAGGTAGTTTGAATTTAAATCCATATAAACTACTTTCAACTGAAATTGGAAACATTTGACACAGAGGCACGTGTTTTAAGGCGACGATATACAAGAAATGATTTTCTCAGTTTTTTCAGATTTTCTCATTCTTTATTGCAAGATATTTGGAAAAGAATATATGTTAAACTAGAGAATAAGTATATGAGGAATAGTTTTTTATTAATTTAATTTATTATTGCTAACGTTAGAAAAAAATTATGTTCTATGCCCCATTTTAAAACGATTTTTTCTATTTTTTGGTCGATCCTAATAACTTGAAAATATTAACATAAAACTATCTTTTTTTTACTAAAAATTCGCGTCGCCTGTCTCGCTTGTCCCCGTCAGTTTAGTAAGGGACAGAGTCACTAGCGGAGAGCATCCTCTTAAGACACGTGTATGTGTATATTCGCAAAGGAGCTCTTCTGCTTCTGTGGGCAACTACCTTTTAAGTACGCCCGGATTCAGATGCTCACATATTTGCTGTTAAATAGAATATATTATACCTACTGGTGAATTATGTGATATTTTCAGGGTACATAAATACATATACTACTTATCTTTTGTAAATACATAGATATTTACACCCAGATCCAAAATAAATCAACCCGTCCAAACTACTATTTATATACTAAACAAAAGCACACGTAAGTTATTAAAAACAAACATATAGCTATAACGTAAAACTGATACCTAATTTAGACATTAGTACACAATATTACAATATTATCCAATGAACAATATTGGATTGTTGTACGGAAATTATTGTGTTCGCATACCTGCAACCCTCATAATTCCTATTTACCGACATAATTATGAGTATTGTTTTGGATTTGCTCAATGCAACACAGTCACGTAACGATATAAGCTATTTTAAACATGTGTTAATGTAGGTTTTAATCTATTTCTGAAGGCGCAGCTGAGGCAGACCCCCTCAAGGTGTACCGACTATCTGTGAGGGTCACGGGCCTACTGCTGGATGCGGGTAGCGCAAGGCCAGCCATCGTGAAGATCCTTGGGGTAGGCAATGGACGTCTTTCGGCTGATATGATGATGAATCTATTTTTTTAAATACAACCACATCGGCAAACAAGCGTAATGGTCTGGTGGTAAGCGGTTACCGTAGCCACACAAACAGCACAGCCAGTTATTACCTGGAGTGTACGCAACCCTCGCGCATTACAGACCCTTCCCTCGATGAGCTCTGGCATCCTCACTCACGCGCAGGAATACAATATTCAGTTAATTGGTTGCGGTTTTCTGTAAGGTACTTCCCCAGTAAAACAGGTCTTTGTTTGACCGCAAATACACGAACTTTGTCTATAAATTTCCATTGTGCATTCAAAACGTAAGAAATATCGTGTTCATAAAGTATTTATTATTCTCGTATTGTTTGCGAATGCAAGTTAGTTCTATTGGAATTTGTAATTAAACATTTTGACACTTAAATTAACTTTATTGCTTTATTCGAATAACCTACATCCGGACAATAAATGGAGGTATTCCAGTCCAGCATTATTCATTTATTTTTGAAAAGATTTGTAGTAATTTAAATAATATTTGACGAATGTGTAAAATATGTCATGCCGCCATTTTTTTCAACAAGCAAACAGTTATATTAGCAATAGCAGTAACTCTATTATAAATTAAGTCTCCCCAATAAACAACCAATATTGTATTGACATTGTTCTTGCATAGCATTCACTTTATTATCACAACTTGCTTTGTTTTCCTTAAGCAAGAAACTCTATGTACATTTAGCAACGTATCCTGCACAGACAGATTCCAACCCTCTGCCTTCACAATACGATTGAAAATCTCATGTAAAAAGCATAACAGCCGTATAACAGAGATATTGCTGTCTGTTTGTATTACCCAACTTCAATATTGCCTGCTGTATACTCTTGTTGATCCTGGTTAAGCTACAGATATCCTGAAGAACCTTTTAGACCCGGAGCGAATTTGCTGCAGGAATCGACATGAACCATCCAGAACACACAAAAGTTCAGTTTCCTTCTACGCTTTGTACGGTGAGATTATGGTCAAGTATAGGTCTGTACAAAACCCCAAGAAATAATTCAGCGAGGTTCTTAGTACAAAGGTAACTCAGTTGAGATGATGTCCAATTTCGTGGCGAAAGCCTCGTGTTCGAAGTTTACATTGAGCTTGAGCTTTCGGTGAACCCTCAAGTTAAAAATCTGTTACTTAAAACCTACCGGTATTCCAGCAGCTGCATTTAAAAGCAAGTTCTAGTTCTAGGCTTCATGGTTTTCATCAATATGTATGTACTATGACCTCAAGATGTCAGAGAGGCTTAGCTTCGATATGATATTGGCCTTAGGGATCTAATAAAAGAAAGCTTAATAATAAAGCATCAAATATTTTTTGTTAGTAAACTGAAGAACAGAACCGACATTGAGTTACAAAGTAAACTTAATAAAAGTCTTCCAAATTACGAAATCTCGTGGCTAAAAATAGATATCAAATTGGAAAGTTAAAACAAAAAGTACACAAACGTTCAGTGTAATTACTGGGTACAAAAAAACAGTGTGCGACGTCGAACGACAAAGGGGGTAGTCATTATGAGCCAAAAGAACCGCATTTGCACTTTTTTACTTTGATGATTTAGTTTTTGAATAATGGGGTTCTCACATTTTACTTTACAAGCTGGTACTACCACCATTTTTAATATGACAATACCTTACTAAAGCCATAGAGAGCTTCAATACAAAACCGAAGAAATGGAGGATCTGACTATTTTAAAAATAACTTACACACTTTTTTATTACCTTTACTAATATTATAAAGAGGAAAGATTTGATTGTTTGTTTGTTTGCATTGAATAGGCTCCGAAACTACTGAACCGATTTGAAAAATTTATTCACTAATAGGAAACTATATTATCCCGAAGGTTATAGGCTACTTTTTATCCCAGGAACGCGAGTGAAACCGCGAGTTACAGCTAGTTAATTATAATAGCTTATCATGGTACTATAATGTTTCATAAATTCTTGATTATTGTAACTTCAACTTTATATATATGTACATACTATAGAAACACATTTAACTGATATACCTACTACATAAACAATTTTCTTTACATAGTACCAAACCAGATAAAGAAGGGACGAGCTGAATCTCTTACCTTGATAAGTCCGATAGAAGAATCGGCGCGTTCAAGGCTGCAGATGCTGAACTGGATCGAAGGCAGGTCCAGGCGATGAGAGAGCTGGCGTTGGAAGGTCTGGTGGCGAGTCGGGACGATGGGCAGTGTTGTTTGACGAAGAACCTGCATGAAGAATTGACGATTTAGGAAATAATCATTAGAATAACTTTGAAAAGGATTTCAAATATTTGAACCTTATAGAATATAATTGAAAAGATTCGTAGAGCAATACAACGTAAAACTCCACGACCAAAAATCGCGCAGATGAACAAAAAAAACGCAAACCTAAGTACTTCTTATATAGATTTAAAGTGCAGATACCTACACCTGGGGCTTTTAAATCAATTCATAAGTGAAGTTGAATTTTATTAATATAAGAAGAAAACTTCAAACGGAAACCCTGCTTCCGTGGGGGCCAAGAATGACCACCAACTTTTTAAAGAAAGAGCCAAACGCCTGGTCGAAGCATTTCGTGACCAGAATGCTGGCGTATACTTGGGTCAGAGAATCAGCATTGCCATCCAACGTGGCAATGCCGCTTACCTTGGATAAAAAGTTCTAAGTAAGTATATGTTACTGAACAGCCCATAAACTATCTCTATGCCAAAAAAAACCGTAAATCCGTTGCTACATTGCTGCCTGAAAGAAGGACAAACGAACACGTTCACTTTTATAATATTAGTTAGAATTGGACGATGCACGCGAACAAATCCACGGGGCGAAAGCTAGCTCACATTTACAATTGATATTGATATGTATGCAAAGTAAATTGCTACTGACAAGAAACCGAAGTAGTTAATTCAAAGGCATCGAATCATATACCTTGGGAACGTCTGTTGCCAACCGATCTCTGAACTCATTGCAAGTTATTAATTATAGTGGTCATTATTTCTATAACTAAAGCTATTTCAATCAAGTCTTGTTCCCTAGAGCCTTAGGGAAGATATCTCAATTTGATAAAGGAATACAGGGTGGTTTTGGGATGGTTTAATACGAAAGGGTATTTATGTATACATTATACCTATAGGCCCTTTAAAGATATATTTTTAGTGAAAAACAATACTAAAATATTTTTTTACAAATTAAAAAAAATATCAACAAACTTGTTTAGCATTGAAATACGCTTAAATGAGTTCACTGAGTAGGTACTTATGAAATTATTCAAATACTAAAATTGTTATTTCGTCCCATCACGTTTCCGAGTGCGAGGCTTTTAGCAGAAACACACTAAACTTCTAATTCTCACATATCTTCGTAATGCCTTTCGAAATTATGTATGACTAGCTTCCATCCCGCGGTTTCACCCGCGTTCCCAAAGTATCTTATATTTTCCCGCGATAAAAAGTAGCATAAGTACTCCAGGGGATGATCTATCTATGTGCCAAGTTTCATACAAATCCGTTCAGTAGTTTTTACGTGAAAGAGTAACAAACATTCATCAAGTAGGATTTATCATCGATGTACCATCATATTGATTTCGGGATCGCGTCCGAACTAAAAGCCTAACAAAACACGAAAAGTCTCGCTAGGGTCTTCATTTGCACATTTATCAGAAGCATTCGCGTAGATAATGCCGTACTTACTGTATAATAAGACAAAACGTGTAAAACTACTCGAGTAAAGTGGGAAAAGTCGATGGTGTGATGGTTATTTTCAGTAAATATTTCGATTTGAAACTACTTTTTTTTTTGATCTAATTAATTGTAAAAAAAACACATGATTAGCCCACATAAGTTAAATATCTATCTGTCCTACTAGACGTTGTATACTTGTGTAGTAACGATCTAAGGCATAATTTAAAATGGTTTAGTTTATTTATAATCAACCTGTATATTTGAATAATCTAATTGGGTCTAATTGCTATCCGGCCTGGTTAGTAACAGAATAGGTCTAAGAAGCCGCAAGCTAGATAGCTAGCCGTGGGAGAGCTAGATGCGCACATTCGGCCTTTCTCACGAGAACTTTAAATAATTGATGAGTTCTTTATAAAGATCTTCACGTCATAAATTTGACTACATATCACGCCTTTAGTCGTGGGTTCGATTCCCATCCAGAACAAACATTTATTAATAAGATCATAATTTCAACAATAGTACAGGTTCAAATTAATATCACAGAAAATCCAAATACAACGCTTGATGAATATGTATTACTGAGTTCACTCTTTTTTTTTTCCTTTATTATATTCCGTAGATCTTTTGGACGTTCGTCTGAAATCTTGGTAGCACCATTATGGCAATGAAATGTGAACAATACCGTAACAATTTACATCAGACAGCTAAAAGCCATATTATACGTACGAAATTGTGATGAAGTTTCTTTGAAGGATACTAGCAGCTTGTGGTGGCAGCCTTTGTAAGTTTAAAATATCAAAAGGAATAATAACATCCAGTGAAATTAGAAATACCTAAAATTATTTAATTTATTCTAGATAGCTATTTTATTAATTTAAATTTTATTAAAATAATAACTCTATTATTAGCTCCCAGAAGGTATAGCTCGGGAAAACGGTACGTATATCTAGGAATGTATATCAGATACCAATTACTGTTTCTTATATATACTTATATACATTGTAGTGTTCAGTAGGTTGTACTCCTTATTCCAGCATTGCTGAGCGCCGATCGGCCAATATGGTCTCACCGCTCGCTGCATGTGTGTGTGATCACAGCGAATTAGTTCGCTTGTATGAAGAAAGATCCAAAAAAAAGAAGCCTTGCTGAGTTTCTTGCTGGAGTCTTCTCAGTTTAAGTGTATTCCGATCCGGTGGTAGTCTATTGTAAAAATTGTAACATTCATAAGTGCCTTATTACCTAAACCGAATACTTACATGAGTTTTGAGTTTGGGTTTGAAAGTGCCTAAGCTGTTCCAGTAGTGAGGCGTATACATTAATAGTAATGACTTTTGCTAAAATGTAAATTATCCCAAAAAAAATGTTTTAATGGAGAATTCTAAAATTGTTCTCTCGTCTCGTGATGTGTGCGTATTATGGTGACTGCATAGAGAGAGTTAATGTGATAAAGAATGTGTTGATTGTATTATGTATATTTTTTGTAAATAAATACTTACACAGTCAAAATGTCTAAAAAGACGATTACAATACTTAATTTTCAACTATAAAACTCTAAGTTCATTGATAAAAGTCAATGACCTACTTCTCATTTAAACAAATACATATATAAATATATCTAGGTTCTACAAACACCGACAAGAACCACCTGTTGATAATGAAAATAGATAAGAATGAAACGGAGGTAGAACGTAACATGGTTTAGAACTTTATTAAGATAAAACGAGCAGATATTTTTATACGGCTACTTAGATGTGGAAACAGGGTCGAGCTACGAGTAAGTTTGCTATAAAATTATATGTAAAACTCCGATGCTGTTGGTATCACTGCCATATACAGGGTGATTTTGATTGTTGAGTATCATAGGCCGTGGGCAGGGCCCCAGGGCACAAGGTTGACCGATGACGATCTTGTGAGGGTCACGGGAGGCCGCTAGACGCGGGTAGCGCACGACCGGCCATTATGGAAATCCCTAGCTGATATTAAGGTGATGATGGCTGAATATTGCGAATAGTGTAGGTACATCATTATCAACAATCATAAAAAAAATTTTAGCCTCAGCATTACCATTACGAAGTTGAATAATAATTCGAAGTTTAGCAT
The DNA here is from genome assembly GCA_963555595.1 of Tethea ocularis. Taxonomy (NCBI): domain Eukaryota; kingdom Metazoa; phylum Arthropoda; class Insecta; order Lepidoptera; family Drepanidae; genus Tethea; species Tethea ocularis. The sequence continues at coordinate 6,592,547 of OY741975.1, forward strand.
AAAATTATGGTTTTTACTAGGGATTTATGTTAGACTTCATTACTTCAATTGTACTAGGCATTTGCCTTTACTCTGTAAAGCAAAATCGCTATTTTAGTACTCAAGTAATCTAATAAGTACTTAGATTTATGCGGGCCTATATTATGTTATTATTTAATCATTTCAAAATAAACTAAAAGTAGCAAAAATACGATACATTTTGTAGAAACCTATCAAATAATTAATTTATTCTGTTTTTAATTTATTCAATTAAAAAGAAAAAGATACTTAAACGTAGATGGTAAGAGTCTTTGAATTACTTGTTATTTTTTTATCCACTTTCTTATTGTATTTTGCTTGTTATTGTTTCTCTGAAAATTTTAATCACAGATGCTCTTTGAAACATCTTCAAATTAAAATGGATCGGGTATTATTAAAAATGTAGCAAACAAGGACTGAGCCTTTTACTCGTCTAATAAAGTCTTTCAAAGGTTTATCGATCTGATCGTATTCAGTTGATGTTACGATTTGCTATAAATGAGAAAAAAAAGTAACTGACTGATCATCTCAATGCACAGCATAAGACACTGCTTTTAGAAGGAGGGTGAGTTTCTTATAAACTAAAGAATGAGTTTTTCGAAAATCTACTCTTAGGAGTATAAAAAAGGTGAAACTGTAAATTCGGATTGTATTATATCGATTACTATAAAATTTCGATTAAAAATTCACTTTCAGGTTAATTTTTCATCACAACTATTATAGTCTGGAGATTTGTTCTTTAACTAAGACGACCGATAGTTGGAACTGTACTTTTTATAAAATTGAAATTACAAAAACCTGAGCCACATTTAACTACTGCATTTAACTTGTACCTACTTACTAATATATACTTATAATAAAGCTGAAGAGTTTGTTTGTTTGAACGCGCTAATCTCCAGAGTTACTGGCTCGGTTCGAAAAATCCAAAGATAATATGTTACTTTCTACTCCGGGAACGCGAGTGGAACCGCGGGGAACAGCTAGCAATAAGATAAGGTAACTTTAATTACCTAAGTGCAGCACTCTCTTCAATTCATAAAAAGCACTTAAAAGTTTTTACAGTTACAACAGTTAATGGATTATTAGTATTTTACTTAACTCCCTGGGGTTTCAAATCCATTGGTTTGGAAAGGCAGACGTAGGGGTAACTACCCTTATATGTAGCAATCTTTGTGGCAACTGCACAAAGACCCTGTATGGTTGGAATTCAAATGTCGATCACGTACTCACATGTATGGAAAAATGACAAATTGTTTACCTTCGAACAAAGTACACCAGATGTTTACGTATCCATATGAATTGAAAGCTTTCTAATGTTATCCGAGTATAATGTCGCGTGGAGGTCGTTCGTTTTTTGTGATTTGATTTGATACCAAGTTCTTAGAATTTGAGTACGATTGAAATGTTGTTATGACTGCATAATGTGTTGAGACTTTTTTGCAATGGTTTCTAGGAATTTTTGATTTATATCTCGTCTTCTCTCAAAATGTAATAAGTAAATCCTGGGAAATTCTTCACACACATATAGGAAGAAGTTTATTATTTTAAAAACAACACAAGCTACTTTTTATCCCTTGGAATCGCGGGTGAAACCGCGGGGCGGAAGTTAGTAAAAAAATAAAGAAGAGAAAATCTTTTAAAACAAATGAGATTTCAATTATACGATAAAATTTAATAATAAAACAGATGTTGTAAATAATTGTAAATATTGTATATTATAGAATAAAGGGGATAATAAAACGAAAGAACTAAACTATAAGAGGAACACATTTTCAGAATACTGGATTTCTCATAATAAAATCGTGTAAGTACTTTCAGATATTTCCAAGTAAAAGCTAGAAACATTGATCCCTGACTTAGTATTAAGAAATTGTTTTGTTATCAAGCTAATAGATTAATCGTATCCATTTAGTAATTGGTCAAATGAAAGCATAAAATCAGACTCAGCTCCCATCCTAATAATTGTCAGATTAATTTTCATAATACCTATTACAAAATAATAGTTTAATTCAGATTAAAAATAATATTGTTCAATTATAGTTATTAGTTTACAAATTCCTGTAAAATCAACAGGCAAATGCTTCGTGATTTTCTTTTATTTTTATCATTAATTTTAAACTTCGTGGACGCTATGGTTGGATATACTCCATGGGAAAAGCAACCATGCCTGGGATACTTCCAGAAGGGTGTGAAGAAATTCTTGAATGGCCCTTTATCGCAAGAGCCTAGACTTACAGGCTACGGTGCCCATTTACCATCAGGTGGGCAGTTGAAAAAATATTTCCAAAACATTAGACTGTTTTGGAAATATTTTTTCAAATATAGGCTCCGACTGAAAATCAGTAATTGAAGTCTCCAATTCAATGTATGTTGCCTATATGGTACCTAATGACGTCACGCACTACAAATTTAAGTTAAACTTGTTTTTTTATTTTAATTAATATTTTTGTTTGTTTTGTGTATTTCAATTGAAATGTTGCGAGTACGTATCTGTCATGAATAAAACATTATTTTCTTTCTTTCTCTAAATACATGAAAAGAATAAAGGTTCTGGTTTTTATTTTTATTTACGGCTTACTTTCAGCCTGACCCGACTATATTAAAGCCTCAGGGTTGTTACCTAGATCCAAGTACAAATAAAGTGTTTCTCAAACTATATACCAGCGTTCTTTGCCACTTTTTTTTTATCACCTGTATAAAGTATACTTCAAAGAAATTTAAGGTAGTATAGTGATACAAAGAGCATAGTGAGTAGAACTGTTCTCCACGACTTATTGCTTATTTGCTTCGATCAATCATGATCGAAGCTTATTTGTAATATTTCGTAACAAATCATATGTTGCTCGCGAGTTGTTATTTATTTGTAATTACGAAATGAATGTTTCTCTATAATAATAAACATCATTTATGTATGAAAATATCTGCATTGCCATCTCTATTGCTAAGATAATATTTAATTTCTCTGCTTCAACGCCTACTGTTCCCTCAAAATCTCTATGTAGAAGCTCAATACATGCAAAAACTTACCTTTTTCGCGGGATCCTTATGCTCTTGAACGTATTCTTGCTTCAGAGGCTCAGTTTGAAGGTCCGGGAGTGAATGGCTGATACGGATAGCTGCTTGGCGAGATAATGAATCGCAATTACTCTCCTGGGAGTCGCGTCTGGTCCTGGTAACAAATTTTACATAAATTCAACGGTACAATGCTGCGAAATTGTAACAATATGCCACGTAAGCGTTTAGCGGCAGCGGATTTGTTACTATGGCAACCATTAACTTCAAGCCGTTTCATTAATGAGAAAATGAGTTTGCAAATGGTCTAATACATAATAAAATTAATCGACTAGCATTTTCGTAATAATTTGATTCAGGTCAATATAATAAGGTTGCTTGCTACACGACTTTCAGGGTTTATGTATGTGTGTGAATCTTTATACCACCATAACTTTTAAATACCTAAACATATTGTTAGAATCCTTACGTTCCCGAGTGACACTGGCTACAATAGGGTAGTTGACTGACATATCAAATCAGCTACTTTTTAATAAATGTCAAAACGATAGTTTAAATGGAATTTTGTATGAAACATTACACTATGACGTCACAGTTTAACAGCATCAAATCATCTACTCTTAGTGGTTCCACTGGTAATTAAAAACCATTAAATGTACAACATATTTGATGTTTCCACGTGTTTTTAAATGTTGTATGCATTGGTTAGTGTTTGGTCATTTATTTTTGACAGTGTCAACTACCCTATTACTTAGTTTACTTTTAAAGCATAGGGCAGTCGTTGTTTATTATTATTATTTAATTATGTGATTTGTTTTCCATTAAGGATGTTTTGGTTTTATGAATATGAGGTCAAGTTAGCAAAGACTAAAAGGTCTATTAAAATTAAAATAAATAAATAATTATTTTCAGTAAAGTATACATTTGAATCTAGCTGATTAACATAAAAGCTCAGATCTGTATATCTAATTCTCTAAAAAAATAAGATTAAATATCAAAAAATACCTAGGACAGCATTAAACAAAGCACCAGCAAAAAGCAAACACAAATTCAACTACGAAATTAAAACTTACTGGTACTTAACACACCTGCCCACGATCCACCGCCACGTGGCCGCGCACTGGTAGCCAACAGCAGCCAGGAGAACAGCGGCCATTACTGCCAGGAGCAGCGCTGCCGCGTAATCTACTGAACTGCCACGGACTGTCGCCTGGCCTTCCAGGCTTTCTGGAGGCCACACACCTGGAGGAAGAATTTGAAATTAGAATTTCGAACTGCAAGACTTTTCAGATACTTGCCAGTGTAGCGGAACATGCATTGTCAATACACTAATCATCGAATGATTCTGGAAGGATTGGTTTGATTCTGGAATTTGAGTACGCCATAAAAAATTAATTAATACCCACTTATTAGTTGTGTCATTATAGACAACTAAAATTTTGCAATTGATTAGGTCATATATTATTTTACCAGCTGTTCCCCGCGGCTTCACTCTCGCTCCCGGGATAAAAAGTAGCCTATAACCTTTGGAAGTAATGTAGTTTTCTATGAATGAAATAATTTTTCGAATCGGCCCAGTACCACCAGAGATTAGCGCGTTCAAACAAACAAACACTTCAGCTTTATTATTAGTATATTAATATACATAGATTAATTGAAAACCATCGCTCTAATTTGAACTATTTGACGATTTTGTAAAATAATTATCGTCAAATTAAGAACCTAATTTGCAATCCAACAAAATATAAATTAACTGAACGAACAGAACAAGTCTAGTTCAAATTTATTCTAAACGTCAAACGATTGAAAATGGCGGGAAATAAAAAACGAAACAAAAAATGGCCAGACACAAAAAACGTTTCTTAAATTGTATTCTAATGAGGTATAATATTTTTTATTATAAATTCAAATGAGTTTCTATTATTTTATTAGGTTTTCTTCTAATATTAATTTATTGCCAGTACTAACAAATGAATACTTTTCTAGTAATAGTTTTAACTTTGTATAGGATCTCACCCTACGCCGAGGCTTAAGTGACGGGTAGATTGCGAGTGATTAACGACTTTGAGATGTTACGGTACTTGCATACCTAATGAGCTATAGGAACAATAGTAGGTAAAGTTGTGATTTACATAAATGATCTGAAAGTTCAAAGTTGCAAAACATTGACAAAATAATTTAGAAAGAAAATTAGAAAGTTTTTTTTAGATAGAAAATCTGAAAGTTTTTTTTCCAAGTAAATATAATATTTTTAATCTTTACTAATAATAAATACAAAACGCTTAAACTGAACCGACCGCGATGAAATTTAGCAAACAGATAGCCTATGATAAGGAGGATATATAGGCTATTTTTTATCCCGGGAACGCGGAAACCGCGGCGCTAGTTTTAGATCAATAGTAAAATAACCTACCTAGTATCGTAACAAAATGTTGTCTGTATGTTTGTATTAAATAATGAAATTCGTATTGGAACATTGACAATATATCATTAGTCCATCTGCAACACGGATACAAATTATCATATTTAAAAAAAAACAATTATTAATTTCAATTTTTTTTTTATAAATCTAAAAACTTGGTAACATTAACTGTTTAATATAAAATTAAAAAAGATCTGTTTTCGCATTGATTGTATCGGGCAACACTAATTCGCTCTCTTTTGCCTCCGGCTTAATGGCGTCTGGTCGCTTAACTTTATTATAAGAACTTTATTGTCAATGTAGTTAAAAACATAAGTGTAAATCCTCTTTTGGTTACAAATACAAATATCTACAGAGTCTATATGTCTTTTTCTGAATATATTTCAAACATAAAATTGGTCCAATACGGCGGAAAATCAAAATAATCAGCGGTTGCACGTGGCGTTGCCCCGACCGGTACGGCGTCGGTGGCCATCAGGACACAAAATCCAAGTACATCTACATTTCCGATCATGGCGAATACAGACGAGGAAAGGCGTCTTTTAGGCGCTCGAGCTGTGATAAAAGGAAAAATTACACGAATCATAAACTACGTCGCCTCGGTCCAGGACGACGGGGACGTGGATGTAGCAGAGCTAAAGGTGAGGGAGGAGGAACTATCCAAACTAATTGAAAAATTTGATGATACTCAAACTCTTCTCGAGAGTCTTCAAACATCATCTGATAAAGAAAAATTACATGAAGCAGAAAGATCAGAAATGGAAACCAAATATTTTAAAACTAAGGCAACAATGACACGCTTGCAAGAGGGGGAGGACGTTCAATCCATGAAGAGTAATGGAACCATACAATTGGCACATAAACCTAGAATACATCTGCCCAAACTGGAGATTCCACATTTCAGCGGAGACATTCAAGAATGGCCAAACTTCAAAAACCTGTTCGACTCTGCGATGACATGCTCACAAGTGTCTCCACTCCAGCGTCTACAGTATCTAAAAACAGCTCTCCGAGGTGAAGCAGCAGCTTTGATTGGTTCTTTACTTGTAAAAGAAGAAAACTATACTAAGGCAATGGATATTCTGATAAAAAGGTATGAAAATAAAACAATAGTAGTAAATTATCATTTGAAAAACTTTATGAATTATCCTACAGTCAATAAGTTAAATGTAAAAATGTTCTATACAGTGCTTCAACAGAGCTTAGATTCTCTTTCATCATTAGATTTACCTGTACATGAGTGGGATGTTCTTTTAGTATACATAATAGTGCAAAAGCTTGATAATTCACTCAGAGCTTCTTGGGAGTTAAATAGAATGGAAACCTCTGTTCCTACAATGAAAGAATTATTAGAATTTCTTACACTTAGAGTCACAGCATTCGAGCTCATAAATGAAAAAAAATCAGATAAAAATATTCAGTACAATAGAACTCAATCTAAGGTGTCAAATGTGTCAATTGAAGATAAAACTTTTATTATTAAATGTAACATGTGTCAAGGTCAACATTACTTAAATAAATGTCCTAATTTTCTTGAACTGCCAGTAGACAAGCGAATAGACTACATAACGTCTAATCATTTATGTTTTAATTGCTTACAGACATATAGTACTAACCATAAATGTTCCAAACGAACATGTAGTGTTTGTCACGGGAAACATCACAGCTTAATACATATTAATAATCTTCACCGAAAGGTAAATGCATCAACAGTTGCAAACATATCACAATTACAGTCCACTCCAGCACAATGTTATGGTCACACACAAGGGCACACTCAAGCACAAGGTTATGGTCACACACAAGGGCACACCCCAGCACAAGGTTATGCTCACACACAAGGGCACACTCAAACTACACAACCACAAGGTTATACTCACAACCTATACAACAGTATACCACAGCAAACAAAGCCTCTAGATACATCTACACCTAATAACATTCACACACCAGTCATACACAATAATATGCATACTACGAGTACTTCACACTCATATCCAACAGGACAACAAGCACAACATACAAACACAATACAGAACTCTGATAAAACTCACCAAGTGCAAAACTACATCAATCCATCAATTGTATGTCTATAAAATACTGATACCAAGCAAATCTTACTTTCCACAGCTATAATTAAGGTGCAAGATGCAACAGGACAATGGCACAGTGCACGAGCTCTCTTGGACTCCGGGAGTGAAGTCAATATTGTCACTCACAGGCTTGCTACTTTGTTGAATTGCAAGTTTTACTACAACAATAATATAATACAAGGAATAGGCAATGTTGGTAAGCAAACCCATCTGTGCATAAATACAAATATAACCTCAAGGCTATCTAAGTTTAATGCAACCATTAAGTGTATAGTAATGGACAATATCCCCACAATTACATTGATATAAATAAAATACAGATACCTAAGAAACTTATGAAGGATTAATTAATAACCTAATTTTTACATACCTAGTGGTATTGACATGCTAATAGGAACACAGTTATTTTATTCACTGCTTTTATCTAATAGAATCAGTATAGGTCCTAGACAACCTCTATTAATTGAGTCAGTATTTGGTTGGATTGTCTCTGGTGAACTTGTATTAGATACACACTGTTTACCTCAAAAACCACACATAAGTTTACACTTGACTTGTCAACAAAATACAGATGATTTATTAACTAAATTTTGGCACCAGGAAGAAGTTAGTCAAAAAGCCATGCTAACCCCAGATCAAATATATTGTGAACAACTTTTCACTGACACTACAGTACAGGATTTGTCAGGTAATTATACAGTTGAAATGCCTATTCAAAAAGAAAAGTTAAATACGTTGGGAAACTCATTTAATATAGCATATAGATATTTACTCAATTTGGAATTAAAATTCAAAAGGGATCCTGTTCTCTACACACAATATAAGAATTTTATTTACGAATTCATTCAATTAGGTCATGCTGAATTCATTTCAAACTTTCAACAATATGATAGCCAGGCACACTGTTATCTTCCACACATGGGGGTATTGAAACCAGACAGTCGTACAACAAAATTAAGAACAGTTTTCAATGCAAGCTGTAAGACATCTACAGGTGTTTCACTAAACGATTTGTTGTATGAAGGTCCAAACATCTACAATGATGTTCTTGACATTTTACTTAGATTTAGAATGTATAAATTCGCTTTTTCCTGCGACATAATAAAGATGTTTCGTACTATATCTGTCAAGGAAGAACAGAGACCATTATTGCGTGTATTATGGAGAGATTCAAGGTCAGAACCACTAAAATGTCTACAGCTCAAAACGGTTACATATGGTACTAAGTGTGCACCATATCTTGCTTGTCGTACCTTAAAACTATTAGCAAAACAGAATGAAAAAGAATTTCCTGAAGCAGCTAGTATAGTTCAGTCAGAATGTTTTATGGATGATTTTTTGTCAGGATCAGATACTATTGAGTCATCTCAGAATATTAGTAAACAACTTGTACAACTATTAGCAAAAGGTAACTTTAAATTACATAAATGGACAACAAATGAACCTAAGATATTACAGCATGTTTTACAAGAACATGAGCAAACTGCTTATGATTTTACAGACAATGATACTATAAAAACATTAGGAATATTTTGGCTAACACAGAGTGATTTATTTAGTGTCGATGTTCCAAAGCTTCAAGAATTAAAATTCAATATTACAAAACGGAATGTATTGTCAGTAATTGCTAGATGTTATGATCCACTTGGTATATTGGCACCTGTAATTATAACAGCTAAGATTTTAATGCAAGAAATATGGAAAGCAAAATTAGAATGGGATAGTATTTTACCTGAAAACTTAATAACTTCATGGTCAGAATTTTATCAAAATGTTAATCATCTTCAGAACATCAAAATACCTAGATATTATTTCACAGATATTCCCTCTGAGATAACTTTAGTAGGCTTCTGCGATGCTTCACAGAAAGCATATGGTGCTTGTCTTTATTTAAAAGGTACTTATCCTAATAGGAAATCTAGCTGTGCACTAGTAATGGCTAAAACCAAAGTTGCACCCATTAAAGTACAATCTCTGCCACGTTTAGAGTTATGTGGAGCTCTTTTACTAGCTCAAATAGTCACTAGATTCTTACAAGCACTTAAAGGAAAGTTTAGTATTAACAGTGTATATCTTTTCACCGATTCTTTAATTGTTTTACACTGGATCAAGGATCCTTACAGAAAGGTACATGCTTATGTTTCACACCGGCTTATGGAAATTATAGAATTAACAAATAGTGAAATGTGGAATTATGTGAACACTAAAACTAACCCTGCCGATTTGCTTACACGGGGTGTACCTCCTGAACAGCTGTTGTCACTCCAACTTTGGTGGAGTGGACCACAGTGGCTGTTGCAAGAACCTACCAATTGGCCTATTTCTACTATAGAAATAAGTGAAGCTGAGAAACAAACAGAGTTGGCATCAGTGCATTCTACACACACTAAAAACCTAGAATATCATTCTGAGATTTATGATATTTTTCATAAATTTTCAAACTTTAATAGATTGGTTAGGGTTGTCGCTTTTATTTTAAGATTTATAAATAACACTAGAACATCAAACAAACAATTTTCTCATCTCACTTTGTCAGAAATAAAACAAGCTCATAATTTTATTATTAGAACGGTTCAGGCTAAACATTTTCCAAAAGAGATTCAGGAACTTCATGATTTAAAGTCAGGAAATACATCACAAAAAATTAAAATGTACACTTTTAAAACAAGTCCATTAAGAAAACTTAACCCTTTTTTTGATGATTTTAATATTATTAGAATGGGAGGTCGTATTAAGAATTCTATTTTATTATCATATGATCAAAGTCATCCAATAATATTACCCCAGAAAGATCACATTACATCCTTATTAGCACAAGACTATCATCTACGCCTATTACATACAGGTATACAGAACACACTCAGTAATATTAGACAAAAATATTGGCCTATTAATGGTCGCAATGAGGTGAAAAAAATTATACACAGATGTGTTCGCTGCATAAGATATAATGCTCAAGCCTGTGAGCAGCAAATGGCTGACCTACCGGCTCCTAGAGTGTCACTAACACGTCCATTTGCACATGTAGGAGTAGACTTCAGTGGTGCAATTTTTATTCGTAGCTCAATGGGTAGAAACTGCAGATATGTAAAGGGTTATATATGTTTGTTTATTTGCTTGTCTACCAAAGCATTGCATCTAGAACTTGTCACTGAAATGACTTCTCAGGCTTTCATTAGTGCTTTAAAGCGATTAATTAGTAGAAGAGGTATTTGTCAATGTCTATATTCTGATAATGCTACTAATTTTAAAGGTGCAAATAATGATTTGAATGAATTGTACAAAATGTTTAAAAATGATAATTCATATAGTCAGATCATAGATTACTGTAATTTGAACTTTATTCAATGGAAATTTACTATACCGTTAGCTAGTCATATGGGAGGATTGTATGAAGCAGGCATTAAGTCAGTGAAATCTCTTCTTAAGAGACATTTAGGAAATGTTAAGTTAACCTATGAATCATTGTATACCATCTTAGTACAGATTGAGAGTGTGCTTAACTCGAGGCCATTATGCCCTTTGAGAGATGTGCCAGATAATGATATTGTATGTTTAACACCAGCACATTTTTAAATCGGTTCTTCTACCACAGTTGTACCAGAGCCCAACTTGTTAAATGTATCAGAGAATAGATTAACTATGTATAAAAGAATAACTCAGATTAATCAAAAGTTTTGGTCACAGTTTTATAATAACTACTTATCTGAATTGCAACCAAGAAGCAAGTGGCTACAAGCTCAATCAAATTTGAAAATTGGAGATATTGTTTTAATTAAAAGCGAAAGTACACCACCTGCTTGTTGGCCGCTAGGAAGAGTAATGTTAGTAAATAAAAATTCTAAGGATAATTTAGTCAGATCTGTAATTGTAAAAACATCAAATGGAGAATATGTAAGGCCCATAAATAAATTAATTTTGTTACCTGATAATTAAAATAAGTAATTTCATCTTAAAACATCAAAACAGTACTGTATAAAATAAGTAATTTCATCTTAAAACATCAAAACAGTATTCAGTATTGTATAAGGTAAATAAAATTTAGATTCACTACATAGTAAGTAAATATAATTTGATAATTGTAAGTCTGCAGAACTAGTCGAGAGAGGCGAGAATGTTTAATATAAAATTAAAAAAGATCTGTTTTCGCATTGATTGTATCGGGCAACACTAATTCGCTCTCTTTTGCCTCCGGCTTAATGGCGTCTGGTCGCTTAACTTTATTATAAGAACTTTATTGTCAATGTAGTTAAAAACATAAGTGTAAATCCTCTTTTGGTTACAAATACAAATATCTACAGAGTCTATATGTCTTTTTCTGAATATATTTCAAACATTAACAGTTTTGGGTAAAGGTATGTTTTAATTAATCCTTTAAGGTGGAGGCTTCGGTTGGGGCGTTAAATTCAAATTTTATCACGTTTTTTGCTAATTGCAGCTCAGTTATAAGTCGTAAGTTATCAACATGTTATGTGCGACAAGAATGGTAGTATATTTACTGATTAATAACAAAATTAATCATCAACATATTCCTCCAAGGTATATTACTGACATTTACGACAATTTCATGAAAATGTTACTAATATACCTTGGAGGAATGTGTTGAAGATTTCTTTTGTTATTAATCAGTAAATATACTACCATTCTTGTCGCAAATAGCATTTTGATAACTTACGACCTATAACTGAGCTGCAATTAGCAAAAAACGTGATAAAATTTGAATTTATCGCTCTAACCAAAGGTTTACCCTTAAGTCGCCGGTGTGTGTGACAACGTAAACAACGGTTGTCGGCTTCTACCGGATCTATCCGGACTCAACCAGTTAATTAAGCTTTGTTTCATAACACTTAATGAACATTACAGCTATTATGGTGTTAGCAAACAATCTTATTTTATTGCTAGTCGTCCCTTCAGTTTCACCCACGTTCCCGGGATAAAAAGCCTTTGAGGATGATATAGCGTCCTTTTAGTGAAACAATTTTTCGAACCCAACTGGTAGATCCAGAGATTAGCGCGTTTAACCAAACAAACTCTTCAGCTTTTACCAAATATATAAAAGGAGAGCGTGACTGACTGACTGACTGATCTATCAGCGCACAGCTCAAACCATTAGATGGATCGAGCTGAAATTTGGCATACAGATAGCTATTACGTCATACGCCATAGGTACCTAATTATTATCACTTTGAATATTTTTAAAATATCTACTCATTTAAGGTTTGACAAACATGTTTCATCAAGAAATTTCCAATTTGTAGTTTACTCTTTAATCTATGCCTAAACATTTTCGTTTACCTACAAAGTTCTACGGATTCTTCGAAATGGAATTAAAACGATTCCATAATTGATTTACAGATCACGTGCCATTTTCTAGGTCGTCAGGAATCCAATATTCTGTACCGATGCTTCTGTGTTAAAAATATTTAACTCAACAATCTTTAAATATTTATTCTTATAGGATCTATAGTGACCGTAAACAACCTCAAAGAAGGGATTTAGTAACAGCCGCAAAATGAAAAAACTAAATCTTAAAAAAAAACAAGCACAACACTAATTTTGCAATCACGGGAGATTCCAACTTTACGGCTGTTTCAGAAATGAGGAAAGTGAAGGCAAATAATGGGGGACCGGGGCCAATGACCTCTTTAATGAGGATATAAAACAGGGGATAGAACGGTAAAGTTTTAGAAAGTGTCCTCGATGACATTTAGGCAGAACCTCGTTCGAATTTATCTGAAGCTAGACTGAGCTTTTTACATAATGGTCAGCATAATATTTAACGGTAATAGTATTTTAGGCAAAGCTATTATGTAATTATTTTTTAAAGTTTTCTTGCCATTTAAAAACCACTTTTCATACTAATTCATTGGTAATTTGAATTAAGAGAAACACACTATTGATTTCTCATCAATACGAATCAAACGATAATTCCCATTAATTTAAGAATTTTATATCTATTAGTAAGTATGCAAAAACTTCCTTTTTTTCTTAATAACTTTAATTTAAATTGCGAATCATTTTTCAAAACAATGTATAATATGGTCAACATAATTAAATTTTAGTAACATGGAGATATCAGACGTGACTAGTGAAGTTTATGTAAGCGGCTTATAGGGTCGTGCAAGGAACCCAGCGTAAAGCACCTTTATTACACTAAGTTACTAGACAGTTCATTCATTTATCTAGACTTATTCGTTAAAGTAATAATAAATATCAAGCTTTATTTTTAATTCATTTGCACTTTTTATCCCACGAATAAACCTCCTATACCGAGAGACATTTTTACCCACTTTTTTTAAAACCTTATATTTATTACTGCAGAAAACAGAAGATATATAGAGAACCTAAATCTAATTATTTTTATTATTTACAAGAAATATTAAAAATAAATAAAATATTTTTTTTATCTAAAATTAATATTCCCTAATTAATTATAAATCCATTGTGGTTACTAAGAAAAAATTAAAATTTCATTAAGTACCAATAAAAGACTATATTTTTGAAAAAATATAGGTTGCTAAATTTTAAAGGCCAGCCAGCTTGGCGGCTTTCTGACATAGGTTAGTTCGGTAACGTTAGTTACATAGCAGAAGAACAATAATATTTGTGTGAAAATATTTATTTCAAAAAAAACGTCTTTGTGGAGAGAACTTACCGAGCAATATAAGTAATTTCATACACCTTTGTAACAAGCATCGACAAAATTGTGAAAAGAAAACAAGTTCTTAATCTTATCACGTACTCCAATGAGTTTTACACCTATATTGATAACGCCCACGTATTTATTGTAACTTATTCAAACTTATTTACGTTTGTTATAGCGTTGTATTATTTGAATATCTAACTACATCAAGTTTTTGGCTTTGAAAAAACTAACTAAAGTCATTACAACTTTGAAAGCTAAAATTTGATTGTTTAGTTGTTGAATACTTTGAAAGACTATCGACAATATATACAAAATTGCTTATATTTATATTAGCTATTGACTATGTATTTATTTACATAATCGATAAGTACACAAAGGTTTTGAATAATACTTACTTTTTGTATTATAAGTTTACAGTCAAATAAAACCAATAATTGGCTTTTATGTTTGACTCAATCAAAATGAGCAAAGTCTGTTATTAGAGAGTTTGATTTCATTGATGAGGGATAATTGTTTCCCGATAAATTCGTTTTCCGAATTCACAGCAGATTTGTTATGCTGAAAACAACAATTTGAAGTGAGTTCTCCTTAACTAGACCCGTAAAAAGTCTCGATCAACCTAATTAACATATTACTTTATACCCAGTTTGCTTATCAATAACTATTATTTGAGGGCCTTCATATGTTTTTTGAGAATTTATTGCAATTTTTATTTTCTTTTTCACACAACAATTTCCTGTCTAAATTCAAAACAAGTACTAATTCGAAGAAAGATTCATAATTATAACTTGGCAATGTTACTACCGAGCCCACAACATAAACTTCTATATTTGAAACACGATTAACCCACTATCATTATTAATCTTCATATTTCGTAAATCTCAATTAGACTGTTACCTCAAAGTTTCAGATAATAACAATTTACTTCATCTGATACCATCAGATAGTTTCACAGTCAGAGAGTTTATCCATCAGGTAGTGGTCAATGACTTTGCTGGAAAATTGTTAGGTAGGTAATCAATTAGAATATCTGTGTGTATCAAGAAAAGATTGTTGTTTGTTGTTCTTTCATGCAAAAACTACTGAACGGATTTGGATGAAAATTGGAACACAGATAGTTTATAGCCTGGATTAACACATAGGCTACTTTTTATCCCTCAAGAACATATTATCCCTCTGGAACGCGGGTGAAGCCGCGGGGCGTCGAAAATAAATCTTAAGTCGTCTAGATTTCGATTTAAAATTATTTCAATCTCAACTTCAAATAATATACCACAAGGTTCTTAGTAAATCTATCAATGTTCAACGTACATACAGAGATTACTCAGTATTTTTCCGTAAGACTATGGAGCTAGAACGTTTTAGATCAAATGTAGCTGCGAAGAGCATAAATTTAAATGAGCTTAAAGCTTTTAGTGAAGGAAAACATCGTCAGTAAAACTTTGTTTAGATATAGCGTCGTAGTACCCTCCAGGCTACTAACCTCTCCTCAGATACACCTGTCCGTGCGTTCAAACATGTACACCATACACCAGTTCCCTAAATATAAGGCACACTAGCACTTAACACCAGTATATTATTATCAAAATTATGACAAAATACTGAAACTCACATTAAAGTTGAAATTAAATCATGATTTGTCAGTTTTATTGTAAGGAATATAAGTTATTAAGTATTCACATAAAGACACTCGTAAATTGTAAGTTGTGTGCGTATCAGAACTTCAATCATAAAACATGTAAAAAAGTACCTATATATGTTGGAAATGGAAGGAAGGGAGTTTAGTTATATATATTCATCATATTCATAGCATAACTTTGAATTTAATTGAATTCTCGCCTTTCAGGTTTTCGTCAGGCAAAAATGTAATACATAAAATATGTTTGTAATTTTTATTTGGTCAATAAATAAATTTAAAACAATAATAAAATAGAGCGATGTAATTCGCCGAGTTTGACTCGTAGCCGTAGCTGTAGACGCCTCGTAGCACGCTACGATACTACGAATAATAAGAATATAGTAAACTCCTTGTAAACAGATTGGAAGATTGAAATTGAATATCTGTTAGAAAATCCGTAAACAAGTATTATACTGAACAGATTTTAAGATGATTACATTATTGTTTGTTTAGAAATTTCATCCATAATAGATAGTAAACAAAAGTAGCAGTCGAGACGGTCTAGACATGTAAAAGAGGGATAATTTATAACTGTCACATAAAGTAGTAGCGGAAACAATATACCTTACTAGTTTCCGCCGCGCGGGTTCTCTTGAGATCCCGAGGATGTTTTCCTATAATATGTTTATTTGGTGTGCGATCTATCTTTTTGCCATGTTTTATCTAAACATCTTCCACAATTATAATATTAAGTAGGAAGTATGATATTAATAAGACAAATAAATAAATATATGTATGAGAAAAAAATATTTTGTTCTCATCGCATTCCACAAAAGTTCAGAAGTATTTGACCTCGTCACTAGTCTAGTATTACTTCCAAAAACATTAGGGTGTAATAAACTATTCTAAGAGCCTACGAACAAAACTTCTCAGTTGTTTAAAGTAACCTCTAATTTTCAGGATTCATTAAGAGGAGGCTCTCCACGAATGTCTCCGTCCCTTTTCTAATGGATTTCGTATGTTAATATTTATCAATTTATTCGGATGGCCCAAATAAGAGAAAAACGCATTCTTAATTTAAAAAAGGGGCATATTCATGATTTTTTTCTGACATTACTAATAAAAAATCCAAATTTAAAAAAAAAACTATTCCCCGTCACATATTCTCTAGTTTAACATATATATTTTTTCCAAATCTCTTGGAACAAAGAATATAGAGAAAAAAGCATTTTAGAATCATCATTTCTCGTATAGCATCGCCTTAATACAGCATCACCACTTAGGGCTCAATCGTATTGTGGATTTTGCAAATGGAAAAAGTTTAACAGTAATATATTATGAAACTTTATCACTCTGTTTGGAGTCAACAAACCCTTTTGCAGATTGAGGATTTATGATATTCCTGTTTGTTATTACAAATTGTTTGCATGAAATATGTTTGTGTTTTGGTGAAAAAAGAACTACCTCTCCTCACGGTTTTGTTCGCGTTATATAGTACGTAGGTACCTACTGGTTTATTTTGGCACTTGAGAACCGTGTAAGTTTTATGTACTTACCATTTATGGGCCAGACACAGACCTATAAAAAATCTTTGATTTGAAGCGCTAAATACTACTGCATATCCCTGTCCCGGCTTTGCACGGCTTTTCTGTACTATAATATGTATGTATTATACATATAAACCTTCCTAATGAATCACTCTATCTATTGCTCAAATCCGTTGAATAGTTTAAAAGATCTAAGCGAACAGACAGCGGAAACGACTTCATTTTATACTATGTACCTAAGTGTATCTTTACATAGTATAAAATGAAGTCGCTTCCGCTGTGACATTTTGTTATGTAAATATATACTTCAATAGATACCTAAAATATGATAGAAAATTTGTGGAATTAAAACCAAAGTAAAGAACAGTCATATTACAATACTCCCATGGGTTCCAACCCGTTACGTCTACTTTATTAAAGAAGCAAAATTATGATTTATATAACAAAACGAGCTTGTATTTTAAAACTAAAAGGCTCAGTCAAAGTTTTCCTTCACTCGTAAAGAGTTCCTTAACCCCCAAAGTTCTTGTATGTTCAGCTGAGTATTTGGGTACTAAATTCTCTTTTAGTGTATATGTAAGCGGTACAAACGATTATTGTACGAGTTTATATTTTATGTGAGTAATAAGTAGTTATGACTTCTAATTATATCAGATAACAAACAAATATTTTGCAAATTCTTTCGTTTTTCTTCTTCTATCTAGATAATTACAAATGAAGGACTAATTCCTTGAAGTTCCAAGTTCTAAATCAAAACTCATTTATTCAGTTTAGGCCCTAATAAGGCACTTATGAACGTCAACAGTTACAGTTTTACAATAGACTCTACTACCTGTTCGTAATACACTTGAACTGAGAAGACTCCTCCTTCTAGACGCTAGAAATACGACAAATCCTCTTAATTATAAGTAAATATTATATTATTTATAATTCTAACAAAATAACAACAAGGTTTATTATTTACGCGGTAAAACGATACTTACCTTATGCAAGTCTCGACGGATTATCTAAAGAGCAGTGCAAAATCATATGGTACTCGACCGCCGCGCCCGGTAAAATTAGGTACTATTTCTTCCAGAACATGCAAAATCAACGCTCAAGTAAACAAAAGTCCTCATTCCAATTCAAACAAATCTTATTAAAAAGCGCCAGGACTTCTTGTAAGTGATTTCAGTTATGAAATATATGTGCTCATAACGTAAAAGCTACAACCATGGCTGTCAGTTGATTTATTGTTCTTGTTTGTTCAGGGCCGGCTTTGGAACGACGCGACGCCATCTTCTATAAGGCGTTTAGACGGTACGTTGGTTTACTATGTGACAAGGGAACACTTGCATGCGTTTGGTATTTGTTTTCTAATTAATATCATATGAATTCAAACTTATTAAAAATATAGTTTAATTCTTTACCTTAATTCCTTCATGTCGACACAAGTATTCAAATGCATATTAATAATACAATTATTTAAATACAATTTCTTGTTTACAAAATATTGAATAGAAAATTTGACGAAATAATATAAAAACGGCATTCTGTTGCGAACTAAATAGAGAACTACTATATGTCAGCTAACAACTCGATTCGCCGCAGCTGTGGGGACTCAACCTAGTGTATATCTAATAAGGTGCAATATACAACACTTTATTTTAATTAAGATGATCAAATCTTGAAATAAAACTATACTAACAATAAAGCTGAAAACTTTGTTCGTTTAAACGCGCAAATCTCTAGAACAAAAAATTATAAGTTAAAAACAGTTATGGGCCAACTTTACCTACTCTCGGGGTAATGTAGCTTCCTATTTGTAAAAATAACTATTTAACCCCGGAACGCGGGTGAAACCGAGGGTTCAGCCAGTATTAAATACGTTGAAGCCAACCTATTAGAGATTGCCCCGACCTCGCTCCGGGCCGTGGTTCCGACAGTCGTAATCATAAAACACTCTCATTTTTTAAACGCCACGCCACGCCTTTATGAAAAAAGCTCTTAAATTAAGAGGCAAAATGTAACAAATGTTACAATGCCATAAATTTAATGCATCGCTCTAATTTAGGTACAGAATATTTATTAGTCTTCATAAGGGATACACCTACCTCGATGGTTTCATTTACATTCTATGTTAAATTGTAACATTGTTACTGTAAATATTAAACTTAATGTTACAAATTAAAACAATTGAAGAGTTTTAAAAATTTACAAGATAAACAGACAAATTATTAATAACAGATATTTTATGCATTCAAAAGTGATTTGGAAAAATAAAGTTAACTTCAGCTCAACAATCGATCAATATATTATATAAGTATATGCAAAGTAGCTTTTCTTTTACCCCGTTGGGAGCGATTTTTGAAAAACCCTTTCTTAGTAGATGCCTACACTACACAAGATACAGACCCTCCGGATTTCAAGTATGGTTTAGGCCCTGCGTTGATGAATCATTCAGTCAGGACAAGTAATTATAGTATAGGCATGGATTTAGGAATAGACTGGAACGAGTTGCCCCTTGAAAAATGACGCACAATATATATATCGTACCTACATAAGTGTCTTGAGTGCGACAATATGAAACAAAATACTTACTACGCGAATGTCAAAAATCATTGCATCATTGAGAAGCGTCGTTCGAATGTTCGAAGTCAGTCTGTCCATGAGTTTTTTCTAAGTCCATGATTATAGGTTTAAACAAAATAATATGTCTCGAAAAATAATTAAAACTTGCAAGGAATAGAATACCCAATAATATAATCAGAAGTACCTTCTGTACTAACCTACTTATTTGCTTACATTGCCATGGATACTGGGCGTGAGAAAAAATAAACTGTCTACATACCATTTCGTGCAAAGGTTGTCTGAAAGACAGGCTATACTGTTCATTATTAATTAACTTTTTTCTTTATTGCTTTTAATATATTTTTCATAGATACTGCTCTATGAAAAAGAAAATATTTGATATAGGTATAGTATCAACGTAACCCGGACGAGGTTATCCCGGATATCTCAATGATATAGCTCGTCGTTGTAACAACTTATTGGGGCGGATGTGAGATATGGTCCCGAAAATCGAACCTAACGGGCCGTATGTGAAAGCAATTTATCAATTACCTGTATAAACCGCGTACGGTACATTTTTTTTAAGTCAGAATGTTGACTAGCAGGTAGGCGGCACTATGGGGTCCATCTAATGGTATGTGGTTACCGTCGTCGGCGTGTTGCCGACCTGTTACAATGCCACAAAGGTTCTCAAGTACAATTGCCGGAACACACCGGTAGGTGCTTGGCGACAGATTTTCAACTTGATGGTGGTAGCCAGCCAGGCGGGTACTACAAACTACCCTACCACCGTGCAATGGTTTCCTCACGATGTTTTCCTTCACCGAAAGCTCAAGTTCATTGTAGGATTCGAACCCACGACCTTCGTCGCGGCATCCGATATCACTGACACTGAGCTATCATCGCCTTAAAACATACATACTACATACAGTATTGAGCTAATGTAATACCCAATGAAAATAAATAATAAATTATCCCTAATATAAGGTAGTCCAAATAAATGTACCAGTATTATTCCTTTAGAAAAAGTAATTTTGATTAAGCCATTTATATAAGAGGTTGTTAACAAAACAAATGCAAACACAAAAGCCGCCAGCTAAAACAACTACGGTGTTTTGAAGCTCAAAGCTTTTGAAATCCTCTTTTATCTATGTCAATCATCCATGACTTATAAAATTGAGAGATTAAAAACATAATAACGTCTACAATTTGTCCGTGTGGCCGTATAATATTTCCTTGACAGAAACATTGGGTATACAGGGTGGAAATTTGAGATGTATGGGAATTGTCTTTTTCGATTTGTGACTTTTCTGATACCCTAACCTAACTAGGCCCCATAGAGCCTTTTGATACTTGTCGGAGACAGGATTGATTAAGCCAATAAAAAATATATTTAAAAATCGTAATTTTCTCGCTGACTGCTTTTATCAAAATCTGTAAATGCCGATAGCAATAACTCGAAAAATAAGAGATGGTCTCTTATTTTTCGAGTATAAGACAATATTCGCGTGGCTTCAACCCTTAAGGTAGCCTTTACTGACCCGTCTCAAATTTCCACCCTGTATACTGTGACATTTCATGACTTGTTAATTTTGTATTCGTGTATTGTAGTAATATTTTCATATACACTGCGCTAAATGTCAAGGCAACATCGTTTGTGTAGAGTAATGTACTGAAAACTGAGATTTATATGGAAATTAGGGACATTAGTTCAGACAGAATAAGACACGTAATGTTTGCTTTGAAATTGGGTTGGTCCTTTAACATTTAATTATACTATTTACGTTGTAGCTTGGTGCTGGAGACAGCAGCCAATAAAGTTCATCTGTCTAATCTATAACAAAAACTAGCTAACTAAACAGATCTAAATTTACAAAACACTATAACTATATATAATAAGGAAAGATGTAAATAAATATTTTGTAAATATATGCCAATAAAACCTACTATAAGGCATAAGAGTAAAAATGATAATATACCGGTAAGTGTCCCGGAGTTTTACGGCGGACGTAACTCCAGTTTCCACGATGATATTGGACCACTTATTTGCCGTGACACTGAACTTCAATACTGTATGTATTCTTGCTTTATATTTGTAAAGACAAATAGTAATAATAAGCAATTTTCTATACTGTAAACATGGAAATTATTTAGTTATTGTTTGATTTTGTTTTTTCTTTATTTGTTCTTAAATAATGACAAAAGAAAAATAAATAGTGCAGTGTCAGAGCTTGGTTTAATTTGCAGCGATTTATAATCAATAAAAGAATACATATGACAGGCCAGTTAGCGCAGTTGGCTAAGACGCCACCTATCGCGCCGCTGGTCGTGGGTTCGATTCCCATCCAGGACAAACATTTGTGTGCATGAACATGTCTGTTTTTCCTGAGTCTGGGTGTAATTATCTATATAAGTATGTACCTATATTTACAAAAAAAAAAGTAGTATATGTAGTATATCAGTTGTCTGGTTTCCATAGTACAAGCTCTGCTTAGTTTGGGATCAGATAACCGTGTGTGAAAGAATGTCCCTGGATATTTATTTTATATTTATTTATATATAATATATATCATTTAAGTATTGTTTTCGTGTCGTATAATTAAAAAAAAACAAAATCCTTTTCTTACTATTATATTATAAATCTGAAAGTGTGTTTTTTTATTGTTCTTAGCAATCGTTATGAGTCGTTGTGATTTTTGTATAGAACTAAGTTGTAGGCTAGACATAGTCTAGGTTTTGTACTTGGAATGCAGGTAAAACCCTGGGACGAAAGCTAGTGAGTTTATAAAGCAAATAAATGCACACACGGCTTTCAGAACCCAAACTAATTAAAGCTAGTACTATGTAAACCAGAAAACTGTCTAGACACACCTATACCTACTATTTTATTGATGAAAACTTAAACTCAATAAAATTTAAGTAAATTTAATATTCAAGTTACAAATGGAGTACCATATTTCACAAACGAATGATGACTGCAAACAAATTGGGTAATTAGTTAATAGACACTACAATGAATTGTGATTGGCTCCTGAAAACGAAGGCACTGAAGTACCCACTGAAATCCGCCATCTATTATTCATCAGGCAATTAACTACATGCCAACCAGACTCAACCAAGCAGTCGTTAGACTTATTAGAATATTTAAAATATAGGTATGCTTGATATTCTATTTTTCAATTTGGCTTTTGAATTTGATTCAGATGAACCTTATTGCAATGTTACATGCTTAATTTTCATATCTATCTGGCTACTAATTGTCACCTGCACTAAGCTACAACGTAAATAGTATAGGAGCATCACTCATGCGTTGCCTACCCTGTAAAAATCTCTCCACACCCTTCTAAAGATACGGCGCGTAGCTAATTCCACAAATTAAGAAATTTCGTCATAATCAATATCCAAGCCGCATAATAATGTATACAATTTCAACAAAAAAACACTTTGAAGTAAGCCCTTCAAAGCGTTAAAAAAGGTTAAAGAACCATAATAATTAACAAATTATCATAATTAGCATAAACCGAGCTACCAGTCCGTCCACGAGTCGTTAACTTTAAAAGTAAATAAGTATTTCAACATTTAACTGGAAGATTAAAAGGCAAATTAACAAACGAGACTGCAAGTGAAAGCTTTCGCAAGCTTTTAAGAAAATATTCCAACTGTATGTACCTAAAAGGTATAAAATGAAATACTCTTATACTATTTTCAACAAGACTTCGAACATATCCTAAACTATCTACCCAGTAAAGATTTACCTTCAGACTCAAAACAATAGGTATATTCATTCACACAAATGTTTATCACGGGATTTAATTTAATGTCAATAACAGTATGGAACAGATCCTTCAAATAATCAAAATCAAAAGTAAACCAACTGAATACCCTTATATCCCTTAAGATATTTACTTGAGAGTGAATTTCCTTTCAAACCGCGATTGTAGAAATGATAAAAGATAAATTAAGGTATCTGGTGGAGTCTGTATTGTGTATTATCTTTATTCAAATTCAATTTTAAATAAGGAAGATTTGAATTGCAAATACATTGGCACAATATATAGGCGGAAAGCGGGTTATATTAAGATTTATAATATGTGTCCCTTACTAAACAGACGGGGACAAGCGAGACAGTAAGTACAGTAAGCGACAAGTAAGAAAACTATTCCCTTTCTAATGGATTTCAGAATATATGTTAATGGCCTAAATAAGAGAAAAAAACTTTTTAGTTTTAAAAAGGGGCACATTCACAACTTTTTTCTGACGTTACTAATGAAATATTCAAAGTTCAAAAAAATCCTCATCACATATTCTCTAGTTTAACATTTAACACAAAAGATTTTAACAAAGAATGCCGAGAAAAATCTAGAATCATCATTTCTCGGATATCGTCGCCTTAATGAAAACGAATTTCATGGCGGTAGTGACGATGTGGTCGTAGGTGGTCAAACAGCATGCAAGAAAACTGGGTAAGCAACTGGGGCTTCAAACTTGAAAGCGGGGTGTTTTGAAGGAATCCACGAAGAAAGAGTTTTTCAAAAATCCTCTCCTAATAAGGGGGTAAAATAGAAGATGCGAATAAAACCGCTACTTACCGAAAACTAGAAGATCTTGCAACACTTTTTATTTGCATTTGTTTATGAGCTGTAAGTTTGCCTCCAATAATATTGACTCTAAAACTAATGGGCCAAAAAAATTGAAGAATTATTGAAAAAAAATGCTGCTAAACGAACGAGATCGTTGTAAATGACATAAATGGTCAAATTATTTGATCAGTTTGATCAAATATAAATATGAAAATTATATATATAAAAAGTTCCTCATGCATTTGACAACTCATTAAATTAAATGAAATTTTCTCACAGACATTCATGCCAATAAGATAAAACTGCTTGAAGTAGCCTGTTTGATCAAATAACTTGAACGTCTATGGCCAGCATTTAATCGCTAATAGTTTATACCATAACCAACCAGTGTATAAAACTAAACCCATCTCATCAGCATCAGAGCGAGTCACTGATTCCGCTAAATCATTGCTAGAACCTTCGGTTAGGCCCCCTGGCATGGAATCGAGGGTAACATTTATCAACGTCAATGCATGAATTATTGCGTAATGCCTTACAACGGTAGGTAGAGTTTAATTTAAAAGCGATTCGATTTCGTATCCATGATTGTTTGTACTTTTATCTTTTATTATGTTTTTTTGTGTATATGTTCTTCATTCTACTTTTATGAATCTTCATAATTTTAGTGACTAGTGTATGTTTAGTTTCTAAATAACTGCAATATGAAATCTTACAACACCAGGGGTAAAACTCGCACGTTGCCGACCCTGCAAATATCTCTTCACACCCTTCTTGAAGAACCCCATGCTGTAGTCTCTTGGGAAAACCACGGCGGGCAGCTCATTCCACAACTTGAGCGTCCGTTAACGTTATTTGCTTTTATCTCTCAATATTTTGATTTACAAATTTCATTTATATAAACCCAAACAAGAAATAAATGCTATAAAAGACATACGAAAATAAAAAATTATCCAACTGCAACAAATTGAACAGGTTTTTTTATTTATTATGTTATTTTAATATTGCCTAGTGTAGCCAAGCACTGAGCATTCATAAATTTCAATTTTTCAGTATAATCCAACTAATATTATGTAAAATCTTTATTATCAATTCAATTTTATGTGTCGTTGGAGATTGTCAATATTTTCTTGTAGCTCCGCGCAATTTCTACGTCACTAGATACTGGCGACATTTTCTCGTTACAGTTTACAATATAAATAATATTTACTATAAGAAGTTGTATATTTACATTACATGTTGACAATGTGAGTCTTTATGAAGGATATAAAATATATTCTATTATGTCACCACCTTCACTCTTTTCAACATTTATGATACAAAAGACCCTGACGTTTATTTAAAAAACCAGTATTTCAAGTACTTGTAACATGATATACTGAGAATTTGATTCTTATTCACATAATGAGAACGTTGAAAATTTTTAAGTTTTTTAAGGCTTTACCTATAACTATATATTCGTATTGAAAAAAATACCAGACCTACATAATATATACCTATATTTATAACCCATTTCAGTAAGGTGGTAGAAATATTGTATTATTTACTTTGCCAGTTTTCTGTTATATAATAGTTTTAATCTTTGTGCATAATTTTATCAAAATCATAGCGTAAAGCTTACTGGATAATAATAGAAAGATACCGATACAAAATTATCTATATATATTATTAAAAGGCAAGACAATATGTTCGTAAAAGTGACACGTGACCTTGTACCATCAACTTGAACTTATGATATTTATTAATTTTTCATAAAACGGTCACGCTATGTTTCATGGTATTTTGAATTAGTGTCCGACATCAGACATTTTATCCGTGACTAGCTTTGCGCGCGGTTTTACCCCTGATCCCCTATGGGTTGAACTGTCAAATGACGACTTTAATTGATTAAATTATATAAAAAAAACTAGTGTAGAGTATTTTTTCTTTACGTAATGTAGGTATGCCACATGTTATATTAGAGAAGTATTTTTCAAAAAATTGTGCCTAGTAGGGTAATAATGGAGATAGAAACTAATTAATTGATAAAGTGCGATGCTAAAGTAAATTCATAGTCAGTCTAATCCTGGATTAGGAATTAATGTGGTGATCATAGTCCATTCATATACGTATTTAAAAAACCGGAAATTTCAAGTAGGCATATTTACCGTTACCTATAAATATTACCAGAGAATTTCCAATGGTAGTATTACCTACCTTTACAAAGACCTAGACGGCAATACGTTACAAATAATTGGACCATGTCACACAAAAAAATGGTCGCAAAATCATGACAAAAGTTGATGACTGAACATTTAGTTTCGTAATAGTAAAAACGTGATTCGAAACACACAGCGACTAAGGGTTGATTCACACTATAGAACTTATCTTACTTAGTTAATAATAATATTCTGGGACATTCACTCACGTGGATGTATGATCCCAAAGAAAGCAGAGCTTGTACTAAGGAAACTAGTTCACTGTTACTACTATCTACAACTTTTTTTTTTTAAATAATTACACCCAGTCTCAATGACACCCAAATTCAAATACAATATTCAACTATAAATGAGTTTGACAACATATCGTAGCTAAAAATTAGTCTACACATACCAATGGTGTGAATCAACCCAAACAACCGGTAAGAAACAATTGAGTAGGGACATCACGTCCAGGGAAGGAGTGAGAGGAGTCGGCCACGGTATTTGTACACGTGTGTGTGAAGGGAGCACGACCCCTGAGAGACCTGCCATAATGTAGTAGGTATACCTTGTTATTGGCTACGAAGGTGGGCAGGGGTCGCGTATTAAACACAGCTTGACAAATAAGTCATTTTATAAGAGAGGTAGAGCATAGCGATCTTTCGCTTGAAGAGCAGCTCGACTGGGGAAGTACCTTCCAGAATACCGCAGCCAAATAACTTTGTTGTGTTCCTGCGCGTGAGTTATGTCGCCAGAGCTCATCGGGGTGGGGGGAGGGTTGGCAATGCACGAGTGGTACCCGGGGCGCGGATTAGTATAATTATGGTCTCTGTCCCGGGTGTCGCTAGCGTCCATAGGCTACGGTAACCGCTTATTATCAGGCGGGCCGTATGCTTGTTTGCCGACTTGGTTGATAAAGAAAAAATGTTTTTAAAGTAACAAGACTTTTAAGTTATTTTCGTAGTTTCCGCGGTTTCATCCGCATTCCCGAGGGATTGTATATTTTCACCGGATAAATAGTATCTTATATGCAATTGCAGGGTATAATCTATGTATGCACCAAGCTTCGTCTATATATGTTGACAGGTCAGGCTTCCCACCCTTCCGATAATCGGTGACAGATTTTATAGAAAAATAGAAAATACTGATCACAATAGTGCGCACACGTCCTACAAAAAGTCGGCAAAGTTAATGAGAAATTAATATTCAATGAGATTTGTGAGAGATACATAATATTGTAATGAGGTACAATTACTTTTATTATAAAACATTTAATTTTGTCCTGTTTGTTGTTCTCTGACGTTTCACCCATAAATCTGCTTAGGTATCTATTTAGGTATTTTACTAATAGCTTTGTATTTTCTAACAAACCAGCAGAAAAGTTAATTGATGGAAAAATCCTTAAATTAAATAAACTTTATAACATACTCGTATTTTATGAACAGCCCCCAAAGAAGGCATTAAGCGTACACAAGTTTATGTAAACGTGATAAGATTACTTTTAAATTTTATGTAGTATTTAGTAAGTATTATTATTATTATTTTTTATTTATTTAGAATATTTCTTGTAAATAATTAGATTTAGGTTCCTTTTGTTGTAAATATTATATCGAAAATTTCAAATAAAGATTACTTATATACAATAGACATCATATTAGCAATATTTTATAAACTTTGAGCTTTGAGTAAGAATACCCGCTAAATACCCTGTTGATCATGACCCAAATATAGGTCGACAAGGGATACAATCTTGACCCATTACGATCGTTATAAAGGGCCAACACTCTCTTTGTAATGTTAATAAAAGTAAGAGCATTTTAATCTTAAAATAACACTCCTCTTTGACAAATCAAATTGAAATAAAAAACCTTTACGAGAATGCTCGAGCATTGACCTTCGTTTACAAACTGAATATATTAATGTCATAAAAAAATGTAACCCCGTTTCAAAGATAACACTGGCAGAGTTGTAGCGCGACATGTTTAATTATATTTTATGGATACTAAGCACAAACCTACCTAAGTGTACCTATCTGTTAATTTATGTTGGAATGTATTTAAATCATAATCACTTTGAAATAAAAATATATCATAATAATAGGTTTATTATAGTCAATAAAGTCAAAAAATGTATGCCCAGTTTAAACTAATATGAAGAAAGTAGTTGATAAAATTAAAAAAAGATAGTTATAAATAGTTTTCTTTTACAACTAAGAAATAAGTAATATTAAAAAATATATATTATTTTGACGTACAATAGAAAAGGTTGTAATATTAACAACAATGAAATCTGTTCAGGGACACCGCATCACTGATTCTAAAGATGACTCGTAATAAAAATAAACTTATACAAAAATTTGGAGTATTTTTTAAGTCAAATCATAAAGTAACACAAAACATACTCTTAGTGAAATTAAATGCATTTTACAGTAGTTGGTATTTCATAAATTTTGCTGATTGGTTGAATATAACCATAAACTGATTAAGTACCTTAATAATTATTAATTATCTCCCAGTTTTAAATAAATAACTAGTTATTTAATTTTCTAATTAACATTTCTAGATGGCCTACTCTTAAAAAACATTAAGCATTTTCATTCGAATTTCAACATTCTTTCACAATAATTTAATATTGCAGTAAATAACAAAAGTTTCAATACACTCATTTGATTTGCTAAATATGGAAATTACCAACTACAAATTGATAAAGCTTGTCTACAATAAAAACTAATTCATAAATCTTTGATTATTATTTAATGATAAATCAAATTATATATGTTCTTATGACTCTTCTATAAATAATAATAACAATGCAAATAGTTATAGCAACACTATCTATGGTTAGAGTCCACTACGATCTACTGAATATAAACTCAGAACTATTAATTGATTCCACACAGGAGACAGGAGGCTGAATTTCGTGATGAAATCTAATAAAAAGGTAACATTACTTCATCATGTCAGCTGAAAGACTCCACGTTGGGCGGTCTTGCGCTACCCGCATCCAGCCGATGACCTTGTGAGGGGCCTGCCCACGCTGCATTACTTACATTATAAATGCTTTCACATCGACAATAACCTTAAAAGCTATTATTATTTTTCTATTAGATACCCTTTTATGAGAATGTGCGTACTTATACAAAATGGCGGCGTTGTCAGTTTTCCTCTGCTTCAATCGTTTCTCTTGCGGAAGCGACCCGACAGCCACGTCCGACGTGTAACGTTGCAAAACGATTTTCTCTCATTTTATACGATTTTCACAACATAAGTATGTTGACAATTTGATTTACTTGCTGCCTGTTTTAAATGTTTATTTTTTGTATATTCAACGTTCAGGTGAATGCTTCTGGTTAGACACGAAATTCAAATTTTATTATGTTCTTTTTTATGTCAGAAGGTTGATAAACAGGCGGTCCGATGATAAGTGTTTACCGTCGCCTATCGCCATTTGCAATTGCCAATGTGCTACCGACAACAATGCCAAAAAAAAACTTTATCTACATCATAGTGTGCAATTGTGGTGTGGAAAAAAGTAGATGTAGAGTAAAGCTCACAGGGGAGGGGGAAGGATCGGCTACACGCGATTGGTACCTGGGGCGCATATTAGAAAAGGTGTCGCTTACCATCAGGCGGGCCGTATGCTTGTTTGACGACTTTGTCGTACAAAAAAAAGAATTATAATTAACTTTACAGCTTTTAATATGGAACTCCTTACGCAAACAGCTTTTCTAGGTAAATAGTGCGGTAAATTAAAAAGAAAACGATTCCAATTTCAATCTCCTCTCATAATCATAATAGATTGCAATTGAGTGAATTCATTCATACTATTTACATTATAAACCGCCGATGTTAAAAATACATTGTATAAAAACCTAATGTATTTCACAAAGGCACAAATACTTCTGAATAGGGTTCGTTGCCACTAAAGATGGATTTATAAATACAAATCAATCAATGTCAGTTTGCGACAAACCGCAGAGTGGACTGAACTGTTCCAAATTCAATTCAATGCAAAATGATATAGTATGACAGGTATTTAACCTTTTTAATCTACTCTCGGGAGGTACAAAGATGGCATATGATTTTACAAAGGTCATCAATAGGTTCACCACACCTAATTCTATATTATAAGAGCATAATAGCACAGGCCGTTTCAAAATTTATATAATTATTTGAGGCTTTGAAAAAATAATTAAAAGTACATACATAAACACCTAAAAGAATATTATTACTCTGTAGATTAATATTAGGGTATTTTAACTTCAACAAACGTATATTTTATAAGTACCTATGAAGTACACTATAAACGATATGAAAATGAGCCTAATGTATTAGCAATAAAGTTCATCTATTTAATCTATGATTCAGTATTTAAATTCAGCTGAACCTTATTGCAATGTTATGAGGTTCATTTTCATACGTATATCAATATTATTGAAAAAAAATATATTTGAAATTATCATTTAGTGTATGCCAGGAGTTCCCTATGTAGGTATGGATCGCGAGCGAATATTTAGTGGGCCCTGAAACATAAAATAACCCGACCGATAGGTCGATCGGGCAAAGTGAAAATAAAATAGGTAGGTAGGTACTTTGAAACAAACTCTCATCATCTCAGCGTCGGCGAATATACCACCACCGAATATATGACCACAGAGACTAGGGAATCTGAGCGCTACCAATATTTTATGCCCCCTTTTTAAGACGACCAACAGGTGGGTTGGAGCCGAATCAAGTTTTATACTGCGTAAACCAGTGGTATTTAAACCACTGGTTTACGCAGAAATAGTCGTGACTTATAAAGATAGGTGACAAACTGACAAAAATTTGAACAAAGGATGGTACTAATATGTAAGGACAAAATTTCTTATGTTATGTGTTAGAAAGATATATAGAGAGATTACACCTATTAGTTTAGTTCGTAAATCAGATACATATACGTAACAGAATAGCCACTAGTATATCCTCAAATATTCGACTAGAATTCGGTTAAACGTCCGATAAATAGGACTAAATAAAGCCTTACCGAAATCATAAAGAAACTATTAACTAATCCATGAATTCACTTTACTATAAAGCTTTGGTAAAAATCAAATAAAATACTATTTATCATTTGTATTGTTTTTGAGAGCAATGTTCGAGGTTTTACAAAGAATCCTTATGAATAATGGAAAAACTTTGCACAATCAAAAATACCTGCTTATTTTCTTTAAGGTAGAGTTTCTTAGAAAATTGCTAGAAATATTACAGTGTAATGAATTACTCACAACATACTATTCATTATAATATAATTATAATCTACTCTTATTATTGGTTAATATATATAATCAAGAAAAAATATATGAACTTAATATTATTCCTTAAATAAATACATAAATAATACTTGCAAGAGTGGGGTCAAAAGGTCCCTACCTCAGCATAAAGGAACAATTAATTTTAAAAACAATAGCTTGTGGGCCATTGAGTTTAAACACTTATATAAAAAAGTGTATCTATATCATCTCTATCTGAGCTATTGACACGTAGTACACACGGCCACAGATCAAGCTACACATTTTTGTTGCAAAATAGCTCCTATTACAACCGCATAGTGTGCCGCAGTGTGTAGCTTGATCTGTGGCCGTGTGTACCAATTTAACTAATCGTTAAAAATCCGTTCAATAGACGACAGGCGGCGCAGTAGGACTAATTTTAAAACAATGGTTAATTCATACATACATAATGAATGCAGTAGCTTCTCACTGAACTTGCATTCGCTAGACATTGTGTCAAATATAATATGGAGAAGAGATTGACTGAGAAGAAGGATCCATAAATAAAATTGCCTTGTTGCCGAGATCTTCTCAGTTAAGCTGGTGTTTGCTTTGTAACGATTTTTTTAATACTTTTTAAACTCTCGCGAACATAATTCATGTTTATAGGTAGTAATATCTCGAGATAATAGTCAATTCGAGCACAAAAGAAGCGCGCGGAGAGACCCGATACATTACTACCTATTTTATTTGTTGTATGTATATTTAAAAAAAATGTGGAAATAAATTAATTTCCTTTCTTTACTCAATTATAACGTTCATAAAGTACCTAACCAGGCAAATGAGTTTTATGTTGCTACTCATAAATTAAGCCAAGAACTATAAAATAACTTTTGAAATAACAAGGAGCGCCAGAGTCGTCAATTAAATTAATTTTATTATATTATATTGGAAATTGATATCGAATCGCCCACTATTATCTAGTTGATTGGTTTTGTATTACCAATTAGTTGCTAATTTGTTATATGCCATATTATTATTGCGAATTTATTATTCCGTAACATTATATTGTGTATGCTATTTGTAATAGCAGAACGGTGAATTTTAGCTTCCTAAAGCTTGTATAGTACGAGTGACTTGAATTAGACGTATTTACTGCGGGAACTTGCGAAGTGTCGTTACGTTTTAGTTTTGTTTTCATAGAATTGTGTATTTTTTCTAGTAGATTTCTAGAAGATCATCCTACCAAAAACATGTCACCCCTTTAAGGAGGTGGGAGGGGTTAAAGTTTAAGATTTTTTAATATTTTTGTTATTTGTATATTCTGGGCTCCATAACAAATTTCAGCTTTCAATTGGGAACTACCCTACTAAGTTTTATTTAGTAGAACGGCCACCATTATACATATTACAGTTCATAGCCTACTGTACCAACTATGTTAAAAATAGGTACCTACATTTTATTTAATCTATCTCTCACTCTTTCTCTTCATCGATGTAGTAGTATATGTAGTAGGTATATCAGTTATCTGGTTTCCATAGTACAAGCTCTGCTTAGTTTGGGATCAGAATAACAGTGTGTGAAGAATGTCCCAGGATATTTATTTATTTATCGTAAGCCCATCCTTAATTGTTTCCATCCATGGCTACTATAGGACAACAGGTAATCAAAAAGCAATTATGAAATATGACATAATCTGGGATAGGCATAATATTTATTTCTTTGTAAAAAAAAGTCCTTGTTCACTTCCAAGCTATAAAAGACGTAAAAAAACTGTATACAATAAAGAATTCCGTCAAAACTAATCCCTCTTTAGAAATAAAGCTTTTCTCAACTTCATAATCTTGGAACGGATTTTTAAATTAATATTTATGTTTTCGCACTTGGAATGTCAAAATTCATCGTCTCATATGAACTTTACAAAGCTTAGAGACTTACCAAAGTATTCATATTTGCATATTGTAAAGGTTTTTGGCTATGACATGAGGATATTGTGAATACTAAAGCGTTTTATTTATTTGATAGATCGACGACCTGTTGAGAACCTGAAGGCGAGAGGTAACTGAACGTAGAAGCACGGGATCAAGTTACTGGAAAAGATTTGTAAAGGATCTCATGTTTTGGTAAAAAAAATCTGATAAAATTTTCACTACCAATAAAAGTTTATTCCGATGAAGTTTTGATCCATCAGACATTTACTTAAAAATGAATTATGGATAATAATATTCTCTGCATGCAAGAAGAATGTCTCTGCATAATGTATTTACTTAAGAATAACTTTCAATACATGATTTGTGATATTGTGAAGAACTCTAGAATAATTATTTGAACTGAAACCTGATAGTTGCCAAACATAAGTCGAGGATTAGTAGGTACTTAGGTATTAACTAGGATTTATATTTTTATATCAGAGGCGATCCACCTGATTTTAGGTGGCATGGCAAAAGCGTACATGAGCAGATACAACCTTTAAAATACCTAAAAATATTTTGTACCTACACTATTTTTTTGTCTATTAAAATTAACAAAGAAGCAATGGAACTAACTATTCATCATTCCATCAACCAAAGATCGATCTATTGTCTAATAATACACTCTATTTTCATTTGATTGAGATTCAGTATGAAGGTATTCAGCGCATGCGTGAACCATCCCTCCTCACCTCACTTCCGCTTGATCTTGACCCGGAAGTAGGTCATGATCGTGTCCCGCGCAGCCTGCGACCTTGTTATATCTTCCGGTGACGCATTTATACCTATATAGTAGGTATACGTGTATTTGATAAAACAATTGTATACCAAACACCATTTTATCCTTTCACAAAAAAGAAGGGTTTTAGGGTTTTAGTAACATTTAAACAAAGGACGAGACCAAAGCTTCTTTATGTGAAAGTCTCCAATGCCCGCTCTACTGGTAGTATAATAATTTAATGCCTTTGTTTAATGATAAAGAAAATGTATCAAACCCAATAAACGTAACCCTTATCGGACAGTTCGAAAACAACTACTTAGTCAAGACCCTGAAACTGAAAACGTACGAAACATGATACTTTAACATGTATAAAATAACAAAGTAATGAAACATTTCCAGTAAGGAATATTAAGATCTCTAAAATAATTTTAATTGAACATTTTTTAACGACTTCGAAAAAAAGGAAGATGTTCTAGAGAACAGATGAATAACTTTTTATGGGACCAACTCTGAGACCAAGCAAAAATATAGTTTTTTCTTATATTTCGATCGAGGGAAGTTGATTTTTGTATTAAGTTTGAAATTGTATTTATCATTTTAGAGTTGATCCTATAATATAGGGATCACTAAGGCCAATAACCTTGATGATTCCGCCATTCATCTAAGTACCTACTCAAAGCTTAGACGCCCGCGGGTGGGATTTAGGCGGTAGTGAAATGAAGTGTGTGAATTTTTATTTATTAGGTACAATTGAGACATATTATACGAAACAATAACATATATTTTTTGTAGGACAAATAGACGAAAGGATTCGTAAAAAATCTGTATAAGCTTATTATTTTTGCGATATGACCCCAGATCCAGCATTAATTACAAATAGTTCTATTGACATTACTTATACATAACCTAAACTAAATAAAACCGATAGCTACGCTAGTTACAAAATCTAATTAGGTCAAAGCTACAAAACTTGATAATCCTCAGACCAGTTGAAGAAAAAACAACTGTTTCAGAAGAACTCAACATAGATTTAAAACTAGAAACACCTGTGTTTAACTGGTTTTTCTATTTTATTCTATTTCGGTTTGATCTCATAGAAAATCCTTTTTGCATAAAATGTACAGTTTTATCTCGTACTACAAAGAATAACATTGAAATATTATTTTTAACGTAGACTGTTACTGTTATAGAATCGAAATATACGTGGGTAGGTAGGCGGAGGTTACACCGCTTTGTAGTAGAGGCTCGTTTACATAGATCATATGAGAATGGTATTATAGAAAAAGAAAATTTATTTACTTGAAACACTTTAGTTTAGCTATAATAACATGCACAATTTAGAATTTATATACTAAATAAATGTATGTAAAATGTAAAAAATACTGAAATAAATGTATGCACCAAAATAAATTAAAAACAATAAATTAAATTAGGAGGATATATTTTTCTAATCTATGAAAACAGTTTGGATTTGATTTCCGTTGATTTATTTGAAAAACAAAACCTGTCGCTTTAACGACCTTAAAATAGAGCAATAATGCTTTTTAGCACTAATAATATTCGTTTTTTTTATATCATCAGATTAACAACAAAGCAAATGATCCACCAAATGGAAATTGATCATCAAAGGTAATTGCCAACCTTCAAGAGCTCTTTTCACGCTTCTTTTGAAAAACCTCAAACTATTTGATGCTACTATAGACAGTTACTAAACAAGCAAGTGAGACGTAGCAAACGAGGCATAGAATTAAATATTGCGAGGAATAATAGGAATACCCCAGATGCGTGTATACGCCAGCCACACCCACGATATTCACAGAAACGTAGACCAGAGAAAATGTTACAAAACACACCTACTTTTTCAAGGTGAACTTTACACAATTTTGGTATTATGAGACGGCCTCTAGGTGTTTTTCACTTAATTTTGTGTGTATATGATATTTATAACCTAGTGCCTGCCCCGCGGTTCAACCCGTCGTATTCTCATGGGATCTAATAATTAAAATAAATAAATATCCTCGGACATTCTTCACACACGGTTATCTGATCCCAAACTAAGCAAAGGACTATGGAAACCAGATAACTGATATACTACATATACTAATTTTTTTTTGTAAATACATACTTATATAGATAATTACACCCAGACACAGGACAAACAGTTCATGCACACAAATGTTTGTCCTGGATGGGAATCGAACCCATGACCAGCGACTTGATAGGTGGTGTCTTAACCAACTACGTCAACTGGCTTGTCATTATTTAATTATGATTTATAATATACGCCTTCATCCAAATCCTTTATGCTATTTTATCGTATAATCAATACACATTTTTACTATTAGTAGAATAACTAATTACCTATACTATTTTAAGGCGATGATAGCTCAGTGGTAGTGACGTCGAATGCCGAGACGACTGTTGCGGCTTCGAATCCTACAACAAGCTTGAGATTTCGGTGAAAGAAAACGTCGTGAGGAAACCATAGGTAGGGTACCTATTTTGTAGTACTCGCCTGGCTTGCTACCAGCCTCAAGTTGTAAAATCTGTCGCCAAACACCTTTCGAGAACTTGAGAGCCAGTTCCCTTCTCGGTTTTGTGTGCTTACCGCCATCGGCCACATCATCACAGACCTCGATGATATTGTGGTCAAACACAGGCCGACGCGACTTAGAAAAAAAATACTACTTTCATTACAGTGGCATTAAACCTCAATATATGTATTTACGCTTATTCTGTTTACCTACGTCTATCAAACTTGGTAAATGTTTAATAATTATCAGTAACCAATTCCCTTTTATCGAACATCAAAAACCTTTTGGTTCATGAAACCCAAAAACCTCGGGGGCACATAAAAAGTAAAACAAACAAGCCTGTACTGTTACTAACATTTAACCGAGCTTTTACAATGTCAACCTAAATTTTGTGATTTTTCAGCCATAGAAGAAAAAAGGCTTTTTAAAATTGTTTTTGTTTTTATACTACTAAGGCAGCAAACAAGCATGCACCCCACCTGATGGTAAGTGGTAACCACGTAGCCTATGGACGCTTGTAACATGTGGACTATGGACGTTTTAAATTATTTTCAACTCCTTAGCAGCATTTAAATAATGTTATAAATGCATTTCCAGATGGAGTATTCACACGATAAAATTTGATTTTCACTTAGATTCGAACTTGTTTGAAAAATGATACAAAATACTGCTTAATTCCCACATTCTATGAACAAGCATCGTTAAAATACCTAGCCTAAGTTAAGTAAATTGTATGGTAATCAAGAGAATCCTGTTGGAAAAAGATCAAAAGATTCCATAATAAATTAATTTTGGTAACAGTAAATTAATCGTAACATCGACCAATTCTCAAATATTTTCCTTTAATTTATTCAAAGGAAGTACATATAAGAGTACGAATGTAATGAAATTGAACATAGTTTTCTGCTCGGAAATAGCTTTAAAAACATTGAGTCTATGTATACAAGAAATCTTATAGATAGGATCATACCAGACTCAAGTCTCAGCCTTTTAGGACACATAAATAGGAAATTATTCACAAACTGCTATCTGATCCTAAACTAAGCAGAGATTGTAATATAGAAACCAAATAGCTTTAGCGACTCAGAATAAAGTACCTACTTAGTTATGTTTTTAAATTCAAATCCTTAGCACTAGTAAATAATGTGCCTTTTCATGACGTTTTCTTAGCTTAAGATAAAATTTAAAACCAATGTGTCTTGTATTGATGAGGAAGTAAAGTGTTTTTTTAATATGTACGTCTGTATTTGACCACAATCAGTGATGTTGTGGCCGAACGTAAGCATATAAAGCCTAGAAGGGAACTGGCTCTCAAGCTGATACGCTTGGCTTGGTACTTGGGGACAGATTTTTCACTTGAAAGTGATTGCCATCCAGGAGGACAATACCAAGTACCTGTCCTACCGCTGTGGTATGGTTTACTTCACTTATAGCTTCGAAGGTTTTGAAACCGCGTTCTTTGCCATGAAATACGATGTCACTACCACTGATCTATCATCGCCTTGCTATGTTCTAAGTATCAATAAATAGCTGTCCATAAATCTGTATCTATGTACAAGGCGTACATAAGACTCATTTTTCAGTTATTCGTTTGAAAATATTCAGGTTTCAGAGAATTCGGGGAAACGGAAAAGTTTGGGGGAGGAAAGTCTAGTTTAATAAACGTTCCTAGAAAACTAGGTCACATTTCAACCTACCTTCTGATAATATCCATATCGATTGACTAACCTCTTTAGCTTCATTTGGAATTTAATATTATTGATATGATGTTTTCATTCTCAACTTATCACCTCTTTTTAATTAGTCGAAACACCAGTTTGCTCCTGGGACATTCTTCACACACGGCTATCTGATCCCAAACTAACCAGAGCTGTCGCTATGGAAACCAGATATCTGTTATACTACTTTTAAATACATACTGATATAAATAATCACCCAGACACAGGACAACAGAGATGTTCGTTCATGCACACAAATGTTTGTCCTGTGTAGGAATCGAACCCATGACCAGTGGTGTGATAGGTCTCTTAACTGGCTGGTAGTTTCGCCTTAATTCCAAATAATAATGAGATCGTTACGTCATCAAATGTAAAACAATTAAAGGCAACCTAGCGGACTTAATGAAATGTTGTCAGAGGACTATTAAGTGGCCGTACGGCTTCCTTTTCATTACCTTCAAGGCCAACCACGCAAATTCTACAAATAGGTATTATGTTTACATTGGCAATGATGGAAACTTTCAATTGCATGGAAAAATTGAAACAATTATACCTACATCGTATAATAACCAACGCGTTTTTTATTTTCCCGTTTTTTCATGGATGTTTTTGATGGTCCCTTAATTAGTAAGTAACCTTGACATACTTTTTAAGGATTTTTTTTTTATAAAATTTATAGGTATCTTATTTATAGGTTATACCTACTTATAATATACCCCCGGGGTCGATGTCAGTTTCCAAGAGGTCGACATATTAAACGAAAACTGAATTAACATGTTCATATTTTAATGTATTCTTTTAAAAAATAATGACCTACTTATACGAAAGCTTCTCAGTACCTAATAGGTAATGTTTTTTATTGATTTCCTTGTTCATTTTCGTTTGTATTAAAGCATATACACACATGTTTTCTTTTCTATTGAATAAATGGATTTTACTATAAAAAATGAACTTCGTTACCTGCCTAACTTTTTTTACTATTTCATTCTATTCAGTGCCTACAATAGCATTAACTACTATAATATAGTTCTACTATAATATAACCATATTATGGTTCTTCAACCGTACAGAATTGGCATAAAGTGCTTCCTGATTCATATTCATTCATCCTACCTTCCTCTAAATCCGTTCAGTCGGTTACGACGGGATGATTGAGTAAGACATCAAAAGAGTCCGACAAAAATGAACCGCCATCGGATGCCCTTCAAATATCCGGATAGCCGGGCCAAGACCGGATATCAAGGTGAAGTTTACCCGGGTAAACGCTTTAGAAGGCCAAAAGGAAACTGAGTGTTTATTATGAATTCATATGAGCAAAAAGCATAACCCGGTTCTTACCGGATATATTTTTAATGGATACGGGTAAGAGTATTTGTTTTGTGCTCTATTTCCTGTTTAGGAATATTTATTTTGTAGTTAGGAAGTACAGAAGTGCTTTGTTAATATTATAAATTATTATTTGGAGCTGGTGTCTTATGCACTTTATAGTTGCGTAAGTACGTATATCTATTAAAAAACAGTATTTTTATTATACCACAAATACTCAAAAATATCTTAAAACAACATACGTACAAATAAATTTATTTTAAAGACCATGAAAATGCACTTTCGATTTTATTCCACGTCCATTTATTAAAAGACATAAAAAAATCAAATCCCGAGAGTTTATTACCAAAGACCATCATGATTTTAATTCAATGAGATATTAATTTTAAAAAATATAATAGCTGATGAAGTATTTAGTAACATGATCAGCTTAAAATTTTTACTCTTTAAGCAGTTTTATTACCATATTGCAAATTGCTTTTATTTATTAAATAAAAAGAAAATAGGTACACTAAAAGTTTGTGAACCTCAGACCACCCAAACTAAGATCACAGAATAGATTGTATGATTGCTCGCATATTAAGGTGCTTTTCTGTTTTATCTGTTTCTCTTTTTTTTTAATTTCTAGAGTCAATATTATTTCCACGAGACGATTAACATAAAATATTTTTTTATCAATTTGAATCTAATTAAATGAAAAACATAATACAAAGCTTACACTAATCTTTTAATAATGTAAAGCTATACTCAAACTTTTTCATTGAACTGTCAAATGCGTAATACGATCAAAGCCGATTTATAAAATGAATTATTAATTAAGCATTGATTTTACTTTGAGCTCAGATACAATATACTACAAGAAAGCTTCTTTTAACACTATAAATTAATAATTGATGTTAATATTACGTCAAATTCTAAACAATTATTTGATGGCTTAAAGGCATATTAATAAAATACAATGTAAAGTTTATAAAACACGACTTAATTAATTCAAAATATTCATAAATCACAGAATATTTAATAGGACATGTCTACATCTACACTAATATTGTTAAGAGAACAGATTATATTTTTTGTATGTTTGTAATGAATATTGATAAAAAATTATTTCGCCTATAGAACATACATTATATACATTATCAGAGAGTAACATGGGCAGTATTTTAAATTAAAAAAAATTGAGTTCCCTACGAAAATTACAAGGTATCAAAAATTTGCCTATGAAAGTATTATTTATACCTAAAAAGAAAGCATGGCTGACTGATACTAGTACTAACTTCTAGAAAGGCGAGCTACGAAGGCCGCGTTTGAAATCTACAATGAGCTTGAGCTTTCGGTGAAGGAAAACATCGTGAGGAAACCATAGCACGGTGGTACGGTACTTTGTAGTACCCTTGAACTTGAGGGTGGTAACAATTCTAACGCCAAGC
The DNA here is from genome assembly GCA_963555595.1 of Tethea ocularis. NCBI lineage: Eukaryota > Metazoa > Arthropoda > Insecta > Lepidoptera > Drepanidae > Tethea > Tethea ocularis. The sequence goes on from OY741975.1 coordinate 6,634,160, forward strand.
ACCTTTCAGTGTGTTCCCACAGCTGCATTTGAGAGCCAGTTCTCTTCTAGGTTTTGTGCGCTTACCACGATCGACCACATAATCACTAACCACGGTGAGATTGTGGTCAAACACAGGTCTATACGTAGTAAAAGAACGACTTGAAATCTCCGTTAAAAACAATTAACTAACCACTCAAAACAATAAAACGAACAGTTACCAATCTATTTAAATTGTTTTTTAACAAGAATATATTGTTCCGATGGAATCAAATGCTCGTCTAAATTGCCAGACGTCTGGTCGTTAAGGGATGCAAGAGGATTTACAAGGTGTAGTGTAGCAATTAAATTGTTGTCGTAGCGGTCTATTGTGTACCTATCGACAACGTTGCTTACATTCAGCTTATATTCGCTTAAATTGTAAACTATTCTATAGTTGTCGAATGTTTATCACTGGGACGGTGTTTTTGAAGCTTCAAAGCTTATATATTCCAATATTATATAACCGGTAATAAAGTCTCTTATTTCACAAGTTTTATATACCTATTTTACCTATTTTTGTAACGTACGTACCCAAAGGTTGCCATCGGATTTTTTTTTTGTATCTCAAGAACCGCAATAGATAAGCAGTTGAAATTTTCTTTTAAATTGTTTTTTGTAAACATAAAGACTAAAATTAAGGATGACTCACGCTAGACTGTGTCGAGTCCGAGCCGAGTGTTGGCCGTAGCACGGTCGACCGCTTACCATCAGCCTTGCTTGTTAAGTGCACCTTTTTGGACACCTTTTTACTATTTTCCATAATTCAATAACTTAAATAAGCCATTAAAATGTCCGCAATGCTACATTAAACAGCCATTTCAAATAAATACCAAGCAAATATAATAAGAGAGAGAGCGGTTTAAACGGTTAACTGCTAATACCCTTTATTTATCCTTGTCTTTTATCTTTTTCTAAACGTAGCAACAGGCTACTTTTGTTTCTAAATTAAAACTGAAAACCTTCAGGGGTTAAATCGAAAATCTACAGAGATATCGCAAAAATAATCATGTTTAATCATTGTAATATACGAGTATTTAATTTTAACGGCAGAAGTTTGTTTGATTCAAAGATGTAGTTTACCTTTAAAAACTTGATGATTTAAAAAGTCCATGTTTTGTAATTTACATTTGGACAGAGTTATTTATATTATTAATAAAAAAAACTGTTAAAAATTATTAATGATAACTATAACTATATTATTGGCCTTTGGTATAGGATGCCACGTGTGTCGCTGTCGATACCTTAGCACCGTCTCATCTTCCAGAGACAATAAATAAGGCTGGTCGTGCTGCCATGAGAGAACCTCAAGGGGCGCAAATATAGTAGCTTAAATTCGAGCTACATTTTTGAGCCGTTTGGGGTTAAAACTATCGAAATTCTCTTGTTATTTTCTTACAATTATTATTTTATTAATCTGAAACCAAAAATAGTCCGCCAACTCACCCTAAACTCGCAATCTATATTTTTTTTTAATACATTCATCTTCTATTTTTAAAACAGGCAAAGGTAAATATTCATTCAGCCTCTTGAATATAATATATCAAAATGCTCACATTAAATATTTAAATCAAACTATATTAATGTCAAAATAAATCAAGTAATGGAATTTAAAACTATTCATATCATGTAGTTGAATTGCCTACAATATGTATTGAATTTTTCATTCGGCATTTTCTTTTTTGTTGACAGACGTTGTACAACATCACATTTTTAATAGGTATTGAAAGAGCGCTTTAATGCTGCAATCTGCAATTGACATATGAAATAAATGTTAGTAAAAGTTTTATTATGAAAAAACCGTTCTTGTCTAGTCATTGTCAATAGTCTGATATTTAAAAATCGACCTTGAATAAGTATATTGACGACTGACTCTCTTTTATCAGGATGGCATTACAATAGGCTAGTTTACAGTGTCAAAAATGAATGACCAACCACTAACGATAAAACATCTAAAAACACGTGGAAATATCAAATATGTTGTACATTTAATGCTTTTTATGATTTTTAGTTACCAGTAGAACCACTAAGAGTAGATCATTTGATGCTGTGAAACTATGACGTCATTAGGTTAGTATTTCATACAAAATTCCATATAAACTATCGTTTTGACTTTTATTAAAAAGTAGCTGATTTGATATGTCAGTAAACTAGACCCTATTTTCTTTATAGGGTTCCGGAACAGTTTTTCAGTCCTCAAGTCTACAGCTACAAAAGATGTATTTTTTTAGATATAAACTTTTAGGACCGGAGAATTAAATATACAACAAAAACTTATTAAAACAGTAAAATATTAAAATGTCGCAATAATTTTTAATAAAACTTTAGAAAAAAAAAATAAAGAGATTGCAAGACTGCAAGACATAACTGTTTCTCAAACAATGAGGGAGCAAGATCATCTTCATTTCGTTGAAAGCTTTCGTTTGAGCTTTGTGCCTCTCTAATGAATTAGGATTTCATTTACTGGAAAAGAAACTCGTTAGAAATTCCTTTAATCAGTCCAAGACAGCTGAAATATTTAATCATAAATTATTTCAGAGAATAGCAAAACATAATTTCTGTTGTTAAAAAATATATTTTAGATTGTTTAGATATATTTAGATACACTGTAAAATATATTTTTGGGAATTGAACTAATACACAGTAATATTTTTATTTTATTTTATTTGTTCGGCTCACTAACAGCCTACATTTAATACATAACAAAAATACAACTTACATACTATATTATTAAATGTAAAGCCTATTTCATTTTTGTAATTGTGATACGTTGTCCTATCGCATGATTGGTACACATGAGAGCCAGTTCCCTTATAAGCATTGCGTCTCTACCATCATTGACCACATTATCTATATTGGTATCTATACTAATAATAAAGCTGAAGAGTTTGTTTGTTTGAAGGCGCTAATCTATGGAGTTACTGAAATGAGTTGATAAATTTATTCACTAATAGGAAACTGCTTTATTTTTCAGTGCTATAGGCTACTTTTCATCCCGGAAACATGGGTAAAACCGCGGGGGATAACTAATGCCTTGATAAATTGAAAATGTATGCAGTAAAAGATATGTCACAAATTACTGCGTCAAGCAAGGCTGTAAGAAGGTATAAAGTATGAAGGATTTTGACAAATTGAAAGCTTTCAAGGATTCCACTGAAGATCACAAATGGAACGTCAGTTGAAACTCACTTCAGCTTCCGATTTCGTATGCGGAAATGATGTTGCAATCCTATATTTGCGGTTTCCTTAGCACTCCTAGAAAATCCCAATTCGAAGAAAATATTCAGTTTAAGTTCAGTTGAAATGAAATTGTAAAATTCACACTATGTTAAAATCTACATACGTCGCGTTGATTGAATTTATCCTTAGGTTTATTTTATTTTTATAAATTATGTTAATATAAAATCATTGGACATTCTTCACACACGGCTATCTGATCCTGAACTTAGCAGAGCTTGAGACTATGGAAACTGGATAACTGTTAAACTACATACAATTATTTTTTGTAAATAGGTACATACTAGATATTTAATTTCACTCAGATAAGTACAAACAGATATGTTCATATAGTCAAATGTTTTTCCTGCATGGAAATCGAACCCACGATCTGCGGCATGATACCATGTTCCCTTAAATTACCAAAACATTATGATTATTTTGTTGAATTCGGATTTCAAAATTTCGAATGTTTTAAGATAAATAAACATAATTAAAAAAAATTAAAATGTAAATCTATTTCAATGTAAGCTCTCAAAATAATTGCTTGAAAATATAACTCACCGCAAATAATTGTATCCCTTAAAAAATCCAGAATACATAAATTTTCATCACAAACACCATTTTAATAATTTCACATATGTAAATTGAATTCTATTCACAAAATAAATAGTCTGCCACAACAAACGTTCATCATTTTATAAATTGAATCCGTAAAATAAATTCTGTTTAAACTTAGAATAGAATATAGGTACCTACAACCGTTGAATAACTCAACAATGCAACTGGAATATAATGTTGATAAGTCAGTTGGCTTCCTGTCAGTATATTTATCACTACGTTTTATCAGAAACATTCAAGTTCACAGATATTATTTGAATATCATTTTTATAATTAAATGGAACTAAATATTTGATTGGTTGTTGCTCGTGTTTTTTTCTTAATTTCCACGACTGGAGATTTTCTTTTAGTAAATTTATAATATTTTTTAAGAGTTCCATAACTCTACTACTTATACAAATCACTGGTGTCCATTAGGAAAAACACAAGACCTTGAAATTCTAAACGCGCGCTACGTAGCAACAAGAGGCCGAATATTCACGATCACCTAAAGTACCTACAGGTTTTGACTCATATTATTTCACATCACTAATTATGTCAGTTTTATCGAGGTAATTTTTGCAAAAATATTTTTAAAAATTCAATTAAAAAAAATGCAAATAATAATCACGCTAAACCATGGTATTTATCTCGTATGCACCATACCAAAAAAATAATGAAATTAAATTCCTCAGGCCTCAAAAAGTTGTTAAGGATGACCAACCCAAACCTAAGAAAAATAATATTTTATTTGTCATAGGGTAAGTAGCTGACGATCCGTCTGATGATAAATAAATGATCACCGCTAAAATGTAATACCGTAGTAAAAATATACCGACCTTGAAGAGTTGTTCGCCTCTTCCATGTAGTTTTATGCTACATTAATCGTTTTCCTACTCATATTAAAAATTTCTCCTTGCTACGAAAAAAAAGTATTTCCTCTAACAAAATGAACATTCATAAAATACGCTATCACACTTCCTTAACATTGATAATAATCTTTAAACACGTTAAATTTAATTTAATTTAAAATGTAAAAGCATCTCTACCAAATATACAATGTTATTGAATCAGTAAACAAATTGACAGGTCATAATCGAATATACTCGTAGCCTTAATCGAATAATAGAAATTTCGATAACAATATAATTACGCATCAAATTGAAGTTCGACGTTTATTCTCCGGAGTGATATTACTTCTCTTTACTAAACAATTAAATTATCCACTTTAACTCTTGTTGGTTTAAGCCTCGTGTAAATTAATCACCGGTTTCAAATTACGCTTTTATGAGCATATTTGTTTTCTACGCATGAGTTTTAAATTAGTTTTCACTTTGTTAAAATTCAACGAATGGACCCATAATTTTTAATTTATGGAAAAAGTTGTACTTTTCTATTGATATTTGTTGAAAATTTTCGAAAAATTATTATCTAATATTGCTAAAAAAAAGTTATCATAAAGTCTAAATATCAGATGACTTATTGAATTTATAAATACATTATAGTTTATTGAAGTATGAAGAAAAAAAAAATATTAAATTTTCATAAAAAAAAAATACGAATATATTATTTGTATATTTTCCAAGAAAAATAAAAAATAACACACCTGAGTGCCTCAGTATTCCAATTTTATTAATTTCACCGTTTCATAAAATCCGCATCGTAACAGAAGCTACTGTTTAAAATCCGTCTCTCGGTCAACGATAACTTTCAAAAATATTTAAAGAAACGAACACCATTAAATCCACACGAAACAAAATCCAACCAACAACACCTTAAAATTTTAAACGCGTTAATATTTTTAAAATATTCAAAATTGGAACACTAACCTTCGCCCGCGCGCGTTTCCCTGGAATCGTCGACGATCAACAGGTGGGGTCGTCTCGGCCGCTCGAGCGCGAGCTCGGCTGACGGCGCGTTTGTACCGACTTTGGGAACGCCCATCGCTGCCGACGGTCTGGGCGCGAATGTCGAACGATGAGGGTACGAACGATCCCAGCCAGGTGAACGTTTTGAATACGGGGGTGCGTTTGAACAGCTGCAACCAGTTGCGCCAGCGTAATGAGTTGACGGGACGGTATAAACCTTACATTGCTTATCTCTTGCATAGATGTTTCCCTTTTCAAGTTGTGTTGATACCTTTTTTATTCACTTAATTAGGCAATTGTTTTAGGGTTAATTTCATTAATATATAGACTTTAGTTTGTTTTTAATGATCATTAAAAAGCTTAAGCTATAAGTTTAACAAATGTAAGCCCGTTGAAAACACGCTATTTTCATACAAATAACATTTTTAGTCGAAGAGAATACACGGAAAGGGTACTTAGATACAAATTTCTACGAATTCAGGCAGAATATTATTGTAATATTAAAATTACATGCAAACAAAATAATTACCTTCTTAGTAAGGTTGGAACCTTGAATAAGTATACAGGTATTAGAAGATATATAATATACATATCAGCGTAATTAGCAGGATTCATATCGTATGTTTACACGTGTACACTATTAACGTCAAAGTATCAAAGTTTCTAATAGAGCGAAGAGAAATACCTACTCTCGTGCTAACATTATAAAATAAGTAAATAATCAATTAAGAATATAATTTATCATAGTAAAAATATTTGTACAGTCACGAGCATAAATGGACAGATCAGCAATAATATCTGATTTAATGATTCATTCATTCGACATCACATAATTATGCTGCTACTTATAATATATGCCTTCCATAAATAATCACATAATTTACTGTTGTCTTAAGAGCAGAAGTTAATGAATGAATCATGAAATCAGATATTATTGCTGATCTGTCCATGCTAATATATTTATGCTCGTGACTGTACATACTATAAATAAATAAATATCCTGGGACATTCTTCACACACGGTTAACTGATCCCAAACTAAGCAGAGCTTGTACTATGGAAACCAGATAACTGATATACTACATATACTACTTTTTTTTTTGTAAATACATACTTATATAGATAATTACACCCAGATTCAGGACAAACAGACATGTTCATGCACACAAATGTTTGTCCTGTATGGGAATCGAACCCATGACCAGCGGCGTGATAGGTGGTGTCTTAACCAACTGCGCCAACTGGCTTGTCAAACTATAGGCCTATAGGTACAATATTTACAACAAATATACAAACTATATATAAAAAAAATCCTCGAGGCGGCCGCTGCTGCCAATCAACGGCAAAGTTTCCAGAAGGCTGGCAGCGTACCCTCTTTGTATTGCCAAGCTAACGCGTTGGCGGAAGCTCCCCGCCCATAGTAAGAATCTTTTTTTTTTTATTTGTGGAAGCAAAACTAAAGGAAAAAATTTAATATCATATTTTATATTCCAATCTTTAAATTTAAATACTCGTAATTTTTTTGATACTTATAATGAAACTAATCTAACGATAATAATTGCCGCCGCAAAAGCCTTTTAAGCTAATATTGCGTTTATTTATCTAAGCGGTCTCTTGCCTTGAGTTCACCGAAGTTTCATTACAATATAACACACCCTTAAGAGCGTCTTTTGAGTGCTTTAATTATCAATATTGAGAGCTGAGATGCATTTCATTATAAGTTATATTGTACAACTAAGTTGCTTAGGAAATATCCGAACTAGCTTCCCGCTCTACGGTTTCAACCCCCTACATGTGATATATTAGGCCAATTAATGCGGATTCTATACATAAATAATAGTACATAGTTTCAGGAGCTTGAGTGTTACCAATCTAAAGTTTTTATGACTCGTACTCTGAAATGTAGTGATGGTGCAAGATAGCTGTTTTGTACTCGAGTGATGTGATCTAATAATCAGTTAATCAGATAATAAGGTCGTAAATTCTATTGTAAAAAGCTATAATTTTTTTTTATTTTTAATTATATTCCAATATTTCATGACCTGCGTGGTCATTAAAAAAATATTGTTTAATACCCTTTCGGTCTACTATACCCTCCCAAAATCTAATCCTATATTTGTATTTCAAATACCAATTATTTAAAAGCGCGTATTCCAATGCATTGATGGCGTAGTAACCATTACTTAATCTGTGGTGATAGGTATATCTTACCAACGACGCTAACTAGCCTGTCCATCTTTATATCATACGAAAATAGTCATTATTTCCGTTGCTTATGGACGAAAATAGTAAACCATGTTTTAACAAATCCCGGGGCCAGACATCATGTAATGATTAAACTAACATTGGTAGCGTCTCGTAGAAGCGTAGTGATCTCGTAGCTCGTAGCGGTTTCGTAGCCCGTAGCAGTCTGGTAGCTCTACGATGTAGCTCTTTGAGTTATCTATTTACAATGAGATAGTTGACATTAGATTAACTAGGTTTGAAATGTTTATGTTTTTAAATATATTAATTTAATGTATATTTTTTAAAGCTCATGTACCTAATTTATTTTCGGAAAATCGATTTTCGTCAGTAACATTACTGATACATTTTTTATGTTAAATGGATGAGTGTGTATGTTACGGCTAAAAGGCGAAGTACGGTGAAATATACATTTCAATTAGACAATTAGCCGTCTAGAACTAGGTGTAACCGTACTTCCACCATAATACCTAAGTTTAACCAACCGCTACCGGCCGCATCTAGATGTAGCCGGTTAGAACTAGATGTAACCGTACTTCGCCTTTGTCCGTAACATAAATACATAACTGTGTTAAATTAAGTTTTATAATATCACTGATTTCTTGCAATTGACATATTTTTCTGTATGGTATTTAGGTCTTAGCCGTAACAACTATGTCGTAGACTATTACGAAGGTCCGTAGACCATTTTCAAATAAATAAAATCCTTTTGAGGTACAGAACTCCATTTTAATGGAGCAAGATATATATTTGAGTTATTAGTAATTGCTCTATAACCCCAAAGACCATTACCACGGACCATTCTTCACTTGACCTAGAAATCGAGTGAATTTAAATGGAATCACACACTAAAAGCTCGAACCAGTTCTGAATTCGAATGACACCATTTTTGTGCAATCAAAGCCGAATCAAACGTGCCCTTGCTATAACACCAACGTATCTAGAGCCCTAGCTTAATACCGCATCTCTTTTTTTGTGCCATTTTTAATTCAGATAAAAGGGGCGAGGTAGGTCAAGGTATACTGGTGATCGTAAAGGTCTATTGGAAAACGCTGATCACCGATTAACTCATAGGCACGTATGTCCGCAATGATATAAAAAATATAACCTGAAACACGATAAGTACAGTAACGGATTATATTTGTATACACGATCTATTCTGGAACAGTTTTCTAAGGTATTTGTACAGTCAGCGTTAAAAGTGTCCGATCACTTAAAGGTTCACTTCATGAAGTGTATTAAAAAGAGGGTTTTAAAGCAGTTCATCACCTATCTATATAGATCCCCTTACTTACGTTTCCCTAATTTCGAAAATTTTAAGACAATAGAGTAAGTATAGTCGATACCCGAAGAAGACAGAGTAGTAATCTCTTATCACACATACTTGAGCCTTTATAATATTGTCATCAATTAAATGAGAAATTTTCTAGGTTATCCTTATAAAGCGACAGACTAGTTATTTTTAATAGAAGCTACGTACACTAATAAGTATAAGATTCAATAAGTGAGATTAGTACAAAGACGCGCGATGATAAATTGGTAAAAACGCTGAGTCATATTTTATGCATGGGCGTATTCATGGGGGCATTCGTGCTGTGTGGTGACGGCGACGAATATCACCACCCCATCTCATCCCGTGGGGGACGTAGAAGTCGTCCGAGGGAAGGTATACCAGAATACGGGCAGCAGCGTATCTCTGAGAACTGTAACACCATACTGCGATCGCCAACCCGCCTGCCAAGCGTGGCGATTATGGCAAATCCCCCCAATATGATTGAAACATCAAAACCGTGGCCCCTAGTCCCCGGCAGCCCTGCTATTCCCAGCCTTGGTAACAGCTGTGGTAACGGCAGGGCAAGGGGTGCTAAGAATCCCCGGCAGATGCCGTGTTACCAACACCGACGACCTCTGGCCCTGGCAACGTATAACACTCGCACACTGCGGACCGACGAGAAGATCATCGAACTGGAGGAGGAACTGAGCAGGTTACACTGGGATATCATAGGATTGTCTGAAGTCCGAAGAGAGGGGGAGGACACGATAATCCTAAAATCAGGAAACCTGCTCTATTTCCGGGAGGGTGACCAACTGTCCCAAGGTGGTGTCGGGTTCATAGTCCACAAGCCCCTCGTGAATAACGTAGTGAAAATCGAAAGTGTGTCGACTAGGGTGGCGTACCTTATACTCAGAATCACCAAACGGTATTCGCTGAAGGTCATACAGGTATACGCACCGACTTCGACACACTCCGACGATGAGGTTGAGGTTATGTATGAGGATATTTCTAGAGCCATACATACCTCTAAAGCTCATTTCACTGTGATCATGGGGGACTTCAACGCGAAGCTGGGTAAACGAATCGGTGATGAGCTGAAAGTGGGGCAATTTGGAATTGGAGACCGGAACCCCAGGGGCCGAATGTTGGCCGACTTTATGGAGAGGGAGGGACTCTTTCCGAAAAGAATTTAGTACCATAGACCACATACACACGCTTCGGCAAGTTATACAGAAGACCGAGGAGTATAACCAGCCATTATGCTTAGCGTTTGTGGACTATGAGAAAGCCTTCGATTCGATAGAAACCTGGGCCGTGCTGAGGTCTCTTCAAAGGTGCCAAATCGACTATCAGTATATCGAGGTGTTAAAGTGCTTGTACGAGAACGCCACCATGTCGGTCCGACTCCAGGACCAGAACTCGAAACCTATCCAACTGCAGCGAGGCGTGAGACAGGGAGACGTGATATCTCCGAAACTGTTCACCGCTGCATTGGAAGATGTCTTCAAGCTTCTGGACTGGAACGGATTTGGCATCAATATCAATGGCGAGTACATTACGCACCTTCGATTTGCCGATGATATAATAGTCATGGCTGAAACCTTGGAAGACCTCGGTACAATGCTCGATGACCTCGGTAGAGTCTCTCAACAAGTGGGTTTAAAAATGAACATGGATAAGACGAAAATCATGTCGAACGTCCATGTTGCGCCCACTCAAGTAAATGTTGGAGGCTCTGCACTCGAAGTTGTAGATGACTACATTTACCTAGGACAGACCATCCAACTAGGTAGATCCAACTTCGAGAAAGAGGTCAATCGTCGAATCCAACTCGGCTGGGCAGCGTTCGGGAAGCTACGTAATATCTTCTCGTCCCAAATACCGCAGTGTCTTAAGTCGAAAGTCTTCAAAGTCTTCTTTAAAGATTCGACCAGTGTGTGTTGCCAGTGATGACTTACGGAGCAGAGACGTGGTCGCTTACGATGGGCCTCATAAGAAGGCTCAAGGTCACCCAAAGAGCGATGGAGAGGGCTATGCTCGGAGTTTCCCTTCGAGATCGAATCAGAAATGATGAGATCCGCAGGCGAACCAAAATAACCGACATAGCCCGAAGAATTGCCAAACTGAAGTGGCAGTGGGCGGGGCACATCGCTCGTAGAACCGACGGCCGCTGGGGCAGAAGGGTTCTCGAGTGGCGACCACGAACCGGAAGACGCAGCGTGGGCAGGCCCCCCACAAGGTGGACCGACGATCTTGTGAGGGTCGCGGGAAACCGCTGGATGCGGGTAGCGCAAGACCGGCCATCGTGGAGATCCTTGGGGGAGGCTTTTGTCCAGCAGTGGACGTCTTTCGGCTGATATGATGATGATGATGATTCATGGGGGTGTTTAGGGGGTCCGTACACCCTTAATCTACGCAGAAATGCAACTACCTGCAGCTTCACTTACATCTGATAGGATTTGATGTTTATGTAATTTCTAATTTGATTGAACAATTCTTCCTCTATGGCTAAAAACTAATTAACCTTTGTTGGACCCCCTCAATGTGAGTGAAATAGCTGGATAAAGAAGAAATGAAAACGAGAAGAGTCCAAATGATAAAAGTATAATTATTAATTTTGGATTGGAAGTATGTAGGTTTTTTTATAGTAGTTAGAATTATTACATTAAACAAGTACTACTCCTTCCTGGGTAGGAAAAAACGCGGACGATTTTATGTAGTAGGTATGTACCCACATACCTACCGCTTACCGCGTTACCGCTTACCGCTGTCCGCGTTACCGCTTCGTATATTACAGAGGTCTTTGTGCTATAGGCATAACGTTCATAGCGAGAACAAAAGCAAACACTCACATAAAAACAAATACGCCTTCTGATAGTCCTCAGATCACTTAGGGGATGTTTTTCTAATAGAACCATTCGCCTTTTTACAAATTGAAGACAATAATTTTTTCTTTAATATTTTTTCATAGGCAGATAAAAAAATATAAAGCTGAGTCGAGTATCCCCTCTGTTATTTGGGGAAAATTGGGCTACACGTTCCTTTACACGTGCAAGTTATTATTTAAATAAATTATTATGTGATTATAGAAAGTAAAATATTTTATATTAGTAATTTCCTTAAGTCCATTAAACAAATATGCTATGATATGGCGTTCAAAAGGGACGTAAAAAGAGCACTTCAAGGTCAGAAACACATCGGCAATCGTATTGCAAATGTCTATGGCGGCGGTGACCACTTACCATCAGGGCCGTTTGCCTGCTTGTCAACCTATTAATATAAAATAATGATTTCTTTTAGACTTTTTGTTGTTGTTTGTGATCCTTCGGAATTAATTGTAATATTTAAGTAGTATCAGAACTCACAAACTTTCGCATTAATAATATTATTTAACTTTATTTTGATTAAATTTTATAAAAGCACGCACAAATTAAACTGTATAAATTAAACACAATTATAATTTACAATTGCAGTAAAAGAACATTCTATTTTAAGTTCTAGAGATAGCACTGTAATAGAATTAAGAAATGATGACGTCAATTTTCAACACAAAGGTCTTTGCACTAGAAATATTTTGACTGAATCCCTGAGAGAAGACATTTTGTCTTTTTTTCTCTAAGATTTAATTAAATGTACAATCAAAAGCTACTCAATATATAACAATGTGTCTAAGAAATTATTATGAACTTTGTCATGGCCTCGAAGACAAATAGGTTTTATTTTTAACATCAGGCCCTAAAAACATTCAAATTATAGAATAATTATACAGTACTAGCCGTTCGTGTTGGCCGTCTTCGAATGACGCCATAGGTTACTTAGCCCGTGATTATTACGATTAGCCCGTGATTTCTCACTTTCATTAATCCAGAACACATTAACGCCCCGCGGTTTCATCCGTAATCCCGAGGGATTTTATATTTTCCAGGAATCAAATTATACATGTTATTTCAAGTTTCATCAAATATGTTTAGTTGTTGATGCTTCATTGAGTCACACACACATAATAGGTAATAGGTTCTATTAGTAGGTGTAAAAGTGGATAGTTGTAGACTTTGTAGTCACTCACCCTGCGCACTTAGCTATAGAAAAAATAGATTTAGGGCGATGACTACACTTTGAGGTTGAAACTGAACTGAGTTGACAGCTCGGACTCATGTTGACAGCCAGACGGATCTAAGGTGACAGCTGTCGAAGTTATGTTGTCATTTCTGACAGGGTGAAGAGAAGCCTTGAGACGTAGTACTTATTAATTTCATGGCCTTGAGTGAGTTCCCTTTGTTATCTTCAATCAACGTGAGATTGGCGGAATTGTGCTGGGTACAGTCTTCATCTATTCAAAGAAGAAGAAGAGTTTTCTGTAGCGTAATGATGTTAGCGAAAGTTTGTGAGGATATTTGTATGTCTCTTTCACGCAAAAACTACAGAACGGATTTGGATGAAACTTGGCGCATAGATAGATCATTTCTGGAATAACTAATATACTACTTTTTATCCAGGAAAAAACATAAGGTACCTCAATTACGTAGGTGAGACCGCGGGGTGGAAGTTACTAATAAAATAGCTAGTATTTATTTGATAAGAACCAGTACCTAACAACGCATTTTAGTTCTACCGCGCAGGCCGTAAGACGAAATTGTGACATTTAATTTTACCTACCTCAGAATAAATTTCAAAAAGTATAAAGGAATTTTGTTGGACTGTACAGGACTGTACAGTACAATGACACGTAACTTTTTTTCTTAGACTTTTAAATTACTAAAGCATAACAAAAAGTACCTATTTGAGTAGAATTTAAATAATGTCTGATAAAATAATGTATAATGTCCAATTAGTCAGTAACTATTGCTGAGAGAAACTTTAATATATTTATTACACGTTAAAGTTTTTCTATTCTACAACAACTAGATGTAAATTAACTTCTCTTGTCCAATACCACCTACCCCTATTTTAAGGTTCTGTTTTGCATCTGATGAAAAACAGGAAACCTTATAGTTTACTTACAGGAAAACCTAACTGAAAATCTTAAGTCTGAATGAAAACGCATGCAGCTCTCTTCAAAGGAATTTGGTTCATATTAGTATTTTATTTTGTTAGCCGCAGGTTGCTTTTATACTCTTACGCTATATTCAAGTTCTATTGTAGTCCACATAAATACTTTTAGGGACAAAAACTACGTAAGTGTTTAAGGGTAAACGTTCGGTTGGAGCGCGAAATTCTATTAACTGAGCTGCAATTTGCAAAAAACGTGATAAAATTTGAATTTCGCGCTCCAACCGACGCCTCCACCTTAAATAAGCCTTCACGATATTTCGTGGGACCTTCTGTCTGAACGGAAACCGCATCGGAACCTTAAAGCATATCTTAATTAAATTTTAATAAAACGTTAACACACGTTTAACTTTGACAACAAAGAGCTCCGAATAATATAATTTATATAAATATAAACCTTCCCTGTTTGTGTATTAGCTCTTGTTTCCCTTTAGGGCCAAGGTTGAGACAGTATACAAGGCATTAATTAATATAATATTCTACAATCCAAGCAATACTCAAAATAATACTGGATGAATGTTATGTGATGAACAATAGGTACCTATACGAAAATATTTTTTGGGCTTTCCTACCGGTCGGACCTTGCTTGATCAAAATGTAATGTTTATAAAATATTTTTTTATGATTTCAGTATAATAAAGGTTGGTCCTAAGTATAAAGTTGTTTTATCTACTCTCATATCGTAAAGTTCTAATTATGAAATCAAAAACAGTACTTTAATGACCCACTTTATGCACACCCGTCTATAATGAAATTAAAAAATTATATTATAGTACAGTTTTTTTCCCAAAATAATGCTATAAAATAACTTTTTTTCATTAAACTCACACTCGTTTTATAATAACCCCTATTATGCAACAGTATCATAAACTACTATAACATGACCAACCTAATATAGCTTTAAAAATATGCCTCCTTGCAGTATCCACCCATTATAATTGATAATAATAACAGCTTAGATCTTTTAAACTATATACTAAACTCTCAAGTTACTGAAAAGCGTTGACAGCCACTGTCACTGGATGTTTATGGAAGAGCTCAATAAAGTCATTGCTAAACGGCAAGATATATTCTGACAGTAGAACCAAGATAGAACTGTGGGATTCCTTTTTGATTTTGTAACATTGTCTAGTTACCATCAACATAAAATAACTAAAATAAAAAAATTTAAGAAACCCCTGACACATCACTAGAAAATTGGTGATAGTTTTCAAACGGCTGAGCAGATTTTCTTGAAACATACACTCTCGATTAGGTCACCTTTCAAACAAAAAAAAACTAAATCAAAATTGTTCCATCCGTTCAGATAGACAGATTCGTCAAACTTATAATAACACCCTGTCGTTTTTGCATCGAGGGTTAAAAATAGGCTTCAGGAGTAAAAATAGAGACTCATTGCGACTTTCCAATCCGAGGACCAATTATTTCTTGATCGAAAATCGAACGGTTAAGAGCACTTATAACTCAACGGTTATTAACCCTGAAAGTAACCAAAGTTTTACGTGTAATTTCACGGTTTTTTAACGTTATTATAAAGCGTGAATGAAGAGCGAGGTTGTAAAAGTGAGTGTTGCGCTCCGGTGGTTAAAGGACCCGCGCCCACGCCAAGTTTTGAGCTAACGAGTATGAAGCAGCCCAAAAAATAATCTTAAATGCAAAAGTTTGTGGGTATTAGTGAAGCTGTTTATTACTGCGGCTAAGGCTTAAAAAGAAGTTCAGAAGATATGGATGAAGGCACAAAGGTTATAGCCATTATATAAGTTACTCTATGGTTATAGCATAAGAGACCCAGGATTAAAGCACTAGAATACTTTTATTTTCAAGATATAAAAAAAAAGTTGTTAGTTTACCAAAAATAATAGACAACGTTGATTTTAGATTACTTGGATACACGTTATGGTTGTATATTATAACTAGTTTTATCCTGTATTTTCACTCGCGTCCTCAGAGTAAAAAGTAGCTTCCTATTAATGAAAGAATTTTCAGACAGGACCAATATATAGTCTGAGAGATTACCTCCTAGGTACATCCGTACTCCAAACTTAAAAAACAAAATTTATAAATTACACACTTTTTATTAAAAGTTGATTACAAAAATATTAGTTTTTTTATATTTATCAAATATTCTTCTATTTTTTAAATTAAAATTTAATTTCATATAAAGTCGCACTCCATACATACTAAACAAGCCTGGTTTGTTCTCGCAGTCGACTTGACATGGGCACCTCATGGCTCATTTCTCATATTGTGTTCACCTCAACTGCATAGTAATAAACGTAAGATGAACTTTATTTGGTCTTAATAACCTAGACTATTATAGAGATATTGGTTAAGAGAAAAAAATGTAATCTACCTGAAATATATTAAAGCACAGCTTGTGCATATTACTTAAGCCCAAGTAATTTTTACGACTTCAACTTTTAAAAGTAATTTCATACAAAATTTAATCCTATTTTTGAACTCATTAGGGTGCTTTTCCCAAATACTTTCAAACCCTCCAAATATCATTATACATTGTCTATCAGTCAGACAATCAATCTTTCAGAACAAAGCCTTGTACTGGTAATGATAACACATACATGATGTCAAATCTTTACGTTTACCACAAGTGCACTCAATTGTAAATCTTATTGGCACTTGGTTCCATTTTTCTGTAGAGCCCTATAAATGGTTAGCAGTAACTGAATGTCATTATTTGAGTAAACTGAACGACGTTATTGGAATAATAATTTCGTTAACGCCTCCGCAATCGTTCCTCTCGGTTTATTAACCGTTCGAGGTCAGCCAATGCCCGTAAGACTTATTAGAGGTCGCCTATCAATGGCCTATGATTTACTTATATACCTATACATACACGCGTAAGTCGCGGATTTCATTATAAATTTGGTTTTAATCATAAATTTACAAGTCTTACTAAGACATTCTTTACATACTGCCATCTTATTTGAAATCTGAGCTTGTACTATGGATATCAGATATTTAATTTACTATATACACTGCTTTTGAAATATGAACTTACTAGCGTTGTGTTCCTAGCTTCACCCGGGGAGAGGATACACCTACGTAAAACTTTCCGGAAAAATGCCGCATCAAAATCTATTGCTAAAGAACTTTGTGAACTGACAGAAATTATTATGTACAATAGAAGCTATTATTATGTACAACTAGACTCAGAATAAATAGACATGTTGTAGGTACCTCAAGTATTTGTCCTGGATGGGAATCGAACCGTAGCGTGGTAATCAGGAAGAAATTAGAGTATCATGAGTAAAGTCATCCAAATTAAATAAGTACCTCGGGCAAATAAAATATTTCTTAGGTCTTACTCTCGAATTATGTACCTACCTAAACTCAAAAACATATTTGAAAATAATAAGTTAGTATTAATGTATTTAGAGACTTAGACATATGTACTATTTAATCATTTTATTATTAAGGGAAAATTAAAAAATAACTAAAATTAATTTAAATTCTAAAATTGACATTGTAAACTTTTAAACTAATATTAGGTACTTGCATTTATTTGAACTCTGATAACCTGAAAATGCTTACTAAGGTATTGGCCCCACTGCTAGCGAATAAATGACTGATTATAATCTCGCTTTACTCGCTTACGAACACCCAATGACTTGCTAAAATGCCCTGCCATGTAACGACTTAAGTAAATACTAAAAGACATCCATACTAATATTATAAATGTGAAAGTAACTCTGTTTGTTTGTATGTATGTTTGTTTGTTTGTATCGCCAATCGCAATGAAATTTTGGCATGCAGATAGTCTATCATATGGAGAAGGACATAGGCTACTTTTTATCCGGAACGCGGGTGAGACCGCGAGGATCAGCTAGTAATAAATAATTATTCATCACCATTATCAACGAGTGATTCTGGAATATCAACTAATTGAAATTGTTTCCTATGAGGGCGAAATTCAGTTTATCGACGACACTCGAAAAATAGTTCCCTTACAACAAATTCACTTCTCGTTGCGCACTATTAGTTGCTCTCTTACATCGCTGTTCTCTACTCGTTAGTGGTGTGACAGGTGCCTTAGTAAGAGGATTAAAATAAGTACATGACCAGAGTAAATGTTGTGTAAAAGACAAGATGAAGTTCAATCACTGTCGATAATATCTGAAAACTATTATCATGAAAGTTTATCGTTATCGACCAATAATTCATGGATCATTGGCTTAGAATTTATTTATATATTCTACTATTGAGTACACCTGTTGGTACCTATATGAAAACGGGCTTTGAAGGTGTTGCCAAGAAAGGTCAATAATATCGTTAACTTCTTAGTTTTCTATCAATCTCGAAACCGCGGGCGGAAATAAGTATATCCTAAAGAATGTCGCGATGTAAAAACAAAGGAAAATGGAACGAAACGAAAATCACGGCAATCCGTGAAAAGTAACTCCTTTTCGCAGGCGATTCTCGCCTGTATTGACTATGAAGACGTCATTATTATTATTCTTATTCCATCCTGTTCCTTTCCTATCAAAGTTGAAATTTAAATAAAATTCTAAAAGCTCTGCTTATTTGGGATCAGATAACAACCAGAGAATGTCCACAGAATATAATCCATTGAATTCTTCAAGCGGGAAAATAAACCCTATATTTCACCGCAATGCTAGCAATGCCCCAGTGCGAGATGGTGACCAGGATCCCAGATAAGTTTTTAAATCAATCACAGATATCGATTAATCAATATCAAGTTGCGCAAGCTGAGAATGCAATATTACCTTCGCTCTTTAAAGCTTATTTTAGTAGGTACATTAATTTATATGTTTTGTTAACATTACATTATCGTTATTTTTTTCAATAGTTTATTTTGTAATTATGTGTCTTTCTTTACTTATAATTTTGTTTCTTTTTATTTTTTACCTGTAATTATTTTTTTGTAAATTTGTCTGTTATTAATTGTCTTCTTTTTCCCATATATGTGTACATTATCGTTTCATATAATAATGTTGTTTAAATAATATCGGCATACCTTCTGTAAATTCAATATTTTAAATTTTATTTAACCCTAACGTGCCCTAACCTTTGTACCTAGGAAATAAAAATATGGATTGTGTAGGCTTGTAGTTTAACGACACTTTTATACGAGCTTCGCGAGCTCAATAAACTGATCTTCTTATGATCTTCTACCTGTTAAGAGCAAGTGTCGTAAAATTCATGGCCGCTATTAACTATCGCATAATGCTTTATATGCTATATAATATAGCTGCTCTAATATAATATAGATATTATGTTAGAGGTTATTAGGTTGAGTATTTTTTTGCGGATATCTGTATCTATATCTCATCTCAGTGTCGTAAGTATGTATATATATATCCTACTAGCTGTTCCCCGTTTCACTCGCGTTCCCGGAATAAAAAGTAGCCTCGGGTATAATGTTATCGCTTCCAATTAGTGAAAGAATTTTTAGAATCTGACTGGTAGATCCAGATATTAGCACGTTCAAACAAACCAACTATTCAGCTTTATTATAAGTATAGATATGTATATATATTACAGAGTTATTTTTAATTCACCTGCAGTGCCTTGAGGGGCGGAAATACCTACTCATTAACTTTTAAAACCATTATCAATCATCATTTTAAATTAACACAATTTTCATATTATTTTTTATTTTAAAATCTAAACTAGGCGCTCCATAATAAATTATATGAACGGAATAAAAAAAACTGCTTATGGTTCATAACTTATCTCTATCCCAACATGTCAATCTGTTGCTACATTGCAGCGTAAAGATAAAAACAAGGAATAGGGTAGTTTCCTGGCATATAAAATCAGCAACTTTTTAATACATGTCAAAACGATCGGTTACATGGAATATTGTATGAAATACTAAGCTATGACGTCATCGTTTCACAGCATCAAATGATCTACTCTTAGTGGTTCTACTGGTAATTAAAAATCATAGAAAGCATTAAATGTACAACATATTTGATGTTTCCGCGTGTTTTCATTTTGTGATATTTCAATTTGTGACATAGAATTTGATACGTATATGGAATTCTTTAGTAAATAAATGAATTGAAAGAAAACGTTTTAATGTAGGTACAAACAATTAAAAAATATTTATATTACATTTAATTCGTAGGTTGGTATATAGATTAAATATAGATATGTAACAGACATGTTAATAGCCCATTTTATTACTTTTTATGATTTCCACTTGAATGAAGTCGCGCGCTGATTTTCGTGAGATTGCACTCGATTGCGATAATTCTGTCCCACTAGAGGGTATCACAAAAACTTTGGACTTGTGACAATCATTTTGGATAAAATATAAATATCTTTGAAAATTTCTACCATTCCTAATTAGTTAGTTTAGTAGGTACTACCTCGTCGGAAATAACGTGAAGATAATAAAAAAGACTTCTTCTATTCAGTATTAAGACCTACAAAATTAATAATATTACTATATATTTATATTATTTTTATAATCTTTACTATTTAAGAATAAAAGAGGCTACTTCTTATCCCAGACGCGAGTAAAATCGCGGAGTGGAAGCAATACCTCATAACATGGAACAAGTTAATACTGCAACTTCTTTACATAGTATAAACTGAAGTCACTTCCGCTGTCTGTTCGCTTAGGTCTTTTAAACTACCCAACGGATTTTAATGCAGTTTTCAGCAATAGATAGAGTGATTCAAGAGGAAGGTTTGTGCATATATTATAGTACAGAAAAGCTGAGAAAAGCCGTGCGAAGCCGAAGCGGGTCGCTAGTTGGTAATAATCCGATGCATAACCCATGGGTATAGGTATTCCTCTATTACCAAAGTTCAAAGATTTTGTGGTAGAACTTTTTATCTAAATGTCACCCCATGTCATTGGCAAGCATTTGGTTGGATTTCAAAATACTTACGCTCAGTTAAATACTTGCACCATTTATTTTGAAGGCTATAAGCTGTAGGGCCAGTAGGTGTATCTTAGAGACTGTTTAAGCGATATAGGTAATATACCTCCACGGTAAGTGACATCGGACGAACGGACAGTTGAGGCTTAGTAATAGGGTTCCGTTAGCACTCTTTGGGTTAAGAAAACCAGTAGAGCGACACTTTATTTTTACACAGTCCAACACATAATACAAATACATTTTGGAGGAAAATCAATCGCAAGTAAAATAAAATGCTGAAAACTGTGCCATTAATGTCACTCAGAAAGCAAAAAGAAAACTTTTGCATGGAATTGTTAAAATGATATTGCAACTCCACTGACTTGGCGACATTCATTGCGCCTCCAGGTGGAAGGAAGAAACTCTCGTTTTAATGTTTTCCAATACCGACGTCAATCGACAATGGCCAAAAAATGATTAGAATAGCATTAGAACCTTCTTTTTTTATTAGCATTTAGTGCGCCTGATGATAAGCCGTTACCAGACAACACATGCAATACACCGTATGTATTATCTACCGTAATAATACATAAAAATATAGTGTTATCGATCTAAAAGTAGCAAAACCATATCACCAAAGTTGCTTGACTCGCCGTTTCGAAGAAACGTGACGTCATCTTCGGCGATTTTCTACTTTATTGTTTTAAGGTCGTTATTTTGCTGTCATATGAATTTGAATCTATATTTCATTGAAATTATATTGAAATTTAAATACCAAAGGTAGCTGTAATAGATAATTAAAAAAAAACATATTTGCACGCATGTGCTCGGGCGACTGGGAATGTCTATATACGGTTCATGACGCACCGAACGGAGCTGCGATAAGATGGCCGACGCTTGACTACCTAGATCGAATCCGAGCATATAAATATTAAGATATTTTTTGTTGATATTTTTTTATTTCAAGCGCAGGTTTGGCACGGTAAGTGTTAGTTCTTCAGTTTCTAGGTAAATAATTATTCTAAAAATGTACCTATTAATGAAGTCTCCACAGAGTTCTGTGTTCTGTTTTCACCTCACCGGCCATCTGTTACGACGTTCATTTTTTCCCATTCCCTCTGTCTGCCCACTCGATGCAAAAACAACAAAAGAGTCAGAGCAACTATTATCATTGTAAAGGAACTTTTTTTCTTTTTTTCAAAGTGCCAACAACTGAAAAGGCATCTAATTGCATTTTTGAAATTACTCTATTTGATTCACATACAAGTTTTTACTTATATGATGAATGTGGGCTAATATATCAATTTTACATTTATTTTTTAATTCCATTAACTTTTTACAATAACTTCGATAAATATAATAACTTAATTTATTAAGCTAACAGTAAAGGAATGGCAAGCACTGTTCTGACAACTTTTCTACCTACCTGTAATTTGGACACCTTTATGGCTATGTTTATAAGTAGGTAGGTAGTAATGCTTAAAACATGGTCGATTTTTATATACCAACTTTGTTCGAGAGTCTGGAGCTAATAATAGGTTCATTTTATAAAAAGAAACTGTTTAATATATATTTTGGTTTGTTTACTTTACGAAATGACTTGCGCATCGCCATTGTTTCCACCACAGACTATACACATACCTATGTAAGTTAGTTATGATAATTTGGGAGACTCCAAATCATAATTTTCTTAAAGTTGTTATATATTTATGTCAAGCAAGCAAACCTTCGGAAACGCGGGTGCAACCCCGGAAGGGAAACTAGTGCTGTAGTAAAGAAACCGACATTCACATGCATTAACCCTGAAAGCATAACACTCTTTTTATTTCGGGTAGTCGTGTAAAAATAGACAACATTATGTTCAAAGGTTCTAAATCGTTGTAGCCCGTAAAAAATATTGTTTTATCCTCTTACACGGCGTAGGTAGCAAAGAGATCGATCAGTGAAAAGGTAGTCAAGGTTATGAATTATGACCTTGGTGAGAGAACCCAAGACCCTTGTCAAAGGAAAATGGCTTCGCAAGCTTTGTACTAGATTTCCGAAGTTATAGTAATTCGATATGCCTAGAAAAGGGCGCAGGTGTCAGGATATTGTGTGCTTTAAATAGGACCATACAAAGTCCTTGTTAAAATGCCCTTTCTTGACGAAAAGGGTGAATCTATGAGGGATTTCAAGGCCAATGATTATGTCATTATCGATTTTTTTCTCAGGGTTTTATGTATACAAATATATGAAGAAAGGAAAAGTATAGAAAAGGGTTTGTCATTCAAAGAGCAACAGGACTAAGTATGAAAGTACAAAATATCGCAGCCAAATATCTGAATGTAGTGTTCCTGTGCGAGAGTAAGGTTGCCAGAGATCGTCGTGGAAGAAAGGTGGTGTTGGAAGCGCCTATAAGCCACGTTAACCGCCTACCACTATGCAGGCCGTATACTTGTTTGCTGACTTCGAAACATAAATTTAAGTGTCTGCAATCTGCAAGTCTGATATTTCGAAATAAATGCTTTTTCCTAAGCTCAATTGGTTATTTGCACGTTATGCGTTACCAAAATCCAAATCGTTTATAAATAGCTATAAGTTGTTTTGTCTAGCTGCCTATCTCCAAAACCATTGAACCAGTTTTAAAGGGGTCTTTCATTGGCAGGGGAATTTCCAGAGAACTAGGCTAATATTATCCCGGAAATATTTCCTATTAAAAAAAATATCTATAGAAATTAGAAGCAAAATTTGAGATATGTACGAATAATTATATTATGTACCTACTTGAACAGCTTGTATACACATACCTACCTAAGTTACGTATCAGCCCGGGATCTCGAATGAAAACTAATATATAAATAAAACGAACTTACATAAATAACATCCCCATGTCAAAAGCTGTAATTTATGATATTGTGAAGCTTAATGTTTATGAGAATAATTATTATATAACCAATAGAGATAACGAGGAACACTGGCATACGTAACTCAAGTTTAATTGCTTTTTCTCGTGGGTAATTGTCTCATTACCTAATTGGTTTAGGTAAGAGCCAGTTGCGTGAAACTTTCAGTAATAATAAACGCTAAAATGAGTTTGTTTGTTTATTTATTTACCTCTTGACGCCTCAACAACACAACCAATCGTGAAAAAAATTAGCACCCAGATTTCTCAAATTACAACAAAAAAAAACATGAGAACAAAAAGCTTGTAAACAAACCTTACCTACATTTTAACATCGGTTAAAATAGCTATCAGTGCGGATAGCTCGGTGAAACTGAATTTATGACATAACATTATTTTATCTACCGATCCTTCGTTATCTCAGTTTCCCGTAACGATATTTACGAACTTTCAACGTTGTTGTTCTCATTATATCGACGAAAATAGATACACTGAAGTTATTGATCGATGGGAGGATTTCTCACACATTTACTACATAATATTTAAGTAGGTACCTTATTTAATACCTGCGCTACATGTTGTGATAATTATTGTATGATGCGTGGTCAGGTCTATTTATGTAAATAAGAGGCCTTCTCCTGGCTGAAAAAAAATATAGGTACAGTACAACAGCTGGACGCAGAAACTTGATATTTAGGGGTGTGTTTTTAAAGACATGAAAACGCACAATAAGGATTTGGGAAATTCGCAACCCAAGGGTTCAAAAAAGGATGAAAGTTTGTTAGAATATGACATTATTAAAGTTAAGGCCAACACAATTGGTAAGTTAGGTAGTTACCTACTTTGGCTTTCGGTTAAGAATTAAGATCTCGTTTTCGAATTATTGGAAATCATCCTCAATGATGGGAATAAAGGGGTGTCAATTATTAAATCCCATATATTATTTATTGGAAACTTGATTTCAATGCTCAGCATTGAATGAAAACATGAGACAATTTTATTTATAGACGTTCTTGAAAATTCAATATCAAAGGGGCTTATATCAATATAGACATATTTTTTCTTCTTAAGGAGTAAGAAAGATGGAACGCTTTCTTTTTACGGATTAGCTATTCTTTCTTCTTATAATTTAACTAAAAAATCATTTTTCGATATTCAACCTTTTATGAGGTAAAACGGCGTAGAACGCTTGTGTCTGTATGCTACTTTGCTACCATAGAGCATGAAAAATAATAGGTTACTATACTAACGTTAGGGTCATAGTTCGCTAATCGAGTGTTTCAAAAAATTACTGATTATCTACCAATCTAAATTGTCTATCCAAAACGATCTTCATTGAAAGTGTCCATTACTCTACCACCATTATTTTTTCAGTTCTTTTGATAACTCGTTTGAAAAGTTACATTGTTAACGACTTTCAGAGTTCATTCACCAAATTTGTACCTGTACAAAAAAGACAATTTGAAACTTTTATATTTAAGGATTTATCTACAAACAATACCTACACAAAATCCTAAATCTTACCTATCTTACCAAATTTCATCCATGAAGGTAGGTATGCACCTAATAAACGGAAGTCAAAAGGAATTTATCATAAACAGGAGGCTTACCATCAACTTTTACATAGCCATTCAGTTCCGATGCAATCTCACCTCATGGTACGAAAAATGAATGAACGAAAAGAGTTTACGTATCAATTGCGAACCAACTACGATCATAATATTACTGGATCGCTATAATGATGTCATGGTATGAAATAGCGAAGCAACTCATTTTAGGTTTGCATTTGGATCGCAATAAGAGTTGATGGTAAGCCCCCAGAACTCTAATCACATAAAAATCTATTCATAAGAGCTCTATTCTACGTTGCCAATAATAAGGTTATGATATCAAGGACGTTATGATAGCACTTGGATATACCTACCTGATATTATGTTAATAGGTATAGTAAAAGTAATTACTATCTAGAAAGTAATTAAAGCAATAATCTCAAGTTTCACAAGGCGGCTATAAAATGTAAGTAGTAGTAGCCGACCGAATCCCCTCATTAGAGCTCCTACACTATGTTGTTCGACGTCTAACTGGGTCAATCACACGGTTCTCTTTTACTTTTCCTTTGGTTAATGGTTTATTAGCTAGTTCTTAGGCTTGCTCATTCAGCTCTTACTTTTTTGTGGTGCTAGGAACTTAGTATAGGTACCTATAACTATTCATATTTTATTTTCTTTCCGCATCGTAGTTTTTCGCATAGGATTTTTTATTTTTTTTTTAATTATAACATAGCCTGTATTACTCAGTGATAATATAGCATATCCATCCAGACCCCATAATATCCCCCTTCACCCCGTATACAGCCTAAGGTATACCTTAGCCTAGTGGCGTATTTGCCCTAAGGCCGTAAGCTGTAAGGGCTAAACATTGCAAAATTTTTTTTTGAAAATTTTTTAATTGCACACCTTTAGTCACAAAAAAAATTATAGTGTAACGATATTTACCTAAATATTTAAATAAAATTACATTAGATATATGTTAAAAAATATCACCGTAGGAGCTAGGGTAAATAATGGGACATTGCGCCTATACCTACGTCTACAAACCACGTCAGTAGGTAGTTATATACAAATTACAATAAAAATAAGAACAGTATCTTGCTAAAATAAAAAAATGAAAATCAATAGCGCTGCTTCGTACCTCTCTCTCCTCTACAATCTCTCTTCTGCGATCTTGCCAATAATAACTGATACATAGGTCTACCTAGTCTGGTGTTTTATTCAAAGCGCATTGTTTCCAAGTTCACTGGACCGTTGTTTCAATGAAGGAGTTCATTTTGCAGTTGCATGGGATATAGAAATGAATGGAGCGTTTTTTAAATCTCCTATGACGTACCTTATACAAAAAATTAGGTTACCATCAAAATAATTATACATAGTGAGCACCTCGTCCGAGGTATTACTCGAAAACACCTACTTATACTAACTCTTCGCGTGTGCATCTTCTCATCGCGTAATAAAACAATATCTAACAGACTTTTACACAACGCACAACCTAAACCGGTGGATCTAGCCTAGATTAGCCAGTTATAGTGTATAATTTATGGACTAGATGTATGAAATTTTGCACTAATGTTCCTTAGGTATATATCTTACCTTCTATTATACCTTCGGGGATAGTGTAGCTTCCTATTTGGCGAAATATTTTTTCGAATCCGACTAGCGCGTTCAATCGAACAAACTCTTCAGTTTAGTATTATAAAGATAGGTAGATACTATAAAGGAGTACAAAAGTTTCCCAAAATTCTAATCTAATGTGGTAATATGAGGGATCGTGGGCGTACCCGCGGGAGGAAAGCTAGCATATATTATTTCAGTAACCATAAGATAGGTCATGACATTCATCAGGTGCCCTCATACCTGCAATTAAGGCGTGGTCGGGGACTATTTGCACGACAGGTATATTTTGTACATGGACCAAGACGGTAAGAGAATCCGGAGGGAGATAACGCGTGTTATTACTGTGGAATCTCGCGTACGATGCGGTTCTGCGTGTCAACCTCCCTGCTGGCGTTAATCTCGTTTGTTATGACGACACGTTGGTGGTCGCCAGTGGGGATACCTTTGAGGGGACCAAACAGCTCGCCGAGCTTGGGGTGGAAGCCGTCGTCGAAAAAATTTGCGAGTTGGGTCTGGAGATAGCGCCTCACAAGACCGAGGCGCTATGGTTCCACAAATTGCCTAGGAGCAGGGAACCACCCGACTCGCACGTCCGGGTGGGTGAGTCAGAAGTCAGGGTGGGGCGGTACATGAAGTACCTAGGCCTCATTCTGGACAGTCGCTGGGGCTTCGACGAGCACTTTGATCGCCTAGTCCCCCGGATCGAGAGGGTAGCGGGTGCTATGCACAGACTGCTGCCCAATCTCGGGGGACCGAGGGAGGAAGTTCGCCGTCTCTATGCGGGGGTCATACGATCCGTAGCCCTTTACGGGGCGCCCGTATGGGCGAAGAGGCTGGCCATCCGACGCTGCAGGACGAAAGTCTACAGCGTCCAACGAAGAATGGCCCTACGGATCGTACGAGGATACCGGACCGTATCATTTGAGGCGGCAACAGTTCTGGCTCGCTTTCCGCCGCTGGATATTCTGGCGGACATGGATGCGAGGGTCTATGACCAGATTCGCATCGTCCGCCAGAGCGGTGGAGGCGATCAAACGGCAGGAGCGACTTATCGCACTCGCGACGTGGCGCGCGAGGCTTCGTGAGGAGCGGTTTGCGCGCAAACTCGTCGTCGGGGCAGTCCTGCCAGTCTTCGAAGCCTGGATGCAGTGACAGGGTGGACGACTCACCTACAGACTCACACAGATACTCACCGGCCACGGGTGCTTCGGTGATTATCTGTGTAAGATCGGACGTGAAGCGACGGCGGCCTGCTTCCACTGTGGTGGAAACGACCAGGATTCTGCTACGCATACTCTCGCGGTGTGCCCCGCGTGGGAACCGGAGCGGCGAATCCTGGTCGGCGGGATCGGACGGAATCTGTCCCTGCCAGCAGTCGTGTCGGCGATGCTGAGCGGGGATACGGCGTAGAAGGCCGTAGCCTCCTTCTGCGAGACCGTAATGGTCCAGAAGGAGGCTGCTGAGCGGGATCGGGAAAGGGCCGATCCCGCCCGGAGACGACGCCGTCGAGGCGCAGCCGTGCCTCGTCACGGCCCTCCTGCCCTGTAGCTGGGGCTCAGAATAACAGCTACGGTGTTCCCCTGCCTGTCGTAAAAGGCGACTAATCGGGGACCTTTGGGGTCGTGGGCAATCGGGGCGGGGGCCCTGTGCGTCCAGAAGCGATCCCAAGGAGGACGATGGGTCGTCGTGGTCACGATCCATCGTGCGATAGCACAGCGAGGGTGCTGGGGGGAAGTATCACACTTCCCCTGGGACGGGCTATCTAGCGCCGCGCGTGGAGGGGGAGTGAGTATGCGTTCTGTACGAGAACCCGCCCCCCTCTACAGCGCAGATGGCGACCACCGTGGGGCTTTAGCCGGTACTAGTCCGGCATAACCTGGTTGCTCCCCCCGGGGCGGCTGGGTATCCTATGAGGATTTCCCCACGAAAAAAAAAAAAAAAAAAGTCATGACATTTGAATGACGACTGACCTTGTTTTTCTGATGGTAGGAAGTTTTAAAAAAACACTGAAAACATTTTAGTTAAAAATATTCAACACTAGCTTCCACCCCGCGGTTTCACCCGCGTTCTCGATCTTATTTTTTTTCCGGGATAATAAAGCCTATATTTTATTCCACAGGGTATGATCTATGTGACAAGTTTCATCTAAATCCGTTCAGTAGTTTTTAGGTGAAAGAGTAACAAACATTCATACATACATCCCCACAAACTTAAATTTATAATATTAGTAGAATATAAATTTAACATTGCATGATACAACCATACAACTAACAAATTCTAGCATTGACGATAGGTAACTTATGCTTTTAACCGTATATTATTATTATTTTTTATCTTTGACTGAAGATTTTGGTTATTATAACTGACCAGTCCACTCTATTTTGTATCAGTTTCAAATAAAAATAGGTTCGACGTAAAAAAAACAAAGGTTATTAATACATCAATTTATTTATAGCAAATTATGTCCTAAATCAGGGTCATACATAATCTAGTCATATGGAACACTCCATACAAGAATATCTTAAAACTTATATCACTAAAACCTTACTTATTTTAGTTAGTACTGACATGTTCCTATTGAAAACATATTATTAAGACAACAGGAAAAACACTGCTAAAGGCCCTAAAAGAAGTCTCAAATATATTAACATTTATTTCACTGCTAAAAGTTTATTTGTGAAGAAAACAGTTGAATTTTGGAATGTTAATAATTTTGCCTGTAAACAAATATAATACAAATGTATTTATTTTTTATATGATAATATATAATGTATTATTTTAAATTAAGATTTATAATCACTCGTGGTCCGAGAATATGCACTCTAGATTTAAGGCATTCCAAGACAAGTCACTAAAATATGATTCAAACATAGGTGCAACACTACATTACATACAAACAACTTGTTACCACGACGATCCAAAAACTAGAAAAATAAATAACCTGTAGATTGTTCTTATACACCGCAAGTATTTGGGAAATA
The DNA here is from genome assembly GCA_963555595.1 of Tethea ocularis. Lineage (NCBI taxonomy): Eukaryota > Metazoa > Arthropoda > Insecta > Lepidoptera > Drepanidae > Tethea > Tethea ocularis. The sequence continues at coordinate 6,664,315 of OY741975.1, forward strand.
TGACTTAAAATTTATACCTAACATTTATTTCTGATTACAGTATTTAAAAAAGTTCCTCATAGAACCAAGATAACAAGTTCGTGTCGAGTTAGAATCGACATCAACGTAAAGGCACGGCTATGTTTCGACCGTGTCATATGATAACTTGTGAATATAATCTATATTTCAATACCTACTATAAACATATATTATTGCTGATATTATGAAGCTTGAGATCCTTCAAATGTTCGACTACAATCTCACACTAGTCTTCACTTAGTTTCATAATTTTACCTTCTGCTGTCTCGTTGTTCTACTCCGAGATTTGATTCAATTTTGTAACCTGACAATTAATGTGGAACTGACGAAATTAAGATAGAGACGTGTCGATGTCGATATCGATAATCTGAGTAATGAACTCAATTCAGTTCGTACGTACATCAAAGTTCACAAACACACTTATAGCTGTCAGTTACTCTCAAACGAATTAAAATTCGGAGTATGGTTCTTCTACGTGCGGTATTTCTACAGCTTTTATTGCCACAAGTCATATAATGATAGAGGGAAACTTCCGTCAAAACCGAACCTACGTCGAGTACGACTCGCTTGTACATATTTGGTGTCTAATGCCTAGGTTCCCTGGCGTCGCGAGTGTCACGAGTGTCTCTGGTGTCGCGGGCGTCTCGTGCGTCGCGGCGGTGGTCGCGCTCGCGTTCACGGTCGCGGTCGCGGTCTGCGGGCGGCGGGTCGCGGTCGCGGCGCTCGCGGTACCGCTCGTCGTAGTAAGGCGCGCTTGCCGTGCGACTCTTGCTGCTGCTCGCCTCGCCTGTACTCGCCTCGGCCGCTGGCTCCACTGGGGACTTGCGGGGCCTGTCGGATTGTCACGTATATATAACCAATAACCTCTTCACATTGTCTTCCTTCTATAATTAGCTTCTTGTCTGTCGACCCGCTCTATGCCACGTCTAGTTTCCGCTTACAGAGTGATTTTATGTTTACTCGGGCTAAAAAATATCTTATATGTAGTGTCCGACCAAAGCTTCGGCTTCGGCCACCTTCGGCCAAAAACCATCATCATGTTACGGATGACCGAGAGCGCAATGGAAGTGGCGACGCGCGAGCACCAATCTTGAACTGAATTCTTAGGGTTTTAAAGGAGTCTGCTTCGGCCGAAGGTTGGGCGATAGCCGATAGCTGAAAGTGAGTGAGTTGAAACATACAATTTCTTCACCTCTAATACCTCTATATCTAAATAAACTAAGTAAATAATATTAAACAAAGTCGCTGTTTGCTTCAGTCTGTTTCTCCGCTTATTTCTTGTATACCACACAGCAGACTTCGTTACGGAATACACTAATAGAAAAAGTGACGAACTGATTCTCACCGTTCCTCGCGACTATGTCCCCTATTGTAGTGATCGGCGCGTTCTCTGTCCCTGGAGCGAGACCTGTCGCGTTCACGCTCGCGGTAATCCCTGTAGTACCTGAAACAAGGACATATGCAATCTTTATACCACGTAAGGTACATGTAAACCAAACACAAGTAGAGAAATGTGCAATGTGGATCATATGTGAAAGCGGAAGGGAATGCAATTTGAATCACTTTGTTTGGGTATAATACTTACGAAATAGCAAATTTAATTAAAAAAACATATTTTTTCCAGAGACCAGGGTTGTTTTGTTAATTTTTGGATTGTTAATTGGTACACACAAAATTTCATGAATAAAAACTTCAAGAGATAAGAAATAGAAATGGTTTGGAATTTGAAGAGGTTGTACGATATAACGCGTTACCCAGGATCACTCAAATAGCCCAAGGATAAATCAAATAAACCAATCAAAGCTGGAAATCTGAACTACATCGCACACTTACGCGTCTCGATCGCGATCCCGTTCGCGGTCCCTCGATCTTTCCCTATACCTGCAATCAAATTGCATTTACTCAGCTTCAACTTGTACTCTTTGTTTGTCTATTGCTGGCAGGTGCTGTAGAATGTCTCACTTAAAATCTCTCCTTTGTCTATTGCTAGACAGGTTTTTCTAAGTATCATTTACGCTGTGGGATTGCTCGCACGTTTACTGTACCTATGGGGCTATAACGTAACTTTGTTGCAATCAGTTTTTCATTAAAAAATATAGTCTCTACATAGTTTTCAACATTTTGGCTTACTTGCGAATCATAAAGTTAAAGTTTAATTTATTTTCAAATTGATTGAAACTGTTTACAACAATGTTACGTATTCCACGTACTAGTAAAGATTTCTTACCTATCTCTTTCTTCTCTATCGCGACTTCTATCTCTGTATCTGCTGGCGGAGCGTTCTCTGCGTCTCGGAGCTCTGTGGTGGGCTCTAGCGTCTCTGTCTCGCGACCGGGATCGCCTCCTTTCCACACTGCTATAGGATTTAGTTTCTACGCCATGAAGGGTATCTTGGAGCGAGGAAATCAGGATCTTGCAGCGGTCGTCATGGGCCACCTGTTGAGTGACGGTGGAAAAAATAGTTAGACAACGTTTGAAGACTTTTAATTGTATGTGCCTTTGTGAGTTTATTCCACCATAACTTTTAAATGCCTGAATAGATTTGGATGTAATGTATGGGGTACCGTTAGAATCTTTACATCATCCCGAGTGACACTGATTATTTGTTTACATAAAAATACATGAAACCTGAACAAAAACTCCTTTTTTTGTGTAGTCGTCTGCTACAGAATTTAGTACCATTAAATATTTGAGCACACATTCCTTTTTTAACCCCCAACGAAAAAGAGGGGTGGTGTCTGCTACGACTATTAATGTGTTCTTCTGCTGTTTCAAGAAATCCTGCTCAACTGTTTGAAGATCATCACTTCATTTTTTTGCTACGTATAGACTTGTTTAACCACAATCTCACCGTGGTCAGTGATAATGTCACCGATGGTGGTAAACATACAAAGCCTAGACTTAACATGGAACAGGACGTGTTTTCTAATGTGTTGGTTGGTTACCTTGCTCTGCTTGATGAGCGATATAGCAGTGACGAGCGTCTCGATGGCGGACGCGTACTCGCCGGCCGCCGCGTCGCTCACCGCGCGCGCGATGGCGCTCGATGACACCGTGCGGTTGCGGCTCATCACCTGCATAGTTATTAACCCTCAGTTAAAGTACTCAATATGCATGCGCTTGATGGTAAGTGGTTGCAGAGCCTATAGACGCTTGCAACACCAGGAGTAAAAAGAATCGGTAATCGAGTATGAACTCAAGTAGGGTGTACCTCTTCAAACTCTGCCTCGCTGATAGCGGGGTGCGGCGGGTGCGCGACGTGCGGGTGCGGATGCGGATGCGCGGGGTGCGCGGGGTGCGCCGCGTGTGCGGGGTGCGCGGGGTGCGGCGCGCCCAGCGACGCGGGGTGCACGCCGCCCCGCGTCGGCTCTCCGCCCGCCGGGTAGCTCTGGAAACACAAAACAAATATATACTACCTATCCACCTTTCGCTTACGACCTCGTAAAGGTAGCCGACCTTTGCGCCTGGCCTGTAGATAGATAGCTAGGAATTAACTGAGAAAGGTTTACAGATCGTCCTTGCAATTTATATACCGTATCGACTTATCTTTTTTAATGTGTGGCAGCACAATCTCATTCGTTTTAATTCGGTAATAGATAAACGAATGGTATGAAACCTACGTGTAGGTTTTTATAGCTTTAAATTTCGATCATAAAAGTAATATCCATCTAGTAATGTCCTATCTCACAACAATCTTTACCAACCGACAAATACGGGTGAAATCATCGTTTAATCAAACACCAATACATAGACCCCCTTATGTAATGTAAATATTTACCTGTGGTGGTCGTCCATAAGGTTGCCTAGCCCCGGGCGGAGGCCCCTGCGCGGGCGGAGGCGCGCCGTGCGGCGGGTGCCCGTATGGCGCACCGGGACCTGCAAACATTCTATTATAAAGGCTTGCTCCTATAGCGTTACATAAAGACATACTAGCGTTGAGCTCGTACGCAGTGCTGGGATGTTGAAATGTGTCTTACTGTACTACTACATCCCGTCAAACCAAGCATGGACGCTAGAAGTACGCGATAGGACGGTTGCATTTGAGAGTCAGTTCCCTTCTAGACTTCTTGTGTTTACCATTTTTAGCCACATCATCACTGTACACTGTTAGATTGTGGTGTATACAGAATCAAAACATAATCAATAAAAAAATACATAATCATTAAATAAAAACATACAAAATATAGACCGTACTCAGTCGACAACTGTATGAAAAACATTTTTTTTTTTCGTGATTTCACAATTAGTGAATGTTATTCATATTGAGAACTTCCTATCCCTTGAAGCGATTAAAACGACTTAAAAATAACCTTGTATACATACACCAGTATTTAATTGGCTCAAGTTGTTTGAAATAAATGTTTATTATGATAGTTATTTGAAGGTGTAGCGTAGTTACCGGGCGGGTGCGGGCCGGGCTGCGGCGGCGGCTGCACGCCGGGCGCGGGCTGCACGGGCGGCTGCTGGTTGAAGAACGCCGGGTTCACGTGCGGCGCCGGCGCGCCCGCCCCGGGGCCCACGCCTAAGGACAACGGACCAACTCACTCAACACAAACATACTTATAACAATACTTGTTATCCACCCCGCAGTTTTACCCACACTCCATCCAGGCTATGTGCGTGCCAAATGTCATCGCGATCGGTTCAGTCGTTTAGGCGTGATAAGGATAACAACTGAACACTTCATCACACGGTACTAAGAACAGTTTCAGAAGTAGGTACTAAACGCTAATCAGCTAATGTGCTAGATGCGAGGGCACGATATTCGACGCCATTAGGGATTTCATTCTTTATAGACCCATGTTCTTATAATAATAGCAGTCATCTCTCCATCTTACGCATACTTGTGAGGGCCCTAACGGGACACTGTGGATTGAACAAGCATCTGGTCACCATTGGCGTCCGTGACACTAAGGCGTATAGATTCTGCTGTCAGGCGGATGAAACACCACTTCACCTTTTGTGTGAGTCCCACCCACTCATCCCTAAACGTAATACTCTCCTGGTGAAGCACTAGTTGCACCCAGATGATGTAAAATTTATCACCGAGAATATAGTACGGTTTATTATAGCTGTAGGTCTTGGCGGTGAAATTTAATTTATGTGGCGATCACAATAGATCTAGTCAGGTCGCAGTGATACAAGCTCTGTAAAGACTTGAAATAGCCACAAAACCCAAATAATAATAATAATCTCTCCATCTACATGATCTTTTCAAAACAGAGAAACTTCAAATGCAGCATGCCTCTTTTGGGTATCGAACCCAATAAAATACCTTACCTACAATTTTATATGGCTACAGGCGCATATTTTTGGTAATTTTACCTAAACTTAAATTGTTCCTAAAATTAAGAAATTATTTTATTGTTAATTATTTTAGTGTTAGTAATAATAAATGTTCGCAAATCCACTGTCCAATAATAATTTGGCCTTTATTCACCAATCACATGATTATCTTCAGCTCACTGTAACAGTACAGAACTATTGATAACCAATATGAATTTCCTCAACAAACAACAGGCCACTTCGATCCAGCTGCTTCCAGAAATTCTCTATATCTAACACCAGATGTTAGTATTGATTATTACCATCACCCAGTTTAGTATACCATGCTAATAACACAATGAGCTCGTACCTGGGTAACCATTCATACCTGGATGCTGGGGCATGGGTGCGGGGCCCCGCGGCGGGCCCTGCTGGTGCGGCGGCATCTGGTGGTGCGGCGGGGGCAGTTGCCCCGGGGGCTACAAGATACAGATACATATTAAAATGTATAAAAACACCTATTCCATATTCTATTGCAACTATTTTATTCAATAAAGGTGCCATTATGAGTGTATTTTGTTCCTTGTTGGGCTAGTCCTAATGTATCCCACGGCTGAACAAAGTTGTATTAAAATCACTGACTTACAAAACGTCAAAGCAAAATGAATGGATGGATGTAGGTATATATTTTTTCAATGATGCTGAAACAGTATGCAGTTTATACATATAAGCACCTTCAATTTGAAAGGTTATAGTATTTATTTAGTAGGTGTGAGTAGAACGCAAAGTGGCATCATCCGATCAAGATGTCAGAGTCAAATCATACAAACAAATTGTACAAACCGCATGCGGTGGCGGCATTTGGTGCGGCATCTGATGTTGCGGAGGCCCGTACTGTGGGGCCGGCTGCGGTGGCATGTGGTGCGGGGGGCCGCGCGGGCCCCAATCTGGGCCCGACCGGGGACCTGGGGGACGCTGCATTTGTGGCGGTCCGCCAAACTGCAAATATTATACATTTTATTTAAGAATTTCCCAGGATATTATTATTACTTTATTAGCAGAATAGCGTTAATCTGATGACAAAATCAAATGAAAAATCTTTACTCACCACCGTCTGCCGTTTACAGCTACCGACAGTGACCTTTACATTGTTACAACAATATATTATTATTTTTAAATATGTACCTGCATAGGTGGACGATGTCCGGGGGGCGGGCCCTGATGCGGCGGTGGGCCCTGATGCTGCATGTGATGCGGGGGCGGGCCCTGGTGCTGCTGCATGTGGTGTGGCGGATGCGGGGGCCCGGGCGGTGGGCCGCGTAGCTGATGGTGCGGCCCCGGCCCCGGCATCATCATGCGGGGACCGTTCGGTGGGCCATTGGGGCCGCCACCGAAGAATTCTGTTGCACCGAGGAGGTAGGACATTAAAATCCATAATGATATTATAAATGCTAATGTAACTTTACTGTTGTCTGATAACTGCTAAACCGATCCCAATGAAATTTGGCACGCAGATATCCTACGATATGTAGAAGGACATAAGCTACTATTTATCCTGGGATACTATATAATTTTATCGTCTTTTTAAAGTTTTTGAAAACTCTAACCATGTTATAAAAACGAATACTTCATTTATTTTGAGTGATGGATAATAATGATGTAGTTAGTTTTCCCAGAATGGATTGTTTTTCTTTTTGATATAGGTGGTGAAACCTTTCAAACCAAGATAATTTTTAAACCATTATCATCTTTTCCTAATTTTTGTGGTCACTTTTTAAAAGATTTTCGCCAAGTGCTCTAATTTGAAATACTGATGGGTCACCAAAACAACCTAATGTTTAAACCTCGTCGATAAATTTCGACTAGGGCCTTGTTTTGTCCACTCTAAATTCGAAAACCATGGTGGCCTTACCAGGAAGTGGCACACTTCTTCATATTTGTGACGGTAGGTAGCTAATAGATTCTTATAAATTGTTTCATGTCAGTTACCTCCAGGATGAGGACCAGGCGGCCCTCCCGGGTGTGGTCCCCTCATGCCAGGGTTGTTTGGCCCCGGGGGCGTCGACCTGGTCTTCGACTGGCTTTCAAATTGATTCAATGCCTGTGAATAACATATTGCGTACTCATATTGTTGTATAAAAGTTTATAGATACGAAGTAATACAGTTTTATGTGATCTATTTTTTTTTATTGCCGTTTGCTATGCTCACTACATCATATATTTTTTTCTGCATGTATAATAATGCAAGCTATTACTAATCGCTATAATGATAAGAGAACAATGAACTAAAATCCAATATTTTTTTACCCTGGTAAATTTTTATCGAACTTCTCAGTAGCAATTCGTGAATAAACCTTCCTTGCCCTATGACATCCGCTTCGTTGGTCTATGACATGCGCTAGGAGGCAAGTCGCAAAAATGAGACTAACTCAGTAATCCTCTTTTTGCCACTCTTTAATAATAATAATATCCTGGGACATTTCTTCACACACGGTTATCTGATCCCAAACTAAGCAGAGCTTGATGTCATAACTTTTATCAAAGCTATTTTTATTAGCTGAATAGTCCCTTGTCAGTATATTTTATTGGAATAGGTCATGTACCTGTTTAGTGGGTAAAGTGACGACGGGGTGCTGTCCATGAATCTCTTTCTTGGGCAGACGGTCCATGATCATCCTGATGGACTGATCGGAGCCGAGAGAAATGACGCAGAAGCCCTTCGACTGCCCATTGGCTCTATTTTCGAAGAACTTCACATCTTGGAAGTCCGTCACGCCCACGTCAGCGACGGCGTTAGCAATATCTTGATCGGTCACCCACTGGAAAAGTTGTTATCAAAAACTCAACCACGTGCAAACACTATGTGAACTAAATTATAATGTAGAATACATACGTGATAAAGCCCTCCGCGAGATGAACGTTTTCGTGTTACCTCACATTTGTTTGTTTTTGTACGGCCGCAATACGCGATATTCGAAATAACACGAATGGTGACGAGAGAAAGTTGCCCCTAATGTAATAGTTTCGATATATGTAAATGAATGGAATAAATAATAAACAAAAATGTACTTTGTAAAATCGTAGCCTAATCTGCTTTCCTGATACTCCATAGTGTATATTTAATTTCCTGAATGAATTATTACGTTATTGTTCCGCAACAGGACACGACGGGGAAAAGGAAACATTTGTCTTTGTTACCATACGTTTATTGTCATCACTACAGTATTTCATTGGCAGCAATCAAGATTATAAATAGAGCAGTTCACAAAACTGCTTAGAAACCAACATACGACATTAACTGGGATACGGAATCCTTCCAAACAATAAAGAAGGATAAATAATCATCACAGATTGTTTTATGTAACTTAATAAACAGCATTTACATGGCTTAGATTCCAAATAGTAACCTAAATGATATTTATTTTATATTTTTTTTACACTAACATGATTTTAATTTAATATTGATAAGATACAAATAAATTAGAATTTTACGCAGGGAAGTTGCAGATAATACATATTTTTAATTTAGCATAGTTACATGTAGATAAATATCAGTATAATTCTAATTATCTGCCAATATTATAATTACAGGGGATTTTGACAACATACTAGTTTTTGAATTATAATCAAATAAAATGTAACAAATCTACAAATCGTAACAAAAATAAAATTTAATCACACGTAGGATTAAACTTCGCGTAATAATGTTTAACAATTGAAAAGTCTACCAAGTTCTGATGTTATAATTATTTAGTTAAATAATCGACAAATATATAATAACCGAGAAACTTACAAAATATTTTTAATAAGTAGGTACCTACCAACCCAAGTCGGTTACAGTGAATAATAATTTTATCATAGTAATTCACTTTTATATTTCGGTCCAGACATTTGGAATAATCATTTAAAACATGTAAAAATGACTCATACAACAAAAAAAATGATATCAGCCGTTATAAATAAATACAGACGAAATACGTAACACACCGGAGCAATCTTGTTCGTATAAGAAAATCGATATAATGTAATTTAATATAAAAAATAAAATTAAAGACACAGAACTACATCATGTAAATGTAAAACAAGCTCAAAACATCTTACCTCGATGAAAACCTGAATAAGAAAAAGTGTTAGTAATTACATACTAAATCGGAATTTTGGGTTTACTTTTGGCGTAATTGATTTTGTTTACATTACATGCAAGTGTTGGCCCAATATTCCGATTTTCAATTGCCACGTCCACACAGGCAATCAACAAATTAACTACTCATGTCAGATAATACCATCCGTTTGTAATGAACACATCGCGATATGTACCCGCTAACTAATTTAGCCTACACATAATGAGACATAATCACTAAGTTATTCACTAAAGCCACGTATAATATAAATAACGATAATAAACAATAATTTCGACAAACTGTTATAATCAAGTGAAATCATACAAAACGCCTCGTATAAGTCTTTGAGTGCGACAGACAACACAGAGTAGGTATATTAGCGTAAGTTAGTATTTAGAAGAATTTTAGAAGTGTTAACATATCATATTGAAAACTTTGTGAGGGTTTGTACATGGGCTAATAAGGGATCCAGTCATCCTGTCATTCTTACATAAAAACTCATCAATCATACATAAACATGCGAAGTTTTACGCTCTGTGTAAACAACACGATTTTAAATAGAATTACCATCCCATTTGTGCACAAAAAACAATAACTTGGTAATAATACAACAAAACTATATATAATTTTGTTATATGTTCTGCGAATTCCTCCGAAAACGATAGATACCAGGGTCCGATCATCATTTTGAAATATTTACGTAAAGAATTACTTACAGATTCTCAAAATGAAGATCGGACTAGTGTGTATTGTTTTTCGGAGTAGACAAATATATAATAACCGACCATGATATATTCTGTGATTTGAAATATTTCATCTTACACCAAACAGTAATGTAATCTTCAGCTATTTTTTATGTTTCTTTAACAAGTGTATGTACACTACACCCACAAAATCGTGTAGTTTACAGGCACCGATAATCTTTGCATTATAATAAATGGCAGTGCAACATGACTGTCACAAATTCAACATGATAAAGAGATATTTACATTGTTTATGATAACGTTCGTACAATTAGCATTTTTAAAATGAATATGTTAAAATATTACAACATAATTGTTTGTAGATTTTTACAATTACATGTTAAATAATAGTGATATACTTTTCATTGGATAATGGAATAAAAAGCATATCCATTGTAACGTTAATTTGTGTCATGGTAATATATAATATTTATTGACTAAGTTAATTAAATAACTTGAAGCACACTACATACATAAATACACATGGAATTTAGGTGTAGTCACTTTGAATCTTATTATCAACTAAACTAAACTAGTCACACCAGCAGATTTAGTAAGCAAACCAGTAAAATAATAATTTCTAATTTCTTTCTTTCTAAAATACTTTAGAAATATTTAAATAGTTTCCAAAGCTCACGTTATGATAGGTTTCTTTCCCCCCAGTTTGAAATGGCCACACTAGCACTCTGAACCTTACTGCCTCAAACTTGTACTAACCATCATAAAAATATACAGTAAATAAAATATTAATGTAAATATCTCCTTGAATGTCTATAAATCATAAATAAGAAAGTCAATATAATAAAAAAAATATTAAAAACACAATTGAACAAGTATTTAGGATACCACATCAACTTCTGCCAAAGCAGAATACAGTTGACAAGAACAGATAAATGGTACGTTCTTGAATTAATAATTATGAAAAGTATTTATTAAATAGTGTAAATTCATTCACACAATAAATCATTTTAACTGATGTGTATTTAAATTTGTTTTAAATAAAAATATCTAGAGATTTATTACTATGAAAAATTTACTGTGTTTATTATTTGTAACATAAAAGCAAAAACAAGATGATATTGTGTATAAATTGATATATAAACCAAAATAGTAAAAAAGGTACATATAGGTATATATGTAATTCAGAAACAAAATAATAGTATAAATAACAAAATCTAGTTTCTTTTCATCAAGTCTTAAATGACTATAATCTAAAAAGTTCACTTGTTTTTGCATTATCATATTAAATAAAAATATAGCAATATTATATAAATTTACATGTCAGTAAATTAAGATTTAAAAGCAGTTTATAAATAATTCATACTGTGCTTGCAAACCTTTTAGAACTTATAATTTTGCTATATAATAAAATAGTACCTGTATTTAATATAGTTTGACGAATTAATTAGGTATGAGAGCCAAATTACTTTTGGGCCTGATTTCAAAAATGTTTTAAAGATCTTTTTTGTGTTGACATGATATAACTTATATTAAAAGTACTAATAATAATAAAAATATTATTTGAACTCGACAAATATAAAATGAGACCCAACAAGTAAAATTTTGTAACCAGATGAAAATACATTTTACTCTTATATTAGAGGAAGAGATTCTATCTTATTGTAATATTCCATATTATTTAGTAATTTACTATTAATTTTAAATATATATTATCATATGGTTACTAAAACAAGTAGTTTGCCAAAATACCAGGTTTCATTACTTTTGTTATGGTGTTACAAATTTTCAGTCTACATAGTTTAAAAATTGTATTATATCTTGGATTTATGTTATTTTGACTAAAAGAAATCCTAAATTACTAATGATGTATCTGAAGTTATGTTGTGAGTAGCCCGATTAATATTTTTTTGGTAATAATGAGATAAAAGACCATATCTTGAGTAACTATCAATATCGGGAGTGACTAATATACAACAGGGTACTTAATTAAGTCTAGTTGTAATAGCTGCTCAAGTCCTATTTGTTTTAGTGAATTAATTAGGCTACTGAAGTATAATTTTCACTTAGTAATAATATCACATTTTTAGTTATGAATACAAATTCAAACGGCATTGCTCAAGGTTGTGCACAATATATGAACATTATGAATGTGTTTCAAATTTAGATTAAATGCTTAGACAGTAATTTTAAGAGTAAAAACAGCACAATACCATATTATGAACAAGTTTTACTTACACAAAATGCTCTTTTTCTAACATTACTATAAAATTAATTTTGAGCTAAGATGTTTATATGGATATGCTATAACTAATTTTAGAACATCTGCATTCTTAGATAAAAAATAAGTAAGTTTAGTTACATTGAGTCTTCTTTAAAGTGATAATTATGAATTAATGAAGATACATTTTATACTTACTTTCAAAAAATGTGTATGCATGGTTTTCAACCATTCAATGAATTATTTCACAAAATGTTCAAACCTATCAAGCAATGAAACCTGGCGACTAAATATTATAGTCAGCAAATCTAAACTTGACATCTATTTTTGCCTTTAGACAAAAATAGACATCAAAACAAAACAACTTGATCCTATATTTACATTATAACTAAATTAGACAAAATCAGGTACAAACCCATGTTAGGTTGCCGACGTAAAGTTGGAAGCGGCGGCCATGATGTCCGTGGCTTGGTGCGTTGTTGTGATACGGAGCATTGCCGTTAGTCTCCTCCGGGGGATGTGAATGTTGAGGCGGCCCGGAGTTTGGTGGGCCATCTCCGTCCTCGGTCTTCGCTGCAGGCGCAGCGATTACGTCGTCGTACAAATCCACATTTTCACCGCCGAACTCGTCCTGAAAGACGCCGAGTGACATCTTTCGATTATACCATCAAAACTTCATCCAGCCTTTAGAAAATTATAATAACTACTAGCCTAAGACATTATAAGCATTTAGGTAGGAAAAATAACTCACCTGCCGATTAAAATCTGATTCAATATCATCAGCGTACAAATCTATGTCCACTCCTCCATCCGCCATTTTGCGAATTGTGTGTTGGTTGGGTGGGCGGAAGTCAGTGACGTGACGCGACTACACGCACGCACGACGCTTGTAAACCACAGAAAAAAAACGACTAAAATAATTAAATGATACTAAATCGATAGGTATCTAACAAATCTAAAATAAAAAATTAATACCTAAATACTTCAGATAAGGTACTTTACAAATTGGAACACTATTTAATACTGCGGAGTATGTACTATATGTATGTAATGTTTACAGGTAATAATAAGCCATTAAATTAATAATTGTAATTAATTAGTATTGCTGATTTTTTTTCCCCTTCGTATATCTTTAACCAACGTGACATTGACGGAATTGTGCTAATGGCTACAGTCACCATCTAACCAAAGAAGAAGAAGATAAAGGTGCCATTCATTTATTACGCACGATCATTTTTACCAGTTTTTGAACCCCAAAATGTTTTGAAATTTTGAAAAATAAAAGCTTTAACTGACCCTGATGCAGATTTTTTTTATATTTATTTATTACGAAAGTATCTACAAAAGGAAAGAAATAATAAACGTTCTTTGTTTTAATTCAAATTTTTCAAAAAATCCATTTTTAGAAACGTTTGTCTTGTAGGTACTGATAATTTTATTTTTAGGTGCATATTCAAGGCGCGCATTATATCCTTTCAAAAATAAATTCGATATAATGAAACCATCTGTACATCACTAGCGGAAGAGGGCTGACCAACTGTGCGCTACCAACTAAACTAAACTACCAATATTATGACTGATGAAAAAAAAACTGCTATAAAAAAAGCATAAAATATATAAACGATTTTTATTAAAATAAAATATAGAATAAAATAATACCTATTATATATATTTATTATTTTGTTAACTGTGCTAATGACTGGCATTATTCGTTCGTTTAGCTTTCTTTCAATAGATGGCGTTTCATTGCAAACATATTCGAGCTACCTATTGCAACTTATCCTGAATATGAGTAGCGTACAGTTCATTCACAGTTATTTTACCTCTGACAGATGTTTTCTGAGTGTTGGTATTACTGTTGAGTCGTTTTGAAAAAAATCTTGCGTATTTGTTTATCAGTTGTGATATTTCATGTGATATAATGCCGAAAAGGATTCAAAGTAGCGGAAGAAAGATTGTATTAGCAGTGCGTGATTTTTGTGAAAGAGAAAAAGACAATAATGCTCCTTTAATTCCATTTGGCAATGTTCGTCAACGAGTAGCCGCCATTACAGGTATGTAAAAAAGGGTTACCCGTCTTAACATTTTACCCAATTAAACTGGAAACTAAGAATGTCATACCGTAAGCACCATATTTAGAACATATATTGCATAGGTATTTTTGTGAAATTACTTACACGAGGAAAACGAATTTGAAGTTTTATTATTTAAGATCATGTCGATTTTTTTGTATTATGTTGCTATTAATTTAGGTTTTTAATTTCGTTCTATTTGTGTTTTATTTATAATTTAAGATTGTTATTCATTCATACAATAATTATTGTCAAATAGTGTAAGTTGCCATATGAATAAATAAATAATAAAAAATAACTATATATTTAGGCTATCAATTAAAGTTGTTTGTTATTTCAGGCATATCTGAAAAAACCATCAGCACCATTACCAAAGAAGGTGAAGTAGCTGCTTCCACATCTCAAAAAATTTCCACACCAAGAAAGAAACGAATGCAGAAAAAAAAATTGAATTGGATGATTTTGATTTGTGTGCAATTCGAAATAAAATACATCAAATGTATACCGTCAGAAAGGAGGTACCGACTTTGGGAAAACTCTTAGCAGAGTTGAAGATTGACATAAATTTTCGTGGAGGGCGTACTACATTGTGGAAAATTATCTGACAAATTGGATTCCGTTTTAAAAAATGTGGGTCAAAAAGAAAGCTACTGATGGAAAGACCTGATATTGTGGCCTGGAGATACAGGTACCTAACTATTTTGAAGCAAAATCGCGATGAAGGCAGGCCTGTTGTGTTCTTAGACGAGACTTATATTCACGCGTCCTACACAGTCAATAAATGCTGGCAAATAGAAAATGAAGAAGGTGTCCTCAAGAACGATTCTGCTGGTGCACGATGGATAATTGTTCATGCGGGTGGTGAAATGGGGTTTATACCTAATGCTCTCTTAATATTTAAATCGCAGTCGAAATCAGGTGACTACCATGATGACATGAATAAAACAAATTTCATGAAATGGCTTCAGGAAAAACTCATTCCTAACTTGCCGGCTAATAGCTTAGTAGTTATGGATAATGCCCCTTACCACACAGTAAAGTTAAACAAGGCACCAACATTAAGCTCTACTAAAGTAGAAATGCAAAACTGGATAACAAATAAGGGCTTATCTTATCTGCCTACCATGGTTAAAGCTCAACTATATGAAATTATAAAAGAGCATAAAGAAGCTCCAGTATATGAAGCTGATCAAATGCTTGAAGCGCATGGTCACAAAGTGGTCAGATTACCGCCATACCACTGTGAGCTAAATGCAATTGAATTTATGTGGAGTCTCGCCAAAAGACGTGTTGCAGATAAAAACGTAGGACAAGAAACAAATAACATAGTTAATTTAACCAAAGAAGCGTTTCAAACTATAACTGCAGAAGATTGGCAAAAACAATGCGAACATGTGCGCCACATTGAAGACAAGCTTCGTGAAAGAGATGGGTGTATGGACGCTGAAATAGACAGGTTAATAATAGAATTAAATGACGAGTCTGATACAGAATCCGACAGCAGTTACGAAGATTCATCTGATTGTGATGATTCATCATTGGCAATTCGCCTGGAACATGCATATTCAAAATAAATATTTTTATTGCAGTTCGATCTATTGTTTATTATTGATTAATATAATATGATTGGTACTTACATAATTATGTTAATCGAATATTGGCACAACTGTACTGATTTTGTAAGGAGATAAATATTTTATTAAAAACATTACTTTCAAAATACCTGGGAGACCAAACTTGGTTGGCGGTTTATTTTATTTTTTTTATTTCGCGTTTTCTTGTAAACCCTAAGTATAAAATTTCATTCAAATTGTTAAGGATATTATATGAATAAATAAATATACATATATATACAGGATTAGCTTGTTTAAATATTTAAGAAATATAGTATTATATGTACCATTATCACACAAAGTGTAAAATTAAATCGGCATAGTTAGGTAATACATATTAGCATTACTGTTTTTTTACATTTCGTTTATGGGAGTCATAGAAGCTAGTTATGGCAATATAACGCTCAGATTGCCAACCTAACAGCTAGAGGTAAAATAACTGTGAATGCACTGTAGCTCAGTAGTTTTGTTTATGATGTATCTTACCTTTCTCTTTATTTTTTTTTATTGTTATTTTTGACCAAAAAGTAAGACTGACAGAAAGAATGACATAGTAAGTTGCTGGTATGTTGTATTTTATATAATTTGTGACTTTCAATTCAGGTCAGCGTCATCTAGGAGTGATTGTAATAAAAATAATTTTGTACAACAATGCCATCTAGGTATAGCTTAGCAACTACTAATGACAGCGAGCATAGATGGCATGCGCGGGGCAAGCGGCGGGAGGGACGTCAACCATCCATCCCTCGCCATTTTCCGTCAAAGCTGCTCAACTCAATCAAGTTAGCTTCTGTCAGTCGCTGTGTTTGTGTATAGTGTTGTGAAAAATTATCTGTGTTGATGAATCTCAATGGGAAATCGTGCTATTAGAGGTTCCAAACGATGGGTCGATTATTGTGTTTGTGTTTTTGATGCATCCCTCGTTCAGTGATGATGGCCAAGTGATTGGTAAAGTGAAGTGTTTTGTGGCGTATGCTGGGCTTTCACGGCAACTGTGCGAGATCCTTTCTCTGGATAAATCGTCAACAAGACGACGTCGGATCACAGGACCGGAAGGTGACCCACCATGTCGGCTAAAAACATACCCGGAGACAAGGTAGGTGTCTATTTAGCTGAGGCTTGTGACCTGGTTCGTTGTCCAGCACTTTTTGGCCGTAAAGGTCATTTTTTATTTCTAAATCCGTTCCTTTCTCTCGTTGCTTGTTATCCAATAAATAATCGTTATTTTTAATCGGTTATGGACAAAATGCAAACATTTTCTTCAATTATCTTCTTTGTAAACTTACCTAAATGAAATTAAAAAAAACATTCTAGAACTAGGTATTAATATTACAACCTATCCTGACTTATTAAGGTAATTTACCTTGTCTATTGTTTCTTCAATTTATGTGACATAATTGTTTATTTACACCTACCTGATATTTAATATAAAAAATAAATGATACCTACCTACTTCCCTAAAATTTAGAATTGATCTCTTTGTTCCAAAATTATAGTTTGATTAGGTTATCATTTACTCATATTATTATGTATCCTTCTTCACATTGAATATGGACTTTTATATTAAGTATTTCATAATCTTATTTACCTACTAGGTATCTAAATATTTCTCTATTATCTTGCTATACTACTATGTATTCTGTGGCCATACTTAAATTTTATATAGGTACCTATACAGATTGTTAATATTTTAAATTACTTAACTATCATTCAAAATGTTTATTTCTTTTAGGTTTATAAGTAGAAAGGACACCTGATAGGATTTTTTTTATTTCATATAGTTAGATGATTGTATTCAAGAATGAATTTGTTTTATTTAACATAGACAAATGTGATGTTAAATGACCAACACTGGGTCAGAAACAAACCTTGTTGAATGACTATATTTTCAATCAGTAAGTTTTGTTAAACTATTATAATAGTTACTAAAGCAGTAAATTTTAAAATTCTATAATCTATACTAATAATAAAGCTGAAGAGTTTGTTTCTTTGAACGCGCTAATCTCTGGAGTTACTGGTCTGATTCGAAAAATTCTTCACTAATAGGAAGCTACATTATCCCTGAAGGTTATAGGCTACTTTTTATCCCGGGAATGCGAATAAAACCATGGGGAACAGCCTAGTCTATAATAAAAATAGAGGATTTTAAAGTAGTTTATTAAAGTGTTCACCTAGGAACATAAAGAGAGCTCAAAGAGAGTTCAAAATTACTATGTACTCATTTAATATAGTTGTTTCAATGACTATCAGTTATCACTTACAAGTTTTCGCCTCTTGGTTTCACTCATGTCCCGGAAGGATTTTATGGTATAATCTACAGGCCATGTTTCATCAGAATTTGTTCCTCCAGGGGTAGGCAACAGGCAGACTGTATTCTGGATCCGGTCTGGATCAAAATTTTTTTTATTAAAGATTATAATATAATACTGTTTACTTTATTAGTATATTTACTTAAAAATATGTAACAGTCTCTTATTGAGATAAAGGACAACAACTTAAAAATCAATATATGCAATTTATTGTTCAATAAATCCATTAAAAGTATCAAGCTTTTAAAAAATAAAGGTAGGTACTATGAAGGTAATTTGCCATGAAGGTACTTACTATAAATGAAGTAAGTAAGTACTATGAAGGTAATTAGTTAAATAATATTATCAAAGAACTGTCCTTGCTAATGTGGTGATGATTTTTATTATTAATTAGCCATTGTTTTGATAAAACTATTATCGTGAATTGTAAAGTTAATAAAATAAAATCCATTGTTCAATAGGTAAGGAAAAAGTGTATATAAAATCTCTTGTTTTTATTTGTTTAGGTTAATTAAATGTACATTTTGTTACAGTTAAATCAGTGTTGACACTTTACATTTATTGGAATGCCCCAAAAATTGTGTACTAATTCATGTACAACAGAAAAGTAATAATTTACTTTTAAAGTATCTGATGTTCGAAAAAATCTAATATTACCATTGTCTCGAAACTTTTTGAGATTATATACTACCTAGATCATATTTATATACCTTCTGGTGTGCTCTGACAACTGCACTTGAGAGCCAGTTCCACTTTAGGATTTGTGTGCTTACCACCTTCGGTCACATCATCACTGACCACTGCGAGATTGTGTTCAATCACACATATTCTTACTTGTTTTTTTATACTTTTCAGTTCAGTTTGTTATATAGGTACCTAACTTAGGTACACTGACTAGTGTGGGATTTAAGGCTAACGTACGATGAGCCAAAGGCAGTTTGTAAACGGCGCCTAGGTACATAGTTTTGTTGTTTTCTTTCACCAAATGTTTAGAAAGCTGCCATAGACAATGAACGTCTAGAGAACCTGAGTAGCTGGCATGAACAATATTAAACTGTAGTGACACCGACAAGTCTTCCGTATGAACGCACCACTGAACATACTTCACGCCCACGCTACGCAACTACCTCCATAAAATGTCGGCAACGTGTACTAAGCTTAAAATCTATTTTCAAAACGTATCTTCATTTAGTTTTAATTCCTATATTCGATGGGATAAAGTTTTGAATCAAACAGCAGCTGCGAAGTGTGGTTCCGGTGCAGAATTATGCGCCGATGAACCGAGTAACGTTGCAGTAACCAACTACCTACCTAGATTTCTACAAACAAGGCTAGACCAACGTATCCCTGATTGACTGCTTCAATGAACTGTTCATTATTAAAGCGTGTGTTACAACATTCACATCTTTTATTAAAGTAGGTCAACGAAACTGAGGTCGCAACTCGCAATCCGGTTAAATCAGAGCTTAAAAGACCCAAATGTCCTTTTACACAATAAGCCAGTGGGACCGCATTTTGCGGGTGTGGAGGCAGAATAAAACGTAACTACAGATTATACCAACATAAATTCACAAATCCAGTAACATTTTCCCGCTTTTTTAGTCTATGTAGGTACCTACAATGGAAGTTAACCCGACGTTGTCTTTTCGTCTGCAGGCTTACCGAAACTCGCGGGTGTACGTAATTTGGGCGTGAATATTCACTCGTGGCTTTGTAGAATGTCTCTTGTCTCTAGAAATCCACGTCCAAAATTCTTTACGAATTCTTCATTGAATATTTTAGTTAAAGAAGCTTAGTCTAACGATATTCTACAGCTTAAATTCTTTAAAAAAAATATGCGTTTGGCATTAGTAGCGGTGTTTGTGCTCAGGACAATGGATCACCTGCATATCAAAATACATTAGCGTAATGACAAGATTGATTAGAAACTGGTTTTTACAAGTTGTAATCCGAGTCTAATATGCACGATTTGAAAGGCAGCATACATAATTATAATTGGTAATCTTTATTTCTTATTTTATTACCTACATCAAACAGGTCTTTGAATTACATGAGTGAGAGATGACCTGCATTGGATAGTACGTTAAGATTAGGTTTAAATGTAAATCATTCACTATGAAAATACCTTGAATAAAATATGATCCAGTTCGTCTGGAGAACAAAGGACGTCTTTACACTTCAGTGCAAATATTTGTAATGAAACAACGGAGTCTGAAGCACTGAATCGTGTAAACGGTCTACTTACATGTTTTATTATTTATTAACACTACCTAGTTTAAACTTAATACCTATATGCTCACCTTTCGTCTACCCACGGCTGAATATAAGCCTCCTTCCTCCTGTACTTTTCTATTCCTAGGTTTTGATTACTATAGAAGCCAGGGTACACCTCTGGTTGCTGCCTGGTTTGCCAATATTGCGCTTTCCCCTATGTGACAAACGTTTGCTTCATTGTAGTTAGTTATCTTGCTATTGGCATGCATGAAAATTAAAGGCTTATTATTTTAAATGGCTTATTGTTATTGTTTTGAGACTGCTTTACTACTAAAATAATGCTTACTGCTGCTTCTGTTCCAGTCTTCCAGTGTGCTTTGAATTCAGGATTTTCTATTGTACTAATGTAACAAATACTTACAAACTTCTTAAGAATTGAGATACTAATCTTCATATTTTTTTTTCTAGCACATTATAACGAATTTTATTTGCTCCCAACTTTTAGTAAGACAGTTTTTCTAATAAAGCCTGTTCAGACAGCATTTAAAATGTCCATGAACTAACCTAGACCTCAGTAAGAGAAACTCCGCAGTAACACTTAGCCAGTTACTTGGATTCCCATTTTCCGCGCACTTAAATATTTGTGTCGGTAACATAATGGCATAATGTCATGGTTGAAGTTGTTAGACAGGTTTAATTAACCTGGAGCGTGAGTATCAACATTTTACGAGCAATAAGCCAGGTACTGGATTTAATACTGAATCAGGAAACTTAATTCTTCGTCTGTTAAGCTTCACATTATTAGAGTGGAAGTGTAGTGGTGTGATAATTGCTCCAGAATTTTGCCTTTATTAAGAATTCATTGGCAATCCTCGAACTCTAGTATCTGGTACATGTAGTCCATCTCAGACCTACTGTTACACTTATGTAGATGACAGGTCTAAGTATGCAACTTTCATTTAGATCCACTGTAACTTTTGGCTATGGGTCACCTCATTCAACAAGAAATTTTATGTAACCCCTCTTGCTTTATGTCTTGCGTAACGATATTTGAAGTTATAGAGGGCACAATTACATAGGAAGATTAATGTTAGACTGATTTAGACTAAAGTCTAAAGATCAGACATCACATTGTCTGGTTTTATTTCAGTATTTTCGACTAACCTTTTTAGCCTTTTCAAATTCAGAAGACTTTGGATTACTGTTCATAGACAATTATATATCAAACAGAAGAGTAACAATCCAAATAAGAATGAAAAAAAGCGTCACTGCTTTGATGTTTTCTAATAAAAATAAGGCGCGATGATTACAGATCCCCCAGCTTTCACTTCCCTTTAGCAATTTGCAAGAGTTATTGTAGGTACTTTGTTTAGCTTTGTCATTTTTATGAATTAACTACTATATTATTTGGTGCCATATCACTGTGGATATTATTTAAACTTTGCATGTTCGCCAACTGACATGAGGGTTCTAAAATTATTCGAGTTAGTGTGGTAAATAACTGCAATAACTTAGAAAATGATGTTAGGTAGTCCTTGTAGACTAGATTAAGTAATAAACAATACTTGTGATATAAATCAGAGGTATATAAAGAAACCGAAACCAAATCACTTTCTCTATTTAATTATGTAACTATGTGACGCATTTATAAACAGATAACTATTACCCGCCGCACTAAATCTTTGCACAATTAGTGAGTAAGTCATTACGTATCTAAAAGAAAACAATTTTCATTATTCACTGAAACAAAGAGTGCTTGAAAAAAGGAATAAGGAGAAGTAGACAATAGCATTTGCGTGAGCGTAATTTTGTCCAGTAGGTATTTGTGGTACCCCTTTTTCAATATGGTGATTAATTTCTGGGTAGATGTTTGAATGTCCTTAAGTAAAGAGCAAAATGTTGTTGATATTCCATAAACTTCACGATAAAAGAAACGATAAATCTTGTAAAGAAGTTTTTCAATTTCAAACCAATCATAAGTGGAAAAATAAGCTGGGAATAAGGAAATAGCAGGTTGGTTCCCAAAAATTATGTGTCAGCTTACATCATTTTTGGAGCCAACCTGCTTTTTCATCTATAGGTATTGATAGAGGAAAGTATATATTATTCATTCAGTCTGTACGGATAACTGAACAATGGACAATGGTCGACTAGACATATATGCAAAATTTTGGAGGGGCTTACGTTTTTACCCTTTTTGCAAAGTCTACGGCTTCGGGCAAAACAATGGTTTTATGTGCTACACTTCAATCAGAGATTAATATGGTTTAATTTTGTGTTCAAGTTATTCAACTGCAGCAGTATTTATAAATCAGTGTTTTAGTCGTCATCAGAATATAGGAGCGCTTCTGAATTAATAAATTAAATAAACTCGCCTGGAATTCTCTCACGTAACCCGTGAGAGAATGGGTTAAGCATTTATTTAATGAGTGCAAAAAAAGATTCGGGACTGTTTGCTAACAGCTGAATTTAATCAAATACGATTTCACCTTATCTAAGTAGGTGAGAGATAATTGAAATGATAACACATATCTTTAGGTCAAGACCAATACTAAAGATCGAGCTCTATGGAACACATTCCTAGGATGTATTACTCCGCTCTATGAGTAGTTCTAGGTTGCGAGGTTCATAGTAAAGCTGAAATATTTGATACTCTGTAACATTATTGATAGTATTGGTTAGTAAGCAAAACAAATAGAAAAGGAAATAATGATCCGGAACCTTCGTTGCTTAGATTCATTCGTGCATAGCTTTCTTTGTACCGAACTGTAATGCTTTGTAAGCTTATATAAGTGTGCTCGTGACGAAGTAAATATCTTTTAGTGGAAAACAAATTGCAATCGAATGAAGCACTACCTCGAACGACCGAACCGTTTGATGAAAATCGGTTAACATTTATGTCAGTAGGTAGCAAAGTTGCAAGGCTTCGAAGTAAAATTTGTATCGCAAATCCATTTTCAGTACTGGGTCACAATGTCAGTTGTGATTATTCACTGCTGACCTCAAAATGGTGGGGGTTAACGATCCACAATTATGACGAGATGAGTGTCTACTGTCTCGGCTCTTGGCTTCGAACAATGGACGACTAACTGTACCCACGTCGAATGTTTCGTCATGCTGACTAAACTGAACCATTGCTAAACTATATCTCCCCCACTTTCCGCAATACTTATGGTGTGCAAGGTGACCAATCTATTACCAGGTTAATGTTCCGGTACAGTTTTATAGGATTGGACTCGGCGTTTCTCAACAGAATCGTTTACTGTTTAACGTCTTGCAATCACGAAACTTTGCAAAAGTGCTTTATTTTTATATAACTGGTAAGTATAATATCGTAATTAATACTGAATTTACACAATATCCAGATTGTTAGCAGCGTCAAAATGGCAGCAGTTTTAACAACTTCTTCTTCAACTTCGTTCTTCAAGCTTTTCAGTATTCTTGAGTGAATCTTCTAGATTCATTGATAAGTTTGTAACTACAGTAAATTATTGGGTTGAGCAAAAAAAACACAACTTTCACTTGGATAAGTTCAAAGGTTTCACCAATGGCACTAGTATAATTATATATTTGGCCAACCCTTTCACTTTAACAATCGTTCTTGCCAGCTCATGTGACACAATTTCAAGTAATTATCTAACTTTCCATTTTGGGCTTTAATATATTCATCCAGATAGTGTCGTTTAGCAATCTGTATTATTCATATAAATACTTACTTGAATGAAACGTCACAAGCAAAACTTTAAAATATTCCAAGTCACAACGAGTCTGTGTTGTGTTAATTGTATTGTGCTTGCATAATTATGCTAATATTAAACTTTTCGCTTTTACAAAAGTGTAAACTATTTACTACGATAGGTACATTGTATTTTGAACGTACGCTTAAGCGAACACGTGTGTGTAAATAGCTAAGACCTAATTTACGATGTTAATCTTGGATTATTTAACATTTATTGAAACTGCGGAAACGTTGAGGTATTTTAGTACCCGACGTCTTCTAATTATATAAATATATGTACGTTTAGTGGCAAATGATAATGCTTTTTAAACATTTGAATAGTTAAGCTGAGAAACACTAGACTTAGGAATTAACTTGAAACGGCACCACAGAAAGTACTGTTTTGACATCTCTTCGTCGTTTTACTAAATAATAATAAAAGATGAGCAAAATACTTTTTTGTCTTTCCGTTCCTCTAAATAAATATTACTACTGTACGTCCGCCGAGAATCACGAAAACGGCTGATCAGATTTTCATGAAACTTCCAAACTCAAACCTCATATAGTTTAGGCCCTTATAAGGCACTCATGAACGTCGAAAGTTTGACTCTACCGCCTGTTCGACAAAAACTTAAACTGAGAACCGGCAATCAAGAAACTCAGTAAGGCTGCTACACACAAAACTACGCCTTAGAAAATACTGAAGCTTTATTCAACACGGTATACTTACCGAGCGTGACACAATTGTAACGGTAAATATTGGTTATTGCTTGGATCTGGGCGATAATGCGCAAAATTACTACCGTTTATCCTGTTTGCTCTCTCAACGTCATGTCCAAAGTTCGTTCAACTTCTGACTGACATGATTTACTTCAGCTATGAAACATTAATTAAGGGCTACGTCTAACGTCTCGAAAACCTAAAACCCTGATTACAAGAGTTCTAGTTGTAAACGTTTTGGGCGGTTCCTTATCAAAACCCTGATTATTTACGAAATTAGAATAACTTATTTACTTAGTTATTGATAAAACCGTAAATTAGATTCTCGAAATAAAAACTATAGGTAGTCATGGTAGAAATGGTAGGCATTTTAATTTTAGTGCTGACAACCCTGACAACTTAAACTATCCACAGTAATGAGATCGAGCAGGTAGGTGACGCGTGGGCGTTCACACAAAGGAGTGAAGATATCAAAGTTGAGTCATGATCTTCTCATTGACAGTGCATTCACATCGGCACAATGATTTTGTAACTATCGCCTATACGGTATTATTTATGTACCGTACCTTGTCAGTTGCCACCTGTTCCATTAACTACGAATTCTATCAATAGTTTATTTCCATTCTAGTTCACATAACTGTTTTTCTAGATTCAGATATGTTTTTGTCTTTTTCATTGTTCAATATGTCAACCAAATTCTTTTCCACTCTTAGTGACTTTTTGCCAGTGTCAAGTAAAAAATTCTAGTACTCCTTGTATTAGTCATATGAATTTTGAATCGGTCATAATCGTCCGTACAAGTAAGGTTTTAGTAAAAATTTTTGGCCTTCTACTAAAACTTACCAGAAATTTTTCTAGACAAAATTTAATCATTTTATACAAAAAACCACCGGTTACATTCAATAAAACTCAAAATATGTACACGATTTTATGAAAATAAAACGGAAACTTTATATTTAGGTAATGAAGTAAATTACATTTCGAATAATAAATAGATTTTTATTTTCAATACAATTTGTTCATTAAACAACTGCAAAGGTTGAATTTAACTGCCCCGAATGTAGATCCCAAGGGAAGTGGAGCCCTAATTATGAAGCATGGCGTCCGGTTATTGTCCCTTGCCTGATAGTTCTTTCACATTGATATTTGCACCAAATTACCACAAAATAATATTCTTGCTATCTTTAACCACTGTTTCTTTATGTGAGAACTTGGCTGCTAAAACAACTTGCTATCTAAAACATTCCATGGATTATTTTGGACTTAAGTGCTAGTGATATCCTGAGACAGATATATGTAGGTATAGTCAATTCTTTACTCTACGTTTTTTTGCAGACGGATATTGTAACGTCTATAATAGTTTATTAATTACAGCAAATCTTAAAGTAAGTAACCGACTAATTGAATTATACCAGCGTAACATGTTATTGTTATATATATAATTTCATCTGAATGCATGAGCATAAATTAGGTACTAGAAAGTCGAATTACGTGCTTTGCCATTCTCAGTTGAAATAAAATATATTTGCTAGTATATCCAAATAAGGTTGACATCCGCATGAGGCCGCATTGGTAGAGTTTTAATTAATACAAATTGACTAAGTTAAGGTAAGCTTCCGAGGCTTGCGGCTCGCGGCTGACGCGCGCTATAGACGCGCGCGGCCATAGTCAACATATGGGAATGTATGGAGCCACTTCCGTGCCTCGCGACAGACGCGCGCGGCTGATGCCCGCGGTCGGGTCTACTATGGCCATAGTCAACATATGGGAATGTATGGAGCCACTTCCAAAGCTCGCGACAGACGCGCGCGGCTAAGACGGCTGTATAGGTACAGCCACTGCGCGTCTGACTGAATGAAGTGAGGTGTGTCGCCGCGGCCGACGGCTAACGCGGGCGACAGCCGCGCGCGTCTGACGCCTCGGCCGCGACCCTCGGACTAGTACCTTTACTGAGGCGATTCACACGGTGGGAAACGCTGCGGTCACATTGCGGTTGGAAACCAGAGAATACTGGCTTTCAGTTAAATCATCGTTACTCTCGAGTAAAGCAGCGTCAACACGCAAATTCTTAATAATAAAGTCTGTTAATGAAGGGCTCATTTAATTTATGGTATTGATTGACGTCATGAATAGAGGTTTTTGATTCATTATCGACACATGACTGAGTGGTTTGTTTTAATTGGTTACGTCGTACATAAATATGTTTGTGATCACGTTCACAAACATGACTAGGTACCTAACGTTAATACCTAATTAATTTATCATTATATATAAGCTGTCTGAATGAAATAAACATCTCTCATATCTTTAGACTCCGCTCGTTATTGCATATTAATTCAGCAATTATATCATCGGTACTAATTTAAAAAGTCTTAACAAATTTAACGAATGCGAAAATATTACAAAAACTAATTTTGCTTTCGGTTTTTGAACGCGGTTTCCTCTTAATTTTCTCCGGTGTTGCCAGCTATGCGTCGGAAGAATTGTTTCGTGCCGTATTAAAGTGTTTGCCTACCCGGATGTCTCGAGGGATAAACCACCCTCAAGGTGTGGGTTTCACCCCCCCGTTTTCACCTCTCCCGAGTAGTACAATAAATAAATTGGCCGTTGCTTTATTTCTGCACGAAAATACTAAAGACTGTAATTTGTTAACATAAAATCATGGAAGTCAGTTAAGTTACTTCATTAAAGCTTTAATTGTATCTTGGAGCTTAAGTTTGTGTAAGTTATTATGTAATATAATATACCTGAGTATATTTTAGATTTTAATAGTTATTTCGTAAAATTAATGGATAGGTTGGAATTGAAGATATATCTGGTATTTAAAAGTATTACGTCTGATTATAAGTACTCATACTTATAATCAGAAGTAATAGTAAATATCGAGAAACATATATGCGGTAAGTAGTCACAATAACTCTTGAAAACGGCAGTAGAAGCTCCATCCTAAATCCCATCATAAAGTGACCAAACCGACCAACCGCTTGCGTCCACATACCTAGTTTTGCATACTTGATATAAAGAGTGCTATAATTAAAGATGGTTGTTCCATTTATTTTCGAGATTCCCCAAGCAAAGCGGTTAGCCAAAGTTATTAGTCACTGTCCAAACCAGAACTGACACTTAAAAGTACCGGTGTTAGCGACGTTTTCAACTCAAGATGGTTTAAGGGGCACTCGTAAATTTGACGGGGCTGGATGTTGTAAGTCATCGTGGAGTATTCTTTTGGTAGGTATTATAATTCCTTTGTCTTTTCGGTTTTCAGTTAAATTTGTAACAGATGACTTGGCCAGTTCAAAACAATTAAATTAACTGATTGAAATATGGGCAAGTATTACCTTCTACTAGGAGGCTTAAATTTCATAATTCATAAAGTCTCTTTCAACTCATGGTAGAAGTGACACATGTGTTTTCCTAGCCTGTAGGAAATAACACGTTAAGAAAATATATTATATGTAGGTAGGTAAACTTTAAAATTTTAGATGTCTTCCGAACAATTCTTAGAATGTAGAATTTATATTGTTTGTCTTCTGATTCCAGAAACGGAGATAATTGTCGTGTTCTTTCTATGAGCCACATTCCTAAAATTCCAGAACTACGTTGAATTGGAAATAACTTTGTCTAACAATAGTTCGTTAGTTAATCCATTAGAAGTTTAGAGCTGACTCATCGCCATATAGTTTTAATCAATATGCCATTGCTTCGAAAGAACTTGCCTTGAACAAGATTAGGGTGTTGTAACACGTTTGACAGGCCGTTAATAAAGAACGTTGCACCCTTGTTAGTTTTGCACCCACCCCTGTATAATAAGGAGCACAGGCGTGTAAGCTTACATGATGCCAATTTGTGTTGGAATGTAACAAAGGGGAGACGAAAATTTTGATTTAGAAAAATCTTAATAATAAGAATGTCGGTGTTCAACGAATTAGCATCATCAAGGAACATTTACTTACATACTTATATGTCTGAGTGAAGGAAGAATTGAAAAAGCTCTTCGATCGCAGGCAGACGTTTTTCCATTAGAAGGCTGCCGGCAGTCTCACTCGGCCCATTACGTCGCAAATGGCTCGCGCAAAAGCCCGTGGAATTCACGCGCGATTCTGTTTTATCCACGCTGAATATTTTATACCAAATTCTGTTGGATATGACGAGTGACACACTTAGCATAATTCCTCAATCAACAATTCGAGCCGAGCTGACATTGAGACGCGTATCTACTCATTATACTTTTCAAATGTTTGCCTAACCCTGAGCTAAATCAAGGTGTCTGGAAATTTGCACAACACAAAATATCGGCATGATAAAATCCATCATAGGCATTATTTAATGTTTAGATAAAAATCTTATTACTTTGTCGTTGAGTTTCAATAAAACATGAGTGACTGTGAACCCGCGTACTCAGGTAGTTATGATCCTCCTCGGTAGTTTTATAAATCTGATCAATGTTTCTTTGTAGGGTCGTAATCGGATTATTCTATCTCATAGCTTTTAGAGAACCTGTACTGTACATTTCCGTATATCAGATTGAACCGCATCTTGCCCTTGGGCAACGTTCTTTTAAATATGTTTCGAATTTGTGTTGTGTGTAAAAACTCTCTTTCAATATGTGATCGTAGCTTATTCTCACAATTTTTTTGTAATTCAATAAACTTATGTTGACTCACGTAGAACTGGGGAGGTAGGGTTTCCTCGACAAATCGTTGTTGCTTCGGACATGAAACCTGCCGTTGTACTAATTGACATTGGCCCTCGCCCCTGAACGTCATGCGAACTCATTTGTCTGTCCCGGTGACTCATCGGAAAGTCGAGGGTGTTGTGTAATTTACATGCTCTCCAGATGACCGCAACTAAATACCCATGTGTTGCTAATGTTACTTGTGGTCCTCGTAAAATAAACCAAATACTACATCCTTTCCCTTTGTTCAAATGCCATATATTTTTGGAACAGGAAACAAATGGTACTTATAATATAGTTCTTTCAAACAATCGATCCGAGACAAGTTATCTAAAAGACAAAGCGTCGTCGAGATTAAACTAAGAATTATCGAGTGTCGTTATGCTTAGTAAAGAGATATACCATAATCCTGAATAATGCCTCTGGGGTTGTTGTCACCCTTCTCATTTTCCAATATGTGCCTTTATAGCTCATGATTTAAGGGTGCATTCTCAAGTGTAGAGCAATAATCCATTTTAATGTGACCGTGGTGTGTTGGCGCAGGATATTTCGGATGGGGGTGTTTGTAATTTTATTTTATTTCACCCCAGTCGTAAGCCGCTTGGGATTTGCGATAGTGTAACCGAAGTATGAAACTGTAGGTACTTTGCTAATTTTAGTAGACAACAAAAAGGCTTCTAATTAATTAGTACATAGTTATTTATTAATAACGACAAGTTACAAGTCTAATTCTCACAATAAATATAACATACCTAGTAATATATATCTATACCAATAATAATGTAAAAATCTAATTGAAATACGTCATCAAAACTATAAATTGCCACCATTTTAATCTAGCAATAAATTGAGGCCTGAAGCAAGAATCTAACACGTCGCTCGGCAGTCGGTTGTAGTGTCGACTGCCAAAATAGTACGAATAGAATAATTGAACAAGAATAATGAATAGTAAACTTTTATAAATATAAATAAAAACATTTGGATTACATCACTTTCATTTCATAATACGGCCGTCTATTGTAACACTTTCATTGTTAGTTATGATTATAAATTACTGCTCTAATCATATGTTACAATAAAGTTTTACATGTATACTAACTGTACCCCGCGGTTTCACTCGCGTTCCCGGGATAAAAATTATATACGACCCATGCTCAGACCTACCGAATAAACACAACAAAATTAACATACAAATAAAAAATAGGTCAAGCCGTTTCGGCGGAGTTTGGTGACAAACACTGTGACACGAGAATTTTATATATTAGATCTATCTAATATTCTTGCCTTGGTGTATACTTTTTAGAAATTGATTTACATTTTTTAGTCCAAGTAAATCTATTCCCATTCGTTTGCCACAGTGTAAACATAGAAACTTATTCCTGGGATGTAAGACGTGCAACTATTACGTTCAGGTCAAAACCATCGAACAAAGCTAGACCAATTTATCGGTTCTCCGTGATCCAGAATCGTACATCAAGCATAATGGCTACATAATTCGCTTCTAGCGTACGATGCTGACACGGTCCGAATGCGGCCGAGATGCGGGCAGATCGTGAACGCCGATAAAACGTGGGTAGTTGGAAGTTTTATGGAGCGGCCGGTAGCATAGCCTGTTTCCTCGTTATCGCCGACAGGGGGCCTTAAATCAGGAGCCTTTTATTCTTAAAGGCTTTAAGCTTGACGCTCAACGGACCATTGGCCTCGAGACTGATATAAAATAGAGATGCCTGATAGTGTTAAATTTTGTCTTCTCTTGATGCGGTGTCATATATATGCTTTTTTATACTACTAACAAGCTTACGTGATATGGCTGGTGGTAAGCGGTTGCGGACCCTGCAAATCTCTAATTCTACATAAATATTAATTACAATTTATACAAAAACCTATTTGTAAGTTCATCGTTTCGTTAATCTAACGAGTGGATTGCATGTCTATCGACGTTAAGTACAACTTCCAAACGGCGTACGTTACAGTTAGTTCTTTAACTAGGTTTGAAGTCGTTAAACTTTCCATCGATGATCCGCTTGGCAGACTATAGGGAAGCCGCTTTAAACTTATTGCATCTTTGTTTAACTTGTCGACCCACCGATGTTTTTCGCGAATGTCTAATGGTAACGTAAGTTTTGTTATTGTCATTTTTTATTGCGGTTTCTTTTAGTTGTGCAATAAACTCAATTCAATTATTTTGTAAAGTTCAAGGATTGCATTAGTCATATCTTGTCATTCGTTGTAACGATCCTTTGTTTAAGATTGTAAGCGTTCTTACCTAGATTTCTTATCCTGCTCAATATGAAAGTTTACTATTCGAATCTGATTTTTAAAGATCATGATCGTTTTTGTTTGTTAGTCATGTAGATTTACTTATGAGAAAAATTACTTTTAACAAAAAGAGAACCGCCTTCAAAACCACTTAGTTTTTTTTTTCATTTAAGTTTTTTGTGATTTTCCTGGATCTCACAATCAGATCCTAACTGTGACTATGGAATCACCTTAGGAGTATACTTTTACCAATAAAAAAAATAATTTTGTTAATCGGTTAACACATAACGGAGCAATCGCGTAATAAACATACAAAAAAAACATACCTTCGAATTGAGAACCTACTAAATACTTATTACTTGCGTGTACACGTTCGTCGACTACGTGAATCATAATGAGCTTCCAGGTAACGTTGACAATGAACTAAATAAGATTACGTACAACCCTTCAGAAAGACTCATTGTTCTCTAGGCTAAAATTTAAGGCGAGCCATTTTCTTTTAGGTGGCATTTTCTGTAAGCCAAGTTATAAAATATTCTTTGAATTCTCCATCTTTTTGTCTTTGAAAGAAAATTATCGGAGATAGAACAAAGGGTTTTGGACCGTTAAACATTGATTGTGGATTTATAAAAAAATATTTTTTATTTCTGTGTCTCGAGATCAATTTGGCGCGTTCAATCGAATCATCCTTTGATGTCATATTGTTTTGAAATTGAAGTTTGGATATAAATTGTTCGTCATAATCTTGCCTTCGATTCGCCAAAAGGTCGGTCAATTCGATAGCTCTGAAATTAATTTAAAACGTATGTATTTTTAGAAATATTATAGTAAATAAATTGCAAACAAAACAGATGCTTAATGTTACATATTCCTCATATATTTGAATGTAAAATCATCTCCCTTTTCTCATCTGATTATAAGTCGTAGTACAAAGAAATGTCTCCCAAAGGAGTGCTGATGTTATAATTCAAATGAAGGGGATAAGACGAGGGGTTCTTCTGATTTTTGCAAAATAGGATTATGATAATGGCGATCCGAATCATTCTGGATCACGTGCGGTAACAAAGGGAGAGTTATTTCCAGATAACGGCTGATTTATGCGTTCATTAAAGACTGAACTAATTCAAGATTGGAAATAAACATCTTAATTTATAGTCGGAACTGAAATAGAACTAATTTACTTAAATAGTAGCTTTTTAGTTTGACACAAAATTCAAATTTCGTAAAAGTACCAAACAAGACGCTAATGGGAGGAGATAAACTTAAACTAAGAGATAATCAAAGGAATAGTTTAATAATGGAAAGTTTGAAACTAATTAAGAGTGACTTTATTTAGGACGTGAAAGGGAGTTGTTAACTAAACTTATTTCTGCTATGGTGATTCCGATCAATGTAAACTTAATTTGGTGCATTTTTGTCATTTTTCTACAAATTGGCGTTCTTAAGTCATCTTTTTAGTCTCCTTCTTGCCCGTGGATATACTACGATTACAAATTTCTGGCGATAACTTTCGTGGTCGCACACAGCTTCAATGCTTCACCCGGAAGCGTCAATAAATCTTATCGACACGCCTTACACTATCCTGTAATGGCGAGCGAGTCACAATTTAGTGACACTGGCATATGACAGGTTGGAATCGTTTGATAAAATACTTTGGTATTATCAGTTACAACACAACCATACCTTCCTTCTATGCGTGTGTTTAGTTCTTTGTTTGTTTTCTAACCATTTTGACAAGGTTTCCCTTCTTGTCGCACACACTACAGTCGTGATAGAT
Organism: Tethea ocularis; assembly: GCA_963555595.1. Taxonomy (NCBI): domain Eukaryota; kingdom Metazoa; phylum Arthropoda; class Insecta; order Lepidoptera; family Drepanidae; genus Tethea; species Tethea ocularis. Next base: position 6,697,998 of record OY741975.1, read on the forward strand.
GTATGTATGCTGTGAAAACGAGCCTATTCGATTGTGCTGACTTAAATAAATCAAAAATTCTTGGCCGTATAAAATAGCAATAACCAACAACCACATCGGTAAAAAACTTGTCATTTTTCGTCCAAAATTATCTCTATCGTATTATTTTGACGTTGAGAGTTGAGAACTTTGTGAATCTATAGTAAAATAAAAATAAAAACCAATGAAAAGAAAACAAAAGATGGCATCACACAAACAGGAGCTGACATTTAAAAGCTCCAATACAATTTCATTTTTATTATTCCTCGAGGCAAGGTAGGTTATCTAATATACATATATAACTTGTTTGGAGAATATTCCCCTACGTAAACGTGACGTATCGACGGGAGAGAGCCGGCATTCGGGTTTATAGTCGATAAAACATCTAGGGACGCCTATTTATGGCGTTTTTTGTAAAGGGGAACATGTGTTGATAGTATTGAATGTAAAAGGATCACGTGTGGGTACCACCTGTGATGATGCTCTTTAGCTTCGAGGTATGATTCTCTCTTCGTATTTCCATCAGAGCATCCGCCGTGCTTGGTGTGGTGTGATGGTTCCCTATCAAGAAAGTGGTCAATAATATTTTGAATTGAATGGCAGTAGAACTACTTTACGAATAAATAAGTAAAAGCTGGTTTGGAGTAAGTTGTACCAAACCTCAAAACAATCAAGAACCTATATAATGTGAGGCGGATCAAAGTCAAATAACTTAGTTACTAAGTACATTAATGATGTCCCTAAAATTGTATGGAACTTGATACCGATTATATCAGTTTAAAAAGAAGTATCGTCATTTTGTTATCAAAGAGATACGAGAGGTACAAGGCTTTAAACAAAGGCTACTTTGTGTGAAATGTAAAGTAACTTAAGAACAATGCATCTTTCTTAACTGTTGTGTATATTAACGTATAAGAAGCTTTGTTATAACATATTTATAGGCTTGACGAAAGAACACACTTTTAAAAATATTTAAAAAAAAAATTATAATGTAACGGTGTACGTGGAACATTGGATTCATTACAATCGGCATTTTGTAATCTGCAACAACTTGAGTAAAACTAGAATTCATTTTGATTACTAAATAGTGACATAATACTTTGAGTGTAACAAAAGTTACATAAGCAAGTATTAAATATCTACATATGAAAAAGTTTTAACTTACCAAGGCTTCTTTAAAAGCCTTTTTTTTTCATAGAGACAAAGGAGAAGTTACTTTATTTTCGCGTACAGTATTGTAATCGACACCTGCTATTCTTACGAGCCCTTTTAAAACGTTAAAAGCCAACTCGAGAATGTTTACCTTTGAATTTAACACTAACTGAAAATTGAGTCCTTCAATGTTGTCTTTTTAAAGGGGAGTGTTTTTTGTTTAAATCTTCGTGATTCACTGCCGCCTGACATGTGGTTTTTGTTATAGAAAATTATATTAACATGTGTATGTTATGTAGTCATAGAAGTGATCATAATAAAAAAAAAGTAAAACCAAAACAATTTTATTTAGATCGCGATCTAGAATCCAAAACATAAAACACGGATCCAATATTCTTTTCATATGGTACCTACCTACCTACCTAAGTTATGAGTTATAGTGAAACATCACTTTTAAACGAGATGTTATGTACTTTTGCCACAAAATAGGACAGACATCAGACAGTAAGACGCCTCAACTTTTTATTGCTGCGGAAACTACAAACGTTTAATGATCAGGCTTGAACAGCTTCAATAAAATACAGAAAACGATTCCCCAATTCGTAATTGTTAACAACAAAAGCCTGTATTACAGAGATCATGTAGCGTGAAACTAAACTCGCTAAGTATCCTTGGACCGTTTTAACGTCAATAGTGATGCTACTCGAGTATAGATTTGTCAAAAATCGATTTCTATCAGATCTCTTTCAGGTTGATCAAAATTTTAGTCAATCGACGTAACCATAGCCTCAAAATGTATCAATCTAAATCTATACTTACTAATAATAAAGCTGATGTTTGTTTGTTTGACTGCGCTAATCTCTGGAGTTACTGATCCGATTCGAAAAAATCTTTCACTAATAGGAAGCTACATTATCCCCGAAGGTTATAGGCTACTTTTTATCACGGGAACACGAGTGGATACGCGGGCAACAGTTAAAATATAGTATATACGAACAATGGTTTACCACTTTCTCATTTCACGCAGGTACTACATGTATCGACTAAACGTAAATCGTTTAATTCAAGTCACATCAGCATCACTAACGCCAAGTCTCTCGGTGTCTGCCGCTTGCAGCAACTATGTAACCTTGGTTATTCTGCGCAAGAGTTCACAGCTATAGAAACTGATAGATACATTTGGCCTAAATGTCGGACATTTAAAACGCCGGTCGCTGGCGCCGTTTTAATAATAAAAGAATGTTGTAATATCCTAGCATGTTTAATTAAGATCTTTGTTTATTTAATAAACCATAGAGATAAAAGGGAGAATAACGAAACAAAGAGGTTACTAAATGGGTAGGGTTGCTTCTGTGTTCTACGAAAACAGTGATAAATCCGTTGTCGACTATATTTAATAATGTTACTGGTTTAATATTCAAACCTTTCTTGAGGTACAACAGATTTGGACCTATGTTTAAGTTAATTGTAATTAATTCACGATCAAGATTTATTTCTCCATAGAATTTACTTCAAATAACTAACAATACAGTGGTTTGTCAGTGACATGATAATATAACCGTTCTTGATGGGCAGTTGCCAAGTGACGTCACAATGCAACTTGTGAGCAATTACAAGGTTCATAGAATGTTAGGTTCCGCTTCAATTAATAAACGCATGTTGCAACTGTAGAATCTTGTATGTTTGAAGCCAAATAATAAAAAAAACTTACACCCACCGTTATAGTTTGGATTCTCATAAGACTACAAATAGTAAATTCATACCTCGATCGATACTGATTAGACTGTCTGAGATATCTTGAGCTGCCTCCACTCAACCTAGATACAATTTTATAATGGTACACACGGCCACAGATCAAGCTACACACTGCGGCACCTTATGCGGTTGTAATAGGCGCTATTTTGCAACAAAAATGTGTAGCTTGATCTGTGGCCGTGTGTACCTACCTAGTATTGCTCAAGCTGATCTTACAGTATTTTTATGTGGAACAGCAATTGCATTGAGACTCCCACCTACGCTATTTTATACTATGTTTGTTACTGCTCATGTATAACATCTATGGATTTATACTCATGAAGATTTTACGACCTCTACAGCAATAGATTCTTATCTTTAAGACGAAGACGATATAGTTGAAAGTTGAAACTACTGTACGAATTGCTAATAAAGTCGATATCATGCAAAGCATATTCATTCAATAAAAGACTGTTGAAAGAAGTTTAAAAGAGCACGTGTTGAATTGAAACTTTCGACGACCTGATTAACCAATGTAGATAAGAAACCACTTTCCCAAATGCTTTAACATGCTCTTATTTAATAACCATCTCAACATAAACCTTTAAGGTGATGCCTTCGGTTGGAGCGAGAAATTCAAATGTTATCACGTTTTTTTTACAGCTCAGTTATAGGTCGCAAGGTATCAACATGTTATTTGTGACAAGAATGGTAGTATATTGACTGACTAATAATATAACAAATCATCAACATATTCCTCCTAAGGTATATTAGTAACATTTGAAATAGTAGTATATGTAAGTTGTAACTGAGCTGCAATTAGCAAAAAACGTAATAAAATTTGAATTTCGCGCTCCAAACGAAGGTATCACCTTAATAATGGTGCTGGCAAATAGTAATATATTTTTTGACATTGCGAATCGTAGTCTTAACGTCTTTATAATTGCATGATAAGAATCCAGATGATCAGCAGATACCTACCAGCAAAGTTGCAAAACAAAGGTTCTCATTCAATTGTCCGCAATAAAAGTGAAGAAATTCCTTGTGCACTGCAATGCAACCATGTGAATCCTTTGTGTTCAATTGCGACTTGCTTATCTGGTCAATGTCTCTTAATTACACAGTTAATTGTTGTTGATGCAATTTTGTTGTGTGTTCACCTTTGTTCATGTTTGCCTTTTTAGGGTTCCGTATCTAAAGGGTGCCAAAGGATATCCAATAATCATGTCCTTATTATTTTTGCAACTTTGCTGATGAAATTGTATTTCTTATCATCTAATAGGCAAATCGCATTAGATATTCGCAAAAAATGTTGAAAAATTCTACGTGCACAAGGCAAACAGTAAATTTTTACGAAATAATTTAAATTGTTAGAATATAATAGATATTCTTTATAGGCAAATATACAAGTAAATATGTAATTGTAATAAAAATGATTTATATGCTGTTATATCAAATAAATAAATAAATCATAGGGAATTAATAAAATTAAATACTTAAATGTTTAAGGCGATGATAGCTCAGTATGTGGAGAGAACATGTAACACCCTCAAGTTGAAAATCTGTCGCCAAGCATCTTCTGGTGTGTTCCGACAACTGCACTTGAGAGCCAGTCACCTTCTAGGCTTTGTGTTCTTACCACCACCGGCCACATCACTCATCACGTGTGGTCAAACACAGACCTATACATAGTAAAAAAATAAGGCTACAGTCACAGATCACACACATGTTCCACTTTCACTAAGTAGCTCCATAAACTGTTAGTAATTACAGTAGCAAGTGTTGCACAACACTTGAGCTAGTCGCACGTCCATTGATGATTGTGGTGGGTGATGATGACACAGTGTTCTGAACGCGACTATATTTATTTATTTTCTTATCTACAAATTGTACATAATAGTTTACACCAATGCCTACAAAATGGTCTTAAGTTCTAATTCTACAATGAGCTTGAGCTTTCGGTGAAAGAAATCATTGTGAGGGAACCATAGCACGGTGGTAGGTTACTTTGTAGTACCCGCCTGCCTGGTTAAGTATTGACTGCTCTAAGTACTTCACGGTACATCTGCGGATTTCAGTCACAGATGAATGAAAAATATCTAGCCCCATATTTTCTCTGACCATGCAATTCAGCATCCTCAAGGCACACGAGAAAGGGATATTACTATATATCCTACTATTGTTTAGTATGTGTGGAAGTGTCACAAATGTGGCCAGGCTGGCAGGCATGTTACTTAACTATTTCTTATTTAATCCTAGAAAACTATTAAAATAACGTTTTATAAAATTCCTCGATGTTTTTCTACTTAAGAGCAATTATTTAAACTACTTCATATCATTAGTTACCTTTTGACATAGCATAGTGACTTAAACTTAATTTTCTGGCTATCATTATGAGGTAGAAGTAGGCGAAGCTCCTGTGGGAATATTCATTAAGTCCACGCGACTCGGGTCATGGCCGGCCAGTTTATTGTAAAATAATATTAAATAACACCAATGTGTGGTTAATGGATTACGAAACGGCTAACAATTAGCAGGTTCTAATGATTGGTCTATTTAAGAATAAAGTCTAACCACGATTCACTGATATTGGTATTCGCGAATTCACCAGTTAACCTTTAAAAAAACTGGTTAATCTACTTCTGTTATGGATTCTGTTTATTTTTACTTATCCTGTACATTCCACTTTTCGAACACCATTGGACTCGCGATTTCCTTTTTTGTACAAGCTATAAAATATGTAGAACTATTTTAAGGTTTCCTGATATCTCATGGGTTCATGGCAGATCGTTCGATCAGTTAATTTATTTAAGTTTGCCGTATTTGTTATGATCAGATATTTTATGCGTGCGTGAGAGCCTTTCCTTAATTCCAAATTTTAACATCCAGTAATAAAACAATATTTTCTGGATATATTAGAGATGCCTAGCGAGGCAGTTTCGGGACTTAGGACTTGATTAAAAGAGTTTTATCATGCACATGTGCAATACCAAAGTGAAATGAAACGCTTCGTTTCGAGAATGTGACGCGTCTGGCGTCAGGCGCCAACAAGACAAATGTCACATATTGCACCAACTTGCAGTCGCAGTTGCACTAATTGAACCAGGCGTCAGGCGTCACGGATGCGGCTCGTTACAGTTGTCTTTCATTAACACGCTGTTAATTATCACATTATACTGTAAAAAGATCTAATAAAGTTTCATTGTCAACACGTTTACTGCGCTGCACATGACATAACCACCGAGCCATCTTTTTGGTAGATAAAAATATCTTGGTCCATCTTTCCTTTTCAAATTTTGAAATTTCGAAGCTTACAGTGCTGTATTGCGAAAGTTCAGTAGTTAGAAACCAATCAATCAAGTTTCTTAACACATTGTAATCATAATTTTCAGCCCAAGGATGTCCACTCCTGCCTTGGCCTCTCTCATTGATTTCCCCAACAAACGGTTTTGTGCCGCTTGCATCTAGCAGAGGTAGTCCGCCAGCGACTGTAGGTCGTCCAGCTAATGATCTTAAATCAAATATGTTTGTTTTTTTATTTTTATACTGTCATCATCGTCATATCAGCCGAAAAATGTCCATTGCTGGACTAAGGCCTCCCCCAAGGATGTCCACGATCGAGAGTAGTGCAAGTCCGGCCGTCTTGCGCTACGCACATTTATAATGTATTAATGATTACCTTTTCTTCCACAGGTAACCAATGAACTTTTACAACAACTACATGTCAGAATACTCAAGTAAGTTTAGCATCGGCATCGTGGGTATTATAATAATTTCTCATTGTATAAACTTTACTTGAATTAATATTCATATAATATGTAAAACTTTACCATCTTTAAGATAACTTCGAGCTTCTTTGTTCAGTGCTCGTATCAAGTAATTTGATCCATGGTTGTTTACGTTAACAGAATTTATCGTGGTTAATTGCTGGTCGTGTTTTTCTAAGAGGGTTTTCTCTAAGTTTGACACGTAATGTGCTGACACAGATGTTCTTAGATTTCCTTTGTCTTTGTTGTTCCTAAAGAGTTTACGGGTTGGTTTCCGTGGCAACCGTCTAGCTAGATAGAAACTTTGTAACAATTTATTACGGTTCTTCCTGTATTCGTGTGAACTTAAAATTAAAAAGTTGCTTGTATTCTCCGGCCCATACCCTATCTCTACGTGTCAAAAATCACGTTGATTCGTGGCTTCATTGGTACGTAAAAGAAGGAGAAACCAACAAACACACATCCACAATTATACTATTAGTAAGGATATGGATTAGGAAATAAACCTAATATTAAAATAATAAAAAATATTCTGGTTTGGCTTTTATTTTTTTTAAATATGAATTACGCTAAAGTTACGAAATATCAAATCCATCATATTTAAAAACAAACTAACAGTAATATAGTTCCCTTTATCTTAAGCTGTGTCATCTATCAAATCTCTAATAAATAACGTATTCGAATCAATAAATACGTTGAAAACACACGTTCCTTTGTCGTATAAAATGGAAGATTAGTATTCGCCATCCATCCCATCCCACTGGTATAACAGGGTATAACACGTTTAGTTCGCAGATTGCATGTAACTTGACGTATTAAAAGGAAATTTGATTTGCAGACTACGTTAGTGATACCTACGTTGTAGTTTAGTTTAGCACGTGCAATGTAGGAATAAAATACTTAGGGCCGGTTGCTCGTACATTTTAGTTAAAGTTATAGTCAAAGTTAACTTAACTATTACCATGCTTTGACCGTAGAGTCACTTTGACGATGACCGATCTCCCTCGGTCGGTTATGGTCACGGTTAAAATTTTAGTTAAAAGGACACGAGCACCCCATTTTGCTTTATTTCGGTGGTTAAAGTTAACTATAATCGTAACCTAACTATAACCAAACTAAGACCGCGCTTTATATAACCGACCCTTACACGAACCGTATATGAAGAGATTTTTGCAGGGTCGGCAACTCTTTAGTTATTATGGACTACGGTAAACGCTTACCATCAGACGAACCATAACTTTCTACCTACCTTAGTAGTATAAAAAATGCTCTTTTATCGATACCTAGCTACACTCCATTATGAATTTTCCCGGGATAAGCAATGGGGATAAGGGTATTTTTTATCAGACACAGATGTTGAGGTGAGTATACCCGAGTCCCAACATACAGTCAGACAATAAGTTTGTCTGACTGTCATGTACCTAGATAACCCATGGAAGTCTTTGCGGCAGGCATAAGTGTCAAAACAATATAATGACAAAATACCCACAGTTAGATATTTAAGTAGGTACACACGGCCACAGATCAAGCTACACACTGCGGCACCTTATGCGGTTGTAATAGGCTCTATTTTGAAATAAAAATGTATAGCTTGATCTGTGGCTGTGTGTACATAGCTTTTTTATTTTCTTGCGGGTTCATAAAATATGATAATTCTTTTTATCATTAAAAAAAAAACCTTTTATTATAAGATGGAATGTCTCAAGAACCGTTTAAGTCGCGTGTCCTATCCTAATTTAGAAATTGTGCGTGAAATAAGAGTACTGACATTTGGAAGGAGGTTGCACCGTAGAATCGTGATTTAGTCCGTAATGTCTAAATCACGATTCCCCTTTCACTCTATAAATGATGATGACACTTGAGAGTTTATAAAAAGTTGGGCCGAGTTTGAGGCGGTAGAAAAAGAATATCGTTAGAGTCATAAGAATGTAACAACCCAACCCTTTTCTCCTCCCCGATGAGCTCGGGAGGTCTAAAACGGCAGCTCGAGTAATAATAATAATATATGCAATTAATTTCTCTAATTTACAGCAGATTATACGCAATTTCTCAAATGCATCAATCAATTAATTAAAATGAGTTATATTTTCACCGAAAAAATATTAAAACATGCACAATAAAACAATTGCAAAAATATTGCCTTTTTTTAGACCCTCCGCCGACCTTACTCACGCGCAGGAATAAGTTATTTGACTGCGACATTTTGTAAGGTAAGGAGGACTCGAGCTGCTTTTTGAGAGATAAACACTATCCACATTATCTTTTAAAAAAAACATGAGACTTGCTAACGGTGACAATAATGCCACAATCAATACAATCGATCGAGTCTGTGTGTACCCTTAGCAATCAGGGTTGACGATAACGATGTTTCATAAACCTCAAGACATTGACTTCTAATGGAAATATGTACTCAATGTACCAGTGAATAGAACACATTTCCCTCATTTTCACTTAATATAAGTAATTGATTTAGTGACTCGTCGTTTGCTCTAAAATAGACTGAGGGACGTGTGCGACAAAATCCTTGAGATTAGAGCGTGTTTTATAGTGATTACGCACATACAATAATAGTTCTTATTATTAAGATTATAAGAGTCTATTGTCAAAGGTATTTCATAGAATTTAATGGTGGGGTTTTGAATGACGTGTCGTGTGGGGGAAAATAGAGAATGCTTGTACTGATTTTATCACTGGGTTTTACGAACTTAACGGTAATGTAGTAAAACATTTAAATTTAGAATTCTGATTTCAATAATACGGAATATCACAATCGATTAATACTTTAATATGGAAAAAAATAAAACCTCTCTGTTTTTTAAATAAATAGGTAAGTATCGTTTTAATGAAAAATCAAATTAACGACTATTTAAGACACTCCTTTTAAAGACCTTACTGTCTTTAATAATATATGGTATTTTATTACGTACAGAACCTTCGTCGTATGAATTACGCTTACCTACACTTGAAAATCTTAATTACAAGCGTATATAGGATGTATGATTTAACGGGTGTTGAGAACAATGTAAACATCAATTACTTACTGACATATGCATCAACATAAGGCACGATAAGTCGTACTGTTGTTTTTATCAATATTATCGTAATAATAGTGACTGAATATTCAATCGATTTGTAACACTTAATAAGTAAGTATGTGTGCTTACTCGTATTTAGTTACGTTTCGATTTACGTATTACAATCATGCCGTAAATTTGAGGCGTCTTTCCTTAAACGTTACCAACTAAGTGCGATATTCAATAGAATTTTATTTTTGTACATACTTGTATAATGTGTGCAAAAAGCTTAAAACTACAAATTCATTGATGATTTGTAAATTAAGTTGCGGGTAATTGGAGTAACGGAAAATCATTTCTCAATTTATGATCAACATGTAGAAATAAACAAATAATGAATTTCGGCATTACGTTTCCAGACCCTACTATTAACGCGTCATAAAAATACTGTTAAATGTTATAATTATGCCAAGAAACGGTCCAATATCGTACGTCAAACCAGATTTAACTGCCATAAACCGGATATAGTATGTACAGCAAGGATGCAAGTTGCAAGGTGAGGATATAATATCGATATCGACAGATCAATCGATGCGTGTCGAATGCTCTTGCATTTTCCACACAATTAGTCGCTGAGCGGTTGCGATGAAAAATTGACATCCAAGTCAAGTCACGTTCTACGATATTTTCTTGAGGTGAACCGATTATTGATTTCCATTATGGTGACCGTGTATTATGTATAATACGTCCTTGCTACTCGCGTGTTGATTCTTTATTGTTGTTATGGTTTCATGTGGGGTTTTTACTTACTGGGGATTAGGCTTGAGGTTGACATTTTGATGGCATTGTAGTACATACGTGCTGTCCACTTGCTAAACATATCAATCGGCTAGTATGTCTAGCGAACTAGTGGAAACAATTTAGAGATTTGAGTATCTTTTTTCTGCTCTACTTCTTTCTGATTATTTTTAATAACCCTTATTTCAAATTCCAAGTTGAAGCACCCCAAAGACATGAAAAATGCCCATTTATCGCAGAAATAGGAAATGTAAATGATCTGAAGCCATATTTCACAGTATGTACAATTTATATCGATATTTGCACAAAGGGCAGCACAGTTTCCCAGCCGGCTAAATCAACCGGGAAAATGCATTCTGTCGATGACGCTCAGCGATGCAGCGAGTTTTCCATCGGAATACCTTAATGCGCTGACCGATCTCAGTATGAACAATTAATGCGATAGGCATTACAGAGGAAATGGCTTATAGACTGAAATTGATTTATTTGGGCTTCTGCTTTTATTAAGTTAACTTGGCAATGTTTCTTGCATATTTTAATGGGATTACCTAAGCACATTTCGACTCAATGAAACATAGAATTAGGTAATTTCCAATCTTAAAACTCATTTATTAACTTAAGACCATTATTAAGTACTTTTGAACGTCACAAACCATTACCTTGAAGATTTTTTTTTATTTAGATTGTGTGTGATGGTAATTCAGATTCAACAGGTAAAATATACAGGTATAATAGCCTATTAAATAACATATTTATTTGGTACGCAGTTTGCTTCGTTTTGTAGAAAACAAAAACAACTCATCGCGTAAAAATCGTCATCACAGTGAAATAGGTTTCTACAAGTTTCCAAATCAATCATGAATGACCGCTTGCGTAAACTCTGCCTTTACTTGGTCATTAACTTTAGAAACGGATGTTTGAACGAACACTTATTTTCGTTTTTTTCCATGTTATTATTGTCTTTTTACAATCCATTATTTTGCCGGCACAAATAAAATCTAAACTAGATTAGACTTGAGAATTTAGTAATTGCATTATTTCTTTGGTTCTTTTTTGATTGAAATTTTAGTTAATTTCATAAAAGGAAAGCTATTCCTACAATGTAGGTAAATAATATTAATAAACATCTCATCGAAAAGAGAAGTTTCATAATAAATTAATAATCAATCTTGCCATTTCTGAAGTAAGTCAGACGTTGATAGATCACGGATCCATGGTGCTAGACGTGAGAAGGGCCTAATTGTGTGATTGATAGAACTCAGTGACTTTATTGAGAATTTTCTATTGTTGAACAGCCTTACGAATCCATCTTTTGAGTGAGTGATCGAGTGAATACCTACAATCTACTTACCAACTACAAGTGTCTAGTGTATTGTCTAGTCTAGACACGATACGCTGCCAGCTGCTGAATGTATCCTGCTGAGTCCCACGTTTCCCTTCTCAAAACAACATTTAGGTTATATCCGTTCTCCCATGACCACGCATTTTAAAATCGACCAAATATCGTACGTATTGTCGCCTCCAAAAACCCATTGTTAGTCAGTCATTCATATGATTTATGAGCATGATATTATAGAGAATAAATATAACGTTATTCGAGATCGGTGACAGATGACATATTTCCAATAACCCGCTGATAATAGGACAATCAAAGAGGGAATTGCCTTGAAGCCTTACTAATAAAATTGTGAAATGCTCTAGCTTCACTTTACCTCGATATTCATGTTTTTTAATATTTGGAAGAAAATCAATGCCATATCCAAACTATTTCAAGTCCGAATCTCCTTGAAGTAAATCTTTCCTCTGCTGAACAAACATTTATCGGTAATAGCGATATTAATCCCCATGTTATAAATCATAACAACGCTACGTGTCGTAAACTTTGATTCAATTTAGCACATAGCTGGAATAACTGCTGCACATAGCTCATCGGAATCCAGGACAAAAGTTTTCATTTTTATTTGATTCTATATTTAGGTCAATTGGTTTTAAAATCTGAAATGTCTTAGTTTGACCTAAATGTCTACTTTGAGCTGAATATTCCAATGGGTTTGAGGGGTATTAACGAGAGGACGTTCGAACAGACATGCAGTTTTTATAGAAATCCCTGCCGGGCGTCCGCCATGTCTGCAAAATTTGTCACATTTTTCACGTAAAAGCTTGTGTCAACGTCGAATTTGTTGGCCCCCTGTATCCTCTTTTACGTATTTTCATTCGTTTGTAGATAAAAAATGGATCAAGTGATATATCTCTGTACAGTTATAAATCCTGGAAATATTCAATTAACGTTCTGAAAAAATACATCCACTATTTTGAATAATGATTATAGAAGAAACATACAAATTTTAATTAAAAGGAATAATCTTCCCTGTACTTTTCTTTTGTAGAATGTTGTCCATGGATGGAGCATATAAACTTGAGGCAAAATGCTTTTATCGCCTGTCCTCCGACCGACTCATGATTAAAGGTTTGTGCCCATAAAAAAGAGTTATGAACTCCTTTCTGGTATAATTTGAGCTTCGACCCCTACAGCCGGTTATAAATCGCATAATGCCATTCATTAACGACGGCTTCGGTACAAAGATCGTTGCCATGACAACGGGCCGACACCTGGGCTCATTAGATTGATAGTCTGGACGTCCGCCGAGGGTTTGATATGAAAAATTTGCATACTAATGTAACAAAGGTACGGAGGGAACACTTTCATACTGGATACTCGTTTTTACGCCCAGATTTTGTTGCTGTTTTTTGTCTGGCTATTGAAAGATGTATTCAATACCCAATTTAAAAGGGGAACTGGTTTTAATTAGCTATGCTTTACTGACTTTGAGGGACGCATTCATTTCGGCGCGTCATTTAGGTGTATCAAGTATTTCTGTACTGGTGTGGGGCTGGAGACGTGATCTCTTTACGTACAGGTAAGATCATAAATGTCATCTGTGAAGTTTTCTGTCACCCTTTTTTTAAAGTGCTAATCACCTTGGAAAATAATCATATCGACAAAAAACACAAATCGATCAAAGACTAGTAATGCGCATAGTGAAAAGTAGATCGACGTATCGACACGACGTTCACCACTCATCGACTATTCATCGCGGACGTGATGGCGGCTCATGAATATTAATGGGAGTTTCGCGGGTTCATGTTATCCGTCTCCACTTTACTGAACCTATGGGCTTGGTTGATTGGGTTCCTCCGAAGACCTTTGAATAGTTGCGGGAATAAGTAAAACTGCAATGCTGTAACAACAACGCTCTCTATTGTGGAAATATACTGTAGTATGCATCCTCATTCATAAAGAGTGCATCGGATGTGGAACTTACTTCGAGCGTCATAACTCCTATTACCCCAAGATCGCTAGATCTTTAATGAATGCTAGATTATTCAGGCTTATTATTATTAATCACTATTTTTAGATTTTACGCTTAGTCATTTAAAGCAATTTCTTATTTTATTTTGAAAATGATTAAAGAGTAATAATGATTACCTACCTAAATTAAAAGTTGCAGGCAAACGACATTATACCAATTTCGTTTGCAATTTGATGATAAACTTTATAAGTCGGTCTTAATTCAGATTGGATCCCACACGTTGCTAATCTATAACAAGCATTACACTGGAGAAAACACAACGGAAAGGGCACTAACTCCGTGAGATCCACTCAAACACCACGGCACCCGAACAAATTGCCTCCGAGGAGTTAAACTACTTAATTCCAAGTGAAACGCAGTCCCTAGTGGGGGCAAACACAGCCTAATCCAAAACTACTTGCAACCAGATCAGGGTAATGTAGAAGCATGGTCGTCTCATGAATACTGATCAGATGCCGATAGGTCTCAGCGTTTCGGGTAACAGGGAGTGCAGTAATTGGCTGTATAGGTTTTTATGGGATGGATGAGCCAGAAGCCTAATTGCTTGTATCATGTTATGAGTTCTCAAATTGTACAAATGTCGTTTTGGAGAGCAACAGTTTTTTGATGATACATCTGACATTTCTTCTTTTACAATAGAATGACATGCAAGCTATATACAAATAATTTATGTAGCTTATTCGAGATACTATCGCTAGGGTCTTTAGGTCATCAGTCAATCAGACAATATTATGGGATTATGGCGCTTTTGTAGTAAAACACTTTTATTGAATATGTTAACTAACAAACATTTCCAGCTGGCTACCACCCCAAGTACTGGCACTTTCCGGCATGACCCAGTAACTGTCCGATAGTAGTCTGACATATATCCCCAAACCTTTTTTTTGTCATCGCTATCTAGATTGATGGGTATGAGACTTAGAGACGGGTTAAACAATATCCCGTCCCTGTGTATAGGTAGGTGGGTACCTATAAATAATTTTGAAGCGTACATTAAAAGGCTGTTGTTTTTGGGTAAAAACAACGGTATTGTATTTAAAATAATAACTGGGATTTGAAAAGCACCCAGGTGTTAAGTTCTCAACAATTTTAATTAAACTCATAAAAGTTATTGCAATAGAACACCTGTTCCTACAACAATTAGGACAAGTTTAACTATAATTTCTGACATTCCTAAGCCTGGTTCACCTGCACGTTGCATAAATGGCGCAAGTTGCAGCCACAGAACACCGCGCCCTACTTGGGGCTTATTCACACCAACAGGAAAAATGCGATGCGGTAGAAAGTTCATAATGTGTTAACTTTACTGCTGTAAAATGTCATTCAAACATTATCTTGTGTACGGGCTATGTCTGTCTGATAGTGACGAAGTCCGAGAAACGAACTCTGACAAAAATCTTTTAACTGATTCCTTGCTTTCAAATGTTTGCATTTTGATTTTTTATTCAGTGTGAATCAGACCATAGACAGCATCGCTGCAACAAACCGCGCCCTACTTCTGCTGCTTGTTTACACTCGCTGACGGCTCTGTTTTTGGAACTTTTACGCGGGCTTGTTGAGGCTTTGTAAAGAGTGAAAAGATTAGCTTTTTCAGTTTCAAAAGTTGCTTTATTTACATCTTACTTTTCTCGCTATTTTTGATATTTAGCACATTATTCACCAACATTTCTATACTAATATTATCTTACACAGAAGACAATAAAGCAGTAGTACCAAATTACTAATAGTTTCATGATTCAAATAACAATGTAACTAAAATGGAATAACCTTAACCTATACCGCCATGTAAATCGATACCTCACCAAGGTTCCGTTGAAGGTTGTGTCGCTGAAAACCGCGTACATTACGAATTTACGAGCTTCCAACGGCTGCATACAAACACGGTTGTTTGTGCACCGGAGTGCGAACCCAGTTCCGCGCTTTGTGGACTCAGCTCTCTGGATCACCCCATTCTGGTTTCTGATATTTTGTGCACTGGCAGTGCAGTGTGCCGTGCAGTGTTTACTCTGTGGAATGTCGATAAACTCTTAGAAATAAATCGGTAACACTATGCTTTGATACACGACTGAAAACTTCAATCAAAATAGCCTTGCTCGGTGCTCCAACTTCTAATTACAAACCTAGTGGTTCTATGTTGTATATCTATACCTCTTTCTTACCTTAAAGAACCAAAATATTCTATTTCGCCGCATCCAGATTTTTCTTGTAGTCCACTCATTTTCATCTATCTACCTGGAGCCTGATCGACCATCACTGTGTTTCCTTATTACCGCCAACATTGAAATTCGCAAAATATCCCGTCAGATCAAGAACCAAACTTTGATTCGCGCTACCATGAAATTTTGTTTGCCACAGAATCTCCCCGAATAAATGTCAATGGCCAGATATCAATAATCCTAAAAAAACTTGTGTCCAGCATCAGAAATGTGACCCTGAATAAATAAAGAGATACCTACCATATTATCATGCAACCCCTCTGTTTGAAATACTACTAAATTTTCACCCGAAAATCTGTGATCACGGTTCATTAAATCAAACTAAGCGGAACTGACCGGTCGCTTGACTCGCGTCATGGTCCTTCGAGCCGGATACGGGGTTGAAGACTCCCGCGACCCGGCCGCGCTCGCTTGACTGACGCATATTTCAATGGGAATGTTAGAAGGTTCTTTATGAGGCTCAAATAAGTTCTTTTGAATTTACTTTAAGAAATCGGAACAGAATTCTGGTAAAATGACTCTTTTTTTCAAATGCAGTACTTTTGCCTGATAATATTAAGACCCACTTTGATTGAGAAATGCGTTAGGTTAGGTTACTATTCATCTGGAGATAAAAAAAATATATATTAGTTGCTAAAAACCTGTTATTTTGTGCACTTTTAATTTGTTAACACTATTTAAAACTGGTCCGTATAATATTTTACACTGAGTTTTTAATTTAATATATTTTTTTATGAAAGACGTTTTCTTATAACTTGTTTCGCTATTTTTGATTGATTGATTGATGTTATTATATTGAGTCTGTGATGTGTTGTATAAAAAATAAATAGTATTTGCTCAAAAAAACATGAAAAGGTAACGAATTTAAATGAATATTCAAAGACTGCCCAACTTTTAACTTTCCGTAGACTAGTAAAATAAAAACAAAGATAGGTATACAAAACACTGACGAATGATAAATAACAAGTAGCGATGTATACCTTCAAACAATTTGGTTTCAGAGAAAACCCCATCTAAATAGACAACCGAGAAAAAAATACTGTTTCCCGTTGTAAATTATATTTTTCTCATCACTTTCATTTTGTTGCGTCATTACTGAGCTGTTTATTTTTTGGCTTTTTCCCTTAAAATGAATTAAGTAATTCGGGCACGTTTACTTCTTCAAATTAATAATTTTTATTTTGTATTGCCATGAACAAAGTAAGTACTTACTCATGCTGGGCCTCGTGAAGTCCTAATGAGATCTATTAGTCGATTAATAATGAACTATTTAGTAAGTGTTGTGCCAGTGTCGCAGTATCGATTGGTCGCGGGTCGCGGGCACAAGGTCGCGCAATGTGTCGCCCCCTAGCTATTTTACGGCTGAAACTGGCTCTATTCGATTAAACAACACTTTAATAGTCTAAGATAATCGATGAATGAAATAAATACACAATAGTTAACATTTTTGATTCTATACCACATTTGTGACACTTATAAGATGAATTGACGTCATGAATCTCCATGATAATTTGCAGGGGAGCTGGGTCCATTAAAAAATAAATCTGTAGATAGCAATAGTTGCTGATTACGTAAGCAATATAAAGTAAAAAGAAACTTGTTTATTTCAAATGTTCATATCATAAAAACCAATCTACTTATTGAAATTACTTAGAGCTATTTACGTGGAAACATAATACATACAATAAGTGCACAACCTTTCCGACGTATTAGGTTATGAACTCATGACATTTGATAGCAATTGTAACAAATGACAATCAATATAATAACTTGTGATAGCTATAGTACGAGTAATCCACAGAAATGTACGTCCCTTTTTGAATAACCAAATTAATAATTTTACCCAAACTCAACCGTTCACGTTTGATCACGTAATTTTCAATTAGGCTCCGTCCAACCAACGCATGAGACATTCGTGTAACAAAAACGCTCAGTGGATTCCGAATGAATTGTCATCGTCGAATTGAGTCGTAATCGGATTTGCTTGATTACGACATCACGTTATGAAACGAGAAATTCTTTCCAATACATGGAAATCAGTTGTTATCTCTTTTATTGGAGTTTTACATGTGTTCTATTACCTACCTACTGCGATTTTATAATTTAAACAGTTGTCAGTTGATTTAGCGGTTTTCCAAATCTCTATTATTTTTTGTCTAGTGTTATTCCTGATAAATATTAACTGATTCCTTGGACCTGGTATAACAGGCCAAAATACAAGTAGTACCGCTCTCAATTTTCAGAGTAAACCACCCACTGTACCTATTAATGTTTATGACACATCAAAACGCAATTCATTTTATGATTGCACGAATGCATGCGTTACATTTGAAAACAGTTTTATGCATCAATAAACTTAATATCTATATTAGTTAGGGTATTTTAATATTCATCCTATTCGTACATAGGCGATTAAATCTGCTAGTTTCCCAAGTATTTGAAACGTTTGCACTCCATTATTTATAGGGGTGTCGTGTGAGGACGCTATTTTGTACCTAATAACTTCGCCATGGCGTTACCTCTGATGTAAGTCGCACCTCCAATGTTATGACCTTATTCTGTCCGTCAGATGTATAGCGTGTTGTGGTCTTCATTTTGGCAGCAGTAACATTCTAGAAATATTTACCTTCTAGTTATATCCAATCTGGATCTTACACCCAAATTAACATTAAAATTAAATACCCTGAGAGTTTGTTTTTGAAACTTCTTCTTTTTACCCCTCTTGTCTCCTCTGTTCAAGCGAAAGATTTCAATTCACATAAAACAACTTTACATTCCTCTCAATTTAAGACTTTAAACCTTACATAGGTGTATTGGCAACTACTACTTCACTCACTTTTAAAACATTACTCGCAGTGGCCTCTAAGTGCGGATACACGGGCGCTCCGTCTTGGAATTAGGTCACAGTGTCAACGTATTACACCGATCGATCTACAAACCAGTCTTAGAATTCGTCGACTGATCTTATACTCGTCGAATAGAGTTTACTCTTAAATTCCCATGATGCTTGTTAAGTACAAATTACTATGGAATTGAAGGAATTCGCTAAATTAATGTAGATGAGATTTATTGGGAGTCTCCAGAGATGTTCTAAATTCAATTCTGTTACAGAGAAGTTCTCGCTGTCGTATTTATAGATTTAACCGCTTCTGAATTCAACTGATGTTTAGGTAGATGAATCATATTCTCGATATTATATAGTCGTTCATTCTCTAGACGACGAACATGTTATTGCCTATGTCATAAACGTTATTATCTCATTTTCTATAACACATCCAATAGGACGCAAAGTTATTCAATCATATCTATGCGTTTCACAAAGGCTGTTTTTGTATTTCTTTCTCTCTCTTTCGAAATCCTCGCGTGTTAGAAAATATCACGTTTTTCTATTTGCTTAGGGTAACATCTGATTTCGTCTGTTGTATATCCATTTACTTACATTAACATTTTTAATAATAAACTTAATATTTTAACGACCTTCGTTTTATGGAATAATGTTATCCTCTACTAAACATTCCTTCCAGAACCTTGGAAATAAACGCCATAAACAACATCTTTTATTTTCTTCATAAACATTAAATCACGTAAAACCCGCGTTTCGTCAAAACTTTGAGTTTTATTCATATTTTATTCTCATTTCTTGGAGCTATTATTCAGCGAACCCTAAGCTAGACATTTCAACTTAAACGCTTTTAGACTTCAAACCAAACCTTCTTTACTAGTCTAAATTTCTTAAATGCCCTTCCTCATGTTTGCATAGTAGTACCTATGTGTTTATAGTAATGTAACGGGTCTATTCACGCATACTCCACTCGGGAGTCCACTCGTGACCACGATCAATGCAACTTGATCGAAACGTCGAGGTTAGTCAAAATTATATTTTGATAATATTCTATGCGTGAATAGACCCGTTACATTACTATAAACATGAATTGTGTTCGCGAGAGTTTAAAAAGTACCTATGTGGCTTTAATACAGATAAATATCAACTGGCTAGTGTGCTATCTTGTTTTATTTAGTTTAGGTGTTAGGACACTAGGGCCCTCAGTGAAACGGGATGACAGGGATTGGAAGACTGATGTGCAGATACCACAGACACCATCAGGAAACTAACATTAAAACGTAATCTTCTTCAAGAAAACAAATCGTGATCGAATTAGCGGAGCCATCGGGAAATGGTGGTTTTTGTTAATTAGTGGAATCAGCCGCTTTCGATTCACAACCTCTCGAGTGTGGTGAAGACTTAGCGTTTGGCTTGGCCTTAATTGAGCGCTTTCTTGTCTTGCCAAGTCCTGAGAATCGACTGTGGTTAATAACACTGTGACTTTAAGCCTTTGATGCAAGGTTCAATTCTTTAAAGCTGATAAGGTACTTATTTCCAATAATAGAAGAGAATTTAAATTTATAAGGAATTTATTTTAAATAAATATAAAAACTTTCTTAAATATTAAACAGAAAAATACATTCTTATTTTAAGGGAAAAAAGCTGAAGGTTCTTCGGCACACAAACAATAAATCTATTCCCAGATCGCTGTCACGATCAGAATGGTACCCTTGTCGTGACGATTATCACAAAGTCGATCTGAAGATGATTCCGCAGATCGTTGCTCGTTTTAGCGTTGTAACCATTTAGCAGTTTTATGTTGCTAGCAATACTGTTTATTCTCCAATTCTATAAATTGGTAAAGTATTTTGGTGACATTCGAGGATCACTTATGAAGAGAAGACTCTTGATTATTTAATGTTATGTCTATTCCATAATAAAGAGCAAAAACAACGTGCATAAACAATACTAGATTACTTATAGTGCTAGTCTAGTCATTATAAGTAAATTGTTGAAAATAAATACTTAGTTCCCTACTCAATTTTAATTTCTCTTTCTTACCAAGTAGTGCAACTCCAGTAGCAGATTTAAAGTAGTACTAATTTCATTTACTTTATTCCTACTCTTACGATATATTATTATGTAGCACATTATTTCGTTTCCAACATATTATTCCACGACGCCATAACCATAATCTTTCTCATTCCTTAGTTGCTCATATATTTTGGCTATATTATTCTTCCATCATTCTCTTGAGATTCCATGTTTTCTGTTTCTTTGTCACGTATTATTCGACTTATTGGCAGACTAGTTTAGCAATATGTTTCTCTCTTCCGTGTTTTTGTAATATTCGTCGATTGTGATTCGGTTGACGTCTCTCGTATTTTGAATAACAAATTATCGATTGTGGACTTTGAAACCTGAATTGAATTTTGCTGTCTGTATTCAATACCATTGTTTTAGCCGTGGAAGGATAAGACTGCCAATTGTGAATTCTCCCTTGAATCTGTGGGTCCTTTTACAGAATTCCCAAAACCAAAACATAAATAAGGAACAATGAAGTAAACAATACAAGCCTAATAAAATTAAACTTTTTATGTTGAAACAAGCCGTTTTAACAATAAAAAGTAATTTGAAACTGAAATGTTAACAAATTTACCAGTTATATAATGGTAATCAATTTTCTGTAGCCCTACGTAATAAAAACAAGTGTAAGAAATGTAGGCCGACGGACTCCATGTTTCCTCTGATTAAATACAGGATTTTTGTAAACAAAAGCCTTCAAATGTATCGAACCGTAAAGGGAAACTGCTAAATCGTGAAAAAGATTCGAAACAATGCAGCTCTCAATTGTTAGTGCGCGGAAATTACAGGGCGCTCCCAATCGCTAGCCTGGGGCGATTGCGCTAGGAAAACAACGCGATCCCAGAATTGGATCACTCCATAGTTTTGATTGCTTTTCGCGTAATGTCCGTGTCGAGTGTCGTTTATGTTTTTGTTTGTCATAATTCTCACATATTACTTTTTCTATTTTTGGTCCCCGAATCAATATTGGGTCTTTAGTTAAAGGAATATTGATACGAGCATTACGAGCTAAGGCAGTAGAGCAGTTATAGATATCTACGACTTTATTAGGGTATAGACAAAATAATAAGTTAAGGTAAATAACAGCTAGTAGTATTTTAGCATGAGATTGCTATGAACTGAAGAACATGACAAATAAATAAGCCTAACCCATGAGGACAACGTGAGGTAGATGATGATGAAGTTATATAAGAAGTAAGTATAAGTCATCATCGAAACACATTTTGGACATCGCTTCTCCTGCCTGTGTTCATCGAATTAGATGCATCCATTAATTTAAATCGAAAACTTTCCAGTAATAATGATTTTTCAATCGACTGGCCTAAATAAGGTCAATGTAGGTAGATGTTTCTCTTATATGTCACATTTTTTCAGTAGGCGTAACTATTTATGAGTATTAGCAACTTTCACATTTCTTTTTGAAATAGACAAACATTGTCAAATAAGATGTGAGAGTTAGCCAAATATGTGTTGATAAGAGAAAGCAAGTTGTTACTAAATCATAAAATAATGGTCAGATACAACCACCAGAATAGGAAGGTCTCTAAGAGTTGTCGAATTTGGGACGTAAAGAACCAACCTTAAAAATGGATATAATGTTTGGCAGTTAACATATTGCCCTATGGATCTGACTCACCAACCAATATTTAAACTGTACAAATTACCTCCTTAGCCACTTTCTAGAAGACTACTAGTTCACCTTAATGATCTCCTTCATTCATACTTTTACGATCATTTAAACACAATTAACAGTAATTAAAAGACTCTTACTTAATGTAACAGCCATTTCAATATACTACTGTTTCACTATTAATGTGATAATACCATTTTGGTAATGGCAGAACGGAATGAGCTCAGATTATCTCAATTAGGTCACTGGGTCAATGAGAAAACAGAGTTTGAACGTTATTGATAATCGTCTATATTTGAATTAGTAATGAAAAATGTTATTAATTTACGCATTATGATTTTTAGCATCTTTACTGAAACTTTTAATAGTATCTAGATCAGAATTTCTTTAGTGTCATTGTGTCATATTTGTTCATTAAAATTGAGGAATCAGAAAAATTCAAAGTTTCTTTAATTGTATTTTCTTTATCTTTTAAAATCGTTTTAATTAAATACCATTTCATCTAACTAAATACAGTTCCAATAGCAACAAGACCTTCAATTTACTTAGATTACCTGGATCAGAACTGGAATTAATGAAGTCGGACTCGTACCTTTTTTCCAAATGAACTATGATTCTTTTATACACCGTCTGACCTATATTCCCTTCCAAACAAAGAAAAGGCCTACCTTTGCCAAACTTATCTTCATTATCGGAAGGGACAAAAACAAGGCCCGTGCTCGCTATTAGTATTAAACAACGCTTGATTTGACATACGGCTGGCAATTTCCTCCATCTATCCATTCCATCCGGACCCTCAGTCAGTGATACTGTCACCTAATTTATTATACTTGTGTAATCCGTTGAGGATCATACTATAGTGGATGGTGTTACGTCTCGGATGCTTCCCTTTTATGATTTGTTTATATATTTATGAATGTTTTGTTTTGTTTCAGGTATGAATGGAGCAAATATTACGTCACATTTTCCGCTTTCGAGACATTCGGACGTCACAGTAAGATACCTTATACACGCCAATCAAGATGCCAATCTTAATAGTCCGAGTTTCATAAATGAGCAAAAGGGAACTATTTGTTTGGTTTTTAATTGCCTGCCACCATATTACTTAAATCTATTTAATCTCGATCCCGTTTAGATTTTATAAACATGAAATATTTAAATCACAATATTGCCGATGCAATCCTCAATCGGATTACTATTACTGAACCTGAATTGCATGG
Organism: Tethea ocularis; assembly: GCA_963555595.1. Lineage (NCBI taxonomy): Eukaryota > Metazoa > Arthropoda > Insecta > Lepidoptera > Drepanidae > Tethea > Tethea ocularis. Next base: position 6,721,827 of record OY741975.1, read on the forward strand.
AACAAATGATAGTACCTGAGACATTGCTAATAATGCGATGCCGATCTTGAAGAGCTCTATTCTCTCCTTTTTTAAAGAACCGCTTACCATTAAGCCGGCAGTAAGGTTGCTTTGATACTTTGGTAGGTACTATACAAAAAAACACATAGCGCGATCAAACAAACAAACATCAGCTTTATTATTAGTATAGATACCTCCACTTAGAAAAAAATAAACATATCCTCCATATTTAAAACCGAAAAATCTAATCAAAACTCAAAACAAACGACCTAAATAAACCAGAAACCTTTGTAAATACTGAATATTGAATTCTACTTTATTTATTCAAACTTAACCAAGTTCAGAGCGTAACGGGAACTTTTTCAATATAACCTGTTCAGTCACAAGTCTTCACTAACAGCATTCGCGATCCTTCTAACTCGACCAGTACCCGGTAGTGGTATTACGTTGGTGTTTATTCATTGTTCTTGTTTGCCCGAAGTTTCAGGACACCGGTCCACTGTCAGACTAGCTACAAACTTGACTATAAGTTCGGAAGTAGATGTCATATATAGGGGTAATACAAATATTGCACAAGTAGACTTCATTATAATGGTAAGGATTCAATAGTCATCTATTATCTGTATGTTTCCGATTTCAGTGTCACTAGTACCTTGGTCCCAGCACTGTAATTCTATCTGTAGTGTAAACTTATTAAAATCACGTCTAGGATGTTCTGTTTTTCAATGAAACATTGAATGTTATTGATCTAGTTCGCTCTGACACGCTTCGCTTCAACTGGAACATTACTATTTGCAGTTTCATTCTCGTGGGGCGAGTTTTTAATTACCTTCGAGGTTGCGGCCGACGACTACTTCGGTGGTGGCATTCTGCTAGTTGTAAACATCTTTTTTTCTCTCAACATGCTTCAAAATTAATCTTTTAGCAGGCGTATCCTTTTTATAATTCATTGTTCTCTGTTTTAACATCATCATGGAATTAATACAGGCTTTGTACTATTCACAGTGGTTTTGCAGGTACAATGAATTGTTAATTTGTCTAGCACCACCTTAATTACTTAGAATTTGCTGCGTAAATAAATTGGAACAGCGTCTTTAGACGTTTACGCTTCGCATGTGATTTAGTGACAAATAATTTAATTAGCAGTTACGAATTCTCTCTGATATAGTCTAGTAACGCCTCGTCTAATAAGCTTGATGGAACTATTGTTAGTTCATCCATTGTTTTGTTAAATAGTCATTAGCGTATATTATATATTTACATAGCTATGAATTTTACATTGACTTGAAATAAATTTGAAACGTCTGCATGTTAGATGGATTTTATTAATTTTTGAAGTAAATCATACTATTGCTCAAGATTCGATCTAAATTCTGAACCATTATGAGTCCTAGCACGCGACTAGCGACAAGTAGCAACAGCAGAGTTCACTGATGTGATGGTACAAGGTCACGCTCATGTCATAGTCTCCAATTGAAACCAATCGCATCCAATCCGTACTGGATTGTATTTGCATGACCCGTCACCCGGTACCACTTGAGTTCACCGTATCGTATAACTTTTTTATTGGCACTCGTATTCTAGTGGGGTTTTCTAATCGAATTGATTGTTACAAATGCTTCGTGTAAATTGAACATCTGCTTGTGTCAGTTTGTTGCAATGAATTTATTGCTGTGACTAATAAATACAAGTTTCCTGAAATTCCTTTTTTTATCTTCATTCAACATATCATCACTTGCTATATTAACTTCTAGACTGTAGGCTTCAGACTCAAAGTTAGGTAACATAACATATTCACTGAGAAAACTTAACTTTCTTTCTACACACTGAGAACTTCGACTATTTTAAAATAAATCCCAAATTTATATTTTGTTCCCCCTAAATTTCAATCGATACCGATGTCACTCGTCACGGAGTCGTCACGTCTTCTACGTGACGTGATAGCTAATGTGATGCGGACGTGATAGGGGAAAAAGTTTTAGTACTGGAAAATAGTCGAATTATAACACCATCCCACGTAGCAAATGTTAGGCCCGTGGGTTAAATGATGTCGAATCTGTGGTTATATAATGGGAATTATATGTATATGTCAAAGGTGTTGTGAAGGAAGCTCCTATTATAATAGTGGGGAATGATTCAACTAGTGGCGTATGGAAAATTTTAACGGACATGATTGAGATACATCGTAAGGAGTTCAAACTCACTTGAGAAACACTTATTACAATAGACTCTACCACAGGTACCTATTAACCCTGTCTTTCATGCAAGGTTATATTACCTATATAGGTATTGGTCTATATAACCTTGCATGAAAATTATCATGAAGCTGGTTTTCATCAGTCGGTCATAATTTAGTTGTTGAAAGTTAAGTAATGTGTGTGATAGATTACGATGTAATAGTTCATTCATAATATGTTTATATGAATGAAGTATTAGATCGCAGTTTTACTCGAGTCATAAGTCGAGTTATAGGTAATTCATTATAATGATGTACTTGTAAACTTGTTATTATTTGCACGGAAACAAATATCTATTTCATTGCGAATTGGACGATGAAAAGTCAATTCACGGATCACAACTTTCATTCTCATTACCGTGTGCATTAACCGTAATGATTACATTATTCAATATGTACCTGTTTTAAATATCGATCTTATTTTTATACAACTAAGGTTTAAAATTTATTTTATCTTTGGCCTATTGTGTATGCTTATGAATGAATACTACAATATCAACGCTAACACGTTAATTGAATATTAATATAGTAATTATCATACTAGCGTGTGTGGTTCTGGGCAATTTTCGTTCATTTCCACTAAATTCATCACGTTATTGTACCGTTTGTCACACAAAATCTACATTAGTAATGTGAGGCCGTGTCGAAACCTTTTGTTATTGGAAAACGGCCAATATTATGCAACCTTCTATTTTGTTTGTCCGATGAAAGGCACGGATGTAAACGGTTTACAATTGCCTCTATTTGCGGTGAATTGCCTGATCGGAATAGCCGAACCGTTGAGTTGTGGGTTTTGTGCTTCCTTTCTCTTGAACTGTTTAGCAACGGGATAGTTTGTCTGTATTTAAAATTACCATTACCTCGTCTACAAATACAGGTACAAAGAAAAGAGTATCGAGAGAACCCAGTTCAGCGGTTACGTCAATTTATGTCGACACGATCGAAAACAAAATGTTATTTTCGCATAAAAATGCCATTACCCATCTTATCCCAGAATCCGAATTTCCCCTCTGAAATGTAAGAGGACATTAACGAGATGAGGCGAACTTAGATTTATATTTTTAAGCGATATGAGGTAAACACTGCGAGAAAATATAATATCTCCGATAATGGTACACGAAATGCGGTGTCAAAAGCTTTTTATATGTTATTCCACGTTGCACAAATAGACAGTTGTAACGTCATAGTAACTTGTTCCTTCGACGACTATAAAAAGTGCCGTTGGAAAATGTATTTTTCCAAGTGGTTTTCCCGCGTGCCAATTTCGTTCTGCAAATATAAGGATGGGTCTCGCATGCCTGACATTCTTTTCTACTTTATCTGTTTTCTTTCGTCCACTCGCTTTGTAATCCAATAATACGGAGTATTGTCTTCACCTATTGAAATTCAAATGTCTGTGGGAAACAAAGCAAAGCATGGGCAATAAAAATGTTTGTTATTTCATTACTTTGGTCAGAAAATATAGTTAGCCCAGTTAGTATTCTTTATTTGTTCTATATTTGTAGTATTCTTTATATTTAAAGTTTTTTTTTATTTGTTCTTTTGTTTTTAATTGCCATTTCACCAAAATCAAACAACTAGAACATAATTTGCTAATTTTAGTGTTGTTTGCACTTGCACGTAGAAAACAACATGTTACGTATTTTAAAGTCCAATGTCATTACCATCCTAAGTAACTATGTGCAAAATTACAGCAATGTTTACTTGTATGCCAGCAAATAGATTGAATTGAAAGCGGGTAAACACAGACAGACAGACGTCTATCTCGAGGGCAATGCACCTGTTTACTAATGAAAAATTGCATTTTTAAAATCTTATCTTTCAGTGTGGATTGGAATTTTACAGCTTTTATTTGCCTTTTTTTAAATTAATGTTTACTCAAATTGCAACAAATTGTTTGTATGTCACAGAGAATTACTTAAAATGAAAAGCCTTATTTTTCTATAACCTGTTTTTATTAATTTCTTTTCTATGGCATAAAGACAATTTAAGAGGGGATCATGAGGACCCTTAGACTATCTGCAGTACAAAATTTAATAATATTTATATTATTCATATAACTATAATGTTATTGCTGTTAAATTCTATTTTACTGAATGTTGAGGCAAACATAAAAAAGTATTTCACTACATTTTTACCCAGAACTGAACCAATTTGGTATATTTTTATCCGGGCTCAGTCCAGCGCACTACTTTGGAACTTTAAGCTAGGATTTACAGCGGTTTTTAAATCTCGTGGGTCGAGTAATGAAGCTCGGGAAGTCTTAGGGAGAGCTATTTTATCTAGAATTCCACAACAAATTGACCTAGTAGAAGAGTAATAAAATGAACTACCAAATTCTGTTTTTGGTTTTGTTGTATCTACGGAGCATATTATTTTGAGCTCTACATTCCTACATATTTTTTGGATCTGTTTCAATTTTAGGTGCACGATTGAATTTAAAAACAAACGTTTTAGTCTGGTCTAACGTCAGTGCTAAATACAATACACCATAGACCTTATATAGAGATCATATGTTTGCTAACATATTGCGTGTATACATTCTCTTCTCCATTTAGGTCCTCTGTACCCAATCGCAACCCTTATGTGTTATTAATTGTCTACAACTATTATCTCTTGCATGTACCAATACCGAAACACAATGGTCAGTATACACAGTATCTATTATGAGGTATGTGGTAGGTTCACACAATAACCCAGCCCAGGGTCGTCTATTCCAAGAACTGCCCCCTCCCCCCTGCTCTGCTCCCCTTCTCCTCTCCTCGGGTCGTATAAACAACGTTAAGAATTTAGATTGCTTTCCTGCCGGACGCCGTTTTGCCACCAATGAGGAATTCGTCCACATCGATTAATTTGTTAGGTTTGATAGCACTTACTGTTAGTCTTGTAAACGTTAGTTAGTGTATTACTACATCAAAAAAGTCATGATTTTACATGATATTTTTTTCGGTACCTAGGTATATATATAGCTTTGTTTAATTTACTCACCTGCGATCCTCTAAACAATTAGGAGTGGTTTTTTGAAAAAAAAATCTTGGGGTTGCCTACACTTCTCAAGGAACACGCCCTCCAATTTTCAGGTCGAAACCAGCAGTTAAGTTAGTCAGGGACATTGATAGACTGACAGGGACAGGACATAGTTACGAACGTATAGGTATAAATTATAAATAATGGATGTTACCTTTTTTATGTAGAATCTTTAGAAATCGATACGGTAATTAAAGTTTAAAATAAATCCAAAACACCCGCTTTTATAGCGTTGTTACAGAATCTAAAGTTAACCATAATTTCGAAACCATAGCTCATTAACACGATATTAAAACTCATAATTTCTGGTAAGCAAATGGTTTAACGTTATTTACGTATTGAATCGAGGCATTCATCAGTTTAACGGACGAAAACAACGCCACGAAAAGCCGTAAATCTATGGAGCATAAACAGGAATCTGCATTGAACATTGTACGAGCGATCGTTTGGTCATACAAATCAAACGATCACAGTGTATATCAGTACAAAGGTAGTAAATCAACTATACGCATCATCATTTACCCACGAGTGACGATGGGTGAAATATGTGGTCAATGTAGACCAGTCAAATGTAATAAGTCAAATATATGATTGTAAATAATCTTTGCTTAAAATATCAGGCCTCTTGTTACCTAAACATCTTCAATCTTATTACATGATATGGTTTAAAAACCCTTTCGCACTTAGCCAAAGTGCGAATCGAACTCTCTAGCAAAGGGTTCGGTACTATCGTAGTACGACAACAAAAATACACATTCAACTGTCTACCTATTTCGGTTCATGAGATGTATACAGCGATTGTTAAGGTCGAGCAAAGAAGGTCGTAAGAAAATGACGGATATATGTAAAACCTGGGTTTTGCTAGTTTTAAACTAATCTCATGCAATAAGGGCAAGTGAGGTGTAAGTGTAAGATTTACTGCGAATCAAGTTATATCTGCGTTTATGACAGAGCGCATCCACCCACGTTCTTTGTTTTTTTTTTAAATATTGACGTGATATAGTAAACTTTATTCAGTATGTAATGAACTGGGCACTGGAAATCTATTGTAAGCAAGCAGTCCAAATAAAACAAGGCAGCTTTTTTATGAAGTTTCAGTACTGCAACTGTGATAATACTATCTACGTTATGATAATACGTAAACCGTTCGTTGGTGTATCGGTAAAATGCAAATGACGTTTGAATATATTATTAACTGATTTTACTTTGTGAAATAGTTTTTAAATTCCCAATGTTACATAATAGAACCTTAGGATTTCTTTTAATAAGAGTTTAAGGGGTATTCATAAATAGATAAATTTATAGCCATATATCTGGGTCGCCAATCACATTTTGACAAACACACGACCTATTGATGAGATGCAACTAGCAAAAAACGTAATAAATTTTCGTGGGTTTTTTTTTGAACTTTCACTACTCAATCGCTTCAATATTTTAAATAAATTACTTTCCCATCGTTGAATGAAGGTGTTCTTTTACCATGCAGGTTTTTTGTCTGCATTAAGTATTTTATCCCGTCATAACAGTAATTAATATAAGTAATTTCACAAGTCACCAATTATGTCATGCTTTAAAGTTCCCGCTGTGACATCAATTAACTGTTTAAAGGAAATATATTTAATAACTGTTATTATTTTAATTTAAAATTTCATTTACTATGCGAAACTGAGGACCTTAACATTAAAAACAAGAATAATAAACCGATATTTACAAAACGACACTAAAAGATCTACTGTGATTTTGAATATCTGTGTCATATAAGATGTTTGACTCCCCGGAGACTTATCCTTTGGGAAATTGAGCTATTGAACATGTCTTTGACTCAAGTTGTTTCAACTATGTACTACCTAGACAGTAGAACCAAAGACGTTTGCTCTGATAATCAATGGGTGCAATCATCGATGAAACTTTACCTATTTAGACGACTTTTAGATGCGGTGTTATATTTATGTTTAAATAAAGTTATTGTCGCGAGCATGGCTACACTTCTATATTCAGTTTTCAATTGGTTCACATGTAATGCAGGCCGTACACCCCCCGGAGCGATTTATCGTCGCCTGCTACATCGTAATTAAATTCAGTAGGCCCAGGGACGGTGATGAAATGTCCCGGACCATTGGAGGGTGCATTGTCCCCAAATTCGTCGGTAGTGAGCGGCGTTGATTGAATTTTGCAGTAACAGACCCTGGTGCTATTATATCCTGTAATAGGCGTTGATGGCTTGCTGTTATTTATAATTGAGCTCGGGTGGTGCGTGCGAAGAATATAAAGCACTCGCTTACAGTTTTTCGAGGCGATAAACGTAAAAATTAGTTCATTATCGTTACATAATGTTAATAAATACTTCTGTATTATTGTTACGTATAAACCTTCAATTATGTAAACGTAGCTAAGCAGTATCACCTTGCAGATATTCTTTTTCCGGCTTATCTCCTATCCTACCTTTATTAAATATACATCCTGAAACACTCGTACGAAAACTGCAAAGAAATGTATCAATATTACATTGCCGATGCGCTGCAGCTCCCGCAAAAACCTTTTGCAAAATCTCGCCCTATTCATTTCTTAACAAATATAAGCGAATTTGCAGTCTCTTGGTCGCTCTGAAGTAATATCCTGCCATCGGTTATCGCTTGCTGTCCACTGAGCAGCCACTGCATGTGCAGGGAGAGCCCGGAACTTAGTCGCCGGCCGTCCCACTCCATTCATACGTGTCCTGGCTTATACAATACGGGTACATGAAATATCAACGTAGGGCCTTTCAATTGGAATGAAAGGAAATGTTTACCTTTGTTCTCGCTTTCTTCTTTTTATATGGTGCAGTTTACCTTCGAATGATATGGCGATAATGGTTTGATGTCCGAATATTTCTGTTTTGCTGCAACTTTTTGGCTTTATTTAATACCACTGTCAATACACTTATACTTGTATGGCTAACTCCCCTTATGCCGATAACTTCCTATTAATTCCATTTAAACCCTATCACGCACTTGCATTCGTATTCGATCACCTAAACTACTGGGGCTTATCGCACCCCAACTATGTATGGCTTTAATTAATAGTGCAGTTTGCATAATATCGCGATCTGATACTGCTGTATACTATCACAGATAATAGATTCTTATCGTTTTCCTACGGTATACAGATAACATTGAAAGCTATTTCAAGATACATGGGTGTTTATACGAGATAAACCAGTTGTTTGTGTAATTGAAAGTATAAATCTCTATGGAACAACTTTTCTTGGGTTGGTCCTGAATACATAATATCGGTTGCAAAGATATTGCAATAAACATATGAAAAAGTAAGAGTAGCTGTGGTTTACCTTGTATATTGTGCGATTCAAAACGAAAACTAACAATACTTATCTATATTACAACTGAATATTATCAACTTATCACGACAAAAAGTATAAAAATTTAGGTTTTCCACACGAGTGGTTCTTTGTAGAGCTGACATCGCCGCCTGTGTTGCCACTTAAAAAATGAAACATTGAGCGTTCGCGCACAAGTTCGTTGTCCGCTGAGTACTCACTGAGTTCAGACGGACCGCACACTGAGCCGAGATAAAGTTGTCAACGTTCACTGACAGTGACATTGTGGCATTTGAAACATGAGTTTGTAGCGATTGGTGCATCATGTTTGTTCTCTAGAATGAATAGACGAAGCATCCCGTTTGCTATAGGTTTCTTACTAAAATTCAGATATAGAGCAATTCCATTAGATTAGAAGATTCAAGTTAAATTCGTCAACCGTGTTTGAATTAGATTGATGATGGTATCAATGGTTCTTAGATTTCATTATTATAATTTCTTTTTTAGATTTGAATTTTGTATTTAGAATTTATTTAAGTTTAGAAAGCCAGTTTTTTGGGAGGCTTTGTTATCTTTCATACATACAATATATACAAAAAATATATTGAATAATGGTTACGATAAACTTTAACCTTAATTAATAGGGATTTAATAAGTATTAATATTAATGATATTCGACCTGCATAAGGTCATAATTCTGGGGCCTAAATTAACTGAGTAAATGGCTTTGATTTAAAACAATGATTCTAGCTACTGAATTCATGCGTGACGATATTTAATACTTAAATTAAACAGACTTGTATTAAAAATACCAAATCATGAAATCTGTTATAGTTAGGTACCTACAACTCGTATGTACCTAGGTCTCGAATTTACTGTTTCTAAGCTTATCGCTCGGACCAACTGCACCCGTTTGTCTGTCCATATCACATTTCCCTGCGACGCGACGGCAGTCGAGTTTGAACAGAAGTTATCTACTGTTTGTCACTTGTACTGTGTACATTTGGTATACGCAATGATATGATATTCAAATATAAAAGCATTATACAATCTGAATGCCATTCTTTGATTAAGTATATAATAATTAGATTTTAGTTAATAAATATTGGCATTTTAATAAATGTCAGTCTAAAACCTGTTCATTAAGTAAGTATTAAACTAATAATTAAGTGCATAAATTTATCTGCTTCTCAATGATTTCTTATTATTCAATAATAGGTTTTTTTTTAATAAATACGTAACTAAGATATTTAATCTAGTTTTAAAATTGTTTCTTATCTACTAAAATCAAAACATTTGGGAATGTTATTCTTTGCCTGATACAAAATCATGTCCAGGTTATCATAACTTTTAAGAAAATATCATAACAATATATTTGCCATGAAATTTAGCCCCGTTTCAGCAACCCATATAAAAGTTTCCATAAACTATAAAACTGCCAATCCCCCAGGAATATGTAGATTGAGAAAGATCGTAATATTTTATCAATGAATGATGATCTAAGATATACTAGCTCCTGCCTCATGGATTTGTCCGCGTTCCAAAATTTTCCCAGTATTAAAAATCCTTAGATTTATTCCAGGACAACATAACAAACATGATTATAAATTTATGATCTTCTAAATCTGTTCAGTCTTAAGCCACGGTGTGATTCAGTCGGTGAAACATACACAAACAATCACATTCATAAATACAGTATCCTACTTATGCTTCGAAGGGAATAATTTTTGTATTAAAAAATACAAATAAAAAAGTTGGTAGGTACTTATTTTTCTATGCGATTTCTGAGTTTTTCTCGGGTGTTATTGGTAAAAGTTGAATACATACTAAATCATCCTGCCTAGTGCCTACGTACCTATAGATGTCACAATGACAAAATAGAAAGCAAAGAGAAACTCGTTTCCTAATCTAAAAAAAACACGACTAATTAATACAGTAATTATAGTTAAAACAAATTAAGCGACTAATTTCAATAGAAATCTTATCTGAAAAGGATTATGATCTTCAATAAAAAGTAATGTTTATTGAACATGGTGTACATAATGTCGAAGTAGAACGACCGAAAGAAAGTATTCTCAGAAATTAATGATGTATGTAATACCAGTAAAGTACATTTTGATGTGGGATTAGTTCCAATAGTTCCCATTATGATTCAATCTCCGTGCGGAGCCGGAGGTCAGACGAGGTCGGACGAGGAATCCAACCAGTTTACTGGTCAACTGATGCTACATGTAGATATATTGCATGTTTAGAATGACCCAAGAGTTTTGTTAACAATTTCAAACGTGATTTATTAAAATTTTAGTGTTGTGCTTTATGTTATACTTACTGGTATCTTTGATTAATTCGCCCAAAACTCCGCTGCTGCATTACTATTCCACAGTGGTCTTGTTGAAACCCTAATTATTAAAACATTTCATGATCTCTGGCCCCTTGTCCAATTAACTAAATGCTGGGACATTTATATTTGGATTTTAGCGAATAATAGGTAGGTAAGTATAAAGTTGAAGCAATAAAAATTGTGGCTACTGTGGGTGTAAATTCCTTACTTTAAAAGCACACTAGTGAAAATAGACTCCTAAAAAATTATGTGCAAATAGTTGTTATGCTTTACTTAATAACAACGGAACAGAATGAATAATTGTGTGAACCAATCTTAGAAATAAAGAGACGACCTCGGTCTTAAATCTCTATGAATGCAAAATCTTTAAGTATTTTTTGGAGAGCGACGAATTTACAATAAATCCTAAGCGCATAACCTCACGGTCTCCACAACCGACTATTGTGGACTCTTGGAAAGTTTTAATTGTGATATAAAAGTCGTTTTAAAATAGTTTCTACTGCCGGCTCTCAAAGAAGTTGTATCGTAAAAAATGTTTCAGGAGTTTCAGGTGAAACTTCGACGGCGTCGTCGCAGCTATATTACTTTACGGATAATGTATTGTTTGTCAACTTAAAAGTATATACGTTTCTTTTTCTTTTATACTACATGTTACTTTAAGTCTTATTAAGGTATCGTCTGTTGATCTTTATTTTACTTTTGTGTTATTCTTTATAGTTAATACTCTTCTTAACCACGTTTTTTTGCCAATCCATTTTTATTTTCTATTGTCTTAATGAATTAGTTATGAACCTTAATAGGACATTTAAAAGCTTTAGCATCAGCAAAAGATATGGTACTTACAAGTTTTCATCCTATTATGAATTAAACAAGTCCTAACGTGTTTGTTCTTGCCTCGTGGAACCGGATGTCCAACATCCAGGGTTTGTTACAGGAACCCCTTTATCAGATTAACAATTTCCTCATTTATGTCCATACTAAGAATGACATCTTTGAGTTTACTCAATGCTTCTTTATGTTCAGGGTTTTTGAACTTGTTTAAATATGCTTGATTGATATATTTATTTTGGCTTTAGATAGCATATGCTTAATTTGTCTTTACAACTAGTGCGGCAGTGTTTGTTTGTAGTCTCAAGCTATCTAAACCTACCATCTACATACCTAAGTGCTGTCACGAAAAACATGCTGAGGGCAAAAGAGAAAGTTTGTCGTTTCAAAAAAGCAGTCTGTCGCTCAGTTACACGTCAACAAATACTACTGAGTACTCAAGCCTTCATGACGTTCAGTAAACGGCTTTATATTAGCTCTTAAAATTCTTTCGTGTATATTATATTGTATCACCATATAATATGATATTTGTACTGATATTTTGTGCAAATATTGATCCCCGTCAACTATGTTAAACGGTGAATTGCCGTTATCGTATTTGCACTCGTAGTAGTAGTTTCAATTATCATAATATGTAATACAATCTAGTGTACGTAAAACCGGTTGTTGTAGTATTATCGCGCGATTTTAAAATGGTACGAAGCACGTTTTATACGTCCGGCGCGCGCCATGGGTCAACGCGCTCTGACTGACTCATTATGCGGGCGTGAAGTAGGTATCGGCTCGCATGCGCGCACGGTCACACGTGATATCGTGTGCTCTCGCGCATAGACCGATGCAGATTTTTCAAACCGGTACTCGACTATCAACGTCCAACGCCCAACGCCCACTTTGGCCGTACTAAAGTTCTAAAAATATTTGTGTTTATGATAAGTTAATTATTACTGAGTACCAAAACCTTATTGGCCAATCCAATATCATGCATGACCAAAACTTTCTGGAAAAAATAATATAAAGCATCTTAGTCAATGATCGATGAATAGAAAACATCCCTCATGTTTTCTATTGGATGGATGGTATCATCATACCTACTTTCTTCATTGAGATTGGAAATAAGAACATTTAGAACACTGATTGAACCAATTAAAGGTCCTTAGCGTTGGTTGTTACAACAATTGAACTGCTGTCCTGTCAGATATTTACGAGAATATCTAACAATGAAGTCAGACTGAAGTCATACGAGTATTATACCTAGTGTTGAATCACAACACTAGATACTATAATAAATAAGACGATATGTGTTATAAAGGTCCAGAAGTATCCAGATCTATAATAGCGCTTGAGCAAAAACCAAAAACCATGCAGACATTTTTTTCCCACAAAATAGTAATTTCAAGATAACAGACATGTGATAATCTTAATTACAGTTAAACTGACTTGAGTCACGAACAACTGTGCCAAAGACACGAAGTAGGAAAGGAACTAGATAAGGCTGACCGTTGTGATAACGGTGAATTTAAACATCCATTCGGTCTTGGAGACAGGTACACACGGCCACAGATCAAGCTACACATTCTTGTTGCAAAATAGCGCCTATTACAACCGCATAAGGTGCCGCAGTGTGTAGCTTGATCTGTGGCCTTGTGTACTGGGCTCTGATTTCTATATTACTAAATGTAGCTACGTTGTTGCATGCAGTCTATACGGTAGTTTATATCATTACTCTGTTTTCCCGGGATAAAAAGTAGCTTATATGTTATTCCAGGGTATGATCTGCCTATGTGCCAAGGTTCATCAAAATCCGTTCAGTAGTCTTTACGTGAAAGAGTAACAAACATCCATACATCACAAACATTCGCATTTATAATTTTAGTATGATTTATAATATTAGTAGGATTTGATAGTGCTGTGACATCAAAATGAAAAAAAAAGAATTGAATACGTCGTATGATGATGTTAAAATTAAAGGATAACAAAAAAAGAATGCTTTGTTAAATGTATTTTATCTGTCTTTGAACTGTTTATCTTCAATAACATGTCTATCTACAATTTTATCCATATAGAAATGGCGCAATAGGCTTTCAAGCAATTTCATTCGCTCTTATATTATCTCCTATCAAGAACACTTCGAATTAACAGTGTATTATATGAATTATGTTAACCACCTAAACTCCAATTTGGTCCATGCATATAGATACATATATCGATCTATTGAATATTATTGATATTTTAAATTGAACTTTTAATTACATTCGTTACACTCACTTAGGTGTTTGGCAATACCGGACTGCGCACCCACAGTGTACGTAAGATGTGCCTCTATAATCTTCTTTAGTTTATGGTTGTGTGAAAGCGGCAAATAATACCCTTTTGTTTATACGCACGCACAAGCCGTCTAAAATTTAACCGCGATTCGATACAAATTGTTAGCATATGTCGAACAAACGCGGCACAAAGTTTCGAATACCTCCAACATTGCCAGCGCGGAAAGCAAACACAAAAAGAAACATCCATGTAATTTTCCAGTTTGAATGAAATGTACGCGCGCTTGTTAGGTAATGAATATATGTTATAGATAGGGCTGCCACGTTCGTTAACGAGCTTGAAATTCTGGTTTAGCTCATAAATGCCGGGAATATCGACTATCAAATGCCAAATTTTAACATTGTTCTCGTCAGCCACATATTCATTCTGGTGGACAATAGCCTCTACCTAAATCTCGTTAACGAATATCAAATTTAATGATTCTTTCCATCTAGTCTCATCTGTTTAATTAATGAAGCTGATTTAAATCTGAAAGACTGCTCTTTGCTGTTTGCTTATCCCAAAGATTGCTAGATAAAAACGTTAATTGTAACTCCTAAGACAATTTGAATTTTGTTTGTGATTCCAAAAATGAACCTAGTAGCTATGAAGCTATGGTGCAGACCCATAAAGCTGCTGCTTACCTATAAGTCTGTATCTCAGAAAATAACTATTTTATAAAATGTAACTGAGCAGTAAGATACTACATCCACAAGATCCAGCAATAAAATGTTGGACGTTATAGAGTCTGTCTTGCAGCAAATTCCATAAGTAACTCAATACTATACATGATGATAACCCTAGCAGACGATGCAGTAGTAGCTATACCAATATTTCTACATAAAATTTTATTCAGCCAATATTTTTGAACACTTCACGGATATTGGATATAAATATGGTAGCGTAGAGGATAACATTGCGGGAATAATATGCGTGGCACGATTATAATCCAGAGAGTATGAAACTATGATGTCACGTTATTTGTGCAATTAGCAGAATGTCTGCTGAAGAAAACTCTCAGGTATTACTGATGAATTACGTGATTCAAAAACGTATTAACGTAACGTAAGTTATTTTGTATTCGAATTCATTGCAATGAAACATTGAGGAGCTAGGTGTTAAAGAGTAAAGACCAATTTATAAAACCTCTTTCAGACCAATGTATAAAAAGACGTTCTAACCAGTTTCCCAATAAAAATTTCGACGATCTTCTTGCCAACCGCAGCTCGCAAGCAAAATATGAGTTCCACCTTCAATATTTCTAAGGATATTAGTGCGGTCGACACGAACGCAATACATCTTATTGTACCCATGTCGGGGTGTCAATTATTTGCGGGAAAAATAAACCGAGCGCAGGTGATGTGGGTCCAACCGTTGTTCACTTGAAACCTTAAATAACGCCAAGATTTGACAGCGGCAGAAGTAAAATATTGGGTGATGATGCAACTATTTGGCCTGCACCAGAAATTAAAAAAGGGTTGTATGATACTGAATTTATTAACAATTGTCAAAAGTCAAGACTGATGGATTATTTGGAGCCATCAAAATTCTCCTTCAAATTATTTCCGAGATTGTTTCACAATGGAAATAACATTGTCTGATTTACATTATGTTATAACAAACAAAAGGCAAGAAATAAGTAAAAGATTTGGATATGTAGGTGGAGTTATTGCCTACTTATACTAACATTTGATGCGAGTCTAAAATTATAGATCAATGAAAAAAGAAAATACAAAATGGTGCCATAACTACATGAAGTTAATCGTTAGTTTAATAGTTAATAACACTACTTAACCATATTTGCAAAAACTATACAATTATATGAACTAGCTAGACGATAGATAACAATTAAATACAGGTTTAGATTTAAGTATTACAGACGGACAACTTTTTCCGTTTGTCTATACTAATATTATAAAGAGGAAAGATTTGTTTGTTTGTTTGTTTGTTTGTTTGTAATGAATAGGCTCCGAAACTACTGGACCGATTTCAAAAATTCTTTCACCTTTGGAAAGCTACATTATCCCCGAGTAACATAGGCTATATTATATTTAAAAAAAAATTAGGGATCCTTACTAAAACTCCAATAATGTAACATAAGGTGTAAAAAAATGACCTGAAAAATTCCTTACGTCGCGTGCGCTGCGAAAACTATTGATGATAGAACAAAATAAGGTAGGTAAGGTAGGTAGGGGTAGGTAGGGGTAGGTAGGGTAGGTAGGTAAGGTAGGTAGGGGTAGGTAGTTAGGTAGGGGTAGGTAGTTAGGTAGGGGTAGGTAGTTAGGTAGGGGTAGGTAGTTAGGTAGGGGAAGGTAGATAGGTAGGGGTAGGTAGATAGGTAGGGGTAGGTAGATAGGTAGGGGTAGGTAGGGTAGGTAGGTAAGGTAGGTAGGGGTAGGTACTTAGGTTAGGGGTAGGTAGTTAGGTAGGGGTAGATAGTTAGGTAGGGTAGGTAGGTAAGGTAGGTAGAGGTAGGTAGGTAGGTCCCAGTTTTATTTTTGTTCTCAGGGCAGGACAACGTCTGCCGGGTCAGCTAGTCATAAATATGTACCTAACTTCTCGAGAGTTATAATGAATGTTGAACATGAACAATCGAAATTTCACTGTTTGATAAATTTGATAAAGTTTAATCATCGAAGTGATACTTAAAAGAACAACATTTATCGCTTGCTCTTGCTACGCAATCTACGATTACCTCACCCACATTAAGATTCTTGTCACACCATGTTAATCATAGGGGTAGATGCAAGCACATTATTGAACATGGAAACAGAGATCAGTTTGATCTTTGATTATGCTCTCGCGCTTCAGTAAAATTTCAGTCATCACACACATCACATGTTGCTTTGATCTTCCTTTATATCAAGAATATCTTGGGACATTCTTCACACGGCTACATGATTCTTAACTAAGCAAAGCTTGTACTATTGTAAACAGACCAATTATGTCTTGCGTGATCATCTCTCTTTCCCATAAATATTTAGTACTAGATTATGCTAAGAAATTTAAATCAACGTATACGTAACAAATACCTAAGGTATAGGCTGCAATTTTTAATGAATGATATACGTAAATAAAGCTAGAACAGAATAAGAAAAGCCTTCAATCAGACTATCTCGTATCCTATAAATAAGGCCGGCTATCAGGTTTACTTTAAAACAAAGTACTGAACTGGGATGAAAGCCGTATTCGGATAACCTTTTAAACGCAAACATAACTAAGCACGAAAAGAGCAGGGCTGCCAACGCTCCGGATTTCCCTGGATTTGAAAATTCTGAAAGGCCCTTTTGGGCTTTAGTTAAGTCTGGTCTTAAAACTTTTTGGGCTGCTATTGTTTAGTTAGAATGATGTTGGAAACTTTTTAATTATTTTTATAGCTCTTGAAATATTAGGGGTTGTGAACATTCTGATTTATTGATGGGTAAAGCCACTTTTTGAAAAACAAGTAAAGTCAGTAATATGAGTTATTTTAGTGATTAGTTTCGTCCTCTAGAAAGTTTGAGTTTGAAATGTGTAATAAGTGAATTTGACAACCCTAAATAAAAGCTCTATATTGTAAAGGACAACACACAAAAACAAATGAGGGAAAAGTGTGAGATAAGTGAGACTTACAAATGATTTAGGTTTTACTTTAAATTATAATAGTAACGTTAGAATAATGACGCAAGTTAATGTTGTTACTTAAGAAATAATTCTCATAAATTCACAAAGCGGTTGGAACTGAATAAACATGAACTCTTGGGTAATTTGAATAAGTTAGATTAAGGCGTATATTAGGGCCGTAGGTTTAATCGAGAACTTGAGAAAAGCTTTAGACTGTAGGCACAAAATTAGAGAATGTCGCTTTACCCTAGCCTTGATGTTAATTAATGATAACTTGTCTTTTTTTCTGATAATGAAAAAATATTTTTGTTCGAAATACATAAACTATGAATATAGAATTAATTATGATAATCTTTACATAGTATAAAATGAAGTCGCTTCCGCTGTCTGTTGGCTTAGTTTTCAGCAATAGGTAGATAGAGTGATTCAAGAGGAAGGTTTATATTAGGTATAATACATGCATATTATACAGAAAAGCCGAGAAAAGTCGTGCGAAGTTGGGGCGGGTCGCTAAGTATTATCTAAATGATAGCAAATTTTAAATCTTTGATATACCAAACTACGGTATATGTGTGTCTTATTGATTACCAGAAAGTCTCTCAGTTTTCGCTACAAAATAAATAAACATAATAATATTAGCCGAATCGGACCAAAACAATATAAATCTTATTGGTAATCCAAACATGGTCTTCACAAGGCAAATGGTCGCAGCTGATTCAGCAGTGCAAACTCCCGTATATCTATGAGATGGGAAACAGGACAGAAGTGGGCCTAAGTTTGTCCCAAATGAGCCATCGTTACGTCACTTTGTTGCTCTCAAAGTTAATGGCCTAAGTTCTAAAGAGCACCGTTTATACTTTTCCGTTGCGTAACTAAGCTTTGTTCCTTGCGAAGCGTTAGGAGTCAAATATCAATAGACCATATCTCATCGATATCTCATCAATTAGTTACTCATCATAACTTACTATACATCTTATTTTGTCAAGATCCCTTATTTTTCCATTCAATTTAAGTGCTGGGCTCTTTTCGATGTAGCTTTTACATTGTTCCATCTTGTTATTTGTGATCTGTTCATTCCTTATACAACACGACACGAAGACACGATGTCACTATTTACCATACACTTGGTCTTCTCTTGGTCCTCCCTTTCACTATATCATTCCTTGTACTTAACTACAATATTTTTTATAAGTTCATCAAGTGGCATTAGTTTAAATGAGTTGACCAAGCATGGGGGATGTGCTTGGTTGTTCTATTAAATAAAAGTTAAGACAATTTCGGCAACGCGTTATAGATCACACATACTTGAAAGTCATGTAGCTGTAAAGTATGAATTATTTGAATTATGGCTTATTGTCATGAAAACAGTGTTGAAATTGTAAAGAGCGTTAAATTTATTACCATTCTTAACGATCCAGCGATGCAGTATACCGGCTAAAACATTTTTGTAACGTTTATTGTTACAATGACTTGAATCACATGATTTACTGTAGCTTAACATAATTACAGCGCGTGTCACTACTAGATCTTTCAAATATGTTTGATTTTTTAATTTTGACAAGGCATTAATTACATGTTCCGAAGTCCATTGAGTAACACTAATCTAATACCTACTATGAAGTGTTTGTTATACCAAACTCAATTCTCCTCACAGACAAAAATGAATTACGTAAAATTCTTTTACAGAATTAACATGAAGCAAATGAAATTATAAATTACAACAATGTAAAATTATTTCAGACATAAATCAGGTAAAATGTCACATTGAAAAGGGTAAAGTTACTCGGCCGTTATGAGTTTTAGAACTTTGGAAGGCACGTCGCAAACTAACGAATATAATCATGCTGCTTCATTTATTTTACGCAGAGGTGTATTCAAATAAACACTGGTTTCGAATAATTGAATAAATTTTATTTGTTACTGACATTTTAAACAAAAAGAAGTTAATCAGGGGATCCGCTATCTCTTAAACTTTCTACTAATTATAATCGAAGAGTTATTCAAGAAGTTGGCATTCTGCTGGTAGAAGGATATTGTCGTCGGTAGCAGAATATAATGCACTTACACTCCTTTCTGCTGACGCTATAAGTAGTCCTTTTCATTTTCTCAACATCCTTTTTAAATGCAGTGCTCAAAGAAAAAAACAATTCTGCGCTTGAAAACAGATTTCTGATGTATCTTAAGGCAGTTAAGCTGAAGTGGGACTAAGCCAGTCACGTAAGCCACATCCTAAATAATGTAGTAGTAATTTGTGGCAAATTACATAGAGTAAATCCCACAATGTGTTAAACGGCGGCGCTGGCGCGGCGTTGCGGCAGGCCACGGTTGAAATTGTGAGATGAGCTGGACTCCTGCAAGGAAGCCTTTGCCCAGCAGTATGAACGTAGTTCACGCATGATAATGATAACAATGTTTTTCCTAGGAGTAAGTGACTGATATTTAATGATTGGAACTAAAGATTTTATCTTGTAACCAACCAATCGTACAACTGCAAAAAAATCACTGTCCAGCAAGGTTTAACCCATTAACTTGTCTAATAGCCACTAATAAATTTTTATGATACTTTAAATGTTACAAAAAAATAACAATTTGGCATTTTGCGCGTCAAAAACTCAGATAAATTATCGATATCGGATGTACTCTACTGTCCTGTACGTTTTGTTACCGACTTTGCCGACGGAGGTCATCCAGTGGCCGACCTTAATCCAGAATTTACGAGGCTTTCAAACCGCTACATATATAGGTGTATATATTTTTTCTTATCAGTTTTATGTCAGACCGTCATATATTTTTGCGGCGATATGGTGACGGTCTGTGGGAAAAAAATGCGGAAGGCACTTGCTCCTACAAGTTTTTTGGGTGTCAATTGAATTTACTGAAGCGGAAATGTGACACCCGCCTGCTATTAAGATGAGGTTTTTGTGTCCGTGTATCTAGGCTTTCTATTCTAGGGATTGCGACCGCACGGGTCGGGTGAACTCGGGTGGGCTGAATCATTTATTCAGTTTAGTGTTCTATTGAGCCACTTTTGGTACTAAGCGAGGTACCTTTGCTCGGTGCAAAGGAACCTCGTCTCTAAAGAGTAACGGCACATTTTACTATATTCTGAATTGTTCCTATTTTCTATTTATAGCATATTTTATCGTACCGTTAGGGAAATACTAATCAAAATTGTATTTTACCCGACACGACAGACAGTCAGTCAAGAGTCAAGATTAAGTAATTAATTGTGAAAAGTCCCTATTTATAACCTAATAGTATATAATACACGGAAGCCAAGCAAATGTATTTCTCCTGAAGCGTTTCAGCCGCGTAAATTACTACGTGGTGTGATGTGCGCTTCGGATGCCGCGATAGTTTTAAATCGACCGTGTTCATCCTTTGATCGCAGGTCAGTTGGAAATTTTCCCATCAGCAGAATGTTACCCGGATTAGCATCCAATACATAGGTAACACACATTTTGAAGCTAGTTTCAATGTAATTTTTATTTTCGCTCCAAGCACCATCTTTCATGAATAATTCAATGAAGTATAGTGAAACATTTCTGAATATTTCATAGTTCTCTAGCTAGACTATTGCTGATCTCCTTTACAAAGGTGCCCAGACAAAAGGCTGTTGAAATTTTTATTTATTTGAATCCCTCAGTTTTACAATTGTGCGAATTAAAACATGTTTCGAATAGTTTTCCCAAGACTTGTGCAAGTTGAATTTTTGTGTTTATACATAATATGCTCATGCTAGGGAGATGAGAAAATCTATTGTTCATGATGTTCTGTAACTCTCATAATTATCTAGTCGTTATGACAAGATTGACAACATGTCCTCAAATTACTTTTATGAACTGGTTGGCTTGGAGATTACATTCCTGACGTCCATGCCATATGTCGTGGATTCATATGCATGAAATTTCTGCTTGTTCTAAATCTGGGTGTTAGTATATAGGTATTTTCAAGTAGTATAACTTTTAGCTCAGGACTCGTATCTCTCAGCTGCTGATTTAGCTGTATCTAGTTAAGTCATCTGGTATCCATGCTTATGCCCTGCTTAATTTTGGATCAGTGTGTGAAGAATGTTTGTGTATTATTATTGAATGCAAAACTTATTTGTATTAACCAAACTGGATTTAAACATTATTTTTTTAAAGCCTCCTCGGATTTTTCAACGACAAAGCTCTGCTTGTTACCAGCCATGCAATTAGTCCTCGGTTCAACGCCGAGCAGCTCTCACTAGGCGGGATGGCGAGAAACAAAGACAGTATCCAGGTCAACCTTGATTAGACAGTGTGTGCTAACCCCTCAGACCTCGGGATTGTCATTGATGCATATTCATTTAATCGAAAAGCTGCGGCACTTGCATTAGACCTTGTGTTTTAATTCCACCATTATTTGATTAGTCTTTTGTGAATAATGTTCCAAAAATAAAAACTATAATAGTTAAAATTTCTAGTTTATCAAAGAATTTGTATTGTTTAGTTTTTGGAGGTGTAAAACAAGACTTATGTTCGACTAGCTTTTAATTTAATCTATCTAATCTAATACCTTTAAACGAGCAATTCTTGTATATGTCACCGGAAATGTATGAAACATAGGAATTGTACACAATTCCTGCGTATTTCTCCTAAGAAATTTTATTTCAATAATGATACTAGGAAATATATAAATTCTATTGAAAAAAATAGGTTGGGTTTATTTTTTTTATTTTGCATAAATTTGAAAGTATTCGCACAAAAATAAATTTCACTTACAACCCCCCAAATACCGCTATCCTTGCAAATATCCCGAATGTAATACTCCGATAGATATTTAGAAAATGAATGGATTTCCTAGGAAATGTATACAATGACGGATTAGATACTTTTCCGTTAACATATATATATATAATCTCTGAAACGGCTCCAACGATTTTCATGAAATTTAGTATGCGGAGGGTTTCGGGGGAGATAAATGGATCTAGCTAGGTATTATTTTTAGAAAACGTCGTTTTAAAAAAAAGAGCAAAGCTCGTTCAACCAGGTACTAGTACTTATATTAATTAACTAATTTTATTAATAGAAATCGGTGATGTTTTCCAATGTGGTTTTCCTTTACCCTTATTGATGAGTAATTCAACAAGTACAGAAACGAACGTCAGCGTTTCTGTACTTGTTGAATTACTCATCCAACAATACAATAATAGGGATTTGATTGCGTTTCTATGAAAAATATGTTGCATTTTTCCTGTTCCAAACTGCGAACTGTGTGGACTTCGGTATTCAACCAATTACCCATAATGTGTTCCCAAGTGGGAGCCATACGAGTAATGAGAAAAGTGCTCATTTACCGTCTAATAACCACAAGGTCAATGATCTTGTAAGGGTCGCGGCCATCGTGGAGATCCTTGGGGAGGCCTTTGGCCAGCAGTGGACGTATTTCGGCTGACATGATGATGATGAACTAGCTAGATAGATTTATAGAATTGTCTATGTTAATATACGTTAATGGCCTTCTCTTTACACTGTAAAATAAATATGCAAAGAAAGGAGTCTGCATCAGAAAATTATTAACATTACCTGTAATGTATTTCCATTTGATATGAGAATGTACTTTTGTTAACGACATACTGGGCACTTGTATTTTGAAGATAAATCTTTTAAATTACCTTTATTTATCGTTTACTGTTATTTGTTTCAGGTAATTTAACGGTCTACTTACATACTGGGATGGTTCAGATAAGTGTATTCAAAAAATAAGTATTTAATAATACTAAAAAACCCGACTACGTCAATAGTTCAAAATTAATTTATTATACACTGAAAAGCAAGACACAAAAATATCTGAAACTTATGTATTCTGACATTTATAAAAATAAAAATTTTATACACCCATTGACTCTCGCGCAATAAATTCGAATATACGGACATATCATGGATCGAAATCGCTTCAGCCGTTTTGTAGTTACGAGGGAACATTGAGACAGACATACATACATGCCAAACACATTTTAAATTCAGAAATTATTATACTTATAAATATTCACACGATGTCCCTTAACGAGGGACGTAAACCATTAAGTAAGTTTACACTTGCTATAACTCAAATTGTTTATATTTAATCAATTGAGTACGCAGAGTATACAATAATAATGTATCCAGCCACTTGTTCGGCTAATAATACACATTGTAATTACCCTAGTGGGCCATGGCGCGACATGCGGTGATTAATTGTCTAATTTAGCTCCCAAGTCTGCCGTGCGGTCTGTTTGTGCAACGTAATCGCATGTCACACAAATGTACTAATAACTATGATAGAACCCTACCCTGACCAGTCCTGCACGTGGAATTGAATAGTGTTGTCTCAATTACATCCATCAGTTGCTGGTTATTTTGTATCTCAGTTAAATTATTATCTAAAACTCATAAAATTGTGCTATAATTGGAACTGTCTCATTTGGGATTTACGAAATATATTTTGTTACATTATTTATTAAAAAAGAACAATTATATTCAACTAGCTGTAGTACAAATACAACTATTTATCATTTTATTATTAAGATAGACTTCTTAAGGCTAAGTACACTACATAGGTAAGTGATTTTATCTTCTATCTGAAAAACGTTCGACGTTTGGTAAAATTCACATCGTTTCTTTCAATAGGTACCTTTTTCAGCGGTCGTCGTCGGTGGTCGTTCTGTAAATGGATTCTCTCTTGGTGTTCCAACGTTCTTACTTCTTATCATCGGCATAACTCGTAGTCTGTGGTCACTACTTCACTAGTAATGTAACGCATTTTGTTTCGATAACGGTTTATGTCGACATGGGTAATATCGTTAAACTTTTTGTTCCTTTGGTTTGACTGGACCGTATGTTCGAGATTCGTTTCGAGATTTCGAATATACCCATTACTTTCATCGTTTTTGGTATGATATTATAAAATATTTTTGGCATGTGGTTTTGAGTAGAAAATCGACTTTTGCTTATTTACTGTGATTTTCATGAAAAGCTTACAAGCTGTGTAAGTGTGTGAGAAATATTTGATATTTATTTATGAAAAGATATGATTTATTTATAAATGTTAGTACCTAATCGGTCTATCAATCACTTCGAATTGATCGATTCCTTATTCCTCTGCGATACTTCTAAACTACCTAACGCAAATATGCACTTGTGCAGTTCAATCACTGAAAAAATTTTGATTCAAATGTTTTCAATATTGTAGAACATTTAAAAGTCTGTGTCTATTTAAAGTCCCTAATTGATGATTGACCTCATATCCAGTTCAAGCCAATCTCAATTAGTGAGCTAACATGTCTCCTCGCTCTCCTCTGATTAGAATTGATTGACCGTTGGAATCCCCTCGACTCTTGGAGTTGGAAAGAACATTTGCATATCGTTCGAGTTGAAATCTTTAATCACTTAAAGGATTACCATCTCTTTCCAAATTACAAATTTTGTTGTAAAGTCTTAATCTGCTAATTTGTTTGCTAATGTTTTTGAAACTGTTAGATTTATACCTAATCGTCTTTTGTTTGGTATAGTGGTTTAGATTTATAACTATCCTTTTAATATTTGGATCCCTTTTTACTAATTTCAATTTGTGGCCCCGTTCCATGTAAAAAAAATTGCCTACAAGATAATGTGGCTTCATTTAGAATTAGATCAATGGTACATAATCTAGTTTATATCTCAGGAGCGTTAGAGAATCCGCGAGGTAGAAACTAGTATTAGTATGACTATAGATTTCAAAGTGTTATGCCATTAGTTCTAGAATTTACATAGTTCAATGTTTTCGTCTCGGGTTCAATTATTATTCTGGGAGGCTTCTCTATATTTGCTACCCGAACCCAACCCTCGAAATTAATTAGATTCAATTCAACGTTTCTAATATGATTACTAGCTCCGGTCGCATTTTGATTTTATGTAGGAGCCAACTGTTACTATATCAGTTGCGGGATCCGTTTGGGATGCATGCTGAATGCACATGTGTAATAGAATATCTAGATATAGACTTAGTAGGATAGATTCTATACCTAGTTTATTAGGTACAAGTACCTACTTATTTTGGACGCCCTGCTTATATGATTTCTAGTTCCCAATGCGAATAAAAACAGTTTTAAGTTACTCTCGGAGTACCTGCTCTGATTTGCATGATATTTTGAACAGGGCATATAGTTAGACCAAGAGTTTAGACTATGTTATGGATTAGTTCAAAGGTTACTGTCATTCTCATCAGAATTCCATGTGGATGATGTTAAAAAGTCTGTATATTAGAATTTAGTGTTTTCTTTCAAAATTCAGGTGCAAAACTCGTTCAAACACAAAACACGTGCCATCGTGAATGTGTAGAATAGATTTGGTTACTTGGGAAAGTTCAATTTGCCATAAGTTTGCGTGCATACGTGATGGCAACCTGCAAGCGTTATAAATCTTCGTAATACGAGCATTCTGATGGCATATTAGATACGTTTTATAGTCTAGTACAAGTTGAATTCTTTTATGTGTCACTCACTATTGGTGAAGGTGTTTTAGTTAGTTGCTTTAAACTTTTAATTGGCTTGAGAATGGCAGTGATGTAATTTCGAATTCCTTAGTCCTTTACTTTTACGTTGGACTAAAAAAAGTGGATAATAGAAAATCTTTGAACCTCTTTAGATTCTTCGAAATTTATTATAGGATAGCAGAACAGAGAGAGAGGGAGTCTCTCTCTGTCTAGCACTGTCTCTTTGTGACACGTGACTCGATAAATTGGCCCGCTTTAATTTAACGCAAGTGATTGAATCAAGATCAATGGCTGACAGAACCTTAGAGATAAGGAGACTGAGAGGTGTAGCGTTGCTTGCTTGATACTCAAGACTCTGATACTCAATCGACCAGTTACCCCTTTATGTTATATTTGCGTAAGTATTGGGTGATATCATGTAGGTAGATTATGTAGGTGCATAATTGTCTAGTTTCTCCAACTATTTAGTACGGAGAACTTGGAATTTGCGAAGTTGGGAGTTGTATGCGCAAACTATAACAATATTATTAAGCTATGTACTCTCACTCGACTATTCGCCTCGGTTGGTGCAAATATTGCTTCTGCTGAAATCGCTGGGTAACGTCGCGTGCTGTGTAAAGTATAACAGTTTGTATGAAAACATGCATAGCATGATCCAATGACGTCACTACTCCATGGAGATGCTTCCTTGCAGCGCAGACCGGCGCGTAGCGCTGATCGGATGTGTAGAAGAACTGAGGTTTGGCTTCACCGAACTGGTAGTATTGAAAATACATACCACACTATCAATACCTACTAATTATCACTCCTGCGGATTTAAACGATCCAATTTTTGACACTAATGTTACTTATATTTTAATTAAATTGATTATACTAAGTACCTATATAGGTATAGGGATATTTACAATTTGCCGATTTTCATATGTATATTCTGCAGTAGGTAAAATAATGTTTTTATCTTTCCCTATAGTAGTAGTGTTTTTCTATCCATCTATTTAATCCAGAAAACAAAAACGGGATATTAACACCTCTGAAAGCAGATTCCATTCTAGAGGATGAAATTTCATCCAAACTTCCATTTGCATAGTTAATTTTTAAAGAGGTTATTAATTGACGACCTATTTCCCCACAGCAGCGGACGCTGAAAATAAGCTACTTCGATAATTAAAAAATCTTCATTAGGCTATTAATTCAAGCTGAGTCAATAGAGGCGATATAGGTCAGGCAGCCCGTATGGAAATTAGCTACAGCTTAACAAATATTTTCATATCCATATTACACCACGGTAGCCATTTCTCTAATGAACGTTTGAACCTATCTAGTCTTTGTCATTAATATACCTAATATGATGAGTATTGGATTTCAACGTGCATTAGTGGTTTTTATTACATATTATGAACTAACTCAATGATTAATCGCTGGTAATTCTAAAGGTAAAAGCGATTCTTTATTAGTCAACAGTCCTTAATAATATCCAGGTTAGGTTTATAATAGGTTGCGTTACTTGCGTTTCAAACTTTTAATATTATGCTGATTATCCTAGTACTAGTCATAGTACTACTAGTGGACTTATATGTTTATGTATATGATAATTAAGTATACAATTAAAGGATTTAGAAATATAAGCCCATAATTACAACAATATATCTTCAACTTATATTAAGTCGGTATTAAAATTTTATTAGTAGCTCAAATAGGGTGGTACCTAAGCACCAAAATATGAAACACGTTTTCCTAATATATATCCGTTTAATAGCATCCCTTCGTCCCTTTGACGGTCCTACCGCTCTGGTTCTAATTATAATTCAGTAAAACACACCCTACGGGGAATATTATGGATGTTGTTAATGAAATGTTTCATTAATACCGTAGGTACAATATTGTTACGGTAATTATTGAAAATCATATTTGTATGATGAAATATATTTACTTGCTTACATGGAAAATTAACCGATCGCGATATTGAAAACTGATATTCAGAAAATTAATAGGTTAGGTAATATTATCAATTATCTGATATTTAAACTCGGATATTTGTATTCATTTTCAGGATTATGGCACGGTACTGAACTCGTCGATTATCGAAAGCCACTTCTGCAATAATTTCATGATATTCTGTATTCAAAAAATTCTCAACTTTAAAATTGTTTTAATACTGCCAAGCGCTGTGTAATGGGACCTGACCTGACGCATCTTAAAATTCCTCAGATCGATTGAATTACCAACGTTTTTGCCTCGGCCGTTGCCCTGGAACGTGCTCACAAACCGTGTCTGTCTTAGCTGGTTTTATAGCAAACATTCCCTAGATCTTTGTATTCCTTTCCTCGCGATCTTTTCCAGAAATAAAGACAAATGGATCACACTGTAGCGCAGTTATCTACTCGCCATTTCTTCTAATTCGCACCGCCAATGACCTGCGGCGCGGGAGGGTTAATTAAAGAATTAATAGCCAACCCTGGTCTTACAGACCCCCGGGATCGGGAGACACGCCCGTGACTTAAATTTGTCGTAGGTTTATTAATAGCTGTGTTGGTTGGACTGGTCGTGTTTATGGGATTTCTTTGTTTACCAAAACGTCTTCGTTCTTTTGGGTCTCTTTTAAATTTGAAGTTTCGTGCGATTAATTAAAAGGGAATATAATATTTAAGATTAATTGTTTTTTTGAGTAGGTATACTTAATTTAATTCTAGTTTGTAATTTATTCAGTTCTAACAAAGAAGTCTTGTAAAGTCAGACAGTATGATTATACGATTTGGGATTAGTTTTAAAATTCAATGCAAATACGAATTACATCATCAAAACTATTTAAAATTTATTTATACTTCAAAGTTTTGGTACGAATTAATTATATTTTGAATTGAGTTTTTTTTTTCTTTTTAATTAATTGCTTACCTTTGACGACGTGTAAATCGGCACTAAACATATCACTACTACATATACATACAGTGTTACTTTTCGTATGAAGAACTTTGATTACGGGACCAATTCTTAATTCACGAAAAAAAAAACTTTTCATTCATTTTCACCGAACAAGATTGATGTTTTGTTGAAAAGTTTAAGTTTTTTTTCGAGAATTTACGATTCAGAGTTGGTCACCATAGTAAAAGTTGTTCATAATGAGGAGTAAACTATGACACAAGTTAGATGAAGCATCGGCAAAATTCGTAAAATCGATCATTCCCGAAAAGAGTGCGCCTACAACGTTACCCATGTTTATTAGTACTTAAGGCGAAAATGATCTTGTTGAACGTAGTTGTGTAAAGCGGAAGTGAAGTGTAGATATACGATTTGCCGATGCTACATCTAAGTTGTGTCATACTGTACCAACCTACTTACAATAACCCTGAATAAACGTAGGCGCATATTTTTATTCAGTTTTATTACTTATACGATTGGAAACAACAGACTCGATATCCTGGGCCACATTAATTATGTATGTGCATCTATTGGGATTGAGTTGGAGAGGGCCACTAAGTATGTGCCGACCCGAAAATATCGGTGATTAATGCACGTTCACAACACAATTTGCTCTGTGCTGCACAATTTGAATTGGTGATGAGACTCCATCAATTAAAGATGTACAAAGACTAAAGCCAGTGTGTGAATCTGTTCATTATTATAAGATTTATGATTTGTAGAAACAGAAGAGAATCTTCATCTATTTAGTAGGCATCAGTGGCGAAGGATCCATAGAAGCCGATTCCCATCAGCTTACCTTTTAGAATTCCCAGTCCCACAGATTCATTATTTTAAAGTACCTAATTGCAAGAGGTGAGATGGATTTTTCAAACATTTTCATCATTTCAAAGACATTTTTGTGTACTAGGTCTGTATCGGTAAATATCGGTGTTTTTTGAACGGCTTACCTTCGCCACTGGTAGGCATCTTTATATTGCAACCTTCAGACAGAAGGCCATGGAATATAAGCAGAACGCTAACTAACTGATAGTTCTCCTGATGGTAAGCAAATACCAGCTAATGTGTTGCCGATCTTTTACACCAACCAGCCAGCTGGTGAGAGCCAGTCGGGTGGATATCTAGTAGGTACCTACCTACAGTTCAATCACTTACGACTATATAAAGACCACTGACCTGCTGATACTGAAGACCCAAGAAGGACAATATAGGGTTTAAAATGTTAGAATAAAGGACTGTCTATAATTATTATTATATAAATATAGGTATACATCAAATATTATGTATTAAATATTACTCGCCAATCTTCGCACGCAGCCGATAGAAATCGACCATTTATTGCTGTTATTTGAAAATAAATTCGATACGAAATGTTAAAATGTGACTTATAATTCGCAGTTAGCGTGCAAAACAAGCGCACAACCAAATCAAGATGTTATTCACTCGGAATAATTTTTGAATAATATATGAGAAATAGACTGGCGTAACTCGTTCTACCCGGTCGGGATTTTGCCTCTAAATTGAATTTAGAACACGCTGTAAAAATTATATGCTCTGGTATGTAGCAACTGCCGCAAGTGATTTGAATCGTTTAATGTTTTGTGCTAAAATTTGCTAAAAAGCCGATTCGAAAAGGGTTATTAGATATTTTTACCTGACTGATTAGAATCGTTTTTATTGTGCGAGTGTCACACACATATTTGAAAATAGCATAAAGCAATATTAAATTATACAATTTACCGTATTACAAAAAATGTCACGTGAAATCTAACCAGTCGTCCATGTAAGCCTCTGGCTGAGTCTTATTACTCCTATTTTTCCTCCTTCTACAACATTTATTTGTTTAATAACATTATATTATCAATTATGGGACTAAAATATCCCCATAAATGAGCCAAATGATTGCGTTTCCGAGAATCAAGTTCAATGCGGCATAACAAAGGATGTATGTCGCGTAATCAGTCGCTAGGTATGTCGGTGACTCTGTTATCTTAATCAATTCTGGCAATTCATTAAATTAATCGTTTTAATAAATACGTTTAGGTGCCTTGTTTAGTCTCATGATTTTCAGGAAATTTGCAATTTATTATGCACTTGAGAGTATGGTGTGAATGGGATTTGGTAGGAGTTCGAACAAAGGATGGCTGAGAACTGGCTGACTGGCTGTATATTTTTCTAACAAAAAGGACCAATAAGACAATTGCTTCTCTGTGCGATCATGTACAGTTAACCTAAACTTATAATTATAATTGAAAAAAAGTGTGTTTGTTGGATTTCCTTTTCACGCAGCAACGGAGTAATAGACCGACCGACGACGTGATTTTTGACATATATATAGGTTATGGGCCGGAAAGTAACATAGGCCGCTTTTATTCCGAGAACGTGGAAAACCAAGGGTCGAAAAATGTGCGTGTTTGATTCTCATTACGTTCGGATTTGGAACATTAGATCATCCCCCAGGAGAAAGCTAGTCTAAAAACGTAATTCCCCTGATTAAAAGATAACGTCTGGCTGGACGGTAATAAATACCTTGTAAAACATTGTCTAACGAAAACCTACAATTGTCACCGCATTGTTCTTACAACTTGAACATTTTCCACGGAATTGTTATAAAACATTCACTAACAATGAATATGAACAACGCAAAGTGCGTAATGGCGGAATGTGAAAAGGACAATAAGGGATGAGGCAAATACGTGAATAAAGGCATACTGTTCCGTTAAAAGGCTGGGGGAATTATGAGCACATAAAAATGTGGAGATAGAGACGGTGCGTATAAAGTATAGACAGTGCTCGCAGGATCGCTTGTTATTAAGTAAGTCCCTCGCCGAGTAAATATATATATGTATCAGAATACGGCAGTTGTAAAATAAATCCCCTTTGGATTCGTTTCGGGAATAATTCCTGTTTTACTATGTCGTTGTATTTTTTATCGGGAGTAGTCAAATCATAAACTAAATCTATGCCTTGTATAATAAACAGAAGTTATGCTTTTGATTTGAGAATTAAATTAGCTGCAATTATATTCAGCCAAGATCTGGCTGAAAAATCATCGTCATAGCAAAATAATATTGTTATCAAGTAATTAATTTTAAGGAAAACTCAAAGAATTTTATGTACCTATACCCTCTCTATATTTCAAAGAAATCATCATAGGTTTTGGCATAAAATTATAGGACCCTCGGTAATTTACTCTACTGGTGGTAGGAACTGAGCAAACTTATTCTTGAAATAAGGTTTGCACAACCCTGTGTATTTTTGCGCTTATATTTTGCAAAGGAAAACAAAATAGTGTACCAAGAAAATACAGTAATAATAAATATTAAACCAAGGCTAAAATAATAAAGTAAGTATAAAAACCTACATAAATATTGTCTCCCGGAGACACCCTCATCTTAGCTCGAAGCGTCACGTCCCCCAAACGTCATTGAAAGTTTCCAAGAGTAAATAAAGTGTTCGCGTGAGTCTTTTTACTTTACTGTACTGTACTTTCCACCCTTGAAAATATTTCTCTCACGTACCCCCGACGGAGATAAACAATTAATTTCTTTAATCAACTGTACTCGTCGCCTTAAACTCCACAGATAAAATGTCAAGACATTTTAATGCATTCCAGCTTAATTGCAAAAGAATTATGTTGAGTTTCAATTAATTATTTAAATTGTGAAACGAGAAAAGATATCAATTGAAAGTTTGTTTAATCAACGACTGAACAACTTATGGCTTTCACTGATTTTAAGATGTTGATGTCGAATAAAAAAAAACTTAACGGTTATTGTAAATTCCCAACACGCTTGTTTATGAGCTTATGGAAGGTGATGGTGCAAAAAATAATACATATCATGATACGCTTCATTTATTTATGATCTTATCGATCATGTCGAGATATTATGGGCTTAAGATAAGCAAAGCAACCTTACAATGCTCGCATCAGCTTGCAAAAGAGGATCCATATCAACTTTTCGTTTCATTAGATATTAGACACACGCAATATTTAGAATTTTAGACCCTTCTATTAGATACTTACAAGTTTATATTTGACTTGTCAGTATTAGGTATTTTTAGGTCGAATCTTGTAAGTCAATTAAAACTCACTTGTGATGTTCAATTGATCTGAAATTTTGCGCACATGTAAGTCCGACGACAATACAAAAATATGGTGTCATTGAGCTGGTTTGATAATGGAGCTGGAAGGCCATAGGCTCTCTGTAATAAAATGGCATTACAGAGAGCCCATTGCAGCATTGGTCTACAATTTGTTTAGGCTCTAGACTCTGGGGTAAAGAAATCAACAAAACGAAGCCCAGCATGAGGTTTCCGTTCATAAGGTCGATAAGCGGCAAAAGCTTGTCCTTAAATTCTTTTACTTTTGAATAATTATTTTACTTTGACCGTATCGTATGGTCCATTGAATACTGCAGATTTACAATAAATGTTTCCATAGTATTATCCACGTACATTTTCATTTCATTTCCATTAAATTACTACTATCTGTGGTTGGCACCAGAAATTCATTCCCTCTATAAATCCCTGCAGTATAATAAATTGATTCATATTAAACGCAGTCTGGACCATAAAGACGTGCCAATTTAAGGTTATTGTTTTCTTTCCTTTCTACCTATCTAAATATGTTATTTGTAGCCAGTTGTCACACTAATATGTATACACATAAATTGGAGAGTTTACTTCTTACGAAATTATTAGTCTCGGGGGTAAGACCGCACACATGAATACATTCTACCCATTTTAGGACACAGTGGTATTTAGCTCTTTGACATTGGTCTTATGTATCAGTCTATTTATTATATGGTCATTGTTTCATCTGCCGAGTTTGGGTTTGCTTTCAAAGTTAAAGTGCAAGCCATTTATTAAGTTTCAGCCCTAAGTCTTCGAAGGTCGAAGCTCAAGATTCCACCGTTTTATAAGTCAGACTTTAATGAGAAGAACCCGGCAAGTAATTTAGAAAGGTAGCATTTTTAATAATATTGGCAATTTTTTCCATCAAATATTTTATATCTAAGTATATCTTCTAGCTATACTAATAATAAAGCTGAAGAGTTTGTTTGAACGCGCTAATCTCCGGAGTTTCTGGTCCGATTCGGAAAATATAAGTTCAAGGAATCACTTTATAGTCCAATAGCACTCATAATACAACGATTCTTAGAAAATTCTTTGGCAACATGATGTCTTTGTCGCTGTCTAGCAACTGTCAAATTACGGTTGCAACATACCTTACCTAGTGACAAGTAAATTACTGCGGCTATAAGAATCAATAACTTCTATTAAAATCGGACCTTGAAACGTTGAAAGAAGACATACTATTGCTTACAGGTTAGCCACTAACGGATCTATAATATTTAACAATATCCCATCTGCATAATAATTATGAAAATATCAACCGATTAATGTATGAATGGCTCCATTTGTGGTCATCGACTATTTGTACGAACTGAATCTGAATCGTAAAAGTTAACTGCGGAGGCCGATCTCGGCCGTTATGGTTATATCTGATAGTTGTTTGGTTCATGTGGTGAACAGAAGCGTCATGGTAACGGTTTTTTATGTGAAATGATAGAACATGTATTTTCTCTAGGTCTTCTTTCCTTTCTTCATTTTAACTTTCCTTTCTATGCTTCTAACTTAAAACTCTAATCACTAGGCTTATTCCTATTTGTGTATTGATGGATGGTTTTATTTTTATGTAAGTTAAATGACCACCTGAAGTTACCATAAACAAATTAACTGACTAAAGTCGTCACAATCTAAAGGATACGTTTTCAAAAATCAAAATCAAAACTCATTTATTCAGTTTAGGCCCTAAGGCACTTATGAATGTTAAAAGTTACAGTTTTACAATAGACTCTACTACCGGTTCGGAACAAGAGACGTTTTAACAAGAGATGTCTCTTCTTATCGCACTATATTTGACTCTTTTTAATACATTAATATAAATTTTTCACTAAATAAATTTGCTAGGCAGGAGATTTGCGATTTGTAATTTGAAGAGTTATTTTATCAGGCTTACGATTCTCCTATGCCTTGTACTGCAGGTTAACGGTCAACCAGTACGGCGGTCACCGTTATTTGTCCGTCGCGATAGCCAGCAGTTTCTAATAGAAACTGTTCTAATGGCCTATTGAGTCGTAGAATCACCATTTTGAGCGCATCATACTGAATTAAATGGAAGATTTTTTTCAAATCACAGATTAATAGCTGTTAGTTCTTCAATGCCAATTCTATGCTAGTTATAATATGTCGGTTTAAATCTGTTTTTAGTAAATATAAGACAAAGGATATTAGATGATCCGTTTGTAAATTTAGAATCGTTATTAGAACGAGTGGACTAAAGTCATCAAGAATCCAATCGGAAACAAGAGAATTGATTACACAAATGATAATAGAAGCAATTTGCTTAGTTACTCACATTATGCTAAAGAAATCGAGAAAAGGAATTCCCAAATTACGGTCACCAGTGCACCTCAAATGTGCTAATATATCACGTAATACATGTTGCAAGACAATCACGTCGCAGATTAATGCACGCACCAGAGGCAACGCTAACGATTTGTATATGCAAATATTATGTTCATGCACACGCTTGTATCAGTACAATTATTTATCTGTGCAACTCATTTAGTATGCAACTGGAGCCGCGGGAGCTTTGCACAATAATGTACTAAGACATCATACCTACAAATAATCTGCATAAAAAAATGAAAATCTGTTTGTCCGTTCGTTTCCCGGGCTGAATTTCAATGCGATGAATTCTCGAGCAGATGTTTGTTTATTCCGATTCAAATGCTTGTCGATCGTTGGGTGTTATCTTTTTGGTATTTGTGATGTCATGCTTTGAATTTACTGTCTGTTTAAAATTGTTATCCACTGACTTTACCCGGATATATTCACGACATGCGCAAACGTACGACCGGCATTATTTTAGCTGATCTGTATTCTGTTTGTCCCCAGCAAAAAGTTTATAAGCTGAAAACGGCTTTATAAACTCCCGATTTTCTGTTTTCATTTTCTTTCTTTTATGTATACTGATCGATGCCGAATCAAGCTCTTTTCAATAAAACATTGGCTTTGGCTTGTTTCGGTGCTTTCAATATCTATTATACATTTCTCTCTATAAATTCTGAATGCATCCGTAATGGGACCGGTTCAGTCATAAACCCATTCACTCTCAGCAAGTTAAGCGCATTGCGTTCACGTCTCCGTTTCATATCGGATTGAGATCGTTCGAATGTCGCGTCTCGCATGTCGACATTACAAAATATTGAGCGCGAGAATTGAATTTAGAATGCTTATTACAAAATATCTTCCTTGCTCATGGAATTTGTCAAGTTTTGAAGTGAAATATAAATAATTCACAATGTTGAAAGTAGAATATTTTAAGGGCCACATTTCCCACTAGTGGCGACCACATTAGAACGACTAGTGGTCGCCACAAGTTGCGGACGCGTTTCCCCATACATTTTGTATAGTATCTGCGCATATATCTAGCCGCAAGTGGCAGCCACTGGTGGCCGCATCCAGCCAGTAGTGGCTGCCACTAATGGCGGCGTGTAATGGTCTGACTAAACCACTGGTGGTAGCGTTAGTGGTGGCGACTGGTGGCCATGATGTGCGGGGGCTCTAAGTATGTAACGTTGTTGTATGTAGGCAACCAATTCAAACCTGACTGGTGAGTTGTTACAATGCTTATTTATTTTAGTTATTGAACTCACTTACATTTAAAACTTATAATAAAAAACTTACGTAAGTAGGTACTTTCGCTTAATTGCAGTTTTGGGGTTATGTTTATACCTATGTCTGAATCTCTATTATCAAGTAATATGTCTTGTTTCAGGTACGCATTCAGGAAGCGTCGCCATAACGACACCAATTAGTTTTATTATTATGGATAGTAATAAAACTATTAAGCAAATAGATGGCGCCACCGTCGCGCCATGTTGACATTGGTCCTTCTAGCCGGACGCGTCGTTAATTGAGCAAGTACACAGTGCTAATTATCCATCATGCGGACAATGTAAATTGAATCTGCATGGTATTGCTATATTTATATACGTGGCAATTTGAGAAATGTCGTCAGCAATTAACTACAATGGGTGTCAATAGAATAGTTATAAAACCACCAAATCGGTCATCTGCGGTCTACCAGTAAGGGTTCTATAGGTACTATAATAGGTACTAACAATGATAATAAATATCATCCAAAGCCTCCAATAAGCATTCTGATGATAGCTGCTAGTTACTGTAAAAATATCATATACAGGTTGTAATTTTTTGTCCTAGTAGTTTTAATGCTGTATATACAAATGTATATTAATAGTTGATAATATTGATAAAAAAAATATGCAAAGATGCCATTTTGAAATTGAAATCTTGAATAAATGGACCTATAACTCTATGTAATCTTATATTAAGTATTAGATTTGTAACTGCTATCAATCAATAGCATAGCTATTTAGAATTAGGTACATTAAGCAAAAAACTGCAAAATTGGGAAATTTTATCCCCTCTTCTCTCCCCCTTCATCCATTATATTTTGTCTATTGCGGATTTGTACCTACCATAGACCATAGAGCACCTTCATTAGTTCATTTCTCATATAGCAAAGTAGGTATATCTCTTCTTCTAGCATCGCATGCCCTCTAATACATATTATTATCCATACTCTTCTATTAGTACTTGTGCTTCTTCGACACTAATCTCCTCATTACATCGGACAATTAATGATTCGAATGAGTGACATAATTTATTGACAGTATCGTGTCAAACAGTAATATTGACAGGCATTTGTTTAATTAAAAGGCTAGACGGCTACTAAACGTCTGCAAGTGGCTGTGACTTGTAATTTACGAGCGCAATAAGAACCGGTGAGCGAACGGTGGCAATTCAGGGCAAAAAACTGGTCCGGTGCGAAACGGATGCACGGAGGGAGGGTTCCGTTATGGAACTGTACGGAGTGTTTATTTGTCGATGTCAGGCAAAAACGTGAACTGTCCTGTACATTCTGTGTTACTGTAAAGGCTTTTATTTCTTACGGCTTTTACATGAGTAAATACAATAAAATCCTTACGGGATATTCTCAGGTGTACACACAAAGAGGTTAAAAACTGCCATTTATTGTATCATTTGTCATGGATGATAGTGATATTGTAAAAAAACATACTATACCTGCATAAAATATAAAGATGTGTACCAACTAACTGCTTGTCAGTCTTATGAAATAAAAAATATATAGGTAATCATATGATTTAAAACCATGTCGAGAAAGAAGCAGTCTTGTGGAAGATTAATGTCGCTCGTATTGTTTTAATTTGTTACGAGAAAACTAATAGCGTTGAAGCATTTGGGTTTGATGCAAAGAAAACCAAAATATAAACAATTATTTTTTAATGTGGCGGATATATTTTTTTTATTCTTTTTTTAATGTTAGACTTAGAACCCTAAAATTTATAAGTTTTTGTTGGAAATGAACAATAAGTCTTGAAATGGTGAAGAAGAGTCGGTACAAGTGTTTTTATTTAAAAAAAAACAATACTTTTCCCTCAACCACCCTCAACACTCTTTATTTAGGTCCCACAGTGAAAAGCTTAAAAATGCTTTTTGTTACGTCTTTTTCCATTTGTTCAGAGTTTTTCCACGTCCGAGAAATAGTCTTGTGGAGGATTTATGTCGCTCGTTTTGTTTTAATTTGTTAAAAGAAAACTAATGTTGTGTTAAAGAAGCATTTATCTGGGTCTGGTTAGTGCTTACTTTAGTTTATACGCGAACATTAGAGCTAAAATGCTTTTGTGAAGGAGAATGACTTATAAGCACAGTATTTACTCTGGTTGGTGTTCATCCACATAACACAGACAGATTTTCAACTTGAGAGTGGTAGATTTGAACCCATGACCTTACAACTACTACAACGACTACGCCAAGAAGTCAAGAACGCTATAAAAACTAAAATTTGAAGCAACTACTGAAATATCTCAAAACGAATGGTTCAGCTCTTTGGCGTCTTAGAATCATTACAATAAACTTTCAAAATCAATCATCCAATAACGGTCATAACAAAAAACGTGACGAGGCATCTTTGGTAATTTCCGTTAACAGGCGTACCAAAAAAGTAATTAAAAACAATTGTCGATTACAAAACGTCCTTGCAATGAGGTCGCCATAGACAATGCATTACACGGCCTACAATCTATGGTTCGGAATGACCTTAATCAAAGACCCAAAGGTCTCTTCAGCCAAAGATAATCTCCAGCCCTTATTAGTTGCATTGTAGGGGTTTCCTCGGCCGTGAAATGATTGGATTTGTTACAGCATGCGTGAAAATCGGGACCCATTGTGATACAGTGGGATTATTTTGTCGGGCGAGATCATTGGAGTAAAAAATCAAATATGGGGAGAATGAGATTACATTTGTGTTAAGCTGTGCATGTTCCTGCGTATTCATTTGAAAAGCAATTTTACCATAGAATTTTAATTACATGAAGATGAAACATAAAAACTGACCCAATTTGAACATTGAGTTACTAATGATATTCATATAAAACTGACGCATCCTAAATTCTCCGAAAACTTGAATACGTAAATTATAGTTCACCCCTATTATATCTAGACCGATTTGTTTAAATTTTAATTTAGCCTTCAGCTTGCTCTTCTCCAAATTGTTGTTCATCTAGGTATTTTCCTTTTAATAGTGAGTCGATTTATTATCTGAAACAAGAAGCAGTTGATGCCTGAAGGCTTCCTGATATAACTGTAATATAGCTTGTCGATAAATATATCTTGTTTTTCTTCCGTTAATATACCCCGGGATACTAACAAAGTTTCCGAGCGGGATTGTTTGCGATGCTCAAAATTTTGGAAATAAACAAGCCTGAATGGTTATACGTTGCTCGTGTTACGTAATGCAAACATTGACTTGGAAGCTCAGGAAAGCTTTCACGGATTATGAAAGAGAGGATATCACTCTAAAAAAAAATATTAATTCTATATACATAGATTCCAGTTTTACCATTTTACATTTGTGAGTTCCAAAGATCTTTTCGACTTCCAATGGCAATATTCCAGTACTCTTCTAATCTTGTATGTGACGCCTCCATCAGCCCTTTTAGAAAAGGCTTCTTTTCCATTACGCGAAAAAGACGGAAACTTTTTATTTAAACAATCACATAGGCAATGTGAATCGTTCACAATTCAAAAGAAAGTCAAATAATTATTCGCTCACGTACCCCGGTAGCAAATATAATTTGATTTCCCTAAAGGTTGATGACGAAGTTATTGTTACTTGAAATTGGATTTTATTGGCCTACTTTGTCTTCAGAAATCACGGCTCTCATCCTGGTTTTTTAACCCGAAGAACCACTTACAAACTTTAATTAAAGTTGTAATTAATCTCGTTCTTTCCAAGCCAAAATAACTCCTAAAATAATGTAGGGTTGTTGATGGTCTCCATTAAAGAGGAAGCTATAAGAATCTGGAAGTTTACTAAGTGTTTTGTTACTCGGCCAACCGTGAAATTCAGTTAATATTGACACTCTAGATAAAGTGAGCATTCAGTTTGAATTTCAACTTTAATAAAAAGGCTTGTGCTGAATTGGACCATAGTGGTGCTTGGTCAACCGAGGACATAAAGAAACTATTGGACCTAGTGCTATAACGCAATTGGCGATTTTTAAGGTCTTAAAAATCTTATAGTACGACTAGCATTCCGCCCCTCGGTTTCGCCTGCGAATTCCGATTTTATCCCCCTTAGGGGCTGAATTTTCAAAACTACTTTCTTAGCGGATGCCTACGTCATAATAGGTATGCCAAATTTGCCAGGCCGATCTGTCCAGTGGTTCGAGCTGTGCTATCTATCAACGATCAGTTAGACACGATTTCTTTTATATATTTACAATGTCAAGAGTAATCTTTAATCGGTAGTAGAGTCTATTGTAAAACTGTAACTGTTGACGTTCATAAGTGCCTTATTAGGGCCTAAACTGAATAAATGAGTTTTTGATTTTGATTTTGAATCAATTCGAATTCACCTTAATTGATTTTTACTTCGGTACATATTTTAACTTGAGTACTATTTTGTATCATTAGGTATAATGTTCTTTGTCAAAATATTATTTTGGACAATAATAGCTTTCCCAAAATGTAAATATATCCTTCCATAATTAAAATGTATCTTTCCATAATGTAAATATACTTTTCGATAATGCAAATGTGCTTTCGTTTACTGCATTATTAATTGCGTTTGTTCGCACAATATTATTGTTTTATTCCCGTTTATTGTTGAAATGACATGCAACACTTTAAATTTTAAAATTATTCAGTTCCATTATGCAGTTTCTGGCTGACATATTGCAACAAGTCCGGTGATCATGACTTAATTGTTGAGCGATTTATGACCTAGCAACTGCCTGCAAAGCGATATTGCAAAACGCACTTATTTCAAATATTGATCCATACGAACATATCAACATAATAACAAGACGTAAGCTCCTGTTTATCTTGAGGCTCAATAGCTGTCAGACCAGACCTCCTTTAATAGGGACAGGAGGAGGAGGGCGATTATTAATATCGCAGCTTCATAAATCATCGATAAAATTACGTTATAAACTTCATCGGGGAATTTGGTCCTTTGTGCTGAAAATATTTTTAAAGGCTTTTCTTGTGAAAGTTTAGAAACGCTATTTGCCAACTTCGCGTGTCGGGGCTTTGCTTGTCAATTAGGTTTTTGAACTATACAAACAGCAACACCCAAAAATACCAATCTAGAATTTAATATCATTGGTATTGTTTTAAAGCTCTTTACATAAAGCATTTTGACATTGCATTTGTATTTGACGCAAATATATTTAGCGGATATAAGCTTACATTTCGAAAATCGATCATACCTAGGTACTCATTTGTGATGTTTATACCAGAAACAAGTTCCAAGTTAACACTTACATTACATAATTCACTACACCTAACCTCAGGTGTCCCAATTCTCCGCAAACTTGACCCATTTCCACCTACCCTAATCGGGCCGAATCGCCCCGAAATTTCGCGAGTGCTGTTTTAAAAGTTCTCTCCGAAGACAACTTGTTCGGAAGAGAGGGTG
Organism: Tethea ocularis; assembly: GCA_963555595.1. Taxonomy (NCBI): domain Eukaryota; kingdom Metazoa; phylum Arthropoda; class Insecta; order Lepidoptera; family Drepanidae; genus Tethea; species Tethea ocularis. The sequence continues at coordinate 6,763,969 of OY741975.1, forward strand.
ACATACGTAGCTACACATGTTCCCCTCGGGTCGGCCATTAGTGCAAGTGCATGAGGCCGGGTGACGTCACGCCAGCCGTGTTTGAGAGCCCGTGAGCCGAGCCAACTAGGCCACTGGAGCTCAGCATTGAACAACCCGTGTATCCAGAGTTGTGCTGACCCTCAAACGTCTCTGGCTGGGACGAGTGTTTGAATATGGTCTGCTGAACCTGTTATAGCTTTTGTGGAATAGGTATGTGAGTTAACGTTGCATGATGTGGTTGTTTGAAACGATACAAATATAGGGATTAGTTAGAAGCTTGTGGAAAGAAATTTACAAAAGACATGCTCTGTAGACTTCTCCTAAGTAGGTAGTTTGATTCCCATTTCAGACATTGATGATAAACTAGAGATATATCCAGATCGACATCCCTCTCATGTAACTATAGACATAGACAAGGGACACGCTAATTAGATTCGACAAGCAAGATAACTAATAGATACATAGTTGCTAATAGACCCTATGGCTATACTAGAATAATATTCAATTTCTTTAACAATGTAATCCATAATACAGACGTTATTGCTCTATGATAGACTTGGCTTCTTCTAGGATCTGGATAAAAAATTAAGGTTAAGAATATATGTCACTTAGATCTAATGGATATATGTATGATAGTATAATAGCGATCGTACAAAGTTACACCGAATGAGTGTACTTTCATATGATACTATTATTCGTGTTTAGATATGTCTCATCTCATGAAACATTAATAAATGCAGTGTCACGAAATATAAGGACAAGATAAGATCATCGATATAAACATAATTATGTTTAATGTTGGCATAACTAATTATACATTTATACAAACTTTGCGTATCCGCAACTTGTGTTTTATGACGTAAAGAATGACATTAGCAGCAGTGTATCTGAATATTATTATAGTGTATGTACCTACTATGTACGAAATTTTTAATTTCAGCTACTTTATAGTCTCAAAAGATACTTTTCCTAAAATTTCCATTTAAAAGTAGTACATAAACAAAACCCGTACAATTTCCTTCGCACGCCTCAGTTGTCCGTGTTACTCAAGGCTGTTAAAAACCAACATTCCATTTACCATATAACACTTTAAACGACGCGTCAGTGCCCGGAAGGCGTCGACAAGGAACCGTCGGCTCGGTACAAATTATCCCAAGATATGATTCGCTGGAGCCATTCATCATTGGCGGAGCTTATCCCGCCTCGTCATCTTTCCTCTGAAATCCTTTGAAGGCAGGGTTGCCTTTTGTGATATTATTTTTCATCGCCTCCGTGACTGCAGTAAAATTCTTGACGTACGATGACCTGGTTTACATGTTGCTTGGATTTACTTTGCATTCAGAATAATCTAAATCTATACTAATAATAATGCTGCAGAGTTTGTTTGTTTGTTTCTTTGAACGCGCTAATCTCCGGAGTTACTGGTCTGATTCTAAAAATTCACCAATAGTAAGCTACATTATTCCCAAAGGTTATAGGCTACTTTTTATGCCGGGAACGCGAGTGAAGACGCGGGGAACAGCTATCAGTTATATTTACGTGCTTATATTGATTTTACCAATTTGATAACCCTGTCATCCAAAGTCATGTATTTGCGACGACTTACTGGCATGTTCAATAAATAACGCACGGCTAAACCGCGGAGATCAATCATTCTACGCTTGTGAAAGAGAAAATCCAAAATTCATACAGTTTTTCAATAGACGGCATACTATCTTAAGGCTGCCTCATTCAATACTTCTCATTTGTTTTCAAAGGATCTTAGGTAAAATGTTCATTTAAGTTTACGATGATGGATGGATATAGGAGCATATCATGTGTGGATTATATGAAATTAAATATCAAATAAACAGTTTTGTTACATAGAAAATATTTCGAAAAATTTAATCAAACTAAAACTATTCACAGTATAAATTATAGATCTATAAACTACTGATTATTAATCAAAGTCTCTTGACTTGTGTAATCAGCAACACAAAATCTTATAAACGTTTTTCTTTCTCACTAGTGTCGAAGTTACGTGTGTGTACTGATACCTTAAGAGTCTTTTTATCCTTCTTGGCCCTCATTAGGGTCCGATCTACTATTTCCCGGGCTTCTCTGCCGGATGTCCTGTTTCCGCGACCGCTCCGCAACGACCGGAAGTAGTTTCTTTTTTTCGTGACTGAACTTTCAGGCTGTGTTAGCTTGCGGAATATTTACATTGTCCATTTTGGGAATATTATGATGATACCGGTATTGGTCTAAATTACAAAATGAAATTTGTAGTAAATGTTAGCAATTATTGTAGATTTTAAGTTATGAAGGTGCTAAAATAGTAGTTTATGATACTGTTGCATAATAGGGGTTATTAAATACGAGTGTGAGTTTAAGTACCGAGCCGTAGGCGAGGTTCTTAATAGTATCACACGAGTTTTTAATACCTAATTATGTGCAGTATCATACAGTACTTTATCTAAACTCATATAAATAATGTAATTTAAAAAAATAGAAATATCGATTAGTATTTTTCTACCAACTTTAAATATATGTAGGCAAAAACAATAAAATAAACAGACACAATAATCATATACCTAATCAAATCCGCGTTGCCAACTCCCAAAAATTCTTACCTCTAAAGTTCAAGTAAAAAATTTGTCACATTGTCGTCGTCAAATTGAATTGATACTGATTGATTATACTATTGATAGGTCCAAAGTGTACTTTAATAGAAAAAAAGTTATTTTATAGGGGGTTATTTTATATCTTGGGAACACAACTGTACTATAATGAATCATTATACACGGGTGTGCCTAAAGTGGGTCATTAAAGTACTGATTTTGATTTCATAATAAGAACATTACGATATGAGAGTAGATAAAATATATTCGTACACAAAATGGTTATCAATAGTTCTATTGTATATGAGTTTCAAACTCAAACAAAACTCATTTGTTCAGATTAGGCCATCATCCCTGATAAGGCAATTGTGAACGATACACTTAATAATATTGTTAAAGAAGAAAAAAAGAAGCTCCATGTTATATACTTTTGACCAACTCAATTAACAATAAAGAAGGAGATCATACGCTGAAATATGTCTGAAATAATATTTGGCTATATTACTTACACAAGAAGTCATGTTCACTCCATCCACAAGTCAGTAAATATTCAAACAATTCCATAGCCATTAACTTCAACAAGATAACCAATTTCACAGCTTGTCACTTATACAGTTGGGTGGGATATATCTCGAAAGACGTGATTAAATAACTCTTGAAACAGAAAGAGAACTTCCGCTCCAATCGTATTAAGTTGGAAATAACGGATTCCGGTCACGCTCCATCCCTATTTCTTACCATATTTCAAACACGGTGCACCAATAAAACTGCGCCACCGTCTGGTGTGGACATTTGGCATGCGCTTAGCGGACTCCTGGTTCTTATCTCCACAAAGCTTATAATAACATTTGGCTTTTAGTTATTAGTGTTGCATCGTGTTGAAAACGTGGCTTCTTAATTAGATCTTTAGCTGAAAATTTATTCACTGCTTTACCCGAATATGTGTGAGATTCAGACCTCAATTGACCACATGCGTTCTATATCAACAATTCATATACCTGCCGGGCTATTTCGTTTCTTTTGGTTGTAATTTGAATGAACACTATTAATGACGTGCTACAACGACGACCATTTTGTGGGCGTGGTGAGCCCTCATTGGATGATTTTCAATAATTATGTTCCTTACGATTACCACCAAAGTTACGCGGTAGAGCCCCTGGTCCGAGCATTACTAAAAGCCTCTAGGAGCTGTTATACCCTTTACTTTTTACTACACTTGCAATCGAAGTTCAAATATGAGCGCTCTTTTTAGGTGCCCCTAACGAAAAAGAGGGGTGTTTTAAGTTTGTAGTGTGTGTGTCTCTGTATCTGTCTGTGGCATCATAGCTCCTGAACGGATGAACTGATGTTGATTCTTTTTTTTTTCGTTTGGAAGAGTTTTAATCGAGAGGGTTCTTAGCTGTATTTCAATAAAATCCGCTCAGCGGTTTGAAGATCATTACCTCTTGTCTAGTGCGTCGAAGATTTATTATTTTTAATTTTAGTTATTACTTCTGTGCTTGCATTGCAACCAATACTTGTCAATGAAAGTTAAATTTCAGTATTCATCTAGCATAGTAATAATTTAACCACAACATAGGTATATTTAGATGCCAGATCCGCTTGTTCAGCAAGCTTTAGACCGCAGTACAAAATGCTCTCTACTCTTGAAGCTCTTGGCCCTGTTGGCCGCATTGCAGCCACTTGGACACGTACTCCTTGTGATTGTGACGCAGTCTGTCTGATTGAAAACTATCGAATTTTATCGGTTCCCTGATGGAACAAGCTTTTCGTTGGTCTTGTTATTCGAAGATATTCTAGCGTGGGCTTGAACTGGCTTGAACTCTTAATTTACTCATAATATTTTATTACAGGGATTCGTTAGCCAGTAGTTGGCCATAAAGACCTTTGGGCGGACGGTCAATAAACTTTGGCATGTCAACGTTTTTATTTTCTGTAATGCCGTTGCTATGCTACAGGTATATTAATATTCAGTTGTATATAAGTCAATAATGCTAATATAATATAAATAAAGCTGAAGAGTTTGTTTGTTTGAACGCGCTAATTCTCTGGAACGACCGAAACATTATTTCACTAATAGGAAACTTTATCCCCGAGTGCTATAGGTTACTTTTTATCCCGGGAACGTAGGTGAAACCGCGGGGGACAGCTATTAAGTCATAGAAGTGAATTGCTGGTGTTCGAAATTATATTTAAGAAACTACTCATCATTCTTATCACGCACCTAAATCGCTCTGAAATCGAATTACAAGAGGGAGAGATCTCTGTTAAAAAGGTGTTTTTTGGTACCCAAAACCGTTGTGAACTTCCACCATAGTGTTAACCATTCTATTCGTAGTTTCTGAGAAATCGTTTGTAACCATATCGTCATTATGAGCGTGATAAAAAAGGTAATTTACCGATATCTGTGTCTTTTTTACAGAATAAATCGAAACCTCATTAGTGAAGTAATTTAGTTCGTTTTTCTAGAGACCGCTGACCTCACGTTCCAAAAAACGATATAAAAAGTGTACAGTCGTCTCCACTCCTTATCTAATTGCAACTATAGTTTAGTTAGTAGCGCCCTATCGAGTGGTATCGATAATAATTTATCGATTTTCAAGGCCAGAATAGACTTCTTCTGGGCAAACGTGTTCTATCGTAGGCGTCATCGTCCTTTATGGGCGGTTCAGTGGCCAGACGCAAGCCCATTTAAAATAAAATTTTTTTTTAAGTCTTTCAAGGCTTTTCGAAGGTCAACGATAACCATGGCGTATTAGTCATAACAGGGTTGATAATATCAAAATAATCTTGGATTCTAAGGTACCTTCGGGGTAGGTACAAACAAAACAGATACGTTTATGTTTTGTTTATTACGCCAGATCACTATACATTTTGCCTCGATGCGCCTCCTTATAATATATGTATTGTAGATGTCTACATAACTGTATACGTTCATGCTGAAAAAACATTTTTGCGTTTTTCCTCCCCCGGAAGCCGCTGTAATTGCTTTGGATAGTAATAATAATTAGGGGGATCCTTGGCCCAATTGGCCGCCGCCGAAGGCGGTCTGCAGGCCAGTTTACCGATGACGTCACGACCTCGGTCCTAAGACTCCCATATGTAAAAGGGGGGTTGTGTGGGATGGGCCATAAATATTATATGTAGAAAAAGAATGAAAGATAGTTTTGTAGGGGAAAAAGGATTGCGTGGGATTGAGGATTGATTGATATTTTTGAAATATTGAGTAGTTTTTGACGTTACATAGATGCAATGCTGGTGATTAAATATTTAAATGTTACATTTTTCTGAAGCTGCTCCGAAAACTGTACTTTAGAGCCAATTCCCTTCTCGGTTAGTGTGCTTACCACCTTTGGCTACATCATCACTTACCACAGTGAGACTGTGATCAAACAGGCCTGTAAATAGTGAACAATAAATACGACTCCATTCAAAAGTCGAGCTCAATCCAGAAACGGCAGAGCCCGGAAAAGAAGATAAATTTTGGAAAATAGCGTTCAAAAATCATGAAAAGCATCTCGCAACACGTAAAAGAGACGTAAACTTAAGTTACTATTTTGAACTATATAACATTAAAAGTATAATTAACTGCGTAGAAATATGCGAGCTTAATTAAATTGGGTCACACGGCCCTTTTGCGCGGAGATTATTCAGCGGTTAACCTAAGGAATCATGATTCTATATTTTAATACCTAGTTTTTTTATACTTTTGCCGGCGACTGTCTGACTTTAACTAGAATCTGTACAAACTTACCAGTAGGTACTTGTAAAAAGTCTACATATCACTACATATCGTCGGAAATACTGCAATACGGCGTTAGTAGGTTTTACTATAAGGTCGAAGGTGGTCGAACTTTGGATTTAATAACGTTGAAATTTAGACCTTATAGCACACGCTACTTACGCGGTACCGACGATATTCTGTGCATAACCCTCTATGGTATAACCGTATTATTTGAAATCATACCCTATTTTTTACACGAATCAAACAGTACAATGAAGATATCCGTAATGTATTCATGAATAATTTCTTTGTTTCAGGTAAACCAATTCCTTACAATCAGCAATACCTACCAGGAACTCTTAATAATCAAGAAGGTTCGGGTAACATTACGTCACTTCAATGACAGCATAGATGATGAATTATTCGTCACATAACGCCTATAATAATTTACCCCAATGACCTTCCATGTAAAACTTCTTATTCAACGATGACTTGCTTACTTCCAAGCCGTATAATAATTACAATAGAAACAAGTTTCTGTTAAAAAATTAAATTTTTGGTACAAGCTTTTATTGCCGACTGTACTTTTTTTTGCACAGTCTTCAATTACTCGTTAAGACGATTCCAATGAGCAAAGACGACGGGGTTGTGTCGTTTTATTGCGGAGTTCCTATGGCCACCTTCCAGCTCCAGCATCAGATCAGCTCCATGTCATCATAATATTGCATTGTCACGCGATATACATGTGCATCCAAAATTTCAGCTCAATTCAAAACCGGTAAGTAGGTCAAAATGAACTTGCAAGATTTCATTACAGACAACGGGATAGGTGAAAGTAAATAAAAGCTTTTTAAAAGAATAGATTCCGCAAAAAGCATTAGCGTACCTATTTATCAGTACTTAATTTCCGAATCGTCGGATTTAATTAAAATGGGCCCCCCTATCTCCGTTATTAATCTAAGGGGTTGCTTTTAGCGGTCTAATTATTGTGTGTATGCGATACAGTTACACGAGTAACGCCACTATTAATATTATTAACTGGCCTCGTTGGCCCCATAATTCAGGGCAGCTTGGACCTATAGTTAGGGTCCACTGTAAACTATTGTTACAGCTTCATTATCGTAGCCATTCGCTCAGTGGCAGTGACATCGAAAGTTGTGGTTTCTAATCTTACCATGAACTTCAGCTTTCGATTAAGGAAACCATAGCACAGTGGTTGTTACCACCTGCCTGACACCCTTAAAATTGTCTAGCCACGTACCTACGGGTGTGTACTAGGTGGTGCATTCAAGAACCATTTTCTTTCCAGGCCCTGACAGTCTGTGTCTCATTTATTTAGTTTAGGCCTTAACAAGGCTCTCAAGGCGTTACGATTGACTCTACCACCGCACCGTTTAGGTATATCTCAATAGTCTCGTTCTTTATTATAAGATACCTACACCTAGGCTCCGATTATGGTGTTGGTATAGGTGTACGCTTTCAAGAGCATTTGAAGTCACAAATCATCATATAACTCAGCCTGACTAGTTTTTTATATTTTGCTTAATATACCTTGTATATATTTTTTCAATTAACTGTCTTGATCCTCAACCCACCTGATAGGAAGGTACATAAATATATATTTTTTACAATTTTACCGAATTTTCGGCTACACAAAATGCACAGTAGAAATGAATCTACCCTAATCTATCGTTGTTGAAGTTCATAAAACAGTATATTTAACCGTAACGCCGACGACGGTGTCTCGTTTCATTATAATTTTAGACAAGTTGGGCGGTGGGTGGCTTTCTGGGGATGGAATTGGGTCGGTAGTAGTAGGTACGTTAAATTTAAACTTATCGATTTTGAACAGAAGAGACAATATTTTTGGTTGTTCTTCAGTATTGTTGTCATGCTTAAAGCTTGGGGATTCTCGCGTTTTCGACATCAATATCCCATTTGAAATAAATTGAGGGCCAGGGTTAATATAAAATCTATGTATATAACAGCAAATGATCGAACTAAGATTATAACTTTTAAACGAATCATCATATCATAGTCATATAAATTTTCTCAGATAAATGGTGATTCCTATGTTTACTCTATCAAAGAATGAGCATTATTAGGCATCCTTTAATGCTTTATAATTCAATAACAATTTTACGTCATCGGTTTCGCAAATTCTACCGTAAGCACATACGACTTCCTTCCTATTCACCACATTTCTGGGGATCTAACAGACACTGCGCATCCATACATAATGAGTACTCCAACTAAATCATAAAAAACTTCCCGCACGACTTAAAAGTCTATACGACTCGACCTAACAAGTTTCCCCGAAACAGTTTGCCGGTGAAAGTTACCTGAGTGACGTCACACCTGTGATTCATATCTATCGATCGGGTCTAGCCAGACATGGAGGTCGCACGTCACTTTCCTTTCTTTGTCTATAACCGGCTAGCAGCTGATTTTTCCCAGTAAATATATTTGTAGGGAATCGATTTTACTGTCAAATTGAGAATTCAAAGTGGGTAATAAGCATCAGATGCGATGTTGTGTAAATACAGGTGGGCTTTGTCGCATCAAAGTTCAGGAGTGGGGACTTGTGACGTCATCTCTCTGTAAAAAGTGTACTAAGACGTAACGTCACACGAAATTTTAACGCACTGCATCTTCGTTATTTTTTGTTTTCGGAACTAATGTAAAAATATGTCCAATATTTTTTTGTAATCTAACTGACGGACGGACTAATTAGATTTTTTTTCATCATCCCTATTAGGGCTGCGTATCGCAGAGTTGTTTGTTGCTTATTCACGAGCTAGGCCCAATCGTTATAGTTCCTCCATTTTTCAGACCTCGTTTTTCGTAGTTGCGCCATTGGACATTCGAATTTGACTCTATCATTACAAGATGTAAAATGTTATAATATCTCTTTAGGAAAGTATTTTCTATCCGTGGAATAGGTTTTAATAATAAAAAAAACCATTTGCTCCAACAGTAATCGTTGCCGAACCAAAATATACAAGTTTTGTTCGTGACGGCTGTGATTATCGCGACAATCGGTCAAAAGGTTAATGGCATGTCACAAATCGTGTCTAGACTTTATTACTAGTGTTTAAGGTCGGAAATAGCGTGCAGGGTATTGACAGACGGCATAATTAGTGTATGGGGTGCCCACAAGGCCGGGTCAGCAACTTGGAGCCACGTGCTCCTAATGGATTCCCATTCCGTAATGAGCAATTCGCAATTTCGTTTGTTATTCTAATAACAAGCTAGGTAATGAAAGTAGAATAAATGTATGTCGGGAAAAAATCTTATGGGCATTGTGTTGATACAGTAGTTAAATATATAATAATAGATCGACTTACATAAGAGGAGTTCTTTGTCCGTTCGTTATGCAAATTGAATCTCAACTCAAAATTTATTTATTCAGTTTAGGCCCTGATAAGGCACGTATGAACGTCGATAGTTACATTATTACCATAGACTCTACCGGTTCGGAATACACGACAAGAAACAATTCTACCAGAATGTATGTATCTTTTTCTCTTCTTCAAAACAGTATTTAATTAAGGAGATAGATGAGATTTCCTAATATAATATAGGTACATTGCAAGCCCAAATTGAAGCGGGTTTCGTGTTTTGGTTCTTGACAGTCCAGTTGGCGCAGTTGGTTAAGACGCCACCTATCGCGCTACTGGTCGTGGGTTCGAATCCCATCCAAGACAAACATTTGTGTGCATGAACATGTCTGTTTGTCCTGTGTCTGGGTGTAATTATCTATTTAAGTATGTATTTACAAAAAAAAAAATAGTATATGTAGTATATCAGTTATCTGGTTTCCATAGTACAAGCTCTGCTTAGTTTGGGATCAGATAACCGTGTGTGAAGAATGTCTCAGGATATTTATTTATTTATTTGGATTTGAAATTTGAGGGTTCCAATGATACCTTTTGCAGCATCTATAGAACCCTAATATCCTCTGTGCTAAAACGTTGTAATACTTGACCGTAAATATTTATTTTTATTTATAGAGCCTTTTTCATGCCAACCCCTATACAAAGACAAGATCAATATAACAATTCTGTTTTAAATATAAATAGCTGCTGCCTACGCTTTTTTTTATTATTAGAAGATAATTATAGGTACTAAATAACCTCTGGACTGGAAACTTGAAATAATTTAGATACATGAATGACTTCTGCTAAAAGAGCAGACATATCTTTATCTTTATCTATTTCTATATTTAATTTAGTGTTTATTTTTATGTTATTGGTTCTAATGAGTGAACAACTTAACCGATTTATATTAAGCTGAATTTCTTCTATAACTTGAGAATTATTATGGATATCTTCTTCTTTGTTTGGAATTATTACACTTAGGAAGTTAGGTTATAAATTAGGGAGAAGTCCTTTTAATGGCGAAATCTTTTGTAGCCAAAGATATAGGCGATGATAGCTCAGTGGTAGTGACGTCAGACCCCGGAACCCGGGACCTTTCCCGGGTTCGAATCCTACAATGAGCTTGAGCTTTCGGTGAAGGAAAACATCATGAGAAAACCATAGCACGGTGGTAGGGTGCACTTGAGAGCCAGTTCCTTTCTACGCTTTGTGTGCTTACCATCATCGGCCACATAATCACTGACTACGGTGAGTATGTGGTCAAACACAGGCCTATTATTATAAAACATATCAAAATCTGTAAAATGCTCCATGAGGTCCTATATGGTCAGGATTACATATTTGAGGGCGTGAAATATGCCCAAGGCGATAATTGGTTGATTTACGATGCCCAAAGCCAAAATAACCAGGTCAATGGGCGATCTGACTCTCCCTAATTTATAGGCGTTTTTGCCCACAAAATACCTATTTTCCGTCCGTTATTTTCTTCGAAATTCTCGCCCTTTTATTGCCTCGAATTTCTTGGAGCTGAATTATAGTGTTTTAGTTTTTATACTGTTTTATAGAAATGGATGTTACATTTCTAAGGAAATTCTATACCTATAAATGAAACAGTACCTGTTTACTTGAAGCAGCTTTTAGACTTTCGCTTGTGTCTTTATTTTCTTGCTTATCTATACTAATATTATGAAGAGGTCATTGTAATTTCAGATGTAGCATGTTATCTCCAGAGTTACTGTTCCAATTTAAAAAAATATTTATATCCCAACGTGAGTGAAACCGAGGGAAACACCTAGTATAATATAATTATATTAAAAAAAATATAGGCAACTTGGAAATAATTTCTTCAGTGAATGTCTGTAGATATAGGTACCCGACTGATAGCAATAATAGTTAACCAGGTCAAGTGATTAAAAAAGCGTAAGTATCAGGCAATTATTTGCACAATTCTTCCCGAACACACCATTCGAGTGGTTCTTGAGATAATGCAGCCTCCATTTCCCGTTAAATGTGATTATCTGACCGACCACAGGTCCATTGTTATCATAATAGATCCTTCAAGTTTTCAGCTTCATAATTAAATGTTTTGAAGGCAGCTAATTGAACTGTCAATTCGTAACTTGAAAACAGTAAAATGCGTAGAAAATTGAAGCTACTGAAGCCACTCTTGCTTACCTACTTATTAACTTATGTAAAAATATCTACACTTTAAAATTCCAACAAGCGATCACAGAAAGATCTTACGAGTAAATTACTTCTGTAGCTTTCAGTTACGGTTGTAAAATTCTAATAGTGTCTTTGATCCTAACTTATAGGTCTTTATGTTGTCTGAATTTGAATTTAATACAACGATGTCAAATCTTTTTTATTATCTGCTGGATTAATTATTACATCATCGGTATAAAAAAAAAAACAGGTCACCCGGTTGGGTGGCAATGTTGCCGAGCTATATCATTATTGGTGTCGAATATTTCATTGTTGAAATGTTAACTGTCATAGGTCATGGTCAAAAAAATAAAATAAAATGTTTTCTAGTCAAGGTTGACTCAAACTATATCGATGATGCACATACTTAGTTTTTTTTTATTTTTTGTTTGTTGTAAAACAGCCCGGGTGAACTGTCAGGAATCGAAACTGCAAAGATTGATTTGAATATTTCCCTTTTCGAATTTGGTGACACAGTTACCGAATTGGACTCGCATGTTCATGTCTTTTCGTATGATATTGTTTATTTATAAAATAGTATTAATTTTATATCACGTTGATGACATTTTAAATATGACGTGAAGTTGGTTTATCAGATATAACGCTATGAATTCTATAGATTAATTGTTGAAAGCTACCATCGAGCTTAATTTTCTAAATCTAAATTTATGTTTATTTTCTTTGCTGGGTCTTCGAATATAGAAAATTCTATATATTATTAAAAAAAGTTAAATAACATCATAAAAATACAATTATTCATTACTTGGAATTCTCTATCGTACAACGCTTATCGTTATCACTAGCCAACGTTGTATTTGGTATCAAAGCGGAATCCTCCCACGGCTTAGCAAAATAGCTAATATCATAAATTACCAAACATAGCTAGCTAGTGTTGTCCCGATGTGGTTTAGGTTATCACGCCGCGCTGCACCATACAAATATGATAAAATAATGGACATTTATTGCCATCTAAATGCTAAATGTCTGTGTTTTTGTTCTTTATCTCAATAATGACAAAAAGAGTGAAGAGTGACAATGTTCCTTATTTAAAATTTAAGATAAGAAAAGAAGAGATCGCATCGTTACGTGTTGTTTTATCGACATCGACAAACGCCTCGATAGTAAAAACAATCTATTCCCATTATCTATCTATCGGGTCATAACGCCCAAAGGTCGCTACAGAACTTTCCTCTAGTGACGATATAGATAAATCTTCTACCGCCTAGGTAGTTTGTTTCTGTTTTGAAATCACAATAACAAATCACACGAATAGATAAATCTGATGAATGGTTAACTTACTATAAACTTCAGACTTTCCTCAGTCGATGTTTCTCCTCAACAACACTATACAAGGAACACCTAACCGAGTCCGGTATTTCTAAATACTGTGAAGTGAATACATGTAACTAAACATGCATTTGTTGGCCCATTGCCAGGGAAAGTCGCGTGCTGTGCCGCTGCGATGCGGTCAACATAATAGCCAGGCCAAATAAACATATCGACGTTATATTATTTTTTTATAAGTGAACTTGGAAACATTGGACACGAGCAATACACATCGTTTGACCATGGTCAATACGTGATAAATTACATCGTCCAATCAATGTAACACTTGTTGGTTAGTCAATACGTTTGTATTTCAATAAATTCCAACCAATTTCCAGGTTCAAAGCACAGAACCCAGTTAACTGAATAACAAACTAACTGACTAAAATGAATACCTAACACAGACATAAATATCGAGATAACAGATAGCTTACATGTACCATTAGTCCTTAGTGCACCTAACGGACCTAACACGAACGTCAATAAACCAGCGGAAAATAGTGCTGGGAACCTACAACGAGTTGGAGTAACGACCATCTCTCAGGAGACCACACCTGGCTCAGTGATAGATTAAATAGAATGTTTGAGCTCCAACAATTTAAAGATCTTAAATCAGAAAAATGTATGCAGTCTTTGATAATACGTTTTTGATAGGACCCAATGATTTGATATAGTTTTTTATAAGTGTCAGATGTTTAATACTACATCAACAAATTCAGCTTAGATTTCTATACCTCCTTCCCACGGACTTAGGCAGGATGATATCGTTTATTACGCCATGATATTCAAAACTTCTACTGTATCCGAAGTTCTCAGCAAATGAATTAGTTTGCATTAAGATAAACAATCACTATAACGAAGCGAGCTTGAGCGATCTTTTGTTTAAGTTGGACCAATCAAAAGTTACTTTGGAGTTGGTTGGAGTGTCATTTCTCCACAGAACAGACCTTCGAGTTAGTAAGGAAATCCTACCCTCTTTGCTGCTTACTTTCTGAGAGCTTCGTTATATTCTGCTTCTTTAATGACTTGTTGTTACTATGCGATGTTTGGTAAGCTCATAATACCATGGATTTATAAACATTACCTTCAAGAGGAAATCTGGAGTTCCTAAAAGTTATGACGCATTTGGACTGTCATTTATTCCTGTACCTACTTTATCGAGTGTATCTCAATATATCTGAACTGATAATCATCAGCTTCAAATCCTTACTTAATATTATAAATGCGAAAGTGTGTTCGTTGGTTTGTTGTCTTTTTTTCACGTAGCAATGAAGCGACGATCGACGTAATTTTTGGCATAGAGACATGGCATGACATGGAAAACCGCGGGGTGGAAACCTAGTCTTTAATAAAGCAAGATTTCCAAAAATATTCATACAATTTCGAAGAGAATTATACCATGACATTTTACACTCCACAGATACAAACCAACTAGAGCGTGTTCCAAACCTATTTTAAAACGAGAAATAGTTTCAGAAGTAGGTAAGTTTAATTTGAAATGTGGTGTACGCGTGGCCTTAACAAGCAAAACCTCTTAAATGTATATGGAATAAGACTTTAGCTGAAGATGATATAGTTCCAATATGTTTATTTTGAAGTTCGTTCGTTCGTTTTGATGTTTGTTAATTTTGGATCCTTTGAAAATTTGTTGAAGATTCTTCTAAAGTTTTTGCAGTAGATTTCAGATCGTAATCGGGCCATGAAAAATATTGACGCATAAAGTGGTGCTAAACTTTGTCTCATACATCCAGACTGCTTCGATACTTACTTCAGTTTAAAAAATTATCTATGTCAATCATTTCTTTTTCATCACATTACTATAATAGCAATAAGTATGTGTCTATTATTTGGAATTGTTTCTGGACATATGTTTTGGTGCAGAAATCAATCATACATTGCAGTAGGCGGAGGCAGGCAGTCCCGCGCCCGCCCAGGGAGACTCCGTACATGCCGGGCGCCGACATAAAACATACATTACTCTGCATTGCGGACGGAACTATAAAAATATTTGGGTGATATACAATTTCAGGAACGTCTACTGTTATGCGAAATTGGGTGTATTTAGTTTCGATTGGTAGTTGTATTTATGTGTCTTAAAGTCTAAATTCGCAGCTCAGGTGCTCGTAGGTTTGATTAGGTAATATTTTACCCATAAAAAAACATGATTCATCTAATTATTTAATTACATAGCTCACACAAGCTTTTAGCACGAAAAAAATACAAATCGAACTTCCTATCTTCGAACGATCATGGCTTGAGAAGCTCAACAAGATCCTTTACAAAACAACTGTAGGCTAAAACTATTCGTAATAATATGGAAAGATAAAGAAAAAAGGTGTTTTAAAGTGTGTCTACATAAACGTATGTACATATTTGCTAAAATTTTTAACATTATGGATTAGAGTACGGCTTTTTTTTGTAACGTTGCTGACCATACTACACTGAACTCGATGCCTTCATGTATTGTTTTATTTACCTATATCCGAAACACGAATAGGATAAAAATTACTAGCAAAACATTATATCCATTTAACCATGCGATAATATTCTGTCAGCTTTGTCAAAAACCAATAAGCAAGAACGAAATATTAGAAAATGTCACGGTCTACCTCCCCGAGATATCTGTTTGCGCAATTTTAACGATAAATTACTGCTACCCCATGGAATACAATGACTGCACTCCTTAACTTTCCCCTCTCGGTAAAATATTTTATGCTTTATAAACGCTGCTAATGCATTATGGATTCTGCGTTCTTATTTCGAAAATATTTTTCTTCTTATAAAATTTTATTACACACGTCTGATTCCATTGAAGACCAAATTACAAATAGGGAATGAGCTTCGATGTCAAAGATGTCACAATGATGCCGATTACAGACTAAACTAATTTAATCTCATTTTATCTCTTTCTAATTAAAATAAATATAAAAAAAAATATATAAGAACTTTAGTCCTGTCAAATTAGTAAGGTTTTTATTGGTCACGATTATTACCCTGTGACTACTGACTAATTCGACAGCATTTAAATATATTTTCTAATTTTTGCGTAAACTAACTGTCCCCCGTGGTTTCACCCACGTGCCCGAGATAAAAAGTAGCCTATATATAACCTTCGGGGATAATGAAGCTTCAATTTGACCAGTAACTCCGGAGACTAGCGCGTTCAAACAAACGAACTCTTCAGCTTTATTATTAGTATAGATATACATAAGTATGTAGTCTGTATTAAAAAACAAATACGGCTGTTTGTGGAAAACAGTGTTGGTAAAAGTTATTAACTAAATTCGCGCTCGCGTGTTGAGGGAAACAAGTTGACAACAAAATGAATAAGGCGGATGGGCCCTGGGTAGCGAGAAAAATGAAATATGACTGCGGCAAAACCATCCCATTCTCAGTTCTTTGAGCCACGCTCGCTAGCTGAACTCGAAGTAAAAACATTGTATTATTTTTAACCCTTTTGCTCACGAAGGGACTAAAGTCTACAATGTCTCCAATCTACATATAAAACAAGTCGCAGTTTAATAGAAAAATTAAAGACACGACTGCCTTTTACAAAACGTAAAAAAATAGGTAATAATTATAGCCATCACTCGGGATGATGTAAGGATTCTAACGATACTCAAACATACATCTCAGAAACTCACTTACATGAACCCTGAAAACATTACACTCCATATTTGGGCAGTCGTGTAGAAAATAGGAATTCCAGAAATTGCTATTCAAGTTTACGAGTAAAGTTTTCGGTGATGGATAACATCATGAAGGAACCATATCACCGGTACTCTGTTTATTGTTCCCGCCTGCGTGGTAACCCTTACCACCTGCAGGCTGAAAATCTGTCGCTAAGATTCTTCTGAAAGGTGTATCCCATCCAGGCTTTGTGTGCTCTTACAATCGATAGTTAATGTCAACACAAGCTTTACTTACTAGCATAGACCTAATAAAAAAAGCTAAGTGAAATAAATAAGTTATAATAATAATATTATCTATTCATTATGCATCTGTCATTCTCTTGTTGTTCAGAAGTTTCATGGACAATTTGATATGTAACCTATTTTCGTCACGAATTGTATCTGGCCCTGTGGCGCAATGGATAACGCGTCTGACTACGGATCAGAAGATTCCAGGTTCGAATCCTGGCAGGGTCGCTTGTTATCTTTTTAAAATTTTGCATTATTGTGCAATAAATCTTTTATTTGTATAACGAATTCTTATAAAATATAAGTAATTTGTAAAAATGTTTTTTTATCAGTTTGTTCCATCCATATCCGTCATGTACAGGTAATTGCCTGGAGTTTAGGCAATAAATCGATATCTATCTATACTAATAACCTATAGGTTATTTATTCTTTGCTAATAATAAAGCTGAAAAGTTTGTTTGTTTGACCGAGCTAATCTCCGGAGTTACTGGTTTGATTTGAAAAATGTTCACTAATAGGAAGCTACATTATTCACGAAGTTTATAGGCTACATTTTATCCTGGGAAAGTGAGTGAAACCGCGGGGAACAGCTAGCAATTTATAATTACCTAATATCTTAAACCTATTTTATTTTACCTTTTTACCTGTGATTTTGTAATTAATGTAATTTTTTTCGTATAAGGACTCTGCCAGATTGCACCAATGTTGTTTTGGTTAGGCGACAATTTCGTCGCGTTTCAAACATTTTCATACATATTAATGTGGCAAGGATGGCTCCTTAATCTAAATAGACTTGTTTCGAAGCTTTGTCATGGTAATGTGAGATCCGTGTAATGACCGACTTAATTAGCGTCTAAAGGCTACGGTAACTGCTTACCGGCTACATCAGGTGAATACAGATATGGCCATTATAGTTGTTTTTTATTACGTTTATATTTTATTTACATGGAATACATGAATTCATTTAATTTTTTTTTTTGTGCGGAACAGATCCCAAAAAAAAAATATACGATATAGATATAGAGCTTTTCTGTAAAAAAAATAATATAAAGTCCTCCTCCTCCCCCGGTAACGCCCGGAGCCGAGGTTCGTACCCCATTCGGGGGTGCCCTCAGGTATTATTACCTAAAGATTACCCGGCTGAGAGCCCTTTGCGCTCGCCGATTTGTCCGGTAAGGTTGTTGCAGCCATCAGAGGCTAGGAGGCTACCAACTTTAGTCCTATAAAAAAAATATATACGAGCTCTATCTACAGTTCAGTCATATTGCGATTGGTTTAACGATATATTTAAATAATTTTGTGTGTGGTAAACATGTGACGATTCATTTAAAATAAAGTTCTTTTGTTATTTAAGTTGGCGTACAATATTTAGATTACTTTAATATTTTAGCCATCGTAAATTACCTGCAAAAACAATTATTTTAGAAGCGCTTGTGCGAGTTTCCATTTCTCGTAGAAATTTCATTTATCGAGGGAAGTTATATCTTCATCCTTGGCCCAATTATATTACCAGATGTGTCTGTTTTTATTTCATACGTTCTCTTTTTATTTTTATTAGAACAAGGTCATGGTTCGGTGTTTCCGTGTTGGTTTTGTATAAAAGTGTATTAGGTATGTGTTTCACGATCACCGAAGATTCTATTATTACAAAAATACTTGTAAGACATTAGCATAACATACTCGTAAATCGTTTCAATTACAACATTTTATATTGTAATTAAGTAAGATGGAAAATAACAAACAAATATAATTGCACAAAATTTACGTGTCGTCAGTTTGCTGCAATTCTATTGGTTAATAATTTGACAACGATGATCGGACTATCGTGTATCGTTTTTCGAAGTAGGCTCTCTGTTCTGTACTCATGATTCATCCTCCGTTGTTCCAGATAAACTTGCGGTTGATACTGGTCTCCGGCAAAACGAAGGAGTTCGTATTCAGTCCCGTCGACTCAGCAGGCGACATCGCAATACATGTCTACGACAATTGGCCTGAAGGTGAGTCCGTAATCGTCATTACCTTTCGCGTCTTCCTTCTCAATACTTCTCAAAGTCTGAGCAAAGTCTAAGTACGCTCTATAGATCTCAGCTTCGCAATACTTAGGCTGAGATCTATAGAGCGTGCTTGGACTTTACTTGGGGTATAAACCTACGTAATAAAGTAAATATTTGTGTGTTTTAATTTGTAGCCAAGTTTTTGGAAAGTCGTCGATAAGGTGCACTTAGACTTTGCTTAGCACGCACTCGGAGAGATTCGAAGATTGCATTTTAAATACCGACTTTGTACGGTAAAGTCTGAGCAAAGTCTATGTACGCTCTATAGATCTCAGCCTTAGAGTCTATGATATTCTCCAGAGGTACTTTTTGCTCCGATACAATGTTCCTTAAAATAGAAACCACAACCCTACCTATGCCTCTAGAGTCTAGACCTTTATCATTATGAAAGATTTTCCGAGATAATCAAATATGGACATATTCGCTGCGTTCCAGTTGAATTCTTCAGAAGGTATGCTTAGCTCTCGGAGCATTTCTATTATACTAAAATGTCCTCACATTCAGACGTCTTCGTTGATACCGTTAAGAATGTTATATCTTAGGTACTTATTATTTTGCTCAAATTGTCAACTAGTATTTTATATGATGAGACAACGTGTAAAAATCATATATGGTTGAATTAATAGCGTATTCTCATAGCTTTTCTAGTTTGAATAGCTCGACGTCCTCATTCAAACTATATATTTGGTGAGATAAATGCTTGAGTAACTCAAGTGGAAGTTCGTTCGTGAATCGTGACCCCTCACTCGCATCTCCATACAAATGACCGTTGGGATGGAGCTAATTGTTTGTGTCAACAGACACCCACTGCGGGATACGGTGCTCTTGGCACGAGCTTCGACGAACTTTGTTTGCAATTATATAGACTCTTATCTTTTCAGTGCCTCCGTTGAATTCAAGCTCCGGGTATAATACTTGGAGTAACAAAATTAAATGACATACATACGAGAATGTTTCGAAGAGATCTTATAGTATGTTCACATAAGTACCTAAGACTAATGCTTCTTGTTGAGTATACAGAGAGCAAAGCTCTTTGGAGATAATACAAGTTAAGATTCTATTACAGCATATCTTTTACTATTGAACTATCATTCACAGAATAATAGAGGGAAACTTGAGACACATCAAAGTTATTATCGCAGGTACTAAGTGCTAATATAACAGCAGAGTGTCGTGTAAGTCTCAGCATATCAAATAATGTACACCAGTCAGTAGAAATAATAATACTCCACTGGAAGCTCGCGGCGAGATTCGTCGGATTCCTTGCTCGAACGTGACGTGTACCCGACTTCGTGATTTTATTTTCAGAATGGAAATGAGATTTTAATACCAACGATACTTATATTCATGGGAATTATAGGAAGCATCTTATATAGCTAGTTTTATAAACATTTTAATTAGTTTATATAATTATGTTGTTTTACATAAAGGTTAACGAGGAGTAAGAGAAAAATGAAAATAACTCAATCACTGAGTAGAGATCACTTGTTTCAAAATCTTAAATATAATTATTGGAATTGCATTTAGCACAATAATATAATATCTCGAGGCCTTACGACATACGCAATTGTTTTATGTCGACATCGCAACATGTAGGCTTGAAATGATTACGACATCTCCAGTAGATTTTACTTGATTTTTATCTCATTTCGTATGTAATTCTCATAGGATCTGAGTACCTTTGAATTGATGTTATGTTAATTTTATTATGTTTTTGTCAGTTCCTTTTATTGGCGTTCGTTATGATCGTATCGTGCGTGCTATTGAAAACGATGCCAGAATTACGGATGGCGGCGGTGCGAAGTGAATATTATTTGAAAAAGTAGGGCGAGGTAATAATAAAAATAAAATAAAATACATGGTTAATGAATGGTATTACAGTCGAGTTTTATTAGTGCTATAGTTTTTCGTGAGTAATAGTCTCATTGTACTAGGTAGGTACTGTTGGTGACAAAGCGTAATAAATGTTATGATATAGGTAAATGACAAAAAAAACCTATAGTAAAGTAAATGTAATAAATCAACGAGGGAAAGAAACTCGCAAGGCGACCTTTATTCTGTTAGATTGTTTTATTCCTGCTATGGGTACCTATAGAAAATGTTTATTGTTACTAACAAATCCTTCTTTCTATAAAATAAAAATAGATATACAGATCCCTTTTTGAAGTAAAAAACGTTTATTTATTTACGTTTTCAACTTCCACGCAAGACAATAAGAATTACCGACGTATGACCAGCATACATGCGTCAGCGAGTACGAAAAAAAAGCACAATTAGCCACACGTGTAAACTCCTTCAAAGTATAATGTTATGCGAGGTCAGTTACCCATCGCTCGTTCGCGTTTTTTTTCGCCCTCATATCGCCCCACATGCCACGCAGGTGTGTAAATACCTTTATGATGCACTAAATTGTTTATCTCAAAATTTTACTCTCAACAGGAATTCAAATTAGATTTTAAATAATGAGGTTTTTGTAAGGAAGGTTGAAATATTGTTAAACGTAGATAATGTAAAATAAAATATGAGTAAAGTTTTCAGCTTTGAACAGTGAAGTGCAGACCGCATAAACAGAATTAGGGTTAGAGCAGTCTGAATTTTCCGTAAATACCCATTGACTGTAAACTTACTTTATTTTACTTCGACTAGATTCGTGGGGCTCTTATCAATCTTAACTTAGACCCTGTCTTGAAGGGGCGAATTCGCGTCGATTTTGTGCGCGATTTCAGGTACAATGCCGCTTTGTTTAGCCGTGTGTGTGATCAAATTGTTAACGATTAAGCAATGTACATCAAAACGCGGCAAACGTCAACAGGGCTTTAGGATGAGGATTACACAGTGCCGGTTTTAGCTCTACCAGCACCATGGGCGAGATGTGATAACCCCTCCCCCTTCTCCCGCCAACAAAAGAGATTTTAAGCTATTATATCTTTGGACTTGAGAATTTATTTATTTATTTAGACTCGAGATAGCAGGACTCGCTCATGAGCGACTGGAAATAAAGGTGGGCCTGGCGCCCCTTTACATCTGGCACCCTGGGCGATCGCCCTACCGCGCCCTACCCTAACGCCGGTACTGGGATTACATAAAATAAAAGTTACAGATATACTGGTTTTCAGTATATCTGTTTCAGATTTCAGTTCCATTTAAACTACCGTTTAAACCGTGTTATCCACAGCCACTTCACATTCTTGAATTGTATTTTTAATAAGATAATAATATTTATTGACATCCTTGACTGCAACACGAGTTTGTTTTCCAACAAATTATTGTCGCAGTATGTTTGGACCGAGTTATAGCGATAGTGGCGCTGCCTAGCGGGCGGCCGCTGATTTACTGTATTGCCGTTGTAAATGTAATGTAGTGTAATGCAAGTTCGCCTGCACATCACGTTATTAGTGGGTAAAAGCACGCGATAGATACGGTTACGACTTACGATACGTTACGATTGTTGTAAGATTCGTAAGTCACTGCATACGTAACTTACCTTACCGCCATCTTACACGGCACAAAGGTACAAACAAAAATATAGGTACTAAACTTGATTAAAATGGAATAATAAAAAAAATTACGTTATTTGGGAAACAAGTAGTGTATCTGTATAATTTTCGATAACTTTTTATCATAAAACAAATATATTATGCAACGCCATCTATACGTGTAATGGTTTCAACAGACACAAAGTATTTGTATAGCGCGTCTGTATTTCTTTATGATTACAATAGTGTGTGTGAGTCAGCGCGTAGTCGATAGGAATCACCATTTACAACGCTTCACTCACAAGCCTCCATAGCTCAGGGGTTAGAGCACTGGTCTTGTAAACCAGGGGTCGAGAGTTCAAATCTCTCTGGGGGCAAAGTCTACAGGTATCTTTTTTTATTGGAATTAAATGTATTATAAGCCCACAATATATTTTAGGCCTTTAAAATAGGTCTTAAATGGCACTTTTGAATGATGTAGAAATAATAAATTGAAAATGATACTCTTAAATTAGGCTTATTAATTTTTAGTTGTGAATATAATTATAATGTAAAAAATAAATGGATTAAAATTAGGCTTACGGTATGTTTACTGGTATTACGTAATACATAATAATGTTATGTAGGCAGTATCCTTGAATTTGATTATCTCAACGAACACATATTTTTTTCAATTTACATAATTTATAATATAATAGGATTTGTAGCAATAATTACCTTAATTATTGCTACAAATCCGTTTTAAAAACCTCAAGATTTTAATGGCAAGTCTACTTGCAAACTTGACAAAATATGTGCACGGTAATGCTACAACCAAGTTCTCTACTAAACATAGCTTTTTGTACATTCCAGCGGACTGGGCGACGGAGTGCGTGTCCCGCGCGGAGATCCTTCGGCTGATCTACCAGGGCCGGTTCTTGCACAGCTCAGTAACACTAGGCGCGCTAGGGCTCCCTCTTGGCCGCACCACCGTCATGCATCTGGTGCCACGCGAGCATCTGCCAGAACCTAACTCACATGGTATGTGCAATGTATTTTTTTAATTCGACATAATATGGATGGATACTTAATATTTTGCACTTGATTATTATGTTATGTTTTTTATATAATAAAATATTATTGTGAGTTTGAAAATTGTTCTAATCTGATTGATTAAACATTGTAATGATAATCATATTTTATTTATATTTTTTTTTACATTGTGTTGTGTCATTGTATTACGTAGTTCAATAGGACTGTATTTATATTTAAATACTTGTACATGTGTACTTATTCTTATATTTTACTCAGTAAATATTGGGTTCGTCGGATCAATTGAAATAATTCATTCTTTTGCAGAAGTTCGTTGGACATAACATTACCTAACCTTGATTCCCAATTCTTTCATATCTTCCTTGAATTATTGTAAGTGATATGCCCTTTCCTTGTAGTTCCTTATCTTTTATTTAATAATCCTTACCTATCCTTTATGCTTATGTTGTCTTATAGGTAGAAGTAAATAGGAATTAAATATTTAGAAATATTTTATATGTAAGATCTTATACATATATTTTTAGCCGGATAAATATCAGTTTTCATATCAAATTTACATATTTTCAGATCAACGGCAAAAGAGTAAAGGCGGTTCCAGCAGTTGTTGTTCAGCGTCGTGCTGCATATTGTAATGTCTCACCATTGAAGCGAGACGGAGATAAACGCGCACCACGGCGGGCGAGCGAGACGGGTGATAGGGTTGCCACAAAACGGACTTAAAATGTGTTCACAGTGATGTAGAATGGATTCCAAGTCGCTCTAATATCGTACGACACACACCACTTGTGATGTTTTTAAATGAATGTCGGAAAAATATGACTTTATCGAAAATTAACACGTTAAATCCTTCGTCAATTCTTTGTAGTTAATTTATATTAAAATCTTTGCACAAAATCGGTATAAAAATTAAAACGCACATCTGTGAGGCTTCGTTTGAAAATATCGCAAGTGATACAAATTAGTATAAATACGATCACTGTTTAATTTTTGAAATAAACAAATATCTGGTTAGCTTTGTAAGCGATTGTATTGTATAATCTCACCGCGTAAGTTATAGCTGGTTTAGGAATCATGCTGCCGAATAATGTTTAAAACTAGTAGATATTCGGGTTAGGTTCGTCGAAGGTTAAGTACTATAAGGAAGATATAATGCCTATTAATTTAAATAGTTCCTCCATAATGGGTGTCGTTGGATGGTTATCGGCTTGCATGTTCGTCACTGTTTTTACTTTAAAGACCCGGCTATCGGAAAATACAAATCCTTTTAGTATTATGATTTAGACCATGTATGAATTTATATTGTAACGTTACTATGAGATATTTATAAAGAAAATTAAATGACAAATTAAGTAGTAAAACGAAAGGAGTGTATAAATTACTCTCATTTGCAATTGTAAATAGTATATTTGGTGTAATTCATTGAGGATAATTTCTCGCTGTATTTGATTTTTATTTTGTGATAAGTTACATGCAATATGTTTTGGAAAAAAAAAATATAACTAAATTATTCTGTTTACTGCGCTAGTTGTAGCTTGTAATGAACTATGTGCAAAGAGCACGCCACGCATAATGTTTACTTAGTGGAAACAATTTGTGTAATATTAAATCGCATAAGCACGGCGACTGGACGAAAATCTATAATGTTAAAATTTTAGTTATAAAACACAAGTCTCGCTTATTGTAAACAATAAAATATAGATCTTGTGAGCAAGGCTTCGTCTCTACTAGGTTTTGTTATAGCTTTTATTTTCATTGTTCTTATAAAGTTTTCTGAATGCCTTTACAACCGTTACCAGAGTCCAATTTCGCTTTTGTAAATATCATTATAGAGCTTTTTATGTATTATTTTAATTTACATCACATACATTTCCTAGCAGCTACGGTTATTCTTTATTTGACTTTTTATATCTTATTTAAAATAGTTGAAATAAAATATTTTTATCTTTTAATTGGCTTAAGGATTGAGTTATTCATATCAACATTATTTGGCTAAGCCTTGATTTTTTTCTTTGTAAGTTTAAAGTATCGGTGAAATTATCTTACTGGAGTAACTTTAGACGTGGAGGTCGATGTTTAAAATATACGGAATATTTTGTGATAGTACAAATTTTATTTACTCATTTGAAGAAACAATATTAAACTGAAATTAAACGCTCAGTGATATAAGTTCACACTTTAAACAGTATTAAAGAGAACTAAAATACATTGATAACATCGCGTGCGTTATTCATGATGAACACGTTGCTTCATTTGTTCCGAAAATGGATTACATACATTCGGTAAACGGTACGAGGTACTCCGAACTTGGCTCGAATCACTGCCGCGGGCACAGATTATCTACTTGCGTATATACAATACGTTATCCTATATATTACTTGTTATTTTTATGTATCCAGTTTACCGAAAAGTATTTCGTGTCTATGGTTCCAAATAAGCTGACTGAATAGAAATCTTGCCAATCAATTTGAGAAATTAAAAAGTAAATCGAGCAAAGGAATGAATGCAGCAATGTGAGTCTTTAGTCTATGGATTACGATTAGATGCCGGTATGATCGTTTATTTTGGTTGCTCTGTTTAGTTGCTGTATGTATGTATTTTGTTAAGTTGTGTAAAAATACCTAGTTTATATAAATAAAATTAATACAAATTAATTTTGCATGGTTTCATTTTCATTTTTGCTTCTACCTCGTCCTGTAAATAAAGATGTCGCTTTGGTCATTATTTTAATCTAAAATTACGCCACACGTAGAGATGTTTGCAACACTATACAGACATGATAAAAAAAACTGCCAATAAAACATAAAGAATCTAGAAGTTCTTACGAGAAAATGAAGCTATATTATGTTTTAGCAGACACATTTATAGTATTGAAAATATCTTTACATGTCAAAATAATATTTAACGAATAAATAGAGGGCTTTTGTAAACTTCTCAAGTATGTATAGTCTGATATAATGGTAGGTCGATTCGTTCGCGTTAAGGTGATATCTTAGGGCAAATAGATCGATGTCTTCACCGTAATTTAATATTTCATAGTTTAGATCCTAAGAACGAGTAGATCCTCTTTTCTTACAAACGCTTACATTTTCACTGACTCATCATCTGCCTTTTGTTTTTTAAAGGACTAAGTTGGTAGCCTCAGATGGCTGCAACAACCTTACCGGACAAAGAACCTGCCTTGATCTCAATTATTACTGCGCAATATGTACTTACAATTTCACTGACAATTACATATAATAAATGGATAGACTATAATCGATAGTCATTTGAATATTAGCGCCATTCAAGTTAAATGTCAAAGTTGCAACTTGTCCGGCGTACAAATGAACTCCCAAATTTAATTTCATCTAGCTATAATTTTTTTATGTAAGCGTTTTATGGAAAGAGGACGAAAATATTTTCACCACTCTCTTTGATGTCATTCGCCTAATTGCTTATAATTTTTCGAATATTAATTTTATACCAAGTTAAATATTTATTATACGCACAAGAAATTATATCATTATTTTTTCTCTCGGTAAAAGATGCATCTTTTAGACTTCAGAGTGTTTCAAGGATATATTGGACTTATTAATAAATATTTTATTAAACTATAGACATCGAGCGGTGAACTCTAATGTAAATATTCGAAAACTTTTTAATATAGACGAATCTAGAATTAAAATTTAATTAGCTTGGAATGGATATCGTAACGACCGTTGTGTATGTAGACAAAGCATTAAGGTTTTTAAATATTTTAGAACTAATCTTTGAAGAAAACGAAGTTTTAGACTTAATCTCTTGTAGAAAGGTTTGTCTTAAAGAAAAAAAAAAAGAAAATAAAGCAATAATTTAAAAAAGAGATCAGAATGCAGTTGTTTTGTTTTGGATAGCTTTGCTTTGATGAAAATATAGTAACTTAATTATTATAAGATAAATGCTACGTAATGTTGCACCGCTTCAGTTTGTATTATTGTATAATAAATTGTAATTTATTATTGTAGTCTCACTTAAATATACTACGAAAGCATGATCTATCGTTAAAATCATTTGAGAGCAAGATCAAAAATCATTTTTTTTCAATAGTAAACCTCAAAGCATAAAGCTAAATGTCAACACATACAACGGTCAATCTTTGTAATAAATTAAAATAATATGAAACATTATTAGGTGTCACTGTATAACAGGTGTTTATCGACGTACATACATAATCTATATACTTGTTAATATTAATTAATAATTATAACAAATGTTGATTAATGGTCATTTCCGTTCATTTAATTATTTATGGGAAGGTCCACTAAGATTACAACATTTAACTAAAATTGCTCAAAAGTATGTATTTTTCAAATTGTCGTGAACTTGGTGCAAACACTGCAGTGTCCTCAGATATTTAAACATCCTTTCGAACAATCCCAATGTTGTAATCAAATGTTTTTTTTTTTGGTGGATCGAACCCTTATTAGGTATATTTACTAATATTTGCATTCAATAAATTTCAGGGTAGTAAGAATTTGCTTGGAACAATTAGTTAATGCCGTTTGTTTAGTTTGTTCTGTGTGATTTAGATAGTCGGAGATATTTTATAATTAATTGATTATAATCGATCGACACAATAGGTTGTAAATTGTTTGGATGACTATTGAGTTTCAATGGGGTCAAATAAAATTTTAAGAATATATTCCGAGCATTTTTCATTACCTAAAAAAATATACAATTTAATTTTCTTTTAATTTAATACAATGCCATCTAGTGTCATTAGGAGTGCTTTATGAGGTATAACTTTTCGTATAGGACCAAGCAACTCTGAAATTGCGAAAATCAAATCAATCTTTTCATACGAAACATCAACCTTGCGAAATTAGGTCAGTATAAGTTATTCATATTGAGAAGAATTTTCACCGGGATAAAATGTAGCCGATATGTTATTCCAGGGTATACGGATCTGTGTGCCCGATCGTATAATTCGCCAAATCATGATATTCCTAACCTAATCCAATATACCTGAGAATATCATGATACGATTGGACGTTGACATAATAATATGTACCATGTTTCAATCAAACGCGTTGAGCCGTTACAGAGTAACAAACATACACACACACACACACACACACACAACATGCGCATTTATATTATGTGTAAATAATAAGATTCAAAATTCGTGTTTTATCTTTTAAATTATATCTTGTCCTTAGCATTATTTTAACATTTAGCAACAACTTAAAAATAGTATAAAGACATAGTGGTGTCACTCAGTGTGGGTACATAAAGTACCATTTGAGTATAAACAAGTTACGGTCTAGTTCCAGCTCAGCTGCGCTCAGTTGGTTCAGCCGCTTCTCAACTCCTTGAAGTACTGCTAGCTCTGGTGGTGTTAATGTTTCTTCTACCTGTTAATATAAATATTTAAGATATAAAATGGCTATTAATCACCTACAATACAGCAGAGATATTTTGGATTATATGGGTGTTATTTCTTGAAAATATAGATAGTAAAGAAGATACCAGTAGGTAATTCATTTTGCAAAAATAAAATCACACAAATCTAATCTAAGCAAAGTTCAGGGGTATCCAATTTAATGACCTCTATAATTTATGGTTGAAGCTAATAGTATATCATCATCCTAATGACTAATGGTTAGACCATACATGGTGCAATATGCCGTTTGTGCCGGCCGCGCCCGCAGCCACGTGTCAACACTAGACTACAGTAGAGTAGAGTAGTGTAGAGTAGAGTAGAGTACGTACGTCGTCGATGTTCTGCTGCGTGTCCCCGCGCAGGCGCATGGCGTGCACGATGGTGCGCACGCGGCGCTGCTTGTCGACGAGGCGCGCGTGGCCCCCGCGCTCGCAGCCGCCACGCACCATCACGTTGTGCAGCGCGCGGTAGCACATCTCTTGCGCCGTACACGCTACCTAACATCATACATACACAAAAACAAACATAAGCAAACAAAACACACTCGATTAAGTTCCGATTTCTCAATCGCTAGATAAACCTCACAAAAAAAAAACATTCAAAGGATAAATCTACACAGTGTTCTATTTTCAAATTACACACTAGATGGCGCTTGTCTGGCCATAGAAAAGAATTTTGACGACACAAAATACCATCAACGCCATCTCTTGATATTATTCGGAAACAATCTATCACTATTTATATAACTAATGTGTGGTCATGTGGTGTGTGGATACATCGATTATAAGACGCTGTCCAGAAGGGGCGAAAACGCGGCAATTTCACGTACAATGCCGCTTTATTTAGCCAGTGATTAAATTCTTAACGATTAAGCAATGTACTACAAAACGTGGCAAACTCTCGCGTACATCTGAACAGGGCCTAAATATGATTCGAAGTAGATTATGAGATTATTCCAAGATTTTATCAATTAAGGGGCAACCTTATGTAGACGGAATGAGGAACTAATTTAAGCAAACTTACCTCATGTGCATTTATGTGGTACAAATATATAGCTTTCGCCATACCGCCTGATGACGCAGCTTTCCTCATTGGCTGAAATTATAAAAATACAACATTTATTAAACGATTTAGAATTAAGCATTTTTGCTCATGGGCTAGTTATTTAGGACTTTTATCACAAGTATAGCTGTAAAAATATCAATTCTACCTGCACACTAATAAAATGTTCCTCTAACAACTTGTATGTTAACTCCTTGCATTCCTTGTTTAAAAGCATCGCGTTCTTCTGTATATCATCCTCTTCTATGTATTTCTTTGTTCTAATCAGCCTGTGAAAAAAATAAATAAATTAAATTGTATTTATTATAATTAACCATATAAATATTCTACTTTTACTAATAATAATATTAGAATTCAAGCGAATAATTTATATGGATTTTAAGGCATAAAATTATACTCTGAATCAACTTATAGCACAAAATGTATACTTGAGATCATTCATGATTCAATATGCCATAGCCCATAGTATGTATATAGGCCTTATTGAAATTAATTTTATATAATAAAGCTGGATGATAGAAATTATGTGTGGACCTGAATATCCTGGCCGCCTTGGAGCCGAGTCGCTCGGTGACGGTGTGGTCTAGTACTGAATCGAGCAGTCTCTCTGCGGCCACCTTAGTGCAGACCACGTACTGGCCGCCGCCCGCGTCGCCTTCCCGACGCACGAACCCCGCACCGTTCTCTTCTGAATAATACATTTATAACTCGATTTATTTGTGGTTAATGTAAATAAATATTATAGGTATGTATATAAAATTCTTAATCCTGACTGACTGACATATCAACCCACAAAATTTCAGTTCAATCAGAAACAGGTAAGTGGGTCAAATTGAATTTGCATAATTTCATTATAGACAACGGGATAGGTGAAAGTAAATAGAAGCTTGTAAATAGAGAGTGAAGTGACTGACCGAGCACCTTGAGATAGTGGTCGAGGTACTGGTGCAGCAGCGGCGCGTCGGCGGCGGCGGCGCGGCGGCTGGTGTCCCGCAGCTCTAGTGCCGGCGTGGGGGTCGACACCGCCGCCCACGCCGCCGACGACAGGTACATCTGCTGCAGCAGCAGCCGGACCAGCTCGCCCGCTACAATACACACGTATCATCATCATCATATCAGCCGAGACGTCCACAGCTTGACTGAAAGGATCTCCACGATGGCCGGTCTTACGCCACCCGCATCCAGCGGTTTCTCTCGACCCTCACAAGATCGTCGTGTACACACGTATACATGCTCTTTTAATCTACTTGACACTTTGTTGTTTTTTAACCCCCGGCAAAAAAGGAGGTGTTATAAGTGTGTAGTGTGTATTCCGCAATCCGCATCCGCAGTCTGTGGCATCACAGCTCCTGAACGGATAAACCAATTTTGATGAAGTTTTTTTTTGTTTGAAAGGTCTTAATCGAGAGTGTTCTTAGTTAGGCGAAAATCTGCTCTACTGTTTGAAAATCATTACCTGTTATCAAAATCAAAATCTCATTTATTCAGTTTAGGCCCTAATGCACTTATGAATGTCAAGTGATAAGGTGTCAAGTGTTCATTTTCTAGAGTTACTTGAAATTTTTAATTTTTATACAACACAGCGGGAAGCGGTTACCGTGGCCTATTGTCGCTTGCAAGACCCAGGCACAAAAACGGAAAAAAAACACGGTGCAGAAAGCTAATAATTATTATTACCCTGAGCGTAACAGCTATCCTATAAAATTAAATATATCTCACCATTCTCGTCAATACGTCTAGTTATAGCCTTAATCATGATTTCATCTCTGAAGTCTTGATGAAACCTATCATAATTAACTTTCCAATATATATCTGAAACAAAATTGATAAATATTTAAGCAATTTCAATGATATTTTTTTTTTTTAATAAAACAAATATGAATTAAATACATTAATTACTGCACAAATTAAATTAATTTTATTTGTTGTTACTCAAATTAATTTTATCACAATATATTGATAAACTACCTGCTAGAATAAAAAGTAACCAGGGATAATGTAGCTTCCTATTAAAAAGACTTTTTAGAATAGGACCAAGTAACTCTTGAGATTACCTACCTCTACCTCTTTACAATATTAGTGTAGATACAGATGAAAAATATAAACTTACTATCAGTAATATCAGCTATATTCCCATTCATAGCCTGTATTAGAGCCCTGGAATCAAGTTCCGGCACTATAGTAGCCACGGGCACAAGTGTGGGTATCTCACTACCCTCCTTTAGCTCGGCCACAGCTGCTTGCTGGATGTAGGCAGCAGTTACCAAGCTTATGAACGTCTCCTTGAGATTTATTATGGTTACATTCTTTTCCTGTTTGTACAGAAACTAGTTAAGAAAGGACTAATAGAAAATAGCATGAAAAATAACTAGATTTTTAAATAAAACTGTCTGATTACAAACTAAGCAGAGCTTGTACAGTCAGCGTCAAAAAGAAAGACTGTGATTTTAGTACTTACCTTTTTGTAATAATCTATGGACTTCCTCATGACAGTTAGTATGGAAACTGAGATTTGGATAATGTGACACGGTAGGTACTAAAGTGCAGCTGCTATATCTACTTTTGATGCTGACTGTACTATTTACATCTTTACTTATATAGATGAGTTATCTTATTTGCTAAGCAAAGTATTGTGTTTTAATGACTGTGCTCAAACATATAGCAAATATTTTCAGTTCAATTTTATTTATGGTAAGCTTGATAAAAGCTTAAGGTGGAGGCGTCGGTTGGAGCGCGAAATTCAATATATTACCATTCTTCTCGCAAATAACATGTTGATAACTTACGACCTATAACTGAGCTGCAATTTGCCAAAAACCTGTTAAAATTTGAATTTCGCGCTCCAACCGACGCCTCCACCTTAAGGTAAATATTTGAAGATTTCTATACAGCTTTTATATCACTTTACAAATATTAACCTTATCATCCTTATATTTCTTAGCTATGGTTACAAGCAGGACAGTGGCTGAACAGCATGCCTGCTGCAGTAACTCTTCCACTAGTAACTCTGCTACACTACCATATTTGCTCTTCATCTGGAGCAGATATCTGAAATGGTGAAGGAATTAATGTAGGTTAGCTATATTTGAGTTTATAACTTTTAGAGTATAGAGAATTATTTAATAGTTTATAAAAACAACTTTTTAAAAATGTGTATTGAAAAGTTTTTAACATATTAACAAATTCACTGCAGTCGGTAAGGAGAAGTAATGAAATTAATTACTTAATATAAATATTGCTAAGGACATTCACCTTGGATACCTAATAAGTAATAGTACATTGTCAGGAATAAGTTTATAATCAGCAAACACTTCATTTGCTGATGGCTCAAAAGTAGCTAGATCAAATTTGAGTAGTGTTCGTAGACTTTCTATAACCTGAAATAAATTCAAAATGATGAATGACTAATATTCTGCTAAAATATTTACTAGTAAAAATAAAGATGATTAGAGATAAGTATGCTTTGAGTTTATTAATTAACAGTAAAAACACACATTTTGAATTAAAATAAATTTTAAAAATTAGGCCCATTCGGCATGGTTCCGAAAATGTTGGCAGCATTTCCTCGCTGTATCGCAATCCATATACGTTGCGCAAGAATGCTGCCAGCTCTTCGGTCCCCATTGGCGACTACTTATCATTTAGCCAGCTTTTTGAAGAGTTGGCGAGCACCGGGACTCCACGGACCAAGGACTTCAAAAGGGGCAAAAAACAATTAAAGTATATTATAATGTTTTGGGCTTATAAAACAAGCATAGCCCCATTTCAAAACATAACCTATTTGATAGATCCATATGTTGAGGGTTTTTAATGACATACCTGGTTACGTGGCAGTCCAGTAGACTTCACTATCATAGCAATAGGTTTACTGCCGAAAGTATATAAGTCGTCGCCAACTTTTTGGACAATTTCACCAAAATACCGGTGAAGAATCACGGATACCACACGTCCAAGTTGATGAGACATTCTAATGAAAATATGCTTCTAAAACTGTAATAGAATTAAAAGAATCAAATACTACATAATCATAAGCTTTAATTTTATAATCTGGAATAAAACAATAGCTCTTCTATTTTATAAAATTCTATAAATTTCGAGTTATGTTTTGAACCTAAACTAAACTATAGGAATGACAGATTTGACTTGACAATTTGACATTACTACCAGAGTTGCCAAACGATCTGACGAAAATATTCGGGTATTGTTACGATAATTCACTCGCACGCACTCGTCTGTGGACCACTTTATGGAATACCTCGTCTGGCATCCTTGCCGGGGGGTCATGGAACCAACAGTCACTTCCACAAACTACTTAGAGATGGTTACTTCAATGAGAATATAAGACTGTTTACTGTGTAAAATTACACTGACAAAGACTACTACTTTGACTTTGACTATTCAGCATCACAGAGTACTTTGTTATTGTTCAGCATATGGCAACACTGACTACTGACTGACTGAATGCAAAAAATAAACAAAAATATTTTTGATGAACTTTTGTAATAATTTGGGGAATTTGAGGATTATAAACTCAAATAAATACAAAAATGAATATCGAAAGTGCAGCGATAAATATTCTCAAACGTGGCGTGGAGTTGGATACTAAAAAACGTTATACAGAAGCTCTAGTTTGTTATCAGGAAGGACTTCAAATATTAGTGGACAAAATGAAAGGTAAGTTGTAAACATGGGTTTTATACAAAGTGTTTGATTACAACCACTTATGACGACACTGCACCCTTTCTTCTTATTGTAAATATTCATCAATACCAAATTCCCTACAATGATTGTGAACAAGTCTATAGTTTTGTGACTTTTACTATGTTAATGTTAACCTTTATTCAGGAGAGCCTGACGATGCTACCAGAAGCTACCTTAGAAAAAAAGTTGAAGAGTACATGAATAGAGCCGAGGCTATTAAGAAGTTAGTCCTACAACACAAGGAAGCTGGCCAGTTCCACGAGCAAGTTCATATAGAGAACAACTCAACGGGACATAGTTACAAAACATTATTTGGAAGGTTTTTAGATGAGGAAGTACAATATGTTGTTGTAGAAGACCCCTATATTAGGAGTTTTCATCAGGTTGGTATTAACATTCAGTTAATACTAACAGCTGGTTGTGTCAAAACGAAACTCTTTATATATTGTGGTAAATGTAGACACTAGACATCAATGTTCATTTACTTCAATAATATATTTGACAGTGCCAAGTAATTTTGTTTACAAAGTCCTGAAAAAATATTAAAAATGAATTATATTTGAAGAACCAGCACTGTTTGAATAAGTAAATATAGTAACCTTAGAAGTAAGTTTTACTAATTTATTAGACACACCAACAGTAAACACAGAAATATTCATTACAATAATACACACAAATTAAAATATAGAATTGTATACCTATAAAAAGCATGGGCTATAATCTTCATATTCTTTTTCATAGTTATAACCTAAACTGAATGAATAGCTTTGACTTTGTCATGGTGGATCAAGCATTCTGGAATAAGATTCCTAAAACTGTTTTTTCTTTCTAATTTCCAGGGCCAAAACTTTCTCCGACTATGTGAGCTGCTAGTAAGGTCATGCACAAACTTGAGGCATGTAGAGCTAATAACTTCAAGAGACAGCAAGTCAGAGGGCGACCAGAGAGGATGGTTCAGTAACTTGGCCGGTGATTTATTGAAATATAGAGTTCAACTTGTCATTAAATACTCTGATACTTTACATGATAGACAAATCACGTAAGTTTCATTATTTTCCCCTTCATATTTATCATACTTATAATAATAATAATATTTTTGTGCCTATACTGTTGAACTAATATCTAGATATAAAATTTGCCACGCAGATAGCCTATGCTATGGAAAGGGACTTCTATTTATCCCAAGAATAGAGGACAGGTGTCATAATAAAATATTCTAGATTAAGAATGATCTAGGACTCTGAACTTATGGAATCCAGAGAACTGATTTATTACTGATTCCACCCGGCTGAGAGCCCTCTGCGCTCACCGATTTGTCCGGTAAGGTTGTTGCAGCCATCAGAGGCTAACAACTTTAGTCCATTCAAAAAAAAAAATTCTGATTCTACTCTGATTTTTAGTATACAATTATATATTTTTAACTATATGCAGACAATATGATTTTAACAAAGCTTTTTCTCTAATTTTCAGGTTAAGTTCAGGCTGGATAATAAAAATAGGAAGAGGGCTAGATTTCTTTAAACCACCAGAGAACAAATTCTGTCTAGGCGTTTATGACCTCGATCTTAGACATTGTCATGAGACTACGGTAGATATAGTGCATTCCAAGAATGTGAAACAATCATATGGATGAAACATGTACATTATTTTAAGTATTGAGTAAGTGTTTTAGATAGTTTTTTAACAATTATTCATTTAAGTAAAAATATTTTTTATACATACCTATAAGTATTTTATTTATTTCATACTAGCTTTCGCCCAACGGTTGCACCCGCGTTCCCGAGGGATCTTATATTTTCCCGGGATAAAAAGTATCCTATGTGTTAATCCAGGTTATAAACTATCTGTGTTCCAAATTTCATCCAAATCTGTTCAGTAATTTTTGCGTGAAAGAGTAACAAACATCCATCCATCCATACTCATAAACTTTGTGTAGCACGTCCTGGCAGAGCCACCATTACGGATCTGAATTCCCAGAATTTGTCACGTCCTTAAAACCCTTATAACTTTTGAACCAGGACGCGACAAAATCTGATCTGATTTTTATTTCATACTAGCTTTCGCCCCACGGTTGCACCCGCGTTCCCGAGGGATCTTATATTTTCCCGGGATAAAAAGTATCCAAATCTGTTCAGTAGTTTTTGCGTGAAAGAGTAACAAACATCCATCCATCCATACTCATAAACTTTGTGTGGCACGTCCTGGCAGAGCCACCATTACGGATCTGAATTCCCTAAATTTGTCACGTCCTTAAAACCCTTATAACTTTTGAACCAGGATGCGACAAAATCTGATCTGAAGAAAAATTCGAGGACAAATTAAGGACAAAATAGTGACAGACTTGGAATTCAGATCCGTGATGGTGGCCCTGCTAGGAAGTGCCACACACAAACTTTCGCATTTATAATATTAGTAGGATAAAAAAGAAAGATATAGTACGATTTAATAACCATAATACCTATATTAAATAGTACCCGTAATATGTATAATCCTAACATCAAAGTGGCTGGCTACAGCATCTGGTGTGCGGCTATGTATATCCTTTTGAATGGTAGGTAGGTGCCCAATTTACTTGCATAGTTGGTGGTGAGTTATCTCGTAATAGTAGTGTTATCTATTATTTACAACTGTTTTTAGTCCATATTTTAGTAAAAAATAATTTAATTTTTAATCTAGTTGATCCAGAAAGTATTTTAGTTTATATATTTTGCTGTAATTCATGTTTTAAGGTATCTCTTGGTAGTTATGTTTTTTTTTTATTAATCATGAGAAGGTGATGTGATTTCCAAACTCATAGTCAGCTTACTCTGTTCCTAATTATTTGGAATAGTGTTTTTTTATAACTGTCGATATTTCTATAAGTAAGAAAGGTTAGGTACAGATAGATAGACTTCTATGTAAGTAAAAATACATATTATTTGGATAATATATTTTATTTTTTAAACAGATAACAATGATGCAGCAAACCCGCAATATTAAGAAGGAATTTTCTTTACAAACTTTTCCCGTATAAAGTTTTTACAATACGTAATTATACCTACGCAAAAAAAAGTTAAATATAATGGTGGTGAACCAATGAATTACAAATTACAAAAAAAAATAAAGTAGAAAGTATCATTTATGTGATGTAAGGTCATAAAAAAACAGATAATTTAAATATGTTGGTATGTCATGCACAAAAATCTTTTAATCGGTTTAATTGATTCTAGCTGGGTGATAAGTCAGTGTTATACATAATGCGATGCTTCATGGTGCTATATATATTAATAATAAACTAAATCTAGAATGATGAATAAAGGACTAGTAAATAATAATTTCATAACATTGTATGGCCTCTGATTACCTAAACATTAGAAAACTATGTCACAAACATAAGTTATAGTAAAATACAGAAATTATATTAGCATATTTTACAAAGCCGAGATAAGAGTATTTTATTTTATTCTATTAAAATTTTATATACAATAACACTTTTAGCAAAAAAAAAGTGGAATGTATGGCATTTAAATATGTATTTAAACTTATTTAAAACAATTTTTTTTCCAAGATTAAAAAAAATTCAAGTCGATTATAGCTGATAAAATTTCATTAGTATTGTTGTATAGGTAGTTGTTTTTTTATTTTATTTTAAAATCTTGAGACTACATAAGAATCATACTGCTGTTTTTATCTACATTTGATTACTCTGTGTGTTAGTATAATTTCATTTTATTCTAAAATCGTATAGTTTTCAAAATCTATTTTGCATGGTCTATCGTATACAGCCGTCAAAAGTCAGTCTCTGCAGTTCATCAATAACCCGATCCAATTAAACATAGCTCTCCTGCTTCGCCGAGAACAGCATGAGGGACTCCATCAAATGTGGTCGGATCATATCGTCGACATCTTTAGGGTAGTCGTCAAAAGCATCCGAGTCATGTTTGTAAATGGTACGGAGGGCTTTCAGGCAGTGAATGAGTGTTTGATCAGGGTTGGAGTCCAGTTGAGGGCGAGTTCTCTGCACCCTAACCAAGTGGGTAAGGTGTGGAATACCCTCTAACTGGACAATCTGGTGGGCCACTTCGGGTACTACTGATAGTCTGTGAAAGAAAAGTTGTTATTAAGGAAATATCATATTCATTAGGAAACTATCGTGATAAAGTGACACGAAGGGGAGTCTTTAGGAAAAAAAGCATTTGTCAATGGGACCTACAACATGATATCGGTACTTGCAGTTTCCCAAACTATCACATACAACGCCATCTATCCATGATATATCGTACCTCGACATAGCTTCGGCGGCGTGGCAGTGTAGCCGGGCTTGCGCGCGCAGCTCGGCGGCTCGCGGCGCATGCGCGGGCGCGCATCGCGTGAAGCACACTAGCGCCACTGTCACCGACGACAGCCCCGACAACAGCAGGATGCAGCGGGAAATACGGGACAGTGAGGCTAGTAGAGAGGCAGTTTGCTCCTGTAAAACATGTTTTTATTAGCACACGATGATTAAAAAAAAAGCGGACAAGTGAGAGTCCGACTCGCGCACCGAGGGTTCCGTAATTTCCTGTTATATTAATTACCATAGACTTCTTATAGGTTTTCCTGTATAGGTAAAGAACTATTTTCTGTATTTTTTTCAAAATATTTGGCCCATTAGTTCGGAGATAAGGGGGGGGGGGGGAGGAATGGGTAAGTAGGAACCTACCTATGTGTAGTATTAGTTCTGCTTAGTTTGGTTCAGATATCTGTGTGATGAATTTCCTAAGATTTTATTATTAAAGGTAAAGAACAGCCCTAATAGTTGCCACTAAAATTAACAATTTAACGATAATTTTACGAATATACCTACTTTATAAGTTGTACTCACTTGTAAAAACACTGATATATTAGGACCTCGTCGTTTCACTGCATCCAACAGACGTTCGATCGTACGATTTTTGGTGAAGATCTCCACAATATCAGA
Source organism: Tethea ocularis (assembly GCA_963555595.1). Classification (NCBI taxonomy): domain Eukaryota; kingdom Metazoa; phylum Arthropoda; class Insecta; order Lepidoptera; family Drepanidae; genus Tethea; species Tethea ocularis. The sequence goes on from OY741975.1 coordinate 6,803,810, forward strand.
GTTGTTCTGAGTGTCATCATCGCGTTTCTCTAACTCCAACTCTCGCACCAAGTTTACTAAGCAAGCTGTGCAAAGTAGGAGAAGTTGGCAACATTCCGTGCGGGCTACAATGCCTGAAAATATATTTTGTTTGAATTTTATAAAAAGAAAGTCATTTTGCAAATTCACATTCTTATTTTTTATCGAACGCAAGTGTGACAAGGATATTTTGGTAGTTGAATGACATCGGCAGGAGTGAGCTTTTTTAACTTTTAATCTAAATAGCGGCGTTAGTCCCGATTTTAGCCACGTGCCAAAACGTCCGTGTCGCACTTATAACATCGTTAATTTTATACTAGCTGTTCCCCGCGGCTTCACTTGTGTTCCCGGGATAAAAAGTAGCCTGTAACCTTTGGGAATAATGTAGCTATTAGCTATTAGTGAATGAATTTTTCGAATCGGCAGTAACTCCGGAGATTAGTGCGTTCAACCAAACAAACTCTTCAGCTATTTAACATTAGTGTAGGTGCTATCAGGTGCCGTATCTGTATCATAAAGCCTAGTGGTTACATTCTCTTTGCTATCTATAAGCTTTTTATATCTGTGGTTCTTACAGACTAACTAATTGAATGAATGATTTTAAAACGCAACGAATGACATATAATATAGATGTCGCTGCATAACTGACATTACGTTGTTATGCTACTCCCCTGCAGATGTCGCTACTTGTAACTTACCAGTGATATTCTCGATGATGGTGTTCAAGTAGAGGTGCAGTTGTGTGAGGTCATAATGGCCTCTCAACCAGGGTGCGGTGATCTGAGTGAGAACTGTGATCGCTTCACGCATCTGAGGCTCTGGGTTCGATCGGTCTGAGAGAATGTCTGATAGGATTTCTATGCCGCCACCCTAAAAATACAAAAAAGTTTAAGAAGGTATGAGTATGGTCATAAAAATCCGAACATGAAAAGAAGTTAAGAAATTCGATTTTCCAATAACATGAAACTAATGGAAACTCAAGATCTTTTTGATACGCTGGAATTATAATAGCCGTACATTAGATAATGCATCTTTTCCAGATATCTTTATGAATTCCGATAATTTTGTACAATGACGTCACGCGACTGATATTTTTTTTAAACTACTGAGATAACAAAAAAGCATACTGCATATTTACTATTCCCAATCGTAGGTACCTTCTAAACACTTATTACTATTCATTCTAAAACATGGATAACATAAATGATAAGATAAAATTCTACACTTCTGAATATGGCTAGAGATATTGTTCATTCAAGTTACATACAAAAACATATAACTCACCTCTTCAAACTGTTTGACAGCATCGCCATTTATGCAGACAGTCGCTAAGGCACGTAAAGAAAGTGCCTTGATTGAACTCTTGCTGCTTTCTATAATAGCTGTCAGCAAAGCCCTGGGGACTCCGCAGTCAACAAACGGCAGCTCAGTAATACTCTTCATGATTTGGCCACATTTCTCATGTAGGGAGCTCTCTGCATTGTCACTTAACATGGCCAAATGGCCGATAGACGTCAAAGTGCTCTTCAGAATCATGTCCGATGGCGGTTCCTCGATTATAGATACTAGTGTCTGGAAAATAAGGTTATTTTTAGTATACCTACAGTTTGATTGTATTTGGTCCTTCGAACCAGATTAAAAGCATATCTTTTGAATTGAAACAGATTGTTCTAATAGAATTTGGAAAAGATAATTATTTGTATAGTTAATATGTTTTTTACCTTCATCTGCTGAACTAAAACAGCCTTAGTGGTTTCCAAAAAGATTCCAATTAACGTGTCCAAGTGTTTTTGAACTAAATTCCATTCTGGATTGTTCTCGTTCAATTCTATCTTTACATCATCTCCTATGTCTATCAACTTTTGAAGGTACATCTGCAGCGACAACTTAATCTTATCCCACCTCTCAGGAGTCTCACCAGGTGGTTTGGTGTTCAGTGTAATACTATGTGCTAACACAAACTCGTTTATGTTAGCAACGAGCAAGCAAATTTGTTCTTCGCTTGATTTATTCGTTTCTAATTGCCTGGAAATATGATTTTTTTTATTGCATACGTAAAAGTGAATGTATAAGTCAGTCATGCTTGTACAGTTGTAACGTAATCTTAATTTAAACATGTTCCTTTTTCCTATTGTATTGTAATAACTTACCTTAGCACATCGCTGTACTGATGTACGATGATTTGTCCGTGTGTTTGCACCTTTTTTATGTTCCCAGTGATTGTGGCTGAACTAGCAGATACCATGGCTTTCATCTCTGCTCCCAGAGGCTTGCTCTGCAGCGTCGTCATGCATTCATTCTCGCATGACCCGACCAGGTCACACAGCCAATATTGTACTGGCTCTGGTTTCCTCTCGCACATACGCTCCAAGGTCGTCTGGTCTATACTTCTTTCTCTATACAATAACTCATTCTGGTTATTTAAGACCACCCTGTAATCATAAAAATCTATAATTAACTTCGATGTATTGAATTTATTAAACGAGTTGTAGTTTGCATAGAAAAAGGTGCAACAAACAGGTTTTCAGCTATTTAACCTTCTATTATGTAAAACAATTTAAAAATATACTAACCCGCTGTTAAAGTTGGCTAATAGATTGACTCTGCGTGGAGTCTTCCTATCACTATTTGGAAAGACACCATTCATGAATTCATTTGGAGCAAGCATTTTTGGTGTCGATGTGCATGCTAGATTTAACTGAACATCTGCGAAATTCATTTCGTCATCTTTTAATTTTTCTCTTTTAGAATCGTGTGATAAATCTCTGTCAGTTTTCGTGTCTGTGTCGTATGGTGTCTTTTGTTTATCTTGAAATTGTGGAGGTGGTGTTACTCGTCTGTTCTTAAGGTAGTATGCATCTTCTTCTATGTCCTTTGCTCTCAAGTTGACCTCGTTTTCTGTACCTATGAACCTTTCATTATAATGTGGAATTAACATTTCCTGTTGTTCTGGGTATCCGACTACGACCCAATTGTCGTAATCACTAGATCTAGGCAGACCGAGAGAAGGTACTCGACTTCCGTTTAGTATTCCTCCAGCATGAGTTTCCACGATACCAGGCTTTTCTTTCTTTGTTGGAAAGATTTTAAATATGTCCTTAGCTTTTTCTCCCTTAGTGGCCATTCGTTGTTTAGCCTTTGGTCCCACTTTCTTCGTTGGCTTTAAGTGGAGGCTGTCCATTATGTTTTTCCCAAGTAAAGCTTTAGTAGGTTTGTGAACTTGTTCTTTGTCACGTGATACTTCTTCGTTAGGTATTTCATCCTCATCGATATATCCTAAGGAATGATAACCACCTTGAATATCAAGTATTTGTTGATCTAACCGTTGCGCCTCGAAATTTAATGATTTATTCAATCTATTTCTTTGGAATTTTGGAGTTGTTGATATTGGTATGTTGTCTTCGTTTGAGTTACTACGTTTATATTCAATCCTTGTTATAGTAGTTCTTTCAGTTGGTATGTAAGAAACATTAGATATTGGAGTCCGGACTCTTGGCTGATTGTTGACTGCAATTTCATTATTATCTCCTAATTTAATGAATTCTAAACTTTCATCTGATTTATTTTTACTCGTCTCTAGGTCTTTTACTTTTGCTAGTTTAATCACTTTGGTATTGTCGTTTTCTGTTCGGGATATAAATGATTTCTTAACCGGATATTTCTTAGAGGGATTTATAATATTAATGTTTTTAACTGGTACATCTTTGGTATCTTTTTCTATTGCACTTCTGTTTGGAGTGTTCTCTTTGTTACTAATATTATTCAGAGGCGTCACGTTGTTATCAATTTTAATATTAGATTTAGAGTTAATATTATTTGGTGTGATTTTCAATTTATCTTTATTTAAGTTTTCGTTATTGACATTTTTCGGCGCAGGGTACTTAGGTTCAGTCTTAATTACATCATCTGTCTCCTCAACAGTGTCTTTCAACAACTCCATATGTTCTTCATCGCGATGTATTTCGTAATATTTCTGCAAATCATACGGTGTCTGTATAACGCTGCTACTGCGCAGTCGCGGCTTAGGCGTCGGGGTTTGGATGCTGATATCTTCAGATATCCTTCCATTGTCGACGACGTCTTTGCTCTGTGGCGTGTTTTGAAAGTCACTCACTTGTTTCACAGTAATATTTTCATTGTTGTTAGAATCGCTGCTGCTCGACGATTTATTCTTGGAGTCATTACTGTCCGGTGACGGATAATACTGTGAGGGAGGCGGGGAGCTATCGGAATCGGAGAATCCGGAATCTTGGCTTTTATGGCTGCCTGGACTACCGTGGCGTAGAGGCCATTGGTTTATCTGTACATTGTTTGCCTGCGCAATGTTATCTACACTATTGTTCTTTTGTTCGGGCTGGTTTGCGATCCAGTGAGGTAGTTGCGGCTCCCAGTCGGGCTCGTCTTTCGCCCGGTTGTTGTTCCACTCGGGCTGAGCCACCGGACTTCCTATATTCGGCGGCGCATCACCCCACCAGACCTTGCTGCGAGTTCGTTGAAAATTCGACATTCTGAAAAAGAACAAAGATAGGTAATTACTCGTGGGAAGACCGTGTCTAAGGTGACGGGTTTAATGATCGGTGTTCAAATGACGTAATTTCTTGGTCCATTATAAAGACCTATGATTTGGAGGTGCGTGCTCGGCGACGCGTGACGTCTAGTACTGTGGTTGAGGACGAATTATCTGTTTGTTTTTTACTTATTTCTATAGTCATGGGAATTTACTGCGCTTTTTGTGTTGATTGCTCACTATTGAAATTGAAAACAACCGAAAAATATGTGTTTATAAGACCAAGGTGTTACGACGTTACCAAGTGTAATAATAATGGCATATCACGAAAGTCTCAGGGCCAGGCAGATGTTAAAAACCGTTGCAGAGGCTATTGTGCACAAATGCAATGCAAGGGCGCTCGCTCACACATCCACTGTGATTTCGTCTCCCCTTCAATTTACCGCTTGACTTAGAAGTAACAGGGCAGTTATGCGACATTGAACATTTAATCGATTTTTTACTCGATACAAATCGAATAGTTGTCGCGAACGTAACTCTACTTTGATTTATGGTATCATACGAGTGGACCATATAAAGAATCGATTTGTATCGGTGTTAAAAGAAATTGTTAATCGATTCAGGAGTCGTAAATTTAACCCCTGTATGGAGCTGTATCAATCTGTCTGGAGCCATCGTCTATCTAGCTAGTCTAGAACTTTATTTTGTTATGTTTACAGTAAAATACAACTTACATTAATTAATAAAACAAATTATCATCTACTATTGACTTTTGTATGTAGCTATGTTATTTCTATGAATCCACTTTTTCAATTTAAAATGAATGCACAAATTCAGTATCTATATGGTATAAAATATGCAAATAGACTATTTAGTTAGCACTTCTTGTCAAGTTAAAACTTCATAAATCGGTCAGCGAGTTTGCGGTTTATGAGTCAAAACTGATTCACGGCGCTAATCAAATAACTAAATAACTAACAACCGTGCACCTTGGTCGATCGGTGTCACGTAGAGATAGTAACATCATATTAGTATTAAGATTGCAAACCGTTTGTTGAAGTATATCAACGTAAGCATAGGGATGAGCAAGGCAAGGCCTGAGCTTCACACGCATAATGCGCTACGCTATGGGTTTTTTTTTTATGAGCTAATAATATTTTATTTAAAGTATGTTGGATTGTATTACAGCAACTTTGTTTGAAATGTTTTGCTGTCAGGGTCTAGACTTTGGTATCAGTCGCCGCTTTCCATAGTTCCATTTGGGATCATCTCATCTGTACATCTCACTTACAAAAATAAAGACGATAACTACACAGGTAGTTATGGTCTTTATTATGTATTGGCCGAACGCCACATCTAACATCGGTGAGGTTTAAGTTGAAAAAAGTAAATTAAATAACGTAAGATAATAAAATCATGTTAACAGTACTACATCTAGGTAAGGCATACGAACCAGTTATTGAATGATTGTTGCTTGGATGACCGTAATTACGTAAAAGCTGTTTCATAATTGATTATCGGTTATTGACATCGATTGTTAACGTTTTATTTTCAGTTTACCTTCTAATCTTTAGTGTACTGTGTTATTAGAAAAGGTTCCTTTTCTAGTACAGATAGAAAAGGAACCTTTTTATAGCTTTTTCTTTAAAAAAGGGTACTTACAATACAAACAGTGTTTCCGCGTTACACGCACTTAGGGTTTTATTTTTGAATTATACTTCTTAGCTGAACTTTCAGCTTCATAAGTTAAGTAGTTTAATTTTGAGATTTGTAGATTATAGTTAGTTAATTAAATACATGTAGGTATATAAATGAAATACGACTCAGTCACTAAACTAGACTTAATTTAGATTATAGATTTACTTATAGTTTAGACTAATGATAAAATATTTTTTCATAAGAATCATGACTTCCTGACTTATAAAAGTTGCAGTTTCACTGCAGAAAACGTCTCGGTAATAAATTGGTTTGAAATCGGCTTCTAGTTAGGTATTAGGAAGGAATTAAGTATGGTAATCGAATCGAATTGCTTAACGCTTTAGTTTCTGGAAATTCTTAAGTCTATTGTTACGTGGTCTCACGACTACACATATGCACGGAGTGTCCTTCATAAATAAACATACCATAATGTAACAATTTCATCCTGCTTTGAGCCTGGAAAATCTATGATTTCTGTGCTACTGTTAAATAACAAATTTCTACTCAACCCATCTCTTGATTATGCTCCTTAGGTTTTCGGTCCTTCGAGCCGAGATGGTCCTTCGAGGCCGATGCGTTTCTACTACGGAAGTGATCTCAATTTACACCATAGATTACGTACAATTCTATTAACTATGATGTACCGATGGCTATACAATAATTAACACGCAACTATGTTCGTAACCAAGTGACGTATTGTGAAATAACTCTTGAGTTTTACACTAATGGCCAAGTAATCAACACTAACGATTGCTAATAGGTTACAGCTATGTGCTCGAAAAACGCGAACGGGATTATGTCGACATGACATGCGCATGAGCATGCTCAGAGTATTTGGGGGTAGGAATTTGAAAGGTTATTGGTATGGTTTATTAGTAAAAATTTATTTGCTATAACCGTTAGCAGTAACGTTTATAAACATTTGCGCCTTGATCGTAGTTATAATACGAATAGGGGCTAACATGCGGGATAACGTATTTAGTAAAACTTTAACTATATATATTTAGCTAGGTTATTTGTTAAATACAACTTTATTTCACTGGATGAAATGTGAATTTTGTTTGACTGGTTGAATAGTGACCATTGAACTCTTTGACGCATAGATCTTGATACTGCGGAATTACCCGAACGATAGATACCTAATAGGTAGGTAAGTACAATAAAGTCAAGCAAAGTGTTACTACCTTAACACAAGGCTCAAATTCAAACGATTTAACACCTAATAATCGCTGACAGTAATGCAATTAGTCACAATTTAACAAGTTCATGCAAAATACCAGACGAATTTAAAATGGAACCTTGAGTGTTTATCATGAAGGTTACCTTCAGAATGGCATGATAGGAAGGCCCTTGTCAACTTCCTTTGGTTTCTGCTCGCCTGGTAAGTAATGCCTCATTGGAAACAATAAGTAATTCAAAGTCAATCAAACAGTGCTTCGGGAACGTTTTCTTTGTTTATTACTCTATGATAAATATCCTGGGACATTCTTCACACGTGGTTATCTGATCCCAAACCAAGCAGAGCTTGTACTATGGAACCCAGATAACTGATTACTTTTTTTTGTTTTTGGAAGGTAGGTACTTACATACCTACTTAGGTGTATAGATAATTTACACCCAGACTCAAGACAGACATGTTCATTCACACAAATGTTTATCCTGGATGGGATTCGAACCCACAACCTTAGGCGTGATAGGTGGGTGTTGTATTTTCTTTTAGTTGAATCAAGATGGTCTTTCTTAGTAGAATCTCAAAATGATTATCACTGATAAATTTATCAGCATTCAGATATTCACCTCGTTTTAGAATACACGTATGATATATTTAGGTTACCAAGAAGGAAAACCAGCTACTGGTATCATTTAAAATACTAAAGCTTACGGAATTTTCATACTGAATTTTGAATAGAGGAATTTTCTTAGATTACGGAACAAGTATAAGTCCAGTTGTTCAGCAAAAACAGCCGTATCAATCAGAGCACTAAATATTTAACAAATGGTGGATTTGTAAGTAGAAAATGCAATGGTCATGGAGCAGAAATGGCAAGCGAAAGCATGACCAAGTTATTCTGTGGCATATTTTCCCCGCTCCATTAGATACGTGACTGGATTATCATTTAAAATACTAGATCAGTATTAGGCCAGTATTTATAAAAAAATATTGAATGAAAGACATTGGCTTATATAAATTCATTTCATTATTTACAAAAAAAATGCTTTTTTAGGTGCACTTAGATCGCACTCCTGAGTGTTTTGAGTGTATTTGTTATTTTTATAAACTTAAAGGCTACCATCAGTAGATGAGGTCATATAAGGATAGACAACGCTACGACCAGCTGAATATCATCATTATTATGACAGTTTTGCAAACAATTAGATAGACTCATTTAATTTACATAACTATTTTGCACCCACCCTTTGAAACATGTTTTATCCACATTGAGCGAACGTGTAGTACCTAATACTCATATTGAATGTAAATATGGTGGAGGCGTGCACCTGGCATAACGGTCGCGTGTCATCTGCTCCTCTGCCATACGCCACGCTTGGCTGTACGGCACGCGTCCTATGGTCCCACATGAACTAAAAAAATATCGAACTTTTGGAAATGGAACCGGTTTTTTGCACACAAGTTTTTGCTGGTATAACGGAATTTGTTGTAATCGATCTATTTTAGGCTCATGCATGAACTCTTTGTGAAGCTACTGCTAAATTAAATACGTACGCAAGTTAAGCACGGCCTAAGCACTTGCCTATTTAATTTGTAGTCTCTTCAAAGAATTTATTTGACAACTTCAGATAAACAAAATAGACTTTTTTTAGAATGGCTTATGTTCACCAAAAAGACGTCCAATATCAATTTATAACCACGAATGAGATGCTTTGGTAGCTAACGAGTTTTTATAAAATACATACACATAGGTACCTACCACCAGTTACAAAAAATATTATTATCTATGAAACTACGAAAAAGAATAAAAAATTACATAAACAACTGCATTTTCTCCCGTGTTTATGAAAAGAGTCAACAATAGAAAACCGTTACATTTCACACGAAAAATCAATAGAGTCGTATTGCACGAGTGTCATCGTTGCCTTTTTATTTTTGAATTGACATAACTAAAATAGACTTTAAATGGACAGGATAAGGGATATGGTGAATGCATACGTATGTTGGTGTGTAGTGATTTGATCTCTATGGTTACAGCCAGGTGTTTGTCAAGTTCCGCTTTTTTCTGCGTACGCGCATGCTTGGGGTCACTACTTACTGGCGCCCTTGTACACACGATGTGTGCCTTATAAATGGTGTTCCTCCAAAATTAGATCATTTATTTTTCATTCTATTTAAATTTTCTCTATTTTATGTTTAATTTACATAATAACGCGGTTTATTCTGATTTAATCGAGTGACTAATATGAATAAAATTTTCCTTAACAACGCTGTATAATATTACAGGCGGAAAATTTATGAATTTAAATTAAGATATAATAGGTAATTATTTAATTTCAGAACAATTTCATATTTATAATAACTACACAAAGGATTTAAAGCCGCAGGCTTCCCGATTTTCAGGGGTCTTGGGACACGCCCCGATTTTCACTGCAGCTCAGTCGTAAGTTTGTCAATAAGTAAGTATGTATGGGATTCGCGACAAGGATGGTACGATTTACTGATTAATAACAAAAAAAATCATCAATATATTATACCAAGTTATGTTTGACGGAAAAAGTCACATTTCCATGATTGCATGGAAATGTGACTTTTTCCGTCTACGACTATTGAGTCGTATGGGTATATTCCTCCAAATAAAAAATCTAAAACCCTAAATACCGGTTTGTTTTACTATCTTCCCCGATTTCAATCGAACCTGGCAATAATTTACACAGATCTTGTTGATACCAAGTTTTGCAAAAATTAATAATATTAATAATAATTACCTATTTGTTTTTAATATTCTGTTCTGTAGGTATGACAGTGGTAAGCATTGTTATTTATTTGCGTCAATTTACCACTTGTACAAGCTTTCGCAATACCTATCGATTAATTTGCATACTAAAGTGGTTCACAATTTATAACATTTAGTTTAAAAAAAAACTATAATTTTTATTATTTCCCACGTGAATAATCAGCGGAGTTTTCAGAATTCCCATTGCGTAAATGGCAGTTTGCAAAATTCTATTATTCCCAATGAGTATTGAGTAATTACGGTAGGATTATAGTATTTATTTTATTGTTCTTTTTACGATGACGTTGGCTGTATTTAAAGGTTAATGTGTTCCATTCCCAGATAAAAAAAAATTAATAATATGACGTCATATCTTTTTTGGTTGGAAACGCATAGAACAATACAAGTATAACAAATCATTCAATTAGTTATCTTAAAAGTATATGTATTAGCCATCTACAGATGCTATAAGGACAACTGAGATATTATTGAAAATATATATACAATATATCTACTCAATAAATCTTATTAAAAACAACAACCTGTACATCTAAACGACGGCGAGCACACCCTATCATTTTATCGCACACCCCAAACTGATGACTAATAGTTACTATACCGTTTCCAAAACATCTGTCCATAACTCGATATTGTTACCTTTGAAGACGATCGGGACTTCCGCACCCAACGGCATACAGATTAACAGTGAAAGTTATTATGTAACGAAATGTAGACGATAATTGAGCCATCCATTAAGTAGGCAAATATGTAATAAGAAAAACAAATAGTAGATGGAATATAATGACAATTGCCTTTCGAAAAAATATTTTTGATATTTTGGTACTATAGAGCTATGGATAAAATAAAAGCCTCTGTTTCTGATATTATAAGAACAATAATTAAAATAAATAGGTAATTAATTGATGGTGGTCACCGAAAACCGTGGTTCTAGTACCAAATTGTTTTCCCAAGGGAGTATAGTATGTGCACAGATTACTTAGTTATACGACATGAGCATGTGGTTCAAGAAGAGTGTGAAGTTTTTTTGCAGAGCCGGGCTACGCGCGAGTTGCCTTGATGTTGTAAGCGTAATTAATCAGTAGTATAAAAAAATATTACTATTCTAAAAACTTGACCAAGCATGTAGGTAAGTAAATATAGCCGAAAATAAGTGATGATACATAAAACGGAATATTGTCATTGCTACGAAAGTTAACATACATATACAATCTAATCTCGTAACAGAAGGTTGTTTACCTTGTTTTCGGATGCAAATCGATAGAAAATGTAATCTTACGATTTGCGACATCATTTATTGGTAGAGTAGATTGCAACTTTTAGTATAATATTCAAATTGTGATGCTTTGCTTCTGTGAAATATAATCTTTATTCAATGTAGTATTCTTAGTATACTAATTATCAACAAATAAGATATGCTTGGTTGAATGCATGAACGCCCTCCCTTCCATAGGGCACGCGTAGTCGCCGTCGGTGGCATATGGCCGATAACGCATCGTGTGCACTGGGCCTTAGAAAAAAAAAATTATGCCACGTGCCAGCAGTTAAATACTTTTTATTTTAAGTGAAATAAAAAGTAGTCTTTTTATTTTAAGTGAAAAGAAATCATGAAAATATTCCTCCAAGTTATATTAGTAACATTTGCATGAAATAGTCGTATATGTCAGTAATATACCTTGGAGGAACATGTTGATGATTTCTTTTGTTATTAATCAGTAAATATACTACCATTCTTCTCGCAAATAACATGTTGATAACTTACGACCTATAACTGAGCTGCAATTAGCCAAAAACTTGATAAAATTTTAATTTCGCGCTCCAACCGAAGGTATACCCTTAACATCATAGATATTGATACAATTTAAAGATTCCATTCGATATACAAATTTTTAACTCTAGTAGAGAATTCGAAATTTGATTTGAAAATTCGAAAAACTAGTAGTTATTTTTGTTCATAATTTTATTACACAACATATAAAAATAAAATACCTAGGTACTTTTATTGCAGACACTAAGATGAATAATAATATTATTATGATTCTGATATTGTCGTCAAGCACCTGCAGATGTATTCTACCAGAGCTAACTTCTTATAGGTTATAAGTGCTTACCACTTTCAGCCATATACATACACACGTATAAAATGACGAATCACAAGCTTATCAACTAAGGTCCATAAAATATCACCATGTCAAGTTCAGTTTATTAAAAATATATATTATCTTAGAATGTTACATTACTCATTTCCGTTGGAAGGTGGTTGATGCAGGATTAAACGGAACGGCCTTGCCAATGAATGGATTAAAAGTTTGACATTTAACTCCAACGGAGGACAGCTGCGAAATTGTTCTGTGCAATTAACAATTTACTTCTTCAGCGGCAGATGCTCAGCCTAGCCTTAAATGGATAAAGACTTGACAGCGCGAACTTCGCGCCAACAACCGTTTGAATTTTTTTTATTAAATTTATGACATGTTTATTACTAAGGCTTTTTATTTGTCAGTTAATTTTTAATAAGAAAGAATGAAGCTACTAGGAATTACTATCAAATATTGTTTTTTAATTTAATTACGTCGATGTTATCGGTCATAACATCACTTACCGATCACGGTATGATTGTGGCCTATACATAATAAAAAAAAAAAAAATTTTTACTATCAACAGAACAAAAAATATTTATATTTCAAGTACCTATGATTTATGTACCTTCGTATTTCTTATTGTTAGAAGTATCAAAACAGAATATTGTATGTGATAGATAGCTTTTTATTAGCAGTTAACCGTTCATAAATCTGTAACATGGGAATTAGTGTCGGGAAAATGCATAGGGATGCATATTTAACGTAGAAATGTATGAATAGTTCAATAATAAAAAGTTAATGTTGGATTGTGACTTTTAATTACAATCTGTTCTGTCGTGGATTGATGTATTGTTCGAAGATGGTACGAAGTAATTAGTTTTTTTTTATTGTTCTTTTTACGCATGAAAATGCGAACATTGACTTATCCGAATCAATTTATTTCCGAACGAATCAACCTAATTATTTGACGTTTATATTTTTAATAAATTTTCAATGTACCTATAGAAGTCCATGCATTCTGCCTAAAATCCTTCTGACAATAGTAAGAAAAGGTGTGCACGTGTAAATAGTGCATTCCAGAATTATGAATAACGCACCAAGTTGGGAGATGATTGGACAAAGAGAATTCCGATGCAGTAAAATGAGACATAATATATGGAATTACTATGTTCTTGACTACATAATAATTGAAACAAGGAGCTTATAATCACCGGATGGACTCTTTGAAGATATTCAAAATTTGATAGCTCTGAGGACATGAGATTGAATGAATCAAAAAGAACGAGATATTTTTTTTTCAAAGTGTTTACAATCTCAATAATTTTACCCGAAACAATTCCGGTAACAGATGGTTAGCAATTGATTAATACAAGAAATGCCACATGAAGGAATGCCATCTGTGTTTGTCTTTTACTTTACCAATACACTTAAATACGGCGCTCTATTGAGAAGAATGAGTCTGCGATGACGCACGTATAAAGTCTTGGAATGGAATTTAATCAATGGAATCCGATTATAAAAAAATCTGTGAAATTAGGACAGATTGTAGTTTCTATTGTAGCAGATAAAAACATTGTAAACATAAAATATTTGAAAACAATACAAACTATTTTGTTTTCGACATCTCAATAGTAGGTATAGGTACTCACTAATGTCTGTATTAATTTATCTTATCTTCTCTTTTTCCTATCGAGATCATTTCGTGAGATGCGATTAAATATTATCTGTCATTGGGAGATGCGTATATCACCCGAAACGATGTATTTCATATCTTTTATTAACACTAAGATATTTATGGATTCGAGGTTATTCGGCTCGAAGGACTTTTCTGGTCCTCTAGGCCGAATTAAAAATGTGTGTTATATTTTTTTAGTACACACGGCCTCAGATCAAGCTACACACTGCGGCACCTTATGCGGTTGTAATAGGCGCTTTTTTTGCAACAAAAATGTGTAGTTTGATGTGTGGCCGTGTGTACCTCGAAATTGTACACGAACTGAAGCCGTTTATTTTATAATTTATAGTTTTTTTTACTAAGAATACATATTTCATATGTAGCTACGTAAATAAAAAAATTACCCATTTTGACCTAAATTCACATTCATTATTGTTCCGCTGACATTGCTAATAGCCATCATAACTGTTTGCACACTGAAGAATTTGGCCATCAGAATGTTATTGTATTTTAAAAATATAATTTCCCTTTTTTATTCGTGAATTTCTCGAGTTTAATCTACAACGTTGTAAAAATGTCTTACAGTAAATTGTACTATAGACGATTATTGTAATATATATTTTTTAAACAATAGAATAAAATATTCATATAAATAAGCCGTTACTTTTTAAAGTCTCAATAAAAACCTGTAAACTGAAATGAGCATCTTCACAATAACTCTGAGAAACCATGAAAAAACATGAACCGATGTTAGAAATGGAAAAAAAGGAATTAACAGAACATTAAGCAGTCATTAAAGCAATTCATATCCGATGGAATGCGGCAAGTAGTGTGCGTTAAAGATCACCTGCTCACCGAGAGCCGGCTCGAATACTAATTCATTGAGGCCTCAAACCTTAGCAGCTTGCCTATTTATACTCTAAGCTTCAAGCAGATCTGTATCTTGGTACTTGAAACGAGTTGGCAAAATAGCTCTAGAATTTAATATGTTTAAAAGGCAGTGTGAGTTTACGTCAATGTCTTCACAGACCTGGAAGGTTTCCAGAAGCAACAGTAGATGTTACTGAAAGGAATCCTACTGAACTTGATGTATCTAATCCATAAATTTATTTTGTGTCATTATTATTAGTAGCTAACTAGCGACCCACCCCAACTTCGCACGGGTATAATTTAAAAAAAAAACAATTCAATAACAGTTTACAACACATTAACATCATACGTTAATGTGTTGTAAATTTTGATCAATCAAGATTATGCAATATTTTGTAGATGACAAAAAAGGGAAAAAAGAAAAACTAGGTGTTCCTTTACGTGTTGAGTTTCCCTATGGGTGATGTGATGATCATTACTGTTTGTCAGTTAAACAAGGATAAATAATAACTATAGAAAAGGAAAACTGTAAAGTTTATGTTGATCTGTTCTTACACATACCAACTATTTGAAATGAATCTGTTAACGGTGAGTTATTGGAACGTGAAATCCGTGGTAAAGCTATTCCAATTACAAATATGTGAAATGTATAGTTGGTATTATTATATTGGCACTACAAATTGCACTCGATTTCATACAAGTTGATTTATATTTGGAAGACAAGACTTGGTGAAAATCTGTGGCGGTGTTATTACGTTATAACGTACTCACTCATGGCTTCAGAAAATTAGCGCTCGATTATTCTTCAGTACATGACGGGGTCTTTTTGATCCAACTTACAATTAGTACAATACATATACGCTGTATAGTTCTTTGGCGTAATCAGTGTATGTAATATTATGTTTGTAAACAATGGATAAATAGTATTAGGTATAATAGTATTGTACTATCACGTGTGGTGTATCCAATAAACATGTATTTCTTTCTAATGAGTTACTTTATACGTGATGCTAAGCCTTATTGTTAATGTCATTTAGATTATGTTAGATTTGTACATGTCACAGATAAGTTATCTAACATATCTAATAACTTACGTACTTCTTACAGATAATAAATAGTTCTTGGTAGTGACGTTGAAAGCCGTTGCAAAAGTTGTGGGTTTGACTCTAATAATGAGCTGGAGCTTTCTTTCGGGGAAGAAAAATATATCTCAATGGAGACTTTGTAGTACCCGTCTCGCTAGCTATCATATCCTACCATTGGTAAATTGTTTTTTAAATAATAAACACTTTGTTGCAATATTGGTATGTAAAGCAGTGGCAAATTTATCCCTGACATAATACTAGAGTGACAATGTTATGATTCATTAGATACTACCTACCTATATCTCCAGTGACTACTTGTTGGTGGTCAATCATAAACAGAATGGTATTATTTATAAATAACTACACATTACCAATACTGTCAAACAGTTCGTGATTAAACAACGTAAGTATTTAATTTTTAAATTGAACTTGTTTGAACCATTTTCCGTATAATTAGCAGAGAATTTATTGTAATGTTGTGATTTGTCGCGTTCACCGATAGTTAGTATAATGGACGTTGATTTAGTAAGTATAACATGAGTGAAAATAATTGCGTGGTTAAGCGACCGTTTGATTGTTGATACTTAGTGTTTTTTTTACCAGTAATTGTCGAATTTTTTTTAATGTTTTCTTCAACACACAACTTCGACTATTAAGTGTCGACTGTCGAGTAACTTTCGATATTCGACAAGATTCCTTGAACTCAAAATCAATAGCCGTAATTATTAAAAATGTATCAAACGAAGGTTAATTGCTAAAGTGTGCACTCGCACTAAACAATCAAACCAAATGACACAGGACAGGCAGCCATTTTAGAATCCCGATGACTCAGTTTGAATTCTGATCACGCACGACAGTGGCGAGTGGTAAGGATTTTCTGACCACATCATGGCGTCGCCACCGAGTTACGTACCTCAAGCAATAAGCTTATTGCATATTATTATGAGGAAGTTTTACCTTTATTGTTTTCTATTTAAAGTATGTAATTGCATACCATTATCGTAGTCTCGATGGGGTGTATGTATGCTGTAATTTAATCTTTGTTATTACCAAACTAAGGCTCAATTTCACCAACGTCGTGACTGCGACAGATATTTTATGGAGAATATGTCAATTTGACATATGTACCCCGAGGATTAGTGCTATCTAGATGATGAGATCCGCAGGCGAACCATAGTAATCGACATAGCCCGAAGAATTGCCAAACTGAAGTGGCAGTGGACGGGGCACATCGCTCGTTTACATACCGTATGTATCATTTTAAAAATTATGTAATTCGATGGATTAGACCATGATTTTAATTTTATATCTATTTTATCAATTTTTTCTATAAATTCTATTAATTTTAAAATACAAATTGCATTTATGTGGTATGATGCAGATGCATACAGATGTAACCACAGATATATAAATTATTTCTGTGGATATAACATTCAAATGTTATCGATGTTTGCAATATTTTTTTAAATCGGGGCAACAGTATGAAATGTATCTACAAAACAAATTGTAAAAAAAAACATAAATAAAAGCTTTTAAAATGGAATCTTAGTGACAGATAAGATATTGGACTCGTATGGTCACAAAATGATTGCGTTCAGCATAAGTTGTCGAGCAATAACATATTATAAAACGTAAGCAAAGTTAATTTAAAATTCAACGGATGTTTTCGCCATATAAAATTAGATGCTTCTTGGAAACTGTACATTTTAGCCAGCAATCGTTTACAGTTTTTGAATAAGTTTGTTAAATTTGTACGTTTAACTTAGGTATCTTTGATAATAATTTGATGTTTTGTTTAATAGTCCTATAGGTAGGTACCTACTTATTTTACTTATTAGTAAATCTTTTTGAGTTTATTTTGAATTGCAAACTTCTTATCTTTCATCCTAGCGTGTTGTTGAAATTATTTCGTACTAGTTTAAGTTTTCCGCCCCGCGGTTTCAACCGCGATCTCCTATTACCCCCTTAGGGGTTTAATTTTCAAAAATCCTTTCTTACCTGATGCCTACGTATATAGCTATCTGTATGCCTTTCAGTACGATCCGTCCAGTGGTTTGAGCTGTTGATAGATCAGTCAGTCAGTCACGCTTTCCTTTTATATATTTACTAGCTGTTCCGCGCGGTTTCACTCGCGTCCCCAGGATAAAAAGTAGCCGGGATAATGAGGCTTCCTATTAGTGAAAGAGTTTTTCAAATCGGTTCAGTAGTTTCGGAGCCTATTCAGTGCAAACAAACAAACAAACAATCAAATCTTTCCTCTTTATAATATTAGTATAGATATACCTATTATTATTCTTCACGTATCACTGAAGAAATGGCCAAGGAACGTTATCAAATGGGTTTATTATCATTGTCTATAGTTTCATAATCGGAAAATCAGTCAGTACCTAAGTAGCTACAGGTACTTATTTCAACCACGTGTTGGAAATTCAATGAGTCTCGATATTAATTTAAATAAAAAAGTGGTTATTATACTTATGTAAAGGTATAAGTTAATTATGTTATTTTTCACTGTGGATTGGATAGGTTAATATGGCTAAATATGGTCAGAGACGATGTGGCCGAAGATGGTAGGCATTTTAAGCCGAAATGATATAAATTTCCAGTTAATCAATGTATCATTAAAAAATCTAAAGTAATTCAAACTAATTGAATCATAAATACATATAGCTCAGCTCGTGCGTTTTAGTTCGTGTTTCTCTTGACAAAGAAACTTTTTCGCGCGCCCAATCCACCGGTTCCTCATTATGCAATACACACACGAAGAGTCGAAGACAGTTAGGAGTCGTGCTTGTCACCATGTCGGTAGCATTATATTGTCTATGACATATTGAGGTTGCATAGACAATGCGACAACGACCATAGTGTTTGGTGACTTAAATCTATCACGCCTTAAACTTAAGGCACGGTTATAGAACAAAAAATATACAATTTAATAAAATGAAAACGGAACGTCACTTCTCAAGTTCCCGCCAAAAAGACACATCATATTATTAGCCTCTTAAAAACGACAAAACAAATAACATGAACCCCTATCGCATATTTATCATTAAAACTTCACACCTGACACACAGCACAGCGCGTGGTTACTCACAATCATTATTATAAAAAAAAACAAATACCATAGATTAGGTATAGTCAGTAGCCGCGAGCGAGGAAAGTTTACTCCAAGTGTTTCACACGAAACGAAATTCAATTGGGTGACACTTCCTGAATTTATGGTCGGACGAATGTCAACTCCGGATGCCTTTGGTGATCAAAACATCATTATTAGAATAACTTATCGTAATATAGCTTCGATGAGTTCTTATGTAATTATGCTTGCTTTTATTAAAATTATCTTCTTTCCTATATCAAACCGTATAACCAAATTAAATAACTTTTTATGTTTGTTACTGGTTAATTTTGGGGTATGTAAACTCATTTGATTTATAATGGAGTAGCACACGATTATTTTGTATGAGTGTACCGCACAATGGCACAGTTTTGAATGAGGATAATCACAATAAATACAAATACAGCATTGTCAGTGATGGCATCAACTCATCCGGTTAATTTAACTTAACAAACTTGCCTACTATACTTAATTATGAATAAATTAAGTTATATCCTAACTAAAATACAGAAAAATAAATCTAATATTGGCACTGAGATTTAAAAATGTTAATCATAAATACCTAGGTACCTATAGATGATCAACTTCACTACATAGTATAAAACAAAGTCGCTTCCCGTCTGTCTGTCCCTATGTATTCTTAGATCTTTAAAACTACGCAACGGATTTGATGCAGCTTTTTTTAATAGATATAATAATTCAAGAGGAAGGTTTATATTGTATAATACATGCATATTATAGTACAGAAAAGCTGGAAAATCCGGGCGAAGCCAGGGCGGGTCGCTAGTTGACAATATAAAGAGTAAAACCTCCTTCAAAGACAATCAAGAAGGCCATAAAATTAAGATGGGTCCGCGTTGGAGCTATACTGACTGAACCCAACGCAAAAATAATTATTAAAATCAATTCTTAAACAAAAAAGTTATGCGTGAACAAACATAAAAAAAAACATACATGTGAATTGAGAACCTTCGCCTTTTTTTGAAGTCGGTTAAAAAATTTAATGTTTGCGTGAGGGGTTCTTAAAAAAATAAGAACATTACTCACGATATAAAAAAACAAAATCTAGGACAGCGTAAAAGTTGAGGCCCCGTGAGTCATAACATAAATGACGCAGCCCCATTCATAACTTGAGGTGTACGTTCGATTCTCGGTTGTCGACTAAGGAACATTATAAGATGCGTTCTAAGAATTTCGAGTTATATCACGGAACGGAACATAAAATAAGATTACTTTAGTCTTAGTCATATACCAAAAAGTTTATAATTATGAACTTTGCCCATTACACTGTGTTTTTTTTGTATTCAAACCTTGTTCCAAGTTCAATGTCATAATTTAAAAATAAAAAACAAACAAAAAAATAAACCTGTTTCGGTTGATTCGACACGCAAGAACTGTATAATGAAAATATAACAGCCAAGTTGAAAGTTGAGTTTAAAATAACTTAGTATAAGTGTAATGCACCTGAAATTATTATATCACTTTCTAATGACTCAATGTCATAAAAGATTCCCACGTATGGAACAAAATGGGAAATAAAAGTAATCTCTTGATTGTTTGCTTCTTTTTTCGGATAGGTATTTTTAACATTGCATGACGTGGTTTGAATTTTATCGCAAAATCTATAGTTTTATTTAACAGCAAAGCAAAACCCATAGGAATTAAAATATTCGTTGGTCTTCGTCGGATTTTTGTTAAAATAGTGACGAAACATACAATACACTTTTAAATTTATCGAGTTATTTCGATGATTGATCAAAAAATGTTAACGTAAGCAAACTAAGTAGTTAGGAGAGTAGCCTCACCTGGTTTTCTGCAGACGACACTTTCACGGAAAAGCGGAAAGTGATATCTTGTCGGACCTGTGAAGGAAATGAAAAGGGTTATATACCTATAGTGGATAAAATTACTGTCAACAATTTGCTTTGGTATTTGGTTTCGTTCCGGCGGAACCTACTATAGTATGACACAACTTAGATGAAGCATCGGCAAAATTCGTAAAATCGATCGTTCCCGAAAAGAGTGCGCCTACAACATTACTCATGTGTTAAAAAATGATCGGCGAAAATGATCTAGTTGAACGTTGAATGGCGCGTTAATGACCAATTTTTAATTCTTGTTTAAATCGGAAGTGAAGTGTACGAAACCGATTTGACATCTAAGTTGCGTCATACTGTACCTAGTTACCTAGAACTATTAAATTGGATAAAAAAGTTATTATTTTAAATAAACACTCAGACCCTCATAATAATATTGTAATACTTCTCACGCTTATAGCATAAGTAGGTAATATAGGTAAGTATGTAAAATATGTTCGTAGTCACAGTTCTGGAATTACCTGATCTCACTCGATGAGAATTATAAAGCGTAAATAGTTTATTCAAACATTTTATTCCATCTTTGGCAAGTAAGTTAGATGTAATAGAAACGTTGAAGCAAAATCTACAAGTCTATAACACTACCTGTCAGTCATATGTCAGTGATGAAGATGAACACATAAATCTTGATATTCTATTTGTACAAAGCCATAAAAACTAAGTATATTCGCTTAGCACAAAGAAAAGTTAGCG
The DNA here is from genome assembly GCA_963555595.1 of Tethea ocularis. Taxonomy (NCBI): domain Eukaryota; kingdom Metazoa; phylum Arthropoda; class Insecta; order Lepidoptera; family Drepanidae; genus Tethea; species Tethea ocularis. The sequence goes on from OY741975.1 coordinate 6,825,394, forward strand.
CTGTGCACATCAACTGTCATAAATATTACTTTGTGTTAACTTGTGCTACAAGAAGTAGTTTGTTCTTTATTTCATCTTACGGAAATTGCATTTTATTTATTCAAATCAATTTTGAATTGTCGATATCGATACTATTATGATGAGCAAATTAAATCGTTGCACAACACATTTACATTTTCCACGATCCACTGGGTTATCTATGCAAAAAAAAAACTAAAGCAAAACTCACATGCGATCCATAACTACCTACTTTGCTACAAAATGTAACTCGTATAAAATACAAATTTAAATAGTTATAGTGAAGCAATCATAACATTTCCTTCATAGTACAAGTCTAGCTTTCAAGTGAAATGTTACATACTGGTTTAATGAAGGTATTATAAGCGGTGATTGTATGTAAAGCGTGAATGGGTGCGTTCGGTGTTCAAGCGAGATTGCTTGAGTCACCGAACGCGACCGACATATTACAGAGAATTAAACACTAGAGTCGACAACTAAATTAAAAAAAACGGATTTAATTTTATTGTTTCTATAAAAAATTAAAAATGCCTACGAGGCTTATTTCACGATCTCATCATGGTATGTTATGATGTGGAAGATGATAAGCCAGTAAAGCATAAAAGGAAAATATCTCTTAACTGCGGAGCAACCTAAACTTCAAATTGTAGGGGCCAAAGTGTGTCCTTTATAATATAGGTGGAGGCTTACCCTTAAAGTATAAAATGACAGATAAGTTAGTGTCTTACCTAGTGATGATAACTAATGACTAGTGTCTTGTCTAGTCGCACATATCTCAGTGTATACAATCGACAGCAGCGTGGCGATGACAATGCCGAACATTGCCGAGCTATGGCTTGTAATACATTTACATTTTAATGTGTTTCTCTTGCTTTGCTACATGAGAAAGGACTCAATTTAGGTTTAATGCATGATGAATAAGATTAGTGGATGATTAATCCCCTTAGCTAGCTGTTGCTGCAATACCGTGCAATGTAAGTAGCTTAGGACCCAGGATTGTTCCTTGTAGCATTCCAAGCGAACTAATATTATATTGATACTTAGCATAGTAAGTAATGTGTGAATATTATTAGATTTTAGAAAACAATAACGTGATTTTGCTGCATAACAATCACAGAAATTTCACTGTCCATGCTGTAAAACGTTAATATTCGTAATTTATTTCTATTTTTCACTTACGAAGTGACTTTTCTCGCTCCTCACTTAAGTATAAGTAGAAACAATTTCACTTATAATTAGGTCATTATAATTTCTAATAGAATTGTGATCATAACACTATCACTATCTCCACCGGATGGGAAGTGTCGACTGTCGATAAATGTCGTCGCATCACTAACGGCCACCCGTAACGTGCGATAACTCGAATACTGCTTAGTCTGAACTTGAGCTTTATAACCTGGCGAAATATAATATGGTCCATTTGTCTGATAAAGGAGAGATGGCGATATGAGCAGTGTGTTAACTTGCCGAATATGGTGGGAACAAGACTATGCTACCTTTATAAATTCTCAGGTATCACATGGTATACACGTGATTTTAATATCTATTTAGATATAAGGGGAAACTGACTGACATATCAATTTACCTACAACTTTTATGTATTAGAAACTAGACATTTTGCACACAGGTCTGTCTACCTTATTCTATCTATGCCCTGATCCAGCAACGTTGATGTTTTATAGTTATGAAAAATTGTTTTTTTATTTTGCGACAACTGAATTGATCCCGTATATGTATAGTCCCGCATCCTCAGAGTTTTCAAAATTCAAAAGTAAAATGGTATCGCAGATAATCTTCGGGTCGGAAAAACAGTGACATATTTGGCGTCTCTATGAAATATAATATTTAGCTTTTGCTCCGCGATAAAAAGTAGCCTATATGTTATTCCAGACTAACAAACATACATACATCCTCATAGACATTCGCATTTTTAATATCAATTAGTAGTATATATAATAGGTATGTAATACTGATGAATAAATACTACAAATTAGAAAGGATATTTAGTCTGTCTGTAGGTATACTATAGCTAATCTTAAAAAGCCGAGGAAAGTGAAATGTGTACAAGTTCATACAAAGACAACAAAAGCGTCTACCGCAATAGAAATAAAGACAATATACCTACCATATAAATATATGTAGATATGTATATATACCCGAAAAAATGTGCTTCTTTATTGTACTCATCAATAGAAACACAACTTTTACTACGAACCGTGCATTAGTCTGACTATTCATAAGTGCCTGTGAAGGTCTATTTGAATAAATAATATTTCATTTCATTTAATTTCATTTCATTTCATTACGTCTAGCTACGGGGCCAATTCTTTGTAGTATTTGCCACAGTTTAATAAATAGTACTACGTAGTTACATGACGTACTACGTATTACCACTGAAACTGTGGTAGACTCACCAACTCTGAGAACCCTAATAACCCCGTATATAACTTCTGACATAAAGGAATTAATGTTTGTATGTACATACGTCTGCTATGCGTTCGCGCATTATTCAGCCGATTGAGTCGTATTTATTGTACAACTAGCTTCCGCCCGTGGTTTCACCCGCGTTCCCAAGAGATAAAAAGTAACCTATGTGTTAATCCAGGGTATCAGCTACCTCCATACCAAATTTCATCAAAATGGAGCTGTTTGAGCGTGAAGAAGTAACAAACATACTTTCTCACAAACTTTCGCATTTATAATATTACTAGGATTTAAGCACAAACAACCTTCCTTCTTTATCGTTCTTTCTAAAGTGAAAAAATCCGTTTCGTGGCTTAGAGTGGAGTAAGTACACAGACAGCGATTCTGTTTTATACTATTTAGAGAGCACTTGGCGTCAAAACGCGATAAATTCTGTCAATACAAAAAAATAAAGCATAGGGTAGTTGACTGACACATCAAATCAGCTACTTTTTAATAAATGTCAAAACGATAGTTTATAAGTAAGTTCCACTGTTAATTAAAAATCATAAAAAGCATTAAACGTACAACATATTTGATATTTCCACGTGTTTTTAGATGTTTTATGCATTGGTAAGTGTTTGGTCATTTATTTTTGACAGTGTCAACTACCCTATTGCAACGCACCTGCAGGGCATTAGCCGGTTAAAAAAGTCTATAATTATTTTTTATAAATGCACTTGTAAATTTCATCTAGGCTTTGTGTGCGTTGTACATTTTCCACATAATAAAATGTATATCAAACGCCATAAAAATAATCACGATGTATCTGAAAATTTTAAAGTCTTCCGGAACATTTATTTATAAGTTACGTCGTTATATAATGTTATGTAGAGGCAGAGAGTGAAGATAGAACCTGTTTCGTCGTTTAATATATGAATTATGATTCCGAAGTGTTCAACTTAATCTCTAACGATCTAATATGCTTAGGTGTTACAGAGGGCGTCAACATTTTTCTGAGAAAAAATGCGTTTATTGTGCGTTTTTTTCATTGAGTTTTTTACCTAATCCAGATCTCTGAAATTACGAAATTTAAAACTTTTCATAGACACTGCAGGTGAATTATAAATAATCCTATAATTTGTTTAGATGACCACACTACATCTTCACATGAAAGATGATCACAATTCACTGAAATTTGAGGCCTTTTTCATTTACTTTGCATTTAAAAATACTTACATAAAATTAACGATTAAATAAGATATTTCAAAAAAACTAAGGTCATTTATTATACCTATTACTCTTTCGCCAAAAAAGGAGGAATGATCAAAATAAAAAAAATATCTCTCATCAAAGAATAATTGAATGCACCTTAATTATTTACTATGTATTTTATGGAATTCTTATAAAGCAATTCTTGTATGTCTTCAGACTTGACATACGGCTCATTACATCTCCCCACTTAACAAGCATTTAACTCCACACTATCGCTTAAATGGATATTAACTGGAAAATACCAGAAAATATATTGCTGGTGCCTCCTTAAAGCCTTTAATGGCTATAATGGACTTATAATAAAGGCCTTTTTGTATCATTTACATTCTTTAATTGAAAACTAAACTATTTAGACTGAGGTATATTTCTACGTATAGAGAAGCTATTCTACAAAGGTCATGCTCCATTTTATTAATATTCGCTGCAGTGCTGAAACAATAAAGTCTTCTAACCAGACAGTTTAAACACGTAGCCCTTGAACGATTTAAGGTGTAGTTTTATCGCGACCATTCGCACCCTGAATATCACGGCGCTTACGCGTTTTATATGTGAAGTGCAGGCAGTGCAGCCGGATGGCTGCACTTGAACGGAACTAGGGTTATAAGTATGTGGCGTCTTCTACATACGTAGTAATATACCTCAGTGACTATTTAATAGGGTTGTGTAACTTTAGATCAAGATTGTCGATAATTGGTTCTACTATCTATAGGTATCTATATCGTTATGGTGCACAAAATAAGTAGATATACTAAAAAGTCCAAATCAATGTTTGTTTAAGAAGGTTATGTCTATAGGACTATCATACATAACATTTTTGAAAGATTTAGGTCGTAAGTATTTGGGTCTTTGATTTTTGATAAGATATATTTTTCTAATCGAAATATTTTCACGTGCTTTGAAGTGATAACACCCTTTCTTTATACTTATTTTATTTATATAATAATATAATATTATCGTGCATTTTGTTAATCACAGAATATAAATATTTTTTACTAGCTGTTCCCGCGGTTTCATCCACGTTCCCGGGGTTTAATTAAAGGTATTTTGGTTATCCATGTAGGTATCAGTGGCGAAGGGTCCATACAAGCCGATTCGAATCGGCTTACCTTTTAGAAATCCCAGTCCCACAGATTCATAATTTCAAAGCCACTTTTATATAAAATACACTGTAGTTAAGTATAAAATTATTGGTGTTTTTTGAACGGCTTACCCTCGCCATAATTTTACCCCTCGCCACTGGTAGGTATGTTATGAGATATCCCAACTATTTCCGATCAAAACCATATTACAGTCATAGTTCGTATACTCTCAGTTTAAAAGTGTTATTGGTCTAAATAATAGCCGTACCTGTGATTTCTAGACTAGGAATTAGTATTTATGTAAAGACTAAACCAGCTTGTGGCGATTTAGACATTCATAGTGCTTCAGCCTCCCGTTGCGTGTGTTGCATTCACTAATTATATTATATCTGTATTCTGAAGCCTTAACAATACACATAAAGAAATGCAATATGCAACGCTACCCAACCCATTCTCGGGACAATTTATAGAACAAGGACTGATGTATGATTAAAAATGTTATATTTAGTCAGCCTAAGCAGGCAGGTGGTAGAAGCTTGGTAAGAGATTCTCAAGTTCTCAACCAACCAGGTGAGTAGGTCCTTAAAAGTACCCTACTGTGCTATGGTTTGCTCACGACGTTTTCCTTCACCGTAAGCTAAAGGTCCTTGTTGGATTCGAAACGAACTTTCGTCACGGCTTTCGACGTTAGGTACTGTCATCGCTCTTTTTGGTCTTAGAGCAAACTCTAATTCTATACCTACAATCTCATCCGTAGAGGCTGCCCTAATGTGGTGTTTTAATATATATCCATGCTAATAATAAAGCTGAAGAGATTGTTTGTTTGTTTGAACGCGCTAATCTCTGGTGTTACTGGTCCGATTCGAAAAATTATTTCACTGATAGGAAGCTACATTATCCCTGAAGGTTATAGGCTACCTTCTATCCCGGGAACGCGAGTGAAGCCGCGGGGAACAGCTAGTATATAATAATTGTGTACACAGAAGCAAGACAATGTGATTCATCTACGTAATTTCAGGACGTCACGAAAATAGGAAAACTATAGGTTTTCCTATTTCTCCTATTTTCGTGACGTTCTAATTGTTTGCAATCATAACATATTGTGAGTTTTCCAATTCATATAACTGTCAAAACCTCGTTTAGTTTATAAATGGATTAGTTTGACCCTATTTAGAATACAAGTATTAACTGTATGCTTTGGAGAGTATGGACAGGGCAGGAAGCCATACACCATACTGTCAGGCAGTCGGTCAATGAACGGTGCGCCCTGATAAACCTAGCTCCCGATGAGTCGCGATTAAAAAGTAAACCACCCATAGATTATGGAGCTAGTTACTTTGTATCCACCTGGTTGGCTCCACCCTCAAGTTGAAAATCTGTCGCCGAGCCTACCGGTGTGATCCGTGAGCACCTGAGAGTCTTCGTGTGCTTACCATCGGCCACGTCATCACTGACAACAGTGAGATTCTGGTATTAAAAAAAAACTTTTCAGCAACAATCGATTTGAGCTACTACGGTATTTTAAGGAGATTATGGTCCATGTAGAAATTAATAAGAAATTATATGAAACTGAAAATCGTATTAATAATATCAACCAACCAACAGTTCTCCTTCTCTTAGTAATATCGTGTTTTTTATTTCAGTTTTTTATTTAGATAACATATTACCTGTAAATTGAGATTTGAATATGAAAGTTGTATTTTAGTACCTATTTTATGTAATGTTTATTTAAATAACACGATTAATTATAAAACGTTTGTCAACGAGATGATCTATGAGATTTTCTTATGTAATTATAACATATTATGTAGGTATTTTAGCCGGAAATAAGTAATTTATAGTTGTCACAGACAGTTCGTGATTTAAGTCATTACATAAAATAGCTGGAATAAATTTTGGCACATAATGTAAAATCGGGACATTATTATATTATAGCTTTTTATTTTCTTCTACTACTAGGTACCTACTTACCTACAAGGTATAGGGTAGTTGACACTATCAAAAATAAATGACCAAACACTAACCAATGCCTAAAACATCTAAAAACACGTGGAAATATCAAATATGTGGTACATTTAATGCTTTTTATGATTTTTAATTACCAGTGGAACCACTAAGAGTAGATGATTTGATGCTGTGAAACTATGACGTCATAATGTAATATTTCATACAAAATTCCTTATAAACTATCGTTTTGACATTTATTAAAAAGTAGCTGATTTGATATGTCAGTCAACTACCCTATTCTGACATCTGTGTTTGATCTTTGAATGTGCAAGTTCAAAAGTTTTTTTTATAAAATTGTGAAAAAATATTTTAAACAAAGATCAAAAAACTAGCAAACGTAGGTAGGTATGAGAGTAAGTTTGTATCCTTCTTTTACCACACTCAATGTGAGTTCATCCACAATAATAACGAATAGTACCTAAATTTTCCTGTAGTTAGGTATAAGTTGTATTTAGTATTTTGTCGACTTTTAGGTGATTCATGTTCAAAAAGTCGCACCGGAAATGTTAAAGGTATTCTTCATAAACTAGGACACCTTACTTGATTTCCTGCTTGTAATTAGAAGCCGAATATATGAATATGTTCCTACTTATTTCTTATTTTTTTTTAGCTATTTTTCTTGCCAAAAAAGTTTAAACAACATTATTTAAACTTTTAATTATTACTATAATAAGATTTTAATTTCTAAAAAGTAATTGCCAAGTAATTCCAATTAAATGTTACACAAATATTTTAACATTAGGCGAATAAACATAATACGAGTAAAGCCAAACACGGTATGTAGAAAAACATTTTCCTACCTTCAAATCCTTATTTTTGTTTTATGTACACAAAAAAAATCCCACTGTAAATTGTTTTTATCACGAAACTTGGTTCATTTCAAACAATAATGCACGAATTTCTCTTGTATAACTATAATTCACACTGTTTTGTTTAAGTTCTAACGCACTAGCGCGGGAATGTCATGCTTTTCGCGGTGCATATTGAACAATCGTGCGCTACTGTCGCGCATTCCGCACAACTCTACACCACCGATTACGTTCTACGAATACAAAACAACACGCCCGTTGCGCTGCGATGCGGTGATAGATCAAGTTGAGTCATCCATCGCCGAGTGTAAGCTGAGGGCATGGGAAATTCTTTATGATACAGTAGTGGACTCTGCTGGAAAATATTTGAAACTAATTTTATTGTATAAATGCCATCTATTATCGAATAAATTCATGTAGCAATACACTGCCATCTGACGATGGATAGTTTAAGTAATATTGTGCCACTACTCGACAATAGATGTCGTGATAGTATATAATTATTTTCTATTCTATATTATTTTCTAATAGTAATATTTTTAAAGTATTATGAATCTATTTTCTACATTGCTTATATTTTTAAACGAGATTCTATTTTTTAACTAGTTGGTTGAGCTTGATTATGCTTCCATTTTATGTTTCTTTGGTTTGATTAACTATCTATTCTATAATGTCATTCATTCAAGAATCTAGTTTGATTATTATAATCTGTTGTTCATTCAACCAATCATTCTTTTTCTGTCAAAATGGCTGCCGTGCAGGAGGTGCGAGACAATTTTCCCACGTTGAATTTGTGAAAAATAGTGATATTGTTTCTAGTATTCTCTTTAAATATTTTCTTTTGATATGCTGTTTTTCGTATTTTCAGGCGAGACGCGAACCGATTCAAGCCGTCCAAGTATTTGGTCGCAAGGTAAGTGTTTGTGATGCGTCCACGTGTTAGCACGATTTTTAGTTGTTATTTTATTTAAATATTGATATTATCTCACTAAATTGATTCTAAATTGTTCCAATATTATGCCGGCAATTAATTAGGTTATAAAGTATTCGATACTTTATTTGTTTGAAGTACATCTCTTCGAAGACAAATCTAGGTTATCTTCTGGTCTGAGAATCTTAACTTTTTATTAGACACAACTTAGAATATCAACATAAACATCTTATTAATTGACTTACCAGCCCATGTGTCACCGTACCAAATGACTTGTCTTTCAATAAACTTCCCATAGGTATTCTTACAAATTAAATATTTTACAGAAAACCGCCACAGCAGTAGCTTACTGCAAGCGTGGTCATGGCGTACTCCGTGTAAATGGTCGCCCCCTAGACCTAGTTGAGCCACGTCTGTTGCAGTACAAACTGCAGGAGCCCATCCTGCTGCTTGGCAAGGTAAGACAATAATATGTTTTAAGTTATACTGGAATCATTTTCAATAGTATATCTATATTATACTTACTAAAAATTATGATTGAAGTTTTACCAAATCAACAAGTGATCCAGCCAAGTATGCTGGTCTTTGCAAATACTAGTGAACAAGTCTCATGAACATACTCGTACCATAGTATTGTCAGTTATCTTTCTACATCAAGATGTCTACAGTGACATTATTTGCTGTATCACATTTGGCCAAGGTGAAACTCCATTCAAATTGTTTAGTATCTCTATGATACTAACATCAAAAATGTGTGTCTGGCTTTTGCATTAACTAACTTTTCTTAACTATTCAATACTGTAGTAGGTATATAAAGCAATTATAATAATAATTCTTTATTCAAAATAAAAGATAGGTACCTACATTAAGGTACCGTTCAGAGGTACTTATTACTTACATTCAATTTGGTAACTAATGCAGTCAATTCAATATTGTTCACTTGATTTTTGTGCATGAACATGTCTTGTAACCTATTTAAGTATGTCATTAAAAAGCAGTAGTTAAGGGCATGAGTTAGTAATTCCAAAGTACAAGCTACGCTTTGCTGTGTGTGAAGAATATAGGATATTACCATAGTTTCATTAGAATAAGTCACTGTCCTTGGAGGAAAGCTAGACGTCCAGCAGTGGAAATCTTTCGGCTGACATGATAACCTTTGTGTACATGTCACCGGAAATGTATGAAATATAGGAATTGTATACAATTCCTGTGTATTTCCCCTAGGAAATTATAATTCAATAATGATACTTGGAAATATATAGAAACTATTGAAAATATAATAATAGAAAAATAGGTTGGGGTTATTTTTTTTTATTTTGCATAGAATAGCAAGTATTCGCACAAAAGTACCTTTTACTTACAACCCCCCAAATACCGCTATCCTTACAAATATACCGAATGTAGTACTCCGATAGATATTTAGGAAATGTATACAATGACGGACTAGATACTTTTCCGTTAACATACATACACTTACAACAGTGGTTATGATTGCATGTAAACTAACCTATGATAGACATTTGACCGATATTATTTGTATCACTGCTATAATATATTTCATAGCTTGCTGTTTGTCACTCACACTCATTTTCATTGTTTATTGCACATTTCAATATGCTCGTGTTTTAATAAGAATAACTATGTAGTTTTCACGTGTAATTATATTTGTGTTGTTTATATTCTTAATAGTTTTAATTTTTTTGCATGTACCTATTTCTTACAGCTTACTAATCTGTAACTCACATGTAATTTTATTAGTTATTTTATTTTACACCTACTATTACATTTAAAACTTATTGTACCATAAGAGGATTGTTCTCATAGATATTTAAAATATAATAAAATGATGATTAAACTTATTCCGAACCTGAGCATCTAAAATGTGAAGTAAATACATTAAACTGATATTCCATTTACTAAAATCATTGGTTTGCAAGGCATTTTCTGCTTTATTAACTTTGATTTGTATGTTATTTCAGGAAAAGTTCTCCGGTGTAGACATCAGAGTGACAGTCAAGGGTGGTGGTCACGTTGCACAGGTCTACGCAATCAGACAAGCTATCTCCAAGGCACTTATTGCCTTCTACCAGAAATGTAAGTAATTTATTTTATGTAAGAGTGAATAAACCAAGGTATCCTTGTTATTTCATACATAAAGCAACATAAACTTTTTATTGGTTGTTAAATAACAAAATGTATCACATCAGGGGAAAATAGATGTATTCTAAATAACTAATACTGCCCAGTATTAGTTATTTAGAATACATCTATTTTTTGCTTGGAAGTGTAATATTCAAGTTGTTTCTAGATTAAAAATACCCTTCTTTCCAAAGCTGTCTTGCCTAAAATGTAAGTCAGTCATTTCAGGGAAGGGAGATCGATGGTGACATTTACCAAACGGCAAGCGTAATCAATACCTTACTTGTTTGAAGTGTACACAACATTTTATTCTATTCAACATTAGAAAACAAGCTATATAACTTAGAAAGAAGTAATTTTGCGTTACTATGTGATTTATATCACCTTTTTATTATCCTCCAGATGTAGATGAAGCGTCCAAGAAGGAAATCAAGGATATCCTCGTCCAATACGACAGGAGTTTGCTGGTAGCCGACCCCCGTCGCTGCGAGCCCAAGAAGTTCGGCGGTCCAGGAGCCCGCGCCAGATACCAGAAGTCGTACCGTTAATATATTACACCTGTGTACATCGTGTGGTATTGTTCTGGCACGGAATCTGTCAGTGCAATATCATTGGGTGTTTATTACAATAAAAAAAATATAAAAAGTTTTTCGTGGTTTCATTTTATAGTTTATAGACTTTGTTAGTTTGTCATTGGTGTTCGGTCTTTAGAGAATATTTTTCTCTTTAGTTCTGGCGGCAGCTGCATATTGAAAGTCCAGACTTATTAGTCTTCTAGCTTGCGCCCCGCGGTTTCACCCGCGTTCCCGAGGAATCTTATATTTTCCCGGGTTATTCCATGGTATTGATCTATCTATGTGCCAAGTTTCATCAAAATCCGTTCTGTAGTTTTTTCATATGAAAGAGTAACACACATCCGTCCTCACATAATTTCGCATTTATAATAGCGGCGGATGAAACTCATTCTGTTTTTGTCACCAAAAAGAGGTACAAAACATTAGGTACTTACCGCGCAGCTCTCAAAAGACCGATTATAATAATTGATACCTGTCTTTCTGACGCTGTTGTGTGAATGATTGTAATACTTTATTCAGTCATTAAATTCTAATTGATGTCTATGACTGCGGCAGTTAGTGATACCTACGAAAGGCGTTATATTAGGAGAAATAAATATAGTCTGAAAGTAGGTAACAAGATTTATTTTTATCAATTTTTTAGCTCCCAATTTGTCTTTAAAAACAGGTAAAAATTAAATGCTTTTTAACAATGTTCTTTTCAACTTATGTACGGCAGTTAATAAAGGAAATTATTTTTACCCGACTGCGACGTAGCCAAAAAGAAGGGTTATGTGTTTACCCTGTACTTATATATGCATGTATGTATGTTTAATGTTTAAATATAATTTGAAATTAGAAATGATAAAAATCTATTAACTTTAGCGTAGGTACCGTATACGGGTTTTTAGTTATAGTAGCTTACGTACACACGGCCACAGATCAAGCTACATATTTTTGTTGCAAAATAGCGCCTATTACAACCCCATAAGTTGCCGCAGTGTGTAGCTTGATCTGTGGCCGTGTGTACCTAGTTTAAATAGGTAACATAAAATTAGCTGTTCAATAATATTTATCAAAATCGATGTTAGTGGAGCAAACATTATATTTAGGTATTTTCAGTAAAATATAACTATAAATAAATAAATTTAATATTATTTAGTTTTAATTAAATACCTACATCTAAGAAGCAAATACGCAATATAACGAACTAGCATTAATTAGCACGTTAGTAGTTAAGGTGCGTGGTCTGCAGTTTGAATTTGTAACGAATATTTCGTGAGTTTTAATTTATTACGTCAATTTCAAGCGCCTATGATTCGTAATTTAGTGAGTAGGTAGCGACATATCTCTAGGTATATTTTCTTTTTGCATTCAAAATATAGAACTATACATTGGTTCCTTACTGACATGGGCGTATAGGTATAAGGGGAGGGGGCTTAGGGGGTCCGGTCTATGACTATGATTTGAGTGAGTGTGTAGATTATTATTTATGCTTTTACCCGCAGACTCCCCCCTCCCCGCCCCCATGTGAAAGCTATAGCTACGTCACTGCTTACAAATTTCTGTTATTTATTGATAAGAAACCAATGTAATGATTAAAATAGTTTCAAAAGCATATTGAATACATAGAATAATCAGTTGAATCTATGGCGCTAATAAAAAAATCCTTACGTATATCCGTTAAAAAATCAAAATGCGGCCACCCCCCTTAATGTCTTTCATAAAATATTGATAACGTTGTCTTAAGAATAATACTCTTATTTACATAACAGATAACAGATCTTAATGAGATAAACTATTACTTATTCAGATTATAATATATACTTAAATAGATCTTCGAGCAACTTAATATAAATATCAATAAGTATGCAATTTAGTGCGGAGCTATGCTATGTGGAGTGAGTAGGATGCGGGATGATTATGAGTGAATCAATTTGTCCGTCAATGATTATCGGACTCTCGTACACCTTTTTAAGGTTCAAATCAGATTACTGTAGACCACTGAACAATTTTACTCTAGCCTAGCCTGTACGTAGACATGATAAACATAAAATACTTAAATTATAATGACGATTACAACATGTTCGAAAAATAAATGTTTAAAATTACTGGGGTATTATAGTTGGCACATCCATCACATTATTAAAATAAAGGAGCTTTTACAAACAACTAATAATCAAGATATTATAATAGGTATTATGTTCTGTCAAAATAAATCTAAATAAAAATGTATTAATCAAAACAAACTTATTAACAAATTATTATTAAAGTTTGATAACGAGACTTAAGTTTATAATTGGTACATTAGTAAGTTTGGTTATGTATTTCGTAATAGCCTCTGTAGTTAATATTTTTTATTTGCTTACGTATTAAGAAATGTTATTGAGGCCTAGATACATTTTTATGAGATGATCACACACTACGGTATGAAACAAATATGTGTACTGAAACATTTTTTTTTAATTAACAGTTATTACAAGTACCTAGTGTTTTTTTTCATACATTTGACCGAACATGATCTTACCTAAATGTTTTGTATGAAAAGTTTGAATTTTTTTTCATGATCTGGTTGGTTTCTTTTGGTTGGTCCCACCAATTATAGTAAAAGTTGTTCATAATAATGAGTACAATGATCCCTGAAAGTTTAGACTGTGACAAAAAAATCACTTCAGATGTTTAAAAATCTACGGATTTTTTTTAGATAATTGATTAAGTTTAAACTTGCAATTTGCATAGAAATATAAACAACAATGGAAAAAAAAACTTTTATGATAGATTGAAACTTACTCTTTGAAACATAATGTAGGTATACTATAAATGTGTTATATATTTATTTCACTATAATTAAAATTAATCGCAACTATTTTGCGCCATTTTTAGAGATATCTTCCTGAACGTCATCAAATTTGGCGCCCATCCTTTTAAGAGCTATAACTGCCCCTACAGCCTTCGCCCAACGTTTCTTGATGACGTAACGTTTAAGCTTGGTCTTGGTGACGTGGAGTTCGGTGCACAGCGCTGACTGGATGAGCCACGGATGCGTAAGAGTTGCTGAGGCTGTAAGTCGCTCACTATCGAGAAAGTTATGTTTAATTGTTTGTTTATTAAATATGCTTTACCACAAAGTAAGCCACTGATGGGACAGGACATAGTAGTAGGAAATAGATGATCATCTTAACGCTGTTATGTATTTTACTATCCATTTTCCCTGTTAGCAGTATAATTTTCCTTAGTGAAACAATATTTGGCATTGTATAGAGATTTTTTAAATGGCAATATAATCAGAAGAAATGGCTTGATTATATTATTGACAATCATAGAATTAAGAAAGGAAATAAAACGAAGAGTTTTAATAAAGCCTTATATTTTAACAACATAAGAATTATAACAATAAATTAAATTTAAGTCATACATACATAAGTACATTATAAGGAACAAATTTCATACAAATAAATAAATTGTGTAGAAACGATTTTTTCTACTATTAATTTAAATCTATTTACAAAGAGTATAAAATTATCTTATTTAAGCTATTGTCAATGTGATTTATTGAAACATCCAAACATCTCTCAGTCTTTCCAATCGGACTTCATGCAAAAGATTCAGACTAGATTCTTATGATATTGTCATTTATCTGTCATTTCTAACAAACTGTTTAACATAAAATTAATCTCCGTTACTTTGGTAACATAGTGTCATGGCACTAAAGTCCCTGTTATATTTTCATCCCAAACGAAAGTCATTTCGAAGCTTTTACCTCGGTTTTCTTTCGCTGCTTCTTCTCGTCTGATGTCTGCCTCTGGAAGAACGCATGGAGACTTGACATGGAATTCTGTGCAAGTTGGTTAGACGGTGACCATTCCAGTGATATCGACTGGTGTCTACCACCATTTGATGTCCCACCGACAGTTCTTTCTGCTTCCTTTTCTTCGTTCTCACCCCATTTTTCGAGGAGGTGCAAAAGGAGATCTTTTGTTCGATGCGCATTATTTTCATCACCTCGTCTATATGGTAATTGTCTTCCGTTTTCAGAACCGTTTACTAATTTATCGATTGTCTCACGTCTTTTATCAAATTCTTGAAAGAAAGTGTTTCGTTTTTCGACTGGCTGCTCCGGTACGTCTCTGCTCAAATTCGTTACTCTTTTGGATCGTGTTGATTTTGCCCATGGCATTTTACTCGTCATCGGTTTTTCTGGCTCTCTCTCTGTTAAAAAGGCTGATGTAATTTTGTTTGTTGATTTTGATGTAAAGATCCTTCTTTCTTTAGTCTTAGCATCGCCATTTGTTAAAGTCTTCGTCATACTTGTCTTAATTTCCTTTTGAAAGCCATTCGTTAGTTTTTCCTCTGTTGTAGTTCTCGTTTCTGTGAAGTTTTTATCTAGTTCTTTCATACTATTATTGTTTGCGAGATCAGTGTTCATTGTCGATAGCATGAATAAATGGTCAGATAGTTTTTTAATTTCTTCAGCTAAGTTCTTCCTAACGAGTACGTCTTGTCTTTTATGCAGGAGGCAAGTGCTGTCAGAGGCTCGTCTTTCCACTGGGTTGTATCTAGGAGTCAGCGTGTTGTCTCTCAAAGGGGGTGGTTCTAAGTCGTCTTCATCGAATACTATATCAGGTGAGCTACCTAAAGAACTTCTTGGTGATGGAGAGCACCCACCAATCGAAGACCTTTCGCAGTTTCCATTTGTAAGACTTGTGATTTCGTGAGCTTGATTGTCGAAAACGTATGGAGAGTTGGGGTGTTCACTCCACCTCTCGACGAAGACTCGAAGATTGTCTTTTGCGACATCTAGTTCGTGTTTTGGTGACGGTAGCGGCTTTGGCTGGGGTTCTTTCTTCACTGGGGGTCGTCTGACGAGCCACTGGTGACGTAAGCACTCCGTAGCGCTCGGACGTGACCTGCGACAAAGACCCTTGTTACTATGGCCCCAACACCTTGTATGGAGTGCAGTTATAGGATACAAGATGGACTGAGAGGATCGTGCATGACTCGAAGCTACGTGAGGAGTAGAATGGAAAGATAGGTGATGGGAGGTTTAGAATGGATTTGTTGGGTGAGGATAATATATATTAAATCTACTTGAATGATCTACACAACTAAACATAAATAAACATTGGGTTAGCGCATTAATACTACTAAATAGAGTAGGTAAATTGTCTAAAAATGAAATAAGTATTAAATTGGTTGTATTATGTTTTGTTAGTTACTGGACATATTAAGTGTTGGACGTAAACAACAAGTAACAAAGGGTCTTTATCGATAGACTGTTTTTTAACAGCGTTATAACGTTTCTTTTGGAAAGATTGGGAATTTAATTTTCGGGTCGTAAACTGTTTGGAGTACAAAGATAATTCTTGAAAATATTTTTTATTGAGCCCTACCGAATAACTGACGCCAAATTAAACTGTGAATATTTTTAGGTATTTAAAATAATAAGATAAGACACGGAATTGTTTTCTAGCTCTGCAGGCAGCAACTCAAACGGCAAATTCTAAAAAAGCTGATATATTCAAATGGAACTTACTCCTTATCTTTCACGAGCAGTTTGCTGATGAAATCTTTTGCGTCTTCGGAGATCTCATTGAAGGCTTCGTCGTCATAGTCGTACTTGGCCACGGTCACATTCGCCATGGTTTCTATGTCAGTCTCGCCCATGAACGGTGAGAGGCCTGATAGTCTGGAATATAATGTATGTATGGTTGATGAAAGGTATCCATAATATTAATTACCACAGTGGAACTTATACAGGATTTTTCAAATTTTTCATACATTCTGACCGAACTAGATGTTTTGTATGAAAAATTTTTTTTTCATGATTTCAGGGTTGGTCCAATTGTAAAAGTTGTTCATAATGACGAATACAATAATCCCGTAAATTAAGACGGTGATTAAAAAAATCATCACAGTATACATGAATTTTCAATAATTATTGCCTTTTCTTAATTCGTCATTACACAAATAACTTTAATAACATTTAAAATTCTAATTAGGTATATACTTATAACATAATAAATATTATACTCGATAATATTTAATAACTGTTACAAATAACAGTTACTGAAATAACAATTCAAATACCGACCTAATATGCAACCTCCTTTATATCATCCACAGACTATAAATAAATTACTGGCCATAAATAAACTAATTATACTCACAGAACATAACAAATAACTCCAACGGACCACATATCGGTTTCGTAGCCGATTTGCTCGAAGTTCACCACTTCCGGTGCGACAAACTCCGGCGTTCCGAAGAGGACCTGCAACTTCTTCTCTGGGTCGTAGAACCGGGCGAGACCGAAGTCTATTATCTTTATCCGGTTGCCTGTCTTCGTAAGGCAGAGGATGTTTTCTGGCTGTTAAAAATACATATTATTTATATTAGTCCATATCTATATATATCTATACTAGTTAATAATTAAAGCTGAAGAGTTTGTTTGAAAGCGCTAATCTCTGGTGTTACTGGTCCGATTCGAATAATTCGTTCACTAATAAGAAGCTACATTATCCCCAAAGGCTACTTTCTATCCCGGGAACTCGAGTGAAGCCGTGGGGCTCAATAACTTAAAACCGCATTCCATCACGCGGGTCGCATGATTGTTTACTGAATTTGTCGTATACATTAAAATCTAGTGAATAAGACGAAGAGTCGTAAGCCCATAGGCTAGAAGGAGCCAGGGTTTAAACTAGTTTAAAGTGTAGCTGTCGGAACACCGTGTACACACGGCCACAGATCAAGCTACACACTGCGGCACCTTATGCGGTTGTAATAGGCGCTATTTTGCAACAAAAATGTGTAGCTTGATCTGTGGCCGTGTGTACAAACCTCACTATTACTTGCTATTACAAAATACTCGCGCACTCATACTCCCCTCCCCCCACACAGACGCACCTTGACTATCATAAAATTTTATAAAAATAAATGTAACTAGATAGGAGAATAGATATATTTTGTAAATGACCAGACGATGACAGAAATAAGAGTGTTCACAAAATGTAGGTTCTCGTACAAATAAAAATAAACAATCGCCGACGCCCGGCAAGGCAGACTATCATAAAACTCGCGCGCATAAATTTTCCGCCATTTTGATTTACAACTTGGACTCGAATCAAGATAGAGATGCGCGGGATCAAATCTAAATTACGTTATCGTTAGATAGACATGCCAATTAAATACTATATTTTCTAGACAGTTAGGTTATCACGGATTATTTATTAAGTATCCACCTACTTAGTTTTCACTTGTGTTATTAATTGGCTTATCTCTGAAACGGTTAATACCTACTTAAATCTATATCGATGCATGTGACGAGACATAGAGCGAACAGAACCTACCCATTTATAGTACCTACTTACTCATGTCTCGACTAGTCTGCCTAGACAAAAACACATCTAGAACTAGACACTGAAAAATTACAACCGTTAAATACTGCATTGATTGGCGTTAAACTTAATGGAGTTGCTACGAAAAAAAGTGAGAACTAAGTAATATTAATATGTGTATTTAAGGGTGAACCTTCGGTTGGAGCGCGAAATTCAAATTTTATCACGTATTTTGCAAATTGCAGCTCAGTTATAGATCGTAAGTTATCAACATGTTATTTGCGAGAAGAATGGTAGTATATTTACTGATTACTAACAAAATAAATCATCAACATATTCCTCCAAGGTATATTAGTAACATTTTCATGAAATAGTAGTTTTTCGAATCTGACCAGTAACTCCAGAGTTTAGCGCGGTCAAACAAACAAACTCTTCAGCTTTATTATTAGTACCTATATCTATAGATGATTTTAAACCAAATGTTGATACCTAATCAATAATAATCAATATATAACGGGAACTAATTAATTATAACGGGATGTAATTAAGGAATTAATGTAGGTACAGTTGTATGACGTTTTAATGCAAAATTAATACACATACTGCCATACTTACGCTGCGCTAATAACAAAATTACGTCTCATTACGCTTGAAATTGACGTAGGAAATAAACATAAAAAATATTCGTGAAAAATACAAAATGCAACCTTAAACCATATTTTACTAATATTAAGGTTCAAAATTGTAGGTATACCTTCATATCCAAATGCAAGATATTCTGCCTATGCACAAATTCGATTCCCTCGCATATTTGTCGCATGAACACGGTGCATGCTCGCTCAGTCAGCACGAAGTCCTCATCTATGACTCGTTCGAAGAGTTCGCCGCCTGTGATCCTGAAACCATCATTTATTTAGACTTTATTTTTATGCACTTAAAATTCTATTTAGATTATATACAGTTTCATCATCCGATTTATTCATTCCTGTTGTTGGTTTTCCTTTTAAATGCACGAACAAATTAATTTTTAATGCAAGAAGTTTACCATATTTTTACTCAAGTCATAATCCCTTTTAGGGAAAAAAATAACTAATTCTGTTTAGCCCGTCAGTTAGGTTGTCAAAAAATATTGGATTCGTATTTTTTATTTTAAACGGAATAGATTTGCTGTATTTTCTATTTAATTAACCCCGTCACACAAAATGTAGCCTTATTGTGATCATGCGATGCCTTCGGATCTCATCATTTCTGATTCGATATCGCAGGGACTGCGAGCATGGCCCTCTCCATTCCTCTTTGGTTGACCCTGAGCCTTCTTATGAGGCGCATAAAAATCTTATCAAACTTGATTGTAGTGAATTCTCACCAATAAATACCTATTTAAAAAAATGCCATATATACCTACTCACTCTTGCATGACTTAGATGTTTAAATAAGAACAAAAAGCGATCTAGACATAACTTTAGTAAACGTTGCCAAAAACTGTCTCTGATTGAACTGGCGTCTGAGACAAAGAAGAGGCGTGAGTGACATATAGGTAGGTTAGGTAGGTAGTTATTCATATTTCAGTCGAGATGAATGAATTTATACAAATAACCTCACCGGAAAATCAATCAACAGATATTCTATCAATCAATAAAAAAAGTAAGTATAATAAAGAGCATTTTGTTGCCATACTAAAATTAAGAAACAGAAAAAAAATATCGTCGCCTTGGACTTCCGTCCGACATGTTCTTTGGCGTCAAAATAAACGTCAAATGAAGGCGTTGAAGAGTACAAGGTCGACAATCAGACCATTTATTTTGTAACTCGTCAATATATCGCTTTCACTTTAAGCTACCTACATGTTAATAAGTAGGTATTAACATATTTGGCTAACTGACAAACGCAGTCTGATATTTGAAGGTTGGCAATGTTTATTTTTTTTATTTCAGCCGCATCTTGTCCTCTTTTTTTTAACTTTTTAATTTTATTTTTAAATTTTAAGGTGAGTGACGGCACGTGCAGGTTAAAATAAAAAGCATTTATGAAGAAAGGAATTCATTCGTCATTTTCTGAAACTAAATATTTCAATTTCGAACATCAATAGTACTTTACGGATAGGGTGCATCGTAATCCTACAAAATTTCAGGTGCCTGAGTAGGAGGTTAGGTACGTAAAGGCCGTTATTCGCACTCAGAAACGTAGAATAGTACTCGAGTAATCTAATACCTACTCAGTTAACTGAGGAATATTACTACGTATAATATACCTTAGTGACTCAGTTACACTTATATTGCAGCGTATTATAACGCTAAACCACAGCTAAAGTTGAAATTTAAATGGAAATGGAAATATTTTAGGGTCCGTTGCATAAAACGCGGTCATTGTAAGGTTATAGTTAGGTTATATACGGCTATAGTTAACTTTAACCTTTAATGTTAATAGTTAAGTTAACTTTGACTATAACATTAACTAAAATGTACGAGCAACCAGCCCTTAGTGATGTTTTCCACTCATTTTTTTTTTCATGGTCTGTATAAGGTATACCTCAATGCCCTTTCAGCCTACTACTTATTCTCTTTAAAAAACACCTGGTACAGGTAAAATCTTGTGACATTATCTAAATTGCAATAAATAACAATTTTATACAAAGGTGCCAGCAAAAAACGTGCTCCGCTTTGCCATTACCCGTCGCAACTGCACGTACTATCTAAATCAACATACTATATAAATATTTAACTATTCGATCACGTGGAAGCATCTATTATAGTAGGTAGGTACCTATAACGAGACTTGGTAATGAAGATCCATTTAACAATGACTTTAATTATTGTATATCTGCTTCCATAATTTTGCGGATACCAAATATCCGCATAATTAAGTAGGTATATTTTTTTGTTGTAGTGCTGCCATCAGTTTTTTTTTAAGGACTATAGTTGGTGGCCTCTGATGGCTGCAACAACCTTACCGGACAAATCGGCGAGCGCAGAGGGCTCTCAGCCGGGTAATATTTAGGTAACAAGGCCTGCACCAAATTTATTACTAGTAGCATTTTTTTATTAGCAGCACGCGGTAAATTGTCTTTGAAAATTATATGCCTTGACCTATTAATTCGTCGCAAAGAAAAACATTCTTCAAAACATTTTTTTTTATTGCTTTGGCCGTGAAAATTGTTCAGCGCACAAAATGTAAGCGATAATATGAAACGGTTGAAATTTTCCGTAATTTCAACAAACTTACTACCTACCTTCCTATGTAAATCTTTGGGACGGATTTGTTTGTTTACCTCACAGCATTTCACGTTCGGAAAACGTCATGTTTTCGTTAAAATTTAATTTTAGAACCGCTTGAATGGATCTCACGTCAACAGCTGATGTTATCCCACATTTTCGTTTTACTTTGCGTGACGTCATTACACCGGTTTTCGCGTAAATTTTATGACTAAAGTTCTAAGTAATGTAATTTACTGTAAATCTACCAATACAGATATATTTTAATTAAATGCAATTTATTAAAAATGTTAGGATTATAATTTATAATGTGTAGCTTGATCTGTGGCCGTGTGTACAACAATGTAAGCTTTAGCGCCTTTTGTTACATACTCATAATGTTTAGATCCTAGCCAAAGTCCCCATTTCTAAAATTTTTGGCCGAAGCTAAGCTGCTATTATTCACATCACGATATCTTTGCAATATTTCGGCGACGCCCGACGACAGCACACAACGCAATTTTGGCCACATCATTTATGCATAGAATAGATTCTGACCTATAAATAAACAAATCATGCATTCAGTTGACAATCAATCAGCGCATTGACGTCATCCTGAATTTTCTACTATATGTTTACTACACTGTTAAGGATGTTATGGTTTTACGCCCACGGATATTTCGATTTGTCTATGCCTGCCCAGTGGGCGTAAGTGAATTTAATGTAGAATTTGCAAGATAACTCATGAAGTTTTATTACTGGCTGTTAACTGCTATTAATAAGTATCGGTATGACGTGCGAAGATATTTAGTCTGTTTAATCTTTTCCGAATAAAGATAGAGGCGGATGCAAAAAAAAAACATTTGACACTGACACTATGGTACTTAACCGACATAGCAAAATAATATTTAAATTTAAAACGATAAAAAAGTTGTCAATTGTACTTAGCTCACTGATTATATATATACATTGTTCTTTTATTGGGCCATTTAAATTCAAATTACGATACGAAAGGACAATTTACTTACGTTTTATCTGTAGAGTTTATTAACCTTGGTGAAAGGTCCGCATTTAGAATTTTTAACAAATTATTCTTTGTGCTTTAATTTTTACATCAATTTTAAAAGCCGCTGGGACGTAATTTTGTAATACACGCATGACATTGACACGTATATCAATGGATTATTGTATGTATACGTTGGTTTCTTACCGATAGGTAAATAACGGACATTTGTAATTTACCTGGTAGTTTGTAGTAATTTACAAACCAATGTAGGTATTACACACTTGAAATTGATTTAAACTTTATACGCTGAATAATTTTATAAGGTATGAGCAAGTATCCCAAACTGATTCTCTTGGACTGTTCCTGATTAGATACGGGGCATTATTCAGCAGAATCAAGACATATTATACTTAGTACTTAGGCCAATGATGACTGAAAAAAAAACTAAAAATAAAAAAGATAATGCTTCATTCCATAATCATTCGCGTGAACGTATCTACTCGTCCGGTTATAGATGGCGTCGCAATATGGCGGGGCGCCAACTATGCGCTGTAATATCTGACGCTCCTTTGACGCCGCATGCTGATTTTATATTAGAAGCCGTTTTGTGTATTCGTGCCGTCTCGCCATTTACGGGGAGCACTTGACTTTGACGCACTTTTAATATATCAGCAGTATACATTAAATGCGTCACCCATAAGCTAATATTAGCTGCAATATGTATTTGAATGAAAGCAATCATTCATTGACGCTGAAAAATGTGATTAATGTTACTACTATCTAATTATTTTTTTCCATAACTGCATGTGAAGGATTATTTTTTTAATGTTGGTAGATAAACGGGTGTCCTTTTGTTTTTAGAATTTTGACAGTTTAATAGAGAAGCACAGGGCCGTATTGTAACTGGCGCCCCAGCGCTAAATGTTGTAAGGTTGTTTTCTTGTAGAAAATAATTTGTTTGATTGTCATTAATATCATGTTAATAAGTATGTCATATATTTAATTGTAAGAAGTTGCACAAGTCAAATAATTAAAAAGAAAGTTGGTAGGTATCATCAAAAAATCCTAATGTCGATGGATTAATAAATATATATTTTAATTTAATTTCATTAGTAAAATGATTGCTCTTTATAAACTATTCTATTCAATATAATTATGACGTAACCAAGATGACTAGATCGGTACAATACTAACAATCACCTTGGTTAACCGCAATACGATAAGAAAATCACCTTGTTTGTTTGGTTAACTGTATATTTTTGTGTTACTTTCCAAGCGATAGGAAAGTAATACTTTACAGTTTTTTTTTCTGACTCATCACTTGACTTGCTTTCACCTTTTTGACATGTGTCGCTGAACTGATTTGCTTATGTTTTATTTACAAAACATCTTTATTTTAACAAAGCTAAAATTTTGCGATAACTATGTCGCTTTCGTGTTAAGTGTTTTAGTGCAATACCTAGGTACATTTCCATTTGCGGTACGTTTCGATTTTATTTTGTTTAACTTTGTTTGTAGTAGGTATGAGTCAATTTATATTTTTTTAATTGCTTTAAAATTACTTATAAGCCTTATGGTTAGGGTGAAAAAAACTCTCTCAAAATCTCTCTTACTCTTGAAAAATCTAATTACATTTTTTCATTTGTTTCAATTATGACCTTTAATAAAAATGCGTGAATTTTACCACAGATTTATTATTTGTTGCTAACTTTTCGGACATCGTCCTTTTGATCAGTTATTCATACCTGCAGCGTCTATGACATCGGCCCTTGATTTTCCTGGAACCTAACCTAATGATGTCATTATAATAAAAGCGAAATTTCCGTAATTAATGTCTCTAAGGCGTGTTCCCACCTGTCGTCATGCCGTCAGTCTGTCGACGACCGACCTAATTACTACACCTGGATTATTCACAATGCCTATTTATATATGTCCTAAAATATACCGGAAGCTGCGAGCTTAGTGTTCGCGAAGATAATTCTTAAGTATGAGCGATGACAGTTTGTTTGTCTTTGCCTAAGATTTGAGGGATTCCCATTATAAAGTCTTATTAATATAATAACAAGTCGGAAGCAAACCGTAAATTAAAAAAACCATTGGTTTTACAAAAAGTGAAATAAAAAGTAGTTGTTGTTGACATTACGAAATTACATATTTTGCAACTCAAGGAATATTTGAGGAGCTGGCGAACAAAAGCGGACTTGTTCACTCCGAATGTTTTTTTTTCATGGTTTCGTACTCTATGCCCAGATTTTTATAAAACAGCTTTCAAACAGTCTGATATTTTTTCAGCTAATGACATTCAAATTAATTTTTTTGCTCTAGTGAAAAAAACAAGTAATGGGACATGTGAGCTTTTGTTCGCCATCGTCATTTGTCATTTACTTGCATGCAGTTAGTAACGAAATAAGTGAACGTCGCGCGCTAAAATGATTGATGTAAACAAATGGCTCAGAATTCCAGCGCGTCAAAATAACTGCCGTCCTTAACCCACATCGGCTTTTCAAACAAAACCAGATATTTTCCAGATACTGGACTTGGCTGAGTCACACTCGCATCCCAATACAGTGGATGCTATTGAATGAACGTGCGAATTTAGAAATTTAAAAGTTTAATATTGCAATTTCCAATTTTCCAGCGCAAATGAATCAGTGGGAACGTAACATACGTTACTCCTACGTCGACAGTATGATAAATACGTATACTTATAACGAAAATAAATTCGCGTATTGCTGAATAACATTCGGAGTTCGGAGTCGGCATTAGAAATAAACCAGTATGACGGAAACGTCGCGGTTGCAATAAAATCGTTGGCTGTTTGTCTGCTGGGAAGCAGTGCCGTGTGATTTGATGGTCACTACGCTATTTGTGGATTGATCCTCACTGGTAAGATTGATTAAGAGAAAGATCCCGTTCTTCAAACCAATTTTGCGACTTAGCGTTTTGAACTTCCAACTAAATCCTTCAATTATTTGTTAAGTAGTCTAAAGCATCTCAATGCTGAATCAAAACTAGAATTCGCACTAACAATATACTAAGAATTCTCGGAAGTATTATTGGATAAAGCTCAAATTTAGAGGACATCATATGAATGGCCGCCAACGTAGAGAAAGCTGAGGAAGCTCGAGGAATATAACATTTTTGAAAAACTTGGATTGGATTTACGGAATAAAAGCAGCAGATTCCCTTTGAAAAATGTGTCCCAGGTCAAGTTTGAGAGTAATTATATGTAAAATAACATTGTTTAAGCACTTAGGATAACGTTAATGACTGGAAATTGCCACTAATGTTGGTCATAAACCTTTTCCAAGTGCTAATTGCAGTGTCACCTATTAACTACACCATATACAGATGTACTCACAGTTCAAGCACCACACACATGTATTTCCCCCAATCATATGAGTCGTACAGCTGTATCAGTCTCGGATGTCGCAACCTCCTCATCACCTCGACTTCTCTCTCCACATTGCGTCTCTCGTCCCTTCTGCTAACTGACACCAGCTTGGCAGCCAATTCTAGGCCAGTGCTTTTCTCGCGGCAGAGGTATACTGTGCCGAATTTTCCTCTGTAAGAGAACATACAATTTAAGTGACGTTAGTTCAGTATTTCTTTGACAGTATATGATTCAGTTTAAGTAAATCTTGTAATATTTAGTTCACCTACATCAAAAATTTGATGATCAAAACAAAAACATGGTATTGTAACATAGTTGTATAAGTCGAAATAAATGTGATAATCATTCTAAAATAAAGGACTGCATAAAGTACCAAGAAAAAACTAAGTACTTCACGACCATTCTATGATCCAATAAGTGGATATGATGTAATGTGCTAATTTTAATATTACTTTTTCTTGATTTCATGGTCAAAATGGTCATTCAAAGTCTTCGGCCTAAAAATACAATCAGAAACATTGAGGAAAATCTATGTACACAAAAACTATAAATTTATTGGAAATATTCACGATCGTCAGTTACTGTTCTCAATCATCATTTAAAATCCACGTCGCATACGATGGGTTTCCAAGAAAGTTTGACCTGTATGCCATTTAATTAGAAACTTGAACGTGATCTAAAGTATCTCAATGCTGAATCAAAACTAGAATTCGCACTAACAATATACTAAGAATTCTCGGAAGTATTATTGGATAAAGCTCAAATTTAGAGGACATGATATTAATGGCCGCCAACGTAGAGAAAGCTGAAATAATTATTTATAAAAGCACAGTCATTTGCAATGCAATTACTACCGCACTACCCACTATGATCAGATTTAATTTACATCATAACATAGTGGTGAGACATGATGCATTATTAGTTGTTGTCTAATTTAAATATTTCGGTATTACGCTTTTAGAACTACCTATAATGGACGTGGTGACTTTGTAAGTCATAATTTGATGAATGCTATCAAATGTAGGTGATCTCATTTCTAAATGTACTCCATTATAATCAGTTCATTATCTATCTAAAGTAAAGTACCTACCTAATTATAGAATGATAACCGGTGAAGGATTTTAAATTGTTATCGTAAGACGATCGGGGTTCTACAGAGTTGCTCGGTTGCTGTACCGATTCGGATAATAAA
This sequence comes from Tethea ocularis, assembly GCA_963555595.1. Lineage (NCBI taxonomy): Eukaryota > Metazoa > Arthropoda > Insecta > Lepidoptera > Drepanidae > Tethea > Tethea ocularis. Next base: position 6,852,726 of record OY741975.1, read on the forward strand.
CCGATAAGGTAGCCTACTACTGAATGGAATGATTCCTATTTTAAAATTTAAAACATCCATACCAATACCGAATGTCAACGTGAGAGGAGGAAAGTGTAAGTTGTGTTCCTTTCAATTAGAAATTGATTTCTTTTTTCAAATGTTAATTTATATTATGTACAAAAAATTCTAATAGACGGTAAGCCAGTATTGCTGCATGACCCAAGTTAACAATGCAGTGAAGTTGAACAGTTATTTGATGTTTTGTTTCAAGTTACATAACAATGCAAGAGTTGACTCACCGGCCGATCTCCGAGAGCATTTCGTAAAAATCGTTGACATCCGTGTTCCTCTTGACTGTGACATCTCGACAGGGGAAAGGTGGCTCGACTTCTGAAACAATAAAATATCATCACCCCTTTACTTATTGCAACATTTCATCGCAAAGTTTTTATACGTTGTTATTTTACAATTCTTAATAAGCATTCGTAACAATTGCGTTCGTTTGTCCAATGTATTTAAAATATTTTGTTAAGGTTACAATTGTTTAGATTTGCGATGAATGAAAGAAAACAGAGAACCTTTTTAAAGTCAGTTAGTAATATTTTGTTTGAAAAGAAGTAGGTCCCTACCTAGTTATATTAAAGTGTCCAGAGTAGCAACCTCCAAATACATCCCTGGGTTTTATGTCACATTGACGTTTGTTTTTTTTTCGAGATCTTACAAATTGTCTATGAAAACGCTATGTTTATGAAGTGAGACGCGCATATTTTTTGGCAGAAGCTCAAGTTCCTTAAAAAATCACGGTGCATGTGCATGACCGTTTTTGTTTTCAAACATCTATTGTTTAATTTTGTATGTCCTAAATGTTAAGATTAATGCACGAACACAAAAATAATCTTGAGCAAACTTTAAATGCTGTTGTAATCAAAAAAATAAACTCATGCAGACCATATTATACTGCCTTCATTGTAATAGCATCATTTTATTCGATGAATAATAAGTTTAATACCATGTAATAAAAGTTAGTGTTTTAAGTACATTAGTATGTAATTAGGTAGTTTTGTTTTAATTATTAACTAATTATTATTTTTGGTTTGATAAAAATCAAAATATGTGACTATGGAAATAAGTTTAATGATACTCAGACTCTGAAGAAACACACATTCAGGGTAGGGATATGTTTGAATGAAAGCTTGTGCAGCGCCACTATCGGACAGTAGGGTAGTTTCCTGGCATATCAAATCAGCAACTTTTTAATAAATGTCAAAACGATCGGTTACGTGGAATATTTAATTGTATGAAATACTAAGCTATGACGTCATCGTTTCGCAGCATCAAATGATCTACTCTGGTTCTACTGGTAATTAAAAATCATAGAAAGCATTAAATGTACAACATATTTCATGTTTCCGCGTGTTTTCAGATGTTTTATGCATTGGTTAGTGTTTGGTCATTTATTTTAGGCGGAATTAAACATTCGCCGCCAGTAGACTATTGTAATTTTGCCCCTCCCCCCCCCCCCAAAGATACTCTACAATTTGATCTATCGTCATAATTACACCACCTTTTCCGTATTATTACTAGTAGTACGTAGTATATTATTTATTCTTTGTTACTAGTATTATTGTGAAAGGGGATCAATGTATCAGTACCTACATTATATTTTCAGTCCAACGATTAAGTTAAGATTTTTTTTTTATTACCGCCTCTAATATCTACCGCCCTAAGCTCCAACCTACTCAGCCTACTGGTAAATCCACTACTGCACCACCGTGCTTACGTAAACTCCGAGCAAACCCGTCATCAATGACGTTGTCTGTCGATATTTTTGAATAAATACTATCTTCAATAAATGTTTATTAAAATAATAAGCGTCGCAATATAATTTGCGTGAAAATACGCGATGTGCTTACAAACAAGATACTTGGTGCTACTGAGACCTGTAAGGGTTTTTTTATATGTATAGGCCTGTGATTGACCACAATCTCACCGTGGTCAGTGATGATGTGTCCGATGGTGGTAAGCGAAGTAGTCTAGCCTAGTCTGGCTCTCAAGAGCAGCTGCCGGAACACGCTGGAAGGTGCTTGGCCACAGATTTTCAACTTGAGGGTGGTAGCCAGCCAAGCGGGTACTACAAAGTTCTCTACCACCGTGTTATGGTCTCCTCATGATGTTTTCGTACACCGAAAGCTCAAGCTCATTGTAGGATTCGAACCCGCGACATTCGTCTAGGCATTCGATCGATGTCGCTACCGCGAAATTAACGTGTTGAATGTGTCATAGAGCACACAGCTAAAATATTGATAGTGCTCTAAAAGGAATATCTTCGGTGCTCTTAGCGTTGGTGCTCTAAAAATGGATGCGCAAAGTGGAATACCTCAAGAGACGATACACCTATCCAACAAATAAATAATATTAGAATGCTCGTTATGTTATTAGTTAGATACAACTTGTGATACTCATAGTGGCGATGATAGCTCAGTGTTAGTGACGTCGTATGCCGCGACGAAGGTCGTGGGTTCGAATCCTACAATGAGCTTGTGCTTTCGGTTTAGGAAAACATCGTGAGGAAACCAACCCGTCTGGCTGGCTACCACCCTCAAGTTGAAAATCTGTCGCCAAGCACCTACCGGTATGTTCCGGCAATTGCACTTGAATTCAGTTGCCTTCTAGGCACTGTAACAGGTCGGCAACACATTGGCAATACCTCTGGTATTGCAAATGGCGATAGGCGACGGTAACCACTTACCATCAGGTGGAACGCCTGCCTGTCAAGCTTCTGACATAAAAAAAAGTGGTCGTTGGTGAGTATCCCTTACATTACTGTCGTGAACTCATGGTAGGGGTATTGGGTGTTGGCCTAACTGAAGCAATTAAATTTGTTTGTCACTAGATAAATGTCATTGCATGAATAATAATAATTACCTGCATAAGCGTATGCTATTTGCGGCGATCATAGTGTTGCTATATTCAATAAATTTTGAAATTAATTTATACAAGACTAGCTGACCCGGCAGACGTTGTCCTGCCCTGAGAACAAAAATAAAACTGGGACCTACAAACCTATCCCTACCTACTCCTATCTACCTCTACCTGCCACTACCTACCTCTACCTGCCACTACCTACCCCTACCTACCTTACCTACCTACCCTACCTACCTACCCTACCTACCTACCCTACCTACCTACCCTACCTACCTACCCTACCTACCTACCCTACCTACCTACCCTACCTACCTACCCTACCTACCTACCCTACCTACCTACCCTACCTACCTACCCTACCTACCTACCCTACCTACCTACCCTACCTACCTACCCTACCTACCTACCCTACCCTACCTACCTACCCTACCTACCTACCCTACCTACCTACCCCTACCTACCTTACCTACCTACCCTACCTACCTACCCCTACCTACCTTACCTACCTACCCTACCTACCTACCCTACCTACCCCTACCTATCCTATGTCCTTCTCCTGGCTCTAAACTACCTCCCTGCCAATTTTCAGCTAAATCGGTTCAGCCGTTCTTGAGTTATAAGTGGAGTAACTAACACGACTTTCTTTTATATATATAAGATTACATTGACTCCCCCCCCCGTACCCCAGTGACGCTTACATGGATCCTACATCGCATGCTGGCTAGCTGAGCGCGGTGAGCGACAACCACGCGACTTTTTTCTAATACTTGCATTTTTAAACTCGTGATATCTTCCGAATGAAATGTCCGAATTGAATAATTCAAAAAGTTATAAAAAGGTATTAAAGCCGTCTTGAATATAAAGTAATTTATTTTGATGAGGATTAATACCAAGGTACAAATGAAGAGCCTTTTCAAGAGGCGGCATATATAAATTAATATTTTAGAATAAAAAACTGCTTACTGTGACATAACTATAATATTTAGACATATGCTGTCGCGACACTTTTTGTAGATAATGATGAGTTCTGCAAAGTCGTAGTAAATGATTTTGTTCTATCATCAATAGTTTTCGCAGCGCACGCGACGTAAGGAATTTTTCAGGTCATTTTTTTACACCTTATGTTACATTATTGGAGTTTTAGTAAGGATCCCTAATTTTTTTTAAAATATAATATAGCCTATGTTACTCGGGGATAATGTAGCTTTCCAAAGGTGAAAGAATTTTTGAAATCGGTCCAGTAGTTTCGGAGCCTATTCATTACAAACAAACAAACAAACAAACAAACAAATCTTTCCTCTTTATAATATTATTATTTGTTTTGATTTCTTTTTCTCGGTTTCTTTTAACAGAAAGACCGGTCATTTGCTATACCTACGGGCTTTCAGCCAAGTAGATATAGCATAAGGTAAATTATTGGATATGGTCGTCCGATTGTAAAAATTTTCGAACGATGCGGCATGTATTAAGTATTGCAGCCTTTTGTAAATTTATATATAATGTTTCATGAAGATCTAACATTTTTAAACTATGGTGCAAATGTTTGGGTATAATACCAGTAGTGGACAATACAATGGGTACGATGTAAACTTTATTTTGTTTCCATATCCTAGAAACTTCGTCTTTAAGTTCTGTGTATTTGTGAATTTTTTCAGTTATTGTTTTTGTTAAATTGTGGCTATTAGGTACTGCAATATCTATCAAGTATGTAATTTTATTAGTTTTATCTTGTAGGATAATATCAGGTCTATTGTAGTGTATGGTTCTATCAGTAAGAACAGCGCGATCATAGTAGAGCTTATGTGTGTTATTTTCTAATACAGGGCTAGGTGTATATTTATAGTATGGTGTATGTGTGTCTTGTGTGAGTTTATGTTTGAGTGCAACTTTTTGGTGTATAATTTTTGCTAACTGATTATGTCTGTGAGTATAATCGGTCTGAGTGAGGTGAGGGCATGCTCCTGTAATATGTTGGATGGTTTCAGAGTGAGTGTGACATTTGCGGCATTTATCATCCTGTAGAGTGTTATCTTTGATTATGTGTTTTCTGTAATTTTTTGTATTTATAATTTGGTCTTGAATTGCAATCATAAAGCCCTCAGTTTCCGGGAAAAGCGAACCGATTTTAAGCCACTTGTTTGATGCCTCGGCGTCTATATGCGGCTGTTCTAAGTCGTGTGGATGGCGCCCATGATATTATTATTATTATTATTATTATTAGTATAGATGATTTTGAATGGATATTTTAGGCTGAATCCTACGGATAGTGTGCATCGTTATCATCGGTAATCGTACAAAATGTCCGGATTCTAAGTATTACGATTTAAGAAGTTAGCTATAACAAGTTTATCATAAATAAATAAATATATTTTTAACTAATAGGTAGGTATCTACTCAGACGTACATACGTTTTGGGTAACTTTTTTAATACTTAACTAATTTATAAATATTTCTTTAAATATTTTAGTGTTGTCATCGATTAAAAATAATTCTATCATTTTAAAGATTTTACTCAGCATCTATAAGTATTTTCCACATCTATTTTGCAAATATAAAATGTTGTCTCTACCCTGGCAACACTGCGTACACAATAGCAGTTTAATTTAGACGTTTAACCTTACAAACATCGAGTGACGTGAGTTGAATGCACTGCAGCCGTCCGTGCACCTTTGCCTCGAGATTACTCATCGGTTTTACGTGTCGAATCGAGTCGAGATTGCCAGCGTATAATTTGATAATAAGTACCTACCTATCCCGCATTCCATAGGGAATTTGAAGGATATCTTTAATTTTAGTCATCACTAAAAATGTTTGAGAATTTAAATGGGCGCTCATGTTATTTAACGCCAGAGGCTCTCAAACTTGTAGCCTTAGGACCCCTATTAGATTTCCTAGAAGATTAAAGTATATTATATAACTAGCTGTTCCTCGCAGTTCCACACGCGTTACCGGGATAAAAGGTAGCCTATAACCTTCGGGGATAATGTAGCTTAGCATTAGTGAAGTATTTTTTCGAATCGGACCAGTAACTCCAGAGATTAGCACGTTCAAACAAACCAACTAGGTTAGGTAGGTATATTCCTTTTTATTTAAAAAAAAACAAAAATTTAAACAACTTCTAACAATAACATGAACTGGTGTAATAGGTACTATAATCGAAATTGTTATCGAACTGATATATTTTTAAGAGGTTGGTACCTAATAAATAAAATATTACTTATCAACTCAAATCAAATGTACTTTAACCGTGTCTAACACAACCTACGGCCTACGCTAAATCGTCTACCACCTTATGCTTCCGTAATCGAGAATGCTTATTAATATCGAATTTATTGGACATCAAATACATTTTGTAAGACTAAAAGTACTCGTGATCGAAACTCACGCCAAATAATTCGATTGAATAGTTTTGCGTTGTTACCCGAACAAAACTATGAGATTTAAAAATAAATAAAGATGAATGGGTTGGACTGTTGTTCGGCCAAAGACTTGCGTAGGGATGTGACACCAACATATTTCTTATCGGTATGATTTTACCACATTGTTTGTCGATTAGACACGCGTCGTAAGTTCTTTGTAAGTGATAGTCGGTGATATTGACTTTTTATTTTTAAAATAAATTATCTCGATAAACATTATTTATTATGATTGTGAATTTATGACGCATACGTTTGTTGCTATTGTTGTAATAATAATAAAATTGATATAAATAATTAGATAGGCATGTGTTGTGTTCAAATTGAGTAGAATTCGTATTTACCCTAAGTATGAAAATATTATTATAAAGAACAGAAGCAATATCTGATAGATATTCACAAATAGAAATTACTTTTTTTATTTTTGTCTTTCTTTTTTTTATCTATGAGTGTTCGTTCAACTTTCCCTGCATCCCAACACTAAAACATACGACCTTCTAGCTAAGAACTAATAGCTCCTAATATTGTATTCTTGGCGACTAAACCCAGAACAACACGTGTATCGATGATTACTCTCCAAATTTGTATGTACGAATGTATAGACGTTTTATTGTTATAAACTTAGTCTGAGATAGACCATGACTAACTTGTGACTAATTGTGATTCATCGGTTAATTGATCGTACAGGTTAGTTTACTGATTTATTCCAAAATCTGACTGTTCAATAGTGCCTACCACTATGGAAAAATATTTTGACGTAATGGTACCTATTTTTATGTAAATTCGCTACTTTTAGTGCGACCAATAATGTGTGTAAAATTAGGATTTATTACGTAACATCTTTTTTTTTGTAAAATAATAAAAAAAATCTGTGTTCTAATAAATTATGGAAAAGTGAGCAATATTTTAAAATGAAAACAAAATAACAAAGAATGCGAACAAAGACGATTTATGACCATACACTAATAATAAATGATCTTTGGATTGCAAATTTCAACATTTAAATAATTAGGTCTAGCCAGGCATCTTTTGTATACAATAAATTGATTAAAAGCAATTTACTTTTGACGTGACATTTCTCCAAACTAGGTTAATTTGTGTCTCTTAAGTGTTATAGCATAATAAATTACTGTTATATGAATATAACGTTACATAAAAAGATTATAAAAATAGGATAATAGATTAACTATTAGGAAATGAGTAGGATTGGTCTTTCTTTTAAACTTTTAAGTGTTTACATATTGAGTTGAGTCATAAACTGATAAACCACGGTGTTGAAAAAATTATTTAAAAAAGAGATAAGTAGCACAGAATAAAGATGTAAGTAGTTTAGGATTTACTATGGCGATTTTTTTTCTATTTACAGTTTCACACAATATAAAATAACAATAATAACCGTTATTTATATGACCTAGCGATCTATGGCATTTATGCGAGTATTATGATGTATGCAAGATTTCAAATAGCATGTTATTTATAACGATTTTATTTATAGTGGATAAAAATAACACAGATTAATAATGTTTCTCATAGTGTATTGCGGTTAATTAGTTGCAGACTCAGAGTATCTGTGTCTGTAACACTAGATTAACCATTATGGAATATAATCTGAGCATTGGAAAGTACCTTAGTAAAAGTAAGACCTAGATTATTTTCATGCTACGCGTTATTAATAACTTTCGCGTCTATAATTAGTTATCTAATAAATACAAGTAAAATAGGATTTGTTCCGTTTAAATTATTGAAGAGAAAATAAGCCTGATTATTTTAGACTTAAACTAAACTGAAAATAAAAGATATTAAAGAAAGTTATTTCTGACACCCAAAAACATAGGACAGAAAAAGTATGAGGTGTTTAATGTGATTATATCACTATAAGACAAATGACATTGGTGACCAATTTGGTAACTGTCAACGACCACGATGGTTGCCGTCAACGGCAATTCAAAATATTCGGCCGAGACATAACGAAAATAAAGACAAAATTCCACAGCTTTGCCAAAAACTGTTATTTGTTTATTTTATTTTATGCTTTAATCACAAGACTTTACTCTGTATAAGTTTTATTGGTTTTTGGCTGGCGCCAAGCAGAATGGTTTTCTTTAGGTGGATTAAAAACCTGGTTAGTGGCTAGGTCACTAGGATGGTTGGAATGCTAAAGAAACGTAACGAATGCGATGTTAGGTAATGGGCATAAAGTTGACCGGTTGACCGAATCCGGCCGAATCTATGAAAAATAAATCTTACCTCCGACCGGATCAGTTTCATCAACGTGGATCATCTCTGACGATCTGCAAAACAAAAATAAAAAAAAATGATTCATAAAATCAAAATAAAAAAAGTTTAACTTTGTAAGTAAATCGTTATTTTTTTCAAAATTATATTGGAGAAAGCAAACATTCTCATGCGTAAACGAATTAAATCATTAGATATCTTAAACAATGAAAAGTACACATAAATCGGTTCATAAAATTTATGCATACAGGCATAAACTTTACAGACCGATTTCAGAATCGTTTATTACCTATGATATAAACAATTAGTATGTTGAAATGTATGTTGCATACATTTTGCACGACGATGATTGCACTTTCTATGTCCTGTCTGATGCAAAGCATAGCCTTGTGTGTCTTTTAATAAGATTTAACCATTGAATATACACATATCGACTATCGAGTTGAATTAAGTGACTAGATTACAACACTAATTTTGTTTTAACGAGATTCAATTTGGAATCCATTTGAATTTTCGAATAATTAAGGTTTAATTTTCTTTTTTTGGCCAGTAATTTATGAGTGATTAAATATCTAATTATAAATAGGTAGTAAAAAGCTTTAAAAAGTTTGTCTATTTTAATGCGCTAATCTTAAGAACTACAAACATCTTACTACCTTTGCTATTAGTCCGAATTAAGTTTTTTTTTTGAGAAAGGTACATATATTTATGATATTAACATTTTAACTAAATTTTAACGCAGGTACGAGACACAACTACTTACTTAGTTTTGTTATGTCAGAGTACTTAGCCGGGTATTTGGGAGACATACCTACCAAAGCATAGAGAAACAAGGAATCTAACAAAAATGTGTCCAGAGTAGTCCAGACCAGACAGCAACATGAACGCGCGCATGTGGGACGTCTATTTACGAACGAACTTACGATTTCGACGATTTATTAGGTATATTGCTTCGATCGTCAATAAATAAAACGACGAGTTGAAGATTTCAAATGTGGAACATCCATAGTTAATTACGCAAAATTTTATTCCGAACAAAAGATTTGAAACAAGTAATAAAAAAATTACATTCAAAGACAATAATAATATACTAAAAAACATTTCTAACTTCCCACAAATTATAAAAAAATTGAATAAAAAAATAACTTTGAAATAGGTAGGCCAAGGTAAGTATAACGAAAGGCAATATTAATGTTTTATGAACACTTTATGAAGTATCTTTATATCTAATGTGTGTCTAAATATTCAATTCATGTCAAGGTCTGAACATAGAAGTTCTTTATGGTATCGAGATCTAATTAGATCAGTATCATCTTCTGTACATGCTGTTTGGCAAAAAATTCGGGTGTGCGGCATTTTTGTAGAGCGCAGTCAGCTCAACTATGAAGGAAGGAAGTCACGGAAAACAATCAGGTAAAGCTAACCTTATGTTTTACTACGTCATGCTAACGTCAAGTAACTTCGAAATTTTCCGATATCCAAATTTAAATAAAGTACACTGCATACATTCATCAGGCTTAGGTATACGTTTGACGTAGAGACGCAGAGACGTCTAGTCTATTACCTATATCAAATTACAAACTTTTATAAACGAAACAAACTAAGTACCCAAGATAATACAGACAGACACGGTCACTTCCTCTTAAAACGTGTTGATTAGATGCTAATCTTGATCGTTGTTATTCATCGCGTAAGCTTTCGTTTCCCTCCATAGAAATATCACCTTATAATTGGTAATCCACGCCATGGCCATAGACAACTGTTAATATTCATAATGCCCATGTATATTTAAATTAATTATAATTTATATCATGATAATTATATCTTGGCGCCACCATATGCTGCCACTGTCTCAACAAGGCTTAGCCCTGGAGTTATAATAATAACCAATTTTATCTTAGTCGATTATTCCACGTCGATATTTCTTGCAATAGACAAAAGCGATAAAATAAAAGATTCTCGCTCTCGAAACCTTGCCGGTTTAAACGTATTGAAGCATTATAGGTTACGTAGGTATTTTAACAAAACAAAACCTTTGTAACGATCTCAATGTAAAGATTTACTGGCACTAGTTACCTTCTCGTTAAAAAGTTAAATAATGTTTCAGTGTGTGTGTCAGTTAGAAAAATCGTATCAAAACACGTTTGTTTACATACCTACATAAAACATCACAGCTCTATATAGTTCCTACCGTTCTTATATCATTGATATAGAGTTCAAAATCGATTACAAAGGTCACTCTTGATCAAGTCCCGATTTTGCATTATGCAGCTTTCGCGGCTCAAGGTGAAATTCTTTCTGTCTGTGGTATACGAGATACAGCCTTACGTAACGTGTTTTGTATCGAGTGAAATTATATCGAGTTATTAAGTTGCGAAATAATCGAATATATAGAGGAATATTTTTGCATGGTAGGCGTTTGGGTCGGGTTGTTTACACAACCTACATGAGGCGACGCAAGACTCGAAAGTTACCTTCAACTGTGCAAGTTTCGTGTGACAATTCGTGTTGCTGTCTGTAAACACTGCTGAATAAATAAAGAGTCAAAGGCTGAATTACGTAAATGATTTGCTGTTGACGTCATTTTGTTTTGGCTATTTCTTCACAATTTATATTATTTTTCTATTAATACTTTAATTTGAATTAGTTTTTTTTAAGGCAAGTTGACCATCTACGACACCATAGTCTATAGAATTTTTTTGCCAATGTGCTGCCAACATTTAAAAACAAAGTAAAACAACCCACTAGGTAAATCTCGAGTGCAACTGGTGGAACAGACCTGCCATTATTCCATCATCCTCATCCATCATCATCTTAATTTATCAGTTAAATTCCTAACTGATGCTATTCGTAACAAATGTCCTTAACTCCCGAGACATTAATATTTTTGTTTGTACAACGTTTTTTATAGATCTTATTCGTGCAGCAGCTGTGGATAGAGATTGCGATCACAAGGTCACTGATTCGAACATGTCGTGAACATTCCTAATTTCCTAGCGCACAGTTATGAACATAAGATAGGTAGATAGATAATAATTTATTGTACACTATAATAAATCAACATTTAAAAAAAATATCAGCTTAATACTAATGTTTGTACAACGGGCTATAAGCTTTTAAAGATTGGAGTACCAAGGTCAGTTGTTACAGAATAAAGCAAAATATGATTTGGACGTGAAGATTTTGTGAGAAGATTATTATTATTATTATATTATATCATCATGGCAAGTAACGATGTGGTCGAAGGTTGTAAGCACATAAAGTCTAATTTCTTTAATATAACTTAAATCTAAAAAAAAACTAAATTGTTTACTAACTCAACTTGATGGTAAAAACTTGTTAGCGTAGATAATAAATTGGATAATCAAATTCCAAGAATCTGAAAATACCTACTCTATTTTTTTTTAATATATTCCTGGTACATCCGGTTATGTCCTTCTAATTAGGTTCGGTTTACTTTGTGTAAGGCTCCATGCAAGATTACATCTTTCGATCTGTTTTTTTTTAATTACAACTAATTCTCATTTCCTCTACTGTTCGCTCCTATAGTTAGCTTTCAACAGTTGGCATCACTGGAATGAAATCAATCCTGACATCAAAACCCGGCATAAACACTTGCCCTATAAATTCTACGCGTCAGTGAACTAGGCACGTAATCGAGAACGCACTGTATTTAAAAGCTTTCCATGAATTCGAAATTGGAATACTCTATATATTTTATAAAACATGAGAAAGAAAAATATTATCTTTTATTGGTCAGTCGTCACGTAAAAGGCGGTTAATTTTAGTTTCAAAATATTAAAAACTTAATTTTACTTGTTGTTAAATCTATCAAGCAACCTACTGTCACAGTCTTGATTTCACTGATTTTTACTTAATTGGTATTAATAGAATTTTAAATTACCTCATAGACTAAAATCCGATGGAAACAGGAGGCAAAACGAACTTTCAGCTAAATACATTGAAACTCGCACAAAATCACTGCACTTCGACTGTAAGCCAAATACGCCAAATAATAAAACAACAAATCTTTTTGGCACTATGAACTTTCAACACATTTATTTCGAAATTTGAAAACCATGTTCCCTTTTTGAATTCACTGAGCAATTTAGTGAATGGGTCATCGAGGAAGTGGCAAAGTGAATTGAATTGATTGAGGATTGTCGTAGATGTATCAATTGGCTCGTTTATGGAACGCGGTGTCAATCGTTTGGAGCCATCAGCCAATACACTCTCAACCGCGTCATGCCATCCATATGTAGGAATGCAAATACACGGTTTACTATTGTTTGTATAGCCGTCTGCATATTGTATATTGGTTCGATGACGTCTTGATTCTTGGTTCTTTGTTATGTGATGAAGAATATTAATTTTAGTGTTAAAATCATTTCCGTAGCACATTAGAGTAGTTAGTGTAGGTACCTACTCTTGATTTTATGTTAGGTAGTTGACATGAGGTAGTCATAGAGTCCTGAATAAATGTCATGTTTGTTCTAATGAGAAATCGTTGAGATTGTGCTTATTTAAGCACATCTTCAATGCAAACTCCGTATGTTGTGACATTATTGAAAGTTGCATTAAATTATTTTTTATTTTTAAGTTTCAAATCAAGAACTGTAAATAAATTAAAGTGTTTATTGAAAGTTGAATTAAAATATTTTTTTTTTAAATTTCAAATCAAGAACCAAAAACTGGCTGTTGTGACAAACCAGCTTCTGATAGGAGAATGTTTACGGGTTCATCGACCTGAATACGCTTTCGAAACTTGTTTCTCGATAAAAAGGCTCACACGGAACGGTCATGTTACACATATCCACCTAGAGACGTTTATTTTTTATTGTCCACAGTGTTTACAACAATAGGTGGTCAGATATGGCATAGGCGTTTCCCATATATGGCAGATACGACGTACCTTTGCAGTTAAAAAAAATCGAAACACGTTTAGGATGGCGGTTACTAACAGGTTTATCTGTGGCGACGAAGTTAGTTGCAGCCATGTTGGAGCATTGGATTATATTGCTTGTTTGCAGTTTTTATTTTATTATTTATTTTATTAATTAAGTTTCCGTCTCCATAGGATGTGCATTTAAATAAATATTGCTTTAGACATTTCGCAACAGCGGCCTGAAATTGTCAATGTCTTGGCTGTAATAGAAACCAATTTAAAAAAAAATACCTTGTGCGAAGGACTTTTAGACAAGACAAACAGGAATGCTCTTGCTTGACAATGACAGTGAAATATAGTATTCTTGGCTGTGATTTATTTTATGTAGTAATAAAGTATCTTCACAAAAAATATTTTCAAATGACATTGACCGTCAATTAAAAGTAAAGTCAAATAAAAATTACCAGTAAAGTGTGAGAACTAAACATTTAATGAATTTGACTGTGGGCATTTTGTCCCTTTCAACATGGCATATAAGCAAGTATACACTACAGTCTAACTGTACACGTGTTATATTCTTTCTTGTGTCAATCGGTATGCGAGGCCAGGCCAGACCGCCGGCCAGACGGGTTATTTCCGAACTAGGTACATATCGTTTGGTTGGTACGAACGAACTATCTGCTAGTCGCAAAAACCGCTCTAATATTTCTAAGTGCAGACAGCAGTTAGTAAGAGCTTACAGTATCTGTGGAACATCTTGAGTTTTCCTGAGAAGGAAAAAGAGCTTAGGATAGGATAGGTGCTTGCTCGCCACTAGAGTAGGCATAGGTAATAAGAATTTCATGAAAATATCAAAATTAGGTATATTATAACTTCAATGTTTTCCTTTGATTCCTGAACAAAAGCTCAGTAAAAACGTAGACAAAAATCTAAAGTTGATAATAATGCCAGCGTTTCTATTCACGGTTGAAGCCTGTTATGTGGCTGTTATTGTGTATAACCACAGTGGCGGATTTGCAGTCTTGGTATGGGCCGCCCTAGGCCTGTAGTACCTACCAGTCGCACCTTTCTCAGCTCTCATCATTTAGGTAGTAGGAAACGTTTTTACCATTCAGTGTAATTACTAAGATTTACATGGGTCATTTCTTGTTGCTTGCACTTTAGGATTTTCCAAACCTTTTTTTTCTCTTGATTGGCCGCCCTAGGCCCGGGCCTATCGGGCCTTAGGGTAAATCCGCCACTGTTTATACAGAAGCTTGTAGCGTCACTGTCTTTTACAAGCCAACTATGCAGTGTCTATACCCCAAGATCTATGTAAAAGTTTAAGAAATCACTCAAAATGAATTCATCCCGTTTACTTTCAGTTATAACCAGTTTCTTTCATTGATTTACACTTATTAACACTTTCGAATTCAGATGGATTACTTGAATTTGCATATTCGAGATTGTAGCGCAAACAGAATTTTATTTTGTGCAAAGATGTTGCTACTGACGTAAAAACAAATGAAGTAGCAGTCTTTCCAATGACTTTGGACAAATAAGTAGGTTACACAAACGTTGCTTAGGTAGGTGCTTACCTACCTACTCTGTCGGCTTCTGTGATACGCAACGCAAGCTCAAATGTCATGAAACTAAGATTCAACTGCGGTCGATTTCTACGAGACGTTAAACTGCATTCTTCTAGATTTTTAGCCATTAATTTCGTTTATGATTAATTTATGCCTCGATAAATAATCTGATTTAAATTATGAAAGTCATCTGTAAACTTGTTCCGATGGAATTAACTAAAAACTTTAAAAGAAATCAAGAAATCTTTAAATTCCGGTATTTTCCGGTAAAAACTTGCTAGTATTTTCTTATCGGAAAACCTATTCCTTTGGTTAGTAGAAAAGTATGTTCAAAATTGCTCCAAATAAATTAAAAGTAGCCTATATAGCCATTGCAAAATCCAGGCCTTAGTGAACACATTAATATTATACATAAGAATGATAAGATTTATTTTTGGCATGTTTTTTTTTTATTTTAGAAGGTTGACTAGTAGGTAGGTCCACCTGATGGTAAGTGGTTACCGTCGCCTATCGCCATTTGCAATACCAGAGGTATTACCAATGTGTTGCGGACCTGTTACAATGCCATGAAGTCAGCTGGCTCTCAAGTGGAAAATATTTGAGTTAGCTAAACTATGTTACAGTAGGCTTTAATATTTTTTTTTTTTCATATTGGTTGCTTTTTGGATTTATGTCCACATTTAATTTACAAACAGACGATTCAAAGGCCAATGATTTATTGGTTGTTTCTCTTAAGTACGAGTTGTAGGTAACCATAAACTTTATGACTTAGGTCTTAACCGCAGTATCTATACATACATATGCATCCTAGATCCATTGTCTGAAAGAATAACTTTCTAAACAATAGTCATGCTCCGTACGTGGCATCTGTCAATCATCTTTTGTTTTATAAAAACAATACGATTGTCTATGGAGGTTTTGCGCCAGAGTTGGTGCTTGGGAAAGGATGTTGGTGACATTAATAATGCAATACTCGCAATAAAATATTTTATTGCAAATATTATTCCGAGATCTTGGTATGAGCAGTAGGTATTTGAATAGAATATATGCCCAAATTAGATTTTATAATACGGACAGTTAAATTTTATTGTCCTATATTGAAAATGAAATTCCGGTCCTACAACGTGTTCTTATGAGCACTTCTCACCATTGGCACTCGCTCCCTTTATCAGGCTCTTATCTGTGAATGAAACCCATATTGTGGTCCTAATAAACATAATCTAATCAATTATCGTTCATCATTGCTACGTAAAAATTAATAACAGATTAAACATGCAAGTATATTTTTACAGGTTTTAATTTGATATTTTTTTTTGGCAGGGTATTCTCTAGATTAGATATTCTCTTTAAAGGTATGCTTAATTTTGTATAAATATACGATATACAGTAAAATTCTTGTTTGTATTATTTTATTTATCTATTAAATTAAATCCAACAAACTCGCTTCAATTAAACATGGTTATACCTAACTAGCTGTCCCCCGCGGTTCCACCCGCGTTTCCAAATAAAAAGTAGCCTATGCAACCTGATCTAGATAAGGCAACATAATAATTGTCCATGGGAAAAACAGTTTTCTCTTAAATATATTCCAACATGCTTAAAAGTTTGTCCTTGTGCTTTATTTATATTTACTTCAGACGATAGGTAGGTAATTTCACAGGAAATTGTACCTATTCGTTTAAATCTATATGGTAAATCTGTGGGTATCATCGGAATGCGAGGTATCAGTACTGTTTGCCCAACTGCTGGCTCAGTCAAAACCAATCGCTACTATGACAGAAATCTAGAAATTTTACTTGAAGTCTGGTACCATTACATAAATTTGGTGGTCTAATATCTATTTAACATGCATAGTCCTGAATGACTGTCTGACGGATCAACGCATAGCCTAAACCGCTGATCGTAGAGACCTGAAATTTAGAGGGTGTGTTCTTCGTATGAAGTAGGCATCCTATAAGAAAGGATCTTCCGAAATCCTTAGGGGTTGAAAAACTGGGACAAAGTTTGTATGGAACAACGTGATTCCTTGGTCCAATCTACTTCAAATTTTGCATAAACATTCTTTAAGATAATTGATGGAAGACGTGTTTTGTATTTTATTGAAACTCATCGCCTATCGGGGTTAAAAAAGGGTAGAAAGTTATTTTGGGGGTGATTTGCATCGAAGTTGATATCAATACTGCTTTTGAACTCACATAAAAGCTTGGTGCAATGCAATGCATATGACGAACAATTGGGATGAATTTGCTGTTATGTCTCATGACCGTCTTGGCAACAATCATGGGACAAAAGAAAAGTATAAATTAGATGTTACAACACTCTACATTTCTGCGAGTTAGTTGCAGCCGGTCAAATATACCCATTTGTATTTGAAGTATATCGAAATGGAAACCAGTATGCCAAATTTGGTACAGAAGACCAACCCATCAAAAGGTTACGTTTTACCCAAGATCTTTCTTATGGTCACTTTGATGCCTACGCTGATGCCGATGGTGATAATAACACTGATCAGCGTCCAATAGCCAATCTAAATATATAAAACTTTTAACAAAAATTTGAACCGATATCATGGTACCGCAGATTTATTTCGCTTACTTCAAAACTATCATATTAGAGTTCCTAAATAGTTATTTTCTGCTTTTTAGTGCCTTTGAAGGCGGTCCTATTTTTTGTTAAAAGTTTTTTATTTTTCAATTTTGAATTTCTTATGTGTAATCAATGACTCTCAAGGTCACTGACCTAGGATAAGCATATTAGCGTTGTAGTTTCCATCATCGTTCCTATAACATTTAAAGAATTATCCCCTAACTCCTAACCATTAAGGAGTTGTAC
Source organism: Tethea ocularis (assembly GCA_963555595.1). Classification (NCBI taxonomy): domain Eukaryota; kingdom Metazoa; phylum Arthropoda; class Insecta; order Lepidoptera; family Drepanidae; genus Tethea; species Tethea ocularis. The sequence continues at coordinate 6,870,569 of OY741975.1, forward strand.
CTTCCATCATCAGCTCAGCAACATAAGATGATGACTACCAGACGCAAATATCTGAATAGCTTTAGAAAGTATGATGAAAAACATTGTAAGTGCCTATAAAATTTAAAGAGTTCCCTCGATTTGTCCAGGATCCTATCATCAGATCCTGACTTGGTGACCATGGGACTACTTGTGAAGTATACCCTTTCAAACAAAAAATATTTTTCCAAATCGGTCCAGGCGTTCGAGTATTCGGGGAACATACAAAAAAAAAATATTCCGACGAATTGATAACCTCCACTTGAAGTTGGTTAATTGACTGACTGACTGACTGACTGATCGCGGGTGATATCGCGGGTGGAAAGCTATTTAGCATTAAATAATAAAGCTGAAAAGTTTATGAAAAACATTGTAAGTGCCTATAAAATTTGAAGAGTTCCCTCGATTTGTATAGGATCCTATCATCAGATCCTGACTTGGTGATCATGGGACCACTTGTGAAGTATATCCTTTCAAACAAAAAATAATTTTCCTTATCGGTCCAGGCGTTCGAGTATTCGGGGAACATACAAAAAAAAGATTTCAACGAATTGATAACCTCCGCTTGAAGTTGGTTAATTGACTGACTGATCGCGGGTGGCATCGCGGGTGGAAAGCTATTTAGCATTAAATAATAAAGCTGAAAAGTTTGTTTGTTTGTTTGAACGCGTGAATCTCCGGAGTTACTGGTCCGATTCGAAAACTACGCTGTCGGCTGGTAGTTTAGCCATTATTTTGTCGTTGATGGCGTCAACGCTTATATTTCTGGCAGCTAATTAAATTAAATTGCCCTCTCACACATCCATTAATGTTTTTTTTGGTCGATATTGGCTATATCCGGATATACTCTACAGATCAGGTCTTCAGTGTTGGTCACAATTTCACCAACGTATTTGTCAATAGCTATTTTTTTTATCTGATTCAGGTACTTTCCCATCCCCGATTAAATGGAGCTTTATTGGGAAATCTGTGCTTCCTCTACCCAAGTGACTCCTCATTTTGGTATACAGTTTCAATAATTCAACAGATAAGCAAGATTTAATAATATCTGATCTAGTTTCCCTAACAGGCAACGTTTATCTGAAATCACCAGAAAACATCAAAGTTATTCCACCCATGGCTATTTGTGCATTTTATAATTCTGAGAGTTCTATCGAAAGCCTCTAGATGAGCTCTATGAGTCATGTGCACTCATCCCATATTATTAGGTTTGCATCTTGTAAAACCTTGCCCAATGGTCCATTTTTACGTATAGAGCGTACGCTGTCTTTTTCAAGAAATACCGTAAGAGTCTGTTTAGAAGTGAAATGAGCCGTCCTTCTACCTGTCAATAGTGTAGCAGCAATAAATATCTGATGATGCAACAGCAATGGCTAATTTCGTTGACTTCAAAACTATCAGAGTAGAGTTCTTACATAGTTATTTTATACTTATTAGTGCCTTTGTGGTTTTTTTTTGTTAAAAGTATTTCATTTTTTAGTTTCTTATGTGTAATCAATGACTCTCAAGGTCACTGACCTAGGATAAGCATATTAGCGTTGTACTTTCCATCATCGTTCCTATAATATTTAGAGATTTATCCCCTAACTCCTACCCGTTAAGGAGTTGTACCTTCCATCATCAGTTCAGCAACATGTGACGACTACCAGACGCAAATATCTGAATAGTTTTAGAAAATATATGAAAAACATTGTTAGTGCCTATAAAATTTGAAGAGTTCCCTCGATTTCTTCAAGATCCCATCATCAGACCCTGACTTGGTGACCATGTGACCACCTGTATGTATAGTTTCCAAATCGGGTCAGGCATCTTCGAGTAATCGAGGAACATACATAAAAAAGATTCCGACGAATTGATAACCTCGTCTTGATGACAGTTAAAAATAACAAAAAACTGTTACCTAGGCGACCGCTGTCATCCATTGACAACCGCGTCGCATCGCTCACCCATGCTATACGTGCTCCCGCTTAACGTTCTTTTTATCATTGCTCAGCTCCTGAGGGTCGTAGCGTGATGTTCTATAGCCTATAACCTTCCTTAATAAATGGGCTTTCAATTGCAAAAAGGTTTTTCCATATCCCACTGGCAGATCCAGAGATTAGCGCGTTCAAACAAACAAACAAACAAACAAACAAACAAACAAACTCTTCAGCTTTATTATTAGTATAGATATAGATAGATAATAATTAAATAATAAAATAAAATTTACGGGCCAGTTGGCGCAGTTGTTTAAGACACCACCTATTGCGCCGCAGGTCGTGGGTTCGATTCCCATCCAGGACTAACATTTGTGTGCATGAACATGTCTGTTTGTCCTGAGTCTGGGTGTAATTATCTATATAAGTATGTATTTACAAAAAAAAAGTAGTATATGTAGTATATCAGTTATCTGGTTTCCATAGTACAAGCTCTGCTTAGTTTGGGTTCAGATAACCGTGTGTGAAAAAATGTCCCAGGATATTTAATTGTGCTTCGGGCTTCTTGTTCTGTTTTCCGAACCGGTGGATACGTTCATAAGTGTTCTAAAATGAATAAATGCTGATAGTTTTAATTTTATCTAAAAGTAAGGTCCATATTCGGCAGATTCAGGGGTATCGATTCTATAGTACCTATAATCTAATTTCTAAAACTGACAACACTAATCTCGTGTTAAATCGTAATAGGTATATGCATAAGTCTATACCCATAACAACTACTAAGTACCATTATAACCTCCAAAAAAGTCTTTCAATATAACGTAAAACGTGATGAAAAAAAAAAACTTAAAGTACTAAGTACACTAAACAAAGCTCTCTGGCTTACTTAGGTATGTACCAGACACTTTATGGCAACTGATGTTTACAGCTTTGTCCTACTCCGTTGAGAAAGTCGCGGCCACTATGTTTGTAAGTAAGAAATCACAGTATAAACTTTCTGATTGATTTGGTGCCTTGAAAAGGAGCTAAGTTTCCAAAATCTTAGAATAACATACGGGGTACCGTAGGTATACTATATTGATTAGAATGTTATCTAGGTATGTTTGAATTGCAAGCTTCAGATTACTTGTAACAGGATCACTTTTTTTTTTTTTTGTCTAGAACAGTTAGTCAACGTGAGGTGATTTATAATAAATGCCCGTCAGTAATTCGGTACCAATTATTACGTATCTATGTAGAAAACCGAATAGGGAAATGTGAAATTTATTTTTAATTAAGTAAGTATCTATTTATTGAAACACTTACCTTTGTAAACTTCAGCACATGCACATCACTAGCATCCACAAAAAAATCGCGTTCTGTCTAAGCAATCACAGTATCACATCCACCATTTATGATCGCAGCACAAAACAAAATTAAAACAGTTTCGTAACTCACTGAACGCACCGAAGGAAAAAAAAACAAAACAATTTATGTTTGGAATTAATTTTAAATTTGAATGCGCGCGTCGCGAGCGCTCGATCGCGACTGAGGTAGTCGCAGGCGTTTCTAATTTTGTCGTGCCAGTAACACGAGATAAAGCCGGATTATTGAGGAACTTTTTTTTTTTTTTTTTTTTTTTTTTTGAAAGGACTAAAGTTGGTAGCCTCTGATGGCTGCTCCAACCTTACCGGACAATATTGAGGAACTATTTTTTCTTATTTTTTTATACGAAATGAAAATTTATTCTTTTACATATTACCTACACATTTATAATGTAGGAGGTCAACACCCATTAGTAAAAGTTACTAATGATTGCAATCCGTTATCAATCCCCATTCGTAATTAAGAATTGATGAATCATTTTTAAGAAAGAAAGGGAAGGAAGCAATTAGGTAACAAAGCGCACGGTTTATTTAGAAAAAATGTGCTGTTTTATTAATTAAATAAACAGACCTAACAAAAAAATTGCGTATTAGTAGCTCTAAGGCTCTAAGCATACCTACTTATATTATGACAAATATCTTCTTTATTTGGTTATTTTATTTTTTCATAATAACAGTATCCTAAAAATAAATCATTGTACTAGTACAAGGTGAACTTGGGAGTCGCACGATGACACGTATGTAGTAGACACACGTGTCGATGCGAAACGTCGAGCTGAACAATTTTCCCAACGACCGAGCAATTATCCGAATCGAGAACGAACCAGTAGGTCTTTAATCTAGGTACTATCGGGTCATACCCTTTTTCTCTCGAACGCATAGATGGAGGTATCAAGTTGAAATTTAATATCAAATATTTAGGGTCTGCAATCCATTGGAGCAGTGAAAAACTCAAACTTCTAAGTCAACGGAATTAAAAGATACGGCCGTTTTTGACGCATATTTTGCTCGCAAGGGAATCAAAACCTATAGGGCACTTCCCGTTGACGTATATAGAATAGAATAATGAAATTTACCATGAAGCACATAGGAATCAATCTCAAAATTGCTAATTTGCACTTATATCACATACCTAAAGGATTGACCGTGATTAACGTATACCGATGTATGGGAGAATATTTCTTATATTTACAAAAGTTAAGTTTGTACAGAACGCTCTGACCATTTACCATCCATCATAAAAATAATACCATCAACATTTATAAAAACAACAGTTTTTTCGTGAATGGTAGGTAGGTAGTTATTTTTCCTCATTATTCAATTTAATTAAAGTAGCAGTGACATGATCATTAATGGTTTCATTAGTCATATTATTATTACTATATCAATGACTATTTATTTATTTTTTGAGTTGTGCTAGTCAGGAATCTTCCTCGACGCAATAATAGCCCGTAGGTATATCATTATCAAGCTATTAGTCACATAACCTTCTTCGTAAATGATAAGTGCAGAGCTATAGAGCAGTGTACTAATTAATCAAAATTACATAGGAACTACATGCGTTTCTGTTGTTCAAGAAATATGGTTTAGATTTCTTATTTTTTAAATATTTTTTGTTTATATATAGCTATATCACCATATTGTAACGTAGGTATAAAAAAAACTCTAGGAAGATACACCACTACACGTAGGTAAGTTTCGAAAAAGTTAATTGGTCCTTCGAGCCGGATTTGGACCAGTCAGCGCCCTTTGGATAAAACTATGAGCCTATATATTATTTATTCTTTGCTATGAGTAATCTAATGCAAAAAAGGTACTTAAAGAACCTCCAGAATTTAAGACTTAACCGCTAATTGCAGATTATTGGCAGACTTTAAATAATTAAATTTTAATGCTTGCCTACCTATACATAGGGACACTTCCTACTCAGCAACTAATATTAGGTAATTAGGCTAATTAGCTCATTCCATACCTTCCCTATGTAGATACTTCTAAATTCAAGGTCTCGGGAAGTCATTACCGTTATTTGGCAACGTATTCGACAAATCAATACGTAAGCAGCTAGACACAAGGTTTATTATTAAAACATTCTGTTTGACAACAATGCAGAGTCGCTTCCCTGTATTGCATAAATAATATGAGTAATGCGAGAAGTATGTAGGTAGGTACGTATTTACTTGGTAGCTTCCTATTCATAACTATTCGTGTGAATGGGGGTTTTCCATTGAAAATTTTGACGCATTTGGCCACTGAGCGAATTAGATTTGACAACAGAATCCTATTATTTACAGATTCTGAAAACCAAACAGCTTTTCTGATTTTGGTGGGTTTTTCACAATAAGTTTCTTGATATTGAAATTAGTTTAGCCGTTTGTAAGGGTCGGTTGCTCGTACATATATAGTCAAAGTTAACTTAACTATTACCATGCTTTGACCGTCGAGTCACTTTGACGATGACCGATCTCCATCGGTTGGTATGGTTACGGTTAAAATTTTAGTTAAAGTGACACGGGCAACCCAGTTTGCTATCTTTCGGCGGTTAAATATAGTTAACTTTAGCGGCCGCCTCGAGGATTTTTTTTATATATAGTTTGTATATTTGTTGTAAATAATTGTAAATATTGTATATTATAGAATAAAGCTACTTTAACTAAAATGTACGAGCAACCGACCCTTTCAATTGTACCTCCTATGCCTGTGCCCTAACTTTTACCTATGCTTTTACGCACTCTAGATATTATGTTACACGGGTTGCCATGACAACTGATACATAACAAAACAAACAAAGAGATGTCATTCTGAATGAAAGCAGAAAGTGCAAAACACAAACAAGCTAAAATTATTTTGGAGTTGCTTGTGCAGTGCTTATAGGTATTTACGTTTATTTTAAAAGTTCCATTAGCTTTGGCTATTGATGTTTAGAATGTTTAGATTGTCAAAAACCCAAAAAGTAATATAATTCTCTATAATTCTATTGGTGTACTACAACGATCCGTGCCTGTCTCTCTTCTTGTGTATATTTCTTGTGTTTTTGGCATATTGTAAAGAAATTATTTTGTTTCAAGATAGTTACCATGGACTTGAAACTATTGGATAAGTTACGCCTTCTGAAGATGGACACAGAACTTCGTCCCCTAATAAAGATGAAGCCAATGAGTCGCTACTACTTCGTCACTTCCACGAATCCTGGTGAGCAGTTCTACGTTTTCGCATCAATCGCCGCTTGGCTCATACGGAAAACTGGCAAGGACTTCGAACAGCCTAATGAAGAAGACGATCCAAACTCCATTATCGCCACAATCCTCGATATATTAAGAGAAAAAGACATAACTGTCGATTTTTCATCCCATAAACTTAAACAGGGCTTTGGTGATCAAGTTTGTTATATCCTAAACGTATTAGCTGATGAAGCTTTGAAAAAAGAACAATTCGAATGGCAGAAGCCTATAGTTGATGCCCAAGAACCGGAAGAAACAGCAGACGATGTCGATCAAGTTGAAGACGAAACTGAAATAATTCTTGATAAGGTCGAAGAAGAAATGGCTATATACTCAGAAGAATCTGAAGGCGAATATAACGCAGAGGAAAAAGAGCTCAATAACATTGTTAGTAAAGTTCATGACTGGGAAGCGTGGAAATTGGAATTAGAGAGAGTGGCACCTGCTTTGAGGTTAAAGATATCTGCTGATGGTCGCGATTGGAGAGCGAGGCATTCTCAAATGAGGACTTACAGAGATGAGTTATTCGACAGGTTCAAAACAACTGGAAGCCAGTTGAATAAACTTCACAGTAACATAAGTTCTGTATTGGACAAGATTGGTGCTAGAGAAAATATTTTGAACGAACAATTTGAGCCTTTAGTTAAAGAATACGGTTCTTTATTAGATGAACTGAGTAAAGTGACAAATGAATATAAAGAAGTGAGTGTAGGAGTGACTGAGAGACAAGAAAAGTTAAACGAATTAACAGCGAAGCTTGATACTATAAAACAAAGAACAGAATCGAAAGGTTCATCGATGAATGATAATTCTCCTTTAGTTACAGCAAAGAAAGCTGTTACTAATTTGAAGAAAGACATTCAGGAGATGGATTTCCAAATTATTGTGCTTCTTTGGTTATTGACTACGAAGGAAAACCCCAATAGTAATAATCTGTTTAATGCAGAATCTAGGATGATAAGTACTGAGGCATACTAGCTGAATTTGCTTACGATCAGCACACAATATGGAGGTATTGATGCTAGTAGAGTCGCGGCCATTTTTAATACTTATCAAGACATCGAGATTATAAAGACGCGTTCAACAACAATTTCATTGAGATAAAAGCTGAATTGGCAAAGGTAATAAACACATAATCCCTAAAGCATTTATAAAGGAACTGGCTCTAATGTCATCATCATATCAGCCGAAAGACGTCCACCGCTGGACAAAGGCCTCCCCCAAGGATCTCCACGATGGCCGGCCTTGCACTACCCGCACCCAGTGGTTTCCCGCGACCCTCACAAGATCGTTGGTCCAGCTTGTGGGGGGCACGCTGCCTGCCCACGGTCGCCACTCGAGAATCGGTTCTATGAGCGATGTGCCCCGCCCACTGCCACTTCAGTTTTGCAATTCTTCGGGCTATGTCGGTTACTTTGGTTTTGCTCTAATGTACTAGAATTTATTGTTATAATTATACGCAAATGGGAATATAATAATAAAACACAGTTTTTAATTCATCAACTTTTATATTCGCAATACTTACTAAATAAATACAAACATGTAAAAATAAAATGGTGATTAAAAACATGACATTTAGCGGTCAACTAAAAATACTTTGGTTTAATTCAAATAGGAATGACAATAATACAAAATATTACCTATAACTTGCAAATATAAATACTTTGATTTAATTAAAATAGGAATGACAATCAAAATACTACCTAAAATCTTTGGTCACAGTAAAATATTATGCTTAGAAATGCATACCTAAGCTTTCTAATACATAAAAAGAATGCAATTGATATTTACACACTTAATGTCGTGTCAATACATAATTCCATCCAAGTATCAATAAATATTTCATACTATCATCGTATTATCACTTAAAGTGTAATAAAATATTAACTTCTTTTTATTAAAGACTTTTTCTGGGGTTAGATTATTTTTATAGATTTCTATACATTTTGCATACTAATACATTATCACTGGATACTATACCGGGTGCAAGTGACATGGTAAAGGCGCTGTCCCACTGCGGTGCCCGGGGGCACGCGAGGTAAAGCTATGCGCGTTTTCGAGTACCACGTGCATAGCGTTGACAACATTGAGCTGCGTGGTCGCCACATTCAAGTAAGCCACGCGTGTAGCAATGACGTCATTAATCTCGTATTCGTACTTAGCGTGTTCGTGGGTTGTAGTGGGTGCTATCACATACACTCTCCGTGCGCAGCTGTGGGACAGCGCCTTCTGAAACCTATACGCCATTTTAGACCCCTCGACCGACCAATACCAGAGGGCCTCAGAAAATTTACGTCTCGTCAGTTTGCTGCAATTCTATTGGTTAATAATTTGACAACGATGCGATGATCGAACTATCGCGTATCGATTTTCGTAGTAGGCCCTCAGGTTCGGAAAAAAAACTTTTAAATCAGCAAGATTAAATTGGCAAGATTTGGTAACTGCACTTACTTACAAAATGTACCAAAAATATGTATTACGTTATTAAATATTAGGACTATCGGTATCTAGTATATTAACTCTGTGTAAGGATTAATTCCACCAAAAGTATAAATTATAAAAAGCATAACACAAGCTTTTATTACAAACTTTTAGAACAAAAAAATCGCCAATTTCAAAATCATTTAATAATAAAAAGCAATATTTAATATGTACTAGAGTTTGTTCAGAAAGAGACCAGTCGTGGAATAAGATGGCGCTGCTGTACTTATTTTAATTTTTTGTTTAGCGACCAATACAATATCGCGTCTGAGGGCCTACTCCGTAAAACGATACACGATAGTTCGATCATCGTTGTCAAATTATTAACCTATAGAATTGCATAAAATTTACGTTCCGTCAGTTTGCTGCAATTCTATTGGTTAATAATTTGACAACGATGATCGAACTATCGTGTATCGTTTTACGGAGTAGGCCCTCAGACGCGATATTGTATTGGTATGAGTAGGCCCTCTGTTTCGTTGTAATCCTATTACACCTGTAACTATTACATTAGTATGATTTAAGATCCGGACAGAAAGAAGCAAGCTTCTAATTATGGTTGTAATATAAAATCAGAACGTTAGATCACAATTTGGCGCCGCGACGGCACTCTTTCTGAACATTTATTGTGATTTGACCTTGCAGAGCTTTACGAGGTAGGACAACAGACCAGCTATTCCTCTCTCAGGTTAAATTGCTCGATGTCCGTGGAGGATAAAAGTCCGTAAACTTTTTGTACTACTTTTTAGTCGTGTGCGTTATTTGATGGAATTTACAGTGTTAATCTAACATAAAAATGTAATTAACATATATTTCTCAGGGAGTAATTTTAGTCCTCCGCTGACAGGACCTTGTCTGCACAAACCTTAGTTCAAATAATATTTGAGAACTTGACTTACATTTATCGCCATGACCAGCATGGCTTGGGGACTTGTTGCTACTGATATTATCTCATACAATTATGTACTTATATAGTAAATTTGGGAATATGATTTTTTTTTTCTGAACAAAATATAAAAATACCGTAAAAAGAAGTCAGAAAGTGAAATTAAAATCGGCCAAGAAACACGGAAGATAAAAGTATTTTAAACTATTAAATAGACAGCGATTAGACAGAGAGATTGGACATAAGATGACGTCATAATACTATGACGGCCATATAAACTCCATGCTAAATTCTGTTTTGCTAGAAAGAGATAGTTATAAATCTTTGATGGCTTATATCTTGGTTATTTTTATAGTTATACGAAATATATTTTTTTCTTCTTACTGCTTCTTATATGAATGAGTTTTTATCAAAGCAAAACAAATATATCAAGCATATTATAAAATTATACTATTATTGTAGCAATTGAACAAAATAAATTATTAATACAAAAGCAATGTATAAACAATAATAATCTCAAAATCGTTTGTAATAGAGCTCATAATAGTAATCATGACTAATCTATATCTTTTGCTTGGTTAAGGACGAGACTCTTAGCTTGTCCTAAGTATATGGATTCAGGTTTCGATGGTTCGTCGAAGGTTACGTTGTATTTTCTTTTTAAATCATCCATGAACTCTTGTTTTAGGAGTGCGAGGCAGCTGTTCATAAAAACAAAATCAAGTTTGAGTATTGATAATATCGATAGGTACCTAAATAATAATATATTATATACTTATAGGCTTTCTATTATTACAGTAAGCAAATAGGACCCCGCGTTTCAACCCTCCCCTCTCCGAACAGGAACACAACATTAAATATTATTTGAGTATTGGAGTCCCATAAAAAAACAGTTATTGATATTTATTTGTAATGAAATGTTGTTGTAAAGACAGATTGTTACGAGCAACAATCACAGGCAAAGATCACAGATTAATAAATAGTGCAAAGACAAACACATTCGTCTTTCTTTGGTTACATTACAAAAAAGCAGTCAAAGGTTCAGAGCCATACAGCCTTGTCTATTTTATTCTTAATTTATTACTTTGTGTTTATTATAATTATTGTATTTTTTAGGCAATTTGCGTCGATTATTTTTTTAATTTGTAATGTAATATAACTCACATGCGATAGTGTGGGTTGGCTCGGAAGGCTGTAATGTCCGGCGAGGGCGCATGCGGAGTGTGCACCACGAACGCGTCCGGCAGCACCACCGGCCGGTACCCTTGCGCACGCAGCTCCACGCTGTGAGACACCTGCCCGTACACCAACATCGAAAATGTCAAACGACCGAGATAATGCAACGCATTGGCTGATGGCCTCAAACAGATATATCTGAGCACACATATATCCAGATATATCTGAGCACACATATATCCAGATATATCTGAGCACACAGATATCCAGATATATATGATATTTGAAAAATATGAGTGTATATACTGTTTTTTTTAAAGATTGAGCAGTATTACATCATACTGTACCTTATTCCAACCAAATCCAGAGAATCTAGTGTCGTATTTAGGAACAGTACGATGCACTACTAGGTACGGTTCGTAGTCGGACTGCCATTCCACCTGCAAATATTTTTGTGTTATCAATAAAATATCATGTAATCGTTTATGAGATGGTTTTTTTTGACTTTGAGATTGATTTTATGGTAACCGGCGTCGCAGCTCCCTATTATTACTGATACTGAAACACGAAAAAAAATTAAGTGCTAAATAAAAAATGATCCTGGTAGATGTGGGTGGGTACCTCATAAGGTGCAGTAGCGGTGGTCCACCTGGTGTAGTTGGTGGCCCGGTGTCCCCGGGGCCACTCGCGCGCCCTGAAGGGGGCCACGTCGGCGGCCCCCCGCGAGGCCCCCGCCCCCGCCCCCGCCGTGAGTCGCGCGACCAGGGACGACTTGCTGCGCGGCGGGGACGCGCGGTAACGCTGCGTTTCAAACGCTGCTACCACTAGGCACTACAAATTAAACAAGGAAAGGAAATTTAAAACATATTTTTAAAATTTATACAACACCACAAATGTGATAAAATATAGTATTTTTTTGAAAATATATTGTGTAATCAAAATTCTTCAGCGAAAAAATTAAAAATGTATTTTTTTTTTTCACTTTTGTTCTTTTTACACGCAGTAGGCGCTTTAGTGTTGATTAGCGCCTTATTTAAAAAAAAAGTAAAATTTTGCGTAATGCGTAAAAAATCATGTTGAAACACTGAGGTTTCTCATTTACTGAATCGAATCTCGAACCATAATCTTATCTTATTTAAGTATTTTACTTTGTCAGATACCTTATTTTATAGATAGCATTACAAAATTAATAAAATCGACTTATTCACTCACAAATAAAATACCAATTTGTATACAATAAAGTGACAGTATAATAATGAATAACCTTTTTCTGCGCATACGGGTTAATCAGCCTCGTGGCAGTTCGTAAGTGTTCGTACAGCCCTCCCATCGGCACGAAGTCTACGTCCATCAGGAATACATACGGAGTGTTCACGTTCTCTAGCGCCACATTGCGAAGGTAGTTCACTGGATAATGTACCTTTAGTGGAGGAAGTAAGGTTTAGTTATGCTTATTTATAAAGACAGGTTAGATTATGCAGTATAATTTTATTCACAGAAAATAAAGAAAGTTAAAAACTACAACTTTTTGCATTTAAAAACAGTTATTGATGATAAAAAAATATTTCCATTTTAGGCATTTCTAGTCGATAAAGTTTATGTAAAATATATTATCATAATGTCATAGTAATTTATACCTTTCACTTGAAAGATTAAAGTATATATTTGTTTTTAGATTTGAAAGCCTAATGGTTCAAATGTTTAGTCAACTTACCGAATCGTGTTTAAACACTAAATGATATCCGATATTCCTTCTAGAACTGAGGGTATCGGACCAGTCGCGAATAAAGCTCTCCAACTTGGACACCTCGCAGTCTGATAAATATATAGCTGCACTTAGAGGACCTGAAATACAATAAATCCAACTTTATTACAATGTGTTAAGGCTCATTTGATACGGCCATCTTAGAGTGCCGCTGATTGTTCAATTTGGTGTAAATTCAAGGACTAGAGTTTTTAAATTCAGTACATTTCAATATCTACTGTCTAAGCTTTTTCTTTTTTTTTACAAAATGTAAACAAGGAACTACTAGGCGTAGTACGAAATTTATAAAAAAACTAATGTAAAAAAAAGATAAAGATTGCATTTTATTTTGCATAAATTATTAAGTATTTTTTATACCCTTGCCTTCGTCATATTACATAAATGCGAGCGTTTTTAAATGGAAGTCGCCGTTAGTAAAAAGACGAATCATACTATCTGCCGACGACATCTACACCATCTAAAAAATACCTTCCCAAAACTTGACGAGTCTCTCCAGAAACTGGAGCCGGTCCATAGACAACTGCAGCACGAGTGTGACGTCAAAGTTGTCCACGTGCGTGTAACTGTACTCCATATAGTACAAATGCGTGCGCAATTTGATACGTTGCGCCGCGCGGAAACTTTGACACAGATCCGAGTGATTCATCTGTAATTAGGAGACAATACGAGGATAGGACGACAATCTTGCCGGAGTCTTCTCAGTTCAAGTGTATTCCGAACCGGTAGGAGTCTATTGTAAAACTGTAACTTTTGACATTCATAAGTGCCTTATTAGGGCCTAAACTGAATAAATGAGTTTTGATTTGATTAGATAATAAGCGATAGCCTGAAACACGCCTCAGGCAGCCCGCTAGTTAATTTGATGCGACCTAATATTTTATTTCCATGCACTAAAATAATTCCATATCAATTTCAAAATTAGTTATATAGATTCAGTTGAACCTTATTGCAATGTCATATGGTTCATTTTCATAACTCTGGCTACTGTCACCCCCCACCAAGCTACAACGTAAAAAGTGTAGGTAAGATTCACATAAATACCTTATAAGTGACTACTTCAGTCTGCGAACATCTATGCAATTTCTCTCTGAGCAAATTACCATCCAAATTGACATATGACTGGTGTATATTCCTGAAGAAATCCGCGTCTCTTACTCTTATGCTATACTTGCTGGGGGAGTTCCAGTGGATTATCTGAAATATTTCGTACGTATTCATTTATTACGTTGTTATTTGCGACTCAGGGATATGAGTACAGATTTATCTATGTATTCAAATAAGTCTCTGGTGCTAATTACAAAATCTTTACTGAATAAATAAATGTAAAATTGACAATAAATTAAAACGATATTTGCTTTTTAGCTAACAAAATACCTAAGTAAAAAAGTATATTTAAATTAGGGTAGTCTCTGATACAAAGTAATTGCATTGAATAAAGAAATGAATAATTAAATACTTATGCTTCTTACATATTTCCACAAATTATAAATAATTTATTTGAAATAGTATATTAATTACTGTTCTTTTCTTGTAGCGTTGCAAAGGATTGGATTTTGGCACTGGGATATCTGAAAGGACGGAAAAGGTTATCTTTTTTAGGTACGGGAATGCGGGATACCACCTACAACCACAGTGAGAGTGATTGAGGTCAAACATTCATACATAGTAAAAAAAAAGGAAAGCCCTGTATACCAACCTCTATAAATATGGCAAGATTCTAAATTACATCCAGTACATACAATTCTATTTCATCTAATACCTTCTTGTATATCTATATCTACAATATACAATCTGAATCTCGGAAGCGGCTTCCAACGATTTTCATGAAATGTAGTATGCAGACGGTTTCGGGGGAGATAAATCGATCTAGCTATGTTTCATTTATAGAGAACATGGTTGGAAAACGAGAAAAGCTCGGTCAACCAGGTACTGTATTAATAATGAAACCAAAAATTACAAAATTATTAATCAAAACACAAACCTTAACATTATTTGTATCTTCTCCGTAACAATTCTTTGCTAACGTCCTCATAGACATTTGAACATTGTACTGACAACTGATATTATAAACAAATTTGGGATTACTCTTAATAATAGCATTAATCACATCCTGATCTGCTAGTGTTGTCTGCTTCAGGCTATCGATGTTTTCATTAACAGTATCATGCCATAAAGATGTCCAGTCAATACTTGTGCGTATTTTTTTCAAGTCTAGCAACATTACGCCAGTGTTGTAGCCTCGGCCGAGTGCTGGCCAGCGCTTGGTTGTGTCAATGTACCAGTTACTCTCGTTTTCTACTAAACCTATAAGCTAAATAAGATATTTTATTATTATGGAGACAACCATTTTATATTTCTTTTGCCTTGAACTAGGCCACAATCTCGTCATGGTACCACATTTTCATTTTCAATTATTTGTAGTATATACATACTACAAATAATTTCTTCATAATGTTTTCCTTTACTGTGTAAAAGCTTATATCATGATTTGAACCTACAACCTTCACCTTGGCTTCGACGAGCCGATTGACATGGTTAGTAAGATACTGTAGGCCCTAAAGTTTACAAATTCTGTCCAATTTGGTGTAATTTATCTATACATGTATTTGCTAAAAGTAGTATATCAGCCATCTGGTATTCAGATTAAAAGCGCTGCATAGTTTGGGATTGGAGAGCCAATATATTATCATAACATAATATTTTCTTTTTAATTTATTAACAAATAGCTCTACATACCTGATCACGCGTCATATTTCTGAAAATAGCCCACACTTCAGCTATATCACATAGAAATGTCAAATCGGAGTCCAGTACGACAACTTGATTCAATGTCTTTGGTAAAATATCAGGGAATAGCAGTTTTACAAGCGCATAAACTCCAGAGTAGTGGCTGTTTGGTATCCATTGTACTTGAGACAGACGGCTTTGTGCGTTGTAACATGTGTATTTGACTGGAACGAAGGAAATACATTACAAAAGGCATTTGGAACATAAGTAAAGTCCCTGATTAGTAATTATGGCGTAAGATCACTATTATCTTTGCATCAACATTCATCTGTTTAATCTATGATCAAGAATATGTTGATTCAGATGAACCTTATTGCAATTTAAAAGATCCACAAAAAAAAGCCTTGCTGAGTTTCTTGCCAGTATCTTCTCAGTTTAAGCATATTCTAAATCGGTGGTAGAGTCTATTATAAAAATTGTAACTATCAACATTCATAAGTGCCTTATTAGGGCTGAAACTGAATAAATGAGTTTTGAGTTTGAGTTTAAGAACCATTCCACACTTACCATCAGGTAAATCCCATGTATCAAAGAGTTTACTTATTGTATGTTGTGAGGTTCCATCCACAATGAGATGGAAATGCAGTGGGTTTTGACGATGATCCATCAGTGATTTGAGCATGGGAGTGATCAGCCTTGTGCATTTACCCATGCATACTAGTGCTATATGTACCGTTTCACAAAGGGTGCCAGCTGTGTCTGGAATCTATAATGTTTATGGTAAGATACAGTGTGATGGTAAAAAAAAAAGTATTTTAATACCATGCATAGAATAATAATATACCTATATATAAAAGGCCTGTAAATAATAAGTCAAAACATATTTTGTAAGAGTATTTTTTGGACAAAGTAAAGGCCTAAGCATAGGGATTACTGTCTGCGTAGGACTAAAAACTGCTAACTTTAATAAAAAAAAGTAGGTAGGTACCATGTCTTTAATTTGGTACAAGTTTATAGACTTTTGACTCTGTCTGCTAAGTCCCTAAAGCTTAGACTTATTTTATACATTTTAACAAAGATCAATAGTATACCTTAATATTTTAATTAAGAGATGACAACCTGTTATGTTAAAACTTATAAGGTTGATGTTCACCAGCTAGAAAATGGTCCGATAAATTATAATTGGGTGTGACACCGTGAATTTTTGTAGGAAAAAATCATAATAACACCTCCTAAGGACATCAACCTAAGTGAATTTGGTAGGTATCTACAGTTAACTAATTAATATTTTAATACTCACATCAGGGACTTGGTATGTTCCAGATTCTACAGAAATCTGCCTCATAACATTTTGTGACAATTTTAGCTGAGTTTTGAATATTTTGTTTTGGGTTTCTAGGACACTTATTCTTGATATTAACCACCAGTAGTACACCACTGATACAGCTATCCATATTCCAAATGGTACTCCTAACCAGGGTCGAAGAAATAAACAGGATAACACATTCTTGTATCTAAAGTTCATCTTTTAAACAAGAACTTTGTGAAATACTAAGCTGAATGTAAACAATTCCATAGCTGGCTTATAAATCACGTAAATAAAAAACATATCTGCAGTTCAGTTCCAATTTTGAATCCTGATTTCCTAGTTCATTATCACTACTACAAGCCCATTTTAATAAAATGTTAGTAATAATTTATTAAAGTTTAGCTATTTTGGTATGTGGGTATTAAAATTAAGTAGGTAGCTACAATTAATTGATTTTGTTTTGTGATTGTACTGTAACCCGATATATAAAAGGTAGGTACTCTGTGACTGTAACTGTAAGATTTTTTTTTTACTTTGTTTTTGTCAACAATGTCAACTGTCAAGTAACAACTGTGAGGTAACGTTGCCAGCTTTTTGGGAACCCTGCCTGCAGGCGGCGATTTAAATGCGGTATATTATTTATAGTTACTCTGTATATAGGATAGATTTTGTAGTTTAATTTTAATTTAATATTTAATTTAAACTACCTAATGTTATGTTATAATATATAAATAAAAATAAAATTTACTGTCAACTTGACTTGTGTTTTTAAGTTGACATTAGGGTTGAAATCCGACTGAGATCGATTATTTGATGAATCGATTTGTTGGGCCAAAATAATCGATTTTTAAATCGATAATAAGCATAGTATCCATACTTTTCCACTTTGACTTAGGTATTACAGTAAAAAAACGCTAAAAATGACTGTGATGTCTTTTTTATTTCCCATACAAATAAAAGCTAACATCGAAAAAAAGATTGATTTTTGGGAAATCGATCTTCCAAACCTCGATTTTTTTCTTCAGGGTTCGATCTCTTTCGGAGACAATCGCATCTCTAGTTGACATTTGACAACTGGCAAGTACCCTCTGCAACGCTCTACTCTACAAACCTTGCCTACAGAATGAGTAGGTACCACAGATTAATGAATGTAGTTAGGTACATTTGTATTTAGGTATTTACCTACCTACGCACGGAAGTGGCAACAACAAATTCAGTGTAGAACAAAATGTAGGTATTTATCTTGATTAGGGTATTTATGTATAGTATCAAAAAAGTAAAAAAAAATACATTAAGTTTCCATTTGGAAATTGAAACTTAACGTTATTTTAATTTTACATATCGTATTATAAGTTAAATAAAACAATTTAAATATTTTCTTTATTTATATCAGTAATTATTTTCTATTTGGAAATGGTGGGATTGTTAAAAATTAAAAAATATTATTTCAACTTCTTCCTAAATTTAAAGTGCGAAAGTACCTATAAATTATAAAAAAATATTAAATACAAATACCAAAATAACTTAAAAACTGTTATAATAATAATTAAGAACGTACCTAGGTACCTACATACACATAATGTATCTAACCAAATTATTATTTCTATGGTTTGACTAAATTCTATGAAAATGTTCTAAGGAAATCTTCAATTGAATCTGATACAAGTAAAACATGAATAAATCATTAGTTATCCTAGACTCCTAGTACTTAGACAAAATTATGGAACTGTGAAATTTAACCACAATTTCGAATTGTCAATTTTTTTTATTAGTTCCAAAAAGGACAGGTACTTAATCTAAGAGCAAAAATTAAAAAAAAAATGTTAATTAATCTCCGTCTCTCCTTCCCATTTCCTGGTTTGAGGTTGGGTTTGATCATAAGTCTGTCCGTATGGAACACCATAGCCCGGAGCTTGGTTTTCCACCACCTTAATGGGTTCTGGCGTTTCAGGACTGTCTTCGGCAATATCCTTCTTGTAAGGAATGCTTTCATCATCTGAGTTGATTTTCATTGACTCATCCGGATCGATTGGTCGAGACCTTTAAAAAAAAAACTAAAATAAATATCACAACAAAAGTGAGCTATCTATCTATAGGTATTACTTAAAATTATAAATGCGAAAGTATAAGGCTACGGATCCCCCAGAGATGAGCTAAGCTGCGTTATCTACGAGGAATGTGTTTTTTTTATGCACTCCATCACAGGAAACCAAGTTGCTGTGTCCGGTTGTAGCGGATACAGGGAGGGCTGATTTCATATTCTCATAGGTATGTTTGTGCAGCCTAAATAGTATAACACACTGTCTGTTTCTCCGCTTACTTCTACCATAGAATGAATAAGATACTACGTACTTCTACTAAGGCGCTGCGCAAACGTAGACACTTTTTGTTACGTACTGACACGGCCCACCAGCATAGGAAACCGAGTTGCTGTGTCTAAGTTACTAAGGCAGCTCAGTACAATTGTAAGAAAATTTAATGTTGCTTGTATCTTCAACTGATGACTTTTAGTTTTCAGTTGCCTACATAGGTATAGTGTGTCAAGTGGAAGTAACTGGACACAAAAAGTGTCTACGTCTGCGCAGGGAGGGCTGATTTCATATTCACTGGTAGCTTATATCCCACACAAGACACAAAAGTGTCTACGTTTGCGCAGCGCCTTAACCACGAAACAAAAAAAAAGATTAGGTTATCGCTAATAGAAAAGCGATACGTAAATGAAAAAGGTTTGTGAATATAAATTGAACACGTGCCGGGGCAAGTCACTATTTAAAAATAAAATAAGGTTTTCATTACGTAATAGCCAAGAATTCGTTTTCCTCCTTCTCCTCAGCCTGTCGTCTCTGCAGTATCCTCCAGCCGATGCAGATGAGCACCACCACAATAGGCACCATGATCGCGCTGATGATGCCCCATGTCGCCCCCAGGGTGCGGGACGAGTACTCTTGCTTGCCTAGATATTTGGAATGGAATTATTGAAAGTAGTATCTACTAGATTGTTTATTTAGTGGATGACGATTAATAATACTTGTAATGAGTAGGTACATTTTTTTAATTTGAATTTAGTATAGATGTTACCGGAAATGTATGAAACACAGGAATTATACACAATTTCTGTGTATTTCTCCTAGGAAATTTTATTTCAATAATGATACTAGGAAATATATTAATTCTATTGAAAAAAATAGGTTGGGGTTATTTTTTTTATTTTGCATAGAATAGCAAGTATATTCGCACAAAAGTACCTTTCACTTACAACCCCCCAAATACCGCTATCCTTACAAATATACCGAATGTAGTACTCCGATAGATATTTAGGAAATGTATGGATTTCCTAGGAAATGTATAGGTACAATGACGGATTAGATACTTTTCCGTTAACATAGACACAGAATACTTAATAGTACAAGTAGTATATAGATTGGGATAACTTGATGGAACTGAATAATAACACCACTTTTAAATCAATTAAAAAATAAATTACAAAATAAGAATTGAATTTATGATGATTTCAGCAGTTTGATTAATGGCTCTCTCTAATAGTTTCGATTATTCGAGATGCTCATCATTTGATCATGAGTCAATGGTCAACACCATTGATTGATAAAATAGATGAGACTTTTTTTTTCAATGACGAGTCACGACAATTTCATATGTTACACTTTAACAAATTTTACAACTTTGTTTTTTTTTTTCCTTCAACAATGTTTGTGTTCGTCGTGATTAAATCACCATTGTTTTTACAAAAAAACTCTTGATATCGCAGTTTATTATCAAACATACGCAATATTATCATATCAGGTAGGTGTAACATAGTTATGGAATGGTAGGGTAGCTACTATCTACGCAACGCTCCAACAGTTTATCTCACCACAAATAAAAAATATCACTCACCTGTTCGAGTGACCTCAATTCCATGTTTGCACAAGATAAGAAAGCAAGTAATAAACTCACAATTTCGGCAAGAGAAAAAATAATGAAACATCACAATGTAGAGAAAATTTCTATTCCACAAAAAGTGGTAGCTTATTCCTTGCTTTCTCATTAAATCAATAAAAAAAAAATACAAAATACACGTGGAAGTTATTCTACCGCATGGGAACAGAAATTTCCTCTGATGTGAGTACCGTGTTGGTTGTAAAATATATTTATTAGTTTAAATAAAATATATAGAAAATTAAACAACATTCAACAACAATGGGAAAATCTCATAGGACCCTACAAGAATAAAACCTCTTGAAAACGTATGATACATCTAAAACGTATGTGCAATTAATACTAAAAATATTGTGCGACTTAAAATCTATCTAATTACAGAATTCTTATTGAAAAACGTCATTTCTCCCACAGAATTTGTCATTAAACTTGGGCAGTGAAGTGGTAAATAACTTACAGTCTAATTTCGATTTAAATTTAAACGGTGGCTAAATGATTCCGATTCCATAAAGGAATTAAGTAAGAGAGGCTTAGTTTAAACCATAGTGCTACGACTACTTAGCGTAGGAACCTCAGAAGCAGTGGGTGGATCTATCAACGTCTCTATAGATTTACCTCTCTTAGGTGGAAGTGTGAAGGTTTTTATCTCATCAGCTGGAGCACTTTTAGGCGCTTCAGGCAATCCAGTATTATTGTACGTATTTCTTGGACTAATATCCGAAGTGGGACTTATAGGAGGTGAATAAATTTCAGAGTAAGTTGGAGAGTAGTGAGAAGAAATAGGACTGTATTGTCCTTCGTATTTTGGGGCGTAAGGATCCTCGGAATCTTTAGTTGAATAGCCGGAATCACTGGGGAGAGCATGACGACCAGTCTGACGAGGTTTGCTCACGTATTCTATATCCTTTGCAGGACGGGTTAGGGTGGAATCTCGGTTGGATTCGGAATCGGACGGACTTGTGAGAGATAGTAAATCCTCTTCGGATAGATCCCAAAGCTTTTCAGGGAATTCAACGTCAGGAGCGTTGGGAAGAGGTTCATTAGTTCGGTAAGTTTTGTCGTATGCCCTACGTTTTTTAGGTAAACTCGATTTATCGGATTTTCCAGAATCACTTTTGCTTGAATCTGGGTAACCTATACCTGAACTATCACCATCCTGGGGTTCAGTTGGTGGAATAGGAGCTGACCGAGTTACTACAGACCTAGTTATAGGGGTTTCCTCTGTGGGAGTCTCAGGCAATTTAGGTTTAACATCAGAGTCGCTATTTATTGTGGAGGATTTCATTGTGTCTGTGATATTTCCCATTGATGCTGATCTGAGATTAAGTCTAGATGCGGATTTTGATCGCGGTATGTCTTCGAAACGGAATCCTTCTTTGCCTTCGGACCTCGGCTTATGCCAGCACCAGAACCAGAGGAGGCAAATCAATAGTCCTAATGGTAGAATAACTGCCACTATGACACCCCACGTCAAGAACAGAGCGCGTTGTGAGTACTCTTGATTACCTGGATGTTAAAGAAATCTGTGTCAGGTATCTATTAAAATCACATCACATCTTAAAATACTTCATTAATACTTTTTGCATTATTGTCGATGGTAAGCGGTCACCGGAGCCTAAGTTCATGGCAAGTGATGATGTGACTGAAGGTGGTAAACACACAAAGCCTAGATATCGTAATTCACCGGTAGGTGCTTGTCGACAGAATTTCATCTTCAAACTAACTTAGATACCATCGCTCTATGGCTTCCTCACGTTGTCAAGATAGATTCTAAAAAGGGAACAGACAAAGCAAAAAGCCTCATGAACTGAAGAATAGTCAGCCATCCATATTATACCTTTAAGTCTACAATTAGGTATTCTAAGTACTCACGTAGACACTCTGTGTATCCATAATCAGGTAGATTCCATTTGCCGTCGTCTTCGCAAACTCGTCTCTTGTCTCCAATCAGAATAAAGTCTTGGTTACACTCGAAATTCACCTATTGTTATTAGTAATATTAGTAATTATTCAGTTTATGTATTGAGGAATGAGGAAAATTATATTAACCACAAATGACTATCATAGGAAGGTTATGAAATCTTAAATAGTCCTAATAAGGAATTGTTGGAAAAATACCTTCATGTTTAACACATTTATTTACTTTATCTATTGGATATATTTTTTGATAAACATAACTAAACAAATGTAATAAAATTATTTTTTTATAAAAATACTAGTGAATCTAATCGGAATAGCTAAAGGAATCAAAACAGAAAAGCACAAAATTCTAAAAAGTATAGTAAAGTATCTAAGGTTTTCGCTTTATTTCCAAAGAGATGTGGATGCCGATATGATGGATAGAAGGGTGAAATCCAAGTAATTGGCAACAGCACAGAAGTTAAACGAGATTTTCATCAATAAACACTAGACGCCATAGAATTGTAATACTTAGTGAAGAATTATATTACTCACTCTGGTTCCAGGCGTGAAGAAGAAATTACTCTTTCTCCCGAAACGTGGCGTTTCTAATATACCACAGCTAATAACACGCCTCGCGTTCTGCTCCTTGATGTTGGTCTACAAACAAATGAGCAACGTATTTAAATACCAGACATTATAAACAGAAACAACTTTGTTCTATACAAAAACGATATGGGACTAAACATGGAAAAGCCTGTTACAGACACATAGCTTGCGTGAATAAAATGTATTCAAATGAATCATTTTGAAATATGAGCTGTAATTATAAATGTATTTTAAGTTATATTGTGTTAAATTAAGTAGGTACCTAGATTTAGTAATCATCTACAAATAGATTTGGCCATATAAGGACATAAATAAATAAAAATATTCATTGATATATCCAAGAGTACGAGTACTCAAAATAGACTTGATTCCTGAACTAGCTTTATTTGAAAATAACTACTTGACTAATAAAATGTTATAATTTCGCATTAAAATAGAGAATTTTAACATAATAACTGATATTGAAATATACAAAACCTTAAACTAGCACGAATGAACACTAGCAAACGAATAAAGAACCAATTTGTCAAATGGAGCTCCAAAATTCACATATATCTCACAAAATTATGAAGATCCTATAAAAGGACTTATTAATGAAATTGTCCTAGTGGCTTCTGAAGACAAACTGCGAGTGATTTCACTATGAATGGCCCTATGGAAGACCTTGGCTGCATTATAATTACAGAACAATGGGTAACTGGCGACAAGACTCATAGGAGAGGCAATCACGTAACTTGTTGCAATCAGTTTCAGTCATTAAATCGTTTGAAATTTTACATTACATGTTGAAAATGTTTCCATGAGCATTGAAGCACTTTTTGAAAATGGAATTACCAAAACTTAAAAAAATCATCAGTCAAATTTGATTGAAACTAATTGCAATAAAGTTACGTGATTACCCTCTTGAGATGCGCACGCGATCATTCATCGATTATATTTTTTTTTTAAAAAAGGTTATGTTTGTGCTGTTCTAATAATTAATGATAAGACTGATTGAGATATTTAAGCAATTTGTTATCCATGGTGGATGCCAAGATGAGGCTGTGGACGTTATGATGTGACCAAAGGTGGTAATTAGGCCATGTCTTGAAGGAAAACCAGTTATCAAGTGCATTAGGTTAAAATAAAATAGCTTTAAAATATTATCTAACAAAGCATAAAGTACAGCGTAGTAATAGCTGCTAAGTATAAGATACATTTTGAGAGATTGTCGAGAGAAACATGAATAAGACTGGAATCGAAACTAAAACATCTGGATCTGTCGGATAAAATCATCGAGTTGGATGGAATCTTCGGATATCCGACTGGTTCGGTTAAGAACATAAATCTTAACATCCTTAGTGAATGTGTATAAAATCATGGGAAAATGTTTATTGTGTGAATGATTGACAATCAAGAATGATTAACGTAATTGTAGATAATGTGACTAATTATGAATGAATCATAGTAAACTGCATACATATTATGTAGATGGAAAATGCACCTGACATATATGAATAATATACAATGGCAACGGCAATAAATATGATAATGTACTAGCTGAGTTTCATTCATAAAAGAAAATTAAGTAGGTACAAATGTTTAAAATTGTGTGAAATTTTGTGATTTAGTGTTGTTTTGAGTTTTATCATCACCAAAATGTGTTACAGATAATCTAGATCTTCAGTTGTTATTGGAATCATCACCTCTCGCATTTTTCATATCGAAGGCGAATGCATAGACTGTACAGAGACCAGCATGTACTCGTACAGAGTTATTTGCAATTGCAGTACTTCAAGCACTTAATAATATGAACAACTTTTACTATGGAACCATAATACACAACACTAACTTTGCCCGAATTTCAATTTAAAATTTCTGAAATATTTTAATTGTTCTTTCGTGATTTCAGTGTTGGTTTAGGAGATTTTTAATCTGAACAGACTTGTTCTGATACTTATATAAATCATCATCATCATCATATCAGCCGAAAGACGTCTAATTCTGGACAAAAGCCTCCCCCAAGGATCTCCACGATGGCCGGTCTTGCGCTACCCGCATCCAGCGGTTTCCCGCGACCCTAACAAGATCGTCGGCCCACCTTGTGGGGGCCTGCCCACGCTGCGTCTTCCAGTTCGTGGTTGCCACTCGAGAACCTTTCTGCCCCAGCGGCCGTCGGTTCTACGAGCGACTTCTATAAATACAATGGCTTGAATAATACTCACAATTGAAGCCAAATAGTTCTTCGTAAATTCTGCCATATCCCTATTAAGAGTCATACCGTAGTCATATCGACATTGGTAGGAATCTTGGCATATTTCCCTCGCCCGATCGACGTCGTGTGATCTGTTCGTGGGTAGAAAATCAGCTGGTTCTCGTATGAAGTTCGGTACGAAGGAGTTATCATTGTAATACGCTGCTGTCCGTCCATATTCTCGAGCGAACATAGCGACTCCTATATCTCTTTGTTCTCGATCGGTTAGTTGCCCTGAAAGTTACAGTTGGAGTAAGGGTTCAAACTTGTAAGTTATTTATCTAGAATAAGGCTTGGTAAGGCACTTAATAACGCTACCAATCAAATAGCCAAAACCAGCTATTTTGTGAATGAAAGATTCAAAATATAATCTAAAAAATTATATTCTATTATGCCAGGGATTTAAGTAGATAAATGTTATTGTTACCATACTCTCTTCTCTTTCACGTAATGAAATAGGCTTTAATATTTCACTCGTCTTTGATTTTATCTATTTATGTTAACTAAATAAATAGGGGCTCTACAAAATATTATGAATGAATTACGATTGAATTAGAATCTGTCGCCATGGTTTTAGTTGCTGCAAATTCAAAATACTTTTCAAGGCTTCGTTTGATTAACTCTTTCAGTTAAGCACTTTGTTTTATATTTGATAATTTAATAATAATTACAATATTGTGCGAAGTCTCTATGAGCCGATTGGAAGTTGTTGAGGTCCACAGTTGCCCTGGTCCCGTCTGGTCTTGTGAAGTCATCGTTTACGTCCAGTGACCAGTTTCCGAATAAGCCTCGTGTTTGATTCTGAAAATTTTCAGTATGATGTGAAAATTTGGTACTATTAATGCAGTATTTCTTATTTGAAGCAATATTTGTTATGTCCAAGGCTCAGATCCTGTATTCAATACTTTTTATAACATGAAGGAAGCTGAAGGGTAGAAACCAGTACTTTAAAATGTATTTTTTGTATGAAATTAGTGATTTATTATAAAACTATACAATATTTACAACAAATTATTATTTTTTGTATTAAATTAATTAGGATTATTATTATTACTTAGACCAAACAATTTATGATTTACCTACAAAATGTAAAAGAAAGTATATTTATAAATGCGTAACAAAATATAATATAATTAACTGTGATAAGTTCTATGGAATTTTAATTAATTAGCAGGACAAATCAAGCTTGCAATCGAAGAAAGTTAATTAACTCACCATATAATTCCACGGTAGATAAACCCTCGCCGTCATGAAACCGTTATTCTCCACGACCTCGACTCCTGCTCCTGACGCGAACATAATCACTATCTCCGACTGATTCAGGATGTACATAGGCTGGTATACCGTCACACCTATTTACATAATACTTTTTAATTAATTGGTTAAGGTTCACTGATAAATTTATTGTTTCCTATTTTTAGTCTGTTACGTCATAGACACCATATAATAAAAGGCATAGGTTAAGTTCTTCTATTGCTTTACCTGGGAAATATTGTACTCTTAGGGCAGATCTATCGAAGTACACTCGTTTCTGATCAGCAAACACGTCGAGCCTGTACCTCCATTGAGAATGCTGAGGACGCAGTCGAACCTACGAAAGAATTACGTATGATTAAAATGATAAAGTATATAATAGAATAGAAACAGAATACAGCATTAGATAAGTAGATACATAAGACAACTTGAGACCAATGGATAAAATAAGTAGATACTAAATACATAAGACCAATGGCTAAAAGCTGTCCCTAATTTATATGTGATGATGTTACCTCAATAGCTGCAGAATTGTTAGAAGCAGCAACAACGGATGTGAGGTGAGTGGCATTGACAGGGCCATATATATTCCTTGAAACTTGTTCGAATCTTCCTTGCACGTCCAATTTCAGCTGCGGATGGTCAACTCTCACTAAAACGTATTCCCCTAAAAAACAAAATTATATAGTTAATTGAGGGAAAATATTCAGAAATGTTTCAGATTTTGTAGATTTATCATGTACTTTACCTTTGCCGTTGAAAGTATACTGAAGATCATCGAAAGTAACAATGTGTGGATCTCCAAATATGCCTGCCACTCCAGGGGATTGATAGGCGACGCAATCTTGAGATGGACGTCGCTCAAACCTGTATATTTTTTTTAAATATTATTATTGTTAAATATGGCTACAAGCAGCGGTAATAGCTCAAAGTAAGCAAGTTACAGAGATTTAATAATAATTTGAGTAGTATACAGTTTCCTCACCTAAATGTTTCGCATCCCACAGCCTGTTCTTCTTGCCATAAGCAGCACTGATAGAACGGTATCATATCGTGGAACCAGCTGGATAATGATGGGACCTGATAATAAAATAACATAAGTATCTTCATAGGTTTGAAGATTTTATGATGAAAATCCATTAAATAGATATAATAAAATATATTCGACCTTATTAGCCTCGTTATAAGGAGTAAATCCGAAGTCGTGAGATCTTGAGGGTCGGGATCCCCACATTTGATCGTAAGACAACATGAGGAATCCGTTCTTGTCGTAGCAGCATTGTTGGCCAGAACCTTCCGCGCTAGAAATAAAAGTAATTTCAGATTTACTGAAGAGGACGAAGACTGATCTAGCTGACTCATATTCCAAATAAACTTCTTCCGTATTCAAAGGACTGCTAAAAATATTGGTAGTACAACATAATTTACCTTGGACTTCCACTCCTGACGCAATGCACACTGCCCCAATGGTATCTACAGGTTGGATTTGTATCCTTATCGCAAGCAAGATCAGGCATAAACCTGCCCTTATCCAGGAGAGCATGTTCAAGAGTACAAGGACACACCCAGACTTGTGATGCAAAGTTCTTTAGGAAACGGTCCGTTCGTAGCCAGTTGTTGCACATTGCTTGTGACCAGCGTTGGCCATGAATTCTCTCCCATTGAGGAGCGAAGTACCAGCCGAGAGGAATTGGACGACTCCATAAAACTCTATAGACAGAAATTATATAAATTACTAATATTTTTAAAGTTTGACTAACGACTAGTCAGAAAAGCATTTTCCAACTGAATTCTAAGATGCATAAATTTACTTACGGAGATATCGATACACCTTTGAAAACTTCAGGAGTTGTCAAATTGATCTGGAGAAAACCGAACTGCATGTCGTTGTGCATAATATTCTCCCTATTACGGAAGTTCTGAGGGTTGATGACGTACTCGCCAGTATTAGCTACACCAATTTCAATCATATCTATGTACTCTAGCTGAGGTCTGATTGTCACTTCCTTGTAACCCCATAAGCTGATTTGCAGTTGAACGTTCAAGTTCGTAGTTAAATTAAAGCGGTCCCATGTTATTCTAATTTCTGGTGGATATCTTTCGTGTACTGAATTATCGGGGAAGAAGATCTTTTCTGTTGCCGTTGCTGGTGTTTCTGTAATTATGACATGATATTTTTAATGTCGATTGACATATTTTACCGCATTCTTATTTTGAAATAAATACTTACCAACAAAGAACTTTCCTTTCCATTTGTAAGGCTCATTATTGATTGCCACTTCAAACCTGGCATATCCATTGTGCCAGAACCTAGGCTGCACACAAATAGCTCTGTTAACATCCACAACAGCACCCAGAACTGACTCGGTATCGAAACGACAGGTGATCCTGTCGTCAGGGTTGAAGCAAGGCCCTGTGATATTGACGATAGTTCCTCCAAGCATGTTACCACTTTCCGGGGCAAACATTAGTGGGAGATTTGCACCATCTGTTTAGAAGAAGAATCCAATGTCATGATAGTACTATCAATTGAATTTGATTCATTATTCAAAGCATTTTCTTAACCTTTTATGAAATTAAAACCTTACCTATATCTTTATTACAAGTCCCCATGAGTATTTTTTCATCTATCCTGAATATATGTCGTCCCGGAAACCCATTCGCCCACCCTCGTCCCGTAAGATCTCTCAGTACAGATGCTTGGGAATAAGGCTTGTATTCGTAGCTTTGGGTTCCATTACCAGCATTGAAACCGATCTGAAATTGTGATAGTTAGAAGTTTTTCAATACAGAGCAGAATGTATATTTTGAAATGAATTTGGAGGGCTGTCTTCCTTCACTGGACAATGAAGGATATAAGGTTATGTTATAATCAAAATCATCAATCAAATCTTTTATAATTATTATATTTGTCTAGTTAGATATTTTTCTTATAAACCTCAATAAGTCATAGTATACTTACGTAAGCGGGTACACCACCTTCACCAGTAGTAGTATCACCACCAGCCTCAGTGTGTGAGCTCCAGTTGATTTCGAGATAGTTAAATATCGCATATGTGAACACTTCATCTGTCGCTAGGACCATTTGGAATGTGTTTGTCTGCAAGTTTTACAAATGTTAGGTTTTTTGGAAGAATTCATGTGAGCAGGACTCATAGTCAGGGTTTACTTGGTGTCACTGAAGCTGTTGCCCGCGGTTTCATCCACGTTCCTATGATTAAAAGTAGCCTAGCAGTCGGGGATATTATAGTTTCTTACTTGAGAAAGAAAGTAGTAGCTCAGAAGACTTTATTTAACTCGTTAATAATTTGTCTAGATTGTTATTTACCTTATTTTATTTATTATCTTAATGACTGGGCTTATTATGATTGTAAAATTCTAAGAGATAAATTATTTTTAACATACCATAAACAATGAGTTATCTATTCCACCAGCAAAGGACATGTTCTTCCAAGTGATAGTGACAACGTGCTTCGGGTTAAAGGTTTCGGAACCAATGACACCTTCGCGAACATCCCACGTGATTCGTTCTCTCATCTCTACTCCGAGCTGGTCGGTACGAGTCTGTGGAAAGAATAGTTAAAGAGAGTTATGAAAAAAATATTCAGGATAAATCATTATCTCATCTATCATAATTATAAGTAACATAAGCAACTGAGTAATGTAGCAAGACATTTATAAATCTTGTAAATAATTTAGTTAGCTCAATGAAAAAACAAATACAAGGTTCCGATAAAGTAATAAGACAAAAATCATCACCTGTAAGTCTCTGTCCATTCTAAAGTAAATTCCAGGTCTTCTCTGATCAGGGTCTTCAGGCCTCATGCTACCAATACGGCACTTGCTGAAGAAGATGCCAATGAAGGAGGGATCGTTAACAGTGGGCCAGTCCCTCACGGGGAAGGAGAGAGGGTAGGTGTAGTGATCTGGAGGGTCGCTGAAGTACAAGTATCCGTTCATTGAGATCTAAAAAAACATAAAATTGATATAAATGAAATCATGGAGAGATTAATAGTGCAAGTCATCAAAGTGCAAATTGTACATACCCTAGTATAATTGAATCTGAATCCAAAGAATGGTAGCTGAAAGTTGAAATTCTTATGAATCTGCGGAGTAGACGTGTGTATATCTCTCTGGTAGTCACCAATGTTATCATTTCCACCTTGATCATAGAACCAGTACATGAAGTTCGATCGGATTTGGGTTAACCGTTGGGTGGTTATGACGTATGGTTGGCCATTATTCTGGTATGTTGTAGCGGGAAGTACTCTACCATCGATGTGTGCTGAAAGTTTATAAAACAATTGTGACGATTAGAAACACTAATGACACTTGAAATCGATAAATCTGAGGCAGCTTAGTAGTTTATAGGAATTGGCGGGTTATAAAAGACGAACAACAATCTAAATTGTGCAACATAATTATTTTACTAAGTATTCACAGTAATAATAATCTCTCCATATAGCTAGAGTACTCTTTCAGCTTAAGCGTATACAGATGCAGGTGTTATTGCAAATATTGGTAAAGGTATATAATGTTAATGATTTTTTTAAGGACGATATTTTCTATCATCGATAGCTTCGTCTATTTTCTCGCTTACATCTTAAACTGATGTATATTTGGCAATTTCTAGAGCGTTCTATACATTAATTTTTAGATACATTTCTTTTGGTTTCTCTTGATGTTTGATTCGTATTTACTATGGTACATTGTAAAAGTGTAGATAAAACAAATAATTTATCAACGCGTTCAGTTTCATTTCATCCACACCAGGTATCGACGTTATCCTCCGATAATAATTGCTTATCAGTATTATATCGGATACTTTGGAGGCGATTCCTCGTACATACGTGCCGCTGATGTCATTTCAATCGCCTTTAACGCCTCTTTGTTTCTACCATTCAAATTGTTTGTTTCAATTTTAGATGTTTTATCTTCATTTCATACTTGTTTACTATCTTTTATTTCGTAGTTCAGTCTTTATTTGTCAATTTATATGAAATACCTCATGTTATTTATCACTACGTAAAATAAATATATTATGATCTCTAAAGTATATTTTTTTCTCATTTGATGTAAGTAAGTATGTAAATTTATACCACGTGTGTTTTGTGAAAATAACATGAAAAATTATATGTAACAAAGTAGTTTTCTTGTATTTAGACAGTTATCGACACATAATCAATAGACACTTTTAAATTAACTAATAATGTCATTATGTTGACGTAGTTATTCCGTGGCTGCTGTTATATTTCTGTGACGTTTTTTACTAGGTGTGGTATCAATAAATTCAGTGCTTTAATAACATTTTGATAGCGATGCATTTTCTGCTAGCTATGTATAATCATTAAATATGTTTTCAGTTTCCAATATATTTATATCTTATGTATAATAGATACTAGCAGAGAATAAATAGAACTGAACTTATGAGTAAATATAACCTTATTCTACATAGGCTACAGAATTGCCAGTTGTTTGTTTGGAAGTTAATTCTAACAGCAACTTAAGATTTAGAGACTCTGGGAGATGAACAGCTAACAATCACAATATTAATAATAGTATTTTATCCCAAAGAAGATACTTGAGCTTCTCACAAATATTTACATTTAATTAAAATACTGAAAATATAATTTCTATCTGTTAGGCATTTGTCACATGTTTGTATGATTTCGAAACAATATTTCTACCATTACGAAAGCTTCATGAGTCAAAACGTGTGCGTAGTACTCAGGTAGTGTTTGTATTAGATAAGTGTGTGATTAATTAAATATACCAAGAACATAAATGATTAATGAAAAAAAAATATGCAAAAACTAAAATTGTTGGAGGCTCTGATGCTGTTAAAGTGATTAGTAATCTATCTACAAATATTGTGGTTACTTTAAACGTTATTGTTGAATAGTGAAATTTTGTAGTTATCATGCTAGCTAGAATTTTAGTAAGAATTAAGTCTTCATTAGGTATTAAAAGGACTAACTTGTACAGAGTAAAAAA
Source organism: Tethea ocularis (assembly GCA_963555595.1). NCBI lineage: Eukaryota > Metazoa > Arthropoda > Insecta > Lepidoptera > Drepanidae > Tethea > Tethea ocularis. The sequence goes on from OY741975.1 coordinate 6,903,354, forward strand.
CTGTATTAACCTGAAAAAATCTCAGTCAAGGTTTTGCAGTTGTTTTTGTGTTTTGGTTTCAGTAGTAGACAATTTCCTACAGGCAAGATGGAACCTTTGATTTGATACAAAGCAAGAATATGAACTCTGTCCAAAAAATTGAACAAGAAAAAACTTTGTGACGGTTAATTAAGGAACATACATGGAGTGTTATTTGTCCTCATTTTCACTTCTAATATTTCATTATTTTGCGCCTCGTTTTGCATTAAACTTTGTATACTTTTCAAAAGAACTCATTTACTCACTTATACTGTGCTTGCTACAATAAGAATATATTTTTCCATCAATAGCTTCAACTCTTTCATTGATTTTACCTTCTGCACTAAATCGTCTAATGCCTAGACTATCTTACTTAAGCAGGTCAAATATTTTATTTCACGAACAATATCTTGACTCAGTGGTCAGTTCTGTTAATTTTCATAACTTTCGATGATTTTAATATATTGTAATATTTTCCAAATCTTCCATTGGTAGGCATACAATATCATCATCATCTTCAGAATATTGTGTGACCTCTAAAGATTCAAAAGTAACAGCACCCAAGACAGAGATAGAAGTATAAAAACGTTGACTCGACCTCATTGTTACATTCTGACCTAAAAACACTTGATCCTTCAACCAACTCTACTATTAAATCATTACTCACATACATTTTGAAAGAGTTATTGTTTATCTGCCTTGATAAAGCGTAGCCCTTATCTGAACCTAATTGGTAACGCTAAAGTGTATTAACCTACTCATTCAAAAAGTTGTACGTATGATCGTGGTGTAGGTGTAGTGGGAGGTTCTATAATTGGTTGATTAATAGGCTCTAACTAAGGTGCGGCTCTTATCGTAGATTACTAAATGATATTGGCTGCGGTTTGTTACAATTTGTAGCCTACATAGCTTTCTACATTACAATAATCATATTTTATAATATCAGTAGTTATTGCAATTTTTTTATTTATGTAGATGATGTTCCATATGAATCATGAATATGAATGTTGGTGGATATACGGGAAGGGGAAGACCAAAAAAGAGATGGATGGATTGTGTGAAAGATGATATGAGTAAGATGCGAGAATGCTGATATGACGAATAGAAGAGCTGAATAAGAGTATATATTGCGCCAACCCTAAATGATTAGGAACAGGGCAGTTCCATATCGTTTGGTTTCATATTTCTTACTGCAAAATTTTATCGATCCTTTAAACCAAGGAGCAGTTACAATAAGTTAAGCTTCAGACGTTTTTAGATCGTCAAACTATGTACTTCATCTCACGTTTTACTACGGTTATTTATTAATATAAAACAACGTAATCGTTTATGTACATATGTATTAGTTCATACATCATACTATGATTCACTCTAAATACATACTATTCAAGTACTTGTACAGCATGACCGCGTTAAAGTTATCTCTACAGAACATTGACGATATAACCTAAGCCATAGTCGATGCTACAGAACAACGTAAAAATACTAAAATAGTTTTATATACATTTAATTACACCGAATGAAGTGAATGCCGATATGACGGATAGAAGGGCTGAATGGTCGAAGAGTACATATTGCACCGACCCCAAATGATTGGGTTCAGGGCAGGGAGATAAAGATGATTCATTTAATGACACGTTGGCTTGGTTACAGCTACATAAAAAAATACATGGTGGTGAATCACTTCGCTCCTTTATCGCAAAGTTTATTTCAGTTAGAGGCTTAACATGATCAGGAGCTTTTGAAAGAAATCGTGTTCCATCTATAGGTACTATAAGTTTGGGGATATGTTGAATCACGCAAGCACTAACGTGATTGCAACAACATTGATAATTTTATTCATATATGTACCTACTTCATTACAACTTCTATATTTCGATTGGTCGATAACTAATATAGTGTTGGTAACATTTACTAAGGTAAATAAAATACTTATAAATAAATTTTCAGTTATGAAGCTAAAGTTTTACCCGTTTGGAGATTTGGGAGTCATTCACAGTGCTTGTAAGCTCTGCAGTGTCGACATATTATTAATATACAATCTATAGAACACTTACTTTTTCTTATAAACCCACAATTTTGCTAACGAGCACCCAGTGATTATTATGATATCTCAAAAAATAAAGCTTTAACAAAAAACTTACCGTATTCATTAGTAACTGTAGTGTCCGTGCTACCAGGCAACAACAATTGCTTCTCACTCTCACCACCATTGAAGGCAACAGCATCTAAATTAACAGGCTCTTCACCTATTAATCCATCATTAAGAGCTTGATACTTCCCACTTCTCACTTCCAGTGGTACATCACCTAACACTTCAATCGTCGACGCATCTTCTACAGTACTTTTTGTGTCATCGTTTACATCTATTGCTTCAACTTCTGGTTGAACTGTATCACTTGCAGTTCTTTCATTCTCATTCACAATAACATCCTCGCTTATAACACTAGCACTTAAAGCTAAAATTAATATAAAAGCTACTTTATTCACACCCATTGTATTTGCAACACTTTTATTATCATCACATTATTTGATATCGTTATCAATATTTTTGTTCACAGCGACAGGTGGCTAACTATTGTGCTGGACGACTAAAGAGATGGGACATTGTGAGCTCAATGATATTGCGTTATCTGTTAAAGATAAGATAGCAAATAGGAACGTTAGGTGTGCCAAATTCTTTGTCCTAATCGTAGCCCTGCTCATTTGTGGTACTCTATGGTATAGGTACATTATGAGAGTTTTACTTATTATAAATTGTTTACTTTCCTAAAATCTTCCTTGGGTAGACTAGAAGGTACTGTACCGTGTCATAGGAATCTACGCGTTGTTTTTATACTACTCTAGCTGTTTTCTTCGGTTTCACCCGCGTTCCCGGGTTAGTTAGTTAGTAGTAGGAGCTTGTAAAACTCAGGGACAATGCAGCTTTCTATTGGTGAAAGATTTTTAGATTGGATCAGTAAAATTCATATAAAGTTATAATTTTCAAGATCATTATAATTATATTCTAAAAAAGAAAATATTTAACAATAACGCAGATACAAGCAATCCCTACTGTAAAAGTCAATAGTTTCAATTAGGATTACTCTTATTTTTTAAACTAAATAGTTCAGTTCCGGTTACATATAGTACGTACCTAGATCCAACTATCACATACTGTACGTTTTATCAGTAGATAAGTGGTGTTGTTTTCTTGCTACTAAGATATAGGACTGATTCAGTTCTGACTCAACGTATTATATTTAATTTTAGGTATGTATGTACACGGTAGGTACTTCCTATACGGATGTTGGATAGTCATTCCGGATGTACCCTAATGTTCTGTCATGAGATGAATAGGATTACTTGTTACACGACTGCCCAAAGAAGGTGTAATGTTCCACGAGTTTCTTAATTCCACCTTAATTTGCCTGAATAACGATGTCATAGACACATATATAATTGGACAGCTTTATTTTTGTAATTTCTATAATTTTTCAACAATGTTTCTATGAAAGAGAGGTGACGTGATCAAAATTAAACCAATTTTCTAAACAACAGAATCGATACCATTATTTACCCAACAGTACGTTTCCACTAGACTCAACAATAAACACCGACGATGTTTACAGGGGGGCAATTCCACTAAATTACAATGGTTGTTATCCAATTTCGGTTCAGTTATAGTTCTCTTCCAATCCAATTCCAATTTTCCTAAAATCGGTATTCCACTAAAATAAACGGAACCGAACGAAATAGATTGTAATCGTTGTTGCCCTTGGTAACCGAAACAATTCTAATCCAATCAATCAATTCAGCCTATCGCAGTCCACTGCTGGACTCTATATATTATATATCTTATAGGCCTCTCCCAGGCTGCGCCACAACACCCTATCATCCGCTTTCCGCATCCAGTTTGTCCCAGCCGTTTTCTTTAGGTCGTCGGTCCACCTAGCTGGGGGGCGCCCGCACTACGCTTGCCGGTGCGTGGTTTCCACTCCAGGACTCGTCTGCTCCAACGGCCATCAGTCCTTCGACAAACATGGGCAGCCCACTGCCACTTCAGTTTGCTTACTCTGCAGGCTACGTCGGTTACTCCGGTTCTCTTCCAGATAACTTCATTTCTGATCCAATCAAATGTGCCAAATGTTTAGTGGAACTTACTTACTTACTACTTGATCGAACGTCAACTTTAACTCAACCATGATTGGATCTCGATCGATCGTCTCGTGCAAAAGTCATCATTCAGCTGCGACCCAATTGTAATCTAATCAAAATTAATTAGTGGAATTGGCCTGCTCAAGTCTTGTAACAATCTTAGTCAGCCTGTGCGTATCCACTGCATGTCGATTTTCATGTTCATTTTCATTCCAATCTTGACCTAATGAAGGTATTGATTCTATCAATTGACTAGTTGAGACAAGTCAACCCCACATCGTCTTGTGACTAGAAAGTTGCGAATTTTAATTATGTCATAAGACTCTTTTAATATAATATTGTTAATCGACTAGTGGAAACTGACGGTAATAGGTACATATAAGTCAATAATAAAAGATATTTAGGCCGTAGAGGCTTCGTAGCAAGCAATATTTACCTACACGTTCGTAGCTCAAAGATACCCGTAGCTCGGAGTGCTCGGACATGCGCAATGAAACGCCTACAATGTAATGTTATCAGAACAATTTGTTTACCTTACATACCTATGTAAAATTTCAAAATAACAGGCGCTTGCATCAAATTCATCTGCAGTGATTTATGGGGTGATTAAAGTTGTTTTCTTTGATATGTTGTAAGTGGCCTACGGTTGTTACAATAAAAGTTTTAATAAATAAATAATATAAAAAAAACTTATATGGGGCCCAATCTGAATTATAATATTTTGATTGAGCAGGGTTGATGATTAGATTTGTATCCGTTGCGTGGTTTATAAGAAGTAAGGGAAGAAATAGAGTAAGGCAAACAGAGAGCTTGTTAGAGATTAAGTACCCAGTAGTTTAGATTACCAATATTTAACATAACGAGTGTCACCCCCCTGGGTGACAACCCATGCCCAACCACACCTAGCTACAACACAGAAACCATTTTAAATTAATAAAATAAGATATAATATACAATATTTACAATTATTTACAACAAATATACAAACTATTTATAAAAAAAATACTCGAGGCGGCCGCTGCTGCCAATCAACGGCAAGGTTCCCAGAAGGCTGGCAGCGTTCCCTCTTTGTATGGCCAAGCTAACGCGTTGGCGGAAAAAGCTCCCCGCCCGCCGGTCCCCTGTGACCTCAATTAATTTTGAAGATAATGTTCGAGAAAATCGGCGAGCCCCGATTAATAAGATAAATAAATAAGATTAACTCCATTACCGAACGAGATAAACATACAATCAGACAGCTAACTACATCCAGTGTATTACGTAGATACATTGTAATAAATTCAGACGCAATAACATTATTGAAATACTTAAGATTTTTATTTTTATGTACTTACTAACAAGAGCTCATTGTGTGGCGAGTGCAAAGCAAACCAACCACACGGCCCTAAATTCACCAATTGCTATTAAAAATCAAATTTCAACGACACTTCCATTAAATTTTCCATCCATTACTGTTTTTGGATTCATTTTGGAAATAATGTTCGAGTAAAACTGGATATGGACTTTAAACACAATGCTAACGCAGTGTTGTTTAGTAGAAGCATCGAATGCACTCGATGCATTCAATATTCGATAACGAATGGTTTAAAACGCATACGAGTAGCAACTGTCGACTGAATACATCGTGTGGATCTTAATCCTTGCTTATTGTCCGTTACTTGAGTTTACATTACAATCGACAATGCCGTGTGGAGGTTGCGGTGACAGTGAGTACATTATAAACTATTTAATTACTTTAAAAAAATAATTAAATCCAGTAGATGCTTTTTTATTGATGCAGGTTTGAATCTGACCTGATCACTATCTTGTTTTTCGGTGAACCAAAATATATCATTGAAAGTAGGTATTGGGATTTGGGATATGGCTCCTTTTTCACGTTTATTTAGGGGAGACTATTTTATTTTATTTAAGCATTTATTAAGACTATATCTAGAGAAGTTAATTCAGAGAGGTCTATGCCTATTGCAGCTTCTTGACTTGACGATTTAGGAGTTTACTTTCTTATAGGTAGGTACTTGGGTTAGAATAGGGAATTCATCTTCTCTCAGGTATCTACGTCAAACTTGGAAGTTGACCACACCTATATGTATTACCATAATATAAGCTGATAAACAGGGCGTCTATACGTAAATTAAACAATCAGCTTGATTACTCGTATTCTGATAAAAACGTTGCTTTATCAAAATCTTCAAAAACTTTCCAATTGGCTCTCGTTTTATCAAAATTAGCACCCAAATATCAGGTATTTTCGGTCTCTGATTCGAAAGTTATCGCCAAAGAGACCTACAGTCTCGATTGGGTACGGAACCCTAACTATTTAATCAATTAAGAGTCCAGTCAGAAACAAGGGACGATTCTTAACTTCAAGACAGACGACATGACTTGTAAAATACTTGCAATTATATTATTTTTATAGGTATTTATAAATGCTTTCATTCCTTAAAGACAGTGGAATACTTAATTTCACTGCAAAGTGCATATATATGAAGCATATTATTTTAAGCTAGCAAAATTAGTCTATCGCTTAGTAAACCTGCAACTTGTCCCTGACTTCTGATACATCTAGACGTTTCTACCTACTTAAGTTTAAGTACTTAAGTAATGTTCAAGGTTTTACTTATCAATTGACAATTAGCTAAAGGAAAGATAAGAAAGGAAACAAAAATAAACGATGGAAATGTTTTGAAAAACACAAGCGTCTACGTTTCTCATATTTCTGAGTTTTGTTTTGATTTTAGAACGTTAGTTTAGAAACTCAAGCGATATTGATGATTATTAGCTTATTACCTTAAATTTTTGAATTGCTTTCATTAGTACGATTTTATATTCTGCACGTTAAGTATAAATTTTCGTATTGGAATATACTTTTTGCTTAAATTAAGTCGTGTTTCCAAATAAATTGAGTTATAGGTTGGCCGTTAGGTACTTACCTCCCTTCGCGCTTCCCCACACCTCGTCTCAAGTCAGACCCGCGTAGTATGGATAACAACGCTTGTTATTGCTATGACATCATTCAACGACGGGCAATTCGAAGTGAACGACTTTATTTTTTTACCATGTATAGGCCTATGATTGACCACAATCTCACCGTGGTGAGATGTGGCACACAAATTCTAGAAGGGATTGGCTCCCAAGTGCAAGTCGGAATACACCAGAAGTTGCTTGGCGACCGATTTTCAACATGAGGGTGGTAGCTATAGACAGGTGGGTACTATAAAGTACCCTGCCACCGTGCTAAAAAAAGATTAGTGTACTAGTATTTTTTATGTCAGATAAGGTTGACAAGCAGGCTGGCGGTCCATCTGATTGTAAGTGGTTACTGTCGCCTATCGCCATTAGCAATACCAGAGGTATTATTACCAATGAATTGCCGACCTGTTACAATGCCAAGAAGTACAGTATTATTAGCTGTATAATTATGAAATGATTTTGTGTTTACTAACGTAATGTTATAAATGATTTCTTGTACTCATTCAAATATATCGTTTATGTCTTTTCCATTACGTACCAATTTCTTTTTTGGATTATTTTTCTTTTGTATATTGCGGAGGTTATCTACTAGCTCTGTTTTGATCTTTAATTGATGCTTACCACAAACTTTATCGCATGCACCACTGAGTGCACCTATTTAAAAAAACCGGCCAAGTGAGAGTCGGCCCCGCGCACGAAGGGTTCCGTACCATTATCTATAAAAACGGCAAAATCAACATGTCTGTTGTATGGGAGCCACCTTAAATAAACTCTAAAGAAAAAAAATCGAAACCCTTATAGGATCCGTGCGTCTGTCCGTCTGTCTGTCTGTCTGTCCGAAAATATTTATATATTTGTTGTTATAGAAGCAACAGAAATACATCATCTTTCAAAATTTCAATTGTCTAACAGACAGACAACGGAGTCGTAGTAATAGGGCCCCGTTTTACCCTTTGGGTACGGACCCTAAATATTGTCGTTAAAACTTTTTTTTATTTAATTACAGATTGCAAATGCACGTCTAGCCAGTGCAGCCAGACTTGCAAGTGCGATGCTTCCTGCAATTGTACTTGCAAGAAGACATCTTGCACAGAAGGTGAATGCGCTACGAAGACTACGAAGAAGTAGTCGAGGGCCCTACGTCATTACAATGCAAGATGGTGGATGAATGTTTATTTTTATTTTCGACTGTTATTTTTTATCTGTGCGTTTCGATCTGTAGAACCAGGAGTGGGACAAAATTATTTAGATTCTAAATACTTACTTTCAAACCTATTTCATTAGACATGTGTTTTGCACTGAATTGTATATTTATTTGGTAATTCGAAAAATGAAACTTACATAATAATTTTAAGTAATTGTCTGTTGAAGAAAAGTTTTTCAAATATGTTTTTAATAGATAGTTTTTTTTTGTATATTATTCGCATGAAAAACGAATGTGTATTAATTGTTTTATAATTTAAAATAAATAAAGTATACATACAATATTAAAAGTACATTTTATTTCGCCAATAAATTACAATACAATAGGTAATATAATATAAGTAGGTAAGTAATATTTCAGTCTGCATAATGTTTTATTTTTCATTTCATTCTTTTGTATAGTTCATTTAATGCAGCTGCCTGAAAAATTAATGATGACAGAATATATTATCATTTCGAAATTAAACACCTGTGTCATGGTATCTTCTAGAAAAAATATAAATAAGTTGCGGTTTCACCCGCGTTACTGGGATAATGGTAGCATTTAGCACTGGAAGATCTATCTTCATCTACATCATCTTGAGTAGCTCCCTTCAGCGGAAGATTTTTTAGAATTGGGCCAGTAACTCGAACCTGCTTGTTTCTTGTCCATGCATCAACATTTCCTACACATTAATATTGCAAATACCAAATCCTACTATAGTATTCAAAATACGAAAATTTGTGACAATGTATGTTTGTTACTTCTACACGCTCAAACGGCTGGACCAATTTTTTATGAAATTTGCTGGTCAGTTTTAGTTTTTATCAAAATCGGCCTCAAGACTCCTTTCAACATTTTTCACTATTCCCTATTACTTTAGGATTTGGCCTACCACGACCACTTTATAAATTTGTTCTGTAGCTAAATAACTTCTTGAAGATACTTACTATCGACGTAAACATGGCAGTCGCAACCTGGTACACATTCTTCGCCTGATGGAGTATTGGGGTTCAAGTCTGAAATATATGCCATGACATTTTAATGAAATAGCACTACAGTTCACTTCGAGATAGCCGTAGTCGAAATACGTCATCCATACAATGCGGGTCTCACTTGAGACGCAGTTTGAAACGCGAAATTAGCTGACGACCAACTTAGGAGAACGGATAGAGCATTTAAACGCGAAAAGAGCTGAAGACTCATTTTGCGGAAACACGGAAATTATATGTAGGTACCTACACTATTTTTATTCAAGTTAAATCAGTTTAGGCCTTGTTAAGCATCGATATATATGTACTACGCACTAGATATTGCGATCCGAACACGAACTATGTTCGAGTGAGCTGTACTGCAATCCGTAGGTACACCTTACTTCTATACTATAGGGACGACATGGTTGTTGAACGAAACGCGTAAGCCAAGGGCGGATCCAGGATTCAAATTTGGGGGGGGGGGGGCGCGCGCCCGGCGCGCCACTGGCGTAAGCGCCGAGAAATTTGCGGTATCAAAATAACTAAGTACTGTTAAAAGGCATTGTTTTCTTTAGGATAATCTTCCTTTCGTTTTGCTTCGCCTTAATTAGGTAATAACAAAAAAATTTAAACTTACAAGAACGTCCGTCAAAAATCATTCTCCTAAATACAATATAAACTTAGAATTATTTAACAAACGTCTTGTTGTTCACAACTATTCATCACAAATGATGCAAGATGCGCCATCATTCGGTGATATAATAAAAAATGGCCTGCTTCACAAATTGTTGAAAAACATTTGACATTGATTCGATTATGCCAACAATGAGTTTAATGAGCCATAACGAATTGATTTCTAGTGGAGCATCCAATGACAACTTACAAATTAACCGTATTTTAGGTTCTTTAACACGGGCCAATGTAAGTTCGGATGGTAATCTCTGGAGTTACTGGTCCGATTTTAAAAACTCTCTCACTAACATGACGCTACATTATCCCCGGGAATTATAGGCTACTTTTTATCCCAGAAACGCGGGAAACAGGTTTAAAAAAAGGATAAAATCTCAAACGGCGTCGAATAGCATGCCCTTGCATCTTGTAATTAGCTCTTATTGACTCTTGGTATACTGAACTATGTATCTTCGCACACGTAAACGAAAAACATACAGGGTGAACGATACAAACCTACTTGCTTACATTATAATTCAGAATTCGCATCTCACATTTTGATTGATGAAGATTCATATTTAGTAAGTTTTTTTGTTAATTGGTACCAAAATAAAACTAGCTTACCTATATTAATGAGCAATTCCACTCCTATTATTATGAGCATACCTATACTTTTTAATGAATCAATGGAGTACGGTGGAAGAGTTTATTATATTAGTGTATAGTACTATCCAGCAGTGGTCTACGAGATGATTTTCTAAATTTTTGACAATCCTCAACTTCATCATAGTTTCTATGGATGGAGTCTGTGGTCGACTCAAGAAAAAATACCCGTTGGAAAAATATTCTTCAGAAATATTCTGCATGTTTATAAATGATTATTATAGCATCATTGAAATGTAAATGATAATAACACAATGAAATATTATGTAGATACCTTCTTCAATAGACATTTAAACAGATGAATTTACCCTTGGAAAATTACCTATGCTTATGTCATAGACAGTTTATTGAATAACTTATTATACATATGTTGCGGTGTTAGGGAAATTTGTAGTACCTGCTTGGCTGGCTACCACACCATCAACCACATCATCACTGACCACGATGAGAATGTGGTAGCCAGGCAGGCGGGTACTACAAAGTAATCCAAGCTAAATTACTTACTTCGTAGATAGTTTGATCGAAGTAGATAGTATTATACATTGCATCAACATATTTGAACGCTAAAAAGAAGTAACGAACTGTCAAACTTCATGTGTCCATATTGAAACTCCATTTGTTAATTATCTAGAAGATATAAAGGCAGAACTGGACAAAACAATCAAGTCTCCTATTTTAAAGACCTAATCGGAACAGTATCCAGAAAAAACCACCGAGGTCTTTGCGACCTCGGATCTGTTCGTTCAGTTTTTACTACATTTCAGACTATATAAACTGTGGCTGATGTTTTAGAAGTATACACATCTATCTGTTCTCTCATCAGATAAGCAACTAATTTTAATATTTAATCAAAATGCCTGCCCCTTGTGAACCCTGCAAAGGTAAAGTGATTTTTTTATCTTTAATATTATTTTATATGAGCTTGACACAACTCTATTCAACAAGGAACTTCTATAGGAAAAGGAATTTTCAACCCGAGAACGCGGGTAAATCTCAACATTTATGAAACTCATAACAATTATCTCCTTGCTTTCTTCCATAATTTCTCTCAACAGTTTAGAAATTGCTTGGATTTTAAAGCAAACTTGGAAATATAGAGTATTTTAATGTACACAAATGATCATGTATTATCTGTACAGATTCCTGCAAAGATGGTGCAGCAGCGTGCAAGGACAACTGCACCTGTGAAGCCAACTGCTCCGACTGTTCTTCTCCTCAAGGTAATATACCTTTCCTTTTTTTATTCAATAAATGCAGGTTGCAAGCAAACAGGCATACGGCCTGCGGTTACCTATACAAGCGGTTACCGTAACCTATAGAATAGCTTGGAACATCTGCCAGCCTTTTCCGGCAGTTGAACCACAGTGTCTTCTAGGCTTTGTCAGCAACGCATTATTATAAAAAATAATATTTGTGAAATATTTTGCTTTATTTCTTATTATTTTTGTTTTTTTTTTCAGGTGGTTGCTGCTAAACATTATTATGTCACCAGGTTCCGGCTGTTTTCTGCGTAAATGGACTTGAATGTTAATATTTGCTTTAAGATCATGAAATAAACTAAATTGCTCCACAAACTGGACTTTTTATCATTTTATCAAATTATTTTTTATAACCACAAATATTATTGTTTATTAAAAAAAATATGATATCTACGCTTATCTAATTGTAATTAGGTAATTTTATAATAAACTAGCTGTTCATAGCCGGGGTAAAAAGTAGCCTATATAAGTATATTTGGGTATAATATAGCTTCCTATTAGTGAAAGAATTCCCAGCTTTATTAGTATAAATACTTAATATCCAATAACATTCGCAAATGTTTACGTCTGATGTCAGATTTTTCAATGCGCTGCTAGTTTCCAGCTTTAAAATTGAAAATAGAATAGTTTTTGTATAGACTTATGAAGGAATAGTCTACCCGAGGTTTATGTAGCGATTGAAAAATCGGGGCTGAGTCGCGAAAACTAAACATATCCCATGGCATATCCTAGGAAACCACATTCAATTATCTACCTTAGTAAATCATCTATTAGTACTAAAGTTCTCTGAGAAAATATCAGGATGATGCAAAAATCTAGATTCTTCACTGATAGCGATGTAGTAGAGCTCATCCGTTGTATCAAACGGCAAACCGGGGCACTTGCCCCGGCGGCAGTTTCATGGGGGCGCCAAATCCTTGAGACAAGATTTCGAAACATCGAACAAATGAAGCCTCTTTTCCTACAAACTCATAGGTTTTTATCCTTCTATCCACAAAAATGCTATTCTTTTGCAGTTTTTCTCAAACACTGAAGGGCGCCACTATCAAGGTTTTGCCCCAGTTCGAAAAAATTGTAGATCCGGGTCTGAAGGAAATGTAAAATGGAACTAAACTTGTTTTAAAGCCTGTGGGATTTAAAATCTATTTTTAAATATAAGTGACTGACTGATCTATAAAGGCACAGACTCGAAACTCAATTATTCAATTAAGTCTCTGATGAGACACACATATGTACGCTAGTTTTGTTACTACCCTGTCTTGCAAATCCATATATTTGGTCCCTTGGGGCAAGCCTTGGTGTTTCTTGACGAAAAAAAATTTATTGTCCCCAATATTTTCATGAAATGGACTGAGATGACCTTCTGCCTATTTTTTTTGAAAGGACTAAAGTTGGTAGCCTCAGATTGCTGCAACAACCTTACCGGACAAATCGGCGAGCGCAGAGGGCTCTCAGCCGGGTAATATTTAGTCTTCTGCCCATCTTATTGGGAATTGAGGGCGCTATTTATATCAGATTACATTATAGGGATGTAAAGTACCATACAATACAGAGATAATATATAAATAACTAGCTGTTCCCTGCAGTTTCACTCGGGTTGCTGGGATGAAAAATAGTTTACGACCTATTCTCAGACCTGACGAATATACATAAAAAAATTAATAAAAAATCGGTTTCGGAGGAGTTTGGTTGAATGTATTTCCAAGTTCAATTACATATTATAGCATTAGCTTCCGCCCCGCGGTTTCACCCGCGTTCCCGAGGGATCTTATGGTTTCCCGGGATAAAAAGTATCCTATATATTAATCCTCCATCCTTACTCCATTAGTCTAAAAAATCTAGCCGGATAGTTAAACTTACAATATCACAAACATGAGTAAACACATGAGTAAATAAACAGTACCTTAAATAACTCACATACACTGACACACACACACCCCCACACAGACCCACACACACACACACTCACCCCTCAACTTATATTATAGTCACTGTTAGATTATTACCTTACTCTTGTTATTATATTTATGGTTAAAATAACTAAATTAATGTTAGTCACATAAAACAGATTATTCCCAGGGAGCCTGGTGATCTGTAATACAGGCCAGTTCCTAGTACAGACACCAGTCTCTCACAAAGGAGTTTATATCTGGAAACTGTATTATCTCTGTAACATATAGTTATTAAGTAACCTTTGTGAAAGAATGAAATAAATATATTATTCTTATTATTAATCCAGGTTATAAACTATTTGTGTTCCAAGTTTCATCGAAATCCGTTCAGTAGTTTTTGCGTGAAAGAGTAACAAACATCCATCTATCCATCCACAGTCACAAACTTTCTCATTTATAATATTAGTAGGATAATACGATTCGATATATCAAAAAGGTTCTTGCTAGAGTGTGCTAGAGTCATTTTATGTCATGTTAGGGTCGTCGATTAGGCTCCTAAGAAGACAGCTATAAATAAAGTTAGCATGGGCCGTTAGACAACTTTTTATGATCGACTGTTTGTGCTATTGTATTTATACCATTGCATTATTTGCAAATATAAATAACCCGACTGCGGCAAGTAAAAAAGGTAGGGTATTTTTTGTATAATTTCTCATTCCACATTGTTGTAATCACATTGTTGCAATCACAAACCCTTCATTTGAGGGACTCGATATGCTTTGGACTATTTTTTTCCGCCATTTTATAATTTTAATAGAGTGATACTCGCGCAATAAAGACGAATCTAACGACATATTATCATGCATCAAACTCGGTTCAGCTGTTTAGGTTACAGGAGGAAACGATGGAACTGACATACATATATACCTACATACGCCTGTAAAACATTATCCTCCTTCTGGGTCAGTCGAGTTGGGACATTATCAGTTATCCTTTTATTTATTACAGCTACCTTGAAAGTGTTTATTTATAGAATAACAAGTTCTTGTTCGAATCAATAACTCTCCGAGTACGTCGTATCTTTATTATAGGTTCATCAGACAATAAAAAGTGGTAATAACATCCGATGGACAGGACGCAAGGATATAAATATACAGCTTGTAATAAAACTTGATACTTTTTGAGCAGGGACATTTTTAATTGACATTGCGAGTTTTTTAATCCCTTATCGCACAGACCTTAGGTAATTGCAGGTAGACTATATATATTTGAACTGAAGGTTTTTTTTTGAAAGGACTAAAGTTGGTAGCCTCTGATGGCTGCAACAACCTTACCGGACAAATCGGCGAGCGCAGAGGGCTCTCAGCCGGGTAATAGAACTGAAGGTACTTGTGTCTAAGTCTAAGTCTGCTATGAACATTTTTAATAGGCCTTCTATTGGTATTGCCAATACGTTGCTGAACTTGAAGATCTGCTTTCTTTTTGACTGAGATAGAGTCGGTTGCATAAAGCGCAGCCATTAAGGTTATAGTTAGGTTACGGTTATTGTTAACTTTAACCGCGAAAGAAAGCAAACTGGGTTCTTCCTGTCACTTTAACTAAAATTTTAACCGTAACCATAACCGACCGAACGAGGCCGGGCATCGTCAAAGTGACTCTACCGTCAAAGCATGGTAATAGTTAAATTAACATTGACTATAACTTTAACTAACAACAGCAAACGGCCCTCAGTCGCAGCACCAAGTAACGTAGGTATTTAGTTTCATTAATAAGAATGTAAAATTAAAGACGCGATTTTAACGACTTCAAAATTAAATAAATGCAACTGCAACCCAAACACTTACAAAGTCTAATCGCAACAAAAATATTTATTCGAATAGCAATCGGTTAATACGTAAAACCTTCAAATACGATCAAAGTCAGAACGTTATTGAAGAAAGTAAGATTATTATTGAGGTAAATAAAGGTTAAACCTATGAAATAAAATGCAACAATATCTCCAACAAGTTATTTATATAATACAGTAGAACAGGGCGATGGTGATGAGGAAGACTACGGTAAAGGAGATGGGGAAGCACGTCTCCAGAACCTTAGAGATACGGGTAGAGAGGGAGCGTCGGCGTCGGCGGTCAGGATCCATGTTGAAGAGCTAGTTGAGGACTTAACAGCAACCACCTGGAAAACAATAATTATTGTTGACGTCATAAGCGAGAATGTTATACCCAACAGTGAGGAATGATAATGATTTCAAGTTTAAGTAGTATTATTAGTGACTTAAATAATCTATACGAGCTTACGAGCTGTAGCTGCTTGTAAGCAGGCAGGCGGTCTATCTGATGGTAAGTGACCGTCGCCTATCGCCATTTACAATACCAGAGGTATTGCCAATGTGTTGCCTGTTACAATGCCGAGAAGGCAATTATTGCTCTCAAGTGCAATTGCCGGAACACACCGGTAGGTGCTTGGCGACAGATTTTCAACTTAAGGGTGGTAGCCAGCCAGGAGCTGTAGAATATAGCGTACTTTCTCTTACAGCGCAGCTCATCTGAGGTAGTACCTCCAGCCTGCAGCCAAATCTTAATGTTGTATTCCTGCGCGTGAGTAAGACTCATCGGGTGGACAGGTCCGTAAAGCGTGAGTGATATCCGGTGAGCAGATTACTGGCGGACGCTGGGTGTATGGGGTGTATGTGCGTCGGGTATTGCTTAGGTACTACGTGGACTATGGGTCGTAAGTGATCTGTACGCCGGGTGTTGCAAGATTCTATAGGCTACGGTAACCGCTTATCACCACGCTAGCCGTTTCTTTGCTGACTAATGTAATGTAATGAAGAGAGATACGACATTGAATAATGAAATGTGACATTGTTATTACAATAGACCTTCCCATGAATTGTCAGACTCTAATAAGCGGTTCGGAAGGTTGCTTTTGCTCAGAAGAGCCGGCAATCGTAGATAGTATTCTATTAGTATTCTAGGATCTCTGAAACACGTAGGTAGTGTTTAAAAAAATATACCCAGAGTTATTCAACGTGGTAAAAGCGTCAACTTTCTTGTTACGTATACGAGGAGTATTGTAATCAGCTAAAATGTTGATACTAATACGAGTATAACATACATAGACATTTCATTAATTCTTTGGGTATCGCTTCACTGGTGATAGTACGACGAAATCTACAATTAGCTAGCTTATTACCATTAATATACCACCGGTAATTACTTACGGGTATCGTGTAAGTACTTACGATAGACCCTCTAATACATAGTAGTGTACCTGATAAACGAGATTTTTATATTCGAATGTAGAAAGACTTTACCTTTTGAGGAACAGTCGTTACAGCCCTTTTCCTTGCAGGAGCAGCTCTCCTCACAGAGTCCCTCTTTGCAAGAGTCTTCATTCATGCAAATCAAAAGAAATTCAATCAAATTAATAACTTTGTAATTCTAAGAAATCAAGCCAATTTGGAAGTAAATTCAACCTGGATGGAATACACTTTTCTTCTATATTTCTGATTCAAAAAGGGATGCTACAGATATTGGCTTAGTAAGATACTCTCAAAGAATAAAAGCCTTAAATAACTAGTACTAAGGCTGACTCACCTTTGCAGGGTTCACAAGGGGAAGGCATGATGTTGTCGATGCTAGGCGGTTTATCACTCAACTATGCTTCGCTTTGAATTCTGCTAATGTTTTATACCGCTAGATAGGAACAAAAACCAAGAATCTAGAGCGAGGCTATTGAAAAACTCATAGCTATTATATTACAGAAATTGTACGACACAATAGGAAAATGTGTAAAAAAAATATACGATGAAAAATTTGCATTTGATCGATTGAAATACGAGTATAATTTAAAAGTTAGATATGAAGCCACCACTCAAAAGACAGCTCTAGCATCACAAGTTAAGATCGAAAGTACGTGATTTTTATCAGAAGCCTTTCTCTGCTTCTCTGCATTCTTATCATCCGATGTTTTTTTTGGACGTAACAGTTTGCATCATATCAAGTAATTCAACGAAAGCTGTAAAAACAACAAAATAATTAATTGCAAATAACAAATGTTCTTAGTTTTTACCTTAACCTAAAAAATGACCTTCATATTGTTGACATTTTCTTGCCTCTAGGAAAGGTAGGCATATTTTTTCCGGAAGATTCGACGGGCCATCAAACTGCGCGACTTTCCGCACGATTTAACATAATGATCACGGCGGAAAAGCCTCACCGCGTAGTTTCCTGATTTTTAGATCAAGTAGCCTTCAATAGAGTATTGTCGACAATATTTAAAACTCAAATATTAATTTCATCAGCATCATTTTCATCCGGAAGATCGTCGCAGCCGCAGACATGTCTACTTACTGTGAAACTATTACAGGTATTTGATATTTCATAACTTATTTTAAATTTAGGCGTTGATACATAAACGCCTGTTGTTTGCCGACATGCATTTTATATAGTGTGTAAAGTCTTGATAATAATTTTCCGTAGGATTTTCTGAGGCTAATTATATTACAGCCATGCAATTTTACTGGCCATTTTAATTAGGTTTATTTTTCATTTTGTGTCATGTTATTTTAGCTCTAATGAAGTAAGTCACAGGTATCATTGTTTACACTACGACATTTATTTAAATATTTTGTTACTTGCTGATTGCCGCAGTTTCACCAGCGTTCCTGGGATAATAAATAAAATAAGATATCTATACTAATAATAAAGCTAAAGAGTTTGTTTGAACACGCAAATCTCCTGAGTTACTGGTCCGATTCGAAAAAATCTTATCCCCGAAGGTTATAGGCTACTTTTTATCCCGGGATTGCAACTGAAGCCAGAACAGCTCGTAATTAACAACATAACACTTGAGGATAATATAACTTCCTATTAGTGATAGATTTTTTAGAATTGGACCAGTAATTCCAAAGATTACCTACTTACCAACTACATCCGAACTTACAAACTGTAACTCTTTACATAACAAAACAGTAGAAATATGGATAATTATGTTCTAAACCTCAATTTACTTCGACACTGAATGATAACTTTCATAAAATTCCAGAATCCCTGCCACAGAATGAAGTCAAGCAACAACTGATTCTTACCCAGAAGAAAAACATGTGTCCCCCAGGATGCCAGGCTTGTAAGAAGGAAAACTATGCTAAATCAATGAAGATATTATTCAATGCAATTGGAATTCTAGTTGCTATTCTTGCCGCCTACATGATCATATCTACTGACTCCAAGATGTACCTCGTCTTTTGGATCGGCTATTCAATCCTTAGAAGAATGATGATCAAATCCAAAAAACACATGAAGACCGACTAATAACTTACAAATACTTAACTATTTATTGTTTTCGCACTGAATTAATTTATTATTTAGTTTTAATTTATTTATTTATCGTAATCACTAAGCATGCTGAGTATTCAATAAATATTTTTGTTTTTTAATGTTTGGATTTATTTATTATCTTTGAGAATTAGTCTTCAATAAACAATAGTTTGTTATTCCAATATGTAGGCAGGTACAGTA
Source organism: Tethea ocularis (assembly GCA_963555595.1). Taxonomy (NCBI): domain Eukaryota; kingdom Metazoa; phylum Arthropoda; class Insecta; order Lepidoptera; family Drepanidae; genus Tethea; species Tethea ocularis. The sequence continues at coordinate 6,922,641 of OY741975.1, forward strand.
GTCGATCTATCTCAGTAAACATTCTTTGGTATCATTAAAATAACTAAAGGCTTAATTACTAAACTGTTGACAGTTACAGTTCATAATAGAGCATTTTTTTTACTATGTACCTATAGGCCTGTGTTTGACTGCGCCGATGATGGCACACAAAGCCTAGAAAGGAACTGGCTCTCAAGTGCAGCTGTTGGAACACACCGGAAGGTGCTTGGCGACAGATTTTCAACTTGAGGGTGGTAGCCAGTCAGCCGGGTACTATAAAGTACCCTACCACCGTGCTATGGTTTCCTCACGATGTTGTCCTTCACCGAAAGCTCAAGCTCATTGTAGGATTAGAACCCACGATCTTCGTCTCTGCATTCGACGTCACTGCCACTGAGCTATCATCGCCTTTATCAGGTTTTGTATCGTACTCCTTTTTAGATCGTAAGGAATATGATATAATATTGACAACATCTACTAATATTATAAAGAGTTTATGAATTTGTTAGTTTGTAAGTTCGAATGTATGACCTAATCACCGCAGTTACTGTTCCTATTCTAAAAATTCTTTCACTTATCGGAAGCTACATTATCCCTACCTGAGTGCTATAGGCTAGGTACTTTTTATTCCAAGAAAGCGGATGAAACAACCCAAACAGCATGTCAAAAATAATTGGGATAAGTGTTTTAGTTATCTTATAGGAATTGCTAATTGATTCAAGACCTAAACACATCCAAAGGACAATGGGTGGCCCCTCCTCAATACACTTGGGAGTAGTGTCATATGATATCTCTTACAATATAATGCCTGAAAAATAGGCACTTTTCCAAAAACAACGGTTTGGACTCCTACTCGTTCGCGTTATTTATTCCTAACCTATCACAAAAATATTGTCCCTTGGGTATTGGTGATAAAGACCAAGTTTTCGCATTGTCCTTTACAAAACACTTTTACTGTATAGGTAAGTAAGGTACTATCCCTAATATGGAATGATAAAGTATTTGGTAAATAGGTAAGTATATGTCTGTAAAAACGACGCATAAAATTAAATTAAAATATCATAGAACTGTTGTACGAGCGTCATAATTATTTGTAGGTGTAGGCTTACAGTTTGCTACTAATGAGAACTGGTTATCCAAAGGCTCCAAAGCCATCGTATTTTCTCTAAATAAAAACAAAATGAACAAAAGTATTATCTACAATCAGAATTTTGCGCCGAAATCTTATTTGAAACGGCAAAAAACTAATTTCAGAGCAATGAACCCACAATGGCGGGACTAATTGTAGTAAAAAATACTCAGGTAGATACGCCTACATGGCTGAAGAAAAAATATCCTTATGAAATATTACAGTTTTCCCTTGTTTTACTACTTTTGCTATGGTTAGAGGATTTCTTCCAGTCTTGTTTCACAAAACCTCTAATTATTCCATTTATTTTACTATTATAAATAGCTTTTATTTTCAGTCTTTTTTTTATTTTAGTTCTTAGTTTCTATTTATTTTATAATATACAATATTTACAATTATTTACAACAAATATACAAACTATATATAAAAAAAATCCTCGAGGCGGCCGCTGCTGCCAATCAACGGCAAGGTTCCCAGAAGGCTGGCAGCGTTCCCTCTTTGTATGGCCAAGCTAACGCGTTGGCGGAAAAAGCTCCCCGCCCGCCGGTCCCCTGTGACCTCAATTAATTTTGAAGATAATGTTCGAGAAAATCGGCGAGCGTCGGACCCCCAAGGACCCATGGTCTCGACCGCAAAAGGCAAAAATAAAACATAAAATTCTATTTATTTATAATTCCTACTGCATGTTTTGTTATTCTAATTATATTCAATTTTTGTATCGATAACATAATTAGAAGTGAAATTAGATACCTTTTTAAATATTTCCAAATTTCTTTAAATATCAGTTTCAGGTTTAATTTAAGAAGGCTTCAAACATTGTATTAAGAAATTAAGCTACCTGTTTATACGAAAGAACAGTAATTCTGTCTTAATTGCACCATAACTTGACACAGACTAAGTTGATAATAATAGTCATGTTAATGTCTCAACAGAACCGCCTAATTAGTGCCTCACTTAGCTGTACCTATACAACAGACACGCTGACATTTCTAAGCTTTCTCTATGGGAAATCTTGAATGGTTTCATTCTGCAAATTTAGAATTTTTTATTTAAGCAATTTCGTCAATCAATAGTGATTAAAATCCTATAAACTAATATTATAATGTGAATATGTGTTTGTTTGTCCTTCTCCTCCTCCGGCTTCGCACGGATTTTCTCGGCTTTTATGTACTATAATATGCATGTATTAAACATATAAACCTTCCTCTTGAATCACTCTATCTATTGCTGAAAACTACAAAATGATCTAAGCGAACTGACAGCGGAAGCGACTTCATTTTGTACTATGTAAAAGATGTCGTTCATCTCTATAAAACCTTCACTGTCAATAACCGACCGTGTGATGGGAAATTATCATTGTTATTTAATTGGGCATCATTTGCCAAAACAGATAAACAATTTCAAGTTAAATTGGTGGATATAAAGTGATGAATCATTTTGCAGAATGGCGTCGGGTCGTCGACACTGTGCCGTTGCCGGCTTCGTACCGCAAACTAGCTGAGATTTTATATCATTTTATAACTAAGATGTTGTAATTATTATAGTGGAATTAGGTAACGTTTGTTTGTTTGTGGATATGTAATTAAGTTTACGCCAAATAAGCTGTTCTCTTAATAGTAATAAAGTATCTTTTGAACAAGAACACTGAAAAAAGAAAAAAGTATTTTTAGGCTAGATACAAACATTTTATTTAAAGCTCAGATTACTAAACAATATATATCTGTTATTGAAAGGTAGTCTACAAACCAGTGAGTCATCTATACAAAAACAGTCTAGACGCTAATCTAGACTAGGCGATTCACAAGATATGGTGATATACCTAAGTTTTTTCAATATAAGTAGGTAAAAAATTAACCAACCATAAGAAACGTTGAAATATAAGACATGAATTTAGTGTATAGCTTATCGAAACAAGCAATCAGAATCACGAACATGAAATGGCATGGCATTCAATACGTTTTGGAATTATCGAAATTACAAATCTATGATTGAAATTCCAATAGACAAGTGCTGCTGAGATGAGTCAAGTTAATATAAAGTGGGTAAAGTAAGCATCTTGTTTCTAGTCACGGTGCTAAAAAAGCTACTTGAGCACAACGAGATATTTATAATGTTTTTGGTACTTTATAATATACAATATTTACAAAAAAAATACAAACTACAAATAAAAAAATTCCTCGAGGCGGCCGCTGCTGCCAATCAACGGCAAGGTTCCCAGAAGGCTGGCAGCGTTCCCTCTTTGTATGGCCAAGCTAACGCGTTGGCGGAAAAAGCGGTACCAACTTATTTTTTTTTTCTATAGGACAGCAAAAAGGAAAAAGCTAATATGAAGCTACAATAACCTTGACTGCTATTGGGCCTATAGGCAAATTTTTATCCCAGGAACGTGGGTGAAAACGCGGGAAACAGCTATTACATTATAGAATGAGAATTTATTATACCAAAACATGATAAAAATAACATAGTATCTACATAGTATAACACAGTATATACAAGTTTAAAAAAAATACTCGGCAAAACTGTTCGAGTTTACATTTGCAGAAAATTGACGGATGCCGGATGTTTCAATGATGCTCTGACGAGGTCAAGAAAGCAGTAGACGCACATCCAGAATTTGATTTGAATAATGATAATGTTCATGATGATGACGTTGATGATGATCAAATTATTAAAATTTCTAAGACTCTCTTTTTAAAAGAAAATCCATTGATTGAACCACTAATGTCTGTTTCAATGATATAGGTTTTTCCCTCAGTGTCTTTCCATAATGATTCAAACTCAATACCTCTTATTCAATTTAGGTCCTGATAAGGTACAGGAATGTCGGAACTTACAAATAACTCCACCAACGGTCAGTACATAAAATAAAAAAAAACTCACACTTGAATGACTGCCTTAGTCGATCGTGGAGGAAAGTGTATCTATATTGACAAGTTTATTGACTTATCGATCTTTGTACTATCATCGCTTATAAAAGAGACAATAGGGTAGTTGACACTGTCAAAAATAAATGACCAAACACTAACCAATGCATAAAACATCTAAAAACACGTGGAAACAAATATGTTGTACATTTAATGCTTTTTATATTTTAATTACCAGTAAAACCGTTAAGAATCGATGATTTGATGCTATGAAACTATGACGTCATAGTGTAATATTTCATACAAAATTCTATATAAACTATTGTTTTGACATTCATTAAAAAGTAGCTGATTTGATAAGTCTGTCAATTACCCTATAATTGCAAAGAATGTAATGATATTTTTTGCTTCCCACTGGATTTGGGTATGTTCTCCAAAATTTATTATTGCAGTAACTTCATCATGATCATCATAATCAGCCCCAGGATTTCCACTGTTCCTATTACTGGAATAGGTAAATCCTATTTGGTTTCGAAATCGAATTTCTGTGCTTGTAACCAGTCTTCCAGCGATTCTGACCACCAACACTAAATCGATCCCAGTAATAGTACTAACGGAAAATTAGGATTTAAGACCAATGGACATATATAGCACATTTATAGGCCTTGCGTACTTACTACCTTCGTCTCATCATCACTGACCAAAGTAAGAGTATATATAATAATAATACCCTCTTCCGAGTACTCGAACTAATTAATTACAATTTGGTGTATCATGTTCATTCTACAAACTTTCTGACACTTCAGGTAAACAGTTGAAGTAAAATTAGCAAATGTAACAAATAAAGTTGTAATAAAATCGATCGATTGACTGTATCATTGGTTTTCGAAGTCGCTTCTGTGTGCGTGCGGTGTCGGACCGGTCGACCGGTTCGGTCCGCTTGTTTTTGTTTACGGCCCTCCGATCATTTTATTGTAAGTATATATACCTACTGTAGGTATACCTGGGCCTCGTACACGCTATAAGTTACTTAACTATCTTATTTTAGGCTCGGAGCTCTGGTACCGATACGCTCTTGTTAACGTTTGGATAAGCGTAGTAGGAGACAATAGTTAAAAAAACATGGCGGATTTTTTTTTTTACAAAAATATGAGGATTGGATTTTATTTGGCTCTTCAACAATGAGTACTACAAACTTATGAAAAATAAATCCTAAATTTAAGTGTCACATTACTTGAGGAGCACAGCGTGCCCTAATAGATGCGCTAATGTAAATTTATGAAGGGATGGCGTTAACATAATTATTAACTTTTATACTTATATAAAATTCATAGTTTCTGGTTGACTGATATATAAACACACGGCCTAAACACTGTCGCTGTCGCCGTAAGTCGTTGGTCGAAATTTGGAGGATGTGTTCCTTGTGAAGTGTTGGCATTCACTATTGGAAGACTAAACAAGGATTTCTCGAAAATTGATTCCTAAATGAGTAAAATAGGAAATCGCGAGTGAAACCGCGGGCCCCTAAAGCTGGTTTGAAATAATTGTATTTAGTGCCTGGCAATAAAAATACTATAGGTAATCTAAATATAAAAGCAAACTACCTACGCCATGGCTCAGCTTTAGTTTAGAGGGCACTCATGGCTACTATTCAAAGCACAATAAAGTGAATTTCATGGAGCCGGACCCTTACAGTCGATCAAAACAGATCTATCAATTAAAATATCTAATTCAAATATAATCCTAGACAAAGATAGCAATCAAGCAGGCGACTCTTGGCCTAGGAGAGGCGAGGAGCACCGATCGTCCGATTCCCCCACGTAGCAACTCAGTTATTGACCCGCGCTGTGCTACGTTCTAGATGTCTGGGGACGGCCGCTGCGCGCGCACCCCTACCTCTCTGCTCCAAGTCTAGCTCGTACAGCCTAGTCTTTTCGAAATGCCTGCGCCCTGCGACTCATGTAAAGGTGAGCCATAAATTAAATTTCTTTTAAAAAAATAGTTTAAACTTCGAAATTGGAATTTCAATTAATTTGATTTTGTTATTCGGTGATTTGTGTTTCATTTTGGTTCGTTTTGGTCATGTTTTGGTGTAATTTTTGTGATGACGCACTTGTGACAGGGGTAGGTCAGTTCTATTTTTGGAATTATGTCCTTTAATCCCTCTTAACATTGCTTTTGTTTCAATCTTAAGTGTTATAAAATAATAAAATTAAGGTAGGTAGGTAGTAGATAATGTTCATTGGATTAAATAAAGTAGGTATCAATTCTAATAATTATGTCTGTTCAATAAGTGATTATTTTGTTGCTTGTACCCAGTGTTAATCTGTAATTGATGGAGAGCTTATGTGCTATTGCAGCCAAATTTTTTTTTTATATAAGTAGGTATATAAGCGGCTCGCGTTTGGCCACAGACCCACCTATTTAGAGGACGATGAGGAAGCCTATAATGAAGCACGCTTGCCCGGTAGAAACATATTCACAATGGTCTTGAAAATCCCATCATTATACGAGTTTGGAAATATAGACGCCGGAAGCACAACTTTGCTGTCCGCATTTTATGTGAGGAAGCAAACCGTGTCCGTATATTTAGTACAACTGTCCTCCGTAGCCCAACCACGTTCCCGGGATAAAAAGTAGCCTATATAGGCATATAACTCTCGAGGATAATGTAGCTTCCTATTAGTGAAACAATTTTTCTAATCCGACTAGTTAATCCATGGAAATAAGAATAACTCAATTCTTCATGGGTATTTACCCAAAGATTAGCGCGTTCAAAGAAACAAACAAGCAAACTCTTCAGCTTTATTATTAGGATAGTATAGATCAACAGCGTACTTATTGTGTGAAATTTTTCCCGGCGCCTACTTCTGTGGAAGAATATTAAATTATTTTTAAATTTATTTTATTTTATTTTATGTAGATATATGTAAGTTAATAGTGATAATATGGTGAAAATATAACTTACAGATACGTGCGGTGGCGGCGGCACTGCCGCGTGCGGTGCAAACTGCACTTGCGGGCCGAACTGCGCGTGCGGCGATGGCAAACCTTCTGGTAAATATCATTAAAATTTGCAGATTTAAAAAATAATTTAAAGTTATGGTGAAATACACTCCTCGTGTAAAAAATTGAATCTGATGGTGTGAGCTGAGATATTAAAGGACAATGCGACATCCCCATTAGAAACAAAAATGTTACTTACTGTCGCAACAGCAACTTTATAAAGTAAATTCTATTTTTTCAATTATTGATTTTCAAGAGCTTTGGACTTCATTTCAGGAATACTTTATCTCTGATTTACTAAGTGGCCTTTTTTTAGAAGTAGACTTCTCCGAGCTGATGTGATAAGCTAAAATAAATCTAAAGCTAATACAGTAAGTTATAACAAACCATAGCTATTCTGAAACAGAAACAAGCACTATGATATCAAATGCTCAGAAAAAGTACCTACCTATTTGATTTATTGTATTTTTGTACTTACTGATGCTGATAAATATTTCTTTACAGGAGGGAAGCCTTGCTGCCAGACCGGCACAAAGAAGTAGTTCTTTCACCACACTTCTCGTAATCTTCACCCAAATACTCAATTTCATTCTTTAAACATATATTCACGTAGTTATACCGAACTCTATAATGCATTATAAGTATTTAACATAGTTTATCTTGAAATATTATTAGATATAAGAGATAATATTGTGTCGTCATGAAATATAAATGTTTTAATGTTAATTTAGTTATAGCATTATTGTAATCTCATAGCTTATAGGTTTAGCTTTGCTTAAGGTACTATGTAGTAATTGATCGTAATATTTATCACATCCAGTGTTTGACTTAAGTTTCGTCTCTAGATATTATAATAAAGGATGCATCCTTAGTACTTATAATACTCATTAGAATAAAACTATATATGTATGTGGGCACGCACACACGCATGATAATTTAATGTAATCGACTCATTATTCAATAAAATATTTAAGTCTATAGGAGTGTTTAATTTGAAATGAAAATAAAGACATTATTATGTATAATTAAGACATTCTTTATTTCATACGACAAATGTATATGAATACAATAATAATAATGGAAGCAACGAATGGGACTTCTTTGTTTCACGTCTAATATATAAACCACTTATTTTATTACATAATCCTACAATTTAGGAATTTCTCTTAGACATAATATATTTTTAAAATATATTCAGCAATATAAAAGTACGCTTGAAAAGTAATAAATTTATAATTATAAAAACTTCAAACGTAAAGACTACAAAGAATGAGTTCTTTCTCGCAAATTATCAGTCTCACATCAGCAGCCATATTCCAATTTGGGCAATATCCTTTTTTTCAAAATGGAAGATGATTGTTGATGTTGCCACACGTCATTTAAACATTTTCGTTGTAAAACATCATAACTTTTTTTATTTTAATAAAACAAAGATTTGCGCTTGTTTAAGAAGTACTGGCTAATGAGACTCCAGTATTAGGAGATCAAGCTTTTATATTTTTTTTTTCACGTAGACACTGCTTTTTTCGTTTTTAATTTTCCAATTATTACTTGCGGTAATCCATTATGCAGTGGATAAACGCAAATAATTATTGAGTATTGGTGCATTGCTGTGATTCGGAAGCAATAATATTAAAAAAGAAAAAACAAAAGCTACAAAAAAGCGTATCTCTACTTCTAATTATAGTGTATAACTACCATTTACGTAATCTACATTTTTAATAAAACTTGTATATTATTATATTTGTTTATATTATTCAAAATAGTAGATTTTTGTTTGGTACGTTACTACGTGAACACCTTAAATAAACTCAACTCTTCTTAAACATTGCAATTTTTTTTTTTCAAATCGAGCAATAAATACATATGTCTCATCTATTTTCCATACAATCTCAAAATACACAACAACATTGAAAAATATATTTCATTTTAACACTTTTTATATTAACATACTGTAACAAATGCACTTTGATTTCAATTCCACAATTATAATTAAAAAATCGTATCATATTAGTAGAAAAAAATATATCAACATGGCAACACTAAGTAAAACTTAACCTCAAAACATAATACGTGTCGTACTCCAATTCTTACATAACTAAAAATATTACCAATAACTTGATCACAAGTAAAACGATCACTCAGTAATCACAAATAGGTTTTTAACACTGTCTAGTAACAATTATAATAGTGTAGCAAAAACTACGTATTTTTCAGTGATTTGGCGGGAGATTTGACAGTTGTCTATGGCACTGGTTCCTCATCAGTCCCTTCTTCGGAGTCATACACTGGTGCTCCGTTCTTCATTTGAATTACCGATTTCTTTCTGCTTCTGTGTTCTTTAAGATCTTTCTCAATATTTCTAGAAAATAAAATGAGACTTTTAGTTGGCTAAGATATACTTATTTAGCATTTAGCATGGCATGCGTGTAGGATCTAATAAACGACGAGAGAGACGAAGGTTGCAGGTTCAAATTCTGCGATGAGCTCAAGGCTTTCGGTGAAATAAAACATCTTGAGGAAACCACGGTGGAAGGGTACTTTTTAAAAGGTTCCCGCCTGGCTGGCTACCACCCTCATATTGAAAATTTGTCGCCAAATACCTTCCGGTGTGTTCCGACATCTGTACTTGAGAGCCAGTTCCCTTCTAGGTTTTGTGTGCTTACGACCATCGTCCACATCCTCACTGACCACGTTGAGATTATGGTCAAACACAGGCCTATATATACTACAAAATAATGCATTCAACAGCGTATGTTTACCAACCTGGCACTAATAAGCGGATGCATCGCATTCTTCAAGCTGGCGAACAAGTACGGGTACACTCGTTCCTGGCAGGCGAGCACGTCTCGGGCGGTGTCGAGAGGTTCCGCGATCGGTTCGGGATCCGAGAGCGAGCGGTGAGTAGTCACGCTCTCTTTTACACCACACGATTCTGACACTGAGCGGTTTAGGTGGACTAGTTGTTTGCTGTTGGGAGAAAATAACAATTGAGGGCATAAAGTTTTTTAGTTCCAGAATACTACAGCCAAATAACTGAATGTAGTGTTCCTACGCGTGAGTAAGGTCATCCCCTCATAGGGGAGGGAGGTTTTTGTTCTAAAATACCTCGGGTGTTCAAAAATTACAGAGGTAACCTAATTACCATGTGGGCGGATTGCTTGTTTGTTGACTTCGTGGAATAAAAATAGTTAGAGACTGTAGCCCGAAGATTCGACGACAATCAAAAGATTCTTACTGACTTAGTACGCGTCCCCACTAGACTCACTGTTAGCGGCAGACTGTTTGCTTCCAGTTTGCCTCCCTATCATTTTAAATGGAATGTCCATACCGCGCGTAGTGTACGCAGTTTATGGGGTTTCGCTTGACGACTCATTCAGTGAGCGGCTGATTCACAGCTATTGAGTCAGCACCGCTAACTATGAGCCTAGTGGTGACGCGCCCTTAGTTTCTAGTTCCAAATCCAAAAATAACCAAAGTATAAGTTAAACGACTAACAAGTGCATTGGTAGTACATAACCTATATGTTTAACTTTAAAAGATTTACCCATCTACGAGGAAGCAAGTTAACATGACACTTAAATTTTAAGCTTGATTTCAAAATTAATTCATAAATAAAGGCTAAATAACAAGTAAAGATCCCTTACCTATGTTCTCCGCTATCATCGCTGTTCTCAGGACTAGCGGGTGGCGAGTGGGTAGCTCTGAATTCCGGCAACAGACGAGCTCGCCCGAACGCGTCGAGCGCTCGTTCGCGGACGTAGATAAACGGACGGATTATGCGGATGTCGTGTTCCCTGTAGAAAATATAAATATAATTACTAACTACCGACCCACCCATTCCACGAGTACTATTTAGATTTTTAAAAATGCCCATGAAAGTTATTTTTTTGCTGACTTGATTCCGAAATATTGTCCATAATTACATAAACGAATTTTTATTAGGATGTGCTATACAATATCAACCATCCGAAAAAAATGTCTAGAGGATGCTGAAAACTGTTGGGTGGTTTAGAAGAAGTTAAAGGATAAACAGACATACTGACGTGGTGAGCGATTTCCTTTTATGCTAATTATGTAGAAAAGAGAGATAGCTGATAAATGAAGCTTCAAGAACAAATCTTACAGTCGATAAAATCACAGAAATATTGGGTGTAGCAGGCAGAAGTCGAATTCCTGATACAATTTATGGTTTAATAGGTTAATGATTCACATAAATGATTAAGGTCCATGACCACTCGTGACGACATAAGACGATAGTTGAACAAATAAAGTGCAATATGACACTGAAAGACCTCTAAATTATGTTATTTTAAGTTTAGATTTAAGCTCTAGCAAATTTAGCATGAAGCTGTAATTTTTAAAACGCCGGACGTAAACAGTATTACAATTTTTTTTTTATGTCAGAAGGTTGAGAAGCAGGCAGGTGGTCCACCTGATGGTAAGTGGTTACCGTCGCCTATGCCGCCTATGTGTTGCCGTCCTGTTACAATGCCGCGAAGGCAATCAATCCGTATAGACCTTTATTTAAATCCTAAAGATCTATCAAAACACAGCCCAAACCAATGGACGGGTCGGGCTGAAAGGCATACAAATGGTTATTAAGACAAGATATCCGCTAAGAAAGGATTTTTGAAAATTAAATCTCTAAGACGGTAAAATAGGAGATCGCTGGTGTCTGATGCGTTCAAAAGTGACTACTGTGAATCTAAAATAGACGTTCTTGATAGATAGACAAGGAATGAAATATCTTGGTACATACCTGACTCGATAATGTGCCTTGACAGTAGCGAGCGAGCCCGCATGGAAGACAGCAGCAAGGAACGCTCGGGCCGCATCATCAAGGTTCTGCGCGAGAGCAGCTACTCCATAGCCGTGAGCTCGTGCCGCTACATATGCTCGTCTTCTAACCGCGTGGGTTGCCCAACGATGCATCTCTGATATTTTACTTGACATGCTGGTTCGCCCTGGTGGATATAGTTCGATTACTCGGTGATCGGTATTGGATGTACAGGCCTGTGTTTCACCGTGGTCGTGATGATGTGGCCGATGGTCGTAAGGAGACAAAGACTAGAAGGAAACTGGCTCTCAAGTGCAGCTGTGAGAACACACCTGATTGCTTGGCGACAGATTTTTAACTTAAGGCTGGTAGCCAGCCAGGCAGGTATCTACTATTTTTTTTTTTAGTTAGGAATATAGTTGGACTCTAATGGCCACATCAACCTTTCATGATGTTATCCGAAATTAATTCAACTGCACGCTTTGTACAATTTGCTTACTTTAGAATTATAACGCAAAGATCGTCACAAAAATACTCAAAGCAGTCATGATTACCTACATCGTATTTAAATTGAAATAATACCCTTCGTTTCTTTAAGAAATTATTGTAATAACTTACTGTCAGATTCGTCATCGTCCAATTTGTCTTGGTAGATGAACTTAACTCCGAGAGTTCTGCAGTACGCCATCAGATGTAGAGGATCCACTTGAGATTTTGGCTCATGCACGAATAATGCACCTAGAATTACAGTTTCAAGGGTATTAATTAAAGGAATAAACGGAACCCTCATAGTCACTCGTGAAAGTCTGTCTGTCCGTCCGTGTCACAGTCAATTTGCTCCGAAAGCACTGGTTCGATTAAGTTGAATTTTGGTACAAACGGACCCAATTCCGGACATTTATTTATTTTAGACAAGCCATTTGGCGCAGTTGGTTAAGACACCACCTATCACGCCGTTGGTCATGGGTTCGATTCCCATCCAGGACAAACATTTGTGTGCATGAACATGTCTGTTTGTCCTGTGTCTGCGTGTAATTATCTATATAAGTATATATTTACAAAAAAAAAGTAGTATATGTAGTATATCAGTTATCTGGTTTCCATAGTACAAGCCCTGCTTAGTTTGGGATCAGATAACCGTGTGTGAAGAATGTCCCAGGATTTATGATGATGATGATGAGATCAGGAAATCCTATAAGAAGTCTATGGTATTTAAAGTAACAGGAAATTATCTTTAATACGCAGCCCTCGGTGCGCGAGGTTTTTCTAGCTCAGGATATTAATGATTAAGTCGTAGGTAATTATAATTATTTTCTCACCTATACTGAAATGTATCCCCTTGGCTCTGGAGTAGAACTGGTATTGGTGAATGGTGTGTAGCAGAGCGATAGACTCGCGCCCACCCGAGAGACACACGAGCACCTTGTCCCCTGGACGAATCATGTTGTACTCGTGGATCGCCTGGAATATGCAGTTACTTTAGATTTAAAAGAGTCAAGAGAAGGTTGGTACCAACTATTTATTGGTCTGGGAACAGGTAAGATGCAACAAGATTTTGAATTTAAATGGTGTAATAATTAACTATTATATTTTTACTACGTATAGGCCTGTGTTTGACCACAATCTCACGGTGGTCAGTAATGATGTGGCCGATGGTGATAAGAGGGGAACTGGCTCGCAAGTGCAGCTGTCCGAACACACTTTAATGTGTTTGCGATGGATTTTCAACATGAAAAATTGAAGAAATTTCTGATTGAGGCGTCAGATTTAAGGACCAACCTTTATACGCAAATTTTTTAAACATGTTTTTTCTTACCTCAACAGTAGCTTTCCAAATGTTCTTAGGAGGGCAATGCCACTTGCCCTCGTCGTCAAAAGTGAAGTCGGTAAGAGAGTTGTCACTGCAGGCACTGCTATCATCCTGTTCCTCCTCCCAACACTCAGCTTTGAAGACTCTGCATTCTACTTCACTGCAAAGGATGAAATAGTTTTGTTAGTAAAGCAACTATCAGGAACTCATAAAACACACATTAAACACAAAACATGGAGACTCTTTAAGGCGTCCTGTATGTTTAATCACAAAATTTTGTGGTGAATTAGTATTATTTATTTATTGGGTGTTATTAACCAAACAAATTGAAAACAATAAAAATTAAGCAATGTTACAGTTTAAGTTTAGATTTAATTTTTGTAAAGCAGTACATAAAACCATCCTAACTTAATGCCATGTGAAGGAATTTTGGGTTTTGCAGCGCTTGATAACTCTAAAAAAGCCGCTTATTTGTTCAATTACTTACAGCCTTATAAAGGAATACTTGAACAGCATTCTCCACTAACCTCCTATCATAATACCGTTCCTCTTGCGAGGATCTCTGATCGGTGCCATAACCACTGGACCGGGAGCTGCGGTCTGAACAACTGGAGGATGCGTTTGACGACCGACTTGAGCGTTTTGAATCAGATTCTGATGTTTGTGCTCTGGAAGTAGGAGCAAATTTCGGATGTTCATTTCCTAATCCAATTATTGATTTACAAAGAGTCTCCATGCATTTTTATGTTAAAAAGAAATTGACTAGTTTAGTTTACGGTCATTTTACAATATGACAAGCCAGTTGGCGCAGTAGGTTAAGACACCACCTATCACGCCGCTGGTCATGGGTTCGATTCCCATCCCATCCATTCCCAATTTTTAGGTCACCGTGATAAGACTGTTTCTGCAGTCCATAATATATTCTACGAGCATTACCTCAAGCTCCTCTTTGCATCACCTCAAAAACATCGAATCTTTATTGAAATTCAAAATCCTAATGATCTTGAATTAAATTAAATTAATTAATTACATTTTTATTATGTTTGTCTTTTGACAAATGTATATTTTATTATTCCGATAATTTTATTCACTTTTTATGTCAATCTTATCACTAATTGCGTCCACGCCGCGTGTTTAATGTAAATTGTAATTACCAGATCTAATATTGTTATCAATATTCAAATTTCTGAACACTAAAATTGCAGACTACGATTTGCTGTCACGATGAAAAATTGTTTTAGTGACGCCCACATAGAATATTGAGTTACTGCCAACTACCACCTACAGCTAATTTCCAAAACGTTTAAACTTCATTATGACTGCCAAGTCTCTGATGGCCCTAACAGTTTGTTGCAAAGTTTATTCACCCCTAGTTGAAGTGTTTTATTACACACTTTGATATATGAATAGTGTTCTAGTAACATATATGTGGATAGTGTAAAATGTAGTCGATTTTAAATTGCGTGTTGCGTCGATGCATTTTAATGGTTGAGTTATTTTAGTTTTCTTGATTCATTATCCAGTACTAGTGGATAGAATAAAAAATAACAAATAGATGTCTTTGACCACACTCTCACCGCGGTCAGTAATGCCACGTAATGGTACTGACAATTTGACCCTTACGCAACCTGCTGTTTATTTATCTCAGATAACATTGCATTTCAGACTATGCAAACCCACCCATTTTTTTATGCCTATACTCATATTAAGACTAAATTTATATTGGTACCTATTTTGTCGTTCAGCGTCATCAGGTATTTGGAAGACTACTCGTCCAGGATCGGATGCTTCAGAATATCTATTCTGTCTGTTGAAATCTCCAGAGCACACCGGCACACCTTCGATAATGTCTGGCACTTCACTCTTCTCATGCTTCTGGCATATTCGGAGTCTGGGCTGCAACTTTCTTCCTTTATTTGTCGTCGGATCTAAAATATAAGAATTTTCTGTGGTATTTTTAAAATTGGTTAGATCATTAGATCATCTATATAATGAAGTTTTAAATAATGTATGTTATAATCTGCAAGATCACCCACATGTAGCATGTTGGTAAAGAATCAAACAGTGGAAAAACAAAACGTGGACGGATACATACTTATTTCAATATCTAATTACACTTAGCATACGGGTTCCTATGACGAATGACATTTTAGATTCATGAGTTTCCTTCTAGATTCCATATTCATTTAGAATTTTAAATTAATTTGTTTAAATGGTTACTGTTATTTTTATTCTATGTATATGGTCCCTCGTTGCTTTGGTTTAAAAGCCAATTACTTTCAATATAAAAACAATTGAAATAAACGTAAAACGGTAACTACATAAACTGGTAAGAAACAGCTAAATACCAGATTTGACGAGGACGTTATTTTTATTGTCATTGAAATCGCTACGCCCGTGTCAATGTATCGTTTGAAATAACAAACAGTCAATGATTTTCTATTGGTGCAATTTAAGATATTGGAACCATACATGCATCTTAAAGTTTTGATTTTCAATCACTTACCGTAATCTAAGTAAGAATCAGTTTCAACGAATGTCATGTTGATGCCGCTATCTTGAGAGCTAACTGAAGGATTTTGGCACCAGGTTTTTTTAATACAGCAATGTCTGCAGGTCGCATCATTGCAACTAACTTCATCATCTGACAGTTTATTTGAGCTTAGAGACTTGGGAAGATTAGGAGAGTTTGATGTTGTAACTACTTGAATTATCGTGTCTGGTGTTGAAGTTTCACTGGAGTTGAAGGAAATACTGTTTGGTCCAGATGCTTCGTGCGAAGGTGTACATTGAGCTGATTTAGGTGATGGAGTCGTTGGTGATTTCTTATACGGATCCTCTTCATCATACTGAGATGGTAATACGGGACTAGTCGGACACTTCCTCAAGCGCTGTGTCGTTTTCTGTAAATCTAACCCTAACTCTGGTCCAGATCCAATTCTCTGTCTCCCCGTTTGAGGTGGTGAACTTTTTCTTGAACTAGACCCCGTATAATCTGGGGAAATCATCTCATCTACTTGATTGACCATCTCACGAATCTCATGCTTGACTTCGGAAGCCATCTCCCTTGACATTCCCATTAAATACTCAGCTACGTCTATAACTGACACTGAATTTCTATCATTCTGACTAGATAATGAATTGATACTTAAATTTGACTGATCCATGTTATTATCAGTGTTTTCTAGAATATCGTCAACTTTAGATATGACTTCTCGTATTTCTGATTTTATTTCTGTAGCAAGCTCTCTGGTCATCTCCTTGACGTATGCTTGCAGGTCATCTGAAGTGTGAGAAGTAAGTGACGTAGTTGGGGATGTGCGGCCTACTTGGCTGCAATCAGACACGGAAGTACTATTTTGTGTACTATAAGGGAATGCTCTTCCAGGTGACATCATGGGATCATCAAGCGACTGTAGATCAGTCTGACTACCACAATTGCAGAAGCTGCTAGTCTTCTCTATGACATTATTTGGACTAGTTTCTTTCAACCCCAAATTCATTTTTGTTTGTGCGCTCAATGGTACTGCTGGGAAATCGGAGCCCAAGCTGTAGCACCTAGACCTCATCAATAACGGTCTTTTTGTCTGAGGACATAAACGTAAAGGCGACACAGATTCACCGACGGCAAATTGCACAGGATGTGTCACAACGTCCTCCTTTTGTATTTCCTTAAGACTAGACTCTCTGGAATAGAACTTTAGTTTCTGTTTCATTCTAAATATTTGACAGTCGTCGATAGATGATAAGCTAAAATGCCTGGCTGATGATCCAAGTACAGGAGAAGATGTAATGGAAGACCTAGAGAAGTGCAAGCTTTTTCTTGCCCCTGTGTACCCTGATGGGTCGAACGGAACAATGTGTTTAACATTTCCTGATTTGCCTAAGAGAAGTTCATGTGCTTCTTTAGGTAGCATAAACCATCTCAGGTAGTCTATGCGAGGGTTGAAACCTACTTCTGGTTCAATTGTTGTGCACTTCATTGCTAGCTTTCTCGCTCTATTGAATAGGTTCCTAGCAGTCTGTAAGCACTCTGTGTACGTTTGTGGGAATATACCTGGACCTGAAACAAAATATATCAAATATTAACAACACGCCATTCTTATCATTCACGACTCAAAAATACAATTAAAAATCTTACCAGAAATTCGCCTCTCAGCAGCTGTCATCTTTCCATCATTAAATTTCAGCGAATACAACGACTTCTTGTCTCTGAGTACTGAACAAGTATGATGCCTCCATTGACCAGTTTCAGCATTGACCACATACTGAGGTAAGATCTTCCAGCCTTCAGTGGCAACCATCTTCAGAGCTTCCAGAACAAATGCCAATTCGTTATCTGACATGAAGAAAGGTAATGAAACTCTGCAGAAACCTGGTCTCAAGTGTTCGTTATGAATGGGTACTTCGGGTGCTTTTACATCGCTTAGTTTCCGAACTCGTGATATTTCTCTTTGCCTGGAATAATTATGGACCTATATCAATTTTAGAACATATTTGCATGTGCGCAAATCAGCCGGCCTTCAACTGTAATTAGCACTTTGGTCGTAACGTTCCCGTGTTCCGCATTCTATGTAATAATCGTATATGGGTTGTTTACCAAGCAGTAATTTAACTAGTCTAAGAATTACTCTTATACGTAATAAAACTCCGTATATTAAATTGATAACTCAAACAGGCACTCGCACAGCGGCGAACCTTTTTTAATCACTTGTTGAAATTAAATCAGTTCTTTACTGTAAAATATATTTAATGTTACGAATACTCACGCATCTACATCTAACAGTTTCTCATACTCCTTGAGCAACTGATCATCAATACCCAGGACATCAGACCCATAGTTCAGATTACTGCTCAGTCCACCTCTCGCTTGTATCCCAAACACGTCGTTAAGGACTGCACACACGAAGTTATGGTGAAGGAAGGTCCCACGGGGATGTTTCACCATCAAGGAAAAGATGGGGAGTCTCCGTACCGTTGGTGATACGTTCCCAAGTAATATCAGTTCTGGGATGTTTTTTATGTGCGATAGGACTTGTCTGCAACAAAAAAATAGAAGATTTAAAAATAAAAATACTGATTTATTTTTTTAAGAATTCGTAATATCAGTAGAGTAATAAAGTCATCAAAAACAATCCATAAATAAAATTATCGTGGAACATATACCGAAAAGATCTATAATACGTCAATTAGCACTTAAATTGTTCAGCCAAGGCCTCAGACCGGCGACCGTAGTAATAAAATAAACAGTGGAAATCAATAGTCTAGCGAACTAACTTGACGATATATGTACATTTGCAGCTTTTTAAATACATGCATTAGTATTGGTAAAGATTTAACATCAGCTCAATACATTAATTATGATAATATTGGCCTTATTCGAGTCATGTTTTTTTTAATTAGCTCGGTGCATGAGTCATTATGACGATCACGAGGGATTTTCTTACGATTATGGTTTACTAGCCGTCCACGGTAATAGTTTTAGCTATTTACTCTATGGTTTTAGCTACATGGGATTCATTACGATTGGTTGTACCGCTGACGCAGCAAGAGGTAACAAAGAAACTCACTTCGCATTAATATTAGTTAGGTTGGCAAAATGCAACAATATCAGTCCTGTCCTGTTCCTAATTTGGGGTCGGCGGAATATGTGTCTACTCTTCTATTCAGCCCTTCTATCCTTCATATCAGCATTCACTTCTTTCTTACATCTCTTTTTCGGTCTTCCCCTTCCCGTATATTCATCAACTTTCATATTCATAACTCTTTTATTCACATGGGTTGTATTTCCGAATCAGGATAAACGGTTCCCTCTCAACCTATCATTCACTGGCGCTACTTTCAAAATAAAAAACTTCCTCTTAGTACTTAGTTCAAATTTTGAACAACAGAATGTAACAACATATTGTTGGATATGAGCTTATCTTCTACCTATATAGACTATTTATGTTTACAGACTGTACTTTAGTAAAATGTTCCTATGTTGTGGGGAAGACACTGTCTCTTGTAACACAGTTAACGGTAGCGCAAGAGGCAGAGCGTCAAAAAATTACTTTATCATCTATTTGTACATTATTTATTATATATATGTAAACAGACATACTAGGAAGTGATTTTAAACTTATTTCTAAATAGTGTATATTGAAGACAATAATGCAGTAATATTGCATCATCAAGCTGGTTTGGTGCTCAATGTGAGACTATTGCGGAACATGATAACCTAGCCGTATTTGGGCTTGTTCGAATTAGGTTGAGATGCATTTTGGCCACAAATAATTTTCAAGGTTTGATGGTCGAATTAGATGGTAGAGTTTTAGTGTAGTGCTTTCAAGAGCGTAGTTATGTTCTAGTTTTTAAAACTATCATATTCTTACATATCTTTTATTGAGATTAAAATAAATATGATTTCCAAGCAATGGCAAAAGGTTTTTTTTAACTGAGCAGTTAAATTACAATACAATCAAAATTAGAGCATTTGTCCTAGCAACACGAAAATAGATAAATAAAGTAAATGCGTTTATTTTTAGCTTATCGCTTACGTATTTTTATTGTATGTTAATATATTTGACATGCTACGAACCATTCGGCGCATAGAAAAACTATAATGTAAGGTTGTTCAGCAGGCAAAGGAAGTGTTGAGGACAGCCGGAAATATCAAGCAACTAATATTTATTATTCAAAGCACATGGATTTCATTGTGAGTGATAATAATAGAACATACGGACTGAGACCTTGAACTCTGCATCTTCGATTTGAAAGTCTAATATCGGTTGGTCTAAACAACCTATATTATGTAGAGAAACTGGTGTGAAGACAAGCTGTACAATCTCTCAACACACAGATCAAACTGCTAGTTAACCGCTAGGTAGCTATTATGAAGTAGGCATCCGATGAGAAAGGATTTTTGAAAATTGATTGACATAGAAATTTTTATTAGAGTAGCAAGACTAGCTAGTGTTATTTATGTAGGTAATGATAATTCTCATAGCAAAGCGAAGATATTTCAAAAGATTTGTACCGAAATATGTCGATACTTTAGAAAAGTAGATACGAAAACGAGGTCACTAGGGACATAACCGATCGGCATAAAGAACTGAAACTTCACCGAGTAACCTAACCATTTCCACTCATTCCCGTATACTTGGGTATCTGCCAAACAATGGTAATGCCAAGTTTGAACTGCGTTTGTCGTAGACACAGTTTTACACTGGTAATAAGATAATGAAAAGGATTTATTGAATTTTTGCTCCACTGCTTTGATTTGTTATGTACAATTACGTAAGAGTTAAGTAGAGTACGAGTTATATTACATAAACTCCAAAGAGGAAACGCTGCCAGCCTTCTGGGAACCTTGCCGTTGATCGGCAGCAGCGGCCGTCTCGAGGAAATTTTTATATGTATGTAGTTTGTATATTTGTGTAAATATTGTTTAAAAATAAAATGTTATTTGTTAAGGAATCCATACTAAAGAAATATAAATGCCTTTCACTTTGACTAATCTCTACATAGTACAAAGTCACTTTCCGCAGTCGTCTGTCCTCTGTACGCTAGACCTTTTAAACTAGCGTTGCTATTAGTCTATTAGGAGCTATTGCCAGAAAATTTTATGCACAATTGCATAATAGTTATTGTCGGTAATCAATAACTCGTTAAAAAAATAGTAAATAAATTTAGCTGTTCTTGCCAGCTCACGCAAACGATTTTTTAAAGTCTATCTACGTAAAAAACTCGAAATCGCCAAAATGTCAGTTAGAAGTTCTTGTCACTTCATCGTTGGTATATAAGCGTGAAACATAATTCCCTCGATCAGATTTCAAGATAAATTAGTTCCATAAAATCTACAATAAATAAATATCATTTATTAACCACATAAACAGGGCCCTCGATCAAGTCTATGGAGGCCGAGCACGAGTACCGTATTGAATGTCATGTCGATTACCCATGAGGGTGACAGTATGACATAATGTCCCAGTACTCTCCAATGCGGCCCTGACATCGCCCTTGACTGTCAGCTTTATGGATTTATTAATTACAAAGATGCGTAAACTGTTTGTTTTTCCAAATTGTTTGGTTAATAAATTTGAGTAACTTTTATAGTGAGACAAAAGCTGAAATCACTATAAAGAACGGCTGCGCTTATTTGGTTTATTGTTGTTTTTTTTAATTGTCAGGATTTAAAAAATGAAATATAATAATAGTTTGTAATAGTTTTGAAAAATCCTCCAGGAATGTCGGTTTGGATGGTATTTTAGTATGAAAATCTCAATAAAAACATCCAGGCAACACCGGGCACTAACGGCTTTTTCATACATTTCAATTGAGTAGTCAGTAGGTACCTTTTTTACAATAAACAACGCAGTACATATTACTAGCTGTCCCCCGCGATCCCGTACTCATGTTTTCCCGGGATGAAATGTAGCCTATATGTTATTCCAGGGTATGATCTATCTATGTGCCAAGTTTCATCCAAATCCGTTTTTACGTGAAAGAGCAACAAAGATACATACATACATACTGACAAACTTTCGCATTTTTAATATGAGTAGGATTTAGGACTAATTGTAAGTATAATTTTTATTGTAATATCTATTTTCTAAAGGGTATTGTTGTGTATTTTTAAACTGTATGACCACAGTACTGTCATAAGAATCCTCATCATCATCATCATCATATCAGACGTCCACTGCTGGACAAAGGCCTCCCCCAAGGATCTCCACGATGGCCGGTCTTGCGCTACCCGCATCCAGCGGTTTCCCGCGACCCTAACAAGATCGTCGGTCCACCTTGTGGGGGGCCTGCCCACGCTGCGTCTTCCGGTTCGTGGTCGCCACTCGAGAACCTTTCTTCCCCAGCGGCCGTCGGTTCTACGAGCGATGTGCCCCGCCCACTGCCACTTAAGTTTGGCAATAAGAATCCTATTGTTCTTTAACTTTATCTGTGGGATTAACAATTGAATACCGTTTAATTGTGGTTTCTTCTAAACACAGTTATTAGCAGTTATATGCCTGTTTTAGTTCAGTACCTATGCTTTGTACACTCAAACACTTCGGGAAATCTATAAGTTCTAGAGTGTCAAATATACCTCCTTTGCTCAATTCGGTGGAATGAAAAGTAAGCTTTCAGGGCCTAAATTAAATATCTACACGAGTTTTGAATATGAATATGACTAAAATCTTGCGAAAAATGTGATTAAAGTTGGTAATTTTGATGAATTACGTCTGGAAGAATATTTCAATCATTATACTACTATCTGATGATAAGCGGTTGCATTAGCCTATACTTCGACGCAAGCAATAACTGCTCAGCAGGTTGGCAGAATTATTTTTAACTTTAAAATAAGTATTTCTTTTGTAAAAATTAAAGAAAAAAAAATTACTATCTATACTGTACGTAGTATATTATCGTATTCTGTGTCTATACTCATAATAAAGCTGAAGAGTTTGTTTGTTTGAACACGCTAATCTCCGGAGTTACTGGTCCGATTCGAAAAATTATTTCACTATTAGGCAGTTACATTATCCCTGAAGGTAATAATAATAGCCTTTTTATCCCGGGAACGCGAGTGAATCCGCGGGGAACAGCTAGTATTTAATATGTATTTATTTTATCAAAGTACGTAAGCACATACCGCGAGAGTAATATAAGCAAAATATGTGGACCAAAACCCGCATACATTCGTGGAATACTCCATAAACGTACATAATTCTATTGAAATTCTATCCAAGCAAACTGGAACAAACAGACCGACCATTATGAGTTGTAAATATGTAACTTGGTACATTTCTCTGCTCGTGTAAATACATTTACATAATCAAATTATGCGAAAGAACGATTTCAAAGTAAACTTTGTTATTCAAATGTGATCCTATTTTAATGAAAACACTGAAATTTTGCACTTATATTTAACTAGCGACCCGCCCCGGCTTTGCCCGGCTTTTCTCAGCTTTTCTGTACTGTAATATGCATGTATTATACATATAAACCTTTCTGTTGAATCAATCTATCTATTAAAAAAACCGCATCAAAATCCGTTGCGTAGTTTTAAAGATCTAAGCATACATAGGGACAGACAGACGGGAAGCGACTTTATTTTATACTATGTAGTGATTATTAAGTATACTTAACTTTTGTAGCATTAGGTATATCATACTAATCAGGCTCTGAAGGACCAAACTGGTAGCAAAGGCAAATAAGGTAAATAATATGTAGGTAATAGTTAATGACAAAGTCGGCAAACGAGCATGGTAAGCGGTTACTTAGACGCTTATGACACCAGGGTATTATAAAATCTCATTACATCTTTCTTGAAGAACCTCATGTGGATTACACATGGGAGAACCCTGGCGGGGAGCTCATTCCTCAACCTTGATAGTTAGTAAGTATACATTTATATAAAAATTACACCCGGACTCAGACATACAAACATTTTATTTACACAAAATTGTCCAACATGGGAGTTGAACCTACGATCTACGTAGCAGGGTACCTAAACGTTCATGTCAAACAGCCCTTCAAAATGACGTAATTATAATTAACCTATTAAAGGGCACGTGCTTTTTAAATAGCAGGCGTTTAGTGGCACGTGTATTTTAACGACCGCGATCGAATAGCAGTTAAGTTCAGCATGTGCCGATTACGATTGATTGACAAGTTCCGTCTGTGTTGCAGTGGCCTTGGATTGGTTAAGGGATGAAAAGAGACTAATTAAGGTGCCATCATTGCAAATTGACACACTTATGTATACAATGTGCTCTTACCTATTTATTTTATTTATATTATTCCAACAGCTGTCCAGCCCGCGGTTTCACCCGCGATCCCAAATTTTATTCCCTTATAGAGGTTAAATTTTATAGCTATCTATATGTCAAATTTCAGCCCGATCCGTCCAGTGGTATGAGCTGTGCACTGAATGGCGCTGATAGATCAGTCAGACAGACACGTTTTCCTTATACACCTATTTAGAGAAAACTAATGACTCCAAATAGAAATATAGACGCCTGAAATGTTAAGTTATGACTATAAAGTACCCTACCAAAGTACTCTATGTATTCTGCAAATAAAGATTTATCTTATCTTATCTACCACCGTGCTATGGTTTAGGTGCATTCTGGTCAAGCAAGGTTGCTTTTTGTATGAAAAGTTCAATTTTATTTTCGCAATTTCAGTAGGACCACTACTGAACCAAAATTAAAATTATTCATATTGATGAGTTCTGCCAAAGCTCTGTACATGGTTTAAAGTAACCCTAGTACTTAATGTTATACTTACAAAAAGTACTTAAAAAAAATAATTCGAAATCGACTTTCTTTCCAAAATCTTTAATGAAAATCAGCACAATAAAAATGTCAGAAATTCGCTTCTTCGAATAATCAATGTTTGCGCTATTGATATTTATACCACGCATATTAGTGAATGTAACCAAAAATAAAATGATTTCAAACATTGCGCCCGCGCCGCCTGCGGCCGTGCCGTCCAAACAGCAATACTGTATGCCGGAACAAACGAATCTAAAAAGCAAAGCCACATGTTCAAAGAGTCTTGATTTATAGTTCAAACATGCTTTTTCGAGTTCAAAAGCTAATGGGAAACGCAGACCAACTTGTTGTCATTTGAACATGAAACTGTAAATTATTCAATCCACAGTGTTTCCATGTTACTGAAAAAGATTATATTATTTTGAACTGTACACAGTTCGCTGTACACAGATAAATCTTAGGCTATATCGTTCCCTTATCTGCTTAAAGGTGCTGTTTGTAATAAGTAGTAATTTTTTTGGGACAATAGCTTTTTTCCACCTCCCTGATATTCATCATCATTAAGTGATTAGTTTAAACAAGTTGCAATTAAAAAAAAACTAAAATACACGACTGCCTTTCACAAAAAGAAAACTAATTATAGGTATCCAGTGTAACTTGGGATTCTAACTATACTCCATACATCCAAATCTTTTGAATCATTTACAAGATATGGTGAAATAAAGAGACTCACATTCACATACTTGCATGAACTCTGAAATCATTACACTCCTTCTATGGGCATTCGTGTAAAAGAAAAAAAAACTAAAAGTGTAATACATCAATCAACCTTCCTCGTGGATCAATTAAAATTGTTCAGTAAAATTAGACAGTTGACAGCCGATTAACAGCAGTCCTACCAATTGATAACCCAAAATAATATTCCAATGTTATTATTATACAATAACTCATAACAAATTGGGGTGACACGATTCCAAAATAAAATGGTACCGAAAAGTTGAAACCAGTACGATGTTATAAAAATTGTTCGTCCCATTTCTTCGGAGCAACGAACTCATTCAAATATGTCACCGAAACGTTATTTACTTTTATTATTATTGTTTTATTAGTATTATCGATGTTGTCATAGAATTTATAGGTATAGAGCATTGATCTGATAAAATGAACCAACATAAACCGGCTCCATTTTATTTCACTGCAACGGGATATCGAATGTACCAAATACTGTTATAGATCTCAAAATAGTATTGTAATCACTTGATTACCAGGACCCAGTAATGCATACAGCTGAGTCTCTGACCATTATTTTATGCCATAGAACACACTCTGTACCTTGCATGCAGCCAGGAAGTAGATATCGGAGAAAAGTTACTTATAGGTAGGTACAACTCGTATAATTATTGATCTTCATTTACACAAAAACACTTACTATCAAAGACTCCAAACCTCATAATAACATTGCGAGATACTAAAAGAAAACTTCTCGTATAACATTTTTCCCCAAACCCCGCTTTATGAAGAGGCCTAAGCTCAGAGAACAATCTATAAGCTCTCGATGATGAATGCTTGCGAGGCTTAAATGTAAAAGCTTGAAGTTCAGAACCTTTCGAAAATGTGTCAATGTCTCTTGACACATTTTCTTTAGAATTTATTTCGTGTATTTTAAAATACTTCAGGAGGGGCCTCGAAATCCTCCAGGTTGTGAAGGACAAAGAAGCTTGGATATGGCCCAGTTAGACCCAACATAATCATCCATGTAATCTGTTCAAGCCACTGTCGAACGGAACGAGTACACACGTATCGTTTGCATGGTAACGTAATCTATTTCCGACCGTCCAGTCAACTCCCGCTGACCCATATAACGATGTTTGGAGGGCACACAACTGCAATGACCCGAATTCGATTCCGCGTCTCACGTTGTTTGCGAATCTATCTTAGTTCTTCGTGTGGAATTAGTTTGTATAACTGAATCATCAAGACATACCTTCCCATAGTACTTTTTCAAGTTGCAATGGCAATTCCAACACTTTCTTATACTCTCTTTGTTAGTCTTTACTTTCCATTAACAGCACATAGTGTTGCTAATATAAGAGAGAAGTATAGCTTAGAACCTGAAGATTAACAGATAAATTTTATCTCGAGCACGGATCAATAGCTTGATCAATCTCGGAGCATAGTTAGTTGTTCTGTTTTAATTCTTCGAGTCTTCGATCAATTGGCTCTTTAAAAATGCCCTTTACGAGGAAATGTTTGAGGAGGAAATAGTGCACTAGCTTATATCCGGCAATTACTTATGTGTCACGTTTCCACACTTTATGACATCATTTGCTTTGGTGTTTATTTCCTTTCGTCTGATCAATAGATTAATAATTTTATGGATTAAAATTCCTTCTTAATCTTCACTAGAATTGACTCTATCTAATATAGTTTTTCAAAAGACTTTAGATAAATTTGGTCCATCAAACTTGTTCTTATTCACTTATAGATATTGGCTCCTAATTAAATGACCTATATACTCTTTTTGACTTCTTTGGAAACAATACACTCAGCTAAATACTTACATGAAAGAATTACTAATGTGATAGCATCAGATAAATTTTCGCATCACAATAGAACAAAAGCCCTTTCAGCCTTTGAGAATAGAGTAATGTGGTCGACAGCCAAATACACTTAAATATATGGAACGCTGAGCTTCCGGAAAATTCTATTCTCAAACTGCAAAGTAAAATCAATAAATTACGGCGTCTAGAGTATTATAAAATGAATGTATCTATAAGAATAATAAAGGGTGCCAAAATCTAGATGACGCATTATATTCCATTGAAGGAGAAATGGCTAGACGACTGTCTGAAATTGAATTATATAATGCAGAAACTCATTCAATACACGACCAGCATCTATTTCGGATTCTGCTACGATATGAGATAAGAAACTATATGGAAATAGCAGAGCTTGGGGAAATTAAGCAGCGCGCTTTGAAATTGGGTTAATATGTTTATAAATCAAGGAAACTAGTCGTGTAGAAACTACGAATATATCATATGAATCTTGTAGAACTGAATCAAAGTTTAATTAATGAAATTTTACAATGCCAAAAATGTTTCCATGAGCAATGAAGCATTGTTTAATTAGGCAGTAAATAAACCGTAAAATATAGTATTCTGAAGTGCGATATTTACTTTAGTGGTTTCATTTACGTGTTTGCCCCACTGGTGCTATAGATTTTCTCATATTACATTCTTCTAAATCTCTATTTATAGAGACCTGAATAAAAATACTTCCTGAATATATAATTGAAAAAACACATTCACAAGTGGACGGTTAGTTAAAATACACTGCAGTGCGTAAATCAATGACGTCATGAAACATGTTGGCTAGCCGTGATCAGCTGGCGCCTTCCGATCACATAGCGAAAATTCATAGCAAACTGCAAGTATAGTGACCATGTTTTTTGTCACTTGAGTTGCGAGAGATATTTTAAAATTTTGAGAGTTTGGGTGTAATTATCTATGTAAGTATTTACCAAACAAAAAAGTAGTATATGTATATCAGTTATCTGGTTTTCATAGTACAAGCTCTGCTTAGTTTGGGATCAGATAACAGTGCGTGGAAAATGTCCCAGGATATTTATTTATATTTATTAATTTAATTAAATTGGTGATGATGATAAAATAAGTAGTTATAACGCCATTGTTATGTGTGCTTTTAATGTCCGAAGAATTAGTGACAACAGAATTTCAAATTATGATTAAATAATAACTAGGTATTTACTAGGTAGCTATATAATCTCCACTATGTTCCTCCTTTTTTCTTATATCAAAATAAACTTCATAAGCACAAAAAATATAGCTCTTTTAGCAAATACAAAACCGTGGTCACCCGCATCGCAAGCTTGACATAACCAACATTGACATAATATATTTATCAATGATCATTATAACGAGACCCTGGAGTTTACGACGTATAAACATCTGGAAATATGCCATAATGTAAACATTTTTCAGCTAATAGAAATAAATCTGCGATTCCTGCTGAATTTTAAATATATAGAATCCATTTCAAGTGGCTGGGATTCAAGCCAAAGTAATTCCTGCCGATTATAATGGAAAAATGCTTTGATGATACCCGAAGAATTAACGGCATTGATATATATATATATATTGACGGAAATGTAAAAGTAACCACCTACAATAGGTTTTTTTAAATTTGGTAGCCTCTGATGATTGGATCAACCTTACCGGACAAATTGGCGAGCGCAGAGGGCTCTCAGCCGGGTAATATTTAAGTAACAACGCCTGAGGGCACCCCCGAATGGGGTACAAACCTCGGCTCAGGGCGTTACCGGGGGAGGGGGAGGGTATGTATGAGTTACGACTAATTGGGGGCGGTCGGATTCTTACAACAGCATATTGTAATTGAAACTATAGAAATGAAATGTCGCAAACACAGAAACGTTTCTTTACAAATAACTATCAGAAGAAAAGAAATTAATTTGCTGCGCGTTAATACGCAAAATACAGGTTAAAGACAAACAAAGGAACCAAAAGGCGGTAACGAAGGAATATTTATTATAATAACAAATTAAATACGCGGTAAGTCATAGATCTATTGCTATGCATGACGGATAGTGCATAATAATTGAATAACGTACCTATAACTTAAAATATAGACAGGTAAGTTGCAAATTCTATTCAAATTGATGTTAGTACCTAGATTGTTCATGATTTATATACCTTAGTACATACATTATATTTGCTGTGAGCTATCAATCTAATATTCGTAATATACCTATATAATATACTTACATCAGGTACTGACGAGATATTTATTCCATACGTTCTAGTAGTTAAGTGTAAGTATTTATAATATAAATGCATAAGTAACTGTCTGTCTATTTTGCTGAATTTTTGTGCTTATGAAAATTTGGCACGATATTATGCGCGAAACAGTTACAGCAATGTTTCTTAAATTATACTAGAAAAATAATTTAGGCATTTTGCTTAAATGTTTTTATCAGCTAAAAATAGATGGAATAATTTGTATTCAAATTAAATATCCATCAAATATATTATATTTAGTAGTTGGATGTTGGTAATTAACAATAAAATATTTAATCTTTTACCATATCTACATATTTAAAGATGTTTATAAGATGCGGATCCCATTCCGTGTTTTTCCTTAGCTTTCTATTTATATCAAATACGTCGTTATCTTCCGATGTAGTGCAAATACTATTGCCAAGAGGGAACTTAGACACGTAGTCACCAACTGCATACCCACTATATGACTGCTCATAAAATACCCCTAAATCTTCAGTTTATAACTTTTGCCATTATATTGTAATATTTATTAGCTTATCCTTAATTCAATCAATAAATAAATAAACGTAGATATTAATATTGACAGTATGCATATGAGCAAAAAAGTAATAAAATTTAAATAGGAGAGAATTCAGTAGACTTCAGACTTCAACTAAGACAGTAAACACTCATATGCCTAGTGGTAAGCGGGTACCGTAGCCTATAGATGTTTGCAACACCATATGATCCAATCGACGCCCCGAGCATCAGTCCCGGATTTCCTTTTTCTTCGGGAGCAAAAAAATGCTATGCCCTCAATACAGATATAAAACCAAGATTATAACAGCTACTTACAGATTCATTGACAAAAGATTATGAATGTTTACTAAACTGTAGATGGTATTAAAATCAATGACATCGGCCATCAATGAGCCCTTGTTTGCATTGCACATGTAAACATGTACTGGCTGTACGAGCTGTATCACTGTTGACATATGACCGACTGAACTGGTGATTTTCCTTTACCTCGCTTCCGAAACGCAAACATTATTAAAATTTATACAAATGTTATTCTTTACATATCTGTGTTCAATGGTGTTCAATATTTATTTATTTTCTTATCTACAAATTGTACAACAGTTTACACCAGAGTGTACAAAA
The DNA here is from genome assembly GCA_963555595.1 of Tethea ocularis. Classification (NCBI taxonomy): domain Eukaryota; kingdom Metazoa; phylum Arthropoda; class Insecta; order Lepidoptera; family Drepanidae; genus Tethea; species Tethea ocularis. The sequence continues at coordinate 6,953,424 of OY741975.1, forward strand.
TGGTCTTAAGTATATGGTCCTCACGAGTACTCACGACATATTGCGGTTTTCAGCCACAGATGAATGAAAAATATCAAACCCCATATTTTCTCTGACCATGCAATTCAGCATTCTAAAGATACGAAAAAAGGGCCAAAGCAAAGTTTTCGTGTGGTATCTAAAAGGCTTATAATATCTTGCGTTAGTTAATGTTTAAGATTGATTATTAATTTTTCATTGATCTATATTTATGATTTGATTTATTTATACATATTTGACCAAAACACTTTTGCCTCTACCGTAACTATCAGTTCATCTAACAGTGCAATAAAATTTATGTAACTCTCCGACCTCTATAATATTTATCGAATTTAAGTTCGAAGAAAAATCATAGCAAGTTCTAGAAAACAGTCAACAAGAACTAGTCCCCATTTAAAAACAGGTCACGTTCACGAGAACTGCAAGACATTTTGTCGCAGTATATCTTTGCAATTCCTTTAAATTGTACAAATTGCAGGTGCGCTATAAAACGATAGTTATTATTGACTTACTTGGTAATATTATCCTGTCTATCAGCTATATTCTGAAGGCCGACAGCATCACGCAGCTGCATCACAATCGCTGCTCTTACTGCTTCTGTTGACTTCAGTTCTTCGATTCTCTCACTTAATACCTAAACATTAAAAGTCTCCTTTAACCAAATTTGGCTAAAATCTGAAGTTTAGTTGTGATTATCATAGGTCTAGAACGTTTTCCATATCAGTTTCAGTAGTTGGAACTGTTCCAAAATTTAGCAAGAATTTGTAATTACCAAGCTGGCGACCAACACCTTAGTTGCTGCCAGTTTACTATCTGGGGCTTATACTTTCTGTAAATTGCCTGGCTTACAAAGGCAAAGTTAACAGATAGAACGAATCGTTCGATGAAAGAATTTATTCCCTCGTGTAAAAACTGGGTCTAGGTTATTGTGTTATTAACTTAGACGATGTCTTGCACAGCTTCTAAGTTAGCTAATCAAAGTTCAGTCTAGCTAACAAATCCCCTGAAGACTTCCTAAGCTAACGATATCTTATTCCGCTCACGTGTCTACCTTCACTACCTCAGCTCTTCCACCTATTTTATATGTATTATATATATATTTGATAAAGTAATGATAACGTATTGCAATTTCCCTTTTCCTTTGTCGGTTACGTTAGATTTCTTACCTATATTTAATTTTGCGATATAATATGTTTCACATTTGATTTTGCTTTAAAAATAAACCTCCAACAGTTTTTATTAAAAGAATATCATAATTCCTAGCTCTCTGAACTCTTCTTTATATTATCTACTAGTTAGTATTAACTATTATTATCTTGACTCACCTCAACATCATCAGAATATAAAGGAGTATCCCTAAATATATCCTTTTTGACCACAGCCATATAAGGTCCTTGCACTCCTCCAACAAATTTCTCAACATTGAAGAACAGCGCGTCTTTCTTCACCATTTCTTCTTCAACGCCAGGGAATGTAGGATTCATATCAATGGAAGATGACGGAGCTACAAGCGTATAGTCCCAGAATGATAAAGCTCCATATTGGTGTAAAAGTAGAGTAGTGGCAACGTCGTCTGCCAAAACACCTGTCAGTTTTGAAGCCGCTGGGAAGAAGCCAATCATTCTTTTGCCTGTTCCGGAATTCTCTTGCAATTTTAATTCTAGATTATTTAGGTCGATGAAACCTTCTTTTGTTTCTGCGACTTTAATTATCTGGAAAGAAAAACGTCACGTATGTTGTAAATTGTGTTTTTCTTTATACGAAGTATACCTTTTTAATTCTATGCTTAATACCAAGACACCAAGTACCAACGTAAATATTTTCCGATAATCGATCGACCTCGTTTGTCAACTGTTCAAAAGCCTAAGCACATTATGACGATGGAAGATATTGTGGATAAACAGGCGAATGTACTATAAAACAACTTGAAAACGAAGACAGTTTGGAAGTAGATAGAATTCAAAATTGCCCTTTGTGTCCGTCCATGTCCAACTTTGAAACTTTCAAAGTCACTGGGAAGATGAACTTGGAAACTGTCACAGTTGATGCAAGAGACTTGATTTATAACGTATATATTAAAAAGTTTGATAGAAAGCACAAAGGTCCAGCCATAATCTTATACTACAGACGTATAAGACTTTGTGGCAATTTCGTTTGAACAACGGCTACTTCCAAACTTTTTGAATATTAATGTTAGAATAGAATATATTGCCACATTAGGTAAACAACTACATACAAATTTCTATCGCGTGATAATACTGCAATTAAATGGACATAATAAAAAGCTAATAAATCGGCAGCATGTTTTCACAACTGAAATAATATTTAGCACGAACATTTTAAAATATAGTGTTAAATTATTCGTAGAAATCAAAGAGTATGTAATAATAAGAACATGTTCAGACTTTTCAATATACATTATTGACTACGTCACCCTCGAAAATATCCTCGGTTCTTAGTTTTGTAATTATGGGGTGTTTTCCGTGTGGTTTTCGTTATTTTGTCATTAATTATATAGTCCATACATTGAGTTCAATTGGGCACAACATACAAAATACTTAGTAATTTTATAACATTACATTTTTGTCATCAAAATCTGCATGAAAAACAACTTTCGATTTATGAAATTGATCATTATTAAATCAATGAGTTCGATTCCCGGCGAGGCAATTTTTTTTTTGAAAATCCAAATATACAGTTTTAGTTTTTATGAAAATTGGCCCCGAGACTCTTTTAGGATTAGGATTTGGTTTACCACGCCCACTCAAAAAATTCACTACTATATAGGTATAAAACCTTCCGCCAACCTATATTAAAAGAACTTATGTAATTTTTATTCAAGTATTTATTTTTCATTGCTTCCTACTATAACTACGTACAAATTCAGTTCGTGTCCACAATAGGCTATGCAAATTGATTACCCAACCCTAAAATAAAGATAGGGTATGTCACATCAGGGACAATGGGTATTCCGTTAAAAAAACAAGGACGCATTTTAAGACCTACTGACACGCTACAAATTACGTGACATTTCGATGGTAGAAGTATCATAGACACGGAAGAGATAGTTTTATGTCGTTAACTGAACTAGAAATGTGTATGAAGTATTTATAATGTAAATATTGGATTGTAGAAGGAAATAATCTCAACATAATTGACCTTTCAATATCTCGTACATAAAAATAAAAACACGTACATTTTCAAATCATGGACTACTATTATGGCATGCTTTGTGTAAGGCATATTAGTAAAGTCTCAAAAGTAAGTCAAAACATTTTTATTAGATTTCCTTTTTTAAATGTTGTTTTTTTTAATGCGTAGTTGAAGGTACCTTACTTGTAATGTAACATAAACAAACTAAGTAAACTGAAATAATAAAGCTGTAACATGAACAGACAATGTGTGTGATTTATGTACCTATAATGTACTTTGTAATTTAAATAGACAATTATAGTATTGTCAAAGAGAAGTTATGAGATATATCTTATAAGACAGCACACTTACAAACAGACTGACTAAGAAACTCAGTCAAAGATGAAACTATAAAATTCAACCTAAACATTGACAAGACTATTATTATTTTATTATTAACTGTTATTAAGAATGTGGCATTCCATTATTTTCGTCCAATAATTTCACCACATTCTTTGGGCGTTTGTGTAGGCATACAAAATAAAACCTTATACCTACATTCCGTTGTTTCAAGATTCAAGAACAACATTAAGAAACAATTTCAATTCCAGACTCGAAAAACAATTATCTCAACTTTAGAATTAAAGTAAAACCATTTATTATAAAAAAGAGTCAGTGCTATTTATTTGGGCAGTAAATAACATATAAACTGCTGATATAAACAACATTTTTAAACTGCTTAAAGTTGCAAACTGCTTCATTCAGAATTCTGAACATTCGAGAAGTTTTTCTACATAAATCACAAACTGCGGAGTAGACAGATCAAAACCAATATGTAATTAACTCGATTATTTATTGCAATGCAAATTGTTTATTAAACAGTAAGAAATAAATATAAAAATAAATTTGGTAGTGTATGCTAATTTTTTATATGGGAAAACCTCGTGAATATACGAGGATATGTATGTCAAGATGTTTGTTACTCTTTCACGCGAAAACTACTAACGGATTTGGATGACACATGGCACATAGATAGATCATACCCTGGGATAACATATATACTTTTTATCCCGGGAAAACAAGATCTCGGAAACGCGGGTGACGCAAAGCGGAAGCTAGTATTACCTATAATAAAATTAAAACGGTACGCATCTCGTCCTCACCTACGTAAGTAAATTACAAAGTGACTCAAAAGTTAGCCATAAATCGTAATAAATAGTAATTAATTAATAAATATTGATAAATAAAGTCATAAAACAAAGTATAATAAATTGCACTTGTAAATATTGCTAAAAGATTAATAAAACTATATAAGGTCATTTGATTGAAACATCAAGGTAAAATTACTAATATAGCCAAAATTATTCTCAGTAAAATATTTAGTCTGTTCAAATAGAGAGCCGTAACGTTTCAATATTTTCATAAGTAGGAGCTGGTTTCTTTCTGTCAGCATTTAAAATAATAAACTAATTAAATAGTTACAGTTGTAAAAGGGAATAATTGCCCGCTAAACAAAAAAGGTAAAAAGTACAGTAGGGCCCTCCATTTCCGGAGAGCTCTTTCTGAACAGACTCTTTGTCTACTAAAAACATTATGAACTGTTTTGCTGTTGACTCAACAAAGACAATAATTCGTATAGGTAGGTAAGATCTACGGTTGATAATATTACAATTATAAGTATATTTAAGGTAAGGTTTACTGACATATACGTCTATTTAATGAAAATGTTTCTAATATACCTTGGAGGAATATGTTGATGATTTCTTTCGTTATTAATCAGTAAATATACTACCATTCTTCTCGCAAATAACATGTTCATAACTTACGACCCAAACTGAGCTGCAATTTGCAAAAAACGTGAAAAAATTTGAATTTCGCGCTCCAACCGAAGGTATACCCTTAAGACATGCATCATCAACAAAGACAAAATATACGTATATCCTTTTGGAAAAAGGTACATGAGCAAAAATAATCGCTGATGTTTTCTGATTGATCCCATTTCAGATTAAATATAATTTGATTAAATTTAACGAACTACCTAACTTGCGTGTTTCACCTAATTTGTCATTAATTATTATTTTAAACGAAATTACAGCTGTAAACTTAATTAAAACGTATATTTATTACATTCTAGTCCCAAGGTAGGCGTGAAACTTACTCATTTAGTTTAACGCACTCTCTCGGGATTTGACCTTCCATTTTACTTTTACACAATGTCACGGAGGATGATTAGTTATTTGTAGTAAACAAACAAATAAAAAACACATTTCAATCTCTCTTCTAATCAAATACTCAAATGCCATTAGAAAAAGAAATCATCAAACAAAATTACTCCAATCTACAATTAACTGAAATAACTTTACAGAGATCAAAGTTCAATGAACAAGTTGACAGACTCCTAATGCTGCCTCCACACTTGGCCAGTTTTTGGCAAGTTTCGGCAAATAATCACCATGTGAAGACATTATACCATCTACACAAGGTGTTTATTTGCCGAAACAAATACACAAATACGAATAGCCAAGTGTGCAGCATAAGAGTGTCAATTTTATTGATAATGTGTGGAATCAATGCCTTCAATATCGCAGTTATTAGAAAAAATACATTTCATTATTATAACTTTTATTTGTTGTACGGATTTGCACACAAAATCTCGGACGAATATCTTAGTTTAAGACCTTTATTTACCAAACCTTATTCTCTAGCAATTAAAAATAGTATTTTATTTCAATGTTAGAAGATCCTCGAAGCCCCGACAGAGAGGACATTCTTGAACTATCAAGCTGAAGAAGGTGAATGAAAATTCAATCAAATGGATCATATTACATTAGCTGTATATTATATTTCGCAGATAACATGACTATAGTATTCAGCACGCCTTTTATAACTGAGCTTGGGTGGAATTTGCCGAACATGCGGTGCATCATTGATACAATGTAGTACCTTAGCTTAGGTTACGTAATTCACGACCACATTATCTGTGGACGTGACTTCTAATACTCGTAAACTAATTCTAACAAACGATACCCTTATTTTATTCACCTTAAATACACATTGGATATTGAATTACGCCGTACTGGTACAAGGACGTTTTAAATTTCCACGGAAATGTGTGCAATAGGTTATTTGAGAAAATGATAGTGATATATTTTTTGTTATATTGTCACGTAAAGTTATTCTTGGTTCTGATAAAAGGAAATATGGCGTCTATGAGACAGCAAGAAAATTGTATGCACTAAGAACGTGATTAATGTACTACGATTTAGTTTCCGTTGCTGCCAATATTACTCTTTGGTCATAAATTATATGCGAAAAAATCACAACGTTCCTTTGCTCAATTGCTATCTATTTTGCGATGGCTAAATAATAGTTAATTGAAAGAAAATTGCGACACCCATTTTAAGAAGGCAAACAAACATTGTGAAAGGCCGTAAGCCGCAGAATTTGTCCATGAACTGTCTACGTAACGACACTGCAGTTTGGTGCAGGGGCTCATAGCTTCTTGAATAAAAATAATAGTAAAGTAAGTACAACGGATTTCTGTGTCCCCACTGAAGAATAGTAACATGTAGTATGGTGTGATAAATATTTCGAATAAAAGTACCTAAAGTTTAATTATAAAATATAAAAAGGGATACAGCAGATTGAAAGGATTGTATCGAAGAAATCCACAGCAGGATGTGCTGCTGGCAAATATGATGAATCAACTTAAAATAACTCTTTCTCTATACTTCTATATTAATAATAAAAAGAGGTAAAGTTTGTAAGTTCTGATGTAGGAGGTAATCTCCGGAGTTACTGGTCTTATTCAAAAAATATAGGTAGCTACATTATTCCCGAGTACTTATGGGCTTTGTATTATCTCATGAGACTTTTAAATATTTTAGCTATTTATCTCTCATTTCTCTTCTCAATCGTTTGCTCTTGGCAGAGCAATCGTGATTACTACTGGTACTGAGTAGCTTGTTTCACAATCCTGCGTTATGATTCCCTTGCTATAGCTGTTCTAGCATACTCAGATATCGATTTACATGTCAGGGATTTAATCTGATCAATTCAGCGTAGCGAGCGTCATGATCATTTAGCACATTTACACCGCTTAGCTTTCGGAATTAATGGTTAGCTCACCTCAGTACTATACTCTCTCCAAGGCGCCAACTGCCTCTCAGTCTCTCGTGAGGACACAAACAGTGCCACCCTGTCCGGTCTTAGCGCTCGCAGAAACCTTGGCAAGGAAGCTCCAAGCACCAGCACGTCTTCCGGACATGCTCCCACTGTGCTACGGATTATTTCTTTTGATTCCGATCTGTAGAAGAAAGGATCAAATAAAAGCAGACATTAGAAAACTAGATAGGGATAATGGCAAGCTGATGTCAATGATAAATGAATGAAGCTTTGTTGAAGCTACATGCTTCTTCAATGATGTGACATCATTTAGTAGTATCTACCTATATAAATGTCTACTGCAGGTTTATCTAGATGAATCGCTTTGGGACTTGCTTGTTTATACTATTATACTCGTAGTAACCTTTCTCATCCACTAGACGGACTTGCGACTTGGACTGGGACTTGGAGATTTTGGATTCAAACGTAGAATCTATTGTTATAGTCTCGTTATACTAATCCATAGAGAAGAGCTATGGTCAAAAGTGGACATCGCAAGGCTGAAGGCTAAATGAGGGTCTTACCTGTAAATTTCGCTCTGTCCAGAGGTAAATGAAAGAGCTGTGCAGCGCGTAGCGTGTGTGGGGAGTACATCCCGCGAAAGATACTCCTCGATCCATTGCAGAGCTCGCCCTGACCCATTGGAGTCGCAGTATACCACTGTGGATAAGAAAAAATATTCACAGTCTTCATAGTTCAAATGTATTCCGAACCGTTGGTAGAGTATTGTAATTATTGTAACTATCGACGTTCATATTAAGTGCCTTATCAGGGCCTAAACTGAATAAATGAGTTTTGATTTTATTTTAGAGTGCCATTTGAAAGATAGTGTATCATCGAACCGTTTGTTAAAATAATCTTTACCTCAAATGATTTGTGAAATCCAATGATAATAGAATATATCGCACGAGGATGTAAGTATACGAAAAGATAAGAATTCAGTAGCTGATGAGATACTTGAAGAAGATATAAGTTTTTTAGGTACTACTAAGATGGCAAACAATAAACAAACAAGCTCAGTGGTAGAGACGTCGAATGCCGAGACGATGGTCACGGGCTCGAATCCTATAATGAGCTTGCTTTTGGTGAAGGAAAATATCGTGAGGAAACCATAGCACGGTGGTAGGATACATTGTAGTACCTGACTGGTTGGCCACCGCCCAATTTGTTGCCAAGTAAGTTCCCTGCTAGGCTTTGTATGTTTACCACCATCGGCCATATCAATATGATGTTTTCTTTTTGGTAAAACAACGAGAGTTAATTCATGTAATTGATGGGCCAGTTGTCGCCACCTAACACGCCGCAGGCCGTGGGTTCAATTCCCATCCAGGACAAACTGTTTGTCTTGTCTGGGTAAAAAAATGTAGTATATCAGTTATCTTGTTTCCATAATACAAGCTCTGTTTAGTTTGGGATCAGATAACCGTTAAGAATGTTCCAGGATATTAATATGTAAAATGCAATACATCAATAAGCTCTCATAGCAATTAGACTATGTCTCAAAACAACATTTAATTAGGCAAATGCATAAGTACTTAACAATAGTGCACAAGTTCAGTGAACCTCGGGCCCAATGTCAGCGAGTTCGACCATGTGTAACACAAAGGTATCTGTTATAGATGCTATCTGAACTTCATCACTTCATCACTTGTCTGCATGTAAACAAGCTGTGCTATTGTTTATTATGTCCTTCTATGTATTGTAGAATCATTTGGTACACCCAAGGACTGAAGTCTACAGCATTTTCAACGTTTTTAGGATTCCGAACCATAAAAGGGTAAAACGGAACACTTATAGGACCACTCGTGAGTCTGTCTATCTGTCACAGAAATTTGGTACACATAATGTAAGTCGGTGACCCAAACACGGACATGTGTAACTTGATGGGCCCCACTTTTGGAGGGTAAATTAGAAAATAAAATAAAAACTTTTTCTGTGTGTGACATCAAATTAAAGGGCTGATTGTGAAGATCTCAAATATTTTAAAATAAATAGTTCTGAAGTTTTTTTAATTCTATAATATACAATATTTACAATTAGGTATTTACAACAAATATACAAATTATGTATAAAAAATTGAAGTTATTTTAGAAAATTTACCATTTAAAATAAATAGTTTTGAAGTTATTTAAGAAAATTTACCATTTGATAGAGATTTGGAAAAAATATATGTTAAACTAGAGAATATGTGACGGGGAATAGTTTTTTTAAAAATTGGGATTTTTCATTAGAAACGTCAGAAAAAAAAACGTAAATATGCCCCTTTTAAAACTAAGAATGCATTCTTCTCTTATTTTGGCCATCCAAAGAATTTGAAAAATATTAACATACATTTTGAAATCCATTAGAAAGAAAATAGTTTTCCTACTTTAAAAAAAACGGTTTACTTTTTTTTAAATAACATAAAACCATATTTTTAACTAAAATTACTTCTCTCCTGTCTCGCTTGTCTCCGTCAGTTTAGTAAGGGACGGAGACATACGCAGAGAGCCTCCATTTCTTCCCTCCTGTCTAATATTTACCTACATCACTAATAATCATTTAGTGCCTACTTATACAGAGATAAATTAAATTACACCAAGCGATCCGCGACTGTACCGCGGCTAAGCAATGTCACTATGCAAAATATTATATAATGTATATAAATTTAGTAATTAGGTATGATATTTTGTTTACCATATGCCACCCAAGGGTGTCAGATAACGGGTAATTAGATAAATAATATAAAACAATAACGTGCGAAACGAAGCAGAATAAGTGATGTGACCCATATTCACAACGCAATAAATTCGTTTTCAATTAAATAAGTAGGTATAAATGATAACGCCGTCCACGGAAAAATTCCTATGGTCATGGAATAATAAAATTAATTTACTTATTATGTACAAACATGCTACGGTATATTAACAAGTTGATCTCAAAGGGTCTAATGTTTTCCTGGGATCCAAATTATCTTTAGATTTATGTAGGGAACTGAATAAAAAAAGTCGTTGAGTAATTTTAAGATGCTCTCCGCGAATTACTCCGTCCTCTATAAAATATATAATATTTTCAAATGATTTGGATGGTCCAAACGAAAGAAAAAATCGTTTTTAAATTTAAAGAGGTGCATTCACAATTTTTTTCTGACGCTACTAATGAAAAATTAAATATTTTTTACAAATCTCAACAGATAATGCAGAGAAAACCTTCATTCAGAATAATTATTTCTCTTAAATCGTTGCACTTTGCTATTAATAAGTGCATTTATCTTTACATGTTACTAAATACTATGTTCCAAACGAGTGCAAAGACAAATACTTATAACGTGCGGGTGGAAAATGTCCCAGCGCTGCAGCGTATCGGAAATCAAGCGCACTTGGTCTAGCATACGAAACCGACGTAAATAATTTCGAAGATATGGTCAACTTCTTTGAACCAGCTTTCACTACAATACTTTGATTAGGAAAGTTACTATAATCCATTATCAGAATACCTACAGTTATAAACGTTTAATCGAATCGCTTAGTCACGTGTATCGACATGCTATTTTGTATTTATGATGTTTACTACACTCCACACAAAACGTGATGTCCCATTGTTTTATTACTACAGCCTTACTCATAAATTTAACGTGCCTACCTACCTCAATACATTCCATGTAGTTATATAATTAAGAGATTAGATCACATTTGACCCTGAAAATCACTATCAAAATAAACTTTTGTCACTAAGTTTAGTAACATTTTAAAAAGCGAAAAATATTTATTCTTTATTCAAATTTATTTGTCGAAAGTACAATATTTACTTATAACATTTTTTTTCACCTGATTAAAATCGTCAGAGTAGGTATAGTCTGTTCAAAAAGAGAGCCGTCGTGGCCAAATTGTGAACTAACGTTCCAATAGGGTAGTTGACTGACATATCAAATCAGCTACTTTTTAATAAATGTCAAAACGATTTTCTTCAAATATTACACCACGTCATTCGACGACGTCATAGTTTCACAGCATCAAATCATCTACTCTTAGTGGTTCCACTGGTAATTAAAAATCATAAAAAGCATTAAATGCACAAGATATTTGTTATTTCCACGTGTTTTTAGATGTTTTATGCATTGGTTTGGTCATTTATTTTTGACAGTGTCAACTACCCTATTATAAATTACAACCATAATTAGGAGATGATTTCTTTCTGTCGGCATTTTAGCCTAATGAAATAGTTCCAGTTGTAATAGGATCCGATCCCTATCCTGTTCTCTTTCTGAACAGACTCTAGTATAAAATAAAAATGCTCGAGTAAAGATCGCTCGCAATTATTCACTATTAATATTAATAAACACAACAAACACTTACAATTTACATCCACTCGAGCATCCACTGCATGTTTTATCAAGTCACGTGTTTTTGCGTAATTCTAATAGCAGACTCATTGAACATAGTCACTTTATGTGGAAACGGGGCATACATTGTTAGAAACGAGTAATTAAGCATGCAAACTAGCAGACTTTGCATTGCCAATTGGTTAATATTATTTAGGTAGGTACATTGCTGTATCCGCTGTCAGTAAATGTGTTTGACCTTATTTCTTATGACGTGCTGCGTTAATAAAATCAATAGATGAATTTATGTTTTCGTCGTCAGATACAGATTGCTAAAGAAATCTGTTAACGTCAGTCAGTAATTCTTTTTTCATATCCATGTTTGCAAGAGGCTAATTTTCAACGTGACTGACGTATGCGATAGTAATGTTTATTCAAATAGTAATAAAAATAATATAATCATAATAGACAAAAACTGCAAATGACAATGCTCACGTTTGTATGACGTGTGAAAAATAAAAGTCGGAAAATACATTTTGACACTATAGAAAAAATCCGTTTTTTTTTATTTATTAAAGGTGAGCACCTTTCACAATATGGTGTTTCGAAGAGCTTTCACATTAATTTATTAATATTAGCTATTTCCCCGGGTACACCCGTGTTCATGTGAAAAAATGTTGCCTATCGCACTGAAGGATAAATGTAGCTTCCTCTTTTTATAGATCAGTAGTTCCGAAGATTACTACGATTATCCAAACTAACAAACAAACGTTAACTCTTTATAATTTTACTATAGATAATGTTCTATCAAATGGTGTTAAATAGCATTTTATTATAATTATTGTTCTGTAAAAATATTTTTACATACGGTCCTAGAAAAAAATACATATTTATGACGAGTTTATGACTTAGTATCTAAAAACCAAAATAAATCGCTGCATCACGTGGCATTTTTATGAATGTTTCATTTTATAAATAGCACAGGTAGGTATATATAGGTAGTGTGGGTATAATATACATATTAACATTTTTGAAAGGATAATGCCTAAAATTCCATAGCGGAAAATTATTTAAGTAAATTTGTTTTTGCAAAAAAATATTGCTCGTTCTTTGGGTGTGGGTTTAGACAAGTTTAGGTATAATACAAACAGGAAATATATATTATCTTGGTGATAATGCTTGCACAGTCATAAAGGACTTCAGTTCGTTTTGCAAATATTATTTAAAGTGTCAATATTTGAGTGGCTAAAGTAAGTAACGAACAGTTCTCAAGCGCGTGATTTGCTTTACATTTTAAACGTTTTACATATTTTTCAAATGTTACTGAGTTTTTTACAACTCGGCAAAAAGAGTATTTATGTTTTTTTTTTTATTTAAATACGATGTATGAAACAGACGGCATATTTTAGAATTAGATCATTAAAATGAAAATATGTAAATGGAAATGAACACCTCAACTCTTCTGTGGCAAGGTGTTCACCTACATGAACCCCTCAACATTTTATTACTGCTCTCAGCAATACCTGTATCTTGTTATTTCTTCGATTGGAGTACATCACAAGTATATTTCTAAATTATCTGCAGTGATATTGCAATGATAAGATAATATTGTTTATTTATATCATTTATCGTATACATGTTTTGAATAAATACACAGATTGCTAGACATTTTGTAAATAAAATAATGCGTATACATCACAATTGGTTATATCGTAGAGTCATCCGAGATAATATAGTATTTTTTCGCATATATAGTAGGATTTACAATAGGGTAGTTGACACTATCAAAAATAAATGACTAACTAATGCATAAAACATCTAAAAACACGTGGAAATATCATATATTTTGTACATTTAAAGCTTTTTATGATTTTTAATTACCAGTGGAACCACTAAGAGTACTTAGATGATTTGATGCTGTGAAACTATGACGTCATCGTGTAATATTTCATATAAAATTCCATATAAACTATCGTTTTGACATTTATTAAAAAGTAGCTGATTTGATATGTCAGTCAACTACCCTATTACTTATTAATTATTATGCCAATTTGTACAAATGCTCAGTCTTTCGTTCGATGAACATATTAACATATTTCGATAACACCTTGCTCATGTAAAGATAAAAATCTCATATAATATGCAAGCAAATAATATTAAATAAGCATAAATAATATAGTTGAGATGATTATGAAACGAGGCAGCTTTTTTTTGGGACATACAGACAATTAAACATCTTAGATCAATGTAGTAAAATAATTTCTAAATTATCGTAATAAATCCTTGTTTAAAGTCAAGTTATTGATAGGATAGGTACCTAAAACTAACTTAGGTTAAAATAGTTTCATAAACATCGTATAAGCTACTCTACAAACTCCTAAAAACTATTCTAATTTCAAATTAACAGCTAGTTTATCTGACCATGGAAACCATTCAGTCTTATTCTAATCTTTGTCTACCAAAAAACATATAACAAATAAGTCTAATTGCTTATTAGAGTTCTATACCTACATTACAGGAAAATATATAAGAATTATATGGTTTTAATTGTAACATAGGAAATTATGTTTACGGATCCCTCGGGCGAGGCTGACTCGCACTTGCGTTCCGTCTTGTTGTCAAAAATCGTTGTGCCTTACTACCATTATCTTCCGGTAGTACTATAGCTCTGAGGCACAAATATCTAGGAAATAATAATATATCATCAATTTTACAAAAATTAGACATCATTTTCAGCATGACTTTGGAATAATACCGGCTTCAGTGATCATAAATAATACCCGAAAAAAATATTCTGGAAAATAAACACATAAGTATCTCAATATTTACGCACACAGCAGTTGTAAAGCATGTTTTTTTATAAACTCTAGCCTACCACATTCATTATCGGGCCGATTCGCGATCATAGCGACCGAAATAGAACGGATTCGAGACCTGACCTTGATCGTCACATTATGAACTCGACTAACAAACACTTCACTGTTCGGTTATTTAATGTGTACCATATTCTAATTTTTTTAGCACAGTATAACGAGATAGAGTCGATATTTCGTGACAAAACTGTTAAAAAACAGCATTTGCACTTATTTGTGAAAAGAAGTAATTTTAAAACTACTTTTAATAATTTAATGATATCTTGTTGGTGTATCAGTATTATTACTAAAAATAATATTTAAGTACCTAGTACGTCAATAATACGAGGTATCCTTATACTAGTAAGAAAATATCTCGGTTACAAAATACTTACAGGTAATGTAAATGAAAAGGTATGTAAATAAAAGTGCTATTTACCTTTTTCATCGCTTCTTTTGTTCTTCAATTCAAAACAATAATATTATTATCTCTTTTTATGGTCAAAAAAATTATGTCTATTAAAATTCGAGGATAAGAACATAGTTCTGAATTTAAAATAATGCACACATATAAAATAAAGTTATAGGTAGGTAAATAGCTTCTAATACCACGCACACAAGCCACATCACAAAATATATGGCATACCTAATATACATAAATACATGCCAGACAGAGGAAATTCCCAAAACTCATCCAGTAAACATTTTATTTTGTGTCACCTGAAGTTTCGTGTAAAAAACACGAGAGAAATATATTTAGCTTATTTTAATGGACTTTAGATATAATTCCTGATGTAAGAGGTAGATTTTGTATGTAATATTTAATTAAATCCACAATAAGATTCAAAAGATCAACAAAAGAAAGAACCCTTGCTGAGTTTCTTGCCGGAGTCTTCTCAGTTCAAGTGTATAACGTACATACCGGTGGTAGATTCTTTTGTACTGTCGACGTACATAAGTGTCTTAACTGTTTTGAGTTTGAATCATTGAACATCACAATTAGTACCAAGCTAAAAAATAAACATTACAAACACACTCTGGCTTTCGTTATTTTTACACTTGTATATACTGATTCATTCAAAGAACCAAAATAATCATACACTGAAAAGTATATAATTATTATCTCACTGTACTTACGCAACACTATGAATAAATTTAGATTCCGTCATATATTTTACAAATTTGGTACCTATGGGATTATTTCCCAAACATTCACAAGGTACACCAAAAAAAAATGTAAAAATACATAGGAAAGAGGACCTTCTCCTTTAAAATATTTAATTTTGATATATATTTTTAACTGACTTAAAAATAAATAACATTAAAATTAACCTTATAAGAACTGACGATTGTTTACTAAAATTCGCACAGGTAAAATAAATAAAATTAATCATGTGCCAAAATACGACGCACTCACGAATACAATACCAAAATGTGTGACAGAAGGTCAATGGTGTGTGTACATACATTGTGTTTTTCATACTTCAGAATATTTCATGTGACTCACTACGATTTGGAATTAATTGGAATCAATATTATTAATCTTAACATGAAAACATGATTTTTAACTGGCTCTACAAACAAAATAATTAAAAAAATAAATGACAACAGCCGTCTCAAATCAACGATAAAAAGACAAAAGGAGTTTCAATTTATATTTTTTTAAATTTAGAATCAAAACATTTCAACACCGAGTTTAACCATACATCCGAAGAACAAGTTCCGTTCCTTTACAACCTTGGAGCGCGGAATTTATGCCAAACACGTGCGCTTCGACGTCTTTATTGCTATGTTGACTACGTTATATAATCGCAAAGTATTGTTTGCGTGATACGGGTATAATTGTCTGCGAAAATTCAAAATTTTCCGTCTATTATCAATTCACGAGTGTGGGTTACTTGCAATGCGGACTCCAGTAGTAGGAGGATGTGCCTCGGTTGTTGCAGAACTTGCAGACGTCCCTAGCCTCCACGCTATGGTATCGGCCATACAAGTCGGTGGAACGCTACAATATCTCAAGTGATTCAAGTATTATAGTCACTATTTCAATACTAAAGAGTTTTAATTGTAATGATAAAAAATAGGTAATTTGACGTTTGTCAAGCGGATAAGCGTTCCTTGAATTTGTTCCTTCGATACCTATCTGTACTATAGAGTACTATATTCATTAATCTATGCTAGCCTCCATAGGCGACGGTTACCGCTTGCCATCGAGCGTATGCATATTTAAGTTTAAAATAATATAAAAATCAATATTTTTTTATTAAATAACGCCTACGTAAAATATGTTGTAAATTTAATTTCCATATTATTGAATTAATGATCCGTTAAACACTTGCGATTTAAATATAATGAAAATGGATTTAGATATTTAATCTCTATCAGATTCATTTTATCTGTCAAACGACTATCATGCTAATAATAAATATTATTATCGCAATAAAATCTCTGACGTAATGGAATTATACGACCTAGGCCTACAAACTAGAATTAATTTCGTGAATTGAAATGAAAAACAAACTTTTATCAATTAAGCCAATTTATCTCACGCGTAGAGATCATGCTTTTTGTTTTGTTCCCTGTTTTATTTTTTATTCGTTTAGTTGCCGAGCCTAATGAACGCGGTACTGTTTATTCGGCTATAAAAAAAACATGTGCAAAACCATAAACAATCGATATAAAAAAAAATGCTATAAATATAATCATAGATTTTACCAATATTGAGACCAACTCAGAGAAACAAAAATAAACTATACCTATTTAGCTACTTATCGGAACAAAACTGGAAGAAGCCATAATTTGGACGTGAGTAAAATTAAATTTCCTAAATATTTGCTAACAAATTATAACAAAACGTGATAAAAATAAAACTTAAAAGCAGAATTTATAAAATATGCTAGCAACGTTTCACCTTATAGTTGTGTTGTGGGCACCTTGAACAAATAATAGTCTAAAACCGACTTACTTAGCTGAGATAAGACAATCTGAAAACTTATTAAATCTACTAATTAAGTCAATACCGAGACGAAGCTTGACCTTTCGGCGTACGAAGGAAAACATCGTGAGGAAACCATTATAGCACAGTGGTACTTTATTTTGGTGGAAAATCTGTCACTAAGGCAGGCGCGGCTCTTCGATTTGATTTAGGGGGGAGGGGGGTAAGGGTAATCTTAGCTCATTTCACCTGCACATTTAGAAAAAAAATTGAATTGGTCGTAACTCAGGGGCTGGGGGGGGGGGGGGCAATTGCCTTTGGATATGCGACAAGTATGTATAAGCCTGTGTTTGACCACAATCTCACCGTGGTCAGTGATGTTGTGGCCGATGATGATAAGCACACAAAGCCTAGAAAGGACCTGGCTCTCAAGTGCAGCTGTCAGAACACAACGTTGCTTGTCGCATATCGCCAGGCGGGTACTACAAAGTACCCTACCACCGTGCTATGGTTTCCTCACGAAGTTTTCCATCACGCGAAAGTTCAAGCTCATTGTAGGATTCGAACCCGGGACCTTCGTCTCGGCATCTGACGTCACTACCACTGATCTCATGAGCTTGAACTCTAAAAACATACTAATTTGTATCAAATCTGCGCTATTTTAGTCACTACCTGTGTCACTACTTAATATTTATAATATAAATATATTTCAACACCCATAGTTTGTAAATCGTAATTTAGAAGAAACAACGTGGGCGAGCAGGCTAGTGGGTGGTGGTACAAAAAAACCTGATTAGGTACGAGTTTTTTGTCAAATGTTTTGGACTCGGCCGTGCCTATCATTCGAACCAATCCATGCTCTAGCTTTGAATTGAAAGATATACAAATTTAGCCTCAATTATCTATAAAAGAAAAAACGAGATGCTATGGTATAATAAGATGGTTTGCACAGTGCAGCATTTGTCATCGTATCCTTGTCTTACATATATCTCTGTTTCTCATAAAATAGAGTATATCTAAACTGCTTTGACTGTGACCAAATCAATATAGCGAAGGCTACAAAAGCAATAAGTAAATTGTGAATTTGTTTGTAGCTAGCTGTTCTCTGCAATGTTTGTTCTACTCTAGTTTTATGATTTGGCTTCTTTCTTTGGATTTTGGTTTCGAGGTACCTATTGCTAATGTGTTGTCAACCTGTTACAATGCCAAGGAGGAAACTGGCTCTCAAGTGCAATTGCCGGAACACACCGGTAGGTGCTTGGCGACAGATTTTCAACTTGAGGGTTGTATCCAGCCAGATATAGAGCTATCATCGCCTTAAAAATATTATTTATTACATAATTGATGAGCTATATTCTCATTGCATGTATGTTCCTCTATTAAAACAGTAAGTTATTCTAGACCTTTATACTTAACACCTATTAGCGTCACCTTATACTATTGTGCAAGTCTAACTGCCTCTCATTATATTCGAAATTAGATAGGTAAGTTCTTTCCGTACCAACACGAACTTTCTTTGTTCTCTTTTTGTAACTAGGCATTCCCAGTTAATTTTTATACCTTTGTCCTCACTTGCCCCTCTGACTGACTATTGATCCGGCCGGGATTCGGGAGTAGGCCACATTTACGTTCAGGGTCATGTTTGTTTTGTAGCTGTCTTGCTCGCTCCTATAGCTGCATTGCCCCTGGCAACGACCGGTCCCTTGTCCCGGAAGCCTTCGGCATCTTTCTACGCAGTTGCTAAGTCCTTTGTTGGTGAAGGTTATAGTATACCATAGAAAATATTTGTTTATAGTAAGTACCTATGTACTATGGCTTCGTTGTTTTTGAAAGAGGTTTTATGCTATTCAATGGTTTTGATGTAAAAGATAACCCATAACTAGCTTCTTAATATTGATAGACGATGCGTAGGTATGCCTTCCATATTTAGTAGCAAATATTTAGTTCAAAAACCCAATCCCACGACTTTCACGCGTCTATATTCGGCATGTTACGTTATCAATTTTTGGAGAGCTTCCAACAAGTCGACAAGGATGCATCACAATTATTTTGATGTGTAATTTTATGGGCAGTTTCCTTCGTTTTAATAACCAATAAATTTAGAACAACCACTGAAAATAACAAAATATCTCTAAAAGTATTTTATTTCGTACAGGAAATGCGTTCATTTGTCGTTAATGCGGGTATTCAAATAAAAATAGGGCCATTTAATTTAGTAAATTTAATATGACATGTCTTATTTAATCTTTGAGCTAAAAATATGACTGATCCCAATGATGCAAGTAAATAAAACAAGTGCCTACCAGAAGAGTTATAGTGTTTTACTTGTCCATGAAAATGTCTTTCAAGCAGTATGGCTGAGTCAGTGGTATCATAGCTCCTGAATGAAGCGATTTTCCTTGTTTTTTTTTTTTTTTTTTAGAAAGTTAAGACAACATTTGGGAGAGTTTTTAGCTATGTTTCAACAAAATTCTGTGGTTATGAAGATCATCACTTCTTTTTATAATGTTTCTTTATTTCATTTTAGTTGTTATAACTTTTTTAAGTTATAACAACTAAAATGAAATAAAGATGACACAAGATAACAAACGATGTAGCGAAATTAAGTTTCGCTACATCGTTTGTTACAATTTCTTGTCTGGGTATAGCTTGGGTGATTTATAACCCATGCCAACCCTTGTTAGATCACTAATAAATCGATCCTTTCCAATAATATTCCTATCATATTTCCTCTTCACGAAATTTAATATAACACTCGCTTTTGCAGGACATATTTTATGCAAATTATGAAGTTTATTTTGAAAAGAGTAATTGCTGATTTTATTGTCGGCTCTTCTCAGCAAAAGCTACCTTCCGAACCGTGCATTAGCGTCTGACAATTCATAAGTGCCTGTCAAGGTCTATTTGAATAAATAGTATTTCATTTCATAATTAAATAACAATTCAAAACTAATAGAATATTGTGTTACAATAGATTTAATTCTTCAATTGTCACAATACACAACTTTAGACACATTCACGGCGTCAGTGAAAGTCTGGCATCACTCCATCTGGCGCCAAACAAAGACTGGGTGATTTTCCGCTACCCCCAATTTGAACACCGATTAATTAAAAGACAATATAAACAAATTGTAAACCGAGTAGTATCCGCGTTTGTTTTTGATCAACGTAACCACAGAATATAATATATGACGTAACCAACGCTTTATTAGCCCCACAAAAATAAAACCTGCGAACCACAAACTGCGCTGAAATATCAATGAATCAGGAATAGAATCTTTAATTTGCTACAATTGTTTCTTATTTGTCTATTAATATCTTCTTTGGCCTTGGCTTTCCTCAATCGCTGTGAGATTTGTTCAATAAAACATTGTAAAATTCTGGTAGAAGTCTCATAAACGTTATTAGCTAATCTATACTAATAATACAGCTGAATAGTTTGTTTGTTTGAACGCGCTATAATCTCCGGAGTTACTGGTCCGATTTGAAAAAATCTTTCATTAATAGGAAGCTACATTATCCTTGAAGGTTATAGGCTAATTTTTATCTCGGGAACGCGGGAGTGAAACCGCGGGGAACAGCTAGTCTATACTAATATTATAAAGAGGAAAGATTTGTTTGTTTGTTTGTTTGTAATGAATAGGCTCCGAAACTACTGGACCGATTTCAAAAATTCTTTCACCTTTGGAAAGCTACATTATCCCCGAGTAACATAGGCTATATTATATTTAAAAAAAAATTAGGGATCCTTACTAAAACTCCAATAATGTAACATAAGGTGTAAAAAAATTACCTGAAAAATTCCTTACGTCGCGTGCGCTGCGAAAACTATTGATGCTAGAACAAAATCATTTACTACGACTTTGCAGAACTCATCATTATCTACAAAAAGTGTCGCGACAGCATATGTCTAAATATTATAGTTATGTCACAGTAAGCAGTTTTTTATTCTAAAATATTAATTTATATATGCCGCCTCTTGAAAAGGCTCTTCATTTGTACCTTGGTATTAATCCTCATCAAAATAAATTTCTTTATATTCAAGACGGCTTTAATACCTTTTTATAACTTTTTGAATTATTCA
Organism: Tethea ocularis; assembly: GCA_963555595.1. Classification (NCBI taxonomy): domain Eukaryota; kingdom Metazoa; phylum Arthropoda; class Insecta; order Lepidoptera; family Drepanidae; genus Tethea; species Tethea ocularis. The sequence goes on from OY741975.1 coordinate 6,974,909, forward strand.
ATTCGGACATTTCATTCGGAAGATATCACGAGTTTAAAAATGCAAGTATTAGAAAAAAGTCGCGTGGTTGTCGCTCACGGCGCTCAGCTAGCCAGCATGCGATGTAGGCTCCATGTAAGCGTCACTGGGGTACGGGGGGGGAGTCAATGTAATAAAAATATGATATTTGTATAAAATTTAAAAATAAAAAAATACAAAAAAACATTAATAAAAAATATGAATAAAAAAATTTCATTAAAAAAAAAAACAAAATTCCATTATAATTTTACTTTTTTTTTGAAACCCGATGCAAAAAAAAAGGGTGTATGTGTGTGTGTATGTACCCGTGCGAAGCCGGGGCGGGCCGCTAGTTAAATATAAATTCAGACCTTTATAAGTAATGTTGAGATTATTATTACAGTAAGTAGCATAAACGCATTTCAAACTAAAGCTAAAAAGATACCCAAACGAAGATTTTAAGTGTAGAGAAAAAAGATAAGTCTTACCGATACAGCTTCTTTGAATCATTAACTATATTCAGAAGACACCACGTACCTGTAAGAATTAAATAAAAATTATTAAACAGAAATTAAAAATAAGAAAATAAAAACGTTTAAATGCAGTAAAAACAGCTGTAAATTCCTTATGAATGATGATAGCATACGCCTTGTATGCATAGTATAAAATGTTTACTAGAAACATGGCAGTTTTAAACAATAGTTATGTACGAGATTTCTCAGGGCATGTAAAACCTTTGTGTTTTGAATACTAAGTAAAGTAAACTAATAATGTTGATCCTAGATTAAAGATGATAAAAAATAAAATGCATATAAAATTATAACAAAGAGAAATTATGAGTAACGATACAACAACATGTTCAAAGGAAATTAGGTTAAATTAATTCTAATTGTTTTTATATGTAACTATTGTTTTATTTTCCTTGTTACCTAATGGAATAAGGAAAAAAAATCGCGTTTAATATTTGCAAAAATATTTTTCGATAAGCGAAACAATTATTAGATTAATTTAATCTTGAGACCTTGCAAAACTATAGGTATGTTACTAGTGCCGTTCTGATGTTTACCAACTAAATAATTAGTCACGTCACCACTCTTTTTTACCAAAACATTGCGTAATAGATTTAGATTAATTTAAGCCAAGCCATGTTTCTAGCCACGATTTTCAATAGTTAGCTCATAATACTTAAAACTATTAAAATAATGTAGGTACCAGAAATATGAATTATTTCGGTTATCATAACAGTTTTGAGGTAGGTCATCAATATAGTTTCAATTATTAATTGACCAAGAATAACCGAGAACACTCAGGAATATTCCAAAATGTAATTTAATGCCAGTTACAATACAGCGCAATAAACTTGCCAATATCAACAGAATTGGCGAAATAATAAACCAAGTTCAGCTCGTTTTAGTAAACAAGGCGGTAATATGAGAAAGCGTCGACTGTGGCGTCGACCATTCACGTTTGATACCCACGTGTTGTGATATCAACGTCCATATTGTATCGCATTCTTACAACGGCTTTGAATTTCACGCGTTTACACTCCGCACATTCTTTAACTAATTACGACTTAGAATATATCCGATAACATCAACTAGAAACAAAAACGGTCCCATGTGAGTTCCTTGCAGAATACGGCCATAGGGAATCCGTTACTATTAACATACAATGGGATTGCATTATTCATTACTTAGTTGGAAAGAATCTGTGAAATACAATTTTATTATTTCAATCATCCTTTTTTGTAGCGTATTTTGAGTAAGTACCTAAGTGACATTTCATATCGTTATGAACTAAAATATACATAAATTCTAAAGCAAGATCTAATAAAAGGCCTTGCTGAGCAAACGTTATTTTCGAACTGGTGTGGTAGTCACTTGTAATTATAACTTTCATAAGTACCTTATCGGGACCTAAATTGAATAAATAAGGTTCTAGTTTATTTTATAAGCGCACAAAAATCTAATAATGATAATATAGGCTTATCAACCAAATCCATGTAAACACAAGAATCGACAGTAATTACCATAACAAACACCTTTATTAATGTTTATAATATTCAAGTAGACACAAGGACAAAGTTTATGAATCATAATTAAAAAGCTAGTGGAAAAGTTGAAACAAACACTTAAACACAAGGACTATTGTTTGCACATCTCCATAACATGGACTTTGTGTTAGATGACAAAGCATGAGTAGTAGCAAAACAAGCGTCTTTAGATATTAACATAATATCTGATGTTTTAAGTTCATGCCCATAGTTCATCATAGAATACTAGAATAGATGAAGATCACGTTGGTTTATATGACAATAGGTACTAATGCCCTCTGTTTTCTAGGTATCTTATGGTTCTCGGGACAAAACACGACTGCCTAAAGACAGCTTTGATTTCAGATGTAACGTATCTATACGTCCCATTCATATATATCCTAAGAATTAGAAATATTCACATAAACTTTTGTATTTACATTAATGTAATATATAACATAACTAAAGAGATATTACAATACGAGATTATAGAAGAGGATTATAGGGTAACGTCTATTAATATAATGATAGAAACTAAGACAGGTAAGGAGAAAATATGTTTGATATGAAAATCGATAAACGGATAAAGGACACCTAAATGTCAAAAACGTTTATTAAAATTCTCATTCAAATAAACAGCAGAAATCGACAGAAGCGAGTTTTGGAATACATAACACATCGATCATAACATTATCCAAAACTCCATTATCATAAAACATTGAACTCTGATTTCATAACGTACAGTTTGAGGCAAAATCATAAGAATAATAAATGATAATGCGATAGTAGCAAAAGCTTGGCGTTTACTTTAATCAAAATCTTTGAACTGTAATGATGCAATAAGATCACATTTTAATAAAACAACACAAGTTGAATCAAAATTGTAAGTTACAGACGAAAATAAACTTAAGAATGCTTTTAAATGAAGTAAATTATTGTTTCATCTTTAAGAAACTTACTTACCATAAATAAAATAATGAATCATTTGAAGCTTATAGCCATAATGCACCCAATTCGCTCATAAAACCTTATCTCTATAAATTGCAAAGCACGCTTCATCCATTATCGTCTCCTTAAGTAAATGTTTGCCAATATTTGACGTCATTATGTCTCAATGTGGTAATTTTAGAAATGTCTCATTAACACAATTTTGTGTGATGTTATTCTTACAACGAGCAACAACTGCTGATCGTAACAATTACATTCTTGCAATTTTTAAGAATTTTGGCATGAGACACTTACATACTTGAAAGCCATTTTCTTACTAAGCAGGTTTAAAATCCAGCTGATACCCCTTCAGATAACAGTCTTCAGAGAGATAGTATAGACTAATTGCTGGATTCAGAATCATTGGAAATAATTATTTCTACTCTATTTATTTCATGTTACATCTTACATTATAATAAGGAACACTATTGGGCACGGCTACGCAAAGTACCTATTATAGGAGAGAGGAGGACTCACAAATGCTAAACTATTTCGTTTCCATAATTAAAGGAATTCCATAAAGGAACATTTTTAAACCAACTTTCTATGAACTCCAAAACCGTTATAAAAAAGGAATAATTGACTAGTGATTTACCATCAAATCAAATCAAAAATCATCATAGCTTTCCGTTCTTATTCCACAATAACCCAGTCTTTCGGGACTATGTTGAAATTCGACATAATCCCGACAAACTGGGTCGGATAGAACTCTTGATTTTATTACAAGAAGTATATTCGTTGTGTGCCAGAATTCCTTTAAAGCCCCGTGTTTAGAAACGTGTCGAAGTTATCTTTACGGTGTTTACTATGAAAGGTACTCATGTGCTGAACAAGGGGGTACTCATGGAGTCTCAGATTACATGGTGACAATGAATGTGCCACTGTTGGTGACACGTGTAGCATAGAGTAAACATTATTAAAGGGACGTTTGTTTCATTGATCAATTAAGTCCGCGTGTTTTGATGTTTGTGTTCAAAATTGAAATAATTAATTGGACTTTGTGAACGGATGTTGTTGAATAAACTAAGTATGTTTTTGTTTAATAAATAGTAAATTTAGTTTCAATATACCTGTATGAAAAAGATACGTTTAATATATCTCCACTATGATAATAGGCAAATTGTATCTATCTATAGAAGAACAAGTTCTGACTGATTGATAAACTAAAAGATCGATTAAACCATTGTTCAAATCATTGGCTAAAATTCTCTTGATAGACCTCTATACCACTTTTTCTCGTAGATAAAGAACAAGAATAGCCACAAAAAGGTACCCACATCAGTCGTGCATCGATCGAATGCTCCCATTATTTGCTAATGACGACAGGTTACAATAAATCATTATAAATCACTTACTGTTCGCTAAGATAATTGAGATCAAGAACCTGAGACCTGACTGTTTTTAGAACAAGTCCATTATATCACGGAATGACCACAAGTAAGGATTTCTATTCTATTCAAAGCCATTGATTCAGTTTAGAACTAGTAAAGCTACTTATATTACTATTGGTTCAGAAGTCAACCTTCTTTTATATTTCTATGGGTCTATTTTTACTAGAGTGAGAGTCACTTTTAACTTCCGAAGTTCATTAGATCTCAAATTTTTCGATAGTACTATAGTAAGTTTAGCTGATTATGTTCTCTCTGCTCTGAGGCAGCTTCTAACAGTTCTGAGGTCTACAGAATTAGATTAGATGAAGCAGAACTGACCGCATTGATCATCATAATCTTTGCAGACAACTACTTACACAATTACTATCTACTTTCTTCACATTTGGCTATCTGATTTCTAAGCGGAGCTTTTACTGTAGAAACCAGATAACTGATATAACATACTTGTGCCTGCTAAGGAATGTACTTTCCACCATTTGTTCCCAGTGAGAAAATAAAAGTGTGGCAATTTTATGTCCTTCTCATTTACGACGACGTAATATTTTTTTCCCAGAAATAGTTTATGGGCCAGTAAATGACATAAACTACTTTTATCCTAAAAAGATTTTGTATAGAGAATTGTAGAAAGCAAAAAAAACTGACCCCTTTAGTTCCCTACGTGAAAACATTACCAAACAACTAATATAACCTCAACCAACTACGTACAGAAACTATAATTCCTAATTCAGATGTAACAAACTCATTTGAATCATACAAAAGAGGAAATAACATTTTCTCCATGCGACCGACGATCTGATACCAAAGTCCGTTGTATAATGGACACAGAGAAGCCAAGTTCCGTGTAGCATAGAACAGACATCAGACAGTATTCCTAGAAACAGATGCACTAGTAAGCTGTTCCATTTAGCTAGAACTGCCTCAATGTGGCATAAATAGTTATTGACATTGAACAGGTGATTGGCACGGCTTTGATAATTGCTGGCTTCAAATATGTTTTTCAGTGGCAATGCCATTTAGAGATATCGCAGATGATTCTATTGGATCCAATTGGCTGATGTTTTATTGGTTTTAGAAATGACAGCTATACTAGAATCGTGTTTAGAGCATTGATATTTCCAAAATGTGGAAAATAGTGGAATATAGGAATAATTTTGCTAGGAGCGTATTTTGTTTTTGGTTCTCAGTGATACCATTATTTTTTTATAGGTACAAAGTCATCACAAATCCATAAAGCCATTTTATATAACTAGAATTACTGTATTTGTTGATAACTCGAAGTAAATATCCTAAGAAAGTATCATGTTTTTAACAAACGTTGCTTAAATTGCTTCTGCTACACTGTTGGCAAACATCAAAGAAAATTAAAGTCTTTAACCTTTTAGTCTGCATTGCGCCGCGCTGCACTGTTAGAATGTTTGCTCAATGTTACAATAGGTTTTATTATAGTCTATGCAATATCATAAGGCAATGATCTCTCTTAAGACTTGATAAGGAGTCTGTCAATATATTCAGTTAAATTATGAGTAAGCATCTATCGTGAATCACACCAAATCTTCCGGTCATAATTTAATTTTACAGGAAATATAAACCTGTGAATGCATATGAAGTCGTTAATTTCCCAAGCTTTGAAGATCACTTTAGGCATTTTGCTCATAAATTTAAAAAAAATAAGCTACATCCTCATATAACTGCACTATTTTAAATCAAGTTAAAACTAGAGTAATAAAAATAACATGTAACGGAAGAATTCCCAAGAAATAAGTGTCCACTGATATGACCTAAAATATACAGAACTAGCTATTTCCAGCGGATAAAAAGTAGCCTATAGCCACATGAGGAAATAAACAGTATAGCAATAGAAGATAATTTAGCTTCCTATTAGTGAAATATTTTTTAGAATTGGACCAGTAACTCTGGAAATTACCTCTCACATCCGAATACCCCAACAAATGTTTTGAAAGAATTCACTAAATATGATAATACAAAACCAATTGCACAAAATTACTGCATATCAAGTCATGTAAAACAGGCTCTACAAATTAGATTAAACATAACTTAAAATCAAAATTCCAATCTTGATGCATGTATTCAATTAGATAGATTTACGCAATAACCCTGGTTATGAAAACCTCGCTTTTGAAACCGGTTCAGCCATAGCAACGGTAACTTGTCGCGCTAAGATAGTTTGTGACTGTGAGTGATCGGATGCCCGTATCATTTTTAACGGTGTTTTAATTTCAGATAAGACCAGCAATGAATGATGACACTAAGAGTATGACTACCATTTTCAAAATACACAAGAAATAAGAAAAAGATGGTAAAAGATTTCATAATCATTTTTTTGGTATTTAGTCTTATTCACAAAAAGGCCTCTCAACTATATGCCTGTGTTTGACTCCTATAAGTGGTGATTTGGTCGAATATAGTAACCCCAAAAAGCCTAGAAGGGAACTGGGTCTCAAATTAAGCTGCCAGAACATACCTAAGTTCAACTTTGAGAAACTCTGATCCAGAAGACTCTGCTAAGTCCTATGCTGATAGACTTGCGTTTGCCCATGATTTTACCATGGTAATCTATTGATGGGACCTTAGGCATTAAACACGCAAAGCCTAGAAAGGACCTGGCTTTCATGTACCGCTGATGGAACGAACATGTATTGTGTTGCGATTGATTTTTAACCCGAGGTTAATAGCCAGGTGGGTACCACTAATACTTACTTTAGTTGAAGTTCTGAGCAAATAAAAGAGCAAGCTATATATAATTGTAAAACAAATAACTTTATCTGAAGGAGTGACACGACTTGGATTACGCGGACAGTCGGCATAACAAAGAAGCTATAAATTCACTTAATTGTCGTACAACTCTCCGAGACCGCGGAAGTGGTAACATAATATAAATTGTCCGTCTTCTGTATGTGTGTTTATTTATGTTATAAATAATTTAAATCATAATAAACAGTCTATTAGTTCTATGACCATAGGACACAATTAAAAAAATAATGAACAGAGGGCCTACTCCTTTGTAGTAGACCCTCTTGTTTTAAAAGTTACTGCTTCAGTTCAAAATTCAAATTTAAAAAATCATAAAAAATAGGCTTGTTATTGTTAACTGTTTGAACCGGTTTCATTTGAGCTAATGTGATGTTATATTGCATAAAACCTACCTGGATAAACGGGATAATAAGTATTAAACGCAAAAAATACGTTTTCAAATCGATCTGTAGTTCCTGATTTCCTGATATTAGCACGTTCAAGCATACAAACTCTTATTAATTCTTAAGATAGTGTATAATAGACACGTATATATAAAAACACATACGATATATATACGTATGGTATACATATGTATAGAAAAACCACAGGAAAATCTCCACTATAGAGTAATTAAAATCACAGCTATTATCAAGAATGTAACTGTTATTGAGATTCTTCAGCTATGTCTATGGTACAAAACCGTTTATTTTCTCAATGCTACTATAAATTATTTATATGCGGTTGTCACAATTAAATAGTCGGATAATGATAATTCCGTGCTTGGTCTTGAGCGAAGTAGAAGGGAACATTTTTTATTATATACCTATAGATTTGTTTGTACTAACCGACTTGTGTGACAATTATGTTGCAAACCCGAAGAAAAATTAATAGATATTTTTTACAGAACTAGACCCCTAAATAGGCAGTCGGTTGTATAAAATGAGTGGCTATTTCAATGCAGCACGATTTACGTAATTGTGAAGAAAACAAGTCAATAACATCAATAAAATAATTTTATTAAAATAATTATAATATTATGCTATGGTTTTCCAAAAATCATTAATATCTATTTACATAACTTTGACAGTTCACCATATATGTAGATAGGTACTAGTATTAAAATATAATGTACCTCCACGTTAAAAAGCTGAACACGAACTATTTACTTATCAATTGAAAACATCGGTCGCAGTTTTCAAGGAACTTGGCATAAGAAAAAGGAAAACATAACATTTGTTTTAGTGAGGCAAGAAGCTACTGCCAAAAGGTTTAGAACATGAATCGTTCTAGGATATAGGCATTAAAGTTGGATAAAAGGTGATATCGTGATTCGGTTCCATGTTATGAACTTCAGTGAATTAACTTATATGTACGTATAGAGTGAGTATTTTATACCAGGGCCCAGAGAAAAATTCAGACACGTTGCAAATAGGATAAAATTTGTCCAAACGCGTTCAGAGAGACCGGAAACTGGAACTCCAACGCACCAAAGACCGTCCAGAAACTCTAAAAGTTATATTCAGAGTATAACGTTTCAGAACACAGCCCCAGGACGTCTCAAACCAGGCTGTCCCAGGGGCATCATGAACCGCTATACTTACGTCACGTTCTATATAACGGGTATCTTCTTTTATAAGGATGCACTATTTATTAATTTGAGGTTTTCACGAAGCTTCTGTAGACAGAAGTTGGACCGTATTTATTTTAAAGTTCATGTAGGTATGCGTTTTGTTTGACACAAGTAGGTCGCTTCAATTGTCTCTAAAAATATAGCCAATTCTCCGAGCCGAGTAGTAAACAATTGTTTCAAAAGTCTTGAACAAAACACTTCAATATTGTTATGGAAAATTAATATTGAAACATAATATTGTTGTTAGCAATTCCTGAATATTGTAACGATGTTAGTAAACAATAGAACTATTATATTACATTATGTTGTTTATCAAAAAACACTTAGCTTTGGTATGTTTAGGTATTATTTAAAAAAGGAAAACGCACGATTCGGATATCCGCAATAATTCGCGATAACCTACAAAAGTTATACATTAATAAGGAAAATTCGTAACAAACAACGGCTGGCACATTTATATAATTATACCAGATAAGAAAAATATAACATTATTTATTCTATAATTTATCTATCAAATATAGGTATATTTCTTTGCCGGAGACCCGGGGTCTTCTGAGACTTGGAGAGTATTTGAAGCTGGTGGTAGACTCAATTGTTTATGACATCCATAAGTGCCTTATCAGAGTAAACTGAATAAATGACTTTTGAGTTTTGAATCACTGTCTATTTGAACAGGCGCATTATTGCGCACCCACGCAATAAGAAATAGTAGGAGACTACATATTGTTTAATTCTAAACTAACAAATATTATAGGCTAAGCATAACTCCTTTGAGTACATTGAAATATAGCTCATAACAAATAGTTGATAGATTCACCTAACGACTCTACACAAAGCAATTTCTGCTTTATACAATTTTCCTGTAACACGTTGCCTCAACAAAGTTTGTGTAAATGTTGGCTCCACACCGTACCTTTTATATATTACATAGTACCTATTTTGGCTTTTATCTTTCTTTATTTAAAACTAGCTGTTTTCCGTGGTTCCACCTGCATTCCTGGCATAAAAAGTAGCCTGTATGTAGCTTCCTATTAGTGAAATATTTTTTTTGCATCGGACCAGTATCTCCGGATTCGGAGATTACCTGCTACATCTTTACCTACAAACCTTACGAAATATAGAAAGTGTTTAAAATAACATCCCTACTGCAATTACTGCATAACAAAACAAAACACTAAAACGCAAAAGCAAAACAAGTACCTACCAAAGTACCAACACGTGGAATTTTATACAAATATTACATGTTCCAAGTAATGCATAGACCTATTTTCCACAAATGGGGTCATTCGTGTTTACAGTGAACGTGTAAACGGGTTGTTTGTGCCATACCTACATCAATAACATTACTCTACTTTTTGATGTCGAGCAGGGAAACGGTTTCCAAATAGTTGGGACTACTCTGTACTCGCGTAAACGCGCGACCGACGCGACGCCCGCGCCGCGAAACTGTACCACCGCGCGCGCTCATTGGCCAAATCAAATAGCTCGCGCTTAAAAATCTGACTTTTCATTGAAACTATCAACTTTGCACGATGTAGCCGTATAAAAAGATATTTTGTTTCATGATTTCAGAGTTTTTCCCATAAAGTAGATTCTGCAGTTGAATTACGAATAAACATCACTAAAAATACGATTCATAACAATATGTATTACCAAGTATATTACTCTGTGGTATTACGTACCTCATGAAACTGAACGGAAACCATTTCACAAATCATAGGTAGGTAAGGTACATTTTCTTTGTGAGCCAAAGTTTTTTTTTGCATTTAAATTGCCCTCAAATTACTTATCGACCACCTTATCGAATAGTCAAATACTGTTACGGCAAATCAATAATAAAAATAACTCTACATTATTTAAAAACGTAAGCAACCGTTAATAGAGTTGGGGTCATCGAACTTTGAGCCAGGCGTCATGCTGTCTGATAAAATAACATGTTGCTAAAGGATAGCATCCCAACCACTTTTTAGGGATCCGTAATTTGAATAATGAAATCAGAACTAAGACAGAAGCATATAGTTTTCTTTTGCTGTGTGCCATCGCAGTTGGTTATTTTACATGGGAAAGTAACTCGCTTTTGAATAATTTTGTTAGTTAGTTCCTGATGGAAACAAAGCATTTTTTTTAAGTATGTAAAGGCCTGTGATTGACCACAATCTCACCGTGGTCAGTGGTGACTGGTGACGTCAGCAAGCACACAATGCCATGATGACAAGTGGCTCTCAAGTGCAATTAGAAATTAGTGCAAAACACCATAAATAAATTTATTTATTCGGTTAATTGACACCCATTAATTATTACAAAATAGAATCATAAAATACTTAATAAAAATCAAATAAAAATAAAACATATCCATTATTATTAATAATCATAATACAAATATAAATACAGATAAATAAGCCTAAACTAAATTCCAAGATAAATTATAAAGCCTTCTCACCGGCACTATGTGGTTATCTAACTAATGTACCATCTTTTTTTCTTACGGACAAATATAAATAATTTCAATGGCCACCAAATTAACCGTTATCAATGACTAGCAAAAAATAAACACGCATAGACTAATTGTACAGTCATCCACATATTTAATTTCATCGTAAAAAAGTTCCGGATTCATTAATCTATCTAAGTTCACTAAACTCCCGGCGACATACAGTCTCACCAACATACTATTAATAAATGTTACTTTTTGCCAACAAAAATAAAACGTTTGTAATTAAAACCGACGTGTACCCACTGTTCGATGTCACTGACAATCAAAATTTAAGGTTGACGAACCTGCATAGTAACTTGTACTAATATTAGTAATTCTGACCAATTGTACGGTTGATGCCCCGGTTTCATATCCTGCTCATGGGAATAAGGGCGTGTGACGTATGATATTATTACACCTACTGTACCCGCGACTACTACACAGAAGACCTGTGGACGAATAGAAAACGACTCTATGATTTGAACTGTTGTAGGGTTGAATTTTCAAAAATCTTATCGTAGCGGAAGCCTAGGTTTAATCGCTATCTAATTATGCCAAAAAGAATAAGGAACGCAGCTTGAAAAGTATTTTTAAAATAACCTAAAAGAAAAAATACTGGGGTAGTTGACTGACATATCAAATCAGCTACTTTTTAATAAATTAAACGATAGTTTATATGGAATTTTGTATGAAACATTACACTATGACGTCATAGTTTAACAGCATCAAATCATCTACTCTTAGTGGTTCCGCTGGTAATTAAAAATCATAAAAAGCATTAAATGTACAACATATTTGATGTTTCCACGTGTTTTTAAATGTTTTATGCATTGGTTAGTGTTTGGTCATTTATTTTTGACAGTGTCAACTAGCCTATTATGGTATTCAATAGTAGAACAAATCTTTCCCTGGCTGGTTGTAAAAAAAAGAAATATTTAAAAAAAAAAAAAAGGTAAATACTTAAGATAGATTATTTGATACAAAAATCACGTTACTTATTAGGTAAACCTTGCTAGGAATTGTACTAGTAAACATAATAAAAGATAAGAAATGTCTGGTTTCCATATTGATATGTAGATATGTATGTAGGTCTTAGAAGTCGTAATAGTATTTGAACTTAGCTGATAACAATAATACGTACCTACTTATGTAACCAATTAAATAGATTGTGAACTTGGCAAACTTTAGTAGGTAGGTGTATACTGTACGTACATATACAGGTAATCCGTTTAATAGCCGTTTTTTTTTAATATTTACTACATAGAAAAGTTCTTTTTTTGTGACCATAATCTCGCCGTGGTAACATACAAACGCAATTGGCATAAAGACTTACATTTTTTTATCACAGATAGGCAGTTATATTTTAACCACAATTAAATTAAAGTGTGGTAAAAGATGATGTGGCTGAATGTGGTGGTAACCATATATACCTGGAAGGAATTGAGAGTTTTACCAAAATTACGAGATTCTTCGTGTACGTAATCCTGTGATGACATTTATTGTCCTATTAAGACCTAATCTAATTAATTAATTAATTTCAAAACGCCTGGTCGAAGCATCTCGTGACCAGAATGCTGGCGTATATTGGGTCAGAGAATCAGCATTATTCTGGGAACGATGCCTTCTGACAGCGACTTTTTCATTTAGTTTAGTCCGGGTTAAATATTATGTCAATTTGCTATTTTCTATACCTACAAATTCTGTCACAAGCCATATTTAAACCGCGAAGGACTTTTTTTCACAAAAACTACACAAACAAAGCATTTACTCAGCTTTTTAACGGACACATTCGCATGATAACATAGGGCTCATCCATATACAGTGGCACAGTTTCTCACATATGAATGAACTTTCTTAGTCTCTGACGTCACAACATGCGTAGGTAGCACCTACAAACAGAAAGCTAGAGAAAACAATTTCTTGAGGTTTTGTCAGATTGTCCGAAATTTTTAGTTGAGTGTTAAATATCAATCATTTTTTTACAATTAGTGAGAGAGTAGAGTATTTTTGAGATATTATATTTTTTTTTTAAATAAGTTTTGACGTGAAAATAAAACATAGATTACACATCCCTTTTAGCAAACTTAGGTATTGTACCTATGTGAAAAATTATATAAGTAAAAATTCATTCTTTAACACACGGCATTTACTTCATTTCTACTAAGTATTCAATTATTGTCACTAAACTAAGAACGAATTCAAGACACCTCTACAAAACATTTCGAAGCATTTCTACTTACAACATAAATATGCCGTGCTTAATGTTCAGATCTTACAATAAGCTTTCCTTGAAGGAAACCATAGTACTGGCCTGACTGGCTACCACCCTCAAATTAAAAATCTGGTGGACTGGTGGGATTGTGGTCAAACACATAGGTCAATACACGGAATTGTATTCATAGTTCGATATACCTAGGGTTACCATCCGTTCGGGTTTTCCCAGATTTATTCCATTTTAGAGGGCCTCCGGGCGGGGTTTCATTTGTAGTCCGGGTTTTAAAGTTTACCGGTCGCAATAATAAAAAAGAAAGTAGATTTATAACAGTTACTTATTTTACTTAGTAACTTTAACAAATAAATGACATGTCCGGATATATAGCTCAAAATCCGGGGTTTTCACACTTGTTGTCCTGGTTAGCGGATTTTAGAGATGGCAACCCTACACATACCTCCACTAAACCCCAAACGTTAGGTAGGTAAATGAGCATTTTCACGCACTGTTACCGGCTAAGCTCGGTCCACTAACGAAAATTAATTAATATTTATTTTAAACAAGACGGGACCATAAACAACTTGGTCTAACCCACTTCGCTACGTCAATGACTAATTAGCGCGATAATTAAAATCACGCTTGACGATTTTGTCGTTGGAAATAAATTACTGTAGCAGTTTTCCAGAATTCTTTGAAAAAAATTGTTTCTTTTATTTATATGAGTCAGTTTCCATTCTGAGTTTCAAATATATAGGGAAAAAAGAATATTTAAAATAAATTCTTACACATATAGTTTTATAGTAATTACTATCTTTTTAGTCATATGCATGGGTAATAATGTATGAAAAGTTTAGGGTTTTTTTCGCGATTTCAAAGTTGATGTCCCATAGTAAAAGTTGTTCATATTGTTTAGACGCATTGCAGGTGAATTAAACATAACACTGTATAAAAAGTAATGTGTGTGTTTGTTCGTTCGTCAGTTTTCTATGCTCATATATGTATACAGAAAAATACATTGGAACGCATACTGGGTATTAGTTAGTATTTAATAAATATTTATTACAGATATTTACCAGTCGGTATTATGCGTGGCGATGGCAAGAGGCCGGATGGTATGTCTTTGATCCCATGGAGTGTCGGTAAGTCGTTGGTGTGGGATGCCACATGTGTTGATACACTTGCGCCATCTCACTTGCCAGCGACATGTAGAGTTGCAGGAGCGGCTGCGGCTGGTGCGGAAAATTCCAAATCCAAAAAATACGCTTCTATTGGCCCAAATTATTTATTTTTGCCTTTTGCGGTCGAGACCATGGGTCCTTGGGGGTCCGAGGCTCGCCGATTTTCTCGAACATTATCTTCAAAATTAATTGAGGTCACAGGGAGGGACCGGCGGGCGGGGAGCTTTTTCCCCCAACGCGTTAGCTTGGCCATACAAAGAGGGAACGCTGCCAGCCTTCTGGGAACCTTGCCGTTGATTGGCAGCAGCGGCCGCCTCGAGGATTTTTTTTATATATAGTTTGTATATTTGTTGTAAATATTGTATATAACAGATATTTTAAATTTTAATAAATAGTTATATTTACATCCATATTATTATGGATTTTATTGCAAATAAATGTTAATTATTTAAATAGCGCAATATATATGAACTACAATCATTATGATAATACATATTAATTGAAAATTAAATCAATTAGTGTATCAAACCACGGACAGACCAATGAAACATTATTCTATTTGGATGCAAACACATCGAATTATACAATATACAAAATAAATGATAAAGGTACCGATTCTGTTGTTTACGAACTAAATAAATTTAATCTCACTATATCTCTTTCTAATAGTAAATATGAGAAAGGGATGCAAGATATTTTAGTCCTGTCAGTTTAGTCCGATCACATATTTCAAGGTGAATTTAAGCGCGATCTTTATTCACGAGTATTTACCCGTACATTACGACGGCGTGGACTAAACTGACAGCATTAAAAATGTTCTATCTTTTTTCAATAAGGTTAAAATGAAAGAGAGGTGACTTATCTAATATTAGTTAAGTTCGTAAACAACAGAATCGGCACCAATGATATTTCTCCTTTAAAATATAAAATCATAACAAAATTAAATTCATTTAAATGCCTCTATAGTTCGTATTTAACAATGTCAATCAAAGTTCAAGTCAAGTTTTGAGTCGAAACTAAATTTTCGTCAAATTTGGAAGTTCATTAGTTTTTACGTGAAAGATACATACATACTCACAAACTTTCGCATTTATAATATTAGTAAGATGAATATTTGCATTACCTGAAACATATATTCGTAAAAATATTCGACCAAATTTACCAAAGATTAATGTAACCAATCCACAAATATTTATGCCAACAATTGGCAAAGCAGTTGACATTACCAGATAACAGAGCAATAGTTCTTCATTGTCATGACCAACCACCTTTCTATCGGTACCTTAAAGGTTAAATTGTTCTTCAATGCTATTTCCGATTATTATGCAATTAAATCGCGATAAATGTGTCCAGTATTGCAAATTATGACCTTAATGTAGCCCACATGTTATTGTATTATTCGATCATAAATAACCACTACCTAATACAGTATTAAGGTCATGAGAAATTTTAGGGCACAGAAGGTTGGAACGAGGATGAAGATCGCACACTTTTTGTTTAATTTTGGAAAACAAAGAGTTGCAATTCTTTGTCTAATCCTTTGCAGTAACTTATTTTGTGTTTTCTATTTATGTCACATCACAAATAAATATGTTTTTTTCTTTCTTTCTTTATAAAACAACAGAGATAATAGGTACTAAGTAGTCTACCTACATTCAAGAATGAATTTTATCTCGATTAGGTATTCCTAGGATATTTTTACGATACATTTGAATGTGGCATACAGTTCTTTGCAATATTGGGGTAATTCCAAAACCAATAACCATTAAAAAAATAATTGAATCTTGCTTTGAGGAAAAGATAAGTTATCCTCAATCGTATGATCAATCCAACCCAAAAAAAGCTTGCGAAACATTATCCCTTACGATCCGACCTCACTAAGACCTATGTATATCTGCAATGCTACATACTTATTATCGTGACTCAATCTGTAAATGGCCGGCATTGAGAACAAATGGAATGGCGTATAATTTTCCTTCATAATTATTGCAATGCAACCCGTAAGAACCATTTACCTGATTCACTTCCTGCAGATTTAGTTAGGTACAGTATTTTTGCTTCCGACATTTATAGGAATTATAATTGTTGTTTAATTAATTTATTAGGTTTGTGTGAACACTGTTTGTCTGTTTACAAACTATCTAAATTAATATAAGTAAACATATTTTTTTTTATTAAATTCAATTTATTTTTTAATTTAAAAAACAAGAAAAGGATATAAGTACCTAAAATTTTTATCGTGTTAAAGCAGTGCGTCACAGCATTTGACATCAGCACTAACAATTAACTAAAAAGTAAACAAAAATTAAAAAAATTGAGAGACTCTCGAAGCACATTAGAGAGGAAATGATCTTCAAATAGATCACGATACTTTTCAAACAAAAAAAACTTAAAACGATTGATTCGTTCAGGAGATATGATGCCACAGATACAAACTTATAACACCCCACTTTTCCGTCGGAGGTTAAAAATTATATTAATTAAACATTTCCAGTTCGTTTGGGGGCTATCATCATCAATAATCTTAATACCGTTGACTTGTGAACTTGATCACTCATCGACACATGGCACCTTATCACACACGCTATCCCCTTATCATTAATATACGTCAACAACGATAAAAAGGTCTAATTGAATGAATACCGGTCGAAACTCCACTCTGAGGTCACTCTTGCGCTTGCGCAAGTCATGTCGTTATCAATAGGTAGGTACTACTCGCACGTAAAAACATCATCCTTTGAAATTAAAAGTGGAATAAGTCCTAATAGTGAATTTGCCCCTTTTTAAAAATAAGAATGAATTTTTATTTTATTTGGTCCATCCAAATAACTTGAAAATATGAACATACACTCTTAGATCTAATAAAGAGGTTTAGTTTTTTTTTAATTACGTAAAAAATACGTTTTTTTTTACTGAAAATGGGCCTCGCCTGTCTCGCTTGTCCTCGTGAGTTTAGTAAAAGGAGTTTTTTAATGGATACCGTTTAGGCTGAGTGTTGATATGGCAGTCAGTGTTCAGTTTTGAACTTAGAATTTTATAAAGGTACTTTCTCAAAATTATTAGTGTAATGAAAACTACCTACCTCCTCGGTCCTAGAGTGGTCCTTCAATACTTATTAGGTAAATAAATAAGTACCTTATCATAATCATAAGTACCTATTTGTTATCAACAGACGCCATATTGTCTGGTCTAGTCAAAGTTGTAAACAACTTATCATTATGAAGAGATCATTTGCATGATAGTAAGTAATTATGGTCATTATTGATCCGTGACACGTGTAATGGCTGTTTTAAGTACTTTTAATAACACTTCATGGATTGTATTTTCCATAGATATAAAGGTAATATAGGTAAGTAGTCTTGTATCCAGGCAACTAAATACCTACATCTAAAGTTTGGTTTTATTTCAGTACTAGCTTTCGACCCGTGGTTTCCTCTGCGTTTCTGAAGGATCTTATGTTTTCCCGGGATAAAAAGTAACCTTAGTGTTATTCAAGGGTATGATATATCTACCTGTGTGGCAAGTTTTATGCAAATTCGTTCAGTAGTATTTACGTGAAAGATTAACAAACATCCAGACATCCTCACAAACTTTCGTATTAAGTTAATAGTAGGATTGTTTTTCTTGGACAGCTTTCGTTGGTCAGACTGGCTTGGCTATTCAAAATTCAGTTAATAATTTCTTCTTTCCAGAACTCTGGCGACCATATTAGGTACCTACTCAAGCTTTTGAATTTGATTTTTACACTTTACAACCATATAGTACCTACAAGTAATATAATAAAAAATTAGGAAATAAAAAATCGTATTAACATTTTTATCATTATGTTAAAGTAACTGGTAACTCATATCGTTACTATATACCTACCCTAGACAAGTAAATGACTGCATTTAGAAACATTTGTACAGTCCATAGACGCAGTAGTAATTACTTTGTATGTATGTACCTCTTGTAAATGCAAGGCCGTTGAGGACTGATAAGGCCATTAAACTATCACAATCTAATTGATCTGTTATACCAAGTTATACTTAGAAATGTATTCTATACCGCTTTTATACATGTTACCTATATTGTAGGCAAAGCTTCTATTAGATCAAGAATAATTCATGTTTTTCAATTAAACGACCTAAAATAGTATTTTTTTATTTCTAGGTGATGGCAACAAAAATATTTTTTTAAAAGGTGCGTTAGTCAAGCTGGGCCACTTAAAAATGTTCGAAAACTACCTTTTATTCGCGGTACGAATGATATAGATAGGTGACCCATATTCAAACTTAAATATTTTGTAATCAAGACAAATTGTAGAACTGCATTTTGTTACATTACGTTACGTTGCGCTTACAGAAGTCCTTTTATTAGTCCTTTAACAAAATAAAAGTTTCTTATTAAAATTAAAAAAATAATCATGAAGTCATTAATTTGAATTCAAAACATTATCTATAGGTAATTGAAATGTAAAACGACATTACTCACATACGTATATGTTTTAGCTAAGTTAGTAATATTTTTTACAATTGCATAACTCAGTACTAAAGTCCAGCGAGAAACGCTATTTGCGATAAATAACAAATTGGTGGTTTTGAAAATTGGCGAAATACCTGCAACCTACTCAAAGATATCGCATATTTTATGACCAAAATTAAATACATATCTTATAAATCTTATACAGATATTGAAATCTTATGTAAACATATAAATCTAGTAGTATGACATATGTAAACGAATAAAAATAGCTTTATGTATTGAGCAATTTGTAGTGAGGTTGTCCAGCTCAACGAATAAGCGGCTCTCAATGTCACTACAGGAATCTAGAGTCTTAACAACTCAATCAGGTATACAATTTGCAAGACTCATTTACCTCTCCTTTATTTTAGCCGTATAACCCTTATCATATTAAAAATCTTCTAAATTTATTTTTAAGGCTGAATATTATGTTGACTGCCGCTGGGAGAGAAGGGTTTTCAAGTGGCGACCACGAACCGGAAGACGCAGCCTGGGCAGACCTCCCCACAAGGTGGACCGATGATCTTGTGAGGGTCGCGGAAAACCTCTGGATGCGGGTAGCGCAAGACCGGCCATCGTAGAGATCCTTGGGGTAGGCTTTGTCCAGCAGTGGACGTCTTTCGGCTGATATGATTTTGATGAATTCCTGGTAACCTAATGTATTGTTAATTCTTTGGAATGTTGTGACAATCACAATGTTAAATGGTTCAGGTAAGTAGCAGAGCAAACTGGTACAGTGCATTTGTTAATGTCCTTAATTTTAATGTAAATCTACCAGCTTATATGTATGTACTTTGACATCTGTTGACCGCGTCCGTTGAATAGAATCATCACGCACTTGGTGTTTCTTGCACCTTGAGTATTTAATATGGCAGTACAGTGAGTGATTTATTATGTAATTGTGTTGTGTAGTTATAGTTCCTCGAATCAATTTATTATTGCGTGAAGGTTTTGCAACAAAACTAACTTTAAATTATACCTTATTTCATCGATTTTTTAATCTGTTAACTTTTATTACCTATATTATATTATCATTTTTAGGAAAAGGATAAACCGATTTCAACGTAGTTCTTAAAAAAAAATGTATTAATATTTGAAGCTAAATAAGAGGTCTTCATATGATTTTTCTTGGCTAAGCTGATGACAAATACCATTGTTCGTAGAGGATAAACAATGAACAAACATAAAAATAGTTGAACTTAGCAACAATAAATATATTCCAGCACGTTGTATGACTAACATTAAGTACAAAACACGTGTCGGTTCACGTGTTCCTAGTCCCTATGTCATTGCGCTTACTTCCGTAATTGGTGCACTAGGTATATTAATAAATCAGCGCACATTTATCAGCAATACAACACTGACATTCTTTGTGCAATAACATCAATAATTTAATACTTGTTTACCATTAATATTGGCTACTGCAAATCGTAAATACGTAAACGTTCAGTTATGGCGTACTGTAAAACGTGAACCTAC
The DNA here is from genome assembly GCA_963555595.1 of Tethea ocularis. NCBI lineage: Eukaryota > Metazoa > Arthropoda > Insecta > Lepidoptera > Drepanidae > Tethea > Tethea ocularis. The sequence goes on from OY741975.1 coordinate 6,995,545, forward strand.
TTTAAACTATATGTTTGTTTCCTAAAATAACGGAGAAGTCAATACACTATGGAGTTATTGACAACTAACGCATAACCTCTTAAAGGTGACGTAGGTACATCAAAACTAACAACTTTTTTTGTATGATTTATCCCAAAACGTAAGTACTTTTAGTGGGGATTCCTATCAATCGTTCTACAAATGGTACTCTGTCCTGCATCGTGTCGCCTATGTTTTAGTTTACTATCTATAACTGTCTAGCTAGACTCTAGATACAGTACAGATAAAATAAATACTATCTAGGGTCTAGACTCTACTCTAGAGAGAGTAACTATTTGTTTTTTTGTCGGCGAGCACCTTTCAGTATGTTTCGACAGCTGTACTTGAGAGTCAGTTCCCTGCTAGGCTTTGTGTGCTTACCACCAGTGGAGTTAAGAAGATAAGAACTGCAAATTTGATTTAAAAAAATGTATGGGAATAAAATCATTGAATTAGAAAAAGTCGTCCGTCTAGATGAACCAAAGTCGCCCATAAGACGTACCTACGATGACATACGTTGGACCCATTTTTAATTCTTAGGTATTTTTAAGAATCTCTCTTAAATCTCAGAATAAAAAAATTTAATGCAAAAAGACACTGAACTTATGGTGCTTGCTAATATGTTGTTCATGTTATGTCAAAACATATTTTATGGGATGGTTCTTCCGTTCTTTTGATCAATGGTTAAGTGTTTTCTATATTAGTGCACAAATACTAATTATAGGTATAGGAGGAAAATAAAAACGTTTTATGTATAATTTATCAGCCGAGAGTATAAAACGTTCGAAGAAAGTAACTACATCGTAAAATAAGACTGCCGAGTGTTATTAAAAAAAAGTAAATTCCAGGTTTTTGCTCCCATATCTTCCTGTTGACCTCTAAAACCTGTCCGGCAGCCGGTCAAATACCTTTCACTGGAACTTTTTCTGTCAAAATTACAAGGAAAAAGTCGAAGTAACTATCTCGCTAGTGATTAAAACCAACACAAAAAGTAGATAGGGTAGTGTAATTACGAAGAGGTTTCAATTAATAGCTTTATTTAGTAGATAGATACTTATCTAAGTATCTACAATAGTCGAGTCAAAATGCGTAGGTACAGATATTTAGTTACTATTTTCTTCTAAATTAATCCTAGGAAGGTTCTAAATTTAGATGAAATCAGTATTAAATAAAACATAAGTTATCTTACTGGACATCTTTGAAACATCAAAACAATATCAACATCACATAAAATCATTATACTTTCCTATCAAACATGTTGTTTTCGTTATCTATATCCCTATTATTGACACGTCCACACTGATTAATAGTAATTGAGCGTGCCAAATAGATGAAGGACGGTGCCAAGCCAACACGCGAATCACAATTTTGGCGCCCGTTGCTCTTGTGATGTGACACAAATAATATCGGATGAATAGAGGGGCGGCACATGTGCTACCTATAATATTGATGAAGTTTTAATCGTAAAACTATATGTGAGATTATTTTACAATTATTTATTAAGGATTAAAGATCCATCCATTAAGTCCATAATTGACAGTAATTTACTACTGGCAACTTCTTTTCTGACTTCGATTGAACATTAACTAAAACATCCAAAGAAATAAATAAGACAGAAATAGACTAAAATACTACAGAACAAAGTCAAATCATATTAGGTATTTAATTTTGTAATCTGTCAGACCAATAAGCAGATATTTAATGAAAACACAAAGCCAGACACATCTTAGACTTCGTTAATGCTCTATGAGTAGAACAAAATTGACGCTACTAACGTGTCTTGGGTATTATTATTTTTTAATGTATCGCCGTTAAAATAATAACTCAGAAGAAAACTTTGTTTCATAAGCAAACTATTCAGTTAAATTAAAATGAATTGACCTTGATTGTTAAATAACAGTTTTACGACCTCCCACGATTAGCGCACGTTGTTGTTAAATAACACATGATTTCCACCATTTGCATAAATTAATCAACTTCTAATACCTTAGTATAAGATTCAGTAGTAATTTAGATTCAGAATTACTTTGTTTACCAACTTGAAAACGTAAAAGTAAGGTTTTAAATTTTAATGACAAAATATTTTTAGTTTATGCTTTTCTCCTAGATTTGTAGTATAATTATTTATTGTTGAATTATGTTAATTCAGTTGACACGCAGATTATCTCAAATTTATTTAGTGTAGGTAACTTTTAGTTAATATTTTTTTTTAATTTAATAAAATCAATGAACTTACCTTTTCTCCGTCCATAGGGACCGCAGAAAGAATTTCCTTTGCCGATAATGTTATCATCGATATATTTAATTAATTTTCCGACATCCTCAGCCTTGTCCCTGGAGGTGCTCCCCCATCTTGAAGGTAGATCCTCTTGCATGGATTCTGATTTTCCTTTTGTGCCTCTTGATTTTTTTAAAACACTGGTCATAATTCCGTCACATTACACAATCGAACGATATTTTCATCAGTATTATATCACACTAAAGTCACTGGGCACTTTTTACCAACAAAAATAAAAACACAATTTTTTTTTTATAAATGTTTTCAATATTAGAATATTACGTTCGTAAACACGTTAGATCGCGGACCTCACTAATCGAGTAGTCAAGCGAAACGACGTTCGCTATCACAACTGACGGACGACAGAATAACCTTGTGCGATCGCTAAACTCTGTGTACTACGGTCTTGTATACGCAGCGCTTCATTGTGGCCCTGCCGTAGCAACGCACACTCTTTGTATCCGCAGTTTTCGGTGTTGCCAGATTTAAATACTATTTTCTACCATTTTGACTGCGTTGGTATCTAAATTGTTCGTATTAAATACATAATATAGATTGTTTTGAGATTTGTAATGCTGTTTTTTTCATATTATTATTTCATATAGTTTATAAATTAACCTAAACTAAAAATTATGTAGTTTAAAAAGAAACTAAAAAAAATATTTCAGAAGAATCAAAATCAAAAACTCATTTATTCAGTTTAGGCCCTAATAAGGCACTTATGAACGTCAAGAAGGTTGACTGCCAGCTCTTCTCAGCAAAAACATAGAATAAATAATATCAAAAGCAATCTTCCGAACCGTGCATTAGTCCGTGAATAAGTGGTTTGAAGGTCTATTTGAATAATATCCATCATCATCAGACCCACGACACCAAGTGCAATATATTTGATTCATCATAATGCATTACGAGCCTAAACTCGAGGAATTTACTAATAGCCACTGAAGAGTTCCACTATTCACCTCCTGGCTTCATCATCAGATCAGCACCAAATTAAAGTACCTATTGTCATCCAAACTACTCAAACATATAGTTTAATTTCAATACGACAATTAAAAGTAGGTTTGCCTAAGTCGACGTCCATAGTTTATTACATTTGTGGCGGCCTTGACTCTGGCAACACCAGAACTCTGGCCGACACGCAAAGCCGACGTAGAGTATTGTCTATGGCGCCGACGGTTGACCGAAATGATTCCGCGCCAATCGTTCTAACGGACTTTTGAACGGACAGCAAAAAGGCACAACAGAGTGTTACGCATTTCAATTTATTTTAATGTTATCTGGTGATTCTTGTTATATATACTAATTTAAACCAGTAACCTGTAACGTTTAGGAAGTTGGGACGCATATTAAAGGTGTGGTGTTTCCTACAGTTGAAGTGTTTCAGTAACCCCCCTTCCATCACCCAACTAAACCTAACATTGGTGACCCCTTCATGTAAATAGTACTCTGTGCCTCACTATCATCACATCTTCACTTGCCACGTGTTCAGCTCTTGAGTTTGCGGTTTTGCTCAACTCAACGCAATCCGTTTATGGTACGAGACGGTCGCGCTCTGGGTTGGTGATAACCGCCACGCGCCCTGCATCAGTCCGCTTGCGCAGGCTACCTGCACTGAAAGCCGGTCTCCATGCATGCACTCTACGCAAGTGACTACCGCCTGCTCTGCTCATAGTCACCCTTGGTACGCCTTGCATGTCGCATGCTAATGCATCTACCCTCTACCACCGAGCTACGTGTACGTAAGTTTTTGCATGTCTTCAGTTTCTGCAAACTTTCCCCAGTGAAGAGTGATAAACTAAACAATAAACTCTAACAGACTATCCGCTATAATCAATAAGAACTTTATTTTAAATCATAATCTTAACAAATTAATTTTATTTAAACTGCTATAGTATGATAACATATCATAAATAGTGTTTATTTTAAATTTCCATACCAAGTTAATAGTATTATACACTTTCAGTTATAGTTTAATCAATAATTAAACTGTCTTATGTTAATAATTTGAAATTTTCATCCCGGCCTGTGTATTTTTATTTTAGTTGTTTTGTAATAAAGTTGGTTCATAGTATACAATTTAGGCCTTGTACAAAGATTATTATTTATGAAGATATTAGTAGTAAACATGTACCATAACAATTTAATTTAGGTAATTATTTTAAATAAGTAGTGATTTTAGAAACCTGTCTACATAAATATTTCGGAGATAGGTTTCAAACACAGTGTTGTGAAATAAACTCTTAATTTATATTTGCAACCTCAACTAGTAATAACATTTAATAAGTTTTTTTACTCGGGTTGGTTTGCAACTTATTTTTTTTTTATTGTCTATGTGCTACTAATTTTAATTATTTTGTTTTATTTTTTTTTTTCATGTGCATGACTGTTTTATGATTTCTATTTTGGTATGTTCTGTTTTATTATTTTGTGTGTTTTAATATTTTTATTTTATTGTGTAGGAGTATTGCACTTTTATTGATTAATTTAGTTTCTTGTTTTCATTTGTTAAGTGTGCATTATTTTTACCTACATACAGGCAGTGCCAGTTAGAGTTCTGGAGTTTTGTGTAAATATTAACCCGGGTTCCTTCATTTATATTATCTTAGTATTTTAATATCTTCTTTTGTGTCTATCTGCCCTTTCTGCCATCCACTCCCTCGTCTAACTACCTATCCAACATGACATCAGAGGAGCAAATCATTCTTTTGAATGAAGAAATAAAGGAGTTAAAAATGGCTAAGGTTATGGGTGTGTCGGTGAAACTACCTCCATTTTGGTCGGACAAACCATCAATATGGTTTAAACAGGCTGAGGCCCAATTCGAAGTAGCCGGCATTACAAAGGATAGCACTAGGTATAGTCATATCATTTCTGTCCTTGACACAAGGATAGCAGAGGAGATTGGAGATATTATTGAGGACCCACCAGCAAAAGACAAATATGAAAATCTAAAATCTGAACTCATAAAGCGATTGTCATCTTCTCGGGAACAGAGAGTACGTCGCCTATTAGGAGAGGAGGATATTGGTGATCGAAAACCGTCACACTTTCTCCGTCACCTTCGCTCTCTCGCTGGCTCCTCTGCCCCCTCGGACGACATCATCAGGGAACTCTGGATGAGGCGCCTACCCAGCAATGTTCAAGCCATTTTGACTGCACAAGCAGACCTCCCTCTCGACAAGGTTGCTGACATAGCAGATAAAATCCTCGAGGTGTCTGCTCCTATACCAGTGGTCCATGCTGTGGGTACATCATCATCATCATCATCATCCTCACCTTCAGCAATTGAGAAGCTCACTCTCCAGGTTGAGAAGCTGACAAGGATGGTAGACGCCCTTAGCGTCGAGTCCTCAAGGTCGAGGTCAAGGTCACGCTCCAGCAACAACGCTTCAAGGTCTTCCTCAGCATCTGGTGTATGTTGGTACCACCGTAGGTATAAAACCAAGGCCAGCAAGTGTGTCAGCCCGTGCTCCTGGAAGGCTTCAAAAAACGCGAACAGCGGTCAGTAGAGGCGGCAACTGATCATCTAGCTCCTAGCCGCCGATTATTCGTCACGGACAAACTGTCAAATCGCCGATTTTTAATTGACACTGGCAGTGACCTTTGCTGTGTACCTAGGTACATGGTAACCGGTTGCCCCTCCGCTACGAACTACAACCTCAGTGCAGCTAACGGAAGCTACATTCCAACATACGGAACGACGATTATTCATCTCAACCTTGGCCTACGCCGAGATTTCAGGTGGAACTTTGTTGTGGCCGACGTCAACACACCCATCATCGGTTCGGACTTCTTGGCCCATTACAACATTCTTCCGGATCTTCGACACAAGCGCCTGATTGATGCAAATACCAACCTGACTACACCTGCTTCGATTGCTCAGGTCGACCAGGTCAGCGTCAAGGCCGTCTCCGTCGAGGGAGAATCACTTTTCTCCAAACTCCTCTTAGAGTTTCCGGACCTAACACGCCCACCTGGTCTTCCACGGCAGATCAAGCATTCCACGGTTCATCACATCGTGACCACCGATGGCCCACCGATTTCTTGTCGTCCTCGCCGCCTGGCTCCTCAACGTCTTGCCGCGGCTAAAAAAGAATTCGATGACATGGTCCAGTGTGGAACAGCTACACCATCGAAGAGTCCATGGGCATCGCCGCTCCACATGGCTCGGAAAGGCGAAAATGGCTGGCGTCCGTGTGGGGATTACCGCGCACTCAACGCCAGAACCGTCCCAGACCGATACCCCGTTCGGCACATAGCTGATTTCTCCCAGAACCTGTCAGGATCGACTATCTTCAGCACCATAGATTTAGTGAAGGCTTATCAGCAGATACCAGTGCACGACGCTGATATTTGCAAGACTGCCATCACCACACCGTTCGGGCTATTCGAGTTCCCCTTTATGACTTTCGGTCTCCGCAATGCTGGACAAACCTTCCAGCGGTTTATTGACGAAGTCGTAAGGGGACTCGATTTTACATACCCGTACGTCGACGACATCCTCGTTTTCTCACCGGATGCAGAAACACACGCGGAACACCTGCGTACTCTGTTCCAGCGACTTGCTGCTTACGGTGTTGTGGTAAACGCATCCAAATGCATATTCGGTGCTGAAGAGGTGACATTTCTGGGATATAAGATTTCAAAGGATGGAACACGACCCCCTCCCGACAGAATTGAAGCTCTTCGAAGTTTTCCCTTGCCAAAAACCGTGCAAGGCCTTCGTCGGTTTCTAGGGATGGTCAATTTTTACCGTCGGTTTCTCCCCAAAGCTGCCGAAATGCAAGCTCCATTAATAAATGTGCTTGCTGCCTCTAAGCTCAAAGGTGCAAAGCCAGTTCCGTGGACACCTGAGCTAGAACTGGCGTTCGAAACGTGCAAAACAAGTCTTTCGAATGCCACCTTAATTTCCCATCCGGTTAGTGATGCTCCTCTGGGCTTATTCACGGACGCGTCACTGTACCAAGTTGGCTCGTGTCTACAACAAAAAGTAGACGGCGTTTGGAAACCAATTGCATTTTTCAGCAAAAAGTTGACTGAAAAACAGTCCCAATGGCCTGCATACTACCGCGAACTTTTCGCCATTTATGAAAGTGTGCAACAATTTCGCCATATCTTGGAAGTACAACACGTCACTATATACACCGACCACAAGCCCATAATATACGCCTTTAGTCAGCGTCGCGAAAAACTGCCTCCTGTCCAACTCAACCAATTATCTTTTATTTCCCAATTCACGACCGATGTCGTCTACATTAAGGGAGAAGATAATGTGGTCGCGGATACCATGTCTCGAATTGAGGCAATCTCTCTCGAAGAGAGTTACGCGGCACTGGCTGAAGAACAGGCTACCAGCGATGAACTTCAAGACGCCGATCGAAGCTCTCTCAAACTTGAGAAGATTCCCATTCCTGGCACCGACTTGTTCATCGTCTGCGACACGTCCACAGGAAAACCGAGGCCGTATTTAACCTCGTCCTTTCGACGTCCTTACTTCAATAAGGTCCACAACCTCAGTCATCCTGGCGCACGGGCATCCGTGCGATTGATGGCTGACCGTTTCGTGTGGCCTTCTATGAAAAAGGACTGTCACAAATGGGCTCGTGAATGTCTTGCGTGCCAACGCAGTAAGGTGACTCGGCACACTGCAACACCCGTAGGTGATTTCAAGTCTCCTACTAACCGATTTCGCCACGTCCACATTGACATCGTTGGTCCCCTACCTTCCAGCAAAGGCTACCAGTACTGCCTTACTGCTGTAGACCGGTATACCCGGTGGCCGGAGGTGTGGCCAATTGTGGGCATTACTGCGGAAGAAGTTGCCGAGACTTTCACCAATGGCTGGATCTCGCGATTTGGTGTGCCTTCCGTTATCACCACGGACCAGGGTCGGCAGTTCGAGTCTGCCCTCTTTAAGGCACTACTCCAAAACTGCTCCATAACACGCACCCGTACTACCAGCTACCATCCATGCGCCAACGGTATGGTCGAAAGACTTCATCGACAACTGAAGGCCGCACTTACTTGCCATGGTTGTACTTGGAGTGTTGCTCTACCTCTCGTGTTGTTAGGGATGCGAGCTGCCCTTAAAGAGGACCTTCGGACTTCGGCTGCCGAACTGGTTTATGGGGAGCCACTTCGCTTGCCTGGAGAATTTTTATCTCCGACTCCTTCTGACAGCATCGAGGACGTAACGAATTTTGCTTCGCAGTTGAGAAAGCGGATGTCTCTGCTATCACCAACTCCTGCCTCTCGACACGGCACTCAACGAACTTTCGTTTCGAAAGACCTGCATACTGCATCTCACGTTTTTCTGCGCGACGACGCGGTTAAGGCTTCATTAAAGCCACCATATAATGGTCCTTACAAAGTAGTCGCCAGAAACGATAAGACCATCACACTCACTATTGGTCACAAGGACGTCCAGGTCAGCCTAGATCGATTGAAACCAGCGTTTGTCGAGCAAGACCAAAACCATAGCCATCAGCTAGTTTCAACTCCGCAACCAAGCTCAACTCCTATTGTTTCACCTTCTTCCAATCCAACTTCGACCGACCCTACCTCTAACAACGACCCAGCTCCAGTCACAACACGCTCGGGGCGGCGGGTTCGTTTCAAAAAACCCCTGGATGTTTAAGGTTTCTCTTCTTGTTTCCATTTCTTTTTCCCTGGGTTTCTTTACAACGTAGGGGGGTGGTGTGGCGGCCTTGACTCTGGCAACACCAGAACTCTGGCCGACACGCAAAGCCGACGTAGAGTATTGTCTATGGCGCCGACGGTTGACCGAAATGATTCCGCGCCAATCGTTCTAACGGACTTTTGAACGGACAGCAAAAAGGCACAACAGAGTGTTACGCATTTCAATTTATTTTAATGTTATCTGGTGATTCTTGTTATATATACTAATTTAAACCAGTAACCTGTAACGTTTAGGAAGTTGGGACGCATATTAAAGGTGTGGTGTTTCCTACAGTTGAAGTGTTTCAGTAACCCCCCTTCCATCACCCAACTAAACCTAACACATTGTTTGTTAGGTACTTTGTATAGTTATAAGTACTAATTAAATAAAAGGGAATAATTGTTAATGAATAAGTTTAATTTTGAAAGTCACATCGAAATCGGATTTGCCTTTTTAGCCATAAACCCACTTTTTCTGAAAGTAAATAATTCATTTTTCAATAAATGCGACCTTAGTACGAACGTACCCAAGATTGATACAAACTTATTTTATAAAACTCCTAGAAACACTGGCCCCAAAATCAATAACGCAAACAAAAAACTTGTATAGGAAACCCGTTTCCATAGCAACGAGGTTCCTTCTTTGTTCAACTTCAACTTGTACAACATTTTTGATTCAATTTTTGAGTAACACCAAGCGCTTTTTGATTTATATAATAAAAATGATGAAAATACAGATTGCAAACGACCAAGACCGGAAGGAGGCGCAAAATAGAGAAAGGAGAAGGCAGTGCGAGTTGGAGAGGAGATCTCGAATCTTCAATGCGAGGAATAGAAAAATTGGCGTAAGTCTTCCTCGGTTTAGTAAGCAGGTCAAAAGTCAATGACCTAGACATGGCACCAGATAAAACAAAAGGTTATCGGTTCAATATTCAATCCTTACTTTTGTGTAGATCTAATACTAGCATACTACGCGAAAGTAACTATCTATTTCTTACCTTGTCCTCTGAAATGACTGCGATCAAAGTCAAGTGGACATAGGCTAAAATGCGGCGGAGATTTATAATATTTGTAGTTTTCTTACACTTTACCCATTCTCTTCATGTGATAGGTAGATATATAAGTACATGTTTCCCTTTATTTCCAATTTGAATAGATTTATAGGCAGTGCCGGTTTTAGCTCTACCAGCACCCTGGGCGAGATGTGATAACCCCCCACCCCCTCCCCCTTCTCCCGCCAACAAAAGGAATTTTAAGCCATTATAGCTATTTTATCTGTAGACTTGAGAATTTATTTATTTATTTAGACTCGAGATAGCGGGACTCGCTCATGAGCGACCGAAAATATAGGTGGGCCTGGCGCCCCTTTACATCTGGCGCCCTGGGCTATCGCCCTACCGCGCCATACCCTAACGCCGGTACTGTTTATAGGTATACCTCTATCAATTATTGTAAATGGAATACCTATAGGTATGTATATCATCATCTTCCTGCCCTGTTCCCAATCATTTGTGGTCGGCGCATATACTTCTCTTCCATTCAGCCCTTCTATCCGTCATATCAGCATTCACTCATATCATCTCCAATCCAACCATCTCTTTTTTGGTCTCCCCCTTCCCGTATATCCATCAACATTCATATTCATGACTCTTTTAGTCATATGGGTTTCATTCCTCCTCATAACATGCCCGAACCATGTTAAACGGTACCTACCCACCCCTACCTATTCTACCTACCCCTTCCTACCCCTACCTAACTACCTACCCCTACCTACCCCTACCTACCTACACCTACCTTTAGGGGTATGAAAAATAGATGTTGTCCGATTCTCAGATCTACTCGAAGCTTCCGTTCCGCGGTTTCACCCGCGTTCCCGAGGGATCTTATGTTTTCCCGGGATAAAAGTATCCTATGTGTTAATCCATGTTATAAACTATCTGTGTTCCAAATTTCATCCAAATCCGTTCAGTAGTTTTTGCGTGAAAGAGTAACAAACATCCATCTATCCATCCATACAAAAAAAAAAATTAGTAGGATACTTATATCCAGTTATATGTGAATGCAAGGTGGACGTCCCGTTTCTGGAGCGTCAGATCGCGGAGAAGCATGCGGAGCGCGACGAGCAGGAGCGCCGGGACCTCGCCTTCGCCAAGCAGATGATCAAGGACAACGACATCGCTGTCGTACTCGAAGCCAGGGAAATGGAGGTAGCTGTCACACTGCTGGTTATGAAATCTGTGCCAAATTGCACCAAATTTTATTTTTCAGATACTTAGTGGTTGAGTCAATTAGGGCCGGACCGTGAGTTTAGGGGGCCCTGGGCTAGTACCAACTCAGTATGAGGTACCAACACCTGAACTTAGCATTGAATGAAATGGGTTTGATTAATCGTAGGATTCGCAGGGCTGCAAACCATAGGATCTGTTTAATTTAATAAAATTAAACAGATTGGATTCTTTCGCATTATCGTCTATTTTTGACTGTGACTTGACATAGCTTGGGGGCCCCTTGAATCGACAGGGCCCTGGGGCTGAAGCCCAAAAAGCCATATATCCGGCCCTGGAGTCAATGGTGTTACATTTCTTCGAAAGTAGAAAAATGTTACACGCTCAATTTAATACCAGTTGAATATACCTACGTAGCCTAACCTACTTTAAATCAGTACCGCTAGCACGAACCATTTTGACGTTTCGAATCGATAACGTAAGATTTTTTTAATAGAAAATGTTTCTATAACATTTTTGTTTCTTTTTATGCATGCAAGCGCAATTTGTTTGTTTTATATCATACAAAGATTATCTAGGATCAATAAAAATAATTTCCTAAATGTATTTATGCGCATCACTTTAGATCGGTTGCACCTATTTATGGCAAATTCTTTGTTTGTTGTTTTTACAATTAATTGTCAAGACGCAAACCTTATGTATGGGGAGTCTGGGTTGGCATTGTGTATGAAAATCTCAATATAAATGACAGGAAGGGCCCGAACAGTTAGTAAGTAATAAAATCTTCAATTTAAATTCAACTTATGTATTTCAGATTCAAAGGTCACTTACAAGTAAACAAGTACCTATCTACATTTACGTTTCGATACATCGAGTGTTTTGTGCTCATGGACAAATTAAGGAATATTCGTGTTCAGGCTTTATATTTTCATGATACCCAACTTACCTATTCCAGGAGCGGCGTCGCATAGGGGCAGAAATAGACTCGTTCAGGCAAAATTACCAGCGGCCCGAAGACAGACGCGAGTTCGACCTGAACGACCCTGATGTGTTGAAGAAGCAACTACCGCCGAGGGCTTCAGACGGAGACCCCGTCGGGATGAGCAGCGCGCAGAAGTATGTCATATAAGTCCTTGGCGACAGATAGAGCCTTTTCATCCTTGTCGGAGACGGGATTGATTAAGCTAATAAAAATTATTTTGAAAAATCGCCGATTTCTCGCTGACTGTACCTGACTCGGCTAACTTTTTTTTTAAATCTGTAAATGCCGATAACCATAACTCAAAAAGTAAGGGATGGTCTCCTAAGACCATATTCGCGTTGCTTCAACCCTTAAGGTAGCTGCCCTTACTGACCCATCTCAATTTTCCACCCTGTATAATTTGTTACATAACGAGAAAACTTAATTATAATCAACTTTTAACAAAAAGAGTAAAATCTCCTTCAAATACCTACATTAAAATTTAAATGTTGAGTTGGGTTCAATAATACATCCAAGGGACCACCTAGGAGCTATTATTGAACCCAACTCGGTTCATAAATAAAAAACATAATTGAGAACCACCTCTTTTTTTTAACTCAGTTAAAAGAGTGTTTATAAATAAATGACGAACAAACGCCACCTATCATATAGTTCATGTCGTTGACCGCCTGTTCCTCTAGGTTTGAAGGTGAGGATCTCGAGTACGAGGAGCGTCGCAAGATGATGGCAGCCCAGAAGAACTCCTGGCTGGAACAACAAGTTCAGGAGCGGAAGGCTGCCGAGGAGGAACGAAAGAAGGCCGAGGCTGCATATATGGTGAGATAAAACACAGAAAAAATGCAAATGTTTACAAGTTTTTATTTAACTTCACATAGTATGTTTAGGTCGAAACTTACAAGGCAATTTTAACCCACTTCCCGGTGTTCAATTGATCTGAAACTTGGTACACATATAGTAAGTCCGATGACAATACAAGAATATGGTGTTAGGGCTGAAAAAAATATATTTATTTCTTTATACTTTAAGTACAGCTGTTGGAACACACCGAAAGGTGCTTGGCGACAGATTTTCAACTTGAGGATGTTAGCCACCAGTGACAAGGACGGTGGGGCTCCAAAAATCATAAGTCATGTTTCATTTATGAATGGCTCCTAATAAACAACTAGCTGTTCCCCGCAGTTTCACTCGCGTTCCCGGGATACAAAGAAGCCTTTATTACCTTCGGGGAGAATGTAGTTTCCGATGAATTCAAACAAACTCTTCAGCTTTATTATTAAAGATATTGTATATTTCCAGATGGCAATAAAGGCCCGCGACGTGCGCGCTAGTGAGCTGGATCAGCTGGAGCGCGAGTGCCGGTACCGGCTGGGGCAGGCCAACTTGAGATACAACGAGGCTTTGGTAAACGCATTACATACTACATTAATTTACATGACATTTTCTGATATGACATGACGCTCTTAGCGAATGAACTCACTTTTATACACGGTTTCCCACGTTTTTTTAGGGTTCCGTACCCAAAGGGTAAAACAGGACCCTTTACCATTACCATTACTAAGACTCCGCTGTCCGTCTGTCACCAGGCTGTATCTCATGATCCGTGATAGTTAGACATTTGTCATTTACACAGATGATATTTAAGGGGGCTCCCATACAACATAATGTCTCTTCTTTGCAAAAAAACTTTCCGATTCTGTATAAGTAACTACTTATGTTTAAAACTTATACTATAAACTTCAGGCGGCAGAAAAGAAACAACTGGACCAGATAATGAAGGAGCAGGAGGAGGCTGACAACACCGCGGAGATGTACAACAACCTCACGTCGGACATGCTCACCGAGAATCCGGACGTGGCTAAGAGTGCGCTCGGAAAGAACAGGTATAATTGTATAAATGACGGGAAGGCGGACCAAAAATATATTTATGACCACTCCACGAAATAGTTATGGTGTAGTCATCACATGCTAGTCCATTTATCATCTTCAGCGATGGATGTCCCCTGCTGAACATGGACCTCTCCCAAAGATTTCCACAACTGTGATCAGATCGTCAGTCGACTGTATTTGAATGTCGTACCAAAAATAAAATGAATTAAAAATGGTAGAACATCAAAAAACTGTCACCAGATTTCTGATACCTACAAAAAAACGAGCGAACCTTACAGTAGTGGCATGATGTGTAACATTGGACATCTCACCTTGGTAATCCCTCAGCTCATGCATTCTCCTTCACTATTTCCCTAGAATATACTCTAGACTGGTAATATGGCGTTGATGTAGGTATCGCGCTGGTGAATTTCCCTAAGCTGTAATTACATATTGTTTATTCTTGATGCCACAGAGCCATCGGGTTCATGTACAAGGGAATGAATCAGGAGGAGCTGAAGAAGTTCTACGCAGCGCAGAAAGAACAAATGGCAGCTGCTAAGGTACCCATAAAGGTCATTTTATTAGGTCATTTCGGCAAGCGGGCGACTCTCCTTACCGCATTGTTTGTCTCTTTTTACTTTTAGGACATGGACCACTTGCCGGTATTTTCTGACTATCTTTTTTGGAAGCCACCTTCCTTTTCTTGATTTTACCGTGGTCAGCGAAGATGTGGCCGATGTTAGTAAGCACGCAAAGCCTAGAAGGGAACTACCTGTCGGAACACACCTCACGGTATTTTCTTCACCTAGCTAATTTGTAGACAGCGCAGCGCAGGCTGTATGTAGTTTAATGAAATCTCGTGCGTGGATTAATAAAAGGTAGCGTATTGTGTAACAGGCTAAGCGCGATGCTGAAGACAAGATGAATGCTGAATGGCAAGCTCTCTCCAAGTCTATACAGAGGCAGGTCGCCACACAAGACATTCACGACAAGCGAAAGAGAAGGTAAATATTTGTCACTAACAATAATAAATCTACGTATAACAGTCCTCTCACCTCGCAAGCTAGCGAGCTAATGGGCAAGATGCGAGGGCATGATAAGTATTCGCCCCCGCACGCGATTTAATTTTCTATTGGCACGTTTTATCTACTAGGTAGTCGATTTGCTTATTTATTTTTACCATGTAATAATTGAGGAACTGGCGAACAAAACGGTATTGGTATTAAGCATGAGGTCAAAATACTTTCTTTTTTTACAGACCGAAGGTTTTGGGCCGCGCCGTTGAATTTGAATCTCAACTCATTTTCAATAATAACCGCCTAAAGTGAATGGTTTCGATCATAACGCATGACTACTTACCGTATGTCATTCAGTTTTTTACTTCTCCTGTGAAATTTAATGTTATGTTATTATACCGTTTTGATCGCCAGTTCCTCAATTTTAATCCTGGATATATGACTGACTTTTCATGAAAAGAAAAACTTCTGCTTCTGATTTTTCTATACATATTTGAGGTGCAGTGAGTGATATGGGTGAATAAAAATATCAAAATTGCTCTTATGGCCGTTTTAGGCCCCTTTATGATTAGGTACTTTGTGATTGTCAGATTGGCAATCACAACAAGTTCGTTGCAATAAGTTTCAATCAATATTTAATTGAAACTTCTATATAACATTTATTTTTTTACGTTCCGGTAAGTCCATATTCAAACAGTGCATTGCTCATAGAAACATTTTCTAACGTTTTAAAGATTGAAATTTATAGCAATGTTACATCAAAGGAACCTCTCTAATTAACTTCCTAACAAGATCTTTGATTAACTTAAAATTTTGAATTAAACAGGGAAATCGCCCGTCAACTGATGGAGGAAAACCAGCTGATGGCGTTGCAGCAGAAAGAGAAAGAGAAGTATTACCGCGAAGTCGTGTATAACAACACACCTACTGACGACTACTATTCACAATTTAATACTACCACCAGATAAATTATGCTCCATTTTACTTGATTATAAGTCATTTCTTTCTGGTAAGTAGGTAGGTACTTACTCATCGATCTAGAGGACCTACTCCGAAAAACGACACACGATAGTTCGATCGTCGTTGTCAAATTATTAACCAATAGAATAGGGAATATGCATGATGTTTTTGTTTGCTTTAATAAAAGATCATTCATAATAATAAAGTAAGAAAAAAAAATATTTCGCTTTTTAAAATTAGAGGGATCATGGCAACATAAAATTTGAGGTTTTTATCTTCCAATGATTACTAGTATAAAATAAGAATAACAAATTTTGGCAGGTTTCTTAGGTACAAAAATATTATAACTTATATATATATAATACACAATACATTTTTTTTATTCCGCTGGTTTTAAAAATATATGAAAGTTTTCGTTAAATCGTGGTTAACCAAAGACTAATCATTAATTCTAATGTCTCTAAAAATCACCAGTGTTTTGTACATATATGCCGTGATTCTTCACGCCTTTTTATCTACGTATATAAATATTTGTATGAATATTAACCTCTTAACAAGTTAAATAAGATTTTAAATGTTATAAAATTGTCTTATTTCTGAGTTAAAGGCAAGTGTGTGTGTGATTTACATTTATATCAGTTATCTATTTTTATTCATTGTCGGAGTGTGCAATAAACTTTAATTTTAAAAATGTTTTTTTTTTATTGATATCAGCTAAGGTTGAGTATGTTATGAGGTTAGCGCAGAACAAGGTATAGCACATTATTAAAAACGTTTACCTACACAATGAATGACAGCTACGTGCGTATCAGAAATGTTTAAAAAACCATAAAAGTTCATAATGTTTGTTTTGAATAAACTTGTATTTATAGGCTTCCTACCAATAATACAATCATATCATAGAAGAAAAATATAATTTATTTGGAAAAATAATATTCCTAAGCAAAATACAGGATATCACATTATAGTTTAATAAATACAGTAAATCACTAAAAAATCACATTGATAAATTACTAAATTCACAAATCTAATTTGCAGTAAATACCTATGTTTAGTAATTGTGCTTGGCACATTTTTTATTATTTTGAGATCAAAAATACTATGTATCAATTTCTACCATATTGGTAAGAAAACCTTTTGTAGTAACACTGTGTACCTACCACAGTCAAAGGTTTATCCAAATATTATTAAGTAAATAGGCTTATGGAGTAGAGGAATTAAATTATGACGATAATATCTTCACACTTATATTCGCTAAAGAGGAAATTAGGTAACTTTTTTTTTACATATGGAAATAATTTAATATCCCGATAGAACTTTAAAAGCCAATTTTATAATCCTGCCAAATACTTATTTTGCAATACCCCCAGTACTTACTTGCATTTTTATGTGCATTCGATGAGCCCCTTGCGTTGTAAATTAACTATTGAGTCTGCAATAATTTTGGCCGTTTTTCTTAAATATCCTCCACTGGTGAGCATTACAATTGGTATGTTATTCGTTTTGCAAACTTCGAAAACGAATTCGTCCCTTTTTATTATACCCTGAAAAGGAGAAAACAGTTATTACGGGGTAATTTGTATTTGCAGAGCTTTATGGGGTGAATAGGGTAGTTGACTGACATATCAAATCAGCTACTTCTTAATAAATGTCAAAACGATCGTTTATATGGAATTTTGTATGAAATATTACACTATGACGTCATAGTTTCACAGCATCAAATCATGTACTCTTAGTGGTTCCACTGGTAATTAAAAATCATAAAATGCATTAAATGTACAACATATTTGATGTTTCCACG
This sequence comes from Tethea ocularis, assembly GCA_963555595.1. Lineage (NCBI taxonomy): Eukaryota > Metazoa > Arthropoda > Insecta > Lepidoptera > Drepanidae > Tethea > Tethea ocularis. The sequence continues at coordinate 7,013,375 of OY741975.1, forward strand.
TGGTTTTAGATGTTTTATGCATTGGTTAGTGTTTGGTCATTTATTTTTGACAGAGTCAACACTGTCAACTACCCAATTAATATCATATTGTACTAATAATAAAGCTGAAGAGTTTGTTTGTCAGTTAGGCTATCTGTATATTTCGTCCAGTCATCATACATCTTGCGACGATAGAGCATGGACTTCTCTATTCTACTACCTCGACGCGATGTAGGAAGATTATGAATGATGATAGTGAACTTAGTGGGCCGATCCCGGCGGCACTGCAATGCCGGGCCGACCCGTGACGGGAGTGGAGCGAGCCCCGTACATCCCGTCTGGTTACAAAAATCAGTTTAATATACTGGTCCCTCAGTGAGGGAACTTTCAGATATTAAGCTGAAAAGAACAGATACTACACTTTGATCTTAGCCAAAAGGCCGAGAAGCGATACAGAATTAGTAGCGAGCAAGAAGGGTCATTATTTCACGGAGACTCTTAACATCGCGATGTAGAATTTTGCAGCTATTTTTTAACGCCATCTGTTGACGAATGTATGGAACTAAATCCGGGTGCTCCGCCCTCGAGTCACCCGAGCCAATCATCCAAATACATCATAAAATTGATATTAAGAACACGGATGTAAGACTTACAATTTCACTAATCCTCATATGACCAAGTGGATCAGAATCAAGAATATCAGTACCGGCATTGTACACCAAAATGTCCGGCTTGAATTCATGTAGGGCTGCTTTTAGGTTCCTGAAAAAAATTAAAATATAATAAAATAGGCTATATTTGCGAGCTTACCAGACATAAAGTAAAGTGTAAATTGAAATTCATGAAAATGTATCGTCAGCGCCACCCAGAAATTAAATTAAAAAAAATTACACTAATATTAGTAATTCATAGTAAATGTAACTGATTTAGTTACACGCGCGATATTTTACCCCCTTAGGGGTACATCATAATGCGATTTGTACGCCAAATTTTATTTAATTTCATTATTTTAGTTTGTATGCCTTATTGGCGCAGATATAGTGGTCCTCATCTTATTGTATAATATCAACGGACTCACTGCCTCAGCTTCAGCATGTACTCGAGATCTTCAACCTTATTGCCAAGTTCAACCTTCCTACGAATCGCTTGCTTCGCCTCCGTGTCGTTAGGGTATATATTCCTGTTGTACATATCCATTATGTATACTTCTGGCACACCGAGGAAGTCTCGCTGGTACCCATTACCCTGTAAAATTAAATAGGTAACTATAATGTAAATTTTCGGATTCTCGCACATGCACAATTTGTAGTTAACGACAAAAATAATAATCAATGAATACATTAGAATTATAATAGTGTGTATTACAAACCAGTGGTACAGTCAATTGTAATTTTCGACGTTCATAAGTGCCTTATCAGGGCCTAAACTAGATAAATGAGTTTTGAGTTTGAGTTTTATGACCTGATGGGCATCCAAATCGACAATCATAGCGTTCTGTATCTTCCCATGAATGACAAGGTTCTGTATAAGCAAGGTGATATCTGCGTATGGACAGAATCCTCCCCCTTTCTCAGCGGAGCAGTGGTGGAACCCGCCTCCAATGTTAATAGCCCAGCCTCGCTCCAGGGCCAGCTTGCCTGCCAGGACTGAACCACCAGTTTGTAACCTGAAATATTATTTAACAATCCTAAGAAATATATTGGAGCTTGAGATTCAAGAAGATTGTGAGCAAGAATACTTAAGGTTTTGTCTCCATTAGTATTGCAAAGCGGTAATGTTTAAAAGTTTGGATGTAGCAGGTAATCTCCAGAATTACTAGCACTATTCTAAAATTCTGATTTCTAACTAATGACTAATGGGAAGCTACATTATCCCTGAGTGCTGTAGGCTACTTTATATCCCAGGAATGCGGATGAAACCGCGGGAAACAGCAAGTTCTTTAAAAAAGACAATGTTATAATGAACCGAAGAAATAAAAAGTTATCCATTTCTGTTAATTTGAAACAAGACATAAAAGATTATTGAAATAAAACTACCTTCTTTTATCTAAGTATCTTCATATTTCTGGATAGAATATCAGCAAAAATAGAAAAGAGACAACCACTTGAACAGGCAGGTTTCCGATCAGGATTTTCCACAATTGACAATATACAAACACTAGAACAACTGATAGAGAAATTTAAGGAATTTAACCAACCTCTATATATAGGCTTCATTGATTACTGTAAAGCTTTTGATACAATTACCCACAACTCGATTTGGAAAACACTTCAAGCTTGCAATGTAGAAACTAAATATGTCAATATTATTAAAAATATTTATTTAAACAGTACAAGCAAAGTAAAACTGGAGAAAACGGGAGAAGACTTTGCAATCAATAGAGGAGTAAGGCAAGGAGACCCCCTATCACCCAAACTATTCATAGCAGTGCTAGAAGAGATATTCCAGGGACTGGACTGGAAAAACAAAGGCATCTGGATAAATGGAAAGCACCTGAGTCATTTAAGATTTGCTGATGATATAGCCATCTTTGCTAAATCATCTTCAGAGCTGGAACTAATGATGCAGGATCTGAACAAAGTAAGTAAACAAACAGGCCTACACATGAATGCCGAAAAAACAAAAATAATGTCAAACAGTCTCCAGAAACCAATCCAAATAGAAGGAACCGTAATTGACTATGTCAAAGATTATATATATCTAGGAAAGCAGCTCTCATTCAAGACAAACAGTAACGAGGAGGAAGTAGAAAGAAGAATTTCAAACTCGTGGAAGAACTTTTGGGCACGAAAAGATATACTGAAGGGAAATTTCGGCATGGAATTAAAGAAAACAGTGATGGAAACATGTATCCTACCATGCCTCACCTACGCATGCCAAACCTGGGTGTATACTAACAAAGTAAGAAATAAGATACAGACAACACAACATGCAATGGAGAGAAGTATACTGAAATTAAAAAGGATTCAAAAAACTAAGAACAAAGATATAAGGCAAAAAACTAAACTTACCGATGCTCTTAAACATGCCCTAAAACTGAAATGGCAATGGGCAGGACATATTGCTAGAATTACGGATAAAAGGTGGACCCAACGAACTACAACATGGACCGGTCCACTGGGAAAAAGAAATATAGGCAGACCACGAAAACGATGGGTGGACGATATAATCTCGGTGGCCGGTGAAAACTGGCTAACCACTGCAAAAAACAGAGTTCACTGGAAAAAAATGGAGGAGGCTTTTACCCAGATGGGGTCCAAGCAATAATTTAACTTTAATATATTTATAAAAAAAAAACGTGTATAGAATAACTGCTATGTAGATAATTTGTTTGGAAAAATAAAGCTTTATTATTATTATTATTATTATTATATCTTCATATTTAAAGTAACAGGCAGGGGCCCATTCAAATTGATTCATCCCATTTCATGAACTATTACATAATAAAATTACTTGATATTTGAAAGTATTTGACTTCATACCTCATAGGCCTCAAATATGCATACTGCACTAGTACATTAGGAACGCACGCTATGACTGGGACTTCAGCTATCATCGCCACTTTGGTGCTCCACTGGAAATTTTGCACAATCATTATTAATAAGTTGAATAGCACTTCCAGGAATAGTATTTTTTACATATGTATAGAAAGATAGATAGATAATTCTTTATTGTCACACCACATTAATATTTGTAAAGCAATACAAGAATTTAAATATATGTATCATAGTTATGTGACCGGCATCTCCCCTGTGAGCCAACAGGATAAAGACCACACAGAAAATCCAATTTACATCTGGAGCTCATTCATAAAACTATTATTATTTATAGTCTGACTGCAACTGCTGTACCGCAACTTAGGTATGCGCAGGGAGGCGGGGAGTGGGAAGACTAGTTGATGACGGCAGTTAAGCAACTGCTTCACCCTCATAAAGATATGATATTGTGCTGGGATCTATATACTTATTGAATACTGTTGATGAGATATGGGAAAATACAGTGCAAGGACTGCTGCAGAATGCGGGGAAGAACTTACAGGACTGATTGCTGGGTTATTGTGTAAAAGGTACTGCCAAATCTAACTAGTGTGGTAGTTACAAAATATAAACAATACATACATTATGCCTTCAAGATGAGAAATAACTTATCTTCAAGCAGTCACACTTACTTTTAATGAGTTTAGGTACTTTTTGGAGTGTACCACAAGCAAGTCACTCTTTTGTGCTTCAAGGGGCTTCACCAGGCAGTCATCAGTTAAAAAATTTGCATCTTTGAGGTGCTGTAAATATAATTTAAGATGATTATTACTATTCTTGATTTTATTTTCAACGATAAGACTATTTATAACGTTTATTAGATGTGAGTCTCAAAGTTGTATTTGTTATGGTTTAATTTTAAACGCACCTGAACAATATTGCGCCACTTTCTTGCGTCGAAGACATGAAACCTCTCCAGGCCCAGAAACGACACATTGTACTTATCGTCATACACCAACGGCCACTGGTCTTCTCTGATATCGAAATACAAGCTAAAACCACGCATATTATGATCCATTTTAATCTTACTAAATTTCTCGTGAATACGGATAGTGGAATAGCTCATAAGCCAATTTTTAAAAAAACATATAGAAGACGCACTTACCTGGACATTTTTCCAAAAAGATATTAGTTTGTAGCCATATTTTCATTAAAAATTACATTATAAAGATATATTTTCCGACGCGCAAATTCCGATCATTTCGATCTATCTGTGATTTCGATTTTCGCGGAAATGTCATTTGACATCTGACGTTAAGTGATATTGATACCTTCGTTCAGGAACCTACTGAGAGCTTTACAAAATATTAACATCTTTGCAGCCAATTTCCGCTTTTTCATTCTGATTTATTGTATAGCACTTGGTATTTTATCCTATTTCAATAGTAATTTTATTCGATGACTGATAGCCAGCCCAGACACATGCCAGACACATTGAATTAAAATATACTCTGACTACGGAATTATATTGTTACCAGACATAAAAATACGGTTGCTAAGCAACGGCTAAAGGACGTCATTGCGGCGCGAAATGTAAACAAATGGAATTAAGTGTAATAAAACTTGTCGGAGTACGTACAGCCTACAGCCAATTGTCTATTGATAATACTGAAGAAAAAGAAGTGTTCTGTCAGAGTCAAGAAAACAAGAGAAAAATATGTGAAAATATGGTTGAATTGTAAAATGATTATTTATTCCTTCGCATGATGCCAGTGATGCTGCTATGTATTCTGCCTCTGCAGTTGATAATGCAACACAGTTTTGTTTTCTAGAGAACCATGCTACAACATTCTCATTGTATTTAACTATACATCCGCTCATACTTTTTCTGTCTCTTTTATTATTTGCCCAGTCTGCATCTGCAAAAATATTTAAACTCATCCGTTCATTTTTTTTATATTGAAGTGCAAAATCTTTAGTTGAACTAAGGTAGCGTAGTACGCGCTTGCCATGTTGCCAACATTCTTCATTTGGTTTGTCCATAAATTGACTCAGATAAGACACAGCATAGCATATATCTGGTCTTGATACTGTACTTACAAACATTAAGCTTCCTATTAGCTCTCTATAAGGAACTTCTATTGTTTTTTCTGTTATTTCTATATTTAAACCTTTTTCCATAGGTGTATCTTTTTCCTTGCAATCAGTCATATTAAATTTTTCTAACATTTTCTCTATTTGTTTAGTCTGTGTAATTCTTAAGATTTCATCTTTCCTTTCTATCTCCATTCCAAGAAATTTCTTTATCTCTCCTAAGTTTTTAGTATCGAATTCTTTCTGTAATTGATTCATTATTCTGTCAGTTTCTTCTTTCTTTCTTGTCTTTTTTGTTTATGCGTTGATGTTTTATTTTCATCTTCATCATTGAGTATTATTGTATTTTCATAATGTTGTTTTACCACCTCCTCCTGTTTTTCAGGTTGGTAAATAGTTTTTGTTTCATCAAATAATACATCGGTTGAAATTATTATTTTATTATTTTCGTGGTCCCATAATTTATATCCTGAACCAGTATAGCCTACCATTATCATTGGTTTAGCTCTTGGTTGTAGTTTACTTGGCTTTGGTATTGTTACAGTCCAAGCTTTGCTACCATAAACTCGTAGTTTTGATATGTCATTATAACCATACCATATAGAAGCTGGTGTTTGACCGTTTAATGCTTTAGTAGGACTACGGTTTAGCTCATAAGCTGATGCGCAAATTACTTCACTCCATAATTCTTTGGGTAATTTTGTTTCAGCAAACTTCACTCTTACTTTATCTAGTAAAGTTCTGTTCATTCTCTCAGATTTACCATTTTGTTGTGGCGTGTACGGTGTTGTATATTCTAATATTATGCCTTTCTGTTGACATGATTCTTTAAATCTTTTAGATGTAAATTCTCCACCATTATCTAATCGTATTCTCTTAGTTTTTAATCCAAATTGAGTTTTAATAAGCTGTATATGTGTCATAATATTATGTTCTGCTTCATTTTTATTTTTCAATAGATATATCATCACAAAATGTGAATAATCATCAATCAATACTTGAAAATAATATTCGCCTTTTATTGACATTGGTTGGATAGGTCCACACAAATCTGAGTGTAGTAAATCTCCTATCTCTTTGCTTTCTCTTTTATTAGATATAAATGGTCTTCGTGTACTTTTACCTTCTATACAACTTTCACATCTCTTTTCTGTAGTTGGTAAACCTAATATTCTTAGTCCTTTTCTATTTAAATGACCTATCCGTCTATGCCATAAATCATTTTCTTTATCTTTTGTAACATTTGCATACTCTTCTTTATGCAATATTAAATTAACTTCTATTGTGTACAAATTTTTATTTTTCGTACCATAAAAGGTTGTTCTTTCTCGTCTAATACTTACTCCATTATTTTTAAATAGTACGGTGTAGCCATTTTTTGTTATTTTGTCAACTGATAAAAGATTGTGAGTTAAATTTTCGACAATAAGTGCTTCAAATTCAATCTTTTTATTATTACAATATCCAGTAATTATTCCTTTTTTATTTGCTGTTAATCCTTTACCGTCTGCAATAACAATAGTCATTGGTTCATCTAATATTTGAATTTTAGTCATATATTTTTCAATTTTGTTAGTCACCATATGATTAGTTGCACCACTGTCTAAAATAAATGAATTTTCATTTGTAGTAGATGCTGTCAGTGCTAAAAAAATATTTGCATTTTCTTTATTTCCTCTTCTATAAGTATAACCTCTTCGATTACATCCTCTATATCTTGTTCTAATGGGATATCTATTTCTTGTATAATTATAATTGTAGTTTATGCCAGAACCTGATGCTTTAAATATTTGTTGTGGATTTGTCTCATTACCATTTTTATTTTTTATTTTTATTTCTTCGTCAAGTAATCTTGATTTAACAAATTCTAATGTTATATCTGTATTAATTGTCTCAATAGCGGTGATAACGTTTTCGTATTCTTCATTTAAAGTTAATAATAAATGACAAATTTTATCAGAATCATCTAGTTTTTTATCTATATTTTCAATTTCAAATACAATTTTATCAAATTTTTGAAAATGTTCGTCTAATGTATCATTCCGTTGTAATTTTAGACATAATAATTTCTTTTTTAATGTTATTTTCGTAAAAACACTTTTTCTTTGAAATACGCCGTCTAACTTTACAAACATATCTTTTGCGTTCGTGCATTCTTGTATTATAGACAAATGCTTATCGGATACACATTGAATTATTATAGCTTTAGCTTTAGAATTATCGGCTTTCAATTTTTCATCTTTATTAATTTCAATGTCACCGTATTCTAGTATTTTTAAAACTTGTTTGTCTTCTAGTAACGACTTTACACGAAATTTCCAATTTGAATAATTTTCGCCTTTCAATATCGGCAGAAAATGTACGTTAGTGTAATTCATATTTTCTTTTAATATTTTCAAAAACTTACCTACTCGTTATTATTTTAATAGCCCATAACCTTATGTTGGAGTAGGAAGTCTAATAAAGTGGTTTATATAGATATTACTGTTATATTTTAGAATAAATAATCATTTTACAATTTTAATATTAATGGATTATTAAAAGATTTTGGAATAAATCTAACGCCAATGCTGTATGTCGATAATAAAGGAGCTATTTTTATTTCAAAGGATTATGAGAATAGTAAACGATCGAAACATATCGATATTCGATATCACCATATAAAAGATTTGATATTTACAAAGAAGATGACAATATCATACATACAAACTGAGAATAATTTGGCTGATATGTTGACAAAATCGTTAGCAAATGCAAGACACAAGATGCTAAGAGAAAACTGCAAAATATTGCAATAATTATTATAAAAGCTATAACTAGAAGAAGTATATTTTATTTAACTAGGAGGAGTGTATTATTATTTGATTTCATTTAACGATTTATATGTTACAAAGATATTCACATAAAAATCGAGGAGGAGTGTCGGAGTACGTACAGCCTACAGCCAATTGTCTATTGATAATACTGAAGAAAAAGAAGTGTTCTGTCAGAGTCAAGAAAACAAGAGAAAAATATGTGAAAATATGGTTGAATTGTAAAATGATTATTTATTCTAAAATATAACAGTAATATCTATATAAACCACTTTATTAGACTTCCTACTCCAACATAACTAAATTAATTCATATTATTCCAGAAAGTAGTGGTTTTCTTTGGGTTTGACCTGACTATTACTTATACCGATCTGCAAATACCTTTGTTATGGACAACACGACCTTGGATGCCCTACAGACTGAAGTAGAATTTTATAGGGTGGGTCCACAAAGTTTTTTTAGCTTCGGCCTTTTTTTTCTCTATACCAGGAAGTCGGCAAACAAGCTGTTGATCTTACTCACGTGCAGGAACACAACATTTTAAGTTATTTTGCTACCTTATTCAGTACATGTTTTATACATAATAAGAATAAGATAGGTCACTTATCCAAATACCAATGTGTACTTTAAGCCTAATTAGAAATTTCAAAATCGCTTACCTTATTTTCAGAATAATCAGTCAGCAGTAGAAGATGAAATCAGAACCCTGATAGCAGACAACCAAAAGCTCGCCCACCAAGTGGGTATGTTAATGAAGGAGAAACTGGACAACGCACGACAAACTCACAACCATGACAGCAATCAGAACAAGGACTTGGATGAGCTGAGGAAACAAGTCTCATTGCTTACGAAGGTCTGAACTTGAACAAGATATGACGTCATGAGCACACAGACGACCGCTGCTAGCGATTCCTTTCCCAACAGTTGACATAACTTCGAATTCTCTATGACGTATTACTCCAATAGCGGTTTTGCGATCGAATCTTTTTCACATAAAAATATTCCACAATAAAAGCAGCCTAGTTTTTGGGGCTCGCTTTGTCTATAGTGTTTAAGTTCGAGGATTTCAAAAATCATTTAAATGTTATTCCTGAGGCACCAACCAAGGCTCAATTGAAACTTTATTTAAACTTCGCTGAATCTTATTTTTGCCAGCTAGCCGGCTACTAGAAAGTACCTTACCGTGCTATAGTTTCCTCGCGATGTTTTCCTTCACAAAAAGTTTAAGCTCTTTGTAGGAAACCCGCGACTTTCATCTCGGCGTTCGACGACTACCATCGCCTTCGCTATCAATTACTTCGTAGGAATACTGAGATATTTCTTACTTTATTTTCAGGAGAGAGACTCATTGCATGTTTTATGGCAAACATCACAAAAAACTATAGATGCTTTAGAAACCGAATTGAAAGCTTATCAGAGTTACGATAATAGAAGTCATCACAACATTGCCGATGATAAGAGAGATCTAGAACTAAAACTAGAAACAGCATTAACAGATTACATCGAACTGGAAACTAAATATAAAGATTTGGTAACAAAACATAATGCTTTAGAAAATGATGTTAAATATAAAGAAAGAGAAATAGCATCGTATAAAGAAAGAGGCAAAGAAATTGAAAATAAATTTAATGAAGCAACTAAATCGCTAGAAGAGTATAAAATCAATTTGTCAGTAGTGAAAAAAAATAACGAAGATGTAAAATCTCAGCTGATGATATGTCAAAAAGAGTGCGTGGACAAGATAAAGAAAGAAACTGAGGCCAAATCTAAAGTACATGAGATATTTAATAGTATTTTATACCTATGTCATTGGATCCAGGTATGATGTTACAAAATTATCGTTTGCAGGTCGCAGAAGCTCTTCAACTTTTCGACGTGGTATCTGCTCAAAAGAACGAAGCATACAAAACTATAAAAGAAATTACAGGTACGTTACGTACGTTTGTTTCGCGCCGAAATATGTTACCATAAACTGGCGTCAAATCAAATCCTAAGATGAAGTAGATAGATTTACGGTAGCTATTTACGTGGGTTGTTACTCACTTTGGAAAAGAATCCAAAAGCTCGTGTAAATTATTGAAGAAAGAATATTGTTATTCCGTTTTTTTTTCCTTTTTTAGGAGAACTATCCCAACTTAAACATACTCTATCGAATGTCAGACGTGATGTAGAAACGAGTTGCAGAAAGGAAATGGACGAAATTAAAGATAAATATAATGAAAAAATATCAGACATGCTTCAACATATTAGGAATTTAGATGGCGAATTAGTTGAAAAGGGATTATTACTCAACAAATCTTTAAGGTTGGCATTAGACATTTTACTTACAATTGGGATGATGACTAGAAAAATCTAATTAGTCCGTCAGTTAGATTACCAAAAATATTGGACATATTTTTTCTTCAGTCTCGAAAACAAAAAATAACGAAGATACAGTGGCTACAGTGCGTTAAAATTTCGCGTGACGTCATGTCTTTTTACAGAAAGATGACGTCACAAGACCCCGCTCCTGAACTTTGATGAGAATTATCTTCGTAATTTTATATAGATTTGATAAAATAAAAAATACGTATCACAATTACTCTCACACAAATGCTCTCTCATAACGTATTTATTTCAGAGAAATCAAAGTTTTACAAGCAGCTAATGAAAGTTATTGTAAACAACAGAAGGATAACATTAAATCTATTGATCCAAAGTTAGCGTTGGCTGAACAAAGACTTGAGGCAATGTTTCAGGAGCTGGTATGTATATTATGACCACAAACAAAACAATTTTGTTTTTGGGAACAACTTTTATAATATTTAAAAATACAAGACGGCATTTTTTAACATATAATCACTAATCACTTGTGACGCGCAGGTAGCACTGACGCGAGGTTGTATTCGCTCTTGAAATTGTATTTGCTTTGTGGGCCTCACTCTTCATAACAAAATGATGGGTCCACATTTATACAATTAGGGAAATGAGATGAAATTAGTGAGTCCAGAAAATCGGGGCAAAATTCAATGAGCTTTCAATACCAATTAACTTAAACGGTATATAGGTAACCCTAACAAATACGGTAGGTGTTTGAGGGTGGAAATAAAAAACCTTCTTGCATCAGGTATCATCAGAAAGACGCAACATACAACTGGTTTGCGAGAAGCAATGCCTAGCGATAGATATACAGAGGGTACAGGATATTCACGCCAGGGAGACCAAACGGCGAGATTGGGAAGAACAGCTGTTAAAGACGCAGTGTGAAGAACTCAAGTAATACTTTATCTGGTTATTTACCTACTCTATTGTATTTATATAGGGTGTTAGAACGTTAATCAAAAAAGCAATAGGCAAGACCTCACGTCTTAAGATATGATACACCCGACAGAAGTGAAGCATGCCTGAAACTTTTTTTTAATTCCGAAGAAGTTTAAGGCAAAAAGTCATAAATATAATGAACACTCGCTAAGTTACGAGTACAGTATGACACAACTTAGATGAAGCATCGGCAAAATTTGTAAAATCGATCATTTTCGACAAAAGTGCGCTTAATACATTACCCATGTTTATTAGTACTTTAGGCGAAAATGATCTTGTTGAACGTTGAATGGCGCGATAATGAATGATTTTTATTACTTGTGTAAATCGGAAGTGTATGTAACATACATCTAAGTTGTATCATACTGTACCTATTTAGTCTTTTTGAATACACTTACGTACCTACCTGGTTATAATCATTTCTCATTCCAGAGTTCAAGTGGAACATCTACAAAAATCTTTAGAGGAAACACATGAAATGGTGAACAAATTACAGAACATGCTTGCCTCGAGGACAGAGCTGAACAATAAGTTAGTTGGTAGTTAATAATTAAAAAAAATAGAAAAAAAACTTGTATATTTCCAATTATAATGTTTGGTTTCAGAATAGTGTCCACAAAGGAAGAGGAACTTACAGAATTAAATAAACATTTAGAAAATCAAATGGAACTAAGCAAAAAGTAAGTACCTAAGTGTGTAAGTGAGATAGCATGACATTATTTCGATCAAAGAGCAACTTTCTTCACGTTTATCGCTTTTTTTATAAGTGAAAATCGTATCTAAATATGTTTGTTGCGTTGCGTGGTGTAGAAGAAGGAATAGCCAGACTTAGTTTTATACTATTAGCAAAATCTATTAGACATATTTTATATTGAGTGGGTTGTACTCATGAGTATTTTTTTCTTTATTTACAGATGGAAAGAATCATACCTAGAAATGACAGAAAAACTCAAGAAAAGATTAAAAGACATTGATAACGAAAATAAACAATTAAGGGCGAGATTAAAGTTACCCGTGACAGGATCATCAAATAACGAAGATAGTACTGCCAGTTAATAATATTCTTTTATTTAGTCAATAAGAACAACCTCAGTGCAATATGTTAAATAATATTTTATAACATTTAATCATGAATTTATTTACATTATGATGTTTTATTTACAATCAATAGAAAACAACATACCATGATACAGTAACTTTCAACCTTATCTCTTGATAATAAAGACTATTATGACGCTGATACACACTCGGAAAACATGCTTGGGAACCAATAGAGGGTTTCCTTTGAATCTTGGGTGTCCACCCATGCTAGACCTTCTTTGACCATATGGTTTAGGGCATTTTGTGCTCTTGTATCATTCCATCTGAAAAATAGAATATGAAATTAATTCATAACGAAAAATGCTCAAATCTATAAGCCGATTTTGATAAGAACTAAAATGGCATAGTTACTTAGTTTAAAAAATCCTAGCTGGGAAACATCCGTATTTTACGCCATCATAGGTGATAAATAAGGTATAGTGTCGCTGACAAGGATCAATTAGTGTAAAATGGCAAATTATAGGTAAGATCTCATTTGAGTTCCGTATTTCCAACGGAACCTTATTACTAAGCCTCTGCTGGCCGTCCGTCCGTTCGTGTCAATAGACTGTATCTCATGAACTAAGAGGTAGAGAGACGAAATTTTCACAGAATATATATTTACTGTTGCACATTTAATTTTTATATTAAATGTGGTAATACAAAAAAAAACGTCTTTTTTCGTCGTTTTTTACTCGAACTTAACAATTGCTGTATCTCATGAATGTGTATTTCTGTTATAACACCAAATAATTAAGATAAAATAATGTACGATATTACGGAACCCTTCGTGCATGTAATATTTAAGAATGTTAACCAAATGGAAAATGTAGAGAAAATCCTGGTGACTAATTATAAAAAAAACTTACTTATAAGTTAAAAAAGAAACTAGTCATAACCTTACCCCAAATCTCCAACAAGAATGCTCATGGACACCCAAGCTGTGCCCAAAGCACTTGCCTTCTGCAGCACCAACGTCTGATCTAAATTCAGCTCTCCCGGTATGGACTGGACTAGCCATTTACCTTTGCCTATTGACACTACTGTGAACCTGAAAGTTTATTGAATTCTATTAAGAAAGAAAAAGTATCACAGCACAATATTAATGTAAAGATTAACTACGATAACATGCCACCTCATCAAATTACTGTTTCAATGTGTGTCGTTACATCCTATCCTTTCTTTATAATAAATTAATAATGTTTTTCATATTATAATATTATTATGTGTTGAACTTTGATTATGTATACTGTAAGACCTTGTAAACCACATTTAGAGCAAATAAACTATTCTATTCTATCCTTACGAAAGAGTTTGTATATAGTTGTAGGTATTCGTGTGCTCAGTAGCAGGCCATCTTCAGTATCTCACTTATTTCCACATTTTCTGGTCAACTGGTCTAACTAGCCAACCGTGCAACACAACTGACGTGTCATAAGCATAGAGTATGTCAGTGCAGTGCTATAATGTTATTGTAGTTTATCATTAGTTATATAAAACTACTTTGTCATAACTAGCTGTTCTCCTGCAATTTCACCTGCTTTCCCAGTATAAAAATTAGCCGATGGCAATCGGGGATAACGTAGCTTCCTATTAGTGAAAGAATTTTTCAAATCGGACCAGTAACTCCGGAGATTAACGTGTTTAAACAAACTCTTCAGCTTTATTATTAGTATTATTATTATTAACCTACCCATTGCCAAATATCTTTAGTTTCTTCACAGCAGCCAATAAATCTTCGTAGGTAATGTCCTGATGTGACTTTGCCTTGCCCCGAGCTGCAATCAGCCTTGTCCGTAGCTCCTCTAATGTTATCAGTCCACCGTTCTTGTAATTAGTCGCTAGGCACACTTCCACTATTTGTACACCCAATTCATAGTAGAAGTCACCAATACCTGCAATTTCAAATTATGAAGACATTTATGAGAGATTTTTAATATAATCGTTTATACCTATAAGAATAACACACTTATAATAACATTAAATTAGCAATTCTTGTAAAAATATATTTTGTGTCTCCAAAACTATTTGAATGAAATTTAGTATTTAAATAAGGTTTTGGTCTTTATGTTTACCTTTATTCTATAATATACAATATTTACAACAAATATACATACTATATATTAAAAAAATCCTCGAGGCGGCCGCTGCTGTTTACCTATGTTCTATAAATATATTACCTAACTACTTATTCCCCATGGCTTCACTCACACTACCAGGATAAAAAGTAGCCTATCACCTGCTATGGGGATAGTGTAGCTTCCTATTAGTGAAAGAATTTTTCAAATTGGACTAGTAACTACAGAGATTAGAGCATTCAAACAAACTCTTCAGGTTTATTATTAGTATAGATTAGTGACACTGCATTAAATAAAACCAAAATAGCCTTTATTAACATGTGTAAAAGTTATTTTGCCAACATTGGTATAAGTCTTGTTAGGTTGTCCTTTGACATAGGCCTCCTTGAGACAACTCCATTTAAAAGATCTTCGGACATTCTTCTTTTGGAAGGTTATCTTTTTTTATGTTGAAGCAGAGGCTTAATAGTCAATAATAGATTGACACTGCATGTAATCGGCTTATTGGAGCCTACAAGAGGAAAAATAGTTTTTTAAAAATGACACACCTAATACAGACCAGAATCCTTTCCCCGAAGCCAAAGGGTCTACGCCTATAGCAGCACACATCTCCTGGAATTGCCTTCTGAACTGAGCGTTCTTCTTTATCTCATTCTTGTGTTTGGTTGCGAATTCTTCCAAGTTTTCCCTAAACACATCCAGTTGTTTAGACATCTGTTGAAATTGGTTTTCTTGTATTTCTGAACCCTTTTCTCTGTACTTTTCTTGCTCCAATTTTTGCTTTTGAATAGCACCAACTCCTGCTCTTCGTCTCATTATGATTGTTGTTGTATATTTCTAAGTAAATTATTAAAATCAAACTAATTAAACCGAAAATAGATTTAAATTGACGTATTGTATTGTAATGATATAAAGTACTCTGTGGTAATGATTGTAATCACAGAAATCACAGATTATATAAATAACGTTCGTTTCATCATCTGTCAAAAAATCCAAAAACGTTTCGTTTCGTTGCGTTTCAACATTCAAAATATTATAAATCCTCGAAATCATATTTTAAATTATTGATTCGTATTTTTAATAATTTAATTAAAGATATAAATTGACTAAATAAAATATTATATTTCGTATATTCTCAAATGTTTTTTTTGTATTTTTAAGTTTCTAGGAAACGTTACTCGTCATAACTAAGGTCATCATAATCACAGAGTACTTTCTGTCTGCCTGTCGCAGCCATTTTATTAACCGACTTCAAAAAAGGAGATTCTATGTTCAACATTGTTTTTTTTGTATTTCGACCGATATTCAAAATTATTTTTTCATTTGAAAGAGTATAGGAAGGTACTCTTCAGGTGGTCCGATGGTCCACTGGTTAGGTCAGGATCTGATGATGGGATCCTGGAAAAATCAAGGGAGGCACTTACAATATTTCTCATATAGGTTACTTTCTAAAGTTATTCAGATATTTGCGTCTGGTAGTTGCTGAGCTGATGATGGAAGGTAATTCAGGGGATAATTCTTTAAATATTATAAGACCGTTTAGACCGTTCGTTGTAGGTATTGTTTGATGTGATTAAGGAAGGTACATATTTACAAGGCTAATATGCTTCTCCTAGTTCAGTGACAAAACATAAGAAACTGAAAATTGAAAAATATAAAATAGCATAAGTACCTATAGGTACTAATAACTATTTAGGAACTCTAATCTGAGTATTTTGAAGTCAGCAAAAAAAACTGCGGTAGGTAGGTAAGTATCATGATATTTTCCATAGACCTTGAACTACACTTCAACTACAGTCAGATTTGAGTTCCTTAGTTATTTTTATTTTAAGTTTTTGAGTACCTTTGAAGGCGGTTCTTTTTTTTCAAAACAGTCAGATTAGAATTCCTACATAGTTATTTTATGCTTTTATGCTTTGAAACGGTTCTATTTTTGTTAAAAGTTGTTCACGGTAAACATCTGACATAGTCAACAGCGTTGTAGTCTAGAAAAAAAAATGTACTTATAGGCGATGCTGGGGATTTCTAAAAAGTGGATCTACCAAATTTTTTTGTTACGTTTACGAACTTTATAGTTAACATCACCTTTTCTGATCAGATAAACTGTTTAAAAATAATAATAATTACAGTGATAAATGGAATTTTAGCAGAACCAATCTTACAATATCCTATATTGAGCGTTTTTTAACCTCAACAAATCGTTTAATTCATGACGTTTACGATTTTCTTAAAAAGAAGACGCATCCCTGGTGGGGATCGAACCCACGGCCTTTGGATTAGAAGTCCAACGCGCTATCCTCTGCGCCACAGGGACGGATATTAATTTATCCATAATGGGCGCTCATTTATTTTTGTAACTCTTAAGCAAATACGAATTCGAATTGAATATATAACAACAACGCCGGTCCAAGGTCTTACCTATATAAATAGAGTTTAAAAATCAACACCTGTTTCGCTCGAAATTGGTTTGGCATTGTGGCTCCAGCTGGGTTACTACCTGGCATCTAGATCGATCGCTCCTGTCGGCCTACCCCAGATTCAAAGAGGATATAATCACTACAACTACATTATTAAACGTAGAAATCAACACTACCTAGACGTAGAAGAATGGCATTTTGCACTGGAGATCCAAACGAGTGCAAAGTCGGTAAGTTTATTCATTACGTAGAAACAAAAATACAAATCTTTCCTTTATAAAGACAAAGGACGGGGCGAACTACGATTACCTACATGCTTGCAAACGAAAAGGTTTCAAAAATAGTACCTACCTACCAAACCTATATACTAACGATACATCAGTAACGGGTAGTGCAGAGTGGCAGAGTACTTTGTAGTACCTACCTGATTGCCTACCACACTCAAGTTGAAAATCTGTCACCAAGCACTGCTACTGTCCAGCAGTTGCACTTGAGAGCTAGTTTCCTTTTGCTTAGTTTCTGCGTGTTTACCACATACGGCTACATTATTACTTTTACAGTGAGTTGTGGTCAAACACATGCCTTCCTCAATAAATTATAGTACTTATTAATATAACTTTTTTATTGATGCAATTTTATACGTAGGGTCGCTCGCTATTCATAGGTAGGTAGGTACCTACACTTCGCTTTCATAGATGATGCATGAAGCAATCGATTAGAATCGATTATTAGAAGCACATCAGTTACAGACGTTTTGGAAAGATCAAAGATACGTACGCTAAGCGTCAAAAACCAATATAGTTTTATTCCTTCATTATCATTTGTACGTAGTATAATATTTACTATATATTATTTAAGTTCAATCTCAAAATATCAAAAAAGATATGCATCCCTGGTGGGGATCGAACCCACGACCTTTGGATTAGAAGTCCAACGCGCTATCCTCTGCGCCACAGGGACAGATATCTGACATGCCAAAATAGTTGTTTAGTTGCTGTAATGCTGATTCTATATTGCTTTTAAACATTCATATTAAAATTAACTTCGTTAATGTAGATATATATAAAATTATACGTATTTAAAAAGGCAAATTTAAATAAAATCTTATCGGTTAGTAACCTAAACACATAGTTTTATTAAACTCAAATTAAAAGTAATGTACGCGAGCGTCTGTGTTGAAAATTCATCGAATTGAACCGGAAATGTCAACAAACAAACAAAATGTCATAATTCTGTTTGGGAAGTTTGAAATTTTAGTGAGCCGTGCTGTTATTTTCATTAAAAATATAATGTTCGGGGACTTGTTCTCTACAAATTATCTCATAGAGTCTAAATGATAACATGGAAAGCGGTGTTACAGAAGAAAATGTCCCCCAAGATAATGTGGAAAACCCATTAACCGATTTTGATACTGCGGAGGATTTCCAAAAGTTCATTTACGAATTGTTTGAAAGAAATGGTATACTCAACGATCTAAGAGCTTACTTACGCGGACACATTGTTAATGTATTGAAAAGTGCTCAAACTGGTATGTAAATCTTTGTCTAAAGTGTTTTCGTTTTCGATGCTTTTTTAAACCGCGAAACTTGTGTTCCAGTTCCAAATTACAGGGAAAACTAACCAATTCTTGCATGATAAAATCCCACTCTAACTTACTTAAAATGGTATTAAGTTATCTGACTCTATAGATCATAGTAAATTAAATTATTTATTGTTCATGGAACACAAACTTTTAGTGTAAAGGTATCAATAGTTTGAAACAAAACTAATATATTTCAATTAATAACTTCTAGGTGATCCTCCAGCATGCCAGAAACACTTCACCCAACGTTTGGACCTCTCATTTCAATCATTGAACATACTTATAGCTGAATATTTACTCCGCATGGTAAGATATCATTTTACTTTACCATTAGTTAGATGTAGTCTTATGTTATGTGGTGCATTGAGCTATTCAAGGTTGCTTGATGCTGCAGGATGGTCCATCCTTCATCCAATGAGATCTATGTTCAGCAAATCATGTTAAATTCTAATATCTAGCTTATAAAAGGCCTCTACATAATAAGCTTTCATCAAATTATGTTATTCTGAAAATGCACTTGCCTTCATCTGTATAAGATTAAAACTCAATACTGAATTCTTCATTTAGGGTCATGATATGACACTTACCAATATTACAATTGACACTTCCACTGGTTCGGAATACACTTAAAACTAAGAGAAGTATTATATGTAGTTCACAGATCTGTTTTTATTGACACAGACTGTTCCAGCTGACCTATAGTTTTGACAATAAGTGGTATATCCTATAGCCTTTCTCTCCAATTGATTATCAGCTCTTGGAGCTATGTGGCTTGCACATAGATACACTAGCGAGCAGTGACTATGAGATATCTGTTAATTTTATTGTCTAGTTCTAGTACTTTTATACGCTATCTCTTCTATTACTACTTGTATGCACTGATGTATACAGTGTTTTGTTTATTAAAAGATGAAATGATTTTCATGAAATTTGGTTACTATTATGTAGTTGCTTTAGGTCTTGGAATAAAACATGGGGTACTTTTTATCCTGAGAACATGGGGGAAGCTAAAGTTCCCACAATCTAGGCCCATAACTATAGTTATTTTTCCAGGATTTCAACTATACCCTATCGGTGTTTATATCAGAGATACCCCTCGCTAACATGGTATTTGGGTTTGCTAAGACCCTCATGCAGAAAAACAATGATGATTACTCCGGGATTAAGTTCAATGATACTGATATATGGTCTATTTTAAACTATTTAGGTAAGTTTTTTTTTAATTTCAAAGTTACAAGCCAGGTGGTCCACCGGATGGTAAGTAGCTACCATTGCCTAGGGACAGCCAATCTGTTGCCCACCTGTTACTTTACCTAGAATACAACATTGCCTAGAAGGTGCTATTGCATTGTAGGCAACATTGCCTTGAAGGTAACTGGCTCTCAACACCAGGAACGCCTCCTCCAAACACTCCTACGAGTTTGAGCTTACAGTGAAGGAAAACATCATGAGGAGGTTTCCTATAGAATAGAGGATAGCATGGTGGTAGGGTACTTTATAGTGCCAGCCTGCCTGGCTACCACCCTCAAGTTGAAAATCTGTCTCCAGGTCCCTTCTAGGCTTTGTGTGCTATTGGCCACATCATCACTGATTACGGTGAGATTGTAGTCAAATACAGGCCTATTCATAGTTAAAAAAAACACCCATAGGTGTCTAGCAATAGAACAAAAACAGACCTCTAAAATAGGTTTTTATTTGTTCTTTTAGGTGTAAAGTGCGACTCAACCCATGCTTCAAGCATTGTCCAAATGTATAAGACTGAAGACTATTCTCCGTTACTGCTCTGCATTTTGAAATGTATACCTCTGTATCACAAGGAATCAGTTCTAAATCAACACGGTAAGTTGACTATGTGTGTGAGATCTGTACTTGTGGTTAGGTCTTGGGAACTCTGTGGTGAATATTGTTGTTAGATCAGAGGTTCTCAAACTTACTTCGTTTACTGCCCACTTTGAGAATCAATTATTTTTGTGCCCCCCAAAATTTTAAAAATGGAAATCATTATTTTAATTTACTTATAGCAACTTATAGCGTGCCTGCCATATTAGTCTTATCCTGTTTCTGAGTTCATACTTACATTCTAAACATTTACCACCCTCCTGTAGGCCTCCAGCGCAGACATGGGGGCGTTATCACCCACTTTGAGGATGACTGTATTAGATTATCATCTGAAGATGTGGATTTGGTCTACATTTGGTTCCTATGGGAGGAGGAAGGAAGGAAACCTTGAACTCAAGTCTAAATTGTATTGATTTTCGAAAATAAACCTTATGAAAGCACTGCACAAGTCCAGAATTGATTTAATCAAGTTATTTTACTACTTAAGATAAACAATAAATATGATTAAAATTACAGTACACTCTTCAAATGAAAGTCTATCATCCAGCATCAAGAGTTCAGACACCCTGGATGAGAAGACCAGATATCCTCATAGGAACTTGTTCCATGACAAATGCAAGCACTATGCCGCATGCAAGACTTGCCAGAGTAAACTGTGGCGGATCAGAGACAAGTACCGAAGAAAGAAGAAGTGTCTGAATAAGGTACCTATATCTTAGGGTTATCATCTGGCGTGATAGCTAGATAACCGCGTTCTCCCTCGAACACTACAGGGTTGTACCACAAAATAATCAGTTTTGAAGTCAAGCTCATGTATGTACCATCAACAAAGTTGAAGCATGATCAGTTTTGAAACCTTATCGCTTGGAGCCAGTTATCATAGTTGCCCTGTCCATTGTTGACAATAATAACCGTCTCTTGTAAAATCATTTGTTGGGTTTTGACTTTGAGTTGATCATACCTACGCTCGGTGGTCGCGCTAGGGTTATCAACTCTGGCTTATGCGAAAAAACTATCGTGGTAGCACTCGTATCTAGTTGTTTGATTGATGGTTGAGATTAACCAGCAAAATGGAAATAAAAACCAATAATATATAAAAGATATTATTTTGTGGTTTTATGGACTCGCAACGCATATCACATAATGTGGGACTAGCGCTAGCGGCAACCTACTGCTAGCACGTCGGCCGACAGTCCGCGCGAGACCTCCGAGGTATCTTAAGGAATGTTGACGCTTTAGCCACTGCAGGAGTGCATTTAATTGATTATGAAATAATTCTATGAGGATAGTATGGGATTAAAAAAAAAACAAATTGTATCACAAATGAAACTAAACGTTTTGTTAGTCTTTTCGTATTCACACATCGAATGAACGGGTTTTGCCCTTTCACGGGCTTATCTTCGAATAATATTTTTTCATTCTCTGCCTGCTCGTGCTCACCTTTGCTTTTTGTTGCTTTTTGGTTCAAATTAGAAAACGAATCGAGAAAGCGTGGTCAGTGCTGGTGTATGTAGCGAGGGTCGGGATGTTTCCTCAGAGCTCGCGCGCGAACTGTAGCTGTCGACTAAGACCCCCTATTACAAAATGATACCAACAATTTTTAATGAAATAATTTCAGAATATAAAAGAATCAGACAACAAACAGTCGAATATGGAAACCGTTATGAAGAACATAAATGTTATGGAACAGACCCTCGTTGATGAGGTTAACATTATTTTGTACATTTAATCTTAGTTTATTATTATATTATCATTATTTGTCTGTTAGAATAAAAATGACATTATAATGTAACTCATAAAGTATATAACCCTAATGTGAGAGCTAAAAATTGGCAGCTTCACCATATTTTAGTTATCCTTAGAATATTGTAGGTTTTATGTAGAAAAGAAACAGTGGGATATAGTAACACACTTCTTGTTCAATAGTAATAACGTAACAATCATCATATCATCGCATTTTGGTATTCGTGTTGTTTATTTAAAAAATATTTAGGTATATGAACATTGTTTTTATTACATCCTTTTTTAATGGTAGGACCACCATCTCACTATGGTTAATGACGATATGGCCGAGTGTGATAAGCACCTAGAAGGGAACTCTCTCTAGTGAAGCCACGGGAACACTCTGGTAGAATATTGGTGATAAATTTTCAACTTTTAACTAGAGAGAAAAATAGTACAGATTAGGTACTTTATGTTTAAAACAACTTTGTTTTCCAGTTATTTGAACAACTGAAATCTGTTTACGAATCTGAAGCGGATATGGTTAAGAAAGAAGAGAGCGAGAAGATGAAACAAACAATCGCCAGCCACTCGATGCTGTTGAAGAAACAACGGGACGAGGTAAGCTATCCCTTCTGTTATAGGGCTGCCTGTCCACTGGAACCAATCTTAGCCGCCCTAGGCGCGTGTAGTACCAGCCGCCCCTTTAACAAATCGAGTGGGCGTCTGTAATCTGCCGCCCCTAGGCCGCGGCCTATACGGCCTATTGACAAATCCAGGACTGACGGGAACTAAAATGACCAAAATGTAAAACTAGTCAACGGGCAATAATTTGTCATCAGTAATGGATTCAAGGGAAGGCTAAAGGGCTAAGCCCCCCTCCACTCAAAAGCGTATCTGAGTGGTCCCGTGACAAATCCTATTAATTGTATACTACTAATATTGTAAATGCGAAAGTTTGTGAGTTGATTGGTATGGAGGTAGCTGACACCCTGGATTAACACATAGGCTACTTTTTATCCCTCGGGAACGCGAGTGAAATGGCAGGGCTGAACGGATTTGGATGAAACTTAGCACATAGATACCTTGGAATTACATAGGCTACTTTTTATCCCGGGAAATCACAAGATCCTTAGGGAACTTGGTTGAAACCGCGGGGCGGTAGTCTTAAATAAAATTTGATATAATCCAAACCAAAATCCTGAAAATTCTTTCTCGATTTACGAATTTTGAAACATATGTTTCGAGAATATGCGATCTGAAAGTTAGGCGGGACATAATATTTTTGTCACGTTAGAGTTAGGTAGAAATTATGACTACTTATGACCTCAATGTAAGGCTAGATTGTAATTTAGAGAGTGTAACGAGTTACTGAATTTATTTTCAGATGGAACAGTCATTTAAAGCTCGCGAAGCGGAGTTAGAACGTAACATACAACAGAAAAAGCGCTTTCTATGGGGACTAGCGAAAGCGCTGCGCGAGCAACATCAACACTTGACCAAGGCTATGAAGGAAGTCCGGGACGAGACTGGCCGATTGTCTGCTAAAGTATGTAGATATACGGCAACAGCACATTCAGAGTTTGTTTGTTTGTTTGAACGTGCTAATCTCTGGTGTTACTGGACCGAATCGAAAAATTATTTGTACTAATCGGAAGCTACATTATCTCCGAAGGTTATAGACTACTTTCAATCCCGGGAACGCGAGTGAAGCCGCGGGGAACAGCTAGTTTGTAATAAAATCCTGGGACTGGATAATTCACACGGCAATTTGATCCTAAACTAAGCTGAGCTTAGTATGGTAACCAGATAACAGAGATATATCTACAACTTTTTTTGTATATATGTTACCGGAAAAGTATCTAATCCGTCATTGTATACATTTCCTAAATATCTATCGGAGTATTACATTCGGGATATTTGTAAGGATAGCGGTATTTGGGGGGTTGTAAGCGAAATTTAAAAAAAAAAAAAAGAATTATGCAAAATAAAAAAAATAACCCCAACCTATTTTTTTTCAATAGAATTTATATATTTCCTAGTATCATTATTGAAATAAAATTTCCTAGGAGAAATACACAGGAATTGTGTACAATTCCTATGTTTCATACATTTCCGGTGACATATACATATTTATGTTTATGTAGGTATATAATTACACCCCGGCTCAAGACAAACAGACATGTTCATGAATAGAGAATGCCTCATGTTATTTATTTATAAAAAATATTCTTTCAATTCCAGGAAGATAGTGTAAAAATTGAACTAGCAAAAGCAGAAGAGGTTCTAAAAAAACGTGGCGAAGACATGCGCATACAAATCTCCAGCGAACTCGTAATCTTGGAAAACCACCTCGAAGACATGAAGAAAGAAAGAGACAACATCGATAGAGAGAGAACGGAACTGGAAAATTTAAAAAGAGAAACCCCAAGCATTACCTCCATAAACCATGATGATTTACGAAGTCATTACGACTTGTTGAAGAACGAAATAATGGTACTCAAAAAGTACCTTGATAGTACGAAAATGGAGACGAAATGCGTTAAAGAATGTAGTACCATGACCGAGATGGATTCCCAAGTGAATGTCGTGTTGAATAACGGAATAGATGATAAGATTCGTAGAGGTGAAGACAGGGTGAAAGCCAGCCAAGTGGTGAATGATCTGAAAAAACAGAAAAATGTTAATTTTAGTCCGGTAAGTGTTTTTTTTTATCTTGCGTACACAGTTTCCCTTTTTACGTTAGTGTAACTATAGCTTCCGCCTCGCGGTTTCACCCGCGTTCCCTAGGGATCTTATAATTACCCAGGATAAAAAGTAGCCTATATGTTATCCAGGGTGTCAGCTTCCTCAATACCAAATTCAATCAAAATTGATCCAGCCGTTAGAGTGAAGAAGTAACAAACATACTCACAAACTTTCGCATTTATAATTTTAGTAGGATTTGTAGGATTATCCATAATTTTGAATACAGAATGTTGAATTAGAAGCAAAAAAAAATACAAGATTTTGTTGTTTTTGTTAGTAGTGTATATTTGAGTGTCTATCATCATCCCATTTTCAAAACGGATGAACTGATTTTGGCTATGTTTTTTTCGTTTGAAAAGTGTCTCAATCGAAGTGTTCATGTTTCAAGGAAATCAGCTCAGCCGTTTGAAGATCACTTGTCTATTGTGTCTTGGGTTTCTTTAAAATTTTAATTTAATTTTTACTTTCCAGTCGAACCTTGACGAACTATTCCGCGACCGCAGCCGCGATAGAAGTCGGTCCTCCGCCTCTAGTGAAGGCGGCGATGCGGAACAAGGACGCAGCTCAGAAATGAACATCGTGGAACAACTCAAGGAAGAAAACGATAGGCTCAAGACCTTCGCCAGACAGGTAATATAAAATCTACTATACTAAACAAGCTATTTTGACAGATCTATGTGCTGTTTTTTTCAATTCTGGGATGGTAATCTAATAATAAATCTGAAGAGTTTGTTTGGTTTAAACTCGCTAATCTCCGGAGTTATCCGGAGATAACCGAACTCCGGTCCGATTTGAATAATTCTTTCACTAATAAGAAGCTACGTTATTCCCGAAGGTTATAGGCTACTTTTTATCCCGGGAATGCGAGTGAAGCCGCGGGAACAGCTAGTTATCTATATAAGTACTAGCTGACCCGGTAAACGTTGTTTTGCCATATAAATTATTTCTAGCTTAGGGGTATAATAGTTTACGACCTATTGGTAAAAAAACGACTAAAGGACTAAAGGTGACAAACACTGACACGAGAATGTTATATATTCGATAGATGTATTCACAGTCTCTCACATAGGAATTTATATCTGGAAACTGTATTCCTTGTTTCAGCTTAAAGCGTAAACCTTTGTGAAAGAAATAAATAAAAAAAGCTCTGTTTAGTTTGGGATTAGATATTCGTGTGTGAAGAATGTCCTGTAATACTTTTAAAATGCGTATTAATCATTTTTAGTTATATTTGTGTACATATTTATACGGTGAAGACAGGAAGGCGTTATTTAAAATTATGTTTTCTTAATGGGCGATAAGTTTCATAATTATTTATTACTTATAGATAAAGCATTAAAATAATTTTTTGCAATTTGCAAATATAGCTGTTTCACACTTTAATGTCATGTAAAACAATTCACACTCAATTTATTTTTCTTAATCGTTATAAACTGCTTTATAAAACCATCAAACAATAACATTCCGGCAACATTTTCCTTTTGATACCACTGCTCTTGTTGTAATCGTGTCCACCATTTGTTTAACTTTACATACTTTTTGTCGATTGGGACAATACAATCGAGCGACGAAACAGTCGCCACACACGACACATCGGCCACTGTGAGGTAATCTGTTGCGACATAACTTGACGTTTCAAGATACTTTTCTAACACCCCATAAGCTTCTATTATATCAGCATATTGCTCTTTCGTAGGACACTGAACTCCACTTTTCACTGCACTATATATCACTGTCTTGAGTCGCGGAAAAAGTATCGTTGCGTCGAAATACAATCGCTGGTTGACAACGGATCTTATTTTCAAGTCTTTAGGGTATAGTTTTTCATGTTCTTCGCGTCCGTATTTTGATACTAAATATGTGATGATTGCGTGACTGTCCGCCAAAGTTAGATCGTCATCTTCTAGCAGAGGAATTGTATGAAGTGGGTTCTTCTTTAAATATTCCGGTTTGTAATGCTCTCTCGTAGGTAAGTTTACATCTCGAGTTTGGACCTCAAGGCCGAGCAGTTCTACGACCATCAAAGTGGCTCGTGCAGGTGGACTAACTGATGTTTTATAAATAACGATAGGCATTATGACAAGATCAATGATTTACTGAGTTTATTTATCGACTTTAGCGTATTTTATCGTATCGTTATCTTTATTATCAATAGATAGTAATATTAGTATGGTAAATATGATGATATTTTTAATGTATACAGGGTGTAAGTGATTCATCAGGTTTTTGCGCGCTAAACAACGTACCTCGTGGCCGTATGGTAGGGTCGTTCATTTCGACGAGTATTACAGACTCACAAGGTTCAATCATGAGTTATAACTTTGTTATTCTCAAAATTATAACAAACAAATTATTTATTTAAAAAAACACCTAATACATACTTAATTCTTACTGACTTCTAGAAAATATCAATAATACAGTGACATAAAACCATCAAAATAAAGCAACCCGGGAGCTTCCTTTAAGTACCATTGTTCTTTCTGCAAGCATCTCCACCATTCTTTTAACCTTACATACTTCTTGTCGATTGGGACAACACAGTCGAGCGACGAAACAGTTGCTACACACGATACATCAGCCACTGTGAGGTAATCCGTTGCAACATAACGCGACGTTTCAAGATACTTTTCTAACACTCCATACGCTTCTATTATATCAGCAAATTGCTCTTTAGTAGGTTCCTTCACTCGCTTTTTCTTAGCACTGTAAATTATTGTCCTGAGTCGCGGATATAGTATCGTCGCGTCGAAATATAGTCGCTGGTCGACAACCGCTCTTGTTTTCAAGTCTTTAGGGTATAGTTTCTCATGTTCTTCGCGTCCGTATTTCGATACTAAATATGTGATGATTGAGTGACTGTCCGCTAGAGTTAGATCGTCGTCTTCTAGCAGAGGAACTGTATGTAGGGGGTTCTTCTTTAAATATTCCGGTTTGTGATTGTGTCTTGCGGGTAAGTTTATATCTTGTGTTTGGACTTCAAGGCCGAGAAGTTCTACGACCATCAAAGTGGCCCGTGAAGGTGGACTTACTAACATTTTATAAACTGTTAACGGCATCTTACTAAAATTACTGTTTACTTTATCAACTTGTACATTTATTTATATGTATTTCATTGTGGTTGTTATCAATAGATAAGAATGTATTCATGGAAGATGATTTTATTTTAATGATGTCATTGTTTTCATTGATTAGTGTTGACATGTTATAGAAACTGATTCTGTAGTTTTGTTTTGTATTTTTATAGTTCCTACCTAGGTGTCGGAATTGTATTTAGCACAGTTGTCTTAACACATTACTAAACTCGGTTCCACAGTTACCATAATATTATTAACATATTACCTTAAATAAATATGTTTCCTTTTCGTAACCGACTTCAAAAGGAGGAGGTCAATTCCTATATCACAAAATTTCCGACTTTCCCGGTGAATTTAAAAAAAAACATACACAGCATATCAATATAAATGACTAGCTGTTTCCCGAGGTTTCATCCGCGTTAGTGGGATAAAAAGTAGCCTACAGCACTGGGGAATAATGTAGCTTCCTATTACAGTTTTTTTTTTTAATCGGACACGTAACTCCATAGATTACCTTCTACATCCGAACGTACAAACGCTAACTACCTCTTTATAATAATAGGTAGTTTAGATTACAATATTATTATGTTTAAAAAGAAAACAAATACATATGAAACTATATAAAACCATCAAATGACAACAATCCGGGAGCATTGTCCTGTTGATACCACTGTTCTTTCTTCAAGCGTTTCCACCATTTGTTTAACTTTACATACTTTTTGTCGATTGGGACAATACAGTCGAGCGACGAAACAGTCGCCACACACGACACGTCGGCCACTGTGAGATAATCTGTTGCGACATAACGCGACGTTTCAAGATACTTTTCTAACACCCCATAAGCTTCTATTATATCTGCATATTGCTCTTTCGTAGGTCTCTGCGCTCCACTTTTCACAGCACTATGTATCACTGTCCTGAGTCGCGGAAAAAGTATCGTCGCATCGAAATATAGTCGCTGGTCGATAACTGCTCTTGTTTTCAAGTTTTTAGGGTATAGTTTCTCATGTTCTTCGCGTCCGTATTTCGTTACTAAATATGTGATGATTGCGTGACTGTCCGCTAGAGTTAGATCGTCGTCTTCTAGCAGAGGAACTGTATGTAGGGGGTTCTTCTTTAAATATTCCGGTTTATAATGGTCTCTCGTAGGTAAGTTTATATCTTGTGTTTGGACCTCAAGGCCGAGCAGTTCTACGACCATCAGAGTGGCTCGTGCAGGTGGACTAACTGATGTTTTATAAATAGTTATAGGCATCTTGCCAAAAATAACGTACTTACTAAGTTTGTTTGCCGATATTGGCGTGTTTTATCGTATCTTTGTAGCTATCGAAGTGATAAGAAGAATAATATGATTTGAAGAATGATTGGTTGTAGCTTTGATATTGTGAATGGTGGTAAATTATGTTTACTGTTTGTACGTTGCAATAACTCATTCCTATAACATAAATAAATTACCAAAGAGTTCTAAAATTAATTGTTGTTTTAACACTAGATTTGATAATGGAAATAATTTTACTCTTTATAGGTTTTACTGTCTTATCCATACTGATATTTAAAAATGCAAAATTAACTCTGTTTGTTTATGTTTGTTACCTTTTCATGCCTAAACCACTGAACCGATCGCGATGAAATTTGGCACGCAGATAGTCTACGATATGGAGAAGGACATAGGCTAATTTTTGTCTCGAGAACGCGGGTGAAACCGCGGGGGACAGCTAGTACTATTAAATTTGAAAGTTTGTGAGGACGTAAGGATGTTTCTTACTCCTCCATGCACAAACTACTGAATGGATTTTGATGAAAATTGGCATATAGATAAATCATACCCTGGAATGACATACCTAAAGGGCACATTTAGTAGAAAATAATCCAAGTACAGTTATTCGCATGTAATTATTAAATTATGCTGATCTCAGTGAAAGTTCTGTGTAAATATTTTTGTACCACCACCAGCACCGATCAAGGCAAACGTGACCGGAATATATTTGTACGCTCGTCATGCGTATATTTGTAATGCGTGTTGTAGGGGGCGTAGCTCAGATGGTAGAGCGCTCGCTTAGCATGCGAGAGGTACCGGGATCGATACCCGGCGCCTCCAATCATTTATTTTATGCCTGTTTTTCAGAACAGACATATAATGTATCAATGTTATTGAATGTGTACTCGTTATGGGTTATTGATTATCAATAATTTGGATCGGGATTTTCTGGAACAATGTTTTCAAGTTAAAAATAAAAATTAATGTATTGTGAGTTTCTACGTCAATGAATGGTTTTAATTTTGTTATTTCAGCTGATATACTATGTAATACTATTTATTTTTTAATCTTGAAAACAATTGGTTATTGTATTTCTTTGCTCCATTTTTTTCCAAGTAACATGTACCTATTCATAAATATATACAGTGATATATTACAAATATTTGTCCACACTGGTTAATGACCTTATTTGTCGTCACAGGATTTCTTGTCTAAATGATCTTATTCACCCGCCCGGCTTCGTACGGTGTGAGACCGCTTCATACGTGCGGCATGATTTTTTCCGACATCTTCAACAATAGGCTAGATGACAGTGTCAATAATAAATGACCAAACACTAACCAATGCATAAAACATCTGAAAACACGCGGAATCATCAAATATATTGTACATTTAATGCTTTCTATGATTTTTAATTACCAGTAGAACCACTAAGAGTAGATCATTTGATGCTGTGAAACGATGATGTCATAGCTTAGTATTTCATACAATATTCCATGTAACCGATCGTTTTGACATTTATTAAAAAGTTGCTGATTTGATATGCCAGGAATCTACCCGATTATCGTCATATTTCAACAAATTATACACCATAACCTTACTAATAAATCACTCTGTCTATGAGTTTATCACGAACAGAAAGACAGGCAGACTTTGTTTTATAATATGGAGTGATCATGAATATCATGCACAGCCTACACCTATTTATATAGTTATACTAGTTTTCTCCGCGGTTTCTCACGCGCGTTCACAATGGATTTTTTTATCCTGGTTTAAAAAGTATCCAGGCTTATACAACGTGTTGTTTTTGATATCCCATAACTCTAAGGTTATATTCTGTAGGTAAAAATAATACTAAAACTCCAAGAATAGGTGGTCCAAACATGCATAGTTTCGGAGATATCATCAATCATAATAAAATTAGGTCAAAAATAGTCACCAGTATGACGAATCATTACTTTTGCGAGGTCGCCAAACTTTGCAAAACTTAGACCCTCAATGTGTCCAGGTATCTAAGTTTCATTGATAAATACGAGTAATTCATTTATATTTAAAGCTAAGAAAATGCGACGTTGTCATATTTCACGTAAGGGTGTTTTACATTAATAATCGTGACTTTGTCGAATTATTTGTATGAAAAATGTTAAAAAAAAATGGATGTTTGAAACATAATTCATATGCCACTTGATTCTTTGATATGGTCTCAGTCATACCCTAGAGTTATGGGATATAAAAAAAAACAGATTGTATAGTACTAGTTGTCCCCCACGGTGTCACCCACCCTTCCTACTAGTGAAAGATTTTTTCGTATCCTCTCCCATAGTACCTATCACAATAGTAATGTAATAGTTACTTATGTTGTGTTATTTTTAGCAACGGTCGCACATAGACGAGTTGTCGAGCCAACAGGCGCGGCTGGCGGGCGAGCTGGCGGGCGCGCGGCACCGCGACATGTGCAGGCCGGCTGCCGTGTCCCCCTGGAGGCCCAGGACTGCGCCCACTGTCATGCCGCAATCCAACTACTTCGTACAAAGGTACCTATCAAATTATATCCTCCTCACCTATACTAATTATTTGGGCGACCGACCAAGGCGTTTTTTTGGAAAATTAAAAAATACGGCGCCTGCCTACTACTTAAATAATAATTGAAATGAAATGAAATGAAATATTATTTATTCAAATAGACCTTCACAGGCACTTATGAATAGTCAGACTCTAATGCACGGTTCGGAAGGTAGCTTTTGCTGAGAAGAGCCGGCAATAAACTCAGCAATTACTCTTTTCAAAAAACTTTTAAACTTCATAATTTAGGTACATAAAATATATCCTGCAAAAGCGAGCGCTACACCCAAGCCTTTTTGTCATTTAAATATTCGTTAATATTATAATAAGCCTTTTTTACTAAAACGGTCTTAATATGTTCCTTAAATTTATGTGAAGGCAAATTTAAAAGTGAAAGAGGTATCATATTATAAAAGCGTGTACACAGACCTAAAAACGAACCATGCACTTTTTGGAGTCTATAAGCAGAATTTACAAGTTTATGCTTATTTCTAGTATTGATACAATGCACGTCGCTTTTTTTTACAAAAAGACCAATATTTTTATGAACAAATAATATGTTTGCATAAACATACTGTGACGCTACAGTGAGGATACCGATTTGTTTAAATTTATCCCTTAGGGAAGCCCGAGAATTCAAATTGTAAATAGCTCGCACTGCTCTTTTCTGTAAAATAAAAATAGTTTCTATGTCAGCTGCCTTACCCCACAGTAAAATACCATAGGACATAATACTATGAAAATAGCTAAAATAAACTAATCGAGCTGTACATCTGTTAGCTGCCTATTTTTTCTAACTGCATAAGCAGCGGAGAAACGGCGGGTCCAAGGGCGTAGTGAGGTACAGGCAGAAAAGGGGCAGAAGCCCCCCCCTCCCCCCCTAGAAGATGCAGAAATGCTCACAAACCAAATCTGAGGTGTTAAACCATTCCCATGTCCATTCCCATTGCTTATGCAGCATTTACCTTAGATATATTCTTGGTTTGTCTACGCCTGCCCCCCCATTTAACAAAATCCTAGCTACGCCCTTGGGCGGGTCGTACTTAAGGGCCTAGGGCGGCCAAGACTGCAAATCCGCTACTGACTATACTTATTACAGGATAAACACGAGCGCAAGCGCCAACACGCTAAGCTTTGGGTGGCGCAAAGGCGCAGGTGAAGAAATGAGCCTTTTCAGTAGTGCGCACCCAACTATAGTGGTACCCGGGGACACGTTACCCTTTATTGGCGTGCTGAGAGATCGACATGATACCAGGAGGTAACAACTTTTTTAATACGACCCGGAGTGTAATGTTTTCAACAGTAGCTATGTAGCTGACAGGCCAGTTGGCGCAGTTGGTTAAGACGCCACCTATCCCGCCGCTGGTCGTGGGTTCGATTCCCATCCAGGACAAACATTTGTGTGCATGAACTGTTTGTCCTGAGTCTGGGTGTAATTATCTATATAAGTATGTATTTACAAAAAAAAGTAGTTTGTGTAGTATATCAGTTATCTGCGGTTTCCATAGTACAAGCTCTGCTTAGTTTGGGATCAGATAACCGTTTGTGAAGAATGTCCCAAGATATTTAACTAAAGGCCCCAGGGCAAAAAAATATTGGGGCCCGAATTAGACTTTGCTATAGGGATTTCGCAAATATTTACGTAATATAACAAAACTAAGACCTAACATTGAGCATTGTCGGGGCGAACTTTCAAATAGTAGTTAATCTAGGCTACTTTCTATCGTGGGATCGCGAGTGAATCCACGGGAGACAGCTAGTCTATCTTCTATATATATAAAAGAAGAAACTGACTGGCTGACCGACTCACTCGCTGACTGATCGATCAACGCACAGCTCAAACCACTGGACGGATCTGGCTGAAATTTGGCTATTATGACGTAGGCATCAGCTAAGAAAGGATTTTTGAAAATTAAACCCCTAAGGGGGTAAAATAGGGGATCGCGGGTGAAACCGCGGGGCGGAAAGCTAGTGTGGCGTTATGTCACTTTTGATTGACGTATAGAAAAAAAATTGATAAAATATCAAACAACGAAAATATGTTTTTGTATATTTAATAATAATATAATAATTGTGATTTTATCTATCCTTTTGCCGTCGCTTGTAACTTTTACTGCTTCTGTTTGTGTATTTGTGTGTACCTATATATTAAACTGTTTACTCTTCGGTAACTGTGCTTCATTCTTTCTACGTACTTCAACACCTCAGGTACATACCGCTAAACTAGTATTATAATAAAATATGTATGTACGTTTGGCAGACACCTCATAAACCAGTGGCGCGCACTTCGGCGGCGCGTGTCCCCGCTGCGGGTGATGATGCGGCCCACTCCCGCAGCCTCACACTTGAACAGAAACCTTACATCTTCACCTGGTAAACACCATATTATTTTTAACCCCCGACAATGAGGAATAACAACAAAAAAATCTAATTAGTCCGTCAGTTAGATTATCAAAAAATATTGGATACGTATTTTTTATTTTATCAAATCAATAAGAAATTACAAAGATAAGTCCCTTCAAAGTGCAGGATTGGGGCTTGTGACGTCATTGTACAACTACTTTTTAGTACACTTTTTGCAGACCGGAAAGTTTTAACGCACTGTATCTTCGTTATTTTTTGTTTTCGGATCAAAATAAAAAATATGTTTCCAATATTTTTTGATAATCTAACTGACGGACTAATTAGATTTTTTGTTGTTATTCCTCATTGAGAGGTGTTATATGTTTACAGTGTGTATCTGTGTGTATGTTTGTGCCATCATAGCGTCTGAACGGATGAACAGTTTGATTCTGTTTTTTTTTTCGAGAATGTTCACATCTATGTTTCAAGAAAATCCGCTCAGCCGTTTGAAGAACATCACCTATTTTCTAGTGTGATTCGGGGGTTTCTCGATTTTTTTATTATATATATTGTAAGAAACTACCTATAACGCCGCAAGTCGTGGGTTCGATTCCCAACCACGACAGATATTTGTGTGCATGAATATCCGTTTGTCCTGTCCGAGTCTGGGTGTATTATCTATGTGAGTATGAAGGTATTTACAAAAAACGTTGTATATGTAGTGTACCAGTTATCTGATTTCCATAGTACAAGCTCTACTTAGTTTGGGATCAGATA
Source organism: Tethea ocularis (assembly GCA_963555595.1). NCBI lineage: Eukaryota > Metazoa > Arthropoda > Insecta > Lepidoptera > Drepanidae > Tethea > Tethea ocularis. The sequence continues at coordinate 7,048,517 of OY741975.1, forward strand.
ACCGTGTGTGAACAATGATCCAGGATAATAATAAAAATATTATTATTTAGTATATGCTGGTCCCAGTGCAAGTATACCTACCGAGACAGAACGAGACATCGCTTTCCGCCCTGAAAAGACTGAAGAGTCCCAAATATTACGGTAATATTACACTAATTAAAAGTAATTCAAATTTTATTACGTTTTTTGCTAATTACAGCTCAGACACTAATTTAGTGATTAATAAAAAAACCATCAACATTTCTCCAAGTTTTACGTATCTATGCTACTAATAATTAAGTTTGTTTGTTTGAACGCGCTAATCTAATATATCTAAAGCGCTAATCTACCCGTCGGATTCGAATTATTTAGTTATTTTTTATTGATACATTTGTATTTATTGTACAGTGAAAGACGCCAGCGGCCAAAAACAGCAGTTGTTATGAAATGTAAAGAAAATAGAGAAAAAAGCCCCAAATCAATGCTGAAGGAAGCAAAGGAAAAATTGAGAACGTATGTTTTGTAAGAAATTTGTGTTTTTACTCTAACGTACAAGATGGCGTCAACCATCGCTAACACAAATTCTGCATTGTTTCACAAATTTTCAGATTCAAACAACGCATCGACTCTGACGCCGCTAGTCGAGGAACATATCCTTGCATTTGTTTTTAATAATAACCAGTCTGGCGTCGCTGTCCGTATTTGGCCCAACAATTTTGTTGGCATATGGCTTTTGTGTGTAAGAAGTAGTTTCCGTTACGCTTTTATTATTTTTAAATGTTATTTATATTTCAACCTTGACAGGAAAATATAAGAATTATAATAATAACGTTTTTAAAGTCAATAAGGACAAGATTCGCCTGCAAAAGAGTTGCTTTTCACGACTTTCCTAGATTTTCATTTTATTTGACAGCGCCGGCTGACTGGATAATAATAATCTTTAATTCAGCCAAAAAAGGCTCAAGTACGCACACATGCGCTATGAGCCTGTAAATACTTTCACAAATATATTTCAAATGTTTTGAGCTTTGGAGGGGCGCGCCATGTTATCGTAGTAACTACGAAGACTAGTACTAGAAGATGAACTGTTCATCTTCTACAATGTGACAAGGATGTTTCGGTGCTTGGCCAAAATCGGAACTAACGCCGCTATCTTGTGAAGAGTCACTTTTTGAGAATTCTCTCTGTTCGCTTATAATTGTTGTATGTTGTATTGTTATTTAATCAAGTGTTAAGGGGGATGTGCCAAAAAGCCCGCGAAATTAAAATTTTATTAGGTTTTTTTCAAATTGCAGCTCAGTTAAGTATTACCTAGGTCATTTATTTGTCAAAATGTGACGCGGACATTGAGATATGGCTATAAATCTATTTATGTATTCATTTTGCATTAAAAATATTATCGAACTGTACATTGGTTCCTGCGCGTTATATAAAGAAAAGGAACCAATCTATGGATTTAAATAGTTTAAAAAGCATAATGTATACATAAAGTAATTAATTGGCATATTTATAAGGCGCAATTCACATTCACAATATACGCCCAATTACCGAGCTGCAATTTGAAAAAAACCTAATAAAATTTGAATTTCGCGGGCTTTTCGGCCGATTCACCTTAAAAGTTAAAGAGCCCTCCTGCCGATGTCATTCAACTGCCAAAAGATGCTTGTCGCACCGCACTGTAACGTGGACCAATCTTTTGAAACAACCCACCAATTGCCGAGGTCCGTACCCCACAGGGGATGCCCTCAGGCGTGGTTACCTAAAACTTTAACCCGGTTGAGAGCCATCTGCGCTCGCCGTTTTGTCCGCGTAAGGGTGCCATAACCTTCATGTCCGTTAAAAAAAAACACCAATACTAGAAAAAAATTGGGTTAGTAAATGACTACTTATTTTTAATCATAATAAACTTTTATTTACAGTAAAGATACCATACAAGACCAACTTCCTGTGACTCCAGAGAAAAGCCCCAATGCGGTACTTCGCGAAGCTAAACTTCGACTCCGGAAGCTTGAGATAGAGGCTGAAGCCGTTGAGCAGTCTTACTTGGACTTTAGAAGGAGACAGTCTGTGTTGAGGGAAGAGAGACAGGCTTGTAATGCTATAATCGGGGAGGAGTTTACTAAAGAATTAGGTATGTAGTAGTTATTAATTCTCGCATTTAGTAATATTCGTTAAGTAGATATAATACAAGTAAAGACGCGTTAGAAATCTATCTTCGTGTGGTCGCAAATTAAAAAGGAGAACCTTATTTTGATTACAGATATTGTACGAAGCAGATCGCTACTAAAAATAGACGAATCGTACAGAAAGGACATGCAGGAACGTTTCCAAGATGCTCGTAAAACATTCAAGAACGATTTAGACACGTATCTGCTACAAAACGAACCAAAAATCGACTTGGGTGAAACTCATTTTAAGAATAGGAACACAGCAGCTGTTAAAATAAAGCCTATTCCTGTTGTTTATAATAATTTCAAACAGGAAAATCCACAAGAGGAAAGGCGTAATAATTATTTGGAAACCCCCCTCACTGATTTTAGATTGCTATATAATCCAGGACCACGATACGAAAATGCAATGCCATCACATTCTGAAAGTTCGAAGCAGAGAAACATCGAAAATACAGATTTAGCAACTAGTTCTAATAAATGTGTTTCTAATCCTAGAAATTCTGAAGTCAAAAAAGCTAGACATAATAAAAAGGCCGAGTTAGAAATATTAAAAAAGAATATAGGTAAAATATATAATTTACAAGATCAGTCTGAAATGAAAACTGTGATAGTTCCTATTCCAGAAAATTTAAATGAATCAACAAATTCTCTTGAAACCAACAAAAATTTGCTGAGAGTTGAAGTTGAAAATGTGAGTGAAGTAAATGATATACAAATGACGAAATCGCAAACGCAAGATTTGGTGCTTGTCATTGGAAGTACAGCAACTAGAGAATTGGACGTAACAGAGTCGATAGAAGAGGGAGAGAAAATAAGTACTCAAATGACTATTATTGTTACCCCTAAATTGAGTCCAAAAGAGGAGTCTCAGATAATAAAACCTAATTTCACTAGAGGTGAAACTGAACAAGCAGTGAGACTAACAAGAGAAGACGTATTAGATGCCATCTTCAACGCAGATCTTGTCGAACATAATTCTAGCGAACAACTAGAAGTCCAACTAGCTGAAGAAAAAGATTCTATAAACGAGGAAGTACACGGTGGTGAGGATTATCTCGACGACTTTTCAGCTGACGTAGACAATTACAACAGTAAACATGACTCGGAATACGAAAACTGCTCACCAATATCCCTTCTCAAAACATCAGAAGACGAAAACTTTTGGGACTCGTAATTAAAACGCACTAATTAAAAGATCCAGTTATAATGTATTTTCTTTTCTAAAGTCGTATGTGAATTAAACATAATATCATATAAAACATACATTTTCTTTTACAATTTCTCTTTGTTATAAAAGTACAAACTTTCGTAGACATAATATCGGTGCAACGCATCACATATCACCACTTTTGGCATGTTAATGAAACAGACTTCTTTCTAACGTACACTATAAATGCTAAATAACATTGCAATAACGTTATTGTCATATTACTATTTAGCTTATTATGCAATCAGAAACTGCCTCTGGAAATTATGAGATTTTTAGGGCGCTTCTTCATTAGGCTCACAGTTAGTGGCAGACTATCCGCTGACTAACTCTGAGCAGCGGCTCCAGCGTATCGGACGCTAACTCAATCAATCGCGCTGTCAATCAGCCGCTCACTGAATGAGTCGGCAAGCGAGACGCCGCAAACTACGTACACTACGCGCCGTATGGACACTCCATTTAAAAATTATAGGGAGGCAAACTGTTAGCCTAATGAAGACGCGCCTTTAGAATACTAATCAACTATAGGCAATTATGTGCGAGACTTATAAATGATTATAATCAGTTAGTAAATTATTTGGTTTGAAAAATGAGGACATATCACTGAAAGATAACTCCAAATCACAATTTCTGTTCACATAATATTCATACTAAAATACTATGGAAACAATGTCACAATGCAACTATTGAAACATCAAAACAATTTATAATTCTAAACAACAATACATAAAAAAAAACATCAAAATTACGAGATTATCTTATTATGGACATTCCTGTACAAAAATAACAATTAACTACAAATTATGCAATGTTACCACCTCATTTATTAGTTTTAAGAATTTAAAATTCCTTTTCTATGCTAGTTTAAAAAGAATGATATTTTTGACACACGCAAAGGATATTAAATCTACCAAGGAACAAAAGTTTTTTTACTGTTTTTTTTTTTATTTTAATTACACAAAGTTGCGACAAATTGTACGATGCAACAATTCTTTCCTCGGTACATTTATTCATAATCGTAGAGAAGTGCTGCCAAAGATTTCAATATTTTTTAAAGTCGAGAGCAAAACAAAGGCACTCAAAACTGATGACTATTTAAGTTTTAGCTTTATATTTTAGCGCTCAACTGTACATTGTCAATACAATAATTATGAATCGAATTCAATTCGACGTAAGATTTATATTATTCAGAGAAATATATCCTATTCATGTCACTTTCTTATTTTACATGTCGATAATTATCCTAAAAGTACAGTGCCAGTTATATGGTTATGGAGTCATTCGGACAACACATTTAAACAAATCTCATATTAATATCTATAGCAAAATTATATCCAATCACAATATTTCAATACAAAATAATAAAAATAAATTACCTTTCTTTTATTATGAAAACAAAAATAAAAAACACGAGCTTCAAGATACTTGTCATAAATGTGCTTAATTTGTAATAGTTGGTATTCCGTTCAAATACAATATTAAAACAATACGCACTTAATTATTTCAGTACTTAAATTCGTGATTTAGAGGGAAAAGGCAGTATGGTAATGAGAATAAAGTTCCGATTGAATTTAGAAACCGAAACTAACGTTGTGACATACGTTTTTAGCTGCCAGCGCTGATCGGGGCGAATTTGGTCCTGTGACGCGAAGCCAAGTAGAAACCTGTAAACATAAACCTTTATTAATAACTTATAAAGGTAACCTAACAAAAAATAAATGAACCGAATGAATTATCATGTGATAAGTGGTCTCTCATATGGCTGCAGGATCTAGACAAAAGCCAAACGCTTCATTTTCCCTATATGCGGAATGAATTCGTGGGATTTAGATGGAAGACAAATATTTAGTAACTAATTCCGCTGGATATATCCTTCTCTGTCAAGTCCAAAACAAGGGATTTTCTGTTAAGTTCCCTTGTTTTGGACTTGACAGAGAAGGATATATCCAGCGGAATTAGTTACTAAATATTTGTCTTCCATCTAATCTTATAATGGATTTCCGCAAGGTCACGCCTGAGTCAATTAGTTATTTTCGTGGGATTTTCAAACTGTCACGCTGACAGACAGTACAGGGATAACAGAACACTTGTCTTGTTCTGCGATTCGGCCGGGCTACAGTTCTATTGCTCTATAGTGACTATGTCCGCCAGATTTTTAAACTGTGGCTCACTAACTAATGCAAAATGAAGGTCACGTAGACCGTAACGTAAAAAGCAAAATTAACGCAAATTCAAGATGTAATCTGAACAAAACGTAATAATAACTAATATTAGAATTACATAATATTACTTGAAATTGGCAGAGTACTAAAATGCCATTTACGTATTTACAAAAAAAATAATCACCTGCAAAGGCACTCCTCGCGAGACATCCGGCCGCGCAGCGACAGCGACATTTTTGTTGGGAGTAGAACACCTCGCGAGAGGCGATACCGGCGGCGGCGAGTGCGAGTGCGACAGGGACGCACGTATGCGGGAGGGGCGCGGGGTGCGCACGGAGGGGGACCACGCGCCGCATGTAGACGTGCTGTCCTCCAGTTGGGGGGCCGGCTGCCATCTGTAGTGTACACATTATATTGTTAGATTAAACTAATACAGGGATATTCGTAATTCATCCTGCACTGCTTTGAGACTACATAACAATATTAACTTGATATTCGATTTGAAGCTTAGATTTATTACATAACATTTTTCTAGGATCGCTAACAACAATTAGTGCTTTAGTCTGTCCTAAGTATCTGTAAAGGCTTATGTGAATAAAAAATATTTAATCTCCTTTCAAATTAATAATCAAATCAAAGCTTTCATGTAAGAGTTACCACCCAGTTACTAACAGATTAAGACTTAAAATACTGCTTTTCACCTTTACAAAAGACTATTTATAAAATGTAATACTAACTTGTCCCTCTCGTGCGACGGGTAGAGCGCTATAGTATGTCTCCAGCGATACACGTGCGGGAACTGATCCGGGGACACCGTGCACTGGGATACCGCCTCGAACACTAGCCGGTCCATCTTGGTTGGCTCCTCCCTGGTCGACAATACAATAAAATAAAAATATCAACTTGCCACACTGCCATCTTATACAAAATTAAGCAATACATTTATTAAAGAAAATAGATAATTTATTCCATGAAAAATATTTCTGGATATACCTAGTCGCGACACTTTCGCCAGCCTTTAGAAATTATGATTTAACCTCTCGAAGTTACTTGCACTCGCTTAGTATAATTTTTATGTAAATGTAAGGTAGTGTTTTAACCAATAAAGCTCCCTTTTAGGCTTTGTGTGCTTACCACCTTCGGTCACATCACTGACATAGTAAAGAAAAATAAAAAAGATCTATCATCTATATAAAATACAGCCACCATTTTACTAAAATCTACCCTGATTTGAATGGTGAGCGTAAATTGAGACATAAGCAATATTCCAAAAGGATGATTACAAGGATCCTACTTATTGAATAAAATACTATCCAGGTAGGAGAAAAAGGAGTGACGTCTTTATTTGTTAAAACAATGAAAATAACAAAAAATTCAAATAATCAAATAAAGAACAATATTAAATAAGTTAAATATGTAAGGAGGTTATTTACAACACTACTAATATTATAAATACGAAAGTTTGTGAGTGTGTATGTTTGTTACTTCTTCACGCTCAAACGGCTGGACCAATTTTGATAGAATTTGGTATGAAGGTAGCTAACACCCTGGATACTTTTTATCCCTCAGGAACGCGGGAGAAACTGCGGGGCGGAAAGCTAGTATAGTATAAATAAAACATGGTAGGTAAATGGCACATTGCTCACCCATATATGAATGGTTCAGCGATGGCAGTGTCGCTCGCCTCCGCCATATCGTCGTCTCTGTCGGAGTGGTCGGACGCTGTCAGGTACGCTTCCTCCTCACCATCGGACGGACACGACGCTACTGACTCGTCATCTGATATCTGATTAATTTATATTATAATTATTGATAAAAAAATAAATGGCAGGGGATCCCTCTGATATTAGTCTCCATACCAGAATTGCCCTTTTCTAGATGACAAAAATATAACTACACATTTTTATTCGGCCTATTATCATATTACCTTTTATTATTTATAACAAACTGCACGCACGTATGATCCTATATAATAGGGAGGGATGATGACTGGGTAAAAAAAATATTAATTCTAACAGACAGTCTGTCAGTTAGGTTATCAAAAATATTGGATACGTATTTATTATTTCATCAAAACAATAAAAAATTACAAAGATAATTCACATCAAAGTTCAGGAGCGGGGGCTTGTGACGTCATGTCTCAAATTAACCCTTATAACTTTTGAACCAGGGTGCAACAAAATCTGATATTCTAGGACAAAATTGGACAAATTAGTGACAAATTCTGGGAGCAAACAGATCTTCGCTAGGTGCTCTAGTTCTTGAGATATGAGGTGGCCCTGCCAGGACAAAATAGCGACAGACTTGGAATTCAGATCCGTGATGGTGGCTCTGCCAGGAAGTGCCACACAATAATAAGATATAGTGAGATTACCTCAGCAGACACCACTTGACACTTGGCGACGTCGACAGTATAGAGTGCGGTGCCAATATCTCCGCCGGGAGAGTTCACCGTCACCGCATCACGCAAGTCCGCCGGAGTCTCGCTGCATTGCACTCTGCCATCACCTAACATGGAGAAAAAAAACAATTTTGGAAATATTTTTCTGTACCTTTCTTTGGCAGTGGCGAATACAGAAGTTATTTCATGGAATGGATGTACTTATTCATGAACTAGCTTCTGCCCCGCGGTTTCACCCGAGTTCCCGAGGTATTTTATGTTTTCCCGGGATAAAAAGTAGCCTATATGTTATTCCAGGGTATCTATCTATGTGCCAAGTTTCATCAAAATCCGTTTAGCAGTTTTTACGTGAAAGAGTAACAAACATCCATACTCACCAACTTTCGCAATTATAATATTAGAATAAATAATCAAGTAATAAGTAATTTTAGTAGGACAGTAGGATTAGAGCAACTTATTCTTTGGGACACTGTTATTACGAAAGTTTTAGCTTTCGATACATCATATTCGACTCATTGAACTTTTGAATGGAACAGCTTTTTTATGTAAAGGAAAATTAACTATACAAATAAATAAAGATATAAGTTGATCAATTAAATTCAATAATTTGTTTTGATTTTGACACAAGTAGCTAGCTAGAATTGAATTTTTCAAAATATAACTTAGACACATTGTATAACAACACAAAAAAATGACTTACCAATATCGTGATCAAACGTCAGTCTTCTAATAAAGCTCTCGCTCTTGGGACTCGTAGACAATATAGATCTATTCTTCCTGAACGACGCATTCTTCTTGCTATTCCTCTCGAAGCATTCTATCTTCCACTCGCAGCGGCACTTCGCCGCCTTCACCCATATATCTGTACATACACTCTCAGACACCGCCGGACCCTTTGTTACAACTTCATCAGTTAATTCCTCGCAAATAAAACTACTTATACATCTAACATGACAGTCAATAACTTGCGTCAATTTTACCCTATTCGTTCCTTTATAGTTAATCGGTTTTCTTTCATCGTCAGAGCTAAATATATCGTCGTTCGGACACCTTAATTTTATAAGAAACTCAATTAAATTATTTATATCGTCCAAGTCTTTCGTCTGCTGCTTCAGTTTGTATACGACTAGTTGGGCTAATCGCGAATGTATCAACGCGAAATCTATCTTTTGGAACCTTTCGTCGTCCATAAATGTGAATATTGTGTGCTGGAGGTGTTTCGCTTCGGATTTGAGGGATTCCCCGGCGACTTCGGGCTCAGCTGTTAGAGAAAACGTTAAGGCATCGGCTATTCTCTTGGCGAACACTTGGCACGCTCGCTCGATGTATAGTAACTGGCTGACTGTATGGCTCGTCGGTGTATGATTAGTGTTTGGCGTGGAGTCTCCGTTGGTGATAAGTTTAGCGCTAGGCTGCCGACACAGTCTCTGCCTTACTGGATCTGTTTTCCTCCAATGGGCCGGTCTTTCTGATGATATTTTGCATGTTTTCAACGCTACACATAATTCCGACATAGGGCTCATTGTAGAATCTTTGTTGGGAGTTTGCTGCGATAGATTTAGGCTGATTCTGGATAGCGACAGATCGTCTGGGCTGTGTTGTGACTGAGCACAGCTATCACTGTATGCGAACGAGCAGGCGCTTTCGTATTTGACTTTGAGATAGTTTTCCAATAGAGTTAGGCCCTCGGGTGTTCGTAAGTCTGTGAACGTGTCTAGGAACGGCCAGTACTCCTTCCAACCGACTTTCATTTGTTCAGCTAGGTTTCTGTAAAACGCAAATAGCATTTTTAAGTATTAAAATATATAGATATTAATGATTTTGTTGTTTTCAATTTGAGGCTAAAGTATATCACATATTTTGCAGATTTAAATTTTGAAATTATTATATATGCATGTACAAACAAAAACATTATATTATAGAGTTGATAATTTTAAAGCTTATTATTAACTAGTCCCACGATATCACTTTGTTTTTTTAACGTGTGAAATAATTAATGGCTGACCAGAATTTATAAAAGTAGTATTAACCTGCCAACAGTCTCGAAGCCCTTAGTTATCTCCCTGAGGCGGAAGGTGGGTGGCGCGAGAGTGGTGGTGGTGGTGGTGGTGGCTGCAGGTCTCGGTGTCCTCGGGGGAGTCTTCCAGCGGCGCCGGAACGCCTCCGCCTCGCCGCTCTCCATGGGGCCTGCATACGCGCGGATCTCGTACCGCGGACTTAGCGGGTCCTGGTTCAACTCCTGGAGAGTAAAAGAAAAAGTCCTATGATAATATTAATAACGCTAAAGAGTTTGTTTGTTTCAACGAATCAATCTCAAGACCGGCCATCGTGGAGATCCTTGGGGGAGGCTTTTGTCCAGCAGTGGACGTCTTTCGGCTGATATGATGTTGATCTCATGAACTATCAATCGTATTTGAAAAACTCTTTTTGCAATTGACAGTCCAATTTTAGAAAGTTTATAGACTACTACTAGCCCAAAATATGACATAGATTTTTATATATTAGAGATTTATATATATATTTAAGGCGATGATAGCTCGGTGGTGGTTCTTATGGAAACCATAGCACTGTGGTAGTAGGGTTGCCAAATGTTTTTTTTTGGGAAAATATTGTAGTTTTCAAAATAAGCTATAAAAATAGCACACATAAAAAATATAGTATTTTATGGCAAAAGAAAAAAACGGTTGGTAACCCTATGTGGTAGGGTACTTTCTTAGATAAATCTGTCCCGACAGCTGCATTATACTTTATGTGCTTACCACCTTCGATCACAAGGTAAAAAAAAAATATTATTACCGGCGGTAGTGCAGGTGTGAACGGTCGGCCGATAGTGGGTGCTCCGGTGCCGTCCTCGGCGTGTAGCACCGGCACGTAGAACCGCTCCTGCAGCATCGATCCTATCCGCTTCGCTGTCTCCAGGGTCGAACTCGATGACCGCTTGCAAATTATCTGATGAATAAACACTCTAGTTATAGTGTGAGCTCACGGTGTATTTTTACCAAAGGAAAGAAGATTTCTTTAAGAAGGATGTGAAGAGATTCTTTCAACCTTTTCTTTTTCTTGGGGAAATCCTCATAGGATACCCAACTGCCCTGGAGGAAGCGGTCAGATTATGCCAGACTCGTACCATTCATATAAAGTGATTTTGGTTCAGTTTATTAAGCCGAATACTACGGGCTTATATTATCAAAAGGATAAGAAAGCAGATAGAAGGAATTAAATGGGAAACCTGAGAAACTGGTGAAAACATAGGTCAAAACAGGAATAAGCATGGAAGGGCTCCCACCATGTTAGAGAGACACGAGAGGACTAAAAGGCGTTCCGCATTAAAAAAAAAACCCTTTAGGGCGGATTACAGACATGCAGAGGCAGATTACTTTCACCAACTTACCATCAGAGCATACACTCTATTATTCTTAGGAGTGTGGCCCTACGATTAGAGATTAACTACGATAACATGGCGCGCCCCTCCAAAGCCCTCCAAAACGTATGAAAATTATTTGTGAAAGTATTTACAGACTCATAACGCATGTGTGCGTACTGATACGGCCGTAAAACAAATGTAAGGTTTTGTTGCTCGACAAGCGACGTCGGCTACTTTTTATCCCGGGGACGCGAATGAAACCGCGGGGAACAGCTAGTTAATAATAAAGCTGAAGACTTTGTTTGAACGCGCTAATCTCTGGAGATACTGGTCCGATTTGAAAAATTCTTTCACTAATAGGAAGCTACATTATCCCCGAAGGTTATAGGCTACTTTTTATCTCGGGAAGCCGTGAAGCCGCGGAGAAAAGCTAGTATTTAGTATACCTCAAGGCGATGATAGCGCAGTGGTAAGTGACGTCGAATGTCGAGACGAAGGTCACGGGTTCGAATCCTACAATGAGCTTGAGCTTTCGGTGTAGGAAAACATCGTGAGGAAACCATAGCACGGTGGCAGGGTAGTTTGTAGTACCCGCCTGGCTGGCTACCACCCTCACGTTGAAAATCTGTCGCCAAGCACCTTCCGGTGTATCCGACAGCTGCACTTGAGAGCCAGTTCCCTTCTAGGCTTTGTGTGCTTACCACCATAAGCCACATCATCACTGACCACGGTGAGATTGTGGTCAAACACAGGCCTATATATAGTAAAATAAAAAATACCTGCTTAGCTTGTTCCCCGTATTTATTAACAGCGGTGATGTTACACTGCGGGAAGGATGTGAGCACGTCGACGGCCGCTTCAGCGCCGAACTTGGCCGCGAAGTGCAGCGGGGTCTCGTTCATCGCCTTGTCTGGGGTATTCAGGTACCTGTCTACTAGGATAACCGCGAATTCCTGCACAAATTTATATAAATTGGTGTAATTATCTATGTAAGTATGTTTTTACAACAAAAAAAGTAGTATATTTTAGAGTATCAGTTATCTGGTTTTGAAAGCAAGCTCTGCTTAGTTTGATCTGATCATATAACCGTGAATAATGTCCCAGATTTTTTTATTTATCTAGGACACATTTATGTTAAAACAAAACCGGCCAAGTGCGAGGCGCACGAAGGGTTCCATACCATTATCTATAAAAACGGCAAAAAAACACGTTTGTTGTATGGGAGCCCCCTAAAATATTTATAGAAATACATCATCTGTAAAAATTCTAACTATCAGATACAGCCTGGTGACAGCCGGACAGACAGACTGACAGCAGTCTTAGTAATAGGTTCCCTTTGGATACGGAACCCTAAAAGCGAAGGTGAATCGATTTTGCTCCCAAGTATACCTCATACCCTCACCTTACAAGACTCTGCATCGGCGTCCATTCCATACAATTTCTGCACGAAGGCCGGGTTCCCCACTGTGGTCAATATGAGGTTGCAGATCTCAGCGTTCATCGCTTTCGCTGCCACGTGCAAAGCGTTGTAGCGGGAACCTTCCTGTTTCAAAATAGTATGTTAGATAAGTATATATTCAAAAAGAGCTGATGAACATAATGATGTACCAGTGTAAGAAGCACTGACTTAGTATAATGCAAACCAAAAAAATCCAACTAATATTTGTGAAGATGTTTGTTACTCTTTCACTAAAGAAAAAATATTTTTCGAATATAGGTAAAAATAACTAATATACAGGGTGGAAATATGAGATAGGTCAGTAAGGGCGGCTACCTTAAGGGTTGAAGCAGATAAACAGATTTATTAGTAATATTTAAAATTATTACATGTCAGAAGGATAAATAAAGTATATAACATTAACATTTCAAAGCATTTGCGAAGTAGGTATATGAAATTGCGATATGTACATGTAAAATATTCCAATTATAAATCATTAAATGCCATGTGAATATGGTCATAGGAGACCATCCCTTATTTTGAGAGTTATTGCTTTCGGCATTTACAGATTTTGAAAAAATGTATAGTCAGCGTAAAATCGGCGATTTTTCAAAATAGTTTTTATTAGCTTAATCAATCCTGTCTCTGACAAGGATCAAAAGGCTCTATGGGACCAAGTTAGAATAGGGTATCAGAAATGTAAAAAAAACTGTCCCCATACATTTTTATAGTGACTCAACTTTACCTAAACAGAATTGTTTCTTCCAAATGCCACTTTTTCCATACATTGACATACTTCGAGACAAAAACGATTCCAGTTTAGTTTAATCGCAGTAACAGTTGTAATACGGTTTGTGTACCTGCATAATAGCGGGTGTGTTCCCACTGCTGACGAGGAAGCGAGGGTTGTCCCACACGCGGTCCCGCACGGTGGCCGACAGCCCCGCCTCGATAGCCTTCCGCAGGGCTACCATGTCCTGAGGCGACGGCGCCTTGAACGGGTACGGCTTCTCACCCATCACAGCTGGAATACACACATAAATCTTACATCATAGTTATATGCCCAGTGGTTTAAGACACCAACCTATTAGTGAAATATTATAAATTATTATTAATAGCTTTATAATATTTGTATAGATGTAAAAGATTGTATGGATTTTGAAGAATGTTTGTTACTCTTTCACGCAAAAATTACTGAACGAATTTGAATGAAACTAGACATATAGATAAATCATATACTCTGGAATAACATATAGGCTAATTTTTAACCCAGGAAAACATCATCATATAGCTACACCGCTGAAACTCTGATCAGAGCCAAAAACCAAAATAAGAGTTAGCAAGATCGTGCAATGTTAAAAAACTTCTTTTTTCGACTTCGCATAAAAAAAGCACGATAACAAGAAAACGACAATAAAGTCAAGAGAACAGCTGATTAAACACGCATTTTTTTATTGCCACGGGACTTCGAACCTTATGATTGAGATGGAACCAATTTAGATACAGCTTCAATGTTATTTACTCAACGTTGTATGTTTACGATAGATTTTATAGATTTCAGACACACCTAAAGTTAATTAAATACGCGTGACCATTAGGCATCTGAAATTGATGAGAGCCGTTACTTGTTTATTATATCCTATCACGCGATTCCCTCATCGGTATTGTAATGATTAATGTATCGAATAAATTATATTAAAACTAGCTTTCCACCCCGCGGTTTCACCCGCGATCCCCTATTTTACCCCCCTTTAGTTTTTAAACAAGATTAGTGTGTATGCGTACTGATCTATATATATAAAAGAAAAGTCGTGTTAGTTACACTATTTATAACTCAAGAACGGCTGAACTGATTTAGCTGGAAATTGGTGGGGAGGTAGCTTAGAACCAGGAGAAGGACATAGGATAGGTAGGGGCAGGTAGGGTAGGTAGATAAGGTAGGTAGGGGTATGTAGGAGTAGGTAGAGGTAACTAGGTAGGGGGTAGGTGAGGAATATCCCGCGGCCCTACCGGCAAAAGGCGAGAGAAGGAACACCCCAGGGTTTTAGTCAGTAAGAGTGACATAACCCGGCCACTCTCCCTGGAGTACGGCCGGGTATCCATGAGGATTTCCCTGGGTCACAAAAAAAAAAGGTAGGGGTAGGTAGAGGTAAGTAGGTCCCAGTTTTATTTTTGTTCTCAGGGCAGGACAACGTCTGCCGGGTCAGCTAGTAGTGTATAAAAAACTATTTTTTTTGGAGCGTACAGGTTTCCTTATTAGTAAAATCACAATACAATGACTCAATATTGTGCCTAGGTCACGGAATAAATTATAGACTAAATGTGTAGGTTGTAGAAGGAAATCACAACCAGCCGGGCTATTGCGTATCTTTTAGTGGTAATCGTAATGAATATCATTATTGATTACATCCATTGACACGCTACTACAAAGACGGTGTTGCAAGCGTTCATAGGCTACGGTAACCACTTACCATCAGGTGGGCCTTATGCTTGTTTGCTGCCTTAATTAGTAGTATAAAAAAAAAACCATTTTGTGGGCGTGGTGAGCCCTCATTGGATGATTTTCAAATTATTTATTTCTTACAAACTACCTAGTGTTATCCATCTATAACATTATAATAACATCTATACTAATAATAAAGCTGAAGAGTTTGTTTGTTTGTTTGTTTGAACGCGCTAATCTCTGGATCTGCCAGTGGGATATGGAAAAACCTTTTTGCAATTGAAAGCCCATTTATTAAGGAAGGTTATAGGCTATAGAACATCACGCTACGACCCTCAGGAGCTGAGCAATGATAAAAAGAACGTTAAGCGGGAGCATGTATAGCATGGGTGAGCGATGCGACGCGGTTGTCAATGGATGACAGCGGTCGCCTAGGTAACAGTTTTTTGTTATTTTTAACTGTCATCAAGACGAGGTTATCAATTCGTCGGAATCTTTTTTTATGTCTGACCCGATTTGGAAACTATACATACAGGTGGTCACATGGTCACCAAGTCAGGGTCTGATGATGGGATCTTGAAGAAATCGAGGGAACTCTTCAAATTTTATAGGCACTAACAATGTTTTTCATATATTTTCTAAAACTATTCAGATATTTGCGTCTGGTAGTCATCACATGTTGCTGAGCTGATGATGGAAGGTACAACTCCTTAACGGGTAGGAGTTAGGGGATAAATCTTTAAATATTATAGGAACGATAATGGAAAGTACAACGCTAATATGCTTATCCTAGGTCAGTGACCTTGAGAGTCATTGATTACACATAAGAAACTAAAAAATGAATAATAAAATACTTTTAACAAAAAAAAAACCACAAAGGCACTAATAAGTATAAAATAACTATGTAAGAACTCTAATCTGATAGTTTTGAAGTAAACGAAATTGGCCATTGCTGTTGCATCATCAGATATTTATTGCTGCTACACTATTGACAGGTAGAAGGACGGCTCATTTCACTTCTAAACAGACCCTTACGGTATTTCTTGAAAAAGACAGCGTACGCTCTATACGTAAAAATGGACCATTGGGCAAGGTTTTACAAGATGCAAACCTAATAATATGGGATGAGTGCACATGACTCATAGAGCTCATCTAGAGGCTTTAGATAGAACTCTCAGAATTATAAAATGCACAAATAGCCATGGGTGGAATAACTTTGATGTTTTCTGGTGATTTCAGATAAACGTTGCCTGTTAGGGAAACTAGAGCAGATATTATTAAATCTTGCTTAAAATCTTCCTCATTATGAAAGTCTGTTGAATTATTGAAACTGTATACCAAAATGAGGAGTCACTTGGGTAGAGGAAGCAGAGAGGTAAAATCGTGACCAACATTGAAGACCTGATCTGTAGAGTATATCCGGATATAGCCAATATCGACCAAACAAAACATTAACGGATGTGTGAGAGGGCAATTTAATTTAATTAGCTGCCAGAAATATAAGCGTTGACGCCATCAACGACAAATTAATGGCTAAACTACCAGCCGACAGCGTAGTTTTCGAATCGGACCAGAAACTCCGGAGATTCGCGCGTTCAAAAAAACAAACAAACTTTTCAGCTTTATTATTTAATGCTAAATAGCTTTCCACCCGCGATGCCACCCGCGATCAGTCAGTCAATTAACCAACTTCAAGCGGAGGCTATCAATTCGTTGAAATCTTTTTTTTGTATGTTCCCCGAATACTCGAACGCCTGGACCGATTAGGAAAATTATTTTTTGTTTGAAAGGATATACTTCACAAGTAGTCCCATGGTCACCAAGTCAGGATCTGATGATAGGATCCTAGACAAATCGAAGGAACTCTTCAAATTTTATAGGCACTTACAATGTTTTTCATAAACTTTTCAGCTATAATATAGAATGCTAAATAGCTTTCCACCCGCGATATCACCCGCGATCAGTCAGTCAGTCAGTCAGTCAATTAACCAACTTCAAGCGGAGGTTATCAATTCGTCGGAATCATTTTTTTTGTATGTTCTCCGAATACTCGAACGCCTGGACCGATTTGGAAAAATATTTTTTGTTTGAAAGGGATACTTCACAAGTAGTCCCATGGTCACCAAGTCAGGATCTGATGATAGGATCCTGGACAAATCGAGGGAACTCTTTAAATTTTATAGGCACTTACAATGTTTTTCATCATACTTTCTAAAGCTATTCAGATATTTGCGTCTGGTAGTCATCATCTTATGTTGCTGAGCTGATGATGGACGGTACAACTCCTTAATGGTTAGGAGTTAGGGGATAATTCTTTAAATGTTATAGGAACGATGATGGAAACTACAACGCTAATATGCTTATCCTAGGTCAGTGACCTTGAGAGTCATTGATTACACATAAGAAATTCAAAATTGAAAAATAAAACACTTTTAACAAAAAATAGAACCGCCTTCAAAGGCACTAAAATGCAGAAAATAACTATTTAGGAACTCTAATATGATCGTTTTGAAGTAAGCGATATAAATCTGCGGTACCATGATATCGGTTCTAATTTTTGTTAAAAGTTTTATATATTTAGATTGGCTATTGGACGCTGATCAGTGTTATTATCACAATCGGCATCAGCGTAGGCATCAAAGTGACCATAAGAAAGATCTTGGGAAAAACGTAACCTTTTGATGGGTTGGTCTTCTGTACCAAATTTGGCATACTGGTTTCCATTTCGATATACTTCAAATACAAATGGGTATATTTGACCGGCTGCAACTAACTCGCAGAAATGAAGAGTGTTGTAACATCTAATTTATACTTTTCTTTTGTCCCATGATTGTTGCCAAGACGGTCATGAGACATATCAGAAAATTCATCCCAATTGTTCGTCATATGCATTGCATTGCATTGCACCAAGCTTTTATGTGAGTTCAAAAGCAGTATTGATATCAACTTCGATGCAAATCACCACCAAAATAACTTTCTACCCTTTTTTAACCCCGATAGGCGATGAGTTTCAATAAAATACAAAACACGTCTTCCATCAATTATCTTAAAGAATGTTTATGCAAAATTTGAAGTAGATTGGACCAAGGAATCACGTTGTTCCATACAAACTTTGTCCCAGTTTTTCAACCCCTAAGGATTTCGGAAGATCCTTTCTTATAGGATGCCTACTTCATACGAAGAACACACCCTCTAAGTTTCAGGTCTCTACGATCAGCGGTTTAGGCTATGCGTTGATCCGTCAGACAGTCATTCAGGACAATGCATGTTAAATAGATATTAGACCACCAAATTTATGTAATGGTACCAGACTTCAAGTAAAATTTCTAGATTTCTGTCATAGTAGCGATTGGTTTTGACTGAGCCAGCAGTTGCGCAAACAGTACTGATACCTCGCATTCCGATGATACCCACAGATTTACCATATAGATTTAAACGAATTGGTACAATTTCCTGTGAAATTACCTACCTATCGTCTGAAGTCAATATAAATAAAGCACAAGGACAAACTTTTAAGTATGTTGGAATATATTTAAGAGAAAACTGGTTCCCATGGACAATTATTATGTTGCCTTATCTAGATCAGGTTGCATAGGCTACTTTTTATTTGGAAACGCGGGTGGAACCGCGGGGGACAGCTAGTAATAATAATAAATTACAAACAAACATTATAGTTCATTATATACGATTACCACCAAAGATACCCGGTAGAGCCACAGGTTTTTTTTTTCGGAACACACCGAAAGGTGCTTGGCGACAGATTTTCAACTTGAGGGTGGTAGCCAGCCAGGCGGGTACTACAAAGTACCCAACCACCGTGCTATGGTTTCCTCACGATGTTTTCTTTCACCGAAAGCTCAAGCTCATTGTAGGATTCGAACCCGGGACCTTCGTCTCGGCATCCGACGTCACTACCACTGAGCTATCATCGCCTTAAAAAAAATCTGTCTTAAAGAATTTTCTGGAATTTACAGACAGTTCTATCAGCCACATCTACATTTACCTATTATTTAAATTCATTAACGTCATATTATCTTGTCTTCATTATTATCCCCAATTAGCCGCGCTGTCTGTCCGTCTCGTTTGTCAGCCAGCGACGCGGTATCCGCGTTGCACAAGAATAATTTTGTAATCACATTGTCTTGGAATGTCACAACAATAATATATTGGCCCGTGTTGTACGTTGCGCCCGTGTAAACTTGCCATTGTTTTACAATAGTTTTCCTTATAATTGTCTTGTTAGACTAAGCTAAGTCTAACAAATCATGAAATATTTTAACGTATATGAATGTCAAAGAAAAATAAAAGTTATTGCATGATGATAAGGTTCTGTATTTTTTTTCGATTCACCATAGATTTAACTGATAAACGTTTTGTGACGCAATGAGGTTTATTTTTCATTGACATTTCTAAACTTAAAAAGGTATTTCTTAGATTTGAGAAGTTGTAGGAAGGACTCGGGTCCTGCTTGAGGGGGCTGGTGTGCATTAATCTGCAATTTATTTACATATTGAACATCCATAGATAATACCGTAAAGAAAATGATTAAAATAAAAAGTTGTAGTATATCAGTTATCTGGTTTCCATAGTACAAGCTCAGCTTAGTTTGCGATCAGTGAAGAATGTCCCAGGATATTTATTATTAATATTTTGTTGTCTATGCTCATCAGTCTCTTCTCCTCTTTCCAAATTGATTTTGTAATGATTTTGTTAGAGCTTCGTTTTACAATGGTAACTGATGATTGATGTAACCGAAGGTGTTAAGCACATAAAGCTTAAGTGAAGCTACAAAAACCCAACATAAATAATGAGAAATTGTAGAATCGGGTTATTTTGAGGTCACAAAGAACCTAACAAATAATTATTTTAACTACCAACTAAGAATTTAATTAACACGAATTAATAAATTTTACGATACTTTTAGATATAACCGTTAAAAATCATATTTAAACATACCTACATGTTGAGTTAATTTTATGTACTACCAAATATTCAGTTTTCGTGTAAATAAGTGGTTTTAATGAGGCCACCGACCGAGGCACTGTGTAAACGGTATTACTGTTGATAAGTAGGCCGACATAGGTGGAAAACGTAAATACGTGGCGAAAGTATACTGAACTTACTTATTGATTATACTTATGAAATGTAATGTTTAAATCATTAAGCTAGAGAAAATAGAAAACTAGAGACCTGACGTAGATCTTATAGAACGGCCGCCGAAACAAGGAGTTTCTAAAACTTGTAATAAATAAATATGATCCATTTGGCTTGTTTATTATTATCTCTTGTCAGCTTATCGGCTTGTTTAGTAAGGACACTAATAAACTCCATCTTTCGGTCAAGGAAAACATACCTTCATACAAAACATGTATTTCATGGATTGATATTTAAAAAAATCGACATGGATATTGGTCGTACTGGTAACACTCAACTCACCTAATTATTACAATGATATACCAAAATTGCAACTAACAAATAAAAATATAGACAATTGATTACAAACAAACACAGATTATACAGAATGTTTAATAATAAGTTGGTGTAGGTATAAAAATATCTTTAAGATAACAAGGTCGTTGGTCTTTGCTGTAGTGAAATATTTGTGGGTGTAAATTGCGAATTTGTGTCACCCACTACAATATAAATCCTTCTTACATTTATTTGTATGACTAACTGTGGCCCGTGGTTTCACTTGCGTTCCCGGGTAAAAAAGTAGCCTATAACCTTCGGGGATAATGTAGCTTCCCATTAAAAAAAAATCGAATCTGACTAGTAGATCCAGAGATTAACACATTCAAACAAACAAACTCTTCAGCTTTATTGTTAGTATAGGTATAGATAGTACCTTAGTTATTCATTGCTATACAACTGAATTGATTTGAGTCAAATTTAACACAAAACTATATCATTATCTGTATTTAAGCATTAGATACATTTTATTATGAGAATCCCTATAATTCCGAAAGTTCCTGTGTTAATGAATGTTACTAAATTAGATTGTATAGTCTGGAAAGATTTGAATGATATTAAGGACATACATACATAGATAATATCTTTTTTTTTATTTGTTTAGTTTAACATTGTTTTAAATTGATTACTCTTGCCAGTAGTAAACACACATTAAATTGGGCTATAGTAACTTTAGTCAGCTTTTAGCCACTTAGTATGTATTTAAATTCTAATAAATATAATATTACAAAACAAAATAACTTACAGTTGTCATTTCCATCTGTAGTGTCCACGGGTTCTGCACCTCTCAAGGCGAAGGAGACGGCATCCTGTCTGCTGCGGAATGCCTTGAACCTGCCCAGTTTGTACCTCCTAACCAGTTCCAGAGCTTCTGACTTGTTCTTATACACATGTATGGTTTCTGTTAGGAATATAATATGATCTTTATTAAAGATTTATTGTGTTTGAAGTAAAATAAAGAATAATAAGGAAGGAAAGTTCTCTATGATTTATTATTTTATATTGGTGAAACTGTCCAAGCAAGTTTAGTGGTCTTTGGTTTGGCCATTTCGTTTTAGCCACATATGTGGGAGTAACATGATGTACCTTTTTTGAAATAGACTTAAAAAAAGGAGGAGGTTATCAATTGGGGTGTTTTTTTTTGTTGTCCCATAAGTTTTGTATAGACACCATAGCACTTTTGTAGGATATAATGTAGTACTCCCTGGTTGGCTACTAATCTATAAGTAGCCAGTACACAAGAGCCAGTGCCAATCTAGGCTTTGAGTGATGCCACATACAGCCGCTTCTTAATTAACATTGATGATATAATGGTAAAACAGTAAAAAAATTAAGATAAAAGATTTAGATGGACATGCATAGTGTCGGTGATACTGCAATACCGCGTAAGTAGCGTGTGCTATAAGGTCAAAATTTCAACGTTATTGAATCCAAAGTTCGGCCTTATAGTAAAACCTACTTATGCGGTATTGCAGTATCACCGATGATAGGTACTATCAGCAAGTCAACACATAAAAAAGGGTGGATGAAATTTTTAGATACAAAAAATCTGTGATAATCATGCTAACAATAGTAACAACAAAACAAAACACTTCTATTGTGATTTTGTGATAAATATAATATCTACTAAATGTATATGTATAGGTAATAAGTTCCAGGAAACAAAGCTATCAATAATATTGACCCACTAATGCTATCATAATAAGATAAAAATGATAAGAAAAATATAAACACTGGACTAACATGAAACTTATGGCATACCTTCATCAGGTCCTTTCTTTATTTCGCACGGTATGTAGACTCCATAGTACGTCGTCGGCGGTTCCGTGTTCGTAGGGCTTTCTGGAGTATTATTTCTCTTGCTGAGAGTATCCAAACGCAGTAACCTACTAAATAATCCAATCGCTCCATCTTTTCTTTCGTTTGGCGATATTATATCTTCCTTCATACCCCCAATGTCTTTACAATCAGGTACGATCACCTTAGACATCACGCCACCTAAAATCGTAAACACAAAAATGTTTTGTTTGTGACGCACTGGCTCAGCTCAGCAAAGTTTATTTTTACTTTTGTTATAAACTTACCTTATCGACTAATCTGTCATGAAAACATTTTAGCTATATTGCTAGTTAATACCTTGAATTGTATTTTAACGCATCCTTTTTTAGGGCTCACAATTAAAAAAACGGGCGTGTTTGTAATTTGTAACAGAAAAATAAAATGCGTTGGCCAAACGAACGTCGAACTGGCTGGTTGGATGACGTTTTGACATAAGCTGCAGTGCTGCCAGATGACGAAATAATAAAAGAGCAGGATTAGAGCCCAATAGGCAAGTTCAAGCCAAATTATATAATGGTTTCTAAATCTCCTAAAATAATGAGGGGAAAATGTGCTATCACATCAACTTTTCACGAAGTTTTTTTTATTCTGGTAGGTATTCTTTTTATATTCACAGAAAAAAGCAATAAAATTAGTGTATTTTATTAATATGCTCTAATCTATAGTTATATTATGGTAATTAAACCCCTAATAAATGTGGTCTTAGACGTCATTTAATTTTCTTAAAATCGTGTAGTTTGAGTTTTATTGAATAAAGGTAGTATTTTATCCAATAAAGATCAATACAAGTGCACCAGTGAAGTGAAATGATTACGGCTCTTCAAGTTGTCTCAAAAAGTTCGTGAAAAGTTTTAGTAAAACGGTCACAATTATTCTAAAACCTAAACTGACTATGACTTAAAAATATTTCTAACTTGACACTGGCAAAATAAACAAAGTGATGCCAAAAAAAAAGTCGTCTTAGGAATAAAATAGATTGATTTTTGAATATATTTTTGAATACAAATTCAATTTTAAATGTTACAAAACTTATTTCTTCTTTTTTTTCCTATTCTTATTTGAATTATTCACCTTAGCACTAGGAACTGATTCCAAAGCCTTTTGAATAGAAAATGTATACAAATTGGAGTTAATTGCCTTCAATCTATTGAGTTCTTCAGTCATCATGACTTCCTTTGCTTTGAATTCATTTTCAATTTCTTTAGAATTCAAACTGAATTCATAATCATGAGTTTCAGGCCAGAATTTGATTTTTTTGTTCACCAATACTTCAATTTCTGTCAGTTCTTCAGCATCCTTTTCTAATGTCCTTTCAAGACTATGGAGTATCACATTTGGAGAAAAATCTTGTTTATAAGTAGCTGTCAAGTTCACAGTGAAAAATGCATTAGTGATGGGTCCTTTATGACGTATGGTCCTAATAGGTTGTTTACTTGGTATATGCCATAAAATAATATGTTCATCATTGGAGCCTGACATTAAAGTTTCCCCATCAAGTGACACAGATAGACATGTAACCACCTTTGTATGACATGAAAATGTTGGGCAATCTACCTTAGTATTCACCAATAAATCTCTATTACGAGGTGGATTTGTGAGACTAAACTGATGTATTTCCCCTTCAGTTGTTCCCACAAAAATGTTCAATTCCAATACATCCATTGTAATTGATGATAAAGGAACGTCAAAGACTAGATTTATAAGCATCTCTCCAGAAGATAGGTCATAAATTTTACATGTTCTGTCACTCGATACGGTGCACATGCGGCCATGCATACCAGTTTTACTTAAACATAAATCGGTGACAGGTAGGGAATGGTCAGATAATATGTGAATAGGGTCATGCTGACCGGCCGAAGTCTGTGTGACTAGGTCCACTTCCGGATGAGCTGCAACTGCTGCCAAGGACCAGATCATAACCATGCCGTCTTCAGCAGCAGATATAAAATATCGTCCATCAGGTGTAAACTTGAGTAACACAATTTTTTGATAGTGTCTATTAATTATTGTAAGGAGGTTACCAGATGCAGTTTGCCATAGATATATTTTTTCATCGATGCCGGCAACTATAAAGCTGCCATCCCGCGTGACTGATAAAGCACCCGCTCTGCCAGGAAGTATGAACCTCATTCCTTGAACAGTTTGTTGAGAATTGACTGGCCAAATGTGTAACACAGGCTTGGTTCTCTCAACGGCTGCTATGTAGTCGTTACCAATGAAAGAAAGAGTTCTCGTTTCAGCGGTTCCACCTCCTTTGTAAGTCATCAAGCTGGTGCCGGTGTGCGGATCCCATACGCAGCATGTCCACAGCGTGTTATTACAGTCACATGTTACTAACACTTCCATTAAACTCGCCATTCTTTTGTTTTGTTTCTAATTACCTCAAATCGTTCCTCAAAATTTAAAATATTCTAACTCATAAAAAAACCAATGGACATGCGGATTGCGGATTACGATTTTTTTTATCTTTTTGGCATAACACTTTGTATATTTTGCCAGTGTCAAGTTAAATTCATGTGTGTTTATTTCTTGTCAAATAAAGTGGAAGTCATGATAAATAGATATCATTTTCAAGTCATAGTCAGTTACGTATTCAGTCAGTGTTTGTTAGGTTTTAGCAGTCCTAGGTTTTAAAAATAAGACATTTTATTTTTATTTTTGATTATCATTTATATTACTGTCTACACTGTCTGTGGTCAAGTCAGAGAGAGAAGAATAGATTTTGAAAATTAGTGGAACTGTCATATTTCACTATATTGTCCAATAGGCGACTGACATTGAAACAGCATTCTCCTCCTATTGGTTTAAATCAAATCATTATCTATGTTGACTGGTGCTGGTGCGTGATTGTTCTATGTAATTCTCTGCTATATATTATTTGTGAAATACTGTGATTCAGATAACCTTCAACATGTTTAAAAAGTGAGTACTGCGTCTTTATTTAGATAGTTATGTGTAAAAGCTGTAATTATTAATCTTTACGGCAATTCTCGATTATTTTATAGGTTACGTTATGTTGATCATTTTACCATTCGCTGATTGGCTGAATTATTGACGTTATAAGTTTTAACCAATGGGATCTCGGTATTTTTTTTATCTCAAGATGTAATTTTAGGGATGTGCATGTATAAGACTATTTGTGAATCGATTTAATTAAGTTCTTCGATTAAATCGATATGACGGCTAAACTGTTGAAACATAACAATAAATTTTGTAATTGAGGTGGAGGCGTCGGTTGGAGCGCGAAATTCAAATTTTATTACGTTTTTTGCAATTTGCAGCTCAGTTATAGGTCGTAAGTTATCAACATGTTATTTGCGAGAAGAATGTTACTAATATACCTTGGAGGAATATGTTGATGAATTCTTTTGTTATTAATCAGTAAATATATTGGATGGTCTGCAGTTAGAATTTTTAACTATTAATTTTTATTCAGTTTTTAAGAGGATGCTTTACGCGAATGACTCCGTCCTGTATTAGGCTGATGGAATCGAGACAAACTGAATGAACTCATAGTAAAACGTTAT
The DNA here is from genome assembly GCA_963555595.1 of Tethea ocularis. Classification (NCBI taxonomy): domain Eukaryota; kingdom Metazoa; phylum Arthropoda; class Insecta; order Lepidoptera; family Drepanidae; genus Tethea; species Tethea ocularis. Next base: position 7,074,517 of record OY741975.1, read on the forward strand.
ATATTTATCTAATAGTAGTACGTTTATATTTTATTTAAATTTAAATAAAAACTAATTCATTTTTTTTAAAGTAAGAATACTATTATCTTTCTATTTATAAGTTAATATTTTGTTACATGTTATTTGGACGGCCCAAATAAGCGAATAAATCGATTTTAAGTTATAAGTTTTAAGGGTGTATTCAAGATTTTTTTAGACGTTACGAATGAAAAATGGAAATAAAAAAATCTATTCCTCGTCAGATAAATAAATATTTTTTTCAAATCTCTTTCAACAAATAACGCCGAGAAAATCTCAATTCGGAATAGATTATTCGTATACCATGTTATTTTTATTATTTGTTCTTGTTTAATCTATCGCCAAGCACTTATCACTTATCAGTGTGTTCATGTGTTCAGACAAATACACTTGAGTGCTAGTTTCCTCCTAGGCATTGAGACATATAAACTTATTGTATTTATTAACTCGATTAATTTGATATCAATCCGATTAAAGTTTTATCGGTTTATATTAATCAAAGTTGTTACATCGCTATGCGAGTTGAGTTGAGTAGAGTAGAGACTAGAGAGGTACGAGTTGCGCACTCTTTTCAGTTTTGTGAGTGAGATAGCAAAGAAAATGGTGAATGGCGGGCGAACGTCCAGCGGGCGAGTGAGCTAGTTTAGTTAGTTCTTTGCAGCTGTTCATAATTGATTGTACACTGCATCTGTAAATTATCGACGTTTTGTGCACAAAATTTTTGTGTTGTTCAATTCATGTGTTATACATTATCACGACGGCGAACGCGGAGTGTCGGGTTTAAAACAAAAGAGTAGAAAGACATTGCATGCGTTGTTACTTTTCCGTGACGTAATTGGATTTCACATAGTTCGTGGACGGCTAACAAAGGTCGTGGCGGCCGATGATTGCCGTTTTTGTGACGTCTCGTGAGTTCTGACGACGTGAAAATGTGGGAATTAGATTCAGATACTGGTTCCCACAGCGTGTCTTCGGACGGGCTGCGTCGACGGCAAGGATGGGATCCGGAAGGAGAAAGTCTCGCCTCGCAGATGGACGAGCTCGACGAGGTGCTCGCCGAGGAGGAAGAAGGTTGTCCTCTTCCTTCCACTCCGGAGGATCAGCATTTGCTCGACGCTGAAATGGCTGAAGTGTTGAAAGCTGGCGTGTTGTCCGACGAAATTGACCTTGGAGCTTTAGCTCACAATGCTGCAGAGCAAGCTGAAGAATTTGTTCGCAAAGTGTGGGAAGCATCGTGGAACGTATGCCACTTCAGACACCTGCCACGCTGGCTGCAAGACAACGATTACCTGCATAAAGGCCATAGACCCCCGCTGCCGTCGTTCAGCGCATGTTTCGCTTCGATATTCCGTATCCACACTGAAACTGGCAACATCTGGACTCATCTCCTGGGCTGCGTGGCGTTCATCGGAGTCGCTGTCTATTTCCTGTCTCGCCCGGCTATTGAAATACAAATGCAAGAGAAGATGATCTTTGGAGTGTTTTTTGTTGGCGCTATCGTGTGCCTGGGCTTCTCGTTCGCGTACCACACCCTTTACTGCCATTCGGAGATGGTCGGCAAATTATTTTCAAAGTTAGACTACTGCGGAATCGCTCTCTTAATTATGGGCTCGTTCGTTCCGTGGCTGTACTACAGTTTCTACTGCCACTACAGACCGAAAATAATATATCTATCTGTAGTGGTTGTGCTAGGAATATTGTCTATTATCGTATCCCTCTGGGATCGATTTTCGGAGCCTCGCTTACGACCTCTTCGCGCGGGAGTGTTTATGGGTTTTGGACTCTCAGGGATTGTACCAGCAATCCACTATGGGATTACAGAGGGTTGGTTTAGCCAGGTTAGCAAGGCGTCTTTAGGCTGGTTAGTCCTAATGGGCCTATTATACATATTAGGAGCCATGTTCTATGCTCTGCGTGTTCCGGAGCGCTGGTTCCCTGGTAAATGTGACATATGGTTCCAATCGCACCAAATATTCCATGTTCTAGTGATTGTGGCTGCATTTGTGCATTATCACGGTATCAGTGAACTGGCGTCGTACCGTGTGACTGTCGGGGAATGTTCCATGCCTCCATCTTCAATCGCATTCTAGCCCCTCCCCATACCAAATGTGATAGTAGACCATAGATAAATTTAAGTAGAATACAAACATCCGATAGCTTCACTGTATATTTTTTAAACATGTAATATTAATGAATTTTTGTAAAGTTTTTAATCAACAGAAAGTACCTAGTGGTTGATTATAACATTGATAACACAGTGAGGCTGTAATAGGTATATTGGTAGCAGGTTCACATTGGATAAGGGGGGGAGAAAAACTTGTTTCTTTATAATAGTTACTTGTTTATTTATTAATACATTAGGATAGTAGATTTGTAGTTGATTTTAATTTTAGTTTGTATCACATATTGCACTGAAAAACAGCACATTGTGAAAATATGTTATTTGAGAGACACTTTTAGATCATTCACTTTTCTATGCAGATTTTATTGTCTTATATTTTTGTATACTTTCATAATTGAGGCTGTTCAGTGCAAAAGCGGTTTAACCCTCAATTTTTCATATCCTGACTTATCTACAACAAAGTCTACAAATTATTTAAACTATGCTAAAATATTAAGCAACCAGTCTCTGTGTTTCTTGTTTCATCTTCAAAAAATAACTTTTGCAACGCCCATCTGTTGACTATTGATTTTTTCTTTTTTTTCTCTGCTAATAATGCAAAAGTAGCCAATCTGCTACTGCTTGGAATAGGCCACTTTTGCACAGACACCCTCAATTTGGCTAGGTAACTGTGGTAACATGAACTTAGTACTTAATTTATATTTGTTTACTTGTTTTCTTTATTCCTTACACTAAAACTTAGGACCAGTGTAAAGTAGCGTAGACATAAGACCACATGCATCTGATCATTGATCTTCCATATTTCATTTACAAAATCATTGCTTCATTATTGACATAAATTTTTCTTTCTCCAGGATTCTATTTAATGAATCTCATTATCATTAATTGGGATATTTTTCATTAATTATCTTGTCTGTAATGAGATGGGTGTCTTTTGAAATGGTTCTCAGTTGATTATAATAAGTAACTAACTAATGGTTGAGATTAGGAATTCCAAATTAGTTAATTTTAACATCAGTATTAATTTTTGGACTGTAGACTCGGACATTATGTAGGAATTTATAATATTTAATTTTTAATGTCAATACAGCAAATGCTAAGGGGGCGTCCATTAATTACGTGAGGTGATTTTGGAGATTTTTTTACCTTTGGTGAGATGTGAGATTGCCTTGAAGCTGGCAACACTGATAAGCAAATATAATCGAACGAATATTCAGCCCCTAAACGCCTCACGTAACTAATGGAAGCCTCTAATGTGGTATTTATCATATTAAATATGTATTAAAATTGATTGGCATTGACATAAAGTCTACATAGTGTCTGACTAATGTGCAATGTATTAATGATTGTGGTAAAATATAACCACAAGTAGTTATCAATATGATAGACTCGGTTCTAACATTCCATACTTTTATGTTACAGAATATTATTCAAATGTTTTTGTTTATTGTTACAGCATTCACTCATTGATTCATTTGGCATTCTACATATTCATTATCAGGACAATCTGTGGTCTTTATTCATGAAAATAAAAAATAATTAAAAGTATATTCTAAATTGTTATGTAAGTGTTCATAAGTGTAAAGATTTTATGAGAAAGAAAATGGAATAAAAATGTGATGTTTATTGGAAATTAAACTCTATCGTCATGAAAAAGCACTATATTAATATTATGTTCGGTGAGAATACAAATTGGCTTAAGTTAAAGTAGTATTTCGAAAAAAAGGAATAATAAGTAATTGAAAAAAAAGTATCTCATAAAAATATTGTAAAGACAATGTCTAATAATTATAAATACTAATAAGTGTTTATGTAATGCTGTCTTAATTTTAAATATAATAAACATGATCCATTCCGATATCCGATACTAGTAGGCATATCAGAACAACTGGCATTGGAATGGGACTGACACAATAACAATATTTTTTTCTAAACTATATTTTTGTTACATTGTTTTACAACTTTCTTTTCGTTTTATTACTCAAGATACACATTTTAGCTCTCTTGTCTTGTATGATTGTAGTTATGAAGAAATTGTACATCATAAAACATCTTTGAAGGTACTAATTGTAATTGACTTGTGCTTATGTTGTTTTGTTGAATGTGAAAATTGTTGAATTACACCGTCTGCTTTCACTGTTCTTGAATATTTGTTGATTATAATTGTTTTTGATGGGATTAAAAATTATGCAATAAACTTATAATAAAATCACATTTTATGTTTTATTTTTGCCTTGCCTTGCCTTTATTTTTATGACCAAACAAAATTATTATCTTCACTGATTCGTAAACTATAATGCTATTAGATAAATATAACATAAACTAGCTGTTCCCCGCGGTTACACTCGCGTTCCCGGGATAAGGAGTAGCCTATAACCTTCGGGGATAATGTAGCTTCCTATTAGTGAAATAATTTTTCGAATCGGACCATTAACTCCGGAGATTAGCGCGTACAAACTCTTCAGCTTTATTATTAGTAGAATAGATAATGTAACTACCTACCTAGATTTACCTACACAACTTCAACTGTTTGTTTTGACTAGGTATGTATTTATGGCACTCCTCGCGTGCTTTTCAATACTATAATTTTCTTTGCTTTTCTCTGGTGTCATAGTAAAAATCGATTTGAGTCAACCTTGGCAGTCGTGAAGGTGATATCACAGTGTGATATCTTGTTGTGCGTGCCGTACTAGGTACTTTTATAATCCATATTAAGTAGGTACTTATTCAGTGCCGGTTTTAGCTCTACCAGCACCCTGGGGGAGATGTGATAACCCCCCCCCCTTCTTCCGCTAACAAAAGGGATTTTAAGCCATTATAGCCATTTTATCTTTAGACTTTATTTATTTATTTAGACTCCAGATAGCAGGACTCGCTCATGAGCGACCGGAAATAAAGGTGGGCTTGGCGCCCCTTTACATTTGGCGCCCTGGGCGATCGCCCTACCGCACCCTACCCTAACGCCGGTACTGTACTTATTATAAATAGGTACCTACCTATTTAACTTGATTAGGTATCTTTACGTATGTGAGTAATGTATTTTTTTATTCAGATAAGTCTTACTAAACCCAAAGTAAGCCGCGAAATTAAAATTTTATTACTTACGTTTTTTTTGCTATTGCCAGCTTTTGTAATAGGTCATTCATTAGTTTGTTATATGTGATTCACGACAAGAATGGTAGTAGGTATATTTAGCTACTGATTAATAACAAAATAAATTATCAACATATTTCTCCAAGTCATATTTGAGGGAAACGAGTTTTGACGCTATTTCATGAAAACGATGATGACTTTCAAGGTTTAGAATTTCGGTTATACCTATAAGTCCGTTAACATGTCCTTTGTATTTATTAGATGTCTTGTTAAGGTTAAGGCTACAAATATCTGTGATTTGTCTAATTAGAGAGAAACATGATAGCTTCTATTAAGTTTTCCTAGAAATGTTCCTTTAACTTTCTTCTTATCTTCAATTATTTACAATCAAAGTACCTGCTTAATTAAGGCTCAAAGAAAATATGTCGTAAATCTTGGCAATTAAAGTCAGTTTAAGTAATTAGTGCTCAAAAAAAAATCTGTCGGTGTGTCACCAGATTTAAGTCTACCTACAATATTTAAATGTATCCGGCATACAAAAACAAATAAATCTTTCAATGAATCACGACTTATTCTAAGCCTGGATTAAGTGCAAAATACCAATGAAATCGATTAGCAATTGATATACCCAATAAACTTACTCAATCACGTTTTGTGATAAGTTTCATAGATAGCAGAGGGGAGGTAGGTGCGACTTGCAAGTGTGACGGTAGGTCGTCAAACACGTGAACACATTTACTGATAAATACAATGTATCATCGTTCCCACAATCATTAAATAGTACCTACTTACTATATCTAACACGTTATTTTTTCTTGAAATTCATATTCCATTTAAATACTACGAAAAATGTACCTACATCGGATCTACTGTTTTAAAGATTTTATGAAAATAAAACGAAAACGAAACGTCCAAGCGCAAGCGCACCAAAATCCCAGCGTTATCTTGCTGGTGAACCAATCCTAGCATAGAATATCTACAGTTTATTTCTCTAGCGTTTGGCCAGTATTTAAATAACACCAAAAACAGTTAAACAGAAAACAACAAAAAAACTGTCTTTTCACTTCAGAAGTTAGTAAGTGTGTGATCCATCCATAGATTTCTTCGATCAACAAGATAGATTTAGATTTTTTTAGAGTCGCAAAGTGCCGCAAAGGGTCACATTTCTCATCACTCGTTTCTCTTTTGTTTTTCCTATGCTTAGTTTCGTTCGTTCCATTTTCATTTCATGCAATGCATGCCTATGTGCCTATATTGAACAGTTAATAAATGCCAACTACCAGTTAACCTTATCATCGGCCCTACCGTTGATAAAGCTGCGGCTACAGTTGCATCGACCTTATCTTCAGCGAATTGCGCGATTCGTAAAATTGCAATATTACCAGAACAATATTTTTATTTATTGCAAGTGGAAATATATTTTGTTATCGCATGAAGCTATAGAATAACGCAAACGTTCGCTTGGCTTGCACGTGTTTGATAAGAATTTGACCTAATAAGTTTAGATAGGTATATATCTATATCAAGGAATGTTATTCTTGAGATTGTGAGATGTTATGTTGTAGAAAGTTGTGCAGTTTATCAAATCTAAGAAATACGATACCTATTGACCTTTTTTCAACAAATGACGTAATAAGGTTATATATCTTTGATATTCCTTAGATTTGATGGACTTATTCATACACGTAGTTTATAAAACTAACTGTACTCCGCCTCGCTCTTTAAATCACCATACGTTACGTGTCAGATAAAGACTGGAATTTTAACTAGGTACCTATTCAACGTTTCATATTTTTTATAGAATAAGGGAGTCTTTCTAGGTAAACTAACTTTCTGGGTATTTTCCATGCGGTCTATTTTAGTCTAGCTAGCTAGACTGCATGCAGTCTACATTCTGTCTTCATAATCAATCTGACCTTGTGAGCTACTGTAACACGGGAACAGTTGTATTGTAAGGTACTCACACGTAGTAGGTAGGACTTGTAGAAGACTCCTTCTTCACCATAAACATAGGCTATAAAGATTTAAGGTGGTTCCTTCGGTTGGACCGCGAAATTCAAATTTTATTACATTTTTTGCTAATTGTAGATTAGTTAAATGTCGTAAGTTTATCCACGTGTGTTTTGCGACAAGAATCTTAGTATATTTACTGATTAATTACAAAAGAAATCATTTAGGTACTACCTAACCTTTCTATATTACACGTATTGTTATTGTGGATGTTTTTGAAACATTTGTAGGATCTACGTATTCTGCTGATCATGCTCTGTGAACATAAGCTTGTTCTATATCTTCAGCAATTCCTGAATATATAACCAAATACTTATCGTTATACATTTGGGCGAATAGCCAAATGTTTATTATTTAAATATTTACGTGTTTACGCGTCCTTGCACGGTTTAGTTTATTTCTAATGATGAGCACTTGTGTAACGTCTCATTTTGTGTTAGATTCTCAGATCTTGAATGTAACAAGGTAGGACCATAATATATATCTAAAAATAGGAATGTGACAGCAGATAAAATAGAGAATGTCCGTATTGATTGTTTTTCGAGACATTACAGGGTTATTTCAAGTCCCAGGATATTTATTATTATTAAATTGATGACTTTGTCAAACACCTGCCGTGTGTTCCATCCAAAGTTGGATGCACACTATTGCACACTTATTCGAACCGAACGCGTTGAACGAGTCGAACTAAACGAATTTTAGAATTCTTTATATGAAATCCTATGAAACCTCGCACACCTCCTTGACTTGACTTCGATTCGTTTAACGCGTTCGGCTTGGATAAGTATGCGTTCACCTAAACATCGACAAATAGATTCCCTTCTAGGCTTTGTGTGCATACTAAATTCAGCCATATTTATAAACTTACTTACATGCCCTATAAAGGCGTGGTCACTCTATAAAAATAAGAAATTTTGATTCTATCTTTGGTTTCTAGGACCCTATGTAGTACCTACGGGCCAAAAGATCAAACAGAAACACCCAGTTACTTATTATTATGCATATAAGTAATGTTGTAATGAAGGAACCTTATATTATGCGCATAATAATTACATGACCCTAACTCGACGACATTTTCCATAATATTACAAAGGATTTTTGAATTAAGTAAAAAAAAAAAAATTAAAAAAGATTGATTATTTTTGGACAAGTAGCCACGCCACGTGTATACGGTACCTACTTATTCAGTGCTTACGTCACTAGCTCGATTTATCACGATGACGTCATCTCTTTGAAGTGCCAACGTGTTTGCTTCACGGATCACATTTCAGTTTGCTATGTGGGATGGAATCTAATTATCTTGTACAGGAGCCGTATATTATTTTCTCACTACAGATAATGTTCTCAAGTGATGAGAACCGGCCAAGTACATTTAATATTTTGCATTTCGGTAATTTATGTAAAGCTGGACGCTTTAGCCCCTTATATTTCTTAAAAAAAATACGAAAACCATTTATAGAAAGACAGAAGATTGTCGATGATTATTTAGGATCTATTCAACCATACTCATCATAGACATGGACGCAAAAAAAAAATTCGTGCTCAGGGCTAGACTTAGGTACCTATGTACACACGGCCACCGATCAAGCTACACACTGCGGTACCTTATGCGGTTGTAATAGGCGCTATTTTGCAACAAAAATGTGTAGCTTGATATGTGGCCGTGTGTATTATGTTCTCGATACAGGGAGGTACTAGCCTCAATTTATTTTTCATAACTTTGTTTTGTTGTTTTAACTATCTATGGGAGTACCAGAATATACAGACAGACATGACGAAACTTTAACCTCCTTATTACGAGAGACGGTCTTGTAAATCCCAAGCTCAGTTATAGGTTATAGGTATGTGTTTGTCAACATGTGATTCGCGAATAAAATGCTAGTATATATTTTACTGATTAATAACAACATAATATTTCTCCAAGATATATATGCGACGACCATTTCATGAAAACGTGACTTGGTACTCACGGTAATGTTTAAAAATCGACTGTTTGAAGAATAACATTTAAATGTTCCAGTTGTATGAAAACGTGACTTGTTTCTCACTGTAATGTTTAAAAATCGACTGTTTCAAGAATAACATTTAAATGATCTAGTTGTTAAATAAAGCCTGCCTGATAAACTGTGACCTAGATGTACAGACAGACGGACGAGGTACCTACTTTCTCTCATGCAGTTTGCAATTTTTGCGACGCTTTGCGTTTTGACAACGGTATCTCAGATGTATGCGAGCTGGCTGGATATGTCTAGACATTTTTCAAAATAATGTTTTGAAAGTATTTTATTCTTTATTCTACTTTTGTATAGGCTTGTATTTGACCACAATCTCACCATGGTTAGTGATGATGTGGCCGAAGGTGATAAACACACGAAGCCTAGAAAGAAATTATATACCTAATCGTTGAAACTTTTTACCTATAGATTACAGGAAACCCTATAAGAAGATTGTATTTATAGTAATATACACACACATACACACACATTGGCAATAGGTACCTCTGTTATTGCAAATGGCGTTAAGCGACGGTGACCACTTACCATCAGGTGGATGGCCTGCCTGCTTCTCAACCTCCTGACATAAAAAAAAAAACAGAAAATTACAGAACCCAGGGCCGTAATATCAAACAAGGCTTAAACTATCGTTTATGAAATCTAAGATAAAATTTAATCCATGGTTTAAACTATTGTTCTAAGATCAAGTTACAAATATGGAGAGATCGGTTAAACTTCGAAGATACGGCAGTACTTTCTAATAAGTTTTTTTTATGGTGAAATTTGACAGTTCACATCACTTCTTGATTATAATATGGCATTAGATGCGTTTTTTACACAATTCTGCCAGGGTCAGAGTCATACATCTTCAGGGATATGTCAAATTATGATAGTTTAATCCATTATCGGGAGTTTAAACGCTCAAACAGGATAGTTTAAATTAATCGATCGTTTAAACTATCATTCATCGATCAACTGCCGTTGATCTTATGAAATAATCAGAGACGGGAGATTAAACTCTCTGTCGTGGTCCCATAATCCCACATCTTACGTGTATTTTAAAGACATTAAATCGTCATAATGCTATTTACTTATACCTTACTAAATACGTGACGGTCCTCTTCGAACTCTTGCCTCTTCCTGTTTCAGACAATTTTAGCTCATATGATCGCGTGGCGGGGATTCGCCCCACACTGCGTTTTCCTGTCAGCACGAAACGTTCGTGTCTCTGGTTTTATTAAACGACGTAATGTTTGCTCTGAATTAGGTACTACACTTGAGAGCCAGTTCCTTTCTAGTTATTGTGTGCTTACCACCTTCGGTCACCATCACTGACCACTGTGAGATTATGATCAATAAGGTTATGCAAAAATAGTGATGTCTTATGGCCACCCGGTTAGAATAACTGAACGAGGGGTCTACTTATAATTGACAGACGCTAATTTTGCTGTATAGCGTCGATCGTGGACCAGTTAATGAGACCTATTGTTACACATTTTTCGGTCTAGCCCCTCAGACTGAGCTATAAAAAAAATACAAAATGAAATATGACAGTTTTAGATTATATTCTGGATAAGAAAAATCGCAAAGAGAGAGAAACAGAACTCATCTCTGAAAATTTGCTATAAGTACAAATCGATCCGAGTACGCTTGCTAAATGACGTTTCATACCTACTAGTTTTCCGGTCCATGTTATTACCCCCTTAGGTTCAAAAATCCTTTCATAGCGGATGCCAACTTCATAATGGCTATCTGTATGCCAAATTTCAGCATCAGTCCAGTGGTTTGAGCTGTGTTGATAGATTATACAGTCAGTCGTCACGTTTTCGTTTTATATATTTAGATTCTACAAGGTAAACATAATTAAATATTCAAAGATATTCAGTTGACTTACGTCCATGTTGAATGAAACCCGTTTTATAAGTATGGCGGACTTTATACGACAAGATAATGCGCAACTGGCTTCTGAAAGTATTTGCGTATTACGGTTTCATGTTACTCGTCTGTTACGTACCTGACTCGCTTACATAATGCGGAAAGTGTTTGTATGGGTTTGTGTTGGGTACATTCACAGTAGGCTAGATGACAGTGTCAAAATTAAAAACCAAACACTAACCAATGCATAAAGCATGTAAAACACGTGGAAACATCAAATATGTTTATGATTTATAATTACCACTAGAATAAGAGTAAATCATTTGATGCTGTGAAATTATGACGTCATAGTGTCGTATTTCATACATAATTCTATATAAACTATCGTTTTGTCATTTATTAAAAAGTAGTTGATTTGAGCCTTAGCTGTTGAAAAGCTCACTAAGATCTGGAAAGACCGAAGAATAACCAGAGCCACTAAGGTTCGGCTTATGAGAAGCCTCGTTTTTCCGATCTTTCTTTACGGAGCTGAGACGTGGACATTGAGACTGAAGGAGCGGAGGAAAATAGATGCACTGGAGATGTGGTGCTGGCGGCGGCTACTGAGGATCCCGTGGACAGCGCACCGCACCAATGTGTCAATTTTGGATGAGCTCAGGATAAGGGAAAGACTGTCATCAACTGTACAGATACGAATCCTGAAGTTCTTTGGTCATGTTACCCGCAAAGCGGACTCAATGGAACGTTTGGTAGTTCAAGGCAGAATGAATGGCAAAAGACCACGTGGTCGGTCTCCGACTAGATGGTCGGATCTTATAGTGTCTACCACACACTCCACCATGACCGAGTGTTCCCGCAATGCTTGCAACAGGGTCGAATGGAGACGGGTTGCAAAAGCCGCCACTCAAGACCTATCATAACCACGACCACTCTGGCAAGAGTGTCCGACTAGGAAGAAGAAGAGAGTTGATTTGATATGTCAGGAAACTATTTAATACTATTGGGCTAATGCTAAGGATATGCTGAAAATCCTTCTAATTTGGTATTGCCTGCTCCCATAGTCATTTATTTTATTTATTTATTTATTGCCAATAAGGAATATGTTCCTTAAATTTAATAAATAAGAAGTAGGTACAAATTTAATTTAATTCTGTTGTTATCCTCAATTTACTACAAATTGAGGAAAACAATACCTTCCTGTCCTTAGCAAAACAAAAGAAAATGGATACCTACCAACGTCCGTCCGTAACACTGCCTAAAGTCAGATTTTTCAATTGCTTTTTAAATCATAGATAAGATAGTAATAGGTATACAGGATGATTTTGGAAGGGTATATTAGGTCGAATATTACAGGCAGTGTACAAAACTATCAATAATCCTACAAATCAGGATCCCCTCCCACACCGGGTCTCAAATATCAGACTACGTTTTAGTAGAACAGTCATGGTCAGACCCGCGTAGTGTGGATAGCAACGCTTGTTATTGTTTTGTTTGAACCTTTGATTGACGTCATTCGACGACGGCCAACTCGAGTGAACGGCTAGGTAGGTAATGAGTTCATAAAGTCTTCGTATTAAATGTCAAGTGGTCAAAGTGTCTTGACATTTCCAGGAAAAATTCTAGACTGTCTGAACAGTACGTGTAGGCATATAGTAAGTCCTTGAAAACAATACCTACTATGGATAAAATAACCAATGGTTATAGGCCACGTAATTTTTCCATAGCAGTCTGTTTATAATAATTATGTTCGTATATAGGTACCTATGCTATGATTTCTGTGAGTCCGGTGCGCGGTGTTCGGGTGGTTATATCGATTTTGTACTGTTTTCACAATTTATTTTTTGTAATGGTTTATACTTCGGTATTACCAATGTGCAATTGGGCCTTAGTTTGCTATATTAAAACAAATCGTTTCAAACAACATTCTGCTATTGGGATGTAAACAAATGCGATGCCTATGACGTTGTTGAGAGTTAAGGTGGAGGCTTCGGTTGGAGCGCGAAATTCAAATTTTATCACGTTTTTTTGCGAATTGCAGCTCAGTTATTGGTCGTAAGTTATGGTGTATGGTAGTATATTTACTGATTAATAACAAAAGAAATCATCAACATATTCCTCCAAGGTATAGGTATTAGTAACATTTTCATGAAATAGTCATATATGCCAGTATAACTGAGCTGCAATTAGCAAAAAACGTGATAAAATTTGAATTTCGCGCTCCAACCGGAGGTATACCCTTAATCTTGCTATTCAATCTGCGTCATGAATGTTTATCTCCATTGCGATGTTTATGATCAACAATCATTCATTACATTCAAAGCAAAATATTATTTTTAGATGACAATATAAACTCGGTTTTGATTTTTTGTGTCACTGGGTCATTTATTTTCACTTGAAAACGAAAAGTGTTGAGTCAATTTATGGTATTCTCAGATTAGATAGCCGAATGTGCTATTTTATCTGAGTACCTAGATAGAGTTACTCGTATATCAGATTTGCAATCAATCACGGTCTTTCATTTCGATGTTTGATTTCCACTCCGTTTTTTGGACTTATGCCAGTGCTTAGATATCCATTTGGTAAATTCTAGATCAAGGAATGTCTCGCTACATCTGGCAAAGTTTCTCATCTGCTTCAATGTTTACTTGACCTCTATTTGATGTGTGGCAACATTGGCAACGTATGGTATACCTACCAATTTCAAGCCCCCTGATTCTCTATTACAGTTGAGTTGACAGTGTCATAAATAAATGACCAAGCACTAACCAATGCATAAAACATCTAAAAACATGTGGAAACATCAATTGAGAATAGATTACCGTGTAATCCATAGAGCACCAGAGTATATAGACCTATATACGATGTTTTTGAATCGCCAGATCATGAACTTATTACGTATATTTATGTGGGCGTACATATACAATATAATTATATCTAACTGTATGTAACTCAATTTAAGTGGTTCAAGGATTCTTATTGTAAGGGCTTCCTTTGCGTAATATATCGATAACGGATTATTCTTTGTTATATTTTTAGTACCTACTTACGTTATAAATCGTCCAAGGCTTACTTTGGAAGTCATGTCATTATAATTACCTACTGAGAAAGGTAAAAATCAGTTCAAGTCAGTTCTGCAAAAGTCATCTACCATTTAGAAATTTCCTTCAGCATTTACTATCTATTTGTATTGGCAATCTATATTTGCCTCTTCACTGTGTTTTATTAATATAGCAGGAGGGGATTGAATTGAAGCTTTAAATTCATCTGTGCTTATTTTTTTTTTCTAATATAGACGTTTTTTTGATATTCAACCATTCGCATAACGGTTATTGCAAATAACTGTTTACAACGTTTTTATGAATCGTTACGGTCTTTAAGAATGCTATTTCTTTTGCTATAATAACGGTTATATAAGTAATTTTATGAGTTCAATGCTTATTTAAATGGAGGATGAATTCCTGTGTCATCATTCAGGCCATTTTCTTTTGTCATATTTTTTTTTATTTAACCTACCGTTTTATAGTGTTGTATTTTTTGTTTTTTTTTTATTCCTATAAAAGCTAAAAGTGGCTAAACTAAAAAAGTGACTGTATAAACTATCGCAATGCGACGAAAAAGCTAAATTAGCAGATGGTACACAAAAAACTAAAAAGTTTTTCAGTGGTATGGCTAAAAGCTAAAAGAAACTTTTTACACAAAACTGAAACTGCATTCCACACCGGGATGTTTCAAAGCTTTCAGGAATGGTTCATAAATATTATAGTAGAAATAATATAGAGAACAAATATGAAATACTAGAATTCTGATATTAAAATCTAACTAAACATATTTGATGTCTTGGACTATGAAGGTTGATGACTGACTTATAAGTTCAAAGGCAAATAGATGATATAACAATTTTTTCTGGTCTTTGGGAGTCAGAAAATACCCGTCAGTCAACTCTAACAGATTCCTTTGGAGTGGACGCAAACATCCAGCAATTTTCAAGGTGAATGAAAATCGATAGCTCATTTTAAATACCTTTTACGTAAATATTTAAACAGTGCACATCAAAGGAGCGGGTGTTTGCTACTCGTTCAATGTTGTTTTAACATTTTATTTATACTTATCAAAAGTATAATTTGTAGCGATTGTGTCATGTTTATTTACATGTTCATGAAATGTCACGCAATACACATTAATTGGAGTCAATATCTCGTTTATTAGTGCAAAGGTCTACGTTTTCTAATACAATTATTATACCTACGCTATAGTGATACGCTTATGCTGAAATAGTCCCGCGTTTTCACTCTTTTTAAACTCTTCACAAGGAGTACAATCAAACTCTAAACTCATTTATTCAGTTAAGGCTTTGATAAGGCACTTATGAACGTCGACATTAAAAAAATAATACTCTACAACAACCGGTTCGTTATACACTTGAACTGATCTACAGTTGGAGTCCGGAGTCTTCTCCGGCAACACGTCGGTAGAACCAGCGATTTAGGCTGTGGTCAGAAACTTTGTAAAAACCCAACGTCTGTACCTATTATAAGTATAGGTAACTCGAAACCGACTGCATGGATTGTAATGCGGTTTTTACCGTTAAGTACTTGCAAGTTTTTTGAGTAAGGCTGTGTCATTGAGCTGCGTCTCAAGCAAGCTGCGCATTGACCGTTTCAGTGTAACAAGTCAGAGAGTAGAATTATGTGAGAAGGCAAAGTTATACATATTATACTGTAATAGGAACTAAGCTTTAATTAAGTTGATGATAGTCATTATAATTTAAAAACTATTTGTTACTCAACTGATTATTGTGTTTGTCTGTAATTATTATTAGCAAAATATATATTTTCCATTAGCAATGAGATGGTAGGTACCTATATACTACATAATTAATTTCCTAACCCCAAAAATATGGCTCAAAATATCTGTTTCAATGTCCGTTGAGTGACGCGCGGGAGGTGACTCAGAATCAGTAAAAATTACGAAACAATATTTACATCATAATCAGATAAGAACGAGTCAACTAGGTTAGGTAGGTATAGGTATATAGAAATAGATTCAAACCTGTCTAGTCTCCCCCACAATAGGAATGATGACTAAAAAAATCGAATTAGTCCGGTCAGTTAGATTACAAAAAATACACTTGTTTTTTCTTTATTTCCGAAAACAAGAAATAACGAAGATACAGTTACAGTACGTTAAAATTTGGCGTGACGTCACTTCTTAGTATACTTTTTATAGAGAGATGACGCCACTCCTGAACTTTGATGCGACTTATCTTTGTAATTTTTCATTGATTTGATAAAATAAAAAAATACGTATCCAATATTTTTTGATAACCTAACTAACAGTCTTAACAGAATTATTATTTTTTTATCCAGTCTTCATCCCTATTATTTATAAGAGTTATTAGATTAGACCATCCACAAACTTCGTTGCAAAAAAAATATTTGACTCTAATATTATGTTTAAACATTTATATTTAAATTAACCAATCAATGCCATCACGTGTGTTACTGGTTCACCCTTTGCAACATGTGACCTTATTATAAAGATTTTTTATGTAACATAGCATCCTTTGCTTTGTTTATACTGCCAAGTGCGAAGAATTTGTTGAGCGATGGCTCAATGTACATTGCTAAGTGGTTTTGTATGACGAAGCCGCGTTTGTTTTTAAAAACGTGAAGGGGAAAGCACGTGTCGGTGTGGTGACATTGAGTTCACATTGTCCGGCCTAGGGAATCCAATCCCGCAAACGCGGGATCCCGCTAATGCGGGATCCCGCACCTTTTTTGCGGGATCAAAAATGCGGGATTACTCATGCGGGATCCCGCACGTTCGCGGGATTGAAAAAAAGTAAGAAAAATAGGCTCAGACGATGATCGGAACTATTATCGGACGGAACGGAACGTAATCAATGTCAGTTCCAGTACTCTATGACTGGGGATTCCCCTACGGCGCACGGGAACCTTTGCGCGCGGTCAAGTGTCAAAGAATGTTATTGCGTCATTTGCGTCTTACTTGTGATGTGAAAAGATTACGTAACGTACGACAGGACTTTTGCTTTTTCCGTCGCTGGCTATTTATGCAACAAGATAAGATCAAATCTAAAAGATGAAACGTTAGATACTTTATCAATTCTTCGAAAGTATTTTCAAAAAAAATAAGCTGATTTTAAATGCCTCTAAAACCAATGAATATGTTCTATTTCAAATAAAAATCTAAATATGAAACGTGAAATATTGTGAATATTGTATTGTCTTAAACATCATTATATTTAATTTATAATATAAGTGATAACTTTGCTTCATGTTGATAAGAATAATTAAAAATATTTGTGTGTATTTTCTTTCTTTAAATTACATGAAACAAAAACAATAATAATTAAAATCAATCCCGCAAATCCCGCGGGACCCGCGGGATTGATGATCTTAATCCCGCAGGCTTGCGGGATCGCGATTTTGATGCGGGATTGGATTCTCTAGTCCGGCCTGTATGTATGTAGGGTTGCCAGGCGTCTGGAATTCTGTGGTCCGGATAAACCCGGACACAGGCTTTTGGTTGCGTATGTGGCCAATTTAGACGGTGTCCGGCTTTTGTTAGGCTTTTTAAATTTGTCGAGTATTGTGTTCCGCACCACCCTGCACGACTGGCTGATTTTATCAATTTTATTGTTATAAGTACTAAAAATAAGGGTGTCCGGATTTTTTACCCTAAACTGGCTGGTCTTTTCGGTTTTAAGACCTGGTAAGGTAACCCTATACCTATATATGTATATGATAAGGCTGTCTAGATATTATTCATTTTGTTTATCAATGCTTCCGCTGTATTGTTACGTTGTTTTTTTATCAATATTTGTTATGACCGTTCGTTTTGATAGGTACCTATGTCATACTGTATTGAGTTACTTATATATTTTTTTATCTCTTTGTATTCTGTCGTTAATGGATTCTCAGTATTAGTACTTAGTATCGCCTTTATAAATTATGTATACCTACCTATCGCCTGATTTGATTGATACAAATCATTTTAAAATTTCCGTGACTGCATTTTGATTATTCTTTACCGTTTCGAAATTACATCGTCATACATAAACCTTTCATAAATATACATTTTATACATACATACAAGTATGACACAACTTAGATGTAGCGTCGGCAAATCGTTTTCGTACACTTCACTTCCGATTTACACAACTAATAAAAATAATTCACTATCGCGCCATTCAACGTTCAACAAGATCATTTTCGCCGATCATTTTTTAACTCATGTTGTAGGCGCACTCTTTTCGGGAACGATCGATTTTACGAATTTTGCCGATGCTTCATCTAAGTTGTGTCATACTATACCTACCTACGTCTGTGCCTAAAGTATTCTTTGGATAAATAAGTGGTAGGTAGGAGTGGGGAAGGTAAAGTTATGTAATAAGTAAGGAGATAAACGTACTCTTACATAATATATAAATATGGTTGCAGAAAAGTTTAAGTTACGTAATAATGGTAGATTTACAAGAGTTGTTCGCAAATGGTTTTGCTGTAATACAATGTAAATATTTCCCGTTTTACATGTTTATAATAATAGAAAGTAAATCGTAAGTAATAGACACAAGACTGTTATTTGCAAAGCCTTATTTGTTTAGGTAACAAAATTGACATATAAGTACAAAAGTGTATATGTATTTGAATTTAGGAAGCCTATCAGTAGTTCTGGAGATTATCATTTAAACTCACAAACAAATATACTCTCATAATATTAGTCTAGATTAGTAGGGAAGTTCGAAAATATAGCTAGTATAGATTGCTTTGAACCCCACATTGGGCTACCCTGTGTATGTAGGTATATCAGCTGATCCCTATCGGCCGTTGACCTCACACCCTGACGTCATACTTTAGTATTTTAGATCTCGGCCATTGTTAGGCTAAATTATATTAGTTGAACTTTAGGACTTCGCGGGGTAAACGACCATGTACCTAAAGGTTGTAGAAATTAAGTCAAATGTCCTCTAAAAATATACCTATTCATATTCAGAATATTGCTATTCTTATAATAAAATAATAAGTTAAAGTAGAACCAAAACTGTTCGTGTTTATTCAGCTTGTCAAACTTACTTTAACTAGCTTTGACGCATGTTTATTTATAACTAAAATTAAAAATTTTAAGAAACCCCCGAAACGGCTGAGTGAATTTTCTTGAAACATACTAAGAACTAGCTGGTCCGAATCGAAAAATTCTTTCACTAATAGGAAGTTACATTATCCAAGGTAGTAACTAACGCTACGCTACTTTTTATCCCGGGAACGCGAGTGGAACCGCGGGGATAAGCTAGTCTAGTATATACCTAGCCATAATTACGCCCTATAAACGGCAGTAGGACTGAACTGGCATGTCATGTAGATACGTACCGCATACTAAGTGTCGCTTCTGGGCCAAGGCAATCAAATCATGTACCTGCCATGTCCTTTTTATCAGTGGGTCTCAAACATTGCTAACTACCGATGTACTGATGGCCTGTGTGATCTACATTATAGATATCTCGTGTGTTTGCCAAAGAGGCTTGGATGGTGAAGATACAAGAATCGGGGCCCAGGCAGCAGCAATTCCTATCCGTCATTTCATTCTATCGTGTTGTCTGTTTGTCTTATCGCCTGTCAACTTCAGATAGGAGTTTTTGTAGGGATTCTTAATTTTTTTGAAATAAAATATTTGCCTATGTTATTCAGTGATAATAATAATAAATCTAATGTTTGAAATATTTCTCTTCATGATATTAGAGTACCTATAGTTAAAACCCAAGGTACCTATACCATAACTAGAATTTAAAAAAATAACTAACCCCCGACACACTAGAAAAGAGTCGATCTTCAAACAGCTGCGCGGATTTTCTTGAAACATAAGAACACTCTCGATTAAATTAAGAAACCTTTCAAACGAAAAAAACATTATCAACAGTTTCAAAGAAAAATCGGTTCATGCTGTGGCAGACTGATAAATAACACCCCTCTTTTTCGTCGGGGGTTAAAATATCCCTGTACAATTCCATAGATCATGCAAATCTCGGGTGAAACTGCGATCCGGAAAGCAGTTAGATACTTACATAACCATCAAAATGTTGAGATCCCCAGTATTATATTGAGATCGCATTATATCCCCAACGGCCCAGTTAGCAATTGGCGCGGGGCACTCTTGGGGCAGACCCAGACTTGGGAGCGGCCGATAACAAACGTATTAGGGAAATGAAGGGCGCAGTTGGGTCAAGGTCGTTAAGGGCGTTTGAAGTAAGTATAATACTAATGGTCGATAATTATGACCTTCGGAAAGGTCGCGTGAAACGCTATACCTAGTAATTAGACTAAACAATATTGTTATATTTATTATCTTAGTCATATTTGAAACTGATGTTGAAGGAAAAGAATTCCAACATCTTTACATAGTATAAAATGAAGTTGCTCCCGCTGTCTGTTAGCTGCTTAGATCATTTAAAGTTTAAACTATTCAACGGATTTTAATGGAGCAGCAATAGATAGAGTGATCAAGTGGAAGGTTTATATGTATAACATGCATATTATAACAGAAAAGCGAGAAAAACCGCGCGAAGTCGGGGGGGGGGGGGGGGTTCGCTAATTAGAAGAAAACTAAACCTAGCTATAGTAAATATTGAAAGAAACCGAAAGCTTTTTCAAGCCATCATCAACATTCTACAGATCTTTTTTTTTTCAGCATTTGAATAAGACAAAAGAGGCTCGAATTATAAAATGTATTTACGAGTATATACGTGTGATATAGATAAAACCATGAAAAAAACAAGATAATCTTGTTTCTTGTTTGAACGACGTTTCTGTACAAGTTTCCAGAACGTGTTTAATTCCGGAAACATCAAGCAACGTCCAATTATATATAGAAATAGACCAACGGCTCGTGGAAGCTTATCTACAGTTATAGGTCTTAATTCAGAAGGTATAGTGGTTATTTTTCCAAGTGTGGTTTATTTATTTGATTTACCAGTTGCTTGGTACTAGAATTATGATAGAGCACATCCTCATTTTACTACGGTATGTAGCCGCGCTGACCAGTCAGACCATCTCTTGTGTTCTGATTTTACTGTGACCATCAGCCTAGCAGTAAGGGTCGCGGGAAACCGCCGGATGCGGGTAGAAAACCGACCATGGTGGAGATCCTTGGGGGAGGTCTTTCGGCTGACATGATGATGATGATCAACAGCCTAGCTGTTAGTGTTTATGACCATAATCTATTTCGTTCCTAGTAATATGACCAAAGAATCTATCAATTACCAAAGTTGTCCGAGGTTATAGGATACGAGTAGGTACCTTATCACGTTATCACTAAACAAACGTGATAATCACGAGTTAGACATTAGGTATATGTGCTTATCTCCAATGTCTACTAATATATCATAACTATTAACGTTTTTTTTATTTTTTTTTTATTGGAAAGAGTATACCTACTCCTGAGGTGGTCCCATTATCACTAAGTCTTAGGATCTGTTGATAATTTAAATATAAACTTTTATCAAAAAGAGAACGGCCTTCAAAAACACTAATAAATATAAAATAATAACTATGTAGGAACTCTAATCTCGTCCCATTTTCAGAGGCATAAGCAGAAATACCGGTATATTTCACAATAGGGTAGTTGACTGACACATCAAATCATCTACTTTTTAATAACAGTCAAAACGATAGTTTATAAGGAAATTTGTACGAAATATTACATTATGACGTCATAGTTTCACAGCATCAAATCATCTACTCTTAGTTGTTCCACTGGTAATTAAAAATCATAAAAAGCATTAAATGTACAACATATTTGATATTTCCACGTGTTTTTAGATGTTTTATGCATTGGTTAGTGTTTGGTCATTTATTTTTGACAGTGTCAACTACCCTATACTTTTAAAAACTATCACAGACGATTTTAATTATGTAGTTAGGATGTACTGACCCACAAGAAGGTTGCCCAAGAAAGCGTTAACATGATGTAGCCAACTAGGCCAGTGCATTGCCCTAGTAACGTCCAACGAAATTATTGCGATAGGGTTACCAGTACACTTGCGATTGCGACGTGTCGTGAAGGTATGCGGATTGCGTGACGCGTCGAGATCACCCATGCAACGACAAAACTATCTAATCTCTTGGAAATTAGGAAAAAAATTGAGATGTTTTGAGTGAAAACTGGCATTCGTTTCTACAATTGATTGCTTGAATATAGGTACCTATTGTTGTATTAAGCGGAAAAGAGAGAGGAAATTCTACTAATATTATAAATGTTTGTGAGCTGATGAAACTAACACTTAAAAACACTTAAAAACAATTGCTTAAGCAAAATATTTTGCATTCAAAATTCGCTTTATTTAATCCAATTTAATCTCTTTTGCGACCATGTTGTAACATATAGGCTACTTTTTGTCCCGGGAAAACATGAGATACCTCGGGAACGCGGGTGAAACCGCGAGGGGCAGCTAGTATTTATTGATTTTACATAAAAATTAGTTGCTCTCCTAAATAAATAAAATTTATTAGACGTGTTAGGAATCTTCTTTATTAAATAAGTTTTTGGTTATTTTTAATATCGTTCCTGTGTTGAAGGCCTAAGTTTTATGCATGTTATTGTAATTGCATGTGTGGAGCTAATAAACGGTGCGTATAAAGCTTGCCTAACGATAAGCTGCCAAAGAAATTGCCTAATACTTGGTAAAAGCAATGAGATAAAGAAACATGTTGGAGATTGATTTAGAGTATTTACTCTCATTACAACTTATTTTCAAAGAAATTTTGTATAATTTCATTTCACGGTTCATCAAGAAGTCTTCGTGGAGTGATTCGCCATCTGGAAGTAATTTGTCTTTTCACACGATCTCAGTAGTTCACGAATAGATTGAGATATTATTATTTGATAACGGAAAAAAGAAGAGATTTAAAATTATGAAGAAATGTAGGGGAAATCACTAACTAACTAATCTAAATTATTGCTATTGATTGACTTAGATCAAAGATAATGTATATTTTTCGGTTTGGAACCTTTGGACCTTCAACGTTTGTTAGCCCAAAATATGTATTTAAGGTGGAGGCTTCGGTTACTAATATACCTTGGAGGAATATGTTGATGATTTCTTTTGTTATTAATCAGTAAATATACTACCATTCTTGTCGCAAATACCATGTTGATAACTTACGACCTATACTGAGCTGCAATTTGCAAAAAACGTGATAAAATTTGAATTACCCGCTCCAACCGAAGGTATCGCCTTAAGTATAATTTGTTAATTAAATTAAGGCTTGTGGTTATCCTGATCGTCCGTATTTTTAAATCTATGGTTAATTTTGTAACGAGGTGTCTTGATGTTTTAGATATGCTTCACATTGCCTCAATCAGTAAAAATATTGATCGTTGATTCGCTAAAAGTTCTTTGGGCAGTAACCTACCTACCTAGATAATTTGTTGGCTTGTTAGTTTAGCTGTTTCACCAATAACAAGTCTCATATGCGCCTTATTTATCGAGGAATTACAATTGTGCAAAAGTGTAGTGTAGCAACATTTTCCTTCAAGGATTGTTTCGGTAAATGCATTATTGTTGCGTTTTGAATTATATTGCCATTTGCAGTAATTTGTGCAGTCACGCACAATGTGAAATCATGAAATACATTTGTATTTTATACTTATTCAAGTCTTAAAAAAATCTCTATATAGCATTCCTGTAAATTCAGCAACTGCTACACAAATATTTATGCTTTTATCTCGTTCTATTCCAGGTTCGACGAGAAGGAGAGCATATCCGGCGTACAGCAGCTCAAGTCTTCCGTTCAGAAGGGCATTCGAGCTCGTCTGCTGGAATTGTATCCACACTTAGATAACTACATAGATCAAGTCTTGCCGAAGAAGGATACTTTCAGGATTGTCAAATGGTAATAATTAATTACATTGATGAATATGCTATCACTGTTAATTACGCTTGCATAAACTGGCTGTTCCCCGCGGTTTCACCTACGTTCCCGGGACAAAAAGTAGCCGGGAACACTGGTACTGCGGCGCGAAAGCTAGTACGAACTTAAAACTGATATTTACTTGAAACTTGAAGCTGTGAGTTATGTTATTTTTAATTTAGCACAAACAAAATTATGAATTTCAGGAACATCTATATATACCTACATTACAAAATATGTAGGTATGTAAGTAATGCATATTCAGCAATGCTGAATTTTGCTTGAGTTATCGAAGTATAATTAATTAATAAAATTATATAAAGTTCTTGGATAAAGGAAGAATCAGGTCCTAAACCTGTATTCAATTAGGATAAATCCAATCAAAGAGATGAATGTAATCATCGATATATGATCATTTGTCAAATACGTTCACCATTCCATGCGCAAGAGTCTTAGATTGCTCAACGCCATACATATCCAAGTACAAAATGGGTACATGTGCACTTGATGACTATACTTTGTACAGTTACAAAGTCGTCGTCTAACACCTATTAAATATGCCAATTCCAAGAATAGAAATAAACTATTTGTTCTAATTTAAACTTATTGTTTTGTCTTTCTGATAGACCTTGAAGAGAATTTGATGTTGATATTGGATCTTTACCAAACGACCTTTGTTGTTTATTCATTGGATTTTAAGATATCGGGATTATTCAGAGACGCTCGCTGATTCAGATGGCAAACCGATTGGGTAGTTCACTAAATCGACAAGTGTATTCCGAACCGGTGGTAGCTGGTAGAGTCTGTGGCGCATTACCTTTTCGCCACAGCACAATTGTGCCCGTACTCGGTGTGGCAACACCGGACGGAAAAGGAAACATCTCTAGACTGACCGGTACTTTACCGCTCTCTCGAACATTCGGGACATTCACTCATTCAAGACAAATGTCGTCGTACGCGCCTTACTCTAATCCACACTGTAATTATATTATGTGAAGTGTAATAAGTGAACACATTATATCATATATGAGAAGGAGACTTGAAGTTTGATTTCGACAACCATATAACTCCTCATTGGTGACCCCGTACGCTGAACAGTGTTTTACAGACAGTCTTGTGTTACATGCCGCCATTACGACGAAAACTTTTTTCTATTGCGCAGCAGTGTAAATAGTCAAAGTGCGCAGTTTGATGTTTTCGTTATCACAAAGTGTTTATCAACATCATACACACTATAGACTATGCATGTACCTATGCTCCATGTGCTTACTGGCATGAGCAGCCACTTACAACATCTTCCTGGCGCTTAATATCTGCGACATACCTACCCACCACACTCATGGGTATGATGTTTCCCTGCTGCCCCAATCCTGGAGGACATTCCTGGAACGCTACCACATCAAGTTCTCCCGCTTCCTGCCACTGCAGGCCACTGCCTGCCAAGCTGATACTACCTGGCACTGGCCTTCCCTAGTGAGGTACATAATCTTCAGACACGGTGAGAAACTTTACTTTTTAACTTTTGGTGTTCCGGTGAAAGTGCATGGTGTGAAAACTAACTGTCCCCAACATTAACTTCTATCTGTTGTGGTGTACTTATAAACTTTTTTACTTTTATTGAACATTTTAAATTTTAAACAACATAGTTAATATTTCTTTTATTACTTTTGATTTTGTTTAAGGTGTACATAATTAGCATTTGTTTATTATAATTTTGTTCCTGTGTACAATATGTTGTCTTCTTCTGTATATACATAATTAAGATATGAACAGAAGAACAACTTACATACCTAACTTGTAAATATAAATGTAAATTATTTCATAAGTTACTCTTAGTCAGTTGCGGTAACAAAATATTGATTGAGTAATTAATATTCAATTTCTCTTTTATTAATGTTTTTTTTTATTATTAATATGACCGCAACTACTTGTGACATTTATTAATCCTCTGCATACATATTTAATATTACTATGCACACACTATTATTTCTTTTTATTATTTGCTTAATAGTTCACCGCTACTATTTGTTTTGATTTTTCATTTTAATCTTATACTGGGTTTCTTGTGTTTTCATATTAATATTATTATTTAATAACTACATAGGCTAGATACTTACTTTTCTTTACCCAGTCATAATATATTAAAATTATCCAGCGGTAGTAGGGAACTATTTTTAACCAATTGTGTGCATTTACTTTTTATCTGTGTGTTTTATGCATGAGAATTATTATTTAAGGTTTTTCCGTCTAATTTATATTTGTGTGTGTCCTTACCCATTTCTCTTTATTTTTTGTTTTGCATACAAATTTTGTGTGACTCTGTTACTGTTTTCTGGATTTATTTTAAATTAACAAATCCACCATGTCTTCAGAAGAGGAACTGCAACAACAGGTCAAGGAATTGCAGAAGCAATTATCCCTTTTGTCCCCCTCACATCCTGTGTCCTCTAATGTAAATGCGGTAACTGTAAAATTAACAAAATTTTGGGAGGACAAACCTACCTTATGGTTCGCCCAGGCGGAGGCCCAATTTGACATTGCTGGAATAAAACAGGATTCCACCAAATATGGCCACATCTTATCCATTCTGGATGCACGCCTAGCCGATGAAGTAGAGGATGTCATCAATGATCCGCCAGAAACTGGAAAATATGAGCACCTCAAGAAGGAGCTCATTCGGCGTCTTTCTTCTTCAAAAGAGCAACGTGTTAGGAAGTTGTTGAGTGAAGAACAGTTAGGTGATAGGAAACCATCTGCTTTTCTCCGCCACCTCCGCTCGCTGGCTGGAACGGCCGTCAGCGAAGATGGAATCTTGCGGGAGTTGTGGATGCGCCGCCTTCCGAATGAGGCCCAGAGGATATTGATGGCCCAAATCGACTTGTCCCTTGATAAGGTGGCTGAAATTGCGGACGCTATCGCCGAAGCTCCGTCGGCCTCCCCGTCAGCAGCGGTACACGCCGCATCTACACCTGCACGGAATGAGTTGGACGATATTAAAAATTGTCTGCTCGCTCTATCTAAAAAGGTCGACGCCCTAGCCGCCGAACGTTCATCTCAACGTGGCAGATCCGGCTCACGCTCCCAGTCTAGGAAATCCAGATCTCCGTCTCGGCCAACTTCTCTCTGTTGGTATCATAAAAAGTTTGCCACAAAAGCACAGAGGTGCATTACACCTTGCAACTGGCAGTCTTCCAACCAACAGGGAAACGGCAAAGGCAGTCAGTAGAGACGGCATCTGACTGCTCCGATCAGCCCGGCCGTCGCTTGTTTGTTGCAGACTCCGGGTCCAACACTCGATATTTAATCGATACGGGCTCGGATTTATGCTGCTATCCACGACAACTCTTAAAGGGTCGTTACGAACCTACTGAGTTTGACGTTCGCGCGGCCAACGGAAGTGCCATAAAGACTTACGGTAGCATTACCCTTCAATTAAATCTCGGATTGCGCCGCGTTTTTAGATGGGATTTTATCATCGCAGACGTGGGCACACCTATAATTGGTTCCGACTTTTTGGCTCATTATCACCTTTTGCCAGACTGCCGTAATAGGAAGCTGATAGATGGCACCACGAGCCTGTCCACACCTGCTACCATTGCACAGGTATCACAGCCTAGTGTAAAGACAATTGTCTCAGGTGACTCGCCTTTTATTAAAATCTTGGAGGAGTTCCCTGATATTACGCGTCCCCCCGGTGTCCACCGTACAATCAAACATTCGACGGTGCACCATATTGTCACCACAGATGGCCCCCCGATCGCATTCCGCCCACGCCGCCTTGCCTCACAGAAACTGCAGGCGGCCAAGAAGGAATTTCAGGACATGGTCACTTGTGGGACAGCGCGACCTTCAAATAGTTCTTGGTCCTCGCCCTTGCATATGGCAAGGAAGGGCAAAGACGGCTGGCGCCCCTGCGGCGATTACCGCGCCTTAAACGCACGCACGATCCCCGATCGTTATCCCGTGCGTCATATTGGGGACTTTAGCCAGGACTTGGCTGGATCTACGGTGTTCTCCACGGTGGACCTGGTCAAGGCTTATCAACAAATACCGGTCAGCCCCGAGGATATAGCCAAGACCGCAATAATAACACCGTTCGGCTTATATGAGTTCCCATATATGACGTTCGGGCTACGAAACGCGGGACAAACCTTTCAAAGGTTCATGGACGAGGTGGTACGTGGCCTCGATTTTTGTTTCCCATACGTGGACGACATTTTGGTCTTTTCTCGCTCACCTGAAGAGCACTCTCAGCACCTCCGTGCCTTATTTCAACGTCTGTCCGAATTTGGTGTTGTAGTCAATTCCTCGAAGTGCATTTTTGGCGCCGAGGAAGTGATTTTCTTAGGCCAACGGATTTCCAAAGACGGCACTAGTCCACCACGTGAACGCATCGAAGCCCTAGAAAACTTCCCCGTGCCTAAAACGGTGGAGGGCTTGCGCAGGTTTTTAGGCATGATAAACTTTTATCGCCGATTTCTGCCTGACGCGGCTAAGTTCCAAGCCCCTCTAATCGAAATACTGACTTCCACTCAACTTAAGGGTGCAAAACCCGTCCCTTGGACGCCGGATTTGGAAATGGCTTTCCAAAAATGCAAGGAACACTTGGCCAATGCTACCGTATTGGCCCACCCTAATTCTGCTGCAGCTCTGGGACTTTTCACAGACGCTTCTTCCACCCACGTTGGAGCATGCCTCCAACAGCGTGTCGAAGATGATTGGCAGCCTCTTGCATTTTTTTCCAAAAAGCTCACTCCCCGACAATCCACCTGGCCGGCCTATTATCGAGAATTACTCGCTGTCTATGAGGCTGTTCAGCATTTTCGACACGTTTTGGAGGCTCAACATGTGAGAATATACACTGATCATAAACCCTTGATCTACGCATTTTCACAGCGTCGTGAAAAGTTACCTCCAGCTCAGCTAAATCAGTTGTCCTTTATTTCGCAATTTACGACAGATATCGTCCACATTAGCGGCAAGGACAATGTTGTCGCTGACACACTGTCTCGCATTGAGACCATAAGCCTCGATGACAACTTCACGGCTCTTGCCGCAGATCAGACGGATAACGAAGAACTACGCAATTTGATGAGTGGTTCGTCCCTTAAAATGGAGAAGGTTTCCATCCCTGGGACAGATGTCGCCTTATATTGCGATACATCTACCGGGAAACCCCGGCCATTCGTCACTCCGAAATTCCGCCGCGCGGTGTTCGATAAGATTCACAATCTTAGTCACCCAAGCGCACGAATTACCGCAAAATTGATTTCAGACCGATTTGTGTGGCCCAACATCCAAAAGGATTGCCGCAATTGGGCTCGAGCTTGCCTTGCTTGCCAACGTAGCAAGATCACCAGGCATACTAGCTCGCCTCTAGGAACCTTTGCCACACCAAGTAAACGTTTCCGTCACGTGCACCTCGATATCATTGGCCCACTCCCGTATAGCAAAGGTTACCATTACTGTCTCACAGCCGTGGATAGATTTTCTAGGTGGCCCGAAGCTTGGCCGATGGTGGGTATCACGGCGGAAGAAGTGGCTGAGACATTTTTCAGTGGCTGGATCGCACGATTCGGTGTTCCATCCTTGGTCACAACAGACCAGGGACGACAGTTTGAGTCCGCACTCTTTCAGACTCTTATGCAGCTCTGTTCAGCCAAACGCATTCGTACCACGAGCTACCACCCGTGTGCGAATGGCTTGGTTGAGCGCATGCATCGCCAGCTGAAAGCGGCTCTTATGTGCCACCAAGAGACATGGTGCAAAGCTTTGCCCGTTGTCCTTTTAGGCATGCGCGCCTCTCTTAAAGAGGATTTACAAACATCGCCTGCCGAACTAGTGTACGGAGAACCTCTGTGCCTACCTGGCGATTTCATTTCACCTCAGACTGATTCCAACTCAGACGTATCAGGTTTCGTAACTCAGTTGAGACGTTTCATGTCTCAACTACAACCTATTCCTACCTCGCGTCACGGAACGAAGTCTTGTTTTGTTCACAAGGACTTGGCAACGACAAGTCACGTTTTCTTGCGTGACGATACTGTTAGGCCATCCCTAAAACCTCCCTATACGGGACCCTATAAGGTTGTCTCCAGGAGAGACAAAACTATTACGATTTGCGTGGGAGAGAAGCACGTGCAGGTCAGTATTGACCGAGTTAAACCGGCATATATCATTGTCGATACGGCTCCTACTTCTACTTCCGCAGTCCCTTCTATTCCCATTGCCAATCCTACTGTTTCTACAGCTCCTTCACTTACAGTTCCCAACCCCACTACTAATCCAGCTCCATCGAAACCTGCATACACTACGCGTTCGGGTCGTAACGTCCGTTTCAAGACACCTCTCGACCTGTGAGTTGCTGCATTTCCATTCCTGAAGCTCTTCTGTTTTCTCCGTGGGGGGGTGGTGTGGCGCATTACCTTTTCGCCACAGCACAATTGTGCCCGTACTCGGTGTGGCAACACCGGACGGAAAAGGAAACATCTCTAGACTGACCGGTACTTTACCGCTCTCTCGAACATTCGGGACATTCACTCATTCAAGACAAATGTCGTCGTACGCGCCTTACTCTAATCCACACTGTAATTATATTATGTGAAGTGTAATAAGTGAACACATTATATCATATATGAGAAGGAGACTTGAAGTTTGATTTCGACAACCATATAACTCCTCAAGTCTATTGTAATAATTGTAACTATCGAAATTTAAAAATGCCTTACCAGGGCTTAAACTGAACAAATGAGTTTTGAGCAGGTTTTGAGTTGAGTTTTCGCCGTTGGGGTCGGTTCTCGAGTGGCGACCACGAACCAGAAGACGCATCGTGAGCAGGCCACCCACAAGGTGGACCGAGCGACGATCTTGTGAGGGTCGCGGGAAACCGCTGGATGCGGGTAGCGCAAGACCAGCCATCGTGGAGATCCTTGGGCCTCCCCCAAGGATCCTTGGGGGAGGCCTTTGTCCAGTAGTGGACGTCTTTCGGCTGATATGATGAAGATAATATGGATCAAAGAGTTAATTTACAACCGGATTGGTATACACTAACAACTGTCTGTTAACATTTCAGCCTGACAGATTAAAATTAGTATTGTTAAATTTGCATTTCCAGCCACGACCACATCGAGATCATGGTGAACAGCGCCGGGGAGCTCCTGTTCTTCCGCCACCGTGAGGGTCCCTGGATGCCAACCCTCAGGCTTCTTCATAAATGTAAGTCGGCCTCTAATTGAACATTAGGTACCTTGGAAACCAGATACTGATATACAGTAAAACCTAGATAAGTGAGCAGCCTAGCTCATAGCTGGAACTCAAACTTAGGTCCCGACACTTTAGTACTGAATTACCTCTGTTAGTTAGACAAAACAAACCTCTATCTATATCTGGAATTATCTTTCGATTTATAGTCATAATTATCTCTATAAGTGAGACGGCGAGTGTATTTTACCTCTTTTACTGAGACTATAATATTTCGTGTATTATTTAAATAATCGCACCTCTATAACTGAAATAACCTATATTCTTACCTCTATTAATGGAACCCTCTGGAAATGAGACAGATATTTATTTATACCTGGATATCTGAGACACTGGGTAAATGGAATACCTGGTGAGACAAATTTGCAGGTCCCTTAAGGTCCCAGTTATCCAGGTTTCACTGTACTTACTTTTTTTTGTAAATAGATACCTACATATACAGATTGATTTTCAAATTCTTGTTGAAGCCAACCAGAAGATAGGTACCTATCTATACTTTTTTTTTCAGATCCTTTCTTCCTTCCGCTGCAGCAAGTGGATAAGGGCGCGATCAGATTCGTCCTCAGCGGCGCTAACATCATGTGCCCTGGACTAACGTCGCCCGGCGCGAGGATGTCGTCCGTGGAGAAGGGTCAGGTGGTCGCCGTGATGGCTGAAGGCAAGGAACATGCCCTCGCTGTCGGGATCACTGCACTTACTACTGATGATATGTGAGTTACCACTATCCTATAGTTTGTATGTTTGTTGCTCTTTCACGCAAAAACTACTGAACGGATTTGGATGAAACTTGGCACATAGATAGATCATACCCTGGAATAACATATAGGCTACTTTTTATCCCGGGAAAACATGAGATACCTCAGGAACGCGGGTGAAACCGTGGGGCACAGCTAGTCGATCATAATACAGAGTGATGTACTGTAAAGGCGATGATAGCTCATAAACGAAGGTCGTGGGTTCGAATCCTACAATGAGCTTGGGTTTTCGTTGAAAGAATACTTCGTTAGGAAACCGTAGCACAGTGGTAAAGGTACTTTAGTACCCGTCTAGCTGGCTACCACCCTCAAGTTGAAAATGTGTAGCTAAGCACCTTCTGGTGTGTTCCAAAAGCTGCACTTAAGGCCCCAGTTCCCTTCTAGGCTTTTTTATGCCACCACCATCATCCGCCACATTATCACCGATTATCGGAAGATGGTTTTTTTTTTTCATTGGAAATTCAGATTGTCCGTCGTAAAATAAATAAAAAAAATTAAATTAAATGAACTGAATCTATATCTCAATAATATCTTTTACAATATAATGTTTATTAAAATTGAGGTAGCCATATTTATAAATGTTTCCATAATGTTTTCAGAGCGAAGGTGAATAAAGGCGTGGGTATTGAAAACTGCCATTATCTCAACGACGGCCTGTGGCAGATGAAACCGGTCAAGTGAACCTTTCCCATAACAGTTCCCAGTGATAATTCTAAGACTTTAATTTAAATAAACTATGTATGCCCTTTATATACTGTTTTATTTATTCAATCATACCTGGGACGTTCTTTTTTACCCACGATGTGCGAGGCTTACATATCAACATTAACTTTTATATAACAGGTTACAAATGATTACTAAATAATGTGTTTAAAATATTGATCAATGTAGAATGATGAAAATGTGGGACTGGGATTTCTAAAAGGTAAGCCGATGGGAATCGGCTTGTCTTCCCTTCGCCACTGGTACGTACTATTTGATTTTGGGAGAGGCAATCTTAGCTACTTAATTTTCCAGAAAATTGATAAATAAAAATATTTGATGTATTGGTCGTAAGGGGAGAGGTCGGTTATTGCAAAAAAAACCTCTAAAAATATGAAAAAAATATCAACTAGATAGAATAGTGGTGATGATCTTCAAACGGCCAAAGCGATTTTTTATGAAAACTCGATTAATACCTTTCAAACGGAAAAAAAACTTATTCCAAATCGGTTCTAGGAGCTATAATGCCACAGTCATAACAATTGAACATTTTTAAATATCCCGCCTTTTAAGCAGTTACATTCCGTTTACGCCAAATATTTGTTTACTTGTTTATTATTATTTTTGCACAGTTACAAATATTCAAATTCATAGATTCATGACGAAATATATTTAGTATCATTTAAGCAATTTATTCATATCATTAATGATCAACGATTTCGGTTTTTATTAGGATAATTATAATTATGATTATGTTAGTCAATGGACTTTGAAAAATGATTTAAGTCAATACAAAGATACGTAGAACGAACACACGTTGTTGTAAAAATGGCGGTGGCTCTTGTTAGTTCGTCTCGTCAGGGTAATAAATATTTTTTAAATAATATCAATGCACTTTAACTGTTAATAAAGTAGTTCAAATTTATTGTTGTTTATGAAAAATGGTACCTTAATTTTTGTTTGGTGAGAAAACAAGTTTCAAAAAGTTATTTCATGTGACGTTGCAAATCAGCTGTTTGTGTTAGTTTTGTGAATATTTTGTGTTCAAATTGTGAAAAAATATGTGAAATATGACTAATTCGGTTCATTAAAATGAGTTGAAACAAATGTGTGCGAGCACAAAATAAAATATTACGCAATTGAGTACCAAATACAAAAGTTCAAAGTTCACACTTGGTTCGATTGTTTTGATTTATATTCTCTTTTGTTTTTTCACAGTGCGGAGGCTAACGGACGCTGCAAGGCGATATTATTCTGATGTTTATCCTAAAATAACCACCCATTACACGATACACCCGAGAGATAAGGATCCGAGATGGAAAGGTAATGATAACCCTAACCTTGAATGCTGTGTGGTATCAAAAACAAAACATTATATTATCACCATAATTATTTGATATGGAGGCCTTAGCGACTAATATTTAAATGAAATATACACATACTTGATCCTTTTGACTTGAGAGATAATTATGGAACTAAATATGCAGTTCTTGTATTTTATTTTATCTAGTCATGAGTAGCTATTAAAACAAACAACATCCATTTATTTTATATTTTTGACTGTCTTACAGCCGATATAAGTACTTTAATTAGTCATTAAATTATATTTGACATCTCCTAAGTATGGCTGTTAACTTAACTAGCTAGGTACTTAAGTATCTACTTTAGTATCAATCATCATAGTTGTGTTAAGCATAAACTACTATACTACTAACTATACATTAATAGTATTGATTGTAGTTTTAGAATACAGCTATGAAATATGCCATTATGACTAGAAAATATCAGCTAGCAAATTTCATATCTATACTGGAATTATATAGCTGAAGAGTCAGTCTATGAATATGTGAATCAGTCATGCTAATCTAATAAATTAGCAGTGTGATTTGTAAAATTATTTTGTTAGTTGTAAATTATTATAGAAGGTTATCAGGCTATATAACATCATGCTGCAGGTGAAACCAAAGGGCACAGCTAAGTAGATATTATATCTTGAATTTCAGTTCATAGAATTCTAATTATGTCAAAAAATATGTAGTTATAGGATGCCCAATAATGCCTACCCTATCTGTGAGCCAGTAGGTAAAAAAGTATTTACATAAAATATTATAAGATGACACAATATTATTTTCTAATATTTACAGACATAAGCATGGAGCGTGTTGCGGAGGAGACAGACATCCTCATCATCGGAGGTGGTCCAGCGGGCATGGCTGCAGCCATCAGGGCTCGACAGATTGCTGAGGAAAAGGGAGCTGTAAGTTACAAAATATTTATATTAGAAAGCCAATTTATTATGCCGCACGGATCCATAGCTTCCAGGTTATCCAAAACTTTTTCATGCGCAAAGCCATAGAGCTCTGTGGTACATGCGTAATGAAAACCTCCATATTAACTTTGGTCTCCCCACAATATAACAATATATAAAATACGTCTCATCAATTCAACCAATTCACCTCAATTAATCACCGCAGGCCTCATAGAGTTAACGTATATGTTGCATCCTACACGCCCTCCCGTATACTCTGTATCGTTGGAACAATGCAAGCTATCTGCGAGCTGATTTGCTATTTATGGGTTGAATAGATCTTTTTATCCCAGGAATGCGGGTAACACCTTGGGGCAAAACCTAGTACATATAGAATAAAGGGAAAAGAGAGTATTATTCTTAGTAGGTACTAATACTACTGCCATTACCACATTATTTAATGATTTTATTGGTAGGTACTTAAAAGTCATAATTTCTACAACAATTTGACCAAGCAACTTATCACCTAATTTCTTACACTATTAATGTTTCATACCATTATGATTGCGTCATTCTATGAAGGCCATGGTAGATATTAAAGTCCAGAATAGTGATGTATTTATATCTCTAAACACATCAGTAATAATATATTATTTAAATGTTAAGTGGCTGATATAATATCTCTGATTTGTTACTAATAGATATTTGATACGCTTATTGTTTACATAACATTATTATGAAGTATTTTTAAGATTGAGATACAACATAGATTGTTTTAGTATGGACTAAAATTTGTACATACTAAACTATTTAGTGTAAAGTAAATAGCATCAACTGTACACGTACCGTTATATTTATGGTTAATAAATTAATTGTTGGCCTTGGAGAAGTTGGTGCTGTAAGTTAAGATTCCCGCCAAATCTTACATGATATAAACTAGTCTTGAATTTCTTTTCTCATCTATCTATACTATCTATACTAATAATAAAGCTGAAGAGTTTGTTTGTTTGTTTGTTTGTTTGTTTGTTTGTTTGAACGCGCTAATCTCTGGATCTGCCAGTGGGATATGGAAAAACCTTTTTGCAATTGAAAGCCCATTTATTAAGGAAGGTTATAGGCTATAGAACATCACGCTACGACCCTCAGGAGCTGAGCAAGGATAAAAAGAACGTTAAGCGGGAGCATGTATAGCATGGGTGAGCGATGCGACGCGGTTGTCAATGGATGACAGCGGTCGCCTAGGTAACAGTTTTTTGTTATTTTTAACTGTCATCAAGACGAGGTTATCAATTCGTCGGAATCTTTTTTTATGTATGTTCCTCGATTACTCGAAGATGCCTGACCCGATTTGGAAACAATACATACAGGTGGACACATGGTCACCAAGTCAGGGTCTGATGATAGGATCCTAGAAAATCTCTTCAAATTTTATAGGCACTTACAATGTTTTTCATCATACTTTCTAAAGCTATTCAGATAGCTGATGATGGAAGGTACAACTCCTTAATGGTTTGGAGTTAGGGGATAATTCTTTAAATGTTATAGGAACGATGATGGAAACTACAACGCTAATATGCTTATCCTAGGTCAGTGACCTTGAGAGTCATTGATTACACATAAGAAATTCAAAATTGAAAAATAAAAAACTTTTAACAAAAAATAGAACCGCCTTCAAAGGCACTAAAAAGCAGAAAATAACTATTTAGGAACTCTAATATGATAGTTTTGAAGTAAGCGAAATAAATCTGCGGTACCATGATATCGGTTCAAATTTTTGTTAAAAGTTTTATATATTTAGATTGGCTATTGGACGCTGATCAGTGTTATTATCACCATCGGCATCAGCGTAGGCATCAAAGTGACCATAAGAAAGATCTTGGGAAAAACGTAACCTTTTGATGGGTTGGTCTTCTGTACCAAATTTGGCATACTGGTTTCCATTTCGATATAGGTACTTCAAATACAAATGGGTATATTTGACCGGCTGCAACTAACTCGCAGAAATGTAGAGTGTTGTAACATCTAATTTATACTTTTATTTTGTCCCATGATTGTTGCCAAGACGGTCATGAGACATAACAGCAAATTCATCCCAATTGTTCGTCATATGCATTGCATTGCACCAAGCTTTTATGTGAGTTCAAAGGCAGTATTGATATCAACTTCGATGCAAATCACCCCCAAAATAACTTTCTACCCTTTTTTAACCCCGTTAGGCGATGAGTTTCAATGAAATACAAAACACGTCTTCCATCAATTATCTTAAAGAATGTTTATGCAAAATTTGAAGTAGATTGGACCAAGGAATCACGTTGTTCCATACAAACTTTGTCCCAGTTTTTCAACCCCTAAGGATTTCGGAAGATCCTTTCTTATAGGATGCCTACTTCATACGAAGAACACACCCTCTAAATTTCAGGTCGCTACGATCAGCGGTTTAGGCTATGCGTTGATCCGTCAGACAGTCATTCAGGACAATGCATGTTAAATAGATATTAGACCACCAAATTTATGTAATGGTACCAGACTTCAAGTAAAATTTCTAGATTTCTGTCATAGTAGCGATTGGTTTTGACTGAGCCAGCAGTTGGGCAAACAGTACTGATACCTCGCATTCCGATGATACCCACAGATTTACCATATAGATTTAAACGAATAGGTACAATTTCCTGTAAAATTACCTACCTATCGTCTGAAGTCAATATAAATAAAGCACAAGGACAAACTTTTAAGCATGTTGGAATATATTTAAGAGAAAACTGTTTTTCCCATGGACAATTATTATGTTGCCTTATCTAGATCAGGTTGCATAGCCTACTTTTTATTTGGAAACGCGGGTGGAACCGCGGGGGACAGCTAGTTTTGTAATATGAGCCTAAGGCTGAGATCCACCTGAGATGAGTTATGTTGCCTTGCGAGGAATGTATTTTTAACCTCCTTCAAAAAAAAAGGAGGTTCTCAATTCAGCTGTATGATTGTTCACACATAACTTTTTTGCTTATGAATTGGTTATAATAATTCTTCCATCTAACTGAATCAAAGATTATCTTTTCCTAGGAAGTGAGAGTAACCCTACTAGAAAAAGCAGCAGAAATTGGAGGACACATATTATCCGGAGCCTGTGTGGATCCTATTGCTTTAAATGAGCTCATCCCCGATTGGAAAGAGAAGGGTGCTCCGTTAAATACGCCTGTCTCATCTGACAAGTTTGGTTTACTCACCAAGAGTGGAAGGATACCTATTCCAGTTTTTCCTGGTGAGTAGAACATACAATCTTTAATCTTAGTATTCAATTAGTATTATCTGGCCTAATTAAATAAAATCAAATAATATATATTAATTTTTCAAGCTTTGATGGCCACGGTAAGCCAAGTCCTCATGTATAGGTACTAGCAAAAAATACTGAAGACTATAAGATGGAGCATGGATGGATACAGGCTGTGTATTATTCCAATCAACGAGTTCGATTCCGGTATAGGTAAATTTATTTTTTGAAAATGAGAAAGAGTGAGATGTCTTAACACCCCTTGTTAAGTTTCTAGTGTGTATCTGAAGGATGAACCAATATTGATTCTATTTTTTTCGTTTGAAAGGTGTCTTAATCGAGAGTGTTCTTATGGTTCTGAGGTTCTTAGCTATGATTTAAAAAAACAGGCGTTTGAGAAAATCGGCCTCGATACTCCTTCCAGCATTTTTTGTTATTCTACTTAAGAATTTTGGTCAACCAGGCCCTGTATAATGTCTTATGTCCAGGACTACCAAACTACAACCATGGGAACTATGTGGTGAGATTGGGACACCTGGTGCGATGGCTGTCGGAACAAGCCGAAGCGGCTAGTGCCGAGGTAAAGTATAATATTATCTTGAATTCTCTGCACATTTTATGATATTGTTGCTTTGCCAATAACAACTAGTATTGCAGTCACCAGTTTTGTTTGGCTTTTGTTTGAGATTTCAAGTATTCAATACTTTTGCCCTTACATACTTTAAAAAAAATATTTACTCACAAAATCATCAAAATGTACCTATATGGGTGTGGTTCGAAGGTACATAAGAGTCAGGCATGTAAATTTTTAATGGTATTCTCTTAAAGTTATTTAAAAATCTCGATAAAAATGCTAAAATCAACTATAATCGTGAAGAGTTGGAATGGTGACATTTAATATATTGTTGATAAAGGATAAAAAATTGCTAGAAAAGTACCTTGGAATCCGAAGATGGACAAATAATTGGTAATTATTAATAATTACGTAAGTGAGTTTGTTAATTGTTACACCTAAAACACTGAACCGATAACTATGAAATTTTGTCATGCAGATAGCCTATGATATGGAAGGACAAAGGCTTTAAGAATGATAGTTAATTCTTCAATAATTAAAACTCTCGCGAACAATTCATGTTTATAGTCATGTATCGGGTCTATTCACGCATAATACAATTTTGACTAACCTCGATGTTTCGATCAAGTTACATTGATTGTGGTCAAGAGTGGAATCAATAAATGCGCGAATAGACCCGACACATTACTATAAAACTTGAATTGTCCTTCAATAGTACATAATTGCCGACAGGCCAGTTGGCGCAGTAGGTTAAGACGCCACCTATCACGACGCTTGTCATGGTTTCGATTCCCATCCAGGACAAACATTTGTGTGCATGAACTTGTCTGTTTGTCCTGTGTCTGGGTGTAATTATCTATTTAAGTATGTATTTACAAAAAAAAAGTAGTATATCAGTTATCTGGTTTCCATAGTACAAGCTCTGCTTAGTTTGGGATCAGATAACCGTGTGTGAAGAATGTCCCAGGATATTTATTTATTTAATTGACAGGTGTGGCCAGGATGTGCGGGCGCAGAGCTGATATACCGCGAGGACGGCTCCCTGAAGGGCGTGGCGACGGGCGACGTGGGCATCG
Organism: Tethea ocularis; assembly: GCA_963555595.1. Lineage (NCBI taxonomy): Eukaryota > Metazoa > Arthropoda > Insecta > Lepidoptera > Drepanidae > Tethea > Tethea ocularis. Next base: position 7,114,432 of record OY741975.1, read on the forward strand.
CCAAGGATGGCAGCCCCAAGGACATGTTCGAGCGAGGCATGGAGTTCCATTCCAAAGTCACCATATTTGCTGAAGGTAATAAACACTCATCAAGCTATTGAGGGTTATCCTGCCTCTTATGTGTCTGACTCGAAGACGTAAAGAGTGAACATTGAATTATTTATATGGTCTATTAGTAGCTGCATGGAATGTTGCAAACTTTACAATAAAACCAATCAGTACATCGTGAGGAAACCATAGCACGGTGGCAGGGTACTTTATAGTACCCACTTGGCTGACTACCACCCTCAAGTTGAAAATTTGTCAGAGAGCCACTTCTAAGCTTTGTGTGCTTACCACCATCGGCCACATCATCACTGACCATGGTGAGGTTGTGGTCAAATACTGGCCTATATGTAGTAAAAAAAACAATACAAAGAACAGTGGGGTTAATTTTGTCTCGTTTGTAGCTTCAAAGTATGTTTCGGATAGCTTTTCATCAACATATCTGTTTCACCTAAAATTGGGCTATATTACGAAACTCCATACAAATTAGATGAAACAAAAGATGGTTGACCGGTCGATGAAATGCCTTCCGAAACATATTATGAAGCTGCCAACGTGGCGATCTTGACCCCCCACGTGTTTAATTAGATCTGTGCAACTACTTATGTTGCTGACCATACGATGGCCTCAATTTTCTAAATATCTGTTGATTTAACTTATTTACAATTTGCAGGTTGTCACGGACACCTAACCAAGATGGTTTCCAACAAGTATAAGCTGAGGGAGAACAGCGAGCCTCAGTCCTATGGTATAGGACTCAAAGAGCTCTGGGAAGTCAAACCTGAGGTAAACTATTAATGTACCTGGTAGCTTTCATATAATTTACTCCCTGAAGGCAATTAATTGAATGAAACTATTTATTCATGCTTCTGAATGTGCCATGTAAACCATGGAAACAGTACGTTATCTTAGACCCCTTAGCGTAAAAAAATTGCGCATTTTTTTTTCAATTTTACGTCTCTCCTCAAATACCGCAATCCACTTATCATAAGGTGGGCTGTATGCTTGTTTGCTGCCTTAGTAGTATTAAAAAAAAACAATCTATGGTTTATTTTGTCTTTACGGTGTCACTATATTATTACTATTTATTTATATTATTGCTGTACCTAATATGTATAATTTCTTGGGTATAATAATATGTGTAATGTAATGATGGTGTGCATAAAAACCCAAATGGGTTTATGCCACACCCTCTCTGTAAGATCTTCATGTATTTTTCTCAAAATAATAAAATAAATAAATAATAATTAAAACCGGTACCAAAAAATATTGGACACATGTTTTTTCTTTAGTTCTGAATACAAAAAATAACGAAGATACAGTGCGTATAAATATCGCGTGACGTCACGTTTTAGTACACTTTTTACAGAGAAGTGACGTCACAAACCCCCACTCCTGAACTTTGATGCGACCTATCTTTGTAAGTTTTTATTGATTTGATAAAATAAAAAATACGTATCCAATATTTTTTGATAACCTAACTGAATAGAATTAATTATTTTTTACCCAGTCATCATCCCTATTCAGGTGATTTTCCCATTTTGATGGAACTTTTTAAGGAAAGAATCGAGTCCCATCGAAATTGGATCAGCCTTTCCGTAATTAGTCCATGAAATAATACATTTCTTTTGTGAAGATTGCTTTCATTTAGGTTACATGGGTTTAGACTGTGCTTTTTCTGATAAGTTAGTCACTGTTTTATAGGTACAGTTTCTTACCTTTCCAGAACCACAAACCTGGTCTAGTGGAGCACACAATAGGCTGGCCCATGGACAAGAACACGTATGGGGGTTCGTTCATCTACCACCTGAACGAGGGGGACTCCCCGCTGGTGGCGGTGGGGTTCGTGGTGGGGTTGGACTACACCAACCCCTACATCAGCCCCTTCAGGGAGTTCCAGCGGTTCAAACTGCATCCATATGTCAAGCCTATGTTTGAAGGTACATTTATTGAATATTTTTTTTTATAATGCTGTCTCTCGCGGTTTTACTTTATCTTTATCTCATCATCATCATCATCATCATCATATCAGCCGAAAGACGTCCACTGCTGGACAAAGGCCTCCCCAAGGATCTCCACGATGGCCGGTCTTGCGCTACCCGCATCCAGCGGTTTCCCGCGACCCTCACAAGATCGTCGGTCCACCTTGTGGGGGGCCTGCCCACGCTGCGTGTTCCGGTTTGTGGTCGCCACTCGAGAACCTATCTTTATCTATACTAATTGTTGGTTAGCTATACTGGTTGTTTGTTTGTTTGCATTGAATAGGCTCCGAAACTACTGAACCGATTTATCCCGGGATAGCGGGTGAAACCGCGGGAGACAGCTAGGTACGATATACATTTTTATGGACATGATTTATTATCATGCAATGGTAGTAAGATGTCTGTTTCAAAATGCAACTTATAATTTTAACCACGCTTGTATCCGACTGAGCTGATATTCAGCATATTTATGCAAGTTTGGTGACAATGTAATATGGTACCATCGAGCTGGTCTCATGGCTATTTGGTAAGCCAGTTGAATTTGGGCTAGTTAATTTTGCTGCCAAGAGTACTTTCGATTGCCACTTCGAATTACTCGACATTTTGTTCTGAGTCTTTTCAATATACTGGCTTTTCATAATAGGCTTGTTTATAAAAATACATTTAATTTATTATACAAGCTAATTTTGTAAGTAATCCTACAGGTGGTACTCGCGTAGCGTATGGTGCCCGAGCGTTAGTAGAGGGCGGCTGGCAATGCAAGCCGATACCAGTGTTCCCCGGGGGGGTACTCGTGGGGGACACGGCCGGGTACCTCAACGTACCCCGGATTAAGGGCACCCACAATGCCATGAAGAGTGGTAAGTTTTTTTTTATGTCACGTTACCATATTTCATAGCTTATTTCTATATATACAATGAATATTATACTGTTGGTCGATAGTATTACGTATACTGAATGTACTTTTTGGCGGAAACTTGCGAAGTGACGTTGCGTTTTCGTTTTATTTTTATTTTCATAAAACCATCTCTTAATTGTTATTTAATGGTGTTTTATCGAATAAAGATCAATCCAAGTGCACCAGTGAAGTGATTTGAAGTGATTACATGCATCATGTGTGATATTTCAAGTTTTAATAGAGTGGCCACCAATTTAAAACTGACTTGATCGACTGTGATTTAATAAATCCCACACGGAATTTTCTTTACTATGAATAGCACCAAATAACATCAAAATATCTGCACATCTTGCATCACCTTCGTCCTTTTACCTCGCTGACCATCAGTGGTCACATTATTGATCATGATAAACTTGTGGTTGCCTCAGTTTTCAGCGTCTTCGACCACAGTAAAAAAACTATGTAAAAAAGATTAAATATAAATTTTATGTATATGTCACCGGAAATGTATGATACAGGAATTGTACACTATTTACACAGGAATTGTGTACAATTCCTGTGTATTTTCCCTAGGAAATTATATTTCAATAATGATACTAGGATACAATTGTAAAAAAAAAGTTGGGGTTATTTTTTTTATTTGGCATAAATTAGAAAGTATTTGCAAAAACGTACCTTTCGCTTACAACCCCCTTAATACCGCCATCCTTACAAATATCCCGAATGTAATACTCCGATAGAAGTTTAGGAAATGTATGGATTTGCTAGGAAATGTATACATGACGGAGTAGATACCGTTATGATATATAATTATGAATGTGTGCAGGCATGCTGGCCGCTGAAGCAGCAATGGATCTGGTCATATCTGGCGAGGCCACCCATGATAAAGGAGTCGTGCCCACTCAGTACGAAGATAAACTAAAACAGTCGTATGTTTATAAGGAATTAAAGGTAAATACACGCTTACTGCTGGCTATACTACAATTTTCACACTATAAAGTGTATATTTTTGTAGTTTTGAACAAATTATAAAACAAAAACCTATGTTGGTATAATATTAGGTTGTGTTAAATAAAAAAAACATGCATAGTTTAAAAAAAACATTCATACGGAGGAAACAGATACCTATTCTTTTTATGTAATAGTGAAACTGTGTAATCGTAAAAAAATATTAAATTTGATCGAGTAAATTCTACTAGATTTTGCCACCGTAAAAGTGCTTTAGTATGATTACCTTAACATTAGCTTCTATTTTTGTGATTTATTTCGGCATTGCCACGTTGGATAGCAATGGCAATTCGTTGTTAATACCTCAGAAGTGTACTTAGTAATATTTATATTGCAGCAAGTACGAAACTGTCGTCCATCTTTCCACACAAAGATGGGGCTGTACGGAGGACTGGCTTATTCAGCGTTCAGTACGTTGTTACGAGGAACCGAACCCTGGACCTTGAGCCATGGCGGTAAGTGTTCAATATATCCTTTCATCATTACCGCCTCGTCATTACCCCTTAGGGGTTGGATTTTCAAAAATCCGTTCTTAGCGGATGACGTCATAATAGCTATCTGTATGTCAAATTTGAGACTGATCCGTCCAGTTTTGAGCTTTGCGTTGATATATCAGTCAGTCACGCTTTCCTTTAATATATTTGGACTAGCTGTCCCCCGCGGTTTCACCCGAGTTCCCGGGTTAAAAGTAGCCTATATGCTATTCCAGGGTATGATCTATCTATGTGCCAAGTTTCATCCAAATCCGTTCAGCAGTTTTTGCGTGAAAGAGCAACAAACATACAAACTTTTATAGTATTAGTTGGATGGATGGATTTTAATACATTTAAATGCAATCCACACTATTAATACACGTATTTGAATTGTAGGTGCTGATTACTCCAAGTTGAAGCCAGCTAAGGAGTGCACCCCGATCGAGTATCCGAAACCGGACGGCGTCATCACATTCGACCTATTATCATCTGTAGCATTAACTGGTATGTATAAAAATACAATTACAATTCTACTTATTTTATAAAAGTGTGTGTTTGTGTGTTGAGTGATAGTGTGAAAGAGTTAGTAAGTGTGAGTGAGTGAGGGTGTGAAAAAGTGATGGAGTTAGTGAGTGAGTCAGTGAAGGTGTGAGTGAGTGAGTGGTGTGAAGGAGTTAGTGGCGGCGTAAAGGAGTGAGTGAGTGAGTGAGTGATGGTGTGAAGGAGTGAGTGAGTAAGGATGTGGAGGTGAGTGGTACTTTTCATTCCGGCAACCCGAGTGAAACCGCAGGGCGGAATCTAGTACTTAATATAAAAGAAGTGATATTGAGTCTATGTGTGTTTGCTATGTGTTTCACGACAACTGAATCGATATTGATGGAAATTGGCAAAGAGAGTGGCTTATAGGATAAGGCTGCTTTTCCATTAGAGATATACTATTCAAGCATAGCAATGGTGGAAACGGGTTCTACTGTGCTATGTTTTTTATTGACGGATGTGTACTATGGACGGTCGCGAGTGTAGCTATGTGCCGAGCAGTAGGCGTGCGTTTGTCACCGAAAGTAGGCGGCGCATTTACATAGCACATTTTACTCGCTATATAAATTAGCATCAGTGGAAACGGCCACATAGTTTCGTAGCTTAGCTATCACATCCTCGCATCATAGCTGCATAGCACATCTCTGATGGAAAAGCACCCTAAATCCGTTCTTTATGGAAAATATGCAAACCTACAGACAGTAAAGGGCTTAGTTTAATTGTGATTTGTATGTTTCTGTGATTTTTACCTTACGTTTCCAGGAACCAATCACGAAGCTGATCAGCCAGCACATTTGACTCTCAAAGACGATTCAATACCTGTTAAGAGAAATCTAGGCGAATTCGATGGTCCCGAAGCCAGGTTTTGTCCTGCAGGTACATTTAAAGTTGATTTGTATGTATCGTAGATCAAATCTAACAAGAAATAATTAAACTTTTTTTTTGCAGGAGTATACGAATTTGTACCAATGGAAACCGGTGACGGGCAGAGATTACAAATTAATGCACAAAATTGTATACATTGTAAGTATTTGATACGATAAATGTAGAAATAGTAGAGGAATATTTTCGTTATTTTAATACCAAAAACAAACAGCCTGCCTGAATTTTGAACTTTGATGAGCTCTGGCGACCTCACTACTTTAGATATTTGATATTCTTTAAATTTCCTAGTGGAGCTACTCTTTGAGTGAATTGAATAAACTCCACATCCGTCTTAAACACCATTTAACTCCTAACTTTTCGTTTTGTTTTTAAATGTTTTGATTTCGACCAAGCATTTGTCTACGGGCTTAGTAAGGATGGGCGTTGATGAGTCATTGAGTGATTCAATACATTTCTTACATGTGTGTACCTTTTATTGCAGGTAAAACATGCGACATTAAAGATCCATCTCAGAACATCAACTGGGTAGTACCTGAAGGCGGCGGTGGACCGGCTTACAATGGAATGTAAAATATTTGTTAACATACTGCCAAATGAGTCACATAGAATATTGTAATATTTATATCCCAAATGACGTGATTTATTGATAAATTATTGATGACGTCAAGCGAAATGAATTTGCTGTTTATATTTCAATGAAGAAGGATCAAATTCAAATTTCTATTATATTTCTGGTATTGCTAATGGCGTTAGGCGACGGTACCCACTTACCATCATGTGTACCGCCTGCCTGATTTTCAGCAATGACACAAACCTGCCCTAGAGTGAAGTAAATCCTTTTGAAAGCAGAAAATGTAAATAGTAACAGAACATTCGTGAAAAATTTGGAACCATAAAATGTACTGAATCATGCCTTTTCCATAGATGTAGGAATTAAGTACATACATAATTATATGAATCAATTTATAGTACCATTTTATATATAATATTTTTGTAAGTATGTAAATATTTGACTCGATCATGTTTTTAAGTGTTTCTTCTCACTTATGGTGTAATTGTGTGGATATTTATAGAACAATTTGAATGTGTGTTACTGAGATTTTATAGTATAAGCGTTAATTTTATATAAAAATGTTTTTACCCAATAAATTCTATTTTGGTAAAACTCACTTGTTTTTTTGTATGAAACTTTGCCATTCTTTAAATATAAAATAATTGTTGTTTTTGAACAGCTTCTCCTTTATCTATCGAAATTCCGGTTATTTACACCATTTATAACTCTAGAACGGCTGGACCAATTTTGATGATTTATGATTTGTTGAAAAATACACCCTATACATCAACGTCTAGTCTTGTATGAAATTCCATGCAATGATTTTTTTTTACTGGTTGTAAGTAAAATAGTTGAAGAATATTCCAAGATGTAAATACTTATTTTCATATTGTATCTTACCACATGGCTGTATGATGCACAACTACAGTCAGAAAAAAGATCCCCTGAAAAATATTTTTGACAGTAGATGATGTCAAAATCAGTCAAAATTAATAACAGAATTATCACAGAGTAACTTTTAGAACAATATTTCATATCATTACAATTTGATTAAAATGTAATGTAGTTGAAATGATTGCAATAGTTATACCTTTTGCTTTTTTATGGATAACAGTAGCGGTAAGTAGCTAAATATATAACAGGTAGGTATAATATCCTGGGACTGGGACATTTAAATTACCAACTTGGCAGAACTTACGTATGGAATGAAAGGAACCTGGAGTGGTTCCTTCCATTCAGTCCAGTCATTTTAGCAGCATGTTTACTGAAAATTCTTTCACTAATAAGAAGCTACATTATCCCCGAAGGTTATAGAGTACTTTTTATCCCGGGAACGCAAATGAAACCGCAGGGCACAGCTAGTAGAGTTATAAAATGGTAACGCACATGAAAAATTCACTCGACTCGTCGATATTTTATGATAACAATAAACTTTGCCATAGATTGCACATTAAAACCATTTACGTACAGTAGAAGCGTGCTTAATACTCTGCTTTATATTCATAATAACTTTTTATGATTTCATGCGAACACCTGTGCTTCAATTTGTTGATGGAGAGTCATTGTTATATAATGTTTACGGTTTTCCATTTTCCAGTCTTGAATAGTCATTTATTTCTTACTAGCCACCCGCCCCGGCTTCCCACGGGTGCAATTATTGTATACATAATATACACAAACCTTTCTCGTTTATCGTTCTTTCTATTAGTGAAACCTGTATCAAAATCAGTTACGTGGTTTAGAAGTAGTGGCGGCGCTAGACCAGGACGTCGGCGACATCAAGTTCACGGCCTCTTTTACTTCCCAGTAAAAAAAAAATTCCATCACGCACGTGTTCGAAAATAATTAAAGTTATTATCATCTGCTTAGCTAAGGGGTCGGCTACCTAAGCCAGAATGATTGGCGAAACGAAAATAAATAGGTAGGTAACTTTTTGCGAGACCCTCTCAGGCGCGAGGCCGACGGCGGTGGCCGACGTCGCCGACGCCTAGCGCCGCCACTGTTTAGAAGAAGTAATCACACTTATGGATTAACCAATGTATTCCGAACCTCTACAAAGTAAGCGACTGGCTGTCAAGTGCCTAGGTGCTTAGCGAAAGATTTTTAATTTGAGGGTGGTAGCCTACCAGGAACTTTAAAGTAAGATACGCTACCACAGTGGTTTCCGTCGTCCCGTTGTTTTCCGTCATCGTAATAAGTTTGTAGGATTTTAAGAACTATCATTACTTCATATAGAACCATGAAGACTAGGTCCATGAATAGAACAAACCAATTAAAAGAACGTCGTACAACACGGCCACTCCGAAAAAATAAGATTTAGGAGGCCAAAATTTATTTCAGTAATAAAGTCTCTACGCGGCTAACACCCTATTTTGGGGCTTGATGGGCCATTAACCATTTTTACGATGTAAATTTGTTTAGTCCTAACCCTTAGCCTTGAGTTCGACCATTCTTCTCTACTATAATTAGACCACTTTATTTTGACCACTCCGGTGTACATAAAATGTGTAATTAACTGACAGTTGTTGAATTAGTAAACGTAGATAAAAATCTTTTCGGTTCAGCGTTTCGTGACTGGCAATATTAAGAAGAGTCGGCGGAAGATTTACGATAGCTTTGGTTAGATTGGTAATAAAATTGGTCTCTGAGTCATACATACTTTAGGTACGTCGTCTCGTAAATGTAAGGTACTTTTGTTAAACGTTTCGGTGGAAATTATGTATAATAAATAACGTACGTATACATACACAGTAGACTCAAATCTTATGACATAAATTAATCACGTCAATGGAATAAAATTATGTAAGTAGGTACATATAGTAGGCGGAACTCTTTAATTCAGTGTAGGCCCTAGTAAGGCATTTATGAAAGTTATAATTGACTACTATCAGCGCAACGGATTTGGTTAAAACTTGGAACAGAGATAGATCATATCCTAGAATCACATACTTTTTATCCCGAGAATGCGGGTGAAATCGCGGGGGCAGCTATTAGTAATAATGAACTATATACTAGTAGTGTTAGTATATAACTAAAATATTACTAATGACCAGAAAATCAAGAAAGAGTACCTTGAAAGACAATAAAATTAATATGGGACCACCTTCTTGGCTATATACTCAATCCAACGCAAAAACAATTATAAAATCGGTTCATAAACAAAACAATAATGCGTGAACAAACATAAAAAAACATATCTAATTAATAACTTCCTCCTTTGTTTTGAAGTCGGTTAAAAAATAAAAAACTTAAAGTGATCTTAGTGACTTGGTCGCGTTACAAAATAGAAGATTCCCCAAATATAATTTGGAGGTAATATCGGGGTTAAGTAGCGATGTGTACGTGTAAATCTCGTAAATTTGCGTCAAGTGTGAGAGGAGAGCATCCACGTATATATTTCCCTCGTATTAACATAATTTGGAGGCTTTTGAGACATTGTTTCATTAAGGTTGACGCACTAAATTACGCTCTCTTCTCTTTAAATTCATCCGAATCAAATGTAGCTAATTTCCATTTATGGATATATTATTAGCATATTATATATCTAAGTCGGAAATGTTTCAATCTCATAAGTACCTACCAACGTAACACTGAATTTTCATAAACTCATTTATACAGTCATCCGACTTTCGCAAAGAAGAGTGAATTGAAAAAGTTTCCACGAATTTAATTCGAGTTGTGAACAATTTAGATTTTTTGGCAATAGAAGTATATTATTTATATTAGCTCTGCATATTTTTAGTACGCAATCTAATGAAAAGAAAGAACAAATTATTTTGATGGAAGCTGAAAAGGTAAGGTTGTTTGTAAGAATCGCTTTATGGTTCGAAGCTAGATATATTCGGCTTCTGTCTTACCTAGCTCTGTACTGTAGAGCTGGTCGTAGCATTTCGTAGTAGTGCTACGAGGCTACGAGCTTATAACTATCTATTTTTTGTTACTATAAAATGGGTAAGTGTCCTTTTTTTTTTTTTGAACGGACTAAAGTTGGTAGCCTCTGATGGCTGCTCCAACCTTACCGGACAAGGGTAAGTGTCCGTGCGTATAAATGATGGAATATTATGACAATGTCATTCAAGTCTGTGGCTATTATGACATTTTAACATAATATATAAAATCTTGATGCTGCCTGATAAAAGTACCTACTGGTCTCAAACGGAGACTTGTCATTGAATTTTAGTTTTCAGTTTCCAAGTCCTGATACTGCAGTGGAACTGGTTGCCTGAACCGAGACATTTGAAGTTCTGCAAATATTCATTAAAATTCTGGGTTTCTAAATCAAATTAGACTTTTCTTTTGAGGGGTTATTATGTATTGAGAATAGCTCTCGATTTTATTTAAGTCTGATCAAAGCCCTAGTTCGTTTAAAAAAATGTTTGTAGCTTTTAGCACAGATTCTTTTGTACAATAATCCATTGTAGATTAAAAACTCGTATTTATTAGTTAACGAAACATCGTGATTAAACTATACTTTTGTGAAATATACTTGATGTAAATAATTTATTACGATAAGAAATGATTATTAAATCAAACTGTTATCAGGAAAACATAGCAAACAAATGAAACCTTGCTATTTAATTTAACACCTAAAATTCTGTTAATTAATTACAGTGTACATCAGATGAGTATTATTACTACCCACACAACGTGAGCCGGTCTACCTTATCAGCTATTGCTGCTTATCGATCATCTTTAACCCTCGACTGGCTGGACGCTGAGGATCTGAGGCAGAGGGAGCTGGCAGCTGCATTTGAGACCGAGGCCGCGCCCCCTGCGAGGCTCCTCTCCACAGATTGCATATCATACTCAAGACCTGCCTCTGGGAAGGTCGCTAGGCTGATGCTGGAGCTACTGAAGTAAGCATTTATATGTTAGTTGTCCCCCTACAGTTTTGCCTGCGTTCCCGGTATAAAAAGTAACCTGATTGCCTTTTTGAATACAGGTTTTTTTTTAACCTTTTCGCAAATGATAAAATAAACTTGAGCTAATTTTAATGAACATGTATTGTTTATTACGATATGAGGACTAGTAATAAAATATCAAAAATGAATCGATGTTGCTGAAAATAACCGGAGTCTTCTCAGTTCAAGTGTATTCCGAACCGGTAGTAGTCTAAAAATTGTATCTGTTGACGTTCATAAGTGCCTTATTAGGGCCTAAACTAAATAAATGATTTTTTGATTTTGATTTTTTGATTACTTCAGTCACTAGACCTTAATGTTTCAAAGTTATTACAAAAATCTAGTATTTTCAGGAATTTGGAAGGTGATGATGGAACCTTAGTAAATGAACTGATCCAATCACTCATCCGGTCGAAGTTATTAGTGGAAACCTCCATGTTGGAGGCTGAACCAAACTTGGATGCGTTAGTGAAGACCCCAGCGGTGATGATGGGGGAACCTCACACTACCTTCCCCAGGATTCTTGCTATGGTGTGGCTTACTCTCACCGATCCTTCCTCCACTAAGAAGTCAGGCTGGTGCTCTATAAATAAGGTATTATGTAAAGAAATCTAAGTTTAAATAAAAGGAAAACGTGACTGACTGATCTATCAACGCACAACTTAAGCCATCGGATGGTTCGGGCAGATATTTGGTATACAGATAGCTATTATGAAGTAGCATCCGCTAAGTAAGGATTTTTGAAAATTCATTACTTACGGGCATAAAATAGGGGATGGCGAAACCGCGGGACGGATTCTTCAAATTATTGAAATCGTCACAGAGACATCAGTAATTGTTCGTAACGAAAATAAAGAAAGATTGTAGATTGCCCTCCTCAAACCAAATCCTGAATCCGCGCCTGATGGGTTGAAGACCTAGCCTTACATCGGTTTTATTTCTCTTAATAGGTAAACAAATACCTGTTAGTGAATCGGCCGGTGTCGATAGCGAAGCACATGCGCGCCCTCGTGCCCATCGTCGCACGCGCACGTTTCATCATGGAAGAGTTCATACAGAATGTCACACCGCTCAATATGTACGAGAAGAAACATCGGGAATTTACCAAGGTGCGTTTTATAACACGTTACCACTAGCTGCTTACCGTGGTTTTTAAATAGTAGTCTATGGAACTCAAACTCACTCAGGTTCTAAACAGTATAAGTGTCACATCGCTCTAAAGTTAACCGATGTCTTTCTAACAGGAAAAACCGCATGGAAGACACCATAAAGTAGACAATCATCCAGCAAGAGACCCAGTGTCGGTAAGTGGATATCTAACAAAAAGGATTTGTAAAAAAAAAAAATTTTTAGAATAATTATATTATTTTAAACCAGTCAGGCGGCGCTGACATATAAAAAAAAGGAAAATCTAAGAAAGTCGTGAAAAGCAACTCTTTTGCAGGCGAATCTTTTCTTTATTGGCTTTAAAAACGTTATTAATATAATTCTTATATTTTCCTGTCAAGGTTGAAATTTAAATAACATTTAAAAATAATAAAAGCGTAACGGAAACTACTTGTTATAAACAAAAGCCATATGACAACAAAATTGTTGGGCCAAATACGGACAGCGACGCCTGACTCGTTATTTAAATAGATCTTCTAAGCTTATGGATAGTCAGACTTTAGTATCGGTTCAGACTCTACTCTACAGTAGAACCCTCAAATAAACTCTTTTCAAAATAAAACCGGACAAGTGCGAGTCTGACTCGCACATCGAGGGTTCCGTAATTTCCTATGTTACTCTAAATACCATATACTTCTTATAGGTTTTCCTGTAATCTATAAGTAAAGAACTATGCTCTGATTTTTTTTCAAATTTTTTGGCCCATTAGTTTCGAAGATAAGGAATGGTTAATTTTCGCCTATTTTCTTAAATAGCTTCAAAACTATTTATCTTTAAATTATAAAAATATTTGTCAGATAAAAGAAAAGATTTACATAAGTCGGATGGAAGGATAATCACTAATAGACAGACAGACAGTGAACGAAGTGATCCTATGAGGATTCCTTTTTAGGGATGGAATCCTAATAGAAATATGTCATTCCAGTCAACAACAGGGAATATGCATGAATTTTTTTTATCGTATTTCTTAATAATATATGAAAATTCCGTAAAATACATGTCAAAAAGTGAAATTATAATTAAAATCGGCAAAGAAACACAGAAGATATACATAAGCATTTTAAACTACTAATTAGACAGCGATTAGACAGAGAGATCGGACATAAGATGTGACGTCATAATACTAAACTCCGTGCTAAATTCTGTTTTGCTAGAAAGAGATAGGAATAAATCTTTGATGGTGGATCTTGGTTATTTTTATAGTTAATCGATTTTTTTTGTGAATAAAATATCATGCATATTCCCTCTTAAGCGTGTCTTCATTTGGCCTAGGGATGTCCATGGGCTACAAAACAATAACAAGGTGTTTAATTCCAGGATCTTAGTCAGCAATTGCCGACATCGACTGCCATGGTAGTATTAGAGGATGAACCTCATATTCGTCGTCATCACGTAGTCGTGAAAAATTGTAACGCGCAAGTGTCCATTTGTAAATTTTTGTTGCTTCTTATCGCATTTATTATGTAATAAAAACTTTGAGTATTGATTATTTTTTCTTTTGCTTCTAATTTTTCCATGCCTCAATTAGCTGAATATAGGCTAAAGCCGGCCCAAGCCCTTAATCAAGGTAGAGCGAAATTCTTTCGGCGCCCTTTGGTTCACGCTTTCACACGATAAATTGTATTTCAGAATAATTACCAACATAGAAAGAATTAACACTTATTTCATTTAAATTAAATGTTATTAAATTATATTTTTCGCTAATTAGGCATTTTGGCGCCCCTTGCTATCTGGCGCCTAGAGTTACTCTTGCTCTACTTTAAGGCCGAAGCGCCGCGGAGTGTACTTTTTTTGTTTACTTCTATATTCTAACAAACCGATGATTTTGTTGATTGATAAAGTTTCAAAAGGAAACTCCATGTTTTAGAAAATAGCAATGAATTATTATTTCTCAATGTTGTATGACATTTGTGTAGAATTATGTGGTATGAACAGATTTGCAATGTTCCCTTTTCTAGGCTTTGTCGGTCCAAACAAGCGTACTTAATCATTTCGATTAAATGTTGATCTAGCTTCTGCTCCTCGCGTACCCGAGAGATCTCATGTTTTCACGGATTCAATAACCTATTATGTTATTCTATGGTATGATCTATCTAATTTCCGAGTTTTATTCAAATCCGTTCAGTCGTTATGGAGATAAGTGGGAACAAAGAGAAAAAATAACTGAGTGGGAACAAACTGCACACACACAAATATTCACATTGTGATTAACGTATAAACTTCTTTCTCTGGATTATATAGAAAAATGTACAATCAAGATAACATTTCAATCTTCGACTTGTCAAATTGACAAGTATTTCGTTAAGTTCTGTCAAAACAGAATCTTGCCATAGTGTTTATTTGCAACAATTTAATTTAATATGAAATAGCTGTACGTAAGGAATAATACATCTTCTGAAAAACGTTTTTTGCTAAATGCCGCTGATAAGATACTGTTTATCATGTTCGTCACAAGAGATCTGAGATGGGTTCAAATATATGTTATGTGTTGCTTTGTTTAGGGATTCTTGTAAGTTATTATAATTCTACCACATCCTGGACTCAACGCAGGCCACACCGCAAACTATCTGAACTTAGTGTAGCTCGTACTGTGAAATAAAGTACGAAAAGACGCCACAGCTGCATTAGCTATAATAAAAGCATATCACGCGGTATGGCCTGTCCTTTACGCTGATGAAGTGCTGCCAAGAATAGTATATCAGCAGAAGAATTCTTGCTTTACCTTATTTCATTTATCTCCAAGGAAATCCTCGTTTCTCAACTAATTCATTTGTTGGACAAACTTCCTGAGCAACTTCCTGAGACTCAGTAGCCAAATCACTTTTTAACTGTTCCATCTTGGCTCAAAGGTGTGTCAATTCAGGCGTCTAAATAATTAATATTATAAGACATAACAAATATTTATAGATGCCGTCTCTTTGTTTGGAGCTGGAATTGGAACCGGTGTTTCCCGAAGATCGCTTGGTGTTCAGAAACTCCAAAAAAGATGAGGATACCGATAAGCCTTGTTCAAAAATTCACCCGCCTTCCAAGGATATCGTTAAACGATTTTACGCCATATTGCCTTAGTAAGTACACTTGTGAATCCGTTTCCTAGATATATAAAACTCATCTAAGCAATAAGGTCGTAAGCTCCAAAACCATCGCGTCGGGTTGACTGATTTCTGAGAGCAGACAAGTTGTCCATAATAACGTCATGCACAACACTTCTTCAATAAAAACATACTTACACGCTAAATAGTACTTCAGATATACGTTTGCTGTACAATTTTCCGGAATTTGCTCAGGAACCACTGATGTGATTCGAAAATTCCTTCACTAATAGGAAACTATTATCCCCGAGTGGTAATAGGTTAGGTACTTTTTACCCCAATTACACCAGTGAAAACTGTGAAACAGAAGGATTGTGTGTTTATTGTGACATTGCATCTTTGTTACCTAGCTTCGACAAAGATCATTCCAACACTGCTTTCCTGCACAAATTCCGGGGTACAGTCTATGGTATGTCCGATGGTGAAGACATTTTGGATCGAGAAGCTGCTTTCTACGCAACTATTCTCACGCCTGTTGTTTTCCTGCAGCAGTACCGGGACACATGGTGTCTGCTGGAAAGGGTAAGAATACTAGCAGAATATACCTAGTAGTAGTATTTTTAGGCGATGATATCCCATTTGGTTCCGTGATACGACACCACGGATTCTAATTAAATTTAGTCTTTGAAAAACTTCGTGAGGAAGCCGTAGCCTAGCACTCGCCTGTCTGGTTACCATCCTAAAGTTGTTATCAAATTTTCTCTTGTCTGACCTTGTCTTTCTAGATCTTTAGATACTATAGCATCTAGGTTTGCCATCAATATATGGATGGCAAATTTGTCTAAAAGTTGTCTTAGTCTTTATTTTAAGCATTGTCATATATTTTCATAAATTTTCTATAGCATAGCGTAAGTTTTTTGGAAATGCGAAGGTAGAGCTTAAGGAATAAAACTTAATGTTGTGTTCCTGTGCGTGAGTAAGGTCGCCAGAGCTCATCGGGGAGAGGAGAAGGGTTGGCAAAGCGTGAGTGATATCCCGGGTATTATGCGTCTTTAGGCTTCTTTGTGGTATAAAAAATGTTTTCGATAATGTGAAACAGACTATTGAAATATGCTTTTTCCAGTTCCACAGGGCTTTGCGTCTGTATCAGATATCACACCCCACTGAAAAGAGGTCTGCTCTGAAAGTACTCCAAAATCTTCGTGCCGTTACTTACAAGGTATTTTTTTTACTTAAAAATGTCTTTCTTGAGGTAGGCATGCATGATCAGTTTATGTCCCTTCAACAGCTTTTTGCAGCCTGTTTCTCCAGGATTTCGTTATGTTGGCTAAAAGCTCTGCTGGAGAATCCAGAAAATAATAGCATCAGCAGGATTTTTGAGACCCCCTTATTTCTTAAGCTTTTGCTTAGGCTTGGTGATTGAAGTTTAAAAGTAATGCTGAATATTCGTTCTTCTAGATTAGAATGTTCATCGTGGATCTGCCAGGAGCAGCTTCCATCACCCGCACCCCACCACCTTCAGATACGGATGACGAAGAGATTTACGATAAAAAAGACGTTAGGTACCTAAAGGAGCTCATTAAAAACCTTGGTTAATTTACTCAAGTTTATTTTTATTTTATACGTATGACAGATACACAAAAAAACATACAAAAAATATAAAATACATATGATTTGGGTATATTTCGCCAAAAAAACGATAATGAAGTTATGACAAATAGAAGTTTAGCGTAAATCTCTGGTAAAAGCTTTTACTCGTACTCAGAAACGTAGTGCGAGAAAGCTATTTTGGTACTCGAGTATCTAATAAGTTTAGTATCCAGTTAGTGTGTTTTAATCTTAGATGATGTTTTTTTTACTACCAAAAAGGATTAATGTTGAAATATTTTATTTTTGTTTTTCATCCTAAAACATATTTTTATTTCCTGTATAAGTTTCAATGCCCTTTCAGTCTACTATAAACAACAAAAAACACCTATACGTTACACAAATTAAAATTGAGTATATGAAATAGTATAGGCAACTTGGTTTATATAATATATTAAAAGTAATACGACTGCGAAAAATACTATGATTACTAAAAATAACAATAAAATATCTTGGTCCCCGCATGGCTCAGAATAACTGTTATTATTTAGCATGTCACATTTAATACGATCAAAGTGTTCAATATGCCGTAATCTAGACATTATAATGTCTACTTTGGAATTATTCTGTGTAATTTTTAGGATCATTTCAAGGCGTTTTTGATAATATTTAACTTCAGTAATGAACGCGAGGACATTTTCATCCATCGGAATAGATGCGAGCTTGCTGAAAAATAAATAAATATATTATAGATATAGATAGAATTACATAACTGAGTTTAAGGCGTTGCAGTATTGCTGCGTCACGTAAAAAGAAGAAACTGATAAATGTGGGTCTGAGGGCCTACTCCGAAAAGCGATACACGATAGTTCGATCTTCGTTGTCAAAATATTAACCAATAGAATTGCAGCAAACTGACGAGACGTAAATTTTGTGCAATTCTATTGGGTAATACTTTGAGGAAGATGTTCGTAATCGTTTCGATATTTGAATTTTACCTGTTTAATTTTTTCCGTAAACTTGTCAATGCTTCATTATTTTGTACCGATAATTTTCTGTAGGAGAGCAAAATTTTATCGATTCCAGCATTCATTCTATTAATTTGGGGTAAGTCATCCAAATATTTAAAGTTATTCAAATATTCTTGTTCGTATTTTGTATAATCAATTCCCAAAGATAAGGAATAAAATTTTTTTGGTCTCTGGAATAGAAAATAATAGAATTTCAGTGTAGAACAATCTCACTATTCATATAAATGTTCATTCTATTCACGCAAATGCTGAACCGATCGCAATGAAATTAGACACCCGTATAGCCTATGATATGGAGAAGGATAGCTAGTAAATATTAAATACATAGGTACTTTTTATATCAGATTCAATTGCATATTTCGTTTGGCTGGTCCAAGTGTAAATAAAGAAGAGGCTTACGTATTCCAATGGAAATTCTTCTGGGAGTGGCCAATCTCGTACCAACCACACAAGGTATCTGAGCCTGGCATCGTTTTTATTAATAGATTGTAGATATCGCTGCGAATTTCTTTCACCAATATTGAGGATTATAACTCTAGCTTTCGCATTAAGCATGGAATTCACCATCTAAAAATAAGAACATAACCAGCGATTATTCGCTCAAAGTACTCGGCTCGACTGAGAACTGGTACAGTTTAAATCCTGTGTCTAACTCTGTGTTAACTCTTTGCAATTTAATTAGGTTTTTAAATCTAAACACTGACAATTCATAAATTCCTTCACCGAAAGCTCAAGCTCATTGTAGGATTCGAATCCGCGACCTTCATCTCGGCATTCGACGTCACTACCACAGCTATCATCGCCTCAAGTTATGCGAAACAAAGGGATACCTAACCGTTTACCATCACGCGGGCCGTATGCTTATTTACATTAAAAAATGGTTTACCTCATCAAAATCACATATTTTGTTCGAGCATACATACGAATGATAAGCAAAATCTTGCCTTTGAAGTTCGCGTGACATTTCAACTTCAAATTCTTCACTATATTCAGAATCATCTGATATCATTGCAACTCGACTCCATCCCATCTCTCTCATGAATTTCACGAACGCGCGAGTCAATGGTTTCCATTGTGTATTAACACTTATTGAATTTGGGAACTTGGCCTTTTCTTCATAAGATAAGTATGGTCGATTGTAAAATAAAGTAGGAATTGATACTTCAAAATTCATATCAAACGTTTTCTCAGCTACAATGGCGATCAGACGGGCAGAATCCTGCACACTGTTGATTATTGTCATGCATGTATTGGGATCCTTATATATTATCTCGATGTTATGGGTCCTACTATCTAATGTGTCATTGTACCGGTCTTCTAAGCATACTAGAATAGCTGGTTTCTGTGGCTTATCATCCGGAAAATCCTCTAAATATAATCTACAAGTGTCAGTATTAGCCGACCAGAAACAAAGAGTCAATTCGAGTAGATCTTTGAAGTCAGTGATAGACGCACTTATTATTTTAGCATCGTAACACATATCCGGGATTGGTTCCAGACCATTATCCGTACAATTTGCATTGTCTTTTTTGAGTCTAGTTTTGCCGGCGTAGAAGAGGTTTTTTTCCAAAATTGTGGCGTAGTTAAACTCAAAGAAATCATTTACAAATAAGTTTATTAAGTTTCTGAAATAAAATAACGTATAATTACTTTTCTGTCAACAAAATTACCATAATTGATACCTTCGACACCCCAATGCAAAGAAAATACAAATACTTATGAACCTGATGTATCATGTATGTAAAAAAAATATCAATTTCGAAAAAAAAAGTTTTTAAAGCAAACAGGGCGTAACGTAACAACGGTATAAAATGTGAAGGAAGAAACACAATATATATTTCAGTATTTTTCGCTATTCCTTATACTTTAGGATTTGGTCTACCACGCCCACTTAAAAAATTCACTCTGTATATTGGTTCTTGTTTCAGATGTTTTGAATTCGTATTTTGGAGTGGGTTTTACACTTTTATACGAGAAAGTACACCTTATTACACATTGAAGTATACGTAGTACGTTACCTACATATGTATTGAAAACCCTATCTCACACATCACTATGTTTTTGAGTACGGCTTAAACTGTGGCGAGCATATAACTTTTCACCACAGGTTTTATGCTAAACTTCTAATTGTTATAATAATATCTTCATAGTGGTAGAATTCATAGACTTAACATTTGAATAAACCCGTTGTTGAGAAAAAGAGTCTTCGATAGACGGACGGACGGGCAAAAATTGATTCTACTACTATCCCTTTTTCATTTAGAGGTAAAATCTATAAAGTAAAAGCTTACGGAATATACTGGCTCGCTTTTAAAATTCCTTCCACACCTCCAGGACAAAATTCAGGAATTATTTTCAGTGTGTATGGGATCGCTTGTTGATGCTTGTTCATATACTTCTTATTTAGTAACTTTTGAAAATCGTTGTACGATTCTAAGTCTTCGTTGAACGTAGCTTTTGGAACGATCAGATAAATTGTTGTGTCATCATATTCCTCGTTTAATTCTGAAAAAAAAAACACATTTATTTCAGATATATGAATATAATAAAATATAATAAACTAGCTGTTCCCCGCGGTTTCACTCGGTCAAAAGTAGCCTATAACCTTCTCCATATAATAGACTATCTGCAAGCCAAATTTCACCGTGATCGGTTCAGCAACATTTCTTACGTACCTGAAGGTTATTTAATTGAGTGAAGTGAACAAATAAACAAACTCTTGGCGACTGGCTGGTTGCGCGATGGAATACATAGGTTTAAAAAAGTGAAGTTTCAGCCAGTAGTATTGTCAAGGCAACCGAGCGTGTTATCGGCTTATAGATCAATTTGGTAAAATTATATACTTTGGAGACAATAGAGCTGGTTTCCTTTTAGTCCACTTCTTCGTCAGGTAACACAAACAATATATATAGATTAATTCATTACCTACAATACACTGATCTGGCTCACTCGCACAAAATTGCAAAACCGATAAGTACATAAAAATACTCAGAAATAGATTCATTTTGAAAATCACATAAATACAACATTACCGGCGATGTCACAGTTTAAGTAAATACATATTTGTGGTTATTAATATATGTACCTAATACAAAGTATCAACATACACACTTTTATGTTGTAGTCATATGTCGAAAACTGTAAACGCGCAGGATGTAAATTTTTGTAAAATCGGCACTAGATATACTTTTTTTTTACTATGTTTAGGCCTGTGTTTGACCACAATCTCACCGTGCAGCTGTTGGAACACACCGGAAGGTGCTTGGCGACAGATTTTCAAGTTGAGGGTAGTAGCCACCCAGGCGGGTACTACAAAGTATCCTATCACCGTGCTATGGTTTCCTCACGATGTTTTCCTTCACCGAAAGCTCAAGCTCATTGTAGGATTCGAACCGACCTTCATCTCGGCATACGACGTCACTTACCTCTGATCTATCATCGCCTTATACAAGATTATATTCAATCTGTTGGTGAAACTCTACCAGTATACATTTTAACCAAATCTACTGTATAAATAAATATAGACAGAGGTTGAATTGTTAAAGTGTATGTCGATGGCTAAACCCGAAACTATATAAGAAAAGCGTATAATGCTCCAAGGATAGCGTAGGTATATGCTTCGGTGGCCGATTTTGATAATCATAAAAATTGTTATTTTTTTTTGAAAAATCAATTATTTATAGCCGGGGATGGTATCCATTGGTTTTGAAAACAAAAGCTAATGCTACAGCCGAGTACCTATCTAATTCTGGGAAGTATTGCCAAAAAGCAAACTAAAGTCTCTGAAGATTTTTGACCTATTGGTGACTAGACTAGACTTATGTTTACATTTTCTTATAAGAATATCAAAGAATACGCTAAGCAATGAAACTTTTGAAATATATTATCATATTTTTATTAAAGCAATTGTTTTAGAACTCTAGCCATAAAACAACAGTTCATTTATTTCCTATTTACTGCAACATATATTTAATGACTAACAGGATAAAAGTACTATTTTCCTTTAAACTCACAATATGAAATAATAATTTTAGTCATAATAAGTATTTTTATTTTGGTACAAAAGTAGTAAATGGGTATTACAGTGTCCTTTTTGTGCATAAGAAAATACCCAGTGGAAATGTCAGTGACAGCTTTACCTTTGGGTTCCGTACCCAAAGGGTGCAAATGGAGCTCTATTGCTGTCACTCCAAATTTATTTTCCGATGAATTTTTGAACTTAATGACATATGAACCTAAAATTGATTACGTACCTACCTATATATTTTACAAATATGTACCAAATTTTCTTTGAAATACCCTATTTTTTCCTATTACAAGCAATTTATATTTTACATTTGGTAGGTACGGAAACTTAAATGTGTGAAGTTCGACTGAAAAGTAGATCTGGCAATGTAGAACTTGAAGAAGTTCACACATAGGCTATTTATTTATCCGGGAACGCTGGTAAAGCCGCGGGGCGGAAGCTAGTCTATAAAATAAACCAATATGTACTTGGCAGTTGGTAAGTTTTAAATAAAGCTTTTCAAGCAACGGAAGCTTTTTACAAAGTATTAAAAGTTTAAAAGAGCACACACTTGTTTACTTGAAACTTAACTATGAATTTGAACAATCTTACTTTGAAACTTACTTAGACTTTACTTAACTGGTAAGTAGCAGGTAAGGCTTTTGTTATTATAGTTGGTATGAAATTAAAATGCAAGTTTAACGGAACTTTTAATGTTATGCAAGTTTTGTTAAAGAAGCTTTTTTTATGACGCCAATATTATAATATTATAAGGCTATTTACATGTTTTTTTTATTTATCTGATTATATTGCGTTTGATAAGGTACTTAGCGTGGTTGGTAAGATATCCTTAATCTATCACGCCACAGATAGTGGGTTCGATTCTCATTCAGAACAAACATTTGTGAGCATGAACATGTCAACTCATGACCTCTATAAGGTTTACTTCAATGTCCTATCGCCCTAATATATACCCTCCCAAAATTACCCTGCATATATAACTCTGTTTCTCGCGGTTTTACCCGTGTTACTTGGAAAACTAGCTTGAAAGAATTTTCAGAATCGAACCAGTAACTCTGAAGAAACAAATTACCTCATTATAATATTAGTACAGATTAAAATAAAACTATAATTATAATTTGAATTTGTGGATACATCTTTATTCATTAGAAAAAAAAATACTAATCGAATATCCGAAATGAAAAGCCGTGTCGAATGTGTTTTGAATATTAACGTATATTTACATATTATTACAATTATATAATAAAAATACTATTTCAATGGAGTATATGAAACAATCACCAGAGTAATAAAGAACTATACATTTTTTATTGTGTATGCTTTTATATACAGTGGGTTGTTTCTTATAAAATTATATACTGTATAAATAATAGTAAAATTTATTTAATTTTACTTTTTGGTTATTTTGTATGTGGTGCGTAAGTCATTATATAAAAATACTATATGTATATGCTGTTGTATGTTTGATTTACAATGCAACCTTGGAGACTCCGCTGCTTAGAGCTTGTTTGACAGCAGCAAGTTGTTGGCTTGGGTTTCCACCGTTGGCGACAACGCTTAGGAGCTGAAGAAAATAATAAATCATGTTAAGATACTGGGTGTAAGTGATATCATGGTAACTGATACCATGAGCTTGAAAAATGCCTCGAAATTCTGGTTCAGGGTATTAATTTTAAACATAATTTGATAGACAAATTAGCGAGCTAAGCTATTTGGTTGTCAATCAACGGCCTCTATTTGTCCTTGGAAAAAAACGCCTACATCGAAAGACAAAAAACAAAATTTCATACAAATCGTTAACAAATATTTTGTGTATCTTAAAATATATACAAAAATTGCTCGCTTAAAGTTGGGCATGCATGTCGGTGTATTCTGGCTAGTCAGTGTATTCAGTTTAAGCTTTGTGAGTATAAAATAACTACTAAGTGGCTAGATTAAAAGTTTGACTTCTTTTCGTAATTTCAAAGCTTGATGTATTTTTTTTACAGGATTATTTGTACACATAGGTAATAAAATATAATAAGGATGATGACTAAAATAATCTAATTATTCCTTTAGTTATTACCAAAAAATATTTTTTTTATTTAGTTCCGAAAACAAAAAATAACGAAGATACAATGCGTTAAAATTTCCCGTGACGTCACGTCTCTGTCACAAGCCTCAACTGAACTTTGATGCGCCATATCTTTATTATTTTCTATTAATTTGTTATTATAAAAAATACGTATCCGATATTTTTGATAAAAAGAATTAATTTTTTTTTACTCAGTCATCTTACACATTCAGTGGTGGAAACATGGGTACTCACGTTGTTCATAGGTGCCTGAACCTGTACCAGGACTTGGACTGAAGGTGGAAGGGCAAGAGCGGTCATCGCTGATGCGATGGCGACGCTACGTGCGTTGTAGGAGGTGCTCATGCGCTTGACTGCGCAGTATTCTTCGTTGTAAAAACTGTGAGAGGAGTAACAGGTTTTAGGATATGAAAGTCAAAAGTCAAAATATTTATTTGCAGTGCAGGTACAGAAGGTGGTAAGTTATAATTATGCGAATCACTGTATTTGCCATGTGTGGCGTGCAAAATTCTTCTTTTCTTTCTTCTTCTTCTTTAAATTGGTAGTGCTGGCTGACACTCGGAACACATGACAACATATACATTACTTTTTCATAATAAAGTTGATAGTGTTTGAATAAATAAATATCCTGGGACATTCTTCACACACGGTTATCTGATCCCAAACTAAGCAGAGCTTAAACTATGGAAACCAGATAACTGATATACTACATATACCTTATTTTGAAGGCGATGATAGCTCAGTGGTAGTGACGTCGGATACCGAGACGAAGGTCCCGGGTTCGAATCCTACAATGAGCTTGAGCTTTCGGTGAAGGAAAACATCGTGAGGAAACCATAGCACGGTGGTAGGGTACTTTGTAGTACCCGCTTGGCTGGCTACCACCCTCAAGTTGAAAATCTGTCGCCAAGCACCTTTCGGTGTGTTCCGACAGCTGCACTTGAGAGCCAGTTCCTTTCTAGGCTTTGTGTGCTTACCATCATCGGCCACATCATCACTGACCTGAGATTGTGGTCAAACACAGGCCTATATATATATTAAAAAAAAAAAAAAAAAAAAAAAAAATACTTTTTTTTTGTAAATACATACATATATAGACAATTACACCCAGACACAGGACAAACAGACATGCTCATGCACACAAATGTTTGTCCTGGATGGGAATCGAACTCATCACCAGCGGAGTGATAGGTGGTGTCTTAACCATCTGCGCCAACTGGCTTATAAAATTGGCTTATTGGAATATAGGTAATAAACTTAAGTTTGCGATCAAAAACTCATTTTAAAAATTTCATATAATTTGTAATTCGACTTGCTAAGGCCCAATTGCACTAACGTCGTAAATTTGTCAAATTCTGTCACATAGCCTTGTTTAACCCGTGGGTTATTGCTATAAGACGTTGGTGCAATCAGGTCTAAGTCAAGCAAGAACTTTCTAGAAATATCTAAAAGATAATCAGTTTAACTGATGCACTGTAGTCACTTCTAGTGACTAAATATGAACATACCAACGATACTGAAAGTTTAGTTAGGTTTTCCGAAAGATCGCCAAATATGTACTTAGTCTCCTACTACTACGATTTTCGGTCTATTTTTGTCTGTTTCACCTTTCAACCTTTACGTTATTATTGAAAGTACCTTACCCAATTGTGTATGGAGGCTGGCTTGAGAGGATTGCATCCCAAGCTGCTTCGACTGGGAAGCTTCTGCCACCACCAGCGCATCCGCTTCCTGGTCCAACCTGCATCAGTAAATTAAACTTTACTACGTGTTCAAAGTATCAGAGTTTTCAATTTAGCTTTTAGAATGTACAGATTTTGTAGCGAGAGAGCCGTTGAGAATGTGTATTTTACTATATGACATACTAGCTTTCCCCCGCCGTTTCACTCATGTTCCCGGGATAAAAAGTAGCCTATAATCTTTGGGGATACTGTAGCTTCCTATTGGTGAAAGAATTTTTCGAATCGGACCAGTAACTTCAGAGATTCAAATTGAACTGCTTAAATATTGCGGTTTCTAATTTTTTAACGTTTTTGTATCTCCATATTCAAACGGTGCTCATGGGTATTTTCAACATTGTAAAATTTCCAACCATTTAAAGATTGGAACTGATTGCGACAAAGTTACATGATTGCCTCATTGGTGACTGAATGGCACAGGTTGCACTTTAATGACGAATATTTTTTTTTAGTAGACAATATATGTATATGTTACCGGAAATGTATGAAATATAGGAATTGTATACAATTCCTGTGTATTTCCCCTAGGAAATTATAACAATAATGATACTTGGAAATATATAGAAACTATTGAAAAAAATAGGTTGGGGTTATTTTTTTTATTTTGCATAGAATAGCAAATATTCGCACAAAAGTACCTTTCACTTACAACCCCCCAAATACCGCAAATACCAAATATCCTTACAAATATACCGAATGTACTCCGATAGATATTTAGGAAATGTATTAGATACTTTTCCGTTAACATATGCAATACTAAAATGATTATCAAGGAAAACTCCCAAGAGGAAACTATAGAAAATTAATAGTACTGATTTACTGTTAAATCGAGAATCGTTATACCTGTCGATGGGTGATTAATCATGGTATATGAAAGAGAAAAATCATCGATACCAATGGCAATCGCAGAATTGGTGAACATTGTTCGAGCCATAGACAATGTTAGTGGAAATTGGTTCTGGTGATGGATTGCCTCTTGGAATATGATTAATGGTTGCTCTCGTATGCATTGAGAGTTGCAAGTAATTCAGCTAGATGCTTGGCAATGTGATTTATGAAAGAAATTGTATTGTTAAGTAAATCAGTATTTAAATAAAATGTTTTAGAATTGACCAATTTCACTTGCACGGTAAAAGTGATTGTAACAAAATTAAAAAAAAGATTTCTAAATAATTTTTCAAAATATAATGTATGTAAATAATTACTAATAGTAAACTTTGTATATTTTAATTAATTTATTACTTATAAATACATTTTAAATCTTAATTGATTATGAAAGTTGAAACTGTTTCTTCGTTTAAATTTGGCCTTAATATTTGTTTAAATAAATATTAATATAACAATACAACCCGTATTGCAGGCTATACACAATTTGCCAAGCATCTACCAGTGCGTGCCTTCAGAAAGCCTTCTAGGGATTAGTAATATCATAACTTACCAAAGGAATTCCATCTCTAGTATAAAAAGCAATACTTACAGCGTTGCGGAGTGATTCAGGGTTGGTGGTTAGCTTAACCAGGTACTCCAAGGCAGCTCCGAGGCGTTGGAAGAACTTAACAAGAGCTGGGCGGAGTCCAGAGAAGTTTCCTGAACCGGCAGCGTATACGTAGGCATCAATGAACTAAAGAAAATCAAGAAAAAAACAGTTTATAGAGACAAAATGAACGAGCGAGTGAACTACTTTAAAAATACATGAAGAATATAG
Source organism: Tethea ocularis (assembly GCA_963555595.1). Classification (NCBI taxonomy): domain Eukaryota; kingdom Metazoa; phylum Arthropoda; class Insecta; order Lepidoptera; family Drepanidae; genus Tethea; species Tethea ocularis. The sequence continues at coordinate 7,142,076 of OY741975.1, forward strand.
AATACAATGCTCAACTTGACACTGGCAAAATAAACAAAGTGTGATGCCAAAAAAAAAAGTTAATTAGGTATTACTTTACTATTCACATAATTATATGTACTGCAGTCTTAGATTATTCCTTCATTGAAGACTAAAGTAACACCGTAATACTATTCAATTCATTGCAATCATGTAATTTGTGATACAATATATTTTTAAGGCGATGATAGCTCCATGGCAGTGACTTCGAATGCCGTGACGATATCGCGGGTTCGAGTACTACTTGGGTGTTCCAACTGCCTTTAGAGCCAGTTCCCTCTAGGCTTTATGTGCTTACCACTTTAAGAATAAGGCTATATTATATAATGTTATATAGGCTTATCATAATTGATCATTGAGATTGTGGTCAAACACAGGCCTACGCACGGTAAAAAATATCTAGTCACCCGCGTTTAGCTACTACCTATAGGCAGTTGTCGATCAATATAGACTCGGGTGCCATTCGGAAGCCGAAGCTCCAGTTGGAAATTAATCACTTCAAAGAAAACTTACAGCTGTGGCAGCGCAGGAGTCCCCTGGGAGGGTGGTGGAGAGGTAAGCCAGGGTAACTAGGGCTTGGGTGGCGCCCAGGGCTTGGCTTGGTGCATCTGGCTGGTTGAACAAGCTGATGATTGTTTCTTGCAGGAATTGGGTGTAAACATCAGTGCTACCACCGTCGACGAGCTCGAAAGCACGTTCGACTGTGTTTCTATAAAAAAAACAGATTTCAATTGGATTTTGTTTTTTTTTTGTTATGTACTTAAAATGGGCTTACGTTTGACCGACGTTTGGGTTACGGGAAACAGCTGGATGCGGGTAGTGCATGACCGGCCATCGTGGAGATCCTTGGAGGAGGCCTTTGTCCAGCAGTGGACGTCTTTCGGCTGATATGACGATGATGAATATTAATAGGTGCAGTTTTTCTTATATTTTATCACCAAAATGGAGGGGTCATCCACCTTGCTACTCCATATTTGTATCCTATGTATTATTATAGGTATTAGACTGGTTTAACATTTTACATTAAGCCTTCTGAAGGATGAATAAAAGTGATGAAATGAGCTTTACGACTAACCTTGGGACACCGACTTCATTGATGTTGTAGGCCGTAAGGGAAACAGAGGGGAATGATGGAGCGGCCAGAGCACTCTGAAACAAAAACCAACTTATTTATGTGTATATTTAAGACCCGCGTTTCCGAGGATCAAATAGAGGAATAAAAGTGTCCCATATAATATTATATAGGATACAACATTAAAAAGTATCCTATATAGTATCCATATATTGGTAGGTATCCTATATACCTACCAGTGGCGAAGGGTCCATATAAGCCGATTCCCATCGGCTTACCTTTTAGAAATCCCAGTCCCACAGATTCATCATTTCAAAGCCACTTTTATATAACTGTAATTGATCGGTGTTTTTTGAACGACTTACCCTCGCCATAATTTCACCCCTTACCACTGATACCTACCAATGTATGTGCCTAGTTTAATCTAAATCCGTTTAGTAGCTTTTGCGGGAAAAAGTAAGTACTTGCACATTTACAATAGGTATTATGTAGTAGGAAGTACGATAATATAGGAAGGATTAGTAGGATTTAAAATGCCTGGTTATACAAGGATAGATTATTAACTATCGAAAATTAATACATTATATTGTAAGGTTAGGAGGAGTATGATACAGTTCACAATTTATCGTCAGTTTACAATCTCGCGAGATAGATTATAAACTAACGGTATTCATAATAATACGTTGACATATTTAAACAATTACACGGTGTGTGAATTATTTATAGAACCTCAATAGAAAATTATGATTGTTAAATGCCTTAACGTGGTTACCACGTTCAGTTCGGCTTCATCACCGACCACGTCGATTGCATGCTCTTCTTAATTTAAGGTTATATATACTTTAAATATATCTAGTAATATATTTTCTCTATTATGAATAACTTTTCTTCAATAATCATAAAATAATAGCAGATTCTCTGACAAATATTTTATGAATACAATATCGATGCGCTTGTCTGTTATTCAGGCGTATGGCTGTCGCGGTCCCTGGAGGTAGGCTGTCAGCCAGAATGCTGTTTTCATAACTCACAATGGATTTATCCGGTGCCAATAGTTGGCAATTTGCTACACGGAGTAGCATGCCAATCATGTTCAACAAAATTTTATTTAAATTATTGTAATTTGTAAATGAACATTCTTTAATTTTTATTATTTAATTTGAAATTGTCGCATTTATTGACTACTAGCTTCCGCCCCGCGGCTTCACCCGCGTTCCTGACGGGTCTTATGTTTTCCCGGGATAAAAAGTATCCTATGTGATAATCCAGGTTATAAACTATCTATATTCCAAATTTAATCCAAATCCGTTCAGTAGTTTTTGCGTGAAAGAGTAACAAACATCCATTCATCCATATTCACAAACTTTCACAGTTATAATATGACTAGGATTTTAAAATTTTAACCAAATTGATTATTAACACACGACAAGGTATTAAATAAAATTATATCACTAAATCAATTGTATATTCAAATAGATTCCATCCACTCGATTCACTGGATTATTATTTACATACATTCGATTTAAATCGATATCTAAACCACTTATTTGGTACATCCCGTCGAGTTTCAAGTGATCTGTCATTCGCAGAAACGTAATTCGATATAACATGAAATATTCCTCTTTGGCAGGTGAGCAGGTGAGTGACATTTCAAATGAATTTAATAACAATACTTAAACGTAATTAAATGAATAGGGACTTTTAATTAAGTATGGGTCAGCTTATACTTTTACCCGTGTATTCTAACGAAAATAAATAAAAAGCAGCAGATTGAGTAATCGATACTCAATCAAAGATTTCCCTGCAACAAGTTTTATCTGCAACTAGTTACCCCCTCGGCTCCACATGAGTAGAATTGAAATAAAAAGACATCTACATCATGGTGAATTATTGTTTCAAAATCCGATGCGTAGTTTAGGAGTTAGCGAATAAACAGATAGACGGACGTCGAAGGCGACTTCCTTATATTATATAGAATGAATAGAACTGTTACCAACGTCCTACAAAATGTATCTTTTTCACTTCGTATCACAATTAAAACGATTAATATTTACACACAGGTTAATTAAACATGGAATAAATTATAGTGAAAATCACTTACCGTCACAGCGAGAAGTACCAGAACGATGGGCATCATTTTGCTGGTCTTTATTTGAACCAACGGTATATACTATACACGAATCCAGGAGTTGTGGACCACTATATATACATAATTGAGGACAATAAGACACATATATTGCATCTGTGTAAATAATACACCTTGCTAACAACATTTGCTGCCAATTTATATAAACATCCAATGTTATACTACTATGTCTAAATGCAAGGATTTAAAGTTCAACTTCGAATGGATATCAGTTTTCAAGTGTTCAGTAATGTTGGTGTGTTCATAGATTTTGAACAAAGCGATTAATTGAAATATTTGTCTGTATGTTTGTTTTGGGGTAGCATTCACGCAAATTGTCATTGTTTTATTAACAATGTGAAATTAAGATATATATTATTGTCAGTTTTAAACGTCATTTGTTATGTAAACATTATTGAAGGTGATTAAAAGGCTGTCCACACACTGAGCAAGAAACAAAGTCGAGATTATAAAGTTGCAAGTTTAAATGCTATAAATACCGCTTACCATCATGTGGGCTGTATGCTTGTTTGTCACCTGTGTAGCATTAAAATAGAAAGCGAGATAAAAAATAAATTACATCTTTTCTTAGAAATTTTCTGAAGAAAATGATAAAATACGTAAAAGAATGGAGGAGGCTATTACCCAACTGCGATCCATTTAAAAATTAAAAAACAAATATTAATTAAACTAACATAAGAAAAATATAACAAAAAAAAACCAATAATATTATGATTGTACACTAATCTTACTAACACACTAACGGGCAAAAAAATTGTAAAAATAAAATGGAAAAATTAAATTCTTTATTATTATTATTACTATACCTATCCACAATTATTAGTCCCCACACTATAGGTCCAGGCCTTTCTCGTTGGGTACTGAACCTACAACAAAATAACTAATCTTCCATATAATACAAATATATAAAGTGTCTGTTTGCTGTGTATTTCAGTTGAGTGAGTTGTCAGTGAGTGAGTGAGTGACTCAGTCAGTGACTTCTTTTATATATATAGAATTTTATATACAGTCGAAGGTTCCGACGCTACTCTTTATCTCGGAATCGCGGGTGAAACTATAGGGGACCGCTAGTATGTTGAATAATTTAAATAAGGCATAATAAATAATTCTTGGTGTGATCAGTGTTTGAGCAGCCTGTGAAGACAAAATTCTCAATAATAATTAGAATGTTTCACTTAGGTATCACTCAAATTAAATCACTAATATCATAAACTAGCTTTCCGCCCCGGAGTTTCACCCGCGATCCCTTATTTTACCCCCTTAGGGGATGAATTTTCAAAAATCGTGTCTTACCGGATGCCTACGTTATATTTTGGCTATATCCGTCCAGTGGTTTGAGCTGTGCGGTGTTAATCAGTCAGTCAGTCAGCCAGTCAGTCACGCTTTCCTTTTTAAAGTTTGGATATTTGTAACTCAAAGAAACTTGGCACAGAGATGGAACATATTTTACTATGTATAGGTATTTGTTTTTTGGAACGAAGTTCCTTATCGCGCGTTGCGAAAGGGGGCTGACGGAAAAAATTAAGACCAAAAGTTGTAACGACACTTTTTGCTATAGTTGTAAGCCGTGCGGCGTGCGCGTGTTTCTCTGTCTGTCTCTCTCTCTCATAGAAAGTGTGAACTTCGTTCCATCCTTGTGTCCCTTGACACCTCTCAAGTTTTTTTACTATGTTATAGTAAAAAACCTGCGTGCCACCGTGGTCAGCGATGATGTGGCCGATGGTGGTAAACACACAGAGCCTAGAAGGTAACTCTCAAGTGCAGCCGTCAGAACATACCAGAAAGTGCTTGGCGACAGATTTTCAACTTGAGTGTGGTAGCCAGCCAGGTGGGTACTACGAAGTAACCTTGGTAGGTTTATGTTATGTTATGTATTATGGTGGTCCATGCTATGGTTTCCTCACGGTGTTTTCCTTCACAGAAAGCTACCCGCGACCAACATCACATGTCTGTGTTTAACCACTATCTCTCCGTGGTCAGTACTTTTGACAATCATAAAAGTTGAATAGAAAATCGAAAGAACTATAAATATAAATATAGTTTCTATCAGCAACACATCCGAAATTTACAATCCACTTCCCAAAGAAACTACTTTGGACGATGCATTTTCTAACGTTCCAATCTAGAGGAAACGACCGTAAAACTATACAAAGTTGTTAAGCGTCCATATCTAGTTTATGCCTATTGCTTTTCGTTCAGTGCAAATGATGACGCGCACCGAACGCCAGTTACAGCTCGTAACACACTTAATGTGAACACTTTTATTACATTACGTATTTACTTTGTTGCATTATATTTTTCCAATGAGATGTAATACTTTTAAGGTACCTTACCTTTAAAAACTTTAGTGACTTTTCAGTCTTGTTTTGTGAGCACTTGTCAGCGCAAGCCGCGTAGTGTAAGCTTCAGCAGAGCTAGTACGTAACTTTGTTGCAATCAGTTTTTTTACATCCGATTAAATTAACTGCATATACAAACATGTTTCATTGCAATTTGGACGATAGAGACGATTTCAACATTGTTAAATTTGCTTTGTTTTGCACTCACAAACTTAAGCGCGAGTCAATAAACATAATTAATTAGTCAGAATGTTACATTAATTATTACTAATGAACATTAAATAAATAAATAAATAAAGCTGAAGAGTTTGTTTGAACGCGCTAATCTCCGGAATTACTGGTCCGATTTGAAACATTATTTCACTAATATAAGAAGCTATATTATTCCCAAAGGTATAGGCTACTTTTTATTCCGGGAACGCGAGTGAAACCGCGGGGAACAGGTAGTTATTAATAAACTACAATTATTAATTCATCCGTTTTATGGTTTCCAGTGTGTATTGTGATAATTGTATGAAGTTTATGTATATTTAAAACTGTAATTACATAAATAAAAAAAAAAAGATCCATCAAAAAAAGAAGCCTTGCTGAGTTTGTTGCCGGAGTCTTCTCAGTTCAAGTGTATTCCGAACCAGTAGTAGAGTCTATTGTAAAACTGTAACTTTTGACATTCATAGGTGCCTTATTAGGGCCTAAAATGAATAATGAGTTTTGATTTGATTTGATTTTGTTTCATATAAAATAGAAAATTGAATGTAAGTAGTGACATGGAAAATCAAAATACAATATAAAATATATTTATTATCAGAAGAATACAATTTTATAGAAATTCAAGATTTGCTCGAGATTTATGAAACAACTGTATATTCAACAAAGTATTATTGAAGTCTCACAAAGTCAAATGCTGAGTAAAAAGGCACAGTCCCTTTGTAAGAGTGAATTGTAAATGTATTACATGCAAAAATGAGTCTGTCAGTCCGTTCGTTTGTTTTCTACGTATTCGCGGTTGAGTTACCAAACCGATTTTTACTTATAAAAATAAATCTTAGTAACTAGGTATGACTCAATCCATCATATCGCTGCGGGTAGCGTAAGACCGGCCATGGTGGAGATCCTTGGGGGATGCCTTTGTCCAGCAGTGGAAATCTTTTAGCTGAAATGATGATGATGATGTTGATGATGATGTTGATGATGATGATGACGACGACGATGATAGCGTCACCCAGTTCACAACACACGCTTCTTACTTGTGAACAGATGTTGTTTCTTGCCTTGTCTACTATTAGTAAAAAAGAAATCAATTTAATGAATCAACTAACTCTCAATGCTTTCCAATGTCGCCAAGGTATTGAATTTTGAACTTATAAAATTCTTCCAAACAAGACTATGCTATTGGTAATATCAGAATAACAAGAATTCATAAGGCTTTCCGCCCTGCACTACTACAAAATACTAATCCAATATTAGGGTCAAAGTTCCCGATAACTAAAAATCTTTAATCAATCCTCTCCGCCACAACTCGGAATGCAGCTTTACGATGTCGCAGTTCCCGGATAAGGTTGGAGATAATCCCGTCTCCCCTGTGGGATCTCCTTTGTGATTGCAAACGGGGACTTCACAAACAAAGAAACTAAAAGGTTGAACTAAAACAGTTGGTGAAATTGTTACTTTGACGGAGCACCTTCTGTGTTTCAATATAAATATTATTTTTCATCAACCTGTATTTTTTTAGCGACCTCGCACACTTGACTGTAAAACGCAACGTTTAGTGGTCGCTACGGCTCCAGACAAAGCTCCTAGTCGCTGTCGCAGCTATTAATAACGAGCCAGTGATTTGAAACGCGCTGAGTGATCGCAATTTAGACAAGCCAGTTGCCAAACGTGTAGCGCTGCTGATTGTGGGTTCGATTCCCATCCAGGACAAACATTTGTGTTCATGAACATGTCTGTTTGTCCTGAGTCTGGGTGTCTATATCAGTTATTTGATTTCTATAGTACAAGTTCTGCTTAGTTTGGGATCAGTTAATGTGTGAAGAATGTCACAGGATAAATTATCCCAGGAAAATTTGAGGCCGCGTTTTATCGTTGAGCATTGGTTAAATTGGTCTAGTGTGCTTAGTCTCTTCAAGTAATTTGTACGAAACCCACTTTTGGAAAGTTTCATCAAGTTATAATACCTGGTCATACCTTCATAGTTAGATGGAATAGGAAATTACAAAAAGTTTTCAAATATCGTACCTATCGAAGTTATATAAAAATCTTTCTTTTTATAGAATCCCCTATATATTCTATCATATACAATAATCTTGTAGGTACTGAATATCTACCTTCTAGACATAGTGAAAAAAGTATGTTATCTTAACATTATAGACTCTGCATTGAGCCCCTGATGTCCCAAATCTCAATAACAAGGAAAGCTTATGTTCAAACAAAGATAAGGTGGAGATAAACGGAGCCAGAAAAATGCAAATTTATTTTATCACAATTCTCCGTATTCTCAATGTATATTGGAATCGTTGGAAATAGGACAAGATAATTATCGGTAATACTTGAAGCAGATTTATTGGCCTGAATAAATCATTCCGCCATAATAGATACGGCAATGCACCGGTGTCGATGTTTCATGAGTTTATTCTCCTATAAATTATTTATCAAGCGTTTTCTTAGTACAGATTGCAAATCGCGATAGAAAATACAATATTAATAGTGTAAGTAGGTACAAATTAAAATTATACCAATTGTTTACAATAAGTACATAACCTTGTGATGAGGAACGCAGTAAATCTTTAATATTGAAAACAATACGCATCAATCATTTCAAACATTTGATCAGTAAAAATAAATATAAGAAATCTTTATAAGCGACACTATGAGATAGAGCAATAATACAGACTGTATTTTTTTCAAAATCAATGAGTTCGTTTCCCGCACGCAGTTTCAGTTATTATCAAAATCTGCCTCGAGACTAATTTCAAAATTTTTCGCTATATTTTTCAATCGTTTTTAACGTTTTTAGGGAAGTATATCTACATAATTAAATATAGACGTTTTTTACATAAAATATTTGTTATACCAAATTAGGTATTGAATGTGAAAAATAATCATTTGATATCCATGAAAATTGAAAATACAATGTTTCAATTATTATTTTTCATTAGCTAATTAGTGTAAATTTGTTCCGACGCGTTTCTAAAAGGTGTTGTATTTTAAATACTTTATTTAAATTTCCTGCAACCATGCAAGAACTTGTGCCACTAGCTATTATGGTAAGAATTTATCAATAATGATTAGAGTTAAGTTGTTCATATCAGCTAGTTTTTATGTTACGTCATTGCATCAGCTGTGCGCTATACTTCTGCAATCCCAAAATCGTGTGAATCCGTGACGTATTGAATTTATATTCGACCTCGACATCTCGACCCCGACATTAATCACCCTATGATAATTGGACCTTATGATAATTTTAGTGTTATTTACGACTTGCTTACATATTTTTTATATTTTTACTACTATTTAGGGTTTAAATCTTTTTACAATTTTCAATCAAATTGTATTTTAATTGAAAAAAATAGCGCTTCGATAGTATTTAGCTGATTTAGGTATTGCTTAATTTCAATCGTTCTGGACAATTTGAATTAAAAAAATCGATCCCAACTGGTCGCGGCCTAGTTGTTCGACTTGTCGAGGTCAGATATCATGGAGGTTAATGTCGGGGTTAAGTTGTCACGGGGTCGATTTAGTCATGCGTTTTCCAGTTTGTGACAAAGTTTAATTTTTGAGACAATTATATGTAACACTACTGATAAGTTTCAACATTTTTTAAAGATAAGTGTCATCAATGCGTTCTACGACAAAACACATAATAATTGGTATTCAAATGATGATGGTAAGTACACAGAACATATTTGATGATTTGGCATACGGGTTCAAGAATTGTCTGGGTATGTACGTAGTATATTATTACTCTGTGGTGATAGTATGTAGTGACGATGTGGCCAAAGGTGGTAAGCTCATGAAGGTAAATGATTTCTATGTGCTGCTGAAAGCAGATTTTCAATATGAGGGTGGTAGCCAACCTGGTGTGAACTACCTTTACAGTATTGATCTACTAGACGGGCTAGTTGGTGCAGTTGGTTATGACACCACATATCGTCGACCACCGGTCGTGGGTTCGATTCCCACCCAGGACAAACATTTGTGTGCCGAATTGTCTCTTGCTTAGTTTGGGATCAGATAACCGTGTGTGAAGAATATTTAGGATATTAGTTCATTGCTAGAAATACCGATTCACCGCGTCTAACGTATGAAATAACTATCCTCTTAACTTTTTTTTTCACAGGTGTAGTCGAAGACAAATTGGTGTCATTAAAGAGCCACAATAACAGCATTGATGACATAGTAAGATCTTTTGAAGAGGTACATGATGATTCATTCTCAAAACGAAATGAAAGTTTGCCAGGATTGAGAAGCTGGCGCCGCGAGCGCCGAGGTGAATACTCATTTATTAAAGACTAGCTGTTCTGCGCGGTTTCACTCGCGTTCCCGGGATAAAAAGTAGCCTATAATCTTCAGGAATAATGTAGCTTCCTATTAGTGAAAGAATTTTATTATTCAAATCGGTTCAGTATTTTCGGAGCCTATTCAATGCAAACAAACAAACAAACAAATCTTTCCTCTTTATAATAGTATAGTATAGATCTTTGTTTACATTTTTCATCATCATCATGTCAGCCGAAAGACGTCCAATAGCCTTCCCCAAGGATCTCCACGATGGCTGGTATTGCGCTCGTCGTGTGAACTTCTTCATTCATGGCATTTTGCCCAATGGTTACATCAGCATCCTAGGCTTAGTGGATTTCTATATTTTTTTTAGGTTTTAATACATATATCTACATAATTTTAAATTGAGTCGCAAGCAGCCTGTAAAAATGACCACTTACCTTGAGCATTACTGCCTGACTGCTTGTCAACCTTCGGACATCAAAAATACTATTAATTATGTGGGTAATTAATCAATAAGCATGACGCTACGAACTGTCCCTGGCATCCTTATCAATGAAAAAATTAGCCAGCTAGCATGCCATGAAAAGTCTCTTTGAACAAAAGATGAGCTTCCGCCCTAAAGTCTACCCCAAACGTTGAAAATATGTTGTTCCTCTGTAGACCAGCATACTTGCGATGCTTTACACTCTCGTTGTCCAGCCACAGCGTGTCTGTAAGGTGTCGGTCGACGCATGTAGCATCCTACACCAATGGCCGACCAATCTTCCACGGCACCAATGACATACCATCCGGTTTCTTGCCATCATTGTAGGTGTTGAAATAAATATTGACACACTTCCGCGGGACAGCGATTTGGCACAAATTTTCTATTTATAGTTAGGTAGTTTTGTTTTTATTTTTAATTTTGTTAAATATAAAGTTGGTGATAATCTTGTTAAATTAAATGTATTATGTGATGTATGTATGTAATTATAGGTAATTTATGATAAAAAAAAAAAAAAAAATTGTCAATAATATCTAACAAAAAACGACTTCAAAGTAACCCACCTATTTTATTTTCAGGTTTAGATACCACAATAATACAGGCACATAACGTTTTCATAATACAACTTCGCAAATTAAAACAAGGGATATCATGGTCAGCAGGAGAAAAAGGTTGGTATTATTCAAAATTTAAATTACATTATTATCCTGTCCTCGGCTTACATTGGTTTTGAATTTAAGGGTGGTACAAAGAGAACCAATTGATTAATTTTTACAAAAATAATAATTATTATCTTGAGACATACTGTACATACACTGGGAAAAATTACATGTCTTCGAAATTATTGCATCACAATGTTTTATCCAGTTCAATTTAGATTTATAAGAAGTTTAAATGTGTCCTCATGCAGATTGCGTTTATGGTGAATCTACGGATATTGGTTGTAATAAATGTATTTGCATGTCCCGCATGGTTTATATATGTACTACAAAAATATGCCAGAAAACAAAGAAGAATAAAAAAAGTGAGTTACATTTTATTTAATCATCATCTATCTATACTAATAATAAAGATAAAAAGTATTTGTTTGCTTGAACGCGCTAATCTCCTTTCACTAATAGTAAGCTACATTATCCCCAAAGGTTATAGGCTACTTTTTATTCCGGGAACGCAAGTGAAGTCACGGGGAATAGCTAGTTTATTATAAGTTGATAAAGCTGCAGGCAAAAATACATAATACATAAGTTTTAGCATTCAAATTGTATTATTATGTTAAGGGTAAGAAGTGAACTTCAAATCAAGTTTCTTACACGACCACACACATTTTGTGCAAATACATTAAGCTTGCATTTCAAAGTATATTGACTATTTCAGCTTTAAAAAATCAGTGCATAGAAGGGACAAAGGTTGAAACTAAAACCTGCGGTACCTGTTATTGTATGGAAGGGAAAATAGTGTGTCCTCTTACAAAGTGTGATGTAGAGAAATATAAAAACAAAGGTATATTTAATTGATTAAATAATGTAATATAACAAACTTTAATTTTAGTCAAGCGTATTTAATTGTCACGTCTTGCTTTTATGTAGTATAGGAACTGCCCATAGACCAGAGGTTCTCAAGCTTATTTTGTCTACCGCCCTTGAGAATTACTTTGAGAATCGATTGTATTACCACCCCCCAAAATAAGTAACTCTACATAAAAATCACTATGGTAATAATTTATTTATAGCATACCATATTAGTCTTATCCTGATTGTAAGTTCATACTTTTATTTAAAACGAGACTTTGTAACAGATATATTTAGAGATTTAAATTCAAATTAAAGCACATGACATGGCAATCAAATTAAATTGTCTTTGAGGCTCCAGCTCCCACAACGGGGCGTTATCGCCCACTTTGAGAAAAACTGCCTTAGACCATTAATTCTTTCAGGTTAATATCTATACCTACCTAATAATATGTAAAGATGTAATACTTGAACTAACTCCATGAAAAACGTGATAATGCTTACTAGATTGTAACAAACTTTTATTATGTTTGCAGAGTTGACACAATTGAAAAGATTAATATTTGAAAAAAATGGAGGTATTATCTTATCTTAGTTAATGTTTCTACGACGGCCGTTGGGACGGAGGGCTTCTCAAGTGGTGATCAAGAACCGGAAGTCACAGTGTGGGCAGGCCTCCCACAAGGTGGACCTTGTGAGGGTCGCGGGAAACCGCTGGATGCGGGTAGCGCAAGACCGGCCATCGTGGATATTCTTGGGGAGGCCTTTATCCAGCAGTGGACGTCTTTCGGCTGAGATAATGACGAAGTGCTAGTATTTGTAGATGAGCATAGCTATACATTAAAAGTATGATCGTTTTTATCCTATAGTTCAGGGGTTCCTTTACATGTTGTAATTTTTTTTTTGCGATTCCCTTGTAAAAGAAGATACCCGAGGTTACATGTGTAGTAAGTATACCTGTTCATGATGCCCCTGGGATAACCCCTGGGACAGCCCCTGGGACAGCCCCTTGACGCCCCGGGGCGTCGCGACGCACAGTTTGGGAACCGCTGCTAACCAACGCGGGAACGCAGGTGAGAGAGAGAGCAAAGGCGACAAACTAGTATAGTTTATGTTTTCAGTACAATGCACAAAAGGCGAGCCAGTACTCATAGATTCCTGTAATAAATGCTGGTGTATTGGAGGTATTGTCTTTTGCACTATGATACAATGTAATAATGGAAGAAGCAAGTGTAAGTGAATAAGAATCTATGCAATAAAATTATTAGTTTATAAAAAAAGGTTGATTCCAATCTACGTAGGTACTTTTACAAATTTTCGCCCAATCACTACTTTTCAGAATGCGAGTAAAAAAATCTTTTCTAACAGATTTACGCAAAATTTCTAACTGTTATCATTTCATAATGGTTATGCTCAGACTCTAAAATGTTGTGTGATTTACCCCACCAAAACCATCCTGTATAATATACATAGAGGATCAAACTTGAAATATAATTTGATCTAACCTTGAGATCAGAACAATCACTCGATATAATTTTTGTTTCCATTGCAGTGAAATTGGAAGCACCCCTTAAACTGAACAAATGCCTACCAGGAACATGGTACAGTCCAACTGGCAACCCGAATTGTAGACCTTGTTATTGCTTGGATGATAAATACGCATATTGTTTCTCTGGACATTGTAACTTTAATGAATTTATAATTCGTACGTTTGAATGCTATTAATAATTTAAATTTTAACGAATTTATAACTACTCGTACGTTTGAATACTATGAATAATTTATACTTTAACGAATGTATAACTACTCGTACGTTTGAATACTATGAATAATTTATACTTTAACGAATGTATAAATACTCGTACGTTTGAATGCTATTAATAATTTACACTTTAACGAATTTATAACTACTCGTACGTTTGAATGCTATTGAATAATGTATACTTTAACGAATGTATAACTACTCGTACGTTTGAATGCTATTAATAATTTACACTTTAACGAATTTATAACTACTCGTACGTTTGATACTTATTAATATTTTTTTTTATTTTAGCTGATGATGGATTTAGTTGGCAACGTAAGTGATGTATTTTTTTAAAGTCTGCAATTATGTTTTTATTATAGCCCGAATTGTAGACCTTGTTAATGGACGGATGATAAATATTCTGTTTCTCTGGAAATTGTAAACACGTACGTTTGAATCATTTACGTATTCCCTAAAGTTTGATGCGATTCTTATTAATTATTATTTTGATTTTAGCTGGTGGTGGATGGAATTGGCAACGTAAGTGGTGTATTTTTTTAAAAAATCTACAATTTTTTTTCTTCTGTGTTAGATTATAATTTCACCATGGTCAGTGATGTTGTGGCCGAACATTTGACATGTATTAATATGCTTTCTATAAAAACCGTGGCGTTTTTCGGTAGCAGCATCCTGTCAGTCAATATTTCTAAATAAAAAAAACTGGAGAAATATGACTCGCACCCTGGGAATTCCGTACTTTTTAATTAACATTATGAATTCTTTAGCTCCTTCAATATATCGTGCCAAATGTGAACCTGGTAAGAAGCAAAGAAAAGGTGTTTGTACATTTTGTACGTGCAATTCAATTGGATTTTGGACCTGTACTACAAACTTTAATACTTGTACAGGTAAAAGAAATATTATTATCATGAATTAGTTACAGTCAGAACAATAATCATAAAATAGTCGTTATAGGAACCTATTTAAGGTTTATCCCCTACCAAAATCAACTTGCATTTCAGGAATAACCTCCAAAGAAAATGATGCTTATGTGCTAGGAACACAGACCAATTGTCACGGTTGTAGATACAGTATGGGCACGTGGGAATGTTACTCAGCGCAAACGCAGTGCTCGGGTAAGTCGTGATTGTCATAGTCATCGCATCGTACTACGCACTTGAGGGTGGTAACCAGCCAGGTGGGTACTACAAAGTACCCTACCACCGTGCTATGGTTTCCTCACGATGTTTTCCTTCACCGAAAGCTCAAGCTCATTGTAGGATTCGAACCCGGGACCTTCGTCTCGGCATCAGACATCACTACCACTGAGCTATCATCGCCTTAAAATATCAGTGAACATTTATACCTACTTACGATTTGTGTTTATTTATTTCAGATTATTATGAGGGTAAGTATTCACAGGGTGATTTATCTTTGTGCATTGTTTGATCAAAATTCGTCACAAGCATCCCAACTTATGTACCTATTTGACCTGATTCCATCAGATTTTTTAGATTTGTAATTATATTACATGACATAAAACAAATGTTTATCAAGCATTGAGGACAATTATAAAAGTGGCAGTCTAAATTGAATTATAATTGAAATTTTATAAAATATATATTATCTATGTAATAACACTAATCTGAGTTTTGATAAATAAAAAATAATAATACTGTGATGGCTCTATAATAAATGATTAGAATTTGAGAACCGCATTAAAAACTTTTCCTAAAGGTAAGGTTTCCTCCAAAAGCGGTGCCATCATATAGCGACCGTAATACAGCGATGAATGACGTCACCGTTCTTTAGGAAATCGCGCCATTTGGTTAACATAGACACCGTTCTAGTGACGTCATTCACCGCTGTATTAACGTCGCTACATGGTGGCACCGCTTTTGGAGGAAACCTTACCTTTAGTGATTGGCTTTCTTATAATAAAGTAAAAAATAACTAACATTAAACATTTAACGAAACCCCCGACACATTAGAAAAAAGTGATGAACTTCAAACGGCTGAGCAGATTTTCTTGAAACATAGTTAAGATCACTCTCGATTATGAGCACCTTTCAAACGAAATAACTTAATCAAAATCGGTTCATCCTTTCAGAAGATACAGTGTGTATCGGACACACTACAAACTGATAACACCCATCTTTTTCGCCGGGGGTTAAAAAGGCGATCGTTACTTTATTTAGCTCTAGATTTAGCAGAAGAATCCTTTGAAATGATTCTGTCATTTACCTTTCAGGTGGTATTGCGGTAGTGAAATCGAAATCAATATTTTTGAATTCTAAGGGGCCTTGTAGTACGTGCTACGCCGACCCGGTCGCTGGGAATATATGTGCGAGTGACGTCACATGTGCCCAGAAATTGTATGGTAAGTAACAGGCACAGTAGAAATTCTATATTTCTACTGTGTAACAGGTGATCTTCACGTAAAGTGAAGTCCAAAGTACACCAAGTATTATTTAATAATCTGTGTCATACATGTCTAATTTTCAACTCATTTCTGAACGACAAAATAACAAAAGTTCTTAGATATTAATATATCAAAATTAAAAAAAAGTATCATTTGAAGATGAGATGCACGAGAAATGCAATACATGATAGAGTCAATAAGTAATGAAAGCACAAAAGTTGGTCTAGAAGTTAACGAAGATAAGACCAAGATGATGACCAATATGGAGAAAAAGCCGATAAAACTGTTATCTGACAACCTTGAATATGTAGAAGAATATATTTACTTAGGCCACTTGATAACATTCAACTCATGTACCGAGAAGGAAATAGAGAGGAGAATTAAATCGACATGGAATAAATACTGGGCAATGAAAGAAATATTCAAAACAAAACTACCCACGAAATTAAAAACTAAAGCCATGGAAATTTGCTTACTCCCTAGCCTAACATACGCCTGCCAGACTTGGGCTCTGGTCAGCAACAACGTCATTAGACAAAACACTAAAGCCAAAGATGTCGCTCATAAAGTGTTACACCTGAAATGGAACTGGGCCGGACACGTACAAAGAGTATCAGATGACAGATGGTCTAAAATAACAACAAATTGGTACCCAATGGACAAAAAACGGAAAAAAGGAAGACCCTATAAACGCTGGAGCGACGACATTGTCAAAACAGCGGGTAAAACATGGAGTAGAGCTGCCAGAAACAGAGAGAGATGGAAGCAGTTGGAGGAGGCTTTTACCGCTAACAGCGGGCCTTACACAACACTAACACATAACTAACAAATCTTATTTTCAATTTTCTTAGTTAATATAACTAACACCACTAACAGAGGAAAATCAATATACTTACAACTAGTTTAAGCACAGAACAAACAGTTATATATTATTATGTAAGTGTGTAAGGATAAATAAAGCTTTTTTATTTTATTTATTTATTATTATTTATCATTTGAAGAATCTTTCCATAGTATAAAATAATGTCGCTTCCTCTGTCTATTCGCTTAGATCTTTTAAACTACTCAACGGATTTTAATGCAGTTATCAGCTGAATAAATAGTGATTCAAGAGAAACCTTCCTCTTATAGTACAGAAATGCCGAGAATTTTAAAGATTTGTACACCTGTGCGAATCTGGGATGGGTCGCTAGTTAGTTATAAAATACAATTGCAAAGGAGTGTGAGTGCACCTTCTGTACAGTATTTACAGTTAGTATTCTTTGACTTTTTGATAAATATTAGGTTATTTCTGATTGCTGTATTATTATTGTTGCAGCTAGAGCCAAAACTTTTGGAAAATGCTCATCCGATGCTTCGTGCGGAAAACTATGTAATAAACAGGAAAAGAAAATCGCAAAGTGCCTCAACGGAAAATGTGGTTGTTTCTAAAAATAATTGATACACCCAAGATGGTTAAATTGTTTGTGTCAATAACAAGTCACGGCTTGATAGTACCTATGTAGTAATAAATAATAATTTAATTATGTATTGTTTTTTTTTATAACTAATTTAAAACTAACTACTAAAATCAAAAGAAAACCAATTAGAAATATATTTTTTTTGCCAATTTCTTGATGTTTTTACTTGATACTATTATAGACTATCAACTTGAGCGTGGTATCCTCTTTACAAAAGTAGCATGCAGTTTCTGCGTAGTCAGTTTTTAGGTAGCATGATTAGGAAAATCTAAACTAGTTAGAGACTGTGTCAATAACTTTAGGCCTATTTCCATCCTTCCTACCATGTCAAAAATCCTGGAACGTCTAATGAACCAACGTTTAATACAATTTTTAGAAACCAATGGCCTTCTTTCTCCCTCACAATTTGGTTTTCGCAAAGGTTTGTCAACCAGTGACGCGGTTCACTACCTTGTAGAATCAATTGTAGACAGTCTCGATAATAAGAAAAAGTGTTTGACTATATTCTTAGACCTAGCCAAGGCTTTTGACACAGTCTCTATCCCCCGCCTTATAATTAAGCTAGAAGAGCTGGGGGTAAGAGGGCTCCCCCTCCAATTATTTACAGACTACCTGACAAACCGAAAACAGCAAGTTAAAATCAACCAATTGATAAGCGAGGAACAACCAGTAACCTATGGGGTGCCTCAGGGCAGTATTGTCGGTCCTACGCTATTTTTAGCATATATCAATGAGCTCTGCAACTTACAACTACAAAATGGCAATGTACTTACTTTTGCCGATGACACTGCACTCTTTTTTAGCGGTGACAGCTGGGACGAAGTCTTTGACATTGCCCAGAGAGGCTTCAGTAGGGTCTGTTCCTGGCTCCAAGAGAATTTGATGACGCTCAATGTTGCTAAAACCAAATACATTGCCTTTGCACATCGTTCAAATCTTCTTCCACCTTCAAGTCTTTCCATTGCGGCACACGTATGTAATTCTGCTTCTACTAACTGCACGTGCCCCCCTCTACAAAGGATTGATAAATTAAAATACCTCGGTGTCATTATAGACCAAGCACTTACCTTCAAGCCACATATCGAAGTTCTTTGTTCTAGGTTGCGTAAACTGATTTATATTTTTAGAACTCTGAAACAAGTAGCCAGCCGTAAAATTATCGCAATGGTTTACTCTGCTCTGTGCCAACCAATTATGGAGTACTGTATAACATCGTGGGGAGGCATAGCCAAATCAAATCTTCTTGAACTGGAGAGAGCACAGCGAGCCATTTTAAAGGTGGGTGCAGGCCTTCCCTACCGCTTTCCTACAACTGACCTCTACAAGGAGTGGAATGTTCTTACGGTCAGACAAACATTTATATTACGCATCACGCTTAAACAGCACTCCCAAATACCGTACGATCCCGATGTAGTAAAAAATAAGCGTAGGAAGGGCACTGTTTGCCGTAACAAAACTTTCCATACGAGTCTTTCACACAACTTTTTCTGCTTCCTAGGACCTTATATCTACAACAAATTAAATGGATCACTATCAATTTACCCTCTAACCAAAACGAATTGCAAAAATGTAGTATCTAATTGGTTGAAAACGCTTGACTACCAAGAAACTGAAAAATTACTTACCCCACCAATATGATCAAAATTACTTATCCTACAATATATTATTATTAAAATCTCTGACTTTGCTCCTCTCATATATAACGCTCAACCATCTACAAACACACACAGCGCTTGCAAACTTACACTACACATTCATACTAGCAACTACAGTACACACTCTCATACTCATGCACACACATACGCATACATCCACTCACAGTACTACTACTTTTGTAATTATAATGATATTTTTCATCTCAATTCTTGTTAATGTAAGATTGCAGTTGTATTAACAATCCGTGGAGTGGGCTCCTGGTGACCTGTACTACAGGTTTTTTTCAAAACCTACAATAGGCACCAGTCTCTCACAAAACTGGTTCGCATGGTACGTAAGCTCTTTTATATTTACTTTTGTGAAGAGAAATAAATCTTTTTATTATATTATTATTATTATTATTATAATAAAGCTGAAGAGTTTGTTTGAACGCAGAGACCGGCCATCGTAGAGATCCTTGGGAGAGGCCTTTGTCCATCAGTGGACGTCTTTCGGCTGACATGATGATTAGCTATCTGGTTTCCATAGTACAAGCTCTGGCTAGGTTGGGGTTCCGGAAATTAAAATCGTAAAAACAGCATAGTTCGCTTTTCTGAATGAAATGAAACGTAGCGCAGAAAGTTGTTGATAATGGTGCCGATTCTGTTGTTTACGAACTTAACTAATATTAGACAAGTCACCTCTCTTGCATTTTAACCTTATTGACAAAAGATAGAAGATTTTTAATGCTGTCAGTTTAGTCCATGCCGTCGTAATGTACGGGTAAATAGTCGTGACCAATAAAGATCGCACTTAAATTCACGATGAAATATGTGATCGGACTAAACTGACAGGACTAAAATATCTTGCATCCCTTTCTTATATTTACTATTAGAAAAAGATATAGTGAGATTAAATTTATTTAGTTCGTAAACAACAGAATCGGCACCAATACCAAATATATACAGGATGATTTTAGTTGGGTATGATAAACCGTTACCTTTACATTATTAAAAACCGATTTTCAATAATCCTACAAAATTTTAGAAGCCTGAGCACTAACAATACGAAATAATAACAAGTAGATGTTTAGCGTAAATATCTGATTTAAGGCTTTACTAGCACTCACAGGAAGTTATGGACCGTGATAGTTAGATTTAGTTAGATTTTAGTACTCAAGTTATACGTAGGTACTCAGTTAGACTTACGTTTAATTAAACTAATTTGTATCTTATTTATATGGAAATATAACCCCAAAAACATCCTGTATCATGATCATTGAAGCCAGTAAAGTGCCTCATCTTTCAAATTGGATCCCAATTAGGTATATCTGAGAATCTAGAGGAAGAAGACTCTCCCCCCCTCTCCCCAATGGACCGAAAGCGGCTAACTATGTAGACAGTCGAGCTAACTAGACGTCTCTGGGATTAATACTATTCGAAACTTCTTGTTAATTATGTAACTGTGTAGACAGAGGACCATAGACTTTTAGGATGTCGTCACCCGCTTTCGACGACTTTGCTGCAATTTGGTACAATCATTGTAATATTTGATCGTAGGTATTTTGATGAGAGTAAGGCAAGTAAGTGCCTTCGGTCTACTCTTTTGGTACTTCGTTATCATTTCGAGCCTTTTCAGGAAAAGCATCGTCAGCGACAATTTGCACTTCTTACAGGAGAGAATTTTCATTCCTAATTTAAAAGTTTTTTAATACCTATTTTATATATACTAGACCGTGGTTTCACTCGCGTTCTCGGGATAAAAAGTAGCCTATAACCTTTGGGGATAATGTAGCTTCTAATTGTAATTCTTTCAATAATATGGAAAGAATTTTTCAAATCAGACCAGTAACTCCGGAGATTAGCGCGTTCAAACAAACAAACTCTTCAGCTTTATTATTAGTATAGATAGATTTAATTTATTATTCATTTAAGTGTTGTCAATTAAAAATAATGTTTAGAAGTCTTCGCAATAAGGTGTAAAACCGTTTGATTAGGTTTACGAAAAAAAAAACATTTTTACGATATTTGTCGCTTACGATGTTTTTCCTGAAAAGGATCGATTTAAATATATCTCCACTCCTGGCGCCATACGTTTCAGCTTTGCTAGATTGCGTACCTAACAATTAAATTAAAAAAGTTATAAGGTACAGATTTATAAATGGCATAGGACTACATTATATGTTAATAATAATTAATATTTTTCTGTTAATTTTCCTAAAATAAATTAAATAATACAAAAAATTATTTGTGTGTTTATCATATAAAAACATCACCTTAAAATACGACCTTTATACGTTATACTATAAAGTGGACAACCATGTGACGACATTTAAACGCTTTTGTTTCTGGGAACTTATTTTGAAAATTTCATGTGGAAAAACAAAGTTAACTAGCTAGCTAGCCAGCTATCAGTGACCTCCGCTGTCAGATGGCCGACGCCCAATAGGATAATAGTTTTATTATAACTGTACTGTAATATTGCAATTTGAATTACAAATTGAAAAATCTTATTCTAATTAATTAAGTACGATAATTAACATTTTTCTTTTCAATACCTGATTGAAAAGAAAAATTATTAATTATAACGTGACTGAAAATTAAAAATACAATGTTTCAATTATTATTTTTAATTTAGGTACAGTGTGAATTAGTTCCGACGTTTTCAAAGAAGGTGTTTTTTGTGAAAACGTTATTCTACTGCAACCATGCGAGAACTAGTACCACTGGCTATTTTGGTAAGAATTTATAAATTATCAAGGAGAGGTGATGTTTATTATTATTTATAAGGCTACTGTCTCATAAGGCTACTGTACTCAAGTGTAACTGCTATGTGGTTGGCAACAGAGTTTCAGTTTCAACTTTCCACGACCAATATAATACTATAATAAAACATTCTCAATAAAAATCATCCAGATGACGCTGGGCACGAATAGCTAGTAGGTACCTACCCTTTTAATAAAGTCAAATATGTATACTGTCATGTCAAGTATTACCCAAATACAGTAAATATAAACATAAAACTTCTATCAGCTTTTCTCAAATTATCCAGTTTGTGACTCATTTTAACTAATTATTATGAGTTTATGACGTGTAAAATAATTTCATACTTTTTTTAAAGATAAGTGTCATCAATGCGTACTACGATGAAACACTTGATTATTGGTATTCAAATGATGACGGTAAGTTATTTATCAATTTTATCATACATTTTTGAAACAATAGGTATATAGTCTCATACAGTACAAATTCTACATTTACCTTATCACTAAGGATTCAATGATGATCTTGATGATTTGGTAGGCTACCCGAGCCTGCAATATGGAGCTATAAAATACTGGTTTATTGTATCAGGGTGATTTTGAAATGGTATTTCAGCTCAAATTCTATGGATAGTGTGCATCGTTATAAAGTCCTACAAAATTTCAGGTGTCTGAGCACTACCGAAGTTATGACAGTTAAAAGTTTTGCGAATATCCCTGGTAAAACCCTTTATTCACACTCAGAAACGTAGTAATAGGGCAAAATAGCTATAGTAATCTAATAGATACTCACTTAAACTTACATTTGAGCGTATTTTAATGCTAAACTAATTTAAGATTGATATTTTTTTGAAATTTTGCATGGAAATTTTTTAGTGTTGTTTACCACTCAAAAATATGTTTTTTTATGATTTGTATCATAAATGCCCTTTCGGCCTACTATACCATGTAAAAATCACCCTGTATAGCATACTTCATATGTACATATTACCTATTTTTATACACCCGGAATGGTTTACACCCTGAAATAGTGGTATGTTTGGGAGACGCAAATGTATGTAAATCAAAACACCCTATTTGTCGCTGTTTTGTTTCACTATAATGATTTTTTTCCAATAGGGATGATGATGACTGGGTAAAAAATAAATAATTCCGTTTAGTCCGTCAGTTAGGTTATAAAAAAATATAGCATACGTATTTATTTATTTTCAATCAATAAAAAATTTGAAAGATAAGTCGCATCTAAGTTCAGGATTGGGGGGTTGTGACGTCATCTCTCTGTAAAAAGTGTACTAAGACGCTAGAAGTTACGTCACGCGAAATTTTAACGCACAGTGCGTTAAAATTTCGTTATTTTTTGTTTTCGGAACTAAAGAAAAGATATGTCTAATATTTTTTGTTAATTAATCTAACTGAGGGACTAATTAGATTTTATTAGTCATCACCCCTATTATGTGCGTGGGACACATCACACAGCTACGAATTATTATATATTATATAATTTAGTATAGTACAAATAATAAATAGTATGTAGGTAAGTGATTATATGGCCCAAGGTGGTAAGCAGCCTAAGGTAAGACTCTCATGTCCGGCTGAAGGAACACGCTAAGGTGTGTTGGCTGCTTTTCTATATGAGAATGGTATACCCGACCTGACGAGACCTCGAGCTCAAATGGTCTTCGAATTAATCCTTTTTGTGAAATTCCACAGGTGAAGCTTTAGACAATTTGCTGCCATTTAATACCAAAAGCGGGAATAAGGACATGGCAAGATCTATTGAGGAGTTACATCATAGTTTATTTTCACAAAGAAATGAGGCTTTGCCAGGGTTAAGAAGGCAGGACTGTTTGTATTTATTTATTTTCTTTTTTGTTCTTAATTTTTATGTTATAAATTTGACCCAATAATTGCATCTGCATTGCATAGACTAGGATTAATGGATAATTTACATTTTTTCTGGAGAATCACCGGACTCTGCAGAATCTCCAGAGTAATGATTATAAGTTAAGCCTGCGTAATTAAAATTTTGCTAGGTTTCTTGCTAGTTTCAGGTCAGTTCTAGGTCGTAAGTTTGTCAACATATGTTTTGCGACAAGAATAGTAGTATATTTACTGATTAATAACTAGAGAAGTCATCAAAATATGTCACGGGCTTAAATTTGTGGTAAAAAAGTCACGTTTTCATGAAATTGACGTATATACCACTACATACACTTAGAAGTATGTTGATGATTTTTTTGTTATTAATCAGTATACTACCATTATTGTCGCAAATCACACGTTGACAAACTTACGACCTATAACTGAGCTGCAATTAGCAAAAAACGTAATAAAATTTCAATTTCGCGGTCCAAGCGAAGGATTCACCACTTTTCGCGAGAGGAAAACAGGATCTTATTCGCTATAAGACTTGCAAAATCTTTCTTATATCGATACTAAAAATAAAGCTAAAGATTTTCATTGTTTGTTTGAACGCGCTAATCTCTGGATAGAGTTCGTGAGGTGATTTTTTTTCACTATGGATTTTTTTTCATCGATGGAAATAGGTTATGGACATTTGCGATACCAAGAAGTTTGCAACGCGTTACAAATTCTTATCATATCCATATCTAACATTTAACATTCACTAAAATTGTTGTATTGGTTAATAGTATAAATATATTTACAATAAGTATTTACAATAAACATAAAATACCTAGTCAGGTCATAAATTCTGTCACATGTTTAATATAAAATAATTGAAACAAGTTTATTCATTATGTAACCATTTATATACCAAAATGAACTTAACAAAACATAGATTCTTATGACACTAAAGTTTATTGAAAATGACCTCCGTGATTTTGAATACAGGCCTTCAATCTGCGCGGCCAGTCGTCTATCGCAGCACGAACGAGGTCCATGTCAATATCGGCGGCTGCCTTAATCAAGGATGTCTTGAGTGACTCCAAATTGGGATGAGGCTTTGAGCACGCCTTTTCCTCCAAGTGTTGCCATATCTTGTAATCTAACGGATTCAAATCTGGACTGGAGGCCAGCCTTCGTGCCGGATGAAGTCGATTTCACGCGCCGCCAGCCAGTCTTGTGTGCTCTTCGCTCTATGAGCCGGCGCCGAATCTTGTTGGAATACCCAGTGCCTGTTATTGAACATGGTATGAGAAACAGGTTCCACAAGGTTCGTCAGGACTGTATTTTGATACACAACTGCATTCGTTTTTACACCTTTCTCACAAAAATGTACCTCTGTTAAGCCCCAATAAGAAACTCCCAACCATACCATGAGCGAGGATGGAAAATGACCTCGTTGGACACGCGGAATACGGTTGCTCGCTTCTTCAGTACTGTGTGCGTACACCTTATCATTTTGTTTGTTGTAGCTCTTTTCTACGGTAAAAATTTTTTCATCCGAAAAAAGAATTTCCCGATATTGTTTTCCCGCGTACCGCTTCAACAAAGCGCGGCATCTCTTCAGTCTCAGGTCCATTAGACGAGCATTCAAACGATGTCTTGTTTTTCTTCGATATGTTTGAAGCCCTAAGTCTTCATTTAACACCCTTTTCACCGTGGTTCTGCTTAACCCCATCTGAAGGGCCAACAGTTTCTGCTTACGTTTGGGATTTCTTTGAATTCGCGCCTTCACAGCTTTTATCACTGCTGGAGTCCTAACAGACCGAGGGCGACCACTTCTTGACCTGTCATCTACACTAGAGTCTTCATTTTATCGTTTGATGGTACGATAAATGAATCTTTTGGTTATATTCAAATTTTTCAGTATGTCAAAAATTTGAATTGGCGCGTAACCGCAACGATGCAACGCAATAACTGCAACACGGTCTTCTTTATGCGTCCACTCCATATTTAAAAATGAGTAAAATTCTAAAAAGTATACATTTTTATTTTCATGAACAATTCGAAATTCGAATTCAATAAACTTTTTTGTGGCCAGCATTCTAAAAGAAAGAAAGTTTTTACTGTGTGACAATACTTATGACATGACTAGGTACAATCTATATTTATACTAATAATAAAGATGAAGAGATTGTTTGTTTGAACGCACTAATCTCTGGAGTTAATCCCAGAAGGCTGGCAGCTTTGATTGTTTTATTTATTTTCCTGTTTGTAACAATAATATTATGCTCATTTTATTTTCAGGGAGTATGAGAGGCAGAATTACTTGGGGTAAAGGTACGTTTTAATGTATGTTTTTTTATGCATCACGTTTATTATTTATTTTAATAGAATTTTAAGAAAATATACTTACCGTCAAACCTATTTCTAAATCTATATCTATACTAATAATAAAGCTGAAGAGTTTGTTTGTTTGAACGCGCTAATCTCCGGAGTTACTGGTCCGATTCGAAAAAATATTTCACTAATAGTTGTACTTGTACGTAGGATATTATTTACTTTATGCTAATAGGAACTACGTTATACCTATATTTTAGACACATTTTTTTTTATTAAGCACACTATTATAGGGCTTTTAACAGTGCTATACTTTGATCATGTCAGCCGAAAGACGTCCACTACTGGACAAAGGCCTCCCCCAAGGATTTCCACGACAGCCGGTCCTGCGCTACCCGCATCCAGCGGTTTCCCGTGACCCACACAAGATCTTCGGTCCACCTAGTGGGGGGGCCTGCCCATGCTGCGATACTTTACTAACATATTATTTTCTTTAGGTAAAAAGTTAAAGGAAGGGGTATCATGGCCAGCAGGTGAAAAAGGTTGGTATTTGATTAATTATTTAATTTAATACACTTTGTAGACATTGGTGCCGATTCTGTTGTTTACGAACTTAACTAATATTAGACAAGTCACAAAAAAGATAGAACATTTTTAATGCTGTCAGAGTCCATGCCGTCGTAATGTACGGTGAAATAGTCGTGACCAATAAAGATCGCGCTTAAAGTCACGTTGAAATATGTGATCGGACTAAACTGTCAGGACTAAAATATCTTGCATCCCTTTCTTATATTTACTATTAGAAAGAGATATAGTGAGATTAAATTTATTTAGTTCGTAAATAAGAGAATCGGCACCATTGGCCCCGATTCTGTTGATTAATTGTTTTTAATTAAAAGAGAATTAAAATAAACTAAACAAATTTAATCTCACTATAATCTTTTTCGATCAAAAAAATATCCTGTCAGATTAGTCCGATTACTTATTTCAACGTGAATCTACCTATACTATATTGATCACGACCATTTACCAAATTACGATGGCATGGACTAATCTGACAACATTAAAAATGTTTCTATCTTTTTTTCAATACTCTTTAAATGAAAGAGAGGTGACGTGACTAATATTAACCTAATCGGCACCATTCTTTAGAATGGCAAGAGAAAATCAATCTTACTTTTTTTAAGAATATCAAATTGAAAAAATCTATACTTTATTTATTCTATACTAATAATAAAGCTGAAGAGTTTGTTTGTTTGTTTGAACGCGCAAATATTTTCACTAATAGGGAGATAATTATTCCCGAAGGTTATAGGCTATTTTTTATCCCAAGAACGCAAGTGAAACAGCGGGGAAGCTAGTATTATAATAAAGCTGAAGAATTTTTTTGTTAGTATGTTTGAACGCGCTTATCTCCGGAGTAACTGGTCCGATTCGAAAAAGCCTTTCACTATTTGGAAGCTACATTATCCCCGAAGGTTATAGGCCTATTTATCCCGGGAAAAATCTAAAAATGAATATTAACAGTTTTGGATTTAATTTAGATTATAATTTAATAAGTTTAAATATGTTCTCATGCAGATTGCGTCTATGGTGAATTTACGGATATTGGTTGTAATAAATGTGTTTGCTTGACGCCAATGATATATCTATGTTCTTCAAATGTGTGCAATAAAAGTGAGTATTTTATATTATTATTTATTAAGTGTAGCTAGGGTAAGTATACACGCAGCGGCATTATACCACAGATTATACCATAAGGTCATCCGTCCGTACTCCTTACCAGTCCATATTTGTTTTTAATTATTTCCAACCAGTACGGCTTTTGTCAACAAAAAAGTTTTGTATATTTGACAAGATAGTGGCTCTCAAGAGTCGCTATTTTTGCTAACTGTCAGGTACATGTTATGTTTAGCATATAACAATGTGCTCTCAATTTCACAAATTTTAAATAAACCACCCTAAACATACGTGTTTGCGGTGCTTGCGGTTGAAACCCTGGGCCCTTGGTCATCTGACACGAAAAAAATCGTCCAAGACATAGGCAAGCGTTTGATCTTGGCCTCTGGGGATCTGAGAGCCAGGGACTTTTTGCCCAGAGGCTAAGTCTGATCATTCAGCGAGGCAACGCCGCAAGTGTCATGGGTACCATGCCAAATTTTGAAGTGGATTATTTTTGTAATTAGTAGTTATTTAGTTTAGTTTTTAATTGTTTAGTTTAGTTTTTATTCCCTAAACATCCACTTGAAAGTGTTTTAACGATTACAGATCGCAAGAGAGAGTGCGTAGATGGATCTAAAGTTGAAAGTAAAGACTGCAACAGCTGCTTTTGTTTAGGAGGGAGAATTATGTGCACTATCATGTTATGTCCTATAGAAAAATATAACATCAAAGGTATATTTTATAGTTATACAGAATAAGTATCGTACAGATATTACCTGTAGGGCAGGAGGGGTGATGACTAAAAAAAAATTAGTCCGTCAGTTAGATTACCAAAAAATATTGGACGCATGTTTTTTCTTTAGTTCTGAAAACAAAAAATAACGAAGTTACAGTGCGTATAAATATCGCGTGACGTCACGTTTTAGTACACTTTTTACAAAGAAGTTACGTCACAAACCCCCACTCCTGAACTTTGATGCGACCTATATTTGTAAGTTTTTATTGATTTGATAAAATAAAAAATACGTTTCCAATATTTTTTGATAACCTAACTGATGCAATGATGGACTAAATAGAATTACGACAAGGTTCCCAGAAGGCTGGAAGCGTTTTCTCTGAATAGCTAAACTAACGTTGGAAAAGGTCCCCGCCCGCCAGCCGGTCCCCCGAGGTGCCCGAGGCCTCGATAATGTGCGAAAAATTATTTAACAATATGTTTACTAGATTGTAATAAATGTTTATTATGTTTGCAGGAATAACAGAATTGAAAAAATCAGTACGAATAAGAGATGGAGGTATTTTTTTGCAATGATTTTTGTACTAAGTGTCGTAAAGTTATCAATGCTAATATTAATAAAGCTGAATGAGTTTGTTTGAACGCGCTTATCTCCGGAGCTACTCATTTGAAAAATTCTTTCGCTAATAGGAAGCAACATTACCCCGAAGTTTATAGGCTACTTTTCATCCCGGAAACGCGAGTGAAACCGCGGGAACAGCTAGTACTCTCCTTTGTTTCCACAAATTCCACAGCATACTATTTAGTTTGGAATCAGATGGCGTGTGTAAAATATTGAGTCTTTGCTAGCGTGTGGGGGTTTCTTTAAATTTTTTTTTTTTTTTTAAACTATGTTTTCAGTACACTGCATCGATGGTCAGCCAGCAACCATAGATTGTAATAAATGCATATGTGTTGGAGGTAGTCTTCTGTGTACTTTGATACAATGTAATTCTGGAGCAAGCAAATGTAAGTGATTATACAATTATAGTATTTATTTGTATAATAATAAGGTTAGTTTCGATCTGATTCTTAAAATACACCGTAAAGAGATTATTTATATATAAATAAAAGTATCTAATCCGTCATTGTATACATTTCCTAGGAAATCCATACATTTCCTAAATATCTATCGGAGTACTACATTCGGTATATTTGTAAGGATAGCGGTATTTGGGGGGTTGTAAGTGAAAGGTACTTTTGTGCGAATACTTGCTATTCTATGCAAAATAAAAAAAATAACCCCAACCTATTTTTTTCAATAGTTTCTATATATTTCCAAGTATCATTATTGTTATAATTTCCTAGGGGAAATACACAGGAATTGTATACAATTCCTATATTTCATACATTTCCGGTGACATATACACTAATAATAAAGCTGAAGAGTTTGCTTGTTACGAGTCGGATTCGAAAAATTCTTTAACTTTTTTTTTTACTATGTATTGACCTGTGTTTGACCACAATCTCACAGTGGTCAGTGATGATGTGGCCGATGATGGCAAGCACAAAGCCTAGATAGGAACTGGCTCTCAAGTGCAGATGTCGGAACACACCGAAGGTGCTTGGCGACAGATTTTCAACCTGAGGGTGGTAGCCAGCCAGGCGGGTACTACAAAGTACCCTACCACCGTGCTATGGTTTCCACACGATGTTTTCCTTCACCGAAAGCTCAAGCTCATTGTAGGATTCGAAACCGCGACCTTCGTCTTGGCATTCGACGTCACTACCACTGAGCTATCATCGCCTTAAAAGCAGCTATGTTATCCCCTAAGGTCATAGGCTACTTTTTATCCCTGGGTGAAGCCGCAGGAAACAGCTAGCATCATATACAGTCAAATTTAAAATGCCATTGCATGTACTAAATTCTAGGCCCTACTTAGGTAGAATGGCACTTTTGAATGTTGGCTACTGAAGCCACCATTTTGAAATGCAGATTCAAAAGAACTCAATTTTATTCTGGTCCGTGCTTAGCGTTATTATTAGTACACGAATAGTTTAAAAAATGTCTAGATAAAGATAGGTAAGTAAATGCATTAGGTATGTTTAGCTAAGTAATGCATAAAACAATATAGTGAAAAAAAAAATCCATATGAAAGTGACGTGACCTAACTTTGCTTATTTGTGCTTATTAGTTGGTTTTGGCAAAACTTACTTGTCATATTGGCAATATTGCCACATACGCACACACGAATAGCCAAGTGTATCGAAATCATATAGAAAGAAAGAAAAGAAATTGGGTGGAAATATTTTATTGGATATAACCCTGGGATCAGAACGGAATCTTTCGGTAAAAAATCTTTGTGTATTTTCCATTTCAGTGAGATTGAAAGCTCCTCTAAAAGCGAACAAATGTCAACCAGGGGCTTGGTACAGTCCAACTGGCGATTTGGGTTGTAGACCATGTTATTGCTTGGATGAACAATTTTCTTTTTGCTTCGCTGGACGTTGTAACATGAATAAAGGTAAATTTAATTTCATTAAATTGATATATTTACTACAAAAGTAATTGGTAATTTCCTGTAATGTCTAATGTAATCCTTATTATTAGGTATTTTAAAAGAATGAATTTAAGTAGTTAACGTTAATTTTACTTCTTACATATCTAGTGAGCTTTTCAAAAAATAACCTAATTAAATAAGACATAAATAAATAAAAACTAAACTAAATAACTACTAATTCCAAAAATAATCTAGTTTTAAAAATTATTTTATAATTTAAAATATTTTTTTAATTTTAGAGGATGAAATGGACCGTAAGTAGAAAACGAATCTATTTAGTAAAAATATTGTTAAGAGAAAAAAAAAATGTTTGAAATGATAATAACATGTAAATTCATATATTCATCATGCTGATTTTCAGTTGGCCCCATAAGAATATACAGGGTAATATTGAGTAGTTTTTAGGGTTGTTTTCCACTCTAAAATTTTTTTTTATGATCCGTATAAGATAAGGTATATATAATGTATAATCATAATAACATTTCCATTTCGGTTTTGATACACTCGCAAAATAACCCTGT
The DNA here is from genome assembly GCA_963555595.1 of Tethea ocularis. NCBI lineage: Eukaryota > Metazoa > Arthropoda > Insecta > Lepidoptera > Drepanidae > Tethea > Tethea ocularis. The sequence continues at coordinate 7,173,815 of OY741975.1, forward strand.
ATAAATAAAATTAAAAAAAAAACTAAATTCTAATGCTCCTTGCTTATTTCAAAACACGATTCGTAATAAAAAATAAATAAAGATGTAATAAAATAAAAATAAGAAAGATACATATTTTTTTTTAATATATCTACATAAAACGATGTCTCTTATTAAAAAATATTTGAAATAGTAAATAATTTTATTTAAAAAAATCCTTTTTATTTTAGATGAATCGAAATGTAAGTAGATTTGTTGTTTTTTTGCCAGTTGCTTCCCATGGTGGTCTGCCTGCTTGTCAGTTCTGAGAAAAAATTATAAATATTAAATACTTTTTTTATCTCATTCTCATTTAATATACCTAATATATAATAATTTTATTGTTGCATAGATTACGACCATCCCAAGCCATGTAAACCTGGACAGACGTCGATTAAAGGCACCTGTACTGTTTGTGTGTGCAATAAAAAAGGAGTTTGGGCCTGCACTAAGAACTTTAAAAAATGTAAAGGTATGGCAATACATTTATTCATTTTTATATAAATAATATCATAATCAGGGGGGGTTAATAACGCCAATTTACGGCGAAACATACTTGTATTAACTGACGGATTTGCAGAAACTTATCTGTTTCATAAAGTTAGTTGACAGGTCTATGGAATGCCATCCGAAACATATTATGAAGCTGCAAATGTGGCGATATTGACCCCCCAGGAATTATTAAGTAGGATCGATTATTGCGTGGATAAATCGAGATGGCATATTTTGCAAAATGTTTTACCTGTAGGTACATATTTTTTGCCGTTATGTGTTGTTTTTGTTTCGTGTGTCACTGATATTAAGGTAAGCCCGGCCTCTCTTATTTTATTAATCGGGCGCTTTTTCCTACGAAAATTCATGGTAAACGCCCGATTATAATTTATCAGACCGTTTTCTAGTCGGTGAACATCGACCTTAGAGCATAGAGTAAATAATAATAATGTGTGTGGGACATTCTTCACACACGGTTATCTGATCCCAAACTAAGCAGAGCTTGTACTATGGAAACCAGATAACTGATATACTACATATACTATTTTTTTTTGTAAATACATACTTATATAGATAATTAAACCCAGACTCAGGACAAACAGACATGTTCATGCACACAAATGTTTGTCCTGGACGGGAATCGAACCCACGACCTGCGGCGCGATAGGTAGTGTCTTAACCAACTGCGCCAACTGGCCTGTCACTGACCCGTAAATAATATACTACTTACAGCCTTATAGCGATGCCACACGGGCGTTGCCGGTGCGTTGCGTCGTCGGTCGTCTACAGAAGGAACTACGTCTTTGAGCTTTATTAACAACTCATTTTAAATATTTTTAATCGTCAAAACGTGTACCTAAAATAAAAAATATGTATATTAAAAACTATATAAAATAAAATAACAAAACTTGATAAAACTGTTTACATTATATTCTTAACTGTCGTTTATTTTTATAAATGACAGGTAAGAATGTCCTTTCCAGATAATAATCAGCAATTAAATCTTCTATTTCAGTACAATTCAATGACAACAACGCTTTTGTACTGGGAACTAAGTCCAGTTGTCATGGATGCACCTATAAGGGGGGTGCATGGGACTGCCATGCAGCGCAAACACAGTGTTCCGGTAAGTTATATTAATACTAGCTTTCCGCCCCACGGTTTCACCCGCCTTCCCGAGGGATAAATAATTTTTATCCAGGGCTACATCCATACCAAATTTCATCAAAATTGGTCCAGCCGTTTGAGCGTGAAGAAGTAACAAACATACTTTCTCACAAATGTCCGCGATTGTTTATGTGACCTAAGACCCTGTCGGTTTTGGTGTTCCACTGGGGAGTATCCTATGACCAACTTTCTTTTTATTGTTTATAAATGACGTCTCTGTGGTACGACACTATTATCTTCTACGCTGAAGATAGTGGGGCATAGCATTTATAAGTTTTTTTTTTAAATTCTATATTATACAATATTTACAATTATTTACAACAAATATACAAACTATGTATAAAAAATTTCCTCGAGGCAAAAGTAGTTTAAACTTATGATTTCTGTTTATTTATTTCAGATTATGGTAAGTACCTATTAGGTATATGCTGCTTACATATTGAAGAAATGGTGTTTGTTTATTTATCACCATAAAAAATCTCTGCTCTGCAAGTATTGTTTTAAAATCTTAAAAAAAAACTTCTTGATCTCGTTTTATTTCGTAAATCTTTATTTACACACTGCTACCTACCAAATTATATATTTATTACGAGATTGATAAATAAATGACCTTGAGAGTATTCAAAGTTTAAGTTCCCTTTTGTTGAAATGATTCTTTTATTTTCCAGATAATAAAGAAATGAAATTGGGTTCAATATTTTTGAATTCAAAGGGGCCTTGTAGTGCGTGCTACGCCGACCCTCTTGTTGGCAATATATGTGCAAGTGACGTCACATGTGCCCAGAAATTGTTAAGTAAGTAATGTTAATCAAACCTTTTAAGCTTACCAATAAATTCTTCCTGTTATTTGTGTTGTCCTTCATCAGGGACTACTTTCTGGCTAAAGCTTAATTTACTCTGCATCTCACCTGATTATGCATTATATTTCTATCGCGCATCGTTATAACGTAGTGACCTTACTCTCGATGCGTGATACGCACACGCATGCTTGGACCATTCTGTATACATCTGAGTTACTCACACGGATATGGTTTTCGAAAGACTTACATTTTGTGCAATTCTATTGGTTAATAATTTGACAACGATGATCGAACTATCGTGTATCGTTTTTCTGAGTAGGCTCTCTGGTCTCGATGAGTGATGCGCTCACGAATGCTTAGAACATTTTGTATATGTCTTGTTTACTTTTAACATGGACATAATTTTCGTTTTTGGTTCATTGAGATTATTATATGTTTTTTGCAGTTAAATCCAAAACTACTGGAGAATGCAGAACCGATTCAGATTGCAGAGCCAAATGTAGTAAAATACATCAAATGAGCCGTGGAATGTGTCACCAACAAAAATGTCGCTGTTTCTAAAAATAAATATTATATTCGATTTATTTTAAATTACTTGTATCATTCACGTATCACTAGATAGACACTATTTAGGAGTTTTATTAACTCCCTGAATAATTATAAAAATCTTTATTTAAATAAATTCCTAATATCGACAAGTGGGAGACTATTTCTGTGAGCAAACAGATCGAATTGCTAAGTGCTCTAGTTCTTGAAAATAGAGATGTCCCTATCAGGACAGGTAATTAGAAACCTTAACTATAATTGGGGACCGACAAAATCTAACATTTAACAACAAACCCCTGAAAATTTATGAAAACTTGTCCACTCAGAATTCAAATATACGAAGTGGCCCTGTCAGGACAGGTCACTCGAGCACCGACAGATGCTTCATGACAGACTTTGTAACCTGTTAGGTACCTGGTCTTTACTTTCCCCATTTGATGGACCAGTTGGAACAGTTGGTTAAGATACCTATAGCACCGCAGATCGTGGGTTCAATTCCTAACCAGGAAAAACATGTTGATGGATCGGACAAAAAAATACGGTACACAATACATTATAATATGACGTAAAAAACATTGCAAAAACGTAAACGTATAATTTCATTTTGATAAAATCATAAAAAAACTGTTATCGGACTATCTACTATCTACTATTGTATGCACAATCAAGGAGTGTCCTATAAACAAGAAACTGAAAGGTAAATAGTTTGAAAAATGCTTATTCCTTATCGGAAAACGTATCCAATGCTCTAAATGCAATACTACAGTATATGAATAAAAAATTCATACATCTACCTTCATAGGTACTATTTAGGTATTGTTAATAGTTTTCATTAGTGTTGAAGAAAAGTCGATAATACTTGTAACTGAAAATTAAAATAGTTTTTCAATTATTTTCTCAAATAAAAATGTAATTGAAATGTTAGTTAAATTAGTTACGACACATTACCAAAAGGTATATTTGATATCAGTATTTAAGCCTTGTATGACGATGCGTGAACTTGCGATACTGGCTGTTTTGGTGAGAATGAACATTCTATTTTTAAATACTTTTTACCATTGTTATAAGAAGTCAAGTAAATTGAAAATGTGTTAAAGTGTAAATTAAAAAAAAAACTTTATTAATGGTTTGAGAGAAAATTTAATAAATTCTTCTTTGCATTGTCACTGGCAGAAATATTTAAGCAATAAGAAAAAAGAAAATTACTTCAAGTGACATTGGTTTTGGCGCCTATTCGAATATTGTTAAAGGAGGTTTTGTAGGTTTAATATTTTTTTTTAATTATATATTTTCTAATTAGATAAGTGTCATCAGTGCGTACTACGATGATTCATCTGATTATTGGTATTCAAACGATGATGGTAAGTTATTATAATAGTTGTGATATGTAATTATTATAGAGATGCAAATTAAAAAAAAATTGTTAAAGATCCTAGAAAGGACCTAGCTCCCAAGTCCAGCTACCGGAATATGGTATTTGGGGGTGGGGGGCAGATTTATTAGGACTTATTTGAAAATTATATTCACAGACTTAATCATAGACAATATGGTCTCAATAATTACAAATCATCACTACAACAAAAGCTTTAACAACGTGTTAAGATCAATCAAGAAGTTACAATTAGATTTAATACAAGTCGATGATACTAACCATAGCGCAAGGACTAAGAAACATTTTAAGGCTAAGAAGAGATCAAATAATAAGAAGAGTTCAAAGGCTAAGAAGAGTTCAAAGGCTAAGAAGAATTCAAAGTATGAACATAAAATAGGTACTAGTATACAATTTTGTATTTACTTCTATGTTTTCGGAGGATGAATAATTAATGAATGAATGATGATGAATGAATGATGATGAATGAATGATGAATGGAGGATGAATAATCGAGGATTTTTTTTATTAATGTTATTTAAATTTTCAGTTCCCATACATAAATTACATAAATTATTAAACCAGCGTGGAAGTATAAAAAATGGTAAGCTTTTGTAGGTAAATTACATGATTTACATTATCTTTACATAGTATAAAATTAAGTCCTCTCTGCTGACTGTTCGCTTAGATCTTTTAAACTACTCAACGAATTTTAATTAATGCATTTCAGCAATCGATAGACTGATTCAAAGATTTGTGCACCCGTGCGAAGCTGGGGAGGGTCACTAGTTGAATTATAAAACAACTGTTTAGTCTTATTTTTAACTGTTTCTTAATTATAATATATTTCGTGAATAAAATAAGTTATACATTTTTATTTCCAGCTATAAGCTTAAAGAAAAAGTTGTCGTGGCCAATTTCAAGTACTGAAGGTAAAAAAGGTAAGTATGTATTTTTCTTATTATTAATATTGTGGACAATGTCATAACACTATTGAAATATTTTTTTTTTATTACTTAAGGTATGGCAAAATGCGCAGCTGGTGAAATCGTGGATATAGAATGTAACCGTTGCGTGTGCGCTTCACCCATGCTTTATGTATGCTCCTCGAAGATCTGTGCTCAAACAAGTAAGATTTCATTTCAATTTTTAAAAGGCGATTATAGATGTCAGTTTTTATTCCAGGAGTTTGACAAGCAGTTCCATTTGATGGTATCTGACTCCAGACACATATAGATAGATGGTATTACCATCAGGAGGGTTCAGATTTTCGCCAGTCAAGCTACTGAAAAAATGCTTCATGAAGCAAATAAAAAAAAATTGAAACTAGCCTACCTATTCGAACACAGCATTCTCTGAGCCACTGAGCTGATTCTACAATTAAGTTCATTATCATTTTACATTAATGTGGAGTTCTTAATTTTTTTAACCTAATGTTTACTTTACTGCTTATATTTTAAAGTTACATTTGAAATTAATGTACTCAATAAATTTTCTGTTATTATTTCAGTATCGAAATCAGAGTGCATATCAGGAACAAAAGTTGAAAGTAAAGATTGCAACGACTGCATTTGTATGGCAGGGCAAATTGTATGCACAATCAAGAAGTGTCCTATAGACAAGAAACTGAAAGGTAAATAGTTTGAAAAATGCTTATTCCTTATCGGAAAACGTATCCAATGCTCTTAATGCAATACTACAGTATATGAATAAAAAATTCATACCTACATCTACGCATGCTAATTTAAAAAAAACTAATTTGTATGAATAATATATAGATATCCTTGAACATTGTATATTGAACACGGCTATGTGATCTCAAGGATACTAGATAACTGATATACTACATAAAATATTTCTTATACAAATAATTAAAACCGACGCTAAATTCTAACGCTAAGAGTTCAGAATCGTGTACTGAATCTATTACGATGACGATGATGAGTTTTCATTCATTATAAATGGTATCGTAACGGAATCTCAAATTTTATCACATTTTTTGCAAATTGCAGCTCGGTTATAGGTCGTAAGTTATCAACATGTTATTTGCATGAAATAGTCGTATATGTCAGTAATATTCCTTGGAGGAATATGTTGATGATTTCTTTTGTTATTAATCAGTAAATAAACTACCATTCTTCTCGCAATTAACATGTTGATAACTTACGACCTATAACCGAGCTGTAATTTGCAAAAACGTGATAAAATTTGCATTTCGCGCTCCAACCGAACGTTTCACCTTAACGAATTTCCTATTTGTTGTTAGAGCTAACAGCGTTGAAGAAGTCGGTTGTAGAAAACGAAAAAGGAGGTACGTATTTGTCATTTATGTAGTACTAGCTGTTCACCGCGGTTTCACTCGCGTTCCCGGGATAAAAAAAATTGCTATAACCTTCGGGGGTAATACAGCTTCCTATTAATAAAATAATTTTGTTTATTAAAATATGTATTATAATCTCTATCTCAATTCTTGTACAGTTTTACTCAATTTCAATTAGGTATATGTCTATAATTCTATTTACACTAATATTATGCAGTCTGGCGTCGCTGTCCGTATTTGGCCCAACAATTTTGTTGGCATATGGCTTTTGTTTATAACAAGTAGTTTCCGTTACGCTTTTATTATTTTTAAATGTTATTTAAATTTCAACCTTGATAGGAAAATATAAGAATTATAATAATAACGTTTTTAAAGTCAATAAGGACAAGATTCGCCTGCAAAAGAGTTGCTTTCCTAGATTTTCATTTTCATTTTATTTGACAGCGCCAACAGACTGGTTATAAAGAGGTAAAGTAAGATCTGATTTAGGAGAATCTCCAGAGTTACTGGTCCGATTCTAAAAATTCTTTAAAATTGGAAGCTACATTATCCCCGAGTGATGTAAGCTACTATTTATCCTCGAACGCGCGCAATAAGTTTTCATATAGAATTTGGCACAATTTTAGCTCATCTAACTAATTAAATGATTTTTTTCAGTACAATGCACAGAAGGCGAACCAATCAATGTTGATAACTGTAACACGTGTTGGTGTTTACGTGGTAAATTATTATGCACTAGGAAGTACTGCTATAATGTTCAAATGGATATTGGTAAATATAAAATTTGTTTTAATTTTCTTTTTTTTACAGGAATTAAAACTATATATAATCTAAACTAAACTAACAATAACTATGTACATCAAAAAACAAACAAATTATACGAGATGTAAATTAATTACATCGTAACGACACCACCGTGGACTTGGTACAGTCAGCATCAGATATCTTATGAAGCTACTTTATCCCCGAAGGTTATAAGGCTACTTTTTATCCTGCGAACGCGAGTGAAACCGCGGGGAACAGCTAATATCAGATATATTTGGACATCTGATGTTGACGGTGCATGATTTTTAGCATCAAAGTAAATTGTTATTTTAGTACCCTTTCTTAATGTTCTAATGATATTTAAGTGGTCAGCAACTTTTGACACGCTGAGTGTACTTATTGAGATAATTCGAACCATAAACTAATCTTTTTTTTTCAGTGAAAATCCAAGCGTCTGATAAACTAGATCTGTGTCAGAGAGGGATTTGGTATAGTCCGTCTGGTGATTTGTGTAAAAATTGTTACTGCGTGGATACAGAGATTTCGTTTTGCTTTGTTGGAGTTTGTCAGAAAGAAAGTATGATTTTTTTATTATTTTTTTTATAGCTATGCATTTGAAAATGTTCCTTGAACGTTATAATAATTTGGTATAACATATTTAATATTTATTGAGATTTTGAAAGGAGGTTAAATGCGATAGTTTGTCCTTCTTTTACGTGATTAAGGTGATTAAATACTTACTTTTTTATTATTTCAGATAAACAAGTCATAAACGAAATACCAAGTAAGTTCATTTATACAAAATAGTTTTATTTGTACAGTTTTCAGCAGCTGACTTCAAAACAATCAGATTTAGGTTTTCTATGCTTTTTTGTGCATTTGAAGGCGGTTCTCTTTTTTGGTAATAGTTCATATTTATTTAATAACTATATTTCATTTTAGATAAAAGGCCCAAAAATAAATTACCAAGTAAGTTCATTTATTTTTATTTATAAAATGTTGTATTCTTATATATCTTGCGGGGTCGTGTAGCAACAAAGTAAATGACTTATTTCTCTGTCTGTCTGTTTGTTCCGGCTTATCTTTGAAACGGCTAAACCGATTTTGACGGGACTTTCACTGGCGGATAATTTATTGCCATACTATTGGAATCCGACTCTGCATTCACCTGCATTTACTTACAGGTCTTCCTCGCCGGTGTAAGTCTGGAGAGACCGCAAAAAAAGGAAATTGCATAAATTGTTTATGTACCGCAAGAAAAGTGTGGCGTTGCGCAAGATTAATTGACTGTGAATGTAAGTTTTGTTTTTATGTCAGAAGGTTGACCACCTGGTAAGTGGTTACCGTCGCCTATCGCCATTTGCAATGCCAAAGGTAATTGCCAATGTGTTACCGACCTGTTACAATAGGGTAGTTTCCTGGCATATCAAATCAGCAACTTTTTAATAAATGTCAAAACGATCGGTTACATGGGATATTGTATGAAATACTAAGCTATGACGTCATCGTTTCACTGCATCAAATGATCTACTCTTAGTGGTTCTACTGGCAATTAAAAATCATAGAAAGCATTAAATGTACAACATATTTGATGTTTCCGCGTGTTTTCAGATGTTTTATGCATTGGTTAGTGTTTGGTCATTTATTTTTGACACTGTCATCTAGACTTTTTTTTTTTTTTTTTTTTTTTTTCGTGGAGAAATCCTCATAGGATACCCAGCCGCCCCGGGTGGAGCAACCAGGTTATGCCGGACTAGTACCGGCTAAAACCCCACGGTGGTCGCCATCTGCGCTGTAGAGGGGGGCGGGTTCTCATACAGAACGCATACTCACTCCCCCTCCACGCGCGGCGCTAGATAGCCCGTCCCAGGGGAAGTGTGATACTTCCCCCCAGCACTTTCGCTGTGCTATCGCACGATGGATCGTGACCACGATGACCCATCGTCCTCCTTGGGATCGCTTCTGGACGCACAGAGCCCCCGCCCCGATTGCCCATGACCCCAAAGGTCCCCGATTAGTCGCCTTTTACGACAGGCAGGGGAACACCGTAGCTGTTATTCTGAGCCCCAGCTACAGGGCAGGAGGGCCGTGACGAGACACGGCTCCGCCTCGACGGCGTCGTCTCCGGGCGGGATCGGCCCTCTCCCGATCCCGCTCAGCAGCCTCCTTCTGGACCATTACGGTCTCGCAGAAGGAGGCTACGGCCTTCCACGCCGTATCCCCGCTCAGCATCGCCGACACGACTGCTGGCAGGGACAGATTCCGTCCGATCCGGCCGACCAGGATTCGCCGCTCACTGTCATCTAGCCTATGCCAAGAAGGCAACTGGCTCTCAAGTGCAATTACCGAAATACACCGGTAGGCGATAGTTTTTCAACTTGAGGATGGTGAGCCAGCTAGACGAATTTATACCTACTTTTCTTTACGGTACAGTTGCAAATAATTTACGATTATTCTACCCTCTGTCATGCAATACCTACTTATTGCATGCTAATTATTATGAAGTCCTATGATTGATTAGGTAATAATAGGGATGATCTCTAAAAAAAATTAATTAGTCCATCAGTTAGATTATCAAATAATATTGGACAAATATATTTTCTTTAGTTCCGAAAACAAAAAATAACGAAGATACAGTGCGTTAAAATTTCGGGTGACGTCACGTCTTATTCCACTTTTTACAGAGAGATGACGTCATAAGACTCCTGAACTTTAATTCGAATTATCTTTGTAATTTTTTTTTTAATAAAAAATACGTATCCAATATTTTTAATAACCTAACTGACAGACTAAACAGATTTAATATTTTTTTATCCAGTCATCATCCCTTTTGTTTCACGCATTCAATAGAATAACCAAACAAAATATTTTTTCAGCAGCACCACCACCAGAATCGCCGTCAGAATCACCATCAGAATCATTAAATTCACATGATAATTGCAACACTGGTCGGTCGTATTCGATAGGGACAAGAACTACTTGTGCTGAATGTACCTGCGGCAAAGGCGTATGGCAATGCTCTACGAAGACTGCACATTGTTCCGGTTAGTTTTTTTAAATTTATTTTTTCTTCAAACCATAAGTACTTAACTTACATGTTTTTTATATTTTTCAAATTGCCAAACTACTGACTTAGTTATTTCTTTACATTTATTTCCATACCACGAAATCGTAAACAAGCCCTAGTGGTAAGCAGGAAATACTCAGGGCTTTTCAGAACAATGATCTGTCCCAAATTTAAAGATTATTCGATGCTTTTCTGATTCAGTACTAATAATAAAGTTTATTTGTTGTTTGTAGAATTATAGGTTGCTTTTTATCCCGGAAACGCGAATGGAACCGCGGTGAACAGATAGTATATGAATATACAGAATGCTTAACTATTACCATGATTTGACTTTTTAAACTCTCGCGAACACAATTCATTTTTATAGTAATGTAACGGGTCTATTCGCGCATAGAATATTCACTCGTGACTCCACTCGTGACCACGATCAATGCAACTTGATCGAAACGTCGAGGTTAGTCAAAATTATATTTTGATAATATTCTATGCGCGAATAGACCCGTTACATTACTATAAACATGTACCATGATTTGACCGTAGAGTCACTTTGACAATGACCGATCTCCCTCGGTCGGTTATGGTTAAAATTTTAATTAAAGTGACACGAGCACCCAGTTTGCTTTCTTTCGGCGGTTAAAGTTAACTATAACCGTAACCTAACTACGACCGCTATATAACCTTACTATGACACCGATTTATGCAATCGAATCTAAGTAGTATTAGATTACTCGAGTGATAAAATAGCTATTTCGCCCCATTACCACGTTTCAGTGGGAGTAAAGGCTTTTACCAGATACTTATGCTAAACTACAAATTGTCATAACTTCGTAATGGTAATGCCGAGGCTCCTAGAACTGTAGCGTAAATCAAGAATTCTAGTCCTACTCCTTTAGAATTGTTAATAGTTTGTTGAATGTATAAATGTACCTATTACTTTTTCGTTATTTCAGACTATGGTGAGTGATTGAAATATGTTTTATTATTAATATGTTTGAACAGACAGACCGACATACGAGTGATCCTGTAAGGGTTCCGTTTTTTTCTTTATAGTTTCGGAACCCTAAAAAAGAGTAGTACACACATGTAGTATAAAATAAATAAATATTCTGAGACAGTAATATATCAGTTATTTGGTTGTCCAAGCTCTGCTTAATTTGGGATCAGATAGCCGTGTGTGAAGAACGGCCCAGAAAATTATATATTTCCATAAACATTAAATTCCATGCAGACGAAGTCGCGGGCATCAGCTAGTTACAAAAATAAATAAATTATTTTGACCTATATTGAGCGTAGCAATGCTTCCTTAGCACACTTACGTTCGGCAACAATTTGCGGCATTATTATTTTTAAGTTGTTTAGTTATATTTTTACTAAGTATTACATTTATTTACAAAAAAATCCTCGATGTGGCTCTGCTGCCGATTAACGGTAAAGCTCTCAGGACGCTGGCAGCATTTCCTCTTATAGCTATATTTTATTTTAATATAATAAGTAATTATTGTATTTAAATCTTGGATGTATAAGTTGACTCTCTTACCATATCTACTCTCTGTATACAATCTAATTAGTTAAGTTTATACAATGAGGAACAACAACAAAAAAATCTAATTAGTCCGTCAGTTAGATTATCAAAAAATGTTGGATACGTATTTTTTTATTTTATCAAATCAATAAGAAATTACAAAGATAAGTCCCATCAAAGTGCAGGATTGGGGCTTGTGACGTCATTGTACAACTACTTTTTAGTACACTTTTTGCAGACCGGAAAATTTTAACGCACTGTATCTTCGTTATTTTTTGTTTTCGGATCAAAATAAAAAATACGTATCCAATATTTTTTGATAATCTAACTGACGGACTAATTACATTTTTTTGTTGTTATTCCTCATTATGATTCTATTTGGCTGTACTGTGAATTTTATGATATAAATAAAATATAATATCCTATTACTAACATTTTGCTATCTTACCTATGTTTTGATTTATTCAGATGGTATATCAAGCTATAAGACGAAATCAATCTTCGTTAATCCTCGGGGCCCTTGTAGTTCGTGCTACGCGACCCTAACCGGCAATATATGCGCTACTGACGTCACATGTGCTACTGATTATCTTGGTGAGTCCTAAGATCAAAGAATATTTAAAAAAATAACTATACCTACAATAGGGATGATGACTGAAAAAATCTAATTAATCTGTCAGTTGGATTACCAAAAAATATTGGACACAGTCATGTTTTTTCTTTAGTTCATAAAACAAAAAATAACGAAGATATAGTGCCTTATAATTTTACGTGACGTCACATCTTAGTACACTTTATTATCTTTGTAATTTTTTTTATTGATTTGATAAAATAAAAAATACGTATCCAATATTTTTTGATAACCTAACTGACGGACTAAACAGAATTATTTTTTTACCTAGTCATTATCCCTATTATGTTATTATATTATTTTACAGAAAATACTCCACCTGTCGGGCGCTGTAATAGTAATATTGCGTGTTATTCTTTATGCGGACAGCACAAACATGTTCGCGGAAAGTGTTACAAGGGTGGCTGTGTATGCTACTAATAATAAAAAATACTATAAGAAAATTCATACTGTTTATTAATCATTTTATATTTTCCAAATAATTATAATTTTTTTTTCGCCTAAAGCCGGATGGGCCAGGAAAACTGCCTTCTAGAGCCGGCCTAGACCCTGGCAGCCCTAACCTCAGGTGACTTTTCCTCTTCCCGCGGACAAAGAACTTAAAAGGAGCACTTACAAAAAAAAGTTTCTAAGATTTATATATAGGTAGTAGTAGGTTTGATAAGTAACAAATATATTTGATTGAATAGTTTTATTCGCGTTGGATTATAAATTAAATGTCACTGTAGTAAAGTAAAGTCTTCTCAGCTTAAGTGTATTAGTATGTATGTGTGTATTATGTAGTGTGTGCCCTTATTAGGGCCTAAACTGAGTAAATTAGGTTTGAGTTTGAAAGCTAAGCTACTGGATTTATTAGTCACAGTATTTTGATGAACTTTTTTTTAATGTTCATGTGTTTGGCAGCAATGCTGCTGCTGTAGAAATAATTGTATTAATTGACAAGCAAAATTCACACGTAGTAGTTTAAGCAAGGATTGTAGATCTTTACTAAAAAAAAATTTTTGATATAGGTATGCTGCCATGTAAATGAGTCCCAGTTTTTGGAGATCGTAGAGTTTTTGGTTTGCTAAAATGAAAAAAAAAAAAAAGTTTCGATATTTTTTAATAAAATTAAAAAAAATCTATACTTTCAGATTATCCATTAGGTAACTTTAGTATCTTCTACATTCGTATGTTCCTATCTAGGGCCTAAACCAAAGGCCTTGACTTTGATCAATTTAACAGCAACTGTCGATAGCCTAGCCTATTTAATTACCAACTCTGCAAGATTCTTCTCCAAAATATTTGTTAAACTCTTAACACATCAAAGCGACATTGAAAAAGCACTATGCATCGCGGGGCGCACGGTCGGTTAATTCCCCGCCTTCATCAGACCAGATTTATTGCCCTACGAGCACACTAACCGTTGAAAGATTGTGTTGTTCCCTGATATATGCCAGTCTGACTCCCGCCCTGGCGTTATATATCTTTTGTGGCGAGACCTTTATTTCGCAGTTCTGTTTTTACGTAGCTTGTTTATTAGGTGGCGATTTGACCTGGACCCTTCAAAATATAGTCATTTGTTTAACCATGTTTCTTTCGCGTAATATTTTGCCCGCGGCAATGTAGGCTGCGAAATATGAATAAATGCGAGAGTGTGTTTGATGGTTTTTTTTTCTATGCATAGAGATAGTTTATGGGCTGCTTTTAATCGCGGGGGCAGCTAGTCTTTACTATAAATAAAGCTGAAGAGTTTGTTTGTTTGATTCGTGCAAATCATTGACTCTACATGTCGGCTTATAATGAAAAATTATTTCAGTATTAGGAAGCTACATAATTTCCGAGTGCTCCAAGGGCACAGCTGGTACTTTATAAATGTAGAGTCATGCGAAATATTATACTTAAAAAAATAAAAATATTTAAAAAATATATCTTTCTTAATTTATACACATTGTGTCTTATCGAATTCAAACTCAAACTGAAACTGAAATTCAATAAATAAAATCAGCTATGACGCCACACACAGATCCACACTCAAAACTTATAACACCCCTTTTTTTCGTCGGTGATTAAAAATAATTTTATTCAGTATAGGCTTTGATAAGGCACTTATGAACGTCGACTTACAAATTGACTCTACCACAGGTTTGTAACAATAAAAATCGAAATAAAAAAAATATCATAAATCTTATTAAAAGTTAATAACACCCCTTAAGGGTATACCTTCAGTTGGAGCGCGAAATTCAAATTTTATCAAGTTTTTTGCAAATTGCAGATCAGTTATAGGTCGTAAGTTATCAACATGTTATTTGCGAGAAGTATGGTCGTATATTTACTGATTAATAACAAAAGAAATCATCTACATATTCCTCCAAGGTATATTACTGACATATACGACTATTTCATGAAAATGTTACTAATATACTTTGGAGGACGTTCGTTACGTTCCCCCTTAAGCATATATTTACAAGAAGTGAATGTATGCCAACTATCCAATTTGTACGTGTTTTACCATAAAGTTTATTATTGTTTGCACAGATATATCCAGGAACAAGGACGGTGGGAGGTGCACTGCAATGCGTTTTCCACTGCCGTCGTATCGGCCGTACAAAAATTTATATTTATTTGTTACATCTGCTACCTTTTATTGCTGTAGTGTGGACCGTGGTGTTTCCTGTGCATTAACAGATTGCATTTCTACTAGGGATTCTATAGATATAGTCCTTGTATGTAGGTAGAATAGTGATAAGTGATGGGTTTTGATATGAAATCCGTTTTCTGATTAATGAATTTCGACTGAAATCTAAGTATTGCTTGTCGAAATTATTCTGAGAAGTCATACAACTATATTCACTGCTTATTAGTAGTGGTTATCATATACCTAAGCATTTATTTTCTCTTGGCCAATATTTTTCTTTAGGGGCTTCACACGACTAGGCACCCTGATAAAAATAATCAATAAAATCAACATACATTTTAAATTCTTATCAACAAATTATTTGCAATGTTTTGCTTACCTCTTACAATGTCTAGAAGACACTCAAGTGCAACCCCCGGATCTCATCTACGTCTGCCTATGAAATTACCTATAGATATAAGCAAATTTATTTTTTGAAAATATTAAACTCGGGGTCTTTTATAATTTTGATGCTAATTTTATAAATAAGTAACTAAAGTTTGTAAGTTCGAATGTAGGAGATAATCTCGAGAGTTCCTAAATCACAAATAGGAAGCTACATTATCCCCGAGTGCGACGCGGGAAGTTTACAATAAAACAATAAACAAACGGACAGTTTACAAATAGCACTACGTAGATGTAAAAATTGTGTTGCATTGCACAGCACTCGAGCAAGAATTAAACATTCATTTTTATTTGGTTTCAAGGGAACACAGCCAAGCTGCAGCCTTTATTTTGCAGCACGTGATTTTGTATTTACTTTATGTAGCTTCTGTGCGATCCCAATAGGCTTATCGTTTGGATAAAACAAGATCTTAATTATTCAGGGTGACTTAACAATGTGTAGCTAAATATTCAGGGATTATTTGTACTCATCATTACGAAGTTTTTAAAATTCTTCAAAAAAAAAGGAGGTTCTCAATTCAGTTGTTTTTTTTTTTAAATTAATATAGACAAAAGGTAGGTCTTAGGAAATAATGTAGTTTCCTATTGGTGTAAGTAGGCTATAAACTTTTCTATCCCACTTTTTTACAATGTAGGTATAGGTGGGTACCCATAGGCCTGTGTTTGACCACAATTTCACCGTAGCCAGCCAGGCGAGTACTACAAAGTTTACTACCAGCACGTTATGGTTTCCTCATGATGTTTTCCTTCACCGAAAGCTCAAGCTCATTGTAGGATTCGAACCCGCGTCTCTCGGAATTTCACTAAGCTATCATAGCCTTATTACCACTTACTACGATACAATTATTCGATTAAATGTTATTCATGTTTAAATAATAGACAAAGGCTGTCATAGCGCGAGATATTTTTCTCAGATAAATGAAAACTGAATGGTAGAACTGTATTATAATAAAACGTCGTCGGATGTCCAACAGCATTTGTAAGATACAGAATGGACGCAACAACTAGGTACTTTTTCTTTTTCTCCTGAAGTACCGGAAGTAAGTAATAGATAACTACTCTGGAAATACTCTTATATTCCAAGAAAGTCTTGACGTTGGGGATGATTCACGATTGTGCAAGTATTTTTTACTACCTATATTTTTTCTGTAGATTAACTATTTATTTTTTGTGATATTGGTAGTTGGTAGTTATTTCTTTTAGATTATTATGTCACCGTATGATTGTGAACACCGTTATTTTATAATCTATCTCGTGAAATTGTGAACTGTCGATAAATTGTACTATTTTCGATAGTTTATAATCTATCCATGTCATATATCGTGAGATATTTCAAACACCTGCTTCCTATATACTTAGTATTAATGTGTTTTAAATATGGCAAATATGGTTTGAAAAGGTCTCGTCTGCACATTTAAAGAGATGCGTGGATTAATAAAAAAATTAAAACGTCAAAGTGTTTCCAATTCTCAGATTACAATTGCAGCTGTCAGAACGTAAATATGGCATAGCAAACCCGCTATGCTTAACCGGATTCTAATAGCAACTGAAAACAATACGTAATAAGTCCACGGATTGTTAAAACGTGTCAAATGCAATATAGCTGAAGTGAAATACATATTTTTGCTACAATCTGTTCTTTGAACTCGTACATAATAATTAAATATTTTACAAAGACTTCAGAGTCCGTACTAAACTTTACGTTGAATACAGCGCACAGACGGACGGACGGTAATGTTAGCTATTAATAATTCACTGGGAACTATAGCTAACGAGACAAAGTGTGCAAACACCGAGCTGCGATCTACAAACGGTATGCAAAATTAAGTTGCTAAGTCCGTTCGAGTTGGAACGAAGTGGTTCAGTAGATTTTCACAATTTGCACTTGAAAAAGCATTCATCGAAGTCGGATATTTGTTTACCCTTAATTGGTATTGATTTAAGACTTACTTTGTCCTATATTTATTACTAGCTGTTACCCGCGGTTTCACTCGCGTTCCCGGGATAAAAAGTAGCCTATAACCATCGGGGATAATATAGCTTCCTATTAGTGAAATAATTTTTCGAATTGGACCAATAACTCTGGAGATTAGCGCGTTCAAAAAAACAAACTCTTCAGCTTTATTATTAGTATAGATTGGTTGAAAGCAAGTCTAGTTTTAAATATATCGATCACTTTCTTACGTCATATAACAAAAAGAACTGGGGCTATCTAAAACCTGGGTTAATACGAGACTTGCATTAAGGCGACGTATACCAGGTGTAGTGTAGCTTCGGACCGAAAACTGATACCACATAGATTCAAATCATGATTCTGAAACCCACAGACTGATATGGTGTTATGGTGAAGCACATAGCAATGTTCTATGATGCCTACGACATTACAGGGTACTCTAACGCTCGACACCAAGATAGATTAAGGTTAGTAAATTATTTGAAACAGTAGGTATGACTAATCCCTAAAGCCCTGAAATAAAATAAAAAACGAATGAGTGAACTCGTGAGTGAGTAAGATGGAGAATCCGCAGTCCTACCTACTAAAGCTCCGAATTTAAAGACCATTTGATCAGGGTAAAGTTACCATCTCACCGTATTTTATTCCATGAGGGATCTCTAAAAAATAAAGGTATATTCCACTTACTTTGGTCCGTGCACTTCCCTGTGTTTGAGTAGTCAATAAAAAATGCACTCCTACCGCACAGGGAATTTTAAAAACTAGGCATAAATTAATATAGGGAGGTATCAAAAATATTTGGTACCAGGTACCGGTGTAAACTGGTATTTTAATCGATGCCTGATATTAGTATTATGTATTCGTAGGTATTATAGTAGTTAATATAACAAAAACCATATTTTTCTCATAATGATACAGAATAAAATAGGTAGGTAATAGCAATACGTACCTACTTCAATACTAGCTCGTGATCGCAAGTATCGGTAAAACCCTACGTGTACTCAAATTAAAACTGTAATACCGGTATTTATTATAAATACCTGTAATAGATACCGGTATGCCAATTACTTGATAGGAACTGTTCCAGTGAATATTGGTATTCCAAGCCCTAATTGGAATAGTGTTTATTGCAAATTCAAACAAGCGGTAATAATTTGTAAGATATAGGTAAATAGCTCGGATATCCTAAGCTTGGAAAATTAATAATGTTACGGAGAGTTGGTACGTATACATAATCTCGATGGATGCTTTCAAACGCTTCATCATCATCATATGAGCAGAAAGACGTCCACAGCTGGACAAAGGCCTATTATTTCAAACGCTTACTATCATATTAATCTACAAATATTGTGGATGGGCTACATTTTGTATTTTTATCTACTCTCATATCGTAAAGTTCTAATTATGAAATCAAAAACAGTACTTTAATGACCCACTTTATGCACACCCGTCTATAATGAAATTCAAAAATTATATTATAGTACAGTTTTCTTCTCAAGATAATCCTATAAAATAACTTTTTTTCTATTAATGTACACTTTGGACCTATCAATAGTATAATCAATCAGTATCAATTCAATTTGACGATGACAATGTGACAAAATTTTGACTTGAACCTTAGAGGTAAGAATTTTTGGGAGTTGGTAACACGGATTTGATTAGGTATATGATTATTGTGTCTGTTTATTTTATTGTTTTTGCCTACATATATCATTTTGACCAAAAATGTCACATACATACCAATTTTTTTTTTTTTGAAAAATAGATTTTGGTAGAAAAATACTATCGATTTTTCTTTTTTTAAATTACATTATTTATATGAGTTTAGATAAAGTACTGTATGATACTGCACATAATTAGGTATTAAAAACTCGTGTGATACTATTAAGAACCTCGCCTACGGCTCGGTACTTAAACTCACACTCGTATTTAATAACCCCTATTATGCAACAGTATCATAAACTACTATTAACGGATACTTTTTGTCAATTTACAAGTTTAGCGTTTTCAGGAAAAAGCTAAGGCTTTTTTTTAAATTAAGATTTACTCGCACAGTAATGTAGTGATGAGGTGAGATAACTATTTCAGTATTTCGTTTATTAGTCGAGTATACTAATAGGCTAATAGGTAGGTACTGAGTTAAACTTACGTGTAGACGTATTTTAATGCTAAACTAATTAGTAGATAATTTCTAAAGTCTATTATGTCAATATTTTTGTGTTGTTTTATGAAATGTCGAAGAAATAGGTATTCATGGCCCTTTCGGCCCTACTATACTATACCCATCTAAAATCAATCTTTATACGAAAACAAACATGGTGAGAAATTATAATAAAAAAAAAAAAAACATTTTTTGTATATCCCCTCGTAATACAATGTCAAATGTGATTATGCAAATCTATGGATTCATGTTTTTTCGAGCGGTGAGATCAAACACGGGACTCGCTACGCCTTTGATTGAAGCCTGATGAAGGGACCTACTGTTGATGAGGTTTTATTATCACATAATACTTATACAACGTGTTTGATATACCATAACTCTAGGGTATTAATGAGACCATGTCACAGAATCAACGAAAAAAAAATTATAAGTATGCCAATTTTGTTTCGATTTTATTTTTCATGTTAGAAATTAATTCGACAAAGTAACACAGTCACAGTACAGTCTTTTGAATTTAATGACAAAAGCTTGCACCCCTAGCGGCTGAAAGCCACCTTATGCAGCTGATAAACTTCGGCCAAGCAATTTTTCTAATAGTTAATCTAATTGCTAATTAACTGGTATATATCGCTTTTTTCTCCATTATTAACGACTAGGCACCCTGATAAAAATAATCAAAAAAATCAACATACATTTTAAATTCTTATCAACAAATTATTTGCAATGTTTTGCTTACCTCTTACAATGTCTAGAAGACACTCAAGTGCAACCGCCGGATCTCATCTACGTCTGCCTATGAAATATACCTATAGATATAAGCAAATTTATTTTTTGAAAATATTTATCCGAAGATAATAAAAATCTATTTTATTATCTTCGGATTAAACTCGGGGACTTTTATACTTTTGATGCTAATTTTATAAATAAGTAACTAAAGTTTGTAAGTTCGAATGTAGGAGATAATCTCGAGAGTTCCTAAATCACAAATAGGAAGCTACATTATCCCCGAGTGCGACGCGGGAAGTTTACAATAAAACAATAAACAAACGGACAGTTTACAAATAGCACTACGTAGATGTAAAAATTGTGTTGCATTGCACAGCACTAGAGCAAGAATTAAACATTCATTTTTATTTGGTTTCAAGGGAACACAGCCAAGCTGCAGCCTTTATTTTGCAGCACGTGATTTTGTATTTACTTTATGTAGCTTCTGTGCGATCCCAATAGGCTTATCGTTTGGATAAAACAAGATCTTAATTATTCAGGGTGACTTAACAATGTGTAGCTAAATATTCAGGGATTATTTGTACTCATCATTACGAAGTTTTTAAAATTCTTCAAAAAAAAAGGAGGTTCTCAATTCAGTTGTGTTTTTTTTTAAATTAATATAGACAAAAGGTAGGTCTTAGGAAATAATGTAGTTTCCTATTGGTGTAAGTAGGCTATAAACTTTTCTATCCCACTTTTTTACAATGTAGGTATAGGTGGGTACCTATAGGCCTGTGTTTGACCACAATTTCACCGCAGCCAGCCAGGCGAGTACTACAAAGTTTACTACCAGCGCGCTATGGTTTCCTCATGATGTTTTCCTTCACCGAAAGCTCAAGCTCATTGTAGGATTCGAACCCGCGTCTCTCGAAATTTCACTAAGCTATCATAGCCTTATTACCACTTACTACGATACAATTATTCGATTAAATGTTATTCATGTTTAAATAATAGACAAAGGCTGTCATAGCGCGAGATATTTTTCTCAGATAAATGAAAACTGAATGGTAGAACTGTATTATAATAAAACGTCGTCGGATGTCCAACAGCATTTGTAAGATACAGAATGGACGCAACAACTAGGTACTTTTTCTTTTTCTCCTGAAGTACCGGAAGTAAGTAATAGATAACTACACTGGAAATACTCCTATATTCCAAGAAAGTCTTGACGTTGGGGATGATTCACGATTGTGCAAGTATTTTTTACTACCTATATTTTTTCTGTAGATTAACTATTTATTTTTTGTGATATTGGTAGTTGGTAGTTATTTCTTTTAGATTATTATGTCACCGTATGATTGTGAACACCGTTATTTTATAATCTATCTCGTGAAATTGTGAACTGTCGATAAATTGTACTATTTTCGATAGTTTATAATCTATCCATGTCATATATCGTGAGATATTTCAAACACCTGCTTCCTATATACTTAGTATTAATGTGTTTTAAATATGGCAAATATGGTTTGAAAAGGTCTCGTCTGCACATTTAAAGAGATGCGTGGATTAATAAAAAAATTAAAACGTCAAAGTGTTTCCAATTCTCAGATTACAATTGCAGCTGTCAGAACGTAAATATGGCATAGCAAACCCGCTATGCTTAACCGGATTCTAATAGCAACTGAAAACAATACGTAATAAGTCCACGGATTGTTAAAACGTGTCAAATGCAATATAGCTGAAGTGAAATACATATTTTTGCTACAATCTGTTCTTTGAACTCGTACATAATAATTAAATATTTTACAAAGACTTCAGAGTCCGTACTAAACTTTACGTTGAATACAGCGCACAGACGGACGGACGGTAATGTTAGCTATTAATAATTCACTGGGAACTATAGCTAACGAGACAAAGTGTGCAAACACCGAGCTGCGATCTACAAACGGTATGCAAAATTAAGTTGCTAAGTCCGTTCGAGTTGGAACGAAGTGGTTCAGTAGATTTTCACAATTTGCACTTGAAAAAGCATTCATCGAAGTCGGATATTTGTTTACCCTTAATTGGTATTGATTTAAGACTTACTTTGTCCTATATTTATTACTAGCTGTTACCCGCGGTTTCACTCGCGTTCCCGGGATAAAAAGTAGCCTATAACCATCGGGGATAATATAGCTTCCTATTAGTGAAATAATTTTTCGAATTGGACCAATAACTCTGGAGATTAGCGCGTTCAAAAAAACAAACTCTTCAGCTTTATTATTAGTATAGATTGGTTGAAAGCAAGTCTAGTTTTAAATATATCGATCACTTTCTTACGTCATATAACAAAAAGAACTGGGGCTATCTAAAACCTGGGTTAATACGAGACTTGCATTAAGGCGACGTATACCAGGTGTAGTGTAGCTTCGGACCGAAAACTGATACCACATAGATTCAAATCATGATTCTGAAACCCACAGACTGATATGGTGTTATGGTGAAGCACATAGCAATGTTCTATGATGCCTACGACATTACAGGGTACTCTAACGCTCGACACCAAGATAGATTAAGGTTAGTAAATTATTTGAAACAGTAGGTATGACTAATCCCTAAAGCCCTGAAATAAAATAAAAAACGAATGAGTGAACTCGTGAGTGAGTAAGATGGAGAATCCGCAGTCCTACCTACTAAAGCTCCGAATTTAAAGACCATTTGATCAGGGTAAAGTTACCATCTCACCGTATTTTATTCCATGAGGGATCTCTAAAAAATAAAGGTATATTCCACTTACTTTGGTCCGTGCACTTCCCTGTGTTTGAGTAGTCAATAAAAAATGCACTCCTACCGCACAGGGAATTTTAAAAACTAGGCATAAATTAATATAGGGAGGTATCAAAAATATTTGGTACCAGGTACCGGTGTAAACTGGTATTTTAATCGATGCCTGATATTAGTATTATGTATTCGTAGGTATTATAGTAGTTAATATAACAAAAACCATATTTTTCTCATAATGATACAGAATAAAATAGGTAGGTAATAGCAATACGTACCTACTTCAATACTAGCTCGTGATCGCAAGTATCGGTAAAACCCTACGTGTACTCAAATTAAAACTGTAATACCGGTATTTATTATAAATACCTGTAATAGATACCGGTATGCCAATTACTTGATAGGAACTGTTCCAGTGAATATTGGTATTCCAAGCCCTAATTGGAATAGTGTTTATTGCAAATTCAAACAAGCGGTAATAATTTGTAAGATATAGGTAAATAGCTCGGATATCCTAAGCTTGGAAAATTAATAATGTTACGGAGAGTTGGTACGTATACTTAATCTCGATGGATGCTTTCAAACGCTTCATCATCATCATATGAGCAGAAAGACGTCCACAGCTGGACAAAGGCCTATTATTTCAAACGCTTACTATCATATTAATCTACAAATATTGTGGATGGGCTACATTTTGTATTTTTATCTACTCTCATATCGTAAAGTTCTAATTATGAAATCAAAAACAGTACTTTAATGACCCACTTTATGCACACCCGTCTATAATGAAATTCAAAAATTATATTATAGTACAGTTTTCTTCTCAAGATAATCCTATAAAATAACTTTTTTTCTATTAATGTACACTTTGGACCTATCAATAGTATAATCAATCAGTATCAATTCAATTTGACGATGACAATGTGACAAAATTTTGACTTGAACCTTAGAGGTAAGAATTTTTGGGAGTTGGTAACACGGATTTGATTAGGTATATGATTATTGTGTCTGTTTATTTTATTGTTTTTGCCTACATATATCATTTTGACCAAAAATGTCACATACATACCAATTTTTTTTTTTTTGAAAAATAGATTTTGGTAGAAAAATACTATCGATTTTTCTTTTTTTAAATGACATTATTTATATGAGTTTAGATAAAGTACTGTATGATACTGCACATAATTAGGTATTAAAAACTCGTGTGATACTATTAAGAACCTCGCCTACGGCTCGGTACTTAAACTCACACTCGTATTTAATAACCCCTATTATGCAACAGTATCATAAACTACTATTAACGGATACTTTTTGTCAATTTACAAGTTTAGCGTTTTCAGGTAAAAGCTAAGGCTTTTTTTTAAATTAAGATTTACTCGCACAGTAATGTAGTGATGAGGTGAGATAACTATTTCAGTATTTCGTTTATTAGTCGAGTATACTAATAGGTTAATAGGTAGGTACTGAGTTAAACTTACGTGTAGACGTATTTTAATGCTAAACTAATTAGTTGATAATTTCTAAAGTCTTAAGTCAATATTTTTGTGTTGTTTTCTATTTTATAATATATTTTTATGAAATATCTAAGAAATAGGTATTCATGGCCCTTTCGGCCCTACTATACTATACCCATCTAAAATCAATCTTTATACGAAAATTAGCCATCGTAAAAGTACAACACAACACAGTCTAGGAACATTGTTAAACAAACATGGTGAGTAATTTTAATAAAAAAAAAAATCATTTTTTGTATATCCCCTCGTAATACAATGTCAAATGTGATTATGCAAATCTATGGATTCATGTTTTTTCGAGCGGTGAGATCAAACACGGGACTCGCTACGCCTTTGATTGAAGCCTGATGAAGGGACCTATTGTTGATGAGGTTTTATTATCACGTAATACTTATACAACGTGTTTGATATCCCATAACTCTAGGGTATTAATGAGACCATGTCACAGAATCAACGAAAAAAAAATTATAAGTATGCCAATTTTGTTTCGATTTTATTTTTTATGTTAGAAATTAATTCGACAAAGTAACACAGTCACAGTACAGTCTTTTAAATTTAATGACAAAAGCTTGCACCCCTAGCGGCTGAAAGCCACGTTATGCAGCTGATAAACTTCGGCCAAGCAATTTTTCTAATAGTTAATCTAATTGCTAATTAACTGGTATATATCGCTTTTTTCTCCATTATTAAATCAGCCCTTTGTTTTATTTAATTCAATAATGTTCGTGTTAAATATTGGTTCTAGTGTGTAAAGTAAAATTAGAAATTGTCTGGTAAAAATACAAACAAAAATTGTACAAATAGACCTTACATAATAGCATTTATAGAGTTAGTAGGTAATTTATAATATTTCATTAGTGACGTCTATATGTGACGTCACGAAGCTAATGACTCGTCCCCTCCCTTTGAGACACGATGTCACACTTTGTGACCCCTTGATATGATTTATGGATAACCCCCAACGTATTATCAACCATAAAACAAATGTATGTGGTATTATTATTTCACGGCAAAGAAAGCATTCATCTCCTTGGCAGAAAATGTATAAAGGAGTCACGAATACCGCCCAGTTATGTGAAAAGAGTGGAGTGAAATTCGGTAGGGGCGCGGCACGATGAAACATTTACCGCTATGCGATAGCGCTTGTTTTACATTTTGTTGGGTGCAACGTGCTACGGATGGGATAGATTTGTATGGATACTACTTTGTTCGGTATCGTGGTTTTATGCTTATCATGTTCACCACATACCTGGGGTCTAAGAAGATGGAAATCATTTCTCGATATTAAAGTAAAATCCCAATGTTTTTTCATAAAATTTAACTCATCGAATTTCAGGTTCAGGACAAACAAAGATGTTCATGCACACAATTGTCTGTAGATAATGATCTCGTGTTTTAAATATCTTTCAAATATTTATGAATCCAAAAAAAATCTTGTCAGCAATATCTTTAACTAGCTAACCCTGGCTTCGCACGGTGTGGGAGGACCGCTTGTTCGCCGAGTTTTATCCGCGCGGCATTATTCAACAATAATCGTCATATTTCAGCCAATTTTTCTCAGTTCAAGTGTATTCCGAACCGGTAGTAGAGTCTAAAAATTGTAACTGTTGACATTCATAAGTGCCTTATTAGGGCCTAAACTGAATAAATGAGTTTTTAATTTTGATTTTTGATTTTTAAACAAAACCTTATTCAATTATACATTTAAACCTTCCTCATGATCCTTCCTCTGTATATTGGTGAAAACCGCATGAAAATCCGTTCAGTAATTCTTGAATTAATCGCGACTGTCCGCGTCTGTCTGTACAGACGCGGCAAGGGACTTGTTCTATAATATTTAGTGATTATATTAACTACATTTAAAATAAGCATGTCCATAGTATTCCCAACGGTAACAAGCACTTGAGTGCTTGCTGCACGGTTCGTCCAACAAATATTTGATATCAGCCGCCACTCTACTTCGTCCAGACATTCCATAGCCACAGGCGTCTCTTATTCTATTCTATACCAGAAAGTGCCTTGCCTTAATAGCGTGTCAGCTATCCGAGCATTTTTACAGAATTCACCCCCATATTGTGGTATAGGATTTTAATACTTTTTGAAGTTTAAGAAGGCGATGATAGCTCAGTGGTAGTGACGTCGGATGCCTCGACGAAGGTCGTGGGTTCGAATCCTACAATGAGCTTGAGCTTTCGGTGAAGGAAAACATCGTGAGGAAACCATAGCACGGTGGTACTTTGTAGTACCCGCCTGGCTGGCTACCACCCTCAAGTTGAAAATTTGTTGCCAAGCACCTACTGGTGTGTTCCGGCAATTGCACTTGAGAGCCAATTTGCCTTCTCGGCATCGTAACAGGTCAGCAATACATTGGCAATATCTCTGGTATTGCCAATGGCGATAGGCAACGGTAACCACTTACCATCAGGTGGGCCGTATACTTGCTTGCTACCTTAGTAGTATAAAAAAAAGTTTGTCTTGGGGCGTTTAATGTATTTTTAATTATCTCCGATGGAAAATATATTTCCATCGTTCTTGAAATTAATCTAGATTGCGTATACCTACTAAGTACTTTACTAAGGAAATTATTTACCTAATTATAGATACTGAAATATTGTCTTTCTGAAAAAAAAAAAAAACATAAGATATTCTAATTCGTCCAATTGCTCATTTCAACCTGAATTTCACGACTATTTCTCCTGGCTTATAATATTTTTAATCCTTTTTCAATAAAAAAACGTGATTCAAATTAGTATAATGCGATTAACGATATCAACGCCACGTTTTACTTGCGCAATATAAACAAGACAAATCCCTCTCTATTTGAATCTGTTACTTATTACTTATTTATCCCATAATAAAAACGTTATTTTTTTAAACTCACGTAGCGATACTCAATTGTCGAGTTAACCCTACAAACATCGACATCGGCACGTGTCGTCCCACACCACACATCCGAGCCTCACCGAGCAGCGCGGGAACCGCAACCATCCCGTGTGAACCGTTAACGGATTTTATAAAAAATTCCCGGAATATATGCGAATATTTTTTACAGTAGAGCAGTTTTGTGTTGGAGAGATCTGCTTGTGATGTTTGCTTTTCCGTTATTCCCTATTTTACCCCCTTAGGTGTTGAATTTTCAAAAATCCTTTCTTTATAGACGCCTACGTTATCTGTGTGCCAAATTACAGCCCAATCCATCTCGTGGTTGGAGCTGTGCGTTGATAGATCATTCAGTCAGTCTGACACGCTTAACCTTTTATTGGATTAGATATGTATAATCTCTTTTTGTTTAACATATGTAGCAATATAAATTAGTAAAACAGGTATAGTAATTATTATCTTATCACCAAACTTCTTTCAATTTTATGTGCTTTTCTTCGATTGTTCTCTGATCATCAACTTATTTAGACTTATTTTTTGAGTATTTATTACAAGAATGTTATTTCTTTTTTATAATTAATGCTAGTTATTATAAATCTTAAAGTAATGTAACATAAAAGTCAATGCTTATATATATAGTTCCCCTAATACAGCTATTATAGTCGACTTATTGCTTCCCCAGTGAATTGCAACTAAACCTATATTCTATACGAACATAGTTACTATAAATTAAATGATACATTTCCGAGTGAAATGTCCACATAAAAGACTAAGCTGCCAGCGGCTCTCAGCCACCGGGCCATATTCTACAATATAACTATGCCAAAAATTCCCTTGACACCAGCTTTAAGTAATAAATATCCGGTAAAGACGTAGTAAGTCCCAGTGAAAACGTTTGGATGATAAAGTTCTGTTCTACTAATGGTCTTTACGACATAAATAAATTGTTTCTTGTTTTGATTGAGGATAATATTGAATTTAATGCAATTTAAAATACGATATCCTCATTTTATTAATAATTTACAGTATTTTTTATTAGAACATGAAATTCGGCTGCGGTGCATATTATCAAAGTTATAGGTCTACCTACATATTTGAGGCTTATTTTCAATAGGTTTAACCCTCATAAATGTTATTTAAAGACCTAAACTGAAAATATGGCTTTGATACCGATATAGCCTGTCTAAAGAAACCGAACCTTGCAGAGGTTGAGAAATTGAGCCAACAGAATTGCTCATAATGTCTGTTGAATCGATTTTTTTCACTTTTATTGGTTATCCCGGCTCCAGCTCCGCTTAATTAAATAGTAATACTTATCAAAATTGTGTCGTTCTAAAATCTTTCATCCCTTCACTGGGATTTAAACCGAAAAAATAAACCTTTAAAATTAATGCATTACAATTCGCGTAGAATCCCTCTTACCTGTATTATCCTGTATACAGGTATTCGTAGAGTGAAGATCATTTGCGTAATCCCCGAGCCGGCGATTATACGGAACCGCCTTTGCACTTTGACACAGCGCAAGTAACGTGGTCACGTGACAGAGTCCGCATTAAGAGGGTTATGACACGGTCCAATAATAAAATATTATTTTTGTTTGTTGAGATATTAGGTATTTGTGAAAGTTACCAAAGTAACCGACAAAGTCCGAAAAATGGCCAAACTTAAGTGGCAGTGGGCGGGGCACATCACTCGTAGAACCGACGGCCCCCGGGGCAGAAAGGTTCTCGAGTGGCGACCACTAACCGGAAGAGGCAGAGTGGGCAGGCCCCCCACAAGGTGGACCGACGATCTTGTGAGGGTCGTGGGAAACCGCTGGATGCAGGTAGCGCAAGATCGGCCATTGTGGAGATCCTTGGGGGAGGCCTTTGTCCAGCAGTGGACGTCTTTCGGCTGACATGATGATGATAATGTGAAAGTTTGGGTGTTGGTGACGCAAACTAGCAAACGGCTGAATGGATTTGGGTGAAACTCTCGATTTACATAGGTATAAGATACATTTTGTAATTAGGCTTTGAAAGATATGAAAAAAATTAACACTAAATGGATTTTCTGTTGCAAGTTAGGCTGTGTGATAAACTGAAAGCTTAGCCATTCTCAGCGTACACTGTTATTAATATGTAAGTAGTCTCGTGTCAAGTCCTCTTTATACCATAAAGGCCTTACCGAGTGAACAGCGTGGCTTAGAACCTCTTCTTAGCAATGCAACAGATCTGCATTAATAAAGATTAAATTATTAATATTCCGTTCTTGGACGTCGCTACGGCGGATTATTTGTCGACGGCCATCTTACAGCTGAGGGAAAACCGCTCTTTTATGTTGACTATTACTTTAGAAAGAACTTTTATAGCTTTGAGGCGTAATTCCTTTGCAATATACGTAATGGTTGCCTTTGAGAATCGAAAAGATACATGTACATTTTGATACCTAATATTTTTCTTGGCTGTTAGTAAAAGTTTCTTGTCAGACTGTCTGCTACCTGATTTCAGGGAGTATATAATAATAACTCATTTAATTCATCAAACTAACAACTAAAATATTAACAAGAAATAATATATATACCTAATATTTATAAGTTGTAAATAAATTAATTAAAACTAAACTTAAATCTAACTACCTGAAATGAATCATAAAATAATAATAAAAATAAATTACAAATAGAAAAGTTGCTACCTTATGATTTGTATAGCATCTACTTTATGTCTAAAATATCAAACGATTAAATCTGAC
The DNA here is from genome assembly GCA_963555595.1 of Tethea ocularis. NCBI lineage: Eukaryota > Metazoa > Arthropoda > Insecta > Lepidoptera > Drepanidae > Tethea > Tethea ocularis. Next base: position 7,204,280 of record OY741975.1, read on the forward strand.
TAAGGCTGTCCGCTCACATCAGACTTTTTGTAGGACCGATAATCGGGCCAATTTTTATTTCTTCTTATTTGTGACCGAATTTTTTATAGGACGTGTGCGTTGCACTATTGCAATCAGTACGTACTATTTTTCTTCTATAAAAAAATTGACACCGATTATCAGACATTAACCTATCCGACCATCTATTTATTTCATAAGGTAAACGAAAACAATTCGCTTGTACAATAAATATGTCGAGCGAATATCAAATATTCGTGCACCATAATTTGGGCTTAATAACTGGTTATAACGTTCTCAACTGCTTGGCGCTACTATAAAATGATTCAGTACGGGTGGCAGATATCCTCGGCCTTTGCCAAATCCACTTATACTAAGAGCACTTTGTGAGTTTTTTTTTCTGCACAGTGCGGCGAAAAGACTAATCGCTCAGCTTAAAAGCGAATACAGATTAATGTCTCGAGTTCTCGACGTAATTCTCATTTTATTTAAATACGAAAGAGACTGTAGTTTTTATTAGGTACCACGTTAATAGTGGATGGGTATTATATAGGGATTTATGTGTTTTCCGCTCCATTTACCTATTTTTAGGGTTCTGTACACAATGGAACCCTATTTTTGTAGTAATTCTGTTAGTTCATTTCATCCGCGCGTTCGTCCGATTGCCTCAGCTCATAGCGCTTTCAACTCATAGACCAAGTATAAAATCAGTATTATTTTATCAAATAGACCTTGCTAGCACTTTTGACGTTCGGAAGGTTTGTGAAAAGATAAGAAAATGTAGATAAACAATAGATGCCAATAAACTCAGCAATTCTGATTTCAAAACAAGGTTAGACACGTTACTTCTTCACACTGAAACGGCTGGACCAATTTTGATGAAATTTTGTATGGAGGTAGCTGACACCCTGGATTACACATAGGCTACATTTAATCACACAGGAACGGGGGCGGAAGCTAGTTGTTTATAAAGAAGCTTCCATAGTTCCAAAAATCGTTAATTATTTGGCAGTTAGGATAATTTAGACAGAAAACTTTTCCATAGACAATAGACAGATATATTCAAGAAATTAAGACTATCAATATCAGAGACTGCATTATTAAACCTTCCTCTTGGAAAGCTATTATCTCTTGGAAATCGGCCATTTTCGTGAACCCGTTGGCATACGTTAAATTTGGAGAATATGTTTTATTAACTTTTATTAAGAGGCTAGTCTCCAAGCGTGGGAATTTATCATAGACTACACACATTGACATATTTTACTCACACATTTGCGTCATCATTTTAACAGAGAAATGGGTGGATTGCCACTGTCCGCGTACTACATGTTATTTAGATAACCACGCTAACCAGTAGGTACCAGATCTATATGATCTATAGTAACAATTTATATTAAATTTTATTTATCATCGGTCAATGAAGAATGTACCGTTCTAGGCATCTCGCGGTAGCGTATCAACCCTTATATTTTTGAAAGTGTAAAAAACATTTTCACCTCTCTCGTACGAAAAAAGCACTTTTGACGTGTAAAAACAAAAAAAGCTATTTTGCTGCGAGCGTGAAGAAAAGTGATTCGAACGAACACCGCCTTCTGGAGCACCACCACCATATAGTCTAAAATAAAATGGACGATGGTTTGATCAGAAAATCATTTTAGCCTAGCGATTTAACACATAGGCACAACATTTTGTGTGTTATTTGTTGAAATTGAAGTTTATGAATTTTACTATTGCCTTTTTAAGGACACGAAATAATATTTAAAATAAATAACTTAATATTTTTATATAAAATTGTATAACAAATTTCCTATAAAAATATTATGTTCAGTTTTAATACAAATGTCAAGCAGTGTAGTTTCCAAACGCAACATCTCAAAAAAAAACTTAAAATCCGAATGGCGGATATCAATTTTTTTCAGCATTACGGTGTTTGAACTATTTCTATGATATATTAAAAAAGAAATTGTGCTGGAACGCAATGAAGATAGTTGACTAACTCCAAAAGCGTTAATAGAACAAGTTTCAAATATTGACTTAATTGTTTTCTCGTTGGTAGAATTGAAAAAATGTGTTTCACACGAGATATTTTGTTTTCTCGTGGCTTTAAATCACTCATTGTGCTCAATAATCTACATTGAAATCACTCGCTATGCCCGTGATTAAATTTTTGACTACTTCTTACAAAAATAACGCAAGCAAAGTTATTTTTCGCTACGAGTGCGGATTTCAAATCATGAACTAACGAAGTATGTAGTCTAGTCTTAGTCTAATTTTAAAATTCTTTAACTACTAACCACAGTGAGTGATTTATAGGCACGAGATATAAAAAAAAATGCTCTCGTTTGAAACATGCAACTTTTCACCACGACCAGCGAGAAAACAATTAAGACAAAGAAACATTTAACAAAGAATAGAGACGACTTCAAAACACTACAGATCATAAAATAAACATGTTCGCTTTTCACAATTATACATAAAGATCCATTTGTGGTAAATAGTTAATGTGATATGGAAAGATGTTATTTTTTTTTTACTAGACTATTTTTATGTTTATTAAACTTTACTTAATCCAATCTTTGAAATGATTCCCATTGTCTGAACTAGTCGGTGGCCAATCGTATAATTCGCCAAATCATTATATTCCTAACCTAACCTATATCATGATTTGACGAATTATACAGGCTGATTTTTAAATGGTATAGTAGGCCGAAATGGCATTGATGTATACCTTATACAGATCATGAAAAAACAATTTTAGAGTATATATAATAAATAATAATAATAATGAATATCCTGGGACTTTCTTCACTCACGGTTAAGAGTGGAAAACAATATTACAATATTTCTATACAAACGAAAGATATCAATCAATCAACCAATAAATTAGTTCATCGTTATATATACACTGCAATGTGAGTCTAACTGAGTATCAATTAAATTACTCGAGCGAGTGTAATATAGCTATTTTGCCCTGTTAGTACTATTCTGATTGCGAGTTCTGATTCTTTTACTAGAGATTTTCGATAAACTTGTAAATCTTGTCATCGTAATGGTAGTCCTCAGGCACCTGACATTTTGTAGGATTACTGATAATGATGTACACTATCCTTAGAATTCGGGCTAAAATACCATTTCAAAATCATCCTGTATACATATAATAAGCCTGTAGAAAATTCATCAGTAATTGCAAACTTTTTGAGAAAAAAAAGGAAGGAACTAATTGAGCGACAATGAAGACGAATTAATATTTTTAGTGTTGTTGTTTATCTGTATGTTTGTATGCATTAGTTTGAGTTTAAAATATTTATGACTTTCAATAATTTTGAAACATCACAGTTATGTAGGTAGTAACAATATTGACAGTCAGTCATAATGTCTTATTGAGCAGTCGCAACCCAACTTATGCAAAAAACAAAATTCATCGTCGAGCTCAAACTGGCGTGCTCTCACCTTTGATTCTAAAAAGGTACTGAAAATGTTTGATACACGCATTCGAAATAATTCAAATCAATTTCAAATAAATACGGTGACGTTCCGCCATACAAATTACTATGAAAATTGGCGGACGAATTTCATGAATATTTAAACGTAGATTATTGTTATGGTGTTAGTTTGTAAAAAAAACTGAGACGGTGAAGGTGGGTTTCATACTTTTAAGTTTTATTTTATACAAAAAGATTTATAATAAATTCATTCGAAATAATGTAAATTTGGAAAACCGCAAAGGTAAATTTTAGGTTTTGAGATAATTTATTATGTTTTTTTTCTGGAAATGAGAAAATATTTCACAAATATGGCTAGGTGAAGTTGTTGATATACCTGTTTAAATTTTAAAATGTCTTTGAGATGTTATTAAATGTGGGTTTTTTGCCGTTATTTTTGGGAAACCGTAACACATGTTTTAGCGTTTTTCAGGGAATGGGGTCTTAAACTTTATTTGGACCTTATGACGAAATTTCAATTAAGTATGTTTGAAATGTCTGTAATAATTTTCAAATATATGAAAAATCTGGCTAAAAATGACTTAATAATTAATACCTCTGGTGTTGCAAATGGCGATAGGTAACAGTAACTGCTTACCATCAGGTGGACCGCCTGCCTGCTTGTCAACCTTCTGATGTAAAAAAATTAACCTACGTGTAAATAAAAATCAAGGTTTTCAAATATAAATAAATAGTATATTTAAATATTAAATGTTTTAATTACTAACTTTGTAGAATTGTGTTTCCAAAGTTACCGAAGTCCCTAACTTGTTTAGTTCAATGGAATTTCACTTAAAGGCGTCGAACTGAAACTTAAGTACACATCACACCGCTGCGTAACAAAGTATCAAACTAATTTTATTAATTAAATACAGATAAATACTGTAGTTCCGGCAATTGCACTTGAGAGCCAGTTTGCCTTCTCGGTAATGTAACAGGTCACCAACACATTGGCAATATCTCTTGTTAGCAACTCTGAGTTATCCGATTATTGGTTTGGTGTACTCTATGGTTACGTCCGTCTATGAACCTATGAATGGCAACATTGACGAGTGGTTTTTATGAGTGGGGACGAGCCACGGGTCGGGCACTTTGGCTCGAGCGATCGAGTGCGCTTCGTCTCGTGCAATATATTAACGAACATTTTTGTATTCCACCGCCATTTTGTATATTATAGAATTTTATCTTGATTAAATTTGGGTGTTTGAGTTAACGTTAAAACTCTGGTATTGCAAATGGCGATAGGCGACGGTAACCACTTACCATCAGGTGGGCCGTATGCTTGCTTGCTACCTTAGTAGTATAAAAAAAATACAGATATATTAAATGAGATTCAGGGTTATTACGATTAGTTTTTTATACCGTATAAAGGCCTGTGTTTGACCACAATCTCACCGTAGTCAAGTGATGATGGGGTCGATGGTGGTAAGCATTAAAAGCCTAGAAGGGAACTGGCTCTTAAATGTAGCTGTCAGAACACATCGGAAGTTGCTTGGCGACAGATTTTCAACTTGAGGGTGGTAGCCAGTCAGGTGGGTCCAACAAAGTAGCCTACCACCGTGATATGGTTTCCTTCACCGAAAGCTCAAACTCATTGTAGGATTCAAACCCGCGATCTTCGTCTCGGCATGCAATGTCACAACCACTGAGCTATCATCGCCTTACTGGCAGTCATCAGTTTAGCATTCATTCATAATATTGTTTGTGGCAGTAAATTGGCTCTGCTCTATTTTTCTATCCTACCTCCAATTCTTGTTCTCACTACCCTCTTCTTTTCTCATATTTATCATCGCCTACCTCCTTTCCTCCGATGTATCTCTTTTTAGCTCGTTTTTACGGGCAGTCTATGACCTACTCTCGCCGATGTATTTGGTACCTTACCTCATAATTATTATATGGTGCTGGTAATCTTCGTTGAATCTCACACTCGGTTACCTAAGTGTTTGGCTATCGATACCGATTGAGTCTGTTAATTTATCGAAGGACCGCTAGTGAGTTAGTGTGCATGGACTTGGATGTGACAGAAAGAAGCTTCCAGAAACCGACGAACTTCTAACAAAAGTCAGTCGTAGTGTGTAAAAGATACGTCATTTCTCATTTCTGGTAATTCCTTTGTTCTAGTGCGTATTCCATATTACTAAACCTATGGTCCCAGGATATTATGGTGATATTAAGTCTCCGCTGATGAGCCCAGTACAGGTACCTACTTGGCTGAATCAGATATACCCAACTGTTACCAAGGAACAAGCTGTGATGACCAACTTTTAGATATGTACTTGTTCCCAACTATTAAAACAGCCCAGATAACTTATACCTACATATTTTTTTTATTCGGTAAGTAAGTAATTTATTGACACTAAAATAATTGGTACAATTTATCTAATGAATCGTCTGGTTCCCAAACCAGTGTTAACTGTATTTCAGGAACCAGAATTCTGTGCTAATAGTAACATTATTGTTTTTGATAATTTCTGTTTCATGTTCGAAGTTTATTTTTGATTAAAATCTCGTGAAGGACAAAGTAATTATAAAGCCAAATTTAAATTATTATTATCGATTTAATAACGATTTATAGAAACAATATTATTATAATACAAAAGGAGACAACAAAAGACTTAATCGCCTTTAATTGTTTGAACAGGTGTTGCTTGTCGGCAACCGGTTGTATGCAAGGTTGCACAGCGTCGCATGAATTTCACTAACACCCTTTGTTTTAAATAGTTATTGACAATAGAAGGTAAGACACGTTTTGAACAATATCCTTTTATAATATTATGATCTTTATTATTGCTGAAATAAAGTTGTGTGTACTAAAATAGGTAGCTATTTCTCAGTATCACTACGTTTTAGAGTGCGAGAAAAGGCTTTTACGCCTTACCAGAGATTTACGCTAAACTTTAAATTGTCGTAACTTCGCAATGGTTATACTGAGATTCCTGAATTGCTGTAGGATTATTTTTAATGATATAGGTACTTTATCTACAGCATGGCCTAATTAATATACCCAACCAAAATCACGCTGTATACTATACCTTCATACATACTATTCGGTCGTGTAACGTAGAACCAACGACCGCTGGGGCAGAGGGGTTCTCGGGTGGCGATCACGAACTGGAAGACGCAGCTTGGGCAGGCTCCCCACAAGGTGGGCCGAAGATTTTGTGAGGGTCGCGGGAAACCGCTGGATGCTGGTAGCGCTAGACCGGCCATCGTGGAGATCCTTGGGGGAGGCTTTTGTCCAGCAGTGGACGTCTTTCGGCTGACATGATGATGATGATTCGGTCGACATTGCGGCACAAATACATATAAACTAATAATATTTAATATGATGAATAATCATGATAATTTTCTGTGTGATGGACAGTAAAGTCTAAATTTCCATCACATCCTGTTCCTTCCAAAATTGTGACCCCGAGCAGTTTTCAAAATAAAATCCAACTGAAACTTGAAAAATACATTTATTTATTTATCAAACCATTGTTAAAAGTAACTCAATAATTCAGACCCATTTTCACAAAGCACCCGTTCGCCGTTCACAGTGCAAACAAATGACAAATATCAATTATACACACAAACCTGGCGCGACGGTGTGACACACGGCCGTATTAATTGTTTGAATTAATCTGTATCGATTTGCAATAGCAATCAATTTGCGGTACTGTACCCTGTCGATGGCAAAGCGAAACATTTTGGCTTTTTGTTCCGATTAAACTGCCATTTCGAATTTAGAGTCGATATTGGGACCGATTCAGGTTTAGGTACTAACTTAACTAATTTAATCTTGTTATATATAATATAGTTATATATAAAACGACATTACCAAATCCAGTAAATAAAAATAACACACGAATATAATTGTTTCATACTTTACGTGGAACAAGAAAATGCATTTCTTACGCGAATAATATGGTAATCGCCGCTTACCGAAAAAGTTAAAAATTGCATAATCTGTAATAACTTGTTATGATATTAATCGTGCAAAAAGTGTGTTGAGATTTTAAGGGAATAATATTCAACAAAAATGTGTAGCTTGATCTGTGGCCGTGTGTACATGGTAGGTAGGTATTTAAATCATTTCGCTTCGTAAAAGCGTGAAAAAAGAACTCATTATGCTCTTTAATTCATGTCATTGTGTATTCTTTTTTTATACAACACTGTGTAGACATAAAATGTAGACGTGTTTAATTTTTAATAAGATTTTGATTGTGACGCTTTGTAAAGCAAGACAACACAGAGCTGTAAAAGGTTTGTGCTAGACAAATAGAGATCTTCAGGCTGGGTAACAGGTCAGTGCATGTACCTTCTTATCTTTTTTTACACAGTAGCCGGCCTTCATCGCAGTCTTGTCCTGAACCATGTAGTAGGTATCCGATTTGTATCCATATCCAATCATATAGGCAGGTAGGCAAGAGGAATTAGGTATACTCACGAATATTCTGTCTGAATTTAAGAAAAAAAAAATTTAAAAGTATCTATATGTGAATAATGAAGAATACCAACAAAAAAATCTAATTAGTCCGTCAGTTAGATTATTAAAAAATATTGGATACGTATTTTTTATTTTGATCCGAAAAAAAAATGAACGAAGAAACAGTGCGTTAAAATTTTCCGGTCTGCAAAAAGTGTACTAAAAAGTAGTTGTACAATGACGTCACAAGCCCCAATCCTGCACTTTGATGGGACTTATCTTTGTAATTTCTTATTGATTTGATAAAATAAAAAATACGTATCCAATATTTTTTAATAATCTAACTGACGGACTAATTAGATTTTTTTGTTGGTATTCCTCATTATAAAATATAAGATCGATTCGATCGTTCGACCGGAAGACGCACCGTGGGCAGGCAGCGTGCCTCCCACAAGGTGGACCGACGATCCTGTGAGGGTCGTGGGAAACGGCTGGATGCGCGTCGCATAGCGCAAGACCGGCCATCGTGGAGATCCTTGGGGAGGCCAATGCCCAGCAGTGGACGACTTTCGGTTGAACTAATGATGATAATGATAAGATCGATGTGCGAGTAAAAAAATTTCGTGAAAACATTTATAAAAAAAAAATAGGTTTCCTAAAGAAAAACCTCGTATTATAATTATAGCTTCCTTTACTGACCTACCTCCAATTTCCACTTCATATAGTCTTAAATTGGAAGCAGTAACACGAGTTAATGAGATTAAAGCTCGCTCGGTGCTAGCACAGGCATCGAACCTGCGCTAATCGTCTTACATTAAGTGAATCGATGCATTCTCTCTCAGCGACAAATTGATTCTCAACCCAGAGAACAGTCGGCCACATTTTATTGAAATAAATACCGGAAAGTGGGTTAAAATTGGTTAAAGTTTCGACCTAAACATACTAATATTCTGAAGTTAAATATAAGCTTGTAATAAAAGGAAAACGTGACTGACTGACTTATATACATACACTCGAGAGCAATGAATCCGGTTGACCCGCTACCTTGCAACTCTAATCCGATTTTCTCAAAAAGTATAAAACTTACAACTATCAAAATTATACCTACAGAAAGTGCGTTTCATGTCAATTAAAATGACTATAAATTTATTTTAAAGTACCGTCAACTCACATTGTAATTAACCCGGATTCATTGCTCTCGAGTGTATATACGCACGCGCGAGTTCTACCATTGGTATGACATCAAACGACGATTGCCAATTCGAACTAAGTATATTGCAGATTTTTGTCATAAAAAAGAAGACTATAAAATTCCTATAAAATAGGTTTTGTTGCCGACTGTACCTGAAAGCGTGGAGTGGGTCTTAAATTAATTTTATGGTTCTAAGTGCAAACGGAATCCACGTGAGAATTCAGATAGAGTTATGTTAGCTTATCTACCAAGTACCACCCAGGATAGTTCTACTTTACTTTCTATTGATAGCAATTATTTTTATTTTCAAGTTAATTAATTATATGTTGGTTTACATTATTAGTAAATAATTTAAGAACTAATAATATTCAGTATACTTACTTAGTAGTCATACTGTTATTATAAGTTTTTATTGCTTATTTAATATCAGTATTTGCATACCCTACATATTATCTCTAATTATTGACCAGATAAACCAGTAGGTATTTCAAAACACAATATTATTAATAAATCCGTTGAATAAATCAACATATTTCACCAATTTATTATATTTGAGGGAAAAAGTCGTATTTCCCTTAACAAATTTTGACAAACATAATAGGTACGACCTATTATGAGCTGGGATTTGCAAAAAACAATCTGCTAAAAATTACAATAAAAGTAACAACACCAAAATAAATCCTTCCTACTAATAACTGATTTAAGTGGGAGAGGAATAGAGCAATACGTGTAATAGAGATAAACGTTTCGTGTCATGCGTACTACGTTCCACGTGGATTATTATTAGCTCATTCGCCGCTTCACCCAGCGGTCCCATGGTGTAATGGTTAGCACTTTGGACTCTGAATCCAACGATCCGAGTTCAAATCTCGGTGGGACCTACTATTTGGCGGAACTTATTGTTTTGGAAAATATAAGTTTTGTCTAATTTACTTTAATTTTCACTAATTCTAGAAGTCAAAATGAAAAGAAATTACAGATAAGGAAGTTTCATGCAGGTAACGCCTGAGCGAACTCTAATAGCAATATTTTTTGTCAACACAATGGTACGCACTTAGTCTAGTTTGAAATGTATCTTGATTATTTTTTTAAGTTTCTGTATAGTAGAAAAAGCGGGTATAATAGACGAAACTATCAGAGGGTTATTGTTAAATACCTGTTAAGTACCTTCGTTGTTCGTAAATAAATAAATAAAAAAACGGATTAACGATTAATTATGCCTACATAGCAATCACTGAAGTACTCTGTCAGCAATCGAATTGGAAAACGAGTTAAAAATAGTCGAGAGTTGATGCGGAGTTACGGTACGTTTGTGTGGCCACACTAAGAGCGATATTTGGAAAAAAAATATATACACATTTATTATAGCTTCCAAAAATAAAGGCTTAAAGTTAAAAGTCTGTATTTTTGTTAATAAATTGTGCTACTGCTTCACCTACCACTTTATATCAGCAATAACACTTCACAGTTACTTCGAGACTATGTTTACAATTTTTATTGATATGCTAGTAAATTGCCTGCCCATTTCAAACTAAAAAAAATAGTACTTTATGAAATACTTTTGTCTTAGAATTATATTTTTTTTCTTAGATAAGAGCCCACTGATCTGATATTTATTTGTTAATTAACAAATGAAATATGAAAATCTAGATATCTAGGTATCATAAAACTATCTAAATATAGAAAGAAAGCATGACTGACCGACTGATCTATCAATGCACAGCAATCATGATGTAGGCATCGCTATGCAAGGGTATTTGAAATTACCCCTAAGGGGGTAAAATAGGAGCTCGCTGGTGAAACCGCGAGGCGGAAAGCTAGTTGGAACATAATTATGAACCAAGTGACTTCCACTGATTGTAAAAGTAAAAGATCTTCTTAGATGAAAGAGCTAGTTACCCTACTAATAGAAAAAAACTTACAAAAAGCAACTCTTAGCAAATAATTATTCTTGGTGCAAGATGCACGCTATCACTGACACCCTACCATTATCACAGCTATTTAGTTAGCGACGAAGAAAGAATAGGGGCGGGCACTCTGCATTTTTATTGGACATTTTCCTTTCTGGCTGATTCCGATTTGAATAATACTGTCTTAACGCAATGACAAGGAGTAACTTTTGCTTCCAGACTGCGCGGTACCTACTGCATAATGCTTTTTAATCTTTACATTCATTTGTATTCCGCGCAAAAGGTATTTAAGCCAATAATTTTTCGGTTTTGTTTGCAATGCCTTCAGGTTTTTGCGTTGAAATGGATTTTGTTAGGGTAATTTATTTTAATTGAAATGATCGTAATTTAGTCATATTCTAAATGTAATATTAGGTATTGGTGCCGATTCTGTTGTTTACGAACTTAACTAATATTAGACAAGTCACCTCTCTTTCATTTTAACCTTATTGAAAAAAGATAGAACATTTTTAATGCTGTTAGTTTAATCCATACGTTTACATTTAGGTACATTTAATCCGTCGTAATGTACGGGTAAATAGTCGTGACCAATAAAGATCGCGCTTAAATTCACGTTGAAATGTGTGATCGGATTAAACTGACAGGATTAAAATATCTTGCATCCCTTTCTTATATTTACTATTAGCAAAGAATAAATAATATATAGGTTATTAGAAAGAGATATAGTGAGATTAAATTTATTTTAGTTCGTAAACAACAGAATCGGCACCATTATTATGTAATGAGCATTATGCCAGTTTTCGCTCCACGGTTTTACGTTACCGGGATAAAAAGTAGTTACCTACCTTACTTACTATATAGTTTCCCGGCCCATAATATCTATGCAAAAAATTACGTCAATCCGTAAAGTAAGAACTGTCATAAGGCATGCTTTAATTAACTTTTAAACCAAAAGCCAATTATAAGTAAAAAATATGTAATATAAAATTGGCAAATGAAATACACTATTCAATGATATTAGTAACGAGAAAAAACTATGGAGTAGCATCAAAATGTAAAGTATTTTACAAAGTTTAATCAATGCGACGGAGTCAGGCGAAATTGACTTTTTTGAGGGGCCTCCTAAGATACCTTAATTTATGGACCCTTTGCGCTTTATTGAAAAAGCTCTCCATCTCCTGGAGGGCTTTCGGCGCCTCAACAGTTAGGATTAACAAGGCAATCGCGACTGATTGGAATTGTGAAGTAGCAGCAACGACTTGGATTGATCTTTATTCATTTTGTATTCTAGTATTAGATAGTTTGACGTCTTTTTGTTAGGTTACCATGCCAATTTATAAATATACAACCTTTATTTTGTATATCTATGCATATACAATCAAATTTCGTAATGTAATTCCGGTTTAAAAAAACACTCTTAGGATCGTTTGTGATGAGTCTCCGGTAAAATAAAAACAAACTTTAAACCGTTGACAATAAAGTGTGATAATCGTACCAACCTAATTTTCGGTTTTTACGTGCGCCGAGTAAGCTACTTCTTGCTGCGAAGCAGTTTTAATCATGGATGTGTCAAAATTGTGTAGGATTACAAACTAACCACATTATTTTGAATAAAATAAAATAATGTGCAATAAAAAAAAACTGATTTCTGTGCCTCGGATCCTGTCCTGTGATATCCCAAGTGAATTCAGTTTCATAAACTATACACTCAGTATAACTTTCAGCTTGTCCAAAGTTTCTATATTTTTAGGTCTAGTACACGAGTAGCGATTCTTTTTTTAAATTTCGAAACACGCACTATATGAACATTTTATAGTCAATATTTTTATTCCATAAATAATAATTTTATTTTGAAAAGTAAGCTACTAGTACAGTTTGATTACTCATGTGCTACTAGTGAGCTTATTCACTTATTCTTTATTTAAATTTCAAAAAACGTGTAGATTTATGAAAATATTTATAAAAGATCCATTAAAAAGTTGGCTTCTACAGCAAACTATAGATAATTAATCACTCTATGACACATCCACGAAATCTTTATTTCTCACCTCCAAGCGTCGTAGTTTCATTACTGCCGGCCAATATTTTCCTTTCAATCATCTCTGCATAAACGTAGCGGGTTGCAGAGTTTTAAACAAACAACGTCGCAACGCAAGCGAAGATTTTTATAGGGTTCTTTTTATTTTTTTTGCTATTTTGTTTGAACGATCACGATCGTGCCTGAAAAGTGGAGGGAAATGGAGTATTAGTGCTCGTGAAATGAAAAGGGAAATAAAAGTTACGGCTCACCTTGATATGTGAGTGTTATGACTGGGTGAATCGGTTTTGTTTTCGTTTTACTTGATGATTTTGATGGGACTGAAACCTTCAGTTATGAGGATGGTCTCCACGAATGACTCTGTTACTAAACACTGTTATTAAAAAATACCGTTTTATGTTATTAAAAAAAAAACTAGGCCTTTTATAGAAAAGTAAGAAAACTATTCTCTTTCCATTAAATCTCAGGGTGAATGTTTATTTTCAAGTTATTTGGATGGGCCAATTAAGAGAAATATTATCAATTTTTAAAACGGGCATATTCACGATTTTTTTCTGACGTTACTAATGAAAAATTCAAATTTATAAAAAACTATTCCCCGTCGTATATTCTCTAGTTTAACTGTATTTTCCATATAACATTACTTCCCAGAAATTGATAATTATAAGCGACACTATGAGATGGAGCAATAATACAGGCTGTGTTTTTTTTTCAAAATCAATGAGATCGATTCCCGGCAAGGCAAATATTTTTTTTGAAAATCCAAGTAGGTATACAGTTTTAGTTTTTATCAAAATCGGCCCCGAGACTCCTTTCAGCATTTTTCGCTATTCTCTATTACTTTAGGATTTGGCCTACCACGCCCACTTAAAAAAATCATTCTGTATATATATTTTAACAAAATAAAAATAGAGTCTATTTTACTCATTTTTTAAAGTAAAACATAGCCTCTACCACATTACGTTATTTAACTGTAAAATTATATCTCCAAAAAATTTCTATCAAAACAATATCCTCTAATACGTATCGGAGTCCCGTCGACAAATGAGAGACATTACACAAAAACCACGCATTAAATACCAACAGAACCCTCCCTAGTCTCACACAAAAATGCCGTGAGAATTTCTGTTAAAACACTAACAATTTACAAACACACTGTTGTAAAAGTTACAGGTCCTTGTTACTAAGGAATAAGGTTCAAATTGTAATACTTTTTGGTTTTGTTATAGATTTTGAAAGTATCACTTTCACGCTCAGCGACCGTGGGACCTAAATTTGTGAGAAATATTTGTATAGGCTGCTTTTTTTTTGTTAACATCGTAATTTTTAAGATTTGACTAGGTTGCGGACTTTTTTGTTGGATGTTTTTACCTTTTTACCTTTAAAATCCTATCTTTCTACTTTATTTACGAATTTGTACTTTTTGCCTTGAGAATAGTGGTTCCTTTCAACTTTTTTACGAATTTGTAAGGAAAATTTTCATTTTGTTTTTTTTATATCCTAGATTGTATATAAACATGAATAAATCGCTAATAATATGTAAACGAACAAAAAAGAACTTAAAATAACTAAATAAATATTAAGAATGGAGTCAAATTAAAAACAAAAAAAACAGCAAATAATCACATCAGTTATTATAAATTTAAAAACTATATGGTTCATATTTAATACCTACATTTTTTTTTATTGAATACTTTGTTAATCCTTACATAAATAGTTTGTTGGTTTGTACATAGACCGGAGAGGTACGATAGGACTACCCATATATTCCAGGAATGCGGATGAAACCGTTAGCTAGTAATAAATGAATACGTAATTATTGTCTAAAAGGAGCAAAGATATTAGATCAGTGTCTAAAAGCCAATAAATAAAGATATTTATTCTATAATATACAATATTTACAATTATTTACAACAAATATACAAACTATATATAAAAAAAATCCTCGAGGTGGCCGCTGCTGCCAATCAACGGCAAGGTTCCCAGAAGGCTGGCAGCGTTCCCTCTTTGTATGGCCAAGCTAACGCGTTGGCGGAAAAAGCTCCCCGCCCGCCGGTCCCCTGTGACCTCAATTAATTTTGAAGATAATGTTAAAATAAATTAAAAATATATGTCCACTTCATCCTGTACATTAAGGCAGTCCACAAACGTGCTTCGCGAGGGTCAAGGCCGCTCTCCCACGACCGACCAGTCGACCGTGTGAACCAGCCAGTCGACCGTGTGAACCTCTCGTTCATTTAGCACTATACTACTTAAATCAAGCGTTTAAATCGGTAATAAATTAATTTTCGTATTAAATTTTGCAAATGGCTTTTTCATCGTTTATTAGGTACTGAGCAATATTCATTATAGTTCCCGGATTTCTGTTCGTGGGATGAGGGATAATATAGCTTCCAATTAGGGAAGGAATTTTCGTTAAATGTTAATTTTTAAATGAAGCTCAAATTCAAAAGTCAAAAGTACCTTGTAAAAAAAGAAAGAAAGAAAATAAATTTATTTTTTCCAGAACAAAAAAACATAATTTGTACTATTCATTTGTTCGTTGACAGGGCCTAAACTGAATAAATTAGTTTTGAGTTCGAGTTTGAATTTCGAAACATTGTAAACCGCCCGGCGGTTACACCCGCATACCCAATAGATCTTATGTTTATCCAGGATAAAAATATCAGTAACCTATACGTTATTCCAGGGTATGATCTATTTATATTCTAGGTTTCAATCAAATCCGTTCAGCCGTTCGGATATAAGTGGTAACGAACATACACACACGCAAACTTTCTCATTTATAATAATAATAATAAATAGTATTACCTAGTAGGATTATTATATGATAGCAAAAACACATCGCAAATTTGTATAAAAAAAGAGTCATCTGTGGCTCCTGAACTTATTCCAAAAGTCCTTCTTGAGTCATATTATGACTCATTGGACAGTCAAATTGTAGCAATATAATAAAATAAGTATACTTACCGCTGAGTAAAAGTAAGTCCATCCATATTTAAGTTCATAAACTTGGAAAGGTCAAGACAAATATCCCACGAGCATCGGCTGGGTCGTGGGAGCGGCCCATCGGTTCGTGAGAACGGACCCTATTTAACTCCACGATAGTCTGGGATGACACGCCGTTTGAATCTTTTTAGGGGTCCCTTTAAAAGTAATCGAAAACCTTTCTATTATTTTTTTAATATATTGGGAAATCTACAATAGAAAAATTTACTTCATATTTGATTTCTCTGAGATGACACATGAAAGAAGTTTTATTCACTCAACGAGCAATTCGTCTGGTGATGGACCTACTTCCTTCCTTACTTCTGTATGGCCCAATTGCACCAATTAATAGATAAATATATCTTGGTTATTTTTACAGTTATTCGAAAAATATTTTTTTCTACTGTTTCTTATACGAATGAGCTTTTATTAAAGCAATAAAAAAACATGCATATGTTCATATCCCTATGGCGACGATAGACAAGAAATGATGATTCTAGATTCAGATTTCACTACATTCTTTGTGGCATTTGGTCTATCCATGATGATTGATGTTTGATGTTCTAACATTCGGAGATCAAATATAAAGAGAATAGATTTCTTACTTTAAAAAAAAGGTTTTTTTTTTAAATTACATATAGCCGTATTTTTTTACCAAAAGTGGTCTCGCTTGTCCCCTATAAGTTTAGTAAGGGTCCCTTTCAACTCAACATTCGCGGAGAGCTCCTCGTAATGTACGGAATTCTCATGTTACCAATGCGTTTTAGACTTGACTCTTCTTTTCTGTCAGTGAACTAGGATATGGATGGAATACTAATCCTATTACTACGGTTTATGTTCACAAGGTTTTTCGGACCCGTCCTTTTTACATCAAGGTCGTTTTGGGTGGTACAAAATTATTTAAATGTTGAATACCAAATATGTTAAGATAAAGTGGTTTTTATAGATAAAAATGATTTAAATGCATAAATGGAAAACGTGACTGACTGACTGATCTATCGACATACCTTAAGCTCATACCTCTGCAAAATATTTTTCAATATAGGTACCTAATGTTAATTTATTTGGAAATCAAATAAAAAAAAAATATAAGGTTCATGGATAAAATGACATCTGTCAACAAATGATCCATCTCATGACCTTGCATTTGGCATGCAAAAAATTGTCACGATGACTTTATCAATATGCAATTCATAATAAATCATATTACAAAATCTTAAGGGTGAAATTTGCTCGATTGATGCGGAATATAACTTTGCGATAGTCTCATCGTTTCCCACAAACTATTTTTCACGTGGGAATGAAATTTTGTGGGAATTATTCACATAAGTGAGGGGAACCGACACGTGCCGTCGGTTTTGACGGGTTAATAAGGGTGTTTAATACGTAATTATTGTATCAATTAATTGAAGAGTTTAATCTCTAAATCCAAGAGATGTATTTGGTTTTTTTTGGGAGATTTACCTTTCATGATGGCGCAGAGTAATTTTTTATTCCGATATTTCTTTTGCAAAAAGTTTGGATGATTTTGACTAAATCACTTATCAACGACATATTTGACAATATAATATATACACGAAGATTTATTTGACATCACGTTTAACACATATTTAGATGAAACTGAGCACATAGATAGATCGTAACGTGGATATTAGATCCCTCGCGACGGGCGAGACCGCGCTGGGCGAGAACTAATATGTTAGGTATTCATTTATAAAAATCTATTTTATTTATATAAAAAATAATAATACCTATTGTTATCCTGATACAATATTTCTTCTCTTCATTAAAATGTAGGCAAATCAATTCGGTAAGTAATAAAAAAAAAACATATGCTTTTTTATATCCACACGAACATCATGCCAAACTAAACATAATAAAACCATACTGAAAAACATTATTAGCATTCAACAATTTCCTACTAACTATATTCCCATATAATTTTTTCACGGTCGACCCATATTTCATGTGAAAAGCCGTTATCAGGGTGACGCATAATACCTTGCTCTATCTTCCCACATAGGAATTATCACATGAGGTCAGCCGTCAAGGACGAACCTTTTCCCATGGGACAGTAAAGTAGCTCATGGGAAGCGGGAGAATGCGTGTGAATATCGCAACCGTGGGATATTTTACCATGGCCTGAAGAAGGGACTGTGAATTAACATATTGATACCTATAATGATAATTTATATTGTAGTAGATAATTGTAATAGTTTATTTAGTTATCAGAATGTTATATTTTAACAAAATAAATAATTAAATAGTAACTTTGTACAATTAGTTTAATTTTTCTTTTCTTTCTTTCAAATTTAAGAAAAAACAATACTTATAGTTTATTTGATGGTATTTTTTATGCTTAAAATTTGATATTTTAAGAAAGTATTTTATAAAATAATATATATTTTAATAAAATTTAATAAGCAGTCAATATAGCATGTCACTAGTCAAAGTAAAAAAAAATCTAACTTTGATCAAAAAATGCAATAAAAATACAAATATAAATATACGATTATAAGAATTACTGTATAATAGAAAGCGATTTTATAAAATTTTATTCCATCGACAACAAAAACATGTTAATTTTGGGCTTGCTTAATAAAGACCGTAACCCTCCGCTATCCCGGCTCAGGTAAAGGGCGAGTGTTGGTACAAATTCCCACGTGTCCCAGGAGATTCCCACGCGGCATTATACCTACATGCGTGCATTGAGTGGAACGCGAGATAAAAACATGTATGGAATTCCGATGAAAATAATTACAAAATTATTAGACCTCGGATATGTGAACTGTATGTAGGTGTTATTAAAACCTGATCAGTTTTATTGGGTAGATTTGGAGTAATATTATAATGATATAATATAAAAAAAAAAAAAAAAAAAATAAAAATAATAATTATTATCATTAAATCCAGCGTGTATCCTATAAAATAAATGGCTTCAAAAAACGTTTGCCCTATACGATATTAAATTAATTTGCAAATGGACTACCATTAATATTTTAAATATAAAATCTGTATAATTGAAATTGACATTTAATTGACTGAAAAAAAAGAAACAAAATATATAGCAGGTCCTAGAGACTTGAAATTTGGAGGGTGTGTTCCTTGAGGAGTGTATCACCAGCTTCAAATATTTTTTCGGAAATGTATACCTAGTACCTACAATATATTCAAATACTAATAAAAAACATATAATATAAAGACTAGCAGAGTCACTATCTTTATGACTGCTGACAACTCAGAATATTTTCACTAGAAACGTAAACATATACCTAGATGCATACATATAAGGCACATAATTCATTGAGGTGGCTAATGCGTAACGTTCTACAACCACAATAAACAGAAAATATCCCACAGAAATATTCTTTCCCGTGCGACCGTGTCCTTTCCATGGGAAATGTAGAAAAAACATGGATTCTCATGACCTTGCTAAGTTAAGCCAGATATTACGTAAGTTAAGGGCGTAAAAACACGTGCCTTGTTTGTTATCAGATTTTATTAAAAAATATTATGTTGTTGATAAGGTGATTTCATCGTAGATTTACTGGCTGTAATCCTCTTGTTTTTTATTTTTAATATTTGGATTTTGTTGTTATTGTAGTGATTGTTTACAATAATAACAGCACATACTTTTGTATCTATCACGTGGCTCAAGATTTTTGTTAATTTTAAAATGTATATTTTTTTACAACGAACTTGGCATACAATCAAGCGTCCCGCCTAGTGGTTAGGGGTTACCATCACGTCTATAGACGCAAGCAACACTTAGGGCAAACATTACAAAAATATTTTTTTTAAATATTTTTTATTCATTTAAAAAACTGTAAGTATTGTGAGGTAAGTGTGAGGTTTTTCCGCCAACGCGTTATAGCTTGGCCATCGAAAGGGGCATCGCTGTCAGCCTTCTGGGAACCTTGCCGTTGATCGGCAGCAGCGGCCGCCTCGAGGATATTTTTTATATGTAGTTTGTATTTTATATAATTGTTGTTATTAATTGTAAATATTGTTGCCTTATATTACATAGGTATATTACTACTTATACACGAATACTGTATCGATTACTTTATACTTTAATCATCATAATATAAATTTTTCACTTAAGTATATCTATTAAAATCCAATTCTCACCCCTGTATTTATTTATTTTCGAACAATTACACACTCTATAAATAATTTACCCTACAGTGCGGTTAGTGTTGGCACGCGCCACCCCATGTTCCCATTGAATTTTTTTACCTGCACCCCACATTATGGGAAACCAATTCCTCCCGTGTGAAACCAAAAATGTATTCGTAAAAAAAATGTTCTCACATTTTCGGTTAAAAATTTAACGTGGGAATTATGGATCTGTAAATTTTGGGTATCAATTTCCTGTTCTTTTTATCTTCGGAATATAATATGTTTTTGATAGTTTGTGGTACACATGTAGGCTTATAAAAACTGGTCTGTACTTTATATATTATGTATTTTTTGTTATTTTTTTTATAAACTACTTTTTGCTATGATATACCGTTAAAATTTCTAATGTTTGATTTTTGTCTAACTCTTAATCCTATCCAATTTAATATTAATTCTGTTTTGATTTAACCTAACTTAGTTGAACTATCTATTATATTAAAATGTTTTTATTATAATTGTAATGTATTAATTTATAATATTTTAATCATTAATATCTATCTATGTAATAGTTAGTCTATTTTGTTAAGAATAAATGTGCATTTGGTGTAAATTAATTACCAAATCTGTAAATGTTAATTAAGTAAACAATGTTTGGCTGACCTAATAAAATAAAATATTAATTTGACTACAAACTGTTTTGTAATCTTCAGAAAAACTTTCGTAACATTCAAGCATTTTATGTAAAATCTTTTCTGGGTAACTTTTTTATTTCTTAATGACAGGAAATTGGAACCCCTGCGTTTTAAACTTCACATTCTCACGGTCAAAATTTCAACGGAAAATGGTGTGAGAACGTTTTTTTTCTTAAAAATTCGTTTCTAGTTCCCACGAGATGGATTTGCTTTCTATAATCTAAAATGGGTGCTAAGGGTGTCAAGCAATATGGATGATTAGGGTGACGCGTGCCGATACTTTGCTTCTGGCTGGATAAAAGTACCCTAGCAGGGTTAATAATACATGTGAATAAATTTAAGCAAAATAAAATGCTATTGGATCGTGAGACTTTGAAAGTAGGTACTTTTAGGCACGAATAGTTAATAAGTAAGTGGTAGTAGCTCTCTCTGTACATGCATTTCCTGGGCTAAGTGATAATTGTATGATAAATGTACCTACTTACCTATCAGTGGCGAGGGGTGAAATTATGGCGAGGGTAAGCCGTTCAAAAAACACCGATAATTTTATAATTACAGTGTATTTTAAGCATGATAAAAGTGGCTTTGAAATGATGAAAATGTGGGACTGGGATTTCTAAAAGGTAAGCCGATGGGAATCGGCTTGTATGGAGCCTTCGCCACTGCTACCTATATAGGAATCAAAAATTTTAATTTCCTACGAAAATTGGAGTGGATCTTTCCACAAAATATGCCTTGCTAAAAAACTAATGAGTTTTAAATATTATTTTTGTAAGTATTCGATACCGGTGGTAGATTCAATGTAATAATCATAAGTGCCTTATAAAGGCTGATATGTTGCTAGCTTATGTAAATTTCTGTAGATTTTAATTTAACAATGTACCAAAAAAAGTCTAGATGCTTATTTTTATATTAATTCTCTCTACATAAAATTACTAATCATATAAGAATATAAAATACTTTAATTCTTTCATCTCCTTATACTTTAAAAGTACCTTATACATACTTACAATCAGGTGCACCATCTGGCATTCAAATTCCTGGCATAAAAACGGTATTAAATTAACCGAAAATTATGAGCACCCATTTTTTATAAAATTCGTTTGAATTTCACACGGGACGGTTGCGGTTCCCGCGCTGCTCGCTGAGACCCGGATTTGGGGGCAGGGCGATGCGCACGCGTCGCGTGCCGATTACGTGTTGACAAATGTATTTTAACTATTTATTATAGGCCTGACCACAATCTCACGATGGTCAGGGATGATGTCACTGACTCTCAAGTCAAAGAATACTTTACAAAGCATAAAACTTATGAAAAATTGTCTTTTGGTTATATCCGTCATACACATTTCTGGAATATGGTATACATTGAATAACGATGTATGGAAAATATTGTATGTACTTTGGCTTAATTATGTTTATAGCAGGCTACAAAGCTAGCATGTATTTAATATTTTTAGGCTCTAAATGCGAAAAATTATAAATGGTGTTTAGATACTAACTTTATGATAATATCATCTAGAATTACATATCACTGTACGTTTTCCAGATAAAAAAAAAATTAAGAAATAAATATTTTATAATATTGTAATGATAATCAAATCATCAGTTCCCAAGAGAATTTATAAAAGATTTAACATATAATTGATTTTCTTTTAAAAGTCAAAGTGTCATGCACAGTGAATCCCGACACAAAAGTATACTTAACAATACTATTATTGTGTTTAATTCTCATGAAGGAAGGTCCCACACGATCCCATGGGTTCGGGTCGGTCCCTGGGGAATTCGGCCGGTAAGTGGGTTCTGTGAGAATTGTGAGTGAAACTGGGATGATGTGTCCATAAAATACGCAAAGTCGTTTTAGCACAGAGTCAATAATATACTACGTACAATATTTTTCTTTGATTGATTGATTGATTGTCTTCAGAATTGTTTTTTTAGTGACAGATTTTCTAAAATACCTGCTTCTATTATGATCACAATTTCACCATCATCATCATCATCATCATCATCATCATCATCATGTCAGCCGAAAGACGTCCACTGCTGGACAAAAGCCTCCCCCAAGGATCTCCACGATGGCCGGTCTTGCGCTACCCGAATCCAGCGGTGTCCCGCGACCCTTACAAGATCTCTTGGGCAGAGCCAACTGACGAAGCTGAATTTCACCGTGTTAACTATTAAATAATTTGTGACCATGGATGGTCAGTGATTATGACGCTGAAACTGGAAAACACATCAAGTTAGAGAACGAAACTGTATTTTAAGTAGGTATTACTGTTGGAACTTCTGACACACCGATAGATCCTTTTCAAAACTCTAGTTCTTTATTAGCCCCGTGGTTTCATCCACTTTCCTGAATTAAAAATAGTCTACATAATATATAGTACCTACCAGTGGCGAAGGGTCAATACAAGCCGATTCCCATCGGCTTACCTTTTAGAAATCCCAGTCCCACAGATTCATCATTTCAAAGCCAATTTTATGTAAAATACACTGTAATTAAGTATAAAATTATCGGTGTTTTTTGATCGGCTTACCCTCTACATTATTTTACCTCTCGCCACTCCTGGTTAACATCGTATTAGTGAAAGAATTTTCAAAATTAGATCAGGTAGTTCCGGAGATTACCTCCTACATTAAAACAAACAAACTTAACCTTTTATAATAATAGTACAGATTTAAACCAGCAACCTTTGTCACGCCATTCGACAAAATTAGTACTAGTTATGTCCGCAGTTTTTGATCCGCATTTTTGAATAACGCAATCTCTCTTATAAATGTAAAATTTTGGATGTCTAGATGCGACTCAATTACATATATATACACATACATATATATATGTCACCGGAAATATAGGAATATAGGAATTGTATACAATTCCTGTGTATTTCCCCTAGGAAATTATAATTCAATAATGATACTTGGAAATATATAGAAACTATTGAAAAAAATAGGTTGGGGTTATTTTTTTTATTTTGCATCAAGTATTCGCACAAAAGTACCTTTCACTTACAACCCCCCAAATACCGCTATCCTTACAAATATACCGAATGTAGTACTCCGATAGATATTTAGGAAATGTATGAATTTCCTAGGAAATGTATACAATGACGGACTAGATACTTTTCCGTTAACATATACATAAACTAACATATAGGATTTTTAACTCGAGAAAACACTACTCTTTGGAAACGCGATGAAACCGCGGACGAAAACTAGTGTAGGCAAGACTTATATTTCACAGGTACGAGTGACTCTCCTATTTCGTAGCCCAACATTTAAGTGCACTATATTATCACTCTTTGTACACAAGGATTAAGAGAGGTAAGTGATGTCGCGTGGCTTTGCCCCCATGTGCCCTCGTATAATTGTTAAATGTACGTTTTGTTGTCTGTTTGAACTAAATATATTAGTCAAACAATTTTTAGTTGCAGCGAGGATTTCGATGGGGAAGGACGTGCAGTTAAGATTATTTGTGAGATTTTGAATTTATTTTACTTTTTAACCGATTTCAAAAAGGAGGTTCTCAATTCGACTGTCTTCAATCTGACAGTTTTGAATTAGAAAGACCCCTACACAGATACCTACTACAAACTTATAAAAATTTTCACCATTTACTAAACGCCTAGTTTGTCGAAACTAGTTTATGTACATTTGTGACTTACTTTCCTCCAACAATATTTAGAGTACAATTTCGATGTCCACAAAGTATAACAGGACAATTGCAAATATGACGAAATAATTTCTGTTTAATAAATTGACACTAATTCAGTTTTATTACATGAAATAAAAAATAATCATCAATTTTAACTGATAGGTATATTGACGCGAATGATCTTACCTATACTTTTTTTTAAGTATTTTTGTGTATGTATATAATGTTCTAAAATTATTAGTCAGGTGTCTATTTTTCGATACAGAGACGCCATTTTGTTGCATGAACCAATTTTATTTTGTTCATAAGTTAAATAATGAAATAGCTTAGTTGGTCAGAATTTGATACATTTTACAAACTTATAAACAGCTCTATTGATTTATTTTTA
Organism: Tethea ocularis; assembly: GCA_963555595.1. Taxonomy (NCBI): domain Eukaryota; kingdom Metazoa; phylum Arthropoda; class Insecta; order Lepidoptera; family Drepanidae; genus Tethea; species Tethea ocularis. The sequence continues at coordinate 7,229,155 of OY741975.1, forward strand.
TTTTTGTGTATAGCCATTTGTCCGCGGCTGGCGAGATCCTCTCGCGAATAGGTACATTCCGCGCGTGAAAAGTTTCTGGAGAAAATTCTTACATTGTATTTAAAATTATGCTCTAGTATGATGTGTTATGGTAGATTTTTGTGTGGATCTCATGATGAAATTTTCAAGTATATAGTATGTTATATGGTTTGTAGTAAGAAATTTCATTTGAGGCGATTTTGCGATTTCGCCTACTGGTTCCCCGGAGAATAGGCCGTTGATTTACAAGCGAGTGTTCTTTCTTTTTTTCTACGTATTCAGATTTTGTGTACCTATTGTCTTACATATTTTTTGTTCTCATCTTGAAATGTTTGGATTAAAATGTTGAACACACTACATATTTAACTATATTATGTGCAATACATTTTGTGTTACATAAATGTTATATTTATCAGATTCTTCAATACCGCCGTTAATCACCGCAACCCTCTTATAGTTAAAGCCGCAACGTACACGCCCTCCCGTATACTCCGTATCCATAGACCAAGGCAAGCCCTCAGCGAGCCGGATGACCCTATTACATTAGCTCAGATCGAAGCTGACGAAGCTCGTAAAAGTACACAACACACTACACACAACCGATCACGCTACCGTCCTCGACGGCGAGGACCGCCGCGACATCCCACTCAGTCTCGTCCCGTTCAAGCCCGAGCTGCCTACAGTAATCCGACCGCCCCCAATTAGTCGTAACTCGTACAAAGTCCTCCCCCTCCCCCGGTAACGCCCTGAGCCGAGGTTCGTACCCCATTCGGGGGTGCCCTCAGGCGTAGTTACCTAAATATTACCGGCTGAGAGCCCTCTGCGCTCGCCGATTTGTCCGGTAAGGTTGTTGCAGCCATCTGAGGCTACCAACTTAGTCCTTTCAAAAAAAAAAAAAAAAAAAAAAAAAAAAAAAAAAAAAAAAAAAAAAAAAAAAAAAAAAAAAAAAAAAATGAAGTTTTAATATTTGGATGTACTTATTATATGATGTTTCCATATAAAGTTATTCTCGTATTTTACAATTTAATTTGTTTGCGATGTTTTTTTTCCTTATTTTACTCAAATTATCGAACTAATTAAGAACTAAAGTTGTCCAACGCCTAGTTGAGTGGTATCTAATCTAGCCGTTAATTTTGAATTTAGAACATTTTTTGTTTTGTACTTATCATATTTGAAATAAAAAGTAGCCTTCGGGGATAATGTAGCTTCCTATTAGTGAAAGATTTTTTCGAATCGGACCAGTAACTCCGGAGATTAGCGCGTTCAAATAAACAAACTCTTCAGCTTTATTAGTATAGATTCCTTTTATTAGCAACCAGATACTCCATAACCATTAATTTAACTCGCCCACAAAATCCATAATAATAGTAAATGTACGGCAACATAAGTGTTGTTATGTGCAACATACTTTATCAACATCCTATACTGAGCTATAAACCTATAACTCAGGATAGTCTTACAAAGCCTTTATGTTCTTGTTGCACCTTCATTACATTTCAACAACCCTACTGAAATCACTTTCAATGGTAACTGTAAGCCTTATTATCTACCTGTTAGGGTTTAAATTCGTTTGTATGTCAGCTACATGATGGTAAAGCTAGGGTTGTCGATCGGACAACGCATTGTCCTCTTGGGTGTGCTAACTGGCAGACCAGAGGTTTATGAGGAAACCTATGAGGTTTTTTGTAGAGTTATATTGAAAAATGTTGTGTATAAAGTTTACACAATTATAGTTCTTATATTCTACATACCTAGAAATTCAACATAAAAACAATCGTCGTAGAAACTTCTCCGACACGTATTTTCCGATATCAACAAGAATTCCATTAACAAATCACAAAGAAAAGAGAGAAAATACTCCAAAGAGTTCCTTTACAAATTTCATAGATATGATTTCCCTTGACCCTGGGGACTACCCTTGATTTGTCTACGGACTTGGCCGGATATCCAAAGGGCGGAGGGTCCGTAGTACTTTATCATACTTGATTACTTAAGGGCCGGCCGGAAGTCGTGATGAAACAATTTGTCTCTTTTTTAATTATATTTCTGATGGGAGAGTCAAATTTGATTTGACGGAATGTAAAAACATAATGTCATAATGGTTTGTTTGGATTTATTATAATACTAGCTTCCGCCCCGCGGTTTTACCCGAGTTCCGACTGGTAGATACCTACAGAGATTAGCGGGTTCAAACAAACAAACTGTTCAGTTTTAGTATATTAGTATATAAATATAATACCTAATAGATGGCATGAATATATTTTTTGGGTTCCGTACATCAAAAAGGAAACCTTATAGGATCACTTTGCTGTCTGTCTGTTCGTCAAGACCCTTTTTTTTCTCTGGTTTACGGTTCCTTGGTAGCTGTAAAAAAATTAAGCTTCCATGTCAACACTGTAGAAAGCTGCGGCCATATAAGTATTTTTATATTTCGCGACTAAATCAAAATCTGTAGTGTACTTCCTGTTGACCTAAAATCATAGAAATAGAAAAAATCTAATTAAATAATACTATTTCCAGAGAATGTTATTTATTTACAAAAATGTACCTATCAACAGCACAAAGTAAATAAAAATAATATATTTAGTTGATTAAATGTGCCAAATATAGATTTAGGTAGAACATTAATAATATTCACAACACACAATACACAGATAACATTAAGATACATTATGGATATTGGATATAATTGGATAATAATATACGATATTTGGTTTATATCTTTTTTTCCTGTAAAGTTATAATCATTTGCATTGGCGAATTATCTTTGTATTTAAGCGAATTTTAACCTTGAAATGTTAACATTCCAATAAAACTTTTATTTTAAAAGTTAGCGTGGAGTTACGACCTAAAAATTTGAACGAAATTTGAAAAAAATACCTTTTGTAGCGTATCAAAAGCGTAACAACATTTACCTCATTATTCTTATGCCCGATTTGGGTGTAAAAGCCAACCCAAACTAAATAAAAATTGATAAAAAGACGTAAATGCAGCATTGGTACCTCTTTAAATTAAAACTCTGCCTAATAATTTAATTTTATGTATCCATATTTAAGATTAAGGTCTTCATGTAACATTAGTAGTATGTTACTAAGATTGAAAAACACCTAAGAAAAGAAAACAGTAGCAGAAAATTAATCCACACCATTAATAATGATAAAAATAAAATTATACATAATATTAAATGGTCAGAGCATGGGATTAATTTAAATAAAAACCTTTATTCTATTTATTAATTCAAACATACCAATAACTTAAATTTGATAAATCAATAATAATTATCAGTTATTATCAGTATGTCCTTTGCAATGCCGCCAGTATTCTTGGTACTCTGCCACCAGGGGAGGAGTTAGGGGAATTTTTTTATTTATAATTTATTTATTTTTAGTTACATTTATAAGTAGTTAGTTTGTTTAGTAGTTAGGTTAGTATTAAATTATTATTTAAAAATGTAAATAGTTAGATAAAAATTAGTATGTCCTTTTATGTCGTCTTAATCAGTATCATTAAGCGCGCCTTTAATCAAGTTGTTGTGAACCAACTCCAAATATTCTAGTCTGAATACAAGTAGTATCTAAATTTAATGTTTGGTATCTGGACGATGGTACTCTGGGAGGTGACGCGATTTCTGTATTAAGTGATTTAGAAACTCTAACAGCAAATTTTAAAAAAATTGGGCTAGAATTTAACTGCTCCAAATGCGAGCTCCTTGTTTTAGATTCTCTTCCAGAATCAGAACAAACAGAAATTATTCATAAATTTGATGTTTTGGCTCCTAACATTAAATTACTTTCAAAGGAGTCTCTTCATCTTCTTGGGGCTCCTGTCTTAGATGAATCCATTCCCGGTTTCTTTGAGAAAAGGATTCAAAATTTTAACGACTCTTCCAATCGTCTTTATGAGATTAATGCCCATTATGCATTTTTTATTGTACGTCTTTGTCTTTTTGTGCCGAAGTTTACCTACTTACTCCGTTGTACTCACTTGTTCAAATTTGATCAAATTTTAAATACTTTGGATGATATGATCAGAATTTCTCTTTCTAAAATCCTAAATTGCAGTTTTGATGAAAACAAAGTTTGGTCTCAGGCCACCCTTCCCATACGTTATGGCGGCCTAGGAGTGCGGAAAATTTCGAGCACATCATTACCGGCGTTTCTGTCCTCGGTATACAGCGTGGGTGACCTTGTCAGATCTGTTTTGAACCCTTCTATTGGATCTGCTGAGGTTTCTTACCTGTCTGATGCCAGAGATGCTTGGCGGACAGCTTGTCCAGGCACAAATATTCCGACCTCGAGTAGCTCTCAGAGAGCGTGGGACAAGCCGCTTTGCGAAAAAATTTGGCAAAATTTATTCACAAATTTTTCTACGGATTCAGATCGCGCACGCTTGCTAGCTGTCTCTGATAGGGACTCAGGTCACTGGTTGCAAGCCATTCCTTCCACAAATATCGGGACTATGTTAGATCGAATGACTTTAAGCCTGTGCATTTGTCTTCGTCTTGGTTCCAGGATCAATCATCCTCATCGCTGCCGCTGTGGTGATTTCGTCGGCGAGCTTGGCCACCATGGGTTGTCGTGCTCTCTAAGTGCCGGCCGAATCTCTCGTCACTCGGCTCTCAATGACATAATCCGCCGGGCTCTTGTTGTCGCCAATGTGCCTTCTGTACTGGAACCAGTCGGTATTATGCGTGGCGATGGCAAGAGACCGGATGGTATGTCTTTGATCCCATGGAGTGTCGGTAAGTCGTTGGTGTGGGATGCCACATGTGTTGATACACTTGCGCCATCTCACTTGCCAGCGACATGTAGAGTTGCAGGAGCGGCTGCAGCTGGTGCGGAAAATTCTAAATCCAAAAAATACGCTTCTATTGGCCCAAATTATTTATTTTTGCCTTTTGCAGTCGAGACCATGGGTCCTTGGGGGTCCGAGGCTCGCCGATTTTCTCGAACATTATCTTCAAAATTAATTGAAGTCACAGGGGACCGGCGGGCGGGGAGCTTTTTCCGCCAACGCGTTAGCTTATACTACTAGCCATACAAAGAGGGAACGCTGCCAGCCTTCTGGGAACCTTGCCGTTGATTGGCAGCAGCGGCCGCCTCGAGGAATTTTTTTATATATAGTTTGTATATTTGTTGTAAATAATTGTAAATATTGTATATTTATAGAATAAAGCTTTAGTTAATTTTCCGCTTAAGTAGTATACAATAATAATAATTTATTTAATACTGTACTTTTATTAATTCTTTTATCTCTCTTCCTTGGACTCCATTTATCTATACTAATATTATAAAGAGGAAAGATTTGAATGTTTGTTTGCATTGAATAGGCTCCGATACTACTGAACCAATTTAAAAAAATCGTTAACTAATAGAAAGCTACATTATCCCCGAAGGTTATAGTCTACTTTTTATCCCGGGAACACGAGTGAAACCGCGCGGAACAGCTAGTTGTTTACATAATTTTTGCCTTATCCTTGATTTTTTTCGGAATCGATCATTCGTAGTTAATGGATACATGTCGTCAAAACTGTATCACTGATTAAAATCTATCTGGCTCCATCATCAGACCCTCGACACCAAGTGCAATGTACTGAATCATCAAAGCAAATCTCGAAGAGCTCACTAGTAATCACTAAAGAGTTCCACTATACATCTTCTGGTTAAAATTTGCTAATACTTTTTGACATTAATAAACAATTCTTTATTACTATAGTCATAGAGTCTAAATCTATCTTTCGTTTCAAAATATAATAGTGAAGGCGTAAAACACAATTTGATAATAACAACTTAATTTACGACCAAATGTTTTTAATTACCATTGTGATACGTACGCCCAACTTATTATGGTGGCATGATGAAACTGGTTTATACATCACATTTTCCTTAAAAAAATGGTTTAGGATCTGAGAAAAAGTGGTTAGTAAAACACATTTTTTTGGAATATCGCAACTTTAAATATACAAATCGATAGAGCATTGAATTGTCTACAAAACTGCATCATTAGTTAGTTTTGCTAAAAAGTGGCTTTTACGACCTTTCTACCTCGAGGTATCGATACATTCTGAAATCTATTAGAAAGGGTATAATTTTCTTACTTTAAAAAAAGGCTTAGTTCCTTTTTAAATAACATAAAACAATCTTTTTTACTAAAATTACGACTTTCCTGTGTCGCTTGTCGTCGTCAGTTTAGTAAGGGACGGAGACATACACAGATAGCCTCCTCATAATACGCACACATTTGATATATTAGGTTACATTAGATCCATCGCAGTGGTAGGTCAATCTACTCTCGAGCATATTTCAGCCTTTGGAGCAATGTGGTCTGCTTATTACCAGTTCAGCTTGTTGTCTTTTCTTCTGACTCTATTAGCTATATAGCTTATAGCTCGATATGTCGAACAGATCATCGGTCTATCTTTAATTAACTAAATTCAATCAATTCTTTGTTGGCTAGTAAGTAAATAGCTATATCAAGATTTTTTTATGTCAAGGCACGCAGTCCACCTGATGGTAAGTACTTACCATCGCCTGTCACTGTTTGAAATACCAGAGTTATTGCCAATGTATTGCTGACTTGTTACAATGCCAAGAAGGCAACTGGATCTCAAGTACAATTGCCGGAACACACCGGTAGGTGCTTGGTGACAGATTTTCAACTTGAGGGTGGTAGCCAGCTAGACAGGTACTACAAAGTACCCTATCACCGTCCGAAGCATACATATATTAAGTCTTTTCAAAATTTACAGTAGGCCAAACTCGAGAAAACTGTCGATTAACCCTTCGATTCTTTTCTTATAAAGCATTACACTTTCCATATCTAAAGCGGTCATTTTGAAAGCATCCGCCATTTCATCAGTATCCGAAGTTTCCGAAACTTTAAGGGCATCTTCAGATTTTCTAATAAGAACACTGGCCAAAATAACTGATAGACCAAACATGGCTTTTCCGTATCTTTTTAAATCTACATCGAGCTGGTCTTTCGGATATACAAAGTTGGCTTTAAGACCAAAATTGTGTAGTGACTTGTCCAATTCAGTATGATAATAATCGATCCAGTCGTGAAAGTGTTTTTTCCTCAGTTCGTAGTCTGTGCAGTTGAAGATCATGTATAGTAAATCATATGCTGGACTGCTTTCTACCGATAGTTGATAATCAATGAAAATTGACTCCACTGGTTTTTCATCCTGCAAATAAAATATTTATTTATAATCTATATTATGTGTTTTAATTTCTCAAGTTAAAGCAAATTAAAAAATTACATTGTGTTGTGCTTATTCATATTCTCACAAATCAACTTACCTCGAGTCTGTACATGATGTTATTTGTCCAGGAATCGCCTTGTTGAACTACAGAATGCTTGCCATCAGTATCTATTTTTAGATTCTTAGCAGCTAATACTATGCCATGTGTTACTGAATTTTTAACAACTCTCTTGTATTTTTCTTCTGTCACAATTTCCATAGTATTTGTTTCCAGTTGTAAAAAAGCTTGTTCCGTTTCTGGCATCTGAGAAACCAACACCCATACACTAAGCAAATCACTTTTCAATGACCTATAGGTTTCAGGCTCTTGTGTTTTTAGAGCATAAGATAAAGAGTGGAGTATAGCAAAATTCTTTAATGCCAATCTTACAGATTCATCGGACAACGACTGAAATCTATCTAGAATAGCAAAGTTCAGCTCGTTTAGGTCTTCAAGAAGAATAATTTCGTGCATAAGTTCGCTAAGGGAACCGTAGCAAACTGGAAACCTGTATCTTTCACTTTCTGGAATATTAGCGCTCTTTTGTAGTTCATCCAACTTTGGTAAAAATTGTGTATACATAATGTGTTCGTTCTTGAATAGCATTGCAGTATTTGACATTGCTCGAATCATTTCTTGTTGAGGTGCAACTTTTGCAACCATTCGAAATGTCTCATTACCATTTTTGATAGTGATTCTTTTCACGCTCGCCACATAATTATCTCCTTGTTTGCCGACATTTGAAATATCAGCTTCGCCATTCTTAAAACCACGGTCTTGTAGAACATTTTTGATGAAATCTAATTGTTTATCACTTATATCTGCCACATCACCGTGGAAACTGATCGCCATTTTGTAATAAATAAGAAAATTTACTTGTTATTTCATTTTATAAGCATTATTATCAGTGTTGATAACAATTACTTGTCATAATCCTTAATTAAGATAGAGATACTCTCTGAACAAAATACTAAGATAAGAACACATAATCCCATTGTATCAATATGCAGTTACGTTTATAAGTAATATAAAATGGTTTAGTAATAACAAAAATCAACTTTTTGTTAAATAGGACAAAGACCTTTTCTGTAAAAGAAGCGAAGGGTTTTGTTAGAAAATTGTTTGTATTTTTTTCTCAGGTTAACGAACAGGCAGACGGTCCATCTGATGGTCATTAGCGACATATCTCATATCATCAATATCTATTTACAAAATGATATTATGTTGTAATACGACTTTAACTGCTTTCAAATATAATTTACTCTGTAAGTCACCATTAATTGCTGTCTGTCTACCTTCGGGAATAATGTAGCTTCCTAGTGAAATAATTTTTCGACTGGTAGATCCAGAGATTCAAATAAACAAACAAGTGAACTATTTTAATAAGCTTTATTATTAGTGGGTATATAAAGAAGATGTATCAAAAGGGCGATTATTCCAACAAGTTGAAAGTCTCATAGCCATTTTTAAACATGATTCTTTCCACGCTTGCTACATAATTGAGGAAGTTCTTTTCCAACTTGACTATTCCACTTTTTGTGTTTTTTTCACAATCTGAGAAAATAGTTTTGTAGGTAATGTCATTTTAACGTGGAATAATCTATTTTTGACGAAATCATGGCTTTAAATTTTTTTTTTTGTCTTAATTATCACGTTTTGGCCCAATTTAATTTTCGCGGAGAGTAAATTTTAATGTTACCAAACAAAAATAAATCAGTTTCATCAAAAGTGGAATAGTCAAGTTTTGATAAGAAGTTCCTCTATTATCGCCTTGTTTGCAAACATTTGAAATAACAGCTTCACCATTCTTGAAGCATGGTCTTGTAAGTAGAACATTTTTGATGAAATTAAGTTGTACACACGGCCACAGATCAAGCTACACACTGCGGCACCTTATGCGGTTTTAATAGGCGCTATTTTGCAACAAAAATGTGTAGCTTGATCTGTGGCCGTGTGTACATCACTTATGTATTCCACGTCACCTTGGAAGCTGATCGGCATTTTGTAAAACATAAAAAACAACAACTTGTCATTTTTATTTTTATTTTATTTATATCTTTGTTGATTAAAACTTGACGTAATACGCGATTGAGTCAATTATTTCAGTGATTAGATTGTAACAAAGTACTTAATATTTTGTCAAACAAAATAATAATCTTTACACCTGCATAATAGGGATGATGACTGGGCAAAAAATAATTAATTCTGTTCAGTCCGGCAGTTAGGTTATTAAAAAAATATTGGATAAGTATTTTTTATTTTATCAAATCAATAAAAAATTACAAGGATAAGGCGTATCAAGATTCAGGAGTTGTGACATTATATCTCTGTAAAAATTGTACTAAGACGTGACGTCACGCGAAATTTTAACGCACAGTATCTTCGCTATTTTTTGTTTTCGGAACTAAAGAAAAAACATATCGTGTCCAATATTTTTTTGTAATCTAACTGACGGACTAATTAGTTTTTTTTAGTCATCATCTGCAACAGTTAGTAACATTTTCATGAAATAGTCGTATTATGTCAGTAATATGCCTTGGAGGAATGTGTTGATGATTTCTTTTGTTATTAATCAGTAAATATACTACAATTCTTCTCGCAAATAACATGTTGATAACTTACGACCTATAACTGAGCTGCAATTTGCAAAAAACGTGATAAAATTTGAATTTCGCGCTCCAACCGGCGCCTCCAGTTCGAGCTCCAACCTTAAGTTTAAAAACAGGTGTTGCGATCATGAATACTAATCTACTAAACCTACTACTAAAGACTATTCAAGACATCTTGACTTTGGACTTTTTTATGTATCGTAAATATATAGATGATTCTTCAAAACAAAAAAATATTTAATAAATTTACATTTGATTGATAAAAAATTTGATTTATTGTGAGCGTACGTACTTAATGGTTAGTTGAAATTGTATTAATCCTCAAAAAAAATTAGTTTAATTCTGCCTATATTATCTCTATAGGCGTAGAAAAAATAAAAGTCAATAAATAAAATAATTTTTATTCGTATTCGCTTACTGTGTTTTTTTTTGATTTAATTAAACTCTGATACTTTTTAAATCGCTCATTCATTATATCTGAAACAAAAAAAAATTGCGGTAATTAATATGACATCTTCTAACAACAGATTATATTGTAATGGCTTTCCCTGTATGTGATTATGACCTATCTCGATTCTAAAGCCTTATCAAATCTATATAAATTGACGATAACACCTCAGTACAGTAGTAATGTTCGAATTTTGAGGAATTCGAAAGTCTTGAGCTTTTCATGATAGAAAACAGTATCAAAGCGCAACAACCAGCAGTTGACAACCAGTAGCCTTTAGGCTTTACTTACCAAACACCTTCGGCCACATGATCATTTACTATAGTGAGGTTGTGGTCAAACTCCAGACCAGTAAAATCTAAATTCAACCACTATGGAGAGGAAAAATACTAAATATATCACAAGATTTCAAATTCTAAACCACATAGATTCATTTTGAATAAATAGTATTCTAATACTTTATTATGAAATGGGCTATGCTCGGAATTTCCCTGCGAGATCGAATCAGAAATGATGAGATCCGCTGAAGTGGCAATGGGCGCGGCACATCGCTCGTAGAACGGACGGTCGCTGGAGCAGAAAGGTTCTCGAGTGGCGACCACGAACCGGAAGACGCAGCGTGGGCAGGCCCCCCCAAGGTGGACCGACGATCTTGTAAGTGTCGCGGGAAACCGCTGGATGCGGGTAGCGCAAGACCGGCCATATCGTGGAGATCCTTGGGGGAGGCCTTTGTCCAGCAGTGGACGTCTATCGGCTGACATGATGATGATGATTATGAAATGTTTGTATGGATTCTCTAAAATAAATAGATACACGATAAGTCTCAATTTCATAGTAAATACATTTTTTGTAAATGAGTTTTTTTTTACGTTTTTACGAGTTGCGCTAGCTTGATTTCACCTCCAATATGTATGGCGATACTTTTACGACATGACAGGGCCTTAATTATTTTAGTGCTCCTTCTGAAAATAAAAGAAGCTTTATAAAAATGAGAAATAGTAAAACATACCTGCATTAAAGCAGGCCATTCTTGTGCAATAGGATGTCCTATCGGCGCTGCACACACATTTATTGCATTTAACGAAGAACGTCGTAAAAGGCTCGCACAATTCATTGTTAGCTGGAAGACGTATAAATGAAATGGTATTTATTTTTATTTTACTCTTAGAAATCTTAAGGTTTCAGTAAATACCTACAGTAGCTAAATTAAATTTTATGGTTGTATCAAACATCATTTGAATTTAAAGGATGATACACTTGCGGCCAAGTGACAATTGTATGAAGTTTATGTGTATTTAAAAAACTGTAACTATATAATTTAAAAAGAAAGATCCACAAAAAAAATTGTTAAGTTTCTTGCCGGAGTCTTCTCAGTTCAAGTGTATTCCGAACCAGTAGTAGAGTCTATTGTAAACTGTAACTATCGACATTCATAAGTGCCTTAACAGGGCCTAAACTGAATAAATGATTTTTGAGTTTGAGTTAGATAATATTTTTTAAACAACAATTTTTTTTTTGTTGTGAAGTTTTGAAAGGTGTCGCCAAGCTCATATTTGTGTGCCAATATAGAGTTATATCGGCTTCTTTTTACCCAGAGAACGCAAATACGGCGGAATTTAGCTACCGATAATCGTCAATGTAAAGGCTAGTTAACAGTAGTTTAATTATAACTAGCTTCCGCTCTGCGGTTTCACCTGCGTTCACGAGGGATCTTATTGTTCAGCCGTTTGAGCGCGAAGAAGTAACAAACATACACACTCGCAAACTTTCGCATTTATAATATTAGTAGGAATAGGACTAATAGGATTATACGTACATCTTCTCCAATATAGCAGCATATCTTCATCGTCTAAATCAATTACTCGTAACTGAACCGTAGCGATTACCTGAAGAATATAATATTTTTAATTAGATTTTTTTTTATACTACTAAAGTAAGTGGTTACCATCGCCTATCGCCATTTGCAATACCAGAGGTATAGCCAAAAGACCTGTTACAATACCGAGAAGGCAACTGGCTCTCAAGTGCAATTGCCGGAACACACCGGTACGTGCTTGGCGATAAATTTTCAACATGAGAGTGGTAGCCAGCTAGACAGATACTACAAATTACCCTACCACCGTGGTATAGTTTCCTCACGATATTTTCCTTTACCGAAAACAACCTGTATAAATATGTACATTTTAAAAACAAAAATATGCGATTACCGTCCATCATGTATTTATTAAAACCACATCGTGTGATGAATATATTCCACATTTACCCATAAAAATTCTAATTTTAGTGTTTCGTGAAAGAGACGTTATCATTAACGATATAGAATCTTTTTTATCAATATACATTGTTGCCGATATAGAATCTTTTTTATCAATATACATTGTTGCCTTAATATATTACTAGTTATGTACTTTTATCCATACTAATATCGACCTGCGATTCGAATAAATCGTAACTCGAAAATGATGGATTCCAGGAGAGACAATAAACGTTTTCAATGGGAGTGTAATTTTAACAAGTTCATGCTATAATATTGGATAAAAAAAAATAATTATAAAAAAAATATAAAAATACCATAAATCCATGTAGTTACTTTGACAGGTACACATGGCCACAGATCACAAGCTACACATTTTTGTTGCAAAATAGAATAGCGCCTATTACAACTAGCTTGATCTGTGGCCGTGTGTACCAGGATTAAAAAATCTCATAATATTTTATCAAAAATTAAAATTTTCTTTGAATCAAGTGTCGATATTATAAATTCGAAAGTAACTCTGTTTATTTGAATGTTTGTTACCTTTTCACGCCTAAACCACTGAACCGATCGCGATGAAATTTGGCATGCAGATAGTCTATGATATAGGAAAGGACAACCCACTGCATACTTTCAAACAAGAAGTCTTTCATATAAAAAAACACAATGAATAAAACGTCATTTTTCTACATTAAAATTGTTATAGTAAATATAAACTTACCGAGACTAAAAACAATATAACTTCTCTACACATTCTGATAAGCACTAAACATTAAGGCATAAAAATTAAAATTGCTCATTGGAAAATTAATTTTCACGTCTTTTCCATATAGTCGACTCAACTCCACTGATATACGAACATAACATGCTGATTTTTATTACTGCACTTCATATTAAAATTTGCCTTGAATAAAACAATTAATTGCATTCATAATTTATTTTGTTTTAAATATTATCCTATACTAGCTGTTCTCCGCGGCTTCACTCGCGTTCCCGGCATAAAAAGTAGGCGTAGTAAAGTAGTAAAGATTTTTTTTAATCAGACCTGTAACTCCATATATTTGCGCGTTCAAACTAATATACTCTTCAGCTTTATTATTAGTACAGATTAATAATGCGAATGTTTGATTTTTAGATGTTTGTGATTCAATCTTGCATCAAAACTCAACGGATTTTAATGAAACTTGGCACATAGATAGATACATTGGAATAACAAACATTGTATGATACTTTTTATACCCATTATCATCCAGATTTTCCGCCAACGCCAAACAGGAATCACTGCCAGCCCTATGGGAACCTTGCCGTTGATAGGCAGCAGCGGCCGAGGTTTTTTTAAATATGTAGATTGTATTTTGTAAATAAAGAAGTAGTTACATTAAGTGCAATGCCACGGGTAAAGGTTTTTCAAGGTTTTTTATATAACGATATACACACAAGAATATTCTATATCCTCGCCATACGCTAAGTGAACAAATCTGTACTTAGACCCTCTATAAATCTCATTGAAAATCAATCCTGCCTCCACTATGTAATCGCGGTATAATCCAATATGGAGAATGTTTGAACAACTGAAAGCCTTTGTAGCAAACATTGGACTAGCTACATGAAAGTTTCATACTCTCTCACTCACTCACTCTCGTGGAATTTATATGTTGCATCTCTGCTTCACTGAGTGCGATAAAATATGTAACGTTTTGTCTTGTAATAATAATGTGATACGATTTGTAAATTGAAAAATGTTTTGTCATATTGAGAACATTATTTGATAAAAACGTCATAGTTATCATTCTGGAAATGTCCATGTTGCAGGAAAAATAAGTCACGTCAAAGTCACGTCAGTGTCATGTCACTGATCAATCTTGTGGTCACCACATGTGTCGTGACGTCATCGTCAACTCATCAGTTACTACAAAAAAAACTGTACATTTTTTTGCTAGTCGAAAACGCGATAGCGAGCGTCTAATGAGTGTGAATGCACCCTAATGCCAGTTATTGAAAAACGGTATAGCCAGCGTTACATTCCGCGGAAATTCCTTCGCAGATTTTTCATCACGGATCGCCATTACATTTTATTCCATATACCTAAATGATTAATAGGTACGTAACGGACACACCACGCCGAAGATCAGTCGCTCCGTCGCCGTCGCTTAGTCTTTTGAATGCAATAGGTACTATCGATAAAGTTGAAGCATGATCAGCTTAAGGGTGTATTTTGTGTGCAGTGAACAGCCGATACCTGTGTCTCACATAATATAACCAGACAATGCGCTTGTCATAAAATAGTAGATTATCATTGTCAGTAAATTGTCTAGACTAAAGATTTTACAAGAGGCTGTTTTATTGTCAACAATGGACAGGGCGAACTATGATTACTGGCTGCAAGCGAAAAGGTCTCAAAACTGATCATGCTTCAACTTTGTTGATGGTACGTTCCGTGACGGAAGATCCGCAACGGATTTTCCGCGTTATGTGGCGCTGGCCTAAGAATTTAGAATTTTATTTCCGTTGACTAAACTTAGTAGGGATCATGTAGAGTTCTCATTATTGAAGAAGCAACAAACTTCATACTAAGATATAGTTGTAAAACCTATACTACAAGGTAGCTCATTATGCTGGAGTATGTATGTATATGTAGCACTAGTATTCAAGCCTCGAGGCAGTCTGGCTATCTTTCCAGCTTATTAATGAAGACAAAAACACATTATTATTACTAATTCTTTAAACAAATAAATCGGTCCAGTGTTGCGCTTACCATTGAACAGCATTTAAAGGCTTACTAGCGACCCACTGGTGTACAAATCTTTAAATTTCTCGGCTTTTCTGTAGTATAATATGCATGTATTATAGATAGTACCTGATTGACCAAGCCTTGCTCGTTTTTTTTTTTAAAACGACGTTTTCTAAAAATAAAACCTAGCTAGATCGATTTATCTCCCCACTGTATACTAAATTTCATGACAATCGTTAGAACCGTTTCCGAGATACAGATTATATATAAATATACAACAAATTCTCGTTTAAAGGTATTAGATAGATAGATAAACCTTCCTCTTGAATCAATCTATCTATTGCTGAAAATTCCGTTGAGTAGTTTAAAAGATCGAACAGACAGCGGAAGCGACTTCATTTTATACTATGTAAAGATAAAAATATAGATAATAATCACCTTTCGACGATGGTTAATAAAATATTATCTCATTAAACTTGCACAACACCCAGTAAAACTGCTATAAAGAAAAGCTTTTGATTTGAAAGCTCGAGAACTCGGGGTTAAATTTAATATTCTTTTTTTGAAAAAGCAAGAGGAATCTTCAAGTTATCGGTATCTCGCCTCGCTTTTAGTTAAACTAAGAATAATTGCTCGGGGCCACGGACTGTGCAGTTCTAATTAGTTGGAACTTCTTGAAAAATTATACACAACTTTGGTAGTAGTGCTAGACGATAGCGACCACAGACTTGCACAAGAGACATCATATAGAGTTGATTATATTTTTTCATACTAATTTACTTTGGCATAATGAGTTAGGCATAACATTTAATGGCGTAATATTAATTTTGCATACTGTTAGTAGGCATAATTATCTTTTGGGCTATATTATTTTGTACTACTATGGATTCGCATAAAAGTTATAATGCAATTTAGGTAATATAATCTAAATACTATTGGTACTGTGACAGTAGATTGAGGTGCGGTGGGGTGGTCTTTGTGCCAACCGTAAGTCGCAAATATTTTTGTTTTACATAAGTAATATGTGTTTATAATAATATGCTATTAAATATTATGCTTGTTTATTATTATGCTAAATTAAGCTATGATAAACAAGATTATGCCAAACTATTTATGCGTAATTAAAAATTTATGAGTAAAATTGTGCCACACTATATTATGACATTATATTTCATGCGTATCGATAGTGAACCTGTTAATTCCGGGTTTGATCTATCTATGTGTCAAGTTTCATCTAAATCCATTTAGTATTTTTTGCGTGAACGAGTAACAAACATAATCATATCTTCACATAAATTTATAATATTATTAGTCATACTGTAAGACATAATTTGTCGCAAAATAGCGGTGATTAAGTTGCGCATATCAGTCTTGGTGACAGATTACAAAGTCTATTTAAAGATATTTTTAGATAGACTTTGTAATCTGTCACCAAGCACTTAGCTACCTAATTGAGAGCCAGCCTATCTAGAGTGGCAACACTTTAGTAAACCTCTGATATTGCTATAATATCTTGTAGACTGTCTATTAGTTTGATAGCCTTCTGACCAAATAAACGGGGCTATTCAGAGCCGTTCGCCAGCAGCACCGAATCGATTGATATACCAATTGAGTATGGCTCAAAGTATAAAATTTCAGTCTTCTATTTGAAATGAGGCGGTCAGTCCGAAAACAATTGCAGTAAAAGACAAAGCACTTTTGAAGAATTTCTTTTTTTCTACAAAATAAATATCAATGAACCAAGAGGGGTATTACGGACTCTATACCGATCCCAATTAGTATGGCCCATTATCGAGGTTCTCGAGTGAAGCTCCTATATGTTATAATTGCCTTTCCGACGGTCTGGTCGTGCTGACTACCATGCTCTAACGGCTGAACAGCAACTAATGTATCACCTATTTTACTTGGTTACTGTCGGGTATATTATTACTCTGTGCTGTCGGTAACAAGACGCATGTACTAAGGAAACCAGATAACTGATATATTAATACAATATACTACCTTTTTAGAGATCCGTACCTCAAAAGATAGGCTAGCTTAGTTCAGTGGTACTACAATTGCAGAGGCGAAGGTCGCGAGTTTGATTCCTACAATGATTTTAAGCTTTCGGTGGAGGAAAAATCGTGAGGAAACCTTAGCACGGTGGTAGGGGACTTTGTAGTAATCGACTTGCTGGCTACGACCCTAATGTTGAAAATCGGTTGCCAAGCACCTTCGGATGTGTTTCGACAGCTGCTGACCATTGTAGTCAAACACAGGCCTATATGTATATAGTGTATAAAATATGGAACCGTCATAGGATAATTTAGTCCGTACGGCTGTCCGTCTGTCAAGACCCTTTTGCTCAGGTACGCGTGGAGCTCAAGTCTGCAATCTAATTGTGTGCGTAATTATTATCATGCTTGCACATTATTAGGATTAGTAAAATTATGCCACACTAAATTATGACATAATATTTTATGCGTATTGATAGAGAACTATTTGACGTCACTATCATCAATCCTTAAAATATCTTTTACAATAGATTAGTAAAAATAATACTTACAAAACTACAATGTATGGTATATTTCAGTCCAACTAGGTAGTTCACTTTAACCTACTTAAAATCCCATTATTTTGAACATCAGTTTTTATATAAATCATATCTTTACACCAACAATAAACAAACAAAAATCTCATATTGCGGTTTCTGAATTACATTTGACGGTCCAATATGGCGTAGGAAAGAAAGTACCATTTTTACGATGAATAAAATTTTTTATTATCACGATAATACCGTATCAGACGGAAAACTTACTTTGGGATGTTGGTCTTCGAATGGGCTCACGGTTTATTTAACTATATAATGGTTATAGTACATTTTTAAACTGCACTTTTTATTTCATCCGCTGTGCTCCGATATGAGATAGCTCAGGAACTCGGGGCGGTTTTCGCGAGCCTCCTTTCCGCCCTCGTGAGCCCAAGGGTGGCGAACTCGAGGGACAAGAGATCCGGTCCTCACCGTCGACGAAGAAGATGCCTCCCACCAGGCCGTCGCTGCTGGGTACGCGTACGAATGCTTCGGCGCCCCTGTATACCCATCTGGGGCCATTTATAAAAGGAAACGAATAAGTAACTGTTGTTTTAATGTTATACTGAGCGTATTGGCATAGAATAAATAATATATTACGTACTAGTATTGAAGGAATAAGAAACCATGGCATTATCATGTTGTGTACTTAAATAATAAGTAATTTTATGTGAGATAATAGTAGTTTATGATACTGTTGCATAATAGGGGTTATTAAATACGAGTGTGAGTTTAAGTACCGAGCCGTAGGCGAGGTTCTTAATAGTATCACACGAGTTTTTAATACCTAATTATGTGCAGTATCATACAGTACTTTATTTATACTCATATAAATAATGTAATTAAAAAAAATAGAAAAGTCGATATTTCTACCAATTTAAAAAAAAAAAAAAAAAAAAAAAAAATTGCTATTTTTGTGACATTTTTGGTCAAAATGATATATGTAAGCAAAAACAATAAAATAAACAGACACAATAATCATATACCTAATCAAATCCGTGTTGCCAACTCCTAAAAATTCTTACCTCTAAAGTTCAAGTCAAAAATTTGTCACATTGTCATCGTCAAATTGAATTGATACTGATTGATTATAATATTGATAGGTCCAAAGTGTACTTTAATAGAAAAAAAAGTTATTTTATAGCATTATCTTGGGAACACAACTGTACTATAATGAATCATTATACACGGGTGTGCCTAAAGTGGGTCATTAAAGTTCTGATTTTGATTTCATAATAAGAATATTACGATATGAGAGTAGATAAAATATAGAACACTACCTTTCCGCGTCTCAGTTTCATCAACGATCCGCGAGAGGTAGAAAAAAATATAGATATTTTTTTTACACCTTCGACATTATTGAAGTTTACATAGGGCTCCTAATTTTTTTTTTAAATAAAATTATAGCCTATGTTACTCTAATGTACTCTATGTTATTTTGATTGGTCCAGTAGTTTTTGAGTTTATTAATTACAAACAAAAATATTAATCTTTTCTCCTTATAATAATAGGTAGTGTGAATAATAATAGTGATATATTTTGAGGCTTGATGACCTCTTATTATCAGAAACCTCGTAAAACCGGGTTATGAACGTGTAGACAAACTATAAAATTTAATACGTGGTCAGTTCAATGTAGTATAAAGATAAGAGCACTGGATTTACGCTTTTGAATATCGTATTTGGGTTGTGAATTTTATTAGGTACTAGACCTAGTATTTAAAAAGTATTGTTTACTCAATATTTATCCTATTTTCTATTTAACTAGCTGTTCCACGCGGTTTCACTCGCGTTCCCGTGGTAAAAAGTATCATATAACTTCATCTTTGATATAAACTTCGGAGAAAATGTTTTTTTTTTTATATTATTAAGGTAGCAAGCAAGCTTCCGGCCACCTGATGGTAAGTGGTTACCGTCGAATATCGCCACTTGCAATACCAGAGATATTGCCAATGTGTTGCTGACCTGTTACAATGCCGAGAAGGCAAACTGGCTCTCAAGTGCAACTGCCGGAACACACCGGTAGGTGCTTGGCGACAAATTTTCAACTTGAGGGTGGTAGCCAGCCAGGCGGGTACTACAAAGTACCCTACCACCGTGCTATGGTGTCCTCGCGATGTTTTCCTTCACCGAAAGCTCAAGCTCATTGTAGGATTCGAACCC
The DNA here is from genome assembly GCA_963555595.1 of Tethea ocularis. Lineage (NCBI taxonomy): Eukaryota > Metazoa > Arthropoda > Insecta > Lepidoptera > Drepanidae > Tethea > Tethea ocularis. Next base: position 7,249,190 of record OY741975.1, read on the forward strand.
ACGACCTTCGTCGCGGCATCCGACGTCACTACCACTGAGCTATCATCGCCTTAAAACTACTATAATACATATACTTACTACTTTTTTTTGTAAATACACACTTATATAGATACCTAGACACAGAACAAACAGACATGTTCATGCACACAAATGTTTGTCCTGGATGGGAATCGAACCCCTGACCAGCGACGTAATAGGTGGTGTCTTAACCAACTGCGCCAACTGGCTTGTCAAAAATTTCATCATGATACTTCTATACGCGTTCCTGAGAAAATTGCTTTTGACAGACTGACAGACAAACGGACATCGAAGCGATAAAGATTCCCTTTTTGTAAAAACGCTTTCACTTTAGATTTGTAGCCAACATAAACGTGCGCTACTATAAATGACTGCCCCATAAATGATTCAGTATCTATTCATAGATAGCTTCTGTATAAATAGGTGCACTCTCACACTTTCCCTCATTGTCTGGTCGATCGAGCGAGGCTATTTTCAGGGTACCATTCATTGTTTCTAATTTTAGTTTACTATCTGCATTCACAATTTCGTTTTCATTCTGTACGTGGATTATGTAACTTTGTTGCAAACAAAACTTTAACTTTTGATCTATCTATAGGAATTTACTAAGTAAAAAAAAGAGTAAAACGTCCTTCAAAATCAATAAAATGGAACCTTGGAGCTACAAACAAAGAATATAAAAAAATCGGTTCATAAGCAAAAGGTTATGCGTTACTAAACATAAAAAAAACATACAACCGAATTGAGAACCTCCTCCTTTTTTGTTGAAGGAGGTTAAAAAACTATCTATTTCCCGCGGCTTTCCTGGGATAAAAAGTAGACTATATTCTTAGCACGAGAGGGTAATATAACTTTCTATTAGTGAAAGATTTTTTTTCAGAAGAACTTACAAATTTTATTTATGTTTTTGATTTAGTTTTTAACCTGGGTGTGAAACCGCAGGGCGGAAGCTAGTTTTTATATATTATCTGATTTGCCAAAAATCAGCATCAAATACATGTCTAGCAAAAGTAAAAAATCAGTTCTTGACTAAAGAATAAAAAAGCTCATTCTACCAATTTATTGAAAATGTATGCTAAGAGGAAATCTCAGTCGTGCAAATCTGCCGCGGGCGACAACGTTCTCAAATATATTCTTTCTTGATATTGAATCGAATTGTCTACGAAAAGGAAGTGTACGAGACGTTTGTGTATCATATTTTAGAATTCTCGTAGCAGTGGGTTCCTCAAAACCGAATATTTTATGTGTCAATGAAAAAAAAAAGTTTTCTGCAGGTTAGTCATTTTCAAACATTTATCAAGTAAAGACTTGATAAACATCTAAACCAGCCATTTTCAGTGTGCTAGTGGAGCCCTAGAGCTCCGCGATGGTCTGTGGGGGCTTCGCAAAAATACTGGTCATGAGAAGAAAACTGATGAAAAGTAAAAAACAATTTCATAGATGCAAATACACCCATTAGATGCAATATTCTTGTCAAGTTTATTCATGGGTGGGGTTTTCGATTCATAGTTACGGTGACTAATATTTAAAACTCAATATAAATATGAAAATAATAGCTGTGACTCACTCACTGACTCATCAGTGATCACCCCAAACCCTTGGAAAGGTGTAATTTCATGTTATTTATGATAGAAATAAGGGATAAGACCGATTTTTTTGACACTAAAGCTCATTTGATCAGTTTAGGCACTTATGATCGTCAAAAGTTACAATTGGCTCGGAATAGGCAAGAAACTAAATAATCTCTTTGAATTATAAAAGTATAATATATTTATACATAAAAACATGACATTCTCCTCTACTAACATATGTAAAATAATTGGTTGTATTTTTAGATCACCCAACAGGAACAAAAATCCACTCTCAGTGAAAACAATATACAATTGCATTAGATTTAGTACTATGATATTAGACCAAATAAAACACCTTTAATAATTTGTCAGTGCATAAAATACCTTACTACGTCAGTATAAATACCTAGTCAAACCATTCAAAGATAAAGGTGAACATTTCCTACGTGATATAGAAAAGTTTTGTAACAAAACATATTTTATTTGGAATGGAGTAGACAGCCGGAATTATTCCAATTCGCACCTTACTTTACCGCACCGTGGAGCAATAACTTAGGAGAGACGTGGTTGGAATCGAACAAAATGTGGTCTGCACTTCGAAGACAAATTGGTGCTGGTTTCGTTGCTGTACTAAACTAATTTCATCACATTGTTGCGGCTATATTATATGGAGATGTAGCGATTAGCAACGCATCGATCTATCTTTCATTACGCGTCACATCTTAGACTAAGCAATTTGTATAATTATCCTATAAAATAATCGTTTTGTAATCAGCATTTTGAATTATATGGAATTGAACAGTCCATAAAACTCCAAATGTTCATCTCTTTCTTACAAACATTATTCGAAAGGGATAGAAAATATTATTCAATGACTAATTTTGGTGACGATTAAATTCACATATTTATTTATTCAGATTTAGCAACTGTTGCTACAGTAATACATACACAATTTACAAAAAATAAATATACTTATATAAGTTAACTGCACAATTATTATAGTTGAACACCGAACACAGCTTGCAATTTAGGCCATGACATACAAATAAACAGGATTCTGCACATTCATCAGCTGATAGACGTCTTCTGCTGGGCCTCAAAGGCCAAAGGACAAAGGCCTCCCCAAGGATTTCCACTGTCTAAATAAACAAAACAGGTCAGTAAACAAATTGTTTACTGGATCCGATAACTTGTCTATGGAATTTAATATTCAACTGATTGCGCATCGACATTCAATTCTACGATTCTATAAACTTCACCATGGGTCCCAGTTCACCGGAAACGGAAGCTTGCAAATCCATACGTTGCCGGTTCAATGGGCAGTTGGCAAGAATTACTTCCGTAACAGATGTTTCGGCCTCTAGAGAGCTGTACACGTTTGTTTTTGGTCCGTGTTTTGCATGTAGCAGTGGATATTTTTTTCTTGAAAGTGGGTAATAGTAGTTTATGATACTGTTGCATAATAGGGGTTATTAAAATACGAGTGTAAGTTTAATTAATTCTTAATAGTATCACACGAGTTTTTAATACCTAATTATGTGCAGTATCATACAATACTTTATCTAAACTCATCTAATAATGTAATTTAAAGGTAAAAAATCGATAATATTTTGTTATAGGTTTTCAATATGTATCAAAAATCAATAAAATAAACAAACATTACATCATGGCGCCCAAATCCGTGTGCGGAAAAACTCCTAAGTTGAGATCTCTACCGCATACGCGACCACAGACAAAGTAAATTTGTATCTAAAATTGTTTAGTCCTGATGTCAGGCCACTTATAATGTTTTATTTTCTTTATTATTTCGTTTGACAAGTTGATTGACAGTAATTGAAGTATTAAAACCCAAAAAACATTATAAGTGGCCAGACATGTCCAAATACTTGTACTTTAATAGAAAAAAAGTTATTTTATAGCATTATCTTGGGAAGAAAACTGTCCTAAAATGTTTTTTTTTTTTATTTCTTTGTGGGGTGTGCATAAAGTGGGTCATTAAAGTACTGTTTTTGATTTCATAATAGAACATTACGATATGAGAGTAGATAAATATAGTTTTGTATTTTTGGGGCCATATTTGTAATTTATGGCGACGATACGAGAAATGATGATTCTAAATGAAGGTTTTCTCTGCATTCTTTGTTGCAAGAGATTTATAATATATTATGTTAAACTAGATAATATATTAATATGACGAGGAAATGTTTCATTTTTATTTGAATTTTTCTTTAGTAACTTCAGAAAATATCATGAATATGCCCCTTTTTAAAATTTAAAACGTTTGGTCCATCTTACAGTTTTTTAAATATTCTTAGGACATGATGTTGATGATGATGATGGATCTGACTATATTTGTCAGTCTCTGTTTAGTGAGGATCAATTAAAATATTGCTTATAATTTTTTTTTTCGAATAAATAAATTGTCTTTCAATGACCATATTGTATTACCTAAGTACTCTACATTTAATAAAGCATGGTTTACTGAATAAACACTTTTAATATCTGAACAATAGGTATTATTCCATTCTTTTTTAAAAAAAGAGGTATGAAATTTGATCAAATCACTTACTTTATTTAGGGAAATCACCCAACAGAGTTGTAATTCTAACATTTATCGTGAATGGATTGATTCCTTAGGGATTAGATCAAATTTTTATTTTCATGATTTCACAGCGACATATCGATATAATATGTAGAATGGACAGACAGTACTTATTAAGATCCAGCGAGTTTTATTTATGTATTTATCCTATAAGACACCGATGCAGTTTTAAACTTTGGAGAGTCCTAAAGCAATACGTTGAATAAATTAAAACTTTAAAATGGCTATTTTAAACATTTTACATGACAATGAGAACACTGTTACATTATTCTTTTAAATTTAACTGAGTTTTGAAATAGTTGAGAAATGCATTCAGAATCCAAATGTATTTTCGTTACTTTTTTTTGTTTTTGTCTATGTGATTATGTAGCCTAAGGGTATAACGCTAAGATGAAAACATTTTCCAGTTAGGTCAGAGCTTGAAAATGTTTTTTTAAAAAGAATAAAACCTCCTTCATAGCACAGTTCATAGTCAGTAAATTTAATATGGGAGTACCTTGGAGCTATACCGAACCCAACCCAAAAATCAATTATTAAACTGTTCATATGCAAAAAACATAAAAAAAAACATTCAATCGAATTGAGAACCTCCTCTTTTTTAAGGAGGTTAAAAATCTATTTACCCACAAAGAAATACGCAGTTACCAGTTAGTTTACGTTCAATATCAATTTTTCTATAAGAATGGGGTCGAGGCATAAAAGCCCATTTTTTACTTCCAATTTCATACGAAATAAGTCGATCCTATTAAATAATAAATAACATAAACTCCTTATTATTTGCTGCTCTAGAAACAAAATAAGGCAAATATAAATAATAAAACAGACCTACATTTCTCTGTAACTTTTCACAACCAATAAATACAAATTGTTTGTATTTGCAACTCATACAATATCGACCTGAACGTAACTAAAGTACCTACATGAAAGTGTACATAGTTTGTAATTGTGGTGGCAATGTTAGAGTTGGTCGCTTGATAAAATAATAATGTTGCAAACTGCAATAAAGCGTACAGGGAAGTGCATGAGAATAGCTGGATGTGGCTGCAAAGATTGCTTAGAATGCGCTCCAGACGTCCACTGCTGTATAAAGGCCTCCCCCAAGGATCTCCACGGTGGCCGGTCTTCTTCACCCGCTTCCAGCGGTTTCCCGCGACCCTCACAAGATCGTCCGTCTACCGTGTGGGGCGCCTAACCACGCTACGTCTTCCGGTTCGATATTATATTTTTATAAAATCTAACCTTATGATGTATTTATTCCTAGTAATAAATGTATCTAAAGTAAATAATCTTTTGAAACTATAACGGATCCTAAACAATTATGAGGTTAATTAACCATAAATTGACATAATATAATTAATTCGTGTCCGCATTGCGTCATATTTGCATAACACCTTATTCCAACGATTAGGTATACCAATATTTAACGGATTTATATGTAGCAGGTAATTTCCGGAACTACTGATCCAATTTTTTTTTTTTCCCTAATAGGAAGCTACATTAGCCTTGTTGGCTACTTTTTATCCCCGGAACAGGCAAAACTACGGGGGACAATCAGTTTAAAAAAATGCTTTCATCCCACCAAACATGAACTTCCACTAAAACCCTTATGTCTGTGTAACAAAGTACAGCACAGTCAGGAAATCCTACAAGTTCGGTCTTGAGTGGCCCCAGTTTGACCTGTAGCTGAAAAATTAACAACACACCGTCACAACTTCCAGTTATTGTATTCCGTAGAGTAATCCTGAAGCCATGCGCTTGCATGCTTGAATTATAAACGCACAGGAAAGTCCGGCTTGTGCCACTAGCAACGTGGGAAACTATTCGCGCAAGCTTTTTTTAGATGAGCGTTTGAACGCTGCAATTTTTTTTTAATTTTGCTCTTTAGATTATCATCATTAGGTACATCTATAGAGATGTAAATTGCTGAATGGATCTTTCCATGGATTTTTAAAATTATCTAATATTCTAATCAATTAATTTATTCCTGATGATGGCAACTGCTACATTGTATAGGAGAACATAAATTACAGAACGTTAAGCACGTTCTGTAATTTATGTTCTCCTACTACTATACTTTATGGTGAGATCGTAAACAAAAACATTCCAATACCTACATTATATTGTGATCATTAAAATTTTCGATAGCAGTGTACGAAAAAGGAATTATACGAATTGACTGAGAAGAGATTCATACTCAAAAATCTTTCTTACCGTACATGCATTTATACTCTTTGATTCTAATATCTTCGTAAAAGAAACACCAAAAAGTGGTAATTATTAATCGCGTTCAATCGAAGCGTTTATTAATAACAGTGCGAATTCAACAGCTTTAATGTTTCACATGATTGCCTGGTCGACAACGTCGCTAACGAATTCATGGCGACTATGGAGCTTTATGAAACACGTTAACTGCCTGCTGAATATCATATTACTATGGCCATTACTATTTCATTACCCACCAATGAATTGTCCAGTAATTCAGCAAAGTGCTACGGAAATTAACGGACATAACCGCTTGCATACGCACGCACTCAATATCGAAGTGAAATGTGAAAGCTGGGTAATTATGGCGATGCTATACGTGAAATATTGATTCTAAAATTAGTTTTTTTCTAAATTCTTTGATCCAAGAGATTTGGAAAAAATATATGTCAAACCAGAGATTATGTGACGGGGAATAGATTATTAAAAACATGGGATTTTTCATTAGTAACATCAGAAAAAAATCGTAAATATGCCACTTTTTATTAAAATTAAGCATTCTTCTCTTAATTGGGCCATCCAAATAACTTGAAAAATATTAACATTCATTCTGAAATCCATTAGAAAGGGAATAGTTTTCATACTTTAAAAAAAAGGCTTAGTTTCATTTTAAACAACATAAAACCATCTTTTTTACTAAAATTACGTCTCTCCTGTATCGCTTGTCTCCGTCTGTTTAGTAAGGGACGTAGACATACATACGCAGAGAGCCTCCTCAGATGGGGTGATTCAGTATCAGTGATAAGTATGTGATGTGTGTGTATGTGACCATGAACCAGAACACGCCGCGTGGGCAGGCCCCCCACAAGGTGGACCGACGATCTTGTTAGGGTCGCGGGAAACCGCTGGATGCGGATAGCGCAAGACCGGCCATAGTGGAGATCCTTGGGGGAGGCCTTTGTCCAGCAGTGGACGTCTTTCGGCTAATATGATGATGATGATAAGTATGTGTATGGTATTGTGCTGATAGGTTTTTGTAAGCACGTCGGTTTTCCTATTTACATGTTTTTAGGGTTGCCTAACCTCAAAAAAAAAGTAACCCTTTGTCTGTCTATAGGGTACTTCCCTTAGAATCATTTGTGACAAGAATCAAAGTCTCACAACACAAGAGTAGGAATAAATGTGTATTGGCATAGTATGACTTAAATTAATAGAATATTTTAGTGAATATTATTAAATTATTTATACAAACCATTAGGATGCAGAATAGTAATCCATTAGGGTTTTCTCTAAGCGCTACGATATAGTGTTTTTCAAAAAGGGCGAAAATAGAACCTCCAAGAACGGCAACACATTGGCAATCCCCTATTGCCTTGTCATTTGCCTGCTTGTCTTAAAAAAGTGGTAAATTTTTATTTTAAACTGTAAACACAAAGCTAAAATATATCTTGACTGTCATAGTATTATTATGTGAATATTGAAATAGATTAGGAAAAATCTTTTCACAAAAGGTTGTACGCGACAATCCAAGTGAAAAACTTCTACAAAAAATGTTATTCATTGAATAGTTAGTGAGGAACCTTGGCACCTTATATTCTTCAGAGATTTGATCGACTCAGCGCTCTCGCATAAAAGTAGGTGCTATAGATAATGTGTGGTAGGGAGTGTATTCTGGTAGTCGTGCGAAAGTTGTTGGCAGTCGATCGAATTAAAATTTCATCTTAGGCAGGATAATTGATTATCTTGACGAAAAAGTATTATGATTATGAATAAAAAAACGTCAATTTTAATATTTCATCAAATCTGTTAGTACAGCCGTGAAAATGTCTTATACAAAGTCATAAAGATGTAAAAAGTAATATTGTTAATATACCAGATAATAATAATTATTTCATGGAAAAAAATCAACTATGAATTTATAGCGGGAATAATGGATTAATATCATTAACTTCGTATATTTGGTCACTTTTATATCATGAATACGTCCGTGAAATACCATTCTGATATAAAAAAATATATTTTCATATTTTTGAACGATTCTCGATATTAGCCTCCAAGTTCTCTGTATGTGTATAAAATGCAACGTCGCAAGTTTCCACGCGAACGAGTGCGCTCAAAAGATCGGCAGAGTTGATGGCACAAATATTTATGCTCCACAGAGCTAGGACAGGTACGTGGCAGAAAATTCGCACAAATATAGCATCGAACGCTTTGAGAATATGTTCTTAATAGTATTTGTGTTCGAAAGTAGGTATATTTAAGCTAGTAGTATTCTTTGCTAGTAGTATTCTTAGTTTAAATAAATGAATGGTGCTAGAGTGACCTCGTCTCGTGGGACCTCGGCTCAGCTCAAAGGCTCGCTGGACAGATGACCTGAGGAAAATAGCAGGGAGTGAATGGATGAGGATATGGGCGCCGACAGGGGGGTACAAGGGGGTACTTGCACCCCCCTGGCATGCGACTTGCACCCTCTGGCATGCAACTTACACCCTCCTGGCATGCAGGAAAGAAAATACATAGTTTTTTTTATTCTTTATTAATTTTGTTTGAATAGAAACTGAAGGCGTCTTAACTTTATGCAAATAAAGTAATAAAAAAAATCCTGGCGATGCCCATGGATAAGGAGACGAAACAAGAGGAGTGGCACGCCTTGGGAGAGGTTTATCTTCAGCAGTGGAGAGATATAGGCTAATAACTTTGTATTCCGATGGTAGAAATCAATTATTGCCTTATCATGACTTAAACTAAGAAAAATAGTTTAGTAAAACTGGATTTCAAAAGTCAACCTTTTTACGAAATATTGTTCCAAAAAATTTCGGGAAATAAAACTGTAGGTAGGTACTATACTTTGTACGTAGATGTAGGAATGAGCATTTTCGAGTAAACAGAATGAACTAAATTGAAACATGTCAGTGCATCTCGTATCGTCAGCAAAAACTAGAGAATTCGTCTAAACCAATTTACTTAAAACTATAGTAGGTACAGTAGGGTAACCATCCATTCGTTTTTCCACGTATAAGTATGTCCTATAATATAAACTGGATATTTATTGAATGTCTTAAAACAACCAAATTGACAAGTCAGTTGGCGCAGTTGATTAAGACACCACCTATCACGCCGCTGGTCATGGGTTCGATTCCCATCCAGGACAAACATTTGTGTGCATGAACATGTCTGTTTGTCCTGAGTTTGTGTGTAATCTATATAAGTATGTATTTACAAAAAAATGTAGTATTTGTAGTATATCAGTTATCTGGTTTCCATAGTACAAGCTCTGCTTAGTTTGGGATCAGATAACAGTGTGTGAAGAATATCCGAGGATATTTATTTATATTTATTTATTAAATGTTTCCAACTGATGCTATTAGGATATAAATTTAAGTAATAATAATATACCACGGCATACTCTGTCTGCATACTACCCTCATTATGTACACGTACACTATTTTCGTTTCGGAATACAAAAAATACCGAAACACGTTATTAATATCTTGTACGGTTTCCATAAGTATAATGCCTTAAAATTATTTTACATAATATTTTCTTAAATAATCATCATCAAACGGCCAGGGGGTTAAAAAAGCCTCTCTAAACATATTTCCGAAAAGTTGGCTTCTAGAATTTGTGTGCCGGCTATATCATTTCTAATCATAGTAAGACTGTGGTCAAACGCGGAAGAAGGCAGCTGATATCAAACTCAAATAGTATCTTTTGTTGTAAAATATTATTATGATCTAATGATTTACAATTTGCATTGACTAATTTAGATTTTGAATTGCATAGACCCTGCTATGAATTCGTGATATGAAATGAATTATTCGGCATCATCGGTCGAGTGACCTTTCTATACCTAAAATCTCCATCGTCGAATGTTCTCGTAGCGTAGGCGAGCGTTTTGATTTAGAAACGTAAGTCAAACAAGAAGCAATCAACGTTGGTAAACAAGACACCAATTCTCAATTTCGAATACGACGATTTTCCTGGACAACCCAATGAAGTGAAGTGGTGTTCTAAATTCAAATGGTATGTGAGTTGTTTTTTTTTTAATTTCTGTTATTCATAGTTCTTATTCTCTCTTATGAATATCTTAAGGGTAAACGTTCGGTTGGAGCGCGAAATTCAAATTTTATCACGCTCCAACCGACGCCTCCACCTTAAGCAATCCTACTTTCTACCATCCTGCCAATATTATAAATGCGAAAATTTGTGAGTATGGATATTATTATTATGTTTGTTACTCTTTCACGCAAAATCTACTTAACGGATTTAGATGAAATTTGGAACATATATAGTTTATAACCTGGATTAACACATAGAATACTTTTTATCCCGGGAAAACATAAGATCCCTCGGGAACGCGGGTGAAACCGCGGGGCCGAAGCTAGTACATCATATCGCGTATTGTTAAATTCATGAGATGTATGATTTGTTGCTTTTTACGTACAGTCGCCAACACATCAAGCTATACCTCTTTGTTGCAATATAGCTCCTATTACAACGGCATAAGATGCCGCAGTGTTTACCTTGAATTGTCATCGTCCGTACCTATATACAAATATTGAGATCTTATAATATACGTCCTAAATTACTCCTGTGATAAAATTTAAATTATGGTAACCCTGATTTCCGTAATATCACAATGGCTCCCAATTGTGAAGTGGCTTCAAAATAGAAGAAATTTCAGGAAACACATGTCATGTGCTTTCTTAACATTTCGTATTTTCGTTTCAGTTCGTAATAAAATGGAGGAAACAATAAAATTGCATTTCCTTTATGTAGTTTTAACTCGGTTTTATAAAACTCATACATTATAGCGGAAAGGGACGTCTAAAAAAATTATTTCTCTTTACTACTTTTATATATTTTTACTTTATAATGTTTAATTAAGTTTTATTGTTTCGTACTAAGCACTTTTTTGTTCCTTGTTTAAAAACGGAAACTTCTAGAATCACCTAAGTGTCTTTCTGTTGTATGACAGTATTTTTATTCAAAACGGTTATTCATAGAAGTATAGTAACTAAATTTGAGTTCAAAGACAATAAAAAACAGAACCCAACGTAATAAGAATTATTAAATTCGGTTCGTAATCAATAAAGTTATGCTTGAACATTAAAAAAATGAGGTATGCTTAATGTTTTTTACCAATGAAGAGTATAACCAAATATGTTTTGTGTTCCGTCAAAAGCTGCAGAAAGGTCTTGAGAATGTCATACATTATATTTAATAGGAACTTAGAAGGAGTATATCCTTGCGTGACAGAGTCAGAAATGATGAAATTCGCCGACGTACAAAGGTGACCGACATAGCAACTCGAATAAGCAAGCTAAAGTGGCAGTGGGCAGTATCTGTCGACGCACAGATGGTTACTGGAGCAGAAAGGTGCTGGAATGGAGACCTCGGACCGGGAAGCGTGGAGTGGGACGCCCTCTGGCTTGCTGGACAGATGACCTGAGGAAAATGGCAGGGATTGAATGGATGAGGGAGACGTAAGACCGAAAGCGGTGGCGCGCCTTGGGAGAGGCTTATCTTCAGCAGTGGAGAGACATAGGCTGATAAATCAAAAATCAAAATAGAAGGAGTGGCGTGTTCTGTAAGAAGTCTATATGGCTAGCAATGGACTGATGATGACATCAGTACTACGTCCATCCCTTATTAGCTCCTCACTTGTAGGTATCTCTATTAGAAATCCACAAACTTTAGTTCAAACACTAATAAACACATTACACACTATAGGTAAGTAAGTATAGTATATCCCCGAAAAATCACACAAAAGTAAGCTTTCGCTTGGCCCGGAAGTCGACGGTATAACAAAGCCACCAAACACCGGATACGGCGGCCGCAGGATCAGTTTCAGCCGGAAACAGCGGCCATTTGCACCCCGATCTATTTCCGGTAGTTCCATCGAACGTCAAACTGAATTTAGTCGGTCATTGAATTCGTGTTTCGTTCTCTAACTTTATTTCTTTACGCGGATGACATCTTCACTGGGAAGTATTCTACTAATATTATAATTGAGAAAGTTTGTACGGATGTATGTTTGTCACTCTTTCACGTAAAAACTACAGAATGGATTTAGATGAAACTTGGCACGTAAATAGATCATATCCTGGAATAACATATACGCTACTTTTTATCCCGGGAAAACATAAGATACCTCGGGAACGCGGGTGAAACCGCGGGGCGGAAGCTAGTATAAAATATAGCTTTTTAATTTACTGTTGCTTAAAATATTATTATTTTAACAATCACAATTTGGAGTCATTTATAATATAGACTGAGAATAAACTTTTATAACGGTAGCAAAAGTGTTTGGTGCTAGTAATACTTACAAGTCGAGGGACTACTAAGCTGAATGCCTAAACTAGAAGCTAAAATGTTTGGGATGTGAAACAAAACCAGTTTTGCAAATTTTACAAAAAAAAAAATGTTTTTTATCAGAATTGGTATAGTTACAACATTTAGAAAATATTATAAATATATGAACAACCCATATAAAAATCATGGCGAGATCTGTAAAAAGAAACTCGATTATTGCTTAGACACTACAAATTAATTTCATATTTTTATTTCACTCTCAACATTATACGTGATAAAATAAAACCGATAATTACAAACTGTAAATAAAATTTATTAATGCAACTGCAACATTTCCGATACTATTCGTAAACTTAAATAAAAATATCTTCGTGGAAATATCAAATATTAAATAACCGGTATTTTACCGTAGAATATTATTTCATTACTAAATTCATACTCAATCAAAATGTAAATCCTGTAACGAAATAATAATTGTATTTGTGTGAGATGGTTCCCAAAATGTCACGATGAAAATTTGAAACAAATAGTGATGGATATGCACGATTCTTAACGGTTTTTCGGTGAATAGCAAAAATATTTTTACCTTAAAATGTTAGACCGTGGTTTTTAATTGGTTTCAATACCAATTAGTTTGTAACTAACAGTTATTATGTAACTAGTAAAAATGCGTCTATGGAAATCTAATAGATAGCACACTTAAGTATTAAAAATACAATTTAAACCACATAATCGGTGGAGGTCAAAACATGTAACACCTTGAAACAGACTCGAAGACTTTATTGCTCTTATGAACGTGTTGCAATTGAAGAACCCACTCATAATGTTTAGGATCTCAACTACAGGAAATGTTATCACATTTTTAAACTGGGCATAACTAAGGTTACTTATAAAGTACTAGGTTCCCATCTCGCGGTTTTACCCGCGCTTTCACGACTAAAAACAGGTTCCTAATAATACTCTCTAATAACCTATATAACCTATCTTTATTAAAAAAATACCTATGTCCAATCATTGTCTCGTGAAATAAGGACTAACCATGAAACTATTTTTTACATTTGTATTAGTAAGGATTTTGGTAGCAGATTGGCTCTACCTGCTCTACTGTAAAATTGTGTTTCTTGGTTAATATTTACATTATGCTGGCTTTAAAATTAACCAGGCCGTTTGACAAATTCTTATATCGTATAGTTTTATGTGGGAATATTTTAATTGAAGGGTAAGTAAGTACCTAATTTTGCTAGCAAATTCTTTACTCGGTTAATATTCCATGAACAAAATAACGGCTAAACTAAAAAGTTAATATAATAATTCTTGTAAATAAATAATTTTCCACTCTAAGAGGAAGTGTTATATCAAAACTTTAGAACGAAACTGATTGAAATTCAGAACAGACAGGCGTCGTACAAATATTATTCCATCAATAATTCAGTGATTTCACGGTTATGTTTGTAAATGCTATAGGTACCTGAAGATGGGTATGTCTGCTTTGAGAAACGAATAATTAGAAATATCTATACCTACCCAACCTAATTAGTTCTTAATGTATTTTTTATAGAGAATTAAAAAAACACATGATTCTGTTGGTTTTCTTCTAAGTATTTATTGTTTTATCCTACGATAAACCTAGAGCTGACTCATCTGGGTAAAAAAACGGTTTTTCATACATAAAAGTAACAACACTATTCCGCTAAAATTGTTTTCTTGTTTTCAAACAATAATACGTTTAGGTACTCTAATTTATATAACGCTTTTAATTCAAAAACTTTCGGCTAAGAGGCGCTATTGTAATCCAGTATTAAATTATACCAAGTTACCGGTATTCCGGTAACAAATTCTAATGAAAATGTATACGGTTTTATTAACTGCGTTGGTTATAATAAATATTCATAACTCTTATAATTATCGGTTATTGTTTTAGAAAATTATTATATAGAATTTAGGACTTTGCTAGTGCTATGATCGTTCATCAAATAATAGCCGAGGAGCTGGGGGCCAATTCTGTAAAATTACAACGTTGACATCCAATTTCGATTCAGTTAATGTTCGTTTCCAATCCAATTCTAATTTTACTTAAAAACGGTATAAATAGACGAAACCGAACCACGATTGGATTATTATGATTAGATTGTAATCGTTGTTGCCCTTGGTAACCGAAACATCGTTCGTTCATCGTTGTCAAATTATTAGTGGAATACGAAAACATCAACAAATGGTGTGCAAAAGTCATCATTCAGCTGCGATCCAATTGTAATCTAATCAAAATTTATTAGTGGAATTGCCCCCCTGGTAGTGAGTTCGAATCTTACAATAAGCTTGAGCTATTGTTGAAGGTAAATACCGAGAGACCATAGCGCGGTAGTAACTTTAAATTATTAAGTTACTGGTAAGTATATTAAACATTATTTTTTTTTTTAATAAATGATTTCAATTAAATTATTTACCATATTTACACTTATTTACATAAATAAAAACTAAACTAAACAAATAAAAACTAAACTAAATAACTACTAATTACAAAAATAATCTCCTTCGAAATTTGGCATGGTACCCATGACACTAGCGGCGTTGCCTCGCTGAATGATCAGACTTAGCCTCTGGGCAAAAAAGTCCCTGGCTCTCAGATCCCCAGAGGCCAAGATCAAACGCTTGCCTATGTCTTGGACGATTTTTTAGTTAGTTGCATAAATAGTAGCCTATTTAAAATATCATTAGAGAATTTTCAAGTAAAATAGAAAATAAAGGGAAGTCAAGTGCGTAATATAATTAAAAAGATTTAAGTTATAGGTATTTCGGCTGAATGCCTTTAAGTTTTCTCAAAGGCATTGAATTTAAAATATTCCTTTCAATGTTTATTCATTTATTTACTCAACAAATTAATTTGTGTTTTGTATTCGTTGCTTGAATAGTCTTCGTTCCGAATAGTTTCTCATTTCGAGGCTTAGTTTCATATTGACCCAGAAAGTCTTTTCTGTAGGACAAAATATTTCAATAACGTTTATTTTTAGAGTATACTTACTGGCAAAGAAAATAGAAGCGAAAATTTTGAAGCGATGATAGTTCAGTGATAGTAAAGTCATATGTTGTTCATAGGTTCGAATCTTACAATGAGCTTGATCATTCGGTGAAGGAAAAAACTGTGAGGAAACCATAGCACAGTGGTAGGGTACTTTACAGTACCTAACCGTCTGGCTGGATACCACCCTCAAGTTATATAGTCATAATCTGTCGCCAAGCACCTACCGGTGTGTTTCAGCAATGAGGAATAACAACAAAAAAATCTAATTAGTCCGTCAGTTAGATTATCAAAAAATATTGGATACGTATTTTTTAGTTTGATCCGAAAACAAAAAATAACGAAGATACAGTGCGTTAAAATTTTCCGGTCTGCAAAAAGTGTACTAGAAAGTAGTTGTACAATGACGTCACAAGCCCCAATCCTGCACTTTGATGGGACTGGGACTGGGATCTTTGTAATTTCTTATTGATTTGATAAAATAAAAAATACGTATCCAATATTTTTTGATAATCTAACTGACGGACTAATTAGATTTTTTTGTTGTTATTCCTCATTGCACTTGACAGCCAGTTGCCTTCTTGGCATTGTAACCGGTTGGCCACACGTTGGCAATACCTCTGATATTGAAAATGGCGATAGGCGACGGTAACTACTACCATAAGGTGGACCGCTTGCCTGAATGTCAAAAATAAATAATATAGGGCCGAAGCATAGTAAGGCTCCAATTATGTTTAAAATAGTTAAATATTTTTCATTTATGATCTTGATTAAGCAATTTTCTTTAACCTGCCAAATCTTCGAAGATGATTCAAAATGGTGCTAGTTATTTATTATTTCATAGACTAAAAAGCGTAAATAAATGGCTGAAACCGAAAACACATTTTCTCCCATCTGAGTTTCTCGTTCAATTTACGTCACTCAGCTGACGTGTAGTTTTTTCGACAGGGTCAGAGTAATCTTGGAGATTTGGTGTTGCCCTATAAGAAAAAATATGTGGTTATTAGAAGTAAAAATAAAATTAGGGTTAAGTTGCTCTTTTTATATGTATAAGAACTAGAGAGAAAAAAAATAATAATTAAAAATTATAACTTTTTTTATGTATGAAAATTAGAAACATATTTTTTTAAAATTAAAATGTATTTTGTAAGGGGTGCTTGATACAGTAAAATCTTTAATATGATTAAATTATATTCTTGTAAAATAATATGTTTTCTGTACAACTGTTTTGTCGACAATCAGCTATTTTACTAGTACCTACAACTCTTTGCATAAAACTGAAGCTACCCTAAAAATGTCATAATTCTATTACATAGCTACGTGAAAGCATGTTTGTTAGTTTGCCCTTTCACGCAGTAACGGAGCAATCAATCGACATTTACGTTTGCGTAGAAAATTATATATAGATAATTGTATGCCTAATAGAATATAGGCTATGATAGCTCAGCAGTGAAGGAAAACATCGTGAGGAAACCATAGCACCGGGGTGGTAGGGTACTTTGTAGTACCCGTCAAATCTGTCGCCAAGCACCTTTCGGTGTGTTCCGACAGCTGCACTTGAGAGCCAGTTCCTTTCTAGGCTTTGTGTGGTTACCATCATCGGCCACATCATCACTGACCACGGTGTAGTAAAAAAAAAAAACACGGTTGAAATCCCGGAACGGAAGTTAATTAAATTTCACTATTGATTTCAAAACATTTAAAATATATTTTCTTTTACTAAAACCAATGACTTGTAAAATTGGGAGTAGGTAATGTCATAAATATCCCCTTTTCACTCATACAGCTGGGGCAACTCACAACATAGTATGAGTCAGCGGATTTTCCCGAGGTTTTCCGGATTATTAAGTCCGCCCCCGGCCGTTTGTGATACAAAACTTTTAAGGTTTACGTTCTCTGAGTCATAACGTAAAAACTACGTTTTGATAACGGTTGGCCGGGGTTGAATGAGTAATTTTATTTCTGTTTGATTGGCTACCTACCTGTAGAATGTACGGTATAACATTTGGAGAAAATGGAAGGATTTGTATTCAATAGGTTAATAAACAAGGAGACGGTCTACCTGATGGAAAGGTTACTTTTAACAGCTCTTTTTTGAAGACCCCGTTCGCAGCGTTGGAAAACCGTAATGGGGAGCTCATTCCACATCCTAAAGGTCCGCAGTAGGAACGTCTCCTCGTGTCTCTTCAAATCAAGTAGATTTAGAATCAAAGGAACTGGCAACATTTTAGCATTGAACTAAGCATTATATATTTTTGAACTAAGCATTTTTACACTATGTTAGACACGCACTTGCTTAGTTAATTTGTTAAATTGAAATATCCTTTCACATGTTATTTTGACCTTAATCGGATATTCTTGAAAAAACGGCTCAAACAAGGATTTTTTTAGCAATTTGTGTAAGTAACATTTATTTATTAAAATAATTAATTAAATTCCTCATCCCTCCCTCTAATTCCCACCCACCCGCGGAGCCTAAGCTTTGAGCTTTGGGTTGTATGGACAAACCATCAAAGTTATTGGCCCTTTTAAAAAAAAAACTATCAAATTCAAAACACGAAATTTATACTATGCAATAGAGTAATCCACTAGACAATACAATTTTCGAAATTCACTAACAACGCCCAAAATAATTAAGCATTCAATAATCGCGAACGGACACAAAACCACGTTCGTTTGCGACGGACAAATTGGTGGTGGACACAACACCACAAATGCCATTGGTGGCACTCTGCGGCTTTTGTTACGTTCAGACACAGTGAATCTCGTATGTACATAGCCAAACGTAGGCTTACGAAATAATTGTTATTGTTCATACATTTGCACGCGTGAATTAAATATCTCGCACCCTTTATTTAAAGTAGATTCTGAAGATGCTTCTAAACCTTAACATACTTATTGTTAACTAGCTTTCCACCCGCGGTTTCACCCGCGATTCCTTGTAACCCTTAGGAGTTGATTTTTTTTAATGAAAATTCTCTCTTATATCAAACTAGCTGACCCGGCAGACGTTGTCCTGCCCTGAGAACAAAAATAAAACTGGGACCTACCTACCTACCCCTACCTACCTTACCTACCTACCCCTACCTATCTACCTACCCCTACCTATCTACCTACCCCTACCTAACTACCTACCCCTACCTAACTACCTACCCCTACCTACCTTACCTACCTACCCTACCTACCTCTACCTACCCCTACCTATCTACCTACCCCTACCTATCTACCTACCCCTACCTAACTACCTACTCCTACCTAACTACCTACCCCTACCTAACTACCTACCCCTACCTACCTTACCTACCTACCCTACCTACCTCTACCTACCCCTACCTACCTTACCAACCTACCCTACCTACCTTACCTACCTACCCTACCTACCCCTACCTACTTATCCTATGTCCTTCTCCTGGCTCTAAACTACCTCCCTGCCAATTTTCAGCTAAATCGGTTCAGCCTTTCTTGAGTTATAAGTGGAGTAACTAACACGACTTTCTTTTATATAGTATATAGATTACATTGACTCCCCCCCCGTACCCCAGTGACGCTTACATGGAGCCTACATCGCATGCTGGCTATCTGAGCGCGGTGAGCGACAACCACGCGACTTTTTTCTAATACTTGCATTTTTAAACTCGTGATATCTTCCGAATGAAATGTCCGAATTGAATAATTCAAAAAGTTATAAAAAGGTATTAAAGCCGTCTTGACTATAAAGTAATTTATTTTGATGAGGATTAATACCAAGGTACAAATGAAGAGCCTTTTCAAGAGATATATAAATTAATATTTTAGAATAAAAAACTGCTTACTGTGACATAACTATAATATTTAGACATATGCTGTCGCGACACTTTTTGTAGATAATGATGAGTTCTGCAAAGTCGTAGTAAATGATTTTGTTCTATCATCAATAGTTTTCGCAGCGCACGCGACGTAAGGAATTTTTCAGGTCATTTTTTTACACCTTATGTTACATTATTGGAGTTTTAGTAAGGATCCCTAATTTTTTTTTAAATATAATATAGCCTATGTTACTCGGGGATAATGTAGCTTTCCAAAGATGAAAGAATTTTTGAAATCGGTCCAGTAGTTTCGGAGCCTATTCATTACAAACAAACAAACAAACAAACAAACAAATCTTTCCTCTTTATAATATTATAGTATAGATTTCAGCACGACCCGCCCAGTGGTTTGAGCTGTGTGTTGATGGATGAGTCACTCAGACGTTTTTAAGTATAAGTATTTACATGTAGTAAAGCCTAGGTTTTACGATATTCTTTTTTCTGTTAAATGACGCAAAACAAAGTGACGGGGGGGAGGGGGGGGGACTTGGCCTTGCCTTGATCGCATTTGAAATAAGCAAACGGACTCATTTTTTTTACCTTCTTCAATTTTTTGTTAGACAGAGTGAGATTAAATTTGTTTAGTTTTGACCACTGACAACTTCATCATATCAGCCGAAATACGTCCACTGCTGGACAAAGGATCTCCACGATGGCCGGTCTTGCGCTAGCCGCATCCAGCGGTTTCCCGCGATCCTAACAAGATCGTCGGTCCACCTTGTGGGGGGCCTGCCCACGCTGCGTCTTCCGGTTCGTGGTCGCCACTCGAGAACCTTTCTGCCCCAGCGGCCGTCGGTTCTACGAGCGATGTGCCCCGCCCACTGCCACTTAAGTTTGGCAATTCTTCGGGCTATGTCGGTAACTTTGGTTCGCCTGCGGATCTCATCATTTCTGATCCGACCTCGCAGGGAAACTCCGAGCATAACCCTCTCCATTGCTCTTTGGGTGACCTGCACTTTACCTTATCTCGTCCAAATCAAATATAAATAAAAACACCACCAATATCAACAGGTCACCGCTATCCGCTAACCCCCATTTTGAACCCCTTTCATTTTTAACACACCCCAATTTCCTGAACTGAAACATAATTGCCGTAATAATGGCCATTTCCTTTACATTGCCGGTCGAATGTACAGTAAAAGTATATTTATTGCTATACAAACGGCGTTGTATTAATAATGCTAACTTGCTTTGGCTACGAGCGAGTTCATGAAATATGGATTTTATGTATATGTACCTATATTTACATTTTTGGTTCCAATTATGTTAAAATAAGTATTGGGAAATGTTTCGTATATCATTCTGGAAATTTACCAATCATTGGATTCAAACTTCAAATCTCATTTATTCAGTTTAGGCCCTAATAATGCACACTTATAATGTCAACCGTTAAAATTTTCACAATAGACTACCACCGGTTCAGAATATACTTAAACTGAGAAATTACAGGCTCGTAGATGTGAAAAAGGGGCAGGCCCCACACAAGGTGGTCCGATGATTTTGTGAGAGTCGCGGGAAACCGCTGGATGCGGGTAGCGCAAGACCGGCCATCGTGGAGATCCTTGGGGGAGGCTTTTGTCCAGCAGTGGACGTCTCTCGGCTGACATGATAATGATGACATAGGAAAAGGCGACGACCTAGTGGAGTGATCACCACCTCTTTTGGACATTTGCAATACCAGGGGATTGCCGAAGTGTTTCCAACCTTAAAGAGTTCTTTTTTTGAGGACACTGGAACCTGCTGAAATTGATTGCCGATGTGTTTCCGACCTTGAAGAGTTCTTTTGTTTGTTTTTTTTAGGACATTCGAACCTGCTGAAGTTACTAGGTACTTCGAAAGTAAGTTTTCAAATGAGAAGAATCGGCAAGAACTCCGCAAGATTATAAGTAATATTTTGCTTTCTTTTTTTTGGCAAGTATCGAAGAAAATTCCTAAGCTGGAAAGAAAAATCATCTAGATATTTAAAGATCTATGTTATATGTTCCTGAATTATTGTTTGAATAAATTGTATGACTATCAAAATAAATGTCTATTTAAGCAATACATGGGAAATCTATAAAATGATATTGGCCTTTGAATCACACCCTTAGACCAAACGCAGTACAAGAAAGGAAAACTTTATTATTTTAAAATGTAGTTCGAAATTTGAAACATGCAGCACAAAAGCAGGTGGCACACACCAGCAAGGTGTTCACGGGGCCGAGGTCGCCTCGTGAGGGACTCGCCGCATCGCTGCGGTCACGTGACGTCACGGTGCAGCCTCGCTAATGTGCCGGTGGCATGTTGGATGTGGCCAATGTGGCCAGGCCTTTTTTTGCGAGGTAAAAAATGTATATTTATTTTTCACAGTTGAAAGCAGCATAAAGAACTGTAATTTAATTTACGTAGATATTTTGTCCTCTTTTTGACGCTATGGTTGTCTCGTTATGGCTTCTAAATCATATTACTAACTAACTACGCACGGATACAGTTGCATTGGTCTGGTGCCACTAACTATTATAAAAAGTTTCAAATTGTTTCACCGTACAGGTATTTTATAGCTGACTATAACGATGCATTTTTTGCAACTAACATTTTAAAGCAGAAAAATGTTTTTCATATGCACATTTATTCAAGAAAATTATACGTACGAACATGCTAGCTTCGGACTGCAGCCTTAATGGGCTGACGAAAAAAAAAAAAAATTAACGGTCGATGTACCGCACTGACATTAGCGCGCTAGTTTCAGTCAAAATGCTTTGTTCCAACGCTGCATACGATTTATGAAACAAATTGTAGTAGTTGCATACCCACCAGTGTGTCTTGGAGGCAATAATAAATTCAATTTCGCCCTCCAATATACAAGACTAGTGTCCGATCCGGTTTGTGGCCTGGCAACACTCCAAAGTAATGTAAGCTGTTGCGGTTTTGTACAACACCATGTGGAATGTTAACTACATCACGATTCCCTCTTGATATATTATTACGACAAGAAACGTGTGTGTTTGGTTGTTTATCATCCATTGTTGCAGATTAAGCTTCATCGGTAAATAAGGGCTGAAACTGCGTTAAGCGGAGTCCGCGAAAGGCAGCCCTGCCTAGCGTAAAAGGCGACTAAATGTGGTCATTTGGGGTTGTGGGCAATAAGGGCGGGCCCTGTGCCTCCAGAAGCGATCCCAATGAGGACGATGGGTCGTTGTGGTCATGTTCCACAGCGAGGGTGCTGGGGAGGAAGTATCACACTTCCCCGGGATCAAGCGCCGCGCGTGGAGGGGGAGTGAGTACGCGTTTTGCTTGAGAACCGCCCTCTGCAGTGCAGATGGCGACCCCCGTGGGGTTTTAGCCGGTAGGAGTACGGTATAACCTGGCTGCTCCCTCCGGGGCGGCTGGGTACCTATCCTATGAAGAAAAAAGGTACCTACATAATTATCAATATTCTTAATAAATTACAGGAATCTCAGCATTAGGTACCTACCATTACGAAGTAATGACAATTTGTATTTTAAGAATAATCACAGGTAGCCTATATAAAAGAAAGAATGAAAGAAAGAAAAAAAAGCTAAAAGCTTTTATTTGCGCATTTTCAAATGTACCTACTGAAAAGGCGACATAGCTTAGTATATATTTTAACACTCACATAATCTAATTGGTAGCTACATTATAAATGTTAGGTTTTCTCCAAAGAAAATTCAACGGAGGTCTAACACTTTTAGAAAGATAAAATTTTAGAAACCCAGCATGTGGAGTAGGTATGGATTGGAAAGAAAGATCTTACCTCGGGCTCCGGCGATGGACACCTAAAGTTTAGGTACACGCCACGCACACGCACTGTAATCACTCGTTTAATGTTTGTTTTAGTCTTATTTGTATTAGAATACCCCGGGGTAAGAGGCACAATCACAGATGAAGATATCACACCGTTTTCCAGTAGTTTTTAGGTAATTTTGGCAACCGACACGCTTTGATTGATGGTGTTGGCGCGAACGAGCTTATTAGACTAGCTAGATCAGTGTCCTCGTACGTCACACAGGTTCGGCGACGGTTTTGTATCGTGCGTCCATAGATGGCGCCTATTAATGAGCCGAGGCAAAAGGGTAGGTTGGTGGAAGGAATTTTGGGATTTATACATGCGCTAACATTTCCCCCCACTTGAAATCATCAAGGGATTTCACAAATGAAATTTAATAAAATTAACAGTCGTCCATGATCGGTCGAACATCCTTATGGTAACGTTTCCAGTCCCTATCCTAACATTATATGTATGAAATTAAAATTAAGTTTAAAGTAAAGAACTAAACTAAGAATTGAAAAGCATAAAGATGTTTTTAATGTTGAATAGGTAATGGACAAATTTTTGCGACAGGTCTACGAAGAAGACCATTATCAGTGCGGAGAGTGACGACTCGCACCACACCGTCGGTGCCAGGATGCACGCTTTCGATTCTACCATAACGCCATTCTAAAGAAGGACGATTTTGATCGACAATCATAACAACGTTGCCAATTTTGACATTATCAGTATTAACAGTCCATTTTGACCTTTGTTGTAAGGTATGAAGATAATCACGCTGCCAAGCGCGCCAAAAACATTGAGTAAGTTTTTTAAGCATATCCCATCTTGCTAAAGGACTGACGTAGGAATCAGTAAAATTTGGTTCGGGCAAGGATACCAGAGGGCACCCAGCTAAAAAGTGTCCTGGAGTTAGAATATCTACTTCCCTTGGATCGGTAGATATCACACAAAGAGGCCGTGAATTGAGTACAGCTTCAATTTTCGTCAGAATGGTCGACAACTCCTCAAAAGTTAAGACTTGAGTGCCTACCACTCGCTTTAAATGAGTTTTCATAGATTTAACACCACTTTCGAAAATACCCCCAAAGTGACTCCCAGTCGGAGGATTAAATTTCCAAGCAACATAACGCTTAGCAAGATTGGATTCGATTTCGGATGAATGAATTAGTAAAAATTTATGCACTTCATCAAGATAACGCTTAGCACCTACAAAATTGGTACCATTATCGGTTAAAATTGAACTACAAAGTCCGCGTCTTGAGACGAATCGATCAAGAGCTGCTAAGAAAGCTGCAGTCGACAGCTCCGTCACAAGCTCAATGTGAATTGCCTTAACCGCGAGGCAAACTATGATACAGACGTACGCCTTGTAAGTTCGAGCGTTGCGTCGTCGGCTTTCTTTCACCATGAAAGGTCCCGCAAAATCTATCCCGACGTTTTGAAAACAACGAGAGGGTTGAACTCTGGATGGAGGAAGATCTCCCATCATGGGTTGAACCAATGTGGGTTTAGCCTTAAAACACGGTACGCATTTTGATAAACGCGATCTAATTGAGTTACGGATACCTAATATCCAAAAACGTCTTTGAACTAACGATTGCAAAGTACGAGGACCGCAATGTAAGTAAAGAAGATGGTAATAATCTATTAACAGTTTTGATAACTGTGAATCCTTTGGAAGTAAGAAAGGATGTGTAGTCATTTCCGATAAATTGGCGTTTTTTAAACGTCCCCCCACTCGAAGCAATCCCGCATCATCGATAAAAGGATTAAGTTTTTGAATCGAGCGCGAGCAATTTTGTTTAGATCGAATCGCTGCGATCTCGCCTGAGAAAGAATTAATTTGAACGTACCGAACTAATGTACCGAGTGAAAGCTCAAGTTCATTAACGTTAAGTCCTGATTTGAGTCTACAATCGCGTTTAAGTTTTAAATTATTAATAAAACGGAAACACCAGGCTAGCACGCGCTGAGTCCGAGAAAATGAGGAAAGCTTATTTAAAAGATTTGACAAAACGTTAGGGTTGTTATGATCACTCTCCACTTGAATGAAGTGAACAGTTTTCAATTCGGGAACTGGATTTGAAGGTTCAACCGTTTGATTGATAGGCCACCTGTCACATTCTTCAGAAAGCCACTTCGGACCTGACCACCAGGAGGGGGAGGATACAAGTTGAGAACATGTAAGCCCTCGACTGCAGTGATCAGCCGGATTGTCTTGCGTAGACACATGACGCCACTTATCAGCACTAACGTTGTCAGTTATTTTAACCACACGATGAGACACAAATGTCTTTAGTTTGTGTGGTTCAGTAGCAAGCCACGATAAAACAGTTTTACTATCAGTAAAAGCTTGCATTCTAGTGAGATTGATATGACTGTGGAGTAGGTTCCACAAGTGCTTTAAAACCCGTGAAAGTAAAACGGCACCACAAAGCTCAAGGCGATTGACCGTAAGCGGTTTTAAAGGTGCTACCTTCGACTTGGCAATAAGTAAATGAACCGAAATCCCATCCTTGCCAAGTGCTCGCAAGTAGACGCAACAGCCGTAAGCCTTTGTGGATCCGTCACAAAATCCTATCAGCTCGAAATGAGTAGCACTAGAGTTCGAGACTCGCCGTGGGAGACGAACTTCTTTAAGGACCTGTAGTTCTTTGACAAAGTCCTGCCACTCTTGAGCTACATCAGATGGAACAGCTTCGTCCCAATTGAGTTGAAGTCGCCACAGTGTTTGCAAGATAAGTTTCGCTAGTAAGACTACTGGCGTCAACCAACCAAGGGGATCGTAAATACGAGCGACATTCGAAAGAATCGCACGCTTCGTGCAGTTCGAATTTAGCTGCGATAATGAATAAGTAAAAATGTCTTGAACTGGGTCCCACTGAATACCAAGTATTTTTAAAGTACGTTGATTTTGATCATCACAAAACTCTTTAGGAATTTGACAATGCTCAGAAGGTATCTGAGAAAGAAGTTCTTGAGAGTTGCTACTCCATTTACGGAGTTCAAACTGCGCACAATTTAAAAGATTTATGAGCTCATCCTTGAGCTGCAAGGCAGTATCTAGGTCTGGTGCCCCAGCTGTAATGTCATCCATAAAAGTATCATGGAGAAGAGTTTGGGCTGCACGAGGCCACTGGGAACCATGATCTTGGGCAACTTGATGAAGCGTTCTGATCGCTAGGAATGGAGAACTACTTACGCCATATGTGACGGTATTTAGCTCATATTCAATGACGGGATCGTTCGGCGATTCTCGCCACAAGATGTGCTGCCAACAACGATCTTCAGAGCGAAGTTCAATGTTGCGATACATTTTAGTGATATCCGCTGTGAACACAATTGCGGGAAACCGAAACTTTGTGATGATGTCAACGATATCGATTTGTAGCTTTGGACCAGTATAAACTAGATCATTGAGAGATTTGCCGTTAGTGCTTTTCGCACTTGCGTCGAATACGACCCTCAGTTTAGTAGTTGTGCTTTCGGGACGTAAGACACAATGATGGGGAATGATATATTTCCCGCTTGGCGAGGACGGTTCAATAGGCTGCATATGACCTAATGATTCGTACTCACGCATAAAGTTAGAGTAATCCTCTTTAAGCTTCTCATCACGGTTGAGACGCTTCTCTAAATTCGATAGCCTCGATACCGAATGTTTGTATGAATCACCGAGCTCATCGTACGGCTCCTTCAGAAGGATAGGAACGACGTATCGACCGTCCGGGTTTTGATGTACAAGCTTAGAATATATTTGTTCACATTTGGTATCGTCTGGATTTGAAACACTGGCCAGCGGAGGCTCCTCGACCTCCCAAAAGCGCTTGACCACTTCGTCTATGGCAAAGGTGGAAGCCAAGAGGGAAGAGACCGTTGAAGGCGGTCGACAATAATTAGTGTCGAGCTTTCCAGTGATAACCCAACCGAATACGCTATGGAGGGCGACTGGAAGTCCAGGCCCTGCTTCTATACGCTGACCATCGTAGATCATATGGAATAATTCCGCGCCGATCAACAAATCAATATCAGCAGGCTTATCGAACTCGCTATCCGCTAAGACTAAATGTTTATAGGAGTCCCGAACAATCCTCGGGACTTCAGCTGACGGCATTACATTTGTAATGCTAGACATTACAATAGGACAAATGTTAAAAGAAGGTGCATTTGAGTCCTGTGGTAAAATAGTGCAAGAAGTAACACCCTGTATCTGATGTACAATGTTTTGACCTAGACCAGCTACGGCTACATTGCAACGACGTAACGGTAAGCCCAAACGTTTCGCACATTTTGCGCTTAAAAAGCAATCCTGCGCTCCGCTATCGATCAACGCTCTGACTAGTAAAGACTGGCCGGGCCTGCTAGTATGACGCACACAAACAGTACAGGTGCCCAACAGTACTAGCGCACTACTTTGTTCTACGAGTGGGCCAGCACTACTCGCGCACACTGTGGTGGTGCTAGGAACCTCGGAGTTCAAACTCGAGCTTGGTACCGCAACGCTACCTGGGTTGGTACCCGGTGTTGGACCAGTGACGTCAGCAATAGTGGCAGGATGCAACAATGTATGGTGACGCTCACCACACGAAAAGCATCGCGATTTAGAAAAACATGACTCGGCATGATGATTTTTACGTAAGCAATTACTACATAAATTATTATTTCTCACAAAGTTATTTTTATGTAAATAGTTCAACGCCTTAAATGCAGTACATTTGTAAACAGAATGTGGTAATGAACAAAACACGCAAGATTCAACCTTATCTGCATTAGCATAAGGTACATTTCTATTAGCGGCAAAAGAAGAAGATTTATAATTTTTATTTTCACTATTGTTACGAATATTTGTGCTTCGAGGGAAATTCGACTTTACTGGAACGTGTTTAGGCAAGTTTTGCACGGAGTGACTTGACTCACTCGCTTCTAATACCTTCACATAACTTTGTAAAAATGATAAAAGATCGATAAAAGTAGGTATTTGAGATTTATTTTGCGATTCGAAACGCTTACGAGTGTCGGGGTCCAGAGTACGGGACGCTAGATAAAATAGAATATACTCGCCAAGATTATCAATGTTCGCTGCCTTAAGGGCGTTTACAGACTCATTTAACATGCTAGTGAATTTACGTAATTCAAATAAATTACAATTTTTTATAGAAGGATAGTTGCATATCTTATCAAGGTAGTTAGCGGATAGGATTCTTTTGTTTTCAAAACGATCTATTAAAGCATCAAATACAATCTGATAATTCTCAGATGTTACTGGAATGCCTTTTGCGATTGACAATGCGGAACCAGACAAACAAGATAACAAGTAATGAAATTTTTCGATTTTACTAATACTTTTATTGTCATGAACCAAACTTACAAATGTGTCATAAAATGTTTGCCAATACTCAATATTTCCGTCAAACTTGGACAGCTCAATCTTTGGTAAACGAACTTGACTGACCGGCTTTATGGCAGTATCGTGCTGAGTTATGAACGAAGATTCCGACACACTAATAAAAGTACTATGGGCATCGACGACAGCATAGTACAAGTCATCAAACGCCGCTATGCACTTCATGTCTATGCCAGAGTCTGGCTTAACCTTTAATTTTAACGAATTGATTTCATTTGTAAGATCAACATATTCCTGTCGCAAAGATTCTATCCGTATGTATCTTGCCTTAAATTGGTTCAGTTTTGATTTGTCGAGTTCTATTTGTTTACTTAGATCAAATAATATTTGTATGTCTTTAAAAACATATTCACGCCTTGACGTGAGCAATTTAATTTGTTGTTCGTCTTTACCTGTGTCTTTACTCATTGTGACAGATATTGTAATGTATGATAAATAGACAAAATGAACACGACAAAAAAATCTAAGTAGTAAGTAGGTAGGTATTAGGTATGTAAGTATACCTATGTACCTAATCGAACAAAATGAAAAGTTATTTTCGTAATAATTTCGCTAATAGGAAAATTATGAAGTAGATAATGTTTACTTTATTCCTATTTGAAAACTAAATAAATGAACTGGAAAACGTGTTTATTAAATAGCATCAGTTTGAATACGATTCAAAATGGCGTGCAGAAAAGTAGGTACACGCAATACTGAAGTATAAACCGACTAACTATTATTACTATGTATTTTACATAAAATAGTAAAGAAGTACCTATGTGCACTTATATTTTATGCAAAATCATTTAATAAAGGTTTAAATATGTACCCAATAGACTGTAAACTGAAGTTTTCTATTGAAATTGAACTCAAGTTACCATAGGACATCCGGCTCGAAGGACCACATAAAAATGTTAGGTTTTCTCCAAAGAAAATTCAACGGAGGTCTAACACTTTTAGAAAGATAAAATTTTAGAAACCCAGCATGTGGAGTAGGTATGGATTGGAAAGAAAGATCTTACCTCGGGCTCCGGCGATGGACACCTAAAGTTTAGGTACACGCCACGCACACGCACTGTAATCACTCGTTTAATGTTTGTTTTAGTCTTATTTGTATTAGAATACCCCGGGGTAAGAGGCACAATCACAGATGAAGATATCACACCGTTTTCCAGTAGTTTTTAGGTAATTTTGGCAACCGACACGCTTTGATTGATGGTGTTGGCGCGAACGAGCTTATTAGACTAGCTAGATCAGTGTCCTCGTACGTCACACAGGTTCGGCGACGGTTTTGTATCGTGCGTCCATAGATGGCGCCTATTAATGAGCCGAGGCAAAGGGTAGGTTGGTGGAAGGAATTTTGGGATTTATACATGCGCTAACAATAAAGGCAACTTTTTGCTTCAGGAACGCGGGTAAAACCGCAGGAAACTACTAGTAGCATTTCATTAAACATGACGAATAATAATCACACGCTAAGCGTACATGAACTATGTATACGTAGGTACCTATGTTCAGTAAAGCTTTTGAAAGGCAATTATAGGAATTTGGCGAGGCTTAAGAGCCTCTGAAAACATCACACCCAAGTCCTGATACATGTTCCATCAAAGGAGTCAACTGGCTGCGCCATCAACACGCGTGTAAATATTAACTAAGAGGACTTATTGCACTGGGACGCTCTTGGATGTCAGGATGCCTTTATCGACTTCTATTTCTAAAAACGTGATATTCAATATCGACTAATCGCGACGATATACGAAAAATGGCGATTCTAGATCCAGTTTTTTTCTGCATTCGTTGTTGCAAGAGATTTGTACCTGAATGTTAAACTAGAGAATATAAGTATGACGGGGAAGATTTTTTAAATTGAATTTTTCCGATTAAAAGAAATCGTGAGTTTTTCCACTTTTTAAAACTAAGAATGATTTTTTCTCTTATTTGATCCATCAAAATAACTTGAAAATATTAATATATATTCTGAAATCTAATAGAAAGGAAATACTAGTTTACTTACTTCAAAAAAAGCCTCAGATTTTTTTTAATGACTAGAACCGTCTTTTTACTAAAAGTGGGCCTTACCTGTCTCGCTTGTCTACGTCAGTTTAGTATGGGACGGAAACATTAGCGGAGAGAATTCTCATATCCTTGCTCAAAGAATCATCAATTTTCATATATCGTCGCCTTAAAAGCGAGTTGCTTTAATCACATATTAAGACTTATGTCTCCGTCTGCACGTTTGCCTTTCAATTGACCAATGAAGTGCGCTTTGTCTCATTTCTCTTCAACTTTATTTAAAGGACTAATCCCGAAGCATAGTCCCAATACAATACGTTCCCTATTCCTCATTTGACGCTAATTCCACTACAATTTAGCAGTCGACCGCAGTTTTCGATCAGCCCGCTTTGCCGCAATGTTTGCGATCATGGTGCCAACGATATTACCTCTCGTATGAAGTTCCACTATACTAGAGATTATTTTGACTGTCGCACTCACGTAGGTACCTGTTTTGATTAAACTGTAGATGACTGTAGTTTGTTAGCTTTAGTTTCTAGTCGTTTGGTAGGTATTAAAAAGCAATTTATTTTATTATTACCCACCCCGGCTTCGCACGGCTTTTCTGTACTATAATTAAGCATGTATTATACATATAAACCTTCCTCTTGAATCACTCTGTCTATTACTGAAACCTGAAAAAAAGATCTAAGCGAATAGACAGCGGAAGCGATTTCATTTTATAATAAGTAAAGATATTTTTTATTGTTCCCCTTTTTCATTTTAACGCCATCTATTAACTAAACATTGAACTTTTTGTTAATACCAGATTATAATATAACAGCAACATTTTATGGATCAAATAGGTACCTAAAGTTTAAATTGTATAAAATATGGATTTGTCTAATCATAATTATTTTTTTCTTATAAGCAATAGATATATCAAAATAATATTTATCTACTCTCATATCGTAATGTTCTTATTATGAAATCAAAAACAGTACTTTAATGACCCACTTTATGCACACCCGTGTATAATGAAATTAAAAAGTTATATTATAGCACAGTTTTCTTCCCAAGATAATGCTATAAAATAACTTTTTTTCATTAAAGTACAAGTATTTGGACATGTCTGGCCACTTATAATGTTTTTTGGTTTTTAATACTTCAATTACTGTCAGTCAACTTGTCAAACGAAATAATAAAGAAAAAAACATTATAAGTGGCCAGACATGACTAAACAATTAAACGTAGTATTATATTCTCTTTGTAAAAAATTAGGAATCAATTCTTGAATTGATTCCTAATTTTGAAACTTTTGAAACTTGTTTAGATGCAAATTAACTCTGTGGTCGCGTATGCGGTAGGGAGTTTTTCCCAACACGGATTTGGGCGCCATGATGATTAATGTTTGTTTATTTTATTGATTTTTTTGCATAAATATTTTATTTTGGCCAAAAATGATAGTAAAATAGCAGTGATACTATGGTGAAATAAACTTGGATCTCAAATTGTGGAGGCGGCAATGGAAATGACGAATAATCGATACCCGTGCGTGAGTCATGAAAGCCTATGACAAAATATTATCGATTTTTTACCTTTAAATTACATTATTAGATGAGTTTAGATAAAGTACTGTATGATACTGCACATAATTAGGTATTAAAAACTCGTGTGATACTATTAAGAACCTCGCCTACGGCTCGGTACTTAAACTCACACTCGTGTTTAATAACCCCTATTATGCAACAGTATCATAAACTACTATTATGCTTCATATTCATCCTCTCTCGGGAATCTTCACTTATACAATTGTAGCTATGTGTGAGATAGTGAGATTATAGTCAAACGCGAGCCTAATATATGACCTCCTATTTTTAACTAAAGTAGGCTTAAAGTGTTATTATCTATCGAAGAACCATACCATACACATATGTGCATTTCAAATTTAATAAAGCGCCTACAGATCATTTATAGTTTGTATCTATTAAATGAATTTGCTAAATCAAAACTCAATAATATCTGTCTCAAATGCAGAAGAAAATATTGAAATAAAAAGTTATTACATAACAGAAACAAGTAATCTGACTCAGCTCAGCTTGAAGTAGCATTATGAAAGCAAACACTTGGTTCACTCAACCATGAACGATTATTGCTATTGCAAATCCAACAGGCGCACTTAGAAAATATTGAAAGTGAATTGATTGAATAAGTGAGAATAATAATTATTGTGTATTTTGAACTTGATAACCACTCAGTGAAATTAATTTACGTTTTTCTAACTGTTTAATTTAGGAAACTATCCCCTAGTGTTTGCATATCGCCCGATAATTGATATAAATCAGTCAGCAATCAGTCAGTCATTTATAAATGCAGATAGGTAATATAGGTGCTTACAAATTGTCAATATAATAATAGGTAATAGTTATTTATACAATTATGTCGATATTTCCATCTCAGTTTATATTAAAACGCTGTTTTCTTAGGTTTGACCCGAGTTTCTGGGATGAAAAGTAGCACTTGGGAATAATGTACATTATTCCCAAGTGCTACTGTACAATGCGCTTGTCATATTTATTGTTAACAATGGACACGGCAAACTATGATTACTGGCTGCAAGCGAAAAGGTCTCAAAACTGATCATGCTTCAACTTTGTTGATGGTACATACTTAGTTTTCCCATTAGTTTTTTTTTATTATCAGATCATATCGAGAGATCGCCCTCCACGTACATAAACTTACAAAATTCACACTCCCTCTTTAAAATAGTATCGATTTTTAATCTGCAGTATAAATCGGTAAAGTTTATTTACGTTGTAATTTGTAGTTATATATAGGGCGAGGATAATTTATATATTATACCTACATAAGAATAAAATAAATTTCCCCTTATAGGTATTAAAAGTTGTTTATATTTCCCTCTAGTTTATATTATAATACTCAATATCAAATGGGTTTGTGTGTCTACACGTCCTTTTTTATGTCAGAAGGTTGACAGCAGACAGGCGGTCCGCCCGATGGTAAGTGATTACCGTCGCCTATCGCCATTTGCAACACCAGAGATGTGTTGCCGACCTGTTCCAATGCCAAGAATTCAACTGGCTGGCTGGAACACGCCGGTGCAACACGGTGGTAGGGTAGTACAAAGTACCCTACCACCGTGTTATGGTTTCCTCACGGTGTATTCCTTCTCCGAAGTTCAAGCTCTTTGTAGGATTTAAACCCACTACCTTCGTCGCGGCATCCAACGTCACTACCGCTGAGCTATCATCATCATCATCATCATGTCAGCCGAAAGACGTCCACTGCTGGACAAAGGCCTCCCCCAAGGATCTCCACGATGGCCGGTCTTGCGCTACCCGCATCCAGCGGTGTCCCGCGACCCTCACAATATCGTCGGTCCACCTTTGGGGGGCCCCACGCTGCGTCTTCTGGTTCGTGGTCGCTACTCGAGAACCGACCTGCCCCAGCGGCCGTCGGTTCTACGAGCGATGTGCCCCGCCCACTGCCACTTAAGTTTGGCAATTCTTCGGTGAGAATTAGCAAGTATAGTATGTAAATCCATAATTATGACGATATTAAATTAGTAAAAACAAGTCGTCTGACTACATTTGAGTAGAAATTTAAACTTTAGTCTGCATGTTGACATGATGTTGCACTTTAAAACACAAATAGACGGGAATCGAACCCACGACCTGTGGCGAAACAAGTGGGATCAAACTTGTCCATCAATAAGTTGATTAATCGATTTAAAACCAAACTTTTTGTACTCTTGAACCTACATGAACTCTTCGTCAAAGTCAGACAGTTGCATCACTCGAATCGATATTCTTTCAACTCCAGTCCACAAGTTAGGTAACCTATTTTATTTACCAGTTCGTGACCACTCTAAGGTTAGTGAGTGGCATCAAGGACTAGCCTCAGACCTGCCACAGACTAATTATCCGTTATTTAACTATTACACGAAATGCAAGCTGTTATTTTACATGGAAATCTTAAATAGTTAATAGTAGCTGATATTTTGCTTGCTATGCGGGCTTATAATATCCTTTGTTAGAAATAAAAATGAAAATAAAAGAAACAGGTAAAGTGTGTCTGACTCTCGCACCGAGGGATTGTCCTTCAATCCGAATTATGTACGGAACATAATTCGGATTGAAGGACAATCTCTAGGTATTCTAGGATCCAGTGCCGTAAATAGGGGTGTGCCACCGGTGCCCAGGTAGGGCGTAGGCTCTGGGGGGCGCAAGAATGGCCAGACCAGGCAGTACTATATTTTTTTCGGTATGCTCCTGATAAGTTCCCGCTGCGCCTCTAGTGCTCGATTCCCACAAAAACGCTTGCCCACATCGTTATTTAAAAAAAAGATTTTTCTTCCAAAATATTAGATAATTGGTCCACCAATACCAAGGTCCTTGTGCTTTATTTTATCACCTTGAATGAAATAAAGTAGGCCTATACATAGCATCGTCCTAGAAATATGTAATCTTTCTAAAAAAATTACAAACGTTGTTTTAATGATGTTGTAAAAAGATAGTAAACTTTTCAGTCAGAGATGAAGACAGTCGTCCAGATCTTTTCAACCTGCCCTAGTACAGGATTTTCTGGCAATTCCTAGAGGTCGTGACTCCACTGTCTAATCTGATAGTCTTACACCGTGTATATTTATAACATCCTTGAAAAATACAACAAGACAAAAAAATATATATTATTTTTTGCCAGATATTCATTTTTTATTTATTTACAACAAACAAACAAAAACAAAACAATTGCATTAAAACTAATGAAAAATAAAATAAAATATCTTTATATACCTACAGTCACTATAAAAAAATAAAACGCGTTTAAATCACCACCTGCAGGCAGGGTTCCCAAAAAGCTTGCAACGTTACCTCGTTGAATTGCAAGGCTGATGCGCTGCCCGAGGTAAGTGCCAGCTCTTTGGTCACCAGTAGTATCAATAGGCCTCTAGACAGCTCCTGAACCAAATTGCGAGCATCTCGACCCCAACTACTGTTTTTTTTATGTACCTACCTACCACTGATAAGTGGCGAGCGGTAAAATTATGGTGAGGGTAAGCCGTTCAAAAAACGGGATTTCTAAAAGGTAAGCCGATGGGAATCGACGTGTATGGACCCCTCGCCATTGCTACCTATTATCTCGAAGTTATCAGCGCTCCTGCTTTCAACGAATGATTGATCAATACCTAACTCAATTTTCCAAGAAACCATACATTTACTTGTCTATCAAACTTCCTAATTTCAAAAGGACGTATTAAGTTACCGAATAATATTGTTTCCTTCTCTAAAACATCAACGCTAATAGGCATCCCCAAAGCTTATCTTACAGATATGCAATCTAATAAATAACCCCGACATAATCCGTCGTATTTACATCGGAGGTGACACTGATGACCCTATTCGTCACAATAATAAATAATGTCTAAGGTTGATGTGTAGTGTAGTACTTAGTGAGGACTGTCGTGTTTATTAAACAGCCACTTATCTGGATGTAGGGAGTCAGACATCGCAATGAGTCAGGCGGCAGTTCTGCTAAACTCCGCAACGAAACATTACTTAGTCGGAAAAGGGAAAGCTTGCTCGCTGGACAGTAAGCAAGAAGGAGACAGACACAGTTTTCCAGTTGCGTTTCCCTCGTGCTCTACGTTTGTACGACGCTCCTCAGTCGGTTAGTTTGTTTTTATTCGCTCACTTCGCTCAGTATTGGCCGCGCCACCAAGGCGTATGCTTTGTACTGTTCCGTTCGCGAGCAGTGGAAAAACGATCAAATACGTTACAAATACAGCGAATTATCAACATTAAACCTGTGTTATAC
This sequence comes from Tethea ocularis, assembly GCA_963555595.1. NCBI lineage: Eukaryota > Metazoa > Arthropoda > Insecta > Lepidoptera > Drepanidae > Tethea > Tethea ocularis. The sequence goes on from OY741975.1 coordinate 7,285,744, forward strand.
CCCTAAAACCTGCAACGTATCGCTCAACCAACGCGAAAACGTCAAAATCACTTCATATCTCCCTTGTTTTTTGTTTTATTTTTGTTTCTGTACCTTTATTTTCGCCGGGAAAACGCCGGGTGGATGTAAAATTTGTGTGAATACGCAGTAACGTTCAGTGTACTCCTTTGTTCAGTGACGGTTGAAGGACTCAATGGAATCTTGTTGATATCGTTTCATGTGTTTGGTTTTTGGTTTTGTTTGATTTATTTATGTTACTACCTTCGCCGGCAACTGAGGTGTGGTTGTCAACACGTGTATTATCGATCGCCGACGGACTGTCTCGCAGAGGTGAGTGGACCTATCAATTTAAAATTACGTTTGATTTAATTTCCAATTGCGTTTGAAAAAGTATACGATCGATTCAATTGTCTTTGGTCGTAAAGCCGGCGTCATTCGCGCGCAATTTATTGGCCGTACAAAATGGATACAATCCACTACACAGGACCGGCCAAACGGTCGCATTTAACAGGAAAAAGGGAGATAAGTATGGCATTTGACTTCCGTGGATGTCGATAAACAGCTGTGTCTCGTTATGTTCGCGATAACACCACATGCATAACAACATCTGTCAAATTTTTCCTTTTTAAATCGTACCAAGGCGGCATTGGCACCGCCACATACAGCGTTGTTGTTTTTGGGAAAAAGGTTGCATTAATTCATATTCATTTGTTATGTAATTGTGAACAATACCGCAGTGTCATTAGAGGTGGTTATTGCTCGTGTCTATTTTAACAGATGGCACTGAGTCGGCGAACGAATGTAGTAGTTAGGTCGGGTGAATGCTTGGATGACGTAATGTCTTCTTGCAAATGTATACGTTGCCACGCGCTCCGGTTACTTCTATGTAGGCATAAATAGGTACTTTACATGAGTATATTGCCCCATAAGGAGCTACTACTCATGTAATAGGTTGTATAATTAGGTAAACTTTTAAAAAGGATTCTTTATAATGTGTTAATCGTTTAACTTATGTTTATTTGTAGGCATGTTTAGTTTCGTAATTACTATAGATTGATTCGGAAACGTTAGCCACTTTCCAGGGAAAGTCTTCGTCCAACATGCAACAAGTTGGAATATTTATTTGTGGTGCAATTGAGCTTTAGATGCTCAGAAAAAGGATACTTATATCATAAATTTAGATTCAAGATCATACACTTTTTGGATTGGAATTGAATAGGCTTTAGGCTTGTTTTATTACAATCTCTCCTTGATAGTACTGAGGAATTATTTGACCTGATGTCCATGGCTACCTTATACCATTGCACCTCTCGTCATCTGCGGGGAATTCATCCTCACACACACAAACCTAAATGATCTCGCACTGTGCAGTTCCAATGGAGCTTCCTAATACGGATGCTTAAGTTATGGAATCCCCGTCGTTGATGAGAGACTACATCATGGGGTTCTTCAAAAAGGGTGTGGAGTGATTTTTGCAGGGTCGGCAACGCGCCAGTACTGCCCCTGCTACAAGCATTTAGGCTACGGTACTTAACTACTTACCATCAGATGGGCCGTATGCATGTCTAGTGCCTTAGTAGCATAAAAAAAAATCTGGAGATAATAAGCATATAAATCTGCCCAAGTTGTTGCTTCCTAGTAGGTAAATAGCCGCTGGATACGGGTAGCACAAGACCGGCCATCGCGGAGATCTTTGGGGACGCCTTTATCCAGCAGTGGACGACTTTCGGCTGATGATGAAATAAGATTGTTTGTAAATAAGCACAGATGCAGAAGTTCAGTTTCATAACATGCTCTCGATGGTCGTAGGCCGCATCGTGGGTCAAAAGGCGCAATACCACCTTCACTTTCTATTTCGTGCAAATTTTTGTTTCTTTAAAAAATAATATTATATGTGAACGTAAGTGAGCGGTTTGGAAAGGAGCTTTGTTGTTTAGAATACGTGATGCAGTCTTTGATGGTAATGATGATGATTGTGATATAATACATAGTGAAGATTTGATCGTTAATGCAACTGTAAATTGATGCATTTTAAATGATTATAAAGAATGTGAATCCTACTAACATTATAAATGCGAAAGTTTTGGATGAAATTTGGAACACATATAGTTTATAACCTGGATTAACACATAGGATACTTTTTAACCCGGGAAAACATAAGATCCCTCGGGAACGCGGGTGAAACCGGAAGTTTGTAAAGAATAAGAAGGCGATGATAGCTCAGTGGTAGCGACGTCGGATGCCGCGACGATGGTCGTGTGTTCGAATCCTACAATGAGCTTGAGCTTTCGGTGAAGGAAAACATTGTGACGACACCATAGCACGGTGGTAGGGTATTTTGTAGTACCCGCCTGGCTGGCTACCACCCTCAAGTTGAAAATTTGTCGCCAAGCATCTACCGGTGTGTTCCGGCAATTACACTTGAGAGCCAGTTGACTTCTTGGTATTGTAACAGGACACCTGTAATGGCGACGGTAACCAATTACAATCAGGTGGACCGCCAGCCTGCTTGTCAACCTTCTGACATTAAAAAAAAATGTTGAAGGAACATGAGAAGACAAAGGAAGAAAGGGAAAGACATGGATCTAAATTGATTGGAATCACAGGAAAATGCATTTCATATGTACCTCTATCAATTGACCATGACATAAAGATTTAATGAAACAAACAAATTGACATTGGATTTTCCTAATGTAAATCACTCTAACTGGTAATCTACTTACTTTATCCAGTCAGTTCTAAATTTGTTTATTTAACCTAGTAGGCCTCCCACTTCGCGAAATCCAGCGCATTCAATATAGTCTTGATTGTAGATTTTGTAACAAAATAAATATGACCAAATGTTTAATCATTAGCTCATTATATTGATGTTGATTTTTAACGTGATTATTTATTTATTAGGGAAATCAACAGGTTATTACAAAAATAATCACCTTAAATATGATTCGGCATATTGCAAAGCCAAATGAAGATTTCCACAATTAAGTATATGAAACGGTTGCTAATAAGAGCAGGTAGAATTTTTTTTACACGTTTCATGCTTAATATCCTATATCTAAGTAGTCTACAAACATACTACATAAACATTAATTTGTTGTATGAAGGAGCAAACTACAAAACAGCTTAGTTACATTAAAAATAATGATAAAAGAGAAAGAAAGAAGTACATATGATTCGCAGCTAAATGAAAGTAATGTCATAGATTTTTATCAATGTGAAGCCAGATATTTGATGCGTGTTGTAATCGTGGCCAGAACAAAGCGTTTTCTTTCATGTTACCAGCGATAAGCGGATTGAACCGATTATTACTAGTAATAACTAGTTACCAACTGACTTATAATTGGTTTAACATAGTTAAAACATGTGTATGAAGCATTGAATATGAATATGTCTGAAGATTTTCTGTAGTAGGTACGGTCGGCCAAAATAGTGGTGTACCACCCTAAGGTTGAATGTCGCTTGCAGATCAATCTGACAACTTACAACATTTTGTTTACTGTTTGTTACGTGACAGCTTTTCTTAGTTTGAACCTTGTTGTAATTTTCGATGACTAGGAAACGAAATCAAAATTGGCACACCACTTTCTTGACGGACCGTACCTCCTCGGAAGCTTCTTACTACTTTGATAATAGTGTTCATAATTCAATGCGATGTTGAAGTTTGTTTGAAATACGAGAACCTGACCATTTAGGTTCAATTCTTACGATAGAAACTAGAGATTTTAATTATTATTGTTTTTTTTAAAAAGGACCATAAGCTGGATGGATTATGTGAAAGATGATATGAGTTAGAAAGGAGTGAATACCGATATGACGGATAGAAGGGCTGAATGGAAGGAGAGTACATATTGCGCCGACCCCAAATGAGTGGAGACAAGACAGGGAGATGATGATGAAGTTTCGAGTACAGTACAAAAGACAAATATTTAGTAACTAGCTTCCGCCCCGCTTCACCCGCGTTTCCGAGTTATCTTATGTTTTCCCGGGATAAAAAGTAGCATATATGTTATTCCAGAGTATGATCTATCTATGTGCCAAGTTTCATCCAAATCCGTTCAGTAGTTTTTACGTGAAAGAGTAACAAACATTCATCTATACTCACAAACTTTCGCGTTTATGATATTGGTAGGACTGGTTGCTGCCTTTGTTCAGCAGGACGGCAAATCAAATCAAACATTTATTCGTCTTTTGGCTAACATGATAGTGATTAACTGAGCTCTAACATTAAATAAACATCTGATAACAATGAATTAAAATATAAAACACAATGTTAATCGTATCTAAAACAAAGCGATGCATTTAGCGCAAGGTTCCTAAAGGGGGGCAAACGGAAACGCATTATTACTACTCAGGTTCACGTAATGCGAAGCGTGTATGTTATGTACTTCTTAGATCGTGCTAAACTTTGTTTACGTAGAGTAGTTAATTTACAATTAGTAGTAAGAAAAAAAAAATTATATTCTTTAATTTTCAGGGTTAAACAGGACCCTATTACTAAGACTCCGCTGTCTGTCGGCATCTCATGAACCGTGGTACTTAGACAGTTGAAATTTTCACAGATGATGTATTTCTGTTGCCGCTATAATAACAAATAAAAAATCAGAATAAAATAAATATTTAAGAGGGCTTCCATAACAAACGTGATTTTTTTGCCGTTCTTATAGATAATGGTACGGAACCCTTCGTGCGCGAGTCCGACCCGCACTTGACTGTTTTTGTCTATTTCTCACACAGATATTGTATGATGATAGTATAGTAAGTATAATAAATTAGTTACTATTAAAGAATGGGTCGTAACTGATTGCTATTGATAAACTAAATCGATTTATCAATCGATTAAGTTCATTGGTCATTTATATGTTCTGACACATATAAATGACCACTATCTTTCACCCTACGGTCTCGGGACAAAAAGTAGCTTTTAATGTGTCTGTCCGAGGGCCCATAACTTATCTCTATTCCAAACATAGAAGAATCCAAACTAGCTTCCGTTCTGTGGTTTCACCCGCATTTCCCAGGTATAAAAAGTAGCCTATGTGCTAGTCCAGGGTGTCAGCTACCTCCATACGAAATTTCATAAAATTTGGTCCTACCGTTTTGGCCGTATTAAATTTATTTCCTCTGTGATCAAACCAAAAGGACAACTATTGTGATCAAACACATTGTGATAAATAAAATACCTACATAAAGACTATTGTGGGTATTTCCTAGAAATTTTGTTGTTTGCGTAGGTACTTTGGTTTCAACCACTTATAGCTCGTGTCGGGAATTCTCAGAAGTTCCCCGTTACCTGCAAACAGATTCTTCTATAGGTATTACAATGTTTTATCCTGCCTATATTTGTACCATTTTTATGCTATCATTCATTTGTAAATAAAGTCATTCTATTTTACGTAAAAACACATGCCTCGCAACGCAGGTTAGCTCATTTCTTGTGTAAGTAGCTGACAACCCTAATGTGACTCATAAATCACACCTAAAGATATTAGTAGTTACTGGATAATAGATAGATCGAAGGACTAAGAAGTAGGTACCATCTTTTGACTTGCTACTAGCCTGACCTTTTCTATGATCCATCACAAGCACCATGATAAATAATGATCTGCCATGCATATCGTATACAGAAGGTAAAGTTTAATTTCAATAAATGACGGGCGATGATACCTCAGTGGTAGGGTAGTGACGTCGGATCCCGCGACGAAGGTCGTGGGTTCGAATCCTTCAATGAGCTTTAGCTATCGGTGAAGGAAAACATCGTGAGGAAACCATATAACGGTGGTATGGTACTTTGTAGTACAGTATGGCACAACTTAGATGTAGCATCGGCAAATCGTTTTCGGACACTTCACTTCCGATTTACACAACTAATAAAAATAATTAATTATTGCGCCATTCATCGTTCAACAAGATAATTTTCGCCGATCATTTTTTAACACACGAGTAATGTTGTAGGCGCACTCTTTTCGGGAACGATCGATTGTACAATTTTTGCCGATGCTTCATCTAAGTTGTGTCATACTATACCCGTGTGGCTGGCTACTACCCTCAAGTTGTAAATCTGTCGTTAAGCACCTACCGGTGTGTTCCAGAAATTGCACTTGAGAGCCAGTTGTCTTCTTGGCATTGTTAGGTCGGCAACACATTGGTAATACCTCTGGTATTGTAAATGGCGATGGGCGACGGTAACCACATACCATCAGGGGGACCGCCTGCCTGCTTGTCAACCTTCTGACATAAAATAAAATATATATATATATTAGTATTGAATTAAATCCTGCAATTTAATTTAAAAGCTATATAAGATGACGCTTCAAAAATAGATTAGCACGTATTTTCATTATCTTTATAAAAGTTCGTTAAAAAGCTCGCAGACAGGGCCATTAATTGAATCAGCACAAAATTGAATCATGTCTTTTACGATTATTTTATAATCAATTACTGATAATTGAAACATGAAACCAATTACCAATCTGATATCATCACGATAGATTGTCAAACACAACACACACTTTAATTGAAATAGATCACGTACAGTGATGAAATACCCCAAGATTAATTAGAAACCGATTTGACTTGACCTTATATAAGCTTAATATGTGCAAGGTTGAAGCTTTCACTAAAATTTGAGTGTAATTTTGTTGCATTCAATAAGTAATTTAAAATTAAAAGTACGTATGAATGAAGACTGTATCAGTCTGGTATTTTTACAATCTTAGTCAGCTGGGATTACGAAATGAGTCTAAAAATATCTAGAACCACTATTATATTACCTAGTTTCTTTAGTAGTCTTATTTAAAGTTCGGTATAGTTTCGAGTAAGTAACCTTTGTAATATTTCTAGAATATTTTAATGCTATAAAATTTGTCTTTGCCATTGTAATTTACGGGTAAATAGTCGTGATTAAAAACCTATGTTTTTTGTTACACAGAGATACTTAGTGAAATTAAATAAGTTTAGTTTAAAAACTACAGAATCCGGGTAATTATCATACTTTTGACTTTGGTACTATTACAAATGTGATTTGTCAGGATATGATGATTGTTACTTTTTCATACAAAAATGGTTGAACAGATTTGAATGAAATTTGGACCACAAATACATCATACCCTCGATTAATATATAGGATGCTTTTTATCCCGGAAAAACAAGATCTCGCAAGAACGTGGCTTAGTTATCTAATAAATCTAATTGCTACGTTTCTTTTGACTTTACTCGTAACATATATTAAGCATAAAAAAAATGACTTCAACTTGGTAGTACCTATACTGTTTTTCTATGCTAAATCAATGTTTTTTTTTACATCGGTGCATCAATCGTTTCTATAAAAAAACAAGAGCTTTTCAAAACTTATGTAAATTTACAACTGCGTGACTAACCACTAGCAAAGTAGGTAGGTATTTAATCAAACTTCAAAGCTGCATACTAGTCGGAAAAGTTCAGTCAAACTAAATGGTCGGAATCGAGTGCAAATGAAAAGGCACGGTAGGTTGGGTCCAGCTTAGTCATCAGTATTCATACGTTTAATTTTTTTTGGCGGTAAAAGTACTACAGCTTTTTAGAGTTCCGTTCTTCAAAAGGAAAAACCTTATAGGATTCGCCTGTCTGTCGGTGTGTGTCAAGAGTATTTTCCGAAGAAACGCGTGGAGGTGTCGAGAAATAAAATACTATACTCTGAGGTCAATTGAAGCTGTAAAAATCAAGCTTTTATGTCGACCCAATAAAAAAACAAGACTACAGTCGACTAGGATCTTTTGGCAGTTGAATGACTTCGACAGTAGGGAGCTTTTAAACTTTTAACACCATCTCTCTGACACTTCGTATTACTTTCGCCATATTTTGATTAAATAACAAGCAAAAACAACACAATATACTACAATGATAAGCGGACAGAACGAATTCTCAAAAAGTGACTCTTCACAAGTTAGCGGCGTTAGTTTCGATTTTGGCCACGTGCCAAAAGATCCTTGTCGCACTGTATGTCTCATATTTTGATACTTTGCGAGTATGAAAAACCTAAGGGTTCACTTAACTTTGACTTAGAATCATAAAAAATGGCAAGAAGTAAAGTCTAATGATTAAAAGGTATACCTAGACATACTATAAAATATTACAAACCCTATTATTATTTCGTGTGCCCTCAGTGCACGAGTCAGACTCGCACTTGCCCGGCTTATTTATTTTATTTGGAACTGCCAAAAGAGTAACTGCATACGATTCAACCACGCGAATTTTACACTATATGTTTCATAAGCTTTGACTATCTGAATTTCGGAATACTGAGAGCAATGCTGGATGGCTTGTGGCGGCACACTGAAGCAATATACAGACATTTTAAATAAAGTGAGCTCGGAAAATGTAAATGCAATTGTAAAACGTGCAGTTTTTACCCGTTATGGTAAAATATAAGCGATTTTAGACAACTTTTAGCCCCAAGATAGCATTTAGTTTCAGAACCTGCCATTAGCAAACGTGTGAGAAGAGCTCACCAGAGCTCATCCAGCTGGGGGGTAGGATCGCCAACAGGTTAAAAAGAAAATAAAATAAAAATCTTTTATTTGTCGACATATCATGTTTCTACACTTAAGAGCCAGTGTTCTTCTAGGCATGTGTGATTACCAACATCGGCCACATCATCACTAACCACGGTGAGATTTTGGTCAAGGCCTATACATAGTAAAAAAACCAAAAGAATTCACAGTTCCATTTAAACACACGCAATTATATCATAAAACAATTTCCGTACATTAAAAGCCGCATATCCAGTTAGAAATTAAACAATTCAAGTATTCAGGTCAAACGTACCTAATTTAGGTAGGTAACCAGGTGGCTTAGACAATCGTATTGCGAAACTTTAATGCAAAGGTTGTCGAGTGAGAGGTTCCGCGCACAGAACTGATTGGACGGAAGGCGAAACCTTGCAGGCTGGTACTTGATGACTTAAGGCGACGATGTATCTATGATTCCTACTAAATGAAGGTTTTCTCTGCATCTTTGTTACAAGAGATTTGTTAAAAATAATATATTTGAAAGAATTTTTTTTTTTAAATTTGAATTTTAAAAATTAATAACAAGTTTTTGGTCCATCCAAATAGAAACTTAACATACATTTTGAGATCTAAAAAAGAAAGAAAGAAAAGACATTTATTTGTGACAACAATACCTAATAACAAAAAAAAATTGTAAGTAATATTTATCAGATTGCCACAAATCGGACCCCAGCTCAGCAAGATGAATGAAGAAGATCTAATAGAAGGGGAATAGTTTTCTTACTTAATAAAAAGATATTTTTTTAAATAAAAATATAAATGTCTTTTTTTACCAAAAGGGCCAAGCGACACAGGCGATTTTATGAAAAACAAAACTTGGTTTTGAATGATCATGTTTGACAGGTTTGTTTTCACAAACGAAGTCCTTATGGTTCCTTTTTTACCTTTTGGTTTCGGAACGCTAAAAACGATTATAATATGTCATTTCGTATCCTGCTTTAGGCGCCAAAAGAAGTAAGTAACAATGACAGTTGCATATAAAGTTTACCTAGAGCTGTTAGAATAAGGATAATATCTTATCACGTTATCTAGATAGAATCGCAGGTGCAGTCTGAACCATCTATGAATAGATCTAAGATAAGTAAGCTTTACTATCCACACGTGTATGCATAATGAACAACATCTTTATGGTAAATGCGTTGGTGACTCCGTAGGATTTATGTTTATAAACTAGCTGTCCGCCCCGCGGTTTTACCTGCAATCGCATATTTTACCTCCTTAGGATTTTCTTCAAATTCCTTTCGTCATAAGCTCAAATTCTTAGATATAAACCTTTCTAGATAGAGAGCTAGCGCGTCTAAACGCCAAAAAATAATCACAAAACTGTTGGCTGATAAGCCTGTTCCGCCCGTTAAATGGTGATATTGTCACAAGTATTCTGTCAAATTCTGTGCTGAATATTCTTCAGAATATATTTTTCCCCGACTTTTATAGGAAACATTCAAGAACTGGTATCACTCAGCATATCTGAGTCACGCAGCGCGCTTGTCAAACAGTAGACAAATCTAGTCTGTTTTTTTTTGTTGCGATTGCAACGCACCACTCTATCTAGACAAATTTTACCCCGATCCGTCCAGTGATTTGAGCTGTACGTTGATTAATTAAATGAATAGCTTTCCATGGTTTTACCCTAGTTTCTGGGATAAAAAGTTGCCTATAGCTCTCGGGTAAAATGTACCTTCCTATTAGGTAACTGTCCTCGCCGTCATGGACGATAGCGTAATCGGTTTGGAACTTTTACGAGCTTCGTCAGCTTTGATTTGAGCTAAGTAATCGTCTCATCCGGCTCGCAGAGGGCTTGCTTTGTTCTAAGGATACGGAGTATACGGGAGGGCGTGTAGGGAGGGTTGCGGTATTTATCGGCGGTATCGATACATCTGCGTGAGGTGCGTTTTATAAATTGTTTTATCGTGGGGTTAATGTGTAGGTTTTCATTACGTATTGTAGGTACAAAATTAACCAAATCGGTTCAGCCATTCTAAAGAGATGCGCTTATCAAGGAACAGCATTTCATTTACCTATATAGATTTCTTACATTATTTATATTTACCAGATTCCCGTAAAGTAAACTAGGGTGACACAAAACTTCCTGAAAGAAAATGTTCACTAAGCACAAACATTAATCATCCAAAAACAACCTTCTCCCTCACACAGTGTCCCTCGACAACAATAGAACTTAACGTAATCTTAACAAACGTATTCAGAACAAACTGAAAGTAAAATTTTCAACTAATTATACCATTGAACAAACTTTTACTACGACAATAGATTTTATTCATTGTTATGATGAGAACTAGACTGATATTCGTAAAATGTTGGAGTTTGTAACAGCTTTTCTATTGTTCTTGTACAAAAGGACTAATATATGGCATAAGGACTGGAAAGTTTGAATCAACACTGAATGCGAAGGTAAAATAAAATTGTACCTATTACGAACGATACCGAGCGCTGCGCTAACATAACACTTACCCACATTTGTTAGTCATGTTTTGCGCGCAGAAGACAAACTAATGAATTTATTATTTTGTAATTAGTAGGTATAAGTTCGAGGAATGTAACACCTTAGACAAACCTATACAGGTTTTTAAGGTGCCTCAATGCTGTAAAATATTGTCATGTTTATTAAATAAATTAAAAAAAAAAAAAAAAAAAAAAACTGATAGTTACGCTTTGTTAGAAATGTGGAATATATTATCACTAGCTTCCCCCTTGGTTTTACTCGAGATCCCCTATTTTCCTCATATCAGCCGAAAGACGTCCACTGCTGGATAAAGGCCTCCCCCAAGTCTTGTGCTACCCGCATCCAGCGGTTTCCCGCGACCCTAACAAGATCGTAGGTCCACCTTGTGGGGGCCTCCCCACGCTGCGTCTTCCGGTTCGTGGTCGCCACTCGAGAACCTTTCTGACCCAGCGGCCGTCGCTTCTACGAGCGATGTGCCCCACTGCCACTTTAGTTCTCTCCTGTTTTACTCCTTGGATTTTCGAAACATCTTTTCTTAGTGGAGGCATTTCTTAAAGAACACATATACCCGCTAAAATTCAAGTCTCATAGACGATGAAAGCGGTTTAGTCTGCGAGGGGCTTTGATTATTATGTTTAATTCAGATTATTCAATATTTTTTCGATTGGTTTGGAGATTGGAAATAAAGTATTCCAAATCTGTGGGGTTTATCGGGAATTTGTTCAAAGATTGATATTATCTAAAAGCCGTTTATCATTATCAAATTTTATTGAATCAAGTATTATATATACATCTGTCTATTTATTATTTCTACCGCGGTGTGTTCTAACAGTTATTCACTCAAGAGTAAAGGGAACTGTCCCTTCTAGGCTTTGTGTGTTTACCACCTTCGGCAGATTGTGGTCAAACACAGTATACAACTACTTGAAATCCTAAAATTGTATGAACAGTACTATTTTATTCCATATACACGTTAAGTAATCCAGATATTTGATTGCACCATTTCATATAACTAAAACACTAGTTCTGTGTCAATCGATTTGAAATTCATATATCAATAGCTCAAAACTGAAATTTCAACCCTGACCGGCGTCTAGTGCAAACTGCCGTGAACCGCGTCGGGTGAACGACCAGAACAGTGCATCACTTGGTTTCCACCTACGCACACTGTGCTAGTATTACTCAATGTTGCGCGTCCATAGTTGCAGTGTACAACAGTGAGTCAGCTAAGTGTGGATACTTGAAAATAAAATATTTTATTTTATTATCCTTTTGAATGGCACAAACTATAAAGAGCGAAATATGTTAAAAGGACTATCTTTAATTTTAATGTTTCTTGCTGTTTTTTTTTGTAGGTATTACCATAAATTGAGTGGCACCATAATAGTGTTACAAGTCAAGTTCAATGTTTGCATTGATCCTTATTCTATTGTTAAACCTAGCTGACAAAGCCTATAGGTATTTACAAGATAAAAATTGTATGTTAAGTAGTGCGTATATCAGTTTAGTCTCGGAACAGATATCCGTGTGTGAAGTAAAAACAAAACAAGGATAAAAAGCATACAAAAATCTCTTTACTACTTGAAGAACCCCCATAATTTTGAGAGAGTGCAGCATAGAGATTTTCAAAGGTTGTGAATGAGTTTTGCATGTTCAGCAACATAATAATTAATGCAGTAACCGCTTACCATATGATGGCCTTTAATTTAATTATGTTCAGTCTGTCACTTAGGTTATCAAAAAACATTGGATACGTATTTTTTGACACCTTTATTATATCAAATCATCAGCATCAGAGTTCAGGAGTGGGGACTTGTGACGTCATCTCTCTGTAAAAGTGTACTAAGAACAACAACTAAGTGACGTCACGCGAAATTTTAACGCACTGTATGTGTCCAATATTTTTTGGTAATCTAACTGACGGACTATTTAGATTTTTCTAGTCATCATCCCTATTGCATTTACTATCTCCATAGCAACCAAAATAAATCCCGTAACTATAGTACTGTTTATAAAGCGACTATCGCAACATGGCTGTAGAATACCAAGTACAGTCTGACTCAATGTCTACATTTGTACCAGGAAAAAGTTTCTTTGCACTCATAGGTACTTAGTTATGGTACATTATGGTTGAATAAATTACTACAGACTATTGTCTCTGCGTTCAAAGAACATACACCTTCGAACTAATTTATTTATCTGATTGTTTTGACGTGAAATGATTTGTAATACAACAATATTTGAGTTTATGGTGTCAGTTTGATTTCTGTATCTGTTCTTAATTTAGAAATTACATCATTATAAATGGGTCTTGGTACTTGTTGTTTTCCGTTTGCTCCTTTTATGGGCTGTTAAGATTTTAGATTGTATGGAGGTAAATGTCAATAAATATTGTTTCTAAAAGGTAAATAGCTAGGTACGGTAGTTAAAATTAGTAATATACATAATACATAATAGTACAGAATGAAATCATATTTTATGGCGATGATAGCTCAGTGGTAGTGACGTCGGATGCCGCGACGAAGTTCGAAGGTTCGAATCCTACCATGAGTTTGAGCTTTCGGTGAAGGAAAACATCGTGAGGTAACCATAGCATGGTGGTATGGTACTTTGGAGTACCCGTCTGGACGGCTGCACCCTCAAGTTGAAAATCTGTCGCCAAGCACCTACCTGTGTTCTGGCAATTGCACTTGAGAGCCAGTTGCCGTCTTGGCATTGTAACAGGTCGGCAACACATGGCGATAGGCGACGGTAACCACTTACCATCAGGTGGACCGCCTGCCTGCTTCTCAACCTTTTGACATAAAACTCAAATAGCTGCTATATGTGTGCGTGTTAGTTAGTTCTTTGTTCTTTTCAGAGTGGTAATACTAATTAGTATATTAATTTAACATAGAAGACCCTCCTCCCTAATGTCACCACTTTACGACGAAACATACTATGAGTTTCGCCTAAAATTGGGCTATATTACGAAACACCATAAAATCTGACAATTTAACCGACATAGCCCGAAGAATTACTAAACTGAAGTGGCAGTGGGCGGGGTACATCACTCGTAGAACCGACGGCCGCTGGGGCAGACCGATGACCTTGTGAGGGTCGCGGGAAAGCGCTGGATACGGGTAGCGCAAGACCGGCCATTGTGGAGATCCTTGGAGGACGCTTTTGTCCAGCAGTGGACGTCTTTCGGCTGATATGATGATGATAAAAATTTGTCAAATTCGATGATAGGTCGATGAAATGTCTATATCATACGAATTCACTTCGGAAGAAACATAATATTAAGAAGCTAAAAATATGGCAAAATTAACCCCTCTTATCGCTAAAACCATCTCTCCCAGGCAACCTTTGGGTGATAGGAAACTAACTTTAAGTAAATCGAATTATAACACCTTTAGTTCTACAAATATAATTATTATGAGTTGAAGTATCATGAAATATTAGCACCAAAGCCAATTTAGCCCGGATATAACCAGTCAGAATCCTACAACTTCACACTAATTGGGTACTAAATTATGATTAGTGTTGCGATTACCTGATAACCGTACGCAAACGTCGTTTATCTATTTGCATAACCGCTATTTCAAACATCAAAGAGTACGCTAAGGTTTGTTTTTAAGAAACTTATACGTATTTATATTTTCGTAGAACACTTGTAGTGCAGCTGTGATAATATTTTCTATTATAGTTCACATCAAAACATGTGACTATCGATATTATTACACGGCCAATGTTGAATGTTGGATTCACTGACCGAAATAATAATATTATGTATAACTACGTAATTATATGATATTTAATTTAAATAATATCCGTAAGGTTATAGATGTATGTAATTATCCACAAAAAAGAAGCCTTGCTGAGTTTCTTGGCGGAGTCTTCTCAGTTTAATTGTATTCCGAATCGGTGGTAGATTGAAGAGTAGGTGGTAGAGTCTATTGAAAAAATTTAAACTGGCGATAGGCGACGGAAACCACTTACTATCAGGACGACCGCCTGCTTGTCAAAAAGTTAGAAAAATATTTGATAAACACGTGATAAACAAAGACAAAATTATATTACTTTGAGTTACAATATAATAATTGTACTGTGGTAAAAGTTATTGTCCGGTAAGGTTGAAGCAGTCATCAGAGGCTACCGACTTTAGTCCTTTCAAAAAAAGTGGTGAAAGAATAGCTTTAACCATGTTTACAGTTCCGTACATGAAGTAACTTGTATTGTAGTGAACTTTAAATAATTTTAGGTATGATAAGAGTATGTTTATGGCGCAAGACTCAAACTTCGAACCCCTACGGCGAAGTTACTCGAAGTAAGCCGACAAGCTACGTTTGAACATGTATTCAGTGTTTTATTTATGAAGTATCATATTTAACTTGGCAAAATTTTCAACTTTCAAGTTCGGGGGAGGTCCGAAAACTTCGTCTCGATTGGTTTGGTAGGTATAAGTACCTATTGTTTTTAATCGTAATCATGTTTTGTAAGGGTTATGTTTAAGGAAATGCTTTTTTTTTAAATAAGCTATATTATATTTCTTTTTTAAGGTTCTGTATCTCGAAAGGAACAATGAGGTTTCTACTGTTATTTTTTTTTAATTTAATTTTTCTTTGTTGTTCCTACATGTCTTTTTATTTCTGAACGGGCAAAAGTATCATGTTGAAATCAATATCAAATCCTAAGGTCAAAAATTCCTTGCAAAATAATAAAAATTGCGATTGAGAATGATCTTGATTTTTCTAGAAAGGATTTCTATCAAATGAGACGGTTACATAATCTGTAATTCATTTATTAAAAAAACTCGAACGTAACTCACTTTTCCTTTCGAAACTCATAAAAATTCGATCTCTAAAACTCAATTGTAAAGGATTATGTAAATTAAAGATACATTAACTTGGGCACATGTGGTGTCCATAACAATATGATCTGTTATATGAATTGAGACTGTAGTACTACCGGAATAAACTTTAAACTTGCGTGGCTCGGATCTGGAGGACGCATGTGAGATTTAAAAAACCGCAATTGTGAAATGAGCGAAAGTGTATGTACGACTGTTAAATTCCAAATGTGGACCCAAAAAGAGAAAATTAAGTGTTTTAGTTGCACTGAAAAATAAATGCAACACATTAAGGCCTAGGCGCATTGCGTACTGCATTCCATCGCATTGATGCTGCTTCAGTCCATTCATTTTGCATTTCCAAATAAAAAATATTTTTTGACCGCAAAGTAAAATTATGTATAAGATTTCGTTATGAATTTCAAAAGTAGGTCTTAATATTGAATTGATACAGTTCTTTATTGTATTTCGAGAATACCACCTGTTGGCGATTGCATAATTTAGAGACGATATTTCGATGGTGAAATTTATTTGACAATATTTCCTAAAAAAACTAATGTATCATTATTTATTTTAATCCAATTTATCAAAATTTACATAATGTCTGATGGAAAATATAATATAGTATTATGTAAACGTGTAGGAAGAACTTGTTTTTGAAGCATTGCCATTTCATTGAACTTGAGATGAGCCTCTATTACGTCATAGACAGTAAATAATTTTTAAAAGTCATTTTTTTTTAGTTTTGAAATTTTTACTAGTTTCCTTACTGCGGTTTCACTTGCATTCCTGAGAGACCTCATGTGTTCCCGGGATAATAATCCCGGGGTATGATTTATTTGTATGCCAAGTTTAATTAAAGTTCGTTCACCCGTAGATGCGTGATTGAGTAAACAATATAGCATAGAATCATTGTGAGATGAGATTGTATGATATACTGTCATAACATACCGATGATTTGAAGTTTCTTATACTTCATACTTACATATCAACGTATCTTCACTGCTCAAGATAAGCTTCTCCCAAGGCACAGCACTCCTGATCTTACCACCTTTGGCCACATCATCACTGAGCGCCGTGAGATTGTGTTCATAGGCATATACATAGTAAAAAAATTTGCTTTCAAGGCATTGTAATATTATCAGCAATACATCCGCAATCCCCCTGGTATTGCCATTGTCTAATAGGCGATAGCACTACAATCAGGGGGATCAGCCAGACATGCCTGTCAGCCTTCTGATATAAAAAAATCCTCTCACCAAACTCATATACCGTCTCCGTTCCGTCGTGGGTAAAGATAACATAAAAATACATCTATAGTATGACACAACTTAGATGTAGCATCGGCAAATCGTTTTCGTACACTTCACTTCCGATTTACACAACTAAAAAAAATCATTCACTATCGCGCCATTCAACGTTCAACAAAATCATTTTCGCCGATCATTTTTTAACTCATGAGTAATGTTGTTAGCGCACTATTTTCGGGAACGATTGATTTTACGAATTTTGCCGATGCTTCATCTGAGTTGTGTCATACTATACCTATATATATATATATATATATACTACTACCTATATACCCATAAATATATGTTACGGTAAGAGTGAATAATTGAAGATTATTACTAATTATCTATTATTATTAATAATTACCGAAAGTCGAGGTTAAAGTGATAAAAAAAAATAACCACGAAGTGTTTAGGCGACACTTATAACCTAAAGTGTCCGTGTCGTTTTTGAACGGAATTATCTACTGACGGAACGGATCTCTAATTAATATAATTTTATTGTAAGGCTGCACCTATTTGGGTAATTTTGTTTTTGTTATGTTTGTAATTGTCAGGACAGGGTTTGTATGGAAGAATTTTACTGTAAAATCTTTTGGGAAAGTCTGAAATTATAATGGTATTTTTGTATGGAATTGAATTGAAATCACCCAGATGACGCCGGGAATTAACAGCAAGTTTGAAATAATTAGCATCAGAAAAAAGCGGTGGAAATCTTTTCCGTCTAAACTTAATTAAGTGAATCAAGATAAACAATTACTGGACGATTTACTAGTATTACGTAACGAGTTGCGTTTACGTTGGGTCTTTGTCACCGCGTTGCACATCACTGGGGTTACCGATGGTTTAGCTTTTCTGATTGTGACTTTCGATTAGCAGGTTTAAGAACTATTGTCGAAAAATAGGCAGTTTTATGGTGTACTCATCAATATGATAAACTAACAACAAACAAACTCTTCATCTTTATTATTACTATAGATTAGACATAAACAATTAAAAAACGTTACTTAAGGGGGAACGTTCGGTTGGAGCGCGAAATTCAAATGTTATCACGTTTTTTTTGCAAATTACAGCTCAGTTATAGGTCGTATGTTATCAAGATGTTATTTGCGAGAAGAATGGAAGTATATTTACTGATTAATTACAAAAGAAATCATCAACATATTCCTCCAAGGTATATTAGTAACATTTTCATGAAATAGTCGTATATGTCAGTCATATACCTTGGAGGAATATGTTGATAAAATTTGAATTTCGCGCTCCAACCGAACGTTCCCCCTTAACGCATAAAAATACCTATATTATTCTTATTAAACGACTCGCGATTGTTTAAACGAAACTACAGTACAAATTAATAAGTTACATTCGTTTTTGAACTGACCGCTGTATCTACTAGGTTTTTTTACTAATAATGTGTTTCATTTGTTTCAGGTAAATACATTTAACGTAAGACCGGCCATTGTGGAAATTCTTGGGGCGGAGGCCATTGTCCAGCAGTGGACGTCTTTCGGCTGATAAGATGATGAAATACAGTTGGCGTTTGAAATTATTGAGAACCTCCTCCTTTTTTGAGATCGGTTATAAATATTTATTAATAAATACAAAAAAAAATTTACACTCAAAACAAACAAGTACCTATGTATTTTAAACACAAGTCCGTCAGATCTGAATAACACAAATAGTTAGTCTTCAAGATCTTACCGATTTAAGAGGAGGCTCTCTTCGTATGTCTCCGTCCCTTACTAAACTCACGGAGACAAGCGAGATAGCAGAGACGTAATTTTAGTAAAAAAATATGGTTTTATGTTATTTAAAAAGAAACTAAGCCTTTTTTTTTAATTAAGGAAACTATTCCCTTTCTAATGGATTTCAGAATGTATGTTAGTATTTTTCAAGTTATTTGGATGGCCCAAATAAGAGAAGAATGCATGCTTAGTTTTAAAAAGGGGCATATTTACGATTTTTTTCTGACGTTACAAATGAAATATCCCAATTTAAAAAAAAAAACTATTCGCCGTCACATATTCTCTCGTTTAACATATATTTTATCCAAATCTCTTGGAACAAGGAATATAGAGAAAAACGCATTTTAGAATAATCATTTCACGCATAGCATCGCCTTAAGTTGTAAAATAAGTTTAATTTCAGTTTTTTATTGTTCTCAATATAGAAAAGGAGTCGAAAGCTAATTTATTACCTTGATCAGGCTATACCTTACCTAACTAAAGGTTATTTAGTAGAAAATATGCAAATTCGATGTCAAAACCTGTGATTTAAGGCTCTACCGGAAGTGGTTGTATTTAGTTACTGCGAATTCTGCTTCTGTGACTTTCGATTGGATATAGGTAACCAATGTTTGAATAATGGTTTGAATCAATATTTGCGAAAAATGTACTTACCAACTTGTTGGTGATAAAATTTTATAAAAAGCATATTTTAATATTTTGTTAAGTATATAGTTTTTTTTAGTACAGCCATTATTATTTTCGAATACCTAGATAAATATAATTGCGCTTATTGAATAATAAACCGGCCAAATGCGAGTCGGACTCGTGCACGAAGGGTACTGTACCATTCTCTATAAAAACGGCAAAAAATCACGTTTGTTGTATGAATGGATGGATATGGAGCCCCATAAATATTTATTTTGTATTTGTTGATAAAGCGGCAACAGAAATACATCATCTGTGAAAATTTTAACCGTATAACTATCATGGTTCATGAGATACAGCCTGGTGACAGACGGACTGAAAGACAGCGGAGTATTAGTAGTATGGTTACGGAACCCTAAAAAAAACATAGTCATGTAGTTGACACAAAAACATAAAAAAGTGATAAGTAAACCTACATGGGCTACATGTAATTAATTACAATGAACAATAAGTGTTATATTATACATTTACATTGTAACTATAATATGAAGCTATAACAAATTCATAACAATGCACTGTTTGGAAAGAGTTATGTATTGCACATATTGGACAAACATTTGCCCAAGTAGTCCACATTGGATCAAACTAAAACCGGTTTCACGACTTAAGCGATTTCCAATTAATCAGACCTTTGCCATTGAATAATCGTTACGAATTGAAATAAATTATGCGACACGGCTTGTAACCACGCAAACTCATTATATTCTAATTTTAAATTTAAAAAAAGAAGCCTAACTGTCAAATGCAAGATGCCGCATAGCGAACTTTCGCTTTCAACCGAATGAACTGACCGAGTGAAAGAATGAACGAAAGTTCAGTTCATTCAGTTCACATGAGTAACATTGTGTAAGTCGGGCTCGTTACGCGATGTTCTCAATTTCTGTATAGCACTTTATACAGGGTGGGCCAATAATTTTTGCAAATAGCAACACTAAATTTCTCGAATACCGTTGGAAGGAGGGGTGCGCGGGTGGCGGGAAACTATGCGTCGCTACATGCAATTTTAGTTTATGCATTCAACGTAAGTTATTGGCTGACACAATGCTGGAGCAATTCTCTAGCCTGGAGAATGTATTCTTTACGGACGAGGCCCACTTTCACATCAACGGGCACGTGAATAAGCACAATTGTCGATATTGGAGCAGGGAAAACCCTCGCCTTAAACACCAAAAGCCACTTCATTCACCTAAAACGACAGTATGGGCTGCCATATCAGCAAAGGGCATAATTGGTCCGTATTTCTTTGAAAATAATCAAGGAGATAATGTAACTGTGAATTCAGCGGAATATGTCAAGATGTTGCGAGAGTTTTTGACGCCGCAGTTGCATGAATTTCAAGGATACAACAGCAGGACCTGGATGCAACAAGATGGAGCAACATGCCACACGTCAAATGTGACTTTACCGGTAGTCAAAGAAATGTTTCCGAATAAATTGATTTCTCGCAGAGGTGATATTCCATGGCCTCCGAGAAGCCCGGATCTTACACCATGCGATTTTTTCTTATGGGGATACCTGAAAAGTCGAGTCTACCTTAATAAACCGACGAATATATCCCAATTAAAACAAAACATCCACGACGAGATAGCCGCGATCCCCCGCAGCATGTGTCAGCGAGTTTTCCAAAGTTTGCGTAGTCGATTGCTAGAGTGCCAACGACGAGACGGTGCACATCTCGACGATGTCATTTTTAAAAAATAAATTTCATTAAATTTTCAAAACGTTAAATATATAATCAACAAAATAACAGTTGTAGTTTTATTTCTATTCATGTTTTAAAAGTGCAAAAATTATTGGCCCACCCTGTATTACATATTATTACATAGTGATGAGACACGAAAGTTTTTTAGTCGAATGACTCGACTATTACCTTACATAGGTATTGTTCATTGCATAAGAGGAAACTGAGCCCGATTTATTTATAGATATGTATTGATATCGATTATTAAACGATTACGCGTTTATATAAATTTTGAATATTCTAGATAAGCTACTAATTTATACTACTTTATCTTATTAGGCCTAAAATTCTGACAAGCCAGTTGGCGCAGTTGGTTTAAACACCACCTGTGGCGCCGCTGGTCGTGGTGTCAATTCCCATCCAGGACAAACATTTGTGTGCACCAACATGTCTGTTTGTCCTGAGTCTGGATGTAATTATCTATACAAATATGTATTTACAAAAAAAAGTAATATAAATGTAGTATATCAGTTATCTGGTTTCCATAGTACAAGCTGTGCTTAGTTTGGGATCAGTAAACCATTTGTGAAGAATGTCCCAGGATTGTATTTTAACATAAATTAAATTAATTCGCACTAACTTCAATAGTTATGATCTCATATAGGTATTTAGTGTTATACTTACAGAAGAATAATAAATAGTCGATTATAAGTAGTTCGTTGATCATATCGATTTCATTGACTTTATCTTGTTTCACACAAGTCTCAACACTACTCCTAGATACATAAGATTCACATTCTCACTAAACCCGTATAGATACGCGAAGGCGTTAAAAAGGCGTTACAGATTTATTAGCAGTATGTATGTAGGTACTCTTTTTTATGCTAGTGGTTTAGAGAGTATGTATTTTTATGGGTCAAATTTTATTTGATAGTGTAAGCCTAGACAGAAGAACTGACCAGTAACTCCGGAGAATACTTCCTACATTCGAACATACCTCTTTATACCGGGTGATTTTGAAAATATAGTAGGCCGAAAGAGCATTGATGTATGCCTTATACAGATCATGAAAAAAATATTTTTGAGTGGAGAACAACACTAAAATATTTCCATAATATAAATTTCAAAAATGTAATAAATTAGTTCAATGTTAAAGTAAGTCAAACTAAGAATCTATTAGATTACTCGGGTAATAACATAGCTATTTTGCCCTGTCACTACGTTTCTGAGTGCGAGTAAAGGCTTTTACCAGAGATTTTCGCTAAACTTGTATAATTGCCATAGGTAACACTGGCACCTGATTATTTCTAGAATGATTCATAACGATGCACAGCACAACACTGTCCGTAAAATTCAGGTTAAAATACTATTTCAAAATCATCCTCTATATTAGTATAGATAGATGAATACGATGAGGGGAATGATAGCCCCGGTGTAGCAAGCGTCCGTAGGCCACGGTAACCACTTACCATCAGGTGGGTGATGTAATAGTAGGTATAATTACCTACTCGTATTACCCCGTCTATCGTGTATCACAATTCTGTTTTCAAATTAGTTTGATTGTAGGTACCTATAGTGGAAAGTACATATGGTGTGGGTGTGACGTGGCGTCGTAAATCGTCATCCACGTCAGACCATATGCACTTTTTAATTTATTTTTTGTAATGTATCATCCATATGATATCAATAGTTTTTGACTGACTGCAACGATTCTGTGCTGTGCAGTTCTGCAGTAATCAGATTATGACGACAAGCCTGCAGGCTGCAGCGCTTTCAGTGAAATCGAGGGTGATTGAATTACCCAGCCTCCATCCAGTGTCCGTTCGTTCTAATTCAATTTGTTTGACGG
Source organism: Tethea ocularis (assembly GCA_963555595.1). Taxonomy (NCBI): domain Eukaryota; kingdom Metazoa; phylum Arthropoda; class Insecta; order Lepidoptera; family Drepanidae; genus Tethea; species Tethea ocularis. The sequence goes on from OY741975.1 coordinate 7,308,833, forward strand.
ATTTTTTGATATATCTAGTTGTGCTATATTCTAAATAGATTTTTGTATGCATGTGCTCTTCTATTTATCTGTTTAATATTTAACTATATTCTCTCTGTGGTTAGTAAGGTATGTACCCATGGGTTCCTTACTGAGTTTCTTGCCGGAGCCTTCTCAGTTTAAGGCTGAGATGAGATGAGCGTGCTTAGACTTTACTTAGGGTATAAACCTACGTAATAAAGTAAATATTTGTGTGTTTTAATTTGTAGCTAAGTTTTTGGTAAGTCGTCGATTAGGTGCACTTAGACTTTGCTTAGCACACACTCAGAGAGATTCGAAGATTGCAATTTAAATACCGACTTTTTACGCTAAGTTTGAGCAAAGTCAATCAAGTAGATCTCAGCCTAAGTGTATTACAATACGGTGATAAAGTTAATTGTAACTTTCGACGTCCATAATGTGTCTTATCAGGGCTTAAACTGAATAACTCCCGATTATAACTTATTGGACCGTTTTCTTGTCGGTAAACATCGACCTTAAACATCCAATTTTAGTAGTTTTAGTACTGGTGCCGATTCTGTCGTTTACAAACTTAACTAATATTAGACAAGTCACCTCTCTTTCATGTTAACCTCATTGAAAAAAGATAGAACATTTTTAATGCTGTCAGTTTAGTCCTTGCCGTCCTAATGTACAAATAATATAAAAATAGTCGTGACCATTAAAGATCACGCATAAATTCACGGTGAAATATGTGATCGGACTAAACTGACAGGACTAAAATATCTCGCATCCCTTTCTTATATTTACTATTAGAAAGAGATATAGTGAGATTAAATTTATTTGGTTCGTAAACAACAGAAACGGCACCACTGTCCTATATTTAATCCTCGTACAAGTTACATTCGTCACGTCATCAAATCTGCCCATAACTCTTCTAAAATGTTCAAATATTTTTTCCAATCAATCCAATCAAATAAAAACTGACTTTATTGCAAACAAACGCATAAAAATCGTATATAAAAGTATGGAAGCTATATTGATGTCTCTAAATCCGTAGGGATCTAGCGTGTTGTAGGGATTTAGGCCAATCAGCAATAGCGCAACTATTGAATTTTATATTATTCTTTTCTTTATCTTTATTATATTTGAGATTATATTTTTTCGTCTTGTAACTAGCCAGATTTTTTTCTTATTCTACATATCGAGCGTCAGTGTGACTTTCGGCATCTTAAAAAGGTTTCACTTTTGGATTCTTCTATAACGATTCACGAACAATAGACATCGACGATGTTTACAGATCAAGTTTTGTAACAATGATAGTCGGCCTTTACGTATCCACTGCATTGACATGTTAATCAGACTAGTTAATTATAAAAAAATTGACGAGACTTGAGTTCTCACTACTAATCGAGCTGTGAAATGTTTATCCAATTTGTCACTAAACATTGTTAATTAACAAAACATTGTTGTAACAATATACATTGTTAAATAACAATGTTTTAGGTAAATCCGCTCGCGTCTTCCTCTTTCTCAGTTAACCAATGACGTTAATCTTGACATATGGAGGCATCAATTGACTAATACTTTTTAAACTCTCGCGAATATCATTCATGTTTATATGTAATATATCGGGTCTGTTCTTGGTTACTCAAAATTATATTTTGATATATTCTATGCGCGAACAGACCCGATATATTACTTATAAACATGATCAATTGACTAGTTGCGATCGCAACATTGTCTACCCAAAAACGTCTTGCAAATAGATGCAAATTTAAATTAATTCATACGACTCTGTCAACATAACATTATTAATCGACTAGTGGAAACTCACGGTAAGGACGATATAAAGCCACCATACTATACCCAGAAGTACCTAATTAATGTTTCAAAAGTACACAGGTACAAAACAAATCAATGTCTTTGATGAAACATCAAAGAATAAGTCAAAATTTGATACTTTTCCAGGGCTTTTTTTGTGAAGTGCGTCGACTACGTGGATTAATAAATCAGATGTAATTATTGAAGTTTTTTTGAGCTGTGACAGACTGGGATATTAATATTCTTGACGTGAGCAATCACTTGTTCTTCTCAAGGTCTCAGTTTATTTTACATTATTATAGTTTTGGTCTGTAATTTAGTTTAGACTAGATTCCGCCCCGCGGTTTCACCCGCGTTCCTTAGGGATCTTATGATTTCCCGGGATAAATAGTATCCTATGTGTTAATCTAGGTTATAAACTATCTGTGTTCCAAATTTCATCCAAATCCATTTAGTAGTTTTTGCGTGAAAGAGTAACAAACATTCATCCATCCATACTCACAAACTTTCGCATTTATATATTAATAGGATAGGATTAGCGACCCGCCCAGCTTCGCACTGACACAGGTGTACAAATCATTGAATTTCTCGGCTTTTCTGTACTATAATATGCATGTATTAGACATATAAACCTTTCTCTTTGAATCACTCTACCTATTGCTGAAAACTGTATTGAAATCCGTTGAGTGGTTTTAAAGATCTGAGCAAACAGACGACGCCTAAAATATAAGGATGTATATTTTAGGCTACATATTATGCTTGTATAGTCGCGAACTTTAATTTGGCAAAATTTTAACCCTCGCAGGTCGAATATCGTATAGCTAACGTATGGCATAAGAGCTTCCAAATAGGTAATGACCAAGAAAGGAGGGTTACGTGTTTGATGCTATAAGGCTTCGATCAACGATATCTTAGTTTTCGGGTCGGCGCAAAAAATACGTTTCGGTAAATAACAGCTCAAGTGAGCTCTTATTTTGTTTAGTTCGAATGAACGTAAGTATTAGATAATATTTTGAAGATTTGTGACTTTGTTACTAGGTGCTATGGTTGTAATTAGGTTGAACTTAAAGCTCTTTTAAAACATTTCTCTCCGTTTGGTAGTAAACAATTGCAGCTGTAAAAGTATATATTCACGCGCACAGCATTTAGCTTGGATTTTGTACGTGTCCCGATATCTATAATATTGTTGATCGAAGCTATAAGGGTTCCGTTTTATTTTTGAGGCACGGAACCCTAAAAATACTATAACAGTTACACCCGTACCTACATGCTTAGTACACTACAACCCACGTATGTAACAGTAGATACAGTTATTCATTAAATTGTATTAGATTGTCTGTGTGTGTTTTTGCCTATCTTCATCACAATACCTCATAGTGTATGTGGGTGGCAAATCCAATTTGGAACTGACATAGAAATTGTCTTCATTCTCTTGAGTGTGTGGTGAGTGACCGAAAGAATTATAATTATTTTTTCATTGGATCACTTTCAGCAAAAATGTCTATGGTTAAAGAAACAATAACAATGTATGTATGCAGTGCCGGATTAAGCAAGCACGGGGCCCGTTACAAATTATATCGCGGGGCCCTTAATTTGCTACGGGTTTTTAAGTATAAAGTAGTAAAAAAACAAGACTCAATACGTTTATTAGGTTACAATTTTCAAATAATTATGCTCACGCGGAGGTGGGCAGGTTTGGATACGCGGGGCCTCTTTTGCGCGGGGCCCGTAGCAGTTGCTACTCTTGCTACGTGATTAATCCGGCACCGACAATATTATGTAATTAAAAATATATTTCTGAACGAATTTGTGTTTCAATTTCAATAAATGTAATTTTCTTTCATTTCAAATTTAAAAGGGGATAGTTAAGTAATTTGGTGCTTTTCTTGAGAAGCAATGACATTTATAAGTGCTTTCTTAGTTCCTCAATAACTTTGGCTATTTTAGCTTCAGTCTACAGTGATAATAGTTATCACTAACAGGCAGGCTGTTCGAGGCAATTTTATTTTTTATTTTATGTGTATCAATTAGTCACTAGATGGCGTTGTTCATTTTATTTACGAGCTATGGTTTGCCTCTCATCGAGACCATATAAGCATAATTATTTTTTTTGTGAAGTGTGTGCAACTTGGAATGTAGGTATCATACAGTGCCTTTCATTGCATCATCACCACCCTAGATCTGGAATGATCTTGTTCACAGGCAATACAAAATCAAAGGCCATAAAAGTGTAGTCACTACACTGGCTCTCAACTTCTCAAGTACACTGGCTAGTCTGGCTACCACTACAGTAGTGCCAGTTGCCAGAGATTTTAGCAAGTTGGCAACACATTGGGGTTTGCCAATGTTTATATACGATAACCATTTACAATCAGGTGAACCACCTGCTTGTCAGTCTACTGACAAATATAGTACATACCGTTTCATCTTTCATTATACGTTGACTTCCAAATTACATTAAAACTTTTAAAGACAATTCACAAGTCTCAAGCAATCAGAGTGCTATAATATCTCGACTTATAGTATGATTTATATACTGCCCTAACAGGCTGCTCTCGGGCATCGTTCTGTTACGTAATTTGCGCTCGTGTAGTGATGTGACGTGTTTGGAATATTGATATCGATAGTATTATTAATATATTATTGAATATATTTTGTAGTAGATTAAGAAGCAATTGAGGTACTACTTGCTATACAACAATAATTTTAGAACTGTGTTTGAATAACCAATTCCTTTTGTATTTGATTATTTATAAATACATGACAGGAATTTAATTTAAAATATATATTATTAGAATAGTAAAAGTTGAATAAATTTAAAATATTTTTATGAAATAAAACTGAAAAAATACAGATTTTTAGACAGGCTGTCACAGTTTATGACATTTTATAATGTATAAAACAAGATTAAATATAATCCTCATAATATGTCGACGTATATTATTATTAGTATGGATATTATTATATTGAAGCTGTCGATCAAGCATTTTTGATAACTATCGAAATAATATAGAATATCGATAACCAATTACCATGTCACATCACTTTTCTGAAACCAACTTACTATTCAGCGAAGGCTTTCATTTATGTAACACTTTCTTATCTAACCGTTCACCTTAAGGACTGTCTGCGACCGTAAAGGATGGCCACCGAAATTCCAGGGTGAGACGGTTAGAGGATTATGGACCCATCCACTCCGTCAATTTGATTTTGTGTGACGGAATTTGTTTCATTTTGGTCCTTTGTAGCTTTGCGTAATTTGTACCTTGCATAAAAGCCGGTTTTGGTTGGCTTATTTTGTGTTAATGGCTTTTTAAAGAATCACCATACTGATAGTAAGACTAACTTTTCTCCGTGGTTTCTCCCCCTGTTCGAGAGCGAACAGGGTAGTATCCTGACAGTATCAAATCAGCAACTATTTTATTAAATGTCAAAACGACATTTATGGAGTTTTGTATGAAATGCTGCACACATTATTATTCACCTCCTGGGAGGATTTTCGAAAATCCTTTTTTAGTGAAAGCTTACATGGAAGTTCATGGAACATACCTTCCAAATTTAATGTCTCTCAGTCAGGAAATTTTATATAGTTACCTATACAAATAATAAATAGTAATCTTGGTACATTTCTTCACATATTTCTTTGTTAATATATAGATACCTACTTTTATAGATAATTACACCCAGACTCAGTACAAACAGACATGTTCATGCACACAAATGTTTGTCCAGGTGGAAATCGATCCTACGGCCTGCGGCGCCATAGGTGGGGGGCGCCATAACTAGTCCAGATAGATGTTTATTTTTTAAGGCGACGATAGCTCAGTTTTAGTGATGTCGAATGCCGAGACGAAGGTCGCGGGTTCGAATCCTACAATGAACTTGACTCGGCCACATTATCACTGACCACAGTGAGATTGTGATCAAACAGGCCTATTCATAGTAAAAAAATACGTCGAATATCTAGACTCAATGATGCTGTCAAAATAAAGCCCAAGATTTCAATTTCCTCAAAAAATCACCAATGAATGATGCCTCACATTTTTTTCTCAAAGATTAAGGTCGACTTTTGGCCTCACGTCCCATTTTTATACTCCATATCTAAACTTCTTTGCCTGAAAATTGTTGAAACATATCAAGACATAACTCAATCTGTCGAAGAAAAAGATCCTGATTTACGCGATGCCTGAAATGCGTATTTTTTGTATATTTCTTTTTTTGTTCCATAAGGTATGGTATATCGCCATTTTTTTTGTGGAAGTGTTATCAGAGTACCTATGAGTATACTGTAGTAAACATATTTATTTCAGCTATAAAAGCAAATAAAGCAAGCGCCTTATTTGAAATCATAACCACTGAATCCACTAATAGAAAAGATACGTACCTATAACCACGTATTCCAAAATATTACACGACCAACGATCAAGCTTATATCAATGAGAGTAAGGTTCATCAAAATAAAAAAAATATAGATGAGGTACATATCTTTTCCATGAATATGTTATTACGGACGTGACTGTATAATTTTTTTTGTGACAAAATTTTGCAAAAATATACCTAATTTTGATACCTAGTTTTTTAAATTTTGATTTCACAGCATTTTTTTAACTTACTAAAACATTTATTTTTATCACCAGCTGACGAGTTCTAAATACCTTCATATTAATAAAATTGCCAGCAGTTGATTTGTTATTTTTTAGTGACAATGTCAATCCTACGCTTACATAAAATATAGCTCCATTCAGGTACATAAAACAAACCCTGATTCCCAAACTTTTCTCCATATTTACTCCAAATACCAGCGGTATGCTTACATATCTACTTATTGTCAAAACGACAGAGTAACAAACTTCAGAATACTCCTATCATTTATTACAACCCCTCACGGGGGGTTCCGCCCTGGTACTGTAACAAACCAACCCCCTACATGTCATTTTTCAGGTAAATACGCTGTTTGTTTGGGTTACTTTATAACAGACATGTTTACGGATGAAAGGATTATTAAGCAATTTAAGAGTTGACTATGAATAAAGTTCTTTTGTACCCTAATTCTAACTAATATTATGAATACGAATGTTTGTTTGTTTGCTCTGGTATGGAGAGAAACATGGCTACCTTTCCAGGGAAAGTGGAACCGCGGGGGAAAGCTATAGTATTAAGTCAAGGCAGCGTGTGCTAACCAACTTTGACTAAATCATCACTAATCATGGTAAATACGTGCTGAAATTTATTGAAAATTTTGGTGCAAATAATATACAAGCTTTCCCCTGCGGTGTCACGCAAATTTCCGGGATAAAAGGTAGCATATAGTACTTGGGAATGATGTAGCTTGCTAAAAGTGAAAGAATTTTTAGAATCCGACTGGTAGTTTCAGAGATTAGCGCGTTTAATAAAACTCTTCAGCTTTATTGATATAGATGTAAGGTGAGTCAATTAGTAGTCGAACATCTCAAATTAATGTTAGTTAGTATTCTATACTACTTAATATCTTTAAAAATGTAATCATGTATAACACTACCTCACTACTTAGCTAGAGTTTTACTAAACCGCTGCCCTAATTTGTTTGTATCTCTGAAGATTATTTAAAGCGAATTCTTCATTTAAAATTTGAAGTGAACTGGTGGTCAAAACTCTCAAACTTCAAATTTAATTTGTCTAAGCCTCTTAGATCTAGTTCTTTTGAAATTGTACGCAATATGTGTGTGCCAATGTAAATGTAATAGAATGGAAAACTGTTTACTCAAACGTGGACAAATACTTAAGTACCCGTGAAAAAAATTCAGTTTGTTGTCGCAAGAGCTGCCATTTTATAACTCAAAGGTATATTTCCCCTAAACATATGTACTATTATAATTACCGAAAAAGACCATCAAAAGCTCACTTCGGCCATTAACGATAAGGGGACGCCCTTAACTTTGAGAGCCACTGGTCTTTAGGCATGTCCTTTGAGACTCGATCCTATATCAGATCAAAGGGCTGTAATTTAATTAATAATAACAATAAAGGCCCCAATTATGTTAGGGTACCGTCAAATGAAATCTTGGAATAAAATTGTGTTTGTCTTTTCAACGATTTATATAAACAAAGAGCCTAAGCATTGTTACGAAATTGTGACAATTTAAAGTTTAGTATTCGTAAAAAAAAATTGCCAACTTCGTTATTTGCTTTTGGGAATTTGAATGAAATTCTTTTGCGTAACGAGAAATTGTTAGATGAAAATAATCTTCAATGAGGTTTGTTTCTAAAGATTTTCATTTTATACGCGAACTGGTTTCGCAACATTTATCCTACTTTTGCTAGACAATTACGTAATTATAAGAGTCGAGTTCCTTCAAAGAAAAACAGAATCCTTATAAAATTCAACTTTGCGTCCTTTGGTCGTTCGGTCGCAGTAAACGTTACGTAAAAAACTCATTTCGTCATAACTCATACTTTACTTCGATACCGAAATTGAAAAAAAAGGCTTATTACCTGTGCTTGACCATAATGTCACCGTGGCCAGCGATGATGGAAATGAGACACAAGGCTTAGAAGGTAACTGGCTTTCAAGTTCAGCTATCGGAGTGCACCGGTAGGTGCTTGGCGACAGATTTACAACATGAGGGTTAGCAAACCGGGCGTAATTTTGCTATAGCTAATTTCTACAACGAATTATTTGAATTTAATAAAATACCCAATAGACTAGGTATGATGACTGTTTTGACATCAAGGTGACTCCTTGTCTCTTTCACTCAGGTTCACGTATAGACATGGGCTCTCATAATAAATTGTTATTAAAATCGGTTCAAAAGCAAATATAAAAAAAAACATACAGCTGAATTGATAACCTCCTCCTTTTTTTTGAAGGAGGTTAAATATTAGCGTGTCACTAGTTTAGTCAAAATAATGTTGATACCTTATCACTAGCATGACTTTCACCGATTACTTATCATATCGCAGACTTCCTTTTACAAAATTAATATGAAATTACTCAATAACCTTATCACTTATAACCTTAGGTCTAGTTGGCTAATGTCATACAAAACATGAAAGGAATTCCCTCATGTAACGAACATGTTATCATTCACCCCGCAGGTGACATGGGGGACAAGTTATAAGGGAGACACGTGCAGGCTTCATAGTCAACATTTCATCTTCTAGCCATTGAGTTTTATGTCATGTCGGATTACGAATTGAGTTCATATTGAAATGTGTTATTGATATTCAGTTTAGACGGCATGAAAGAAAGAAAGAAAAATCATTTATTCATGACAACACACAACATTACAAAAATGAAAAATAAAACAAAAAGAGTACAAAAAAATACTAACAATAATGTAATGTTGCGCGATGTCAAGAATAGGTCCTGACTCAGCATAATGCTCAGATCGATAACTAAATATCAACCCTCGCGCTGGTTTTCAGTCAGGGCCTATATCTATGACATCACGAACATACAGTGACACCGAGAAGCATTCTAATATAAAAATTACAAAAACAACGAAAACATAATTAAAATAATAATTTAAAATAACAAAACACGCAATAACACCCAAATCTGTCAGCTATCAGCAATACAAGTCAAAGATTTATTTAAACCAACATGCGAGTAAAATTTGTTTAAATAAATCTTTCCCTTTCTAACCATGACATTGGCAAAGTCATCGGCCACTCGATGGAGCCATAAACAAGAAACATGCATGACATGACAAGCGCATTGTCTTGTTATATTATGTGAGGCACAGGTAGCCGCTGCTCACAGCACACAAAATACACCAATAAGGTGATCATGCTTCTGTTGAGTACCTACCTCCGCTCCTCACGCCATTCTCTTTGTCTCCATCCCCCGCTCCCCTCTGATATCACAGGCGAAGACTGAGTTATCCGGTAGCACCGGTTTCATCTGCCATCGTCTATGTTATGAACTTTCAGGTTCCTAAAAACCCATCCTTAGTAAAAAAGGCAATGATTCGTGTTCGTCTATATGTAAGATGGCATTGGTAATTTAAATTAATTTTGAATTGAGAAAAGTTTCGATTTAAAGCTATCCTATTCAACTACGCACAAATCTTGACAAGTACCAACGAAATTGTATGATTTTCTAAGACACACTGCAACACAGTTGAGTAGTAGGAAAGCAAAATTTGCGACATGGCGTGTTGTTGGCCCACTGGCGTTATCAGCGGTACAGTTCCGGGAATTGCTTATTACGCACCCGCCATGATGGGACGGCGGTTTGGTGCAAGTGGTGAGATACTAGCGGAGATAAAAAAGGTACAGCGTTTTTCGAATATAGTAGGCCAAAAACCATTTTGGCCTACTATGCCTATATTAATACCTATTAAAGTCATCATGTCAGCCAAAAGATGCCCACTGCTGGACAAAAGCCTCCCCTAAAGATCTCCAAGATGGCCGGTCTTGCGCTACCCGCATTCAGCGGTTTCCCGCGATCCTCACAAGATCCGGTCCACCTTGTGGAGGCCCTGCCCACGCTGCATCTTTCGGTTCGTGGTCGCCATTCGAGAACCCTATTAACGTACCTATATCTTATAAAGGGTATAAAGGTCATAAATCCATTAAAAATATGTATGGATTTAATTGTCGTCACGGGTTTGAATCCTACAATGAGTTTGATCTTTCGGTGAAGGCAAACATCGAGAGGAAATCATAGCATGGTGGTGGTAGCGTACTTTGTATTAGGTAGTCAGTCAAGCACCTATCGGTGTGCTGTGATCCGACTGCTGCTCTTGAGAGCCGGTTCTTTTCTAGCCTAGCACGATCACGACGAGTTTATGGTCAAACACAGGCCTATGCGTAGTATATTGAATATTCCGCTTATATTTAACACTTAGACCGAAGTTGGTCGTTGTCGGCTTTCAGCTTATCAAAGTTAGGTACTTACTAGGGTACCTAATAAGTACCAACTCGCTACAATGAATAAAGTATGTAGGTCAGAAACTAACAGACTAAACAAACATTTTAACTATAACTAGTTTATAATTAGCTTCAAAAATTTATAGAATTTTCAAAACTTTTTTAGTTCAAAGTTTTTATCTATTCCTGTCCTGTTTTTGGGTAATGATGTTGATAAATGATGAAAAGATGTTTGCTTCATCGTAATACCAATAAAAATAAGTCATATTGGTGCCGATTCTGTTGTTACGAACTAAATAAATTTAATCTCACTATATCTCTTTCTCATAGTAAATATAAGAAAGGGATGCAAGATATTTTAATCCTGTCAGTTTAGTCCGATCACACATTTCAACGTCAATTTAAGCGCGATCTATATTGGTCACGACTATTTACCCGTACATTACGACGGCATGGATTAAACTGACAGCATTAAAAATGTTCTATCTTTTTTCAATAAGGTTAACATGAAAGAGAGGTGACTTGTCTAATAAATATATAGTTAAGTTCGTAAACAACAGAATCGGCACCATTATGAGCCAAAGTACATATTGCATTCTGAGTGCCCAGTATTTTCGTATGTATAAGAGTAAAGCCTTGGATCTATACTGAACCCTACGCAAAAAGAACTATTAAAATACGTTCTTATACAAAAAAGTTACGCGTGAACAAACATTAAACACATTACATATTTCATATTTTATATATTCGTATCAAAAAAGACATTTAATAGAGTAGTTTCCTGACAACAAATCTGCATCTTTTTAATAAATGTCCAAACAATAGTTTATATGAAATACTACTACTATGACGTCATAGTTTAATGGTTCTACTGGTAATTAAAGTCATAAAAAGCATGTACAACATATTTGATGTTTCCAAGTGTTTTTAGATATTTTATGCATTGGTTAGTGTTTGGTCATTTATTTTTGACACTGCCAACTAGCCTATTACGAATAGTGACACAACTGGGCAAAGCCCTTTTCCATTACCATTCCTCTCGTGGAACCAGTATTTTTTAAATACCTATCTACTCTAAGTCTAAGACATAACATAAAAAATAAGACCACGCTATATAACCATTTAAAACTCTTCCGCCAAGTAGACGGTCTTTGTTCACGGATTAAAACTAAATTTACAGCGAAATGGAGGCGCTCGCTAAGGCCCGCTCGGCTCGGTTGGCCCGCTCGGGTGCATAATAGAAAACGGGGCCCAAAGTTTTGATGAGCACTCGCTTGCACCGGAGCGTAATTAAAAGAGAATCTTCCCTGAATTCTATGTTTTTAAACACGTGTTTAAGTAAAATGAAGCTCCAAAAACTGCATTTGATAAAAACCTTAAAAGGGTACGAAGGCTCTTCATGTAATAGCTAAGCTATTTTGTGTCTTATTTTTAAAACATCACGTAATTCTATGTGTTTTTATTATGTTTTTTCCTATTGGGATCACTTTGTCTGTGTAAAGCCTTTTTGTCATGAATGTGTGGAGGTATCAAGTTGACATTAATGTCAAATATACTAAGGTCGTATATTTTGATTATCAGTACGGAACCCTCGCTGCGCGAGTTGGACTCGCCCTTGTCCGTTTCTTTATATAACTAGCTTTCCTACCCGCGATTCCCTACCCCTGTAAGGTTTGAATTTTCAAAAGTCCTTTCTTAGTGATATCTGTTGCCTACGTCATATCTGTATGCCAAATTTCAGCCCGATCAGTCCAGAAGTCTGGACTATGCGTTGATCGATCAGTCAGTGAGTAAGTCAGTCAGCCAGTCAGTTTCTTGTTATAAATACTGGATATTTTTTTTACCACCTCGAAATTTTTAGGGATTATTTTAAGTAGGTACAATAATCCTTAAAAACTTCGAGATGGCAAAAAAAAATCATCTAGTTTATAGAAGATAGATAGATGATCCGACCGAGCATATTAGGAGACGCTATAAGACATCATTATAACTAGAATCCAACTCCAAATTAGACGGACTTTTATACTGAAACATTATTCGCTGATGAATAGGCGTTAATCATAAAACTGTGATAATTTCTTTGAATATTCATTTCTTTATCTTTTTATTAAAGTAATTTTTCAAAGACTCATCGAGTGTTTTGTAAGGGCATTTCTTGCTCTTGAAAATTCGAATTTCTTTGAGAATAAAGCAGATAAATTGCTGTAATAAATTACATTTATCATTGGCAAGTTTCTTTCTCTTATATATCTCTTCCTAAACTGGTTTCTTTGTAAAGAGAAAATCTAGAGCATGTTTTTTCTAGACAAATTAACCCCTCAGCTTAGTTAGTAATTCTGCTTCATTGAAACTAAACTACTTTTACTAAGATTTGTGAAAATAACCGCTTTATTTTAAATTAAGGCTTTTTGTCTCAATAAAAGGAATTAGGGCCGGGCAGTATTGGACCAACGTCGTTTAACACTAACCCCCGGGTAAAATATATAAATTTGACAGATTCTCTATACGATCACATAGCCATATTTAACCCGTGGATTAGTGCTATATGTTGATGTAATGGGTCCTATGAGCACTGTTATGCTTAACGTTTTGGGCTACAGCGGTGACCAACGATACATTCGCCTAGGAGTGTTAGTTCACATTCTTTACTATATTTAGTTTTTTTTATACCACTAAGGCTGCAAAAAAACATACCCACAGTATGCCCTGATGGTAAGTGGTTACCGTAGCAACACCAGGAGTATATCGTCCATGGTAAGAAGCTCCTTTGGAACCGCACAGTACGAGACCATTTAGGTTCCAGTGTGTGAGGATGGACTTCCCGCCGGTGGCGAGAGGTCACACTGTCCATTGTATAAGCGGTAGAACACACATAAGGAGGCAAAGTCTCTCCTCAAACTGAAAAAGTACCTATTCTTTGCTCAAAATATCTATTACAGAGAAATTTAGGTTACATAACGTCACATATCAGATCATATCGTCATCAACAATGTGGCGAAACCCTAAAACAGAATTTGTCGTTTCCTTATCGAGTTACAATAGTATAATGTACAATGAAAGCGCTTAGCATACAATACAATACAGTCCAAGTTTACAACCAAGAGATTGTTGGCATCACACCAAGTGGATCTGTTGAACAAATTAATGTGAGAATGAATTATACCATTGTACATGTTAGAAGTTCGTGTGATAAATCCTCCAGTGTCCCATGCGATTTGTATGCAGTGCGAGCCTAGTGGTGGTGTTATATCACCTAAATTGTGTTCGTACGAATAACAATGATAGTGGATAATGGATAGTAGTCTCATAAAGAAAAATGTGACCAGGAAATTTGCCGCTTTGTGGATTGAAAATTTTTCGATGAGCTTTTTCTTCGACACCAAAAAAATGCTATTTTATTTTATAGATTTAGGTTAAATTATCATTGTAGGTACTACTGTTATCTTCTTAATATAAAAGCATGACTGATCTATATTTATAGATAGATACGCACGCTTAGTTTTTTTAAATACCATATAACCATATTTTTTACTAAAATTGCGTCTCTTCTGCTTCGTTGTCTCCATCAATTTGGTATACAGATAGCTATTAATAATGACGTAGGTATCCACTAAGAAAGGATTTTTAGAAAATCGTACCCTAAGGGGGTTAATCTAATATAATTTAGGAATATAAATCTTTAATTTAATAAATAAATACTTCAAAAAACAAAAAAACCTCAGCTCTAAAATATATTCAAAGTCTTCTAAACACTTTATTGTTTATTTACATTTCACTAAGACCGAACCGAGCACCCCTCAATCTGTTTGAAATACACAATTTGCAATTCATTCAAAATAATATAATACGTAAATAAAGTAAAGAAGAAAATCCTTGTCAATGCTACCGAACTCTGTATTTCTAAATTTAACGCGCTGTTGAATAACGACGCTTCATAAATTAACTGAAAATTTACAGTCTTTCAATTTGCCGGCTAATGCCGTTGTATCCCGGAATTGGAACTCATAATCCCGGTGGCAAGATTGCGGGAAAATATACCGTTTCGTGGGGAGCTGAATGACATTCGTACCTTCCTAAATTACCAGTCGGGTGCTCATCGATCTTGCTTTTGGATACACGGCTCTTGCGAGCGATTGACCGACTGACTCGCCAACGCTGCGTCATTTTGGGCCCGATTCTGTTGTTTACAAATTAAACGTGTGATGGTTTAAAGTAAGTTTTGAAAGACCCATGCTCTTTCTGTTATATGATGTAAGAAAGAGACGTATATAGCTTGACAAGACCTGCTTTAAACCATCTCACGTAAGGAGGAACTAATTTAATCACATCCATCCTTTTCTTACATCTAAAAATGTAAGAAAAGGATGGGTAATAAATTTGGTCATGTCAAATTAGTTTTTAGTCACGACTATTTTCCCGTAAATGATAATGGTTTAAACTAATTTGACAGTTGACACAATAAATTAATTATACCTAATAAAACATTAACTATCAAGTAACTCTCAAGAATTCCACACGTATAAGTAATTTATTTCCTAGTAGGTAAATATTTAGTAGGTAGTCAATTGCTCCTATACCTATTAAATAAATTGTAAGGAATCTACTAGTTTAAAAAATATTTACAGAAATTAAGCAAAGTTTTACATACTAAGTTTTATGCTTTCAAAAACTTTGGTGCACATGATGTTGTTTACAAATCAAAGCAATTTATCATCTGTTTCTATCAATTTAGTCTATGCCCTTACAATGGCACCATTGTCAAAAACCATACAAAAACAGTTCGACAAAACATATTTAAAAGTCAGGCATCTTCCATCTCCGTGTGTCTCGCTCGACAAGGTTGTCTCGATTCTCGAGCGTCTCGAGTGAGAATAAGTCATCATTGGCTCTGACGCGCCACCTACCGGAGACACTTCGGTCGACTTACCTGCTGATTGGCAATTTGTCTTCGAAACATCACTCACTAAAAGCCTATTTCGGATTTATATTCTACGGCGTTTCCTATAGAATTGTCAGAATAGTAACTTTGTTACGTTTGACAGGTGTTTTCCGACAAGTGCAATTGAGATAATTTTTCTTATTTGTATTTTGTATATACCTAAAATAAGAGCATACTCGGTTTTATATGGAGTTGGCTTTTGATAAAGTCTCTTATTACCTTTGCTGTTTCCACACAATAAATTGGAGATTGTTTACTTCATTATAAAAAACAATTCTATCTATGGTAATTAAAATTATAATAATATTTTACGACCTTCAATAGGGAATATGCATAATTTGTTTTTTTGCTTTAATAAAAGCTCATTCCTTTATGAAGCAGTAGAAAAAAATATATTTGTTTCTAGAAAAATATAATTTAGCATGGAGTTTATATGGCTGTCATAGTATTTGACGTCACATACTATGTCCGATCTCTCTGTCTAATTGATGTATAAGTAGTAATCGAGTAATAATCGAGTAGTTTAAATTGCTTATATCTTTCCTGTTTCTTGGTCGAATTTATTTTTAATTTCACTTTTTGTCATCTTTTTTATGGTATTTTCATATTTTGTTATGAAATGTGATTAAAAACCATGCATATTCCTTCCAAATTCTTATATTGCTTCCAAAATATTGTGTCGAGACAAAATCGTTCCGGAGTAATCCGAACGAAATATATTGACTCATCTACTATCTCAATTTCCCCATGGTCCATATAAAAACATATTCTACCACTTTGCGTTGTTCGGACTCGTGCCAAGATTAGATTCATTCAAACTTCTAACATTCTTGGTCTATTTATATATTTTAGAAAGAAAATCAGATTTGTTATAAGGAAATTGCTTAGTTTGTAGAATAAAACCATCGTATTTAGGTTTTCGTGGGTAGAGGTAGGTAGGTAGAGGTAGATAGGTATGTAGGTCCCAGGTTTTTTTTGACAACGTCTGCCGGGACAGCAAATTTATGATAACACAAAATTAGTGAAACAATTTTCAGTAGTTTCGGAGATTACCTCGTACATCCAAACTAACAAACAAACTTACCACTTTATATTACCTATTAGTAAATAAATTAGTAAAGATAAACATCTTAGTCAAAAGTTACCCTACTCTTACGAATATCTTAAAATGTTGCTCAAAAAATAAGTTTACTAAAAGTCAATTTAAAATGTGTGATTATTAGATGTTGTGAATTATAATCCAAAAAAAAAATATAAAAAGAGAAAGGAAAATATTTATTTGTGTCACAATTTAACATAGGTATGAAAATTAAAACAAAAATAGACAAAAAATTAGGTAAGTGTCAACAATTAGTCAACAACTTAGCATAATGCTGTGTACAGTGAGCAGAGCACACAGCACCGATTTTCAGCTAGCTGGCGCCAGTGGGACTCAAATGACAGTGTATGATACGATCCGGGAGAAAATATTTCGACCAAAACAGCGAATTTCTTGATAAAAGTCAACCCAATACGAATACCCAAAACTGATATGCCGATATATATTTTCCGGCTTAGGTACATTTTAGGAAAAGAGAAGTATAACTTTCCACCTACAATATTGTGATGGTACTTCTTCTAACATATATTTTCATCTTTAAAAAAAACAGAAATTAATCTCCGGCAAAACCTTGAGATGTTCGACAATAATTATTTATGTTGGTTTGCGCCCTCCACGGACTGAACCTTCATTATTTTTCGCCGAATTCTCTCCAGAGTTAATTTTTCCTCGTTAATTGTTTCTCCGTTGTAATAGACCTATAAATAAAAACGGATGCGGATGTTGAATTAAAAAAATACCTAGGTAGCACACCTATCTAGTTAACAGCAACATAAGTATAAGAATTACCTGTACTCTATAAATATTATCTATCTACTGGATGATTTTGATTGTCATCTCGAAATTTAAATCATAATAATGATGAGGACAATAATCCACAGTATATTAAAATAAAGACACAACTCAAGAAAAAACTATTTTATCATGTTTCATGTGTATAATAGTATTATTTAGTATCGGTTTTGTGTAAATAATATTTGTATCATCTTCTATATTTATATAAGCTTTATAATTGGCGTTGTGTAAATTTTTGACTTTAATTTACAAAAACAGGAACTGTTTAATGAATTTTCGTGATAATTAACTTTGATTATCATCAGTAACGAATGGCCGCATCGCGCCTGTGATGTGACATAAATTAAATAAAAACAAACAGCCGCTTTTATAACAGTATTTCGGTATTCCGGTATAACCAGCAGTTTATTATGTTCAGAAATTAAATGATTTAATATAAATATTATCATACAAATAATTGCAAGATTAAACTTGTAATTCAATTTTTTTTTATTATGTTATGACAATATGACTATTTAAAAGTCCAAAAAATTTCTAGATTATTTCCTCTTTCGTCCGCATTAACTATTTATTTATTATCTTTTATCATGATGAGACCGTGAATAAGCCTCCAAGTTTAAAATAAAAAATAATCCCATTTTGACGTCATGGTTCAAGATTAGATTGTGTTAAAAGCCTTATTATATTATGTGATAAGATCTTTTAATTTCCTAGTTCATGCTTAGAATGTTCCCCCCTGTTTAATTACGGAATCCTAAAACTCACGAGGCAAACAATGTCCGAACGAGGCAGTTTTAACTGAAAGTTAGCAGTTTCAGCAAATGCTCTTTGAAAACTTTTTTACTGAAAAACGTATCTGACAAAGACATATCTGAGAGTACGTTTTTTTGCCAAACGCCGTTTCACTCGAAAATGTTCGGTCTTTAGTCATTTGCTTGTTTCCGTTTTTTTGTCAAACTTTGCATGTACAGGATTGGATTTGGGACTCGGAATTAAAGTCAGTTAATTCCCGCTTTTTACACTTTCATATTGCAGGTTGTCTAGAGTGCCATACAAAAGGACAACTAACTTAATATATTCTAATTGATGGAGGAAAATTTTATGAGATACTTTTGGTGTGACGTCAAAAGCCATGACGGACGTCACTGGTATAAGTAACCGTAATATAAATTCGTAAAAAATATGGATGCAGTAACTATTTACACAGTCAAATTCATAAAAAGTCACGCAAAAATCTAAAGCTGAGGGGTCGAAATCATGTATTATTATAACTTTATTCATCAGTAATCTTATTATTTTTTATCAAAATTAATATAAAAGTAAAAGAATTATGAATATAAAACTAAACCTTTAAATAAAAACTATTATTAATGTAATAAACAAAAACATTAAAAATATAAAATTGCGTTAATAATGTCCAATTACTGTCCTTATAGTCCGCTCCTGTATTGGTGTGAGAAAAAGCCGGAAAGTCAAATAGTCCAAAACGTTCCTTCCCTGGCAGACTCAAAAACATTTTTTTCTCGTTTCGAATTGTTCTCGACGTGGACGCCTGCGGAACCTTTAAAGTTCTCAGATGTTTTTATTCTTTTATCGACTGAACGTTACCAACAATAGTACTGACAAGCTGTCGATCAATTCAATATCGATAAATGGTGTTATCATAAATATGTTATTTACCAAATGTTAGTGCAACAAATTTACTGTGTTATATGATTTCATTTCATCCCAATAAAAGGCAAAGAAAGTCAGTCTCTTTGTTAACTTTTACGACAAATTCTGTATTTACCAATTCCGATGAAATTTGGCACGGACATAGCCCATGTTCGTCACCGTACCACTTTTTAATCCACCAACACGAATGAAACCACACGTGTAATTTTTTTGGATCATATACTGTGTAATGTCAACTTGTTTAAACGTAAAATAATAGCTTCCAATAAATATGTTTAAAAATTATATAACATATAAACCTAACATAGATTTATTACAAGGATATTAAATTATTACAAATAGAGTGGGCATTATGTTATTATGATAACGAAGTTTTGACGCCGTGCTTTGTCTATCTATTACATTACTGGTGACTTATTTATTACATATTTATCAAGCGTTGATAATGTTGCAAAGCCATTTTTATCGATAAGTATCGAACTTATCGACATACAACACTAATAACGGAAAATTCTGTTTCAATTTCTCTTGCTTTGAAGGTTTTTCTATTTATTTACCTCTTTGGTCTCGCCCGTGTAATATGTTTTCCGTTTACTCGTCTACGGAGAATTTTACGTACTATTTCTAAATTTTCAAGCGGAAAAGCGGTATTTTGGAGAATCACTTTGAACTAAAAATATGATACATATAACCTTCAATACCCCCTTAGTAGTGGATTTACGAAGAAATATTTTCTTAGTGAATTTCTCCTGTCTCTTAGGCTGTGCGTTGATATATCAATCAGTGATCAGTCAGACAGACACTTTGAATTTTATATATACAGATTAGCTGTGCCCGCGATCACCTATTTTACTGGAGGTGAATTTGGCATACAGATAGCTATAATGATCCGCTAAGAAAGGATTTTTGAAAATACAACCCCTAAAGGGGTAAATTGGGGGTTCACGAGTGAAACCGCAAGACGGAAAACAAGTATTTTATATACTATTTACTTAAATTAAATTACAAAGATACTTAAAACATGAAAAATATCAATTCAAGTATACCAAAATGAGGTCGAATTCAAGTTCAATCTACAAATACCAAGCTTACATGACAACTGTCCGCTTCCAAAACGACATACAGTCTAAAGTACAAAGCTACTTGAGCTAGTTTTCACAATATTTCAGTGAAAATTGGAGCTTACAAAGCTCGCGTGCGCTCCCGGAACTTTCCGGGGACACAGATCACGTACCCTGGATTGAGTTCCACTGAGTTAACCGTACTCTTCCGGAAGTAGGGGATGGATGAGGAATCGTTGTGGCGACTCATGTAGTTTACTTGATAGTTTTATTACCGGTATATATGAGGGGGGATATATACTCGTTATAATGATCTTTTTAAATAGGTCTTTGCTTCATCACAATCTTACTGTGGTCAGTGATGATGTGACCGATGCTGGTAAGCACACAACGCATAGAAGGGCTGGCTCTCAAGTGCAGCTATAAGAACACACCGTTCTCGGTGACAGATTTTCAAATCGAGGGTACTAGGGTACTACCTATATGTTATCCAGGGTATGATCTCTGTGCCAAGTATATCTAATTCTGTTCGGTAGTTTTTACGTGAAGGAGTGACAAACATCCCCATACATGGTCAAAAACTTTCGCATTTTTTATATTAATGGGATTGCTTTGCTCAGGTACTCAAGCCAATTTTCCAGTATTGAATTTCATTTGTTATTAATGACTAATAATGTATTATTTTTGTTGACAGGTAAATCTTCAGTTATACTGATACTTACGGTCAAGAAGCCTTCACAATAAAATAGCTGTGCCCTTCATTGGTAAGCGCATCATTACAGAACGTCTAGATCTTTTGGCTAATTCTATTTTTACTCATAAGGTGTTTATGGTTCCCATTGTAATTCCTGGTTTTTAGTAAACTGTTTTATGGTGTACAAATAAAGATTAAAGAATTATCAAATACTAACTGTTCCCCGCTGTTTCACGCGCGTTTCCGGGATAAAAAGTAGCCTATAACCTTTGGGAATAATGTAGCTTCCTATTAGTGAAAGATTTTTTCAAATCGGACCAGTAACTCCGGAGATTAGCGCGTTCAAACAAACCAACTCTTCAGCTTTAGTAGTATAGATAGATAAATGCAGATATATTTCTAATCAATTACGGAATCGAAATTCCGCTTCATGGTTTCACCCGCGATCGCCTATTTCATATTTGGGGTTGAATTTTGAATATCTGTCATTAAGGGATCCTTTATGTAAAATTTTGCTTTCAAGGTTCAAGGGCTGAGTCTGTCAGTGAATGAGTTTGTGTTTCTGAGAACACCTTCGAGACAGACTCTTCAATTAATTCAAATCATGTTATCAAAATTAATAAAGGCAACTTTGCCGTTTACTTTATAACTTAAGCTGAATAATTCCGAGAAGCAGCCTCAATACGAAACTCATTAATTGCTATGAATTACTTTATACTGGACTCAGGAGAATTAATTACTTTCATAACTCTTCTGGTATTAAATATTTCCTTACCTTATACCTATTTACTGAAAGAAAATATTATGGCTTTAATCTTTGTACGCTTTAAGGCGATGATAGCTCAGTGGTAGTGACGTCGGATGCCGCGATGAAGGTCGTGGGTTCGAATCCTACAATGAGCTTGAGCTTTCGGTGAAGGAAAACATCGTGAGGAAACCATAGCACGGTGGTAGGGTACTTTGTACCCGTCTGGCTGGCTACCACCCTCAAGTTGAAAATTTGTCGCCAAGCACCTACCGGTGTCTTCCGGCAATTGCACTTGAGAGCCAGTTTGCCTTCTCGGTATTGTAACAGGTCAGCGACACATTGGCAATATATCTGGTATTGCAAATGGCGATAGGCCGAAAAAAAACGAAAACAACCATTATGTTTATCATTTTGTAATAGTGAAGTATTGAAAAATATTTAAGTGTTGCTATTACTTAGATAGACATAGACTCAAGACAAACAGATAAGCTCATACATACACATATTTATCCTGGATGAGATTCAAACCTAGTGGCTAAGGTCCCAATAGGGTAGTTTACTGACATATCAAATCAGCTACTTTTTAATTAATGTCAAAACGATAGTTTATATGGAATTTTGTATGAAATACTAACCTAATGACGTCATAGTTTCACAGCATCAAATGATCTACTCTTAGTGGTTCTACTGGTAATTAATAATCATAAAAAGCATTAAATGTACAACAGATTTGATGTTTCCACGTGTTTTTAGATGTTTTATGCATTGGTTAGTGTTTGGTCATTTATTTTTGACACTGTAAACTAGCCTATTGGCCCTTGAAATCAGATTAATAAGTCGGATGTTGTTAACATTTGTATACTCGTACCTATTAGTATTTCAGTGCTTAGTACGCTTAATCGCTTTACCTAAAAAAACATCGTTGACTGAAGAATAAACCCAATCACGTTCTTGTTTGCTACCCCTGCCTCCGTCATCGGCACTCGTGGTCTTTTTTCAAACGTCTACTATTTTTTAATTCGTTCTTGTTGGCAACCGCTTATTTCCAGCAATTGTCTTTTATTGGCTTACCGAGAATACCTATTTTTTTTTCAACAGATTATTTATATTTTGACAGGTTATTACGGTTGGTAAGATATCCTAACTACACGTCACAAGGCCGTGGGTCCTATAGTTATTCGGTTTCAAAAGTAGAAACTCTGCTTACTAAAATGTGATGACCATGCGTGAATAATGTCCCAGGATATCATTAAAAAAAAAATATTTTTTAACAATATGATAAAGTTATTAATTTGATTTTACCGGTTCCTCATAAATCTTTATCTTTTCATAAATAATTTTTTTTTGTTAATATTTTTTTTTTTTTAAATACGTCTAAATATATTTGACATAAATGTTCGATACGTGTATAATGACACTGGCAAAGCGCACAATAAGTATGAGGGCGCCTTTAAGTGCTGGCCAGGGGTTGCTGCACTAATTTATTGGTTGATTGTGGTCCAAGACATAGCAGTAGGTACGAGCATCTTAAATCAAAGCCATTCAATACGATCCTAGAAAGTACTTTATTAATTAATTAATTTCTTCAATATTGGTATTCTGTCGGCATTTTATATTTAGAATATTAATAAAAAACAAAAGGTTTATTTTGATTGACTACAATCCTTTTTTTTTTAAACATGTATATCTTACCATTGTATGTTTTTATCAATGATGATCCCATCCCAAAACTACATAGGTAGATACTTAACCTAAATTCCTAAATTTGACAATATTTAATAACACTTAAAGATACGCGACACTTTATTTCCTGAGAAAAAGTTTGATTCGCAGGTAAATCCGCTTTCAGGGCGGATACTAGTTCAATAAATAAAATTAATACCAAATCGCTCTTTCCTATCATATGGACTATACGCCACTTTACTTCGACCTCTTCCTTTAAGTGGTCTAGCGCATTTATTGCCAATAAACTGGGCCCACTAACGAGAAACGATGTTTTGGGCCCCAACCATTTTTATGTTAAAACGTACTGACCTAAAATGTACCACTTGGCCCTAATCAAGTTATGGGTTTCGTTCCTAAAGGGTATTTTTATTGCGTTAAAAAAATGGAAAAAACAAAATATTTTAAAGGAAACTAAACGGTTACATAAAAACTAGGTAGGTATATAATTTACGAAATTAATGTAACTACTTACTTAGATAAGAAAATTAAAACAAAAAAAAGCTGCATAGGTGTCTATATAGGTCTAAATGCAGAAAATAAGGATGATTTATTTTGCGTGTGTGCTACGATAACCAAGTACTTTATAAAGTACCTAAATGTTATTATAATTTCTTCAGTATTGTTCAATATACAGTAAACGTTATAGTTAACATCGAGGAAAATAATATATTATAATAGCAAGGTCGCTTCCCTCGATTATATAAAATTATAAATGTTTATTTAATTCAATTTATAATAACTCTTTTACGTATAACAAAGGGAAATTATTTCCAGAGAGAACCAAACTATAAAAAATAACAAACTTAAAATATTTCTATAATATTTTTTTTAACTTCTTAATAACTCATTAATGTAGGTATGTTACTAAAAAAGTTAAATTATTTTATTCCTATAAAGGGTAGGTGCATAGGGTGCACCACATAGGGTCCTACTCCAAAAATAGATATTAGTCCGATTCTAGTTTTAAAAAAATTGCAGAAAAGCTCAATGACAGATTAGTTTTTTTTCATCAAAGCTATATTTTTCTTTGTATCTATAAATAGACTTAATTTTTTTCTGGTATGCATAAATGGGACAGAAATAAATGCAATCTATACTAATAATAAAGCTGAAGAGTTTGTTTGAACGCGCTAATCTCTGATGTTACTGACCAGATTTGAAAAAAATCTGTCACTAATAGGAAGCTACATTATCCCCGAATGTTACTAGACTAGACTTAGACTACTTTCTATTCTGGGAACGCGAGTGAAGCCGCGGGGAAGAGCTAGTGGAGATATAAAATAATTGAGAATCTTCAAGTTTAGTTAAGAAATGTATTTTACCATAATATTAATAAATACATACAACCTATCGTGAAAGAAACAAATTGAAGTGTAATAATATATTCTTAACAGAATTTTCAACAATGTAATATTTCATGTTATAAAGAAATTATTATTTACAAAGGATAAAGCGGCTGAAGAGTAAATTAAAGTACTCTTTTCAATCTAAATTATTCTGCTCCTTATGTACCTATATATCTTATCTATATGATATGAGTGTAATGAACCTAAGTACAGTTTTCAAGCTGAATTTGATAGTATTTACGTAATAAATAATTAATTGAGTTTAATATTTTTTCCAAGCAATTTTGTGAGAGGATTTCTTTTTTTTCAAACAGAGGTATGTCAGACACTCGTAATATTTGGATACGTTTTTCGTAATTAAAATAATACAACCAATTTAAAAAGGTATTTAATTTTATAAAGTACCTAAATCAGAAAATTTTCCTTAGAAAATCATTTTCTTTTTAATCCAATATAAAAATACACACAAAATATGGTAGCTATTTTATTACGTGAAAACTATATTAGGTAGGTATTCACATTAAAGTGATAATTAATCCTAAAGTTATGATTACTTTATAATATAGTACGGGACTTTAGATTCCTTGTATTGTCGCCGGATGGCGTTACTATCGCGAGCGCAATATCTTATATCATCTCTATCCTTGTCACACTCATGAAGTCCTATATTTAGCCATCCTGTATTCCAAGAAAATATTATTTCGCAAGTACTTTATTTATATACTAAATATTATAGAATCGATGTATTTTATTATTTCAATATTTTTAGATTTAATTTCAATATTGTAACATTGAGAAACTTGTTTATTTTCGATGAAATAGTGACTGAATCCTGCATCGCGAAAGCGAAGTTTTCTCGACACTTTGTATATATAGAAACTCTACTGATCATGTTACGGGGAGTCCGTTTCTACACAGTAAAGCAGTAATCTGTAGGGCTGTTCTAAACCTACACCTGGGACCCAATGAGCTATGGTGGAAAGCCGTTGAGGTTAATGTTGCCGCAGTAGGTCCGGCTGCGGATATTGCACCGAGTTGTTCGGTTTGAGGCTGAAAGTATGCCCATTGCAGACTCCGTGTGAGTCTTAGACGTTATCGAAGTTCCCAGAAGAAGGGGCTCTCGAAGGTACACTGAGGAATTTGGTCCTCGACCCCACTGATGTAGAAGCTTTGACTTCCTTTTGTAACCCTTTTTTTACTGACTGATCTATCAAATCTCTGGACGGATCGGGGATGAACCGCGGAGCGGAAAGCAAATTTTTTTATAATAGATTTGGTGGTTGATTTGTATGATACTTCTTATACGAGTAGTTGAGATGATATTCCAGTTTCAGAATTGAAGCTAATCAATGTTTTTTTTTATATAATTCAAGTATGCCGCGTGGCGTGGGAATTATCGCTCGTCCTAGAAATATTGTCAATACTAATCAAGCTTACTTCCGTGGTCTTTCTTATTATTCTCAAGGCTTTTATTTAAATAAATTTTAAAGAAGTTACCTATATAAATTGTATTCTGTGGTATACTACACTACACGGTATTATACCGTGTAAAATCGTGTTTACTAGACTCGGTTTTCAGTTCAATAGAAAATCTCATCAAAAAAATTGGCCTGCTGAGAGTGTGTTTTATACCGTGGAAGGATTTTTTTTAAATAAATGGCCTTCATCAGTAAATAATAAAGGACTATGTATTTCTCTTCTTTTTTCGAACATTTTTTTATTAAATAAGACAAGTCTTCTTTGAATTATTGAATAATGTATAAGTAGGTAGGTACTTACCTAGGTATTATAACATACTTTTTTGGATTATTATCTACTAATAAAATATGTTTATCTGTTTATCTAAACAATATCTTTTATCCTGAAACTGATATATTATATAAAATAACAATGTATATTTGCATCCATATTATAGCCGAAAACATACACGCACAGAAATATTTTTCATAAATCGGAATCGAACTCATAATCTTACCAAGCTGGCCGTCAAATAATGTAAAATAACCATTATAATGATGTCACCTTACTAACTTGACAACAATCTATAACGATTTACTGTTTTTTTTTAATTGATCTAAGAACCGGTTTGTAATCGTACCGTGACGGTTTTTCATGCGCCCGCGCTGGTACAAAAAAGGGCCAGTGTTGCTATTGACCGCATTATAAGTGTGGCAAGGCTAGTAAAGTTATTTCAAGGACGTTTAACTTAAATTGTAGACTTTCTGGCAGGAATTCGCGACGTGATGTTACGTGTTCATTTTCTACACTAATTTATTATTTTAAAGAGGTTTAGTTGGATGTAGGAGGTAAGGGGCCATTCATTTATTACGTAAGATGATTTAGGGGCAAGGAGGGTCGATCTTATTTATGTAAGGTCAAAAAAATGCGCAAAGTTAACATTATACAAATAA
This sequence comes from Tethea ocularis, assembly GCA_963555595.1. Taxonomy (NCBI): domain Eukaryota; kingdom Metazoa; phylum Arthropoda; class Insecta; order Lepidoptera; family Drepanidae; genus Tethea; species Tethea ocularis. Next base: position 7,335,981 of record OY741975.1, read on the forward strand.
TAAAAAATATTAGGCCACAGATCAAGCTACACACTGCGGCACCTTATGCGGTTGTAATAGGAGCTATTTTGCAACAAAAATATTAAATAATATTATAAAACAAACGTTCCTAAAAATTGTTTCTTTGAAAAATTAAAATTAAAACAAATCAAATCAAATGTATATACCTTTTTCTTTAGGTTCTTACGTAATAAATATTAACCAAGGGTACGGGTACTATTATGTATTCTGTGCCAAGAGGGAGGGGTCGGCCGATTCTTATTTTTTCTTAGGGGGGGAAGCGGGTTAAAAACTGGCGTAAATCGTGTAACGTATTATATAAATGGCGCCTAATCATCGGAATTACTGGTCCGATTTAAACAATTATTTCAGTAATAGGGAACTACATTATTCCCGAGTGCTTTGGAACAGCTAGTAATTTTATCGTGTATTCTGGCTAGGCTGAACTCAAACTCAACACTCATTTATTCAGTTTAGGCCCTATTAAGGCACTTACAAATGTCGATTGGTAATTTTTTTTACAATAGACTCTACCACCGGTTTGGAATACACTTAACGCTGAAAAAAACTATATGTTCTAACTTTATTTTTGATCAAATCAAAAACTCATTTATTCATTTTAAACTCTAACGTCGATAGTTACAATCATTACAATAGACTCTACTACCGGTTCGGAATACACTTGAACTGAGAAGACTCCGGCAAGAAACTCAGCAAGGCTTAATTTTTTTGTGGATCTTTCTTTTGAATTTATGTAATAACAGTTTTTGTTTTAAATATACATAAAGTTCATACAATTGTCACTTGGCCAGGGGGCCGCAAGTGCAGAGAGGAGCTGCTACAACCATGTATTCTTGTCTTCAACGTAATGAGCCACCTTATAATAGGCCTTGTCGATTAATTTTTGTTTAACATACTGTTTGAATTTATTGTAAGACATCTTAGTTACTTCACCATAATTATAAATGTAAGTATATATTAACTACGTATTTATCACTCTAGCATATAACCTACATCCTACTGGTTACATAACATGCAATTCCCATGCGTTCACGTAGATACTTAGTTGACAGGTCGAAGCGGCGAGTACAAAGACCTCTATCTATTGTTCAATATTGCGGAGCGTGCACAATAGTGCACATAATTGATTACTATCAGTTCTCGTTAGGAACATTAACTGATATGACATCAGTGTTCTGTGAAATAGTAACTGTTTTTGTTTACCTGATTAACTATGTCTAGATATAAAATTAAAACGTTAAACCAGGGGTTCCCAAACTGTGCGTCGCGACGCCCCGGGGCGTCAAGGGGCTGTCCCAGGGGCGTCAGAAACCGGTATATCTTTTTTTACAAGGGATCCGCAAAAAAATTACAACATGTAAAGGGAGTCGCAGTTACAAAAAAGATTGGGAGTTTTTAAGAGTTACAAAGAGGATAGAATTGTTTAACGCAGGGGGCGTTAAACAATTCAATAAATAGCGTAACTTTTTTTTTCAGTAAATCGTATTTTTGTCTAAGTACCTACCATAGGTATCTAACCCAAAGCCAACTTAATGTTTAAGGCGAAGGTCGCGGGCTCGAATTCTATAATGAGTATGATCTTTCGGTGAAGGAAAACAAGGTGAGAAAACTATAGCAGGGTTAAGTTTGAGAACCTTCCTAGGCTTTGTGTACGGTAAGTACCTACCATCGGCCACATTATCACTGACCATTAAGATTGTGGCCAGCATGGGGTTCTTCAAGAAGGGTGTGAAGAGATTTTTGCAGGTTCGGCAACGCGCGAGTGATACCCCTGGTGTTGCAAGCGTTCATAGGCTACGGTAACCACTTACCATCAGATGGGCCGTATGATTGTTTGCTGCCTTAGTAGTATAAAAAAAAACACTGGCGTAATTTTGAATCACAATTGTCTATAAAAAATCAATAGTAGAGCATGCAACGTATCGCTAGCAAAATCCAACTATTGTTCCGTTTTTGTTGACCGTACGTGGTTACAGATCGTGTGTACCGTCGGATGCAGGCTTTACAATTGTATTAAATATTTGATAACAGTTTATATTAGTATCCTACCGGTGTATTTAGACTGCAGAGAACTTGTTCCATTATTAGCTTTGTGTTCGCTTTCAGCTATATTACTTACCAGAGTTATTATGGTCACAACATAAGGTTATTAGGATTTGCTTTGTTCCGTGATTATGTAATTAGAAAGGCTTTATACATTACTAGCTGTTCCGCGCGGTTTCACTCGCGTTCCCGGGATAAGAAGTAGCCTAAAACCTTCGGGAATAATGTAGCTTGCTATTAGTGAAAGAATTTTTCAAATCGGTTCAGTAGTTTCGGAGCCTATTCAATGCAAACAAACAAACAAACAATCAAATCTTTCCTCTGTTGTCTATAATATTAGTATAGACAATAGTAAAATTAAAATCTTACCTACTTATTATTTCTAAGATATAGGTACCTTATATATTTCTTTAAAAATATCAAAATAGGTAAATATTTTTTTGAACAACTTTGGTCGTTTTCATGTAACATTTTTAAAATAAGTATAATTTCTAGGTCCACACATGAACTATTAAGTATACAGGAAACGCTGCCAGCTTTCTGGGAACCTTGCCGTTGAGCGGCAACAGGCGCCGCCTCGAGGATTTTTTATATGTTTTTTATATATTTGTTGTAAATAATTGCAAATATTGTTAATAATAAGTATAAATTAAATATAACAAATACATTCTAGAGAAACGGACCAGAAAAAAAAAACCGTTTCTACGGTAACAAGAACAACTTTAAGCTATGTTTATAAACATAGTGTTTGAAGGTCTTTACAAGAGTAATAAAATAAACAATAAAATTATCGTCCGCCTCGTGAACGGAAACCCTAATTAAATATCTCAATCCGTCAGTCAGAGTCGACAAAAATGGGTGACGCGACGCGCAATCATATTAATTATGTCCCATCACTCTATTGAGAACGATTTGGCCCATCCATTATTGTCTGGTAAGAGGCGTGGGAAATTAGTATGAAGAATATTAGGTATTATATATCTAACTAGCTGTCCCTCGCGGGTTCACTCGGATAAAACGTAACCTGCAACCTTCGGGGTAGGGCATGCTATCCGGATATTCGGATATCCGAATTATCCGGATATCCGGCGATTTTAATATTCGGATATTATTCGATTTACTATCCGGATAAAACGAATAAAACAAATAGTTACTTTATTAATATAGCATACTAATTTTTAATTGGATTACATCAAAATCACTCAAATATTACAACATTTTACATCGTCTTCATGTCAGCTGAAAGACGTCCACTGCTGGACAAAAGCCTCCCCTAAGGATCTCCACGATGGCCGGTCTTGCGCTGCGGTTTCCCGCGACCCTCACAAGTTCATAGGTCCATCTTGTGGGGGGCCTGCCCACGCTGAGTCTTCCGGTTCGTGGTTGCCACTAGAGAACCCTTCTGCCCCAGCGGCCGTCGGTTCTACGAGCAATGTGCCCCGCCCACTGCCACTTAAGTCTGGCAATTCTTCGGGCTATGTCGGTTACTTTGGTTCGCCTCCGAAACTCCGAGCATAGCCCTCTCCATTGCTCTTTAGGTGACCTTGAGCCTTCTGATGAGACCCATCGTAAGCGACCACGTCTCTGCTCCGTAAGTTATCACTGGCAACACACACTGGTCGAAGACTTTCGACTTGAGACACTGCGGTATTTGAGACGAGAAGATATTACGTAGCTTCTCGAACGCTGCCCAGCCGAGTTGGATTCGACGATTGACCTCTTTCTCGAATTCTCGAAGTTGGACCTACCTAGTTGGATGGTCTGTCCTAGGTAAATATAGTGGTCTACAACTTCGAGTGCAGAATTCCCAACCTTTACTTGAGTGGGTGAAACATAGACGTTCGACATGATTTTCGTCTTATCCATGTTCATTTCTAGACCTACTTGTTGAGAGACTCTGCTGAGGTCATCGAGCATTGTACTGAGGTCTTCCAAAGTCTCAGCGATGGCTACTATATCATCGGCAAATCGAAGGTGAGTGATGTACTCGCCATTGACATTGATGTCAAATCCGTTCCAGTCCAGAAGCTTGAAGACGTCTTCCAGTGCAGCGGTGAACAGTTTCGGATATATCACGTCTCCCTGTCTCACGCCTCGCTGCAATTGGATAGGTTTCGAGTTCTGGTCCTGGAGATGGACCACAATGGTGGCGTTCTCATGCAAACACTTTAACACCTCAATATACCGGTAGTCGATTTGGCACCTTTGAAGAGACGGCCCAGGTTTCAATCGAATCAAAGGCTTTCTCATAGTCGACAAGCGCTAAGCATAATGGCTGGTTATACTCCTCGGTCTTCTGTATAGCTTGTCGCCGCGTGTGTGTGTGGTCTATGGTGCTAAAGCCTTTTCGAAAACTGGCTTGTTCGAGAGGCTGGAAGTCGTCAAACCTGCGTGCAGATGGTTTGTAATGACTCTCGAGAACAACTTGTAAACATGGCTCAGCAGTGTGATGGGTCTGTAATTCTTGAAAAGGGAATTATTTCCCTTTTTAAAGAAGAGCACCACCACACCTCTGTGCCATACTTGCGGCGGCCGGCCTTTGAGTATGATGGAATTAAATAGTTTCTGAAGGGCCCTAAGGATCGGTGTACCTTCAGAAGTTCAGCTGTAATTCCATCATCATCTGGCGCCTTGTTGTTCTTGAGTTGTTTGAGAGCCATTCTAATCTCGTACAGGCTGACGTCCGGTATATCTTCAGTATAGTGTCGGGTTACCCGACATGTTTGATGTGATGATTCTGCCACCCTCAGTCTTCAGTTTCGTCAGTTAGCTCTGCCCAACAGACAGATCTCTTCCGAACGCTTTAGAGCCTTTATTCTGCTCAATGGCCTTTTTAATACTAACTGTATTAAATTGGCGTGTGTCGCGAGTTAAAGACTGAGATCTGTCTGTTGAGCATTTCGTTGGGCGTCTTGCGGGGTGACTATTGAGGGTGGATGCCGTCTCTTAATTATAAATGGTTGATGAGGCACTTAGCGAGCGTGTTTAAAAATGTTAATTAAAGACGTATTTTTAAGTTGACTGATTGATTTATCCATTTCTAAGGGGGTATCCGAATTATCCATATTATCCGGATTTATTCGGATAGTGAACTGGAAGTATCCGAAATATCCGGATAGTAAAATGAGGCGGATAATTGCATGCCCTACTTCGGGGACAATGTGTCTTCCCATTAGGTACTGAAAGAATTTTTCGAATCCGACTGGTAGGTCCAGAGATTAGCTCGTTCAAACAAACTCTTCAGCTTTATTATTAGAATGGTATGGATATAGATAACTTTAAAACGAGCAATTCTTGTAAGAATATAAATATCTTTCGTGTATCTCGGAAACGGGTCTAACGATCGGGATATGTCTGATGACAATGCTTGTATCAACATGTCATCCGAAAGACGTCCACTGCTGGACAAAAGCCTCCCCCAAGGATCTCTACGATGACCGGTCTTGCGCTACCCGCATCCAGCGGTTTTCCGCGACACTTACAAGATCATTGGTCCACCTTGTGGGTGCCTTGTGCCCACGTTCTGACCCAGCGCCGCAACTATAACTTTTTTTTGTAGGAGAAAGACTAAAGAATTCGTGAAAAAATCTGTCTAAAACTCATCGTATTTTAACGTTTTGACCCCAGTTCCAGCCTTAACACTGTATCAAGATCTTACAGATAAGGTTAAATAAAACACACCAAAAATAAACACCACAATTTTCCCGACAAACGAGCCTTATCTGCATGTAAATCAAACCGGTCATAACAATGGTCATTTAACGGAAACGGCCATTCGTTCTAATTCAGACATTCGGAGCGCGTTCCGTCCGTACTCTGGCTGGACCATAGAAATGTGAATCATTATTTAGAACTGACTAAGCATAAAACTGTTTTACATGTAATAAAGTGCATGCCAGGGTTGCTGGAAGAAAATTAACATAAGGATTTAATTCAACTTATTTTTATGTTTTTTCCATTTTTAAAAGAATTTTTAGACTCGGATCAGTAACTCAGAAGATTAATTCCTACATCCAAAATTTAAAAAAAAATCCTCTTTATAATATTAGTGTAGATAGAACAAGCTCTGATTCGTTTATGATCAGGGAGTTTTAGACTTTATTGCTAGATTCAATTCATTTCTAGAATTTACAGCAGACCAATATGTAGTTAAATTTTTATTTGGTAAAAATTTTACTCATCGTAATCAATTAATTTTATTTGCATTTTCGAATTAAACTAATTGCATATAATCTGCTGAAAAATCGAGAAATTAATTATTATGTAGCAATTTTACTGGAGCGGCCATTTTAGTTTACCAGGTGGCAACACGCAAAAATATGTCTCAGGCAGGATATTATTCATTCTCACCATTCCACCTCGCTACCTCTTTAAAGTACTTAACTACCTATATATTTATAGTAGTTTATGATACTGTTGCATAATAGGGGTTATTAAATACGAGTGTGAGTTTAAGTACCGAGCCGTAGGCGAGGTTCTTAATAGTATCACACGAGTTTTTAATACCTAATTATGTGCAGTATCATACAGTACTTTATCTAAACTCATATAAATAATGTAATATAAAGGTAAAACAAATATTATTTTGCTTACAAAAAAAAATTGGCTATTTTTGTGTTATTTTTAGTCAAAATGATCTATGTAGGCAAAAACAATAAAATAAACAAACACAAGAATCAAATCCGTGTTGCCAACTCCCAAAAATTCTTACCTCTAAAGTTCATCAAGTCAAAAATTCGTCACTATTACATGTAACCACAGACAAAGTAAATTTGCATCTAAAATTGAATTGATACTGATTGATTCCTAATTATTTAGGTCCAAAGTGTACTTTAATAGAAAAAAAGTTATTTTGTAGCATTATCTTGGGAACACAACTGTACTTTAATAAATCATTATACACGGGTGTGCAAAAAGTGGGTCATTAAAGTACTGTTTTTGATTTCATAATTAGCACATTATGATATGAGAGTAGATAAAATTCATAACACAGCACATTATTAACTATTTGAAATAAATTCGGGATTTTAATAACAGTTTGTTATTAATATTTGCTGCAAAACATTTTTCTGTCTTAAGTTCAAATTTAAATATGCAAATCCTACTTCTATTTTAATTTCTAAGTTCAGAGCGAATGAGCGAATAACAAAAAAAAACTGGATTGGACGGTTGGGTCACCCCCATGCCCTTAATCCGACCTTGGCAGAGTCAGTCCTTTGTCTCGGGACTCCAATTGAGAGTAAATACTATTTGTGAAGAAGTCGATAGTCATGCGTGAAATGAGAAGTTTGTGAGTTTTCAGATTACTGAGATGAAAAATTTCAAAAATATTATTAATATTTTCCACAGTAACACCGGCCAGAAGTAGCCAACATACTAATAATATTTTGATTACGTACATTATTATTTATTTGATTTTATTTTATTTTCTTTTAAGGTCACACAAATTTAAAGTAGAAAATCAAACTTAAATAGGGTAGTTAAATGTAAATAACATAAATAAATCTATTTTAATATGACTTTAGTTTTAATTTATTTATGTATATTACTTAGATTACTAAAAGTTATATCTTATGATTATTTAAAATGAATTTCAATTATCACCATAAAAAAGTAGTTATAGGTAGTTTAAAGACTGAAAAACATAAAAAAAATAAGTGATGTCACAATGAGTCTGCCGACTAGTGGTAGGTACCTATTTCTACAGCGCAAGACACGTCTGTCTGATAAAATACTTTATTCCAATGTCAATAAGTATATACGTAATATAGTAGGTATTTGTAATTAATTTAAACAACGAATAAGCTAAATTGAATTAAGAAACCACAATGAAAAATTGTGGACTTCTTTTAGTACACTCGAAAGCAATGAATCCGGGTCACTTAAAGAAACCTATAAATCTCGGAAACTAAGAATGCTAGCTTAATTAAATAAATTGTGAAAATATAATAAATAATAAAATATAATACGCCTTAAATGAATGTAATAACATTTATTAGTCACTACTAAAAATTACAAAAAGAAAAAAACTGCTGATTCCCTTTAAAACAAAAATGACATTTTTGAACAACCAAAAACCAAATTGAATATGTAGCTTTCGATTATTGCAAGAATTTTGAATGATTTAAAAAAAATCGTCTCATGTAATTAATGGACGCCCCCTTATTACATTCAAGTCATGGAAAATGTGATTGTTTCATTTTAATTATTTATTAGTCTGATAAAGACAAACGCCGATGGCAGTATAAAAACTATTCAAGAAGGTTCCAATGTCAAACAAAAACGTCCTCTATGTTCTTGGTAGTCGATTCACTTTTTCCTTACCAAGAATAATATCTACGTCTCTGTGACATTGCATTTAGTTTTTTCTACGTCTATGTTTGCCACTTGAATTTTATTAAAAAACTATCTTCCGCCCCGCGGTTTTACCTGCATTCCCGAAGGATCTTATGTTTTCTCGAGATAAAAAGTATCCTATGTGTTAATCTAGGTTATAAACTATCTGTGTTCCAAATTTCATCTAACTCCGTTCAGTAGTTTTTGCATGAAAGAGTAACATACATACATTCCATACTCACTTTCGCATTTTTAATTTAAGTAGGATATGCCTTTAAAAATAAGAAATAAATATAAATATCGTGGGACATTCTTCACACACGGTTATCTGATCCCAAACTAAGCAGAGCTTGTACTATGGAAATCAGATAACTGATATAATACATTTTTTTGTAAATACATACTTATATAGATAATTACACCCAGACTCAGGACAAACAGACATGTTCATGCACACAAATGTTTGTCCTGGATGGGAATCGAACCCACGACCCGCAATAGGTGGTGTCTTAACCAACTGGCCCGTCAAAAATAAAATGGTATGTTATTATTGGATTTTTTATTACATTGTGTTTAATTCAATATTAAAAGAAACTAAAAGTTATTACAAAGAATTATAGTTAAATAGGAAGCTCGAAATACCTAACAAATAAGTTCTTTGGCCTGTGTATTACAGAGTAAATAAAACTCTAAATTGTTAACAACATAGCTGTCTTTGTATTGAATCCAATTCAGAACAGGAAACAGTATATTAGCCTTTGCTCTTGTAACAAATTAAAACTATAAGTGACAGCTGCGCATGAGTTGACATAAGACATATCTAGAAACGGTGACTAATTTACTCATGATGACTGTACTGTTTTTGATAAATATTACAAACTAGCTTCCGCCCCGCGGGATAAAAAGTAAGTCTATTTGTTAATCCAGGGTGTCAGCCGAAAGTAAGACAGACAAGTGCGAGTCTGACTCGCGCACCCAGGGGTTCCGTAAAAATAATCTATAATTTAGGATCTCCAACTGCAAATATAAATTAGTACCTAACCGCAATACTTTTTTTTATATGATATGACTACAAATAATCACGTTTCAGTTTCCTTTACTTTACGCTGAATCCTGTAGGTAGACACTTCACAGCCGACCTAGGGTGCTATTCTGGGCAATACCACAAGCTTGACAACGAATGCGACGCTGTCACTGTACTCTGTCTCTATCGTTTACTAAGCTATCACGTGAGAAGTCCGTTGTACGCGACAACGTTGCGCGAGCTCGTTCACGAATGAAGCGTTAGAGAATAGCATAGCTGCTTGCTCATCGAGCGTAAATACGCTTTACTTATAACGGAATTGAATGAAAACGACGGCCAGGACCGCCACGACGTCCCACTCAGTTTCGTCCCGTTCAAGCGGCCTGAGCTGCCATTAATAATCCGACCGCCCCCAATTAGTCGTAACTCGTACTAAGTCCTCCCCTTCCCCCGGTAACGCCCTGAGCCGAGGTTCGTACCCCACTCGGGGGTGCCCTCAGGCGTGGTTACCTAAATGTTACCCGGCTGAGAGCCCTCTGCGCTCGCCGATTGTTCCGGTAAGGTTGGAGCAGCCATCAGAGGCTACCATCTCTTTAAAAAAAAAAAAATATGAAAATCGAGCAGTCATGTTTTCATTATACGGAAGTTAATTACAATGACAATAAACAAAACATAAAAGAGCAAAGGTGACATTGTTAAAAATACAATGGTCTCACATCATCTGAAAACAAAGCATTATCACCGTCGTGTTATCAAACAAGGTTCGACAATTGTGTGTACACTTTGACATCATTATTTGATATCATTAATTCATTATTATGTTTATTTAATTAAATGTTTTTTTTATATGTTACAAGCTGACCCCGCAGATGTGCTGCCCTAAGATTATAAGAATCTGGGACCTACCTACCCTACCTATCGTTTTTTTTTTCATAAGAACTTTCTCCTGACAATAACAATCACAACATAAGAGAATTAGCGAAATCGGTCCGGCCGTTCACGCGTGATCTCGAGACCAACGGAGATAAGGATTCATTTTTTTAACTAGACTCATTTCATTTTCTCACTCACTCATCTCACTTCATTTTTTTACTATAGAGTATAAAGTAAGAAAATAACTCGTTTATTGTATGGGAGCCCTCTTAAATATTAATTTTATTCTGGTTTTTAGTATTTTGTGTTATAGTGGCAACAGAAATACATCATCTGTGAAAATTTCAACTTTCTTACTATACACGGTTCATGAGATACAGTCAGGTGACAGACGGACAGACAGCGGAGTCTTAGTAATAAGGTTCCATTTTACCCTTTGGAAACGGAACCCTAAAAACATTTGATAGACTATGCTTGAGAATCAGACTAAGTTTGATACTTTTGTGTGTGTTATTTAACCTTTTTAAGTCTGTCGACTTGGACATAGTACCTAAAAGATACAATAGGGTAGTTGACACTGTCAAAAATAAATGACTAAACACTAACCAATGCATAAAACATCTAAAAACACGTGGAAATATCGAATATGTTGTACATTTAATGCTTTTTATGATTTTTATTTACCAGTGGAACCACTAAGAGTAGATGATTTGATGCTGTGAAACTATGACGTCATATTGTAATATTTCATACAAAATTCCATATAAACTATCGTTTTGACATTAATTTAAAAGTAGCTGATTTGATATGTCAGCTACCCTATTATAGCATCATCATATTCCAATCATTGACGGGTCGTTTAATGTTGCTCTGATCTTTGTATCTGACGTCACCTTACATCCTCGATATGGACTCTCGTTAGAACTCTCCAGCAATGTAAAAAATACTGTGGTATTTTATGTTATCAACCCATTCAATGATCCAGTGGTCCTTCGTTGGCGAAATCTTCCATTTTACACCGGTAATGTATGCTAAAATAGATTTATCACGGTGTTGATAGGGTGAAAGGGTTCGTTGCCGGCCCCTGATAAACTGAGCCGACCTCATGCCAACCTCATTTGTAACTGATAAAGCTTATCCCAAGTTCTTTTTTTTTATGACACATAGGTCGTGGTTTTTTTTATCGCTCTATATTTTAAGGTGAAGTTATAATAGGTTCTAAGATTACCTAAGGTGTATATCGTCTTCTAGAACACATATATCAACGCTTAATCGAGATCTAGTCCTAGCGAATAAGGTTAACTTAAATCCTCGTGTATAATTATGTATATGTAATGCTATTAGATTTTCTATACCAATATTGGTTTAGTAGAAATAATATATTTAATAAGTTAATTTTTTTTTGTTAGTTATGTCAGAAAAAAAATGTAAATATGTCCCTTTCTTAACATAATATCATATTATTCTGTTATTTGGTTCAACCAAATAACTTAAAAATATTAACATGCATTCTGAGATCTAATAGAAAGAAAATAGGTAAGTACTTAGTATTCGTAGTTAAAAAACAATATTTTTTTTTTATAAAATAGAACCGTCTTTTTTACTAAAAGTTCCTCGCGTGTCTCGCTTATTCTCGTCAGTTTAGTACGAGATGGAATCATTCGCGAAGAGCATCCTCTTAATAATTGGAGAAACATAATAATCCAAACAACAAATTAAGAGGCTCAGTTATAAATAGATAGATAGACAGGCAGACAGACGAGATGTCTATATATAGATATTACTCGACCTTAATTAATGAACATTGTTCAAGATAATAAACTGATCATTTTACGCCAATTAATGTTAGAAATGTACTTTCTTGATGATTAATTAAGAGAAATTATGTTGTACTTCGATTTAATTTATACTTGTTTTATGTACCTGCCTGAAAAATATTATAAAATTTTAATAAACACATATACTGTACCTACCTTTCTATTCCTCTTGAAGCATGATAATAAAATGTTATAATAATTATATATATATATTTTTTTTTTGTTGCAATAAATATTTTATTATTTATTATTATATTTTAAATTTTTTAAACTGGCAAATTAATAAAAATAACTAATTTAAAAGTAAAGTATTTATCAACCCTCCTTTCAAGTTCATTAAAAGAAACAACAATCTTAATTGGAATTTTAATATAGCTAAAATGTTTTAACTTAATAACATGATTATGATTATGAAATTAATTTTGCCGTCACATAAATAACGCTGGTTCACTATTTCTTGTTTGTGACGGGGTCATTAATCCACCCACATCTTGTGATTTTTTTCTTATCTACGCTATTTCCTGTATTTTTTAAACCTACTTTGTGTAATTTTATTGTGAGTGACATTATCGTTATATAAATTTTTATATTTTATAGTAAACTAGCTTCCGCCCCGCGGTTTCACCCGCGTTCCCGTGGTATCTTATGTTTTCCTGGGATAAAAAGTAGCGTATATGTTATACCAGGGTATGATCTATCTATGTGCCAAGTTTCATCCAAATCCGTTCAGTAGGTTTTCCGTGAAAGAGTAACAAACATACATACATCCATACTCACAAACTTTCGCATTTATAATATTAGTAGACTTAAATAATCCTCGTAAAGATTATGATTTTTTTATATTAATAAAAATACAGAGCAAATTTTGAATCTTGAGTTTTTTTAGCTGTCAATTAGAAAATATCATAACAAGATTGCGACGAGGGGTCTCTGGATTTCGGGCGAAAGGTTTGGAATATCTATGTCAAGATTGGAATTAAATTAAACAGATTAGATAAATTACTTAATACATTCACCCAATCAACAAACTTAAAAAATACGAATAAAACGAGCCAATATCCATCAGCATGTGATCTCGTGACGATATCTCATATAGTACACTCATTTATTGCACACACAAACACTAGATCGAGTGTGTTGAGATTAACATAATAATTCTAGGTCACGCGATGTTGGGCCAGCAACAGGTACGCTTACCCCAAAGAATAAAATCGATAACAACGCCCCCAATCTAGAAATGTACAAATATCAAATAAGCTTTTAAGGCAAAATAGCTCAGTGCAATGGTAGTGACGTCGGATACCGTGACGAAGGTCGTGGGTTCGAATCCTATAATGAGCTTGAGTTTTCGGTGAAGGAAAACATCGTGAGGAAACCATAGCACGGTGGTAGGGTACTTTGTAGTACGAGCCTGGCTGGCTACTACCCTCAAGTTGATAATCTGTCGCCAAGCACCTACCGGTGTGTTCCGGCAATTGCATTTGAGAGCCAGTTGCCTTCTCCGTACTGTAACAGGTCGGCTACAAAAATGACGATAGGCGGCGGTAACCACTTACCATCAGGTGGACCGCCTGCCCGCTTGTCAACCTTCTGACATAAAATAAAAAGATAATAATATTTGCTGTCCCCAACGGATCGGATTTTCTTAAATAAAAGTAGCCAGTGAAGGTCCCACAAAATCGGTCCAACCTTTTCGGAAATTAGACAGATCAAACAGACACAAATTTAAATAATTTTATTGGTTTTTTTGGTATAACCTATAGTTTAATTATACTTTTAAATGCATTTAGTAAAAAGCTGTTATTTTGACATTACAATCACACTTCAATGCTATTTATTTACTAGCTGTTTCCTGCGGTTTCATTTCACTCGTGTTCCCGGGATAAAATGTAGCCTATAACCTTCAGGGATAATGTAGCTTCCTATTAGTGAAATAATTTTTTGAATCGGACCAGTAACTCCGGAGATTAGCGCGTTCAAACAAACAAACGAATTCTTCAGCTTTATTATTAGTATAGACCCGCCCCGGCTTCACACGGTTTTTCTCAGCTTTACTAATATGCATGTATTATACATATAAACCTTCCTCTTGAATCACTCTATCTAATAAAAAAAATCGCATCAAAATCCGTTGCGTAGTTAAAGATCTAGGCAAACATAGGGACAGACAGACGGGAAGCGACTTTGTTGTATACTATGTATAGTGACTTATAAAATTTTACTTACAAAATCAAGTTACATTAATTAAGAATGACATTTGGGAAAGACGAAAAAACCTAGACTAGATTTTTTAAAGTTTGTCGAATACCAATAAAAGTTGGTAATACCGCCCCTGATTGTGTATCTTATTATAACCCTGGTTACTATAGGGTAGTTGACACTGTCAAAAATAAATGACCAAACACTAACCAATGCATAAAACATCTAAAAACACGTGGAAATATCAAATATGTTGTACATTTAATGCTTTTTATGATTTTTAATTACCAGTGGAACCACTAAGAGTAGATCATTTGATACTGTGAAACTATGACGTCATAGTGTAATATTTCATACAAAATTCCATATATTAAAAAGTACAGTAAAGTTTTGACATTTATTAAAAAGTAGCTGATTTGATATGTCAGTCAACTACCCTATTGCCGCGATGCACGTGTTAACTGTAGCATGACCGTCGCACGTTCTTTGAATTATTGGAAGTTTGGAACACTTTTTAAAGGCACTCAACGTTATTCTATTCCAATTGTCGGTAAAAAAATTCAAACAGAAATTAATGTCATGTCATGCGTCCAGGTAAGAACTTACTCTATATATATAGATGATTAAAAGTCAATGTCTACATTTTGTTATAGGTTTATTGAAGGGACGAAATTGGCTCACAATCTAAGTAGATCAAAAGTACAATAGAACCTAATTGGGCACGACCTTCTTTCCCAATTTACTTGATTTAGCCAAAATTAAATGGAACATAAACGAAGGATTCTTTTGATTTAAATTACGGCATCGAAATAATTTTATCTTGTATGAACTTAATTTAGTTACATGAAAACATGATTTTTATTATTTTAGCATACTAATCCTTTATTACTATAAATGCAAAAGTTTGTGAGTTTGTTACTTCTTCACGCTCAAACGGCTGGACCAATTTTGATGAAATTTGGTATGGAGGTCGCTGACACCCTGGAAAGTCTGGTAAAAATATCATAGGTGCTCTTTTACTAGAATAATATAACACTAAAATGCTTTTTGGCTTTGCGTGCTTACCACTATCGGGCAAATCATCACTGACCACGGTGAGATGTGGTCAAATATAGGCCTGTTGAAAATAAAATATTACTTAGAGTTTAACCAAAGTTTAAAAACTAGTATAAATAATTAATGAATATTCATTCATTCACTAACTGTATGTGCATTCATTCACTATGTGTAAAAAAAACATAGATTTTGAGACAGTCCATTGAATAGGCAGCTGACTGAACCGTTTGTCTGCTTGGCAAACTTTTTATATTAAGAAAAAATACAATCTTGTTTCCTTCGCCTACGACTCGTCGTTACCATAAATAAAATAGAAATGATCAATTTGGCAAGTTTTTTTATGGTCAGTATTCTAATCACGTACAAGGAAACGTCTTGAATACTGGCTGGAATACGAGCCCAATGTGAATATATAACGAAGGCGTTCAGAAAAATACTTATTTTGTTAAAATAGGAACGATAAACAATATTATAGTGTTACTGTGTTCTTCGTATCAATCCCAGTCAAAGACTCAATTTCACATTAAAAAATGCCTTTTGACGTCATCCCCAGCAATTACCAACCACTTAAATTATGAAAAAATCAGTACTTAGAGCCCAACAGTACCATCAAGTAATCATATTACCAAACACATAATTCACATTTTCATTAGACTGTAAACATATATAAGAATATTGCGAAGTTTTTTGGTGAAGCAATCACTAGTACCTACCTCTTTCAAATCTATTAATTGACCTCTCTTTAGATCGATGGACCTCTCAATTCCTTAGCTGTATTCACACAAAGCGTTGACTCTACTACTTCGGTTCGAAATACAAACTGAAGACACCAGCAAAAAACTCAGCAAGAATCTCCGTCTCAAAAAATCACATAACACTAATAGCAAATAATGGCATCTAAAATACCAAAGCGTTCGTAACGCAACCGACCTTGAAGTTACGCAATACCACGGTCTACTTGCGATCTAATTAGCTCCCGTAAGTCACTCGCTCAAGTCACTCGCCCAAGTCAAATTTCACTTTGCATAATTAATGTGTTAATTGCATTGTACAGTCGCTGTGGGATGTTGACTTGCCTCCTCTGTATTACTTGTAAAGTTTATAACTGCTTCTATTGGTGAAGTTGGACTGGAAATTGCATTTTCACTTGTACATACTACTTAATACTTACCACTGATGATCATACTTCATAGTGCTAGAGAAACAGAAGACACTGGTGCCGATTCTGTTGTTTACGAACTAAAATAAATTTAATCTCTCTATATCTCTTTCTAATAGTAAATATAAGAAAGGGATGCAAGATATTTTAGTCCTGTCAGTTTAATCCGATCACTCATTTCAACGTGAATTTAAGCGCGATCGTTATTGGTCACGACTATTTACCCGTACATTACGACGGTATGGATTAAACTGACAGCATTAAAAATGTTCTATCTTTTTTCAATAAGGTTAAAATGAAAGAGAGGTGACTTGTCTAATATTAGTTAAGTTCGTAAACAACAGAATCCGCACCACTGATAGGTATAGAGCATGTAATAAGCGCCAAAAAGGATCTGCAAGGCTGATGCAATGATCTTCTTTAAATTTGGCTTCCATTATATGGAATCAGAATACAATATTAGGTATTAGTTAGTTTCTGCTCTTCAAATTCTCCCGCTTTCTTTAAATAAAAAGTATCCTCTAAATTATTCTAATCAAAATACAAGGAATGATCTATTAATGGTCTATGTTAAGGGTAAACCTTCGGTTGGAGCGCGAAATTCAAATTTGATCACGTTTTTTGCTAATTGCAGCTCAGTTATAAGTCGTAAGTTATCAAAATGTTATTTGCGACAAGAATGGTAGTATATTTACTGATTAATAACAAAAGAAATCATCAACATTTTCCTCCTAGGTATATTATTGACATATACGACTATTTCATGAAAATGTTACTAATATACCGTACCTTACCTTACGACTGAGCTGCTTGCAAAAAACGAGATAAATTTTGAATTTCGCGCTCCAACCGAAGCCCCCACCTTAATCCAAAAACATACAACCGATGGGTCGTTATGCTAGCTGATAGCACAGCGAGGGTCCTGGGGGGGAAGTATCACACTTCCCCCGGCAGATCAGGCTATCTAGCGCCACGCGTTTGGGTACGCGTTCTGCATGTGAACCCGCCCTCCTCTAACGTACCTACAGCGCAGATGGCAACCATCGTAGGGTTAGCCGGTAGGAGTTCGGCATAATCATATCCGACCGCTTAGATAAGTGTCAAAACAAATGGATTTTACTCTCAACAATGGTCAGGGCGAGCTATGATACCTGTCTGCAAGCGAAAAGGTTTCAAAGCTGATCATGCTTCATCTGTGCTTCGTATATGTCAATGTCGCTTAGGCTAAAAGGTTTTCGAGTGGCGACCACGAACCGGAAGGGTAGGCCCCCCACAAGGTGGATCGACAATCTTGCGAGGGTCGCGGGAGGCCGCTGGATGCAGGTAGCGCAAGACCGGCCAGCTTTGTCCAGCTGTGGAAGTCTTTCGGGTGATATGATGATGATGATGATATGTAAATGGTACAATATGGCAGAAAATATATATTTTTACGAATTTCAAATAAAATATTACATGACAACAATATTTCCGATCGCTAAGCAAACGATTTTCGGTCCATCAAACACATTATATTACGACATAACTTGCCGTGTTAAATAAATTCAGAACGCGTTTGCTTTAAAACAAAGAAAGTGGCCGCGCGAGTTATCGCGCGTCACGGCACGGTACACGTGCGCCGGCGCACGCGACGCGGTGACATTATACATACCGCCCTATAAGTTCACGAGCTAACATGTTGGCAGATCAATTAGAGCTGTTTGGACTACATATTTTGGTTATAATGCTATAAAAATTAAAATCATATACTTGGAATGCTATCGTGAAAATAATTATACACAGTCCATTATGCATTGGGACATCACTATGGACTCTTACGTATTCATTCAGTAAAAGTAACGAATCATACCATCTTAGTATAAGTCACCCATCATGCAAATACAAAATACTAAAAAATTACACCAAATTACCAATCGCTTTCATAAACGCACTTTTTGCGTGACTTCACACGTTCTCACATAAATCAAACTTTAGTGCTTTCCGTTCTCACTCTGAATGTGTCTGACGTGTTAACAGCGTGTCGACCAATCAGACGTGGTTACGCAACAAGTTGCGTGCAAGCGTCGTCGCAAAATCGCAAACCGGTCGCTATGTAGAGCGTGTTCCAATTGCCACGTATAACCATACTGGTTTGTTTACATCGCTCGTGATTATTTATTTATAGATTGAATTCTTATTATCGTATTATTATGATAAACTGGTACTGTTAGGTTATTAGTCAGCTAAGATTTTATGTTCTTCCAAAAAACTGCACTACTTTTTTTTTGTTTTTAGTAAAAATATAAAAAATACAAATATACCACCATCCTATTCACTATGGTGGTAAAAACTTTCTTAGGCTATTAGTTCAATAACTAGAATGATTTCGAGCTTATTATTTTTAAATGCATAATAATATTTTTATTATGATCGCTTCCGTCTCCTACAGTGAAAATAATTAACCATTTGGAATGGCTGCAAAAAACTGCTCGCAGAATAAATTAGCAACCCTTTGTGCATTTTATGTGCAATAAATTTTAAATAATGCACCGCTAGACGCTGTGATGGCTTCAGATATTGCTGGTGCACTTAACAGCTTATACTTTATTAAAACACATTAGCACAAAGACGCGTTTTTAGCATAATGTTTTAATTTTTAACGCAGTAACGAAAGAGTAATTCGTTGCAAAGTTTCGATTATTAACTTCGTACTTTAAAGAAAGTAAGTTTTATTTATGAGTAAAAAGTATTATATTAGAGATTACACAAAGAGATTCATTTCAAGTTGTCGACTTATAACAATCATACATTATTCCGAAGAGTTGTCTTTCGCGTAACTCCAAAACAAAAAGTTGTATTAGAAAATATTTAATTGTTTTGCGTATTGTGAACGTGCCGTATATTTTCATCACCCACTCAATTTGTTCAGAAAGTTAATCACTTGGTTCCTTCGAGTTTTTTTTAAGTTTTTTCATATGATTTCAAATGATTGCAATATATGAGGCTGTAAATAATAGCCATAATTATATGCCATGATTGTTTTTATATTCTTACCACCTTTGACCATACCATCACATCCTATAAGTAGTTATACCCGCGTTCCTAGGGCAAAAATAGCCTATATTACTAAGAAATAATTTAGCTTACGGAGCTTACCTCCTACATCCGAACTTTATCTAATTTTACGTAATATCAGTGTAGATTGTATGTACGAGTATATTATAGTACAGATATATATATATTTTATAGTATATATATTGATTTAAAATATAAGTATATACGTCTATACATATTATAAAGTAATGATTTTTTTATAAAGTAATAGCAACCTATTCAGTTTGTCAATAAATACAAAAAAGAAAACATAATCTTATAAAGACATAAAAATTTCTACGTCTGGCGAAATGCTAGGAAAAAAACTAGGAGCTATTATAATAAATTTAATTAATTACACAACAGCATAATTTATCCTGCACACATGTTGGCAGTTATCACCGTGTTTATGTTAAATAAAACAACATGACGTTTGTAATGTAATGTTTTGTAAGAATAGTAGTTTATGATACTGTTGCATAATAGGGGTTATTAAATTATACGAGTGTGTGTTTAAGTACCGAGCCGTAGGCGAGGTTCTTAATAGTATCACACGAATTTTTAATACCTAATTATGTGCAGTATCATACAGTACTTTATCTAAACTCATTTAAATAATGTAATTTAAAGTTAAAAAAATTGATAGTATTTTGTCATTGGTTTTCATGACTTACGGGTATCGATTATTCGTCATTTCCATTGCCGCCTCCACAATTTCAGATCCAAATTTATTTCACCTTAGTATCACTGCTATTTTTCTGACATTTTTGGCCAAAATAAAATATGTATGCAAAAAATCAATAAAATAAACAAACATTAATCATCATGGCGCCCAAATCCGTATGGAGAAAAACTCCTAAGTTGATATCTCTACCGCATACGCCCCCACAGACAAAGTAAATTTGCAGCTAAAATTATAATTGCTTAGTCCTGATGTCTGGCCACTTATAATGTTTTTTCTTTATTATTTTTTTAATAACCCCTATTATGCAACAGTATCATAAACTACTATTATGAGACCGGCTAATACGACTAACAGTAGTGAGAGAGAAGTAAGTTCTTATACGGACTTTTTGGCGGGAACTTGCGAAGTGACGTTGCGTTTTCATTTTATTTTTTGAGTTTTATTGAATATTATCGGTCGTATTTTGTCCAATAAAGATCAATACAAGTGCACCAGTGAAGTGAAATGATTACGTGTATAGTGGCTTTTCAAGTTGTCTCAAGAAGTCCATGAAAAGTTTTAGTAGTACTAAAACCTAACTAAACTGACTGACTATGACTCGAAGAAGATTTAACATGACTTGAACTTTGAAACTTGACGATTGACGAGAATTTAATACATGAAGAAATAAAAATACCTACATTGCTTAACTTGACACTGGCAAAATACACGAAGTGTGATGCCAAAATAAAAAAAAAAAGTTCTTATACCGAATGCTACTAATATTATAAATGCGAAGTTTTTGTAACACAGATAGTTTATAATCTAGATTAAGACATAGTATACTTTTTATCCCGGTAAAACATAAGATCCCTCGGGATCGTGGCTGAAACCGCGGGGCGGAATCTAGTGTGTTATATACCTAGCTGGTCCGGTAGACGTTATTCTGACCTGAGAATTAAAAAAACTGGGACCTACCTATCAACCTAAACTAAAGTCAAAAGTACCTATTTGAAAATATTGACATTCTGAGATCTAATAGAAAGGAAATATTTTTCTTACATATTTAAAAAAGGCTTTTTTTAAATAACTTTAAAGTGCGCCTAGCTTGTCTCTCTTGTCCCCGTCAGTTTAGTAAGGGACGGAGTCATTCGCGGAGAGCATCCTCTTAAAAAGGTCACATCACAATATCACAAACAAAAGAAAGCGATATAAGAGTTGAGAGACTCGTAAGTTATATAATACATATACTTAATTCGATTCAGTGCGAGTTTCCGAGAGCTGGGTCTCATGACCCGAGCCCAGGGGATGTGGGTAAAATATTGCGTCGAACTGTGCAGTTTTAGACGCATAAGTTCCGGTACAATGTTTTTTTTTTCATGTTTCTATGTTGTGAATTATTGGTTGTTAATTAAGTGTATAGCACCACATCTGCGGAAAGTTCGGCGCGGAATTTTCCGCTAAGAATGCTCGCAGTGTTTTTTAAGTATGATATGACACATCAGCCGAACGTAACGGGCTCTAAGGTTGAGATCTATAGAGCGTGCTAAGTCTTTACTCAGGCTTTACTTAGGGTATAAACCTACGTAATATAGTAAATGTTTGTGTGTTTCAATTTGTAGCCA
Organism: Tethea ocularis; assembly: GCA_963555595.1. Lineage (NCBI taxonomy): Eukaryota > Metazoa > Arthropoda > Insecta > Lepidoptera > Drepanidae > Tethea > Tethea ocularis. The sequence goes on from OY741975.1 coordinate 7,357,867, forward strand.
AGTTTTTGAAAAGTCGTCGATTAGGTGCACTTAGGCTTTGCACACACTCGAGAGAGAGATTCGAAAGTTGCATTTTAAATACCGACTTTGTACTGTAAAGTCTGAGCAAAGTCTAAGTACGCTCTATAGATCTCAGCCTAATTCTATGACCGAAAGTTCAGTAGCGGTACTTTCCGCGCCGAACTTTCCGTAGGGCGCTACACTTAGTCTCTATAATATAATACCTAGATCAGAATTCAGAATTCTATAATTCTGAGGATATACATAGACAGATAATGACAGATAGTTGGGATTTTTTTCTCTATTTGTTTGCTACATCGTAGACAAACGCTACGATACGCCTACGAAAACCGCTCAAAGGTAAAACAGAATTCAGGAAATGTACATTCATCAATTCTTGGTACGTCATAGACAAATGCCTACAGATCTAAAAAAGGGGCACAATACAAAATGTTACATCATAGGGTTGAAGTTATGTAAAGAATACATGCCGATTGGATTCCGCCGACTGGATACCATCGAGTACCTATTGGATTCGAACCCCCTGAGACTCACGAGGACTGCGATGAAATTGGATTGTCAGGTACATATACGATTGACACTGTTTATTCTACTCTAAGGGTATATACTAAACAGTTTTATAGGCTTTGGGGTCTGACAAATTGTCTATTTATAGACTTTTGTTTTGGAATTGCGAGGAATGTTTTTGCTGAATTGCGTAACTGAGTTACGCGTCGGTCTGTGTGTTGCATAATACAGAATTGAGCAATTTTCGACTTTATCTTATTCTGTTTTTAGATTTATCAAAAGCTAGGTAAAGTATTATACAGGGTGATTTCAGTACCTATATTAGTGTGAATACTGCGGTTAGTGACGTCATTGTCAATGTTTCAGGAGTCTGAGTATTACCATTACGAGTTTATAACAATTAGATTGTAGAAGTGTATTCCGAACCGGTAGTAGAGTCTAAAAATTGTAACTATTGACGTTCATAAGTGCTTTATTAGGGTCTAAACTGAATAAATTTTGATTTTGATTTTAGAAGTTTTGTACAAGTCTGTGATCACGCCTCGTGATAGCTATTATAAGTACCTAATTAGGTACTCTAGTATACGTTGAAGGGAATTTTAATTCTAAATAAATTTGTTGATATATTTTACGAAATTTCTAGCTTTTGTCTCGTAGTTGCTCGAACTCGCGTTACCAGGATAAAAAGTAGCGTATATCCTTGGCCATGTGCGTGCCAAATTTCATTGCGATCAGTTCAGTGGTTTAGGCATGAAATTACTTGGATTTTAGTGTTATTTTCCGGTAATTTTTTTTTTTATGACCTATATATACCTTTTTCAGACGTAACACTATAAAGATCTATTCTCCTATTCGATATTTACAGTAATTATTGATCAAAGCTAAAACTCTCAAAGGAAAATCTGTCCCAAAACCTCTTAGACTTTTTAATAGAAGTAATCCCAGAGCGATCCGGTATTAGCCAGTATGTAGTAGGAATTGTAGGAAGCCTTGAGTGACTCTCAGGGGATTGGATGCAGGATGGAATACCGCATGTTGTGAATAGCGCACTATTACCTAGTTCGTCGGAAATGTTAAGATATCGGAGTTATTGAGAGGTATTGAGTGGCTGACTTCGTATTAGCTGTGAGATATTGAGGATGCTTATGTTATTACCAGAGATTGCTTAGTTAATGGCTCCAATTCTGTTTAGCATAATTAACTACACTGTGTATATATTTTTCATGTACCTAGTCATGTCTTACTTTTTGGCGGGGACTTGCGAAGTGACGTTGCGTTTTTGTTTTATTTTCATAAAATCATGTATTTTGAGTTTCATTGAATATTAACGATGGTATTTTGTACAGGTACACCAGTGAAGTGAAATGAAATTATTATGTGTATAGTGGCGTTTCAAGTTGACACTGGCAAAAAACACGAAGTATGATGCCAAAAAATAAAAAAAAGGAATCCTGTCAAATTGCTAAAAAATAAAATGACTTCGCAAGTTCCCCATAGAGGTATTTTATTATTACTTACAGTAAAAGAAACACAATTCACATAAAAAGCTAACTCAAGGACTGAAATGTGATAGGTATTCGATTTCGTGTCGTTTGAAGACTAGATAGCTGGAATTATAGGCAATTTGATTTCATTACAGAAAAAAGTGTAAGGTAAATCTGTAAGATGTATCTCTTTCTTTTCTTTTGATAGATGTATAAAAGGAAAATGTAACTTTGGCATAAAGATAAGTATTAAGACGTAAGGTTTTTTGAAAATTCAGCACATAAGAGATCGCGGGTAGAAAGCTAGTCTTTATGTAAAACGCCCTAGGAAACCTTTTGATTAGTTACACAAATGAAAGTTAGTACAGTAATTACTACATACCTAGGTAATTTTCAAAACGTATGTAGTAATTTATAGTATGTAGCTTTTTATCGTTACTAATATTATTAATTTGAATGTGAGTTTGTAACTTTTTCACTCCTAAACCAGCGAACCGATCGCGATGAATTTTGGCACGCAGGTAGCCTATGATATGTAGATGGACATAGTTTACTTTTTATCTCGGGAAAGCGGGTGAAATGCGGAAGCTAGAATATTTCTTTACTTTATCATAGTTAGAATGTCGGTACAGGTGTTTTGTTTTTGATATGTTCAGCTACTTATGTTATGGACTGTATATACTTACCTAAATATAAAAATATTTTATATCTTTTCATTTTGATTAATCTATACTAATATTATAAAGAGGAAATATTTGATTGTTTGTTTGTTTGCATTGAATAGGCTCCGAAACTATTGAACCGATTTGAAAAAATCTTTCACTAATAGGAAGCTACATTATTCCCGAAGGTTATAGGCTATTTTTTATCCCGGGAACGCGAGTGAAACCGCGCGGAACAGCTAGTCAATAATATTTATAGGAGAACTTCAAAGAATTTGACACCTGTTAGCAAAACATGTTTAAATAAAATAAGTAATTTATGCTCATACAAGTAAATGTTAACGACTTTTGGGTAAACACGATGGCCAAGGTCGTTGATATTTTCTCACATAAATTACCCAAAGTAATTCGCAAATACTTTGCGAGAAAAGCGTTCGATTCGATTCACGGTCACGATTATTGAAATTAAGATTAATTATGTTTGTTGATTAATATGGCGAGGAAACTGTAGCAGCCAGTAGGGTTCTTTGTAGTACCCATTTGGTTATAGTAGGGCAGGTTGTCTTTAGGCATTCTATTGGTAAGATATTGGATAACAGCGTGGTGTTGATAATCATGTTAGCTTTGATGGACACAAATCATAGTTATACAGTGTGTCTAGTCATGAACTAGCGAAATTTGAGGTACTAATATTTAAACATGATAAGGCGATGATAGCTCAGTGGTAGTGATGTCGGATGCCGAGACGAAGGTCCCGGGTTCGAATCCTACAATGAGCTTGAGCTTTCGGTGAAGGAAAACATCGTGAGGAAACCATAGCACGGTGGTAGGGTACTTTATAGTACCCGCCTGGCTGGCTACCACCCTCAAGTTGAAATTCTGTCGCCAAGCACCTTTCGGTGTGTTCCGACAGCTGCACTTGAGAGCCAGTTCCCTTCTAGGCTTTGTGTGCTTACCATCATCGGCCACATCATCACTGACCACGGTGAGATTGTGGTCAAACACAGGCCTATACATAGTAAAAAAAAAAAAACCCCTCCCCATCTATGTGGCAGCTAGTTCATAGTAGTAGCTAGTAGCTTTTTTTTTAATTTTTACGACTTACACTAGCTTGATTTCACTCAGTTCCAAGGGTTCGGCTGCCTATCATTAAGTATGCAGTGATAATAATGTATCAGTCCTATGTGGTCCTATCATATCGCCACCTATCGTTACCTACATTTTGGTGATTTTAGAAACTGGTTCGGAATAAAGAAAACAATGGAGTAGTTAACCGTGTTTTTGATCGCATGGCAAGTTTCCAACGTGTTGGTACTAAGTATAATAAGACTTTTGTAGTATAGTGGAGTCTTTAATTAATAATCCATTAATGTAAGAAATGTACTAAATTATACAGGCCTGTGTTTGACCACAAACTCACCTTGGTAAGACCAGTGATGTGGGCGATGATGGTATAAGCCTAGAAGGGAAATGACAGAACATAAAAATATTAATTTCAAGAGCCTCTATAGTATTCTTTGTTTTGTTTGACTATGTTCTTAATTCGCTGTCAGTTTTTAATATAGTAGAAAATAATGCTCATACACAATTTTACCTTTCCGTTTACAAAATGCCGATACTTTATCTTTATCTTCGCATAAAAATGTCATTAAGGAATTGCAAATGGCTGTCTCAAAATCGATTTGGGCCGAAGAAAGTCCTAATGATTAGGTATTTTACGTAAGACGATTGTTAAACGGGTTTTTAGAATAAGGTTTTAAAATTATATAAGAATCAACATAACTAGATTATTTATTTTAATTATTAAAGTTACGATTTCAAGATTTATTAAAACGACGTAGCAGACGGCTCGAGGATTTTTTTATTTAAAGATTGTGTATTAAATATAATATACAAGCTGTTACCCGCAGTTTTAGTTGCGTTCCCGGGACAAAAGTAGCCATAACCTTCGGGGATCCTATTACTAATTACTAATACATATAATAATACTGAAGAGTTTGTTTGAACGCGCTAATCTCAAGCACTACCAATTGGATTTGAAACATGATTTTTGCAATTTGATGATTTTGAAAAAAACATACCCAATTTTGCCCCCTTTTTATGTATTTTTTTACTTTTTCATTAGAGTATGTTTGCATCAGCAATATTTAAAAGTATTCCACAAATTAATAACATTAGTCGTTAGGGATGGGCAAATGAAAAAAATATAAAAAAATATCGATATTCCGCGGGGCAGGCGCGTGGTCAGCGCGTGTCGTCTATACCTACACGTCGTAAGGGATTCCTTTTGGTTTCGGAACCCAAAAAGGTAAAATATAAGAATTAAAAACACAATTATATGTCAAGTAACATTCTCGAACAACTTCAACGGCCCTCTATAAATAAATATCCTGTTTATATGATTACTATAAAAATAGCCTTTATAACAATATGCCTGCTAAACCGTTTCCTTTTCCTTGCGATGAGATAACCACCAGACAATGTATATAAAAGGATATGACATCACTCGAACTTATGACTGTAATTTAAATTATACATAGCGAGTGTAATGACCTCTTAAGGCGTAGAATAATACCATGTGGTCTATGGTTGGGGTTAGTCTAATTTTTGAAGTGTTTAGTTGACCGGTCGATCGAGATTTTTTATAACTATTTCAAAGTCAGAAAACAGTTTCCGTACGTAGCCTATACAGGGTGATTTTGATTTGGTATATTAGGCTTCATACTGCTGATAGTGTTAATCATTATCAGTAATCATAAAAAGAATCAGGAACATAACGAAGAGGACAATTAAACCATTAGCGTAAATTTCTGGTAAAAGCATTATTTGACCTATTTATAAAACTTCGATGCACTAATGAGTTTCTCTTTTTGTTTTCAGGTATGTACCTACTAAAATTTATAAAGTAAGAAATCTTCAACTAGGTAAGTTACTTGCCCCGCTTTTTTTTTTTTTTTTTTTTTTTTTTTTTTTTTTTTTTTTTTTTTTTTTTTTTTTTTTTTTTTTTTTTTTTTTTTTTTTTTTTTTTTTTTGAAAGGACTAAGTTGGTAGCCTCAGATGGCTGCAACAACCTTACCGGACAAATCGGCGAGCGCAGAGGGCTCTCAGCCGGGTAATATTTAGGTAACTACGCCTGAGGGCACCCCTCGGCTCAGGGCGTTACCGGGGGAGGGGGAGGACTTTGTACGAGTTACGACTAATTGGGGGCGGTCGGATTACTGTAGGCAGCTCGGGCCGCTTGAACGGGACGAGACTGAGTGGGATGTCGCGGCGGTCCTCGCCGTCGAGGACGGTAGCGTGATCGGTTGTGTGTAGTGTGTTGTGTACTTTTACGAGCTTCGTCAGCTTCGATCTGAGCTAATGTAATAGGGTCATCCGGCTCGCTGAGGGCTTGCCTTGGTCTATGGATACGGAGTATACGGGAGGGCGTGTACGTTGCGGCTTTAACTATAAGAGGGTTGCGGTGATTAACGGCGGTATTGAAGAATCTGCGTGAGGTGCGTTTTATAAATTGTTTTATCGTGGGGAGACCTAAGTCAATGTGGAGATTTTCATTACGCATGTACCACGGGGCGCCCGTGGCCTTGCGCATGAAGCGATTTTGAATCACCTGAAGGCTATGGATCCGTGATGGAGCTGCATGTGCGAACACAGTACTAGCATAGGTCATGATGGGGCGGATACACGTGGTATAAAGTCTAACCTTGCTTTTAAGTGCAAGTTTAGATTTACGATTTAATAAAAAGTGGAGGCGCCCTAAAACAAAGGCGGCGCGCGCGCGGACCGCTTTAATGTGGGCATCAAAGGTCAAACGATCATCAAGAGTTACTCCGAGATATTTGGCTTGCCTTTCCCAGGGGATTGGTTCACCGAATAGAGTAACTGCCTTTGGAGGGGAGGGGGTACCTCGATGGTAGGGTCTGTAGAATAGGACCGCCTGGCTTTTGACAGGGTTGATCTCGATCCTCCATTTCCGAAACCAGGCGCCTAGGGCGTTAGCCGCGGTTTGGAGGTTCTTAACAATGACTGAGGGGGACTTACTAGAGCAGTAGACCGCGGTGTCGTCCGCAAAAAGTGCTAACTGCACCTTGTCGGTCTTTGGCATATCACTCGTGTAGAGCGAAAATAGCAAGGGGGACAGTACCGAGCCCTGTGGGACACCGGCACCGATAGGGTGAGGGGAGGAGAGTGCGCCAGGAATGCGATATCGAAAGTGGCGATTTGACAAATAATCTCGTAAGATGAGCACGAGTCTATGTGGGACACCTAAGGTAAATAGCTTAAAAATTAAGCCATTGTGCCACACTTTGTCAAATGCCTTCGCGACATCGAAGAATAAGACACCTGTCATGTTGCGCTCTTGGTACTGAGAGGAGATGTGTTCAACAATACGATGGACTTGTTGAACACAAGAATGTTTGGCTCGAAAGCCAAATTGTTCATCAGGGATGAGATTATTGGCGTCGGCATATGTTTTGAGGCGGATATAGATCAGTCTCTCATACATCTTGCCCAGGACATTTAATAGACTTATAGGGCGGTAACTGGAGGGCTCGGACCTGGGTTTGCCGGGTTTATGGATTCCAATGACATGGGCCTCTTTCCACTGATGTGGAAAAATATTACAAGAGAGGGCAGCGTTAAATATGGAAGTTAGCAGTATTATGAGGTGGGCGGGGAAGAGTTTTATCACTTTGTTAGTGATTTTGTCCGAGCCCGGGGCCTTCCGCGGATGTAAATCCCTGATGATCGATTTAACCTCGTCAGGGGTCGCCGGAGGGAGGGGGTCATCCTCTTCGCTGAGAGGGGGGGGTGGTAACGGGAGGGCGGCTCTCCGTTCAACTTCAGAGTTAACTTCCTCCAGATGACTCGGGTCTATCGGGAGGGTACTGGGCGTGCACTGAAACTCTAAGCTTTCAGCGAGGCATTCTGTCTTTTCATCGTCATCAAAAGCGGGAGGGAGATAGGGCCTATTTAATGGGGGCATGGGTGCTACCGTGTCCTTGGTAAGGGCACGAGAAAGCTGCCAAAAGGCTCGATGAGAGGGTCTAATGTCTGTAAGGGTCAGGTCCCAGCGGGCCTGTCGTACCTCATCGATGCGTGACTTAACGTCACGCTGGAGAGCACGCATACGGATGCGGTTGTCCTCTGAGGGGAAACTATCATAGGCGCGAATGGCGGCATTTTTCTCTCTCAACAAGTCACGTACGTCATCGGGCAAGCGCCAACGTTGATCACTCTCTGCTGGCACTGTCCGTGAGCAATCGCTAATTAACGATTGCACGTGGCTAGTGAGTGAGTCGATTGCGCCGACAGCCTCATCAGCGGTTTTGAGGCTATCTGGGATCTGATCAAGGTGGACGGAAGTGGTTGACTTGAGGCTTTCACTCAGTCTATTCCAATTCGTCACGACCTTTGTGGGGGGGGCTTGACCTGCATCAGGGGAACCTATGCGCCCTGCTAATTCTATGATAACAGGTCGGTGGTCGGATGTAAGCTCGTGTAGCACTGTTACGTCATGCACACGTAGGTTTACATTCCGTAACAATGCCACATCAAGAATATCAGGTCTGTGTGTCAGTTGGTGGGGATAGTGCGTCGGGTCCAGGGGTGCGATAATGTCTATGTCTAGAGGGTCAAGGAGGGATTCTAATAGTCTACCTCTGGGGGAAGTTGAGTGACAGTTCCAGAGTATATTTTTCGCGTTCAGGTCACCTGCCAGAATGACAGAGTTACCTAGCGCGAAAATAGACTCTAGATCGCTTTTAAGTGGTGAATCATTGCGGGAGGGAGATATATATGCTGATACTATAATTATAGGTTGGTGTCCTGTCATGCCAAGCCTACAAACCGATGCTTCAATGCACTGGAGGGAGGGAGGCGGATCCATGGGGGAGCAGTACAAGGACCTTTTGTAATAGATAAGGGTGCCTCCTAGGGCAGAGTCAGTCCTGTCATTGCGGACTACTTGGTAGTTTGCAATTTTAGGGTCCCTAAGGGAAGGTTTGAGGAAGGTCTCTTGTATCAGGAGGACGTCAAGTTGATGGTTTCGCAGGAACTCTGCGATATCATCGCGTTGACCTTTAATGCCATTTGCATTATAGAATCCTACTTTGAGGGATCGGGGTTTAATTCTACACGTCACGGTTGTATTATCCATTACGGTTTTACGCGGAAGTTGGAAAGGACTGTCACGATGCTTTGGAAACGCATCGCGATGGAAGCGAGGGCACGACCGTTGCCCTCGTTCGCTCTGATCTGGGTCGCGAGGTCCCTAATTTCGTTGAGATCTATTGCCTCAGCGAAGCGCTCCACTAAAGCGAAGTCCGGGTCTTCGATCAGTGGTAGTTTAGTTGCGTTTGCGCGGCGGTTTTGGGAGGTTGCCGGGGGGGGACGTTTGGGTGGGGGAGGGGGAAGGAGAGGTTGCGTGGGTGCGGAGACGGGTTTAGGGGGTGGGGCAGTTGGGGGATTGACTGCTGGGGTTTGAGGCACTGGAGGTGCACTAGGTAATGCTGGAAAGTCCTTGTCGTAGTTGACAAGATTCCAGGGCGAGGATCTTTGTGGGGCTAGGACAGTCTGGGAGGGGTCAGTGAGGGGGGCAGTGCGCGTTGAGTTGCGCGATGTGCGCGAGTTGCGCGGGGGGCCCGAGTTACGTGATTTGCAGGCGGGGCGAGGGGCTTTCGGGCACCCGCGGTAATTAGCGGGATGGCCGAGTTGGTTACAGAGAACGCAACCTGGCTCCTCAGTACACAGGGCCTTGTCTTTCGGCCTATCGCACTCAGCGGTGGAATGGGGCTTAAGACACTTGACGCATCTGGGGGGGGCATGACAATTGCGGGCGGTGTGGCCGTACAATTGGCAATTGTGACATTGGGAGGGGTACACTCCCTTGTGAGGTTTCTCAAAAGAGATACCGGACAGATGACAGACGTGGCTGATCTTAAAGATCTTCTTAGCCTCGTCGCATTGATCTAACTGGGCGAGAACCATATTATACGGGGTATGGCCACGCCCTTTGTACATTCGATGTACGGAATGTACGGGGATAGATTGGTCCTTGAGGGACCTCTCAATATCCTCGGTGGTTATTTCGTGGGGAATCCCCTTAATTACCACACGGAGGGCACGCTCCTCGGGGAGGCAGTACGTGTGAAAGGCTACTTTCCTCTCCTTGAGCAGCTTAGTTAGGGCTCTGTGGTCCTGGGAGGTAGACACTGTAACACGGATTCCGTGCTCAGTGGGGTGAGCATTGGTGAAGTTGATGCGTGCTCCCGGTGCATTACACCAGGATGACACATCGGGCCATTTGCCCTTATCTTGGATGAAAAGGGGCGGGGGTACGTCCTTCTTCTTTGGAAGTTGAGCAGCAGAAGGGGTGGGTGCTACCTCCATGAGAGGAGCAGATACTGGGGTATCCATGAGCGGGGGAGGGGAGGAGGTGCCTTCCCAGGCGGCAACGCGCTGGGTGGAGATGGGGGTGGGGGCAGGATCAGTGTTTGGAAAGCAGTCGGGGGAGGGAGGGGTCACAGGGTAAACCTCCGGGGGAGAAGTCACCTTAGCCGCCTTGGCGGCCGCCATGCGGGCCTTGCGACCTCGCTTACGGCCGCCAGGGACGAGCTGGTAGCTATCGTCCTCTTCGGACGATTGGGTAGGGGGGTTGGTTGGGATGGGTTCAGCGACTGACTCGGAGATGGACTGGGTCGACATCTCCGAATCAGCGCGGGAGGAGGGACGGCTATGGGACGGGGTGGGGATCTGGTGTCCCGGGAATTTAGCTTGGAGGTACCGAAGTACCTCCTCGTCTAAGAGGATGTCCTCGAGGGACAGAGTTGGAGGTTGGCTGGCCATGGTGGCCAGCCGGGCCTTGCGGCCGGGGAGCTAATCTAAGACGACACTATTGTGACTTCGTTCGCGTGGCGTTCCTGAGAGAAGAAGTCACAAGAAACTTCAGGCAATCGCCCTAGCTAAGACCTATCTATTCGCCACGGGTGGGTAGGCCCGGGGGTGTGTAGTATCTCTCCCAACCGGGTATAGGTTGGGAGGTGTGTAGGCCCTAGGGTGTGCCCTAAGCTTGTGCTCCCACTGCCAGTCTTATTGTGCAGTGAGTTCCTACGTCCCTGCCTAGCGCTAACTGGGGTCGACTAGGGAAGCCCCCAAGGCCGACTGATCCAGTCCCGTCCGGGTGTACGTTTTCCAGAAGGGAAACCGTGAGCGCCCGGGGCACGCTCGAACTAACTTCGTTGGCACCGTTAGGTATCCGTTAGTTCACCACTAAAAGCGTGGATTTCACAAGTTTGATGACGGTGTCAGAAACAATGGAATTGTTATCGTGGTAAATACCCAGGTAAATTACCACGAAAACAGTAACGCAGGTGTCTTTCGACGAAAAAATGCCTGATAAGGGACCGAGCCAAAGCCAGGTAACAAATCGAGCGATAAATTCGCGGAAACGATACGGGTAGCGCACGGAGCGCAAGGGTACGTCCGTGCAGTACGACGGATCGAGTCGGAATCTCACTTGCCCCGCGGTTTCACCTATTTTATTTTGGAAAAATAATTTCTTAGCGGATGCCTATAGAGTACACTTAGTTTCTCAAGGAACACACACCTGAAATTTTGTTTAGTGTGTTTTTATTTTGTGCGCGAATAGCCCGACATATTATTATCAAAAATAGTTTTGTTCGCTATACAATAAAAAGTATTACTACAAGACAGTTAGACTTAGGTAAATTGCAGCGTATTTTAACGCTAAATTAATTTAAAGACATATTTTGTTACCTGTGTTTGTGTTTTCTACTACAAAATATATTTTTTCATATGATCTATAAAAGTATAACATCAATGTCCTTTCGGCCTACTATACCCTTTTAAAATCATCCTGTATAGAGATGGCACGCCTGTTTAAATAAGGATATTTTTAAGTGTATGACTAGAACTAGACGTGATCGGACGTGTAGCATCCTTCGCAGCGGTCACTGACTGCGTCACGCACACACTATGCAAAAATAATCGCATTGCGCAACACGAGCTATTTATAATATAGAATATATTATGCGATATAGTGATATTGTGTTCTATCGTCGGAAATATTTTATTCTTTACCTGTGCTAGGAATCTTAATCAAAATTTAATTTGAAAGTTATGACATTTTCGCGTGACCACGTGAGGAGTGAAGGGGGCATTAACTCTTCAGCGCCTGTGAGTATGTATGTCGCCATTGCAGAGCTCGTTTGGAAGGTGCTTTGGGTGTAACAAGCCTTTTTTATTTCAGAAAGTTGACAAGCAGGCAGGCGGTCCAGGCGGCTAGCTGATGGTGGCTACTGCCGCCCATTGCCATTTGCAATACCAGAAGTATTGCCAATGTGTTGCCGACCTGTTACAATGCCAAGAAGGCAACCTGAAGTGCAATTGCCGGAACACACCGGAGCTTGGCGACCGATTTTCAACTTGAGGGTGGTAGCCAGCCAGACGGGTACTAAAAAGTACTCTGCTATGGTTTTCCACACGATTTTTTCTTCTCCGAAAGCTCAAACTCATTGTAGGATTCGAATCCACCTTCGTCGCGACATCCAACGTCACTACCACTGAGTTATCATCGTCTTTAAAGATTACGACAATCACTTACCACGAGACTCATTCTAGTCTATTTTAAATTTCCATCCTTGAAATTTAAACAAACCCATAAAATACCCAGCAGTGACAAGAACCAATATCACTTGAGATGTATAAAATGGTTTAACGATCGAATTTATAGGTCGGAACCGTCACCGGATGCATTACTGTCGTAAACATTATGTACTTTGATAACGTTATGGTTTTAAATAAAATTAAATAGCTATTTTTATGGTTTACCTAACGTTTTGCAAGTTGATTTAATCTAGATTTTATACTTTTTAAATCATCTGTAACCTAGATAAAGCGTGTATGGATCTCTTGCAACGGTTAATGGACGTGTTACGTTTGATGAAATAAAATGGTAAATGTTTATTAAACAAAATACTTTTCTAAATCATGTTGGCGTATTATGAAGTTTATTTTTATTTTTAATTTGTTCTTATGTTTGTCATTATTACTAATACCTATATAGGTATTATATACGTTGTAGTAGCTTGTCTCTGCACTTCAGCCCCCTGGCCAAGAGACAATAGGGGTGATGACTAAAAAAAAAAAATTAGTCCGTCAGTTAGATTACCAAAAAATATTGGACACATGTTTTTTCTTTAGTTCTGAAAACAAAAAATTACGAAGATACAGTGCGTATAAATATGCGTGACGTCACGTTTTAGTACACTTTTTACAGAGAAGTGACGTCAAAAACCCCCACTCCTGAACTTTAATGCGACCTATCTTTGTAAGTTTTTATTGATTTGATAAAATAAAAAATGCGTATCCAATATTTTTTGATAACCTAACTGACGGGCTAAATAGAATTAATTATTTTTTATCCCTAGTTTATGTATATTTAAAACAAAACTAATAAATAAAAAGAAAAAAACTACAAAAGAAAGAAGCCTTGCTGAGTTTCTTGCCGGAGTCTTCTCAGTTTAAGTGTATTCCGAACCGGTAGTAGAGTCTATTGTAATAATTGTAACTATCGACATTCATAAGCCTTACCAGGGCCTAAACTGAATAAATTAGTTTTGAGTTGAGAACTTTTTACTGTGTTCTTTTTATGAACAGTAATTATTATCCAATTGCAACAGTCCACATTCTAATACTAGTTTGAGTTCGCAACTCTTGCGCAGTGTCGCATGAATCGGCAAAGTTTTAAGCAAAACTAGTTCTGTTGTACATAACGAGATATTGTAGCAGTAATATTGGGAATGCATAAATCAAGTAACGCAACCCGCCAGCTGTTTGGTGATTCAGTTTTGTTTAGATTAATTGTACTAGTGTTGCATTGTTGGGTCTCTTTGTTAGCGAGATTATATACCATAGATCTAAAATGTTGGCAACTGGTTGGCAAGATTTACATATTCTGCTACTGCTATTAAGAGCCAGTTCCCTTGTAGATTAAAGTCCTTACCATTTACTTGCGTCCGCAGTTTGATTGATACATATTTCAAGGTAATTTACAAATAAATAAATTTCCTGGGAAATTCCTCACACATGGTTAACTGATCCCAAACTAAGCAGAGCTTGTACTATGGAAACCAGTTGTCACAAATGACGAAAAAAATGTATATCCTGGATGGGAATCGAACCCAGGGCCAGCGGCGCTACAGGTCTTAACCAACTGCGCCAACGTATATGGTCCACCTGACCGTTCCAACCATAGCTTATGGATGGTTATATGCCTGGGATACCCATCACCCATACCTAAGTTTCCGACCCTACACCATTGCCAGTTGCCAGAGCTCTGGTAACGTTACTCATGCCATACTACTATTATTTATTATGTGCTCACGCGCAGAAATAAAACACACTAGCTGTTCCCCGCGGCTTCACTCGCGTTCGGTTAAATCGGACCAGTAACTCCGGAGATTAGCGCGTTCAAACAAACAAACTCGTCACCTTTATTATTTTAATTATTTGAGATTTATTTAAAAGCAAAATTGTTAGTAAACTTGTCACAACATAAAACATAATCTTCATAACTTACAGGAAGTCTGTACCTGAATGATCTGACAACAAACAAGTCTTCCAATATTGTCAGAGCGCGGAAACTATAAAATTGCAAGCATAAAGCTCGGTAAAGCTTCCTAACCCAAAGCTTTGGTTGCGTAATCAGTTGGAAACCTTACTAATAATTACGGGCACGTTTCAAACCGGGTTATGCAACCGTCTCGCAAAGTTGGGGTCTCACTGTTAGCGAATATGTATTGCTGACATAGTCAATGGAGCCGATTCTGTTGTTTACGAACTAAATAAATTTAATCTCACTATATCTCTTTCTAATAGTATATATAAGAAAGGGATGCAAGATATTTTAGTCCTGTCAGTTTATTCCGATCACATATTTCAACGTAAATTTAAGCGTGATCTTTATTGGTCACGACTATTTACCCGTATTGACCGACGGCATGGATTAAACTGACAGCATTAAAAATGTTTTATCTTTTTTCAATAGGGTTAACATGAAAGAGAGGTGACTTGTCTAATATTAGTTAAGTTCGTAAACAACAGAATCGGCACCTATAATGTCTTGCGAAAATCTATCTCACTAAAAAGTATAATAAATGTGAAAGTTTGGAAGATTTTGACTTAATATAGGTTCCCTCACTACTACTTTTACGGAATAATGAAGTACCTTTTTTTTATGTGGGTAAATCCTCATAGGATACCCTGCGACCCCGGGGGGAGCGGCAGGGTTATGTCAGACTCCTACTGACTAAAACCCCACAGTGTTCCTACATGTTGCTGCCGGCTGGGTATACGGGGGCGCCGAAGCAATCGTCCGTGTACCCAACAGCGACGGCCTGGTGCGAGACCTCCTCTTCGACGACGACGACAGGGCCCGGAGCTCTTGTCCTCACCGTCTCGTCTTGGATAGCGTGCGGGAACACGCGCACGTCTACCCGAGCCCCGGCTCATAAAGGCCGCCCTCCGACGCCCAGTTCTCCTGCGGCGGATAGAGAAGTACCTAACGGATAGACGGCAAATAGTTTTCCTCGAGAGCGCGGGTAAAAACCGTGAGGTGAAAACTTAGCCCTAACCTATAAAAAATACAATCAGTTTATTCAGGTTTGAATCAGTATGCTGAAAAAGTATAAAGAGTGGTCCGTAACGACCTATGAATCATAGTCAACACTCCAATAAATTGTTTATATCGCGTATGGAGAAGTTTTTTTGATGGCTTTTCCTGTTGTAGGTATGTAAGTAATGGTTCTAGAAAATAAATAGGTTACATTGTCGTGGTTAGTTCAAATACCACCTAAGACGCCGCAGATCATGAGTTTGATTCCCATCAAGGACTAACATTTGTGTGCATATTCATGTCTGTTTTTCTGGGTGTAATATTTATTTACAAAAATTGTATTATAGTATAACAGATAATTGGTTTTCATAGTAAAAGCTCTCGTTTGTTTAGAATCGGATCATGTATAAATAATGTTCTTGGATATATTTTTTTGTCTCCGCTTCGCTTATAATCCCGCTAACACTATGACAGCAACTCAAAGTAGGAAAGCTTGTCGGTCAGGAAACTATTGTGTACCACGTGGGTTGTTGAGGGACCGCCTGACGTAGGTACCCAAATGCAAGCTTGGACTATTGCAGTATGATATCATTGCTTTTCTAATACTAATGTTGTCGTATTTAGTATGAAGTAGGCGAATAGGTACCTATTTTGAGCGTTCAATTTTATGCGCCTATGAATCGTAATTTTGTGATTAGTAAATTAGAGTTATGTAACGTATGATAATATTTTAACCTATTTTAACTATATATTAATTTTGCATTCAAAATATTATAGAACTATACATTGGTTCCTTTCTGACAAATGTCCGATATGTAAGGGTTTACATGGTTTCAAAAATACAGGTAATTAATGCATACAATTATAATTAGGTACATTAGCATGTAAAAAATAAAATGCAAAAATATCTGTTTCAAAATCAAAAAGCGACCTACTTTAAGACATTACTAACAAATATGGATCTGAAATTAATTATGATTTATTCTTCTTCCCCTATTTACCACCCATTATGCTGAGTGTAGGTCTCGTTCAGTGCACTCCATTTCTAACGGTCTTGGGCCTTTCTTTCCTCAGTCCATCTTGCTGGTTGTTTCCACCTAGAGCCGTCTCAGTTATTGTTTATTATTATTTGTTATGTACCCTGTTTCTTTCATCATCTAAAGTGTTCTATTCCTGGACTCTAGTTACAAACAGTAGGTAAGTACACTTACCGTCAACTGAAAATGTAAAGGAACTTTTCATGTTTCACTTTTCAAATGAAAAGTTAAAATTTTGTGGACTCCAATATTGGTCCGAGGAGTTTTGTAATGTACAGTCGTTGAGAAAAATATTATATTAAAAGTAAATTATCCAGATGAATTATTATTAGATAGAGTGTATTTTTTTAACTTTGTCTCTTTTAAGCAGATGGATATTAAATGGGCTATCGAAATGGGCCTATGAGATGGTGACCATTTCAATATAGTGTAGTTTTGAAGTCTTTGTCGTCTTGGAATTAATCATTCACACCAATTTTCACGATGAAAAGAACTGTAAGAAAAAAAAACAGATTTTCCTTAAAATGTTCTTTAGGTAACTCGACCAAAATATAATGATTTTTTTTTTTATTTCATGCACGAATATTGTCATCCCTTCAAGGCGACTTAAGAATAATATTTTATACATAGACAACTAAGTAAATAGAAAAATGTCAAAACACATTCATAATTCAGTTGACCAATCATAAAAATAACTATTACAGTTTTTTATATATCAAGGATCTCCAGGAATGGCCGGTCTTGCGCTACCCGCATCCAACGGTTGATGAGGTATAAATAAACACTATTTTCTTATGTGAACTGTACCCAATAGGAAATTTTGCCGGTTCAATTGGAAGCAACAAAGTTGTGCAATCGGTAGCCCCGCTCGTAAACAAACCGGTTGAAATTGTAGTATATGCCGGTACTTCGAAAATACTCCCGAGTTTGCAATCATTTTCATGTTTTGCTTTGAGCAAAAGATTGTTGATAAACGAAATTTGAGATAAATATTAAACTAGCTTAAACGCCCCGCAGTTCCACCCGCGTCCCCGAAGTATCTTATATTTTCTCGGGATAAAAAGTAGCCTATATGTTATTCCAGGGTATGATCGATGTATGTGCCAAGTTTCATCCAAATCCGTTCAGTAGTTTTTGCGTGAAAGAGTAACAAACATTCATCCATACTCACAAACTTTCGCATTTATAATATTAGTAGCTTTTTACCCCGCGATTAACCCCTTAGGGGTTAGTATGACCAACCTCTGTGTTAAGTAAGCTGAAATATTAATTACTTTTTAATTTATTTAATTAAAAAATACTATGGGTTAAGGCCCTGCCATTTGCATCTCCGTGCTTCACCTATACTACGTAATAAAACTAGTTTCAAACAGATCTTCTGAATTAAGGACGTTAAAATGACTTTAATTAAGGACCAGTAAAAAAATCATCGTGTATTGTCTACAAACGCTTGACACAAAAATAGACATTTCTCAGAACGATTCCACTCAATAAAGCGACATCTAATCAAAAGTAATTCGACTAATCTGTGACCATTTTGAAATAGGAACACAAACGCATTGTCATCATAGATTAAATAAACTCTACTCCCACGGTATACATGCGGAACTGCAATGATATATATGTACCTACATATATAGTACAGATAGCTCGTCCAATTGAGCTCAGTGGCAACGATCGCTAGCTGGTCACGATGCGGGGTCAAGACTCTTATAGAATAAAATGTTCAGATAGGACTTTATTGTTGCTGTTTCTAGGAATTATTGTTAATGTCCCTGTGAGACACTTTAGTAAAACTGCATCGTGAAATGAAATATTTACAAATATGCCTTCTGAATTATAAGACTCTGATGTATTATTATGGTGGTGGACCGTGGAACTAGATGTTTATTCTTTTATGTTTTTTTTCACTTATCTTACGTTACAAATGTTATCTGTGATATTTATTGCAAATAAAAATCTAGAAAATATAAATTTTAGGTTATAGGTTAAAAAAAAAATTATTGCCATATTTTCGTATACAAAGGTGTTAATGAATTCCAATTTATGATTTAATAGCATTGAGATGACAGAAAAGAGCTTTTTATATTCTATTATTATTATTTAAAAATAGCTTCCGATTCGCGGTTTTGCAAACGGTCGCGGGATAAGTAGCCTATTTTATTCTGCGGCCTATAACGTATTCCTATGTAAAAAACCACGTTGATCCATTACTCTGTTACTCCGTGAAAGAATTTCTGATAGGCATAATTCTCAAATAATAGGTACTCGCCGTTTCTGTATAAATGAACCCGTTATTCTGTGAGTCACATTGCACCCTGCGTCCGATGCCCTTGCCCTAACCGCGTCATGTTGAGGCAGGCCCGATGTTATTCACCAAGCTTTGTATGTTTCTTATTCTGCCTACTTATATTTAGTTGCCTTTCTGTATTTGTTTTTTCATTTTGTTTTACTATTAATTCTTTTAGTTTGGGAGTCGGAAGAAAGTGATTATTTAGGTCAAGGCACATTTCTGTTTAAAGTGCGTCTACTGTAGGTAGGTTTTCTTTGGAAGTTAAAAAATAGAAATAAATGACCCATTTATCATGTATAAATGGCTTTAACTTTGAAAGCAATAAGACCTACATATTATACATACCATATTCAATTATTATAATAGTGCCCATAACAAACAAATAAGTTACATATAAGATACAACAAGCTATATAGGCTATATAAGTTCTCTCATATATCTCATGTATATGCTACATAGCT
The DNA here is from genome assembly GCA_963555595.1 of Tethea ocularis. Classification (NCBI taxonomy): domain Eukaryota; kingdom Metazoa; phylum Arthropoda; class Insecta; order Lepidoptera; family Drepanidae; genus Tethea; species Tethea ocularis. The sequence continues at coordinate 7,376,969 of OY741975.1, forward strand.
AACTCATTATGAGGGAGTGGCTGGAGGGTTCTTGAGATGTCGCCGTCTCTAATAGGACTGGCCAGACTATTCACTATCCCTCTGTATTATGACTTCCATTTTATTTTTATTTATCTATGGTTTACCTAGATTGTGTAAAAATATTAGGTTTAAAAAAATAAATGGACAAAACTATGTTAGTTTAAATGTAATTTTATTTTTAATTAAATTGTTATGGTTTACGGGAAACGTTAATTTGTTGAAAATTGACAGAATGCGTGATGATGAGAGTATCTGCTTTTATTCGGTAGCGATAGTTAATATTATCTATATTCTATATATATTTATATAAATATATATTTTTTTTCACACACGGTTATCTGATCCCAAACTAAGCAGAGCTTGTACTATGGAAACCAGATAACTGATATACTACATATTATACTACTTTTTTTTTGTAAATACATACTTATATAGATAATTACACCCAGACACAGGACAAACAGACATGTTCATGCACCCAAATGTTTGTCCTGGATGGGAATCGAACCCATGACCAACGGCGTGATAGGTGGTGTCTTAACCAACTGCGCCAACTGGCTTGTCCCTATATATAATATGTATCCCTATTTCGCAAATGTTTTTATCGTTGTATTTGTTATTAAGAGAAGGTTCTTAGGTAGGTAGATTGGTGTAGGTAGGTAGGGATTGGTGGTATGTAGCTGGGTAGGTATGTAGGTCCCAGTTTGTTTTATTATCAGAGCAGGATAACGTCTGCCGGGAGTTTGTTATAATATGATATAGTAAAAAAAAATCCTCCTTAAGGCATTAAGCCTCATATAACGTTAAAACGTTAGAAAGTTAATTACTCGAGACAGCTTTACTCCCTTATAAACCATAAATCTCTTCCATACCAAGAATCAGGCTGTCTACAATCTCGCGACACAAGTTTGCATAACATTACGCAACTCGACGCCGATAAGTGGACCTTCTTTGTGCAGATACGTTCTCACTCACAAAGGGCATTCTCAGCTTTGTAGTTAGTGTATTTATTACTGTATTTTAGCTCTTTTGTCTTTAGCGAGAAGGTATTTAATTACTGTTCGAAATAGATTTCCTTTGTCTCATTTTATAAAGCTTTATTTATGGAATTTCCGTGAATTTGATAATATTGATATTATTTTTTTAAGTATTGTTCTTTGATGTTAAATGGAACATGCTTTTTGTAACTATGGAGGCTTAGGTAACTTAACTGAACTCTCATATTAGCAAAACGTACAATCTTCTTAGACTAGATCTTCTTCATCATGTCAGTGACCGAAAGATGTCCACTACTGGACAAAGGCCTCTCTCAAGAATCTCCACGATAGCCGGTCTTGCGCCGCATCCAGCGGTTTATCGCGACCCTCACAAGATCGTTGGTCCACCTTGTGGGGAGCCAGCCTACGCTCAAATTGATAAAACTACAGAACGACGAATGTCATTATTTTATTAAAGATACATTAATTAAAATACAAATAAGTCAGACTTTCAACCTTCATATCATTCTTTATCCTTCAGACAACCTCATATTTAATGTCCCAGGAGGATATTTAACCTTATAGGTACAGTCAACAGCATAAATAGCTTAAAAAAATCCTTTACAAAACAGCTGTCGCAAAGCAGCTACCGGTGTGTTCCGACAGTTGCACTTGAGAGCCAGATCCTTTCTAGGTTTTTTGTGCTTACCACCATCGGCCACAACATCACTGGCGGTGAGAGTGTGATGGTCAGTGATGTAGCCGAAGATGGTAAGCACACAAAACCTAGAACGGACTTGGCTCTCAAGTGCAGCTGTCGGGACACACCGGTAGGTGCTTGGCGACGGATTTTCAAGTATCGGGTGGTAGCCAGCCAGGCCATTACTACTATTTTTTTTTTCACCACAAACTCAAACTTATTGTAGGATTCGAATTCGCAGCCTTTACATCCTCTATAACTTACTTTTACCAGCATTCAGACAAACTAAGCAAAAGAATAGTAACTCCATACATAATGCAGGCCTAACTTTTCCGTACAATCAGAAACACGTGTTCAGTTCCACTTACCAAAAACAGCTCTACCATTTCAGACCTTAAAGTTAAGATATTAGGTTCAAAATTAAATGGCTGTGGATAGAACAATTGGAGGTGACTTACAGACGACATCGTGACTCCAATGTGACCTATGGTCCGGTCGTGATACTGGCGCCATCACCATCTACGACTACATTCACTTCCGGTTCAGTTTTATTAGAATGTCAATTTGATTTTAGACTTTAAATAAATCACAATAAAAACTGAACAAGTCTCTAAAAAAATGTAGAACAGCCATAATTTTACTAAAATATAAATCTGATTGTGAAAAAGTGATTTAATTTGACACTGGCAAAAATAAGTCTTAATAATTCAAATGATTTAGTTGCCATATTGAAAGCTATGAAGAGGTATACATAGCTTAGAGACTAGCAGAAGTATCATAAATAAATGGAATATTTACTAAGCTACTTAAACTAAATCTTATATACAAATTGAAAAACAAAGTAAATCATAAATAAATAAAAAATAATTATATTAAACAATCATTTAATAGTAGAACCACCGTGTTTTATGCTCAAACTTTACGCATAAAGGACACTTTATCAAGACAGTCTGAAGTTTGCTCAATATATCTGAGACCAATATGGTCTTTCTTAAGTTTAGATCTGACATTATAACGATATAGGTAATTCTAATATAACTATTGTATTATTTTAACTAAACTAACATTAACTATGTACATAAAAAAATAAATAAAAACTTCTTACTACCTACATAAAAGTAAAAAAATTAAAATTTTAAAATGTATAGTAGAATATTTTTTTTAATTAGGAACACCAACAGCGACTCAAAATACAATATAAAAATATTAATTTTAGACTAAAACAATTACAAGTGAGGCTAAAAACGCATTAATATCAAACTTATTAATAAAAACTTATTCATTCCATGGTCTTGAACAAAAACATTCTTTATAATCATACACTTAATGTTCTTTTTGAGGCGAGGTTGATCTTCTAGAGATTTTATTCACAGGGTTAAAAGATTCATCTAAAGGAACTTATAAGGAGCATTGCGCAAATGGTTATACCACCGTTATTACGTACGTGCTTAAAATGTAAATAAAGTTTAATATTATAGGCATCTACATTTATTTTTATGATAATACGTCATATAAAATCAGGAATCCAAAGGGTGTATTAACGAAATATATTCTAGGAGAGGGTTCAAAGTAACTCGAGTAAGTAGCTTCGTGCTTTACATGTAAGCTGCTATATTGTTATGGCATTTTGATGCTTAAGATTTTTCCCCAATCATTAATTTCATCTATACTTCTATACTAATATTATAAAGAGGAAAGATTTGATTGTTTGGTTGTTTGCATTTAATAGGCTCCGAAACTGTACCGATTTGAAAAATTATTTCACTAATATGAAGCTACATTATTCCCGAAGGTTATAGGCTACTTTTTATCCCGGGAATGCGAGTGAAACCGCGCGGAACAGCTAGCAGTCAATAAGGCGAGAATCGCCTGCGAAAAGGAGTTACTTTTCACAACATACATTCTTATTATAAATGTTACTACTAGCCTTTAATTAAAAAAAAACACTCTGAATACTAGTTGATACCACTTCAATAATAATAGGGTAAAAAATAATTAATTCTCTTTAGTCCGTTCAGTTAGGGTATCAAAAAATATTGGATACGTATTTTTCATTTTATCAAATCAACAAAAATTACAAAGATAAGTCGCATCAAAGTTCAGGGGGGGTTGTGACGTCATCTCTCTGTAAAAAGTGTACTAAGACGTGACTTCACGCGAAATTTTAACGCACTGTAATTTTTTGTTTTCGGAACTAAAGAAAAAATATACGTCCAATATTTTTTTGGTAATCTAACTGACGGACTGATTAGATTTTTTTAGCCATCACCCCTATTAAACATTCTTATTTTTCCTTCTTTTGTTACAGGTAAGCAGAAATTGCATATTATACCCACCAACCTGAAATAACTTGGACCCCGTTCCCGATACCGGTGGGGTAAGTACTATTTTTTTTAATTTTCAATGGTATTTTTATAAATTTATATTTAAAATGTAATTTATAAAAAGGCAGAAGAAAAATAAATGGTACAATAATAAAAAGTCCAAGATACATAACTGTGTTTACTGCTAAAGTTGAACACTCCATTAATCAACGTAGTTGGTTAAGGATGTGTGTCAGTGTAGTTTATGAGTTAACATCAAAAAGTCGACATTATGGATAAATTAGAAAGCTCCATGAAAAGACTACCGAGACTTCATTAATCATGTGTGCTTTATGAAGAGTAACGATAATAAAACGATATGGTTGTTAATCGAGGCCAATGGATTGTTCGTTAATGTAACTAGGTATAATTTATTTTTATGTTTTCATTGTATACTTGTATTTGAAGGGATGCTTTGGTCTTTCTTACAGTATTATACTTGATTCGAGTTACTTACATATTGATTTAATTATTTTATATTATGGATTAATCAATTATTATTAAAATTATACTTAAGTATAAGATAATTTTAACAACAAAAAAATAATAAAAATATTGTTATGATTTATCAAACATGTTTGATGAAATATTCAAATTAAATATACTGATTAGCAAAATATAAAACAAATTATCACTTACTTTAGAAAGGGTCATTGTTTAGCCGAGTTTAAAACTAACATAATCTCACTACATTTCATATTCTTGCAAATTATTACAATAATTAGTAAATCACATTTGTTTAATCCCGATACGCAACATCAGCGCGGTACAAGATTACATTCTATTGTTCACCCACGCGCTTGCGCAAGGCGCCTGCGCGGACGCCACCGCTTTGCGAAACTTAAGGTACCTACATACTAGAATGTAACGTCAGTAAGTAGTGTAATTAAATCGATAGGAGCTAATCAGTGACTATAGTCAGTAATGATTTGTGACGTAATGGCAAATTGCTTGATCTGAGCGTAACTAATACCTTAACCAGTGCCGGTTTTAGCTCTACCAGCGCTCTGGGCGAGATGTGATAACCCCCTCCCATTCTCCCGCCAACAAATGGGATTTTATCTTTAGACTTGAGAATTTATTTTTTATTTAGACTCGTGATAGCAGGACTCCCTCATGAGCGAACAGAAATAAAGATGGGCCTGGCGCCCCTTTACATCTGGCGCCCTGGGCGATCGCCCTACCGCGCCCTACCCTAACGCTGGTACTGACCTTAACTACGTTACAATGTTAGCTGCGGTATTTCGGTAGGTATCGTAATATTTAACCAGAGGTACTTATTTAAAGTTACAAAAGGCTAGATTAACATTTTATATCTAATTGTATCAAATATTATTGGAAACGTTTGTGTGAATGTTTGTTACTCATCATGTCAGCCGAAAGACGTCCACTGCTAGACAAAGGCCTCCCCCAAGGATCTATACGGTGGCTGGTCTTGCGCAACATTGACATTGACACCTTGTTTCTTACTTATTCACACCGTAACTAAATAGATTTTTGAGGCGATGATAGCTCAGTGGTTGTGACGTCGGATCCCGCGACGAAGGTCGTGGGTTTGAATCCTACAATGAGCTTGAGCTTTCGGTGAAGGAAAACATCGTGAGGAAACCATAGCACGGTGGTAGGGTACTTTGTAGTACCCGTCTGGCTGGCTCAAGTTGAAAATCTGTCGCCAAGCACCTACCGGTGTGTTCCGGCAATTGCACTTGAGAGCCAGTAATTGCCTTCTCGGCATTGTAACAGGTCGGCAACACCTCCGGTATTGCAAATGGCGATAGGCGACGGTAACCACTTACCATCAGGTGGACCGCCTGTCTGCTTGTCAACTTTCTGACATAAAAATAGATTGGATGAAATAAAAAAAAATATCTTACCCTGAAAATATAGGATATATAAATATCGTCAAATAAATGTAGTCAAATAACAGTAGGTACCTATCCTTGAAATTGGCATCCAGCTTGATGTGCACGTTCCCTTACAATCGAATGACTACTTTATTGCGATTCCACAAACAAACTTCACTATTGTTTTGTACTTACACTTAATTTGTTTTAAGGTTTGTTTCTGAATGTAGACGCTTTATTGAGCTCGTTTCTTTCTTCGTAGTTTTGAGATGTTCGAACAAACAGTTAGTACAGATCGTTTTAATATCGTTCGTCTTACTCGTTACACTTCTTTCTAAAATTTACTTTAGAACTTTGTAAAATTTACAAGACGTTGTAGATAACCTGTATAAGTAAGTACGTACCTACTCGCATTAAAAATAAATGAGATGACTAGATAGTTGCGTTAATATTTACAGGTTGGTTGGTACTATTTGTGAAGAAGTAAGAGTTCTCATCTTAGTGATGCAATCTATATATTGCACTAAGCTTTGTTGCCATTTTTAGGTAGGCATATGTTTTTATCGGTCTTCCAAATAAACTAAAAATATATATATATTAATCATGAGCTAGAGGTTTTGTAAGCAAAGTGTATATATATAAAAGGAAAACGTAACCTAATGTGTGATTGATTGATCTATCAACGCACAGCTATACCCACTGGACGGATCAGACTGATATTTAGGATACAGACGTAGCGGATGGTAAGGGATGGTAAGAAAGGATTTTTTTTAAATTAATTCCTAAAGGGGGGGGGAGTGGACAGCTGTCCGGCCCTTGGTTTCACTCCCCCCTCCTTTTTTTTGTTTGGTTTCACTTGGTTGGTTAGTTAGGCTATAAATGCTTAAACCTACATTCTTACCTTTAAACTTCGCTGATTAACTAATATTTTTAATATCACCAAATCAAAATGAAGTAATTCTGTCTTCAACATAAAAGGTGCTTGTAATAGCTTAATATAACATGTAATTTGTCACTTTATTAGTCGTTAAGTAATATTACAGACCGATATGAAATGAAGTTATTGCTTACATTGTTTCAATGTTACGTCATTTTGTATTTTAGGTAGCAGGTGGTACATTTTATGGCATGTGACCGTCACCTGGTCATAGCAATGCCAGGGGATTTGTCATTTGACGTCAATACCATTGAACTATCCTACAATGAGCTTGTTTCTTCATTGATGGAAACCATAGTAGGGTGGTGAAGTACTTTGTAGTACCCGCCTAGCACCTACTAGCGAGCTCCAGCAGCTTTTGATAGTCGATTGAATTGTAGTCAGAATTTGTATAGATAATCTGTAAAATTTACATAATATTTAAACCGGGGTTTAGTGCTATACGACGCGGCGACGTTGGTGCAATTGGGCCTAAAAGTATCTCAATTGAAGCTATAAAATTATGACGTCACATGCAAGTATTTCATACAGAAGTCTATGCGTCTAGTCTATGCGCAGTTAAAAAAAAATTGTGAAATATTTAGGCGCTTGGGCGAATCTTTTGTTTTTGGTTTCGCTATGGGTCGTTGGGTCTCCGAATGGTATAATATGTTTGAGAAATAAATAATGCAATATGGGAGGTTAGGAAATTCTCGAGATCGGAGCTCAAGATATACCCGTGAACTTATGAGCGTATTTTTTTTTTTAATTTTGTCTAAAATGTTATGGTTGGGGTGAAATTACAGGGTAAAAATACTGATCAATATGATTAAATTTTATTACGTGTGTTGTTCCCATGGTTCCATTGTATTACGACAAGTTTAATAATTATAGTTTACTGTGAAATACTGGCTTGAATTGTGACTTCATAATTTACAGCATCAATTGATCTACTCTTAGGCTAAATTGCACTAACGTCGTACAAAGTGTTAGCGACGGGTTAGTGAACCCCCAGGTTAATATGTCGATTTGACAGATTCTATCACTTAGCCATATTTAAGTTAAATTATTTACTCGTGTGTATGTGTATAGGTAGGTACATAAATAAATAAATAAAATCTAGACAAAGTTGGCTTAATAAGAATGCATGTTTGTCACTCTTTCACGTAAAAACGACTGAACGCATGATGAAACGTGGCACATAGATAAATCTTACCCTGGAATAACATATAAGGTACTTTTTATCCCGGGAAAACATTTAAGATCCCTCGGGTGAAACCGCAATAATGGATACTAATTTTTTTTTTTTTTAATTTTGGCCTCACACTTCGTGTATTTTGCCAGTGTCAAGTTGAGCAATGTAGGTAATTTTATATTCTTCGAGTCATAGTCAGTCAGTTTAGTTAGGTTTTAGTACAATGGTAGCGCCATTCTACTAAAACTTTTCATGGACTTCTTGAGACAATTTGAAAAGCCACTATACACGTAATCATTCCATTTCACTTCACTGGTGCACTTGTATTGATCTTTATTGGACAAAATACCACCGATAATATTAAAAAAAACTCAAAAAATACACTATTTTATGAAAATAAAATGAAAACGCAACGTCACTTCGCAAGTTCCCGTCAAAAAGTCTACTAATTTTTTATACAGAAATTTCTTTCACAATACGAATATAATTTTTGATACGGAATAAGTTTATGTAAATATTGTCATGTTATCACAAAGATAAGCACAAATAGCTTCACTATCTGTGTTCTGTATTGATTTTTCGCTGGCAGTGCTTATTTCACGTTATTTTATTCATAGAATTCTTTCTTTGTGGAAACCATTCGGAATTACGTTTGATATGAAAATGTTGTTTCCGATTCTTATTAGCCGGAACGTTTCATTCATATTTCTTAACTATTATATCATATACTAGCTGACCCGGCAGACGTTGTCCTGCCCTGAGAACAAAAATAAAACTGGGACCTACCTACCTACCCCTACCTACCTTACCTACCTACCCTACCTAACTACCTACCCCTACCTAACTACCTACCCCTAACCTAACTACCTACCCCTACCTACCTTACCTACCTACCCCTACCTATCTACCTACCCCTACCTATCTACCTACCCCTACCTAACTACCTACCCCTACCTAACTACCTACCCCTACCTACCTTACCTACCTACCCTACCTACCTCTACCTACCCCTACCTATCTACCTACCCCTACCTATCTACCTACCCCTACCTAACTACCTACCCCTACCTAACTACCTACCCCTACCTAACTACCTACCCCTACCTACCTTCCCTACCTACCTCTACCTACCCCTACCTACCTTACCTACCTACCCTACCTACCCCTACCTACCTTACCTACCTACCCTACCTACCCCTACCTACCTTACCTACCTACCCTACCTACCCCTACCTACTTATCCCATGTCCTTCTCCTGGCTCTAAACTACCTCCCTGCCAATTTTCAGCTAAATCGGTTCAGCCGTTCTTGAGTTATAAGTGGAGTAACTAACACGACTTTCTTTTATATATATAGATTACATTGACTCCCCCCGTACCCCAGTGACGCTTACATGGAGCCTACATCGCATGCTGGCTAGCTGAGTGCGGTGAGCGACAACCACGCGACTTTTTTCTAATACTTGCATTTTTAAACTCGTGATATCTTCCGAATGAAATGTCCGAATTGAATAATTCAAAAAGTTATAAAAAGGTATTAAAGCCGTCTTGAATATAAAGTAATTTATTTTGATGAGGATTAATACCAAGGTACAAATGAAGAGCCTTTTCAAGAGGCGGCATATATAAATTAATATTTTAGAATAAAAAACTGCTTACTGTGACATAACTATAATATTTAGACATATGCTGTCCCGACACTTTTTGTAGATAATGATGAGTTCTGCAAAGTCGTAGTAAATGATTTTGTTCTATCATCAATAGTTTTCACAGCGCACGCGACGTAAGGAATTTTTCAGGTCATTTTTTTACACCTTATGTTACATTATTGGAGTTTTAGTAAGGATCCCTAATTTTTTTTTAAATATAATATAGCCTATGTTACTCGGGGATAATGTAGCTTTCCAAAGTTGAAAGAATTTTTGAAATCGGTCCAGTAGTTTCGGAGCCTATTCATTACAAACAAACAAACAAACAAACAAATCTTTCCTCTTTATAATATTAGTATAGATTGACAAGCCAGTTGGCGCAGTTGGTTAAGATACCACCTATCACGCCGCTGGTCATGGGTTCGATTCCCATCCAGGACAAACATTTGTGTGCATGAACATGTCTGTTTGTCCTGTTGTCTGAGTGTAATTATCTATATAAGTATATATTTATAAAAAAGTAGTATATGTAGTATATCAGTTATCAGGTTTTCATAGTACAAGCTCTACTTAGTTTGGTATCAGATAACCGTGTGTGAAGAATGTCCCAGAATATTTATTTATTATTTATTTATTTTACTATTTAAATATTGTCTTCACTGACAGAAGCCAGCCTTCGGGGATAATGTAGCTTCCTATTAGTGAAAGATTTTTTCCAATCGGACCAGTAACTCCGGAGATTAGCGCGTAAATAAACTGTAAACAAATAAACAAACTCTTCAGCTTTATAATAGTACTAGCTGTTCCCCGCGGTTTTATTCGCGTTACCGGTATAAAAAGTAGCTTTTAACCTTTGGGGATAATGTAGGCTTCTATTACTCCGGAGATTTGCGCCTTTAAATAAACAAACTCTTCAGCTGTATTATTAGTACCTACATAAATAGATAATTACATTCAGCCTCTATACAAACAGACATATCCATGCATACACTCATAATGATAAGCCTATTCTTAAGACATTGACCACGTAACTTTTTCAAGACATTTTAATATCAAAGTACCATAAATCATTATAATCTATTCAAAGAACCATTATGTGACCTTACAAGTTATCAACGCAAGAACTCCCCATTATCACCGCTTGTAGTCTTGGCCCGTCATTAGTCATCGGACCAAGTTTATGAATACCATTTAAGTTTGTGTGAAACAATTTAACTTTGCATGGGGTAATTTTGTCCGTAGGGTCACTGCAGGACATGGTTTTGTGAGGGAGTAGGTATAGTTGGACATTTTCAATCTATGATGAGTGATAGGTAAATTTTGAAGGTATGTATACTTTAACCCAAATATAAACGACTGCTCTCCAAATAATTCTTAATAATAATAAATAAATATCCTCGGACATTCTTCACACACGGTTATTTGATCCCAAACTAAGCAGAGCTTGTACTATGGAAACCAGATAACTGATATACTACATATACTACTTTTTTTTTGTAAATACTTACTTATATAGATAATTACACCTAAACACAGGACAAACAGACATGTTCATGCACACAAATGTTTGTCCTGGATGGGAATCGAACCCATGACCAGCGGCGTGATAGGTGGTGTCTTAATCAACTGCGCCAACTGGCTTGTCTTCTTAACAATAGGGATAATGACTGGGTAAAAAATAATTAATTCTGTGTAGTCCGTCAGTTAGGTTATCAAAATATTATATTGGATACCTACGTTTTTTTTTATTTTATCATTAAAAAATACAAAGATAAGGCGCATTAAAGTTCAGAAGGGGGGGCTTGTGACGTCACGTCTCTGTAAAAAGTGTACTAAGACTTGACGTCACGCGAAATTTTAACGCACTGTATCTTCGTTATTTTGTTCTTTTCGGAACTAAAGAAAAAATATGTTATATTTTTTGGATTAATTAGATTTTTTCAGTCATCATCCCTATTATTGATCCTATCCAATTGTAGAATCAGTTAAATTTACCATCAAACTTATCAATATAATTTTACCATATTCTTCCCATCAGTATGGAACCTAACGCTTGCATCTAAATGATTTAGGCTTCCCAACGAAAAATGAAAAGGTTGTCAGGTCAAACATGGTCAATACGGGGTGTATTGTCCATTTGTCCAGAGGCATTTTGAATTTTCAATAGTCATTTCTTAGCGGATACTCACCAAATTTCATGTATCTAAGACCAGTGGTTTAGGCTGTGTGTTGATGTATCAGTCAGTCAGTCAGGACATTGAATTTTATATATAGGATATTTGTAATGATGAATTAAGCTGGCATCTTTCAATAAGACGGGACCGTGACCGTATATTGAAAAAATGTGTGATTTAACCTTGAACTTGATTGACCCCCGGCGTGCCCCAGCTGTCAGTGAGGTACAAACAATAGCGATAGCAGTGTCGTGACCACGATTTATATCTCGAGTATAATAACCTCTCAATTGCCTATAATATGCTCGGAGTGCGTAGGTACCTACACATTAATTTTATTATTATATATTTTTTATTCGTGCTGTTTGCTCTTTGAACTGTGGAATACCAGTTTTTGCTGTCTATAGATTCTGGATACAATTATGAAATATAGATAAAAAGTTTCACAATGGGTTTACTGGGATCCATTATACTAATTCATCATTGTTAAATTAAAATAAATAAAATAATCTTCATTTCGGACCGCATTGAAATCCATAGATACATTAGTAAAATATATAGCAAATTAATATATTATAAAATAACGATCGAAATGATGAGATCCGCTGTTGAACTAGAGTAACCGACATAGCCCGAAGAATTGCCAAACCGAAGTGGCAGTTTGTGGCAGATCTCTCTTAGAACTGACGGTTGGGGCAGAAAGGTTCTCGAGTGGCGACCACGAACCGAAAGACGCGGCGTGGGCAAGCCCCCCATAAGGTGGACTGACGATCTCGTGGGAAACCGTTGGATGTAGGTAGCGACAATCGTGGAGGCCGCTTTGTCCAAAAAATACAAATATAATAATAATAATAGATATTAAATTTACGTTCAAATAATGTCCAATGTAATTCAACAATAGAATACCTAGTTCCACTTTTAAAAGCCATCATCTATTTACAGTGTCACTGAAATATGAAAAAGGCTGATCCCATATAAACGTGGTGATTCCGTTCCCCAACAATAGGCTCCCGGTGAAAACTAAGCAACATCTCCATTGAACGTTGAACGAAAAGAGTGAATCTTTTGAACGAAGAGTGAACCTTTTCATGGAACCCGCGATGGGTCGCGCACAAAACCCGATGCGATATCTCTGGAACGCAGCCGTTCGATCGGATATATTTTTTAATATCACTTTAAAAATGGAATTGAGTGAGATTTTAATATGCCATTTGTGGATTAAAGTTTTTCTTTTTTTGTTTAAAGTTCAGTGGAACGAATATTTACTTTTTTATCGTTCTTTTTTTTAAATTTAACATAACAAATTCAAAATTGAATGTTACATATTTTTATTGATTGCACTTCACTTAAAATAGTGCAATGTATTGAATAGAATACCCATTGAATTTTTCAATCAATCAGTATTTTTAAAGCAACCTAAAACTTTTATCTATGATTCCTGTTGCAACGAAATTAACATAATCAATTAGGTAGTTATAGGACGCGCGTCTCATCCATAAGCAATAGAAATAGATAGTAATAAAGTTATTTCAGATACCTACGGTTCAGTAATCGTAATTAATAATATATCATTAAGAAAAGAGGTGATGATCTTTAAACGCCTGAGCGAATTTTCACGCAGTGATTAAGACCTTTCAAACGAAAAAAAACTGAATGACTTTATCCGTTCAGGAGCTACACAACTTATAGCACAACTTATAGCAACCCTCGTTTTGGTCGGGGATTAAAATAACAAAATCATACAAGACTTACTTTCAAATTATCAAGCACAAGCTATGAAACTGAGGTTGCATTCCATCCCAGACACCAGCTAAGTAAAAAAAAACTGATTACTGAAAAAAAAACTGTATCAAATAATTATTATGTACGCAAAATAAATACTGGTTCATCTACATCTCTTTACAATAAATATACCGTAAATTGAATCCATTACACGATTTATTTGGAATGTTTCGCACAGTAAAATCGAATGCTCACAGAGCTATTGACTTTGTGAAGCACTGAGGTGGCACAAACAGCTGGCTTTGATCACTCGCATGGCAACACTGACACTAAATGCTGCTGATTATGTTTTTCCCTTTGTATTTACTCGTTATTTTGCACGTGAATTTAAGCTATTGTGTCATTTTGAATGGTATTTTGTGTTTGTTGTGGCAAGTGGCAGTGGGCGGGGCACATCGCTCGTAGAACCGACGGCCGCTGGGGCTGAAAGGTTTTCGAGTGGCGACCACGAACCGGAAGACCCAGCGTGGGCAGGCCCCCCACAAGGTGGACCGACGATCTTGTTAGGGTCGCGGGAAACCGCTGGATGCTGGTAGCGCAAGACCGGCCATCGTGGAGATCCTTGGGGGAGGTCTTTGTCCAGCAGTAGATGTCTTTTGGTTGATATGATGATGATGATGATTTGTTGTGTGGAAGTTTTATGGTTACTGGCATTACCGGTTTTCCTGCAGCCCTTTAAGAAATACGTGAATGAAAATCTCTTCAAGGTTGGTATAACTCGATTGACCTGGCCATCTCGAATTGCAAATATCTGTGTCCATATTGATTGCTGCTTCCTTGTCAAAGTTTAGATTTAATGATTACTAGCTTTCCGCCCTGCGTTTTCTCCCGCCATCTCCTACATCATAATAGCTCAAATTTTAGCTTAATCTGTCCATTGGTTTGAGCTATGCGTTGATAGATATCAGTCAGTCAGTCAGTCATGCTCGCCATTTATATATTTAGATTTGTAATCACTTTGTTTGTATTTTACGTATATTCCTTTGGTTGCTATGGAGATTAGATAATATTTTTGGTTTTGAATGTTTGTTTTTTATTTTTTATTTTATTATCATTACTTTGTAACTATATAGTTAGTTAAGGAAGCTTATATTTAATTGTAAATTGCCTCGGTGACCATCACACTATGATCCGAGTAGTCCTACTGGCGCCGGCTGAAAATCAGCGCTGTGTGCTCACTGTGCACAGCATTATGCTGAGCTGGTGGTCAATTAGTTAACACATACACCTGTTAATTGTCTTGTTTTTTATAGTATTTAAGGTGGCAAATAAATATTTTTTCTTTCATTCTTTCTAATTATATGTGTTATTGTAAATTTTCATAATGTAATAGCAGCTGTATGGCTTCCATCATCATAATCATGTCATCCGAAAGACTTCCACTGCTGGTTATTATATATCCAGTATTTTCAGAAAATAATGTAAGCTAATTATGTACTTACCTATTTCGTAAAACCCAATACGCAAATTGAATAGATACCAAATGAATCAAATGGGAATGAATGATAGAAATACTAATAGGAATCGAGACGTGAAAGCTAAATCAATCATCGATATCTGCGAGCCCATCGCTTTGTGAACGAAAATTGAATAATTCGATTTATTTTTCGGATTCATCGAAACTAGAGCGCGATTACGTCACGGTATTTAATTTATGAATCGAATGAGGAACTTTGAATGAAAGTCTATTTTTAAAAAAAGGATATTCTATTTTTAAAAGTTTTGTAAATATTTAAAAAAAGATTTCACATGTTTGTAGTAAATAATAATAGTACAATTTTCGTGTCGTTTTTGTCACCATAAACTCCTCCGAAACGGCTTGACCGATTTTTATGATTTCTTTTGTATATAATCGGAAGGTCTGAAAATAGATCGCAAACCATTTTTTATACCCCTAAGTGATAATTTAACAGCTAGTAATTGTATATAATGATAATAGTACATACTTATACCTAATAATATTAATATTTTACATTAAATTATATACAGGATAATATTTATGTACCAATCAGATTTTTTATTAAATAAAAATATTTTACAAGCCTTTACAAAAGGGTGTCATTAATTCCATCTAGATTGCGAAAAAAAAAAAATTGTATCTATACAATTTATAGTTATTTTTACATCATTATTATCTACTAGTAGTATCCTAGTATTAATAATATGTGGTAGAGAGAGAGTAGAACTCGTGGAAGCGTTACAAACAGACGTTTTACCCTTTATTAGTAGCAAGACATATTTGCGATAGATAAAGCCCAAAGGGCTATATATACGACCCTCGTTTCCTCTAAAACAGTCTTATTTCCTCTCTCGAATGTAGCCAGAAAGATTAATGCTAAGATTTCACGGAGAGTTAACTCAAATAATTTCGAGTGATTTTTTTGCGTCTCGAAGTTCGTTTGCAAGATGAATTTTGGTTTTTTGTTTTTCATGATTAAGTATCTTAGTAAAGAAGAAAGTAAATTACCGTGTGAAAAGTCTTTTGGGAAAAATTTGATTCTGTTTTCATGGTAAGTAGGTATAATGAGAATTTTACTCATGATTTTTTTTTCCCAATAAGATATACTTAAATCCGAACGTATTTTATTAGTGGTAAATGGTGTTATAATATGACAGATTCTAGAACACGTTGTTAGTTATTTAAATAAGTGCAGTAGAGAAGTAGAATTATTAATACACAAAATAAAATCAAAAAAAATAATTCAAAGAATAACGTAAAAAGATTTAAAAGACCAACTGCCCTTAAAAGAGTCTATTCCAATTTGCAATTTGGGTAAATTATCACCAAAAGAAATTTCGAACTGGAGACCATAGCCCCTTTATTAAATTACTGTACTTTTTACTTCAAAAAATATCATAGTATTTCTTGAAGGAAAATCTTGAGGCCCATTTCTCTCTCGTAGATTCGTAATCGTTGTATTATGAAGAACGCTTTTTTGTGAGAGGAAATTCTAACGAAACAC
Organism: Tethea ocularis; assembly: GCA_963555595.1. NCBI lineage: Eukaryota > Metazoa > Arthropoda > Insecta > Lepidoptera > Drepanidae > Tethea > Tethea ocularis. The sequence continues at coordinate 7,393,552 of OY741975.1, forward strand.
AATTTTCTTTTGTGCAACTTTTTTTTTATTACGTCGGCTCCCCTCGCACGAATATAACGATGCCTTCAGATGTGAATATTGTGTAATGTATATTGCCTACATTTGTAGGTTTTCAGTGATATGACAATATTGCGTTTTTTGCTCAAGAACAAGCAATGCTAAGTAGGTACCTAATGATCTGAATAATTCGTTTTTTTTGCTATGTATAAGCCTACGTTTGACCACAATGTCACCATGGTCAGTGATGATAGAGACGACAGTCGTAAGCACGCATAGCCTACAAGAGAGAACTGGCTCTCAAGTGGCGCTGTCGTAATACACCGGAAAGTGCTTAGCAACAGATTTTCAACTTGAGGATGTTACCTAGCCAGGCGGGTACTACACAGTACCCTACCACAGTGTTTTGGTTTCCTCACGATGTTTTCCTTCACCCAAAGCTCAAGCTCATAGTAGGATTCAAAGACGCGATCTTCGGCTCGGCATTCGACGTCACCACCACTAAGCTACTCGTATCATCGCCTTAAAAAAGAATGTAACGTTAGCTAATAACAGTCACATAATCACATAATTTTGTTGTATATTAAAAAGGAATCTACAGATAATGAAAATCAATATGAGCACATTTTAAAGCCAGAAGAAATCACTTCCTCGCCCGTATGTGGCGATAAAAGGTCGCAGCCAAGTCTTGGCCAGGTGCCTAAAGATCTTAGCTTCGATAGTGCCTAGAAAGTGGCGAGGCAATTCTTTGCATGTCGAATTGCAGACGTTATCTCTGCCTTGAGCATTTTCAGGTGTATTGCCATATTGAATTCGTCAGCATTTTTGGTAGTTTTTTTACTAATAAGTATAATATATATATAGACCTGTATTTAAGCACAATCTCATGGTCAGTGAAGCTGAATGTAGCTGAAGGTGGTGAGCACATAAGACCTAGAAATCTTAAACAGCCGCTCAAGTATTGCAACAGTATTGCTATTGCAATTAATTTCTCGAAAACAGTAGAGCCTATGTCGTTCCAATATTTTGGTTCCAATATCACATATCTATTATTTTCATTAGCATTATCGAATTTCATAAATTGCATATAGGATCAACTCTCAGCTCAGGTGCACTGTCCGGTTAGTGCTTGGTAACGGATTCTCAACTTTAGGGTAGCCAGTCAAAGCTACAAAGTACTCTGCTGCGCTTTGGTTTCCTCACTATGTTTTGATTATTTTCCTTCAACAAAAGCTCAACACATAGTAGGATTCGCGAGTTTCGTCCGTAGGTCTTTGAATATATGTATGCTTTTAATAATCATTTCCAGCTAGCCTAACAATAATAATGACACCAAAAAGCTTCCTAGCTTTCAGCAAACATAATTGTTCTCATTAGATTAAAAAATAATACCAAAAAGACATACCTACAATTTAAATTCAAGTAAATCGTTTTATTTTAATCATAATCGTACACAATAGATTAAAACCCAATCTCTAAAAGTTAAGACTGAAAGTTGAGGAACGGAAAACCTTTTTTCATTCCAAACACTTTACTCGCATGACTCCAACAAGTTACCAAGTCCGTTAGCACATTTTTTCCATGTCATGACTTGCTTTCGAGCGTCAGCCGTATGAACAATCCCATTGTATGCCTCCGCGCATAATGCTCGGTTCAATGACATGACGGTCCTTTATTAGTGTAATTACTAGCAGTTCATTCACATATCGGTCTTTGACATGTTTTTTATGCAACAGGTAGACATAGGTTACATAATTGTTAAGCCTATAGATATTTGCAATACCAAAGGGATTAACATGTTGAACATGATGAACTCCTTATTGACAGGGGATGTCTGTTCCGTAATAAGTCATGATACCTACTTAACTGCTGAGACCTCTAGTGACGGACGTGACTTCGACCTTATATATATTTTTATTTAAAAAAAAATATTTTAAATTTTGCACAATAAAATTATTCTATGTCAAATCAAAATCAAATCAAAAACTCATTTATTCAGTTTAGGCCCTAATAAGGCACTTATGAACGTCAACAATTACAGTTTTACAATAGACTCTACTACCGGTTCGGAATACACTTGAACTGAGAAGACTCCGGCAAGAAACTCAGCAAGGCGTTTTTTTTTTTGGTGGATCTTTTTTTTTTTAATTTATGTAGGTAATGACAGGTAATTATGTATAATATAAGTTCATCTGACTCCTGACAACTGAAGTCTAACAAAGTTATTAATTTGCTTGAGAAAATTCAAAATTATTTACACGAGTATAAGACATGATTTAGATTTGGAGGTACATTCAAAGAACCCTCCCCTTTTAACTTTAGTTAACAATGGTGAATCAACCCATTCGATCGTTCAATCCGTTCGCGACAAAGAGCTTTTATTATCAAGTGATGCTTTCGCTCGCAGAATAAAAAACGAGATAGGTATATATAATATTGAAGTAAGTATATCACATCTTTTTGATGTTTTCAATATCTTCCAAAGAATTTCCTTCCAATCGACTTTTATATTTATACTATAATATATAACTCGTATGTTGTATATTTTTATTAGTTCCATCGAATACTTATCTAATTATTTAGTAATTTTACTACCAAATCTATAAAAATATGATAGGTTACCTACCTTACCAACCGCAGATTTTTTTATTGCCTCTGAAGGCGGTTCTAATTTTTGTAAAAAGTTTTACACTTTTACTTGAAATCAAAAATACAAATATTTTTATGACCCCTTATTTTTCATGATCTGAGACGCAAAGCACATTAATAGAGCAATTTAATTCACAAAATAGCCGAATGGTATTTCATACGCGCCATTATTGAATTAAAGTCGATTATTTTTCCATTAATTTCAATAAGTTTATTATTTCATGTGATTAATTGTTGGAATGGATAATGGATTAAAATTTTCCAGACTGATTGTGATGGAAATTTTCGTGATTCATCATTAATCAGGCTATTGGTGTATTGTGTTGTGTAAGTTTCTAGGAAAATTAACTTACTATATAGCCGTAAAAGTTACCTGGACTGTTTTTTTACGTGTTTGCTGTACCTAATTGGGTAGTTGACTGACACATCAAATAAGCTACTTTTTAATAAATGTCAAAACGATAGTTTATAAGGAATTTTGTATGAAATATTACATTATGACGTCATAGTTTCACAGCATCAAATCATCTACTCTTAGTGGTTTCACTGGTAATTAAAAATCATAAAAAGCATTAAATGTACAACATATTTGATATCTCCACGTGTTTTTAGATGTTTTATGCATTGGTTAGTGTTTGGTCATTTATTTTTGACAGTGTCAACTACCCTATTAGGTGTATTTTCTAGTATGTTTTTCAGAGACTACTATTAAATTAAGAAAAGGTTTTAGTATGGAAACCATAGTAAAACCGGCCATCGTGGAGATCCTTGGAGGAAGAGTAGGAAGAGAAGGAGTTTCTTTCGGCGGTTAAAGTTAACTATAACCGTAACCTTACTATGACCGCGCTTTATGCAACCGACCCTTATTATAATAAATGCGAAAGTTTGTCTGAGTGTTTGTTACCACTCAGTTACCTAACAGCTTAAATTTGATGATGAAACTTGTCACAAACATAGATAACCGCGGGGCGGAAGCTAATCCATACCATAGACTCCATACTAATATTATAAATGTGAAAATATCTCTGTTTATTTGTTACCTTTTCACGACTAAACCACTGAACCGAAAACGATGAAATTTGGTATCCAGACAGCCCATGTTATAGAAAAGGACATAGGCTACTTTTTATCCTAGGTGTGCGGAACGCGAGTGAAACCACGTTGAACAACTAGTTTGTTATAAATATTTTATGCTGAAAGTACTGTCCCTACATGTAACCCTGTCGCTAGCACCATCCCTTTCATTTTCTATGGCATCTCTCATTCTTTCCCTTTCGTTTATAACTGGTAGCATGCCATTGCCAAGCCATGCATTCATTTATAAGTAGGTACTTACCTATGTTGTATATCTGCTGCGTGTGTATGTTTTTTTACTATGTATAGGCCTGTGTTTGACTACAATCTCACCTTGTATCTCACAATCTCACCCATCATCATGTAGCCTATGGTGTTAGCACACAAAGCCTATAAGGGAACTGGTCTAATCGCTGTCTTTAGTAGTTTAAAATGCTTATATCTTCCGTGTTTCTAGGCCGATTTTTATTTTAATTTCACTTTTTGATATATTTTTACTGTATTTTTATATTTTGTTAAGAAATGCGAAAAAAAAATCATGTATATTCCCTATTCAGTACAAAAGAATGCTATATATCTTGTTGGGCCTCGCTCTGCGGTGGAATGAACCCTTACAATGCTGTATGAAAAATATCTGGAGAGCCGTAGGGGTAAATGGAATGTGATGTAATGTTAGAGGCTGAATTCCGTGTCACTATTCCATCTTTCCATATTATTGCATTGTTATTCGAGATTCAGTGTAGGAAAGTGCATGTTATCTCGCGATTTTTCGTCTCAGTGAATTTATTTCTTGGAATTTTCTTTATATACGTATGTCACCGTACCATTGTGAACGCCGTTAGTTTATAATATATATCGCGAAATTGTAAACTGTCGAAGAATTGTGAACTGTACCATACTGATACAGTGCCTATAACGTATTAATTTACGATAGTCTATAATTTATCCATGTGAAATCGTTAAACTATGAACTGGCATCATACTTGAGTGCGCTGATTGGTCGAACGATATATGCATCTTTGTGTATTGTCAAAGATGGCGGATAGTAAACAAACAGCTGTTTTTGTGGGCTTTAAATAGTTTATTAAAAAATGTATTGATCGATTTACCTACTTGATCTCAAATGTGCATTTCCTTTGTATGACTCCAAAACCGACCAATCATGGATTCACGATTACGAGTGATAAAACTAACAGATAGTGAACCCTGTTGGTTAGTGCAGGTCCATTCACATTTTGACGGTTCGATGTGGATGTATAGTGAATATATGGACGGTATGGTGCCGTTGACAGTTTATCGCCAGTTTGCAATTTCGCGAGATATTTTGTGAACTGAAGGCGCTCACAATGATACGGTGACATATATATGGTTCCGTACTTGAAAAGGAAATAAGGAACCCTTATACGATTACTTCATTGTCCATCTGTCTCTCTGTGTCAAAAACCTTGAGAACGCGTTGAGGTCTGAAGATGAAATTAATATCAAAGGTCTAAGTGTAGTGTCTATGAGCTTTTATTGCGTTTCTTTCTTTTTAATTTATATTATAACTTGTGTTTCATAAATTTTATGTTTATAGTAATGTAACGGGTCTATTCGCGCATAGAATATTATCAAAATATAATTTTGACTAACCTCGACGATTCGATCAAGTTGCATTGATCGTGGTCACGAGTGGACTGGAACAGCGGGTCAACATCTTGCTTGGCGAGAGTTGTCTCCAACTACCCGCAATTGGTCTTGTAAAATATAACTGTCACGATCACGGCATACCGTACTAATTGTATCAACACCTACTCGAACGCAAGTCACGGCGGCGCGAACACTTATCACAACCATCTTCCCGGTTGAAATTATACAGTATATTATTTACTATATTATTACAGTATATTAGTTTACTATAAACATGAATTGTGTTCGCGAGAGTTTAAAAAGTATTATTTCATAAAGTTTTTTTTTCGTTGTCTCTTTATATTGAGTAGTAAATATTTATGATTAGGTTTTAGTAAATTATTCTCTCATATTCAAATTTTACTACTGAATTAATCAAATTGAAACGGGCAATAAATTAAACGTTTAAAAATAAATTTGTCATTTTACAAGTATTTTATAAATTAGTGTTGTTTTTAATTTATGAACTGTTAATTGACCTATGAAATGATTTATGTATATACATTATGCATAACCCGCGGTTTCGTGCGAGGGTATTACATTTCACCAAATCTTTTTTTATTGGTTTTCTGACTAAATTAGTGACAGAAACTAGAATGAAATAAAAAAACGATGACATTGTAAAATTGTTGTGATTATATTTTATTTTATACTATGTACGGTAGACCACAATCTTACCATATACCATATACATACCATAGCCTTTGATTTTTTTAAACGAGACCTGGCAATTATTTTTTAATTTAAAATGTTATAGCCTAAAAATGTTTGCCAAATTTGAGCGACAAAACTAATATTTTAAATGCTTAAGTTTGTGTATTTGTTAAACTATATCCTTGATGAAATATAATAGATCCTTAGCTACTAGCTTCCTAATAAATACTATATCATATAGTTATCCACCTATAAGTAAAACGGTTGGCACATTCAAAACTATAAGGGTTCCTGTTCGCGTACGGGACCCTAAAATATATCTAAAATAATTATGTGAACACATACACTAATCCAAGTGAAGTAAAGAATGAAAGGAAGCGTACTTGGCCCACTTGTAGCCGATGTGGGATGTCGAAACCAAATGCAATCACAGTCGTTCGATATCGAATAGTAAAGTGAACGGTGCTCAAGGATACCTCAACAATTGCTTAGGCATAGTGCATGTTTTGAATTTCCGCTTTTCTCAGGCGTTGTTTGATTTTGCGATATTTTAAGTATTTTTTCAAAATCAAAATCAAAAACTCATTTATTCAGTTTAGGCCCTAATAAGGCACTTATGAACGTCAACAGTTACAGTTTTACAATAGACTCTACTACCGGTTCGGAATACACTTGAACTGAGAAGACTCCGGCAAGAAACTCAGCAAGGCGTTTTTTTTTTGGTGGATCTTTTTTTTTTAATTTATGTAGGTAATTACAGTTTTTGTCTTAAATATACATAAACTTAATATAATTATCACTTGGCCAGGGGGCTGCAAGTGCAGAGAGAAGCTACTACAACCATGTATTCTTGTCTTCTGTGTAATGAGCCACCTTATAGTAGGCCTTGTCGATCAACTTATGTTTAACATGCTCTTTTAAATGAATAACGTACCTAACAGGTGGCTCTTGACAGAAGTTATTTTGTACCAAGTTCATACTCTCATAGTTTTTTTTCCAAATGTTTCTATTTATTTATATAACAAACAATATTCATCATCATCATGTCAGCCGAAAGACGTCCACTGCTGGACAAAGGCCTCCCCCAAGGATCTCCACGATGGCCGGTCTTGCGCTACCCGCATCCAGCGGTTTCCCGCGACCCTCAAGGTACAAGTCCGTCACAATATCGTCACACGCTGCGTCTCCCGGTTTGTGGTCGCCACTCGAAGACCTTTCTGCCCCAGCAGCCGTCGGTTCTACGAGCGATGTACCCTGCCCACTGCCACTTCAGTTTGGCAATTCTTCAAACAAATAAAAAAAATGTTAATCTTGTTTCCATACATGCTTAGTTTGGACTTTAGGATCAGATAACCATGTGTAGAATGTCTCAGAATATTGTTATCATGTTTTCTCTGTGTTTTCATATTTTCTTAAGAAATACAATAAAAACATACATGTACCTAGGTACCTAGAACTATTGCTAATCTATATAAAGTGTTAAAGCTATTACTATGTGTACACTATACCTTACTAAGCCTTAATGACTACAAAACAACGTGACGAATTGCAATAGGTCGTACACTAAACTCAACACGTTTTTACTCTTATAACTCATTTGTTTAAAACACAATATTAATAACTAACATTCTAATATCAAATGTTTTGGTATAATTAGGAATGAAACAGAAAATTAACTGCAAATTGTTATAGTCACCGCGAAGAACGCGGTAAAGAATGTTTTTATCCAAATAGGTAATTAACTTACGAAATTCTAAACGGAACTAAAATTGGCAGCATATTAAGAATACATATTGCCCTAATGTAATCAGGATCCTACTGCTTTCTCGGGATAAAAAGTAACCAATGTTCTTTTCAATATTATAGGCTTCCTGCGTGTCACATTTCATTGCGATCGGTTCAGCAGTTAAGCGAAAATTTTACTTTAAAATGACAAAAATATATATAGGTAAGTGAATTTACATCTGTAATTTGACAGATGTAAAGATTCGCGCCTAAATTTTAGTTGAAAAAGCAATAGGCTATTTTGACAGGATCCTTTTTTATGTTTTTTGTTAGAAAGAGATAAAGTGAGAGTGATATTAAATAGGGTAGTTGACTGACATATCAAATCATCAGTAATTGCTGAGTTTATTGCCGGCTCTTCTCAGCAAAAGCTACCTTCCGAACCGTGCATTAGAGTCTGACTATTCATAAGTACCTGTGAAGGTCTATTTGAATAAATAATATTTCATTTCATTTCATTTCATTTCATTTCATCTACTTTTTAATCAATGTCAAAACGACAGTGTATATGGAATTTTGTTTGAAATATTACACTATGACGTCATAGTTTCACAGCATCAAATCATCTACTCTTAGTGGTTCCACTGGTAATTAAAAATCATTAAATGTACCACATATTTCATATTTCCACGTGCTTTTAGATGTTTTATGCATGTGTTAACTACTAGTTGTAGTTGTAAACAACAGAATCAGAGCCACTGGTACAACAATATAGTACGTGCATAACTATTATCTTAAAGATTTTAGCCAATATAATAGTTGAGAACTATAGAAAGGAAAGCGACCCCGCGGACGATCTCCTAGCCGATGGACGGATCAGGTCACTGCTCCCACTGGTCTACCAGTTGTGACTGCTATATGGAAAGCCGAGGACAGAGGAGCATGGAGACAACTTGTTACCAATCTCACAAAGGCGTTTCAGGACACGACTTTCAGCAATGAAGAGAACGAAAATAGGTCCCAATGACAACAACATAAAAAAAAAAAACTATGTATAGGCCTGTGTTTTGACCACAATCTCACCGTGGTCAGTGATGATAGCTCATTGGGAGTGACGTCGGATGCCGCGACGAAGGTTGTGGGCTCGAATCCTATAATGAGTTTGAGCTTTTGGTGAAGGAAAATATCGTGAAGAAACCATAGCACGGTGGTAGGGTACTTTGTAGTACCCGTCTGGCTGGCTACCACCCTCAAGTTGAAAATCTGTCGCCAAGCACCTATCGGTGTGTTCCGGCAATTGCACTTGAGAGCCAGTTTACATCCACTTACCATCAGGTATGCCGTATGCTTGCATGCTACCTTAGTAGTATAAAAAAAAATTATGTGTCCGATGATGGTAAGTACACAAAGCCTAGAAGGGAACTGGCTCTCAAGTGCAGCTGTCGGAACACACCGAAATACAAAGCTACATTACACAGTCAGATCACAAATAAGATATGATTAGCTGTTTCTATAATATCTTATATTTATGTAACATAATATCATATCAAAGTTGGCTTAGCCGGCTTAGCGTATAGTATTACGCTCACCCCTTCAGGCCCACTATTTATTTCCCTTTGTAACTTCCGCGCGATGCCGATATCGGGAGGTGAGGGAGGCGAAAAATTGAATGAGCGATTGGTCTGGTAGGTAACTTGGTAAGTGACTTTATTTTTAAATGGTTTTATGGGAGCTATTGTAATAGTTTGGGAAATATCATTCGCTAGTTTATCTTATGGGATAAAAAGTAGCCTATATGTTATGCCAGGTGCAAAGTTTCATCTAAATCCGTTCAGTAGTTTTAACGTGACAGAGTAACAAACATTCATCCATACTCACAAACTTTCGCATTTATAACATTAGTAGGATTAATTACAGAATTAAATTGTAAGTATGTACTATGAATACTGCGTTATTTTGATGATATATCAGTTTTACTTTATTCAGAAAATAATTCATTTTTATATCGTATTGTGTAATAACACTTTGTAAATTCCATTGTGTCAAAAAGACGGCACAAAAAATATCTTTGGATTAACTCAGTTCCATTCATTAATGAATTTGCAATAACAATATCGACATTATTTGGCATTGAAAATAAAAAAAAAACTGCTTTTTATTAAATCGTTCGTCGTAACTTCGCAATTGTAGACGGTTACGTCATCGGAATGACCGTCAGCCTTTGTTATAATTTAACTGACATGGTAACTTACTTTGTTGCTACTTGGTAGTTGGGGAGACTCAAGAGCATCCAAAAATATTCATATAGGTACGATTTAAAAAAAAAAATGTTTTCTTTTTTTTTTTAGATTTTGTATTTAACCATTATGTGATGATAGGAAGTCAGATCAAATTCAGATTTAATGTACCAGTAATTAGATAATAACATATCATACGAGTGCTAGAAACAAATCGGTCTGGATCTCATGAACCGTAGGTAATTGATAACAACAAATAATGAAAATAAAACAATGTAAAATGATACGGAACCCTTCGTGTGCAAGTCCGACTCGTAGGTACCTTTGTAACTAATGGCAGATACTCGGTTTCAATTTTCACCTCCACCGTCCCTTCGAGGGAAGGAAAAGTGAATTTAGTTCCCGGCCCTGTTCTCTTTTTTTTAAATGGCCCTTGGATAATATGCCCTTTGTCGGCGGAATTGCGAATTATTATGGTTTAGTGCGTAAAAAAAAACGGCACGCAACATTAATTCGGTTGCGGTATTACGGGATACCATTCGTCATAATATACTACATTATTGTGTTATTTTTGTCTTTGTTTAGGAAATAAAGGTATTACGTGGTGTTGTTTCGGTGTTGATTTTCAAATTTAGCATACACATGTAGGTACTACTGTTTAAAATTTATGACTTAATCGTGAATCTTTAAAGTTGATTATCAACTAATGACCCATCGAGCTGAAAGTTTTAGCTACAAATCCAAGGATATTTGATGACCCATTCAATCCATCGGATTGCAGCATTACTATACATTATTAATGATACTCTATATTTTTTGCTATTTACTTTGTTATTCTAGAAATGTACCTATGTAACAAAATTATTTTTATTAGTTCGAATTTTTAAGGATATTCTAATGATTTAAATATTGTATATTTTTCATTATAATTTTAATACTTAAATCTGATTATTTATATTGGTTTAGTCGGAAAAGTATTCGCTAACATTAGGAATAAAGCTAACTCTCCCATTTTGATAGTAATGAATTTGTCTAAAAAATGGTAAAAATAAGTACTCATTCTATTCAATGACGTCACAGCATTTCAGCTGGTTCTCGTTTCGCTGAGTTTTGATTGACGTAAGAGTCACAGATAGCCTATCGGACGGCGCGACGTTTCTCGTTCATAAATCACTTCACGTCAATCGGAACACCTCTCAATGGTTGGACATGCAAATTCCAATTTTGAACGGGTATTTGCAGATACGCGAATCTATGTCCTATTTGAATTTGGAATAGTTCTTTTATCTAAATATTTAAAGCGAAAACGTGACTTAGTGATTGATCTGTCTATGCACAGCTCGTTCTACCAGACAGATAGGGCTGAAATTAGGTACTCAGATAGCTATTATGACATAAGCACTCACACAAAAAAACGTCTATCTTGTTCGGTCAAAATATATGAAAAGTTTGATTTTTTTTTCGACTTTTCAGGGTTGGTCCTAAAAAAATTCCCATAAAATGTGTTCAAATATACAAAGACACAGTATAATTTTGAATTTTACGAACACAAAGAAAAATATGAAACAATCAGATTCTTTTCTTCAATTACTTTTAATTGAACAGAAGGAGATTAAAAAAAGATTCGAAATAGGTACGTCAGTTCAAATTGCGAATGCTTATTCTTATTTCGAATCGTACTATAATCTGTCTTGACGATCAGCCTAACGAGGTCCTTTTAGGTGCCACCACGAGACGGTTAAGTGAAAAGAGACATGGCACTTTTTACCTGACCTAAACATTTGTCATTGCGGCGTTTCGCTTAAGAGTCGCAAGGGATGATCTGTCACCATGATAAATGACTCCGTCTAATGCGAGCTCTTTCACTAACTTGCCTCAGCCGAATACAAAATATAAAGTATTCAATGATAGCCTCTAATGTCAAGTTATTAAGTGTTTCTTTTTGTAGTCAAAATGTTTCTACAATTTTTCTTCAGTGGCGTTTCGTGAAATAAATTTTCTTTTTTATTTTGTTGCAGGATTACTTGGCGTTTGAAATCGTGTTTCTAAGGTACGTTGTTACTATTTTGTTATAAAATGATCAAAGATTTTATAAAAAGTAGGAAATAACCAATATCCTCGAATACCTTTGTTATGGAGTTTCTAGTATTCCTTTCATGTTAACACCTATTTCTTAAGTACCTTCTTATTTTTTATGAAAGGATCGTTTTTGGTTGCCTTTAGTTGAAGAAACGGAAATTTGTGCGATATTCAATAAAATAAACCTTATTTACGGCTGATAAAAGCTGTTTACGGTGCGCAGATTTTCAAAATTAATTACTCAAATTTTGTTGAGATAAAACAAGTAGGTACTTATAAAGTTCGTTGGTACAAAATAATTGACAATGTCATATTGTAGTTGATTCCATCACTCGATTTACAAAAATACCAAGGCTATTTTGTAACGGCCATAAAATTGTATCCGTTCGAAACAAGTTTAGCAGCAAACGTTGTTTTTATTAAAAGATTGATGGATATTCAATTTTAGAATCCGTTCAAAACTAACAATTTTTCACATAAATTGACTACTAGAACGGCGAATAGAATAAAGGGTACATAAATTCACATTATATTTTCAATCTTTTTAAATCTTACTCAGATCTCACTTCACACTGTCCCCTCAATATTTTCCACGCGAGTTCTTTAAGAGGATTGTCCTATTCGTATGTGGACGTGTTCACTTGCGTTAATGTCAATGCATTTGAACGATAAATTGAATTGACATTTATGGTAGTTACCGGTCACCGATTGGTTCGTGTTATCACACCGAAATTGAGCTCTACTTTTGCCACTGTATATAAACTGCGGTTGATTAGTTGATTGGACCGTCAAAATTATTCTTAGAGAATATATTTGTAAAGTTTTTGTTGCAACACACATTTTTTTATCTTTTGGATGACCAAGCTATCTTGTTGGTAAAATCTCCCCGCTCCCCGGTGCACCGAGGCACTCAATAAGGGATTGAGATTTCAATAATTCTTTCTTAGCGGATGCCTACGTCATAATAGTTATCTGTATGCCAAATTTCAGTCCGATCCAGAGCTGTGTGTTGATAGGTCAGTCAGTCAGATTAGGTAATGAAACCTGGCACTTTGTCATCTTCAAACAATATTAACAAAATTTAAGTACCATTCCTTCCGAATCGTGTGACCTTACCATCAATAATACAACCTTAAATCCGTCAGTCGTCTCCTTAAATTAGTCGACACTTCAAAAGATCCCCTAAAGTGTCCCCGGGCGTTTCTACCGCAGCATTTCCGTCAAAAAGACGCCGTTTTAAAACAGCACAATAAATGTTTGCGACGTCTGATAAAGCAATTCCTTTTGATCTGCGCGAAAACGGGGAAGTGTAATTGTTGTGATTTCATTTGTCATCTCTGTTGTGCAATAGAAATTGTACACAATGTACAACGAGGCGACCATAATGAAATTCTTTCGAATATTATTTTTAAATTGTAATAGCGTTTGTACAATAATGTTACAATTGGGAAACCTTTTTTTTCGATTGCAATTGAATATAATGACTGTATACGATCATGTTTTTGAGGCTGTTCGTTGACTGTGATTTCGATAGGTATTATTAAAAAAAAGATGTGTTAATTTTATTTCGACATCTTTGTTACTTTTTGGTTAGTTTAAACAATGAATACCAATAAAAAGCTCTTTACATAATTGAAATAAATTTTGCAAATTGTAGTTCTGTAATTTTGAATATTCATTAATAAATTCCTATATTAATTGTAAAGCAGTACTGAACAATTAATTTGAAACTACTCTGAATAATAATTGTAATCAATTGTTTCAAACGTGAAATTTGAATTGTGTGATATAGGAATTACGATGAAATAAAGTACTTAGGATTTAGGTACTGTTAAGTACTACCCAGATATCAATAAACGGATACAAATTAATCCGACCTTCACCTAAATAATCTGAAATACAAACAGGTGTTAAAAACGTCCCAAACAAAGCACTTCATTAGAAACGCCCGGTCCTATACAAACTTGTAAACGGAAGATGCAATTTACATTAAATAAACAAATTATCCGTACGTCCGAAACTCGAGACCGTCCGTTCAACAGGTGTTCTTAATTTGAAATCCAAATAAACGTTAATGCCGAATGTACTTTTGCTTAAATGGTGGTCATTAGGTGCGAAACGGCTTGCCGTAACGGTACGATGTCGTAAATTCGAATTTTGAATTTCAAAAGGATAATCAGTGTTACAGTAATTGAGTGGGGATTCTAATAAAATTGGAATAGTATCACTTCTCTCTGATCTCGTTTTTTTTTTCAAAAGCTACAAATTATTCTATAATGGGCACAGTAATAGGAATAATAGCTTAGTCAAAAATGGTTTATTTAAAAGTATTATAATAGATCTTTCACGGTAGGTACGGTTTCACTTTCTGTGTTTACAGATTTTCATTAGTTTTTAGGGTTCCGTACCTCCGAAAAAACGGAACCGTTATAGGATCACTTTGTTGGCCGTCTGTCTGTCTGTCAAGACCCTTTTTCTCAGGAACGCGTGGAGGTATCAAGCTAAAAAGATACAGCCGTTCATGTTGCAAATTTTCGACACTCAATAGGGAATCTAAACCTACAGGGTACTTCCCGTCAACTCAGAATCTTGAAATTTGGTACGAAGGAACGTCTTATAGCACAGATAAAGGAAAAATTGCGAAAAGCATACATTTTTAGTTACACTGAAGACAAAGTTATGTTTGTACGGAACCCTCGGTGCGCGAGTCAGACTCGCACTTGTCCGGTTTTTCATAATACTTCATAACAAGAATTCTCAACATGCGTTCGTTATTAAATTCTGATGCTCATTAAATGTATATACTTATATATTAATTGGTTATAATTTAAATATGCTATAAAGTACTTCTCTTAATTCCAATTAGTATGTAAAATGTTAATATTTTGTTTATTTAATTTGAAATATTGGTTTGTAATTATATATATTTGTACAAGCGTGGTTAGCATGTTTCGCAAGATTAAAAACATGTTACCAGTGTTTTGTATGAAAAACGAAAAAATTACGAAAATAAATATCCTGGGACATTTTTTCACACACGGTTATCTGATCCCAAACTAAGCAAAGCTTGTACTATGGACAACCAGATAACTGATATACTGTTCATGCACACAAATGTTTGTCCTGGATGGGAATCGAACCCACGACCTGCGGCGCAATAGGTGGTGTCTTAACCAACTGCGCCGACTGGCACGTATGAGATTTTCATTTTAAGATGCGCGAGGGGGGTTAGACCCCTTCTATCCCGGATGGATCGGGCTGCATTAGGCATACAGATGGAAGGTAGGCATCCGGTAATAAAGGATTTTTGAGAATTTAATACCCAAGGCGTAATACCTAAATATCAAGCGGGTAAAACCCCGGGGCGGAAAACTAATTAATATTATAAATGTGATAGTTTTAATGTTTACATATTAGTAAGTTTGGATTTTTGGCTAAACAAATTTAGATAAAATTTGGCACATAGATAGATCATACTCTCGAAAAGCATATATAATACTTTTTATTCCGGTCAAACATAAAATTACTTGTGAACGCGAGTGAAACCGTTGGGCGGAAACTAGTTAATAATAGGAACATTTTATGTAGTTATTATAAATGAAAACACTACATGGCTCAACGTAATCTTTATTGTAGGAAAACGGAAACGGAAAAGATTACTGAGGACAGAGCTTTGCTGACTATTGAGACGAGCTTAAAGCATTATTCTTTGTTAAACTTGAATTCTACTAAGGGAAAGCATTGGGAGACTTAATAAATATTGCTATAGTCTCCGCCCTGCGGTTTTCCTTTTGTACCTGTGGTAAATAATATTTTCCGTTAAATTTTGTTCATGATCATCATGTTAGCCGTCCACTGCTGGACAAAGGCATTAAATAACATAAAATTATCTTTTTTACTAAAATTACGTCTCTCCTGTCTCGCTTGTCACTGTCAGTTTAGTAAGGGACGGAGACATACGCAGAGAACCTCCTCTTAAACGTGGTTTATTATTTATAGTTACTCTATACATATATATAAATAGATATTGTAGTATAATTTTAATTTAGTTAGTTCCATTATTTTGTTTTTGTTTGTTATTGTAAATAAATGTTTTACATAAATTGTAATCGATTCCTCATATCTCCCACGCTTTGCTTTGCGGTGCTCAACAAGAACCTTAATGAATACATACAAAGTATCACTAAAGTACCTACTAAATGCTATGCAGTTAAAGTACTTACTAGCACAACATGTTGGAAGGTATGTACGGTAAGATACACATACTAGATACCTTCCTAACTCAGCGCTGTTTCAAGCGCATATAACCCTTAGGCCAATCTTGCTGGCCACGTCTGAAGTTTAGTGATGTGACATATAGGTATCGATATTTAATATTTATCTTCGCTCTCAATATTTTAATCGTTATAATCTATTATAATAATGTTTGTGTTTGTTTATATATATTTGTTACCACTCAGCTCTGTAAATATTCTTATTGAAATTTGGAACACAGATAGATCATACCCTAGAATATTATAAATAGGAAAGTTTGAGAGTATGGATAGATGGATGGATGTTTCTTACTCTTTCACGCAATAACTTCTGAATGAATTTGGATGAAATTTGGAACACCGATAGTTTATAACCTAGATTAACACATTGGATACTTTTCAACATAAGATCCCTCGGTAACGCGGGTGAAACCGCTGGGCGGAATCTAGTAATATAGAAGCTACTTTAAATCCCGGGAACGCGGTTGAAACCGCGGGGACAGATAGTAAACATGAGTGTATTCCGGGTCTGGAATTATATGAGTCTATTGTCAAGTGATCACTTAATCAACGTAGCATAATTTAAAATACATTTCCAATTAAACATGTACAAAAAATTTAGTTATTATACATATTATATATATTTTTCCAGAAATGAATACCAACACTCAGCACC
Organism: Tethea ocularis; assembly: GCA_963555595.1. NCBI lineage: Eukaryota > Metazoa > Arthropoda > Insecta > Lepidoptera > Drepanidae > Tethea > Tethea ocularis. The sequence continues at coordinate 7,410,564 of OY741975.1, forward strand.
ACCAGTAGTATTGATAATTGCTATAAGCTATTTACTGTTATTAAAATTAAAGTTGCATGATGACTAGCTTTCCCGTGCGGTTTCACCTATTATCACCTATTGTATCCCCCTCAAGGAAAACACCAAAAAAAATGTCTCTTCTACCAACAGTTTAAGCTGTGCGTTAATGTGTCTGTCTGGGACTGAATTTATTACGTAAATATTACCAAAATCTACCAGAAGCCCTAATGTATTCTGTATAATTACATATTTTAATTAAAGAAATAATAGAATGTTTATATTTTTATTTTGGTATTTATTTTATCGATAAGTCCTACCACTAATGTTGATACATCTCACCGATGCATGGTTGAAGTAGCCGTGTTTGCTTAAGGAATTAATAACGTACATGCACCCAACTCTACTGAACTGCACACAAAATTATTTAACATTATGTAAATATAGGTTGTTTTTCATCCCAGAAAAACAAAAACCCCGCGAGTAAAGTCGTGGTGCAGAAAATAATTCGAAATAATGTTAGCATTTGTTTTAAAACTTTTATTCATATTTTTATCGACCTTATGTACGTACATTTATAACAAGCGAACAAACTATATCAATCAGCAAAGTTTCATGACAAATTGCTTCAGGAAATTAAATGTTAACTGAAAGCGGATGCCACTTAGCTTTTGCCGTGTAAACTATTTAGTAACTAGTTAGTTATTAGTATTTTTAGGTAAGTACCTACTACATTATTGTAATTTTAAGTATTTTTAACTTTTAGCATAGGGTATAATGGTTGTTTAAAAAGTGATACAAATGAGACATATTTTCGTTTTGTTACTTGTAATAAATAAACCATCTTATTTCGATAAATCTTTATGAGAGTCACTACATAGATAATTAAACCTAGTTTAACGATGTTTGAATCTTATCGATAATATATGCTCACTAGCTTGCTTTTTCATAGAAACATCTGTACCTATAATTGAACATTTTTAACCACGCACTCACCAAAGAATTTCCGTTTCAATTGAACTTTGGAAAATCCAACAGTTTTCCATCATAAAGCCTTGCAAAATGTATGTAAATTGTATGAATATCGGTACTCGGCAATAGCGAAGCTTTGAATTCGCGTCTGTTTCCTATGCACACCTGAAAAATGGCATTTTAACGACTTATGCCGAAACTTTATACGACGAAAGTTCCGTGGAAAATGTGAAAAGTTCTTTTTTCTATGAAAAAATATTTAAATTGCTCTCAAGTTTCAACTATTAAGTCTCTCTTTTGACTTTCTGAATGAAGCGTTCTCCATCATCATCAACACGCCAAGACGAAAAATAAAATGTTATTAAACTATATTTTCAAGATATTAATGATCCTATTATGTTTGTTCAAAAACAGCTCTTTGTGTTGAACAGTATTTTAAAGGCTATTGTTAAATATCCGAGCTACCAGACGCTACCAGAGCTTTTTAAAAATAAAGTGTCAATATAATTATTTTCTGTTTAGTATTACGAACGAGAGGATATCGGGGAAAAAAACAAATGGTTTTATATCGTTAAAATAAAAATATAGCCTCATAATCTGTTCTCTCGATCCAACAAAAAATTGGTAATAACATCCGATCATTATAATCATCGAACGATGCTTGAAAAGGTAAATCCCGAGCGAATTCACACCTCAGCGGGAAAAATAATAATCCTTTTTTCGTTCAAAAACGAGGAGGCGTGTGGTTAAAACAGGGGAGAAAGGGGGAGAAAATTAACAAAGTTTAATGAAAACATTCGACTGAGAGGGATCAACTCTCCCAAATAAAGCTGCAAACAGGTATAAAAAAAGCAAATAGATAGATGAATATACAATGCGTCTTTTCTTGGTGAAATGGAAATATTAGAGTTGTGGTTATGTGGTATCGATGTTTTTTTTCCACAATTTTTTTTAAGGTGTATCAAATTTGAACCCATAGTCACTTTTATATTTTTTTTAATTATGTTTAAGTAACTTAAGAAAATACCTGATTACTACTTACGATGGTATAACATCGTAAAACTATTTTAAAATAAGTACCAAACAGCTATTATAATACACAGTGACTGACCAACTGACCGACTGACAGTCTTTCAACCCCAATACAGGGTAAAATCTAAATTGGATAAGGATTTTAATTTGCGCCGTGTCCCATCACTAAAAACCGAATAAAAGTTAATAAGCATTGCGGAAGCAACACGAATGGTAACAGAAGTCTGTATACAAAAACAAAAATTAGAGCCCTTATTTCTTATATATATATATAACTCTTGGCTCCCAATTATCATGAAAAAAAACTTTGCATTTCAAAAAAGTTCTTGTTTGCTTTCAGAATTTGTTCCGCATAATCGTAATTTCGGCAATATTGCTTATGTGTTTATATTTTTTTATTAAAAGGGGAAGGAATTGCTGATGTTAATATGTATTTAATTTATTGGAATGAAAAGATGTAAATATATTTCTGAACATTTATTTATTCAGTGATGTTGAATTCGATGACTTTTTTTTAATTTTATACTGGACCAAGAAAGCATATCATAATATTTAAACATTTCCATCAAAAAATTGTAGAAGTTTTAAAAATATGTAAACATAAAATACTTTTGGTTAACATTGATATTTAATGATTTTTCCAGGTACCTAAAGTAAATTTTCCTACAAAATGCATCTTTTTATTAAATTACTAGATTCCGCCCCGCGGTTTCACCCGCGTCCCCGAGGGATCTTATGTTTTCCCGGGATAAAAAGTACCCTATGTGTTAATGCAGGTTATAAACTATCTGTGTTCCAAATTTCATCCAAATACGTTCAGTAGTTTTTGCGTGAAAGAGTAACAAACATCCATCCATCCATTCTTTTGCATTCTTAATATTAGTAGAATAGTTTGGCCAAAATTTTACCCACGTAATATTTCCTTCATATCAAATATTTCTATTTAAACATAATTTCACACGATTAAAAAAATAACTCTTTAAAAACAAAGTTGTTTAATGCAAAACTCAATTTACTCGAGTTACAATATAAAGGAGCAGGTCAATAAGGGTTAGCAAAGATGGCGGATATAAGCTAATATAATATAATATCTGTGATGACTAGGGGATTGCGTGAAAACTATGCAAATACTAACAACGACGACCTGTGCTACAGAAAATGGGATTCTAAATGCAATTGTAGCGTGTACCAGGTAGTGGTTTTGCACATAAGCGGAAGCGATCTAACCCATTTGTTAATTCTAAAAATATAACCTTACATATTTTTTCAATAGAAGTAAATCTTCTGAATGAATGAAAAATGAATGAATTTTACATTTTTAAGAAAACAAACACTGTGTGTTCATGATATTAATTTAAAGTATTTTGCTTGCTTGCTAGTGAATAATTATAATATCATTAATTGTATCTGAGCTTGATTTTTGTTGCTTTACTGTTAAATTCAAATATATTTTTAACTAACTGTTCCCCGCAATTTAACCCGCGTTCTCGAGATAAAAAGTACCCTATGTCCTTCTCCATATCATAAGCTATTTTATTGAGATGTTCAGCGGTTTAGGCGTGAAAAGGTTACAGGCAGATAGACAGTTACTTTCGCATGTATAATAATACTAAGGCGATGATAGCTCAGTGGTAGTGACGTCGAATGCCGAGACGAAGGTCCCGGGTTCGAATCCTACAATGAGCTTGAGCTTTCGGTGAAGGAAAACATCGTGAGGAAACCATAGCACGGTGGTGGTACTTTGTAGCGCCCGCCTGGCTGGCTACCACCCTCAAGTTGAAAATCTGTCGCCAAGCACCTTTCGGTGTGTTCCGACAGCTGCACTTGAGAGCCAGGTTCCTTTCTAGGCTTTGTGTGCTTACCATCATCACTGACCACGGTGAGATTGTGGCCAAACACAGGCCTATAGATAGTAAAAAAAAAAAAGTATGGATTGTAGGTAGAAACCTCTTAATCAATATTAATATGTTCACACCCTAACCTGTATAGAATGTCCCAATTACAGTGTAACAGGCACGTTAAGCTACGGCTTTATTAAGTTTAAAACAGCCATTATCCCATACTATTGTTATTATGTGCAACCGTGCGTATCAAAGATCAGAAATCTCCTTTAGCAGTGTTACAAAACAAATATTTAGAAATTTGTGGTAGTACTGAGATGAAGGTCCCAGATTCAAATCCTATAATTAGCTTGAGTTTTCGGTGAAGGAAAACATGGTGAGTAAACCATACCATGGTGGTTGCTGCACTTGAGAACCACTTCCCATCTAGGCTTTTTGTATAACTTTATAACTGTTCCGCGCGGTTTCACTCGCGTTCCCGGGATAAAAAGTATCCTATAACCATCGGGAATAATGTAGCTTCCTATTAGTGAAATAATTTTTGAAATCGGATCAGTAGTTTCGGAGCCTATTCAATGCAAACAAACAAACAATCAAATCTTTCTTCTTTATAATATTAGTATAGAAAATAGAAAAAAAAGCTTTTACATATTGTAAAGTGTTATGTAAGTCTGTACATATTGTTAAATTGTTATGATATATTTTTTAAAGCGAACGGAAAACGAATTAAATAAGTGTCAGTTTTATTTGTGGTGACATAAAAATGAGCTTACGTTGTACATTGCCCTGTATTTTAAATACAGACTTAAATACATCCATTGGCTTAAATTATGATTGATTAATGATTTTTTACCAAATGGAGACTTTTGTCCATTGAAATAAATTTCATTTTTATAAATAAGTAATCATCGTTCGCCAAAAAATATTTAAATAAATCATTTTAATTTTAGAAGCAAATTTAATGTAAAAAATATATTGTAGGTAATTAAGAAAGAAGAATACATGAATTGCGTGTAGTTTTTATGTAAAACAAAGGTAAACGGGCATTTTGTTCGGACCTGTGACCCACGACCACTAACAAATTTAGCCGGAGTACGTTAAAGACCATGAACACTACCTTTTTTTTAGCAGAAAAAAATAAAAAAAAAACTAATGTTCGTATATTCATAATCCTTCTTATTTCTCAAATAAAATCTTCCTAAAAAAGTGAAAGAATGTTTAGGAGATTTTTTATCTTAATAAAAATAAGCGAACAGAGAAAAAAAAAGCCTATTGACCAAATTTCAGCCCCATCCGTCAAGTGGTTCGAGCTGTGCGTATATGAATCAATCAGTCAGTCAGGGCAAGTAATTGGTAGCTTATTTGATTTCACATTCAGTTATTTCAACATAATTAAGAAAAACAAAATTATAGGAAACAAGTTTTCTTTATTTGAAAATTCGCTAATCTTTTGAAAATCGAATCGAAAAGATGTCACAATCTTCACAAGCTTCAGAACACTTTTATTTCAATCCATTCGAAATTCAAACTCATTTTCTGATGCAATTTAAAAATAGATTGTGACCAACAAAAGACGGCTGAAGATCTTCAACCACGTTTTCATAGCGTCATTAGGAATACATTTGCTTCATACCAACCAAGGTAAGCACCTAAGAAAGTATGAGTAACGTCAGAATTATTGCTTCACGTGTTTGTACATTCATTTCGGGAAAATGACATGAAGTTAGCTTCGAACTATTGTTACAATAAGTACTTTTTTAGGGTTCTAAGTTATGTTATTCTAACTAAAATGATGATGACGATCATTAAACATTAGTCATCCCGAAAACTTTGCGATTTTTTATGTAGATATGGACCCGATTCTGTTGATCACAAACTAAACAAATTTAATCTTACTATATCTCTTTCTAATAAGAAAGGAGAAGAAACTTGAGTACGTATACATAGTTAGGCTGGACTTTTTTTTCTAGGAAAATATTAATATATCGCTCTGATAGGTAAAAAAACCAAGAGACGGAAAGTAGTTTAATAATATGCTAAATTTCATTTGACTGAGTTCAAATTATTATTTTGCCATTGTGTTAGTTTCATTTTAGAGTCAATATTTAGCATAACAAAGGCAGTGTACAATAATAGTGTTGGGACCATCAACAAAAAATACAATTTTTATCGATATAGGCATGATTAACATGAGATCTGTTATTGTGTTGTAATAGAAATAATAATTATTATTATTAGTATATATAATAGTGTTTGATTTAAGCTCACAAATAACAGAAACGTCTCTCTAAAGTGGTCTATACCACGAGAAGTCCAGAAAATTAGTAGAAAATTTCAATGATTGCTTAATACAGTTGTATCCTAAATATAGTATAGTCCCATACTTCACCCAGGGTTGACAGTTAGTTTACTAGTTTTGATGGATCGGCGCTTTGGGAAGCCGAGTTCTATTACACGAGAAACTTTTGTACTGAGACTTTTATTATTGTTTGAGTACGGACTTCAAACCACTATGATAAATCAATTAATCTGTGTTTGTTAAAAGCAAAGTTTTTTTGAAACGATTTATTTTTATTTTTGTTCATAATTTAATCATATAAATATTAATTTTGGATTAGTTGCGTAGCAGGAATAGCAAATGTTAAAGGCATGTCCGAGTTAAAAAAAATAATTAGAATGAGTTTTTTAGACTAAAGTCGCGGGATATTTTGATGCGGGGCCAACATAATGCAATAGAGTAAAGTAGTCTTTTGAAACGTTTAAAAATATTTATTTGTCGTGACATACCATCTCTACCTAAGGTCGATTCTGAAGCTGAACCCGAATTTATACAACCTACATGTTGGATTAATACTGTGTGGTGTTTCACACAACATCCTTTGCATCATAATATGCTATGGTAAAATTTATATCAAACTCAAGAAGAATAACTAATGTAATCAAGCAAACATGATGAATCTAATTAGAAATCGCTGTCAGAAGACTTGTACCCAGAATCCTGGCGGCATTGCCACTTTGGATGGCAAGCTGATTCTCTGACCCAAGTATATGCCTGCATTCTGGTCACGAGATGCTTCGACAAGTAATAAAAAAAAAATGTCCGTGACAAATATAACATGCAACATAATAAAAATTACATTTTATTCAAGCTCAAGTGGGTGTCCCTACACAAGGTTCTTTATTAGTATTTACTTTGCAATTCATTGTTCTCGCTGTAAGAAACGTAATAAAATTAAATTAAATTGTTTTACTATATTTTTTGCATATAAACAGAATTTATTGCTTTCTTGCCTTTGTCTGGGATTTTATTTTTGTGGGTACTCGTAATAAGTTACTTTTACAATAAATGTATGCTGCATTTTTTTTTATTAAGCATATTGAATGTCAAGATATGAGATGCAAGCACAGGGGCCGGTATCACTAACTATTACTTCAGAGTGTATGAAACAAAGTGATATTTGACAGAAAACAATTCAATTTGGCTAAAGGTTGATAATAATGTAGGGTTCTCCAAAAACCATAAAATATTAGACACTCCCATTCCTTCTCCTTTTCACTCCCGTATGTTTTACTTGTGTATCATCAGAGGTTTCTTTTACTCTATTTTATTTCCGCAATTCTTTTGTAGATTCCGCCAATACAGCTGAGGTCAATTTAAGTTGGTCTTAGTTTATAGGCCAATCACCCGCTAAGTGTGATTATGCATTATCGTATGTAAAGACTGATAAGATTGTTGTATAAATTAAATTCGGGTTCATTGACTTATTATGTCTAATCTTGTAGTTAGTTGAAAAGTAGGCATAGTTTTTATCGCGTGTATCCTTTTATTTTTATCGGGAGGAAGTTGTTTGAACTAAAAAGGTTTGTTGAAATAGTTGATTGTTTGCATTTCAATGACAAAAATTGTTTTATGAAAAAGTATTTATTTTGTATATTATTTTCAACCTGAATATGGACAAAAATCTTGACCAAAGACAGATTCTAAGATATCCGTCTGCTTGCTTTTCAGTCTCTTGACAAAACTAATCATGTCTGATTTTATTTATTGTATTTTTTGGGAAGACATTTTTTTTTATTTTTTAGACATCTACAGTTACTAATTTATTAACAATTTGTCATTTATATCAAATACAATCTATCCACTTAACACGATAATACAACTAAAAAAGAGTGAACACAATGATCAATAAAATTACAATCGCTATCGATAACCGTACCGCATCAACGCGCGTCACTATGTCTGCAATCGTGCGCTTATCGTTCAGCCTATCGTTCAGTCTGCGAGTTAGGCTGGCGCGTAGCCCGTATGTTTGCCACGCGCATTTCACACGCCACTACATACGATCGCTCTTTCGATCGCGATCGCCACCCCGCGTTTCGATACGTCAAAGGAATTCCGCGGTAGCAATTTCGAATTTCGAGTGTCTTTTTGGTTTGTGTTTTTTTTTTGGACGGTTTTGTGTAGTGCTGGTGGGTTTAATTGCAAATAGTGTAAAGGATCCTTCTTTTTTCCAATGTAAATTAAAGGTATGTAAGTAAGTTTTTTTATAAACTGAAAAGTGAATAATTAACGTATTATTTCTTTATTTAAACTGTTTGTTAAGTTTACTGGGGCTTTAGTCATAATGTCTAACAACGAATGGCTCGCAAGGTATTTTTTTTTTATTTATGGCCTTTATCTTCTTTTTCTATAGTTACCCTCTGATTTTTAATAAACTTGTCCTGTGTTTAACTATTATTTTAAACATAATTTGCTTGGTACTTCGCTACGATAATATTACCTCTGGATGATTGGCATAGATACATTGTACGATAAAATAATTAGGCTCTATGGATCGACTAATATTGCTGTTATTGGCTATCTATGGATGATTGATTCATTGCATGCAATAGAGCCTCGAATTGAAATAGGCACAGTGGGAATAGGTATGAAAACATGGACGCTATATCAATGTAAGTACCTACTCGTATATCAACATAATAATTTTGGCTATAGTAGGGCATTGACGTATAAATACTTTACAGTTTATAAAAAAAAATAAGTTTGATAACAAAATTATTGCTCAGACTCCTGAAATTTTGTAGGATTATTGATAACGCAGTAGTGTAGGCCTAATGTATCCAATTAAAATCTTCCTGTACCTATATTAGCGACCAAACCCGATTTATATTATTATTAAATCAAACTACTTAGTTTAGATTATCGTAATTATTGTTAAAATACGAATAGATTAATCTAGTTGGACCTGAACTCATTAGGACCATCCAGATTAGCCTAGATAAAATATTAGCATACTATTGATAATTTTCTATAATATTAATACAAATTACTGCTACCTTTTTGATGGTATGACAGCACGGTTAGCTACTTAAAATAATTGCACCATTTTTCTTTTTGAATTTCGAATGTCCAAAAATACGATGCAATTCTAGCTCATCACGAATTACAGAGCACAAAATAATGCACTAAAGAAATATTTGAATATCCGCAATGTCAGTTTTGTAACGAGGACTGTAATTGAGGCCAATCACGGCATTGTGCAATTTACCATGCACTGTGCATATGCTGTGCTCTGTGCATATGCATGCATTGCAGTTTGCTGTGGCGGACAATTGATGATCGCAACAATTTCTTATGTTAAATTAATTAAACTCAAGCAGATATTTTCTTGATATGTGACATGCTAATCTGACCTAAAAAGTATTTGCATGCTTTGAACAATGGCGGTTTCGTAGAAAAAAAGGATTGCATAAATTACGCGACATACTATATTTATCTATAAGTATATCTGATAGTATCGTGGTAATATTACTGCTGACAATAATTTGTTTTTATTTCTTTTTCATATGTGTTGTTAAGTTTTCTGTTAATTAAACTGACAGAGTATGTAAGAGTTCTAAAAGTGCACAATGATAGATTAAATATTCATTAGTGCCCTCTGTTTTGAATTCAGAATTAACTTTTACTTCAATTTAATAGAAATCGAATGCAAGCATAAAACAAAGGCAATCAAATTAATTAGAATAAACATAATTCCCAAAGCCCTCTATAATTTCATTATGCAAACTTTAATGCTCCAACAAAAGAAACCTCAAATTTCCAATTTGTAAATGGAAACGCATATAGAGGATCACCTGAAATAAATTAAAAGCCAACAACCGTTTAGGGGCCAAGGAGTGGTAGGGGGGGGGGGAGTAATAGCTCATTCCATTACGATATAGTCCGGGCCAGGGGCATGAATTAATTATAATTGCGATTTAGAGCCGTGAGCCTGACCCAAATCTCTGCCAGTACATCTATTTGGGTAAATGATTCCAAGTAAATTCAATGAGAACCTATTTATGAGATAAAAGGGCCATTGGACGTCTCTAAATTATTTGGGGCAATTTGGACGTTGTCCTCTCCAAAATAAATTGTTTTAAATTACGATGTTGCTAACTTGCAATAAAACACTAAAAATATATTTTTAATTTGAAATGCAAAAAAATACTCGATTATTCGTCGATGTTTTATTTTTATTTGCTTATAAGAATGTTTATATGATAAGTTTTTTTCTTATAAATTAAACGAGTCGAAAAAGAAGTATTTGACAGAAATAAGAATTAATTAAAACGAAAGACTGCTCCAGAGGCATCCTTTTAACGAATTGAAAAGAGGTCCTTGAATTCTTTTTTTTATGAATTTTAATTACGTAATAAAATCCAATCTCAATCAAGGTACTACCACAGTGAAAATAAATGTTTCTCGGTCGCCCCCATTTTGCCATTGTGACAATTTGGAGAGCCTATTTTATAAAAACCCGAACTTTTTTAAAAACTTTGTTTGGGCTTTTAATGTATAACGGATTTAGGAACTAGATATTTTTTATAAACCATACCATCTGAAATAAAAATAACTAATAAAATTTAAACTGAATACATATTTTGTAAAATAAATTGTTTTTTTTTTCCATAAACCAGCACTTATAACTGTAATTAATTTCAAAATCAAGTACGGCTTCTGTCTTATGTAAATGTTTGTCCTGGATGGTAATCGAACCCACGACCTGTGACGCTAAGTGGTGTCATGACCAACGCCAACTGGCCCGTCAATATTATATAGTATAGTCAAATCAAAATCAAAATCAAAACTCATTTATTCAGTTTAGGCCCTAACAAGGCACTTATGAATGTCAAAAGTTACAGTTTTACAATAGACTCTACTACCGGTTCGGAATACACTTAGTGTTTTATATATCCATAAAAAATCAGAAAAACTTATTCCAAGTGTCTAATTGGCCTTGACACTTAAACTTTCACGTAAACTAAGTACAACATCTTAGAAGATCTTAAAAGATAGTGGTTCAATCAAGGGCACTCACCAATCAAGGACGAAGGGCAAAGGGCCTCACATTGAATCGAGATTGCTCCTAAAGCCTTTTGATACACTTCTGGACACTCAAGACACTTGACATCAAAAAGATGGTGGACCCCCAATAATTGGAGTTTAACTTGTTCGATAACGACTTGCGAGAACGATGCGATGTCGTTTCGCACGATAATTCCTTATGAATAGGCCTTCAAAGTGGATTTTCGCTTGGGAAAGTCTTTAGAATCGATAATGGTCCGAATATGGAAATTTGATTGGGGGAAATGGACTGGGTTATTTAGATCTGCATTCTGGTGCTAAACGTATTATTAATAGTCTTGAGTGGAGTCTAGATAGGTCTTAGGAGATCCTGCGAGACTCACGTATGATGCGTGGCCCTAAACCCAATACTGTAAAAAAATATAATTAAAATAGTTTAATGCAAAAAAAACTCTCTCTCTCTTTTTAAACTATGTATATGTGTTTGACCACAATCTCACCGTGGTGAGTCAGCCTAGAGGGGAACTGGCTCTCAAGTGCAGCTGTCGGAACACACTGGAAGGTGCTTGGCGACAGATTTTCAACTTGAGGGTGGTAACCAGCCAGACGAGTACTACAAAGTACCCTACCACCGTGCTATGGTCCCCTCACGAATTTTTTCCTTCGCCGATAGCTCAGGATCATTGTAGGATTCGAAACACTGAGCAATCATCGCTCTATCAATCTTACATTTCCACCGTAAAATCATGGTTTTAGAAGAATGAGATTTGGCGTAATTATCTGTATACCTTTATCTAACAATTTCTTAAATTTAAATTGAACACAAATAATTACACGCAATCATATTCTATTACATGAATAATTTCTTGCATATTGCATTGCATTGCATATGTTTCACAAATCAGTAATCAATCTGTCAATTCCATCATACGTTTCGTAAATAAACACATTCATTAAATTTCTTCACTGCTTGTGTATTTAATTAGTAGTTACCTATAATGACATTTGCAGTAATTATGTTTGCTAGATAAATTAGATAATAAAATGGAGAAAAGGAGATTTTAACTCAAAGGTAATTGCCATAGTATAAAATTAACTTGACGCTGGGGCAGGAAGGTTGTCGAATGGCGACCATTAACCGGAAGATGCAGCGTGGGCAGGCCCCCCCACAAGGTGGACCGACGATCTTGTCGGGAAACCGCTGGATGCGGGTAGCGCAAGACCGGCTATCGTGGAGATCCTTGGGGAAGGCCTTTGTCCAGCAGTAGACGTATTTTGGCTAATAAATGATGAACTACCGGGACCTTTATTCACATAACTTATACCATATTGAGATTTTGATCAAACATTATCCTTTTACGTACAGTAAAAAAGGTAAACATCTTGAGGTAAACTACAGCAAGGTGGTAAGATACTTTGCAGTATCCGTCTACCACCCTCAAGATTTATCACCAAATTCTACCAATGCATGCGCTACATCATCATATCAGCCGAAAGACGTCCACTGCTGGACAAAGACCTCCCCCAAAGATCTCCACGATGGCCGGTCTTGCGCTAGCTGCATCCAGCGGTTTCCCGCGACCCTAACAAGATCGTCAGTCCACCTTGTGGGGGGCCTGCCCACGCTACGTCTTCCGATTCGTGGTCGCCACTCGAGAACCTTTCTGCCCCAGCGGCCGTCGGTTCTACGAGCGATGTGCCCCGCCCACTGCCACTTAAGTTTGGCAATTCTTCGGGCTATGTCGGTTACTTTGATTTGCCTGCGGATCTCATCATTTCTGATCCGATCTCGCAGGGAAACTCCGAGCATAGCCCTCTCCATTGCTCTTTGGGTGACCTTGAGCCTTCTTATAAGGCCCATCGTAAGCGACCACGTTTCTGCTCCGTAAGTCATCACTGGCAACACACAGTGGTCGAAGACTTTCGACTTGAGACACTGCGGTATTTGAGACGAGAAGATATTACGTAGCTTCCCGAACGCTGCCCAGCCAAGTTGGATTCGACGATTGACCTCTTTCTCGAAGTTGGACCTACCTAGTTGGATGGTCTGTCCTAGGTAAATATAGTCGTCTACAACTTCGAGTGCAGAGTCTCCAACCTTTACTGGAGTGGGTGCAACATAGACGTTCGACATGATTTTCGTCTTATCCATGTTCATCTTTAGACCCACTTGTTGAGAGACTCTGCTGAGGTCATCGAGCATTGTACTGAGGTCTTCCAAGGTCTCAGCCATGACTACTATATCATCGGCAAATCGAAGGTGAGTGATGTACTCGCCATTGACATTGATGCCAAACCCGTTCCAGTCCAGAAGCTTGAAGACGTCTTCCAATGCAGCGGTGAACAGTTTCGGAGATATCACGTCTCCCTGTCTCACGCCTCGCTGCAATGCGCTACATACAACCAACCAATACAATTTTAAAAATATAAATTAAGTAAACGATTATTTTTCGCCCCTTGGTTTTACTCGCGATCCCCTTACCATCTTATTTTACCATCATTGTAGTAGATTTCCAAAAAATGCTTACACTTCCAAAGGCCCTCCATATTTTAAATCTCTAAGCTCAGCGGCTATTATGACGTCAATTTCCTGAATAAAATAATTTCCAATTTATTACTACAATTATTTGCTTAAAGCCTGTTGTTAAAAAATAATCCTGTTGTTTTAGCCCATCGCTTTCTAAATTACAATATTCAAACTAAGATAACTTTGTTCCATTGTTTGTCGTTCAACAATTGAATACCTTTTGATCTCAATAAATACATTTTAATCACAACAGATGGCGACAAAGAGATTTAATAATTATACTAGCTTTAGAGCGAGCAATGGAGACATTTTTATTAAGAAACTTTGATCATGATCAAAAATCAAAACTCATTTATTCAGTTTAGGCCCTAATAAGGCACTTATGATATATATGATCTTTAGTATCGTCCATAAAGCTGACTGACCTCAGTTGTACTTGAGGTCCAGTTCCCTTCTAGGTTTTGTGTACTTAACACCTTCGGTCTCATGCCACATCGTCACTTACCATTGTGACATTGTGGATAAATACAGGTCTATTTTACAGTAAAAAAAAATCTGTTTTAAATTTATGTTGCCGTCGTAATAAAAATGTGTAATCTTTCGAAATATATGACCTCATTCATGGACAATGACATAATACGCAATAGCACAAAGTTGTGGATTACAAATTTGCTTTATCTTCCTGTCTATTACTTTAAGTGTCTTTGTCTACAAATAAATTATTATTTCAAGTTATTATCAAGTTTGCGAAAAAGGGTTTCTATCTTGAAATTCTACTTCAGTTATTACTGTCAATAACTTTATCGTTTCATTAAATTTTCGATTGTTTAACATCGGTTGCGATGTCGGTAAGACCCTTAGATTTATTGGTACCAGATTTAACCAGCTCTTTGAATAATATTGCCTTTAGCTGTGTCATCTTTAGATTGGAATTGTAAATTGTGAAAGGTCCTTTTATGTGGCTCTCTCATAATTGGACTCGAGTTCTGATTTTACATTTTAGTTTTGAATGTTTTATTCTATTTATAACATACACTTGTCTTTATATTGTATTATTTTATATGGGTTATCCCTTACTCTGTTTTCAGCCTACGGTTTCACCCACTCTTAGTTAGGGTTGAATTTTGAAAAACCCTTCATTAGCGAATATTACGTCTTAAAATAACGTTAGAAATCTGTGTGTAAAATTTCATGTTATTGACCCCTGCATTTCAGGCAATGTTGTAAAATGAGTCAGTCGGGGGGTCTAAAAATAAAGCTAAATGCAATCTACTGCTTCGATAAATTTAATGCAGAATTAATACTAATTTATATTAATGATATACTAGAATAGTTTATGGAGGAACAAGGTGGATGAATCCTCCATTGAAAAGGGAAGATCTTCCGCCAGGCTGGGTCATCGTGTCTGGGGACCGCGGTCAAACTGTTGATGTTGGAATCTTGTATATATGTGAATCCGCGAACAAACTCCACTAGCGCGATGTAGATTTGTATGTGGATAGGTCTGAATGTAGTGTCGATATATTGCAGCGCCATCTATCCATTCGGTGTCTGAACTATGGTAGCTGACAGGGGACGCTACAAGTTTATTTAATAAATTATTTCAACAGCATTTCGGAATTTGACAAATTGTTGCAAATCTGAAAAATGAATTGCCTGTGGCAGTATTGCTTTAGTTGCTTTTTAAAACCCTAGGACAAGTATTTTTATATTATTCCTTCACATTTACTAAAAGTTGGAACAAAAACGTTCGATAAAGCATTTATGAAATCCACGTCTCAAGTACTTACAAAACAAAGAACCTTTCTATTCAAGATCGTTCTTCATACATACGCCTGGGTGATTTGTCTAGGATTCACATACCCAATAAAGGTAGAAATATAGAGCAGGTTAATAAAACCCCCACATTTGGGGAACACAGGGTAATGGTACTCGAAAAGCAATCTTGTAGGCACAAGTATTCCACATCTTCCTCTTAATGTGTGGTCCAAGGATTTAAGCGAGAGCGAGAAGTTTATTTCACAGGTTTTGTCATTGATATTTAAGAAGTATGATGATGAGTAAAGGAAGAATAAGAATCAATCTTATACCAATATAAAAAGAAGACAGTATTAAAAGATAAATGTAGGTGTATCTCAGAATTGGAATAAAGACCCCCAATTCAACATAAAATTCTGGTATCAGTTCTGATTTTCTTTTGTTGCCTTAAGCGTGTCATCACAAATATCTGTGAGTTACAATCGCAATGACAAAACCCACAGTAGATATAATATAGTAGACATAAAAATACTAAACTTGTTACATTTTGGTATGCTAAGGAATCCAGTACCCAATGTTTCTAAAACTATAACATTCTAATGCACTTCTACAAAAAAATTCAAGGCTTTTATATTCTTTTCTTTGCTCTTATAAATTGTACCATAGAACAGTTTTCCCGGGATTGGGTGCTCACGCCAATCGTTTTAGGGTTTTAGAGTGCGGACGTCATGTGTTAAGGATTTTTCCGCTTAATTGATTAAATAAGAATCCCTTTTTATATTTGGGTCACAAAGAGCCTTTTGCTATTTATTTTCTCCTTTACTAAAAATCGAATTTTATTGAGGCTACAATAATTGCGTATAGTCTTTATTTTTGCAACGCCATCTGTTGACGATAGGCGAAACAAGAGATAGGCCGCTTTTGCATACATTTTTTGCACGTTTTATATAAAATTTGGATTTTAAAAAATTGAGAGTTAGGCCGCTTTTGCGCTGAGCCTCTATTAAGATTAACTTCAATGCAAATGCTGTTATGAGATAAATAATCAATCTACAAACGAAATGAAACTTAGCAAATGAAAGAGTATGAATCACTACATTACGCAACTGTTACTAGTAGGTATACTACGGGAGATTTGAACAGTGCAAATGTGAATGAACGGTCTACACAATCTCCCATTAGCTGAGGTCTAACAGGTTAAGATAACATGTTTGTGTAACCAATTAGTATATCAAGCGTGCTTCCGTGGCGCTTACGTGTATTTAAAGTTTTAGCAATCGTTGCTTGTGTGACCTTTGAACTTTCAAAGGCCTTTTGATAACAGGTCTCGCTACGTTTCTATATGGATTATTAAAAGTCGCTAATTAGGACGGAATATTACATCGGGTTTGCGATCTTCATTTAGAGAGCTTTTATATGTAGGTAGTAGTAAGCCCTATTCATAAAATGCTTTTGATTTGCTTTTAAATTTTGACTAATGATTTGATATTTTATTTTCAGGTAAGCGAGTTAATCATTGGGTTTTTATTAAGGTCAGTGAAATTTACAAAGTTCCGTTAAAGCTGGAATATTTCTCGATTATAAACAATGCTGTATACATTATTCTTCATTGTAAATTTACCGTCAAATTATTTTTAGGGTCCATAAAAGATAAATGTATACCCATCATTCTAATAAATAACATCAACATAACCTAAAAGCCACTTCACAAAATTCCATCACAGAAAACCTTTCAACGCTCCAACCCTCAAATTAACTTAACAACATCACGCATCGACAATGGGTTAAAACAAACTCATCGCCCCATAAACACGGAAATCTAATAAACTGTGCAGGAACGTGTTTCCCCCCATAAAGCTGGGATAGAACGGGCCCCAACTTGACTTCCTTCCGTCGCGAGTGACGGAAAGCGCTCTTGCGGCCCAATATGGCCGACCAAGATGGCGGCGTTATTAGCAGTTAGGTGACAGAGTGGATTGTAGAAGTTATTTAGATCATTTTAAGGTTTCTAGTTGGTTGGTTTGGAAGAAAGGTTGAAGTAGTAAATAATTGAAAATCAGCTTTGTTTACGTATGGGAATTCAAAGCTCCTTTTACCAATCCATTACCCTTTCTGTTAATTTATACGCTACAACAGGATGCCAGAAATAATTATAATAAAACAAATATTGATGTTTTACGCTTTATAATAGCCAAACTATTCAGTTATCTAGACTATATCGGTCTACATTAGATACGAAAAATAGCATCGGAGATATTACTGTTATAATTCAATAAAATTCTATAGAAAATGGCGTAACAACTTATAATGCCATTAATTAATGCACGAAGTCATTTCACCAATAAACTTCGCTTTTGCTCTCCCGTCTAAAATTATTATGTTTTGTCAAACTTATTAAAAGTTTCACCTACTGAACTTCGATGTTGTGGCTCGTGGTGTTATACTGTATTACAAAGTCTGGACTTTTGAGATTTAGCACACTAGACTTGTGGCCTGAAACCTAGTTTGTTGACTTACTTTGTTAAAAGTACATGTTTTATAAAATTATTCAACTTTACTGATGCGCAAAATCTCTTTGGCTGAGCTCGGCATCGGCGAGCACTTCACTAAAGACTTTGAAGAATGTTTCTTATTTAGTTCAGTCGGAATTTTGTTACCAACATTTTCTCTCAACAACGCTACGTCATTTAAAATGCACTTACTCATATTATCTGCATCACCAACTGAAAAGCTTGCACAAAAAAATTATTTTGCTTACTTGACAAATCTCATTTAAGCTTTATCAGCTTCCAAAATCAATTTGGGACGTGAATGCAGCTCCTGCAAACAATGGCCGCTCCCGACTGGACCACAATAGAGAATGTCTCATTTCGCAAACTAGTCGCCTTCTAATTGCAGTCAGAATTGAATCAATGGACGAGAGACATGAAGTTTATTCCTATTATTGGTGACGTGTTAGATGCTTGCTACATTTAATTCGGCTGAAAATGACAATATTGGCGTATTTATAAGTACTAGATTTCTAAAATAATGTACTTCTTATAATCTTCTTTCAGGATTCATTTCGTATACTACTGGTGTAATTAAAGATCTTAAAAATCAGAACAGAAAATTATCCATAATCTTAAATATTTTTTTATAAGATCATGGATAATTGTAATGAACATCATAATTGAAAATCATCAATCATTGACAACGCCCACAAAATGGTCTTCGTCGTAGCGCGTCATTGGATGAAATCATTAATGGTGTTCATTAAGATTACCACCAAAAGATACGCAATATCCCATCCATTCTTCAGTCCACCGCCCTCAACTATTTTATATCGTTTGGTAATAAGTTTCCGAACCCACGAATCTATTTGATTCAAATTCCTGTGAATATAAGCATTTAAAAGTGCCAGTAAAATAAACCAATAACTGACCAAAACTATACAGGGTGATACAGGCAAGGTATTATAGCATTTACAGCCAAAGCTACTGGCTTAATCCTCTTGGCCCCAATTTTGGTGGGAAATAGTTTCGAGAGCTCTTCTCTCTTGTATTTAACTCTACCATTTTGTTTATTTAAATCAAGTTAATAAATGGTTTAGTGAGTAGATTAACACGCAGATTTGAGGTTTAATTTACTGTAGTTTCAGATTCTATTGTTAGAAGGCAATGAAGGTCTTTTGATATATAAATGGGTGTTGGAATTTCTGATCCTAGATTATTCGAATATTTCCTAGAAGTGAATGGTGTGAAAGCGTTATAGATTTTTGAAAATGAGTCTATGATATTGATATAGGACGAAAACTCAAGCATTAAAATTATGAATGAGATGAGAATGAATGAATGCCTGCGTAAATCATTTCAAATATTGCTTTTTTTCGTGGTAGAGTATGTTGTACTTGATAGTCAGACAGTTTTTGACTATGGGGTTATCTCAAATTAATATCTGCCATTACTTGGTGCGTTCTCACTTGAAAGCCCTTTGTAAAAATTTGGCGCATATAAGCTGACAGTTTTTTTTTATTCGCCAACAATAATAATACTGTCCTCTAAATCTAAGATACTTTCATTATTATAAACCAGACATTTTCCACAAATGAAATAACACCAAATGCGCCATCACTCATGCGTCGTCAATCGAACGTTATCTGACAATAGAATTAAACGAGCGGTCACGCCTGACTCTAAGATTGAACGATTAATATGCAAACTGCATAGTACTGTAGACTAGACGCGTAGGTATATACTAGGAACTGGAAGTACGTGGCAGTTCTGCTGATTGCGATGCTTTGAGAAATTTTGGTTCACTGGCTATTCAATTTTAGCTTGAATGTTGCTTTGTATTGGTATAGGTGATAGATAGGCTTTACTATCTATCGCCTATACTATTTTAAGGCTTATTATGAACTTTACTAATTTGACTCTAAAACAGTTCGGAAATTTTGCTTTTGGCTGAGAAGAGCATAAACTCAGGCATTTCCGTTTCCAAAACTAGCATAACTTAATATTATCCTGGGACTTCCTCACACACACTGTCAGCATAGATTAAATAATAAAAAAATACATCCTAATTTCTGTTTAAACTAAGAAACGATCAAGTATACTCTTCGTATCCTCGAGTCCCTCTAGAATAAATATCCAATTCATTTTAATTATTCATGTCATATAGATATTATAATATTTACGTTTATAGTAAGTAGGTACGGTAATATTGTAATATTCGACATCATTATTAATTCTATTCGTTTGTTTGTTTAATTATTATACTGCAGTAATTAAATTTATTGTTTTGCACTTAATGTAAAACGATTATCCGTATTTAATATTTACAACTATGCTTCGCTGTCAATAATTAACTCGATAAAAATATTATTGCAAAGTCATAAATTTACTATGATATTTTTAATTCAATTGAGGCAATTGTCACTTATTAAATCAATGTTATCTTTATTTAACTTTCCACTCGTTTCAATTATTAGTAGATACACAATTCCCTGGCGACCACGAACCGGAAGACGCAGCGTGGGCAGGCCCCCCACAAGATGGACCGATGATCTTGTGAGGGTCGCGGGAAACCGCTGGATGCGGGTAGCACAAGACCGGTCATCGTGGAGATACTTGGGGGAGGCTTTTGTCCAGGACGTCTTTCAGCTGACATGATGACACAATTCCCTAGCACAGTCCCACCTACATACTTCATGTGTGGTGGGTGCGGCTGCTGTAGCTGCGGAAAACTAGAAGCGGCGGAAATATGTAGATCTTAGTGATAATTACATATTTCTACCGTTTGGGGACTATAGAACCGTGGGGGCAGGATGCTCGTACCCTTTTTAAGGAGCTGTCGACGCGTCGCGTCTCATTAACCGCACAGGTAAAAAGGCTGGCTGCTACCTCGGACAAAGGATAAGCCTTGTTATTTGCTATTAGGATAAAATAAATACCGACCTATACATATAATAATGAAATCATTAGCCTTTCGTAACTTTTTCGTTCAATCTTACAATTTTGGACTTTCGCGTACAATCGTCGATAGCTTGATTCATTTCACAAAGAACTAAAAAGTCCAACTATATAGGTAATAGTACCACTGACATAAGCACCAAAAACATTATTCCTATTAGTTCTTCTTTAGATATATTTTTTTAATTCACAAAAACACAGCTCTCCAAAAATATCAGTAAACAAATCATCCATATAAACCAAAAAAATCTTACAGAACAATTTATATTACATTAACGATATCTTACTGGGAACATCTCAGAGTGGGTGGCAAGGTGGCTACGTATAAAATTCACAGAGAATTGGCAACGTTCCATTTGCAAGTGAATCTTCAATGAGCCATCAGTGAGACGTGAACATCCTGTATTCCAGCGATATCACGAATTCGATAGTTGATTGTGTGCGCCAAACTACTGGAATTCTAGTGATCTCTAATATTGATCTATAACTAAATATTTGGAGATTAATTATGTACGCATTATTACGCATATGAAAGTTTATTATTTTTCTTTCGATCTGATGAATTATTTTTTACAGTTTAGTTTCAATTTTAAACAAAGCAAATAAAAGTTGTTCTTATACAACTAGGCGTTTTTCATTATCTACCCTGATACATGTTTTTATAATTTCTATATTTTCACATATTTTTATAGAATTACATAATGACCGAGACAACCTACCAGGGATTAGGTGGATTGACGACTAGACCAAAATTGCTGGGAGCCTCTGGACGCAAGCCGCCAAAAACCGTTCGTTGTGAAAATCAATGGGAACCAGACCTATGATTTAATTATTATATGTTCAACAGTGAACATCCATAAGCTATTATAATTCAAGGAATAAGGTTCAGAAACTATACAGTTTCCCAAAAAAATAATATCAAAGATCTTCGAGAAAACTTGGAATACTTCAGACTTCACGCAGCTGCGCAGATTCAATACAAGTCACTGACTTAAAAGAAAACAACATGGTCAATGTCATCGCATTATTGAATTTCAAAGCAACCATTGTCATTGGGTCAATAAATATGATTGGGTCAAGTTCACAGAGTTTGTTCGACAACGGGACATGTCAATTCTTATTAATATGTTCGATGTTTTATGGATATATTCTTGGGAGATTTGGTTTTCAATTTGTGTATGCTGATCTTGTTTTGAAGGAAGTTCATTCAAGGACAGAGGAAGTAACGATCAATGGAAAAAACCTTTAGGGTTATTTGTTATTCGCTTGCGTGCTTTATGGGGTAGAAGTAATACAATGAAGAAGAAGAGTTTTTTTGTTTGAACGCGCTGCATTACCAATCAGATTTGAAAAATTATGTTTGCAATTGACAGCCCAATTATTAAGGAATAGTCAATGGTCTGATCATAACGAAATTACTTGAAATTGTTTCGGAGAAGTTCTATTTTCAGCAGAAAGTGAATTTTCATTACATATAAATTGGTTTATACACTGAAAAAACTAGAACGATAAATGTATTTACCGGAGTTATGCTCGAACAAACATAAAGGAATTTTGCTAAATAACGAAGCGCCTATTTTTGGTTGTTGACATTATTAAAGCCAAAATAAACTAACGAAATTCTTATCATGTCCTCCGTGATTTTAAACGATGTTCAAATTATGGAAATACTTAGATACTTATTTTCTTGTCCTTTAGCTAACCCCAGAAGTTGTCAAAATTTCAAGTTCATACGAGAATCTAATAGAAAATAGATTTCTCAGATATTCCAGAATTTTTTGGGTATCATTTTCAAATTTTCTTTCCCTAAAAATTGCTTAATCGGCCCAAGACATGCGCTTACCATCGAACAGCATTTCATTTTTATTAATATAGATCAGTCTTACCTATACTACGTCCGTACTTTCCAAATTAGCCACTTTCTGACTGACTCATAACAATGTAGAATGCTCCTTCTCAGGCCAGTGCTGCCAACTTTTTCTGTATATTTATCGAAATTTTACGGTATAAATCAAAACTATCAAAAAATTTTCAATTTCACGCGTTTCTAGATTCCTTTTAGTAGCCCTACTGCACTACTTATTTGTAAAATAAAATTTATATATCTAGCTCTTATAATTAAGTAGGCATCTGAAATATTCATTTAACTGCTTGGACATCATCCAAGAAATATAATATACGACCAAAATATAGATGTATCATTCGCAATGTCGTTTTGGCCCGTCGTTATTACTATGCGTTTTGGTTTCATTTTGAAATTTAATTATCCTTTTCGTTGCAGTATAATTTACCTTTCTAATTTATAGATTTAAATAGCTAAATAGAGATGTATTTAGACAGATTAGGCAGTCAGTTACATTTTCTTTTAAATATTTTGATTAAGAGCATGCTCTCCGCGAATGACATCGTCCCTTACTAAACTGACGGGGACAAGCAAGACTTGTTATTTAAAAAAAAGTATTCCTTTTTTTAAAGTAAGAAAACTATTCCCTTTATATCCTATATCTCAGAAAAAAAATATATTTCTTCTTACATATTCTCTAATTCAACATATATTTTTACAAATCTCTCGCACAGAATGCGAGGAAAAACTTAATCTAGAATCATCATTTCTTGGATATCGTCGCCTTAAATCACTTTTGTCTCCTTCATTTTTTTATTGACTAAAAACACGTTTAATCACATCCTACATAATGGTGCCAACAATCCAATGCACAGCGTAGGCGATACCTTTTGCATGTGTAAGTTGCCCTTGTCTGGTCATTGTCATCGCGAAGTCATTCGCATCGCCTGGAATGCAATGTCGTGACACCGGCCTGACACTTCCAATGACCCCTTCAATCTAAAACCAACCCACCCACTCCACATTAAAATTCAATTTGCAATAGAACAGTTGTCACCGCTTAAACCCTTTCGCGGATCAACATTTTACTACACTGTATTGAAATATGAACTTTATTACGAGATTCAATAAGTTGAGTTTTATAAACGTAAACCATCGACCAGGGGCATTATCCAGCTTCCACTTACTCCTGCAAATGCTGTTCACTCTGAATTTAACTTTATTGCAAAGGGTAAGAGTCTCAATATGATTGTAAATGATTTGGAGTTAGGCCCGTGATGGATTGGTTGATTGAATGACGGTCATTGTTGGCTGCTAAAAGGGTTTACTAAATAGGGAATTGTGGTTTGAAATAGGGTTCTAATGCAATAGATTAAGAGTTGGTATTTGTGTGGAAGGTATTAAGGTCACACCGGCTGCAGAGTGCGTCGACTTTACAATTTTAGCCCGGATAGTTTCATGCAGTTTTTATTGTGGTAGGGTCATAGGCCTTCTGTTTCCTTTTATTGCGTGCCCGAAGTATTTCTGCGTACTCGATCAGTGTGGCGGGTGCGGGCTTAATTACGTATGTTAGCAATTAAATTTCTTTTATTTTAATGCTGCTAAATTGATTCACTTGTTTCTTGCAATTGAGGTTCAATGTTTGATTTATGACAGTTCATTGTCGGTTTTAGAAATTGATTACGTTTTTGTTTAATAGTATTTTTTTAATCACAACCCTATTTATTGCAGAACAAAGTAGTGTCAATACAAACAGCTGTCGTAGTATTTTTATTTGCTTAACACATTTATCATTGACCTTCTTTACAACTACGTACATAAATTAATTGTTGAATACATTTGAATCGATTAAACAACGTTGTAAATATTGGTTTCAGTGACGCGAAACGAATGAACTTGCTCCAGTTTCTCGATCTTCCTTAGAATGTTAATAGCTGTTTGATCAATTATTTTTAAAATAAATGAAGTTTTTTTTTTAATTTTAACTACAAGATGAAAAGTAGGTATTGGAAGAAAATTAAAAGTATCACTGACGATTGAATAAAAATAAAAATTATAAAGAAGAAATTATACCAACATAAATTCTTAAATACAAAAAATAAAGACAGACAATTAAATATACAATTTAACATAACCTAGATGTGACATTAAATATTAACGACCTATTATTTTAATTTTAATAATGTCAATAAAACTAAAACAAAGAACTTCCTATCAAGTTAACATTGTTGATAGCAAAATTTATTGACGAAATAAATAACGCAATATTTTATATTCTCAATATGGCTCCAGTGGCTTTGCATTTCACAAAAGTATTCTGAGCATAGCTATTTGTTTTTTTACATTAATTTCTTTTGCTTAGTAAAGCCTATTTTGAGGCCTTTATAAAAAGCCAATTTCAACCCACATAATATATTTCTTTTGATAGATATTTATGGATGAAAAAGTAATTTTGCAAACCTACCTATATAGTCAACCCACGTATTTTAGGTTTAATTTGTCTAAAACGATTTTTCATATCATTTAATTTGTCGATAATATTTTTAATTCTATAATTTCAATTAGTTTCCATAGCATGCAAATTTTCTCTTATTTACAAAATTAGATAAATTTCTTGTAAATAGTCGTTAATACGACATTTAATAGCAATAACAAATGTCGATGTCTATTGTTATTCGTTTCTTTGTTAGTGCCATAAGCGCAAGTTTTGCAGCGCGTGCGCGAGTTGTTTTATTTTTACACTTTCTTTAGACCGACCGTGAACTTGGCGTGAGCTCATAAAAGTAAGAGAAATGGCATCGTTATTTTAATACAAATCATGTTTACACGCTTATATAGGAATAGAAAGAAATATTATGAAGTAACGTAATTTATGGTGTTGATCTGAGGTTGGAAATAATTGCGACAACTTTTGTAACTACTGTATTATTTAAGTTTTTTTTAAACTTATTGTTGTATTGTGTCTGTAAATAAATAAAAAAATATTATGTCCTATATCACTAAGGGCTGATTATTCAATAACCAGTTAAGGGTATCTAGATAACAGAGGAATAGCTTGGAGAACTTCTTCCAGAAGATTTTTGTTGACCGGGCAATACCGGAGCGGGTCACTCACATTCACATGTAATATTACCTATCTCGATTATCAAACAGTAGTCATACATTTTATATGTATAATATGTAATATTTATTTATTATAGTGATAATACAATCAGCAAGGACGATAACTTTCAATGTCATGACCATAACATTGACTGTTGAGGAACCCGCATACTACAATGTCATTGTTAAAAACAGGTTGATATGTTAATTAGTATTTACATATATTTAGATAATACGACCGACTTGAATTACCAGTTAAATGTTTGTTTTTTATGTTTTATGGATGATCTAATCGGTAATCCCAAGGAACCAGGATTTTTTCTGGGAGGGACAGACGGGCAAAAATAAACAACAATAACTGTTAAAAATAAAATTGTAGTATTTATATAAAGGTTTATTTAAGTAACAGAGTTTAATTTGGAAACTCCACAATCATCTGGGGGGAGGGGGGGCACGTGCCTATCCTTTCCGGTGATATTCTGTGATTTGCTGCTACATACAATAATAATACGGATGTTAAAAAGGGACCTTAAATAAATAATAAAAACAAAAAAATACTAATACGGCAAGTTAAATAAAAGCTTGTAAAACTAAGCGGTTTCCTTCAAGATGGCACCTCAACTAACAACCTTCAAGATCAATCAACCATTACACAGACGGAAGTATATAAAAACGCCATTAAAGTCGACTAATGTTGTAAAAAATCTTTCAATTTACTGTCGCTAAATGCTAAGCGGTCTGTTTCCCCTCATTGTGGTAATCGCTTAGTAATTAGTTATGTTAAATGAGAGTGCTGATGGTTGAGTTCACCTTGATGGATGCAGGAAACTATTAGTTATTGTATTGTATTCGTTTCTAGGGTATAATATATTTCCATATTTTTCGGACGACTGTCACTGGGGCACTAAGGTTCTCGAGTGGCGATCACAAAACGGAAGACGATCTTTTGGGGGCCGTATGTAAAGGGATCATCATGTCATGACAAAGGCCTCCCCCAAGGATCTCCACGATGGCCTGTCTTGCGCTACACGCATCCAGCGGTTTCCCGAGACCCTCACAAGATCGTCAGATTGTGGACTACCTGCCCACGCTGCGTCTTCCGGTTCGTGGCCGCCACTTGATAACCTTTCGGCCCTGGCGGTTGGTTCTACGAGCAATGTGCCCCGCCCACTGTTACACACTTTAGTTTAGAAATTCTTCGAGCTATGTCGCTTACTTAGGTTCGCCTGCGGATCTCATCATTTCTGATTCGATCTCGCAGGGAAACTCCGAGCATAGCCCTCTCGATTGCTCTAAAGGGATGGCTCCATATACATTTTCAGAAATAACAACATAAATATTTTTGTTACAGGTACCTAAGTCCCCAGCGAGTAAGTCCAAACATCAATCAAAAACTCCAAACGCCTAAAGAATTTCACTCAAGTCTTCGAAATGAATAAAATCCAAGTTTCAAGTTGAATTTAACTGCAACTTGCAAGCAGAAGGACTCGACATGGCTCAAAGCGGTGAAGTGTTTCAGAAAGAAGTTTTTGATGACTTCCGCTTTTTATTGAACTTAGTCCCTTTACGGTCGTATACAGTAGTCGCTTATGTATAACTTTTTACTTTTAGAGCAATAGGCGATAGAAATAAGCCAATAGCTGTCTAGGCTTTGTAAAAGTTGGAAATATATTAAAAAAGCCCCTGATATACTAATATAATTAGCTACTTTCTTGTATAATCAACCAAACGTGAAACATAAGCAACCCAACATATTATATTGATCACAAAATCATAAGAACACCCTGAAATTAAAACTCAAAATACACGTGAAACATCCACTTTAAGCCTTAAATTGAGGATCACAAGGCTTGTAATAATACAATTCCCTATTTCATCAGCCGTCAGAGGGCGCTGAGGAGAATCCTAATAACCGCTATCGCGTTGAAGCACCCGCGAGCTTGCTTATCACAAAATTACAACAGATACGTTCCCTTCCCGGGCATAAAGAAATAATTTACGCAGCAAATCCTGTGGTTGTGGTCTCAGTTATAAGCGGTAACGAGTTTTTGAGCTGAGCGTTTGTTTTTATAAGTTTCTGGAACAGTTCGGATTATTGGATCATATATGTATTGTTAAATGGTTTTCATTGATCTAAAACTTGATGTGATTAAAGATATTATGATAATAATATGCCTCTAGCGCTTCTTCATAATATTTTTATGAATATAAAAGAAAACTTTTGATTGCCTTTTGACACAAGATTTATTACTGAATTGTTTTTGAACCATAGTCTGGACTATGATTTGGATCGAAAACCTTACGTTTATAATATCACCATGATATGTTATGATGATGCAGAAAATGGTATGCACTCAAAGCTTAGAAGGAAATATGTATTTTAAAAATTATAGATTTATTATCTACCTTATTCATTTGTTTTCTTCCTTGCACCACACCCTGAAGAAGAGTAGGGAAAAAAATGGTAGTGTTACCGTCGACAGCCCGTTAGGTGTGATGTGATCGAGTGCCATGACTGGCGACTTCCTCCACACGGCAAAGTGGAACTGGGTTGGTAAGGGTACGTGGTAGTTGTAGCGGCGAGTGTAATAACCGTACATATCTCCAAAAATATCTGTTATTTATTAAAGTAGCAAGCACAAGAAAAAATGCTATCCAGACGCATGTCCGATCCGTGCATGTAGGTACATCTACAAAGTTCAGTCTTTTTTTGTTTTTCATATATTATATGTTACATACAATAGTAATAAAACAATTTTGTGGCTTTGTATTCCACTTTGCAATGTTACTGCAACGTTAGACCAGTAGGAGAAGCTCCACGTAAGTAATACATTCGGGATCACATATTCATGGTTTAACAAAAGGCTATACATAATAAAAATATAAATTATTTTCAACTTTTGTACTTACTCTGAAATGTAGAATAATATAAGCCACTATTATATTTTGTTATTGTACATTATTCCAACAAATCGCATCACAAAACGGTAGGGCAGGTAGGTGGAGGTAGGCTAGGTACGTGTAGGTAGGTCTCAGTTTATTTTATTCTTAGGATTGGACAACGTCTGCGGGACCAGCTAGTTATTTATAAAAATCGCTCCGCTCATGCTTCCGCTATCACTAGCACCACTCAATACATACTGTGGTATTACCTAACTCGTTACCAACGAGAGTGGATAATATACATTTGTTTAGTGCCAGCAATGAAGAGAAGAATCATTTTTTGAAGTACACGTCATTCTTCTAATGAAATAGGCTCTATATTAAGAGGGTTTTCTCAACTTTTTCAGAATCGGTTGCCTTTGATTTGCATTTATTTAGGCAATTGAGTTGCGTGACTCAAAAAAAACTAAAAACTACGTAGTTTTTCTCGAATAATTGTAAGGAATCCTAATCAATATACCTAACTTTTAAAATTTACGTTTTTTTTATTTGTTTTTATTGTGAAAACGATTAATCAATACACAAAATAAAGTCTTTTGACCAGATTTTTTCTATATCTAGAAGACAGTTGAAAAATAGTTGTGAAGGTATTTAATGATAGTGTATAATGATTATAACTTCTTTAAGGGTCGGTTGCATAAAGCGCGGTCATAGTAAGGTTATAGTTAGGTTACGGTTATTGTTAACTTTAACCGCCGAAAGAAAGAAAACTGGGTTGCTCGTTTCACTTTAACTAAAATCTTAACAGTAACCATAACCGACCGAGGGAGATCGGTCATCGTCAAAGTGACTCTACGGTCAAAGTGTACGAGCAACCGGACTTAAGTAAGTAAGATGCTTTAGAATGTTTGAGTACCTAAAAATTCAATTTGGTATAGATAGACTTATTTGACCATCACAAAATCTTGGTAAATATTATCGCTGAAGGTGGTAAACGTAGATCGATCTCGTATTAATTGTTTACATAATGAATTACTTAAAGATGTTATATTTTTTACATGTTCGTATTACATTACAAGCATGGCAACATTTGTTTGCAGCATAGTAATACTCATTTCATAATTAGCATATTGTCATATATATTCATCAGTTCATTATTAAATCGTGAACACCATGAATCGATTTGAAGAATCGAATATAATAATTAGTTGCTTAATACGTGATAGTGTTAGGAAGTGTCAATTTTATAAGATTATCGATGTTTTACGTGACTAAATTTAAATATCATAAGAGACAATCTCATCTTTTTTTTTCATTTTTATCAGAAGGTTGAATGTAGGCACGGTTGTCGGGTCACTTGATGGTAAGTGACCACCGTTGGTTATGGATAATAGGAATACCAAAAGGATTCCCATTGTTTTGTCGATTTTTAGCTAAGAAGGGATTTGGATTTCAAATGCGACTTCTAAAATAGGTACACCAGAAGATAATTAGCGATAGATTGAAGATGTTAGCCAGCCAGGTGGGTACTACAAACTAAT
Source organism: Tethea ocularis (assembly GCA_963555595.1). NCBI lineage: Eukaryota > Metazoa > Arthropoda > Insecta > Lepidoptera > Drepanidae > Tethea > Tethea ocularis. The sequence continues at coordinate 7,440,858 of OY741975.1, forward strand.
AATCTTATCTTAAATGAGAAAGTTTGGATGTTTGAGACACAATAAAATTGGATAAAATTTGGTACATATATAGATCATATCATGGAAAAACATATGGAATATGTAAGAACCCTCTGGTAAAATTGCGGGGCTAAAACTAGTCTGATCATTAGCAGCCATTAATTTCTACTACGAAGATTTAGAATTTTTGGACTCGTAAACATCAAATAAGATATTGACACAAAAAGTTCCAAAATTCGAGTCGATAATTATATTCGTTATGGCGAATGTTTATTAATTTTTCAATACAATTAACAATATTAACATCGACTTTTCACATCACTCATTAAATGTAAATGCAAACTCGTGTATTTACATAATGCATTGGGTCTTGGACGTCAAACATTTGTTATTGTAATCGAAATTATATTAGGCCGTGTTTTCATTAATGAATTTTTGCATTTGATTTTCCGCCTATACACAATTCATGTTATTAATTTGGTACCTATGTGATTAATCGGAACCCGATTATTATGTTTTATGAGACCTGTTTTATAAGCCTATTAATATAATGTGATACTGAAAGATTATATATTTTTTAATTTATAAAAAGATTAAAAGAATATTGTGCAAGCAAGCAGCAAAAGATAAATCATACTTCACTTATTTTGTAGAAAACTATCTCCCGCGGAGAGGAATAGGAAAAAAAAACACACGTCACTCTCCAACCCTTATCTAAACAATCTTTACGAAAAAAAGATCTATTCCTTGTTGCGTGAAAGAAGTAAAAACTAACAAACATATTCAGATTAATAATATTAGTAGGGAAAGGGATAAACAGAGAATAAGTACTTATATAAACTTAATCTTAAGGCCTATTTTTCGTCAGTAATTACAATTTTTAATGGTATGAGAGCTTCGTGTATAGTTAAAAGTCGACTGCAATTTATCGATAAATAAAACACTTTACACTCAAACATCCTTATTTTCTAACAACCCAGCGATAAGACTCAAATTGCAGCTATTGCAAGCAATAAATTCCATAGACATTACAGGATAGAGCGAGCAGTGCACTCATGCGTAACGTCTAGCGATGCGATCTAATTGACGTAGATATCGGACGATATATCGTTTCCTATTCATTGGGAGAGGGAGCTGTATTTTTTTTCAAATAATTGGCTTGGATTTTTCAACAATTATTTGTGGTCAGTTGATGGTAGATGGCATTTTTTTAACTTGAGGAAAGTAAAACAAAAAAGGTTGGATTATTTAAAAAAATATTTACTTTATGCCTTAACTGGATTATTCCTGTTTTACCACAGTTTATGCTTGATTTCTGGATCGGTAGGTAACTAAGTGGTAGGTTTATAATTAGTGCTTCCTAGACTTTAGGTCTTTAGGACTTTAGGTACGGTTGGAATTGTTGATAAGATATCTACCCTATTTGTTGCGCCACAAGTTGTGTTTCAGTAGATTTTTCAAAATTCATCCTCTAAGGGGGAAACCGCCCTTTCCGGAATTTTAAGATACAAGTAATGTAATACTACTTACTAAAATTATAAATGCGTAAGTTTGTGTGTAAGTTTTCCTCCGTAATGGCTCATATCCTGGAATAATATTGAGGCTACTTTTTATCCCGGGAACACGTGTGAAACCGCGAGCGATACATAGTCCTGAAGTATATTATAGATGCGAAAGTTTTTTAGTAAGTTTATTTGTTACTTCTTCGCGCTCAAACGGCTGAACCAATTTCGATGAAATTTGTTATGGAGGTAGCTGACATCCTGGATTAACACATAGGCTACTTTATAAAACTAAAACATAAGATCCCTCAGGACCGCGGATGAAACCGCGGGGCGAAAGCTAGTTATCTATAATAATGATCAACACTATGATGATGGCATGGTAATGCGTCCGTATCCGGTGAGTATTCCGGTTGATTTGCATAACAGGAACCGCCTCAGACGAACCCAATTAGGCCATCAGGATACCATATTGGATCTCTTGTAGCATTATGTATACAAATAATAGATGTAGCCACGAATGTAGGAATAGACTTGTCAAGAATGATGCACAATAATATGTCGTACAGTATGACACAACTTAGACGTAGCATCGGCAAATCGTTTCCGAACACTTCACTTCCGATTTACACAACTAATAAAAATCATTCATTATCGCGCCATTCGACGTTCAACAAGATCATTTTCGCCGATCATTTTTTAACTCATGAGTAATGTTGTAGGCGCACTCTTTTCGGGAACGATCGATTTTACGAATTTTGCCGATGCTTCATCTAGTTGTGTCATACTATACGTATGCGTGCGAATGTCAAAAATTATTTTGGTGTGTAGGTATGTGTCTATGAGGCTTATATTTACAAGAAAACTGGAATAATTGGGTAGCGTCGTTAGAATGTTCGAAGTCAGTATGTCCATAAGTTTTTTCTTCGTCTATTATCGGTACATATAAAATTCAATATCCCTGATTGATTACGTACGTATGACGTAATGTATGATACAGCTTAAACCGCTGTTCCTAAAGTCATGAATTTGGAGAGTGTGTTTTTCCATCTACAAAGAAAGAGATTTTCGAAAATCCCCTCCTGAAAGCTTGTCAATCTAAATGAGAGTTGAAGAAGTGAATTAAAAAATGGCTGTACTCATTTTCATTGTGTAATTTTGAGTAAACCATGGCTCGATTGAATTTTATCCACGAGAGTCTGTCGATGTGTTCTATATAACAGGAGCACAGTAAGGGCATATTACCTTCAGTTCACGTCATTACTATGGTGTTATTGCTGTCAAAATAATCTATCAATAACATATCATACAAAATAATCTATTGAATTGGACTGAAATTTAACATACACATAGCTATTATAAAATAGACATCGACTAAAAAGTCCTAAGGGGTGAAATAGGGATGAAAATCAAGGCAAGTCCTATCTATAACGCAAAACAAACCATAGTACAGTATGACACAACTTAGATGTAGCATCGGCGAATCGTTTTCGTACACTTCACTTCCGATTTACACAACTAATAAAAATCATTCATTATCGCGCCATTCAACGTTCAACAAGATTATTTTCGCCGATCATTTTTTAACACATGAGTAATGTTGTATGCGCACTCTTTTCGGGAACGATCGATTTTACGAATTTTACCGATGCTTCATCTAAGTTGTGTCATACTATACCTATTTGTCTTCGATTCTGAATTGCCACATGCCGACGTGAATCGCCAACACTCTTCTATTTTTATAACACAAAAATAGCGTGAAATAACGAAAACGAAGTAATGTTTACAAACAATGGTTCATTCAGCCCAACGTCCTCAGACAGCGTCAATTACTAGTGCTCTGAATGAACCGGGATTTGAACCCGTGCCAATTCGATGTACTACCGGCGTATCTACTACGGATTGTCAACTGAGACACCGGCTGGCGGCGTTCTTTATTTATTTGATGTGAGACACACGGGTCGGTTAAACGGTCAACGAGATTTCGAACATGCTGGGAACATTTTTTTTATTGTTTTAGACTGATGTAGTATTTAAAAATGAGTTTAAGTTTAATAATGACAATGGTTGGCGCTATTCTATTGTTAACAAATGAAAAAACACAAAAACTAGAGAATGTTATAAGAATTTAAGTGAAGTTAGTTGTTTCAACATGAATAAATTAATTCGGTCACATTTTGATGCTTCATCATGTTTTTACTAAATTTAATAAACTTTTTGATTTTTTGCCAAAAATATCCTTTTTAAAGCGAAAAATATATAATATATATTTTTCACGACACGACAGTCATAAACTCATTAAAAAAATGTGGTTCGTTTTTTTAGTTTATGCTAGCTGGCTGTTTGTTTTAGCTGTATGTAATCTCGTTCCTAATTATAGTCGTGGAATTATTTTAGTTTCCTCTGTTTGACAACAAGACACTATTTTTATTTTGTTTTCTACAATATTCGCTGTCGGTGAAGGTAAACATGGAAACCTGGGGGTTAATATCGCCATTTTACGACGAAACATATATTAACTGACGGATTTGTAGAAACATATCTGTTTCGCCTAAAATTGGGCATATATTATATTACGAAACTCCATAAAAATCTGTCAAATTACATGAAACAAAAGATAGTTGACAGGTGTATGAAATGCCATCCGAAACATACTATGAAGCTGCAAATGTAGCGATATTAACCCCCTGGTTGGCTACCATCTATAAATAGAAAATCTATCGCCAAGTACCTACATGTGTGTACTAGCACTTGAGATCCAGTTGACTAATAAGCTTTGTAAATGTCAATTCAGCTTGACAACCTAGTTTCTAAAAAGCTATACCTAACTGTTTTGCTCTAGTCTACAGCAGAAGTCATTTCTTGATATTTCTTGGATTAAGTATTTATGAAATTTCGGTGTCAAAAGTTTGACAATAAAATTGTAATAAATCTTACTGTTTAACCGTGAAAACGGATGAAATACACAGACAGACTTGCTTTCACTTTTAATATTGGTATTGAAGTATTAAACAATGAAATAATAATCAAAATGGGGCCTAATAAATTCTGACGACATTATTAAGTACTAGCTGTTCCCGAAATAAAAAGTGTTTTATATGTTGTTTCAGGGTATGATCTATCTATGTACCAAGTTTCTTCAAAATACATTCAGTATATATCATAATAGTAGGTAATAAAAATAGGTAACTTTCCAAGTACTAACTTCAGACAAGCTATTTCTCTGATAAGTCTACAGAAACAGTTCTCATTTAAAATTAACATCTAGATACCAGCTCTCTGGACATTGAAAAATCTGCTCAAAGATAAAATAAACCGTCAAAAAAACAATATAAAGGTTGCAACACACCATCAATAGTCAATTAATTGTTCATGAATAAAAACTAGGCATAACCCTGAAAGATCGTGTCGTTTGCATTAGTAATAAAAACAATAGGTAATAATAATTACACACAATAGGCAAGTGGGTGTCTCATCAATGTTATACTGACCTGATTATTATTGCAGATTAATTATTGCCTCATATTACTGTTGTATAATGCAATTAAAGGTAATTTTCCGTTGTTAAGAGACACTTTGACACTGTACGCTTGTGTGAATCAATGGTGTAAAATAGTTGATTTATGACTAATAAGGCAGCAAAATCCCTATCATCCAACTTCCCACCACCTTTCTCAAGGTCTTCAAGAATAGGGTACTTGACTGACATATCAAATCAGCTACTTTTTAATAAATGTCAAAACGATAGTTTATATGGATTTTTGTATGAAATATTACACTATGACGTCATAGTTTCACAGCATCAAATCATCTACTCTTAGTGGTTCCACTGGTAATTAAAAATCATAAAAAGCATTAAATGTACAACATATTTGATATTTCCACGTGTTTTTAGATGTTATATGCATTGGTTAGTGTTTGGTCATTTATTTTTGACAGTGTCAACTACCCTATTGTGTTCAGAAAAGGCAAAGTATTTTCGAGAGGCAAACAATACCATTTCCAAAAAAAAAAAAATTTAAAAACAAAGTTTAACGTAAAATACGCTGCACTGGAATTTAATTGAGTACCTATCTATTAGATTTCTCGTATATTAAAATATTTTTCGCCACAGATATAGATAAACATTTCGTGCCCTATCACTGTGTAAGGGCTTTTACCACAGACTTCGAATAGGGTAGATTCCTGGCATATCAAATCAGCAACTTTTTAATAAATGTCAAAACGATCGGTTACATGGAATATTGTATGAAATACTAAGCTATGACGTCATCGTTTCACAGCATCAAATGATCTACTCTTAGTGGTTCTACTGTTAATTAAAAATCATAGAAAGCATTAAATGTACAACATATTTGATGTTTCCGCGTGTTTTCAGATGTTTTATGCATTGGTTAGTGTTTGGTCATTTATTTTTGACACTGTCATCTAGCCTATTGTCATATCTTCGTAATAGGCACCTGATATTTTGAAAATGATGTACTTATACTGTCCTTACTATCCGACCTAACATACCTACTCATCCAAAATCATTATATATATGCTGTTCTCTCTCCATCTTTCTCTTTCTAAACGTGAACAGATTTTTATGGTGTACTACTAATTACAGCCCATGTTTATGTAAATGGGAGACCAAAATCATATGCCGTAACGGATGTCGGGATTTAAAAAATGCGACATGCATTATTACAATATATCATTAAAAATGCCTCAAAAACCCATCCAATAAAAGAATACGCTTAGAAATGTGATTTATATCTCCGTAGGGCCGAAATGGTATCTACAAAGGTGTTTCAGACAGAAAGTACTTTGTTGTTGATGCGGTGTGATGGTAAAATAAAATTATTTTTTTCTGTTATACTTTATAATAATCTTCACATAAAGATATCTGATCCCAAACTAAGCAGAGCTTGTACTGTGGAAATCATATAGCTGATTTAATACATACTTATGTAAATATTTACTCCCAGAATCACGACAGACATGTTCATGCACACAAATATTTGACCTAGATGGGAATCAAACCCAGGACCTGCGGCTTAATTAGGTTAGGTCTTAACCAACTAAGCCTAATCCAGACATTTGTTATGTGATTTAAAAAGAATAAATTAACAAATAATTAAAAACAAAATCTTAAAAAAGTACAGACCTCGAGTCTATACAATGTAGTTTTATTAAAAAAAACAACTATGTAAGCCTACTGCTACTGCCTCGTCATCTCACTTTACGTCAATAAAAATAATTATTAAGCATTAAATTACCCTAATTTCATAATTATTCTTGAATACCATAAAATTTACATGAATTAATGTCACAACAAATATTAAGACGTCATGTTAAGATATTTTTCCATTGCACCAACGTGACTTCATACGCTAAAAACACCTGTGTATATGTTTACAGTATTAAATTAAGTGATTTTTAAACAAAATATGGTTGCGATTGATGCCAATGCTATCTGAAACGACTCTTATGAATATTTTATACAATTGACACCGGGACGCCGTATCACACGACTGTTTGGTGTGGTCCGGTTTTTTGTACTTTTTCGTACCTGGAAAAGTACTTTTCCATTTGAGAGTTCTTTTTAATGGACACAGGGACCATTTTCAGTATATCACGTGAAATGGTTATTAATTGATACTTTTTTGTTTTGTTTTACACGTGTTAGCTTTTTTCATGTTGTATAATACATTTATACCCTACAAAAATATAATATCAGCCTTGTACTCTAATTTCAAACCTAAGTTACTGTAAATAAAATCCAAACTTCTGAAAATAAAAATATTTTCTTAACTAAAAATAAAAATGTTTTTCTTTATTTCCAACAATTTTATACAGAACTGAATTAAAATGAATACTGACCTTGTTTACCCAAAAGTTCAGTGAAGTCATTCAACCAATAATTTATTGTAGTATTTATTTTAAGCCGCATACTTATAAATTCGTTGTATACCTATATTGTATACCTAAATAATAATACGTGCGTAATGTCTGTAATGCCCTTATTGAGGCTGCATGTCACACCGTAGTTAGTCAAAATCTGTTTAACCCACATAAGTACTATTAGGAGCTCTACTGAATAATAAATAAACAAATAACTGAAAACAAGCGTATAATCACCATATGATTGCGAACACCGATAGTTTACAATCAATCTCGAGAGATGGAAACCGTTAAATTGTGAACGGACCTGCACATAAAGAAAGGGTTCCGATTTTATAACTAATACAATTGTGAACCGTCCCTGATTGGTCGTTCTCTGAGTAAAATAAAGTATTTGGACATTTGAGATCAATTAAATCAATAAATATTATTTTTAATAAACTATTTAAAACCCACAGCTGTTTACCATCCGCCATCTTTGGCGTTCGACCAATCAGCGCGCAATGAGTGTTACGTCGATGATGCCAGTTTATAATTTAACGGTATGACATGGTTGGACCATGAACTAACGAAAGTTAACACGCCACTTTGCAAGCAATATGGTACAGTTCACAATGCATCGACAGTCTACAATCTCGCGACATAGAGCGAAAAACAACGGCGCTCACAATCATTTGGTGACATATACATATATTCGTATAACTCAGAAACTTATTTTAACCATAATTGAGGTATTTTAGTTCTAGTAAATAATAAAAAACAATATTGCTAACTTACTATCTCACTCTACAAGGTAGGAAGTTTTTTTTAAAAGTTCAACCTGTTTCACTAAGATTACACTTAGTTAATCATCAAAAGAAATAAATAAGTAATACAAAATAGGATTTAGATAAGAGTGCACAACAATATTTAGTAACTTATTATTTTTAGTTATCTGTAAAAGTTTTTAAAGCCTCCGGATTAATTGGGAACAAGATCAAAAGTCAATAATTTGCTAATATTTAAAAGCAAATTGTACAAACATAAGCCAGGTGTATTGACTCATTGTCTACACAGTTTTTAAGACAAAAATCTGCAATCTCTTTTATTTCGCAAAAAACATTGTTCGTGATCATAAGTACGATGACTCAACTGTATAAAATTCGCGCCACCCATTACACCACGGTGTAACTGCAGTCCACGCTTAACCTTGAGACGATCCGACCAATGAACTTCGCCCAACTAAGCGCATAAAGCCTTATACCCAACAGACATAACAAGTGTAATAGTCTTAGAATTCCACCAGAATTCTAGCCGGCTTGTTACAGGTCGGCAGGGTTGAATTTAGGTTAAGGGCAATTGGGGCTTTTATACATAACTCTACCTATCTCACGACGTATTTAGTTAAGTGACTAAAAGTGGATCATGTGGTATTTGAAATGCTAAATTAGTCTTTATTGCTCGACAAAGTCTTCTTCAACGACTTTTCTTTAGAATTATCTGAATGTGGTATTTTCGCATTTAATTTACCTCTAAAACAATTTATATTATGACACTCGATATGTATTTTTTTTAAGTATTGATAGGCTCGTGTTTGACCGCAATCTCACCTAGTGATGATGTGGTCTAGCCGAACATGATACTTTTAAATAAAATCTTACATTCCATAATTTTTTCAGCCTCAAATTTATTGAATGCGTCATGTTATTGCCCAACACCTACAACTTAAGTACCTACCTACCTATAAAAGTAAAGTCGTTATGTTTTAGACAAAATGTGCTGTAATTATAATACTTACTAGATTGAAATATTTTGCAATGTTACTGGACATCTAATTTCTGCTCATGAGTTAAAGTTAACAAGTTGTGTTGCTTTGACAGTTAATTTTAACCTTTAATCTTAGAGACATATAAATTACTTGTTATTATTTGAGCTTTGTTTGAATTTAATATTAACTTCATACAAAGTAATGCTGCGGTCTGTAACGACTAAAGGACTACATTACTATTCTGAGGTTCTTACTCACGCGTTACCAGCCCTCCACCTCCCCAATTAATCTTTTCAAACCCTTCTTGAACCCTATCCCATGGGAAAACCAGGGCACGTGTCAGTGCTGTTCCTGATTAATTTTATCTTTCTTTTGCTGTTTTTACGTTAGTATCTTGCACTATACTATTATTATTTTCTCAGCACATGTTTCACCTTAATTAAATTGTAGGTAATAAACGTGGGCAGTTCCAGAGGTCATGTGCTGTCATAAATCAAGATTCGATCGAAATACTGCCTTTTTTAGATGTCCATTAAAGGTATCAATTCTTAGCACATAAATTGCTACCCACTTATAAAATGTCATTATTTTTATTGTATTTTTTTATATTCAAATGCCTTCTATATTTGGGTGCGATTGATAATTAGAATTCGACCAGTTATGAAAATGTCACGCTAAATGATAAGTGTACCTTGTAACCTTAATGCGTGCCTAGTTTAGACGAAACGAAAAACGAATCAGAGTACCTAATATAAAACATTTATAATATGACGTCATTAAATAAACTTAGAATAGTTAATTTGATCAATTGGCTGTCTCATATCTGAGTATGATAGCGAAGCATATCATAAGGTCTCTATTCGCTAACTAGCTATCGAAAATAAATAAAATAAAATAAATAAAAATGTTACAATTACTTTAAACATATCAAGGCCATACATATAATAGGGCCTAATGAACAATAGCCACATTCCTATCGGTATCTTTTGTACTAAAGCAATACAATAAAAAAGTATCTTCATGCCCATTACTCACATACCTAGTATGGCCCTGTATTAGATAGTAACACCTATTTTTACTGGAAAATAAAAATAAAACCCAAGCTAATATGTAACTTTTGTTTGGCACCATTTTCTACCCGAGAACCTAACCTTACATTTGATTGAAAGGCAAAATACAGTTCGTCGACTCACTTTATTTTCTCCAAAAACAATTTCTTTGTTCATAGAAATGCAAATTATTGAGGCGAAAATCACAATCCGTTTTACTGTATAAATATTCACTGCACAAACTGGGCATGCCCTGATAAATCCACAAGGAAATTGACAAGACAGAAGGGAAATAAATAAAACAAACAGATGAAAACAAAAAGGGTAGAAAAGGCTTCCATTTTGACGTTAATGTGAATTTCCGCATCTTTGATGTGTACGCGTTAGTGCAACGTTAGTGTTGCTATAAGAGAAAAAATATTGTTCGTTTGTCGGAAAATTCAAGCTTTATATCATAGTTTTCTGATGGTACGTTTATTGTTTAAAAGAAGAAATCGGTGCGCCATTTAGAATATTAACTAATATTTTTAATTAATTCTCCATCCGCAATCTTAAATAATTTGATGGATTAATTTTTGTCACTCCAAAAAGATTGATAAAGCTGTATCTTTCAAACTTTTTTATAATCAATTGTAAAAATAGTAATGAGCTTTTTTATTTCCTTTTTTTTCTAAAATAAACTAATCATTTTACAATCGATTTCTACACTCTTATGTGATTCTAAAATCTCATAAAAGTAGGTAAATATCATGTTTTTTCACTTAAGATTTGTTTGATGGCAGGCAACACTATACTCTGAAAGGAAAAAAACGGGGTGGGTTCAAAGGTGATATAAAATAAGATATTTTGTTCATTCCTTTGATCCTAAATAGGGCATGATTTTTTCTCGGGGATAAGGAAAACTAGTAGGTAAAAAGAAACACTTCATTAACTCGTAGTAGGTATGCAAATATTTTTATATTCATAAGTCCCAAGGTAAGTGGTTTGGTCGTCTATTTTTCTATCGTTTATCCATTGACACAATGACATTGGCAGAATTGTGTAAACTAAACATAATGGTGTCATTTAAAAAAAAATACTTTATTTCCATTGCATTTTCCAATGTAATGCTGACCATTTATAAATCTTAGAAGGTAATTGGCGCTCAAATGCAACTGCCGAAACACTCAGGTTCTAGACGATAGATTTTGAGCAAGCCGAGTAAGAAAACAAAGTACCTTACCACGTTACTATTTTTACTTCATGATGGTTTCTTTCATCAAAAGCTCAAGCTTATTGTCGAAGCTCGATCTTCTTCACGGCCTTCGATGTCACTATCACTGAACTTTTCGTCGCTTTAAAATGTAAAACAAAATTAAGTAATATGGATTCACATTGCCTTCTGAATTAAAGAAAATGTAAAATCATTTTAACATGTTTCATTTTTTATATGTAGTTTCTCGTATATTTGTTGTAAATAATTGTAAATATTGTATATTATAGAATAAAACATGTTTCAAATTTCATTCATACCAAAAATAGCTTTGTACAATGGTAACGTTAATTAACAATGTTGCCAGCATTGAATATTGTAATCATAACACACAATTATAAATTAAATGCTTTGAAATACAACTACGGTAACAAATAATTATGTTTCGGAAATCAGACTGTACAAAGTGTGTTAATTGTATTAGAAGTCAGACTTCTGGTACAGTTAACACACTTCTAATACAGTTTTGACTTCTGAAGTCTGATATCACGTTTTATGGAGATAGCAATGTTATTCTCAGCGTGAGCTTTCAGTGATGGAAATTATGAAGAAGTCCTTCCTTCTTATATTATAAATGCGAAAGTTTGTGAGTAAGTATGTTTATTACTTCATCACTCTCAAAAAGCTCGACCAATAGGGTAGTTGACACTGTCAAAAATAAATGACCAAACACTAACCAATACAATACAAAAACACGTGGAAATATCAAATATGTTGTACATTTAATACTTTTTATGATTTTTAATTACCAGTGCAGTGGAACCACTAAGTGTAGATGATTTGATGCTGTGAAACTATGACGTCATAATGTAATATTTCATACAAAATTCCTTATAAACTATCGTTTTGACATTTATTAAAAAGTGGCTGATTTGATATGTCAGTCAACTACTCTATTTTGATGAAATTTTGTATATAGGTAGCTGACACCCTGGATTATCACACAGGCTACTTTTCCCTCAGGAACGCGGGTGAAACCGCGGGGCGGACGCTAGATTAAATCTAAATCCCTAAAACTACAAGCATAGTCTTCTATCCCAAATGTCCCTTACTTTACCAAATTTCGAACATCTATTTATACAATGTTCGTTCCGGGTCTTAGCAAAGTTTAGGTAACCTGTACGTTTAGATAGCACAGAGCTATATAAGACACCTTTGAGTCGCTTAGTTAAATAAACTGCATGCATTTGTACCTATTTCGGAGAACAGGATAAATAGATTCTACAGTATAAACACTTTGGATTGACGCAAAACCGACACACAAGAGAAAATAAATAGGTACTATCTATTTTTCTTTTTATTATATTGGTTTAAAAGATTTTACAAAATTCAAATAAGTTCCGCTGGAACTCCTTTTCTTCCCTTGTCGAGTCCATAAGGAAACCCAACAGAAAACCAACCTTCCCCTGTTTTACCCCCTTAGAGGTGGAATTAAAAAAAACCTTTACAAGTGGATGCATACGTCGTATCCTAGTATGTACTTTAAAAATTTACCGTAATAATAATTGTATGAGGCAAACTCCGTCCTGATTTTTGATGTCAATGGATGTTAACGTACAATAGAAATGCACTTTTTGAATCACAACTAAGCAAATAAACATGCTCCTTAGGTGATGATGACAAATACTCCAAAACGAGCATAAGACAAGGAACTCGAGCATAAGCAACATATAAACATTTTTGTTCATAAAACAGCTAAACTTCCAGCATTACCAACATCTGCACACGAACTTGCCGAATGATTAATGTGTGTTGCCAACTTTCACATGTAAAATATATATAGCAATACACGTGTGTTCCGGAACGTACTCGCTCAGATGCTTAATAAAATATGGAACATTTCTTACCATCTAAGAAATAAGAGAATATTTTAAGGTAGTATCGTTATAGGTGCTTGTGAAAATGGAAAATGGTTGATTTAGGAAGATGAGATGGTTCGTATCGTGGCAGGTTCATAAAGTATTTATAACAATCAGAGATCCACAAAACATACGTCGTGTAGGTATACTGGAAATGTCGAAATGTTCGTTTTTAAATAGGTCAATGTTTAAAAAAAAAACAGTAAAACCTCCTTCAAAAACAATAAAATTTATATGGGACCACCTTAAACTCAACGCAAAAAGAATTATTAAAATCGGTTCATAAGCAGAAAGAAATGCGTGAACAAACATAAAAAAAATATACAGCCGAATTAAGAACCTTTTTTTGAAGGAGGTTAAAAATAATAGGTATATTTTGTTTTCAATAATTTATTTCATGGTATTATTTTCTTTTTTAGGATGTTTATTTAATAAGAAACTCGTGTGCTTTTCCTTTATTTAGTAATACATTATCCACCTGCCTAATAACATTACTATTAAATGTGAAAATATGTGTATCTGTCTGTTGCCACTTTACGGATTTAAAAACAAGATATTATAGGAAGGTACAGTGCCACCAACTATATGTGAACTGGAGGGTGGCGCTGATGGACACTGAATTATGAGATAACTGACAGTCAAATGTACTAATTCTATTGTATTTTTGTAGTTACATTTTCTGCCACTTCACAGATAAGTTGGTCGTACTGTATTTACTTAGGTAGGTAGTTCACCTCTTAATGTCATAAGTAAAACCAAGACCAGTAAATAACACCTAACAAAAGTCTAAATCTATTCATGTTAACGTTCATAGTGATGTATGTACCTAAGGGCTAATTATTAATACCAATGATTTTCTTATGAATATTCAGATACTTCTAATATTAGGTATGCGTGTTTGTTAATGTTTATAAGACCATCATGCTGCAACTAATTTGTATAAATCTGGACAATTAAGTAAGTAAGTAGATTAAAAAAAAAGGATTTACTTGTACTTCTTATTCCGGGAAAATCGCTCGGAATGCGCACCATTCGGATAACCTCCCCATCACGGTTTTTCTTCAGCGTCACGGTATGGGATTCTTCAAAGATGATGTAAAAAGAGCTTTTCAAGGTCGGCAACACGTTGGCAATCCCCCTGGGGATTGCAAATATCCATAGGTGGCGATGACCACTTTCCATCAGGTGGATTGTTTGCCTGCTTGTCAACCTGTTGATATAAAAAAAACTGACATTAAACTTGTTTAGAGTTCTACATCGTCATTTAGTATTTTTGAAGGCAGTTAATTTTTTTTTGTAACAATATTTTTTTTTCTTAAATATACGTCACATCTCTAATCCGCAGGAATAGCTGCGCTGGCGCCGATGTTAATGTAGTGCGAAATCGTTGCAAATTAACATTCCCCGTCGGATCGTAATATTATGTTGTTTTGCGGTCCCGTACGGATTTATGCGCATACTTGATTGGTTTATTGACTTTCGACTTTAATTAGGTTTGAAATATCCCACCTCGGTATTAAGGTTTATGCAATCTTATGATAATCGCTGATGGTAAGCGCTGTTTGATTTAACTTATTTTATGCTTCTGGAAATAGGTTTAATTAATGTGAACTGTTACGGATGTTGAAACGTAATTTAATGCTAAACTAAATTAATTATATATTTTCATTTGTATGGGTATATGGGGTCTTCTAGCGATATAGGTGTATTAATAATAATGTACCTCAAGTGCAAGTCCAAATCCCAAATGAAAGTCCAGATTTCGGTACACACGTATATTAGGCGAAGCACAAAAGTCACAGTTGTACACAGATCACAGAAGACAGTTTAGATATAGAAGTAGAAGGAGTGCGAAAGGAAACAGAATACAAGCAAGCGATAGAAATATAGTTCACAGCAAAACACAAAACAATATGGCGCAAGTAGAATAGCGTTAGCGGCGGCGGGAGCGAGCGACACAGGTTTGTCGTAGCTAGGTTGCGGGCCGACTGGAGCGACACGGCACGACCGGTGTCGGTGCGCTGTGGAATGTGCTCGGGCGCATGTAACGGGATAGTGGCGAGACTCCATTGCACACGGTTTAATAGATAAATAAGTAAACAATACATAAATTATGAAGTTAGTATTTTGTATATTATTATAAGTGATATTATTATATTGTATTACAAGTATGTGTGTATGTACTTATTATAGTGTGTATATAGTATTTAATTTAGATATATTATTATTTTAAGTATATTTAATATAGTTAGTAAGAACAAATAGGTAAGTATATATATAGATTTAAGTGTAGTATGTAAGTATGTAGGCCACATCACTCCCCCCCAGAGACCGTCACCACGGGCGATAATAATCAGGGAAACGAACCACACGACCGGAACGAGTTCTTTTGGGGCTATCCTGGACTGGAACTTGTTGCTCAACAGGAATGGGATCAGGTAAGGAAGTGGGGATGGGAATAGGTGTTGGTGATGTGTCTACCAGTACATAGGCCGGCTTAAGGCGGTCTATGGATACCGTGACACTTTTACCTTTTATTAATATTTTAAAAGTTTTATCACCTCTGTCTAGTACTAAGTGTGGGCCGGAATAGGGAGGTTGTAATGAACCTCGTAAGGCGTCATCACGTAAGAAGACGTGGCTTGACGAGTTCAGGTCTTTGTGAACAAAGATCTTCCCTTTATTATGGCGTGCAGCAGGAGATGGCTGAAGCTTAGCGACTGAGTGGTGTAGGCGAGTAGTGAAGTCCGAAATATCGGTGGTATCAGGAGAAGTGGAATTGAAATATTCTCCTGGCAGACGTAAGGGCTCACCGTACACCAACTCAGCAGACGAGGCATTAAGATCCTCCTTAAATGAGCTTCTTATGCCTAAAAGTACCCATGGTAAGGTGTCAACCCAGTTACTATCCGCGTGGCACATTATTGCGGCCTTTAATTGTCGGTGGAACCGTTCCACAAGGCCGTTGCAGGCCGGGTGATATGCGGTAGTGCGACGATGTTTGAATCCAATCACTTTTCCAAGATATTGGAAAAGTGCCGATTCGAACTGTCTACCGCGATCGGTGACTATATCTGTTGGACATCCAAATCTGGATATCCACGATATAAGTGTCTTCCCGACGGTATCAGCTGTCATATCTGCCATTGGCATGACTTCAGGCCATCGTGTGAAACGGTCCACCACAGTAAGGCAGTAGCGGTAGCCTTGTGATGGTGGTAATGGGCCGATAATATCCACATGGATAAAGGCAAATCTGGCACGAGGTAGCTCGAACGTGCCAAATGGAGAAGACACGTGGCGATGCACCTTAGCCCGCTGGCAAGCCAAACATTTGCGTGACCATTCTCGACAGTCTTTTCTTACACCTGGCCAAACGAAACGCTCAGCTACTAACTTGGCTGTTGCGTTAGCGCCAGGATGGCTAAGACTATGCAGACTGTCAAAGACTTGTTTACGCATAGGCTTTGTCACAAAGGGTCTGGGTGACGGGGTACTGACGTCACAGTATAGCTCTGTCTGCGTATCTGGGATCCTCAATTTCTTAAGGCGGAGTGAAGAATCTCCTCCCAGCAGTTGAGACAGCTCCTGATCAGAGGCTTGAGATGTGGCAAGCGTGTCATAATCGATAGGCATCTGCAGTTCATCGACGCGTGATAATGTATCGGCAACAACATTATCCTTGCCCGATATGTGTCTAATATCGGTCGTGAACTGCGAGATGTAATCGAGGTGACGGAACTGACGTGGCGAACAGTTGGCCTTCCTGTCATGGAATGCATAACTGAGCGGCTTGTGATCAGTATACACTACAAAGTATCTCGCCTCAAGCATATGACGAAAGTGTTTGATGCTTTCGTATATGGCTAACAGTTCGCGGTCATATGCTGAGTATTTCTGCTGAGAGGTACTCAGTTTCCGCGAGAAGAATGCGAGGGGTTGCCATTCATCGTCTATACGTTGCTGCAAAACTGCACCCATTGCCAGGTCAGACGCGTCTGTTACCAGAGCGAGTGTGGCCTGACAATCTGGGTGAGCGAGTAATGCCGCGGTAGACAGACTCTCTTTGCACTGTTCGAAAGCAGAGAGCGCATCGCCGGTAAGGTTGACAGGGTGAGATCCTTTGACTGAACCGGTGAGAAGGGCGTTGAGAGGGGCTTGTATTTTAGCGGAGTGGGATAAAAATCGCCTATAAAAATTAAGCATCCCTAAAAATCGCCTGAGTTGCTTAACCGTTTTAGGAACGGGAAATTCCTGTATAGCCTGCACTTTTGACTCTAAAGGTTTGGTGCCGGATGCAGAGATTCGGTATCCTAAAAATGTTACCTCCTCGACTCCAAAGACGCATTTTGCAGTGTTGATGAGGACACCATATTCCTTCATGCGGGTGAAAAGCTGCTGAAGGTGGATCTCATGATCAGATTCGGACCGGGAAAAAACTAAAAAATCGTCTAAGTAGCAATATGTGAAGTCGAGGCCTCTGGTCATCTCGTCAACAAACCTTTGAAAGGTCTGACCTGCATTTCTTAACCCGAAAGTCATGAATGGGAATTCATAAAGGCCAAATGGGGTAGTGATGGCGGTTTTTTGAATATCGTCCTTGAAAACGGGAATTTGGTTGTAGGCTTTAACCAGATCGATTGTAGAAAAGATTTTACAACCCGCGATATTAGAGGCGAAATCGTGAATGTGCCTTATAGGGTAACGGTCTGGGATTGTGCGAGCGTTGAGTAAACGATAATCGCCGCAAGGTCGCCAGCCGTTATCTTTTTTCGGCGCGAGGTGTAAAGCCGAAGCCCATGGGCTTTCAGATGGTCGTGCTGTACCGTTATTCAGCATGAGCTCGAATTCCCGCTTAGCTGTTCGCAATTTATCTGGGGCAAGCCTACGGGGTGCGCAAGAAATGGGAGGGCCAGGTGTGGTTCTGATGTGGTGAACAGTATTGTGCCTGGGAGTAGCCGGTGTGCCTGAAGGGCGAGTAATCTCCGGAAATTTATTTAATATATTATGGAAACGCGTGTCGCCCGTCGAAACCTTAACAGAAGAAATATTAGCAACATTTACTAGGGAAGCAACAGAAGACAAAGTAGTGGTGTTATCAAGGAGGCGTTGATTGCGGCAATCTACTATTAAATTATAAAAGCTAAGAAAATCAACGCCTATGATTGGTTTGGTAACATTAGCTACAATAAATCGCCATTGAAAATTGCGTCTTAAGCCTAAATTTAAATTGAGGTCTATAAAACCAAACGTTTCAATTGGAGTACCGTTAGCTGCACAGAGTTGGTAATCTGTTTTGTCTCGTCGTTCCCGAAGCGCAGATCGTGGGTAGACACAGAGATCACTGCCAGTATCTACCAAAAACTGGACCGATGAGTTGCGGTCAGAAACGAAGAGGCGACCTGCAGTAGCTGGGCAATCGTCCGTCGCCATTAGCGAGTGCCCGGTGAGTTTCCCGCCTTATTAAAATCACAAGGCTTGATACATCTACTCGCCTTGGCCCCGAACTTATTATGATACCAGCACACTGGAAATTTGCGGTAGCTGGAGTTGGACCTGGATCGTTGACGTGAAGAAGAACGGCGGTGAAGAGGTCTGGAACGGTCGCTGGTGTGGTATGACGCACGACGAGTGTGGTCATCTATCTTCATGGCGAGCTGCTCTACCATTTTCCGCAGTTCTGCGATCTCACTCGATGGGTTTGGTGCGTGTGCCGCACTGGATGACGTTGATGCGACGTTACAAGGTGACGTCAGCTCCTCAATCCGGTCGGCCAAGTCGGAAAGCTGTTCCAAAGAGTGTGTGGGTTGACTCGCCAACACTGTTTGGATATTATTTGGAAGGCGGCTACTCCAGATTGTCCTGATGAAGCCCTCGGGTATTGATGGTCCCGCTAAGTCCTGAAGATGTCTAAGGAACTGAGAGGGTTTTCTATTGCCGAGTTCCTCATGCGTCAGCAACTGCTTAACCTTCTTCTCATGGGAAGCAGAGAGTCGCCTGATCAGTTCGGTTTTGACCTTCTCGTAGCGATTGCGAGCTGGAGGATTAATTATAATATCCTTCACGGCTTTGGCGTGCTGGATATCCAAATTAGTAATAACGCTATTGAATTTTATGGAATCGTCGGTAATATTACGATTTTCGAACTGACCTTCTAGTATCGCAAACCATATTTCCGGATCATCAGGGGAGAATGGAATCACTTTCAGATTCAGTTTCTGATTGTCGGATGACGTATCGTCGCGTTCATTGGAAACGCGCGCTTTCCGTGCGCGGCGCGTAGTGACATGGCTATTTTTACGGGATTCCACTGTTTTAGACGAATCACTGCTATCGCTCATTTTGATCTTCGTGTCTATAGTCGGGGTCACCAGTTATGGGGTCTTCTAGCGATATAGGTGTATTAATAATAATGTACCTCAAGTGCAAGTCCAAATCCCAAATGAAAGTCCAGATTTCGGTACACACGTATATTAGGCGAAGCACAAAAGTCACAGTTGTACACAGATCACAGAAGACAGTTTAGATATAGAAGTAGAAGGAGTGCGAAAGGAAACAGAATACAAGCAAGCGATAGAAATATAGTTCACAGCAAAACACAAAACAATATGGCGCAAGTAGAATAGCGTTAGCGGCGGCGGGAGCGAGCGACACAGGTTTGTCGTAGCTAGGTTGCGGGCCGACTGGAGCGACACGGCACGACCGGTGTCGGTGCGCTGTGGAATGTGCTCGGGCGCATGTAACGGGATAGTGGCGAGACTCCATTGCACACGGTTTAATAGATAAATAAGTAAACAATACATAAATTATGAAGTTAGTATTTTGTATATTATTATAAGTGATATTATTATATTGTATTACAAGTATGTGTGTATGTACTTATTATAGTGTGTATATAGTATTTAATTTAGATATATTATTATTTTAAGTATATTTAATATAGTTAGTAAGAACAAATAGGTAAGTATATATATAGATTTAAGTGTAGTATGTAAGTATGTAGGCCACAGGTATATTTTAGTGTAGTTTTTCACTCACAAAATTATTTTTATGACCTGTGTGTGTGTGTGATGTATACTTCATTGCCCTTACAAAATCACTCTGTATACACATATATTGTCATATATATAGGTACATGGATAATAAATATTGTCTGTTTTAAATTAAATAAATATATTGTCTCAACTACTATTTAATTACTCGTGTGGTTTCAACTCTTCATAGATATGAAAAAATACTGGTTCCAATTTCAAATTCGAGGAAATTCGCTAAAATAAAAATCGCTTAGAACTTTCACTTGCACCACACAATATAACCTTATACAGCGTGTTGTTATAATCAACGATAACCGTAAGCGATTATTAATTTTATATAACTTTTATAAAGCTCATAAAAATAGTTCATTGAACCCGCTCGTGCAGCATAATGCAACAACGACACATTGTCCTACCATTGTAATTATATCGTGATTCCGAACTAATGGTCTGTATAATCACGTAAGTATTAATTGTTACCGAGCGGAGCGTGTGTCACGAAATGCATTTTGTATTCTTGCAAAAAGTAAAATATATATTTGTAATTGAATGAGACTATTTTTGTCGCACGCCAGTGAGCAATCCGACACAACGAATTAATTGTATACTTTTATTGCTTGTCTTCACTTGCCTTTGAACTGTAAATATTTACAGACGTATTTAGGTGTATTTATATGTTTTCTTGTTTAGTAAATTACACAAGGTAATAAGTAAAAAAATTGTATAATTTTGTTTTCAATTAATTAATTCATGTTATTATTTTCTTTATTAATTTAAAACAACTTTATTTAAGATAGTAATGCATTCAAATTAACAACCTGTATAATAACATGTCATAATTAAAAAAAAAACGTTTAAAGTTCTTAATTTCAGTTAATTCACACAAAAATGATTTTCATTCTGAGTGTTCGTCCAATTTAACATATACTATAATATCTAACCAAACATATTTTTATCATTAGTTAGAACCAACTTGCTAAACATTAAAATAAACTTATCACAAAATATAACGAACAGACAGACTATATAATATCGGCCACATGGGTGTTAATACTGAGAATTTAGCACTTTGCTACTAACATAGCAACTCACTCTCTAATAATATATATTACTATATCAAGTGCACACTTAAAAACCTATAGAAGTGGGATATACTTTTTACCAAGCGATATCCCGCGCTCTCCATTTTCCCTTTAAGTTTTGAATTTCGGAATATTTCGGAAAATACTTTATTAGTCTTAGATTTTAAACAGTTGCCATGAACAAATATACAGTATGAATTAATCAGCCAGGATTTTGATTTTTGTTTAAAACGTAGTAGGTATGTACTTTTAAGTTTTGAATCAAGTTTGAAATAATTTAAATTAAACTAAACTGTAGTTTTGTAAGGTTTCGTTTCGAAAATACTCCATTATTAGATACTAGCTTTCATTCCACGGTTTCACTCGCGAAAAAAGTAGCCTATGTCCAATGTCTATCTTTATCTGCGTGCCAAATTATCGGGAAACAACAATCCGCATTTATTATATTAGTTAGGATAAGCTATACGGACATGTCGGACATATCGACAAAGTGTGAGACAGGTCAAACTGGTTATGAAAAGTAATGATATTTTTTTAACATCAAGTATTAATAATGGACAGTTCTAGACATCATTAAGATTTCTATGATTGTGAACTATTCATAGCAATGGCCGCGTGTAAAAACAACCGATCGGCGTGTGCGCACCGAAATAGACGCGCGGTCAGAAATTAGTACTTACGCGGTACTCGCCAGCGCCATATTATGAACTTGCTGGATTCATTTATGTAGGTTTTGTTTAGTTTATGTGGTCTCAGTTTATTTAAAAGTCACAAGATTTTTGTGATTTAATTTCCACATACTTTTTTATTTATTCTTAAACAAGTTTTAGTGTAAAAACAAACTCTTGTTTCCTATAGCCTTAGTATAAAAATAATTAAGAATAATCCCATAGACTTCTCCATTGGAGAAGGAAAAGACTCCAGCTCAATGGGGAATATTATGCATTACTTTATTATTTTGCAAAAATAATGTATATTTGACGTAATATAACCTCCTGTAATATTATTTTTTACAGATATAAATGACTGAGAAAAATCTATTTCAAGTCTTGTGACGTCATTGTCTACGTTGAAACGGTCGAGCTTACCTAATACAAATTACCATGGCGGCATAAACTTTGACGTCACGATTTGATTAATCCATACAAATCAAAAACACTTTTATCTCCCTTTATTTGATTATTTTTAGCAAATTCTTGGTATGACGTCATAACTTTAATTAAGACTGGAATTCATGCGATGTAGGATTTTTATGTCACATCTTTTCAACCCTCTATAAAAAAACACTATAATATCTAGTATCTCATAACAACGATGTGTATGCGTTCCCTGGGATCCGTAGATTTCCCCGGGGCCCCGAGCTTCATTGCATCGAGTCAAACTGTGGTCATTACTGTTAGTACCTGCCTTATATAAGTCTGAGGTTATAGAAGTAGCGTTTCGACGAGCGTTTTACTCTGTAATATTTATAGGCTTGTGTTCGACCACAATTCCACCATGGCCAGTGATGATGTGACCGAAGATGGTAAGCGCACATTCCTAGAAAGGAATTGGTTCTACACACCGCTAGGTGCTTGACGACAGATTTTCAACTTGAGGTTGACAGCCAGCCTAACTACTACAAAGTACCCTACTACCGTGTTATGGTTTCCTTCACCAAAAGCTCAACTCCATTGTAGGATTCGAACCCACGATCTTTGTCACGGCATCCGACATTACTACCACTGAGCTATATGACACCGAGCGATACTGCTGATTACATACTATAATTTTATAGTAATTATAACGAAGGTAAATGTTAAACCAATTTCGATTCGAAACTTGGCTTATCTATTGACTAGCTTCCGCCCCGCGGTTTCACCCGCGTTTCCGAGGGATAAAAAGTAGCCTATGTATTTATCCAGGGTGTCAGCTACCTCCATACCAAATTTCAAATTGGTCCAGACGTTTGAGCGTGAAGAAGTAACAAACATACTCACTAACTTTCGCATTAATATTAGGATTGTAAATAAATCTTGTCAGCCGCAATCGCACGCTCAACGCGCCGCTCCACACTCTAACCACACGCTTATAGTGGTGGCCTACCTAAAAAGTTTTAATACTTAAACTTTATTTGTTACTTTTGTTTAAAAATAATTTTATATTAGCTGCAAAAACGTTACAATTAAAATAAATGAAATTACAAATTGCAAAAACTACGCGCCAAATGTGATTAAAATTCTACCAAACAATTAAGTTGCGGTTTCGAATTAAAATATCATTTGTTTTGTCGGTTCTATTTTCGCACGATAATTAAATTCTTATTTCAAAATTGTTCATTAAAATTGTTTGGGCCAATTTTTTTATGTAAGTATATTTTCAATTTTTTAGGTTTCGAATTTAGAATGTTTTTTTTTGTTTATATAATGAAAGACCTCGATCAGTCACTATTACATACACCCAGTATTATTACACAGGCTAGGTAGGTAGAGATTAGATTCTGATATAGGTGGAAATTTCACCGTGGTATTCCCAAGGACAGCATACAGCATGGGTAGGTATACATACTCAAGAGTCGTGTGAAGAGATTTTTGTAGAGTTGGCACCGCGCAACTCCACTATGTAGGCTACTAGAACCGCTTGCCATCAGACGGGATATGCCTAGTATGGAAAAAACTAAACCTAACTGCTATTGTCACAGATAGCTTCGATCTCCATCCAGGACCAATTTTTTTGTGCATGCAATTAACTATAAAATAACAATTAACAATTGAGACCGTCGAAACACTTCTAAACAACAGCAAAGAAACCACTAGCAAATTAGCGGACAAAAACAAAGAGTGTAAAAAAATAACAGTATATACATACATTGTAAATAATGATTATACCTAATTAGCATATCCATTATTTATACATATTTGTAGACAAAGATGATGGGGTCAACGGACTGGCGACGTCAAACATGAATGAATATGGATTACACTATTATAAAGCCGGGAGTACATACTCTCGATACGACGGTCACCAATACGTAATTACGATTTATTGTGTACCACAAAATTTATGTTTTTTTTTTTTAAGTTTTATTACAATTGAATAGATGTTCCAAATTGAACGAAATATCAGTAATACAATATAATTGAAGTGCCTAGTGCCTCTTAAAAACTTTAAATACGTACCTAATACCAAATGTGAAAGTAATAGTATGTTCGGTACCTACCAAAAAACAAACGTTTTCCGTCTGTTTGTCCCGACAAATCTCCGAAGCGGCTGAGCCGATTTTGACGAGACTCACTTGCAGATATTTTTTAGATTGAAAAGCAGGCAGACCATCCACCTTATGGTTAGTGGTTACTGTCTATGGACATGATTAATACCAGGATTTAAAATATAATACCGACTTATTACAATACCTAGTAGGTATAGTTTGTATCGAAAATCAAACTGTCATATTTCTCCTATGGAGTCATCCGTCGCTAGTAAAATTATAAATAAGTCTGTTATTTCTACTCTAACAACTTTTAGGTGATGTAACCTCAAAGCTTTTTGTTAACACAAATTTTATGAAAATACTTGCTATAATATCGAATACGGCAAAATTAAAATAAATGTAGCCCAACCTTTATCAGCACTTCACGATATAATTTTCACTCACATATACTTTACCACGCGGCTATAAAGTTTAAAATTGAACTAACCATATTATTATAGTGATGTATACTGGCTCACAAATTAGTCGAACAATGAAAGAGCGCGTGACGCGGTTTTCGGTACATTTTTAATGAATATTAACAGTACGCTTTGTTTTGTTTTCAGGTAATGTTACTGAAAATTTGGTGTCAATATGATTTAATACAAAAAGGTAAACGTACAGAACTCTTCTTGTTTAATATTAGGTATAGTTATTGTTTGCAAAATGTATTTCGGTTTATTTTTACGTGATTAATGATTTTTATTCATAAAATTCGAACACCCTTGAAATTTCATACAAAGGAACTAATTTAATTACCTACGCCATGCATACAGAAGCTATGAAGCAATTGGTGGGCGAGACAATAGGGTACTATTATTATTACGTTGTCGGTGACACCGGTTCGAAAGACAGTTTTTTATGTAGGTAGTAATAGTTAGTATTCTTTGGTATTGATCTGTATTTGTTTGAGTGCTCCCCAGTATTCATTATTTTGTACTAATACGTGCAAGGTGTCAGATTTACAAAAGAAAAGTCTAATTAGGTTTTATTCTATTTTTTTTTTAAGATTTCATCAATTTCCTACTGAAACCAGGCCTATTAATTACACCTTCCTCAATTACAAGCTTGATAATAGTAGGTATAATAGTCATACGACATGATAATTAGGCCTTTTTATTCAGCTAACTGTAATTAGCCGACTAGTCCTAAGAATTAAGTAAAACCACCAAACTAATCGTCCCCAAATGAAAAAGGCTCATTAAAAATAATGTCCCTAAATTAGAATCAAGGTCAAGGCTGACACGCTCGACATCCCTAGAGGCTCGAGTTAATTGAGGGATAGCTTTTACTTAGACAAGGTGACAACCCTCGGTGATAATAGCGTCGGTTACAACCATGGCGTATTAATTAGTCATTTTAGTCCTGATGGGTTAGGTTGGGTCGGTATGTTATGTTGTGGGAGCGTGTAGAGGCACTGCAGAGGTCATTGATTAAAGGCACATAATGGTAAGCGATGTTCGTTTTTCGAATTAAATTTAAAAAGTTATCAAATTCGGTATACAGTTTAAGTACCTACACGTTCAATTATCGAATTCAATTTTCTGTCAGAGTTTGAATTTTTTTGTATTTCATACAAAATATCATTTTGACATTTATTAAAAAGTAGCTGATTTGATATGTTAGGAAACTAAACTACCCTATTCCCGAGACTTAAGGCGGTAGGTATTTAGTTTTGTAATTGCGATGCGATACGTGCACATTATTTTGATTGCTTGAAATGGTGTAAAACTATTACATCATCTTAAGGTGGTATGTTTTAGAGTGGCCGGTCCAACAGTGTAGGGATAAGATAAATATAATTTTCCAAGAAAAATGTATTTACAAAAACCCATATCACCTTACAATATCAACAGGAAGGCGATAATCACACACAAACGAAGCGAAACGTAAAATATAAAAAAAAATATTTCCTCAACTTGGACAAGTTACTTACGTCAAAACTTAAAGGTTAACGTACTGAGAAAATCTCCGAAGCATTTCCGAGGCGATTATCCGATTTTACACCATGCAGTTCACACCACCTTTATTTTAAAGCAACAGAGTTGAAATTAGAATGAATTGGGTAAAATTTTAATTGTTTTTTTTTAATAAGTACGATCCTTGAACTGGCCAATGGTCAATGATTTTCGGTGTCAACGGTCGTAACATGATCAAATTTGGAGGTCAATAGCAATGAAAACGTTTTACATTCCCATGGATCGAACCATATGCGATCGTATGAGTAGGTATTATACACAATACCTACCTAATAGGTATGTTTTCAGAAAATAAGAGGAATCTTTTTGCAAGAACTAGTCTTTAAAATTCTATTTGACTTTTACAAAATTTGCTCCTCGACAAAGTAGCAGTGGGAGTGAACAATTTAATGTAATTTTTTTAAAACAAAATTTAAAAATAAAAAATATTACATGATATATCTCGGATTTTTTGTATTTAGTAACCTCAATATTCAATGGTTGGAAGTACTTGGAAGTATCGATTAATGTTACTATAAAAATTGTTATAGTATGACACAACTTAGATGAAGCATCGGCAAACTTCGTAAAATCGATCGTTCTCGAAAAGAGTGCCTACAACATTACTCATGTGTTAAAAAATGATCGGCGAAAATGATCTTGTTGAACGTTGAATGGCGCAATACTGAATTATTTTTATTTGTTGTGTAAATCGGAAGTGAAGTGTACGAAAACGATTCGCCGATGCTACATCTAAGTTGTGTCATACTGTACCTATTGGCATATTACGAAAGCACATAAATTTTCCACTACATGACCACTTTAACAATACAAGAACAAAGACCAGATTCCTATTAGAAGACAATACTGGCAGTCCGTTGGCACTCGCAAAAACCACGTGTCAATAACTTAACCTTTTTGTTGCATTTTTTCCCCCTAATTCCAACTGGCAATTGTTTTTACGAGATCCGAAATATGAATTCGAATTGCCGGTTCGTTTACGATCACGTCACCGTTGCGCTGATTGGTGGACGATTACGCTATCTCAGTTCAAAATTGGAACGTAATTGAAATTTGAATTTGGAAGTTGACGTTCTTAATTGCCGCGTTTATGTTACAATCAAAATGTGAATTTACGTTTGATAAATTCTGAATTCGAAATTGTTTCTCTCCTCTTTAACTGTTTCATCTTGATTTTAGCTGATGTTAAACACATTTTAAATTAAGATTGTTTGATAAATTAATGTGAGAAAGCATGTTGACTAAACATTGATTAAAATAATACCTATTTTTTTTGTACCTGTGTATTAAAGCGAAATTTTCCTTTATATAACATTTAACGTCTATAACAAGGTAGAAACGTCTCATTTTAAATTCGTGCGTCATAAGCCAATAAATGCGTTATTTCGATTAGTTCCGTTTATAACAAAATCTGTGACGAAAGATCGTTAATGAACCAAGGTTATCATGATGTTCGCTGAAATTAGTCACGAACCATTTTCAAATCATACAACACTTTAATAGTAATACTGGCACTCTTCTACGTTCGAAATAAGAAAAAAGTCGTTTAAACTTCTCCCGTCACTACAACCTTATTTTCTCCTGATTAAAAAAAAACAGACCGGTCACCGCTGCCATCCGCTTCTTTTAACGCAACTTCCTATTTGATACGATTTCTTTTATACAGACTGATAGTTCTGGTAATAGACAAATATCGAAAGTATATGCAAATTATGGTTGTAGGTATTAATTACAATGTAAGGCTGAATATGCTGCGTTGCGAGGAATGTGTCTTTTATCCACCAAAAGAATTACTTTATTTACAAATGTGTGTGTGTGTGTGTGTTCTAGTGTGTGCTTGAAAAACATATTACACAGCTCAATATCCTGTTGGGCGACCATTTAATACAGCTTTAATAGTTTGACGGCATTTAAACGCTTTTGTTTCTGGGAACTTATTTTGAAAATTTCATGTGGAAAAACAAAGTTAACTAGCTAACTAGCTAGCTGTCAGTGACCTCCGCTGTCAGATGGCCGACGCCCAATAGGATATGCGCATTGTACTTCAAAAATAGAACCGTGAAACATGCCAACTTTGCCCACTTTTATCAAATATTTTCAATTTGAATTCGATTTTTCTATGAAGACGTAAGTATTTTCCTTCACTATCTACAACCGTAAGATTATGTGCATGTGTTAGTATAACTAAATTTAATACTATTCAACATTTAATGCTATATTTGTTCGATTTCGTTGGCGGGCCAAGTTATCTGGACTTTTAGCCAACTTTGCCCACATTGATTTTTGACGTAAATATGGTCTTTATGCAGATGACATAAAAACCAGTACAAGAATTTTGGTAAAGATGGCGTTTACTTCATGAATGTAAACGACACTATGAAAAGTTTCTTACAAAAATGACTGGGCAATATTACCCTGACATTTTTTATCTTTTTCATACAATCTACATTTCACCTTTTAAATGTGCTAGGGTTGGCACATGGAAAGAATGTGTTTAGGTAAATAAAAAGAAAAACAGAAAAAATATTCTCGCTTATTAGTATTTAATAAAATTTGAAATTATAATTAACACTTTTTCGATAAAGAAGATACTTAGGCACTATGAAAGAGATCAAGTCAAGTCAAGTAACTCGTATCATGTGGTACAAGTATGTGGTAGATAAATTAAATTAATACTATTTTTCTTAATTTGAAGACATACATTACAGACACACATACATACTTTAACCATAATTATGTAGAAGTTAATAAAAAAAAATCAAGATAAGGTAGTTTTCCACTTTCAATTTATATCCTTAGGTAAAGTTATAACAGAAATCAATATTTTTGGGGTTATCTACTAGTGATTGATCTGAATCCACCCCGCAATAACAATATAAATCACATATTTTTCGATGGCACAATTGTTCATTTTACTAATTATAAACGTTCGGTTGGAGCGCGAAATTCAAATTTTATCACGTTTTTTGCAAATTGCAGCTCAGTTATAGGTCGTAAGTTATCAACATGTTATTTGCGACAAGAATGGTAGTATATTTACTGATTAATAACAAAAGAAATCATCAACATATTCCTCCAAGGTATATTAGTAACATTTTCATGAAATAGTCGTATATGTCAGTAATATTCCTTGGAGGAATATGTTGATGATTTCTTTTGTTTTGACGTGTTTAAAATTAAATAAACTCAGTAGCGGTAAAATAAAAACGAAAAAAAAATCAAGCGTTCGTAATGTGCCAACCCTAAGCGTTTTTTGATGGTGGGCAATGTTGTCAATCGTAGGTCAGAACATTACTAGATAACATTGCCCATCATCATAACTTTAGCTTTCAAGGACCTTACGCAATGACACTAGCATTAATGAACTCTACAAATAATTTACTATCACATGTTATAAATTAAACTAACCTGTGTTTTCGCCATCTCACAGAATTTACTTTCAAATTTGCACGAAAATTTGCCCGTAACAACACGCACCTCACTTGACGAGTTCCAACAAGTTACTGAGCAAAGATAGCAACAACCACCGTAGTCAATGTTGCCATACATATGACCTATTTTGCACCAAAGTCAATAAATATTGCCATAACATTAAGATATTTTTGCACATCAAAGATATGCTTATAAATTGTTCTTCGGGCAAAGTTTCCCTTGGGGGCAATATTGGCATATTTCACGGAACTCAAATTCAATAAATAGTCTGGGAACCAGTAAGTAAAGTAGAAAGAAAAATGTATCTTCAATCTCAATGTTAATGTTTCAGCATCGAATGTCTCTAGAAGATAAATAAAGATGGAGAAACTCAGTCATTCAAGTTGTAGATGCTTGATCTATATTGCTTAGTTACATACGATTATTTATTATAAAAAGTTTAGTTCAACTGTTTCTAATTTCATTATTATGAAAATTAACAAGAAATGTCATACATGCGTCTCATTTCTAATAACTGATAACACAATCTCGTGTCGGTTGCATGAACCAACGTCGAAAAGTTGTGCAACTCGTAATACATTCTACCTACATGATTGTTGTTTCATGTTTGACAGCAAATGACGTTTACGGTCACGCTGTTGTAAAAAGATATGCCACTTGCTAAATTTAATTACTAAATAATTATCATAAATAGTCAATTTTAACTGAAAATAAATAGTGGTGTCGTAAGATAAGTTTAATAATTAATGATGTAGAATCGATTTGAAGTCAACATCTTCTGAATTTCTTAGTAATTAAAATAAAAAAACATTTTATGCATTTTATATGTGTATTCCAATTTCAATTTTAATCTATAAATACCGTCTTATAAAATGTGTATAGTGGATATAAAAATTATTTATTTATTATCAATCGACACGATGTCATCGCGTCATCGTAAAAGTGACATCATTATTATAGGTAACGTATTCAAAAAAGAATGCGTTGCTGACCGCGATGGCCAGTAACACACTTAACACTTTTATTCATTGAAATTAAAACTTTACTGTTCGACGATAAGAATTCTTTTAGTTCGTGCCGTCAATTGTGAAACGGTCCTAGCAATTTAAAACCTTATCGACATTGATATAAAATTCTAAATCACTATATCATTGTTACACGTGGTATTACTCAACTCATAGGTACTTTCACTTGGTAAGTAATGCCAATGTCAGTATTTTCTTCTCAGTTATGCAAGCGATTATATTACGCAACTTGGATTGCACATGCGTGTTCCATAATCTAGTTGCTCGCTAGCTCCTTCCTAGACTTAAAAAAAACAGTTGATATTAGCTTCGATGTTCGAAATCGTTCTTTTTCTTTTAATCATATTTTGAATAGCTATTCGTTTCTTAATAGATGAACTGACTGTCACTTGTTTTAGACTTTCAAATAAAGAATTTAACATTCTTTAATTTTGATCAATAATCTGATAACAATAAAAAGTAGGTAATTGAAATACAAATCGGAACCTAGGTTACCTGTTAGGCACTTTCTACTTTCTTGATTTACAGATTAAAAATATGTTATAGATAACTACCCAATTTAATATCTGTTGTATGAAATGATTAAATTTAAAGCTGTTTTAGAAATAACAGCATTTATACTCTATAGTAAATACTTCAATTTATGTATATTTATAGAACGATAAAAAACTTGATACGCATTTTAAAATGTTTTTCGCTGTAATAACTAAGGGCCGAATAAACAAATAAAGAGTTCAAGATTACGCTGCGAAAATTTAAATCTTTACTGGCGATCATTGCATAAACAAACCTTCATTAGGGTTGTGCTTTTGCGGATATAGATTCGGATATATATAAACATTTAAGTTTGCTATATAGTATCGACAGAAAAATATATTACAGTTTAGAAAATAAAAAACAAAACCATTTAAATATAATAAACTAATATATATTTGAAGTACCTCCAAACGTAACCACAATCAATGTAAAATAGTCGATATGTCGAAGTTAGTCAAAACTATATTTAGGATAATGATATGTCCGCAAATAGTTACGATAACTGTCTCATAATTATGTCTGATTACTGATAATTATAGCATCAAATTATTTTAATAACAAAACATCCGAATATTACATTCTGTGATCAAACTGCATGGTTTCCTTAAATACCAACATTCGCTGAACCACCAAGTGAGCCGAATGATATGTAGATTAAAAAAATAAATATCAACGTCAAGAGGATATAAACTAACTTCAGTTTACACTTTGAAAAAAATCGGATATTTTCGGATTTCCGAATCATAGCCAGCCCTGTTAAATACGCACGATTCTACTAACGTATCATCAATAGATAATCAAGCGTTTCGAAATATTTTGCGTGTACGCATTTGTTAAGAACACAGTCGTTTCAACATATTGGTAACTAACCTTTTATTCGTTGAATATATTTCTTTAGTAATGTTGGTTGTGAAATTGAATAAGAATCTTGGTGTTCTTCTGAGATTATTTGAGGTTATTAGAGAATAATACACTCTTGATTCTGACTCAATATATCAAGTCGAAAAGGAGTACAAAAATTCAACAATTCGAATGACATAATAGGGTAGTTTCCTGACATATCAAATCAGCAACTTTTTAATAAATGTCAAAACGATAGTTTATAATGGAGTTGCATGGAATACTACACTATGACGTCATAGTTTCACAGCATCAAAATGATCTGCTCTTAGTGATTCTACTGTTAATTAAATATCATAAAAAGCATTAAATGTAGGTATTTACAACATATTTGATGTTTCTACGTGTTTTTAAATGTTTTATGCGTTGGTTAGTGTTTGGTAATTTTTTTTGACACTGTCAACTACTCTATTGTAATCCGTTTTCTGCACTAATCTATACTAATATTAAAAAGAGGAAATATTTGATGGTCTGTAAGTCTGTTTGTTTGTTTGTATTTGAATAGGCTCCGAAACTACTGAACCGATTTGAAAAATTCTTTCACTAATAAGAAGCTACATTATCCCCGAAGGTTGTAGGATACTTTTTATCCCGGGAACGCGAGTGAAACCGCCCGGAACAGCTAGTATTAAAGATGTAATGTTTGTAAGTTCGGATGGAAGTGGTAATCTCTGGATTTAATGGGTTCGATTCTAAAAATTAGGAAGCTACATTGTCCCCGAGTGTTATAGGCTACATTTTATCCCAGCTAGACATTTTTAACGGTA
Source organism: Tethea ocularis (assembly GCA_963555595.1). Lineage (NCBI taxonomy): Eukaryota > Metazoa > Arthropoda > Insecta > Lepidoptera > Drepanidae > Tethea > Tethea ocularis. Next base: position 7,474,138 of record OY741975.1, read on the forward strand.
ACTGCTAACTGTTACTAATAAAAACAAACGTCATCAAGTCTATAATTCTAAATATCTAGAATTATTCAAGAATTCCCGATTACCATATCGTACAGCTACCGTCGCGTGACATCGAGTTGTTTGAGATAATATCACCATTTTCGGTCTTATCTGGTTAGGTAAGGCGTGCGTCGGTGGGGTCGTTAGTGCTCGTAATAAGTCCTTGGGACCTGAAATTTGAGGAGTATTACCTAAGTATTCTCTGAAACAGTAGCTTACTTTGTAGAAAGACCTAAATACAAAACTAAGATACAGATTTCAATATAAATTATTATTTTCTTTATTACTACCTGTTCTCCGCGGTTTCGCCCGTGTTCCTGGAATAAAAAATATTCTTTGTCCTTTTCTATCTCATAGGGTATCTGCGTGCTAAATTTAATCGCGATCGGTTCAGCGGTTTAACCGTGAGTAGGTAGGTATAGTATGACACAACTTAGATGAAGCATCGGCAAACTTCGTAAAATCGATCGTTCTAGAAAAGAGTGCGCCTACAACATTACTCATGTGTTCAAAAATGATCGGCGAAAATAATCTTGTTGAACGTTGAATGGCGCGATACTGAATTATTTTTATTTGTTGATGCTACATCTAAGTTGTGTCATACTGTACCAGTATAGTAAGATGAGTAATTAAGTACCTGTAATTAATAAGAATAAAGTTTTGGTTTTATTTATTTACAATAATAAAAAAAAAAAAAAAATAAGTATTCACATTACCTTAGTATTACAATTGTATATTTCCACTTTTAAAATTAAAACACATTTACAACTTGCTCAAAAGTAATTAAAAACATTTGACAAACAAATTAATTAACTATTACGTCACTGCGTTGAAGTTCAAGAGGACCCATGGGACGGAAATGGGGGTAAATGGGTGTAAAGAGGGGGAAAGGGGGAAAGCTGTAAAGTCTTATTTACAACACTAGGTGTAGGCTTGACTGTTCAAAATTTTGCGGCTCGATGGGTGATACATAAGGTTTCCTAGATGCGATATGCGAGCGTAGTTTTAGTGTCATTAAAAGCAATGGAGAGTTTTGAGAGATACTGATGAATAAAAAAAATTGTTTGAGATGGTCGCACTCAGAACACATATCTACGTACGATATATTGTGCGTAATTTTTGACAAAGGGCGACTCGATCCAATCTATTCCTAAATCCATACCTGTACCTAATTCCAATTAAATTTCAAATGCATTGTATTTGTATTTGTTTTGTAATTACGCTGTAATAGTTTAATTGATTCGATCATATTTTTAATTCATCATCCCAGGAAATTTGATCATTTTGAAACGCGGGCGAAATTATTACGGAAGCAAATATTTTTTTATTGATTATTATTTAACAATGACAACATTTCTGAAAAAAAATTACTGACGCTCCTGAAAATACAGGAACCACTACGAGTATTTCCCTTACCTATAAATCATTATTTTCACATTTAATTTAATTATACACTAGTCACTTCTAGTAACATACATCTGCATCAAGTACTTGCCTTTCGGTTTTATTTATACTTACACCCCCTGTACGGTGTTTGCCCGGAATATTTGCCTCAGTACCTATTTGTGTTGGCGTAATGCCCCGTTTTCGGTGTTTGCCAAATAAAACCGGGATAAGACTTGTAGAGGACATATTTTATGCCCCGGATAACACGGATATAAGGGTATATTGAATTAGGGAAAGTAAAACTGGGTAGAGTTAGCTGGTTATTTTTGATTTAGAACCATCCTTTTTTATTATTTTTTACTTTTAAACAGATAGATAACAGAGAAGATATCAGAGTATAGAAATCCAAATGAGACCCTTAGTAAACGTGTATCTAGGAAACGTCTGTAACAATTTGGATAAAATGTTGTATCTAGATATGGGTTTTCCTTTTTATCAGTATATCTATGTAGGTGTATTTTCCTGAAAAATCTAAATTTTACACAAAAATAACGCCGGTCGCCTCAGCGACACAACACAATTGAAATGAAATTCAGCATACAGATAAATGGCAACCTGGAATACCTGTCTCTTTCCGTTCAATCACGTTAGAAAGTGACTTGCTCTTCAGCCATATTATCATTAAACAGGGTGACATCATTTTCTAAGGGATTAATCACCATCATGGAGCTTGGGCTACATACTTTTGGAGTCGCAGGTATACTCATGAGCGGTGGTGATAATTTTCCAACAAATGACCCGTATGCTAGCTTGCCATTCTGTTACCCCTGTAATTTAAAAAATAACTGTTTTTTTTCTAGTGCAAATCGGCTAAAATTCCAAACTTTTCGACCAAATTATTTCGACCTTTTATTTTTCTATGCAAACCAAAAATTCTAACTAAACGAACGAGGAATTCTACGGAAACAGTTTTAACGTTCAACCTTAATCTATAACTAGTTAAACTGTTCACCGAACACATTAACTATGGTTCAACTTTAGGTAGTTATTATAACGTGAGTAGTAACATTAACACTTCATTTTATTGGTTCTTTGTTGTTTCGTTTAACCGGTTGAATATATAAAGGTTTTATAAATAGGTCACTTTTATGTAAGATAAGGAACTATTTACTTCTCACTTGTTGTAATATTTTAAAAAAAAGTTTTTTATGATGGATAGATACTGGAAACGTTGCAAAGTTTTGTTATAATATCAACTTCATTCATAAAATAACCATATTTATGTAAAAGATTCAAGAATGCTAAGGGCTCATAGCTCCTGAACGGATGGACCGATTTTGATTTAAGTAGTATTTTTTTAATACTTTTTAAACTCTCGCGAACACAATTCATGTTTATAGTAATGTAACGGGTCTATTCGCGCATAGAATATCAAAATATAATTTTGACTAACCTCGACGTTTCGATCAAGTTGCATTGATCGTGGTCACGAGTGGATTCAAGTAGTTTTTTTTTGTTTGAAAAGTGACTTAATCGAAAAAGTACACTCTGTACTTAGCTATGTTTTTTTATCACCAATTTTCTAGAGAGTTTTTAATTTTATTATTTAGTGGGTAGGTATATCATACTATCACAATCAAAAAGTCGGGGAACAAATTAATATGCTGTAGGTACTCTTGAGAAAACCGCGGGACGGGGTCAGAGCTACTACGTACGAAGCTGCTGTTACCTTTAGGTACCCTATTTAACCCTATCTTGGAACCCTGCATAACCACATTTTCTAAATATTCCTTCAAAATACAACCATTGTCGCAACTCATCATCTAAAGTAATAACTTCACTAGAAACTACAATGTACAATACATACGAACACGTTTAAACTCGGCGACACATTAAACCACTTCCTCGTCGTATCGCAAACATAAACTGTACTGTCACAGTTCATAAACTGCCAGTCGTTAAAGTTACCTTTGATGACTGAATGTGTGGTTCGACTACTGAGGTATCTAGAGCATTTGGCGTAGTAACTATTATTATTTTTTACGATGCATTAATTTTGGGAGGATATATAGGTCACGAAAAAATAAATTAGGGTGGAAAATAACACTAAGTAATATATATATTTTTTTCTCTTTTTTATTCCTAGGGTACCTACACCTTATGTAGTGTTCCCTTAATAGGCTGAGTAATTTATTTTTAGCATAAACTTCTTGATTCCCGTAGTAAAGTAAAAAATAGTCTTCTTTGCATTTACCAAGTTATAATGTAATCGTGAAATTAACCCCTTCAAAGGCAGTAGGCAGACCCCTTTAAAAGCAGGCTTAAGTCAGTTAAACGGGTTAAACCCACGGATATCTATGGGTAACCTCTTCAAGTGGTTATCATAATTAAGGGGTTAACCATTTCGCTAGGTTACCAAGATGTAAGTCGATCAAAAGGTAACACCGCGACAAAAGTTATCTCATGTATGGGTTACACAGTCAAAAGCCTTAACTCTTAAGTGGGGTTGTCCGGTCCCTATTTTTTACTAAATGCATATAAAAGTATAAACGGTACGAACCTACTTATAACAAAATACAATTTTTTTAAACTTTTGTCTCCGAAATGGCGGGACCGATTTTGGCGGCTTATGTTATGAGTAACTTAGGTTACTTTTATTTTATCCAGGTAACGTGGGTAAAACCTAAATAATAATTAGGTGAGCTGCCATTAGTAATCCGACCGCCCCCAATTAGTCGTAACTCGTACTAAGTCCTCCCCTTCCCCCGGTAACGCCCTGAGCCGAGGTTCGTACCCCACTCGGGGGTGCCCTCAGGCGTGGTTACCTAAATGTTACCCGGCTGAGAGCCCTCTGCGCTCGCCGATTGTCCGGTAAGGTTGGAGCAGCCATCAGAGGCTACCAACTTTAGTCCTTTTAAAAAAAAAAATAATAATAATTAGGTTATTCTTAGATTTTCTTTTACTTCATTATCTTAATTTTCAGCCCACTTAACACCTGAAACCATCCAATTCCATCACACGTCTGAACATAAAATAGTCAAACAACACAATATCAGTAACAAGCCATCGATATTGCCGTATTTATGGCGACCGTTAAATAGAGTAATACTTCCAATACCCCCCTATAGTAACGTCATCAGGTTATTTGACCCATTTCCAGTGATAGCACACTAAATACACGGTTTTTAATCAGCGTATCCGCAACTATACACTGGCAAAGTACTAGCTAATAAATAATTTTATTGTTACGATATCTTGATGGATAAAAATAGTGAGGAAACCATACCACTGTGGTAAAATACTTTGTCTCCTTCTCGTATTAGTTAATTTAACACCCTCAAGTTGAAAATGTGTCGCCAAGTACCAGTGTGTTCCAGCAATTACACTTGAGAGCCCTTTATCTTCTAGGCTTTGCAAAGCTCGATTGCACATAAGTACCTTAATAGATATTATTAATTATATTATAGGGATATTAGCTACAAACCATTAAGTAGTCAGTTTGTACTTGTGATTATAAAACAAAAAAGTGTTGCAATATTTTTCAAGTAATGTGCGTACCCCTGAAGTAATGCCATATATGCCAGAATATAAACGAAATCAAATTAATTCTTCTATTTTAAATTTCTATAAAAAGAAAGTTAAGCACGTAAATATTTTCCATTAACTCCAGTCAGACTTAGCGTTTTTATTATCTCTTTACCGCGGGCGTTAGTATGTTATCATTTGTCGCATCTGTCAAATAGACTATCTTTAGGGTAGATCAAGCATTGTAAAGATTGGGTAGTGGTTGAAAAGTAATGAACATGCAAGAGAACACGCAAAGGTAGCAATTTATGATGACTCAACTTGATTTAGAGTTTGTCCACCAATGAGGTCGGGGCTTCGCCGTTCTGTATTACGAAGTGGACTATTTTCTTAAAAAAGCTCGAGGCAGTCGATATTTTTTTGAATAATTATGATTTTAAAAATGTTATTTTGGGACGTGATGGAAACCAAGAGACCTCTGATTCGAACTAATTTGATTGATAGATTATAATCTGTATCTATACTAATAATAAAGCTGTTTGTTTGTTTGTACGCGCTAATCTCTGGAGTTACTGGCCCGATTCTAAAAAATCTTTCACTAATAGGAAGCTACATTATCCCCGAAGGTTACTTTTAATCCCGGGAATGCGAGTGGAACCGCGGGGAACAGCTAGTACGTGATAAAATTCAAAGTCCCTGGTCACTGACTGAATATCAACGTACAGCTTAACCGCTGCTCCTAGCGATGTGAAAGGAGTGTGTGTTTCTTGAAAAGTGTAGGAGTCCACTAAGAATGGGTATTTTGAAAATCCTCTCCTAACGTAAAATAGTCGCGAAACAAAGCTATTACTTGTATAAAAATGAATACGGTTTGCTTTACAGTAAAATATTACATATCTAAAAAAATTAAATAGTATTGTTTATAGTAGTTTATGATACTGTTGCATAATAGGGGTTATTAACTACGAGTGTGAGTTTAAGTACCGAGCCGTAGGCGAGGTTCTTAATAGTATCACACGAGTTTTTAATACCTAATTATGTGCAGTATCATACAGTACTTTATCTAAACTCATATAAATAATGTCATTTAAAAAAAATTAATTTCTACCAACTTTGCAAAAAAAAAAAAAAAACATATTTGGTCTAAATGATATGTGTAGGCAAAAACAATAAAATATAATCATATACTTAATCAAATCCGTGTTGACAACTCCCAAAAATTCTTACCTCTAAGTTACAAAATTTGTGACATTGTCATCGTCTAATTTAATTGACACTGATTGATTATACTATTGATAGGTCCAAAGTGTACTTTAATAGAAAAAAAGTTATTTTATAGCATTATCTTGGGAACAACAACTGTACTATAATGAATCATTATACACGGGTGTGCCTAAAGTGGCTCATTAAAGTACTGATTTTGATTTCATAATAAGAACATTACGATATGAGAGTAGATAAAATTATATAAAATACTTATGTAATATTTAAAAAAAAAACATGTAACGTTTTAAGTACATTTTTATTCACATATACACTTTAATCGTACCATGTTCGTTCATATGAAGATACGTCAATATTTTTTGATCTGAGATTCTTGGGGACTAAAAGGGGGGTCAAAGGGGTGAGGGGGGAGTTTACGACTGTCATAAAAGTGGATAATATACTTAGTTGGGATCTGAGGCGTGATCGAAATACATCGTTCGATGTTGTACTATTTATTTATTTGGGACTCAAATGGGATGAAATGAAAAGGGTAGACTTTTATATGTTACTTAGTAAGAATATAATATTGTCGTATAACATTTGGACGCGGTTCTGTCTGTATAAAGTTAAGTATTATTTGGAATCTGACAAGATTCGTTTACACTTTTCAAGTGTGAAAAAAATTAACTCAAAAACTTCAGCACCGATTTTAAAAATTCTTTCACCCATAGTATGCTATATTATTACTGAGTAACATAGTCTTTATTTTATTAGAAATAGGGTTTTTAGGCTAACAGTAAGTAGCTACTGACGCCTTTTGAGTCTAGCAATACCAAATATAAATCGGTAAATCTCACCAATCATTTTCAAACAATTAAATAATACTTTAATTATTTCAATGTAAATATGTACCATCACAAACATAAATAAATTTCACCACTATTTCAATACCACAAACTAAGTCGTGAAAAATCACAGTAGACTTTGTCACTCTACACGACAGTACACTACAGTTGTAGTTGCAGTACAGTCGGCAACAAAAGTTCTCGCACAATCACAAAGGTCACGGTCCCAGCAGATTGGCCAATTCATCGTTTGAATGGCAAAATCAGGACATTCCACGCTTATTTATTTGCGAATACGACACTGGGAATTAAATTACCAGCGTATGTAATCGGGTTTCTTCTGTTCTCGAGCATAAATATGGCCAAAGGAAGACATAATATTGAGTTTACATTTATGCTCGATTGATATTTTTGTTTGATCATTTTTTTATGCGACTAAGATAGCAAACAAGCATACGGTTGCCGTATGCTTGAATCCACGGGTATCACTCGCGCGTATTTTTTTTTTAAGATACTTTTCCAGCATTTAAAAATTAAGTATAGAAATCAATGTGATATAATAGAGAAAATATACGATTATAGGTACTTTTAAAATAATAATTTGTAAAAAACAATAAATAGAAAATGTTTAATTACATACTTTATTTGGTACATGTTGATTTTAACAGATTTTAATTAACTTTTGAAATGCGCGGACATGTAATGCAGATATTCCATGGATTTATTTTGTGAACCAATTTATTATGCAAATAAACATTTACGATTAACCGTATTCCCGGGAAAACGATAAACAGTCATTAGGTTTTTTTAAAATTATATTATAGAAAAATATAGGTACACACGGCCACAGATCAAGCTACACACTGCGGCACCTTATGCGGTTGTAATAGGCGCTATATTGCAACAAAAATGTGTAGCTTGATCTGTGGCCGTGTGTACCATTTCAGTCATTAAAGTTTTAGGTAATTGATTCAATTCTATTACTATTTTAATTAAGAATCAGTTCTTTTCTAAGCTCTGCTTGCTTACCACCTTTCACCACATCACCACTTGATACAGAAGATTATGGTCAATCGTCCAGTACCTATTATAAATAAAAAAGTGTTTTTGGTCGGTTAATTTGTATTAATTTATGGGCCAGAGAGAGACAGGCAAGTTTTTGTGAGTATGGATGTATAGATTAATGTTTGTTACTCTTTCATGTAAAAATGACTGAACGGATTTAGATGAAACTTGGCACATAGATAGATAATATATAGGCTATTTTTTATCCCTAAAAACATAACATGCCTCGGGAACGCGGGTGCAACCGCGGGGGGAAGCTAGTTATTTTTATTTACTTACTAGCTGTCCCCCGCGGTTTCACCCGCGTTCCCGGGATCAAAAGTAGCCTATATGTTATTCCTGGGTATGATCTATCGATGTGCCAAGTTTCATCCAAATCCGTTTAGTAGTTTTTGCGTGAAAGAGCAACAAACATACAAACTTTCATGTTTATAATATTAGTAGCATTGTATGTAAGCGATGTAACCTCGACTTCCTGTCAGTTTGTTCTTGTCTTCCATCGTCATGTATATTGAATTACTCTTGAGTTGGACCATAATTAGTTTACCCGCTATTGTTTTTATTAAGCAAACGTCATTCCCTTTTGTACGTGTAATGGAGTTATATTATTTTTTTTTCTTATCCTTTTATCATTGGTAAATAACTAAATGTAATGTTTATGGTAGATATTTTATATAAAGATAGTATAGTTATGACTTAACTTAAGGTGGAGGCTTCGGTTGGAGAACGAAATTCAAATTTTACCACGTTTTTTGCAAATTGCAGCTCAGTTATAGGTCGTAAGTTATCAAAATGTTATTTTCGACGAGAATTGTAGTATATTTACTGATTAATAACAAAATATATGATCAACATATTCCTCCTAGGTACATTAGTAACATTTTCATTCAATAGTCGTATATGTCAGTATTGGTAATGCGATTGCAAAGGATTGGTACTAATTTCAGGCTCCTAGTAATTTTCTACGTGAATTTCTTCTTTGCATTCACCATAACACTTTTTTATGGTGAGTATACCAAATATAAAAATTATTTTTTATTAAAAATTTAATTTTCGTCTCTAATAACAATCCCAAACGACACAATATCCTTCAGCCAAAAATCCCACTCATAATGTTACATAATCGCGTAAGGCCGAGGTCCCACCCTTCCGTCCCTTAAATCCATTTAACAAGTCAATAAACAACCGTGTTTTCCCAAGCACATTAATTCCCGCCAACGCCACAAATGTCCGATCTGACAACAACTGATTTTAATCATGCCGCCTCATTTTGTGGTCTTGTTTCCAGGGAATTTGATGTGTTTTATGAAATTTGTTAGAGATGAATGCCTTCAATGGTGTTAGATCTAAATAATTCATGGTGATTTTATGATTGAGGCCATGATAGCTTAGAAGTGACGTTGGATGCCGCGACGAAGGTCGTGGGTTCGTAACCAACAATGATCTTGAGCTTTCGGTGAAGGAAAACATCGTGAACACATTGGCAATAGACGACGGTAACCACTTACCATCAGGTGGACGACTGCTTGCACGTCAACCTTCTGACATAAATTTTTTTTTAGAATATTCATTGTTCAGGTTTTTTATTTTATTTATCTAATCTATCTAATCTTGAATACCTTTAAACGAGCAATTCTTGTATATAAATATATTATATAATCCGAATCTCGGAAACGGCTCCAACGATTTTCATGAAATTAGTATGCGGTGGGTTTCGGGGGAGAATAATCGATCTAGCTAGGTTTCATTTTTAGAAAACGTCGTTTAAAAGAAACGAGCTAAGCTCGGTCAGCCGGGTGCTTACTTACGTGACATTATTTGATAACTTTGAAGCACCTTAAAACCTGCATACTTGTATAAGTTTGTCTAACAATAAGATCAATGGGACTGATTACAACCAAGTTTCAGGATTATAAATACGTCACCATAGGCCCCTCTATGATAGCTAGTATTTAGGAGACTTATGAGTCTATTTACTAAATCTCAATAAATTAAAACAAAACACGCCTAATGTTGAATACTTAAGAATTGGATTATTTAATTAGTGTACCTAAACACACTGGACAAAATCGTAATTTTGAAGTTCTAAATAACGCTATATTAGTAAAATGCTCCTAAATTACATGTGAACTAATTACAAAGGTAACTTTCAAGGTCGGGATTGTACGCGGCCAGGTGTGTTCATATAAATGATTACTTGTGCTTTGAAATTACTTTCTCTTTTATATAGTTATTCATTGTAGACAGAATAATTTGGTAGTGAAAAAACTCCCAAAATAGGTACTACCTTAATGAATACTCGTAGTTCAAGTGTATCTTGGGCACCACCTCTAAAAGGCATACTCTATATCACAGAATACATAATAAATAGTAGGTACAGGGCTATACTAAGAAAGGACCTATGTACTGTACGTACCTACATGGTTATTGGTTACGTGTGATTGATTACTCCAGTAGTAGGTACTGGACTTTATGACGTGGATTAGAATATTTTTTTTGTAGCCAAAAAAACAAGTTTTTGTAGCCAAAAAAAACATGTTTTTGTAGCCAAAAAAAACAAGTTTTTGTAGCCAAAAAAAACAAGTTTTTGAATGAAAAACTGTTTTTTACCGATATCACAGTAAAATTAAGAAGAGATGGAAAACCTCTAAAAAATAAGCTTTTCTTAAAAATCCTTTAATTTAATTTTTAATTTTAATTATTTTTTTTCTGTAGGTTTGTTACTTGTTTACACTTAATTTTTACTTTTTTTTTCCCGAAACATGTACCTACCTACTTACCGTATAGCACTAAATTTAAGGATAATTAATGGAACTCTGTATTTAGCAAATTAAAAACACAATAATATTATGATAACAATATTTGAAATTTGTTCCTTTTGATTAAAAATTAATCCTCAATTAAAATTGTACTGTTTTACCAATATTTTAAATTCTAGCTTTCGGTGATATCCATAGCACGCGCATTCAAAATTCCATGAATATCTTAGGCTAGGGTTGAAATACCAGCATTAACCGGAAAAGACGGGAATTTTTCGCCCCATAGCTTGCCGTCTCGATCATTGCCTGGAAGATGTGATGGTGCAGATAGGGTAGTAAATCGCGAGGTGCTGAGGAAATATATTGCCAATTATGACGGCAGCTCGTCTCGACACTCATTTACTTTCGGTAATTTGGAGCTTAGCGGTTTTTCTTTGTTTTTTCTTGTTACGCGAATGGATTGGATGATTTGGCAGGAACTTCTGTTTGTTTTTAGGGTCGGTTGCTCGTGTAGTTAAAGTTATAGTCAAAGTTAACTTAACTATTACCATGCTTTGACCGTAGTCACTTTGACGATGACCGATCTCCCTCGATCGGTTATGGTTACATCGGTTAAAATTTTAGTTAAAGTGACACGAGCAACCCACTCTGCTTTCTTTCGGCGGTTAAAGTTAGCTATAACCGTAACCTTACTATGACCGCGCTTTATGCAAGTGACCGACCCTTAATTGAATATAGCTAATTTAGGCATATTTAAAGAGAAGCATTGCAGATCGACTGACCTTAAATAATACTACAGCATGGTCCGCTGTTTGAATGAATATTTTATGCATTTTATTACATTAATTTCACGTACCTTTTAAATGGAATTTTGTAATTAATACCTGAAACATACTTGTTCCAGACGTGACTACGGGACCCTAAAATGTGAAAGTTTCGATGTTTCGATGTTTGTGACTCAATCACGCTTAAACGGCTGAACGGATTTGCATGAAACTTATCACATAGATAGATCATAACCTACATTATCATTTAACCAGTCTGACGTCGCTGACAAATAAAAAAAAAAGGAAAATCTAGGAATGTCGTGAAAAGCAACTCTTTTGCAGGCGAATCTTGTCCTTATTGACTTTAAAAACGTTATTATTATAATTCTTATATTTTCTTGTCAAGGTTGAAATTTAAATAATATTTTAAATTAATAAAAGCGTAACGGAAACTACTTGTTATAAACAAAAGCCATATGCCAACAAAATTGTTGGGCCAAATAAGGACAGCGACGCCAGACTGGATAAGATACTTTTTATCCCGAAAAAACAAAAGGTGCCTCTGAAACGCGATTGAAACCGTGGGGCGGTTGTTAGTCATATGTAATGTTAACATACATACAACCTATGTTAGTGGTATGCCAAATATTCCTACGTGATATACCTACCTACATGTTATGCACTTGAAGGTAGGTATAGCGTCTCATAAATGCCATTAGCTGGTAACTATGTTTATACCTAACTATGTTGCTTGAGTTCACGTTTAGTTAAAGATCCGATACAGTTTTAGAAGCGCAATTAATCTTAATTTAAGATTTTAGAATTTGATGTTATGACTGTGCAGTTAAGACTATAATCCTGTGGCTATTATTTAACATAGTGTATATGTTAACGGAAAAGTATCTAGTCCGTCATTGTATACATTTCCTAGGAAATCCATACATTTCCTAAATATCTATCGGAGTACTACATTCGGTATATTTGTAAGGATAGCGGTATTTGAGGGGTTGTAAGTGCGAATACTTGCTATTCTATGCAAAATAAAAAAAATAACCCCAACCAATTTTTTTCAATAGTTTCTATATATTTCTAAGTATCATTATTGAATTATAATTTCCTAGGGGAAATACACAGGAATTGTATACAATTCCTATATTTCATACATTTCCGGTAACATATACCTATATATAACTCCTCTGTTAGTTTACTTTATGTAATAGGCATAATAATATGTTTGAAAAAGTTTAATTTTATTTTTGGGGTGTATTTTAAATGAGCTTTCCGTCCCGCGGTTTTACTCGCGATCCCCAATTTTACCCCCTTGGAAATATTATATTCTAATTTTTGAAAATCCTATCTTAGCGGATGCTTAGGTACTTCATATTAGAAAGAAAGAAATAAAGATTTTATTCCGTTTGTCAAAAAATTTCATGTTTATAGTAATGTAACGGGTCTATTCGCGCATAGAATATTATCAAAATATAATTTTGACTAACCTCGTCGTTTCGATCAAGTTGCATTGATCGTGGTCACGAGTGGACTGGAACAGCGGGTCAACATCTTGCTTGGCGAGAGTTGTCTCCAACTACCCGCAATTGGTCTTGTAAAATATAACTGTCACGATCACGGCACACCGTACTAATTGTATCAACACACCTACTCGAACGCAAGTCACGGCGGCGCGAACACTTACTTATCACTGGATACCACGCAGCAGATAACTTAAAACCATCTTCCCGGTTGAAATTAGGATATTTTTTAATCTCAATCGCTTCTCGAATAATTCTAGGATAGACATGAACTATAAACATGAATTGTGTTCGCGAGAGTTTAAAAAGTATTATTGTCAAAAAATTTGCCAGACATTGGAAAGTTTTTGTTTTTTAGTGTATTAAAATAGCCTTGCTGGGAACCTTACTACCATAACGTTTATTGCATCCCTTACGAGCTATCCATCGAGCGCAAAAAGGCTATGCTCTTTCTTGTTTCTCAAAATCAAAACACCATCAGATATTAATTAAATAAATTCAACATGAACTCGATATCCTATAATTTTTTATGAAAACACTTTTCTTAGCATCGACTGCTTTACGACAAAATAATTTCAATTTATATTCACAAGTGTGTTTATCACTAATACCCCATCTTACATAGGTCACGTCTCTGTATTAATATAACCCTGCCACGGCTAAAGGTCTGTTTGATCCCTAGCGTTGTTATACAACAAACCCATTTCAAATAGATTAGGGTTAAGTTAGCCTATGTTACCCGGTCGAGGAATCCAATTGAGTTCTATAAATAACTAGATTTTCGTCATCAGACTTAATTCAGACGCTGATGAATGTGGGTCTTTGTTGAAGAGGGTCATTACCCTCGTAGAATATCGTCAATATCCTGGGATAATCTTTAAGCATGACTATCAAATCCTAAAGAGCCACTCAAAGAGCTATGGAATGGGCTATGTTGGGTAACAGAAATCTGGACATAGCTGATAGTTTTAAGAAAGTGGAAGTGTGCAGGCAGAAGAGTGCTTGAATGGAGACCCACAGCTACCAAAACTAATTTATAGTTTTTTTTTAAATTCTGATGATTTTTTTTTATAATTTGACTTTAAAATATTTTTACTATCACCTATATCACCATGTTAATGCCCTTCCTTCCTACCAAAATCATCCTGTATATTTCACCTATTTCCAAAAACAAAGTCAACCCGCAAATGCTCGATTATTTAAACCAAATACTTTTTTGTCGGAAAGGTCATCTAACCCTACAACGCGACCGAGGGTCACTCCGACCACTCATTAGCTGGATAGATGGTCGAGTCAGCACATACGCTTCATTAATTTTAACAAGCTCCGCTAATTTCACCTTTATTGCCATTCGGCGGCAAAATGTTTTATTTGAAAAGATAATGGCATTTATGATTAGTTTCCTTTTGTGTAAATGTGTGTTTTATTAGAATATGACTATTTCGTAATTAAATAGATTCGAAAGGTTTTTATTTACCTACGCAATTATTTGTCTAATTATTATATCTTTATCTATCTATACTAATAATAAATTTGAAGAGTTTGTTTGTTTGAACGCGCTAATCTCCGGAGTCCTGGTCCGATTCGAAAAAATATTTCACTAATAAAATAAGAAGCTACATTATACCCAAAGGTTATATATAGGCTACTTTTTAACCCGGGAACCTATCAATTTGACAACCTTTTTAAGTTTAACTAAGTACACGACACGTCAAGGGTAATAAAAGAAAAATTCGCCGGGAGCTTACAGAGGGTGTTGTACCTACTATTATCGAAAATATTGTATCGACAGTCGACAGGTTCCGCGATAGCTTATGACGTGCCCTATCGCTTTTAATAAAGTTGTGCTTTTTGGTGTGTGGTGTGAAACATAAGATATTCGAGGTTTGATAAAAAGATACGGAGAATTATTTCATCTTTTGATTACATAAAATTTAAATGAATCCCCTTCAAAATACTATCCTTGGCTATCCAAACGTCGATTCCATGATTGGAAGCATTTCTGGAAGGCTTCAGCTGCTCTGTAGCCCTTCAAATCTCGAAATGAAATGGCGTCAAAAAACTTCCCTTTCAGCACGGGAACACAGCATTTTTTTGAAGAGCCAGAAGTCGCATGGTGCCAATCCAGAATATTGTTTATTTATCAGTATAATAATAAAATACGACCACCAATAATAACTAACACACACATACACACTACATAATAAATAGCATTGTACCATTTTAAGTCTTATTGTAACAATGGTTTAAAATTTTACTGTAACAATGAGTGCACACGAATTACTGTCTTTTACATACATGTAGGAGCAATGAAATATTGAGATATTTTAACACAGCAGGTTTTATTTCCTTTTTAACAATAATCAATAATTTTACAACTTGACCGTCTTAAGTGTGTATTCGTCTTGTCGTCCATTCGTCGTCTATCTCCCTCGCACACCATTCCCTTTCACTCACTCAATCATGCGTTCAGTAACTTAATTAACACAGATTCTAAATCCTACATTCGGCCGTCCTGGTTTCAGGCTGCCCTCAGCCTGCCCTGATACAGAAACAATCTTATTTTTATTATAAAAATACAAAAAAAAAATCTTATTACTAACATAACATTTTTAAGATTCCTTACAAAATTGAATAAATCAAAACTTTTTACTAAATGACATCTTTTATTTCAACTAAGTAACGCTAATACTAACATTTCTTTACATAATCCTTAACTAAAATAATACTAATAACCTTCCTTACATAACCATCTTCCTTACATACCATAACACATATAATAAGAAAAATCTGAAATACAATAAAACATTAAACCTTTTACCTGTATCTTTTTTTTTATAACTCATTATCAGGCCATTTTTTCATATTATCCGTTGAACTCGATGTCCTGTTTGGACCTTCAGTTCCTGAATCAATTTTGACCATATCATAACGATCATTCCTTTTCACCTTTTTGATTTTATAGGGACCTAAAAACTTTGGTTTTAACTTTAAACAAGGACCAAATTGGGTACGTTTTATAGCCACTATATCGCCTTCTTTATATTTAGTGCTTTCCTTTCTCCTTGAATTATATCCTCTCTGGTTCTCTTCTTGAATTTTGAGTATACATTCCTTAGCTGTTTTTCTCATAGCATCTCTGTTTTCTATAAAACAGTCTTGCATTTCCTGTGAAATAATGTTGTGAAGTTGTAAGTCATCTTTACTTAACATCTTTGTTCCTAATAACAATTCAAATGGTGTAGTATTAATAGCACGCTGGTAGGTACTATTCAGTGCCCTCTGCACTTTGCTCACATGCTTGTACCATGCGCCTGGTTCTGAAATGGAAAGTTTGGTAAGTACAGATATCAAAATCCTGTGAATTCTCTCCACTTGTCCATTGCCTCGTGGAACACCTGTCGTGATGGTAATGTGTTGTATGTTTTCATCCTCACAATAACATTTAAACTCTCCACTCGTGAATGCTGTACCTCTATCAGTAATATAACGTGTAGGATTTCCAAATGTCTGCTGTAATATCAAAAGTTTATCTATTGTCTCTTTACTGGTTGTACTCTTAGTAGGAAACAACCATACAAACTTGGTAAATGCGTCTACAACCGTAAGTATGTAGTTATACTGCTTCTTAGTTTGTGATAACGGTCCTATGTGATCACAGTGTAGTGTATGCATCGGAATATCTTCTTTTTCAATTGAATTTAACCATCCTTCCTGCTTTCCTGCTTTTCTGGTTGCCAACAAACATGGAATACAACTTAAAATAATATTTTCTATCTTTTTATCCAAATTCTTTATGTAATAATCTTGACATATTAGTTCTGACATTTTTTTCTTTGAGAAATGACCTTTATTATGTACTATTTGCAAAATCTCGTTTTCCATGCTTTTTGGGATAACTAAACGTTTCTGTAACCCTTTATAAAGTAATCCATTATCCAAAATGTAGTCTTCATATGAGTTGTCTTTTAATAGCTCCATAATTGCTTTTAAACCATCATCATTCATTTGAGCACGTTTTAATTGTTCATAAAAATCACTTACCACAGCCACAGTATATGGAATTCTGCTCAGCGCATCAACATGCTTCATCTTATGGCCGGATCTGTGTTCAATCTCGTAATCATATTCATCTAATAAGAGCACCCATCTTGCGACTCTGGTTGATAAATCTTTCTTCTTTAAAGTTAACTGAAATGCTTGGCAATCGGTTATTATTTTGAATTTAATACCATACAGATATTGTCTAAACTTCTTGACACCTTCAACAATAGCAAGGGCTTCCAATTCATAGCTACTGTATTTACTTTCAGCTTCCGTTGTTCGCTTACTCATATAATGGATAGGATGAAGTCCGTCCTCGTGCTGCTGCATTAGTATAGCTGCCATAGCTATGCTTGAAGCATCTGTATGTAACTCCGTGGATAATTTAGGGTTATAAATTTTCAAAACTGGACCACTAACCAACTTCTGTTTTAAATTATGAAAAGCGTCTTTTTCCTCTTTATCAAATCTAAAATTTACATCTTTCTTTAACTGATCAGTCAGCGGCTTTGCTATGATAGCATAATTCTCTATATATTTTCTAAAATATGATGTCAATCCTATGAAACTGTGCAGCTGCTTAAAACATTTAGGTTCTGGATATTTAATCACAGCGTCTACTTTATCTGGAGACGGTCTTACCTCTCCATTCTTGATCAGATGACCCAAATATTCTACCTCGGAACACATCAGGCGAGCCTTACTCCAGTTAAACTGCAATCCATACTCTGAAGCCACATCCAATACTCGTTTGAGTCTCTCAAGTGCCTGGCTTTCATTCTGCGCTGGAATCAAAATGTCATCGATAAAAATTATGACTACACCTTTAGATATCAGCTCCCTGAAGATAATTGACACGAATCTCATGAAATATTTTGGACAATTCATCAATCCAAATGGGGCACGTAGAAATTCATACTGTCCATGATGTGTAACAAAGGCTGTGTACTTAATAGACTCCTCACATACTCTTAAATGAAAAAATCCATTTTTTAAATCAAGAACACTGTAAACACTAGCACTCTGCAGCTTATCAATCAGGTCTTCTATAATAGGCAAGGGGTATTCATCTTTAACCATCTTTTTATTAATTAATCTATAATCAACACATACCCTTATATTTCCATCTTTTTTCTTCACTAAAACCAAAGGACTAGCATATTCTGAATAACTTACTTGAATAATGTTGTTTTGTAACCAATCTGTCACTTGTTGTTCTACTACCTTTTGCTCAACCAATGATAATTGTGGCGGACGATGACGTCAATTTAGGTAAAATGTATAAATAGAAATATTGTTTTAATTTGGTTTATCATTATGTTTCTTTTATGTGTTTTTGGGTTATTTCCCGCAGTTTATAGTAAGTAAGATTATGTTTTTGTGTAAGCTAATTGTTTGTATTGTATATGTGAATAACCATCTAACCCGATAGAACAGGGATTTGGGAGAAATTAAGCTTTTTAATTAGAAATGTATATCTTTTTTGAGAATTTATGTATAAACTGTGTAATAACTTTAAGATGGATTAAGCTGGTATCGACAACGTGAATTCATTGGAAAGACCTAATTGCAGGCAATGTTTAAGGATAAAATCACTTTTGTAGCGATACTAGATCACAAGTAAATTATGTAAATAATGAAAATCTATAAGACATTTGAACAATATTAGAGAACAAAATAATTATTATAATGCATGGCTCTCGATACGGTAAGACCGAAGTCTTGAACGGACATCAGTGTCTTTAGTATTTAATTCGAATATTCAGTTGAGTAGAATTCACGCATAAAAACAGGAAATTGTATCAAGTCGGCCAGTGATCACGTGTGTAATAAATAAGTGATTATGATACAAAGTTATATGCAAATATAGTATACAGTCCATTTAAACAAAGTGTTTTTATTGAGGGGAAAAGTACCTGGGTAGTTGGGTTATCGACACTGAAAAGGAACAGTCGAAACTCACGAGCTGGGAACCCCACAAATTGGTACTTCGAAGCCGGATTTGATCAGCTCAAAGAAAGTGACCATCAGTACAAACCGGTTAAACACGTGATTAAGATACAAAGTTTTGTATCTAGTCGGCCAGTGATCACGTGTTCAAGCCAACCGGATTTGTCAGGGAATTGGGGCATCAGATCCTTGGGTTCCACCACGATTTGGTGTAAAAGGATCAGAACCGGGACCAACACCGCATAGGTGCGCCGAGATCGTCGAGGGAAAAACACCGAATGGTGCGACGAGTTCGTCGGCACATCGCCGAGTGAAGAACACCGAACGGTGCAACAAGTTCGTCTCGAGATCGCCGAACGAGCGAAGAGGACGACGCAACATCACCCAACGGTGCGACGATTTGCTCTCGAGACGCCCAGTGAAGAGGTCGTCGTGTGAAAAACACCGAACGGTGCACCGAGTACGACGCAACATCGCGACGAGATCATCTCAAGAGAAGCAAGAGTTTGTTACCTACGTCGTTAAGCGTGTGACAAACTCGTCTCGACACATAAGTGTCATTAAACAAGTGGTGAATTCGTTTTCTCTATCCCACACGAGTAACGAATTCATCGCAGTATCAAAGAACGTGCGAAGAGGACGACGCAACATCACCCAACGGTGCGACGAATCGTCTCAAGAAGCAAGCTTGTCGAGTTTGTTACCTACGTCGTTAAGCGTGTGACAGACTCGTCTCGACACATAAGTGTCATTAAACAAGTGGTGAATTCGTTTTCTCTATCCCACACGAGTAACGAATTCATCGCAGTATCAAAGAACGTGCGAAGAGGACGACGCAACATCACCCAACGGTGCGACGAATCGTCTCAAGAAGCAAGCGTGTCGAGTTTGTTACCTACGTCGTTAAGCGTGTTACAAACTCGTCTCGACACATAAGTGTCATTAAACAAGTGGTGAATTCGTTTTCTCTATCTCACACGAGTAACGAATTCATCGCAGTATCAAAGAACGTGCGAAGAGGACGACGCAACATCACCCAACGGTGCGACTATAAGAAAAACGTTTAGGCGGATTTGCCGCGGCTCTTGAACGCCGGTCACCTAACGGTGCCAAACGATCGGTGTCTCTAGTCTTTATGTAAGTTGCGTCTCACCACGTTAGATAGATAAGAAGTAGATGTCGACATCTCAAACTTAAACTTGAATTCGATCTCGGGTTCGATCTCAAGCTCGATCTCAAGTGCGATCTCAAGCTCGATCTCAAGTGCGATCTCAAGCTCGATCTCAAGTGCGATCTCAAAAAACATATTTTGAGTAGATTTTTTAGTACATTGCAAAAAAGGCATTAGCGCCAAAAGATGTCGACGTCTAGAAGCCCAGTCCGCACTCGTCAAGCGGCTGAGAGGCGACGCCATGAGAAGCCCCCCGCGTCCCCGTCTGAGTTAGACGTGTCCGTGAAACCGCGGCTCAGTCACGCGCGCGACGCGAAGAGCGAATCCGACGTAACCTATAAGTTCTCGACTGAACCGTCACCACCCGCGATCGACATGATACCACGTCGTACGCGTTTGTCTACGCTCCGCGCTGCAGACAGAGGATCGCGCGCTTCATCCGTGCGTTCTCAGCGATCTTCCGCCAGCACTTCAACGCGTCTTAGGTTAGCTGAACTGGAGGCGGACGAAAGATTAGCAGAGATTCGTACAAATCTCATCAAAGAGAGACAAGCAGCAGAAGCAGCAGAAGCAGCAGCATCAGCAGCAGCAGCATCAGCAGCAGCAGCAGCAGCATCAGCAAAAGCAACAGCCGCAGCAGAGTTGCGGCGAATTAAAGATTGCACTGAATTGGCTGAGATTCAGGCAAATCTCGTTGAAAAGAGACTTGCTGTTAATGTCGCTACGATACAAGAAGAATCGGGCAGCATATGCGACCACGAGACTGTAGACCCAGAACGTAAAGTCAATGACTGGATTCGGCATAGTGCTGTACGGAGGGAGCTCGAAGAGCCCGAACGTGTCGGTACAGAAAACCATGAAAAGTACCGCTCACCATCACGAGAAAAGGCTACAGATCCGCCTCCTCCGATTGTATCGAATCGTGTCACAATGAGGACTGCGGATCCAACTCCTCCGATTGTGCCAAATTGTGTCATAACGGAGACACCACGTCGTCCTAGATCACCTACGCCGACACGATCAAAAGACCGAGCGATTGATCGACTAGCAGATGCCCTAGGACAAATGAACAAAAGTAGACCGATACCCAGACGTACGCCAGACTTGCCTATCTTTAGCGGCGCCAGAGGGGAATGGTTATCATTTAAAGCGGCCATGATGGAATCTGTTAGCCTCTACGGTTTCACACCAGCAGAAAATCTAGCTAGACTCAGGACATGCTTACGAGGAGAAGCACGTGAAGCAGTTTCGTCATTAATGTATGCAGCGACCGATTCAACAATAATCATGGAAACATTAGAACAATGTTTTGGTCGTCCAGAGATGATCATCAATTATGCGTTTGACGAAATAAAGAAGTTGCCGCGACAAGGCGGAACATCTGACGAACAAAACAAGTTTGCCATCAAGTTGCAAAACATCGTGACGATGATAAACTGTGTTGATAACAAAGGGTATCTACAGAATCCAATGATTATGCAGTCAGTTGTAGAAAAATTGAGCCCATTCCTCAAATCAAAATGGTATGATTATGCAGATGAATCTGTGTCTAAGTCAGAACCAGAAATCATTACATTGTCACGATTCTGTATGCGTGAAGCGAAACACGCCATAAAATATTCATACGATTCCAAGAGTGCGTCGGAAACCATACGTGCTGTACCGAAACAGGAACCTCGACATCGGACATTGGATCGTAGTCGCAGAGCTCCCGTGTATGCTACAACAGAGACGCTACCGAAAAAGAGCGAGTGTCACTGTTGCGGAGCCGAACACGAAACAACGAAATGCGCTAAGCTCGTGGCTATGTCCGTGGATCAACGATGGGAATGGGTAAAGGAAGCACACGTCTGTTTCCAGTGTATGAATAATAAGCACAGAAGGTCCACATGTAAAGCGAAGAAATGTGGAGTAGATGAGTGTCGCCAAGCACATCATGCGATGTTACATGTGATGAAGAATGAGGAGTCGTCAAGCGAACCGACTCAGAATGATCATTCCGTGAATACGGCTTCAGCACATAGTATCACCAATGACCAAGTGCTAATGAAAGTGTGTCCTATTGTAATTAAGACACAGAACGGCCAGGAATTAAATACGTACGCGTTATTCGATGAGGCGTCAACAATAACACTGATCGATGAAGAGATTGCCGGGATGGTCGGAGCAGAAGGCCCGACCAGAGCGTTACATATCCACGGAGTCATGTCGAGTCAGCGAGTTTTGAATAGCCAGATTACGAACATCGAGTTACGCGGAAAGGGCCAAACGGACTTTCATACGATTAAAGCACAGACGGTTAGGAATTTACAATTGACCAGTCAGGTGATGAAGTCAGACGTATTGAAACACAAACATCTAAGTGCGCTTAGGCCAGAGGACGTGTGTTATGAGTATGCCAGACCACGCATACTCATCGGTGCTGATTACTGGGACCTGATAGTAACGCGAAAGTTATTATCCGGACAAAGAGGTCAACCAGCTGCGTCACTCACACGATTGGGTTGGGTTATACACGGAACCATACCCAGAAACGTTGTAACACAAGAAGATGAAACAGTGTTACACGTGCGAACAGTTCAAAAGTTCCAGAAGAGTTCAGTTACGAATGACCGAGACGAAGACCTGAGGGAACTCGTCAAGGAACCTTTCAATATTGACGCGCTAGGGATTTCCATGAAACGCAAGACTGTCGCGAAGGAAGAACGCGCCAAGGAAATCTTCAACAACACGGCCAAGCAAGAGAACCGTCGGTTCGAAGTGGAACTACCTTGGACAGATGATAAGATAGTGTTACCACCAAGCTGCGACATGGCTATGAGTCGGCTACGCGGGATTGATAGGAAAATGAATAGATCACCGCCGTTTAAAGAAGCATACACAGCACGGGTGAACGGATTGCTGGGAAAGGGATATGCAGAACGCTGTCGACAAAACCACACAGAAGACAAGCGCATGTGGTATCTGCCCCATTTTGCAGTAGTCAACCCAAGCAAACCCGGAAAAGTTAGGATGGTATTCGATGCAGTCGCACGTACCAGTGGAACGTGCCTTAACGATGTGCTGCTCGATAGACCTGAACATTTAAAAACTTTGTACGGTGTTTTGTTTCGGTTCAGAAAGAAACCGATTGCTGTAACAGTAAACATACGGGAAAATATGTTGAAGGAACTAAGGAAGCAGAAAGTGGAATGGGACGACCCATTACCACTGGAGGAAGCAACCGTGCTTGATGAATGGTTCGACGATTTAACATTCATCACCGACCTCCATTTGCCACGTTACTACAGTTACGACAAGAGTGTTCGTACACATTTCCACGTGTTTTGCGCCGCGAGTGAACAAACGTTACTTACAATAGCGTGTTATCGCTACGAATATGACAATGGGGATGTAGGTGGTATCGTGGTGATCCCGGATGAATTATTACCTCGTGATGTATGGAAAAAAGGTCTAGTGAAGTGTGTATACACGGGACCTGACGTGCTAAGTACGCGGCACGGATACGCGGACGCGAGGGAGTATTTTCCGACGGCCAGTTAGGCATTTCATCGTCCTCCCTGTTGTTATTGAAGGCTGCGAAGATCTGCGCCGGAGGGAGAATGTGGCGGACGATGACGTCAATTTAGGTAAAATGTATAAATAGAAATATTGTTTTAATTTGGTTTATCATTATGTTTCTTTTATGTGTTTTTGGGTTATTTCCCGCAGTTTATAGTAAGTAAGATTATGTTTTTGTGTAAGCTAATTGTTTGTATTGTATATGTGAATAACCATCTAACCCGATAGAACAGGGATTTGGGAGAAATTAAGCTTTTTAATTAGAAATGTATATCTTTTTTGAGAATTTATGTATAAACTGTGTAATAACTTTAAGATGGATTAAGCTGGTATCGACAACGTGAATTCATTGGAAAGACCTAATTGCAGGCAATGTTTAAGGATAAAATCACTTTTGTAGCGATACTAGATCACAAGTAAATTATGTAAATAATGAAAATCTATAAGACATTTGAACAATATTAGAGAACAAAATAATTATTATAATGCATGGCTCTCGATACGGTAAGACCGAAGTCTTGAACGGACATCAGTGTCTTTAGTATTTAATTCGAATATTCAGTTGAGTAGAATTCACGCATAAAAACAGGAAATTGTATCAAGTCGGCCAGTGATCACGTGTGTAATAAATAAGTGATTATGATACAAAGTTATATGCAAATATAGTATACAGTCCATTTAAACAAAGTGTTTTTATTGAGGGGAAAAGTACCTGGGTAGTTGGGTTATCGACACTGAAAAGGAACAGTCGAAACTCACGAGCTGGGAACCCCACAATAATCTTCGTGGACGTTGCGCCACAGGAATGTCATCTTTAAGAACGATTTTCAGTTGAATAGGGGCTTCTTTCAACTGCTTAGGCACATAGCTCTCAACTAGCTTCGTTAATTGAGGCTTGTAGCGTTCATCACCAACATAACCTGTAACATCACAAGGTAAACATTCCACTTGTCTCAACCACTCATCATCCCTAGCATGTAACCGTACACACTCGTCTTTCATAACTAAAAGCACTCTTTTAAGAAAGTCCTGACCAATAATTACACTGTAAGGTAAACAACACTTTTGAACGACATAAAACAATACATTATTATAGTAATCATTGTCTATCTTTATACTGAGTAACACTCTTCCTAAAGGGGTAACTTCGGATTGTCCAAGTCCAGATAATAGTACACTTCTACCGTCGTCATATTTCGGTGAACCAAAACTCTCGTACTGTTCGTCCGTAATCAAGTTCACTTCACTGCCCGTATCGATTAATGCAGTTGTAATCTTATCTAAAATTTCTATTGTTTTTATCGGCTTCTTCGATGTTGTTTTTGCGTCGATTTGCATGACGTTTCTTCCATTGTCACTGTCGATGTCATCTGTCATATCTGTCACATCTGTCACTGTCATATTTGATATGTCAGTATCCGCCATGTTGTCGAACGTAAAGTCTGATGTCTCTGATGTGAACATCGCACGTTTCGTTCCGACGGCTTGACGTTGCTGCGTTCCTGCTCCACCAATCACATCACTCTTCTTGACGCCCCGCTCGCCGCTTGAGTTCTGTTGACTATTATTTGTACACTCAGTCGCCTTGTGACCAAACTCATTGCAACGAAAACACTTCAATCCTTTATTTTTATGTGGGCACTGCGCCGATATATGCTGATGCTCCCCACAGCTATAGCATCTTTTCAACGTCGTATCTGTAGTAGACGTACCACTATGTGAACTAGTCGCTAGGCTAGTAGGCTTCCGTTTCTCAAAAATCTTTTCTTTTATCGTATCGTATATTCTTATTTTTTCTTTTAACTCACTGTACGTAGTCGCACCGTATAACATTATCTTATTTATTTCTGCGTCAACTATACCGTCTATAATGTACTTGATGGCGACATAATCTGGCATTTTTCCACGTTTTCCTAGCTCCTTCATTACCAGCAAATAATCGATGCAACTTTCTCCAGGCTTCTTTTTTCTTTTGGACATCATTTCATGGATGGCTTTGATATCCACCGTATCCGTGAACTCTTTAAGTAGTGCTGCTTTTAGCTCATCCCATGTCTTGAATGGCTTTTCCGATCGAAGCCACAGGGCTGCCGTACCGGTGAGAGCCCTACGTCCTACAATGAGCTGTTGCAGTGGCGTCCACTCAAAAATTTCCGCGTTATCCTCTATATCTTGTACCCATCGTGCTGCCGTCTGAGTCTTATCCTGCCCGGTGAACTGTGGCACCAACTTCTCCGTATAGTACATCATGTTAGACCTCTGCGCTCCCGAACTACTTGCTCCAACGTCTTCAAAATCGGCTTGGCGGCTGTTTCGTCGTCCTTCTTTCCCCATCGTAGTCGTCGTAGTTTTATTTGTAATCGTCTTATCACAAATAACCTGTCGTCTTCAAAGTTCTGACGAACCAACTCGCTGACCGCACCGGCTTTTTTTGAATCTCGACGTTAATCGCGATGAATCTAAGAAATAGCTCAATATTTCTTGCTTCTTTTATCCCGGTCGAGCTCCCAATTTGTAGGAGCAATGAAATATTGAGATATTTTAACACAGCAGGTTTTATTTCCTTTTTAACAATAATCAATAATTTTACAACTTGACCGTCTTAAGTGTGTATTCGTCTTGTCGTCCATTCGTCGTCTATCTCCCTCGCACACCATTCCCTTTCACTCACTCAATCATGCGTTCAGTAACTTAATTAACACAGATTCTAAATCCTACATACATGTGCCAAAATCTTATTATCTTACATCCATGACTCAGGTTCATTCCTACTATGGATGTAAGAAACATTGAATACTAAATGTGATAGTGTAAAGATGGATACTTTGACCAATTATTTAATAAAAGTCGTTGTTATGAACATCTTACGGCAATAAAATATTTCTTATTTCTAAAAAAGCATCGAAATTAAAATTAGAATCGCTCCGCTAAATAAATCGCTTCCGCTACCGCTTATAGCATAAACCCCGCAAGAACCCCTCGCCTCGCGTCTACTCGGCACCCTTCCTCTTTCAATATCAATCAATATCGATAATCAAATCCAAGAGCTTCACTAAACCGATAAATCAACTTTTTAACTCAATCATTCTACCTGTTTCCTTTACCTTTACGAATTCTAAAGCTTTATATACTTATCGCCTTCAGTCAAAGCATCACCAGTGATATGGCGAGTAAATAGTGCTAATTGTAATTTTTTTTTTACCCGGCTGAGAGCCCTCTGCGCTCGCCGATTTGTCCGGTAAGGTTGTTGCAGCCATCTGAGGCTACCAACTTAGTCCTTTAAAAAAAAAATTTTTTTTAGCTCCGCTTGAGCGCATGAGTTCTATGTTTTTTTTAAATAGTTTTTACATGGTTTGAAGTGCAGCTATACTGACGCAGGGCGTCCAAACTCTAGTTTATATTTGGGATAGCCTTATGATTTGTGATACTGTCAAATTAAAATATAGATAGATATCCTATTTCACTTATTTCTAGACTAGAGTAACACGAAAATTATTGAATTTAATTATGATATTTTGTATTTGTTTCAGGTAACTACATTGTGTACCTACGGCTAAACCTATAGTTATCAGTAAGTTTAATCCTAATGTCTCTTATTATTTTTTTTTATAATTGATCATCAGCGTCCTGTCAAATTCTGAGAATCTGAAATCCCGACAAACGAAAACCAGACCAATAAGCAATTTATATTTCATTGGTGATTATGACTAAAGTACGACCACTGAAGAATGCATTTCTAAAAGGGACCTGTTAAAAATATATTTTATGGAACGGTTCGGTACTTTCTTAGGCATAAACTCAGGTTTCAGACCACAAGCAACATAATTAAAGTCCATTGATTGACAAGTCCTCCCGTCGGAAAAACATTCATAACTTTCCCAAAAATAGCGACACTCATAGTTTAAACACTAGAAATAGGGATAAACTTGCTGTACCTTTAACTCGTTTGAGCAAAGTTAGGGATTCTTTTAAGGGGCAATGTATACGCTTCTTTAACAAAGTACCCAAAGAAATTCAAGAATTGTCCGTCTTAAAATTTAAAAAGCTAATTAAAGATAAGTTGTACAAAAAAGGGTACTATAAAGTTTCTGATTTTATAGAGGACAAGAACGCATTTCTATGAGTTGCTCGCTTCACATGCTATTTACTATTATTATGAATTTTGTTATTATTATTATCATATTGTTATTTTTTATATTTTATTTTTTATAGTTTTTTTATATACATATTTTTTATATTTACATATTTGACGATTAAAAATACTTGCAATGAGTTCATTTAATAAAGACACTTTTGAATTTGAATTTGAATTTGTCCATACTGCAATCCCGACGGGTCCGAACAAGACACGAAGTGGATTTTATCGACATTCCGAGTGACCGGTCGGGTCCATACGACGCAATTACACGATTGTCCCATAATTTACAGAATTACGTTGCGATTGGTGCATCAGTCTCGCACGGCTTGTGTACAGTCAACGGCAACTACAATGAACAATTTAAAAATACAAAAAATAAACCCTAAGAAACCCCGAAACTCATTAGAAAATTGGTCATAACTTTCAAACGGCTGAGCGGATTTTCAATGCCCTTTCGGAATAGGAAATGACTGTTAAATATTTTAAACTAGACTTTAACCACTGACGTTAGGGTTTACAATAACCTACCACATATCATAAATCAACTAGGCTAGAACAAGTTCCAACATGTTCAAAGTATGATCTAAACTTGTATCCGCCATTTTACTTTTCTTTTATCTTTGTTAATAGTTTTTTCGTCCCATTAAAAGTTCGCAGACTGTGTTCGTTATTGGAAATGGCCCTTTTCTTTTCTGTTGTTCCGATTCAATGAAGTAACAAATTGTTTTCTTTGACAATAAGCATGAAAAGCTACGGTAAAGTTGTTGAACTACAGAATTATTTACAACAATATGGCTGCCAAAAAAATACATGAATAAATATAATCATGTATTTTTTGGCCCATCGCAATTAGACCTATAGCCTCGCCGCTCGCTGCGTGTTCGTATGGTCTAATAAAAAAAAAAACATTCCGACGAATTGAGAACCTCCTTTTTGAAGTCGTTTAGAAAGGGTTTTTTAAGCATTTTTACTCCTATGTAAGTATTTATCTATCTATCTATACTAATAATAAAGCTCAAGAGTTTGTTTGAACGCGCTAATCTCCGGAGTTTCTGGTCCGATTTGAAAAATTCTTTCACTGATAAGAAGCTACATTATCCCCGAAGGTTATAGGCTACTTTTTATCCTGGGAGCGCGAGTGAAACCGCGGGGAACAGCTAGTTTAAAATAAAAAATATATGTATGCCATTCTCAAAACGCATCTTTTGACGTAACATAAAACATATTTGGATATAGGTACTTAGGTGCATAAAATAACTTTAAGCATAACGCTTGAGTAGTTCACTTTGAAAAGCAGTTTTTTCTCTTGGTCTATTTTATTTGAAATTAAAAATACACCACAATATTTCAAATTATAAACCACATTATATACATCGAGGGATTCATTTTTAATGAATAGTAAATACATTTTTTTAATGTCTTTTTTACGTTTTTACTAGTTGCGCTAGCTTGATTTCACCTCCAACGTGTGGCGTGGTCGCGTAAAGAATGAAGGGGACAAATCTCATTTAATTTTACGATTATGATAACTTCGATTATAAGAAAGTGCGTGGGATGTGATTACATCGATAAGCGATGCGGGTGATTGGATTAATAACAAATCTAAATTATGGTACCGTATTAAAAAAATACAAATGGACAGAAGAAGTAGAGGAAGGCAGCCAAAGAGATGGGAAGATGATTTTAAACAAGTAGCTGGGCCAGAATGGACACGTACAGCAAAGGACAGAAACAAATGGAAATCCTTAGAGGAGGCCTTTGTCGAAAGACAAACTGTTAAGAGGGGAGATAAGCCGAATGTCGAGAATATGTTTTTAGTTTAAGTGAATTAATAGTTTTCTCACCTCTATTGTTATAAATTTATGTAATGTTTCAAATAAGTTAACAGTAATAAAGGCTTATTTTATTTATTTATTTATTTTATTAAAAAAATATTCAAAATACGAATACAAATTGGCTAGTGATGTCACATATATCGACAACGCAATTAATCCCCAATAATATCCGCATCGAGTATCGCACCGATAATCCGTTACAAACTATCAATTAAAATTGGACCTAAAACTCATTTAATCTCATTTGCGCAGAGGCAATTTGCATTGATAATAAGATAATCGGACCGTCAAATTATGTGTTTCAATTATTTAGGAATACATCGGATTATTTGGGTTTTAAAATTGCTTCTATAAACAATGATTTTAGTAATGTAAGTTTCAATTCCATTTATGAATTTAATGCTTTGGTCCCGCAGTCTCGAGGATCTTATATTTTCCCGGGATAAGGTTTAAGATACCTACTACCAGCTTGCCAAATTTCTTGAGGCGCCAAGAGGTAACAAACTTACCCGCTTTAAAGAGGCTTTAAGGAGATGAAAAGGAGCTTAGAATAGAACTAACTTTCAGGGCCGCGGTTTCACCCGCGATCCCCTATTTTAATTTTATACATACCGCCTGATTCACTTTAATGCCAGTGTTAAATATATCACAAGATTTAAAATTCTAGACCACATAAATTGACGGATTCATTTTTAATGAATAGTAAATACATTTTTTGTAAATGAGTTTTTTTTTACGTTTTTACAAGTTGCGCTAGCTTGTAAAACCTAACCATTATAAAAAAAAAGCTAACCATTATGTATAGCGATAATTTTACGACATGACAAACCTTCACATTTATAAAATTAGTAAAGTAAGGATAGTTAGGATTATTCATTTGAGTAATACTTACCTATTGTTAATTCAAAATTATTTCACTCGTAACGGAATCCTTATCAAAATTATTACAGCCTACCTTATCTACATTCGCATTAAACTTCTGATCCGCCGTAAATTGATATTGTTCAAACCGACAGTGTTCAAGTGTCCCCACACATAAAGACCGGGATTCCGAATGTTTACATTTCAATTTGGCAGTGTTATAGTATTAATCTCGAGGGATATAGCCAGCTTTCGTGTTGCCAGAGATAATATAATTTATTAATTCACATTTGGTGCTTAAATAATTTGTTTTAGTTTAGGTTACATTTTAATTTTAATTAAACATAGATAAAGGAACTGAAGATTAAAAATTATTTTATCTATACTAATAATCTATACTATAATAATAATATTATAAAGAGGAAAGATTTGATTGTTTCTTTATTTGCATTGAATAGGCTCCGAAACTACTGAACCGATTTAAAAAATTCTTTCACTAATAGGAAGCTACATTATTCCTGAAGGTTATAGGCTACTTTATATACCGGGAACGCGAGTGAAACCGCGCGGAACAGCTAGTTCCTTATATTTTTTGTTAGAAACAACATATCACCTAAAAAGATCTATAACGCTATTCTAGCACCTTATAAACTCACTTCAAACACCTTTATTTAAGAATACATTAGGTACATCAATAGTAAAGCTCTTATAAAACTTTAAGCGCGGCCACAAACTTTTATGTCGCTGTACCTACTGAAATTGAAAACTGCTTGTCATAAAAACAGTATCATTAACCGTTCCAGGACTCACGGTGAATTGCTTACCATAAAGAAAGGAAATAACCGTTAAAGAAGGTAAAAGGGCTGTTTAAAAACAATATTATTAACTTCAGCCTTGTTGGATTTCGAAATCATTAATACACACCACAGATGCGGTGGAAGGACGACATCGTGACGATGATGGGCACGAACAACGCGTTATGTAACTTTAATTTTATTTAAATAAAAAATTAAATTTCTCAAGTTGGCAACCCTTTGCGTTTATGATTTACGGGGAAACTGTCGACTGTAGGTATTTTACAATCGACTGATTCCAAGTACATCATTTTTATTTTGTTTTCAGTATTTGTTAGTGTTCACGCAGAAGGTTTTCGTAACATTTTAGGTAAAAATAGTCAAAAATCGTAAAAAAATGCGTTACGTTATACTTGAACGCCCTCATTAGTATGAATCTGACTCGTTCACCATGGTTTCCGTAAAGATAATTTGCTATGTTATTTTAAATACTATAAACTTCTTTTAGATTTTCGGTAAAGAACTATTTTCTGTTTTTTTTTATTCAAAATTTTAAGCCCATTTGTTTCGGAGCAAATTTGCTGTGACGACAGACAGATAGACACACGAATGATCCCACAAAGGTTCTGCTTTTTCCTTTTGAGGTACGGAACCCTAAACAGTTAATAAGAAGCTATTGAATGTTTGATAAACAGTACATACTCGCCAACTTTAATCATAGTCCTGCAAAGTGTATCTGATTTATTGTATTCAATTTTGGACTACTTAACAAGCTTTCTTGCGACATTTAAAAATAACCACTAACCCTTCCAATTTAAGAAACATTTCGATTTATCATACTTCCATAACCATTATCGTTTGAAATGCCAAAACAAAGTTCCTTTATCAAATTGCTTATCATTACATTTTAAATTCTATGTCTGAGTCAATAAAGCGCGCAACACAATATAGTGAATGGCAGGAATAAATTTGTTTTTACATAAAGGGCCGTCCAATTCAGTTCAGAATCCTTTCAGAGGCAGCCGAGTGTAAGGTCAGTATTTTTGCTCGGTTTATTACAATTTTTTCGACAAAAAGCTACATTTTTTCGACTGAAGGCTACATTTTTCGACAATATGCTGTATTTATGTAATGAAGTCTGGGTAAGAGAGATAACAGTCTAGTTAAAGTTGGTTTATAACGCTGCCGCTGTTACGATTCAAGTCGTCTTTGGGATTTGATATTTTATCATGTAAAGTAATCTTAGAATTTTACTACATAATCTAAAGTCAACTATATATTAAGAGATGTAAAGCTTAATGTTCTTTGGATGGATTCTGGTGGATTCGAGGATAAAAATCTGTGAACATTTTGTGGACAACGTGTTACTTTTTAACTCCGGACGCAAAAACGACGGGGTGTTATAAGTGTCTGTATGTGTGGGGGTATGTGTGTGTGTGTGTCTGTCTGTGGCCTCATAGCTCCTGAATGGATGGACTGATATCGACTTAGTTTTTTTTTTATGTTTGAAAGGTGTCTTAATCGAGGGTGTTCAGAACTATGTTTCAAGTTTCTAGTGAGTTTCAACATTTTTAATTTTAGTTATTTGTAGACTGTGTTATGCGATGCACGTGTCAGTTCTTAATTTTGGTCCTTCAAGCTTTTAGAAGTTTTTTGCTAGAACCTTACTTAAAGCCGTTACAACAACAACAGTCAAATCTTCATCATCTGCCTACCCTATCCCCACTGTTTCTCGCCCCAATATGTATGTGTATTCATCCCTTAGATAATAAACTGTCTAGATAGATAGTTCGCGCGTCTAAACACCAACAAAAATATCTGCCAACAGTTGGCTGATAAGCTTGTTCCGTCCGCTCAGTGGTGACACTGTCATTGTGCTATAAACACGTATTCTGTCAAACTCTGTGCCGAATATGCTTCAGAATATATATTTTCCCCTACTTTTATGGGAGATATTCAAGAACTGGTATATAGCATGCTTGAGTGACGCGGCGCGCTTCTCAAACAGTAGACAATTCTGACCTGGTTTATTATTTACTAGCAACCCTCCCCAGCTTCGCACGGGTGTACAGATCTTCGAATATCTCAGCTTTTCTGTACTATAGTAGGTACTATTATACATATAAACCTTCCTCTTGAATCACTCTATCTCTATTAAAAAAAACCGCATCTAAATCCGTTGCGTAGTTTTAAAGATCTAAGCATACATAGGGACAGACAGACGAGAAGCGACTTTGTTTTATACTATGTAGTGATAGTGAAGATTCATCCTTTTATCAGTCTCACATTCACTCCTACCTTACTCACATTATCTGTCACACATCCATCTCATTTCCGCTTTCCCTCAAGATTATGACATTAAAATCCTACAAAGCCCACATGGCGACAATCTTTGCTAATCTTTAATTACATCTCACACAGCTACCCTTTCTAGCCTTGATTTACAAAGGTTCCTCACATAATAATCTTACAGATAATGCTAAAGGGACTACCTACATTGATGTTATGAAGGAGTTAGGAAACAAGCTTGCTAGATTGCGTCCCTATTCCATAACGAACTGTCTGGGTTATGTAAGCGTTCGTGATAAGTTTCTAGTAACACAGTGGCGATGCGTTCGGACGATCGACACGTAATATGTTGGATGATTGATTTAGCGACATATTTTTGTTGATATGTAATCATTTTATTGATACGTTTTAGAATAAGGCCTCACACACCATATAATATGCAGTAGGTACCTGTATAAATTGGTAGACATAGTTAGCCTATAGTTTTTAGTTTTTTTTTCATGTTTAACTAAAACTATGGCTGGCTCTTTATAGCAATAGAGTCATCTAATTCAAAAGTTCCTGCGAGATCTATGTGAATCATTTTGCTGTTAAATTATGTTTCCTGTAAGTGAACCTGAAATATCTAAATAGCTCTGAGCGAATCCAATTTAAGGTTCTTAAAATGGAGTCTTTTCTACGTCTATCGTTGTAATAAATTAAAACGGAAATATTTAAATGATATCACAAACGCGAAAGTTACCTTTTCACGTTTAAACCGCTGATGATGAAACCGATCGCAAAGAAATTTGGCATTTATGTATTCTTATTTTTGTTTCTGTTTATTAATATTTATTTATCCTATTATTGTATTCTTTTTGTTATTGTTTCAACTGCCCTGTTGGCGGACAAATAAAATTTATTTATTTTTTCTTCTAACCAAAAAAAATCTTTCTACTCTTACGCTCGCCATCCGCCACATCAGTAGATCCCAAGATTCCTGAGCAAACGATAAGCTTTATGTAAGCTCAATCGGCCCACAGTTACACAATGACCCGCCCACCCTTGTCCGATAACACGCTATTGGCACTAACACTCTCATGCAAATAAGTTTAGTTATACGGTTAAACCCAGATATTTTAGTGAAAGTGTCTAGACTAGACTGATAAATTTTGTTCTTGGTTTAGATAAAATTTGAATTAGGAATTGGGAGTTCTTATAAAAAGAAATATGAATAATATTCAAAGTTCTCTTGAGTGAAAACATTAAGTAAATCTATACTCTATCTATACTAATTTGCTAATAATAAAGCTGAAGAGTTTGTTTGTTTGAACGCGCTAATCTCCGGACTTACTGGTCCGATTCGAAAAATTCTTTCACTAATAGGAAGCTACATTATCCCCAAAGGTTATAGGCTACTTTTTATCCCGGGAACGCGAGTGGAACCGCGGGGAACAACTAAAAGTTTATAACAATAAGACGATGGTTGGCTTTTATGTTATGTTTGCATGTTCATGTCCCATTCATTTGTGTACGTTGTAAATTTTATATTGTTTCATTATTGTTTGTTATTGTTATTCCGCTACCTTAATTTGTTTTTGCTTTTCTTTACATTACTGTCCATGCTTATTATTTTATTTTATATTATTTTGTTATTGTATTTTATTGTACTATATACAAATGTCAAGTTTTATATATATGTCAATCTATAGTAAATCATGTGGTGTTTGCCTGTAATTAGTTGTGCTTTTAACTATTTTTATATGAATGTGTTGTCTAGTTAGTGTATGATTGTAACAACTGTTGGCAGACCTTCAATAAATAAAATAAAATAAAATGATAGCTTAGGCTTGTTTCACACGTACCACAAAATGTGGCCGGGCGCTTATGTGCATAAAAATTAACAGTTAATTTTCAGTTTAGCCGTTGTTATCGACCGCGTGTATGATACCGACCACAAAGCAACCACCAGCGACACCGCTAAATAGCGGCCGGCCATTTGTAGGTACCACAACGCAACTGTAAGATGCCGCAGCGACGCTATTCACACGTAACCACTGCTTGACAACGTTTTGTCGCGACAGTGTAGTATGGTTGTGGTACGTGTGTAACAGGCCTTAGTTACCACTAGGTACGGTCGGCCAAGAAAGTGGTGTGCTAGTTTTGATTTAGTTTCCTAGTCATCGAAAATTACAACAAGGTTCAAACTAAGAACAGCTGTCACGTAACAAACAGTAAACAAAATGCAAGCGAAACTAATCATTATCACTTATGAATCTGCAAGCGACATTCAACCTTAGGGTGGTACACCACTTTCTTGGCCGACCAGTGACGTCTAATGATGAAGATTGCAGATTCGATCTTGACTTTAAATATGTAGTACTTATTCTAGTCATATATTCCAAAACTTTTCTTCACAATGCCCCAAACTTTTAAATAACCCAATCTCCTTGGAAACATTGAAAACAGCTGATTGGAAACTTTAAGGCCTACCGATGCTTGAGTGCCGAAACTTAGTTAACTAATTAAGACCTACTCAAGAGTTTGGGAGCAAGTTGGATGCTGGTTCCAGGTCAAGAGGACCTGAAGTTCACGTATGAGGAAATTGACACGAGTGGCCTTAATTGCGATAGTTTTAATTGTTAGTAATTTAGGTTACGTTGCCTTTATTCTTGTGGAAATGAAACCTTAAACTATACTTGTACCTATCTATACGAATAATAAAGCTGAAGAGTTTGTTTGTTTGTTTGAACACTCTAGAGTTACTGGTCCGATTCGAAAAATTCTTTCACTAATAGGAAGCTACATTATTTCTGAAGGTTATAGGCTACTTTTTATCCCGGGAACGCGAGTGAAGCCGCGGGGAACAGCTAGTTATGTATATGTCGTGACCAGATCGAACTGACCAAATAATTTAAGCGTCAACGTTTAATAATATGTTAATCCACGTTTGGTTCTATAATTAATGAAGAGTTAGCCGCGAAATTCAAATATTATTGATTAACTAGCTATTCCGCGCGGTTTCACTCGCGTTCTCTGGATATAAAGTAGCCTATAACCTTTAGAAATAATGTAAGTAGCTTCCTATTAGTGAAATAATTTTTCAAATCGGTTCAGTAGTTTCGGAGCCTATATTGAATAGGCAAACAAACAAACAATCAAATATTTCCTCTTTATAATATTATTATTAGTATAGATAACAAAATAAATCATCAACTTATTTCACAGAGTTAAATTTAAGGTAAAAAGTCAAGTTTTCATGAATATAAATCCCACAAATATACCTTGGAGAAATATATTGAATAAATTTTTACTTTATAATTTACTTTATAAAAATTATGCTAAGTAGGTATGTAGATTACAACGTAGACTGTATTATAGCATACTAGCTGTCCCCCGCGGTTTCACCCGCGTTCCCGGGAAAAAAATATATAGCACTCGGGGATAATGATAATAGAAAACTATTAGTGAAAGAATTTTTCGAACCCGACTGGTAGTTCCAGATATTAGCGCGTTCAAACAAACAAAGTGTTCAGCTTTATTATTACTATCGATTTGTGTACCTTCGAACAACAATCCAGCATCACATGATTCCAATACATATAATATGTTTGTCTTTCCGTATGTACTAGTTAATAGCATATCGTTGTAACGGCTTATGACTGATCACTGATTTTGGTAGATCGGCCTAGGGCTGTCCCGCATTAAAATCGGATTAAAACTTTCGTGGAGCGCAGACAAAATGGAATTGTATTTTCATTTGTGTGGAGTTTAATATTGTTTAAAGTTAATTAAGTAATTAATGTCCATATAAAGCTGTGAAATAAATAATCTGAATAAAATACTGTCAATGAAAACAATTTTATTTGTTATTGGGTAAATCATTCATGAAAATTATATTAACATTATGTTTATTTTCATCTTAAAATGAGGAATATAATTATCTATAGTAATAATAAAGCTGAAGATTGTGTTTATTTGTTTGAACGCGCTAATCTCTGGATCTACTAGTCGGATTCGAAAAATTCTTTCACTAATAGGAAGGTACATTACTCCGTAAATCAAACAGGGAAAATCTAGTATAATATAATTGCTGACTTATTACTTAGGTACTAAACAGAGGCAGAGCAGGCTGGTGCGGAAAATTCCAAATCCAAAAAATACGCTTCTATTGGCCCAAATTATTTATTTTTGCCTTTTGCGGTCGAGACCATGGGTCCTTGGGGGTCCGAGGCTCGCCGATTTTCTCGAACATTATTTCAAAATTAATTGAGGTCACAGGGGACCGGCGGGCGGGGAGCTTTTTCCCCCAACGCGTTAGCTTGGCCATACAAAGAGGGAACGCTGCCAGCCTTCTGGGAACCTTGCCGTTGATTGGCAGCAGCGGCCGCCTCGAGGATTTTTTTTATATATAGTTTGTATATTTGTGGTAAATAATTGTAAATATTGTATATTATAGAATATTTTATTTTTAACCGTAAAAAAAAATAGATAGGTAGCTTAATTTGTCCTAATTAAGGCAATTAACATCACATCCATATATTTTTCTAAAGAATTCTTCAACAAAAACGAAATTGTTTTCACGTGTGGTAGCCCTGATCCTAAGGCGTATAATTACCAATGAAACTATAGCTTCTAATGCCGCTTTAGTTTTGTATCAACAAATGTATTTGATTTAAGTACCTACGCATGAGATTGAAATTGAAACCTATTGATTTGAAGAGAAGGTAGATATTACAATTATTTATGGATATTGGTAATTTACATGGTACGGTATATATATGTATATAAATGGTATAATAATGACAGTATAATATCCTGGGACATTCTTCATATGTATCTCTCTATACAATAAGATCCCAAACTAATCACCACTATACCTCCAATGGAAACCAGAAACCAAGCTGATATAATATACAACTTTTTTGTAATTACCTACACCCATTTTATGTTTTTTTTTTTATACTAAGTGCTTAGGTAGCAAACAACCATACGACTCGCCTGATAGAAAGCGGTTAACATAGCCCATCTCTCTTCACATTCCTCCGACATAAAAGTTTTCAGGACATAGGTAGTTTTCCAAAACATGCCATTTCAAAGGATTTACCACAGCCAGGGCCGGCCCGAGCATTCTTGGCGCCCTAGGCGAAATACGGGCGCCTCCCCGCTTAAGAAAATTAATAATATAAACAGAAATTTTGAATTAAAAAATTACAGTGCTATACACCTTTATAGCCGAGGTTCTCAATTCGGCTGTATATTTTTTTATTTTTTTTGTATGTTTGTTCTCGCATATCTTTTTTGTTTATATGAACAACCGATTTTAATAATTCTTTTTCAGTTGGTTTCGGTATAGCTCCAAGGAGGTCATATAAATTTTATTGTCTTTGAACTAATTTTTAGTATTATTTTTCAATTTCGAGGACACCGATTGCCGCCCCCCTAATACGAGCGGCCTAAGCGGTCGCCTAGTTCGCCTATATGGACGGGCCGGCCCTAACCACAACACATTATAATATTACTTAGAAATACCTACAAGTACAGTATGCGCCTCACACCACCTTCGTAAATGCAAACGAGAGGGAACCAAGTTGCAGAATTCTGAAACTTATTATTAATGTACAATAGCCTTAGTTCTGGGGCTTTATTTACTGCGAAATTTCAGACTCACATGTGTTGTTGCTGGCGCTTTGGGCAACCAGACATTTAAAAAAATGTCTTCTCTTTGTTATGTATTTTAATTCACGAAGGATATGACAAAGAGGTATATTTCTTTTATCATCACCGCTTATTAGGAGATACAACCTGTAATATCTAGATATTCAGATAGGTTGGGACTTAAACAAAATTAATGAAATAATTTGATTTATTCGTCCATCTTATGTTAATTTTCTTTAAAAATATCAAATATTTTTTTTTAAACCCATGGCAAAAACTATAAAAACAGAACCTCGTTAATATAGATAGTGTTGTCAGAAATTGCGTAACAATCCTATAATTTAGGTTTGTAGAGCGTTTTTTTAAAACTATAACAGTTTTTGTCGAGTATTTCTGTTTTTAAACGACTTCAAAAACGAGGAGGTTCTCAATTCGTCGGTTTTTTTTATTACTGTATCTTATAGGTAACTGCAAAAAACCTAGGGATAGAATTTTCGTAGTCAATTTCTTTTACAGGCCTAAATATATCCATTTAACATACCCATATCACAAAACAATAAAAAAATATGTACACTATTATTATTATATTATATGTAGGTATATAGATTTTTTTTATTTGTAAATAAGTAGACATTTATTCCTATGTCCTTTTTACTCATATGCCTGCAACATACACATTTGTTTTGAACTTTACATACCTATATGTCGACATATGGCATAATTACGAGGGAATATTAAATACTTCACAGAGTATTTAAATTATCTAGAATTTGCGCCCAAGTTTGTCATTGTTTATGTCCTACTTAGGTCTTTGTTCTAATAAAGCATCACCCTTAATATAATACACATAAGGAAGTTTATTCTAGTACAGCGTTTAAGAGTAATGCATGAAAATATTTGTGAAATAGTGTCATCCATCATTACAGTCCGGTAACGTCATTTATAGAATCTAATAACCAATTATTTGTACACTCAATTACAGATCGTAATTTTTTTTAATGTTGTTTGTGGACGCACATCCTATTTGCGACTCTTTCTTTCAAGATACGTAAATTTCTTTATGCATTAGAATGTTTTTTTTAGTATTATCTTCAAAGAAAAGGTGACAGACTGGCTGACTGACTGATCTATCAACGCACAGCTCAAACCACTGAACGGATCGGCTTGAAATTTTGCATACAAATAGCTATATAAAGTAGGCATCCGCTTTTTTGAAAATTCAACCTCTAAGGGTGTAAAATAGGGGTGAAACCGCGGGGCGGAAAACTAGTTACTAATATAACATGCAGCTAAGCCGGAGAAAATTGCATATTGCAAAACGCTCTCACCGGTCACTTTTCATCAGCATCACTTGACCCAAATTGCAAAACGTTTACAAGATGTCTGGAGGAAAGATAGAGCCAAAATAGCTGTGGACAACAATATTCCTTAATTTAATAAGTTCTGAAGAAGGTAGCTGGTGCAATAAGCTCTCGCGCCGCCAATGACGGCCGCTCCGTTTGCTCTTAACGACCCGCTATGGTAAGTTGCTAGTGTCAGCGTGTTTATGAAAATTACTTTTACTAAACAATACCTAGATATGTATGTGTTCTCTCTATAATTTGACACTTTTTTAACGTAATCGAAAAAAAAAACATCCAGTCGAACATTGAACCTCCTCCTTTTTTGAAATTGGTTAATAAAATAATTTTCATTCAGAAAATTAAAAAGAAACGACATGACTTCTAATGGATTTAAATTGTATTTTTTTTATTAACATCTGGTACAAATATCTAAGAACCTACTGTTATTTAGCATTGGATTGGACTATCGTAAAGAGTGTAAGTAGTCAGGTAGAATAACTGCACAAACACTACACACAGAAGCCTACACGGAAAAAAAAGATTTTGCGACTTATTTGCGCCAAGAC
Organism: Tethea ocularis; assembly: GCA_963555595.1. Classification (NCBI taxonomy): domain Eukaryota; kingdom Metazoa; phylum Arthropoda; class Insecta; order Lepidoptera; family Drepanidae; genus Tethea; species Tethea ocularis. The sequence goes on from OY741975.1 coordinate 7,515,448, forward strand.
CATAAATATTCTTAAAAATATCAACTTATTCTAAGAGAGTTTTGTTTTCAATCGAAATTTGATTCTTACTTAAAAAAAATGATTCTCTAAACTGAAGGAGAAAAAAATTATTTACATTAAAATTATGTATCTTAGGTCAAGAACCCAGGTTTTTTGTTCTGATGAAATTAGTTTAAATTCCATTTAAGACATCGAAAACTCTTGTTTTGATCAATCTTTGTAATCCACATGAGATATTTAATCGTCTATACTCAAAAGTGAGCTTGTATCATTAGAAATCAAATAAATCTTTTTCTGTGACAATATGTTATCAATTCAATATTAGATAGTAGTCTTGACAAAATTACAACAAGTTTATATCCAAATTGAAGATATATTTATTACGAAACAATTATCTTTAAGCAAAATTTCCAAAAAATCAGATGAATATGAAGCTGCATAATTTTATAATAAGAGTGTTCTCTTTTTAATCAACTTTAAATTGTTTACATGAAGATAAAACAATTCTCATAGATCGTTGTAAATATCTCAAGCCGGCCGCCATCACCGTATTTACTGTCGCACCGCGCCGGTGACACATGCGCGTCCATCGAGTTCCGAAACCAAAGTTTTGGTTTTTTAAAATTTGTTTTACTTTCATAAGTCTTGGTGAGTGTGATGTTACTGGAGAAATTACTCAAAACCTGGTAAATGCCAGCTGAAGTTAGAGCTATCTTGGTTCTCATCAGGGACGGCCGTCCCTGGTGCCTGAAGTACAAAATAATTCCAGGAACTGGATGCCATGAGGCATTTTAAGTAAGTGTGTTTTTTTTAGATTTTTGCGTGTATAAGTAGTATAAGGATATTTACCTACTGTTACTATCTTTAACTGATTAATACTAATGTCTGGCTAACTCACTTCTATATAGTGCCGAGGGTACGTAGAGGGAGGCACCTAATAAATATTTATCTAATTAACAAATAAGTACCTACTTTAGGTACTTAAAGCTGTTTATGACCATAGTGGCGGCAGCAGATATGTGTGAGATTTATTTAAATCCTAACTATTGGTTTAAACTTACAGTAAATTGGATTCAGACGAACCACATAGGTTCTCTCATGGAAGACAATTTGAAAGAACTCAGACCATTGCTGGGTGTGCATATTGACTTGAAGATAGACTGGTAAATATAAAACTTAATATTTTTCTATATCTGATCATTAGTTTTATGCCCAATATCCTTTGAAATTGATTTAAATTGAATAAACAACTGGATACTACTTAGGTAAACCACTGGATATTAGCAAGATACCTACCTAATTATTTTTTATTTTCAGGCTACAGTGGAGGAGGAGGAAATGCATAATTAGTTAGATGTTCAACACAAGCTTGTCTGATGTCTTCATTCCAAGACTTTGACTTCAAACTCATCTAGAGACTTCACCATGTGGAAAAAGCATTTTACAATTCTATAGCAGTAATGGATTATTTATATAACCAAACGCAGAAACTGCTTAAATAACATCTGGTTACAAGTAAGCATTTACAATTTATACAGTTATTAATTTTAGTTATTATATCCCATTTGATTGTAGGTGTATGATAGATAGTACACACTAAATATATAAAAGGAAAAGGTGACTGACTGACTGATCTATCAATACACAGTTCAAACCTCGAGCTGAAATTTGGCATACAAATAATGAAGGCATCCGCTAAACTATACTCTTCACTTCGTAAATTCATAAGATGTATAGGTATAGCTAGTACAATATAATAGTACATTTATTATTAAAGAAATAGTAAAGGTAATGAGAGCTAACTATTTTTTTTTTCAGGTGTTTGACATATGAAGATTATACTTTTATATCTGGAATGATAATAATTAATACTCTCCACTCAAGAGTCCGCAATTAGTACCTACTTCACCCAACTAATAAAAAAAGTCATACCTGGTGATAGTGGGCAAATCTATCATAGCAAAAGGAATGGTACAGTGAATGGTAGGTACCCAAACCAACCAAGATTATTTTGTTGAAATTTAATAATATCTTGGGATATTATAACACATGGCTATCTGTTCACAAACAGTAGAGTCTTTACCATGGAAACCAGTTAACTGGATATACTAAATTATTTTTACTTAATATTCTAAGAATTATTTATATGTAGGTATAGATACAATTGAAACATAACAACTATTATAACATATATGAAATATTAATTTAAAATTAAACTACAATATCTATCTTATATACATTATAAATAATAAACCATAATACCTTCTTATTTTTTTAATTTCATTTTTTCTTTTCTTTTCAACTAGAACTACTGCAGAAGGAAAACAGGAAGACCTTGATTGGCTAAAAGAAAATAACCCTGGGAGGAAGATATTGCAAAATAGAAAGCTCAATATTGTTAGCAAGGCAGGATGTATCCCATTATTTCACTACTTTGCTTATAAAAAAATAAATATTAAATTGAGTGAAAAATTAAACGCGAGTTTTGCATTTTGCAAGGAGATCGGTTTTCTTATCGTTCATAATTTTTTTTTAAAGTAAATATTTGCAAACAAAATGTAATTACTTGAATATGTTTTATGTAGGTAGATATATAATTTATTTTGGCTAAGTCTAAGTTTTCAACCTTGTATAGTCAAAATGTTCTTGAGCATTGTAATTTTATTCTGTACATATTAATTTTATTTTTTTGAGTACGACTACACACTAAAAATGTCATTATTATTATTTAAAGATTTAAATACTTGGGTCAATAATGAAAACTGAAATTAACTCATGATTTTGTACGTTATTTTGGACCTCTTAGCGTTAAAATATTGCGTGGTTGTTTTTTTTTTATTGTACGTCTTTGGTTGCAGTTTTAATAACTAACTTACAAAACAGGCGTAATATTTTTTAAAAGTCCGACATACAATTTTAACGCTGAAAGGTCCAAAATGGCATAAAGGATCCATGTTTTCAGTTTTCGTTAGATGCTCGATGGCACTTACACCCAAGTATTTAAAATCTTTAAATAATAATAATGGCATGTGTAGGTTGTAGTTATTATTTATAGTGTATTCAATAAATAATGATTCTCAAATTTAAAATGTCGTGGTTTTTATTGAAACGAACCAAACTCTTCCATACAGACAATCCTGGCTTCCATTCAAAAAAGCCAAACTATTTTAGTATTAAACGAAGTTATCGATGCATTAAATAAAAATAGTTTACTACTTTGATCCAAAATACCATCAATTTTACCATCAATTATACTAATAAATTGGATCAAATTTTCTTAAATTTTTACTCAAAAGATTTAATATTTTAAACCCTTTAGTTCAAAGTGTTTGTTTTTTCTTCGTAATACGATAATTACCTTGAACTAAGCATCTACTATTCTATATCGAAGACAACTCGATTCTTAGTCAAAAATCAAATAATTTCAATCAGGAACATGTCTGTTTTATAATAAAATAGAAAATATCTTGATGTAAACAAACGATTGTCTTAAATCCAAGACAAACTGTTGTCTTAAATTAAGTGAACTCTATTATTTAAATTCAAAAACAATACAAAGGCTTCAGTGAAGAAAACTCGATTTCTTAAAATAAAATAATATTTTATTAAAATAAATAGTTCGTATTCTTTTGGATTAAACGTATATCAGTTTAACACAAGGTTATATTTTTAAGAACACCGAATACTGAATTTAAGAGAAATGAAGCGTTTGAATATATATGAATTAATATTTTCTTGGCATAAGGCATTTTCCTTTATTTGAAGAAATCGTTTTTTACCGTGTAGCTTGCAAAAGTAACAATATAATTTCAAAAATTCTAAAGTGGTAGTGAGTGACATGAGCAATAGCATTTGAAAATTCATGAAGCAGATCGTGAGGAAACCTTAGCACGGTCTTAGTATACTCGTCTACCACTCTCGAATTTGAATTGTCACACAACATCTAACGGTGTAGGTTCATCTACAACTATACTAGAATTATATTTCTCAATTAGGCTTTGTGTGCTTACCACCTTGGGCACATCATCACAACTTAGGGAAATCTAGCCAAACCTATCCAAAGCAAAAAAAGTTTTTGCAAATGTAAGTTTTCAATAATAAGTAATTAAATAAAAACGCTATATTCAATTCTACCTCTGGCAATGAAGCCCCACCCAGTTTAAGAAGCTCCAATATTTCAACAAAATGCAAGCACCCGTGAAAGGGGAATTCCTTTACGCCACGCCACAATGCAGCGCAAATATTTCAGAGACGGGTTTTGGAAATTTGTATTTTACATAATTTTCTTTAATACGCAATACGGAACTTCAAAATTAATTAAGTAAACTTTGAAACAGAAACTTTCTCCCTATCACATAATTCGTTCAAGGTACCATTGAAAAATAACTTAAATACCTACTACTAAAGCTAGTTTATTCAAAGCTTATCTCGCGGTTTCACCCGCGACCCCTAGGGTTCTTGTCTTCCAATATACAATGTTTCATAAACTAGCGATATTTTAGGTACGTGTATTTGAACACATTTATGGGACTTTTCTTAGGACCAACCCCGAAAAGTCGAAAAAAAATATTTTTTATTTCATACATTTTGACCGAACAAGATTGATGTTTTGAATGATTTTTTTTATAAGCATCCAAATCCGTTCCGGAGTTTTTGCGTAACAGAGTAACATCTTCACATCCGTCCCCACATCCATACACATTTATAATATTACTAGCTTTTCGCCCCGCGGTTTCATCCGTGATCCCCTATTTTCCTCCTTAGGGAGGAGGCTCTCGGCGAATGACTCCGTCCCTTATTAAACTGACGGAGACAAGCGAGACAGGAGAGTTCAAACTCATCTCAAATTTAGTAAATAAGACGGTTTTATATTATTTATAAAAAAACTAAGCCTTCTTTTTGAAGTAAGAACCTATTCCCTTTCTATTGGATTTCAGAATGTATGTTAGTATTTTTAAGTTATTTGGATGGCCTGTTTAGAACACTGTTTATTGATGGATTATAATGCATTAATACACCTTTAAACATTTAAATTATATTTATTTACTTTGAACTATGTCTGCAGCTATAAAATTATAAAGAACCATAGATACATCAAATTATGTCATAGACATAAACTGGGCACAACAGCAAACGAAATAATACATTTCTAAATAATTAAATAATGAAATCGTATTCCCAGTATGGATATAAAATAATATTTTACCTTACATAAAACATTGACAAAAATGTAATGCTTGATGCATCGTATTAACTTATAAAAATAATTATAATATAGAAAATAATAAGCTAACTTGCTTTCAACAATAGATGAATAAATAGAAGCATATAGTACCTACATGAATAAATATAGTACATAAGTTATTAATGATTACTCTGTCGGTAACACGACAATTTTTGAAACGGCTCGTGTATGGAATTTTCCATTAGAAGTTTTTACTTCGACAACCCTAACGATATTATCTTTACCACAAAACGTTTTTGTGATTCTGCCCAGAGGCCATTGAAGAGGTGGAGTGTTAGGATTTGACAACAGCACAACAGTACCTTCCTTTAGATTAGGCAAAGTCTTCTCCCATTTTGTTCTTTGGTTAAGGGATGACAGATAGTCTCTTGACCATACCTTCCAGAAATGATGTCTTACTTGTTCACAACACCTCCAAAAACGAAGCCTATTAGAGGGTATATCGCTAAGATCTGGTTGAGGGATAGCAGTTAAGGGACCACCAATTATAAAATGACCTGGAGTCAGGATAGAAAAATCAGAATTATCTTGTAAAGTAAGAGATAACAAAGGACGTGAATTTAGAATGCTTTCTATTTCAGCCATAATTGTACTAAATTGTTCATAAGTATAAATTTTAAATGAAGCAATTCTTTTGAGATGAAATTTTGCCGATTTTACAGCCGCTTCCCACAGACCACCATGGTTAGGGCTGTAAGCAGGAATAAAATGAAATTTTATTTCCTTTTGTAGGGCGTAATTATGTACTTTCTCCTGAAAATCTTTACTATTGTGTAGTTTATATAAATCTTTTAATTGCTTATTAGCACCTTTAAAAGTAGTAGCATTATCACAATAAATATCAGAAGGAATACCTCTACGGGCAATAAATCTTTTAAAGGCAGCTAAGAATGTGTCAGTAGACATATCGGATACTATTTCTATGTGGACAGCTTTGGAGGCGAAACAAACAAATAAGGCAACGTACCCCTTACTTATGATGCTATTACGCTTCGAGGACTGCTTGATATCGAAAGGGCCGCAATAATCCATACCCACTTTTTCAAAGACTCGGGAAGAAGTTACACGGTCCTTAGGAAGAGAACCCATCAGTTGTTTTGAAGTCTCCGCCTTCTGTCTACAACAAGCCACACATTTATGTATCACACTTTTACATTCTCTAACTGCATTAATAATATAATACTTTTGAAATAAACTACTTAAAATAAGTTTTAAGCCACCATGCATTAAAGTCAAATGCTCTTGCCTAATAATCAGTTTTGTAATGTGGCAATGCTTTGGAAGAATAATAGGAAACTTTTTAGAAAAGTTTGCATTAGCATTATGTAATCTTCCTCCAACACGGAGAAGACCCTTATCATCTATAAAAGGGTGCAAAGACTTTAGAGAAGTTTTAAGGTCTATTTTTTCATTCAACAATTTGAAGTCTTCGGCAAAGTAATGCCTTTGAACTCCTTTAATAATTATAGATAAAGCTTCTCTATATTCTGCAACAGAAATGACGACTGAATTTAAAATTGATGCGTTTGATTTTCTACATTTATTTATAAATCTCAAAATATGAACCATGATGCGCACAGTTTTAAACAAAGTCGAATAGCTTTCATAAATTGGATGGAGATTTTCGTTATCTAAAGTTGTAAAACACATAAAATCTTCATGAGAGGATTGAATTGGATTTTCAATACAAGACATATAAAAATTATAACTATCAGGCGTGCTGTGTAAATAGTCAGGTCCTCGGTTCCACAGAGAATTGTTATAAATTTCTAATGGATCCGCACCTCTAGACAATATGTCAGCAGGATTAAAAAGACCAGGTGTAAAATACCATGACACATTTGTCGTGAGCTTTTTTATTTCCCTGATGCGGTTTCCTATATAAGCAGGGACCTTTATAGGTGACAAATCAAGCCAGCCTAAAACTATCTTAGAGTCGCAAAACAGATTAATAGTTGACAAATTCAACGTTGAGGCCACATGATTGGCGACCTTAGCCAATAATAAAGCACCGTTAAGCTCTAATTTAGGAATAGTAAGATTCGAATTTAAACCATTAACCCTTGACTTAGAACAAAGCAGATGAATGTAAACCTTGTTATCCTTTTTAACCTTAAGATAAATGCAACAACCATAAGCCTTAGCAGAAGCATCACAATAACCAATCAGTTGTGTTTCACTTGCCTCAGGGATTTGTAAATAACGAGGTATTAAGATAGTGGACATATTAGTTAGGTTCGTATAAAAGCTCTCCCAGATAAGCTTTAACTCATATGGTAGAGGTGTGTCCCAATCTAATTTATGTTGCCAAAGCTCTTGTAAGATAAGTTTAGCTTTCATTGTAACAGGGCCAGCAAAACCCATCGGATCAAATAACCTACTAATAGATGATAAAACATTTCTTTTAGTTGGAACTTCAGGTTTAGGGCTTATTGTGTGCTTACTCAGCTGAAACACATCGTTCTTAGCGTTATATGACAGACCCAATATTTTAAATATAGACTCATTTTGATCGAAATGTTTACAGCTCATTCCTAAGCTTTCTTGGGGCATATCTTTGAGTAATTCGGGACGATTAGACACCCATTTATGAAGTTTAAAATTAGCCAGCTTACCTATCGAATTGAGCTCGTCTTTTAGCTGAATGACATCTTCAATCGAATTAGCACCGCACTGAATATCATCAACATAAGAATTATTAATAATCGCCGCGCTAGCTAAAGGATATTCATTTTTATATCGCTTTGCTAATTCAATGAGGCATCTAGTAGCTAAAAATGCTGAACCTTTTAATCCATAGGTAACCGTTTGCAATTGGAGGATGCTCATTACTCCATCCTCGCGCCATAGGATGTTTTGTAAACATCTATGTTGTGGATGTATTTTAATCATTCGGTACATATGACGTATGTCACATTGAATAACAAACTTGTAGACACGAAACAATAAAATTATGTCGAAGAGAGAGCGTTGTACAACCGGACCATTACACATAAAATCATTTAGACTTACACCATTTTTTGTCTTTGCACTTCCGTCGAAGACAACTCTAAGTTTATTTGTTTGCTTGTCGGGTCGCAAGACTGCATGATGAGGTAAATAAAATAATGGTTTGTCCTGTTCTTCGCAATTATTAATGTCGATCAGTTTAGCATGTTGGAGATCCAAATATTCATGAATGAATTTTTTATATAAATCATGATATATTGGATCCTTTACAAACCTTCGTTCAATTGCATATAACCTTTGTAGTGCAATGGCATACGAGTTTGACGCATCAATTTCTTCTAGTTTCGTTTTTAGAGGAATTTTCACTTGGAACGAGTTATTTTCTAAAATTACAGACTCATTGAAAATTTTCTCGCTATAAATGAGTTCAGGCAATGATTCCTGAAATACTTCGGGAACCTTCTCCGCCTCCCAGAATTGACGAACATAGTAATCATTATCATGTTCCGTAAATACATGCATGGCGACGGTCTCATTAACGTTCGCATCACCAGTGAACGAGACGATGTATCCCAGCTGAGTATTAAGCAATATAGGATCTGCTGGTCCACCCGCAATTTTACCGTCCTGACTGATTTTAAAGAATACATCGCAACCTAACAATATCATTATTTGGGCAGGAATATAAAACTCATTATCTGCTAATTCAACGTCAGTAGGAATTATGAAACTGTTTCTATTGATAGGTCTTTGAGGCAACTTTGACGTTATGTTGTCTATAATTGAACAACATATATTAAGTTTATAATCACGTACTAATGATTCTATAGGCAAGTGAATAGCTTTGTTTGATTGGCTACTGTAAATGTTACCTAAAGTACGAATATTTTTATTTAAATCAAATTGAGGCAGTCCTAATTTTTTGGCTAAAGCGGTAGTACAGAATGAGGTCTGACTACCACAGTCTAAAAGTGCCTTTACAATAAACTTCTTGTTGTTTACTCCATGAACCATAACCTTGGCGGTTGGGAGTAAGACACTACTAATACTACTAATACTTAATGGCTGGGCAATATGCAAGTTCACTTGGTTATCACATTCATCTGCTGTCTTCTTCTCAGGTTCTTGTACATGTATTAATGTATTATGCGACCTGGAATTACAAATAGTACATATGAATTTATATTTACATTTATTGTTATGGGAATTGAGGCAAATTTTACATAAATTATTTTTATTAATGAACTCAATTCGTTTCTCTACAGTAAATGAATTAAAATTGTCACATTTAAACAGCCTGTGATTTTGTGAACAAAGCTTACAGTACCTTTTATCAGTTACAGCCTTATTTGAAGTCGATAGATTAGTTAATGATGTTATCTTACTATGAGTATGTATATTGATGCTTGGACCAGCCTCTAAAGAAGCAGCTCGCTTATCTAAATAATTCAGCAACTCCTCAATGGTGACTACCGTTGTAGTATCCCGCTCAGCGTGAAACAGTCTCACAGTAAAGGAGTCAAGTTTCCGCATTATGATACAGGACAAAATCGCGTCCCACTGACTTACTGGTTGCTTGAGATTCTGTAGTGCAGTCACGTGCTGTCGTACCTTTGCCACCAAGTCACGCAGATGCTGTGCTGTACCACGTTGTAAACTTGGAAGGTCTAGTAAACTGGTCACATGACTGTTAATTAATAATGCCGGATTATCATACCGTTTTTTTAATAACATAAGTGCAGCTTCATAAGATTCACCAATAATTGGTAGGCTGTCAATTATTTGTAATGGTTCGCCTTTGAGATATTTTTTTAAGAAACAAAGCTTTTGAATACATGACACCCTTGTGTCTTCATGAACTACCGCTCGGAACATCTCTATAAATGGTATATAACCTGATATATCCTTGCCGTCGAAGATCGGAATGTCTAATGTAGGTAGCTTTGCCGCATTATTGCCCTTAAATGAGTGATCTCCTTGGGGGGGCGTTTTGAGTTTGCGCTCGATAATCGCCATCAAGACATAGTAGCGCTCTTCAATAACTTCCTCCTCCTCGGCTGTTTCACCCAATAGCTGCAGGTTCAATGATAGCTCTTGGTATTTAGTGTAAATTTCTACTAGGCAATTCTTTCTTACATATATGTCTTCGGCTATGTAACTCTTTTCTGGATCAGCGAAGTATTTTTCTAACCGTGTTATAGCGGCTTTGCATTGGCCTTTTGCCGAGACCAACTTCTTTTGCTCTTGTTCCGCCATTATTTTTACCAAATTAAATTTATTTTGATGACATATATAAAAAGTCGGAAAATCAGAATGACATTGTCAATAAAATATTTTATTTGAAATCCATGAAAATGAAAATGGCGTATATACGGTCTTGAAAAAATGTTTGAATAGAAATGTCATGAAATTTTAATAGCTTAGTTTTTGAGATTTGAATCGAAACGACTGAATATTTTTCGGCACCATGTTTAGAACACTGTTTATTGATGGATTATAATGCATTAATACACCTTTAAACATTTAAATTATATTTATTTACTTTGAACCATGTCTGCAGCTATAAAATTATAAAGAACCATAGATACATCAAATTATGTCATAGACATGGCCCAAATAAGAAAATAAATAATTCTTAGTTTTAAAATAGGGCATATTCACGATTTTTTTCTGACGTTACTGCGTTTGAGCTGTGCATTGATATCAATTAGTCAGTCACCTTTTCCTTTTTGACGTTTAAGGGCTTTTTGGCTTGTAACTTCAGAGTACACATTAGTACTTGCTCTATTCCAAGATTTCCACAATCCATTTCGTCCGCTTCACATCATAACTACTCGACCACGTAACGAGGGATAAATTTGGCATTTATACCTAATGTATCAGAACTTAGCCATGCAGTAACTACCTCGAATTAATATCCGTTCTGTGGTTTTGTATCGCACCGCATCCATTAATGTTCTGACAATATCAAACAAGATGTTGGCCGAAGTTTCACGAATCTCACCGAATTGGAGACCGGTTGTACAAAACTTTGATCGGTGTTCGGTTAAACCTAGATTAGGGCATTTATCGTAGGATTAATTAACGGATTAATTAACGCGGTCAGATTTCGATTTGTGGGCGTTGATTGAGTTTTCATGAATATGGGAAATATTATAAGGATTTGTTATTTGTAGTGAATTTAAATTGCAAGCTGAAGAGGCAGTGGCGACACAGAGTCGTGGAGTAGAAAAGTGGTGAAGTGGACACCTCGAACAAAAAAGCGTGGAATAGGACTCTCCGACTCGCTGGACACATGACCTGAGGAAGATAGGAGGGTGTGAATGGATGAGAAAGACAGACGACCGGAAAGCGAGGTTTATCTTAAGCAGTGGAGAAATACAGACTTATAAGTCAAATGAAACTAAAAACAATAATTTAAGAAATAGTCTACACATAAAATTTTATTTTTTATAATAAACCTCTTACATATCGGATAAACTAACGATTACGATACACTAAACTAAACAACATTGAAAATTTAATTTTGAATTTAATTTACCAAAAAAATTCAACGGCATCGTAAACGGCGACACCCGGCGAATAAGAATCGCCTACCCGCCAACATTTAGAAACTACCTACAGTACTGTCAATATACTTATACCCACAGTAAGTAGATATACACCCCTGCCCTAAGGTACTCCGTAAATAAACATATTAACCGTAAGTGGAAATACGGCTGCTGGATTTGCGGGCAAAAGGGCTTAAGGTATGAAAGAAAGCGGGTGAAATTGAAGCATTGAACTTGTTTTAACCTTGGTTTAGTCGACAGCCAAACGTAGGCCCATCTTACATTATAAAAAAAAAACAAGTAAATATAATTGAAAAAAGGTTTTTTTTAATCAAGAAAAATAAATAAAGTCACACATTTTTGTATAATCAATCTATCTACTTGCACCATTATTTTATTTAAAAAGTAAGTTCAAAAACTAAATCCCGACTAGGTAGTGCAAATCACGTTCTAAAAAGTATGAATTATAAAAAAAAAATCATCTGAAATTATTATATAGGTACTATTCATTATACATATATCGTCAAGTAAAAATTACACGTAATATTTTTTAATGTATTCATGTCATGTTCAGAGGAGATCGTGATCGTGTGCCCCCTAATATTCTAACAGTAGAAAGCGATCATTATTAGGGCAAAGTAACCAACAAAAGGGGTTTAGGCGTAAAAAGCTAGCTAATAAATAAACTCACATAATATATTATATTAGTAATAATACTAATTAGGAACATAATTATATTAATAGTAAAAAGGTGGTTTCTCTTGTAACTTAAGCCACCAAACCTTTCCCAAGCTTTCCCCAGGCACGCTTCCTGAATCTTTAATTTTATTGAATTCCGATCGATCCCACTTGTGTACTCCACTGTACCACATGTTTGGCCAACTGTCTGATCCCTTTTCTTACCTATATCATTGTAATATTTTGCAAAACGTTTTATATTTATACACTGTTTTGCTTTTTATTGTTTTTTAAAAGTTGAAAATATTTTTATGATAAAAGTCAAAGTTATTATGGATGGCAGTTGGTTTTTAGTTTGTTAAAAGTTATTTTCAAATCCAGATACAAAATTGCCAATCAGATTTTTTATCAAGGTTGTCAAAAGATCATAATACGCCTATCTAAAATCAAATGCAATAAGCGCCATTAAATAGTAATAAAATTTTATTAAATTATAACTTTATGTAGGTATAAAATTAAACTTTACTAAATTCGACATTTGGGGATGATCTTGACATTTGGTATTATAAAAATTAAATGTCAATTTGTAACTCTTTCAATTGGCTGCTAATTGAATTTGGTCATGTCAATGCATTTCATTATTTCTGCGTTTACGCAAAGAAAGCCCAATTCAACGTACTTTTCCGCGCAGCGCAAACAACGCAGCAAAGCGAGCGCCATCTTGGTTATGGACTAGACCTCCCTCACCATTACAATAATGTGGTTCAAAAGATTATGGCCAAGAGCCTCGACAAACACCACAACAGGCTGAATCAAGGAGAATAGTACCCCCTTCCCGACACCTACCGGTCGGATGCTGATTTGATGAAGATGCTTTATTTACAAATTAACTAAAAATAAATTAAAGGAATAATAATAAACATCTTGGGACATTCATCACGCCTCAATAAATCCAAAGAGCTGGTTCATCATCGTCACCATGTCAGCCTAAAGACGTCCACTGCTGGACAAAGGCCTCCTCCATGGATCTCCACGATGATGGCCGGTCTTGCGCTACCCCTCCAGCAGTTTCCCGATTGTTAGTTAATCAATATTAATTCCAGGAAACTGATTTTAAATTTTTATATGGAGCTCTTAAGAGTTCAGCGTAGATACTAATGTTTCAATTCAATTTAATATAATCGGATACCTTATACTCTCTTACTACTAGCTTAGCAGGTTAATCCTAGTGAAATTGCGTTTTCCGTGCAAAAAATCAAGTCAGGTACTTTTTACCTTATGGTTTTCGCGCTTATGTATGTACGTTCCATTGTGACCTCCTGTAGCCTACCTAAACGGGAGAACCGATTGTGCTGCATGATTCTTTTTTAACGTGCGAGTGTCAATAGGTATATTGTTTGGCACCAAAATGTAAGTATTGTGTGGAAGATGATAAGAGCCAGAAAGAAGTCAATGCCGATATGACAGATAGAAGGGCTGAATGGAACAAGAGTACTTACATATTGCGCCGACCCCAAATGGTTGGGAACAGGGCGAAGAGATGATGTGTAAGTTCCAGGCCAATTTTCTTCTAAGTAAGTTTTGTGCTAACTTCAGCCAATCATCATCAAACTGAAGCGTATCGATAATCATTATTCAGTCATACAAAATGGCTTCCCATTAAAATTATATATTTACCAACCAACTCGTTAGCCCTCCCTTGACTCGTGACAAACCACGCGAGAATTAATTTCCGTACAGAAATGACTTGCTGATTGCATGCCCATTTTACCATTGGAGCGTTTACCATTCGATTTTTACCATTGGACAAATTTATACCTTATTTCACTGACGTTGTTCGACGATCAACTGTGTATTGTCAACGTATTCCTTATAATCAATTGTTATTGTAATGCTACAAACGCCCTCTGAAAGTATTGTTACATTATTACCATAGGGTCGCGTTCAAAATCAAAGTGAAAGCCATATATTCAGTATAGCTGTTCCCCGACGTGTTTCTTTTTGTTATGCTGTGTGTTCAAGGTTTATATGTGTTTTTTTAGGAGAATCCCGTCAGATTCAGATATTTCGATGGCATTTTCGTATGAAAATCTCGATAAAAAACCAAGTGACGCCGGCCACTAATAATAGTTCATTACTTATTTTCAGGTAATAACCGCCATTGACCTGAAATCTGTAAGTACTATAATTTAAACTTCATTGAAATTTTGCAGCTCCCATTTCTTGATTTACCTATGTATTTGCTTGTGTTTGACCACAATCTCATCATGATTATTAATGTAGTCAAAGGTGTTAAGGTTATAACGCTGCTGGTAACCGGCTCTCATGTGCAGCTAGCAGAAAGCGCCAGTAGGAGCTTAGTTTATCAGCATTTATAAATGGTAACTAACTGATGTTAAGCGGTCTGTGCCCCTCGAGTACAACTCGCCGACCCTTGCCCGCTCACCAATGAAAACAAAATAAAGCTTTTTGGCTGCGGCTTGAGAGTCAGCTCAACTTGAGAGTCAGTTCCCATCTAAGCTAACACCATGCCATGCCTATGAATTTTTCACGACAATTTACATAACACTACTTTCTGAGCTAACTCACGGACCTTTAAAAACATTAAATCTAGATCATTTATAAACCAAACTTCAGCACTATTAACATTGTGGTACCTTGTGGTCAAATTATGAGCTAAATTACCTCATTGCTGTCATAAACGAGTTGCATAACCTTTCACTTTTAAGACACTTTAGTTACCATATGGCCATCCTTACCACTTGAAAGACTTCTATACCCACTTTACGAATACCTCTCGAGATAAAGTTTCATAAACCTTATTAGTGCGGAATAAGAATAATTTTTAAATGGCGTTAAGTTTTTTTAACTGCATATTTAAAATAGTCGAAAACTTCAATTGCATTATAAAGTTTTATACTTTAACGTCGCGTTGATAAAGTTGAGAATTGAGAAATAGTGAAACATAGCGCCTTGGCGGTCACTTTGTTCAAGAGTTGATGCTTCATTAATTACATCGTAAAATAATAATCTTTATATCAAATTAATTGACCCCTAAAGAAGTTCATGCTATTTCGTTGATAGACGCTATTTATAACGACTACAGTTTTATTAAAAAGCTATTGATATATATTACTTTAAATTGATTAATTAAGATAGTTTCTAAGTATTCCATTTATTTAATTAAATTCTATGATCGATTGATATAAATTGTAAAAGTCTTGTCTAAAAATGAAAAGGTATAATTTTGGAGCGTTCGCGTTGGTAAGTTAAGTAGTTTCGACCTTCATAAGTCTTTTTAGGGTCTAAACTAAATAAATGGTTTTGACTTTGTCTGTATTTATTTAGGCTCAGTTTGAAGTTTCTTACCTATATATCTAATATCTATTTGAACATAGCATATGGCTAGAAATATATAATCCTACCTTCTGCCCGGCGGTTTTACCCACAAGTTTATTCGTTTATACAAGCCTTATCAGCAAAAAAACAGCCAACTCGATCGAGTTGATGGCCGGTGTTTCGCCACCCGCATCCATCGTCGGTCCACCTTGTGGAGGGCCTGCGCCTTCCGGTTCGTGGTCACCACTCGGTCACCTTTCTGCTCCAGCAGCCATCGGTTCTACGAGCGATGTGCCCCGCCAACTGCCAATTTGGCAATTCTTCGGGCTATGTCAGCCTGCGGATCTCATCATTTCCGATTCGATCTCGCAGAGAAACTCTGAGTATAGCCATTTCCATTGCTCTTTGGGTGACCTCATACACACAAAAATATACCTACAATTATATATTTACAAAACAAACTATTTTTTACAAATAGAAAAAAGTGTCTCAGATCGCTGCTCAGTGCAAATGTTTCTCACGGGTAAGTCGTGTAATGCGATATATTATCTTGCCATATGGCATAGCTGGAATCTCGCTTCAGTGAATCGGAATTACAAGCTATATTGCAATATTAAAAACGCAACCTATTATGTGCTATTATTAATGCTTTATTATTTATTCTTATGATAGAAAGAATACAGCGAAAGTTTGCGCGTTTTTTGTATAAAAAAATGTACAGGTTTTATCCATATTTATATCCTTCTATATATGTGACGGGTATGGTAGGTTTATACACATTAGAAGCCAGACGGAAGCAGTTGGTGCTAATTCACTACTACCACCTGCTGGTAAATAAGATTGATAATCCGGAGACACTTGGGCGCATAGGTCTAGCTGGAGTACCGCAGCGCTATTTAGTAGGAGGGGTGGGCGTTGAGGGTCCGCGTCGGCGACGACGGTTGTTCGCGGCGCCGGCAGGAGTACGCACTTGTCGTGCGCAAGCCGCGCCTACATCGAGAGCGATCTCACTGTTGAACACCATGCTCACTCAACACCCTAATATTGATATATTTTATAATAAGCCCCATTATATATATGAAATAATTTCTTTCTTTCAAACTAGCATGTAAGTATTTTGGTAACTTGGAAACTGTAAATTTACATGTAATAGAATAAATAAATAAATAAATGCTAATATTAGTATCATCCTTGTTTTAGAAATTAGGCTACGTATTATACGGATAAATTAGTTAAAAATTTAGTCCTTTTATTGATTTGCATTCACTCTTACGTTTTTATGGAAGATATTTCAAAAATATCATTTTATTATCTTATAATTTTTAGGGGGCTATTTCGTCGAATCCGATCTTATTACGTTGCCTAAAGCAAAGTTTAATATTTTTCTTTCATGGTTCCACGACCACTGTTTCAGGCCTTGCGATCACTCAATCAATCAACCAGAAAGAACTATTAACTTATAGCTATGCAATGCACTATAACTCACTCAATTACGTAATGATTTTGAAATTTGTATATTTTTAACATATACCGATTTACTACTGCATCGTGTTTTTATCATAAAGTCATCAAAAGTAACAGGGTTTTCCACAAAAGAGACCCCCGTCTGAAAACCTACTTGCCTGCACGCTCTCACTTATTTTAGGTAGGTAAGTATTGCTCTATAAGTAAGCCACATTTTACTCGACCTCATTATTCGGAATTCAAAAAAACTTTATTCCAGCCTTGTTACATACAGGTTGCTCCCATACTGAATTAAAAACGAAACTTAAAAAAACAAGCACATTAGCCCACTTCTGAAACAATGTGTCATTCAGTTAGGTTAAGAGGTGCACTGACCACCGGATGAGGGCTTCCCTCGCCGGAGTGCACTCGCTACCTCTCACTTAAACACTTACCGGTTGAGTTTGAGTGCCTGATGTCACGTAAATGTCACCCTGGCTTTAATGCATTGTGTCTACAACTGTACTAGCGCTTGTGTGTGACTTCTGATTATGTTTTTTTGATAAAAAAATAGTGTTCTTTTTTAAATTCTAAATCTAAGAATTTTGAAGTTCGTTTTTGTTTTCATAAAATATTCTTTTAATTGATATATAAGTTTAAGTATAAAATTGCACGTCTACCTCGAACAATTACTGTGAGAACTATCAAATACAAAAAATATCTATAGACATAAAAATAATATAATAATTACAAAACTTGTGTAATAAAAGCTAATTTTACAAGAGTAGCGACAGTCATCGCCACAAAAACACTATATAATTTGATTCATCATCATAAAATAATTCGTTCACGTACATTTTTAGCGAGTTCCTTCAACTATGACTCGTTTTGGTAAAATCAACAGCGTGGTGTGACCTTCTGTCGTACGACGACCCATGTCACGAGTCGACGGATTTAACGTGTTTTGTTTATTTGATTTTTCACACCCTGTATCTACTTGCTTATTCGCAATATTTGATATACGATCTCAGTTCATTGCCTGAATGTTTTTAAGGCGATGACAGTTCAGAGGGCCTACTCCGAAAAATAGATTAGTAGCAAACTGACGGGACGTCAATTTTGTGCGATTCTAATTTGACAACGATGCTCGAACTACCGTCTATGGTTTTATTGTATTTCTCCGTGATGACGAACTCAGTGATGGCAAATGCCGCCGTGGCGAAGGTTGTAGGTTCGAACCCTATATTGAAGTTAAGTTTTCGGGTAAAGGAAACGTGGTTGGCTACTCTCAAGTTGAAAATATGTGGCGATGTACCTTACACATATAGGTGTGTTCCGCGAGCTATACTTGAGAGCCAGCTCTTCAAGGCGATGATAGCTCAGTGGTAGAGACGTCGAATGCCAAGGCGATGGTTGCGGGTTCCAATCCTACAATGAGTTTAGGCTTTCGGTGAAGGAAAACTTTGTGAGACTTCAAAACGGTGTTAGATTCGACATAGTTATTTTATACTTTTTAGTGGTTCTGAAGGCGGTTTTCTTATTTGAAAAAAGTAATTTATTTTTATCAAATAAACTACTGTTTTTTACACCACGCCTTAATTTTTGATTGTCTTTCTGCTTATGAAAGATTATATAAATACATTATAAAAAGAAGATTAAATGTATCAGAAGTAGACATCAAAAGCGGCAATTTATCAGAACGGTCGATGACTTGACAAACATCTGCAAAATTAATACCTTCATTATTTCAGTGAGTTCGTTGACCTTTCAATAGAGAATGGATGAATAGGTATGCCCTTGGTCAGGTCATATACTTGTATATTATTAGGATTCACTGCATTGAATAGGAAAACCACAAAATTTGATTTCCTTATTTGTGACTAATTTTACAGCTAAATCATAAATACAGACTAAATGAGGTGATGTCATTGTTGTACTAAATTGTATTTGAATTGACTGACTAGGTACGTGTCGAAAACGTATTCACTCAGTGCTTTCCTTATTTGTATACGATTTAGTCAGAAATAACGTTGTTTATTTGTTTATGTACTACACAGACAAGTAAATAGAAAAGACAAAACAAATACAAAGGTACAAAGGGCCTTCTTATTTCGAATAGAAAATTCTTGCTTATAAACCTGAATGTTATGATTACTTACGCAATGTTTTTTTATGATTTCCGATTTCAGTGTTGGTCCCATAACAAAAGTTGCCTTCACAAACCGGACAGGTTTTTTTACCTTATATATATTATATTTTTTCCACTAGGTGGCTGATACTGCCTAGGCATGCTTTAGACATATGCCTTTACTCTCTAACATTAAAAAAAGGTATCCAGATCAGACGTCACTTCCATAAAAACCTTATAAAATAAACAATAATTCATATACACTTACAGCCAAAAAAAAATGTACACTCAAATAAATTTTACGGCAACAGTTTCTGACAAAAAAACGGCAACACATTTGTAGCAATTCGCTCCTTAATTACATCTGTCGTGGAACAATGAATAGTGTCGTGAACTCACCTGTCGCTTGGCTGCGCGACGCTACGTTATTTATTTCACCCTCGCCAATGAATAGGGATGGGAAAAACTATTATAAACTTGGGCAACGCTGTGTGTTGTACGCTGTGACTGAAAGCCATTAGCGATTTTTACAAGCTTTTAGTTCAATAAATCGTTATTTTAAAGAACGCTTCGCATCAGTTTTCTGAACAAATATACTTGTTGAATACTAAATTCTATACATACATCAATTATATCATAACTTAACGGTCCATAAAAACGAAAACTTATTATTTTTTTCAAAACATTTTTTTTAATAATATCAATACATCAAAATAATTCAAAATATTCTATCCATAGGAAATAAGAATATCTCTCGCTTTCACTTGTACCACGCTCTATAAATACGAGGGAAAATAAGTCTCTGGACTTACCTCCGGGGCCTTATCTCTTCTCAGGGTTGACACTCACCACTTTTAGTTCTTTTGATTTGTAGCCGCGTTATGGGACAGCCTCGGCAGGAAACAGGGCAGGAAAAAATGATTTATTTTGTGAAAAGTGTTTTTTATTCCCTTTGTTGTTTATAAAAGCGGATATTGTTATGTAATGGCTTTGGATTTAGATTTATTGTTAAATCTACGTAGATGTAAATATAAAAGTTTGTTTAATATAATAAATGTGTGATTTAAACAACAAAACAAACTTGTAAAAGCAAAAGGAAATTATCAACCAAATATTTACATGAAACATAACGCCATTCCTTATAACAATTTCTTCTGCCTTTCACGTTAGCTGTATCTCAGCTGCTATTTATAATAATAATGCGTAAATAAAATAACAGGAAATATCTATGCTAAGGAAACGTACATTAAATGTGGGTAATCAATTTGACAGCCCTATGTTATGCGATCACAAATCATAGTTGTCAATAGCGTAAACAATACATCCCCAAGAACCAAGCTGTGACAGCCCTAAGTCCGTCACGCTCGCTATCGTAGGTACACTTGCGTGCAAACGCAATGTCAAGGCGAGACGATCGCTCGAGTGTAACCTCCTGCCATTACTTCGACACGTTACGCTGCACGCATGTATACTCGTCATCGTATTCATTTGAATATTTTGTTGTAATGTTTGACATTACATTTTGTTTAGTAAAGTTTTTGTATCTCGCAGATATTGGATATTATGTGTTTGTTTATGTTATACTAGTTTTCCACCCCGCGGTTCCTTATTTTTGTAGGTACTAAAGCATTGATGTTGATGCCTGGATCGGTACCTATGGACATGCCAGCCTTTATCATGACTCTGAAAATGTTCGAATCTTAAATTTTAAAATACCTACGAACCTACCAAAGACGGGCTCAAAAAGTAACAATAATAAAGCCTTTATTGCCCAAAAATAATTTATATCGGATTATTATTTTTAAACAAATGGTTAAAATCGTTAAATCAGATAAATCGTCAAAAGTAATCAAACGCCATATAACCTGTAAGTAACTAAGTCTAGCTGTTTAAAGTATATTATAAGTCACGTTTCCTCCCCTTCAAAATAATCCAGTGATCATCGAAATGTTATCGAGTCGTTAAAGGCGTCCGTAAATAATAATCGACACGCGCCTATCTCAATAGACTCGATTATTCGTTAAATATCGCAAAGCGATTCTCGATACATTATCGTAACGATAATGCTCGTCTTCGCCCAATAAACGTTAATGTTGTAGTTGGTGTTAGGGTCATCAACAGCGTTATTTTTTTTTATATTTTTACATGATTGTTATTCTAATCATAAAAATATTTTGTGATTATCATTAGAAAAATGTCCAGTACCTTATATTTGTACCAGCTTTCCCGTCGCGTTTTTTTTAATTGGATTTTCTTAATTGGTTCATTGAAATAACTTAAAAATAACATTCTGAGATCCAAAAGAAAGGGAATAGTTATCTTACTTAAAAATAGGCTTAGTTTTAAATAAAACCAACTTTTTTACTAAAAGTCTACCTCTCTTGTTTCACTTGTCTCCCTCAGTTTAGTAAAGGACAGAGTAATTCGCGGAAAGCATCCTCTTGATACTTTTATTTATACGACTCTTACACAATAAAAACCGACAGTAATAGTTTTACAGTCGTCGATATCAGCAATTCAAGACACCATATCGCTTGTGCTACCGTTTAAGGATTCTCATCACGATCGCAATACGGTCGGTTTTCGCACGAATATTAGCTGCGGACGGAAACTGTGTATTAGACACCCATGTGTTACACATGTACACACGGCCACAGATCAAGCTACACATTTTTGTTGCAAAATAGCGCCTATTACAACTGTATAAGGTGCTGCAGTATGTAGCTTGATCTGTGGCCGTTTGTACTTACCCATAAATTGTGTACTAAAGTGTAGTACATGGCTTAATGAAAGCTGGATATTGTTAGTACAATTTGTAAATAGTTCCCAGGTTCGGTTTTTTTTTGCACATCTAATCTTTCTGTAAGTCTTTTTTTAGCTGGAATAAATATTTTTTTTTTTGGTGTGAATACCGTATGCCTATGCATTTAGTAAAAAGCTGTTATTTTGACATTACAAACAGACACTTCAGACAATTTTATTTATTTATACAAAATCAAGCTTTTAAGTCGACGCAGTAAAAATAAATACGGTCATTTATGTCGCACCATTTATAACTCATAAACGGCTGGACCAATTATTATGATATTTGTGTTTTTGGAATTGTCTTTGTCTGGAATAGGATAATAAGTGTTAAAATATAGAAATAATTAACGTAAAAAAATAACCTAGAAAGATATCCAAATACATACATAGAAAATACCTAATTAAATCGAAATGTCACATTGTTAGGTACACGTACACCTAGTCCGTAGGTAGGTAGGGGTAGGTAAGGGTAGGTAGGTATCGCTCTTTCTATTAGAGAAAACTACATAGTTTAAAAGATCTAAGAATACAGAGGGACAGACGACAAGAAGCGACTTTATTTTATACTATGTGGAGATGACCTACCTACATACATTCACTCATCTCCCTACCTGTACGTAGATAGCAACACTGTAACAACAAATAACTAATATAACAGAGAAGTTAATAATGAACTTGCCCCTGTCACACGGCGCTGTTGTGGCAGAGTATCAACACCGGTTGGACAGGGTTGCCACACAGAAGAATGCTACATTCTATTATATATTATTCAAGTCTATTAGTTACCTGATTTCCAGTATCGTCAGCTAAGAGTGTAAACCTGCTAAATCCATTTTTTGGCGTTATTACGTTTTATATGTCATTGAAAAGAGAAAAAAAATTACACAATCTGGAAAAAACTGCTACTGAAAATTTTGATTATAAACTGATAAAAACGCGTGATGATTAAAACAGTCAAATCCATCCAACCAAATTCAAAATTTGACGGCTAACTCCGAATCTTGACAGCCATTTTGTACTGGTTTTCTACGCCGGCACTTGTGCTCCTTTTGTTTTGATTTATGTAGTTTTAATTTATGTATGTAGTTCTAAATATAAAAAGTTTCTTCTCTGTATATTTCTTACTTAATTATATAGGTAATTACAAAGTTTTCTCCTTCAAATATGATAATTAATAATTTATTATAAAATGAAACTGTATGTGGCAGCCCTAGTTGCTACGTGACCTGTGACCTAACTGCACAGTGTGGGTGACAAATGAAAATTAGTCCTTGTTACCTCAGCCAACGTTATATAAGGCAGAGACACGACGATGCTGTTTGTATACCCTTTGCACGCATTCTAAGTAGGGTGTAGCATATTGCAGAACACAGCGACTACAACAGAAAACAGAAAACGACTACAATCTTGCACAGTTAAATAAGGTGAATGCTGAAGGTAAGCCGCGAAATTCTAGTTTTATTACGTTTTTTACTAATTGCAGCTCAGTAATAGGTCGTAAGTTTGTCAACATGTATTTTGCGACAAGAATGGCAGTATATTTACTGATTAATAATAAAAGAAATCATCAACATATTCCTCCAAAGTATATTAGTGACATTTTCATGAAATAGTCGTATATGTCACTAATATACCTCTTATATCGCGGTCCAACCGAAGTCTCCACCTTAACGTAGAAATTAATCATTAATTCGTCTCGGAACTTTTCGAATTCGAAATATACTATATTATTATGAACTAACAGAATTCAGTCGTCTCACAAATATTTAATAGGTAATACAAATTTTTGTATGTACATTATGAAGGTATCCTATATCCATCTCTCTCTTACACAATTAAGGTGTATATTAAAGGAATAGAAATCTGGTAAATAGCTCACGGTTGTCTTTTATCGCTGGTGGAGGTCGCTTCATTAGTTTTTATTGTCGTACCCTCAACTAATTATGAAGTTTGGGGTGGCTTTATTGGTCTTGTAATCTTTTCATGTACCTACCATTACTTTAAGTATCTTTTTTTCGCCCTACATGCTAACTAAGATTAATATTATTAAATTAAAAAAATTATTTTAGTCAAATAAAGGCGATCTCATACCGTAAAATTATCGCCTTAAATATTGGTGGTGCATTTGAGGTCGAAACAATGGGTAGCTGGGGTCGGGATGCTCGCAGTTTAGTTCGGGAGTTGTACCTTGGAGCAGACACCTTATTGACACTACAGGTGACCAAAGAGCTGGTACTTACCTCGGGCAGCGCATCAGTCTCGCAATTCAACGAGGTAACGTCACCAACTTTTGGCTGCGATTTAAACGTGGTTTATTACTTATATTTATACTGAGTGACATTTTATATATATTTTAGTTTAATTTTAATTTAGTTTTAATTTAATTTTGTATAGTCATAAGTACTACTTTGCTTGTATTTACCTAAAACTTTTTAATAGGCTATTTGACAGTGCAAAAAATATAGGTAGATAGTAGTAAGTAATATTATGAGTCAGGTCAGTTGGCGCAGTTGGTTAAGACGCCACCTATCACGCCGCTGGTCGTGGGTTCGATTCCCATCCAGGACAAACATTTGTGTGCATGAACATGTCTGTTTGTCCTGAGTCTGGTTGTAATTATCTATATAAGTATGTGTTTACAAAAAAAAAGTAGTATATGTAGTATATCAGTTATCTGATTTCCATAGTACAAGCTCTGCTTAGTTTGGGATCAGTTAACCATGTGTGAAGAATGTCCCAGGATATTTATTTATTTAGTATTATTTATGCCGCATTAAAATTTACGCTCCAAAAGCTGACATTTGCAATTTTAACATAAACAACAAGAATTCCGTTAAACAAACACAATTTGCGGATTCCTTCCATTTTAATTAATGGCAACAATTAACTTAAAGTTCCTTGTACTCAGTAATTACCTTACTCGACACTGAGTACATTAGACGAACCAAAATCATTAGACATAATGACAACTCGAGTACGACTTCCAAACACATTATCAATGTCATCAAGATTCATGATATACATTTAATAGACTCAGTTCGGATAGTTCGAGATAGTAACGTCGATTTACAGTAAGTTTAGCTATTAAGAACTTAACTATTTCACTAATCGATCTGTTATGGGTGTGGGAAATATTTAAATTATCTGTAAATATTAAAAGAAATCCATATCAATACATTTTTTTGAGGAATGAGGAAAAAAGTTACCTGAAAATCCGGGAAAAACCATTATTGATGGGAAAAACTGAAAGTGCTTTTTTGTATGAATTTGAAATCCAGTTGAATAGATATAAATCTAAATTAAAATTACAATAGAATATGTACAGACGGCCACAGATCAAGCTACACATTGTTGTTGCAAAATAGCGCTCATTACAACCGCATAAGGTGCCGCAGTGTGTAGCTTGATCTGTGGCCGTGTGTACAAGTCCCTATGGGATAAAGAATCATGCATACCATAGGGTTCTACGGCACCTCCTTTTGAGTCGAAAATTAGAAATGTTGATTTCATATTATTCAAATTACTACTTTATTATTACTATTTTTATATGTTTCATCGACATCATGTCAGCCGAAAGATGCCCACTGCTGGTCAAAGGCTTGTCATTTTGATGAAAATAAACTTACTCGTATAACACCGCTCTTTAGGAGCGCACGTCTGCACGCCACAATACGCACGCCATCACCACAGATAAGAAAACTACTTTTATCCTGGAAGCATATTATGAAATCTCGGATGAAGCTTATACATATATATCATAAGTACTTATAACACGTTAAAAAAGTCATGTTACCTAACCGTGAAATGAGAACATGTGACCGAAAATGATTTGTGCACACAGTATAGAAAATAGCTCATAAAATACAACCTACGGAACTAAAATTCATAAATTCAAGCTAATATATTAAATACAAACTTCGCTACATTATCGTCACCCTCGAACTTAAACTATGAATAACTGAAAGCTTAACCGCCTATATTACTTAGCTAAGTTGTGTGTTTAGCCAAGTTATGTTGTACTCATATCTTGATATCAAGTCAAGATGGCGCTCAGATTTTAATAAAGGGTTTTAATTAATTAGTATTAATTTAAATATAGGATTAAGATTAACAATTAAATAAAACCTATTTACAATAAATAAAGCTGGTCTAAATCGCTGCCAGCAGGTAGCGTGCCCAGAACGCTGGCGGCATTGCAACGCTGTATGGCAATGCTTATCCTTTGACCAAGATATTTGCCAGCCCTCTGGTCACGTGATGTGTCGATCAGGCGCTTTGAAATCTCGAGATAAATGCGATGGGCTCCTGGCCCCCACGGGCCCAGCGTCTCTACCCCAAACGGCTCAAATATGTAACCACCATTTAATTAGGGTTCCACTCTGTGGTTTTATCCTCATACCTGGGATAAAAATAATATTAGTTTATAACATATCTCTATGCCAAAATCCGGACGAGTGCGAGTCTGACTCGCGTACCAAGGGTTCTGTACAAAGTGAACATTGTAATAGAGGAAATATTCTCCCGTACGATAAAAAAAAATATCGAGAACAAAGGTGATATAACTGCAGATTAGCAACTTCCAGATTTATTCCAGACTTCAAAAAGGAGGAGGTTCTCAGTTCGTCGGAATCTTTTTTTTTGTTTTTTTTTTATAAATATATTTGGTCTCACGGTTCTCAAGTTTCAAAAAATCGTTTTACCTATATGTTTTTTTTTTATTTTTCGTGTTTATATTACATAAAAAATAATTGCGATTACAAATTAACATTTGCCTGTATTAGTGATTGACGATTGTCCTTCACTCCAACTTAACTAAGCTACAGATTTTTTTGGGACAGTCAAGAATTAGAATTTAAAAATAAATTTACTTTTATCTCCGGTTTCCCAGGAGAATTATAATGTGACTGTCCCCATCGTCCCTTACTATGCATAACCCTTAGAATAATGAAGACATTACATATTGAGCCTATTACAGGGTCACTATTGACCCCAATGCTCCGTGTAATGCGGTATTTCTGGCGTCATTTGTTTTTATGTGATCGTATTTATGTGCAGGGTATCCAGAGATATTGTCACAACTCATCGTTTCGCCCTAACGATGGTGTTGGGTCATTTATATCCCATCGTAAAGTGTTGCGTAGTCAATAAAAAACCCTGTCTATTATTTTTCAAATAATAATTGGTGCCGATAAAATGTTAAATAATAAAATTTTAGGCTAAAATAAAAGTTTTTTTTAACCTTTTTTTTGTGTGTGTTAATGCTGCTGAAGGAGGTAAAGTACACAAATTAGGTGCTTGGAGATAGATTTTTAATATAGATGTGGTTGCTAGCAAATTTCCTACCACTGTGCTATGGTTTCGTCATGACGATTTCCTTTATCGATAAATATGGTCATTGTAGATTTTGAAATGTTGAAGTCACTACCACTGAACTGTCACCGGCTCCGATTCTATTGTTTAAAAATCCTAAACAAAAATCACACTCTCTCTTTTAAAAAAAAACACAGTGATTAAAAATTTGAGTACTGTCAAATTACTCGGATTGCTTATTTCAACGGGAATTTAAGCGCGATCTTAATTGATTACGACTATTTCCTTGTACTTGGACTGGATTAGGAAGGCTCAAGATCGTGTGTACTAGAAGACACGTACACTCATTGCAGCATTGGGTGGAAATAAATTGAGGAAGAAGATTTTCTTGTAAATAATAATGATATGGACTAATTTGACAGCTTTAAACATCTCCTATCCTTTTTCAATAACGTTTGTAATAAGAACCGTGACGTGACTAATATTAGTTTAGTTCGTAAACTACAGAATCGGCGCCATCGCCTTAAGTGTAATTTTATTAGTTTAGTTCGTAAACTACAGAATCGGCACCATCGCCTTAAGTGTCATTTTGTAGTTATAATACAAATTTTAATCGCAAATTTTTATATAAGCGTCAACAAAAACATTGAAAAAAAAACACCGATCAAATTAATTAAACTAAGCTCAACCCGTGTACTAACGATAATTTATTGGGTACTTCATTCTAATTCGCATATAAAACTTAATGCGCGTGTATTTTAGGGTTAACAACCGATTCCATGTTACTGGGGTATAATGGAGGTTACGTAGACACGTTGTTTTAAACATAGAGCCTTAAAAAAGTTTTACTTTATTGTAGGAGGTTTCCCGGTTTTAGGTTAGAATTATTGCTCCCATACCTCTGTATGGGAAAGTTATATTCGTATATGCCCTGAAAAATATACTCGAAAATAGGTAAAATTTATGTAACAATTAGTGACTTATTTATTTAATATTCAAAATTTTTTAGTAGCAATCAGTTCAGTTAGTCCAAAACTATTTCTCGGTGTGGATTTGTCACATGCCATTCGCTGAAGAAAAACCTTGCACTGAGCATAACCCTCGTTACTGTAATGAAGCCTTAAGGTAGTTTATCATTTTGGCTAGAATTAATTAAGTTTTCATCTGAAGACCTATGTGATTTTTCATAGATCAGATACTTAGTTACTTTTTGTTGAGTTCCTGCGAGTGAGAGGACGTAAGAGCTCATCAGGGACTGGGAGTGATTGATATCCCGATATAGGCCACCGTAACCACTTACCACCGTCAGGTCTTTGCCGACAAAAAAAAAACCATAAAGCAAAAACTAGTTTCTATATTTCCTTGTAAGCGATGATAGCTCAGTGATACTGACGTCGAATGCCGAGACGGTCGCGGGTTCGAATCCTACAATTAGCTTCAGCTTTCGGTGAACGAAAACATCGTAAAACCATAGCACGGTGGTAGGGTACTTTGTAGTACCCACTTGGCTGGCTAGTGGCTACCATCCTCAAGTTAAAAATCAATCGACAAGCACCTTCCGGTGTGTTCCGACAGCTGCACTTGAGAGCCAGATTTCTTCTAGGCTTTATGTGTTTACCACCATCGGCTATCATAACTGTCCACGGTGAGATTGTGGTCAAACAAGGCCTATTAATACAAAAAAAAATTCAAACCCAATTTCAAAGATAAAAAAAAAATATACAGAAGTGAATTTAAATTATTACAATAACATCTATGCCTACAGTTTGCTCACGCCCTGTTGTCGAATGTTTACAATAAGAAGACCTTGTAACAGTGGCCTCAGTTCACTTTCGTCTTGATT
The DNA here is from genome assembly GCA_963555595.1 of Tethea ocularis. NCBI lineage: Eukaryota > Metazoa > Arthropoda > Insecta > Lepidoptera > Drepanidae > Tethea > Tethea ocularis. The sequence continues at coordinate 7,544,739 of OY741975.1, forward strand.
TCTGCCCTCGATTCGTCGAACTCTCACTTTCGTGACCCCATTCGCATTCGGCCTTGTCATTGCCGAACGCCTTTTATACACGGAACCTATCACTAAAAACTAGATTTGATGTTTATTTGAATTGTATATACATATAGGTAGGTACGTCAAAAATATAATGGTTGTATCTCAGTCATCTAATACAGGCAGTAGGTACTTTTCAACGCGAAGAAAATACACGATTTTATTTGTATTTTTTAAATTGTTTACCTGATGATAAGTGGTCACTGACTTCTTTGGATATTATTTACGGATTGACTGCCATAAACTCATAAAACATTTGTTGTCTAGAAAATATGAAGCCTAAATAAAAATGTAATGTATCTAATTATTTTCATGCTATAAACAAAATGGTGCGAAATGGTAAATTCACTTGGAATTTATTTAAGGAGAGCGGTTTGTCTTCTCTCAAACAATACAATTGTATTTTTCATTGACGTAAGAACATTATCCAGATCGACCATTATTTGCGAATTGTCTCGAACATTTCGTTCTATATTCTACTTGCGTATTAGGGTTCCATAAATATTACTAAAAAACTCTTTTTTTTTACATTTAAGCCTATGTTTGACCACAATCTAACCATAAGCAGACAAAGCATTGGGAACTCTGATGGGATCTAGGCTTGATAATTAAAAAACACCTAGGTAGGTACGTACTTTATTGTTCCCCCTCCACTACCCGCGTACCCAAGAAAAAGAGTTAAAAATCGCCTAAAAGGTAGCAGACAGACAGAGTTATTTTCGCATCAATAATAATTTACTAGGTATTCAGGTACCTACTTACGTTATGAAACACTGCTTTTTATTCATAACCAAAATAAATGTTTACAAAAAAATTCATAACAATTTATTTGAACGATAGTCAACCTTTTTTTTCATGTCAACAGGTTGACAAGCAGGCTGACGATCAATTTTTAATCCTCGTTCATTGTACTGATACCAAAACTCTCGACAGCCTTTGTGAAACGGTTTTCCGTCCATTTTATTTTATGAAAAAAAAACCTATTTGGCGTCATGAAATTGTAACAAAAAAAAGGCTGATGGTGAGTATAATGAGATTCACCATCATCAGCCTTTAGTCAACTAATATTCATAGGTCTCCTAGATGGCGCCACTTCTCCCTGATCCTTACTGCCCGTATCCAGTCCAAACCAATCACTTTTTTAAGGTCGTCAGTTTATTACGCTGGAGGATGTCCTGTATCACGCTTGCCTTTATTCTAACACTCGTCTACTCCATCAATCCGTTCTCTGAAAGTTGAGAATAAAAATATCTAGAATCCTACGTAGATAATTTTATGGTGATATAAAATTGAACGGAACCATCAAAAACTTAACTAAACGCGGATTTGCCAGCTTTTTTTTAGAAAAAAAAAACTAATTATTTCACGCTTTCCCGCCATTTGTTTCCATTCCCTCTCGTTACGAAGATGTTTCTCTTTTTCCTTTTTCGTGTGAAGTGAATAATTTTTTCGTGTCCAATATTTCTTTTCAGTTACTGAGAGTGGGCGGTCTGGCCGTGAGTGATTAAGAGCGAAATTATTTAGATATTATTATTCAACTAGCTCCCACTCCGCGGTTTCACCGGCGTTCCCGAGGTATCTTATATTTTCCCGGGATAAAAAGTAGCCTACATGTTTTATCAGGGTATGATCTATCTATGTGCCAAGTTTCATCCAAATCCGTCAACAAACTTTCGCATTTATAATGTTAGTAGGAAATCTGTTTATAAGTAACGACAAAATATAGGAGTATTTAGTCCGAGCATGTTCCTATTGGTTTAAAAAAAACATGATGGGTGCTGTATAAATAAAAAAAATAAAAAAGCCATATATTTCTAACTAAAAAATAACAAAATAAACATTTATTAATTGCTGATTACTACGATGATTAATCCTATAAAATATAAATTGGAATTTTCTACTGTAGTAAGACTCATTTTCGAAGGTGAAGGCCTCCGCTAGAGATTTCCAAGTCTCCCTGTTCTTTGCGTGATGTATAATAATATGAAGACAATAATAATTATAAGTAATTATATCCAAGCCCAACAAATTAGAACAAAAAGCGCCTATAACACTCAAATGTAATCTCCATCTGAACTTAATGCATTAAAGACAAATCGGTCTATTGCCAAGACTAACTTAATTTTCACCGTTCGTTAACATTACAAATGGAGTCGTAATAAAAGGGATGTAATTGTAATTAAAATGGTTGAACTGCCATTAAAAATGGCCGGCTGTCACACCGTACTGTAACATCGACGAACCAGAACAAGCATATGAACATGTACCTTAATACAGTTTTGTATATAAACGTGTTCTAAGAATAGAAAAAGCAAAGAAAATTGATGGGAATGCGTCTTTAAAATCGCGTAGTGTGAGGCCATTTTGGGTCCATTGTTGATGCGCCAGTTGGCTTGATTGGTTAAAACTTAAGATAAATAAATATCCTGGGACATTTTTTCACACACGGTTATTTGATCCCAAGATAAAACTTTAAAAAAAAATCCTCGGTCATTTTTTCACATACGGTTATCTGATCCTAAAATCACCTGAATCTGGGTGTAATTATTTATTAAACGTATGTATATCAGTTATTTGGTTGCCTTAGTACCTACATACTATGCTTAGTTTGGCATTAGATAGCCGTGTGTGAAGAACGCCCCAGGATGTTAATGTGTTAGGACGGACATACATTGGAATTAGATTGGAATGCCCATTAGGTAAATACCATTTTGCTCAAAGCTTGACAGACATGTTAAAATTATATTTAAATTTGAAACTGTAGTTAGTAGTTTGTGTAGCGTAACTTAATACTGAGGTATTTGGGGACCTTTTGTCCCCGTGAAACATTGTATTATTTATTAACTTTAGTATAATCTAAATTTATTTTTATTTGTTTATTTTCTATTTGTATGGTGGGACAATAAATATTTTTTCTTTCTTACTTTCTTTAGTTATACGGTGTGATAAACATTCCGTGTTTTATATATAAGCGGGGTTAAACATCACTAATTATACAGATCCCCAAGTTTTTACATGTAGTTGTAAAATGACCCAATTAGAATATACTTTCATTTAACTTTTTAATGTTAAATAAACATGAATTAGACTCTTTTTTGTGATGTTTTATTCATGAGCTGGTGTTATATGAGTTTATGATAACTGATACTGGTCGCATGGCAGTATTGACGTCAATATTCTATCACCATATATATTGGAGGTGAAATCAAGCTACCGCAACTCGTAAAAACGTAAAAAAAAGTCACTTACAAAAAATGTATTTACTATTCATTAAAAATGAAATGTGGTCTAGACAAAAAATACAAGCGCTATGTTTAAAGTATTATTTTGTGTCTTCCGATCATACTAAAGGTACATATTGAGTAGTTCTACCACTGCACCTATTATGAATAAGAAATACTTTTCTTTCCTTCTCTCACTGCAAGATAATCTAAGATAAGAGAAGATCTTTCTAATAAAATATTTCCTTGTTCCAGGTAAGAATATTTCCAACATCAGAATTGCAATTCTCAAAAGCCATTCGAAGGGTTATTTTATCAAATGTAAAATATACCAGATAAGCAAAACGAAATCCAAGTACATTTGCTAATTACAAGCAGAGGTTATATCCGTTGGACGGGCTCATTAAAAATACTGTCAGATAGTAAAGCAGCTGGCTATGATATGCCTGTGTCTGGATAGGACTCGAAATAGGTAATTAAGCGTTTAATTAACTTACTTTTTAAATTACATTAATTTACTTTAAGGTTATTTGATGTTTTTATCTACCTATTTGATTAATAACAGCAATTAGAAGAAGAACTTGGGAGATATATCGGTATAAAAATTGTTATGATTAACAAAAGTCTTCGTCTTCTTGTCCTGACTGACTCCAAAGATAGATTAGTCGATCTATCGATGCATAGCACAAACCGCTATAGTTAGAAACTTGATGATTATTTGGAAAGGATTTTTGTAAAATCTACCTCTAAGGGGGTCGCGGATAAAACTATTCCGGAGTAAAATGACCTGCAGTACTTTATGGCGTGGAAGTAACTATATAAACAGCTTTCACTATGGGTTTAACCCTGAAAAACTTGACGATTTTATCTGTCAAATCGGTCCCACAAATACCCATCGCTGATTGCACTTACCTATCACCATATCATCACTTGAAATTCCATAAATTTTTCAAAGCTACATTAGCATATCCAGTTGAAATCTACATGCATGTAATCATAAACCTCATGGTAATAGGTGCGTTATTTAAACGCCCCTTTAATTATAAATAGTCTACCGTCTCCGACAGTGCTGAAGTCTCTTATGAAATTATGAAACGTGTGGAGACATAAGGGTGGTTAATAAACGTTATTCAAATGCGTTATTCAAGTGCGTTATTTCAGTGAAAATAATTTAAGAGCTAGTTAACATTTTATATATTTTTTTAGAATATTTAAAATAATTTTAAAATGTTATTATTGTTGGCATTAGTAATATGACGAGAGAATCAAAACTTTTTACCTAGTAAAATTAAAAATCTTTTCATCATATTGGTGAAATAACAAATAACAAATTGAGTAATTTGCGTGTTATGTCACAAACGACACAAATAAATACGATGGAGTAGATATACGCCTAAGAAAATGTTGTGGCTTAAACAAAAACCTTGTTGCTAAAGGAATAGGCTTGAACTACAAAACCCACGCGAAATATTCTCACCAAACAAAATTAGAAACAAGAATTGTAACCAGCCTTGTTCTACTTTCTGTATCTCACATTTTTCACGGAAATGCACCGGGTAAACGAAGAGTGTGAGAAAAAATATTCAACGAGAGGCTGCCAGCGTTCTAGACAGGTATGATTGATTATGATTGAAGGTACTGCAAGCTCTCCGGCTATTTTTAAAAGGGAATATTCTTTTATCAACTTATTTTATCTGTAAATTAATTTGGGTTCTTATTTGGTTATAATAAATAATATTGTGGTGGATGTTATGATGCGGGTGACTGGTTTTATGCAAAGTTTTTAGTTTGGGGCGACGTTAGGCAATTAGCATCTGGAAGACAGCCTGACTTCCTGACAGCTTTCTCACATAAAAAAGGAACATAGAATTCAATACCAAAGCACGGTGGTAGGACACTTTATTATACTGCTTGGCTACCACCTTTTAACCTAGTCAAGTATTCTGGCAGCATTCCAGAAGCTCCAGTTGCTTACCACCTGCAGTCTCAATATCAATTTTTTAAGTCTATAGAAATTTTAGTTCAATAATATAATACAGCTACAGCGGCCGGCCGAGAGATATCACCTGTAATAAATGGTCTAATCATCAAAACTGCTTATCTGATTTAGACGAGACTTTATTCAGTACTAGACTATATGTTATTCCAGGGTATGATCTATCTATGTGCCAAGTTTAATCCAAATCCGTTCAGAAGTTTTTGCGTGGTCTTTCACGCAAAAACTTACATACATGCATACAAACTTTCACGTTTATAATATTAGTAGAATATTTTAGTGACGAATCTCATCAAAATCGGATTGACCGTTTCCGTGATAAAGCCATTATTTACAGGTTAATTTAACAGACTTATAAAGTCCATTTTATTACATTCACAAAGCATAGCATAGAAAACCAATTTAAAGCTCCATCTAAACCCACCTTTTGTAGCCTACCAAGGAAAGTGGAGTGGGATTAAAGCATGCACATTTCACCATAACTGCCAGTGGAAATTTAAGCGGCAAACACAGCCCGCCTAGTGTTGGTCAACCTTTATTTGTACGGTTAGCGAAAGAACATAATTTAAAAATTATATCGCGGAATTTTTACTTCATAAAAATGACATAAGGGTACGTTAAGTGCGTTCTATATTTGAATATGGAATTATGAAAAGTAAATGTGTTATGGTAATGGGATTAAATATTTTGTTCGCTGCTTTCAGAAAGTAGAGTGGAGTGTGTAGAGTGTATAGTAGATAATTATGTTCCACGATATTCTTCACACATGGCCATTTGATTCAACTAAACAGAGCTTGTTATATAAAAGCCAACTCCTTATTTTGGAAATACAGGGTTACTTTAAAATTTTTAGAGATTATAGTCCTCATTATTATGATCTCGAAAAAAAATTTAAATTTCAGAGGTAGTCCCAAAAGTTGTTCATTATGATGAGTAGGTACAAATAATCCCTAAAAAAATGTCTACTCATTGAAAAGTAACCCTGTGTAGATAAATAATTGACCCAAACAAGACAAACAGATATATTCACGAGCTATAGTTAAGTTCCAACCGTCCATGAGGCATCTCTCAATTTTCGGTAATTTTCCTAGAAATATTTTTTTGCTAACTCTACAAACAAACAGGTACCTAAAACGTTGCTCGATGGGTGAAATAGTTGAACTTGTTAACATCGCTCGTAAAACCATACCGGGGGTGGTACAATGAAGATGCATGGGGTCGTTACCGCCCGAGTTACCCGGAATACCCGGCCAACTTTAAACTCCAGTTAAACACGGTACTTGATTACAAAAATACCGAGTTCACGTGAAACTATTGGTTGAAAGGAAGAGGATTAAAGTTTGTTACTATGGATTTTGTAATTTTGATACTTTTAATGTTAATTTTGATATTTTGGTTGTGTATATAAGGCCGAATACATAAGTACATAATCTACTAAATCTATACTAATAATAAAGCTGAGGAGTTTGTTTTTTGAACGTGCTAATCCCTGGATCTACCAGGGGGATTCGAAAAAACATTTAACTAATAGGAAGCTATATTATCCCGGGAACGCGAGTGAAACCGTGGGGAACAGCTAGTAGTTATATAAAAAAGAATAGTGAAGTATATCAAAAGACAGGTGCCATTTTAATATTTGTCTAGATTTAGAAAAATAATACAGATCACCACAAAATATCCCACAAAAATTGTATGATTTCCTCATAATAATTCTCATACCAATTCATTTTATGAAAGTAACAACATTTAATATAACACAAACTCCGAAAAACGGTGTACGTTTCATAAAAACGTCATGTAAATAAAATTTCATGCACGAGAGGAAATATGGAAAAACAAGATCATGTTTGCATTTGTATAAGAGGAAAAATCCAGTTGGGAGCAGTTGGAACCGGTTGCAGCCGGCTGTCGCTAATGCCAAGGATTATTAGGTGTGTGTGGAGCAAGAGGATTTCCTTTCCTAATATCTAATGGAGTCGCACCTTTATATTCTACAGTTAGTATTTTTTGACAATAATTTTGTTTTTTATATAAAGTTATTGCGGGGCGGTTTGGAAGGATTATAATTTAGTCCCAAGAAATAAAAAACATATATGTTATTCTTCGCTTAGTTAGCTTCCGCCAGCGGTGTCACCCGCTTTCCCGAGGTATCTTATGTTTTTTCATGATAAAAAGTAGCCTATATGTTATTCCAGGGTATGATCTATGTGCTAAGTTTCATCCAAATCCGTTCAGTAGTTACGTGAAAGAGTAACAAACTGTCATACATACTCACAAACTTTCGCATGTATAATATTAAGTAGGATAAACAATGCTAACTTACCAAGCTTTATTCCCCAAATTAGTAATTACAAAATAAAGTGGTAATATGTTGCAGCATTTGACGCCATTATCCAGTCTTGGAAACAAAAGTATCCAAAAAACATCTCCATAAAAACTATTTCTCACTTTACCGCACTAATAAAACGATATCTGAAATTTTGCCTTTCAATGAATTAATGAAATCCATCGCCGCCGCTAAAACTCCGGCAAAAATACGTAGTCGAGAGATTTTCAACTAAAATGCACGTGAAGAGAACGTGTGCAAATCCAACGGATTATATTCAACTTGGAAGTGTACTCCGGCTAAGTGACTGAATACAGTTAATAGGTACTGTAATCCTGCTGTTACTGCTGAAATGTGAGACTGTAGTTTGCTGTAAAACTTTTCCCAGCCGGTGTTTGGTTGGGAATTTTTGAAAGTTAGTTTTTGTAGCGATGCGCGATGGCTATTCGTATTTTGCGCTTTGGGAATTATTTGTGCACTGATGAGTGAATATAAAAAAGGTTAAGTATGGGTTGGGTAACCTAGTATAATATTCCGGTTAGCGTTTAATTAACTATTACATTTTGTCCGGGTAAGCTTGATGCAGCCATCAGAGGTTACTAACTTTAGTCCTTTCCAGAAAAAAAAACTATATTTCTCATCAGAAAAATCGAACCACTTACGTTTTATAGATATATATAATTATATTCCTAAATATACACTTTTTTCTGATATTCCTTACAATATATAAGCTTACAAGGCGTTTCGATTTTTCTGATGAGAAGTGTATTACATAAGTTTCGCTAAGGAGTAAGCGAAATATGAATATAGTGTCATGTTACTCTAATACAAAACAGATTTTTCTAGTTATTATTAGTACATCACTAAATAGTAATAAAATCTCGTAACTTTAAGTTCTAGCCGCCTTCATAACTTATGCAACTTTTACAAAGGCTATTTTGATGGACCAACTATGTTATTAACTTTAAAAATGAAAGTTGAGGTTAGTAACTTAAAAGGATAGTGAGAGGAATTATTCTTAGTTCATATGTAGTCGCTTTGTCATATTTGTATAATACTCACTTTACGGTATGCTACTAGGTACTATATTGGAGCCTCATTTACTTCTAATGCATATATTTGACTCAAGTGTTGAACACCATAAATGTAAGATTTTTCACACGTGTAATGTTTTATTACCGGTTATTATAATCCCAAATACTATACCTTTCGAAAATCTTTACAAGTTTCTAACAAATGTGATCTTGCAGAAACAAAGGTTAGTGTTTCTTCTAAACTTAAATGCAGAGCACGTATATACTTACTATCTTGGTGCACGCGTTTGGTACCGAGTAATATTAATATTAAACACATACCTATAGCTATGTAATGGTAGGAATATTGCCGAGCGCCCGCACGATGGCTTATTAAATAGAACAAAGATGTGTTGTGAGATGCCTGGATAGGACTTTAGGTTTTAATCCGTGGATGGGTCATGCATGATAATACCGTCAGGCGTCATATTTATTATAAATTAACCGGTATATAGTAGACCAGTAATGACATTAGGTAGTTTAATGTTAAAATGTCGCTATGTAGAGTGAAAGACATATTAGCAGGGATCAAGTCAAAGTCAAAGCCATTTATTAAGGTCAAATTTACAGAATTTACGATTTTATTTTAACTGAGAAGAGCCGGCAAGAAACTCAGCAAGGTTACATTTTTTAAATACATATTTACCAAGGTACTCATACTAAGACTAACATTTACTATGGAGACCAATTATGTACACAAGGTTACTTTTCAATGAGTAGCATTTTTAGGGATTATTGTACCCATTATTTTGAACAACTTTTAGTGGGGCCAGTCCTGTAATTTTCACATATTGTGACCGGACAAGTTTTATGTGAAAAACAAGTTGTCCACCCCGCGGTTTCATCTGCGATTTATTTTACCCCCTTAGGAGACGAATTTTCAAAAACTCTTCCTTAGTGGATTTGCACTTCACAAAGAGCACACCTCTAAATGTCATGTCTTTAGGACCAGCGGTTAAGCAGCAGTCATTACTTTGAAATTTATATATACAGATAGTCAGTCGCCAGAGTCCAGGTTTTATTTACTTCACCGGTCACTTCCTGTAACCCTAACTCAATATAACACCAATGTAATTAGTATGCAGCCTCAAATATCACCCCTCTTGGGTCTTGCATGGGCTTAATTGATTTTCAGCGAGGTCATAGTTTGAGTAAGAAAATTATTTTTCAGACCTGACCTTAATATGTTTAACCTTGCTATAGAATATGAGTGCACAGACTTGGAAAAAAGGTCACCTTAATAAACTAGATAAGCTTTTATCTAATTTGATAACCATAGGTAATATATTAGAAATATATTCAATTATCAGATTTTATTAAAGGCTCCATGCATTTATTTACAAAGCTTATTTTATATAAAAAGACAAACTTTTAACTTTTTTTAATTTTTTAAGTAGTAATTACAATAAATGAAAAAGTAAAAAAAAAAAATCCTAATGCTATGCCATTTTTATTCTTTTTATACCTATATAATAAGAATAAGCTTCTTAAACGACTACCGACATAGAATAAAAAGTAAATAATATCCCTATCATCCCAACATACCTAATTCTTCCTTAATATTACAATTATGAATTCATAAATAGAATATAAAATTTCACCTATTTCGTATGAACGTTTTAATAATAAATCCAGCATATTTTAATTAAGTCTTTCGCATAAATAATGATACATTGCGTATGCTAAAACTCTGAAACTCGGTCAATTTAAATAACTTTGATATATAATTCAGAACAGTGAAATGTTCTTTGAAAAGGATTTTATTTGGACACTACATTTAGGATTGACACTAATACTAATCTATAGGTATATATATCCTATATTTTATCTTTTAAATGTATGCTATGGAAGGTAAAATTTAGTCAATGATGGAGAAAAGTTTTGCAATTTTTTTTGGTAATCGATTACAGTCCATTGCTAAACTTTTCTCCATCATTAATTTTTTTTTTTGCGGACCCTATTATTTACCCTTATAATTCTGAATTGAATAGAATAGAATATCTTTATTGGGTTGTTTGTTTAACTTTAAAATTAATATTTGTAAAAGCAACTTTGATGACGGATTTGCAGAAATATATCTGTTCCGCATAAAATTGGGCTATATTACGAAACTTCATACAAATCTGTCAAATTAGATGAAACAATAGATAGTTGATATTATAAATCTACAAATGTGACGATATTGAAAAATGGTTTTCTAACCAGGAAACGAGATAAAACTCAAATTGTATGGTGTTAAGTTGCTCTGAAGACTGGCAAACGCAAAACGTGATTGCGTCAGTGTACATAGTGACAGTTTTTAATTATATAGCAACTTAAAGTTCATTTGAATTTTAACTGAACAAAGTGCCTTTAAAAGGTTTCATGTAGCCAGTTAAGTAAAAATAAAAACATAAATTAATGGCGTCGACTTGCCGTCGTGGAAAGTTCATTATCAGGCGAGCAAAGTGAGCACTGAACATTCCTGAAAGTGCTTCGAAGATAATTTCAGGTACAGTGTAAGTGTAGTATTTTATGGGCCGCGTATTTCTATGGGCCTCTTTGTTAACCGCTGGAATTAAGCTTTTAAAAGCAGCTGAATTTACTGAAATGAAGAATAAAAAAATTTAGGTTGTAAATAGGAGTTACAGGATAAATACCTACAAAATATTTCAGTGGTGGTACACAAATAAGCAAATGAACGAAAATTGCTTGATTGTTTTTTTTTCAAAATAAACATTTGAGCCGATTTAAAACGGACCAGTTGGCGTGATTGGTTAAAATACCACCCCACCAATCACGCCGCTGTAAATTAGGAAATGTCCAAGTGTAATAAATATCCTGGGACATTCTTCACACACGGTTATCATCCCAAACTAAGCAAAGCTTGTACTATGGAAACCAGACAACTGATATACCACTTAAACTACTTTTTTTTGTACGTACTTGTATATATATATATAATTACACTCAGACTTAGGCACACAGATATATTCATGCACACAATTGTTTGTCATGGATGGAAATCGAACCCACGACCTGCGGCGCGATATGTGGAGTCTTAACCAACTGCGCCAACTGGTCAAATAATAGTACAAGCTCTCCTTAGTGTGAATAGTATCTTGGATAAAAAACATCGATAGATCGATCATATTGCTCAAAAAGCCTTATTGACAAACTAAACTTTAATCTCAACTTAGATACCTTGGCGAGGGTCATAGGTTTGAATCAACGAAGAACTTGTAGTAGGTATAACCTCGAGTTGAATATATTTCAGTTCAGGATGCTTCTTAACACATTACCACTTACTAACCACAAAGAGATTGTCGTCAAACACAGGCCTAGTCTTAATAAAAAAACAGGCATTGTAAAATTTTAAAAATGTATTTAATTTTATGCCTTTAGGTAATTTACCCGAATATTATTTTTCGCCTTCGTTAAACCATTTAGTCATAACTTTACAGTAACAATCTGCATTTTTTTATTATTTTAAGCCTCCATTTATAGCGACCATGAAAGGAAAAGCCTGTTAATGTAAAAATATTACGATGAAATAAAAACCGACCTGAGTAAAATCCTATTACGTATAAAGGATAATGGGGATTCTAGTACATGCAACCATTTTATGGTGTCAAGTTTTTACCTAAATTAAGCCAAAAACTTTGCGTTCAAATTATCTTGATATAAAATTATTTTGAAGACTATGTTACAGGTACTTATATTATGAAAATGTAGGTGAGTTACAAGAATTTGTTTGCATTTATAAATTTGCTGCTAAATAGATAATTGGTCACTTTATTTATAGACGATTACTTATTATTATGATTATTTATTTTAGAAAGCACCATTTTTATGTGCTTATCACTTTTGATTCCATCGTCATTTATCATAACGGGATTATGGTCAAATACAATCCTATCAAAAATATTAAAAAACATCGACTATCGACTGTGTAAACAGAGCCTATGAGTTCATATTTTATCATTTGTCATACCTGCTATGAAAAAAGGTGAATGTTGAGATTATAGGAAATTAAGTGAATGATGGATTAAAGTGATCTTTCATGTTAGAGATACGATAAGACACTTTCTTACATTTTCAAAGAAAATTACTTTTCGTAAATGAATGGGCCTTCTCCTTTAATTTATAAAAATCTTTTTTTTTCCTCATATTTTTTTATGATTTAACCATAAATGATTTATTAGGTATATACCTATTGTTATTAATGATAATTTTCATTATTTTTTATGGTAAATTGGCAACGTGTTACCCACCTTATAAACTTCTAAGCGAGCCAATATAGCATTTAACAATCACCTTTTAAGAGTTATAATAACGTTGCAATTATTTTCAATCTAGATACAGAATAAAAATAAGAGCAAATGAAATTCAATTTATCTGGGCAACATAATGATTGTAGCGCTCAGATATCGGAGATTGTGAAAAAGAGTTTCAACAAACATATTGCGGCTCTTCCCTTGCCAAGGTCAAGGACAAGGTCAAGGTCGAAGGCATTGTCGGCGAGCCTATTTATTTAAACATCTGTACTGAATATAATGTCATACTTTCTCTTGATCTGTTGTACGTGATGTAGGACAGAATATCATATTTTTGCCATATCTTGGACTTTTTCGTTTTTAGTATACATTTAAAAAGAACGTATAAGGTATATTACTAGCTAGGATTTATTTAGGAAAAATGTTTCGTATATAAAAAAAAATCTTGGGTTATATTTTTATTGCGTAAGGACTTTTTATAGATTTTTTTAGCATTTTTATTTTGTCCGACAGATGAAGTATCTGTCACGTTGGGTCTAAAGAACATCAAAGAGATTTAGGTCTGACCACCTCGTTTATGTTTATATCGCACTAGCTTCCGCCCAGCGGTTTCACCCGCGTTCCTTAGGTCTTTGTTTTCCCGGGATAAAAAGTAGCCTATATGTTATTTCAGGGTATGATCTATCTATGTGCCAAGTTTCATCCTAATCCGTTCAGTAGTTTTTACGTGAAAGAGTAACAAACATTCATCCATACTAACAAAATTTCGCATTTATAATATTATAGTAGGATTTACTATAGTTAATTAGTTCTACTTATAGACATAATATGCAGTTTTAATTAAATTAAACATATTATGCAATTTTCACGAACATTACAGAATCAGATAAAAAATCCATACTAAAATATATGGCAGTGTCTACGAGAGTTTGTAGCGCCGCTACGACACGCTACGACGTAGCTCTCGTAGGCTTGTATGCTTGGAAAATTATTTTATCTAGAGTGTGTACCATACCATACCTATTGATAGTAGAAACTAGGCCATAAAATGCTAGATTTTTTGTGAGAAATGTATTTATGTGGCAACATTGAAATATACTTTACTGTATTCAAACAAACATAATTATAGATTGATTTTACATCGTTCCAGATCAAGACCCAAGGGCGTATAGGTATAATATTTCACAGACATTATCAGCAGATTAGGTATTGGAAAAATAATATCTTCCCGATAATCTATTCAACGGGTTTCTTGAATAAATAAGAGATTCACAAAATTATATTTGATTGATAGTGACAGTAAAAGGATCGAATCTACGTAATACAAACATCAAATCATATTTATTTTGACAAAGAAAATAATAATGGAGTTTCTTATCTACAAATATACTTGTTTTCGCTATGGTGAGAACTGGTTTTCAAGTGCAAAGACCGGAATGTACCGCGTAAGTTTCATTCCGATTACCACCAAACGATACGCGATAGCCCGGCTATTTCTTTTCTTCGATTGAAGGTGATAAGGACACAAAGCCTAGAAGGGAACTGGCTCTCAATTGAAGCTGTCGAATCACACCAGAAAGTACTTAAAAAAAATAAAAATAATTTATTTCGGTAACTTATCACTAGTATACAACTGGTTTCGGAATCCCCCTTTAAGCAAGAGTATGCTTGTGATAGGAGATGCCGCTCTTCCATAGCCATTGATCTTGGTTAGTAATAAGTAAATATCTATGTGACATAAAATTAAGAACCAAATACCAGAGCGCGCAGTGTGAGTGGGGGTGTGTTTGTGAGTGTGTGTGTATGTGTGTGAGCTTGAGTGAGTAGGGGGGTACTTGGCGACAGATTTTCTACTTGAGAATTGTAGCCAGCTCGACTGGTACCTACTACAAAGTACACACGGCCTCAGATCAAGCTACACATTTTTGTTGCTAAATAGCGCCTATTACAACTGCATAAGGTGCCGCCGCAGTGTGTAGCTTGATCTGTGGCCGTGTGTACCACAGTGCTAGGGTTTCCTCAAAATGTTTTCAATCACCGAAAGTTTAAACTCATTATAGATTTAGAACCTGCGATCTTCGTCACGGCATTCGACGGAACTACCACTAGGCTTAGGTATATAAAAACCATTATGCTAACCAAAATGCATTATGCCGCAGTATTCGGTGTCACAAAAAATCAACAAAGGCTGTCTCTTATTGCTATTTAAAATTGTCAAAAAACTAATATAGATTATCGCTGTCGGTTATATCGAGAGCTTAATAAAACAATTCACTTATATGAAAGCTATAAATAAAATAATTATTTTATGTTATTATGTCAAATTGGGAGGCTTAAATTGTTTCATATTTCACTAAATAATTTGGCGGTTACGTATTAAAACCTCATTGCAACGTATAATGGTTAAATTAATGCCGAGCGCTCATTAAATTACACTGCAGTTTCACTATAGGTAATAATATTCCTCTGGGTTTTTGTTGAAAATAAATTTAACTAAATCATTTTAATCAGGTAGGTAAATTGATGCAGCCGTAGACTAAATAGGGTAATTGAGGAATTTTGAATCTACGCAGCTTTCATCGTACCTTGTAGGAACAATAATAGTTGTAGTACAAACTAATTTTCAGATCCCGACGCAAAATCGACGGGGTGTTATAAGTTTGTGTCTGTCTGTCTGTGGTCTCGTAGCTCCTGAATGGATGGACCGATTTCGATTTAGTTTTTTTTGTTTGAAAGGTATCTTAATCGAGAGTGTTCCTAGCTGTTTCAAGAAAATCCGCTCAGCCTTTTAGAAGTTATGACCAAATTTCTAGTGAGTTTCGGGGGTTACTTTACATTTTTAATTTTAGTTATTTTAATATCGTTTTTATGAGAGCTAATATTAAATTTAAATATTTTATGATCTCATCCCGCTTTCCGAACAATATTTTTACATTTTTTGGGGTCAGCGGAAATAAATATTTTGTGTCGACATCCTGCTTGCGGTTTTCGTGTACCAATTTTATGGGACATATTATTTTTGACATTTTAATAATGTCCTACGTTGTTTTGTTTTGCCCACTTTTGCCCTATAATTATTGCACCACACCTGTATTTTTGTTTCAAACAAAGCCCTAATATTTTAGCCGCGTGTTTTGTTTTATTAAAATATTGGTTTGTTTTTGTAATTGCATGTTATCAAATTGGATAAAGAGTTGTCGAGTTTTGATTGGACGTGGTATGTGCTTGTTTAATAATGTTTAATATTTTGTGAATGTTGTACTATTATTCGATTTCAATCGATTCAAATAAAACGGGCACTCGTAATGTAAAATAGCTTACAGCCATAAGGTGGACAGATGATCTTGTGAGGGTTGCGGGAAACCGCTGGATGCGGGTAGCGCAAGACCGGCCTTCGTTGAGATCCTTGGGGGAGGCTTTTGTCCAGCAGTGGATGTCTTTCAGCTGACTTGAATGTAAATAGCTTACAATTAGTAATTACGCTCTCCTCGGTTTAGGAGTATAGCCTCGTTCGCGTATATAATGTACTAGCTAACCCAGCAGACGTTGTCCTGCCCTGAGAACAAATAAAAAACTGGGACCTAACTACCTACCCCTATCTACCCTACCTACCCCTACTTACCCCTACCTAACTACAACTTCCTATTTACCTAACTATTTATTTTCCACGTAACTATTTTTTTCTGTACTAATTTTGCGGTGAGTGTCACACAAATTTCCATCCCCTATTTTAGGGGCTGGGTGATGATTTCCAAAAAAAAATAAGGCACTTATTTTTCGTTGGTAACAAAGAGTCTGTGTACCGATTTTTAGCTTCCTAACTTGAAAACTGCGAAAAGTCCCATATAAAATTTCACCCCCTCTTTTAAGGGGTTGGGGGCAGATTTCCAAAAAAATTTATGCACAATTTTTTTGTTAGTCACAAATAGTCCGCATACCAATTTTTAACATTCTACCTTGAAAATTGCGAAATGCTCCATACAAACTTCCAACACCCGTTATAGGGAAGTGGGGGGTTAGAAAGAGATAAAAGTAGCCTATATCACTCCCCATCCATTCAACTATCTCTACTTAAAAAAATTACGTCAATTCGTCGCTCCGTTTTGCCGTGAAAGACGGACAAACAGACAGACACACGAACACAGACACACATGCACACTTTCACATTTATAATATTAGTATGGATTAATATTTATTATCATGTAGGTATTATTATCATTATCATATTATTTCATAATAATATATGCTTGAAATATACCTTACATTATTATTATGATAATTATGATGATTATATCTTACTTGTGTTTTGTTTTTTAAATCTCTAAATTTTTTTTTATTAAGGACTAGCTGTTCCGCGCGGTTTCACTCGCGTTCCCGGGATTAAAAGTAGCTTATAACCTTCGGGAATAATGTAGCTTCCTATTAGTGAAAGAATTTTTGAAATCGGACCAGTAGTTTCGGAGCCTATTCAATGCAAACAAACAAACAATCAAATCTTTCCTCTTTATAATATTAGTATAGATGATTCGTTTGTGAGCGCTTCAGGGTACTCGTGTCGTGACGTCACCAACCAGCTCCAACGAAAGATCAGCGCTAGATTTTTACTACCTGCATTATACTGAGTGTAACATTTTAATTGTTATTTATTTACTGGTTGTTTTTATTTTGTAGCTATAGTAAGTATATCATACTGATAAGGCACTTATAAACGTCGATAGTTACAATTATTACAATAGACTTTAGTAAAAACTACCTTATACATATTACAATAAGTAATATTATAGTTATTGCAGCCAGCTCACTTAAAAAATTAGGTTCATACCATTCCTCGTGAATAATTCGAAACATTGCTGCACTGCAGGTTAAAGTGAATTATTACTTTAATTTAAGCTCTGGAAATTTAAATCTATTCTACTTTAATATTTCATACTCTCAAATTTAAAATTGTCTGGATGTGAAAGAGAAAAACCTTTATACCTGCGCTGCCAAGGAATCATAATACTAATACCTATTATAAATTCGAATGTTTGTGAGTGTGTATGTTTGTTACTTCTTCATGCTAAAACGGCTGGATTAATTTTGAAGAAATTTGGTATAAAGGTAGCTGATACCCTGGATTAACACAAAGTCTGCTTTTTATTCCCTTTGTGTTAATCTATTTTATATTATAGCGGCAACAGAAATACATCATCTGTGAACATTTCAACTGTCTAACTATCACGGTTCATGAGATACAGCCTGGTGACACACAAACAGACAGCGGAGTCTAAGTAATAACGTGTTTTTGACATACAACTGAATTGAGAACCTCCTCCTTTTTAGAGGTTAAAAAAAATTAAGCCTAACTATATCTCTTCACCCAGTCCCACAGCCTATATTACCAGCTTAAGTCCAAACTTTGTTCATTACTCCACTTTGTTACTGTGTCTGAACTGAACATTGTTCCGGACTTAATTTAGACCAAGTCGTTTACTTAGTGATGCTATTAGTTATTATGTTTGTGGACTTTTTAATGGCTTGTCTGTAACTAAGTTAGAAAGTAAGCTAAGCTAAGCTGTGAATAGGTACATTTATACAAAAAAAAATGGATAGGTATATATTTTTCTTTATTTGTTACTAGCTGTTTCACGCGGTTTTACTCGCGTTCCCGGGATCAAAAGTAGCCTATAACCTTCGATTAGTGAAAGAATTTTGCAAATCGGTTCAGTAGTTTCGGAGCCTATTCAATGCAAATAAACAATCAAATCTTTCCTCTTTATAATATTAGTATAGATGAACTTTTTTATAACCCAGGTATAAATATATTGTACCTACAATCTTAAATAAAAGAAAGTCCGGTTATTTAGACCATTTAGAACTCAAGAACGGCTGGAGCGATTTTGATGATCTATGATTGGTTGGATTCGTCTAATCCGAAAAGCAGAATAACTATGAAAATATTGAAAAAAATAAGACGGAAAGTATAATAGATACGTAGGTGTTGGTAGGTAAGGGTAGGTAGATTAGGTAGGCAGGGGTAGATAGGTAGCTCCCAGTTTTTTTAATTCGCAGGGCAGGAGAAGGCATGATAAGTTGCTTCAAACCCGTCAACTAACAAATTAGTATGAAAAAGGTAGTGTAGAAAATTACGATTTTGTCGGACTACCTAATCGATTTGTCATCCGAATGGAACCGTAACCGAATCATCACTAAACCTTAAACTATTATCACATAACACAGAAACTTAACACCCACTTAAATAACACCTAAAAACCATTTCAAATATTCGTACAACCTCTGTAAACGAACGCCGTGAAATGGGAAATTTGCTATTTTTTTCACTTAAGTTAAAAATTAAGCGGTAAGGGACCTTAATGAGTTCCCGGCGACCAAATGAGGTCGCCTCATCCTCCAGAGGGCCCCCGACCTCTAGACTCTTCGGGGTGTTCCGTGAATAAAACTAGATTTCAACGGAGACGACAATTTAGGCGGTAATTTGATGTAGTAGCATATTTCGCTTTGGAATATTAAAAACTTTGTTACTGTTGTTGTTTACTATTTATTTTATAGATATAGGATACTAGCTGTTCCCCGCAGTTTCACTTGCGTTCCCGGGATAAAAAATAGCCTACCTTCGGGGATAATGTAGCTTTCTATTAGTGAAAGAATTTTTCGAATTAGACCAGTGAAGTAGTATTGGAAAGTAGAACGTTCAAACAAACTATTCAGCTTTATTTTTAGTATATATATATATAGATAAAAGCTATCGTTTTTATTGTGTTATCTGTATATGTTAAAGTATCTAATCCGTAATTGTATACATTTCCTAGGAATTCCATACATTTCCTAAATATCTATCGGAGTACTACATTCGGGATATTTGTAAGGATAGCGGTATTTGGGGGGTTGTAAGTGAAATTTATTTTTGTGCGAATACTTTCAAATTTATGCAAAATAAAAAAATAACCCCAACCTATTTTTTTCAATAGAATTTATATATTTCTTAGTATCATTATTGAAATAAAATTTCCTAGGAGAAATACACAGGAATTGTGTACAATTCCTATATTTCATACATTTCCGGTGACATATACATAAAACCATAAACTCAAACCTACAATTCAAGCTTTGAAATTTTAGGATACTTTCATCATTCGGTCACATATTCACTGCTCACGGTAAGATTGTGATCTAACGTTAGCCTATAAAATATGAGATCTACAGCTACGATTATAAACTGTTTACCTACATAAATTTGCTTATGGTTGATTGATCTCTTCAAGTTATTCCTACAAAATATCACATCAAATATAAATAACCAAGGTAAAACAAAAAACAAAAATCCAAAAGGAAAATGTCTCTAATTGGCAAAATGGAGTTAAAGTAAACATTCCTAGTTAGAACCCATAATTGATAAATATAAAAATCCACCCCTATCGCTATGAATGTTATCATTATGAGAGAATGTTTGTTGGTTTACCGGAAAATTCGGTAAGTCCCTCACCTACACTTCACACTGCTCTGTTTCTGTCAAAGTTGCTTAGATAATAAAAAGTAAACCCTTAATTAGCATTAAGTATAGTTAGTTAAGTTATATAAGTAATTAATTTACCATAGGTAGCTGTGGATTTTATATATTTTCTTCATTGAGGAATAACAACAAAGAAATCTAATTAGTCCGTCAGTTAGATTATCAAAAAATATTGGATACGTATTTTTTATTTTGATCCGAAATCAAAAAATAACGAAGATACAGTGCGTTAAAATTTTCCGGTCTGCAAAAAGTGTACTAAAAAGTAGTTGTACGATGAAAGAAAGAAAGAAAGAAAACATTTATCACAAGGCCCCACTCGTGCACTTTGATGGGACTTATCTGTAATTTCTTATTGATTTGATAAAATAAAAAATACGTATCCAATATTTTTTGATAATTTCACTGACGGACTAATTAGATTTTTTTGTTGTTATTCCTCATTCTTAAAAAAATAATTACAGGCAAATTTTTATCCTGAGAACGCATCTACATATAAAAATACGTTTTTTTTTCTTTTTCAGGTAAGTGACACGTTTATCAACTCCAAAGCCATAAGAATAAGGTACGTTACACACAAACGTTATTCTTCATCATTTATCATGCGAACAGCAAAGGAGTGGAATACACTTCCGGCATCTGTGTTTCCTGACACCTATAATTAGGGTACCTTCAAATTTGGTGAATTTGCATTTTCTGAGTCGTCCTCGAGTGAAGCCAAATACAAGCTCGTTTCATTAATTTTTTTTATTCGGATGATGGAATAACATGGAAACAAATAAAACCGGACAAGGGCGAGTCTGACTCGTGCACCGAGGGTACCGGGATTTCCTATGATACTTTAAATACCATAGACTTCTTTTAATTTTCTAATTTACCCCCCAAAAGTAGCCCCAATGTTTGAAATTCATTTATTTACGTAACATGTCCATGTTTGGGTCACCGACTTACATATGTGTGCCAAGTTTCAACTCAATCCAGTCCAGTATTTTTGGACAGACGCACGCGTTATCTTATAAGGGTTCCTTTTCTTTTCTTTTGAATTTCGGAACCCTAAAAATCTCGTAAAATAATCAGATTCAGAGTAGATGATTTATCCGAATATTTGAGTGGTTTTTCGCAAGATTGTGTACCTTCGTAACCGAAAGAAACAGTGTTACCAATGAAAATATCAACATCTTCGAGCTAAACCAAAATATGCAACACTCCCGTTTACGGTGGTAAGCGAAAACCCAAGCACAAACAGCACTGCTTCGCATAATACAATCTCTTAGACTAAAGTACGCTTCTGCACAAAATTGCATACAACACAGTGCATAAACCGATAGTCCATCTAATTATGAAAATGACCCCTCAGTGCAATGCGGTGAATGTTTCATTTAGTTTTGGAAACACAGCACATTTAGCGCATTTTAGCTTTTGCAAGTCTCACTTATGGTAAATAACTTGGATGCATCAGTTGGAAAATGCAATAATAACAGTTTTTAGTTACGAACTTAACTCCTTTAGATTAAGAACATACATAGTTTAAATTAGGTAGGACTAATACACAGTTAATACCTATATCTTACGGAGAATTTTATGATTTTATCACCTTTTTATCGCTAAACAAATACTTTTGAGGTTTTCTATACATTTGACTTCTTACAAAGATATTTTTATACATAAAACCCAAAAAATACCATGATGTATATTTTGTCCTGAAAAATATTGATATTTGAATATTTATTCGAATTTTTGAATTTTCAGAATATATAACTAAAAATGTAAAATCATTAACAGCCTTTGCAATCGACTGTACGGAATACGTTAGGTAACAGAAAACTTTATTCCACTGAAACTTGGCGCATGAATTCATTATTCCCATTCCAGGTATCAGAGTTACCGAAACTTTTACAGGTCGAGTGTTTTTATAGGTTTTCTCGCATTCATTTTGAATATATTTTCAGTGTTTTTTGTGATCTTGCATCATTTCAATGGAAATGTTTTCTTTTTATTCACGAACAAACGGGAAGGGTCATTTCGACATCGCTCTAATTTAGCTTGTTATTAAACTCGCTTATATAAGCGATGTTTCGCTTTTGAACATCGCAATACTTTTCGTTTGTTAATTTATTTGAGGAGCAACGTAGCGCGTTACGTTACAAAAAAATATGTTCAAACGTTGGTGAACTTTGTGAGCGACTGTACTTATAGGGCTGTCACCTCAGTAATAGGGTTGACTCTTTTGATAAATAATGTTAAGGTAAATTGTATATTTCTTATACGCTTTAGTTTTTCATAAATGCATAGAAACCACCCTGCAAATGTTTTACCTCTAAAGTTTAATTTCAACTTTAACCGCTCCTGTTCTTCTAAGGTTACAATTTAAATGAAGCTCAAGGCAGATAACTAATCCCCTAGATCTCATCTGCCTGCACAAAGCAAAAGTCAATCTAGCCGGAGACTTCCGCATTTTCTAGGCTAAAACAAATTTCATCCGTTTTGCATTGCTCTCCTCATCAAATGTAGTGAAATACGTAAAGGATGGATCCTTTGTGGTGAAAGCTTTGCGTGCAGATGTTGTTTGGGGCGCCATATTGCGCGGGTAATTTCTAAGAACATCCGTGTATTTGATACGACGTTGCCAACTTCCGTCTGTCGTCTGAAAATAATGCTACTGTAATGTTTTTAAAAATATTGAGAACTTTTTAGTTTTTCTAGACATAATTCTATTACGTGAGGCTGGTGAGCTAGACCGACACTTTCTTACGTCATATAACAGAAAGAGTCGGAGCTAAGTAAAACCTGGGTTTTACAAGACTACTCCTGTATAAGTAATGTGACACTTAAATTTAGTTTAGATTTTTTTTATGAGTTTGTAATAGTGTACTCATTGTTGAAGAGCGAAATAAACTAAATAAAAACACCATCTCTAGCATTAAGTTAAGTGGCTGAAAAAAACTTTAGTTATTAGGTAATGCGGAATTTACTTGGAGAGCAATAATTAATTTAATTTCCACGTATTATTATACTGGGGTCTCGAGGGATCTCGGATTTTTTATCACTTAAAAAGGCTTTTTATTTACCCAGTTTCCGAAATTAAGTTTAAAATGACAGTTACCTTATTTACAGACGGTCCTACTAATGCATATTTTATGAGCTTTTATTCGTACCTTCCTACATTGCTGTACTTCTATATAATGTACTTTTATTTTTGGTACCTATTCAACATCATTGATATACAGTTACAGGTAATTGAACTCAAAATATAAAAAAAAATCTTAGTTATAAAATCATTATTCCCAATAATGTATTTCAATGCAAAAATGTCTGGTCCTCTTTGTAATAGGCTAGTTGAGTGTCAAAAATAAATGACCAAACACTAACCAATGCATAAAACATCTAAAAACACGTGGAAACATCAAATATCCTGTATATTTAATGCTTTTTAATTAACAGTAGAACCACTAAGATCAATTTTGATGCTGTGAAACTATAATGTCATAACATATTTCGTCTGTCATCGTTTTGACATTTATTAAAAAGTTGCCGATTTGATATGCCAGGTAATTACCCTATTATCAGTGTAGAGGTTTCCCACTTATCCAGGGCCCACTTTTCCAAGTTTCGACGTATTGTTTGATTATAACGCCATCCAATAATGAGCCGCTGTAACTGCGACCCCGCCCAAATCCTGCAGTCTATTTGGTCGGTTAGGCTTATGCGCCACTGCAATGCTCCAGGATTTAACTTTTCAAAACAGAGGGTATACTTTTGTTTGTTTTGCTCCGCTGTGTAAGCTTGGGACCGCCTTGTTTTTAACCGCAGTTTCACTTTACCATACTTGTGTGTTTAACTGCATGAACTCTTTTTATATTTAAATGTGAGTAAATGGTGACTATTTCTTTGGATATATCTTTTTAACCGACGCAAAAACGACGGGGTGTTATAAGTTTTACGTGTCTGTCTGTCTGTCTATGTGTGTGTGTGGGAGGGTTCTTTCTTAACTATTTTGCAAAAAAATCCGCTCAGCCGTTTGAAAATTATCACCAATTTTCTAGTGAGTTTCGGGGGTTTCTTAAAAAACATATTTTAGTTATTCTACAAGCATTTGTATACTTAAATTAAGGTCAATTATTAACTTAAACTTTACCTCTTTAATATAGACACAAGTTATAAAATTCAGGTGTCAAATATATTAGTCAGTTTTTTATTCTTCAGAACACTGTCCATTGATCAAGCGCGTGATGGATGTTTTAGATAAAAACGCTTTGCTTATGCTGAGAATCGAATCCATGTATCTGTTTATCTTTACTCTTAAAGTTCAAAATACAAGGACCAAAAGACCATTTCAATTACTTATCAAAGAATATAAAATATATAGAAACGATGTTCGCTACATTGAGAGAAGGAAAGTTACACAAAGCGAAGTGGTCCATCCATTCAATTCGTTATATGAATCGAATTTTCCTTTATGCTATACCATAAATTGTTCCGGAAAATCTCAATGAAGTTAATTCAAATATTATTTCGAATTCAATGCTTTTTTATGCAAGAATAGGTTTTAATTACCTTTAATTTAAGTAAGAAGTTACCTGAAGTTGTAATTATATGCTGTGAAAGCTTATTTGATTTCGGTTATGTTCGGTGTTACAAGATTTGTTAGAAAGGCACTGAGGTATATTACTACGTATAGAGAAGACGCCACATATAACCACTATGTTCCGTTCAAGTGCAGCCATCCGGCCGCACTTCACTTAGTTGCTTAAACACGAAACGCGTAAAAAACTACACCTTAAAAGCGGTCTAGCGCTACGAGTTTAAACTGTCTGGTTACACGACTAATTATTGTTTCAGCGCTGCAGAAATATAAAAAAATGGAGAGATAGCTTTTCTATACGTAGTAAATATACTTCAGTGTAGTAAGGAAGGATTATTTTAAATGTATCTACATTAAAGAATCACTTGAAGGTTTTTCTAAAATATTGCTAAAGAACATTTCATAAAAATTCTAAAGATTCTACTTTCATTTCATGTTAAATCACGAGGAAAATATTCCCAGCAAACTGCAACTACAACCTGATTAAGTTATCTCGAATATCTTTAGCAGAACATATTTAAACTCCCAGCTTCAAACGGTTCCGGAAACTTGCAGTTGACCTAAGTAATCCCTCAAACACTTTCCAAGAAACTATAATATAAGCGCACTTACAATCTCAAACGCTTGCTATACGATAGGTTCTGTTAACGAATAAGCTTTGCGTACTCGAGTACAGATCTAGTCTCTAGAGTCTTAAACACTTTTGTTTGTACGATTGATATGTTTGAACTTTAAGACGACGATATCCGAGAAATGATGATTCTAGATTAAGTTTTTCTCGGCATTGTTTGTTGGAGGTTTGTCTCGGCAGGAGATTTGTAAAAAATATATGTTAAACTAGAGAATATGTGACGAAGAATAGCATTTTTACAAATTGGAATTTTTCATTAGTAACATCAGAAAAAAAATCATAAATATGCCCCTTCTTAAAACTAAGAATGCATTCTTCTCTTATTTGGGTCATCCAAATAACTTGTAAAATATTAACATGCATTATGAAATCCATTAGAAAGGGAATAGTTTTCTTATTTTTTTCAAAAAAGGCTTAGTTTCTTTTTAAATAACATAAAACCATATTTTTACCAAAATTACGTTTCTCCTATCTAGCTTATCACCGCCAGTTTAGTAAGGGACGGAGACATACACAGATAGCCTCATCTTAAGATATCTCCGATGGCTTTTGTTATTGCATCTACGAATCGGCTTTTGTCGGATTTACCTCTCCGTAGAACACTCAGCGTGGAAGGAAAGGAAATCGGAAACTTCGAATTCAAAGTCGTAGCGTATGACGGAATCCTTTCCTTACTAATATTATAATGTAAATGTGTTTGTTGGTTAGTCGTTCTTGCACGCAGCAACGGATCAACGTATTTTTTGGCACAGAGATAGGTGGATAATAATATTGACTACTTTTTATTCTAAAAACGTGAGTAAAGCCGCGAGGCGGACGTCTGCGGGACGTGTGCAAAGAACGGACTGGGTCGGGCTCGCTCGGGTTGTCATTAACTTGCTCATCTCCCATTGGTGGATTCCAGATCTTAGATATGTGTCTAATCCACTGATATTGAAATAATAAAAATAGACAAATAAAATAAATATTAAATAAGCAAGTTCTATGATTCATAATCTTAACTCAACATAATAAAAGGCTCATAAAAATAAAAGTGTCCGTCAGAACGAAAGTCTTTTGTCCTAAATGCGGTCATAAAAAACGAACTCATTTTATTAATGCTTATCTCCTTTGTGAGTTTATAAATAAATAACTGCGAATCTCGTCTTTTCATCTAACATTTTTCAATTATAAGCGAGAGACATTTCTTTTGGCGGCGCTTTGATGCTTATAGAAATTAATAAATGAGGACATTGGTAAATAGACTAAATTTAGTTATATTTTCTTGTAAGACCAGTCAGTTTGGCCTGTTTGACTACAATCTTTTTTTTTACTATGTGCCTGTGTTTGACGACAATCTCACCGTGGTCAGTGACGATGTGGCTGATGATGGTAAGCACACAAAGCCTAGAAAGGAACTGGATCTCAAGTGCAGCTGTCGGAATACACCGAAAGGTGCTTGGCGACAGATTTTCAACTTGAGGGTGGTAGTCAGCCAGGCGGGTACTACAAAGTACCTTGCCACCGTGCTATGGTTTCCTCACGATGTTTTCCTTCACCGAAAGCTCAAGCTCATAGTAGGATTGGAACCCGGGACCTTCGTCGCGGCTTCCGACGTCACTACCACTGAGCTATCATCGCCTTAATCTCACCATAAGTAGGTGATAATGTGACCCAAGGTGGTGAGCAGACGAAGAAAAGAACTGGCTCTCAAGTATCAATAAGTATGTAATAGCTGTTGATATTTTCCTTTGCCGAAAGATCAATCTCATTGTAGAATTCGACCATCGTTGTTGTCCAAATATATTATAATTGAAGTATACCTACAATACGATTTCAATGTGTAACAGTAATATAGTAAAATAATCCTTTGTATTTTATACCAAAAGTATTAAAATTATGACAAGAGATACTAAAAATTATGACTCCTATGTGAGTCGGAATGGGGAGTTTCGAGCAGTTATTATTTTAATTTCAATACTTTTTATGACACGTCCCGAGTTCACTCTTCCTCTGTTTGGTGACAAAGTTATAATATTATGATAATGTGTTACGTAAGAAGAAGTAGGTAGCGGTACCTACCTAACCTACCTACCCATATTTCAAAGTGCGGTTGTTGAAAGAATACTTGGTGTTTATTCCAATTTCAAAATCCGTTCAACCTTTACGGGGCTGAATAATAACTAACAATCAGGGACTTTTTGGCAGGAACTTGCTAAGTGACGTTGCGTTTTAGTTTTATTTTCATAAAATCGTGTATTTTGAGTTTTATTGAATATTATCGGTGGTATTTTGTCCAATAAAGATCAATATGAGTGCACCAGTGAAGTGAAATGAAATGATTACGTGTATAGTGGCTTTTCAAGTTGTCTCAAAAAGTCCGTGAAAAGTTTTAGTAGAAAGGCTACCATTGTACTAAAACCTAACATAAACTGACTGACTATGACTTGAAGATGATTTAACATGACTTGAACTTTACTAGAAATTTGAAACTTGACAAGTGACGAGAATTTAATACATGAAGAATATAAAAAAAACCTACATTGCTCAACTTGACACTGGCAACATACACTAAGTGTGATGCCAAAAAGAAAAAAAGCTAACAATCATACACACACAAATATAACAAGTTATGACCAAAGATAACTGACAGACCATCAGGTTAGATCTATGAATATATTAAAAAAATAAAAAGAAACGTCATCACTTTGACTAAATTTTATACTGGTATTTAAAAATCACAGAGCTAAATTATGAGAATTTATATCATGAGAGTTTATATTATGAATTACTAATAATTATATAAATAAATTAAAGATGACTGCTTATTTGAATAGCAAGTGGTGTGAACTTGCATGAGGTCAGACGAGTCCACTAGCGCGAGTAGCATCCTTCAAATGCGTAATGACCGCGTAACATTGAACTTGGGGCGAGTACTCTTTCCAGTTTAACTGAGTAGTGACGAAAGAGTGGAGTGGATGCGACTTTTGTTATATTCTTTTCATTAAATAATAATGTCCTGAGCGTGATGTTTAGATTAAATCTTTCTTTGGATAAGGGTCAATTGGACCATCCCAAGCATTTATGAATAGTCTTTAACACCAGTTAAGAAGGTTGCATTTGCGGAAAAGACCCGTCAAGAAACTCAACAATTAGTCTTTTCAAACAAAAGGAGCCTCGAGAGCAAAAGTAGAATTTTTACTATCAAACTATTACTCAATATAATAAAGTTGAAATATTTGTTTGTTTGAACGCGCTAATCTCAAGAACTAATAATCGGAATTTGATAGACAAATTATTAAAAAGTTACCGCGGTTATTTAATTTCAACTTACGATCAAGTAAGTAAGCGAGCGATGCATTGCGAGTAAATGCGACTCCAGTAATGTCCAGCATTGATAAGTATTATTGCTATTATAGAAAGAAACAAGTATTTTCTAAAGTAATTTTGA
Organism: Tethea ocularis; assembly: GCA_963555595.1. Taxonomy (NCBI): domain Eukaryota; kingdom Metazoa; phylum Arthropoda; class Insecta; order Lepidoptera; family Drepanidae; genus Tethea; species Tethea ocularis. The sequence continues at coordinate 7,573,827 of OY741975.1, forward strand.
TATTACCGAACCTTTCGGAACCTGAGGTTCGAAAACAAGTAAGTAAGTATCCTTAGGCACTTCTCGGAAGCAATTTATTTTTAATACGATATTTTGATGGCTACATAAGTTAATAACGTGGACTACAAAGGGAAGACAAAATCAAAAACTTATTTATTCAGTTTAGGCCCTAATAAGGCACTTATGAACGTCAACAGTTACAGTTTTACAACAGACTCTACTACCGACATTTCTTGATACTTTAATATCCTGGGACATTTTTTTCACACACAGTTATCTGATCCCAAACTAAGCAGAGCTTGTACTATGGAAACCAGATAACTGATATACCACATAATATACTACTTTTTTTTGTAAATACATACTTATATAGATAATTATACCCAGACTCAGAACAAACAGACATGTTCATGCACACAAATATTTGCCCTGGATGGAATTCGAACCCACGACCTGTGGCGCAATAGGTGCCTTAACTAGGGCATGCTATCCGGATATTCGGATATCCGAATTATCCGGATATCCGGCGATTTTAATATTCGGATATTATTCGATTTACTATCCGGATAAAACGAATTAAACGAATAGTTACTTTATTAATATAGAATACAATTTTTTTATTGGATTACATAAAAATCACTCAAATATTACAATATTTTACATCTAATGTCAGCTGAAAGACGTCCACTGCTGGACAAAAGCCTCCCCTAAGGATCTCCACGATGGCCGGTCTTACGCTAACCGCATCCAGCGGTTTCCCGCGCCCCTCACAAGCTCATCCGTCCATCTTGTAGGGGGCCTGCCCACGCTGAGTCTTCCGGTTCGTGGTCGCCACTCGAGACCCTTCTGCTCCAGCGGCCGTCGGTTCTATGAGCGTTGTGTCCCGCCCACTGCCACTTAAGTTTGGCAATTCTTCGGGCTATGTCGGTTACTTTGGTTCGCCTGCAGAACTCATCATTTCTGATTCAATCTCGCAGGGATACTCCGAGCATAGCCCTCTCCATTGCTCTTTGGGTGACTTTGAGCCTTCTGATGAGACCCATCGTAAGCGACCACGTCTCTGCTCCGTATTATTATCACTGCGGTATTTGAAACGAGAATATATTACGTAGCTTCCCGAATGCTGCCCAGCCGAGTTGGATTCGACAATTGATCTCTTTCTCGTAGTTGGACCTACCTAGTTGGATAGTCAGTCTGTCCTAGGTAAATATAGTCCTCTACAACTTCGAGTGCAGAGTTCCCAACCTTTACATGAGTGGGTGCAACATGGACGTTCGATATGATTTTCGTCTTATCCATGTTCATTTTTAGACCCACTTGTTGAGAGACTCTGCTGAGGTCATCGAGCATTGTACTGAGGTCTTCGTCTTCTATCATCGGCAAATCGAAGGTGAGTGATGTACTCGCCATTGACATTGATGCCAAATCCGTTCCAGTCCAGAAGCTTGAAGACGTCTTCCAGTGCAGCGGTGAACAGTTTCGTGATATATCACGTCTCCCTGTCTCACGCCTCGCTGCATTTGCATAGGTTTCGAGTTCTGGTCCTGGAGACGGACCGAAATTCTCATACAAACACTTTTACACCTCGATATGCCGGTAGTCGATTTGGCACCTTTGAAGAGACCTCAGCACGGCCCAGGTTTCAATAGAATCTAAGGCTTTCTCATAGTCAACAAACGCTAAGCATAATGGTTGGTTATACTCGGTCTTCTGTTTAACTTGCCGCAACGTGTGTATGTGGTCTATGGTGCTAAAGCCTTTTCGGAAACTGGCTTGTTCGAGAGGCTGTAAGTCGTCAAACCTGCATGCGGGACGGTTTGTAATGACTCTCGAGAACAACTTGTAAACAGTGTGATGGGTCTGTAATTCTTGAATAGGGTATTATCTCCCTTTTTGAAGAAGAGCACCACCACGCCTCTGTGCCATGCTTGCGGCGTCTGGCCTTTGAGTATGACGGAATTAAATAGTTTCTGAAGGGCCCTAAGGATCGGTGTATCACCCGCCTTCAGAAGTTCAGCTGTAATTCCATCATCACCTGGCGCCTTGTTGTGCTTGAGTTGTTTGAGAGCATTCTAATCTCGTACAGGCTGACATCCTGAATATCTTCAGTATAGTGTCGGGTTAGCCTTGCTCTGGGATCTGAAGCATGGCTATCGACACTTAATTCGTCGCTTAATTATAAATGGTTGATGAGATACTTAGCGTGCGTACACTTACCCGCTGCGTACACATGACCCACATGTGTTAAAAATGTTAATTAAAGACATATTTTTAAGTTGACTGATTGATTTACCCATTTTTTAAAGGGTATCCGAATTATCCATATTATCCGGATTTATTCGGATAGTGAACTGGAAGTATCCGAAATATCCGGATAGTAATATGAGGCGGATAATTGCATGCCCTAGCCTTAACCAACTGCACCAACAGGCCCGTCGTTACGAATCTTCGATGAAAAGTTACCTACTGTGTTTTATCTGTTGCGGCAATATTAGCAACATAGTTCACCCATCGATGGATAGATGGCGTAACAACGTTCTACATCGCGCTGGCGAAGTCTATTCGGCCATTTTCATTACACACAAAATACCGACATCTACAGTTGGACCGAGCCGATTCCGAAGTCGAATCCGAGTGTTTTAAAATAGCCCAGTATTAACAGATACACCTATCAGAGTACCCATATATTCGTTTATTAATAGGGATGATGACTGGGTAAAAAATAATTAATTCTGTTTAATCCGTCAGTTAGGTTATCAAAAAATATTGGATACGTATTTTTTATTTTATCAAATCAATAAAAAAATATAAAGATAAATCGCATCAAAGTTCAGGATATAATCCTTGTTATGGCTTGTAATGTAATCTCTCTGTAAAAAGTGTACTTTCGATACTAAGGAAAAAAAATTACCAATATTTTTTGGTACCTAATCTAACTGACGGACTAATTAGATTTTTTTAGTTATCTCTATACCGCTGACGTGCATATGACTATGTTCCTATTCTTATTTTCATCATGTCCATCGTTTGTCATCGGCCATTACGAGTCCACTCGCTCCCCGCTAGCGTCTAGGCAACATTAATTTTACGCGCGCCCGCACGGAACGCGCTTTCCTGTCCCTGCCCGCACAAAATTGTACCGACATCGACATTATTATGTCGTACGCTTCCTTAATTATATTTGAAACTCGATATATCGAACAGTGAACACAAATCTATTTATAAGTTGTTCTCTAGTTAGTTGAGTTAGGATGAGTTTGTGTACAAATTATCGTGGGATTAAGGCGACGATATCCGAGAAATGATGATTCTAGATTACGTTTTTCTCAATAATATATACGTAAATGTGCAATAGATTTGTAAAAAATATAACGAGAGAATATGTGACGAGGAATTTCATTCCTATCGTCAGAAGAAAATCGTGAAGCCCTTTTTTAAACCGAATTATTTTGGCCATCCAAATGACTTGAAAATATTAACATAAATTCTGAAATCTAATATAAAAGGAACAGTTTCCTTCCTTTTTTTAAAAAAGCCTTATTTTTTTTTAAAAATAACATAAACCCGTCTTTTTTACTAAAATAGCGCCTCTCCTGTCTCGCTTGTCTCCTTCAGTTTAGTAAGGGACGGAGTCATTCGCGGAGAACCTCCTCTTAAATAATGGCTGTTTCCCACGGTTTCACACGCGTACCATTAAGTCTAGCTTGCGAGATGTAACGCAAGGCAGCATTTGACCAATAAAATGTATGCATCAGGTTGTCCCGCACAAGGTGGCCCGATGATCTTATGATCGCGGGAAACTGCTGGATGCGGGTAGCGCAAGATCGGCCAGCATGGAGATCCTTGGGGGAGGCTTATGTCCAGCAGTGGACGTCTTTCGGCTGACATGATGATGATGATTGAGTTGTCGAGGTGATGGTCTCTTAATTTTATTGGTCAAATGTTTTATCTTGCGCAACTAGTCATCACATTTCGCTTAAGGCCTCGGTAGGCCTACAGGGATAAAAAAAGGCCTATAGCCCTCAAGGTTAGACATCATTTTCAAAAACATTAAACATTACTAAGCTTAGGTCTCTTCTAGGATTACCACAATAGCCTTTTCTTACGTATACACTTTACCGAATAAAACTTTCGAATAACGATGATTCAGGATGTCTCGAGTTTCAGTTTAAGGTTCGTATAAATTTACCACTATAACTAATTGATAAATTTTATTTTATATATCTCTAGCTCTTCCTTGCTCCATAAACCATCCCTTTCTTTCCTCTATTATTTTATTGCTGACGTCATCGAAATAATGAACCTGCAAGTCATTTCCTATCACTAATTCCATCTAAATTTTAAAAGTGTTAAAGCATATAAAGGGGAGTACACACCCACGCTTTCCTCGCTACGCTCAACCCGAGGCATCCGAGCCACGACCCAATGTACTCCATGTTCATAAATCAAGTTTTATAGAGACGTTGGGCCAGGTCAGGTAAGTTTGCCCCACATTGGATATTCAAATTTTTGTGACGTTCGGTATGTAAGCACTTCGACGTTCACGCGATGTTTGTCACATTGATGTATTGAAATGGATCATGTTGGGATACGTGCCCGGAGCTGTGAGATTTTTGTGAACTATGTCGTGACAAAATGTTACAAGGATTTTTTGTTTTATCAAAGAGATGTGATTGTTTTTGAAAGCTGTATTAAAAGTAACTATTTTTTTTTATCTCAGGGGTTTAAGCCCCATTATCTCAATCTTAATTTTATCAAAATTGCTACTGGAATATAGGCATAAGAAAATATAAAATCGGACTGACAAACAGCCTTTTTAGTGGCTAAATAGCTCTTCTTTTATAATATTATTGGCAAAGAAGTTTGTGCAAGGATTCTTAGACAAGAATTTGATCGAAAAAAATCTCGCAGTTTTTTTACACTGGTCTTTCTGGTTTTTTCAAGATTTTATCTAATCGTCATCGTTTCCAACAACATCACACAATTAGGTATTACAATGATGCCATAACATATTGTTCTAATAGTCAATAATAATCTCGCTCATGCTCATCCACCGACTATAATGTATAAACTAGAACTTCCATCAAAACTACATCACCATGAAATCGTAAATGGGTGCGTTCAGAAATCCAAACATGTACAGAGCTCGTTGAGTCGCGAGGGCGTGCGATCATAGCCCGATGCGCCTGCAGCGACGCGCGCTCATCCGCAACGTGCCCCGTCCGGCACAGCTGGCGTTTTTTGTTTTACGAATTTCCGAACGTGGGTTCGATTTTTGAATGATTTAAAAATAGAATACCTACTGACTGGAATTCTTTGTGATATATAGATGTATTCAGTCTGCGGTTGTCATTTGTATTTGGATTTGAGGCATGCCTACTCTGTGTGGAATGACTTTAATTGAATGTTCGATTTTCAAAAATTCGATTCAAGCATCTTCAATGAGTAGGTAGGCAATTTAAATAACTTTTTCCATGTTCTTTTATAAATTAAGGCCAAATATACTTGATCCAAATTACAACTTTGACAGAAAATCAAAATACTCCCATACTTTTAATTATTTCCGTTCTAATCCCTAGCTAGAGTGACAGGGTGGTAAATAAGTATATATATTTTTATGCGGGTACATGTACAACGGAGCATTGTTTAGTTTTGTCTGGCGCTAAGTGAATAGGGGAGCGTTAATAGCTTCCAGTTATAAACTGATCCCACTAGTGATGGGATAATATCGATATCGATAATTGATTTTGTATTACGTCGGGCTTAAATTGGGCTGCATTTTCCGGGTTAATTAAAATCCGCGATGCTCGCTGTAATATGAATTAATATTCATGGCGTAAGTACCTACGTTGTTTGCTTATTATTCCGGTTCAGTGATTGTTATAGCTGAATCTGTTGTAGGAATGCCAATATTATACAGTTAAATTTAATAATTCATAATAACATTTCAAATAAATCAATATTAGCATGGTGGTAGGATATCAACAAATTTTAGCAGAGTTAAAATCACTTGGCACACTAAATGAAATATCTATTATTATTTAATCGTTCTTTCTTTTTTTAACACAAATAATTTGATTTCAGTATAAGTAAAAATAATAATCCTGACTCATCCTCTCATCAGCGTCCAGTTCTCATCATATTATGATGTAGTTAAATCCTCCTTATTCCTCAATAAGGCCGGATTTTTCGAAAATTAGCCCATATAAGGGGATAAAATAGGCGATCCCGGATGAAACTGAAGGGCGAAATACCTACTTGTAATGAAGAAAAAATTAAAACCACAAAAGTAAGATCAATTTTCAGTCATGCAAAAGCGCTCACGTTTCTTTATAATAGTCTCTAGTTTTAAATTTAAACGCAAACTCAAGAAACACGTAAAACGGGCTGGGATTACCCAAAGGAACGATTTCTCCATTTCCCGAGCTTAAGTTTTAACTATTTTAACTGCTTTCATTACTTTTTCGCGTGTCAAGTTTTACTTTTACTCTGATTTAAAATTCGGCTGTGTTAATATGCTTCTTATCTATTTATGCATTAATAGCTGACTAAATTGCAATTGTAAGATTTAGCAAAAAAAACAGAAAATGTAATTCAAAGAAAAAATACTACGATGTGATTCACACTTTGAAAATATCCTTTTAAATACAATTAAAATAAATAAATACACTGGAACGCAAAGAAAACGAGTCGGTTATAAAAACGTAATAACTTTTAAAATAAAAACTAAATTAATGTTTATTAATCACAAATATAAGAAGAAGGAAAACCTTATTATTTCTTTTTGGTGATTGTATTATACACTAATAATAAACCATAGTTTTTAGTTATCGAGGTTTTTGTTACCGACCCGTTTTCTTTGCGGTCCTGTATCGATACATAAAAGATAGTGTGTGCACAACACTACTATTATCACTTAACGATGACGCAAACAAAGTTCGGAATATTCGACAGATGCGGAGTTTACAAACATAGTTATATTATTGTACTATATATATTTGATAAACTAAGACATTATGATGTCTGCGAGACAGACGAAGTAACTAGTAAGTAATCTGTGACATTGGTTGGTTTCTGTAATTGATGGATGGTATGACAAATGGAGCCCATTCATTTTCATGGATAAAGTTCAAATTTCATCTGTCAGTTCTGTAGTTTGGCGAAGCTAACGCAAATATACGAACTGATTTCTAACTATTATAATTGAATTGTTCACAACAAGTAAGACTTGGTTCATACCTACTTACAATCGGAATTGAAATCAAATTCTAGGCTTTGTGAGCTTACCATCTTCGGCCACATCATCACTGACACACGGTGAGATCGTGGTTTGGCTTGTGTGCGTTTTAAAAGAGTCCTTGTTGAAAATTTTAGACACATGTAACTATAAGAAATCATTCAACTGTAGATATATTCTGAACATTGAATTGTTTTTTGTATTTATTGTAAAAAAATTGATTTAGGTTCCTTATTTTCTTTAGTGACCTTTATAATTATGAAGGTGATAATAATAATATTTTAAAATCGAATTTAAAAAAAAAACTAAACTATAAATAAAATACATGGAATAGACAAAAACTTGAACGATCCTATGCATCTATAATGCGGACATATCAAACAAATGACGGCGCATACCGATCCAGCATTAACATAATTGAGATGAGCTGTACAATGTTTTTTTTCCTATTTTAACTCCAACGGTTCATAAAGCATTCCAGGAGTGTTTAGAATTTTCTTTTTAATTATATTCTTACTCGTTATTTTGTTCCGACGTAATTAATGTCGCCGTGTGGTTTTAGAAGGATTTATTTTATTACTTTCTCAAAGCCATAGCTAGATAATCGTTACGATCAATAGTCAATCAACAAAAATAATCATCTTCATAGTTTTACTTGCCAGTCTTGCCACACCTACTTTTTAGCCGAACTTGGCTTCTTTTTCTCATTTTTGTTGTAAGCTGAAGAGTTTATTTGTTTATTTGAACGCGCTAATCTCTGGAGTTACTGGTCCGATTCGTAAAATTCTTTCATTATCCCCGAAGGTTATAGGCCACTTTTTATCCTGGGAACGCGAGTGAAGCCGCTGGGAACAGCTAGTATCAAATAAAAATGTAAATAGCAACTCTGATTACCGACCATATTCCAAGATCCATGAAGAAGTTACAATATTATACAGCCACTAGCATTATTCATAAAACATATCAACCCCTCACAGCGACATATCAGTGGTTAAAAGGTTGTAAGTGCATGCTATAAATCTAACCGTCGAGACGCTGTCTAGTCGTTATCTAGACCTGTTTGATCTATACGTCTGCAAGTTCTGCGACAGTGTGAAAGTTATCTGCCTTTTGGAAGCTTTTGTCTTAACTGAAACAGTACTGAAGCTGCATTATGAGCTTTGGTTAGATAACAGCTTTTATATAGCGGTGAATTACTTTCACGACAATTTTGCGGATGCAGCATTGGGAGCTAAAAAAAATACTGTCATTACCGCTGGTCACTTCTAGTGTTGTAAAATAGGTACTATTCCTCATTGCAGCCGTGAGTTAGTAAACCTCTCAAACCTATGTGATCTGATTGATTGAGGTGGTTCAGAGCTGAGTTCACCTGTAATTATCATCATCATCATGACAGCCGAAAGACGTCCACTGGACAAAGGTCTCCCCCAAGAATCTCCACGATGGCCGGTCTGGCGCTACCCGCATCTGTCGGTTTCCCGCGATCATCACAAGATAGTCGGTCCACCTTGTGGGGCCTGCCCACGCTGCGTCCTCCGGTTCTTGGTCGCCACTTGAGGACACTTGAACAAATATTAGAAATGCCAATGTCCATACGTGGCCATCGGGCTAACGTGGTTGCCTGTCAAGCTAGAAAAAAATGGCTAGAAATTCGTTATAATTTTTAAAAAGTTATTTACCACTTTCTACAATATAACCTCAAACTATAGAGAGTGCAATGTAGTCAACATCCTTTGTTAGACTAAGGCGTACAGCACAGGTCAGGTCATAATATTCACTCCCTCCCCTCCTTTCAATTCCAATGTCACGTATAGGAGACAATTTGAACCGTATTTGGCACGCGGCCAAGGTTTTCTATAATGCTGTGCTGTGAAGATAAACTGTAGTGGCTCAGTCATTGAACGCCTAGGCTCTTAACGATAAGGGTGCAAGTTCAAAATTACAACTAATCGCTTTAAAAGCATTGTGAGAAAATTACAGACTAAGTTAAAAGGCATAATAATCCATACTAATATTATAAATGTGAATAGTACACACGGCCACAGGTCAAGCTACACATTTTTGTTGCAAAATAGCGCCTATTACAACCGCATAAGGTGCCGTATAGTGTAGCTTGATCTGTGGTCGTGTGTACCTCTTTTTTTGTTTTATACAATGTATGTATAGGTCTGTGTTTGGCGGTAAAGTCTATTGTAATGATTGTAACTTTTGACATTCATAAGTGCCTTATTAGGGCCTAAACTGAATAAATGATTTTTGATTTGATTTGATTTTGACCACAATATCAATGTGGTCAGTGATGAGTGTGACCGATGGTGGTAAACAAGTGATAATTGTATGAAGTTTATGTATGTTTAAAACAAAAACGGTAATTACATAAATTCAATAAAAAAAGATCCACCAAAAAAAAAAGAAGCCTTGCTGAGTTTCTTGCCGGAGTTCTCAGTTCAAGTGTATTCCGAACCGGTAGTAGAGTCTATTGTAAAACTGTAACTGTTGACGTTCATAAGTGCCTTATTAGGGCCTAAACTGAATAAATGAGTTTTTGATTTGATTTTGAACACACAAAGCCTATATTATTAGGTATGCAATTTGTCAAATCGAAGTTAATTTATTTATATAAATGAGTTACATTTGCAACAAATAATATAGAAATTAGCATCTACCAAAATGCTCGACCTTTTTAGGTATTAACCTTCTTGCAACCAGCTTCAACCTCTACCTTCTAAAAATGCAGGTTTACCACCACATAATTTTATTCCCAGTACATCCAGTTTCATAAGGACTTCAAATCAAGTGTCAAAATACTCCAGGATAGGTCTATTTGAGTTGGATCCTCCCTTGCTTCATCAGTGTGTGTGTTGCAACTCAGACGGCTAGACGTCGAGACAGAGGGGCATCGCATGGTCGGTTAATGAAATCACTGTCATACCAATATGTATAGATATGCTGCTATAGGTATGCTAGGTAGTAGGTAGTGGTGATGGAATTATCTAATAAAGATATAACAGTAAAATGGATGGGTAGATAGTTCACGATTTCAAATTTTATGTTAAAATTTCAAAGCGCGAACTTTGACCTTATCTCGACATTGTAACTACAGGATGGTCTAATAAAATTAAATCGAAATTAATTTAAATTTCTTTATTTTATTTAGCTAATTGATATTCTGAAATCAATTTCACCATTCGATAATAGGCTAGTTTAAAAACAAGTGGAAACATCTAAAAACAAGTGGAAACATCAAATATGTTGTACATTTAATGCTTTTTATGATTTTTAATTACCAGTAGAACCACTAAGAGTAGATTGTTTGATGCTGTGAAATTATGACGTCATTAGGTCATTAGTATTTCATACAAAATTCCATATAAACTATCGTTTTGACATTTATTAAAAAGTAGCTGATTTGATATGTCACTAAACTACCCTATTGAGTCGTCATAAATATTTTTGAGTTATACTGATGAATCGTTGTCGCTTTAGAAACAACTAAAGACATTTTTTCACACAGCCATCTGATCTCTAAACTAAGCAAAACTTGTAGTACTTGTGAGTACTGTGAAAACTGATACTCTATACTTACCAACTAACATTTACTACTGACATCTATGTCGGTTAAAATTAAATAAATGTTTGTCTCGAACGCATAACCTGTGTCGTTGCAGTCAACGTACCTACTTTGAAAGGATTTTGCTTTAACAATTTACAATAGCATGTTATTAGCAAGCTTTATCGCTAAACACTTCGAAAATAAAATTAATGATTTCTGAATTACAGATACAGTCTCAGCACGTACATAAATTCGCATTTAAGTAATTACAGATTTAGTAAGGTACTATAATTAGTAATTAGACATGCCATTTGATCGCTCACCATTCACGAGTAGCCTAACCTTATATTACGGAGAAGTATGAAATTAAAATATCATTTATTACAGTAACTTAAAAACTTATTCGACCGTCACTCACTAACCTAGTGTGTTTATTGATTGAAGAATAAATAAAATCGTATGTGTAATGCGTTTCTCTTGACTTCATAATCACAATAGAAGTGTAATAGTCAGGTAATTTAATGAACGCTTGAAGTTGCTCCTATCAACTGCTTTTCTCATTGTGGATAGCAAATCCATTGCTCGAGCAGCATGTGGCAACTGGTCAAGGGTGATTTGGGCTCTATAAAGAGTTGTTGGGGTGCAAGCAGTTCAGAAAATATCCAGGTATATCTTTCTACTTTTTTAAGCGCTTTTTGGGAGCAAAGGCAGGATATAAGGGCAAAGTTCTTAACCTATTATTCATTGGCTTATTAACCCTAAAATTACTTTCTAAGCCATAAAATATTATCTTATCTTATAATATTTCACATGAGTTCGGTGACACGTGGCGTTTTATAATATTTCTCAACGCTTAATCATTATTTCGATATATTATGAGAATATCGTAATAGTGAAAAGTTTCATGAAGTATTGTATGTTATTTTTGAGTAATCAATTGGGATTTCACAAGGTATGAGTAAAATACCTTTCTCTGTCGCAACTCATCCTATGTGAAATAGATAAAAATACATCGAATCAGAAATGATGAGATCTGCAGGTAGTCTACATGAGGGTAGTAGCCAGGCAGGAGAGTACTACAAAGTATCCTACCACCATAGATCCTCACGATGATTCTTCATCGAAAACCTAAAAAGGGAATCGTGCTCCAAAAAAGCATTTAAAAAGGTAGAAAGATATACCCGAAAATTTTCTAACCTGCTTGCACCCCAGCAACTCTTACTAATTCATGATTTTATTTTTAATTACCTGAAAATGTTTTTATGTTTTTTTTTTGCATCAAAAGGAGTGATTAATTTAATAATGATCCAGATCTTTATAAGATGCTCAAGAGTTATGAGTTTTTATAGCTTTTGCTTTTATACAGGGGATGATTAATTAATTTTGAGTTAGACAGTTGATTTAAAGATTACGTAGGGTAGCGAAGGAGTTTTTTAATGATATTCTTCATTATATTTTATATGCCTACTCTGATATTACACGACAATCTCATTATCTGTTTTATTATAACATTTTATGATAGTTCAAAAGTCGTACGAACTTTAAGGGATTGTCAAGCTACCTGAACGAGTGCCTTATGCTTCTTTATAAAACTTTAGGACTGATGGAACCACTCAATAAGCTCTTGATTAACTTGACATTACTTAATTCGTTGCACAGACATACAAATTTCGCGTGACCCATATTCCTGTCTTGTAAACCCACTATTGACACTAATAAATAATATTTATAAAGGCCCGCCCCCACAAGGTGGACCGAAGATCTTGTGAGGGTCACGGGAATCCGCTAGATTTGGGTAGCGCAAGACCAGCCATTGTGGAGATCCTTGGGGGAGACCTTTGTCCAGCAGTGGACGTCTTTCGGCTGACATGATGTTGGACGGCTAGAGTCCCATATTGTGAAAGGTTTTTGCTGAATATCGAAAAAAATAAGATGGCTTTTCAATAAATTTAAAAAAATCTTTATCCAGTTGATGGAGATTATTTATGAATGTTCATCTATACTAATAATTATAAAGAGGAAAGATTTGATTGTTTGCTTGTATGTTTGTTTGTTTGCATTGAATAGGCTCCGAAACTACTGAACCGATTTGAAAAAATCTTTCACTAATAGGAAGCTACATTATTCCTGAAGGTTATAGGCTACTTTTTATCCTGGGAACGCGAGTGAAACCGCGCGGATCAGCTAGTGTAAAATAAATGTGACAAAATCATCATTTCGAGGAAGATATTTTTATTTTTAAAAATAAATAAACTGAGAATTGAATCATGTTGCTAGATGTTAATATTTACGTCAACAAATTAAATAAATGTCGAGCAACGTAAGTTGTAAACAACCTAAAAAAATCTTCATTCTTTATTGGAGTCTTTTTCCAGAAATACATCTTAATCCTGGATTATGATTATTCGATTTTTTAAGTCTTAAGCACCCTTCCTCCTACAGTTTTTAGGCTAAAGCACTAGCTAAAGTAGCTAAGTCAAAAAAATATATATTTTTCAGTCCAATAAAAACATACATTTGAATTTTCTCGTTTGTTTATGATACACAGATCAACACACGCACCTACAAAGTTTTATGAATATTTATATGTGAAAAAGAGCTTACATGTTAATAATTTACATACCTACATAACACAAATAGAATCGTAAAGTCGGGACCAAAAAGGACAAAATAAACACGGTTGTTTATCGCTTGCCTTTTCTGTTCCGTATTCATTGTCGGAGGCCAGTTAAAAAAAGAAATAGTTTTAGCCAGAATTTTGGCTTTGCTTTCGATCTTCTGATCTCGTTTCGTGGTAGCTAAATATTTTGCTATTGCGTTACTTTGCGTTCCTTTTTGACCTTGTTTAGTTAGATAAAAATAAAACGCGCCCTACCCATTTGGTTTTATTTTTAGTTTAGAAACTGTAGGTACCTAACTGCTCTTGCCGACGGATTCACTCATTTCACTCAATATAGCCGTTTGATATTTACCAAATTCAAATTAATGATATTATCTGTATGTTGTCTACTTGTAAATAGTGCATATTATGTACTCCTCCTACCTAGGTAGGTACTACACTTAATCCCTGCAACTATAAACCAGTAGCAATACTAATACTAGCAATATTATTACAAAGATGCCTTGTTAGGCAAGGCAACATACGGCATTATTTTTACATAGCGAATATTTTTATATTGACGCACGTGGCAATGACCGCCGCTCCATCGCAGTTCACGGCCGTTTATAAAAAAAAAGTTTTATGTTAAAAAATAACAAATTGTATCCTTGTAACGCGGGTAATTGGCCGCCCGACATCCGATGCGACGACGATGAACGCGCTGCAAGCAAGATTTTTTAATACATCTTATAGTTGAAAATAAATGAAGATCGGGGCGCGCTGAGGGCTGTTGTACGTAGCACCCCCACATTCATGCTCACGCACACACGCGTAGCGCAGGGCGAACGAGAGGGCGCTACCGTCGCTCAGTCTCGCGCCGACCATCGAAGCGGTCGGACGGCAGTCGCTCCTTGAGATGCGATCGGAAAAATAAAACTAGTTTTGTTCCGAAACGACCAATCGACTCTGTGCGCCGCTGTTAAATTTAACGTGCTTGTGGACTGTGAACGTGCCCGTGATTTTTTTCCTCCAAACGTGAAAGGTTCGTATCCTATTTTGGATATTTTTTGTGCCCGCCCGTCCTGTCTACACATGTTCATTGTTTACATCTGTAGCTAGGGGCTATAGACATGTGTTTCGTTTTTTTCTATCCCCCGTTATATGTAGGGTTTTATTAATACACGGGTAGTACACTCGTATGAATCATAAAGCCGGTACCCACATTGAAGTAAGTCGTTTCTATTTCCAGATAAACTGTTGGGATTGATTGGGAGCCGTTGACTTGTGTGGAAACAAAGGTTTACATTGTCGAAGGTGAACGATCTTCATTCGACTCGCTACAGGTATGTTTGAACAAGATATTCATTCATTCATTCATCGGTACAACTCTATACCGCACAACGTAAAACATATTTTTGAAATTCAAATTTCGAATTTGGTCATAGAATATTAAAATATTATATCGAATATGTAATTACGATTTTAAAATGCCTACAACGTATTTGTCGCACGGAAACGTAATCCGTTTTTGTGTCATTGACCTCAATGTCCGAGCTAAGTAGGTAGGTGCTATTTTTTTTGTAACTTGCGTGTGTTTTACGTAACATCTTATCCGTTTCTTGTATGTAATTAAACTATTGTTGTTTCATGTCAAAGCACAGAATCGAGGCTCTTGTGCCTTATATAATGTGTAACCTTTTGTTTGACATTTGATTTGAAGCCTTTCAATTTGTCTACCTACCTACACCTATCTATCTTCTGAATAAAACGTTTATGTCGGTACTTGCCTACTTGTTGATTCATTAAAAAAACTGAAAAAAATTATTGTGTAGGTAGGTACGTGTCGGCTTTTATGGGAATTACTTCTTCGAAAAAATACGAGGAGTTGAAACTCCCTAGTCTCTAAGGATTGACTTGAATGTGTGCGTGGTTAATAGGATCACCCCACCCCCGTCTGTTTTTCGGATTACATTGTTAGTTTATTGAAAGGCAATGGCACCCCTATCTAACCTTCTTGACTAAATCTAAGCAGATCGAATCTTTAATCTGTCTTAGTTGACAAGTAGGTATATTTGTTATTTTATACCTATCCACCTACCCAGGTAATGGTTGATAGATCTAACTAGGTAGGTATTTTGTTAAACCTACCTACCATATAATTCTATAATGTTTATTCCTATGAATGTCCTTAGTCGTACTCATATCATTATAGTAAATGCGAAAGTTGTTAATAATATTCCGGTAGGTAGGTAGGTATAAATAAATAGTTATGATAGGAGAGAGTGACCTTTTAATTCACTTCATAATCTTTGATAGTGGTAACATTTGTAACAAAAAGAACCAATGTACATTTCTATAATATTCTGAATGTAAAATGACTACAATCACAAAATACTCGTAGGCGCTTCAAATTGACGTAAGAAATATAAACGCACGAAATATTCGTTTAAAATTCAAATTGCGGATCATTCACTTTAATAATAACCTACACGCACCCCAACGTGCCCCAACATCATGGTACCCTAAGGTAACTACCTATTTAGGTACGTTCTCCTATTCACTGGTTTTATATACCTAGTAAGTTACAAAGGTAGATAGGTACGTCAATAACTAATACCTACAACTGTCGCCCTACCACGCCCTACGGCTTATTATGTTCTACTAGCTTCCGCCCCTCAATTACACCCGCGTTCAGTAGTTTTTGTGTGAAAGAGTAACAAACGTAGGATTCACATAGACAGACAAATATTTACTTGCCATCACAAGTTATTTTTAAAGTTTACTTAAGTACAGAACTATAGAAAATCAAGATAATAGTAAAAATAAACTAAAATGAAAACTCAAAAAATAAAAACAAACATAAGCAAAGATAATAAAATAAAACATCTGTCCAAATTTTCATATACATATATATAAAATATATAATTAGTTAGTAGGTAGTGTGTTGCTAGGGAGCTTTGTGGGAAGGGACGTGTTCAGTCTAGTGGAACCACAGCGCAACTGACCTACCCCTATTTCTCACAAAAATATACGTCACTTCCAAACACAACTGACAACCGTTCATTTTACTTAGGTACCTATATATTAAACAAAATTGCTATCGTACGTACCTACGTGGTGGTTTAACCGCATCCTCGGCCTTTTAACAAAAGGGCTGGAGGACGTACAATTAAGGGCAATCATTCAATTAGCTGATACATTAGGGTGGCCGTTGCTTCGTTAATGTCACCGTTGTCATGGCAACACTGATTATTTATAGTTGCTTGCTTTTAAGTTAGAGTAGGTATTTTAGGTCGTAAAGTTTTGTTCGATAGTAAAACGCGACGCGACGGACTGGCATATCAAATGTCTATAGTGTTTAGTACAAACCTTGACGTATATGAATATTTTGTCTGTCAAGTCGAGAGATACCTCTTATTTTATTTTTATATTTCATAAAAGTAAGCTTCCATCTTGACAAACTAATGGCAAAACATAATTCCGGCTTTAGATTAAGTATTTGTCTGTGCTAAAAAAGGCTGACATCCTTTGTCATGTAAGCTTATTTAAGATGTTGCCTAAAAGACTTTTCTTAGAAAATATCTTGAGCGTAAAATATGGAACTTATAAATTTGTTCTTCATAATTGTGACCCGTTCCTTTATTCTTGTGCCATCCATTTTTGTGGTGGGCAGCACATTTTGTCTTGGACATGACTTGGGCGGAGTCTAATCGTGTCCTTTTGCATTGTGAAAAGTGCTGGACCGTGTTACAAATCCCTTATATTGCTCTAGAAATTGCCTCATGAGTGAAAATACTAGGATTGGAATCTGATTAAATGCATTTTCTAAAATCAATTCTATTTTATACTACGAAAGTTTTGTTATCGATTAGTCGTTTATACTTCCTACTCATGGATTCTAAAACGTTGATTATAAAAGAGCCAAAATAATTTACGAATTAAATATATTTTATTAATATTTTAGATAAAAATTCGAAGCTTATTATTAAGAATCAGTCACACAGACTTAATTAAAGAACATAATCAATAGCGCGAGCACCGCTTTGAAGTATTGCTTATATACTTAAATTTCTTTATGAAAACAATTCGATATAAAGGAAGCTATAAAAGTCTACATTTTAAACACATTAAAGTCCCTAAAGTGTATTGATAAAAACAGTGTAATCTCTTCATTATAGCTCACAGGCAATTACAAGCTAATAGCTTTTAACAGACATGGGAATTGTAGTCATCAGTCACCGACGCATTTCTTTCTACACATACCTTCCCCTTTGATTCGAATACCATCGTCCAATAAAGGTAGACCTTTGGATCCACCTGTAATTCTCTCGAACACCTTGTTATTAAGTGACATTAGAGAGGATGGGGGTGTCATAGTAGAGTGGGCAGACGAAAATTCTCAGAGTTATAGTATAGTCATTGGCCGTGTCGTTACATCCCCTTTTTTTCTTTGTTCATCAAGCGTAACGCCACGCAAGTTAGTTCTCAGGCCCATGGTGCGTTTGTACCGATTTAGTGTTAGCTCGTTGACTCATGTTCCGAGTTTAAATTAGTCATCTCTTTGTTGGATCGCCTGTTGGGCCTCCGAGGGGTAATGACAGTGTTTACCATAAAGTGTTTTGTGATTAATAATGTTATTTATTTTGCAATTTCCTGTGTCATGTATTATATTTAGACGTATTGCATTAATTGATTAATTCATTATGTTTCATTTAAATTGTAGCAGTTACAAACAGACTATATAATGAAACAGCTGCTAATAGATTCTGTTAATGCGGCGTCTCAAGTTCTTGACTTGACAACTTTGGGTATCCTTCAATATAGTTTTTACTTTTGATAAAAATTTATATTTCTGTAAAATTATTAACGTGAATACAAACAAAATGTATGTACTTATCTATGTTAAGTACATTATATGAGTTTTTATTGTGGTAAATTTTATTCCTTTATTTACGTTTACTGTCGTCTGTTACACCGACATTCAATTCGAGACTTCTTTATCTAAAAGTGCGTATGTTTTCTAGGGCGATGCCAATTTTTTGGAGCGTGCCAAGCTTTATGTAAACATTATGCGTATGGAAGCGTCTAAATTACGAACCGAAAGTTTCTTCCCTTCACACCGTTCGGGGAATTCAAGTCACGTTCTTTCTAGAATCTTCTGAGAGTAGATACCATCTTAACAAGAGCGTTGACTTTAATGTCCGCATGAAACCATTGTTTTTTGGGCCCACCGTGACGAAAACTTGCTGCGTCATAGTGTCACGTCGCCGACGAATAAATCAAAGGTTTTACAACTGTTCAAAAAGTCCACTCGACTTTATATAAACTGCAGGGACCTCGACACCGAGAAATATTTCTCAACTATCCAAACCACCTTCGCTAGTAACCTTGTTGATACTGCTGTATTTACGGGCATTTCCTTGTTAATAGTTCCGGAAATGCTTTTATTGTACTTCTCAGTACTTACTATATTGTTAGTCTCACTCGATTTGCAACTGTTCTAGACTTGGTTAAATCTGTTGCTAATGGTTTCTTGTTTGAACCCCGCTTGTATTCGTGTGTGGTCGAAGTTTAGTCAAGTCATTAATTATATTTTTAGAAATGTAGACCAAACGCTTGTTAATAGGAACTCCCGTAGAAGGTTACCTAGAAGTAATAGGTATAATATATATTGTAGATTATTGGTGAAGATAAATTTTTCCACAAGGAAGCAATCCGTGTTTATCAAAATAACCATAAATAAATGTAGCATCACATCAAAGCCAAAGTAAATAACAAAACTGAAATCAATGAAGAAAATCAAGTGAAATGAGATTGTTAAACTTATGCTTAAGAGAAACAATAGCATTTAGAAAGGAAAATTAAATGGGAATTTATTTGAGACGAAAAACCTTTTAAGCCAAAAAGTCGTTGAGATAAAGAACGAAAATAAAAGACGGGAGTTATCTAAAAACAGTATAAAGTACTCTGATTTTGTTTTTACTCCAATCACTATTCAATTTGCGTACTTTATAAAACGACATTACAACCAAATTGAACTTTTTGTTCACGAAATAATGACCGCTATTGTTTAAATGATCAAAACGTTTTTTGTTTTAATATTATCGCAGATCTGAACATAGATTTAAATTACCAGGCATTTCCTGTGCTTCAAATTCCATTCCGCCTTCATTATTTTAAACCGACTTATTCACAATAATAATTTCTAAAGTATTCTCCATTAAACCACATGGCAGCGACCATTTCAATATTTTGAAGCTATTTTATATGTATGGGCTACGCCTTTTTTATGCTCGAAAGGAACAAACGAATGCTTTTTATCTTGATAGGAGCGGTGTTTACATAAGTGCAAGCGAGATAGCCGATTCGTTCGGCTAGTGAAAACGCAGCGTAAGGTAAGGTACCGACTCACGCGCGGAGTTGATGACCGCGAACGAAGGCCGTACAATCGGTCAGACATCCAAATGTCATGGCCGTACGCAGCGGGCGACAGGAAAAACTGCGTCACAGATGAAAAAAACGTGACTCACAGACACGTAGTACCGGCCAAATTAGCGAGTGCTGCCATCTCGAGTCTTGTGCGAAGGACGTTTCCATCGGACATTAGACGATTTAATAATTGACGGATTTAGCATACGCACTGTCGCGATAACCTTGCTAAAGAGAATGGCAATGACATTGGCTTCGCAACGCGGAAAACGGAAGACTGTTGTCGTGTCGCCCAGTGGCACAAATCGCACACCTCGCCTGTAATAAAAAAAGTGTAGAAATATTTTAAAACAATTTTCATACAGGTCGTTATTCGAAATACTCCCTTTATTCTTCCGTGCCCGTATTGTAATATTTCAACTCGTAAACTGATATAATAACATTGGATCGACGTTCGTTTACGACTGTCAAAATCGTATTCCTAATAATAAAATGTCTCAATTTAGAGAGGCCATGTTTTATCGTTGTTATAAAGATGCAGTATTAAATTATAATTTCTTTTAATGCTTTGTTCGTGTGTCATTGTCTTCGATGGGGGCGAGGTTGAAACATAGGATCTTATGGATCTAAGACGCGTGTTTTACGTGGAAACGTGATCGTATAATAATAATAACTCACGTTATCTAACCGGGAGGCGCGGCGGACGTAGTCAAGTCGTTGGGATCGTTTTTTATGCGCATTATAAATAATTCTTTATATTATGTCCAAGAGACGTACCGCGTGCGTGCCACTGTGCGTGTACAGGGTGTAACTCTATTGTAAACGTTAAAACTCATAATTTATTATTCAAAGATCCTGTGTTTATGTTAAAGGACTTTTTTTTTATTTTTACAAAATATGAGTCACGTATATGGCGTTGCAGGAAATTATGTGAGATATCATACGCTTCTTTGTTTACAATGTGTAAACACTATTAACATAGGGAAATCCTTTTATGTGGGTAAATGCGATTTAGTATGTGTAATTATACTTATACGCCTTATAAGTCGAAAGTGTATTAGAATTTTCCTAAGGTCAAAATTCTTATTAAGGACAATATTCTTATTAACTGCTCATACTAGGTAATTGTTTTTGTCTGGCTAATTTTACATCTCAAGCTGTGGTTAAATCGACCTAGAATGACTAGTACGTGACTGCGAACGCGTATCACAATTCCAAGCGGTCGATATTGATTGATGAATATTTATTTACGTTCTACGGCTTTATTTAGATAACTAAATTAGTTTAGTTCTGTCTCACAATAAACTTGTACGATTTAATTTAGTCTAGGCAGCTTCTAGCATTATTTGACGGGCTTTCCTTTAGTTATGAAACTTTATTAATTTATCAATATTTAGCATTAAGTAATTACGTAATATTAAAAAGTTTTGTCAGTCTGTGTTTATTATAAAATATTATCTAAATTCTTATACAGGTAATTGAATGAATCGTTTATAACATAACTGGAATAACAGATTTACAAATTAATAATTGTTCATTATTATCAGAATTCGTTTGTAATAATGCAATTGAATGCTGTTTATACAATAAAATGATTCAGTTAAGTCGTCGTGTATCAACGAAAACTGTCAACAGTTAAAATGACTAGAAGAATTAAAATAGAAGTTCTTAGAAAGACATTCAAAGATTAGGCTGCGTCGTTTTTCTTCGAATCCCGCGCGTTTTTATTTATTTTATTAAGTATGATAAACGACCCTTTCTTTGTGTAATCGAAGAGGACGGAATCATGTGATTAATTTTAGAATTCACTTCGTATCACTTTTTTAATGAACTTTGACTAACATATCTGTTGTCTTGAATATATGGTCTTATTCAGTCTTTGAGAGACTTTAAATTGTAGGAGAATATGTCTAAATATCATCATTTATCGACTTAAAGCTACTAAAAGTGCTCTGAAGGATAAATCCTAAACGATTAAAAACAGTAATTAACAAATGACCTATTTCGTATTAAAGTAAAACCCAGTAACTATCTGAAGTTTCCACAAAGCGGTAAAATCCTTTGTTGTTACAAAATTGTTATTGCAAACCTTTCTCGATTGTTATAATTTTCCTTTTAAACTGAACCACTACGTTTAACTCAATTTTTGCAACTAATCGACGGTAAACTGACTGCAAGTAAAATGAAGCCTTTAAAACGACGGCAGCTGAATGAGGCCCGAGATTGCAAAAGCGCAAACAATGTGAAGGAGCTAAAAACCGGATCTTGACACAAGGCGGAATTGTTCAACAATGAAACGCACGGTAGATTGTCATAATTGATTGGTAATGCACTAACGTCTTATGTCAATTATTGGACACGTTCGTAAACATTGAAAACGGTCAATAGCACCGAGATAGGTCGGTTGTCTGCGTGTAGCTTGTACGTCATTATAGCACAATAACACAAACATGGGGCACAGGCGGGTAGCCCAGGTGATCGGACGTTGACCTCGCTTTGTATCATAACTGCGGAAATGTTTACGAAAACACCGAGTTTACAATATTGCTACTACATTGCGTAAGAGGATTTTTGCGAAGTTGTGCGCGGATAAACGTAATACCTACCTACCTACATACAGCTTAAAGTCTTGTTTCGCCCGATTCTATTTGCTATCTGAGTTTGATCACTTTGGGGATCGGTGTTGTTAGACCCGAAAGTCCAGAGAAAGCTAACCTGTGTAATATTTGTTACAAGTATATTACTATGGTAGTAAATAAGCATACGGCCGCCTGATGGTAAGCGGTTACCGTAGCCTATAGACGCTTGCTACATCAGGCCATATCTTTGTAATTGTTTTGTTTTGAGACCCTCGCACACGTGCTGCTGTTTTAATCTTTATTATTTGGAAAATTTAGTGTAAATTCGCTTGTGAAAAAGCCGCGTGGATCCGAAAAACCAAGTGCGGAGGAATTCACCTTAAGAATTAGAGAAAAAATAAAACCGTTTAATATACTTAGCTACATTAAACTTTTTTTTAAAGTAAATTCGATAACGTTCTAAGTATCTCAAATTGATATGAAAAAAAAGTTTCATCACAATTTGTAATGGTTTTGAAATATCTAACAGCTAATGAAGAACTTAATAAGACACTTAAAAACTTAGATTCTTACATGTTTTATAACATTATTTATACTAATAAAGCTGAAGAGTTTGTTTGTTTGAACGCGCTAATCTCTGGAACTCTGGTTTATTCGAGAACATTTTATTTCTCACTTAGGTACTTACTCGGAAGTCGGAATAGTTTTTTTTTACAAATAGGAAGCTACATAATGCCCGAGTGCTTTAGGCCGGGAACGCGGGTGAAATCGCGGGGGACAGCAACTAGTAAA
This sequence comes from Tethea ocularis, assembly GCA_963555595.1. NCBI lineage: Eukaryota > Metazoa > Arthropoda > Insecta > Lepidoptera > Drepanidae > Tethea > Tethea ocularis. Next base: position 7,597,016 of record OY741975.1, read on the forward strand.
TATTAATACCTAAACACTATACTGAAAAACAATCCTTTGATAAGATATTCATAGAGCGTGTTACGAACAACACCTACTAGACAGTGATGGAGCATAGTGCATTTCGCTCGCACCCTACCTGCTCTTATAATGTTCAGGCTCTTACCTGAACATCCCCGGCGACCGGTGAATCATTGTGGTCTTGGGTTATGGACAGTCGGATACGTAAGTCATTTGAATTTATCAACAGGTTGTATAGGGTTGGTACTATTTTGTTTACTTTGTTCAAACTTTGTTAAACAACACTGTTTTTGGATCGGTACAGTACTATCATAGTGTAACTATATTCTCCCTACCAGTGTAGAAACGCCTTTGATATCGAGCGATGCCGCCGCCCGTCTAAGTACTTACGTTGTCCCAGGCAGACGTGCCAGGATTGTCAATAAATAAAATAAATAAACGTGTAATTTTAAAGTACATACTTATTATACGTTCAAAATATTATTATCATTATTTACTATAGGTATATCATAGGTAGGTACTTACACTTCGTGTTTTTTTTTTGACGAAGTGTTTGCAAGCAGCGGTCCGCGACGCCCGCTGTTGCTCTGCGCAAGTACATTCGATACCCAACTGGTAGGGATATTTAAGCTGTGGTACTATTATGTCTGTAATGAGGACGATCCAGAAGTTGGAGTAGGTATGTGGAATAGTATGAAAAATATGCTTTTTGTATATTTCCTAAGAACTCAATTCTATAATATACAATATTTACAATTATTTACAACAAATATACAAACTATATATAAAAAAAATCCTCGAGGCGGCCGCTGCTGCCAATCAACGGCAAGGTTCCCAGAAGGCTGGCAGCGTTCCCTCTTTGTATGGCCAAGCTAACGCGTTGGCGGAAAAAGCTCCCCGCCCGCCGGTCCCATGTGACCTCAATAGAACTATTTAAAATTTTGAAGTCCCTGTGCATTAACAATGCAATAGCATTTTGATTCAACAAGATGTTACTTCTCAAAAAAAATCCTTGCTTCTTTATTCTCTTTTGCCAGCCCTATGTTAGAATTTTTAAAAACATAGCGACTATCTTCATTTAACGCTTTTGCACAAATCTGTACATTATTAAGGTAACATAAATATGTGGGTGTTTTGACCTCGCAGTGTGAGAACGGATAAATTATGCCGTATCGATACTCCAAGCGTTTGTTCTGAACAAAATAACTAAAAAAAAACTCATATGCCGTTCATTGCCTTTGGGTTGATCGACCCGGTAAATTATTGGAAATACGAAGACACCCTGTAAATTTAGTCTGGGCCTTAATTGAGGCCTTTATCCTTATAGTTTTTTCTATAACGTGCTATTGTTTAAGGATGGAAATCTTCAGTTTATTGGACGATGATATTACAGTCTAGGGGTGTCCACTGTTAATAATTTTACTAAGCTCTACACCCCCCCGATAACGCCCTGAGCCGAGGTTCGTACCCCATTCGGGGGTGCCCTCAGGCGTGGTTACCTAAATGTTCCCCGGCTGAGAGCCCTCTGCGCTCGTCGATTTGTCCGCTAAGGTTGATGCAGCCATCAGAGGCTACCAACTTTAGTCCTTACAACCCCCTACCTTCTGGCTTCTTGTATCTTCTGTTTACTTACGTACGAGATCTTAGTGAGTCCCTGGTCGCCGATGCCAGCATTCCTGTCAATCATATATTCTATGTGAGGACGATGAGGCTTGCAGTGACGTCCCGCTCGGGGTGTATTGTGCATCTTGAGGTGTATTGTGCCAATCATTATCTTAAGGTTATTGGTCCCTATTTTGAATTTTTTATCGATTTTTTTATTACGTCAATTTCAAGAGCCTATGAGTAGTAATTTTGTGATTAGCGACTCATGAATATGACTACAAAATAAATGTATGTATTAATTTTGCCTTCTTTTGTTACAAATGCCCGATGTTAGTTGATAAGGTATCAATGTATGGATTTAAATGGTTTCATGAATACCTACATACAATTTATAAATTGACTGTGACTGTCTTTGGTGCTAATCACACATTTATTTTCTTTTAATAGGTGGGTACTTAGAATTCTAATGTAATGCGGCCTTAAGTCGAAATCTTTGGACAGTCATGGACTTAAAATTAAATCGAAAGATCTTACTACCGTCATTCCCTGGTATACCCAGCTCTCGGATATTTCCGGGCAATTTATTCGCTTAGCAGGTGGCCGATTCTGCTGCACATTGTATACGGGTATATTAAATCAACCAGCGTGCAACCCGGATAACCGGGTAGGTATCTAAGAAAATGTCTGATAGGTTATTAAGGGAAAATAATTAGAAAATTTATGAGGGTAGTCTTTGTTAATGGTGAAATATGACCTTAATCTCCTTAGGGGCAGTTCGTGCCCCTGCAGTGGGGCACATAAGCTGCTGATGAGAATAAGTTTCTGCATTGTCCTGAATGAAGTTTCTAATTTAAATTGGTTTTATTAAGTTGGTTGCATTTTTTTTTGTATGTACCTATTAGGCCTGTGTTTGACCAACATTATGACGTTGCCTAGTCCTACGTTATATCCACTTGAACAAGGAAGGGATTTCCAAAATTCAACCCACAATTGGTTGAAAGAGGGCAGAAAGTTAGTTAGACGTACTCTATACACATCAAAAACCCTCATACCTACTCATTATCTTTGTAACCAACAAATCTATTAAAATTAACGTACAAACCTTTCCATACGAACCTTTTAGGAACATAAATAAACAAAACAAAAAATACCATAACATCGATCAAAGGGTTTCACTAAAATCCGTCTAAAACGGGAAGGGGGTAATAAAATGTGAATGCGGTAAAAGGCACGTGTCTCACCACGTACTTACGAGCGAGAACGCTACTCTTCAAGGTAAATGAACTTTTAGATTCTGTGTAATAACGACATTCATTTGACTGTCGCATCTCTGGTTTAATTGCAGGACCAGAGATGACTTCATAATGATAAATCAGCTAAGTTAACAGTTACAACATGAATTCCCTCTCCACAGTTTCGGTTTCTATACAATATGTAGTAGATATTGATTAGAATACTAAGGCTAGCGCAGGTGGGAAATCGTGTGGTCCCGAAACCCGATGACCCCGGTTCGAAAAAGGAATACAATATTTAGTTCTTTTTTATATTGGGGGTACTGACGTGTGTCGAATCAGTCTTCAAATAGTTCGTCCTAAACAAATAAATACATTGCAATCGAAAGCCGAAGTCAATACCTTGTCCTCAGTTTAGGCTCTAGGATACAGACCAATGAAAGTCTAATCTGAAGTCTCTACCTTTTCGGAAGTAAGCAATCTTGTGAAGAACTAGCAATAAACTCTACTAGGTTATATTTTTTAGACAATTTGACAGGACGGCATAATTATCGCACTGGCTTTCCAGTAATTCTCTCGCTTGCTACTCGCTTCCCATTAACGGTCAGACAGATTCCTGACACCGGTAACTTCTGGAGCTTTCGATTTATTTTAACTAACTGAAATAGCTCGGTGTTTCCGTTACCGAGCTTTGGGCTGAGGGTGTGTGGAATGTTTACTTAACCATTTTGGTTAACTAGTTGAAGGCTCGTTCATAAATCATGCGACGTCGTAACAAGTTAGTTTCAATGGTTATCTTACATAGTATATGTGTAGTTACTGGCCCGGCATCATCATCACCTTAGGACAATTTTCTTCTTCTATTGTATACCTTTTTCTAGAGGGATTTCTAACTTTTCATACTTTTTGTGTGGAGTAGGTTAATCGTTCATGTTGATTTAAATGATAACTAATATTTATTCTATTATATATATTCACAGAATATGTATTTCTGTTGCCCCAATATATAACAAGAAATAATGGTACGGAACCCTTCGTGTGGAAATCCGACTCGTACGTGGCCATTTTTGTTACTGTTTTGTTATATCTGTTGTATTTTCTATATCTTGAGACTGTTGGGACATTATTGCGATCTCATTCTAAACAGAGCTACTATGGAAACCAGAAAACTTATCAGTCTCAGACTTGTTTGCCCTGAGTGAGTGGGGATGTCTTCCTTAAGACATGTGTCAAGGTGCACACCCCTTACTAACCCACATAAGGGTTGGAAAGGGTTTAAAACTTTCAACCTGCTACTCAAGTCATGCGTGAAGTGGAATAATCGCTAACTTGAACTCCTTACAAAGGTTCTATATTATTGCATGAAACTCAGACTAGGAAAAAAGAAAGACTGAGTACCGCGAACGACCAAAATTGAGCTTTAAAAATCATACTTCTCACTCAACCCACACACGTAGGTAGCACCCAAACGTACCTATATCGCTCGTAGTACTACCACTACACCTACACTTGAAAAAAATGTATGTGTTATACACGTATATATTGTGATTTGTGACGAAATGGATGCAACCTGTTTTTATACTTTTTAAACGTTTCGACGTTCTTTATTTCAATTTTTATTTTAATTCCTAAAATCCCGAAAATACCCCAAGTAATTCCCCTAAAAAACTGAGCTATCCTCAGTGGTAAACATAACAGAAAATCAATGAAATCTATCACGATCACTTCTCACTAATGCTTTTCCTCACAGATAAAATGGTGACTTTATTTTAAATGGCGTTCCGTTTATCTTTTACTAGCGACCCGCCCCAGCTTTGCATGGGTGAACAAATCTTTGAATTTCTCGGCTTTTCTTGTACTATAATATGTACCTATTTTACATATAAACCTTTCTCTTGAATCACTATCTATTGCTGAAAACTAACTAAAATCCGTTAAGTAGTTTAAAAGATGTAAGCGAACAGACATCGGACGGAAGCGACTTCATTTTATACTATGTAAAGATTCTTGATCTGAGACCTTAAAATATATATTGGTTACCTAACCAAATAGGTAAAGCATAAAACGTGCACTAAAAATGGTTGCTATGGTAACCGTAGCAGGTAGCATAGGTAGATCGATCTTGGTGGATACCATTAGCGTTAATGCGACTACCCGTACCTCTCCGGTTACCTGCAGGTGGCGGGCGAGGCCAGTGTAAAGTGATAAAAAAGAATTAATTCATCGAATACATCGTAAAACACGACACGAGCGTTTGAGAGTTATTGGACACGAGACATTTTGTTCGGTTAGTGTATTAGAGTACTAGCTTTCGCCCAGCAGTCGCCAGCTACTGTGAAAAAAATTACGATTTATTGATTGTCTTCTTGGCATTATAAACAGATCGGCAACACATTGGCCATACCTCTAGTATTGTAAATGGCGATAGGTGACGGTAACCACTTACCACCAGGTGGACCGCCTGTTTTTATTATTTATTGAAACTAAAAATGTTAAATGTTTTTTTTTTTTTTTTCATTTATTTCAGTTAATAAACACCCATATTATGTTAGTTATCTAAATATTATATACTTAACAGGAAAGCGTGACTGTCTGATCTATCAACCACTCAACGCACCAGGCTATTTGTAAAAAAAAAAACCTGATGTCTGCGACACAATTTTATTTATTTTTCTTTTTGGTATCACACTTAGTGTATTTTGTCAGTGTCAAGTTGAGCAATGTAGGCATTTTTATCTTCTTCATGTATTTAAATTCTCGTCAACTTTCAAAGTTGTAGTAAAGCTCAAGTCAGTCGGTCAGTTTACAATTTTACTTGATCCCAGTAATCAACCACATACCACCATTGATCTCATACCTTTTCGCATAAGCCGGGATATACTCGAGTTAATTTTCATCACAATATGTCAAGCGATACGGGACGAGTGTGTACATGACAGCGGGTCTTTAGATCCAAGTTGAGTGTCGGTTAAATTGTACCCGTTGGATAGGAAATGTTTGGGATATTCGTGTCTTTGGTTGGATTTGGGTGATACTTGATGTGTTATGTTCTCGTATTTTGAAATCGGAACGTAGGATTTCTATAATAGCTGTCCCCCGCGGTTTCACTCGCGTTCCCGGAATAAATGTAGCCTATATGTTATTCCGTTCAGTTTTTGAGTGAAAGAGTAGGATGTAGGATAATCTATACTGACAATATTGTTACGCGTGTGTGGTTTTTATCACCATAAATACTTTACTACGTTATCACGAAACTAATCGTGAATCTATCCATTATCAAAATCGGTGCAGTAATTAAGGAGAATTTTCTTTTTTTGTACTCGCCAAATATGCATACGTGAAATACTATTTGTACGTAAAGAAGCTACTCATACGCTTATAATAACATAACAGTAGTACTCTTAATAGTATTGCCGCGAATATCGACCAATGGGCTCACCGCTCGCTGCGTGTGTATTATTGTTTAATAATAGGGTAGTTTCCTGGCATATCAAATCAGCAACTTTTTAATAAATGTCAAAACGATCGGTTACATGGAATATTGTATGAAATACTAAGCTATGACGTCATAGTTTCACAGCATCAAATGATCTACTCTTAGTGGTTCTACTGGTACTTAATTAAAAATCATAAAATGCATTAAATGTACAACATATTTGATGTTTCCGCGTGTTTTCAGATGTTTTATGCATTGGTTAGTGTTTGGTCATTTATTTTTGACACTGTCATCTAGCCTATTATTTACACGTCAAAATTATTTTTATTGAAAAAAGAAATGATAACAATATTTGCTGCGCACGTGTTGTCTTCGACAAAATATACGAGTCTTTATCGAGCGGGACAATGTTTCATGTTTAGGATTGCAGTTAATATAACTCAATTTAGTTCTTATTTCTATTGTATTAAGGACGAAGAGGAAAATGAAATAAGTAAGCACAGCTGTATGTGTCGACGAGACGATCACAACGATGCTTTTATTACTTGCGGACAATTAGTGATGTCCAAGAGCTTTATCGATAAAATTTTAGAGCGTATTGTTGCCACAATTTGTAGATAAGAGAATAAATAAATAAACAATAACATAAAAGTAAATGGAGCAATTTGTTGAATGAAAATACCGATCTTCGATAAAAATATTTCAAAGTTGATAAGAAATAAATAATCATGAAAAATTAAATTCTACTTTGGTAAATTTAAAAAATACATCGTTATTTTTAATTTAAAAAAATCTAGCCTGAGTTATCTTCTATTTTTAAGCATAGAATATTTAATAGTACTAAAAATAGGTTTAATAAAAAATCGATTGTATCACTCATCGCTAAGTGGGTCCTAAACTTAATAAAACTTTTGATCTTCAAACGTTTTATACAATAGTATTACAATGTTGCACCATAAAAATATCGATGTACTTACAAGCATTAAAACTTTCCACGTCCCAATTTTAATTCCAAGGCCTGCCCGCGTCAGATTTCGTATGAAAAAGAAAGAAAAAAACCTGGAGCCAGACTGAGCCGTTCTCGACGGAATATTTAAATATCGTCTGGTTCAAACAATGGAACGATGACAGTCCAACCCTCTTCTTTGTTATGGTAAAATTAGAGCTTGAACATTTCGTATCGATAATTTTTAATTGTTATGATTATACTGTTAATTTGTTCCGTTATTTGGATAGGGTCGTTAATAAAATGTTTGGGGTATTTGGCCTTTTATTTGCTGTTGGATCCTTTGTTTTGAATTTAATGGTAGTATATACAAGGGCTTTGTTTGTTTGATCGCGAGTTGCTGTATGATTATTTGTTACTTCATTATTATGTAGGTATTTAAGTATAATTAGGTACTTACCTATTATTTTTTAAGTATTTTTGTTCTGTGTTTATTTAATAAACTGTTACCTTACCTTAACATATATAAAAAAAAAACTCGCTTAGAACAAAAACAAAAAAAGATATGGTACAGTATTTAATTGATTCTGGTTCAATTAATTGACACTTGAATTAGAACAACCACCTGTTAAATTCATCGAGAACATTGAATCGAATATTACAGGCCTTTATTCAATCAAAACCCAAATAATGGATAATTCTGTAGTTATTAGCCAACCTAATAGTACAAAGCTCTCGAATATCGGTAACTAAATGGAGTTTACTTAATCGATTGTCATCATTACAGTGATTGGTTACATAATACTATTTTCTACGCTCAATGATTCACAACTATAATTACAGTATGTTGGATTAGACACAATTAAATTGACATGAAAATTGAATATTTTTTTTTCTTCAATCCCTTAAACCAGTGCTGGTTCCTCTAGGAGTTATATGTAGTTTTTTTTTATTATGAAGTGTTTTACCTTCCATGCATGATATTTCGCTGATCCGGGCAACTCGTCGCCAAAATTGCAACGCAAATACGAGACAATTTATAAACAAAGACAACATGTCGTGAGATTTGCACATGCAGCTATAAATAATTTAATTTTGATATAATTGTGTTTGTAGAGAACAAAAAGGGAAAATACAGTCGCTCATCGTTTTTGCGGAACATCAAAATAGGTTTTAAACCTAAAAATTTTGTGTAGTCGACAATTCGCAGTGGACAGGTACCGTATCTTCCCTAATACTTTTTAATCTAAACCAAAGTATCGAGTTACAATCAAGCATCAAGAATTGGCAAAGCTATCTACAATAACTTCTAAACTCATAATTAATACTAGCATAAATATAACCGTACGTAAGATTTAACTACAATATTCATGTGGTTAATTTCCTTATCTTAACATAAAGGGTAACGCTCCTTCGTAGCTTAAGATAATCCAAATTGGGAATTCCTGTGAAGTAATTAATCAAGTAATTATTAATGTTATGGTAAACGATACATAGGTAACAAAGTTCATCTATATTTCAGAGCTTGGCTCTTGTTGGTGTAGCTTCTTCCATTCTTCCCTGGTGTTTGCTGCTTCCAGCAAATTTATAAACTCTTTTTAGGTATATTGCTTTAAGAAGCACAGCCTTTTCGACTATATCACCTAAATCGTACTATTTCTGATTCTATGATAAAAACCTAGAAAGCGCTAGTAGTTGCTTACTATATTGATTTATCAAAAAAAAAATGGTTTTATATTATATTATATTATATCTTACTGATGCCGAATATTGCCGATTCTGTTCTTTATGAAATAAACTAATATTAGTCACGTCACCTCTCTTTCATACACACGTTATTGAAAAAGGATAGGAGATATATTAAAGCTGATAAATAATGGATCGGATATTTGAAATGTCTAAGTTATTTCGTCTTGAAGAATCAATCTTGGATTGTACGAGTATTACCACAGAGTATAGGCGTTTTTATATTTTACCTATTACTTTTCTACCCAGTACCTACTTACCAAAATTGAAATCGTTTTTTGTTTGTTTTGACTTGACATATTGACTAATGCAAATTTTTTAAATAAAAATGATTAGACGATTATGTCCCGCAGGCCATTCGATGTCGGACATAATGACTATAGTTAGGGTTGCCATCTCATAGTCCGGGTTTCCGCGGAGCGTCCGGGCGGGGTTTCATTTGTAGTCCGGGTTTTAAAGTTTACCGGTCGCAAAAATAAATACAAAAGTAGATTTGTAACAATTATAGCACTTTCTTATTTTACTGAGTAACTTTATCAAACTGCCGCGACGTCCCACTCAGTCTCGTCCCGTTCAAGCGGCCCGAGCTGCCATTAGTTATCCGACCGCCCCCAATTAGTCGTAACTCGTACTAAGTCCTCCCCTTCCCCCGGTAACGCCCTGAGCCGAGGTTCGTACCCCATTCGGGTTTGTTACCTAAATATTACCCGGCTGAGAGCCCTCTGCACTCGCCGATTAAGGTTGTTCTCACTGTCCGGTAAGGTTGTTGCAGCCATCTGAGGCTAGTCCTTTAAAAAAAAATATATGACATGTCCGGGTATAAAGCTCCAAAATCCGGGGTTTTCACACTTGTTGTCCTGGTTAGCGAATTTTACAGATGGCAACCCTAACTATAGTCCAAGGTCAATCTGACTTCCAAATACCGTTCTGCGGAACCATACGCATTAGAAAGGATCAATCTATTTTATTATCTTTTCACACTAAGTCCTTACTACCCTTTTAGCGAAGTCTATAGCCTTTTAGAGATAAAAGCTAATACGAGAGTATTAGATAGTAAACAGTCCATAACTCTGGTGTCTGTAAATATGGGTTTAAAAACTTGCCCCACACGATAATCTAAGGTTATCTGGCCGTGTTATACGAGTACTTATATCTTAAAATCTTAAGCCAGAAAACGGCTCCTCGGAATTACATATTACAGCTACTTAGATGTGCACTATACATAAATAAGGCTAATTAATTCAAGACTAGCGACCCGCCCCGGCTTCGCACGGTTTTTCTCGGCTTTTCTGTACTATAATATGCATGTATTATACATATAAACCATCCGCATGAATCACTCTATCTATTAAAAAAAACCGCATCAAAATCCGTTGCGTAGTTTTAAACATCTAAGCATACATAGGGACAGACAGAGGGGAAGCGACTTTGTTTCATACTATGTACTACATATATGTAGTGATATTGAATATTTGACTATTAAAAATACTTGCAATGAGTTCATTTAATAAAGACACTTTTGAATTTGAATTTGATGACAGTATAAATAAAGTGTTTATCTCACTTTCGACTGGGTGAACTGATTTTGATGATGACTGAAAGCTGGTGCTTCTCGTGTGGTCCCATCTGACTTCAAAACTATCAGATTAGAGTTCCTACATAGTTATTTTATGTTTTTTAGTGCCTTTGAAGGCAGTTCTATATTTTGTTAAAAGTTTTTTTACTGTCAAAAATTACAACGAACAATGTTTTCAACTCTTAAATACTCGAAGTATATTGCCTCCCCACAAAGATACATACATATAGTGTACTTAGGACATAAACACAGGATTATGCGGGACATCGGGCCGTGTAGGTGGCATGGCGAAAGACCCCCACTGATGTATGTTTAGGTCCTAACTGACTTGTTAATCCTTGCCTGAGCTTTTTGTTCTTAACGAAACGGAAAGGCTTGGGTCCAATGTTTGAACAAGTTTTTGTCGCCATGTTAAGTTGGATGTTGTTTTATACTCATTATGTTTTGTAATTTTTTCAGGTACGTTCCTGTTAATTCTCGGTGAGAGGAGGATTTGTAAGTTACTCATTTTTATGTCTAAAATGTAATCGGCAGAAAATAGGGAATATGCATTTTGCTTTACTAAAAGCTCATTCCTTTAAGAAGCAGTAGGAAAAAAATATTTCTGATAACTATAGAAATAACCAAGATATAATCCATCAAATATTTATTCCTATCTCTTTCTAGCAAAACAGAATTTAGCATGGAGTTTATATGGCCATCATTGTGTATGAAGTCACATACTATGTCCGATCTCTGTCTAATCGCTGTCTAATTAGTATTTTAAAATGCTTATATCCTCCGTCTTTATTGGCCGATTTTAATTTCACTTTTTGACATCTTTTTTACGGTATTTTCATGTTTTGTTGGAAATGCGATAAAAATGTGTGTATATGTAACTTTCAATCATCATCATCATCAGTATTTAAGATCTTGGCTCTTGTCGTTGTAGCTTCTTCCATTCTTCCCTATTATTTGCTGCCTGCACCTCCTTATACGACATGACGTCAAATTTAGCCTTCACTTGGTCTATATAGTTCTAGGTCTTCCTCTTCCTCGCTTTCCTTCTGAACTAATCGTGACGTATAACATTTAATACCGTAGCTTATTTTCATTCCATATCTCTTGAAACCAGCTGTATCAATGCAATTGCTTGACGCATAACACGTGACTGTTAACAAAGGTTACCTACCTAAGCTCTGGTCGACTGTTTCTATAACAACATTACGCAAGCTAGCAGCACACGTGACCTGCTGAGAAATGTTCAACATGCATTATGAAGTAATGTATAGTACTACCTATAGTAGGGTACTTTGTAGTACTGTACTCATTTAAGAGGAGGCTATCTGCATATGTCTCCGTCCCTTACTAAACTGTCGGGGACAAGTGAGACAGGAGCGACGTAATTTTAGTAAAAAATATAGTTTTATGTCATTTAAAAAGATACTAAGACTTTTTTTTAAAAAAGTAAGACAACTATTCCCTTTCTAATGGATTTCAGAATGTAAGTTAATATTTTTCAAGTTAATTGGATGGCCCAAATAAAAAAGAATGCATTCTAACTTTTAAAAAGGGGCATATTTACGATTTCTTTCTGACGTTACTAATGAAAAATCCCAATTAAAAAAAAACTATTCCCCGTCACATATTCATGGTTTAATATACATTTTTTCCAAATCTCTTGGAATAAAGAATACAGAGAAAAACGCATTTTATAGCATCGCCTATGGTCAAAAATCTTTGCAAATCTCTAAACTGTGACGTCTTATATGCAAAGTGTCTCGTGAAAGTTGAATTGTATGTCATTCCCAGTTATTTGATCTTATCTGTCACTCCTCACAAAGTATGTCTCTATCTCTATTTTCGTCTCTTCCCGTATATCCATTGATTTTGATTAGCTTCTGTGTACATTAAAAACCTACGTCATGAATTTATGATGAAGACAATATCCGTAATCTTCGTATTATCTGAGGAAGCGCCAACACTTCCTAACCTAGAAAAGGCGAGGCGGAAGTCCCATCCAATCTCAGATTACAACATTTTGCATATACTTTGTTAACTTAATCATTACTAATGAAAACTACGTGTCTGTTAGTCAGTGTAATGTAATGATCGCATCGTGCCAACACGTTACTTGCATTTCCGTATATGTTGACGTTTTAATTAGATGAACATGCGTCATTGCGGATCTAGGATATTATTTGTACTTATGTCGTTTTTACTCACAATAATTTCCTGACATATCAAATCAGCTACTTTTTAATAAATGTCAAAACGATATGTATGGAATTTTGTATGAAATCCTACACTATGACGTAATCAGTTTCACAGCATCAAATGATCTACTTTTCTGATTCTATAGGTATTATTAAAAATCATAAAAAGCATTAAATGTACAACATATTTGATGTTTCCACGTGTTTTTAGATGTTTCATGCATTGGTTAGTGTTTGGTCATTTATTTTTGACACTGTCAACTAGCCTATTATGATATTGCTTTATTGTTCCGCGTTCCTATAATATCCTATATATGTTAATATCAGAGTATGATCTATTTGCCAAGTTTCATCCAAATCCGTTCAGTCGCTTTTTTTTACTATGTATAGGCCTGTCTTTGACCACAATCTCATCGTGGTCAGTGATGGTGTGGCCGATGGTGGTAAGCACACAAAGCCTAGAAAGGAACTGGCTCTCAAGTGCAGCTGTCGGAACCCACCGAAAGGTGCTTGGCGACAGATTTTCAACTTGAGGGTGGTTGCCAGATAGGCGGGTACTACAAAGTACCCTACCACCGTGCTGAGGAAACCCCTCACGCTGTTTTCCTTCACCGAAAGCTCAAGCTCATTGTAGGATTCGAACCCGGGACCTTCGTCTCGGCATCCGACGTCACTACCACTGAGCTATCATTGCCTTAAAACGTAGCTCTAGCTCTAGCTAATGCGTTATTGGATCACAAAATCGAAACATTCAGACATACAAACTTTCACATTTATAACTATTAGGTACCTACTAGCCGTTTTCGGAATAAAAAGTAGCCTATGTCCTTCATCATATAGCTATCTGCTTGTCAAATTTCATCACGACCGGTGATTTAGGCGAGAAAATGTAATAGACAGAGTTACTTTTGCTAGTTTTGTGACTAGACTTGGCCATTAAAATGTGAGTCAAGAAAGTGAAGTAGCTAGGATTCTGATCAGGCTCATCACAAGTGACTCGATTCGAACCGCTGAAATCCACTGGATACAAACGTATTAGGAACACTCACAAATTAGAAATGATTCATTATACCTAAAAAACGAGCTAGCTATAACAAGTTTTAACCGTGTGATAACTGAAGCAGCTTTGAATTTCTTACCGACCTTGGTATCTGTTTTATAAAATGGCTAGACTTAAATTTTTTACTGATTTTGAATCACATTCAAAACTTGATTCCAGTTTCAAGATAAAGTCTGAACCCTCATTTCACTGGGGAATCTATACTAATATAATGAAGCTGAAGAGTTTGTTTGAACGCGCCAATCTCCGGAGTTACTGCTCCGATAAAAAAAAATATTACACTGATAGGAAGCTACGATATCCACGAAGGTTATAAGCAACTTTTTATCCCGGGACCACGAGTGAAGCCGCGAGGAACGGCTAGTAATCTATATATTGCTACATTAATTAAATGAGACATATTTGAATGGGATATTCTTCAGACTGACGATAAACGACACATCTGAAGATCTTACCTCAGCTGTAAAATATCAAAACTCAATATAATTATATTCTATTCGCTTTGAGACATATTATAAATTCCTTTTGCATATTAGATACGTTATTATGCCATAACTGGGATAAAGTTTTCAACTATATATAATAAGAGACGACTGTGTCACAGAAGCGTCACATTTCAAAAACATCGTTCTAACTATGTCAAAACTTTACAAGCGATTCTCGGCTTTACTATTGAGGAATACCAGACAGTATTGCGTGAATTAATTCATGTGGTAGCATATCAAACGGTACGTATTAAGTCATCAAACACGTGCTTCTCGATAAATATTGTAATTTCAGATTTATCTACGTACGTTACAGTTGGGGCTTTGATACTGGGTATGTGTTAATGCGATACGGATTGAATAACACCATATTTTGCATTATGTCACTTTAAGTTGGTCAATTATTTTGTGGAATAGACTATGTTTTCATTTCTGGCAGTGACCGAAATTTCTAGTTAAATGTGTGGTAATATTTGGCCCCTGTTGGAAATTGTATTCGATTCGATAGAGTTTTGTATTTGTTTTTAGCTGGAAAAGTTAGTAGTAGAAGCACAGTGTTATAAATCACTAGTAAGTGTAGTAGAAGTAAAAATTGATGTTTCTTAGTAATAGGGCTCCGTCGGCACCTTTTGAGTACGGAACCCTAAAACTATCCCAATGATATTTATAAATTATCTGTCAAGGAATATAGACCGAAGATCTAAATGGTCTGCCTGCATTTATTTAATGGTCACAGAATAACGCGTAAAAATCGAATGTCATTTAATACCCTCGACTCTTCTGACATGCATTTGATGAAACTCCATTTATCATTCCTCCTGGTGCCTCCTACCCCACGAAGTACGCACCGTGAAGATACCTATCTAAGAACCAACAGAATGTGGTCGCCCACGTGTGTTCAACCTTATTTTTTATACAACCGCATCCTTTCTTCCGACGCCATATTGAAATTCCATTCCTGACACAAAGCAATCCACCCTTTATTTCGTGTTCAATAAAGATGAAAGTTCGTTCAAAGGGAAGTGAATTGTCGCCTATAAAATGAACTTTATGACTCATAGAAGTCATAGAATAAAGGTCGTGGATTTTCAATAGAATACGATTTGGTAAGGATGTGACGTGACGTGAGTTTTTTTCTTTTATTTATTTTTTTTAGCTGTCACTCGAATATTTGGTGTTATTAATCAAAGTTTTGAAGAATGATGATTGTTTTTGTTTTGGGTCTGACCTTAACGGATGACTGGCGTACGTAATTTTTAAATCAACTATTAAACTCATATTTTTATAAAGAAAAAAAGCCGGTATCCATTAACTAAAAATCATTTTAGAAGAACATAATATACTAAAAAATAATAACATAAATAGTGTGTGTTTCCATACAATATGAGCGATCTTATCACATAAGAAAATATTTCTAAATGTGGCAAGTAAATGATTTCCTAACTATTAGGAAATTGATATGCAATTTAGTGCCTTTGTTCATAGTTTATAGGAAAACAAAAATCGTTTTATCGGCGTTATGGAAAATTGTACGGAACCCTCTCCACACAAGTTTAGCTCGCACTTGACCAGTATTTTTTTAAAGACCACCCAATGAGCGTCTTGTAACTGAGAAGCTAGGTACTTTTGTACCTTTAGCACCTACCTAACTTCTATGTAAAAAAAAAATTATATAACTTTGGTTAATATAGAACTCTCTCTACTAATTTAAAATAAATAACTTCCCATAATTGTATAAATATTTAAATAATTATTTTCAAATTGTACCGTTTCCCTATTTATTATTAAAAGCCCTCGGGATTTAGGATTTGCGGGTTTCAGTGTCTGAGCTCAAGAATTCATAAAATGATTTTAAATACCTCTTAAATTATTCAATTGTATTCTTGTGGATTATCTTGATAGGTTTTAGGAAAGCGGATTTTGAATTAAAATTAATGTAAGAAGAATATTTATTTTATAATACCAAAAAATCATCTTTTCCTGTTTGTTTGTACTTACAGTCCTAGGAGAGTTTCTTACTATGTATATTTTTTTAATCTTCTAGATTTTGTCTTTTTTAATTTTAATTAGGTAACACCAAAAAAAAGGGAAAAGGAAAAATAAATCTTATTGACATCGTCCTCTACCGTCTCCTAATTAATATTAGTAACTTCACAAACTAATTTTAGTAATTTGATAAGCTTATTAATACTTCGACTTAACATAGGTAACTACTAACAAATGACGTCACAATCCGATAACGAATTCTACCGACGACTACCTCAAAATACACCTACCGTACGTTTGTATCAACTCATATTAGTTTTAGGATATGACCAAGCCCATTTCCGTCAAATCTGTAAATATATTTCGAGAAAACCATTGTGTTCCATTTCCGTCCATTCAGTTATCCCGTGTATGTAAATGCCTGATTTCGATGGTGTTTTTTTCGATTTCATTGAAAGAACACTTCTCGCATGATAATGAACTTCCCGAGTTTCACGTCCGTTTTTGACGAACATTTTGAATGCCACGACATCCATCAAGCTCCATATTCTTCATTAACATAGGATGGTGCTTGTGCAACCAGCAATGGATGCCGCGGCCACCTTTATTCTCCACTTAAAATATGAGGGTACAGGCCTGCTCAGACACCGTAACGAACGCAGATGACTCATTTGTGTATGTAAATTATGTTAAAATTCAAAACCCTAGGCTTAACTTTGGCTTTTTGAAATTCAAATTTGTCCGTCGCTCTTTGGTCCTAAATGACGGGAAGGGAATGCGTAATTGTTTTTTTTTTTTGGGCCTCACTTAAACGTTTTGTTGCTCTCTAGAGTCCAGTGTTAGTACTTAGGATAATGTTACAAGTTTCTAATGTACTGTGCCATTTTAGAGTACAGTGACGTCATTAAATAGCAATTTCACAAGTCAGTAAGACTCCCTATTGTCATGCATGAATTCTAGATACCTTTATTCCAGTGATAATAATAAAGGGAGATATGGGTGTTTTTGATTTGTACGGAGTAACCAAATCGAATTGTCAAAGTATATGCTGCTATAATTTGTATTAGGTTTGCAGCTCGACCTTTTCAACGCAGAAAATGACGTCACACGACTTGTAATCGCTGTATCACATATTTCGTCATAATTAGTTATTTTTGCTAAATAACAAATTAACGCATGTTCCCCATTTCAACTATTTTGAATAGAAGAAAACCTGCTTTATTAATTTTAAAACTGTTTAAAAACAAGTTCGATTATTTATTGAATCGTTAATATCTCCAATCTGATTGATTTAAAACAGATGATCTATAAAAAATGTCTTTAAAAGTTTAACAGCTCATAATTGTACATAATCGATGTGCTATTTCGATCGCATTACATCCAGTTCAAGGCTCGTCATCGGTCGTGGACCTTAAGAAATAAAGCAACATGTTTCATTAAAAATCGAAGAACAACGGCTTTTAGCGATACGTATAATTTTCCTATCAGTGCCATCTTGTAAACTAAGAAAGTTTATGTTATTTCTATGTAATATCATTATGACGTCATTTAGCTGTAAAGGCTGACTATAATACTCCTGCAAAATCAATGGGGAATATGCATGAATTTTTATCGCATTTTTTAACAAAATATAATAATATCGTAAAAAAGAATTCAACAAGTGAAATTAAAATTAATTTCGGCCTAGAAACACTGAAGATATAAGCATTTTAAACTTCTAATTAGACAGCTAGAGATCGGACATAGTATGTGACGTCTTAGAATACTATTACA
Source organism: Tethea ocularis (assembly GCA_963555595.1). Lineage (NCBI taxonomy): Eukaryota > Metazoa > Arthropoda > Insecta > Lepidoptera > Drepanidae > Tethea > Tethea ocularis. Next base: position 7,615,056 of record OY741975.1, read on the forward strand.
GCCATATAAACTCCATGCTAAATTCTGTTTTGTTAGAAAGAAATAGGAATAAATCTTTGATGGCTTATATATCTTGGTTATTTTTATAAGTAGTTATCCGAAATATAACTGTTCATTGATAATAATTTATCAATGAACAGTGATGATTTTTGACTTTAGAATTTTTGATTTTTGGAGAATGTTTTGATCGTCTGTGATTGCCTTGGGAGGATTTGACGCAAGCGGCATAAGACAATTGTTTTGATAGGAGTAACATAGTCAGCATCGTTTACAGCAAAATGACGTCATAATGAGTATTATGAACTATGATTCTTATAAAACCCCTTTTTGATCTTAAAAAGGTGTATCCATTATATTCAGCCACATAAACAAGTCCAGACGGTATAATTTTCCTTGCCCTCTTGAAAAATAGTAGAACTATTTCTTTAAGTCCAATTAATTAGCTGTTAGTCCAGATGTTTAATTCTTTTTTAATTCTTAGTAGGCTTATAGTATTTAAATGACATTAATATATGGGTAATTGGCTAAAGGCTTGTTGTTTTAGCATTAAAAAGAGAACTGGACATATTCTAGGCAACAAATAAACAAGATCTAGCCGGTTGTGGTGAGATACTATTTAGAAGCTAACAAAAACGTTTTTAAATACATGTTTTAGTTCCATTGCATCGCCTTTCTTTCACCAAAACTGTGTGTGTATTGCGCGTAATTTTTTCGTCTGCTATTTCCAGTCAAATTCTAAAATAGAAGCTCCGAAATAGCATTTTCGGCCCACCGCATGCAGCATCTGCATTTTGAAGGTTAAAAGAGTGTACTTTGGAAAATCTTTCATCTTGTAAAATACCTTTAAAATTCTGTCTCATTTCCTTCATTATAAATCTCGTCGCGACGCTCGTAAGGTTAATTTCGTAGGGCAATAAATTCTGGAGTGACATTTCAGGTAGTTACTACTTGGGGGATATCTTCTTAAGCTTACTTATACGTGTTTGCTTAAGAACTTATTTGGGGCAGTCAAGAAGCTGATAACTGGGTTCTTTGGAGAAATTAAAAGTAAAGTACACCTGCTATGTTGATGATATTTTATAACGGTTGTAGAGTAGATATGGTGTTTCAGTGGTAAAAATGTATTATTCCAGAAATTGATAGAGCTATTATATGGGTTCTTTCTTAGTAATGAAAAAAGTATTAGATTTAAACTCTCGTTAAAAATTATGTTTGAAAAAGTAGTAAATTTTTTTTAAGATCTAAGGAAAAACAAGTGGCATACTTTAGGTATGCCACTTGTTTTTCCTTAGATAGATTCAAAGTTCATTCCTATAAATCGAGTCAGTGTACTAAGTGACGTCACAAGTACAGGCTGCGCATGAGTACTTGCGCTATTCTCGTCGATGGTCAGTGACCACAAGGGACCTTTACTTGGGGTGACTGTTCCACCATCTCTTCAAGACCCCTGTCTCTCATGGCAGAGTAAAACAAAAGCTATAATCGCAGGAGGTCTTTTAAAAACGGTCACGAGTTGATTCCGACCAGTTTCTGCTGCCACTTCACGTCCCTTGCTGCTCTTATTACAAAACGAGATATAAAGGAAGTCGGCTAGCCAATCGGGTTCAAGTTATATTGGATGCGTTTGCGCATGAATGTTACTGGTTTCTTTTTTCAACCATATGTTTTCTGGTCGTTTTGTTGGCCTTGAAAGAATGTCTGGTTAGTGCACCACGGGTTGATGTCATGTTATTTATAGGTGCAAGTTTTTCAACTCACAATATTGAGTATTATTCACTGAAACGCGTAGCTTGGAGATAATTTTAATAAAGAGTGACTCAAATATTTTACAGTCCTAAATGTTTGTTTATGAGCATCTGGATGTGGCTACCTCCCGCACTTTGTGTACGTGATGTTCTACATGACATCTGTAGAATAGGTATCAAATTAAATACCTATCAGCAATTTGCTAACATTACCGTGCTACTTTCGACAAATACTGAACAAAGTCAATACAAACCACTTTCTAACTTCTGAATCTAAATGACGCAACATTCCAGGAAATATGATAAGCAAGAATAATGTTACTGCAAACATTATTAAACTTAATATAATGCAAAACAAGAATATCAGGTCTTTTGATCCAAATAACTTGTTATCAAATGCAGTCAATAAAAACCAACACCTTCCGAGAACTTCAAATCATCTATACACCCATTTTGATGGTCGTAACCACGATATTTCTAAAGAAATCGAAACGAATTTAAATCTTAACCAAGTCAACACGAATCCCTAATTTTAACTGAAGTTACAGCAATACCAATCTTAGAGCGATTAAAATAAGGGTGTTGAAGTGCGCGATCGAGCGTAAACTTTATATTGTCTGGAGTAGGATCAGAAAAGTGGTCAAAAGTTGTCAGACTGGTTAGAACCAGCCGCGACCTGTTCTTTCCCGTTCGTTTTGTCTTATTTTTGTTTTGCAAGAGGCACTGACCATCACAACAAAGGTTCGTGGGCAGGGCGTTTTTTTTCTCGTTCCGAAGGAGCGTTGGCTTCGAGATATTCTGCCTCTGTAAAGTCAAGCGCTTGTGGAGTTTTGTTAACATTGTGTGTTCTGTATTTGTTTTATGTAGCGAATAAGTATGTTTATTTCTAGAAAACCCTCAGATACGGTTTAAACTCTGGAGTGTCGTTAGTGCAGCTAAGAGACATTTATTCTGTTCCCGCTGATTCATCAGATACTTAAATCCTTTTCGGTAAATAACATCTTCTGCCCGTAATTTTGAAAGAAGTAAAATTCCTAAGCCCAGAAATTAATATAAGTACAATCAATTAAAGTACAATCTTTGGATAGAATCATACATGATGGGAAATCGAATTCAGCAGTATTTAGTTCGGCCAGCCGGGCAGCCCTACAAACCGGAAAAAATCGATAAATCGTAATTTTTTCAGCCAATCTGACATAGCAATATGAGAATGATATCCAAGAGAGATACCTAATAATACTTAGTTCTTCTACAATCCATGCTCACACAAGGCAGTCTTTTTAAAATATTCTTGTTCTTGCTGATCCATAGTAAATCTTACAAAATTAAACTTAATTGTAGGCTAATTAATGTTAAGTGGAGATAAAATCTCAATAGGTCAGATTGTTAGTCATATAAAACCAAACCTACCTTACCTAGGTATTAGGTAACTAATCGGCCAACAAACCGGGCAAGTAACCAAATTAGTTCATGGCTACTTGATTTCAGTGGCTGATACTCTCAGATGCAATTATTGATCTTAGATAGGTAGAACTTTGGAGCAATAAATTCGAGCGGTAGATTTGGGTTCGAAGGATCCCTGACCCTCTGTTCTCTTGGGTACATGTCAGTTTGACCGCTGTCAACATCAGACAGAATATCAAGGGACGTGGGCTATCCAGAAATGTTCGTAAAAGAGAGAATAAGGATAGTAGATTTATATCTGTAGTGTATTTGTCTTATGATTGCTGGGGATGTCAAATTGTAATAAGAAAAACCGAGTAAAGAATGAAACGAACAAATTTATTAAAACACACCTTAAATAATAGAAATTGTAAGTCCGGTTTCGTTTTTTTTTTTAATTAATTTCAACTGCACTTCACTCGTTTTTGAGAATGAGGGTTTTGACACAGAGATATAGACAGATGGGCAATGACGTGATCTTCTAAGGATTCCATTTGAGGCCCGGAACCATAAAAATAAGTTAAACTAGTATGTATTATTTTATGTTTATGTTTGTAAAAGGCTCGCCAGATTCGTGGTGAAAAAGGTGCATTCTGAAAAGTTTTCTTGTTAGGTATCGATCGAGATTATATCGAGTTGACAAACAGTAAATGTTGGAGAATCAAAAATAAATGTTAGTTCTGGAAAGTTAGCCAGACATGGGGAGTCTAGGTGAAATGAACATGTCGACTAACATAAAAGGTGATAAAAGGATAAAGTTAAAAAGTAAAATATTATTTATTACGAAGTAAACACCGCAGTATTCCCTTCAATAGTCTAAAAAAACACTTCTTAAATACGCCATGGAAAACACAAACGTACCGCGTTTAGTTTATTTATCTATTTATAGGTCGGGCCAAGTGTTAGCTACATTACTTGTGAACATATTGGTGTGTTTACACTGTGTATTTCTGGAGCTGGCCGTGTGTTCCGCCATATGTGGACCTGTTGCGGTGTGTGCCAGTGCACTATGCTTGTGGCTGTATAAAGAAATGTCTTTGCCTTAAAAAAAAGTAGCGCGTGTTTTGATTCTGTATTTGATTTTGAAGTTCTATTTCTGAATAAATTAAAAAGTAATTAGTTTTAGTGACTTGATGCTGGCCGCAAATAAATAATCTTTCTATTTGGAACTATTTTAAATTACTGTTCGGAGTTGTTTGGATTTCGAATACGTAGTGTATTTTTATTTTTCTAAACCACTGACCACAGCAAAACTAAGATCACATCAAGCCCGGGAATCTCTTGGGAAATATTAAAAAAATATAGTATGAAACCTTTAGCTAACCGAGTTAGAAGTTATATGACTTCAGAAAGATGCCGTCTAAGATAAGGAGGTACTAGGATTACATAAATCTGAGCTTATTTCACGTCACATGGGAACTGTATTATAATCTCGCTGACTCCGAGATACAGTGCAACGTCGCTACATTTTTCTAGATAGAAGATAGACTTTGTACCTACCGCAGACTTGATATTTTAATAGAATATTTTTAAAAGGATAGTGGGCGAATTTGGTCGAGATATACCTACTTTGTCGATCTTAATCTAAATTGTTTTTTAAAGTAATGGTTTTGCCGTTAAATTAGGTATCATGTACCCTTATTCACTATCAACGGCAATTTTTTTTACAAACATACAAAAAATAATTCACACGTACATAATCAGCGATACTTATAATTTTGTATTCGTGAAATTTCTCATTCATTAAATTTCCGAAAAAAATCACCAACGTCAAAGAATACTAATTGTTACTACGTATGAAAGCGACACTCACGAACCTACTGTCAATGCAATCGACGCTCGCAACGTAGGGTTGTCACGGTCACACACACACAGTCAAGCTGGAGCTCCAATAGGAGTAGGTAACTAAATTAGTTCGCTTGTATGAAGTGCCGGAGACCTAACAACGTCATCCCGTCACTCAACGTCACTTCCACATATTCTTGACTTTACTTATGACACGTTTCAACAACATATTATAGAAAACTACGTCTCAATTTAAATATTTTTGTTGGTATGATTCACAAGTATATGACTAATATTATATTTATTTTGTTTCTAGGTAAAACATCCATGTGAACTGCGCAAGAGTGAGCGAACAAAATATTTATTCTACTGTACTATTTACCTTAATAACTGAGTAAGTCTGAATAACCACTAGAGATGAGCTAAGCTGCGTTGCGAGGATTGTGTTTTTTATGCACCAATTGAATCACTTTATTTACAAACGAAAAACAATTGAAATTTAAATTCTCAGCCTAATTCAATCTATTTCACACTTGAGCAGCCTTCAATTATATGTAGCTATAAAAAGAATATTTAAAAAAAATCGTACAAATGTATCAAGTAAGACAGAGAGGTAAAATGAGAATAAATATTTATGCTCAAATAATTGACCAAGTGCGAGCTGAACTCGCGTGGAGAGGGTTTATGGCTATTCTCCTGTAGTAAATCATTAGTAAGGCCCTATATTTTACAGATTTACACGAGTAAGAGTATAGGGTTTAAGTATATAGGGTTCCTTTATTTAATCGGATTTACGAAACCCTAAAAATCTCAAAAAGGTTTTATTTATGTTCAGAAACTTTAGTAGTAACTTACTAAAAGGTGCCCTAATAATTTGGTAGGTATCTATTTACCTTTATGAGTTCATGAAATATTTCACACGTGACTATATCTATCTGATTTTTACACAAAGGTTGTCTGGAGGAGATTGCCAGCTATAAAACAGTCTTCGTTATCACTTATTACGATTTTACTTAATTTTGTTTGTATTTCTAGCCTTCACTTGTTTCTTTAAATACTATTCTTTGCAATTTAAATTATTTTATTATAATTTTTTTTTAATGAATTAATGTACTTTTGCTTAAAATATTCAGCTGCTCATTTGGTTTGAATTTCGAACCCATGTTTAAACTCATGCTATTAGTATTGCCAGTTTTTTGTGCTTTATTTAAGTAAAAATATTGAAATGTAAGTTACATTTTAAATAAAATAGAAAACGAGGTCGCCAAGAATAATTAGAATTAGAATCACCCTCGACCTCGTCTCGGAGACACCAAATATTTACCAGCGCCGAGATTACCACGGAAACAGATGTTGTAAGTCAAATTTTGATGAAAAAATTCCAACAGCTATGTTTACTTGGGCCCGAGTTTGGTAATGAAGCCAACCCCTATTCCCATAAACCGTGAGATGAGTTATTTTTACGTAATTTTCTATGGCTTTGGCATGTGGTTTACGCACACAAGCATTGCGGTGATGTGATTGGTTCATAAGTTCGTGTAAACGGATGTGGCACCGATCGTATTGGTCGTGTTTATGTTTGAAGCATTTTATGAAGACTTTAATTTTGAATATGGAACGTAATTAAAATTGTTTTTGGGTTTACCCATCTTTTTCTAAAAGGTGACCGCTGAAGTAAAATAAAACCATTCGATGGTTTATGGTCGACAGGCCCAAAATTTGCATTCTTTTTATGAATTTTAAATTCAGGTTCTACCTGCCTTTTCCTTGAACGATTCTTTGTATGTTGATACCGTGTCTTCTAAACTATAAGGATATTCTAAACATAAATGGCTTTAGCAGACCTAAAAAAACAAAAGCAGAGCTGCAAAAATCATAGTTCTATCTGTGGTTCTATATACTTTAAACGAGCGATGGTGACTTGGATTTCTGGACTGAATTATCATATGGGGTCGGATTTGTGTCAAAAATTGCGCAATTCCAAAATCAACATTATTTTATTCACATAGACATACGCAAGCACTTATTATATATTATTATTATGATTACTTATTTATATTTAGTGTGACACAAATATCTATTGGAAATAGTTAACGAAAGGAAAAAATATAATATGATTATTATGAATTAACAACCCTGCATCGATGACAGTTCTGTTGTTGACCCTGTCAATATATTTTTTTTTGCTGGATAGCTCTAAATTTGCATAGTTAATTTATATAATTATTATTTTAACATTGTAGTCAGGCAATTACTAATAATGAACCTCGACACCTTTTATAGCCCACAGCTGTACACACACATGTCAACATGATTTCCGTTTTCATGTAATATATAATACATCTAACAGTAAAATTATTTAATCAGCTTTGTTTGCATCGAGTTAGTTTTTTTTTGAAAATATTTTGCCATGCCCAAATCCCTAGTCCATCTCTGGATCGTGTGTATAAAACACGGTCGATTGTGTCGTAAAATACATTTTAGATCCCACCACCAACTTTTGGAGGATTACGAATGAATTATTAATGTGAACATTCACATAAAACCTTCACCTTTTTTACGCCATCTCCTTTATTTTGTTTCTTGGCGGTTTCGAGTTCGGTTGGGTTTTGGAAACTATATTTTCGAGAGTTTTTCTGGACACATGTTGTTTAAATGCATCTTTCCTGTTTCTAGTAACAACTTAAAAGTTATTTTTAGTTACTTTGAAGTTGGGCTGTGTCGGTTACCTGCGGATCTCACCATTTCTGATTCGACCGGTAATATCCTGTAGGATTTGGTTTACTCGCAAAGTATCAAAATACGCGACATATTCGTAAATGGCCGTATTTCAACTTCAAGAGACCGTAGGCCTTGGTATTTGATATTGATTTCAACTACAAGGTATCTTCACGCAGTCCTAAGAAACAATGTTTTGGCACACGGACAGACAGACAGACTAACAACTAAGTGATCCTAAAAAATAGGCTGCAATACGTCAGCCCGGCAATTGTACCTACATGTCTAACTCTTGGTGAAGCCTATGTCTAGACTGTAGAAGCGTGTGGTAAGTATGGGCTAATGAGTAATAAATGAATTTCAGATTGTTATTTGGCGGGTAGTTACCTACAGAGGCACCTAAATGGTGATTTATACCTGCGTGGAATAATAATTACACACGAAAATAGAAAGGACAGTAAAAAATATAGAATTTTGATTGCCGAGTTGAACGCAAATCTTTTTTTAATAACAGCTTTTATACAGGCTGTTATTGCATTACTTTGGATATATTTAGTTGATTGAAGTGGGGGAGGGGGTTTTGGTTATTTATTACTTTTGTCTTTGAGGTTATAATGAGGATATGTTACCTACCAACTAACCTAAAGGCAACAATTATGTAATTTTGGTTATATTATATTGCACTCATAATTTCATATAACCCATATCACATTACATAAAAGTTAATGAAACAGCAGATTAAGTACTTAACAAAGTGTACAGACAGACCCTTTTAAACCCGCGAAGTCTTTCGTCCCAACAAAATTATCGCGCCGGAATACTCAAACCTGTCCTTTTATTTTCATAATGAACACCATTCGAGATTTCCTATCTTTATCACAGAGCCATCTGTTGATATTCTTTGTCAAACTCCATTCCTTTGTTCTCACCATATTGAAGAAGTTTGCGACTTATTACTTTACTGATAAGGTCGAATACCGTTGTTGAATAGTTTGCATAATGAAGGTATTGTTCAGATAGAGGGCGCCCGTATCATCGCACATGTGCACTACTCGTTAGGGCTTCATAAGCACTTTTGTGTGAACGTACTACACGCCAGCCACCTTAACTTTGCATGTTTGACGCTCTAAAATTATGTAAATTTGACCTCTATCTCGTTTTAATAAGGTCTTGTTATGAAGTTTTCGGGCGACATAAAGCGGGATTAGGGATAAGACAGGTCGTTGGAATTCAATGGATTATGTAAATAGGGGTATAGTAAACTTTTAATTGGGACATTTATTGTTTTAATTGACGTTTCAGAAGAATGAAGTAGTTACGTTTATAGGTTACTTTTAAAAGCCATAGATGGCGTCATTATTGGTTTCCTTATTCACATTTTAGCCACTATGTATTATTTGTGAATTGGAAATTCAATCCAAGATAGGAATTTTATTTACTTGTAATTACAAGTAGCTATAGTTTACAGTGTCTACATAATATTTTGTACTTGAAAATAACAACACATTCTTTAACACTCCTTAATTTCATAAATGGAATGCACAAAAATATTCCCGGTATTCCACCTGGTGTAATCAAACAACCATTATATGATGATCCCTTACCGCTCAACGATCGTGTGAATTAATGTGTTCTTGCAAAGGTCGTCCTAAAATGGGCATCGTTGAAAAACCTGCCAAAATTATATTGACCTCACGCGAAGCGGAATGCAGAATAATTTACCTTTTTTTAATTCGGTCCAATTCTTGAGCGGTTTAGGTCAACTTATTTATTTTTTAATGATAAAAGCAAGGCTTTGAAAATTATTTTTACATTCAGAGTATTTAAAAAACCCATAAACTATTTCCTCTGCTGATATAGCGGCACATAAAATCGTAGTTAGTTTTTGTTAGGGTTACCATCTAATCAGAAAAAATAAAGCGTGTACCTATTTTAGTATAGGCTACAATTCATTTTACAAAACGAAATAAAAATAACTGCAGAAAAAATTGATTCGATTATGCCAAACTATTAATATCTGGATAAATAAGTTAAAAAATAGTTATTTCAGCAAATTTTTGTCACATAACCCTAACTAAGGCACCATGGCACAGATCTTAACGGGCTGTCAGTGCATCGAACAAGTGGTCCCGCATGTATGGGTCCTTATCACGAGTTACGCCATCTGGTGTCGTCAATAGGAACTATTGTATGCGTGTGGCCGGGTTTCCATTGCGTTGCTTCCGTTTGAGTAGTTTTATGTTCATGTTTAGTAGTATTTTAATGATTATTGTTCCCATGTTTTATTTTATCTGTAGTGTTTACTTTTTCAGTGGGGGGGGGGGGGGGGCGAAGGTTATTAATTGCATAGATTAAATAACATTGAATTTAAGTATCTAAATATTTAGTTGATAATAATTATTTATAGGATGTATCTAATACTGATTTATACGGTTAATATTGGTATTACAATCCTACATACTTAGCCAAACAGCTTATTTGTTGTTAGCTTTTAGAGTTGGTTATATTACATAGTAAAAAATTATTATATGAATGAATAGGTACTTTCAACCCTAAAAGTTAAGCTAGGCAATTTACTCTACAAAATAAACTTCGATGTAAAAGGAGTGTTTTCTACATTTTTGTGTTAAAGACTTTTACTTGAAGCTTGGGAAAAGGGTTTTATTTTACTTTTTCTATTTTTTAAAATCAAAATTTGAACCAAACATTCCTTCACACGTTTCCAATTATTTTCGTCCACTCCAATCGACCTAACGGATAGATGTCTATTGCTCTAGTATTTTTTTCTTTTTTTTCACAGCACCCATTTGTGTAGTGCAAAATCCAATCGACGTGTCCGAATGTCCGGCACTTAAATCCAGAAATGCTGGGCTACTGATTTTTTATTGAAATCAAATACTAGGTACATTGAACAATTAAAAAAACAAAGAAGCTATCGTAACTGAAAAGTTGCAAACGGAACTAGATTTTTAATTGTATTATACTTATATTTAACTAGCTGTTGACTTGCGTTCCCAGGATAAAAAGTAGCCTATAACCTTCGGGGATGATGTAGCTTCCTATTAGTGAAAGAATTTTTCGAATCGGACCAGTAACTCCGGATTAGCGCATTCACACAAACAAACTCTTCAGCTTTATTAATAGTATATATATAGATTTTATCTCTATCTTACCTAACAGCTAGATAACAGAAACGGTTAAAAGCATGAATTTGCCGGCTATTTTGAGGTCGGCTATAAACCAAATGAGAAGGAAAGAAATTTGCTTTTAAATTAGTAAGTACCTACTTATTTATTTACCTCCAGTCCATTTATAAAAATGACAAAACCTACCAATACATTCACGGAAATTAAGTTCCCCCTAACTACCCCCATTCGGTTATTAATAATGAAATGAATCAGCCTGTATAACCATTATCTGTATAGCTCAGAACTTGTTGCCTTATGTCCAAACTTGTTTGTTTAGGCCTGCTTGTCCATTCTCGTCTCGTAACAAGATCGATTTCTCGATACGTTCTTTATGTATGTTCACTTTGTTGATGCTAACATACAAAACTAATAAGTATAGAAATTATTTGTTTCTTTAGTACCTTACTCGTACCGCATATACAAAATTATTTTTTTTGGGCTTAGGCTTTATTTGCCTCTGACAAATTTTCTATTTCACCACGTTTAGTGATAACGTGGCCAAAGGAAATTAGTTCGCAAGTGCAGCTGCCGACATTCACTGGTATGCGGTTTGCGATAGATTTTCATTTTTTTATTAACTAGCTGTTCCCCGCGGTATCACTCGCGTTCCCGGGATTAAAAGTAGCCTATAACCTTTGGGGATAATGTAGCTACCTAGTAGTCAAAGAATTTTTCAAATAGGACCAGTAACTTCAGAGATTAGCGCGTTCTAACAAACTCTTCAGCTTTATTTTTAGTATAGATAACTATTACACGTAGGTATGTCAATGTCAGTCGATACAACTGGAGTAGTATATTATTTATTCTTTGCTCATAGGTACTGAGCGTTACCGTTTTTACGTGATATTGTGTCAAGAAGTAACCAATATAAACTCATTTAACTACACATATCGCATTTAACATATAAAAAAAGCCCATGAAAATTAAATTTTAGCGACTTGGTTCCGAAAAAAAATCTTTATTTAAAAGGATTAGATAAACAGACGGACAGACGCGTAGGCCGACTTCCTTTTCTACATACTACAATTATAAAGTAATGTTAAGAGGTTATAACCTGGTTCCACTCGCGTTCCCTTTACTCTCTGACATCAAAGCGGGAACTTCTCCCTCGAACTAACAAGATGTCCTACAGGCCAATTATATTCATAGTCGGGTGATCCCGAATGGTTCACGATGTATTTAAAGATACATCGGTTAATGATGGAGTTCTAATGGCTTGAAGATCAAGGACTGGGGGTAAGTCTGGTTATATGATATAACCGGTTGAGCCTTTGATCTACATGAGGAATAATCGATTGAGGTCAAAAATAGAAAAAATCTAGACCCATCGAGAGGTAAATAGGTACTTATGGTTAATTACTATGATGCGTACTTCACATAAAAATATACATTTGATACAAAAAAGAAAAAAACAATAAAAAATTATGTCCAATATTTTTTTGTGACTATTTTTTTAAATAATATTATTGTGATTGTAAAGGAGGTTGCCAAATTGTGCTGTGGTAGAACAAGGACTCATACATAGAAATAGTCCTTTCTCATTCCAATCGTGCCGTTTTTCAATTACTGTAAATTTTTGTTAAATATTCTAAAAAAATACACTTATACAGATTCAACTATTAAACACTGCTAATGGTTAAAATAAGAACCTAAACAGACTCAAGGAATAAAAAAATAAAACCACACAACAACAAAAACTAAAATATACTAGTGAGAAAACTGTACAATATAAACAAGCAAGATCATTCAGGATAAAATGCTCGTAATTTATTCAAATACTATGTATAGGGTAAAGATCTATCAACAACGGTCGTACCAATGGCAATATATTTATTCCACGCGTCCACACGCGAGTGTAAACACACCCTAATGTCCGTGCGCAAAGAAAATAATGTAAAATACAGGCACTGGATATGCTAAAGGCTTATTTACATTGGAACGCGTTTGTGATACGACTGAAAAGCGGTAATGCCACAGTACAGAGAAAATCAGTTGTGCAATTTAGTTTGGCCCTTGAGTTTGACAGCGAAATTGTAGTTGACGACGAGATGACGACTTGATGAATTTTTGCTCATATGTTTGGGGTTTTTCTCTGTATGCTGATATGGATGGTCGCAGTATTTCTTGATATTGTACTGTTATTAAGTTCCTGTTCCACATTTCACAGTTATCAAACAGGAAGCCACGTCACATGAAAGAATTAATCAAAATTGAACCTTATTTCATAGAGCTATGCTGAAAATTAAAATGTTTTAATTTCCGCTCGAAACTTGTCTTATGAATAGCTTGTGTTAATCAAAATTAATGTTTATGTCAGGGCCACTAAGTTCGAAACTGAATCAATATCCGAGTAGAGATGTTTGACGTTATACAACTCACTAAATATATACTCACCTAAAACTAAATTAACGAATTTATTCTGTCATTGACGAATAAAGTGAATCCGGATAATATTTTACGTGTTATAACAATATTTTGTTTAGTAAATTAGGCGTTCTTTTTTATAGCAACACTCGACGTATTTTTTAAAGTCGATGCAAACCTTGTATGTACCTGAAATCGAATTTGCCTACTGCTTTTATTTTACTATGGCGTTGCTTATAAAAATAAAGGCTAACAAAACGTACATTACTCTGTAGTGCCATTACAGGCCGAAAAAGAGTTGTTTGCACCCTTTTGTATAAAGCTACGCAGAAAGTACTATTTACCTTCGAATAAAATTTCGTTTGTATTTATTTGCCATTTCATTGATCTGTTTGAATAGATTTAGCAGCAAAATTTAAATTATGTACAGGGCGGTTAGTTTTGCCGTTTCTTAATCTGAACTGAATTGCATCTACCATTTTTTCAATGTATATAAACTCTTCAAGTTATTGATAAATAAAAAGTGAAGTGAACATAAGGTGAAGTTATTTACGTTTTTTTGTAAACTAAGAAGAGCTTATGAGTGTTATAATCACGTGGAATGTAAATAAATAAATAGGTATGTTTTCTATTCTGTTTCTTTCGTTCCATAGAAAGTAATAAAACTTCATTCTGGAGCAGAAAAAAAATATATTTAATCTGACTTGGAAAATCTTTAATTTGGATTTTTATAAATTTTCAGCATAGATGCCTACCGATGTCAGCCCCACTCCCTTAATTTTCATTTAACTTATTAGAGCGTCTGAAACTTAAAAGTTTTATTAAAAAAATAATACCTAATAAAAAAAATATTTTGCCTTTGAAGAGTTCTTCATAACGATAGCTTTGATTTACGTAATCTATTTGTACTTTATAATTCCCTTTTTGATTCCCAACTTTGTCAAAAGTTTTGACGACAGATTTAATGGATGTCGCTGAAGTTTTGTGATTTTATCTTTAATTTGACTTTTATAATAAGATTACATGATACCAATTTGGCCTTTGTTATGGTATTACTTTGTTAAATAACTTTTAATGTATTGTTATAGCTCAAGCATATCCGTTGACTTTAATAAACCAAGTTAAAATGGTATTTAAGTAGCAGGATTTAAGGTACATCCATGAGTCACGGTAAATGTTGCTTGAGGTGGTAAGCACAATAATTTTGAAGTGCAAGTTGTCGCAAAAAATTCCTCCCTTTGGAAGAGAAAAATTTAAAAACTCAGTTAAGTACGTCATTTACACATGCTGTATACAAAAAAACTTTTATAATAATTATAATAAATTAAGCTATAGAATAATTTTCTACAATAGTAATACGCGAACAGCTTCAAAATTAATTAGTCTACCTTTTGTCGTGACTCGTGAGTTAATTTAAAATTTATACGATTCGCGTCCATGGTTCGAGGTAATTAGGTATGGTACTTACGTTTCGCCTTTTATTCGTGTCGTATACGTTTTAATAAAACTCAATTTAATGCCCACGGTAAGTGGGAGTCGCTACGTACCTATTACAACTCGTAGTCGACTATCTAGGTTGGGTAGTTTACCGTGGATGTGTATATCAGTATCATTAATCCTAAAATTCAGGAGCCTCAGCACTATTACGAAGTTAAAACAATTTGAAGTTGAGCTTAAAAATCTGGCCGTAGAAACCGTATGTCGCAGTCAAAAAAAATTAAAAAACCTCGTTTTTAAAGGAGGTTACATTTATTTTTACTTCTCAATTTGGTTGTATGGTTTGGTTGTTGTATAATTCTTTTTGCTAATAGCTCCAAGGTGGTTCCATATTAATTTTATTGACTTTAAAGGAGGTTTTACTCTTTTCTAAATGTTAATTGTTTTGAAGTTTTAATGCTCTTTTATTCTACCAAACCCGGCCAAAATTAATACCTACATATGTCTATCGTTTTGGACGGTAGCTATTTAAATCCACAATTATGGAAAGGACATGTGAAAAGGGGAGGAACGCCCCTCTGTCAGTGTTTCTGACACACTCTTCAAGGTTAGAGTGAAAAGGCATTTTCTGGGTAAGCGAGCTGATCAACGGCCAGCTCCTTTAATTGAGTTTGGAGTCGAACGCAAAAAACATAAATCTTAGGTACCACAGATATTTTAGACATAAAAAAAACTGCAAAATGGGTTTGCACGTTTGCACTTAAAAGCAAAATTACGAAGTTGGAACTATGTCATAAAAAGCATGTGTTGCACACAAAATCTAAATTCTACCAAATTGGTAAAAAATATAATGGATGAATACTTTGCAAAGAGTGTGTTAGGTTCATCTTGCTGAGCTACTTTTAGTAGGTAAAACTTAATGGATCATAATGTATGGGTAATTTTTTTTCACCATTCTTGTTTTGGTGTCACATTTAATCACAATACTATGGCAAAAAAACAGACGATTAAGAATCACCTTCATTTTATTATTTTTAAAATATAGCTCTCTCTATCCTTATATAAATAATACGAACGACAAACCAGCAAGTTTAGCGACTATAATAACTTTCTCGACAAAGTACCCAACCTACCTCAGCCTAAAACCTTTTTCCCAAGCCTTTATTTACCCTCAAAGCCTCTGCATTGCGAGTAACGACTTTTATACTGACAACTGGACTTAATACGTCAGTAAGGTAGGCTTGAATCTGTACTCTGTACGTAACAACTAAGGATCATCCATAAATAAAGTGATAATTTGTGACATAGTGTTACATAAACTCTTATTGTGAATTTGTATGTGATGTCACGTTGAATATCTTGAAGAGTAGGTACTTAGGTAATGTTTATAGTAAAAATACTTTATTTGACATAGCTGTCAAATGATTATACTGCCAATCAAATTGGTTGCCTGCTCGGTTAATGTCTGAATATGACCATGATTGAAAATACTTGCAATGAGTTCATTTAATAAAGACACTTTTGAATTTGAATAGCCAGTTATAAAGTTTCTTTATTATATCTGCACTCATAATACTGAAATTGCTAGGCAGTTAAATCGACTCGTCAATGGAGAAATAAGCGCAACATGTGTTTGTCACAGCTACCCAACTTCACATGTCACAGTCTACTTATCCAACATTTTCCTCCAAATCGTGTATCAAAACGTTTTAAAAAAGTGATTGCAGAACCTAAATATTTACTCACTTCAATATTATTATACTACTATATTCATTATCAACCCATTTGTTGTGAAATAAAACTAGCTATCATTATTGTGCTCTTTACATTTACTTTTACTAATAACCTTACAAGCCACGCCACCATGACGCCTCGGCCCCCCCGGCGTCAAATTGACGCAAGCCCCCTTAATTATGACTACGTACATGGCCGATCCCTAACTCAATCGTACAATTTCCACCAAACATCTCAATTCATTAGCTACCAGACCAGCGAGTAACAAGTTTAGTTTAACTCAGTTATAGTTATGTTGAACTTGAGTTAGCTGTCGTCGGTTTAAGCTTATCTTTCGGAAGACAAATAGGCGAGGAATTAAAAGATTAAATGTTGGGAAACCCCACAGGCAAGTTTGAGATGTGGTGCTATGTGGTTAGGTTTCAAAGTTATTTAATTATGTTATGTTTAGTGCGGCAATCGTGTAACTTTGTTGCAATCAATTTCAAAACGATGTTGAAAATGTTTCCGTGAGCAATGAAGCATTTTTTAAATGACTTCAAAAAATATATCATGTTCTTGTTATGTTTGTTCACGCATAACTTTTTGACGGATTTTAATTTCTTTGTATAGCTCCAAGGTGGTATAGTTCTCAAATTAATTTTACTGTCTTGAAGGAGGATTTATTCTTTTTTTTAAGTAATTATTGAACATGGGAGTTACTGAAACTTGCGATGCTGAAACGTAAAAAATAAAAATAAAACCGCTATAAGTATTTAAGTAAGGTACTTCCCAGTCCAAAAAGACCAACAAAGGCTTATCTTCATCATAAGAACCCTAAATAACCTGCCAATAAATTATAACGTCTATAAAACCCGAAAATAAGAAATAATACTTAATTAATGCTAAAGGGGTATCGAAACAATGGGAGATACCAAAAGCGACCCAAATAAAATTGTCAAATTGACACACAATAATTTATACCGGTACGCTAACCAATTCTGGCTGGCTTAATTAAGGTCTGGGCGTTTAGCATACATATGTTTCGATGTAATGAAATTGATGTCAGATGTCGTGCTAATAAACTTGTACCCTCATCATGTGGCCGAGGTTCCATGAAGGATTATTAGTTACCTGCCGTGTGGTTACTATGGGTAGGTTAGGGTGTTCTTCGACCCGTTAATAGTGCCTTCATTAGTTACGTGTAACGAGGATGATCTCCGGCCCCATCATCAGTAAAAAACTTACTGGGTAAAAAAAAAGTTTCTATAATATAAGGCGCATCAAAGTTTAGGAGTGGAGGGTTGTGACGACACCTCTGTAAAAAATGTACTAAGACGTGACGACACGCGAAATTTTAACGCATCAATCACGTTATTTAAGTTTTCGGAACTAAAGAAAAAATATGTATTTTTTGGTAATCAAACTGACGGACTAATTACTTTTTTTTTTGTCACCATCCCTATTTTAGAAAGATGTTATACTTCGTTTCTGGAATTAGTCTAGTGTTCAGCAGGGCTATTTTAAATCACTCGGATTCGACATCGGAAACGGATTCGAAAACTTACGAGACGAATTCCCGCAATAGGTATATGTATGATATTTTTTTATTGCTTTATTTAAAGCTCATTCATATAAGAAGCAGTAAGAAAAAAAAACGAATAACTATAAAATAACCATGATATAAGCTATCAAACATTTATTCCTATCTCTTTCTAGCAAAACAATTTAGCATGGAGTTTAAATGGCCATCATAGTATTATGACGTCACAGCAAGCTAAATATAAATGTATATATAGTATTACTATACATTTTACTCGAATGTAAAATGTATTATTGAACAATGGATTATGTTCTTAATACCGCCTTTCTGTCGAAATCTCCAAAAAGTGGGAAGTTTTAAAGATAATAAAACAATGTCGAAACTCTTCTATTCTTCTAAAGTTGATCACAAAATCTTAATTTGAGGAGAATACCGATACAAAATTGACTTAGTCGAATTATCTTAAGAGGGAAATTAAGTAACTGATGTAGGGTTGCCACGGGCTGCTTTCCTTTTGCTCATGAATGAATATCATTTTATAATTAAAATTAAAAAAATTAAGAAACACACTAGTGAGCGGATTTTCTTGAAACATAGCTAAGAGACACCTTTCAAACAAAAAACACTAAATCATAATCGGATTCATCCGCTCAGGAGTTATGATGCCACAGACAGACACACACACACACGGATACGTCAAACTTCTATATAAATTCCCGTCGTTTTTGCGTCGGGGATTAAAAACAGGCAGTCGCGAATAAAAATATATAATTGCGTCATGTTAAAAATATCTGAAAAATCGCGGAGATACGTTTATTTTTCATGTTTACTTTGGAATCTTTGTTACAAATCTAAAATGCGCGCTGAAAACGATTTGTCCCTACGGTTAAATTACAAGCCAATTCATGCGAGATTCTGAATTATGCCGGACAACCCTAAGCCTTATAAAGGTGTATTGAAAACTTTTACCATGTTTATGGGGAACTGGTAACCTTCGTATAAATGGAACGGGAATTGATTAGTTAAATTTTCAAAATTTCGTTTCGTCCGTGAGGTTTTCTCATTTTGAGTTGCTTTTAATCTGTCAGATCAAAGTAGCTGGAGTTAAACTTATTTATGTATTTAAACATCAGTTTATAGCAGGAAGACTGGCCTGAAGTATGTTTAAACAAAATCGATTCATAACTATTTTCTACCATCCATTATCGCCCTCAGTTTCAGCAAGTTCCTTTTTATTAGCTTATGACATTCGGGCACTTAACTGCAAGTATATCAAAACAGATTCCTGACCAAAGACATAGAATAGTGATAGACAGGACAAAGAGAGCGAAATTATACTCCACGATGTATTAGTAACAAGTTCACGAATGAGGTCATATATTTGAAACTGTATGTAAGCACGAGATGAAAACTTTATGAAAATATCACCGCTCTTGTTACTAAAAAAAATGATTGGTCAGAATCTAGTCAAACTACGGCTTTCGAGCTTAATTGAATTAAGAACCTAATTTCTTTTTAATTATTGAACTATGGTAGATATACCTGCCAGCTAAACCAGACAATGGTCGTAACTAATATTCAAATAGAGGTTCATTATCATTGCGAAGGACCCAAGGTCGGACCGATCCGTCTTGTGTCATGACATGAATGGCGGACGATTTCATTAAACGAATGCCTTCAGAATTGGCGAACTTTGAATTTACAGAACGATTGTTAATCAAAGATCAATTCGTTCTGCTTTATTCCTACATCTTTAACTTGAGATAGGTACCTATAGATTTTTTTTCGGTTAACTTGTTGGTCACAATGGAATACCAAAATAACTTAGCTTTTAGGTTATGATTTGGATGAGAGCTTAGCGATTTTCAAGCATTATAGCTTTTTATATTTCAGTTTATTTTAAACAATATACACCTACATACAACAAAAAAGTAAAAATAACACTTCCAAAATATCCCAGGTTCAAAGCTTATATTATTTTACACGTTAGGATATTTTCATGTTAAAAAAAAAAACAATTTTAGTAACTATCAAAGAAAGTATGGTCCTAAGTTCTAAAGATTAAAATTCCACGCGAAAGCTGTAACATAAGTTACTATTAATTCTCTGTGTAGTATAGTATAGGTACGAAAAATCCTTTTATCAAGATCACGTCTTTGCCACCAAAAACCGTATCACAACAGGATAGGAAAAAACACCAACGGCAGCTTAACAAGTGTACGTTTTTTCTTCCAAGACATTCCCGCCGTCTCACGTCTTGGGCATTTAGGTTTGTTGCTACCTGTGGCTGGATTATTTTTTTTCTGTTTCCAAGGCCATGGCGGTTATATTATAAGGCCAACGGTTTTTGGTACCTACCCCTACCATCTTTATAAATGGGTTAACGTATGCACGCTATTATAACAATTTGGGCACTTTTTGTTCGCATTATAGTAATAACCGTTCAAATTAAGGTATCGTCGGTTTTTATGTAATTGTTTTGCGATAAGGTAATTTTGAATTCTGTTTTATATTAGTTAAAGGATAAAAGGGTACAAATAATCAGTCCAACTTGATAAACATAGGATACTTGAATTTAAAATCAAAAGTTCTGATTATAAAATGTACGTTTTAGGTTCTTAATTCTTTTTTTGTCGAAGCTTCATATTGCTTATCTTTTGTTTCAGATATTGAGGAACAGCGTCATATTAGACGGGGCGAGCTGGCAGCCAATCATGAATTAGATATCGCCCAAACGATATCGAAACGTATGTATTTTTTTTATTTATCAATTGCTAATAAGACTTCTCTAGCTGTGGATTGGATAACATCAATTTATTTTGCTTTGTTACATAACACTGAATATAGATGTCTCTTATTTTAATTCTATCAGATTTCAACAGATGGCGTTGTAATATTTTTTATATAGACTTCGCAACCGACCTTTTCAAAACGATACGTACAGGACATGGTTTGTTTACAAAAATGTTCGTAGTACTTGAGTTTTCCATTCGTATTTTACTTGTTTAGGAATTTTCAACAGAAATAATAATTATTCAAACAAAATTCAGGGGGTTTGATGTTTGCTTAGGCCTGATTGTAGGGTTAATGAATGCGAAAGCCTCCGCCGAGCGAGTTTACACTTTAATTTCATTATGCTATAGCACATTCTAGGTCGGCTGACGTATTTAAAAGGAGTTACTTTTAATTAAATAATATAGAAAAATAACATACACCTACCTACATTTTTTGTGTCAACTGTGGCTTTTGAGATTTAGTTTGTGTTTTGGGGTTTTTTAATACGGTGAATCTAAATTATGTTAATGTAATAATTTGTGTAGTAACAATATTATTCAACAAAGAATCGACATTTCCAAAATGTTAGCAAGAACCAATAATGTTATGCAAAACAGGGGATTCTGACGTCACACTATGCATAAGTATGTCAAAGCTTTTCCCTACAAAACCAAGCAAAGTTTACCCAAATTTAACCCCCATAGATAAGGCAAACTTTCACAAGAACCTTGTAATTCAAATATTCATATCTTGCAAACTGAATTTATTATAAATCTTGGTACAACTTTGCCCGTTTTGGAGTTAAAAGCGTCATAGTTCAAGAGTCGAGGGATTAATTTTTAATAACTTTGCATATCTTGTCTCATTAGGAACTATGATATAATGTTATGGAAAAGATTATATCCACTACCTACACACTCTAAGTACCACAGATTAGTATTGCAGTTAGGAAACATTATTGTGACTAATCTTCTTCTAAATTTACTTTCACTTACATGTGCATTTATAGATCAGTCAGTCAGTCAGGAAAAAGAGGATCATTAGGATTCTTCTGGTTCACAAATTAGCCTTCAACTGTTAAATCAAAACTATATACTATTTTGAGAACGTTAACTAAATCAAACTTAAAATTATACAATCGAAAATCCAGTAAACAACTAAAAACACGAATTAAAAAGAAATCGGTCTCCCATCATTATATCCATCATTTATACACTTGCTGATTCTCAACCAATCTTGAAAAGTGCCATCACCTTCCTAAATCCTTGACATCAGAACAATCTATAAAATTCAAACGATTAATCACTCAACTGGCTTCCCGTTACGGCTGCCGTATTCGCTCCTCTCACTCGCTGAGTCGCTTTGCAATCGTAAATCACATTCGTCTCAAAGTCGTTATAACAACAGTTGATTCGGATTTAGGATTAATTATACAGTCTTGTTTATTCTATGAGATTTCCGAGCTACCGCGATTATTGTTTGCGGGTAATAAAGATCCAATTTAAACTGTCTTTGTTTATTGTTTAAATAGTAATCAGTAGTTGTTTTAATTAGCTGGTTTGTTGATGGTCTGGAATATACTTGACGGATTTTTTGTGTTGTTATTTTTAGTATTGAAGAGTTACAATAATTATACAAAATATAAGCATTAAAAAGTAAATACTCCTATCAATCTCAATACCGATTCAAAAGCAAAGCTAAAAAATATCCTTTCATCTAAACTTTACATGTCAAAATCAAATATTTACCTCGATTCGGAATAGGTACATGAGAGTTATCCAAATACAACTCAAAGCCAAAATTTATTTCGTAAACTTATAGGTATGGTTGTATACCTACTTTGTTTGACATGAGTTTTTCACTTAGTATTTGTTTTTCCACGTTTCCACGAATAAGTTTTATTGGATGATATTTTTTTTTTAATAACTCAAATATCAATTACTTAATTACTAATTGTTATTTCATTGATATATCTGAAAACATTGTTTACTATATGTTTTATGATAAGTCCATCAATGCAATACAATGTTAATGTAATCCGGGTTTTTTTTAATATATATTTAGCGATGATTTTTATAATAACTCTGTAAGCTAAATTTTATTTTGTACCTTTGTTATCCAATCCAAATTTTAGAGACATTTCAAACTTGGAACGAACTTTCGCTTCTTATTCTGCCGTAAAAATATACGACTTCCTTTAAAAACTGATTCATCCTTGTCAAAAGCAAGCTCGTACAAAGTAAACTTGCGTTGCAGTTACAAGGAATAACCGAAAACGTATAAATTGTAGCACCCATTTCCGACGGCGGATACTCGGATTTATTCCTCAACCGCCAATTCTGTCCGATATTCAGAGCTGGTTTTACGTCCGCTTTAATTACGCGCCCGCGGACGAATTCAATAACATTTTGTTAGCTGTGGATTTTGACGTGTTGTAAATTTTACGGTTTAGGCGATAGTGGCGAATGCTGCTAGCCTTAGCGTAAATATGATACTTTTACACGGATTATTGTGAAATAGCTTCAATGAAGAATTTTAATAGGTTACTTTTACGCATTGAACTTGCGAATTGCTATTAACATCAAAAATTAAAATATGCTACGTTCTTCGTTGTAATCTGATTTTATGTCTGAGCCTCAGACTAAGCCAGGTTCAAGTGTCAAATGAACGTAGGTACTCTATTTTCTCAGCACTCCAAGACATTTGTATTGTTTATCTGTTACACGAGATTCGTTGTACAAGTTTTAAAATAGGAACGATGTTATTCACAATATATGCATGTATTTTTTTCATCGCATTTCTTAACAAAATACAAACAAATAATTACACACATTAAATTTTATCTGTAGCAATTCAACTGAATGTTATATTATAACAAAATAAATATATCAAAACCGCTTTTTCTTTAGCAATGCTACCGTTTTTAACTTTTTACTTTCGTGTATATTTTTTATTACATATATAGATATATATTCGACAAAATAACTTTATCAAGCTACTCCGCTCCCCATCTCGTTAAAATTGCCCGTGTCGGATGCAAATTAAATTTTGTATACAGTTTGGGGTTGCCTTAATTTAAGTATCACTAAATTTTCCTTCGTGAAATTAAAAAAAGCAGGATATATTCCCAAGAAAATAGGTAGATAAATTATTTTCATACTTATTAATATTCAGTCTTGTAATTGCTTTCTGCGTCTTATTAAATTTTTGACGAGATTTTTTTTCTTTTTGTAATAAAAATGTTCATGTATAATTTTTTTCTTTTTGGTTTGGCTTATGTGCCATTAGAAATTAGCAGTTCAAGATTAGCAATGCTTGACAGTTAGGTAGACACACACATTGATGGTTGGGAAAATGGGAACCAACATTTAGTGGGTAATTTATACAAGAATAGCGACCCGCCCCCGGCTTCGCTCAAGTAAATTTATATAAACATAATTCTTCCTGGAGTAATTCTCTAGGTAATTTAAAAGAGAAATACAGAGAGAAATAACGAGTTTGTGTTTAAATATTCTTATCCTGAAACTGATGAATGGATAATGAACCACTTATTCGAAAAAAAAACTAAAATAAATAAAAAAGAGATACACACTGCTTCTACTCATCTTCTCAAGTGCACAGAAGCTATATACCTACCTATAAGAAGCAAAAAAGCACTTCACAAATACAAGAACATTCTTGAAAATATAACAAAAACATCTTCAAGTAGTTTATGTAACAAACATGTTTTTATTTATTTTTTTAGTTACAAGTCGGTATTCATTCATTAAACGTTTGGAGGACACTTGAGGATCTCTGAGTATGAACAGACTTTTGATGTTTTTTCGTCAACGTCTTATTCTTTTAGTTTGACGGCCTATCCTTTTATATTGCCACAAGTATATGGGTAGAAGTTTTTTGCTTACTATCTTTTTTCCAACCACAATTGCTTCGTAGTAAATCTTGTAAATGCTCTTGAGTTCTAGAATTGGTTTAATAGTTAGTTAGACCTAACACACTTGTCAAATATTAATTGAATCGTCGCTTATTCAAATTAATACCTTGTACCTTATAGTTTAAAGTGCAAATATACTAAAATTAATATACATAATTGAGATTTCTCTCAGTACACGCACACATTTGCATGAAGCCCTTTCCCTGATGAAGTTTTGACGTCGTGATGGGATTAACACAATTTATACGAGATTGGACTGTATTCTGTGGGCGTTTACATTCAAATTTGATTAACCTCGATTTGTCTTAAAGCTCGTCGGATTCTAGTGGGGAGAAGCTTAGTTACTGAGGCTAAAATTGGAATCTGAGTCGCAAGTTAGAAAATATTAAGGGATAAATTAAAAGTCAACATTTACTTGATGAGGAAGGATTGCCTACAAAAAGGTTATTATTTTCTTTAGGTTTTGTAATACATTACTGAAGTTTCAATTATAGGAATTTCAAGACCCAATCTTTTGGCTTTTGTACTATGGATTATGTAACCGAGGTTAATTAAGCAGGCTCGTATCTGATTCGCATTGAATTATATAATTGTCATTCATATAGACTAATCCAATTATTTTACATAACGCCTTGAAAATGTACCTAGAGTAACTAACTGTGAAACTTCTGTTATAGGAACACGTGTAAGGTGTACCTATTCAACATTTTCGTTCGTTAGTGCCATCGCCTAACATGTACTTAGTGAATTAATAATTATTTATTTGATCTAGACTACCAATGTCATGTCTAATATACTGTGGCTGGCATTTGCTGGATCTTGACGTCATATTATGTAATTTGGTTCGCCTATTTTGTACCTACATGTTTTTAATACACTACAACTAACGCCATCTATTTTGAAAAGTCAACATGTTTAAGTTTTTAATATGCGTTTTTCTTGGCAATTAAATATTTTTTTTATACTACTAAGATAGCAAGCAAGCATACGACCCATCTGATGGTAAGTGGTTACCGTCGCCTATCGCCATTGGCAATACCAGAGATATTGCCAATGTGTTGCTGACCTGTTACAATGCCGAGAAGACAAACTGGCTCTCAAGTGTAAATGCCGGAACACACCGGTAGGTGCATGGCGACAAATTTTCAACTTGAGGGTGGTAGCTAGCCAGCCGGGTACTACATAGTACCCTACCACCGTGCTATGGTTTCATATTGTCACCATAGTTGAAAATAGAGCCCCAGTGTCCGTCGGTTCTACGAGCGATGTGCCCCGCCCACTGCCACTTCAGTTAATCAATAATATGCACCTAATAGTTAATGAAAAATTTAAGAATGTTGACTATTAAAAGGTATTATTATTACATACCTTTAAAAAACATGAAGCATAATCAAAATCTGAAACCTTTTCGATTGCAAGCAGTAATCTTAACTCGTTCTGCCCATTGATAATAAAAACTCTTTATTTTAAAACTATATGTTTTCACTACTTTCATAATAAACGCATTGAATACCTACATATTGTGTCATGCGTATGTAGCCGCGCTGGTCACTACGCAAAATAAAGTCTTGGTTGGTTGTTTTATATGTTCTCAATTCGAAAATATAAAACAACGCCATCTGTATTTCAAACCCCTACCGAAAAAACAGACCTCTGCAAAATCGTGGCACATTATATTTTTCATGAAAAATCGTAATATGAAACCGTTGATCTCCATGTCCCGTGGCGTCTCTAAAACAGATTTCATCCAATTATCGTCGAGTACCAACTCGGAATGGCAAGTGGGGGATTACCAGGCTTTTGTTGTCAGCTGTAAATCATGTCAGAGGGTTACGTGTATTGAAAGTGGAAGTGGAAGTCGAAATTACAGCACGTGTCTCTGGTTATTTATAGATTTCAAGGTTGATTAGGGCTACCGTTTATAAGTTGAGATATGTTTCAGGAAATTTAATCTTGTTTAAAAATTAACTAGCGACCCGACCCAGCATCGCACGGGTGTACAAATCTTTGAATTTCTCGGCTTTTCTGTACTATAATATGCATGTATTATACATATAAACCTCCCTCTTGAATCACTCTATGTAATTAAAAAACCGCATCATAATCCGTTGGGTAGTTTTAAAGATCTAAGCATACATAGGGACAGACAGACAGCGGGAAGCGACTTTGTTTTATACTATGTAGTGATAGAGAAGACGTGTATGTATTGATGTTGGGTTGACAATCTGTATGGATTTATTATACCACTAGTCTATGCCCGTGGCTACACCTGCCTTATCATTTAGCAAAAAGATAAATGCGTTGCTATTTTAGTGAGAGCTATAAATTTCTTCGAGGATGCAAACTGCATCGAAATTCGTGTAACGTTCTCGAGTTATCGATCGACGTTCAAGCACACTAACATACAACACGTAGACTTTTATTAAATGAAGGTAAGTAACGAGGATAGCAATTGCCTTTCAGATTATCTTTTTTCTTAACTAGCTCTTAAAATCATCCAATGAGGGTTCACTACGCCCACAAAATGGTCTTAGTTATAGCACGTCATTGGATGAAATCATTAAGATATGCGATAGCCCGAGAGCCCACCCCCATGGGCAAGCAGCTTCTTAAATGCTAAGTCCTAAAAGTTAATTACCCGTACATATTAAAAAACAACCCTTCTGTTGTAATCCTCTTAGTAAACTCTTTTAATACAAACATACCTTATCTCGATCATAAACCATTTTCCCGAAAGTTAACATTTTTATCTTCGGGATGATCAGTATTATGAGCAAGCTGCAATGCGTCCACTGATCATAAAAACAATGATAAATATAATAAAGAATAATATTAATAAATGTTTCCTAGTAAAAACTAGGAAACACTATATAAGTACGTATTTACAAAAAAAAGTAGTTTATGTAGTATATCAGTTATCTGGTTTCCATAGTACCAGCTCTGCTTAGTTTGGGATCAGATAACCGTGTGTGAAGAATGTCCTAGAATATTCAGAATAACTAGTGTTGGTGGATCGTTTCCAGCCCTCTGCAATGGAGTACATTACTTACTGATATATTCAGTCAATGTTTTAAGTATCAAAAAAATTGCAACCTTGTGTGTACTAATTTGTAACTATTCTTTAACTTTTATCAATTGCTTCTCCTGTATGTATATGTTGTAAAATCAAGAATTTAACAATTGCTTTTGAATGTTAACTTATTGGTGCTGTAGGAACATGTAACATCACTGAAACCGGATTATATCTAAAAGTATTGTTTTTTTTTGCTTTAGACTTTTTTTTATTATACCTAGTAGTCTTAGAGCTTAATTTGTTACCACATATATATCTTCTTGCTTTTATGATCTGAGCTCAGTACCTATTCAGTGCGAACCTTCGAAAGGGTCCCTTATTGTTAAAGGGAACAATGCTTTTGTTAAGGGATGTTTCAAACTGAACGTTTTTGTTTCAATTTCATTTTCAATTTGCGAAAATTGAAATATCCTGTTATAATATGTAACAATTGGAGTTTGTACAAGTTAGTTTGCACATGTGCGCGTTGTTTTATGAATAAGGAATATTTGACCACAATCTCACAATAGTCAGTGGAGAAGTCGATGTAAGCTCACAAAGCCGAGACGAGAATCAGCTATCAAAACGCAACGGTAGGCGCTTGGCTTGGCTTCCATCCACCGTGCAAATATTATTTATTATTTATTTATGTACACACAGACAAGTAATAATAAAAAAAAAACATAAAAGATACAAATGTACAATTATTATTATGTTTGTAAGCTATTGTTGACAGGCCAAATGTACACAATATTAAAAAAAACAGCTCAAAGCTTTAGAACGTTCTAGACCAGCGGTTTCAGTGGCGAAAGAATCATTTTGGAAAACGAATTATTTCACGGAGTACTAAAATAATCACAAAATGGTTTTATGTGTAAACTATGAAAATATTACGTGACATTAAAATTTGCATCAAATGGGAGATAAGTATGAAATTATATGTTTTTCATTATGACCAGTATTTTCAGAAGTCCCCACAGAAGCTTGAATATTTCTGTAATTGATGCCAATCTGAGACAACTCCCATCAGGTAATTCATAAATCTACGTTAATCCAACGAATAATCAACCTATAATTCCTCATAGAATACATAAGTACATAGACGCGTCACAACATAAAGGCTGCTGCGGACAGCGGCCCCTGGCGGCGGCGGCGGGGTCGGGCGGATGTGACGAAATCTCCCGCCGCGTCGCCATGGCAACCGCCGTGTTTACCGCGCCATATCGATCCTGGCTGCGTTTCCTTGTTTACATTCCATGCAAGCCGAAACTCCGATGGGATTCTGTTCGCTAGCGTTCTTGTTGATAAATTTTGGGGAAATAAGTACCTACTGCAATTTGCTTTTGATCGAGTGTCCTTATAAGTACCTACCTATATACTTGTTTTTAGGGAAGCACAATTTATGTAATGATTTGAAATCTGGAGATAAAGACAAAGGAACTGATTCGGTAGGTAATCTATAGCACTAATAATAAAGCTGAAGAGTTTGTTTGTTTGTTTGAACGCGCTAATCTGGATCTACCAGGCTTCGAAGAAATATTTCACTAATAGGAAGCTATTACATTATCCCCGAAGGTTATAAGCTAGGTTTTAATTTTCAATTCCTCCAACTCTTTGTTCAATGGATCATCTAAATCGTGTGAAATAAAATAAAAAAACTTTCATTATAATTAATTAACCTTTCTATTAGATTAAAACTAACGTTTACTGCGATTTAGCAAAAATATTAAATGAATACAAGGTATGTTAACTACTCGTAAGTCTTCCCACTGAAAATCTATAATAATGCCTATAAAGACATAAATAAAAGTAGAAGCATTAAATATGGAGGAAGACTCCAACTGTCAGTATATATCCATGATTGCTGTTGGTAAATTGATACAGAAATGCAAGGCTGAAATTATGGATTTGCGAAAGGAACTTTGTCACGCTATTGTAATTTTCCTCGTTGGATATGTATATCTATACTAATAATAAAGCTGAAGAGTTTGTTTGTTTGAACGCGCTAATCTCCGGAGTTACTGGAGACTAATAGAAAGCTACGTTATCCTCGAAGGTTATAGGCTACTTTTTATCCCGGGAACGCGAGTGAAACCGCGGGGAACAGCTAATACTGTATAAAGCTTAGCTTGAGATTCGAAGGTCATGGTTCATGCAGTAGATATTTCTTTATAAGAATTGACTGCTCGTATACTGATAATGTGTACGAAATAACATTATAATATTGTCATGTTTCAAAATATAGCTATTTATCACGCTGCTAAATGATTCTCAACAAAAAGTAGCTTTTGTGTCGGTTCATCTTCTATCATCTCGTATACTGATCCAACAGTAACAATCAAAGCTGGGGAAAGCTAACGGACTGAACGATATTGCGGGACCTAGTCGCAATTCAAATGACATATCCTTTGTTACCCGCTATTTGGAAGCAAAGGCCGAAACCGCAGTTCAGTTGGGGATGCTCTTACGTCGACAATAGGAAGCAGTAGATATTTTGTTGAACGATGCGTTTCGTACAAAGGAGCATCTACGGCCATTTGTACACTGATGCTTTTGATGATCAATAATACAATCATGTTATGAACAAAGGTATCTGGTGAATTATCCTTCTCTACCAATAGGTATATAGTTACGTCTTTTACTTTTGACAAACTGATATGAACAATAAAGCAATTTTTCACCCAAGTACTGTAAGTCCAAAGCTTCAGGTGGTAAGCGTTGTTCTACAAATTTTTCAAACCCAATAATATTTCTAAACAAAGAAAAACGAAATTTATGCAAAGATTAGTGTTCTTCTAACATTGTTTATTCCACTGACTCCAAAAGGAATGCTGATTACCATAATACCACCATGGCTTCCTTAAGCCTTATTATTCTTGCGGCAGCGTTAATTTGTATTCAATGCTGGTTCGCGTGCGAACCATCGTTTTTAATTTAAGTAATTGTTTTGTCAATCAAGCGAGATTTATATCTTTCTTTGTTCCTTACAAATTTGTTTCCTTTTGTTCGCGAACACGCGAAACGAATTAGATTATTCTTATTAAATTTTTAATGTCTTTTATATCCATTTCATCTTATTTCATCAAGTGATGACAGCATCTTATTACGTAACTCCCCAAGTTGTATTCTTCTTTACCTGGTGGATTATTTAACAAATTAACCTGGAGAGTTTTTGAATTTATGCTGCTACACTTTTTGTGCCTTTCATCTCTTTTTATTTTAATATATTGGATAGATTCAGATTACTTATTTGTGAAGTTCACTAATATCCTATCAGTAAGTTATATTTTATCGTATCATACACAAACCTTTCTTCGAAAATAATTCTCATTCACCATCTATTGAGCCCATTCAATGAGAATATCAAATAAATGATTTAGTGTGAATACATAAAAAACTTAACCTTTTTCTGTCATTCGCAAAGCACATTCCTTTATATGTCCAAAGTTGATCTCAAGAGGCTTTGTCGAATATCCTCCGGGAGAGAAGTTCCGAACGTTGAAGATACGAACGACTGAAAAATGAAAGGTTAAACGGATATGGCTTACATGACTTTTTTTGCTTATCAATTTTTAATAAGCCATAAATGCATAACCAAGAAATCGATGATGCTGAAAAATTCGCGAGAGAATGAATGAGAAGAAAATCCCAATCATCGATTCCTGAAATCAATTGACGCTGTACTTCGGCTAAAATGACGACGATATTTGGAGACATGAGCCAGTTCATTAAGTGGCAATCATCGCTTCTATGGAACTGATTTAATCCCATATGAAATAAATAAGGAAGTCGAAGCACAAAATCAAGAGACACACATTTTTCGATAAAAAAAACTTGTATATATTTATATCGCCTCTCGTCTGTCATCGGCAGAATCCATTTTTACGTATTCAAATTCGATTGCGTACATTTCTGGCTGATTGTAAAGGAATAAATTACGTTTTGACATGAACATAACTCGATTCTTGTTTGCTTATTCGATTCGTTTTAATGTTCGCGTATCGTAATCGATGTTTGTCGAACATGAACATTTTTTGTAGATGAAATTGCAGTTGTTTTTTTTTACCTGCAATGAGTGGTGATTTTAATATCATTATTATCTTTAATGACAGAATCTGATACTATCAATTGTTTAGGGTGAAAATGTTGGCAGTGTGTTTTTCGGAAGTATTATTAGATTTTGTTATAATAATCGCATAGCGTAAGCTAATTTATCTATAAAAACGAGTGATTGGCAACACTGAGTAGCTAACCTCGACACCAGTGTCCTGGCACCTGCAATCAATACTTTATGATGCAAAGCGTCGAGTTACCGATACCGATATCGATGTGGTGTGAAACGCAACACTAAACGGAAGGACTGCGACTGCTCTGACCGCTAATGTATTATTTGCAAAACTTATGCTACCTTATTTTTTATTACTCATCACATCACAAAGCACCACATAGATACCACATGACAGGTATCTCAGAAACAAGGTGCGTCAAGCTTAAAAAAATATTTTAAGATCTTTTAAGATTTTACTCGTCCACCATGCAAAAATTTCTTCACACTCATCTTGAAGAACCCCATGCTGTTGTATGTATGTTACTCCTTACATTGTGAAGGAGAAAAGTAGATATTTATAATAAAGGTATGAAGACAAGTATATTATATACCTTTTACATACGACACTAAGATTTAGGTACAGACAGTGTCGCTGACCGTTTACCGCCATTAGTCTGGCCTAGGTAGCTTATCTTCAATGATCGACAACTCCATATTGCAACACTCTACTTTTATGCTGAAGATAGCTGATGACGTCGAAAGCCCGGCGAAGGAAATACCACACGGTGGTAGCACTTTTTAGTAGAGTACCAAGTAAAAAATCGATCATCAAGCACTTACTTGAGTGTTTGTGCTGCACTTGAGTATCAGTTATCTTCTGCAACATCAGTCAAGTCTTGGGCAATGTAAATACCTCGCTAAAATGTAAACTAAAGTGAAATAAAACACCTATAACTAACCTACCCCAATATCTCTTCTATTCACCCAACAGACTGTCACGTACAAAACGCTAGCTTACTCTGAGCAGCAGTTTGTCTATGTCCAAGAACGTCCTAGTCTGCCATTTCGGTCAAGTCGTTATTACGTATGTTTGTCAGGAAATTCGAAGATTTTCCAATGTCACTAGGAAATGGTGTTCGATAGTGTACAGTCGACGAGAGTGGATTTATGATTGGTTTTCTTAGAATGACGTTACGGTTAGTTCAATATGATTGAGCACCTTGGTTAGAATTACATTCTGTGTACTATAATTTTGTATAAAAATTGAGGTCGAAATCATTTTGTAAGCAAAATAATAAATTAGTTTGACATTTTTTTTTGTTACCCATGCCACATATATCATACCAATACATATCTATTTACAATTATGTACATTTTTTTAAATATATTTCTGACCTTTCAGAATGTTTATTTTTCTTATTTCTTTACGATAACGTATAGTAAATCTTATTTTAATGTAAAAAAATAAACTTTTATCATGTCTAGACGTTTGAAGTGATGAGTTATTTATAATAAAAACTTTTTGTAAAAAATATCATCTACTACTGATGAAACTGATAATAAACTACCTCAAGTGGGCTTATCTAATAGAACTTGAGTCATATTCAGTAAACTAAAAACATTTTGCTTTTATCTCCACATGTGTGACTAATTCAATTGGTTTTGTTTAATATCGTCTACGAAGTAATAAAATTCATTCGCAAAAAGTTTTATTGAAAAATAAATTGTGTTATTTAAAAAAATGGTACGCTATTGCATCATTCGTTCGCATTGTTAACTCTATTATATCAAGTTGCGTGTAGTTTTTACAGACTTTTGCTCGATTTTAGTTAGGTATAAAAAACTAAAGCTAAATTAAAATCTAAACTAAAACTAAGATATTATTTGAAAACTATTTCAACAAAAATAATAATTTAATTTTTATAACAATAAAATTTTCTTTAAGTAGGTACTTATTATTTTTTTTTTTTTTATGTATCTAGTGATTATTTTTTTAAAGGTGTGTTTATTCAATAATCAAAATAGTTATTTCTGATAAGAGAATTAAATTCATTGGTAACATTTTTCTCAGCGATAGTACTTCACTGAGCCAATGCAATTTGGATCAATGATTAGAGATAAGATTGATGTTAGTTTTCACCGAGAATCGCTCGTTAGTGGAAAATAGTGGCTTCTCTAAAAACTAATCTACTTTTTTGATAAATACTATCATTCATTTGGTTTTATCCGTGTTTGAGATATTTATGATATTCCCAGATGGAAATGTTACGTTATTTTAAAATACAACTTATTTTTTTGTATACCAGAGTAGGGAATTGATATACTCCAACAAGAATGTTGTGTAAAAATTATGTAAAATCAATTTTCTTACAAAATCTTATAACTATGAAGATATGGTCGATTTAACATTATTATTTAAAAAAAAATGCGGTCAAATTTTGTCTCTAAATAACATGGAATAAAACTCATGAGAATTGATTAAATGGTTTTTACTACTAGTTTTCCGCCCCGCGGTTTCACCTGCTGCTTTTGCAATCCCCATGTATTTTAACAACTCATAGGGGTTGAATTTCTGACCCATAATACCTACGCCATAACGTCCTGGGCGGGTCATAATACCTATCTGTACTAAGCCATTTCCTTGTCCGATCTGATAGATCAGTCAGTCAGGACAAATAATTACTTATAATACCTAGTATGTATGTCTGATAGTTACTCGCAGCCCAGATTTAAAGTTAATCTGCTTACAATATACCTATGTTTAATTTAACAAATCTGCGCAAATAATTTTATTAAATACTTATATAATTTATTGTAGTTTTATTATAATCTGTGCTCAGTAAGCCAAGTGTACATATACTATTTGTGATAATAATTTACATAGGTAGTATATTTAAAAAGAACACATCATTTTTAATTAATATAATCGAAATTATTTGCTGTTTTTAAATTTTAGAATTAACCTACAGACGTCTCGGGGTATTATTTTATGCTCGCCATCTCGAGAATGAAACCCGATACTTTTGATGCAGTTTAAAAATAACAGCATACCTATTTACCTGCATATGAGTAGAGTAAGCCTTTGACATATTTGCCATATTATTGATTAGGAATTTAGCATAAGCCCCCTTATGATGAAAATCTGCCGTCAAGCACCTTTCGGTGTTTTTCGTCAACTGCACTTGAGAGCTAGTTCCCTTGTACATTTTGTGTTCATATCACTTTCGGCTACATCATCACTTGCTATGATGAGATAGTTGCCCAAATAAAAAGTTTCGGGTGTCAACTTATTACAATACAACAATATTGTAACGTAATCCGCCGTTGAAAGAGTCATATCTATGTTTAGAACACTCAAACAAACAAACCATTATTTGCAAATTAAAAACACATCTGTCATCTACTTGAAAAATAATACGACCTATTTACAAAGACGCCTTGTATTCTGTGAATGTCGAAGCTGGTACAAAGCTGTGTCACCAAAGATTTATTCATCATGTCATACATATACTATGCATATGCATACTTTATGAATCATAATCCCGCACTGGTATCGTAAAAAAAAGTACACAGATGATCAGAGTCATCTGTGCGGGGTCATTCACCCGGGCGTTGACCTGAGTGCTGGTACCTTTAGTTAGGTATTTATAGGTGTTCTAGCATCCGGTCCTACCTCAACATTATGGGCGACGCGCATGCGTTCTGTATGCAACGTGTACTTTGTATAACTTTAATTGTTTCATTGCTTGTATGTATGTATAGTACCTAGGTACCTACATTACATATCACTTGTAGGTAGAGTACATAATTATGTCCTGGGACATTATTCAAAACTAAGCGCAACTTGTACTATGGAAACCAGATAGGCTGATACTACATAAAAATATACAACTTTTGTGAGTTCCGTACCACAAAAGGAAAAACGAAACCCTTATAAGATCACTCGTGTGTCTGTCTATCTGAGGTATTCCAATTTGAACCCGACGATAAAAGCACCAAAGATATTCCTTGTAGAGCACCTAACAAAATTTCTGGTGCTCTATGAGGAAAAAAAAAATATTCAGCTTTAATCTACTTAAAGCACCTTATCTCTGATACAGAAAATAGTTGTAGATCACACGAAAACCTATGAGGAGTCTATGGTATTTAAAATAACATAGGATTATCTTTACGGAACCCTCTGTGCGGAGTCAAACCCGAATAGAATCTGCACGAATTTGTGTCAGAGACGCTGGTGAACAGATGTTTATTCAGACCATAGGAGTAAGTGTAATATGACACAAGCCTATTTTTAGAATCCTCTAATAGTTAACATTAATAGTAAACTTGAGCATTATGGACGGAAGACGCAGCATGGGCAGCCTACCCCCAATAAGGTATACCGATGATCTTGTTGTGAGGGTCGCGGGATGCGGGTAGCGCAAGTCCGGCCATCGTGGAGATCCTTGGGGAGGCCTTTGTCCAGCAGTGGACGTCTATCGGCTGACATGATGATGATGAGTAGTAAATATCACTTGAATTGTGAAATAATTCGTGGCATACGTTTCTTTTTTCCAATAGTGGGCGTAAAGACCATTTTGACGATGATTAATACCACCATTTCGTAATGGACAATCCCACACATTAATATCTCGTGCAACATTACATTTTCCAACAAAACCGAGAGGCATACCAACGACCTTAGAACTTAGGCACTCGGTAACAAGACCGACCTTTCCATATTCAACTATACCCCACTTAATATAAGATTCAGAATACCACTTAGGTATGTCCATTTTGTTAGACATAATCATTTTTCTTGGAATGTTCTTAGATGTTTATCATTCGTAGAATAGAAGTTAGTCATTTTGATACATTATGTCTGGAATTGTTTTAAGGGGTTAAGTAATTGACTTTGACCTTTTAAAATCATGTTGTGAGTTCCAAATTTATAAATATTAAGTGTCTGCTGCTGTTTCACCGTTCCCAGCCGTAGAATTCGCCTTTATCGCTTTTCATGTTAGGCTATCTGCGTGTCATTTTTTATTGCGATCGGTTCATAGTTTTAGTTTTGATAAAATAACAAACAGTTCCTAACTAGAAAATTGAATTAACTATGATATTAGGTATACTATAAGTAGAAGGCAGTTTATTGTAAAGGTATAATAATTTTATCCGTCAATTTTTTTTAAACCCATAACTCCATTGCAGGTTAAAGTTTTGTTGTAGTCATTCCTACATAAATTGCATTTATTGAAAAATAATCAACACCGAACTTCCACCGTTTTTCCAAAAGTTCACTTTAGAATAATAGCGGGAATAAAAAAAAAACCTTAATCGAAACATAAAAAATCAATTAATCACCGAAAAATTCCGTTCACCCCTATGTATTAAACGCACACACACAAACGCAGACGCATATGAGTGCCTTGAACACATGCATACGCTTGTGTGTAGGGACGGCAGCTGCAGAACTTGAATCCGACCGCCCTGTGATTCTCAAACTTCGTTCGGGGCTCCAAAATGATGTTTATGCATTTAGAATTATTTTTCTCCATTCTCGATCAATTAAATTCTATCATAATTAAAATACAACACTAAATAAGAAAAAAAACGTGAAAAATTCCGTGCTAGAAATATTATTTGAGTTATAATTTTGGTAAATCTAATATTCATAAAGCCTTTAGTGAACCTAATTTGTTTTTGTTATATGTCCGAATATATTATTACCAATTATGGAAAAACTCAATAAATTAATGTTTGCTAGTAACTATAAAATAAATTGATTAACGAATCACTCAGTGGAACCATAAATCTGCCGTAAAATATCTGTGATTGACATGTAAAATAAGAAAAAAAAATCGTAGGTATCTGACGTACATAAAACGGTTTACGTGGAACAAACAAGCTTTGCTATTACCTAATAATAAAATTTTAATATCCACAAACGTAATAAATTTCGAGTACAATGAACGGAGGAGGATTGCCTTGAAAACCAGTATTTTGATGAACAATGTCAAAAAACTAAAAATAAGTACCCATTTACATATACCTATTGATTTCTCAATCTATCACGAATTTTATGCCATTATATATTTCCGATTATTTTTGTCATATCTTAAAATAAAATAGAATTATATAGATTTTTTTTTATTTTATTTGGTAGCTATAGTTTAACGACTTTCGGACATCGTTTCCTCATTCGGCTTAGTTTTCAGTTTAATATCTATGTCACGTCTGAATCCGCTAAAATCCTAGACATTAAAATAATAATAAGACAGTCATTGAACCTCCGATTTCAATGACTTCTTAAAATATATGGAAAAGTTCATTCACACGATTTTATTGAAATAAAATTCCACTGTACCAGACATTACATTGCAAAAACATAATTTATTTGTATATTATATTAACATTTGCATGTTAGGTACCTATGTTACATAAAAAAAAATGGTATTAATATACATAACACATGTTCACAAAATATCAATTGAAGATCAAAAACCGTATAAAATTAATATAATTAAAATAATTATCTTATTTAAACATAGTGTTGTTGAACTTTGAGAACCGGTGCTGCCAACCGATAATATTTAGGGTCCTTTTTTTGTTGTAGTGATCTCGTCCGTAACGTATGGGCGCCTTTGGCTGCAGCTTATTTTTTTTTTCGAAAACCTGACCCCCACGTTCAGTCAGTTATGATTCGGCCGTCGTCGCGAGCGGTTGTACCTCCGCTAACGTTCTCAATTTGAATTCTAGTCATATCCAAATTATTAGTTTAAGCCAGTGTCCATGAACTTAGCTATACGATTCTTAGTTTAATTATAAATAAAATTGGTTGTGTGTTTGCGAATTATTAGTTTTAAATAGTTAACGTGAAGAATATATTTATTTTTAATGAACGGATTTGGTTTGCTTTGGTGAGTAATATATTTTTTAATTGAGTAAATTTTTAAGGATAAACTATTTATGTATGACGTCAAGATATTTTTTTTTCTTATTTCTTTATTTGGTCTTGGGATACCTCGACGACCTTACATCAGGTAGTAACTCCAACATACCAAAAATGTGTGGGCAAAAACGAGTTCCATGATAATTATTATTGTTACAGTGACTCATATGATATTTTAATATATTTATTACATATTTTTGAATGTCACTTTAACGTTAACCTTATTATTTGTCTCAAGTTTACTAGCATTATATAAATACTCATATTTAAATGAATTTATTATTATTTTAGATACTATTGCCATATTCAAGGATATTTGTAATATATATTATGTTTATTTAACGATAATAATTATTATATGTAACAAAATGAACTAAATAAAAGAAAACAAAACTACCTAACTATAAATAAATAGAAAATTTGTGCCAATTTCTTTAAATTATATTATTTATCTAAATTGAATACTCTATATCCAATTAAAATATTATATACCTCGATTAAAATCATTATTTATTTAAATTTTTCGTTCACAATAACACTATGATGCTGTGCCCTTAGGTGATAGGAACACCTAGCTTATAAGCAATCTGGCTCTCAAGCAGGAAACAAACAGATAAGAGGACCTACTCCGAAAAACGATACACGATAGTTCGATAATCGTAGTCAAATTATTAACCAATAGAATTGTAGCAATCTGACGAGACATCAATTTTATGGTATTCTATTGGTTAATAATTTGACAACGATTATCGAACAATTTGTATCGTTTTTCATAGTATACCCTCAGGTACTAGTTGACAGATATTTTTTTTAATTTTAATTTTACTCGTATTATCTCTAATCTACCTCTAAAATCTCGCGAAATATATAGACACATAAACATGTGATATATTAACCAAGTAAATCAAGATGGTCATGAAGTATGACCGACTTAATTGGGTTATATTTCTTTTCAATTTACTTGCGTTATAAAATATCGTGTTACTACGCTTCCTTGGCATTTTTAGTACCAAACCTCCAATTAAATTGCTGAATGACGTCATTCTTTACGCCTTGGGCTCGTTTTTACTTAAAATATATAAGGCATGTCTATTATACAGATATATACGTATTTTTCAATAGTTTTTCTTGGTAAATTACCTTGATTATATACACAGAATGATTTTGAAAACAGTATAGTAGGTCGAAAAGGCATTAATGTATACCTTAAACAGATCATGAAAAAAATTTTGAGAGTGGAAAAAAACACTCAAATATTTTCATACAGATTAAAAAAAATCTTAAAGGTAGCTTAGGTAAACTTGTAATTATCAAAATGGTAGTGGCACCTGGAATTTAGTAGGATTACTGATAAGGATGCACACTATTCGTAGAATCAAAATCGCCCTGTAGAAAGTCGATCGCTTCGCTCGTTATTTTTTTTTTGGAAATGAAACCTAGTTAGATCGAATTATCGTTCCCGAAACCCCTGCATACTTAATTTCATGAAAATCGTTGGAGTTGTTTCCGATACATGAAATACAAGAATGACTCGTTTAAAGGTATTAATTAGATAGATATTAAATTGATATATAAAAATATCATTATTCTTTTAAAAAGTAGGTAAATAATGATGTCATATTTTAACAAACATCAGGTCAATGACTTACCTACATGTCTTTATTTTATTTCACGGTAGAAGATGATTAAATACATAATTATAATACCTATGTCTTTGACATTATTGATTCATTTTGTAAAGATATGTAAATGAATATTTAATTATTTATTTTTTTATTAATTTAAAATTGTATAAATATTTGGTTGAGTTACGTTCAAATTAAATAATATAGGAATTAATATAATATGTATTATATAACAATAAAATTCAGCGTATTCGTCTGGCAAATAAAATAAAGAAACATCACCAGCTATCCCTGAAACCCTGTTTATATACCTATATACATACATGTCTATATAGAGGATCGTGTTTTTTTTTTACTTTAGTATCTTGGGTATAATTAATTAATTACATTTATATTTATTTATTTTATTTTATTATTCACAAAATGGACGTAGTGATTCGTTACAAAGGTTTTTAGGTCAACATAATTTCAAACAGAAGTCGTCTAGTTCAGGAGTTTCCTATTTTTTTCAGCCCGCGGCGCAGTTACAAATTTAGTATTTTGTCTAGGCCTATTTGAAAGAGATACAGTCTAAAGAAATAGGTTACAATAATAGTAGCTAGGTTAGGTAGATAGAAACAAAAATTAAAACATCTAAAATATTAAATTGAGTTTTTTTTATTATAAAAGAATAACAACAAGAAAGACTTCGGATAATGATAGAGGATTTTTACTATGTATAGGCCTGTGTATGACCACAATCTCACTGTGGTCAGTGATGATGTGGCCGATGATGGTAAGCACACAAAGCCTAGAAATCGACTCACTCTTTACTTTCTACGGCGCACACTTTAGGAAACCCTGGTCTAGTTAGCTATAAGTCAACCCTCAAAAGAAAGATATATTCAAATGAAAGGTATGTACGAGTATTTGAAGTGAATAACGAAGTGTTCGATATTTGAACCATTAATCAAATCAGCTCGAACGGCTAACTGAAATCTGAATGGCAAATCCTAAGAGGTACCGTTAAGGTTAATCACATTGTAGCGTGAGCGGAGCGTATGGCGGTTACTTACGTTAGAGCTGGTTAGATGCTTCTGAAAGTACGTTATTTTATGAAACAGAAACAGCATATCGGTGAAAATAACCTCTACATTTTATATATTATGTACATTTTATAGGTCGAAAAGTAGAGGCCGTCCTTTGCAAAACATTTGATGTAAGTAATGAAAATGTATTGTAATTGAGTTACAAAGCTATGTGCTCGTCTTAATGTTGGCTCAAAGACAAAGTGGATTTAAGATAAATTGAGCTGAAAACCAAACTCTGTGTTGAGAAACGAAACGTAAGTCTATAATGATTAGTTTGTATAACTAATAAATTATAATTTTTTGCTGTAGATATAAGTTGGTTATAGGTACCTACTTATGCAATAAAATAACTAAAAGACATTATTACGTAAGTATACAATATAGGTATATTTTGTTTTGCAAAGAATGCAATACAACTCTAAACTTATGATTATCAAAATCCGCTCCGCTCATGCAGCAAGCCCTTAGCCTTACCACACAGGCGGAACTTGCACTAATAACTATTTGAACTATCGCGTGATACAGTACTCTACCACACTATCCTGGGATTTGTTCCCTCAGCATCCGCAACCAATAGTTCGGATTGTTTTGAATTTAGAATGCAATAATGTTGCAAGAATTTGTTCTTTTTGCACTGGCTGGATAACAGCTTTTTTTCTGAGTGTTTCTTAAAATTTTGGAGGAATGAGTGAAATCCATCCCTCACACCCATCGAGCGAATTCAATTCAAAATATAAACTAATACAATTATCCTTAGAGCACTCAACAAGCAAAGCTTACTAATTCAGTTTTGCTATTAGTTTTGATCAGGCACTGTCTTTAGACATATTTTATGCGTCAGTCATCTGTCTTCTATAGAATGAAGGATGACTCTGGATATTATTAGGTATACATAAATATTTAAAAAAACAAAACTGAACCTTTTTCATAATCCTAAGTTCTTAAAAGGGCATACACATGGTACCTATATTCTATATTCTTTTCGGGTCAGATTATCTACGAAAGAGAGACAATTCCTAAAGTCAACAGTACTATGTTTTTATAAGATCAACATGTATACCAAAGGTTACAGAGATTTTATATTTTTCTTTGACGGACAAGAAAACAAAGTTTGTTTTTCGTTGTAAGTCGCCACAAGAATATATTGAAATTGAATCTTATTTCTGTGGTCCATGTTTCAAATTTAATTGTTATTATTTCGTTACAAAACATGACTAACGCATTGATTAACGTTCCTAGCTTTGTTCGTGTTTTGTTTAACATTTCGTATAATACAATCATTTCCAAGAAAAAATAACTTTTAATTTTGGAAATAACTTTGTTGAAACTATTGTTCTTAGGCCTGAGAACCAAATACAGGTAGAACTCCTAATTGTTCCAAAGTAAAAACGTGTTTGTGTCTCTTTCTAACAGACATTGCTTTGTATTTGTTATCAAAAGTAACCCTTATCTGTACACGTTTTGACTCAGAATTTTATTTTTAATGGACGTTTTCTAGAACATGGTTCTCAACCTTTTTAATGTCGCGCGACAACCAAACTAGCCAAAAAAATTGACAAATACCAAAATTTTATATCCAATATGATATTTTTACTTATATCCTAATATTATAGCTTTATTTCGATTACTAAGGTAATCATCTCATCAATCATGGTAATTACCCTTTTTAAATGTCTTATCGTTTTTACCCTGCAAACCTAAAAGTACCAGTACTAGTTCTTCACAGTATACAGATGGCATGTGACATACTGAGCCATGTTATTCTTTTGTTTTATTATTCTCCGAAAAACTGAATAGAAGAACATTACGCGAACTCAACCTTTGAATCTTCCCCTGACGTCATCACCAAATCATTGTTGAATCCGCCTGATTGATTCTAAAAAGTATCTACTGTACCTCGAAAAAACTTACTCAATAAACTAAAAATCGACTTTTTGGCGGGAACTTGCGAAGTGACGTTGCGTTTTCGTTTTATTTTTATAAAATAGTGTATTTTTTGAGTTTTATTGAATATTATCGGTGGTATTTTGTCCAATAAAGATCAATACAAGTGCACCAGTGAAGTGAAATGAAATGATTACGTGTATAGTGGCTTTTCAAGTTGTCTCAAGAAGTCCATGAAAAGTTTTAGTAGAACGGCTACCATTGTACTAAAACCTAACTAAACTGACTGACTATGACTCGAAGAAGATTTAACATGACTTGAACTTTGAAACTTGACGATTGACGAGAATTTTATACATGAAGAATATAATAATACCTACATTGCTCAACTTGACACTGGCAAAATACACGAAGTGTGATGCCAAAAAAAAAAAACCCAACGACAGTTCAAGCATTCTATAACATTACGACACAAAACAAACAATCAACGGTAAATCAACAAGGCTATTGACCGTATAAAAACAAAAGCCTTAACAATCTATACCAGTCATAGTAACGCACTAATACCGTTACATAAATGCGTACAGAAAAAAAAGCACCAAAAGAGACACATCCATTAGTCATAGGAATGCTCGCGCCATTCAAGATTAATCAAATTAATTACGTTCATTTCCGAGCGAAATGGCGTTTCAGTGCTGTATGTCATAAGTTGTAGCGGAAGCGATCGAGCGAGCGCAGCTCAGTGTGTGTGTGCTTGTGCGCGTTCATACGAGTTGTGTTTGTGTGATTGTTCGCGTTCGTCGAGTAGTCGACAGTGGGTCTACTACGTCCTGATGATGCTTCGTG
This sequence comes from Tethea ocularis, assembly GCA_963555595.1. Classification (NCBI taxonomy): domain Eukaryota; kingdom Metazoa; phylum Arthropoda; class Insecta; order Lepidoptera; family Drepanidae; genus Tethea; species Tethea ocularis. The sequence goes on from OY741975.1 coordinate 7,659,157, forward strand.
AAGAAGCGAAACACGTGTCGATTTCCTGTTAAGTTCCCGTGTGTGGGACTTGACAGAGAAGGAGATCCAGCGGAATTAGGAACTAAATATTTGTCTTCTGTTTTATAAAATTTGTCACTGAGGCTTAAAAATCTTTTTTTTTTACATTAAAGGGTGAGGAAGACGAAAAGATGGAGAACACTTGCCTGGATAATGTTTATTCACTCTAGCATTCTAGTTCCTAGGTTGTGCGACCTTTAAAATTCATCAAAAAGTAATTTCAACGTCATAGTATACAGTATATAATGAATACCTTATTAACTGCCTTTACGCTATTTCTTTTGGAATAGAACATGGACAATTTCTATCATCTGTACATAGTATAAAAGGAAGTCGCCCTCCGCGCCTGTCTGTTTGTCTTTCCGCTAACTCTTTGTAAACCACTCAACGGATTTTGAAACGGTTTTCACCATCGGGTAGACTGTTTTTTCTGGAATATGTATATGTATAGTCCTCCTAATTAAAATTTCATACATGTAAACAAAGTCAATATTTCGGAACCAAATCACCCAAAAGATTTACTTTCATATGTGCAATTTATCTAAATGGCACTCGTGCGAAGCCGGGGTAGATAGCTAGTAGGCTATATAAAATATATGCATCTGAAGCATATAAATACCATACAATACTATTTTTTTTGTACCAAGAATCTGCAATGAAACATGGCTTGGCGTTCATTCAACCTCGATTTATTTCAAAATCACTGCATCCAAAACCATACCCCTTACGTACATATACACAATTAATATGATTATATATATTTATGTAGGCACGACGCGTAACGTAATTTCTCGTCAAACGTAATTTAACGTCCAACTCAGTTATGGAGCAATGTGCGTCGCCCGTAGGCAGAGTAGAGGCTAAACGAATTTGCGTCTCACGTGGCTACCTAATTCATAAGTAATTGTATCGGCCATGTAAAGGGATGTTAATTACTCCAATTTCTGAAATGTCAAAGGCTGATCAAAGATATAAATCAGTATTCAACCAATGTTTAATTATGGAACTCGGTTTTCTCTTACAAAGATGTGTCAAACACGAAGCAATAGTTTGCGTCGCGAATGGCTTAGTAATCTACAGACGTATCGACAACACTCAGCCTAAACCGATGGATCTAGAAACGCATGAAATTCTTTATATATTGTAGAAAGGTTTATCAAAATATACCATAGCTTCGGAGTAAAGGGGTTAATTTGGAACTAGTAATATAATAAAAATTTCGCATATGAGACACCATCTTTAATTTTGTGATGTTCGTTATTTGTTTTTGACTATCAACTACACTTTTCTAATGTATGTGTTTTAACCGTTACCTGATGGTATGTAAGTAGTATTAAAAAAAAACGCGACGTCTTATTATGTAATGAATGAGATAACCGAAACTTTTACAATAAAGTTGATACCAAAATTCTCACGAACTGCAACCATAAAACGCATTGGCAAATACACAAATTAGGATCCCATACAATAGTTTGACTTAATAAAAAGTGACGTTGGTAAGTCCAAGATATAACTTACAACGGTTTCTCTATTCTTTTATACCGACCCCTAGACTATAGCTATGCTCCCATGGTTCCCCTATTTATCTACGAGTTTCACACGGTCAGGTGGCTTTAACTATTTCGAACAATACTTGGGGTCTTATCGACCTGTCTTCAAGATGGAGTAACGGTTTTAAGTGCACTTTTGTTCGTTTTCGACCCTTTGTTCAAATAGGCATATTTAATGACTTGTTGACAATTTTGACGGTTCAACGAACGTGATAAGGTTACTTATGTTAAAACGGGAACTCACACCTTGATTTTAATCTATCATTATCTAAATGTTTTGTTTCTTTGTTTACAGGTAAGTAACCAGTGTTCCAGAACCTTATATATATAAGCTTAAAGTTTGATATTATTTACTTTCTTAATATTATAGTAAAGATGGGTAATAATCCTTTTCTGTCATAATTGAGGACAAAGACTTTCTTATCGAGCTAGTTTGAATGTGCCTTTATAACGCACATGAAAAAAAGTTAAACGTTTCCATTATCAAATAATACTAAAAGGTTCGCCACAGTAGACATACATACAGTAGCGAAACAGAATATTGATATTGCAAAAAAATACATGGCGGCTAAACGTCAAAAATAATATACTAGTATTATTTTTATACTCAATAGGTTTATAAAGCTATCTAAACTAGAAGTAGCAAAATCAATTTCTAAATATTTTCTCATCATCATCATATCAGCCAAAAGTCGTCCATTGCAACAAAGGCCAAGCCAATATTTTCTCATTTATAATAAAACTGGTCCTTTTGTAATCTACCCAAAAATAATTCAAGATATCTACTCGGTAGTAATTCGGCTACATTTCCGTCGGTACAGTTAAATTTTACTATCGACGCTGATGTTAGTCGTACTCAAACAGCGGTTGTGTACCGATCGACTGGATCATTACGAATCGAGATCTGAAATGCAGAACAGATAACATTTGGCTTGGAAATCACTCTCAATCGGTTCGGTTCACTCGATATCAGATGCGCTCCTGAGCAACTTTGTGTAACCCTGATTGGGTTGCCAAAGCCTTAGGCATGTTAGGCTTTTCGTATGTTTGTCCTTATAGAACGGGAATTCTTCACAATTACGGAAAACTATGTAGTATACGTACGGCAGACATTTTTCAACATAATGTTTGGAAAATATTGTCATAATGTCTGTCTCTACCATCCAAATCTCCGGATTTACTGATTCTGAATTCTATACGTCTTTCACAAGAGTTTGCTATTTTCTTTGGCATAGCTTAGAACAGATCACGTCGTTATAGGATTAGTCCGAAATTAGCCGTTTATTATCAATTTCGTTAATAAAAAAATTATTATTACAATGTTGTTATACTGTAGTCTCAATTAACTGTGTGACGGCCTCCAAGTTGAATATTTATCGAGTCGTTAAAATGAAATGCGTAACGCAACCGCCATGCCGACATCTAGCACCCCATGAGGCGCAAGTTGGCAGTAAACACGACGAAATTCAACAATACGCCTTACGTGCTTAGTCGCTGTAAAATTAACTTGACGGATTCGGAAACAGGGCTTTTTAGCCGAGTAGGAAGTTTGTTTTGGAGTAATTTTTTGTTGGTTCACTGTAAATATGTTGTACTAGTTGTTCTCCGCGGTTTCACTCGCGTTCCCGGGATAGAAAGAAGTATAACCTTCGGGCATAATGTAGCTTCCTATTAGTGAAAGATTTTTTCGAAACGGACCAGTAACACCAGAGATTAGCGCGTTCAAACAAACAAACTCTTCAGCTTTATTATTATTGGTTATGTTAAGTGTATAAAAAATGTGATTACACAGAGAATTATCAAGATAACTAACCCAATCAGTTCAATTCAGAACACTGTTAAACTAAGCACATAACGTTTTTAGTAGTATGCAAAATGCGTTCACTTGTCGATCCTACCTTAATCATCGGTTCTATCTACATCATGTTCCTTACCTCTGCTTTGCCCTCTATATTTAATCAAATCTGAATCAAATCCTTTCCAACCTTGCAAGGTGGCAACGTCTTTCGTCATATCTTTACCAAGCAGGCGTTATAAACCTCCTTAATTTCACCTCGCATTTTCTCTTCACCAAAAAATGCTACCCTAATAAGAATAACTCAAAAGGGGTAGAAAAATCCCCCATTGTGATTCAGATTCTAAACGTAGATGAATTTCCGTAAATTGCGGGTTCAACTCCGTGATGCAGGGTTTTGTTGCTTCATGAGAATTTTAATTGGGGGAGACCCTTGTCTTTAACACTGCTCGCGGGAAGAAAATTTATTGCCATAATTCTTGTCTATGGTATTTAATATTGTAAAATCCAACCCCTATATCGCTTGATATATTACGTTAATTCTCTGATGATATTTCAACTATAAAAAGATTTGCAATATTTGAATGTCGCGTGAATTCAGAGGATAAATTGAATTTTGATAGCGAATGGGATGAAAGATTGCGTGCAGCTCAGAAGAGAAGGAAGTGTGGAGTGACAAAAATTGATAAGATTACGAATGAGAGAAAGTTTGAAAGTAGCACCAGTGAATAAAAAGTTGAGAGGGAACCGTTTATCATGAAATGGACATATTATATAAGTAAAATAGAGAATACAATAGAAGATGGACACACGGGAAGAGAAAGAAAAGTATATAGATAGTGTAAAAGATAATATCTATACTAAAAAAAAGCTGAAGAGTGTTTGTTTGTTTGAAGGCGCTAATACTCGTACTGGTCCGATTCGAAAAAAATATTTCACTAATAGGAAGTTGCATTATCCCCAAAGGTGTTATAGGTCAAGTTGTATGCCGGGAACGCGAGTGAAGTCGCGGGGAACAGCTAGTGAGTAGGAAAGTAGTGTTTATAGTAATGTAACGGGTCTATTCGCGCATAGAATATTATCAAAATATAATTTTGCCTAACCTCGACGTTTCGATCAAGTTATTTATATAAGTACTTGATCGAAACGTCGAGGTTAGTCAAAAATTATTTGGTCAAAAGTTACATTGATTTGTGGACTCAAACCACTCGTGACCACGATCAATGCAACTTGATCGAAACGTCGAGGTTAGTCAAAATTATATTTTGATAATATTCTATGCGCGAATAGACCCGTTACATTACTATAAACATGAATTGTGTTCGCGAGAGTTTAAAAAGTATTAGGAAAGTAGTGAATGCAGATGTGAAAGACAGAAGGGCTGAATGGAAGAATATAGGTATATTATAATGCGCTGACTACAAATGATTGGGAACAGTGCGGGATGATGATGAATTCTAAATGTTGATAGCGGTTTAGAATTCATCATCATCCCGCACTGTTCAGGATCATTAACCTAGTTTACATTTAAAATTAAACTACAATTTAAAGGTGTGGGTGTGTTTTAACTACTACTAGTTAAAACTTGTAATACCTTGCAAGTCGTTACACGTAGTTTCGTACAAACTGCTTCACATAAGCTTCTAGAAATCGAACTAAGTTCAACTTGTATCGATTTCGAAACCAAAGTACTTCGACAAAGGCTTAAAACGCATTAGTAAGACTCATAGTGTGGAATTCAACGTGAAATTTTCATATAGATTTACTTACTGTAATTTTCAGCTCGCTACAAATGGACGTGTTACAAAAGTTACTCCATTAACCAGCGAATTGTTTTTAATTTCGGGACCCTTGCTGAATAAATGGACTGTTACCGTCACAATGTGATGATAATGGACTTTAAATAATATACTTGGGGCTTTTTACGCCATTTTTATGCGACAAAATGCCAATGCTCGGAAGTTTTCGTGGAACGAAAATTTTTGACACATATTTTTTTAAGAAGCCAAAGTATGTATTGAATTTAATTAGTTCAGTTTTAGTGAATATTTAGTCTTCTTTTTGTATTTTTTTTGTGCCAGTTGAAATAATTTCAGTGGCATAAATCCCCCTTAAGTGAAACGAATGACGAGTAAAATTATATTTATAAATAACGTTTCATTTTCGCTGTCACAAGTATTTTTCCCCATCGAGAATAATTCTAGGAAATGATTCTTTATTTTCTTATCGAAAAATAAATTCCTTTTAACAATATCAATTTCTTGGAAGATTCAATTATTATTTATAAATAAGAGAATAAATAACTTATCGTTCAAATACATTTCCAATTGCCTATTTAATTTAAAAAGAATTACTGTACCTACCTATCAGAGTAGAGTAGCTGTATATTTCCGTTTCATGTTACTTTAAATTGGTTCAGGAAGGGGAGTTGGTTGTTTACCTTATTTATTGGTGTAAACATATTGGTAGGTATTGTAGGTACTGTTTTAATTCAAGAACTAGCTGTTACCCTCAGTTCCACTCGCGTTGCTGGGATAAAAAGTAACCTATAGCACTCGGGGATAATTTAGCTTCCTTTAAGCGAACTGACTAACTTTACCTCTTTGAAATATTAGTTTAGATGACGCTCCCTCTATATTTTCCAGATCGTAGATCTATCCAGCCTTAAAGTCCCTCCCATGAACAGTTCCATTGCCATTAAAACAATTTTAATGCATCTAATTCAACCCGTAGAATGCCGTACAATCAGATACGGAATATTAAAAAAATATTTTTCGGACAAACCTAGCACGATTAACGTCAAAATGAGCGTGCTTAGTCCTTCCGTCACGTCGCAGATGGCAGATAAAACATGGCGGACGCAGTATTTAAATCATGCCCTGTAAACGACGCCGACTTCCCGTTTTCGCGACACCACTGTAACTTTACACTCCACCGTGGCGCCACTAGTCATACATTCCATACTTCATTTACTCACGTTTCCTAAGATCTGGATTTTGCCGCAGCTCGCGTTATGTTGGTACATGGAATGCCGTCGGCGCGTTTACGGAGTTCATTAATTACTTTTTTAAAGTTTTACAGGAAAGAGGGTGGTTCGCGGTGAATTGTGGCATGCGGTCTCTTTTCTGTATAAACGTTTTTTTGAGTTGTTAACATTAGAATAAGGTTGATGTTAGTTATAATTTCTTTAAGTCTACATTAGCTGGATTGTCGGCTGATTAATAGTGTTATTCACCTCGGGTTCATTTTAATGGCCGTTATGGCCGCTTACGTGATTCACATTACGTTTATGGAAATGTACACGAAATATTGCAAAATCACCATGTACCGAGCTAGAATTTGCAGTTAATTAAAATGTGGTTGAAGAGTTTTAAAAAAGTTTTGAAATTACTTTTCTAATATTTAGCAATCACTCAGGAAATTTACCATGTCAAATGTCACGACACGACTAGTAGCACAGGGAAAAATATTTTAAAATTATAATGTGCTGCCTGAATCTCTTAAAACCTGTTCCTTTTTAATCATTGAGGTCCTGTGTCCAGTGTCTATTTTTGTGTGCCGCAGTTTACCACCTCTCCAGTCGTTTATATGAATAAAATTGTCACGGATCAGCTGGGAATCAAAGTCACGCATTTTTGAGGTTGCTAAGCAACAAAAGTTGCACATGCGCAGTGATCTGACGTAGGATTGGTTGTTTCATCATCAACAGCACATCGATATAGCCCCACAGCCAATCAGAATTAATGCAGCTCATCGCACTTCAGTCAAACACTGCCGATTTTTTTCAGTGATATTTTGATATTTGATATTTTGATAAACAAGAGTGTTGTTGATGTGATTTTATGTGATGTGAAGTATACCTACCTACCAAATTCTTATGTTCTACTCGTGCTCCTGGATTTACCTACTCTATATCCAATCACTTTTAATTGTATGTTTATTTTGTAGTAATTTTGTAATCTTATTATTATGTTTTATAGTGTGGTGTATATATAGTGCACTATACTATGCCAAATAATGTTAGCGCTCCTACATTGCTTGAATGCCCCATCTGTGATGACAGAAAACTTTATAAGGGTCAACGTGGCTTAACTATCCATTGTAGCCGCCAACATATTCCCCGCACGGGTCTTCCAGCCTTTCTAGCAGGCCATAATTTTCCCATTTCTGTTTCACCAGATGGGAGCTTATGCAATGAGAACTTTGCTTCAAAATTGGCTTTTCTTAAAAACAATTGTAAAATTTTGAAACGGATACCTAAGGGAGCCCGTGCAACTGCGGCCCGCAGTTTAAGTACTTGTGTGTCAAAGGTGGTCTCCCAAAATACTACTCAGAACTGGGAAGATCTTCTTTCATTTTCTTACCGTTCTTTCCACATAGTTAGCAACCGCAACAATCATACCCTCACATCTATCATTAAACATAATTTGTCTCAACCCACTTCTTTCTTACCTTCTGTTGATTCATGGAACAGTCTTCATTTTAATAAAATAAAACATATTGAAAATAAAATTTCAGATGGAAACATCAAAGGTGCCGTGAAACTTCTTTTTTCTTCAGATACGATCGCACCCAATTCAACTGAAATTTTATCCGCCCTCCGTGCCAAACACCCTTCTTCACCCACGCCTCACATTCCAATCATCCCATCGCTGCCCTCGCACCAGCCCTTAACAGTCGATGACGTTTCTGTATATAATGCCATTCGTTCTTTTCCTAATGGTTCAGCTGGAGGTCTGGATGGAATCACCCCACAGCATCTAAAAGACCTTACCGATCCATTTTTGGGGGATCCGGGAAAAACGTTATTAAAAGATCTTACAGATCTAGTAAATCTTATTCTATCAGGTACTGTCCCTACGGATATCTCCCCTATTCTATTCGGAGCAAATTTAATTGCTCTAAAGAAAAATGATGGGGGTATTCGTCCCATTGCCGTTGGCAATACAATCAGGCGACTTGTTTCAAAGGTATGCTGTCGGGAATTCCATTCAAGATTGACTACTTTACTCCAGCCGAAACAGTTGGGCTTCGGAGTTAAGGGCGGGTGTGAAGCAGCTGTTCATGCAGCCCGCACTTTTCTTGAATCTTCAAATTTTGACGTTTTAATTAAAATTGATGTCCAAAATGCTTTCAATTCAGTTGACAGGTCCTCATTTCTTATGGAAATCGAAAAAGAACTCCCTGAAATATCTAAATATCTTTTTCAAGCATATGGGGCCCCATCCAAATTATTTTTCGGTGACAAAGAAATTGAGTCTTGTGTTGGCTGCCAACAGGGAGACCCCCTCGGGCCAGTAATTTTCAGTTTGGCTATCAACCCTATCATTAAAAATTTATCTTCAAAATTTAACCTTTGGTATCTTGATGATGGCACTCTAGCAGGAAGCGCATCCACAGTTCTTCAAGACATAAAAACAATTACAAACAGTTTTAATAATATTGGTCTTAAGCTTAATTTCACAAAATGCGAAACCTTTTTTTCTGAACACCTGAGCAATGATTCTAAATTACAGTTACTGTGCGATTTTAATAATTTAATGCCTAACATCTCAGTGATTGACAAGCAGCATCTCTCCCTTCTTGGTGCACCTATTTTCAACGATGCGTTTCCTGATTTTATAAATTCAAAAATTCAAAAATTTCATCAGTCGTCTGACTTTTTATATAAAATACAACCACACATGGCTCTTTTTATTATTAGACTCTGTTTATTTACACCAAAATTTCTGTACCTCCTTCGTTGTTGTAAACTCTGGCTTTTTCCTTTTTTAATCGCTCCCATTGATACAGTTTTAAAAAATGTATTGACCCAAATTCTAAATTTACAGTTTGACGAACGTTCATGGAGTCAAGCATCACTCCCCATCAGGTTAGGTGGCCTCGGTATCCGGACGGCATCAAGTGTCGCACTTCCAGCCTTTCTATCTTCTACTCACAGCACACTGGCACTCATCAGCAACATCTTAAATACTCCTTTAACTGATGTTTGTGTCAGTGGTCAGGTGGAAGCTGTGTCCCACTGGATTTCCATAAATCCTGGTGAAGTCCATCCTGCTAACCCTAAGTCGCAGAAGGAATGGGATACCCCTCAACTCAATAGATCTTTTGCTTGCCTCCTTGAACATTCTAATGATACGGATAAGGCAAGATTGCTAGCAGTTTCTCAACAGGAATCTGGTCATTGGTTGCACGCGCTTCCTTCTTCTAACATTGGTACCCTTTTAGATGCGACGGTGCTTCGTATAGCCCTATGTCTTCGCCTTGGCTCAAAAACCTGCGAGCCACATTCCTGCCACAGTTGTGGCCACCTTGTCGATGACCAAGGACTCCACGGCCTCTCGTGCATAAAAAGCGCAGGCCGCATGTTCCGCCATGCCGCTCTCAATGACACTGTCCGCCGAGCACTGGGTTCCATAGATGTTCCAGCAAAACTGGAGCCCTGTGGCCTCTCCAGAGTTGATGCCAAGAGGCCCGACGGCGTCACTCTGGTTCCATGGAGCTTAGGCCGTGCCTTGGCCTGGGATGTGACCTGCGTGGACACAATGGCACCGTCTCACATCCGGAGCTCGTGCCTTAGAGCTGGAGCGGCAGCGGAGAATGCACAATTCCTCAAGCGCCGGAAATACTCTCATCTCATTGATGATTATGTGTTTGCGGTGCTTGCGGTTGAAACTTTGGGCCCTTGGTCATCTGACACAAAAAAAATCGTCCAAGACATAGGCAAACGTTTGATCTTGGCCTCTGGGGATCTGAGAGCCAGGGACTTTTTTGCCCAGAGGCTAAGTCTGATCATTCAGCGAGGCAACGCCGCAAGTGTCATGGGTACCATGCCAAATTTTGAAGCAGATTATTTTTGTAATTAGTAGTTATATAGTTTAGTTTTTATTTGTTTAGTTTAGTTTTTATTTATGTAAATAATTTTCATCAATACCCTAGCCATAGCTTGTATATATAAAATGGATTTATTAAATTTACCACGCCAAGATTAATAATATTTTGGAAGCTCAGTACGTATTTACTCTGTATTTTTTATTGACTTTATTAGTATCTTATATTATATATAGTTAGTAGTAATATGTAACAGTAAATTACTCATAATAAAATCCTTGCTTCAATGCAATAAAAAAAATATTTAGCAAGTTGTTTTAAAAATAAATTGTAAATTAGAATAGAAAATTAAAACTTACGATGAAAATGGATGGGAAAAGTTTGGGCAAAATATCGTTAAAACTATCATGCTAACAAAACTAACTAGTAGTGACGATGTGACCTTATACATTAAATCAATTCGTTTTCTAGGTAATAGGTACAGAAATAACACCACCATTTTCGGGTTAACTGCCGCGGATTTAATCAAAACTTGTACCATATTGTATCGCAGTAACACAAATTGTGTTTTTGTTTATTTTCCTTGTTTAATTAAATATGATTTAATTCTGTTGTTTGTTACGTACAGTAGGTGGTACTACAATACGAGTAAAATGTGGCGTGGATTTTATTTTGGATCCGCTTACATGTTGCAAGTTTGTATTGTTTAAATTTAATTATTTAATAACATGCCATGTTTGCTTTTGGTTTGTTGAAATAATTTCATTGTTATATTTTTTTATGTTGACAAAATTTTGTAAAGGTTGGTAATAGATTTTTTAACCAGAAACATGCAGCTATTAGACCGCCTCATTGGCTACCACCCCAAAAAAATCTGTCGCAAGGACAATCTTCTATGAGTCGCTATTCTACTTACCATGAGATTGTACTTCGAGAAGTCTGATATATATCTGTACTGGGTGTAAATTACATCTTTACGAAAACAGAAACCATGGATTCTGGACGTCATTTTGGACCCCACATTTTGGTCTTTACAAAAAATTGACGGTTATAAAATCCACGAAAAAATAACGTACTGAACCAGATGGTCTTAATTTCCTATATGTCACTTACACCATGTATAAATATTCTATCGTGCAAATGCTTATTTTCAACTTCTGGAAAATTTAAGACACTTAAGAATTAATAATTTACTCCCAACTTTTTCAATTCGCCATTAGATTTTGCGATACCCCAAGTGAGGTTAACCGAATACATAATAAAGTTATTTGAATTTATCGAGTTTATTCGATAAATTATCGAGTCGGCCGTTTTCTACACCATTTGCAGTCACGTCTCTCTCTCGATTTAGCATCGCTTTTAATTTATACGAACTCCAATAGGGTTGGCATTATTACAAATTATTTTACACTAGGATTCTTGAGAGAAAATGCCAGCAAAACTTTATATGCTAAGCGGCAATATGTGTTACAATTGTTGCTTAATTTTTAAAATTTCATTCGAGGTTACGAGATTTTACCAGTTACTTTTAGGATTTCGATTTTCTGTCGGCATCTCCCACTTATTTTCTTTAATAGTTTCAGTTAGACTAAGATAATTTTCACAGGTTGTCTGAGGTCCTGGTAGCGTATTTAATAAATATCTGTTAAAACACTTTTCTTTCGTAGGATAAGAGTAACCTTCAGCACTCGGGAATAATGTATCTTTCTATTAGTGAAAGATGTTTAGAATCGATCCAGTAACTCTGGAGAAAACTTACAAACATTACCTCCTTCTAATATTATCAATAACTAAATATAATTTTCCCTCTACAAGTTGCAATTGTACATCCCTAGAAAATTTCCTTCACACGGATCGTTTTAAAAATCACTTGGTGTGATACACGCTTCAGTAATGCGATTACTTCAGTCCAATCGTTCTGCGGCTCTTTTAAACGTTTTCTGTTAAATGGTGTAATGTTATGTGCCATTACATTAATGGTCAATAGTTTCCGGTGATATTTTATGTACTTGGGTGAATATGAGCTAAATTTCAAATCAAAGCTAGCATGTTGTCGACGAACCATAGATTTTATATAAAGGAGTTTGGGGAAGTTGGCGTCGTTTTGTACTTCGCGGCCACTCATGGAAGTTGTACATTTTGAAAGTACTTCGTAAAGGAAACAAGTTATTATAGAGCCCATATAGCTAAGTAATATCGGAGCCAAGATATGAGCCTTATTTTGAGATTTGTTTTTCCACTCTTTTTTTTCATAATCTGTGTAAATCATACAATGTAAACTTTAAAGGATATATAATAAAAGATTTTGCACTTTCAAAATCATCCGGTATATAAGAAAGTATTGCTTTTTTGCGCTATTTCAGAGTTGGTACTTTGAGTACCTACGTCTCTTAGTCCCTAAGTCCCAGATGAATTACAAATATAACCTTATTATATTCTGTAGCGTCATACCGTCGACCTCTATCTACTTCTTTTCTAGTAAATATCTCTGATTCGTCAAAAAAAAAGTCTAGATAACTAAATAAATTCCTTTTACATTTCAATTTGCTAAAAAACCACAATAAGTCAAAGTACACACTGTATAAAGTATCAAACGGGGCCCTCCTAAAAATAGTTGGTCGATTTAGCAACAAGTGCGATCATTTTCACCCCCCTACCCCCCACAGGCGGTTGTTTGTCGATGGCGCGCCTTATTTGGTCGAAAGCTGTCGCCGACATTGTATATGTGCCTATAAATTTCACGTTTATTACGCAAAAAAAACGGTTGGCTGAAAATCTGAAACAGACACAAAAAGAGATATTTAATTATGGATCTTAGTTCTATATTAATTGGATTTAATATTCCATGCCCTAACATTAGCCGTGTAATTTATTGAAACCAAGAAAATAGATAAAAAATTATATAGGAATTTCAATATAGACTTTATTGGTTTTTGCGTAGATAATTAATTATCTTACCTGATAAATTGCTCAGTAAATAGTAATGACTAAAAAGGTACGGTAAAGGTTCTTAGCTTAATTATATAAAGATTTAGGTGGCATTCTATAAAGAAATAATAGATTTAGCTACCTCATTTTCCCGGTAAATAGGTTCTTCCTTCTAGGAAATAATAAAATAAATCCTTTCCGTAACTATTCTTTCATTTACCCAGTACACAGGTGCGACAGAACTGAACGAGAAATCGAATAAAAATGTTATATCGAATGTAAATAGAGTAGACTCGATAGTAGGTAGGAACCTATCTATTTTATTCGTTTTAGGTCCAGGATACGTTTAAGGGTGAAAATACCTGGATCATCCAGGTAGATTTTCACCTGAGTTTCTAGCAATAAATTACCATTTGTAGACATAAAAAAGGTGTTTGTTTCTGGGCATTAGGTACCTTTATAATTTAAATCTCAAGATCGGATTCTCAATGATTGTATCCAAAATATTAGAACTAGCCTACCGCCGCGGGATTACCCGCCATCCCCTAATTTAGCCCCTTAAGGGATGAACTTTTTTAAATCCTTTCTTATTAAGGTACTTACCTTACTTACTTACCTTTACCTAAGTTATATGTATAGAAACTCCTTTACAAAATTACATGCTTTTAGTCTATAGCCATTCGTTTTGGAATGTGCGTTGTCTTATCTATATTCTTTGTCTATACTACTTGTGTCTATACAGGTACTAATAATAAAGCTGAAAAGTTTGTTTGTTTGAACGCGCTAATCTCTGGATCTATCAGTCGGATTCGAAAAATTCTTTCACCGACAGTAAGCTACATTATCCCCGAAGCTACTTTTATTCCGGGAACACGAGTGAAACCGCGGGAAACAGCTAGTAAGTCATAAAGGAAAAGCATTTCTAATGACTAACACTAGAAATGCTTTCTATTACAAACAAAGATTATTCAGCGAAATATGTATTTGGAATACTTTTGTGACATTTCTTCGTAACAATACTTATTGTTACCAAGTCTAGACAAAAATTTGAGGCCAAAAGTCTGTATCTAGGTCGTGTGCGGTTGGCAACAGGTGTTCCCGTGATATCACGTAGTTGCTAGTTTATTTTGCCTAACCTACTTCAGTAGGTACACTTGAAATTTCAATTCGCACAATACACCTTCCTTCATCTTTGTAGAATTCATAATTTTTAGGTTTTTTATTTTTTTCAATCAGCGACGAGTAGAAAATAATAAAGGAAGAATATGATCACAGTACTAACATTATCTGGAGGTGTAGACGATGACAATTATCTATATCTATAGTAATAAGGCTTAAGAGTTTGTTTGTTTGAACGCGCTAATCTCTAGATCTACCAGTCGGATTCAAAAAGTTATTTCACTAATAGAAAGTTACATTCTTCCCGAAAGTTAGTATGTATTAATAAAGCAATCATTAGGGAGATGGAAGAATTCATCATCATGCCGAAAGACATTCCACTTCTGGACAAAGGCCTTCTCCAAGGATGTCCACGATGGCCGGTCTTGCGCTACCCGCATCCAACGGTTTCTCGCGACCCTCACAACATCGTCCACGCTGCTTGTGGAAGAATTACTTACATAATGGTAGCGATTCTGTTGTTTACGAACTTAACTAATATTAGACAAGTCACCTCTCTTTCATGTTAACCTTATTGAAAAAAGATAGAACATTTTTAATACTGTTAGTTTAATCCATGCCGTCGTAATGCACGGGTAAATAGTCGTGACCAATAAAGATCGCGCTTAAATTCACGTTGAAATATGTGATCGGACTAAACTGACAGGACAAAAAATATCTTGCATCCCTTTCTTATATTTACTATTAGTAAGAGATATAGTGAGATTATTTAGTTCGTAAACAACAGAATCGGCACCAATATCTGAAACAAAATGGTCCCTCAATGTTCGTCGTAGCAAAAGTTATCCTCTGCCGATACTTACTTTTTAATTTGTTGAAATTGTAAAACCAATTCTGTTTGTTTCTTTCAGAATTCCCGCCTGTGTCTTTACCAAAAGTATATCACAATATGTAGCAATCCTATCGTATCCCCAATCGCGTATTTTGCTTACGCTGAATCCTTCAATCCTTTTTGTCTCACTCCAATTGGGAACTATTTGATCTCATACGTTTATTTGCAGACTCTCAGACCGTCTGTCTGTGTACCAATTTACGTTTGAAGGTCAGAATTTAGTGTCAGACAGATGAAATAAAAAAAAAATGTTCTTTGCTTAACCTTAAAATGAGTTATATTTGAGTCATATTTTAACTTGAGAAGGGTAATAAATGTCTTTATTTTAATTGAGATTTATTGAGTTTAATAGCGTATTCATATTTTAGACAGACGTAACGAGTAACTTATTTATATGTAGGTACCATCAACAAAGTTGAAGCATGATCAGTTTTGAGACCTTTTCGCTTGCAGCCAGTAATCATAGTTTGCCCTGTCCATTGTTGACAATAAAACGGTCTCTTGTAAAATCTTTTGTTTAGACTATTTACTGACAATGACAATCTAATATTTAATGACAAGCGCATTGTCTGGTTATATTGTGTGAGACACAGGTAGTCACTGGTCACTGCACGCAAAATACACCCTTAAGGTGATCATGCTTCAACTTTGTTGATAGTACCTATGAGGTCTGAGTCAGTAAAAGAGGTAAATTTTGATTGAAAATCTGATAAATACGTTTAAAAGGAAAAAAACGGCAAAGTGGTTATTTTGAAAAGAAAGAAAATTATTTCGACTTCCAAATAAAATCCTTTAGTAGTCAGAACTCCTTTATCCGAGTATATTTCAGTTTATCGGAATCCTTAAAACCCGGAATCGAGTACAAATCGATACTATTTCGTTACCTTTACTCCACGGGACCGTGTACAAAGAAACCGGCAAAGACTCGCTTTGTGCCGTCAATAGGAAAATTCTACACGTATACACTTTTATTTTACCTTTCCTTTCATTCTAAGTGCAAAAGAAACGTCTACGCAAACGCTCCTGGCCGTAAGCCAGCGGCGGAATCCGCACCGCACTTTTATACCAATTTCCACTTCGCTCCAACTATTTTTTCCGCTATAATGACGCAAATCGGACTTTTCAAATTCCCCTCAATTCGAAAGCTCATATCGGACCGCCCGTTGCGTAATAGGAATTCTTTGAAAAGTAATTAATTTTTCCGCAAAATAATTTTCGCTCCGAACGGGAATGTTTTATTAATTTCCTATTTGTCTTGTGTTGGTTCGATTATATATATATCGATTCTTCAAAAATTGGTTTTATGTTTGTACTAATTTATGATTTATTTATATTTTGGGAATCTCGAACCGTACTGAATAAATAGAATTTCAATGGTTGTCATAAGTACATACAATCTACAAATATTAAAAAAATGTTTTCTTCATTACATAGAAAGCCTCATCCTATTTCGAAGCTACGAGAGAACTTTAGGCAATTCAGACTTTAATATCTGTCTTTAATACTTGTATTTCTTTGTTAATCCTAATCAAAACCTTTTTCTTTTACAGGTAAGTAAGCAGAATAACGGGCTTTAATCTCCTAAATTGTAACCGTATGTAGACATTTTTTGACAGCTTTTTTTTGAAAGCATATCTTAAAATTAGTTAATAAGTACGAATATCTAGTAAATAAGCTCGTATTATAATAATTTTTCATAAAAGTATAAGATGGATGTTACGGCGGAATTCCGCCGCAGCTATTTATAATATCTCGCGAAGATATCCAGAGGTGTTTGCTCAGCGTCCAATTATCTCTTAATTAAATTTTAAATTAAGTAAATACTTTGTAAACTGTAAGAATTCTTTCAATATTGTTTGAATACCATTACACGAAGCGTAGGTAGCTCTCGAAACTCGTTGAGTTTTGAATTAAAAATTTGTTGTGCGTAACATCAAAGTTTTGTAATTTTAAATTAAGTAAATAGCTAAATAGCACTCTGTTGATTAATTCTTTGAATTTAACTATCTACTCATAAGTTTTAAAAGTATTGTTATAGTTTGTATTAAATTATTTATTTATAGTTTTAAAAATTCTAGTACTATATCAAGTCCCTAATTAGTCCATTAGTCTTCTTTTAAGACAGGCACTTATTCTAAGCCCCAGCTGACTGCACCTGGACGGCGTCGTCTACGGGCGGGATCAGCTCTGTCCAAATCCCACTCAACAGCCTCCTTCTGGACCATTACTGTCTCGCAGAAGGAGACTGCGGCCCTCCATATTTAGCATGACTAACTAGGTTTCGAAAAGATGGCAACCTTAAAATATTTACTTATTAATTACGTAGGCATCCACTAAGGGAGTATACCTACTTGGGAATCCGGGCGGAAAACCTAGAGCTTGATAGTCTTCGTAAATAACCACTGTATAAGAGCACCATTAAAAATGAAAACCCATATTCATCATAAAATTATTCCTAAGATCTGTCAAATCAGCGATAACTCAATGAATATAAAAGTAATATCATAATCCTGTCTTTCTTTCCTCGTACTCGAAGATTCAATATGTTAACGACTAGTTAAGCGGAATGGGTAGGCGGAATCCGTAGGTTCGCACTCAGTCATGACAGGTGGCGGAAACGGTGCCCTTTATTGATGTGCGGTGCAAGTTATACACGATTTGCGAGTTTTATTAATGCATAGTTTATTGCTTGGTCAAAGCCTTCGTAACAAAGGTGTTTTCAAAATTTTACGACGTTATTTCTTTTTACGTAGGTAGGTATTATTAATTTACAGTGTTATCGACAAAAGTCTACTTTGATTAAAATAATGTATGAAAAGTTTGACATTTCTTTTAAATTCGTTTTAAATGCGATTTCATAATTCCCTATAAAGCGCTAAAGGTGACTTACAAATAACCTTATATACTAAAGCTATTTTATCTTATCAATATGGGATAGATACCTGCTACCTATATGATTCAAATCATCTCAGTTGATTACAAATTAGGCAGACTTTCAATTGTAAATGCTAAAAAAGTATCTATAATAAAAAATATAATATTTTTACATTTTCTAATTTATTTAACACGATCTTATAAAAAAATCCGACAAAATTTTAAGGTTAAGAGCTTACTCTTATGCCTTAATCCACGCACAGCAATTTAAGTAGGCAGAAAATGAATGTCCCTTTCGATACTATCCAAGCGGAATCTATTTCATCCTTTCGTTTCGTTTGGAGCGGACTTTATTTATAGTAGAAAAGATTATTTAAAATACTGTGAAGCCTACGAAACGATCATTAATTAATCAAGCAAGCAAAAGGTTGGAAGAGGTTCTTAAGTGATCACATCATCCTTTTGATTTTCTTTTACTAATAAAGTAGCTAACAGTATACGGCTCGCCTCATGGTAAGCGGTTACCGGAGCATATAAATGCTTGCTACAAAGATTTCCAACAAACATCCAGTTTCAATAACAATGCCCATTTTATTAGTTAAATAAATTTGTAATTATCTAATAATAAGCACAAACTGGTTGACAATATTTACGTGTATTTTCAAACCAGGTATCATTTGCTTTACTATTAGACTAAAAATAAACATTGATTAAGGTTTATTCACCCTACAAACTAAAACGAATAGCAAACAATTAAACAACAAATTGTAATTACAGATCTCTATCGAGTAAGTAAAACTTTCGCCATCTACGTAACGGTTTCCCATAAACTGGGCGCATACCCTAAACTTGGGCACAGCAGGGCAAAATAAACTACCCGAACCCCTCGGGACGGCACGTGACCACTTCTGATTAAATACATTGGTAACTAAACATGTACGAGAGTGCGTTTGTAGGGCGTCTATTTAGTACATATGCACTGGATAAGGGGACTATGGGAACAAAGGAAAAGTAACGTTTTTCAATGTTACAGTTGGATTTTTTAAGCTAATCTATGGTAACGGATTGGTTCACTGTTAGTGAAGTCGAATGCGGTGACGAAGGTCGTGAGCTCGAATCCTACAATGAGCTTGAGGTTTCGGTGAAGGAAAATATCGTGAGGAAACCACAGCAAGGTGTTGTACCCTCTTGACTGGCTACCACCCTCAAATTGAAAATCTGTCGCCAAACACCTACCAGTGTTCCGTCAGCTACACTTCTAGGTCCTTTCTAGGAGTTGTGTGCTTATCACTTTCGGCCGCGTCATATATGACCACTATAAGATTGTTAGGTAAAACTTTCAATTTGTTTAGCAGGGCCAATAAAATGATAGGCAAAAATGTGTGCGTGCAGTAGGTACTAAAAATACCACCAGCTTAACCGAAAGAACTATAGCTCACATATACACCCTCTGAATCATCTTATTTCATCGAAATTCATCCCCTAAGCAGCCACGTGTCATACAAATCCAGGGTGCGATTGTAAGGGGCCGAAACCAATTTGCCTTTTGTATTCTATAAGCCTAAGTTTTCTCTCTCGCTCGCACTCACAGAACACGCTACGAGAAATAGAGACGCGCAATAGTATAGATTCCCACATGAACTGAGGGTTGAAAAGCAATAAAGTGATGTGTCATGTGTTATTATTAAGTTTTGGATTTTATTTTTAAACGTAGGAGAGTTCATTTTAGCTTGTAATTATGAAGGGTAGATAGAGTAATAATAATTTTAGGGCTTAATCTCGGCATTTTTATTACATTTAATGCAGTTTGAGTACTAAAATTTGCTGCTCGAATTATAAATATAGTTTTACAAGCAAGAACGCTTAGGCGTTAATAAATCGCGCCTATTGACGGTTTTATAGCGATATCACAATAATGTGAATAAGGAACGAGAAAAGTCATTCCCACGAACGTATCAGCGAAATACGACTCTGTTGGCTACGAAGAGAACCAATAACAGCAAATTCGTGTTTTACAAAGTACCTTTGATCGAGGCGTAAAAAAAATAACCAATGACATAAAGCTGTCAAATTTAGTTTTTAATTCGACACAAAGGATCAAAGTCTATTATAAAAAGGTTAATATTGCAACATCTTTTACATGTGTTAATTAACTTCCCCCTCCCCCACCCTCGTGCTTGATTGGTGACTAAGCAGAAAATGGTCTCCAAAGCAAATTGCATTCTGTATAACAGTGTCGTTAGAACTTGTTCTGTCATTCATTTTGTTTCAATTAAACGTAGGGATGTCACGCACCTGGGATGAACCTAGAATTGCATGTCATTGGGCTTTCATTATGTTTTTATATTGAGCCGAACCCTTTATAACGTTATTAAATATTTAGACATTCATTTCATCTCTAACAAGCACTATAACACTTTGAGGTTTTAATTTCAGAAAAAAATATCTTATACCGACTTTTTTTGCAACTTTATTTCAATTTAAAATGAAAATATATGTTAATTTCACTTGGAATTCACGCAGAATTTAATTTAAAAACGAGTGGTGGCCCTTGACAATGCAAATATTTTCAAATTCGGAACGCTACGCTAATTGGCCGTCAAAATGCGAGGCAAAAGTGACAGTTTAAGATTCAAAATGGCGGACGTTAAACAGTTTAATTCGAGCCATTATCCCTCTTGCCCGTTATAAATTAAATGAATGTTAATTGATAGGTAGAAACGTAATGCAATTGTCTTTTCCACGTTTGAAAATTGCTTATTTCCAGTTAATTTATAACTCTTTGAAAACTTTGCGTTGTAAATGTTTAATTATCTTTTCACATGCATTACGTTGTTGTTTATGTCCAAATCATTATAAACAAATTAGAGTTACTCTTTAAGTAATTTCTTAAAGTGCTAAAGCAAAGCCTATTAAGTTTTCAAGCATGGAGGTTAGTCACGTTAGCTTTTTGTTTTATCAAATAGGCCACCTGGCAGGGATCACCTACCCCTTAACCTATCCGAAGATAGGTCTTTCACATCGTACTTAGCAAGAGCCATAAAATTCTGAACCGCTGTAAATGAATATTTTTGTATTTTATGTAAGTAATTTCGAACTGAAAATAAATTAATAACAGAGTAAGCGTAATTTTAGGCTTGTGTTATTTAAAAAATATATTAAAATAGCGTGTAAAATAACGCGCTAATTGTATAGGTAGTTTATGCAAATTCAGCTATTTCTTTGCGGTGTTTTCGTAGCGTTTTTTGCCTGTAACATGTTTCTTAATTACGCTATACTGCGGTAAATGTGGGTTTAGGTGTTATGAAGAGGGCTTTAGTGTAATTTTATTAATATTCTTTTTGTCATAACCATATGTATTTTATGTCCGCTAATATTTTTTTAAATTTCACTATAACACGATTTTTGTTGTAAAGGAAATTGCGGTCAATATGAAAATTTCATATAAGCCCATCATTGAATATACTCCACCACAAAAAGGCTTTTTCCGAATTGATGTAAACTTGTAAAAGAAAATTATATTTTATGAAGGTAATATCTTAATACCCTGGGGAGTTAATGCTGCCACATTCGAAGCTTCCAATTTGCTACATATCCAAATTTAAAAAGACTTTTTTTTATCAATATTTTTAATAGCAGTTTTACCAATTGTATTCATCTAACTTTCGCCCGCGATATTTTACGGCCTTAGGAGTCGTTTTTTCTAAAAACTTTTGGCGGATGCACTTCACAAGAGACATAAAATCGAAACAGCCTAAAACGGTGGTCTTACAGACATAATCTGTAAGACCACCGTTTTAGGCTGTGCGTTGATAAGGCAGTCAGGGACAAAATTTGGTATACACACACTAGACTAAATAGGCCACGAGCCTCATAAAAATAATAGGCCATTCCGTAATGATATCACTCTTCAGTAGCATATTAGCTTTGCGTGCATTGCATACCAAAATATGCTTCTCTTTTGTACTTATTAGTAAGTTTGAGAGAGAAACCGCGTTTGGTACTAGTCATGAATAATTTAGAGTCGCAAAAACTTGAACCCGACTCTGCAGTCTGCGAAGTTTAAATGAATTCACCAAAACTGATCTGTTATGCTTATGATCCACGCTTCGAGCAGCTTCTCGGGATGATCTTAGTGAATTGTAATTTATAGCTTGCTTGTTGTTTTAGTGTCTTTCCTTTTTGATATTATTTACTTAGTGGTTTTATTATTTAGATAAATTGATGTAGATTTTTCCGTCACTTTGGTTGTCCATTTGTATATGCATTTATATGTAATTGTGATTATTATTTTATAATATTTATGTAGTTAATTTACTTGTGATTTTATTAATTCTATTTGTTCCTCACTATGTATTTCTTTCCCCCTTCACACACTGCATACATTTTCGAAAATTTTCCATTCACAAGTATCCTGAAATAAATGTCTATCAGAAATAAGCAGTCCCATAATTAATAAGCTTGGTTTATTTTATATTTATTTACTTAAAAAAAGGAAAAGAATTTACAAAATGTCGTAGCCATACTAGTCACCTAATTATGAGTCATCTAGGTACATTTTCGAGGGTGGGGTCAACCATAGATACATAGGGGTTTGTCCCCTCTCTACTACATGAATATCGATTGTAATGTGATCATTAGGGCGCGTCACTCTGCGTTTTAATGCCGTACCTTGTTTACATATCATAGTGTGTCCAGTTTTTACATGTAGTAAAAGCCAACTAAAAAGCTGACAACCTATTTAGTCTAGAGATTGTCAACTAAGCTTGCATAATGAGATTGTAAGCTTATTATCGTAAGCTAGAAAATACTTTGCGTAATTTATCACACTTTATGGGCATCGACACGTAATTCTGTATCGCGAATGAGATACTAATATTATATTTTGTTCATAAAGAAGATAAATAATTCTAGGTATATAAAAAATATCTACAAGAATTATTGACAGATTATACTTTGACGATTTCGCTACATAGAAAGACGTGTATTATTCGCCCAATTTGTGTCAGACCTTTTTGTCGACATCAATGTAAACATACATATTTTCCTTCATATTTTCAGAACATAGAAAAATTATTTAATGTACTACTAACAAGTCAAAGTACTTATACTATCATATCTCCCCCTAGCTCTATTATATATCTTCATAAAACTTTCTCGGAGCTTTTGTAGGTAAAAATAGGGTCATTTTTCAACGCTCCTTTGCGGGAATAGACCGAAGGGACTCGCCGACGTTAATTTTAGATAGATGTATAACTGTCTCACTCGTGGATAAGGTTGAAGTGCGTCTGTGAGCGAGTACAATACAAAAATTCATTATTGTTTACATAGCATAGAAAAATACACCAATAAGACCAAAGAAAACAAAAAAGCGTAAACAATTTTGGCGGCCTTATCGCTACGGCAATTTCTTCGGGATAAAAAGTATCTTACATATTATTCCATCGTATTATCCACGTGTTAAATTGCATTCAAATCCATTACTGACTGCCGTTACTGACAAACATACAATGCAATATAAATACAAAATACTTTATTGTTACAAAGAGACACCAACAAAAATAAAACAATTTATATACTTATAATTTTAGTAAGATTTTTAGCGTCCATTATTTTAAAAAACCCGTTCAAAAATAAGCCTATAAAATCTAGCCCGCTCGCTCTATGACCCCGCCTGAAGACACGGTGAATGAAATAAAATATATGTGTTTGTGAGTGTATTCCCTTGTCTATACATATACCTACTCAATTCTAGAATAGGTAAAGTAATGTAGGTATTAATTTCTACACGGAGTGAGTGGTGCTTAAGTAAAGTGACTGAGAGAATAAGGCTTTTGAACTTTGTTTGTCTTTTAAGTTCATTTTTAACCCCCGACGAAAAGCGGGGTGTTATAGTTTGTAGTGTGTATCTGCCTCATAGCTCCTGAACGGATGGACCGATTTTGATTAGTGTTTTTTTATTTGAAAGGTGTCTTAATCGAGTGTTCTTAACTATTCAAAAAAACCCGCTCAACCGTTTGGATGTGATGACCAATTTGAGTGAGTTTCGGGGGTTTCTTTAAATTTAAAATTTTAGTTATTTTTTATAATTATTTCTGAGATTTAGGTATCAATTACCTTATTTATACAAAATATTTATTCACTTTTTATGCTTAAAATGTATTATTTCCATAGTGTCTTTAAAATGCAGGTCGGTAGATTACGGTGTCATAAGTCAAGGTTGTCATTGTAAGTACTTATTCATCCGTTTCATTTGAACAGAAAAATAAACAAAAGAAATGAAGGAAAACAAAAGCTGAGCTTGGAACAGTGAAACAGACAAGTGGGTGGGACTTTAAACTTGTATAATGATGCTGTAATGATCTCTCTAAGTTTCATCTTCTTTTGAATTTCAACGCCATATTGTGACGTATGAAAAATAAATAATTAGTGTGTTGTAAAGTCTGTTTGTGATGTTATATTTATTTTATCTTTGAATGAAAGATGCCAAAAAGACAACTTGTTCTTATTATGTACTTGTGGTGGCTTAATGCTACCAACCTCTTTTATAATTTCGAATTTGTATATAGCCGTACATAAAGGAAGAATTTTATACTGTTATTTTAAAATGTAGCTTGTCAGTAAGACAAGAGTTTGATTTTCCAAGACATGGTCTGGAACAGGTCATTAATTGATATAGCTTCGCTGATGATAGAGTTTGTACCAATACTGTACGTCCAAATATAATATTATAAATATATACTGCTCCGAGATCCTCGTATCATTTTAACGGTAACATCAGGTGAAAAGCCCACCTATTATCCCGAACCAAAGGCTTTATACTTACATAATTATATTTGACTTCTTAGTCTCGCTCGCAATCTATAAACATGACGACTTTAAGTCTTCTACTTACTGTTACAAAAATGATTAAATAGTAACATAATTGTATCCACTAGATAAAAGAAAATACTACATAGATAGAAAAAAGTAGTAGATACTATGTACAACTTTTATCAAATCATTTTTTTATAACACCCAACACAATGGTAGGTCATGTCAGCGGAGTGGCAACGCCGCATTGACATGGCAACTGCATCTGAAACAAACGAGCTAAAACGTATACAATCGGTTAATAATAAGCTTAAAAAGCGGATGGTAATAATAATGCATAATTACGTGAAAGCAAAGCGCGTGCCGTTTTATAATACAGTACTTTACAGTTTATAGGGGGAAATGTCGACAGCTGCGTGCGAACATCACATCTGCCAGCCCTAGCGAACACGCACACATGTAAACGCTTTGTCGGGACACGGGCCGCCACGCGCACTAATGTAACTTTCTCGTGTCGCCACGCACACATACGAGAGCACCTTGCCGTATATTTTTAGGGTGTTGCCCCATTGTGTCCAGCCGCTTTTCAGGGTTTGGCCCGATAACATTTTGTTTTACTTGTTGAATGTATTTTGATGGATGATCGCCGATGATTGATTGTGTGCTCTTTCAAGTTGTATTCAATTGTAATACATTTCACGAGTGTGACATTTTTTAGGTTGTATTAAAAATTAGAAATTTAATTATTTCAATCGTTATTCAAATATGTCTTTCGTTGTACCAAATAGAATATTAATTTTTATTTCTAATATATATTTATTATAACTAATTTCAGGAACATCCTTTTTGTGGCAACCCTTGATGCAATTTAATCAGTTAATGTATTGAGCGCTCTCAGGCCTTTGGTTTTACAACCTGCAATACGGAATTGATTTAAAAGCTCGGAACCCATGTTGGACTTGTTTGGCGAACGTTGGCCACATGCTCGACTACATTATTTTTCTTTACATCACGTTTCTCGAAGGTTGGAGGGCTCGATGGGTCTAGTCTGAGTATCGAGGGATTCAGAGAATTTAACCAATCAGCGCTTGGAGAAAGATCCAGAATAAACAGATAAACTTTCGCTTTATATATCAAGATATATAAAGTATCATGTATCGACCTTCGCTCGGGCAATTCTGTGAGTGGCGATCCGTCCGGGATTTATACAATTTTATTGGCTTTTCGGTGTCATAAAAGTTTTGGTAAAGGAATTCTTGGGAGCAATCCCGATTTGGTCCTCTTGTTTTGTATTGTTTGTTATTCCTTTATATTGTGTACATATGTCTTTGGTTTTGCTTTGATGCTACTTTTTATTGCTATTATGAAAAATAATCTGTTCAAATATGTAAGATCCCGCGCGGAACTCTTGAATCACTCGTCTGCTTTGATTTTCAGAAATGTGTTAGAATTATTTTTTTATTTGAAATCATCAAATATTAAAATTAATGCCGTTATAAATTCGAATCGTAAATTGGTATAAAATCTTTGCTAAGTACTAAAATTAAATTCTAAAATCAAGTTTGATCATTTCAAATTTGAGCCATCAAAAAGTTTTCATAACCTACTTTTGAAGAATTAAATAAAAGTTTTCAAGTTTCTTGGACACGCAATGATCAGTAATAAAATAAGTTTGGATGAAATAGTAATTCCCTTTTTTCCCCATAAACTTTAAAAAAGTAAGTTGCTGAAAGTGGTCAGGCTAGAAAAACTTAAAAATAGTTGGTTGTATTGTGCACCCAGCTATACATATGTTTACTTGCTCGATCCACCTCATAAAGACCCACTCACGTTAAACGCTCTGAGCTATATTTAACCGTAATTGACATTTATTTTTTGGCTATAATAACAAACGCACATCACTTGCACGGCACTGCAAGTGATGTTAAAAATATTAGGCGTTTTTTTTAAATAAAACAAATACTTTTATCTGTTGCGACAGAAAAACAATAAAAGATCTTTTTTATTATTTAGCTTAATGAACTACCTGTACATTTTTAGTCATAAGTTCAACAATTTACAGTTGCACAAAGAAATTACCTACTTATTGTTAAATAAAAGCTTTTCACTTCTAAAGATCACTTCCAGAATAACCTGGAATTGAAACTATTAAGTAAAAACAAAAAATACTAAAACCAATACAATTTTTACGTTTATACATTCGTAGAAATTCCCGGAAATGGTTATTGTAATAGCATTTCACCTGCATTCAAAGTGTTATATGCGAAATAATGTTGTAACGCGATCACGCTAACTGCTAACCGTTTAAACGTTCGACTATTTCGTACCGTACACTTCGAAGTAGTTAATTTTATGTATAAAAGTTTTATTTAGTTTGAGTATAAGTGTACCTATGTACGGTGTAGATATAATTAAAAATAAATCGAAAAGTATAAGGCCATGACGATACTAGTTCGTTTTAAATCCTAAAATACACTTGGAATTGGGATCTCACTAATTTTCACTTTTTCTTCTCAAAAAAAGTACTCAATTCTGTCGTATTTTTTTTAAAGTTTGTTCACGCTTAACTTCTTTGTTTATGAAACGATTTCAGTGATTATTTTTGCGTTGGGTTCATTAATAGCCCCATCGTGGTCTCATTTTGATTTAATTGATAGAAGATACACCAGGGAACTCCTCAAAATCAAATAGAAACCGTAGAAGATTGAATAGGGTTCTATTTATGTAAAAGTTATATTATATCAATTAATTTCATAGCTTATCCGATTTTGATAAAATTGATCGCAAATGATGATCCGTAAATAGGCAGACACTTGATTTTTTTTATAGAATGTATATTTTTGTTGGCGTTATAATACATAATGAAAATAAAATAACGTACGATGGTACGTAACCCTTCATGTATGAGTCCGATTAGAACATGACCAATTATTTTAAATCTGAGTATGGTGGTAGAAATTTCGGGACTTTAGTCTCTTTGTCCCACAACGAATGGCCCTCAGGGTCTCAATATTTTCATTGCAAAATTTCTTTAAAGAGAATGACCCAAACAAGAAACAAATGGTATAAAAGACATTCGAAAAGAAAACTCATAATGTAATTACCCGACTGCAGCAAAAATAAAAAGGGTCCCAGGATTGTAACCCAAATTAAAACGATTTATGACGTAAACGTAAGATAGGGCTAAATTACTGCAAAGTTTTTCATTTTCAACATAACTATTGTTCCAAAAATATTTTTACGCGTAAGTCGTCTTATCTTCACTGATTTATAACATTAATTTAAGTCTAGTTTTTATGTTTAACATAATATTTTATATTTCATTACGTTCTTCACCCCCGGGAGCCATCTCTGTATACTTTACGATCTGTCTTTTAATCAAATAACTTTATTTTAGGGGTGAAATTAAAATCCTTATTTATAAAAAAATGGTTATATTAAAATTTTTGAAATGGTTGCAAAACCAACGTCGATTTCATTAGGCTTATATAAGTAATTTCACTTTGAATTTTCATTGAAATGACTTTCTTTTCAACAGAAAAATATTTTTTAATAAAACAAAGCTACACGAACTTCACGTAATTTCTTTGAGTGAAATTACCCTTTTAGCTTAAATTTGGCGTTTACATAACATTTTTACGCCACATAGCTTTTTAGCGTTATTCATAACTTCGCTAAAACCCGCCATCGGTAATATTATAACCATAATTTAGTTATAAAGCTAACGTAAAACTTTACTGCGCAGTATTGAATGTCATATTTCTTTTAGAGAAAGTCTTTCAGCCGGAATAAAGCTTCTATAAGCCGGGAAATCCTATGATTTTCCACGTTGGCTCATGTTTTTGTCGTCGGCATAATACAATGAATGTTACTCTCGCTAGGTAACAAATGTGACTATGGAACCCTTCATTTGCAAGTCAACTCTGCAAAATACTTGGGGTGTGGATTATGCGTTATTTTTCGCGTGTGACGTCACAGCGTGCCGTTTTGTTGCGATTTGCTGAGTCGTTCTATTGCCAAGTCACTTTCATGCGCGCGTCACTTTGCGTTGGGGAATAATCAGTTAAACGAATTCTGAAAAAAATAACATAGTTATTTCTATGTTTATTATTTGTTTGGGACAAGTAAATTACTTATATTTATTTCCGTATTTCTATCCATGATGAAGTACATATTATAATAAACATACAGAGGATTGAAAAATTTCCGCACTGCGCTTCGTAATACCGATTGTTTCTATAGCGATATAAAAAAAAAACACGAATATTTTAGTGTTGAGCTTAGCAAGATGTACCTAATCACGTATGAAACATAAATAACGGTATCGACACGGGACTATAAATCAGCTCTATTATCAGAGGCGTATTTAGGCAATAATACATCCCGCGGGGCGTAAATGGCGTTATGGACGCGATGTCGCAGATGTTTGTCGTATTTGTGACGTTTAGACACGTACATGAATATTGCAATACATAAAAAAACGTAGCTATTGTGATGAGATGACTAATATTAAATGGCCGTTATAACCTACAGCTTGATATTTTGATGGTCTCGTTTTATAAAAGACTAGCTGTTCCCGCGGTTTCACCCACGTTCCATCCGGTAGTACCCTATATCCTTCTCCATATCATAGGCTATTGCATACCAAATTTCAGCGTTCTCTATTGAGCGGTTGAGGCGTGAAAAACTGTTTTATACTTTGGGTTGTATTTTTGGTGATTTCGTAGGGATCCCTAATTTCTTTAAAAATAAAATATACCCTATTTTACTCAGTTATAATATAGCATTCTAGAGGTGAAATAATTTTTAAAATCGGTTTAGTAGTTTTTGAGATAATCCTTTACAAACAATCACAAACAATCAAATCGTTTCTCTTCATAATATTAGTGTAGAAAATCTTAGGCACCAATTTCATGTCTGTGCTATTTAAAATTCCTTTTAAATTTCGCTAAAACTAATTTTATATTGCATAAAATTAACTACATAATTTGCATTGCATAAAAAATCTGTCATTATTATGCTTTCATTCTTCTAATGGCCCAAGTAAGCGCATAATAAAGGAGGTATGCATGCAATGACAAAAAAAACTTTTCGTAAACCTCAAAGTTCTTGATTAGCAATAAGCATAGAGCATAGAACTAATAGTTCGCGTGTAACAGAGTTACATTGCGAGTTGTGACTCTGTGGCCGCATTGCAGTAGGTAAGCTCAGTGCTCCCTATTGGGACATGTATAATTGTGGCATTGGTAATAGTGTTTCTGGGTATTACTGTTCGTACTAATGCATACAAAACTTTTTCCAGTTAATACGGTGTTCTTTTTTTTTTCATTTTGGCATCACACTTTGTATATTTTGCCAGTTTCAAGTGTAGTAAGTCATATCATATTCTTCATGTATTTAATCCTCGTCAAGTTACGTTCAAGTCATGCAAAATCATCCTCAAGTCACAGTCAGTCAGTCCAAGCTAGGTTTTAGTACAATGGTGGCCGTTCTACTACAACTTTTTCACAGACTTTGAGACAACTCGAAAAGCCACTATACACGTAATCATTTCACTTCACTGGTGCACTTGTATTGATCTTTATTGGACAAAATACCACCGTTAATATTCAATAAAACTCAAAATACGCGATTTTATGAAAATAAAACAAACGCAACGTCACTTTGCAAGTTCCCGCCAAAAAGTCTACGGTGTTCTTATTTTATTTTTGCTTCATATTTTTTTTTTTAAACGATTTCAAAAAGAGAAGGTTATCAATTCGATACGTATGTGTGTAATATTGTTGAAACTGCATTATATTCACATATGATAATCTATTAGGGCTTCCAAACAAAAACCTATACATATTTTTTTAGGTGTATGTAAGTATGTTTAATACACCTTAGCCAAGCGATAAGGTTTATTTTTATTTTTAATCTTGCCCATCATAAGATTTTATAATCTCATCCCTATATATCACACTGCTTGCCCCGTGTTCCAAACTCAAATTCGATGCGATGAAGCAAGCAATACATGTGACCTAAACCCAAGTTAACTTTACCACTCCATTCACTCTCATTACCACGTAATAAAGCTCAATATACAATAACATGATTTTTACCACATGAAAGTGTCAGCTATCGCATGCCAGTGAAACATTCAGTTATCTAATACATAATTTAAATGTAATTTTTCGTACCGTTTCATGTACCCTTTATATGGTAATAGGATTAAAATTACGTGTTTCAGCTTCTTAACTTTTGAGCGCTGTTCTTACATTCTTTTTTTGAAAACGTACTTAATATGTATTTTGTTTGTCCTATTAATTCCTACCAATATTAAAATGCGAAAGTTTGCGGGTTTGTTACTTCTTCACGCTCAAACGGCTGGACCAATTTTGATGAAATTTGGTAGGGAGGTAGCTTACCTAAAAACTATCTACTACACATTTCTAGATCATGCATGGATTATTTTATTGTGCAGGTGTTTTTGTAAATTTAGTTTTGTTCATTTATAATGCTGCTGACCATACATTCTTTTATCGTGTAGCTAGACCAAATTTTTTGGCTATTTACACGAACTCTGACATTACGAAAGAGATAGCAATATTAAATTGTTTATTCTTCATGTTCGAAATTTAAATCGAATTCTTTTTCATTGTTCCAACCTACAAAATGGATTGTCGAATATGCAATTAACTAACATTAAATAACTTTGTTCTAAAATAAAACAATTATTATCAACCATTTGTTATTATTTAACATAAAATTATATTCACCCAGAGAATCTTTCAGCAAAATTGTGAACTGCGCCGGAATACGTAAGACTATTAGGACATAAATCCCCAACCCAGTTCCATTGTTTGCACAACGCGAATAGACGTCAATTCATTAGTCCAATCATTTTGTTGTCCATTAAATATTAAAACTTCTTAACTTTACAAACGACAGTAACCGCTGTCAAAACTTCCTACTTAAAATTACATTCGCGGCTGTAATACCTGAATACTAGCCGTTCAATATTAAACTCTATTGCTGAATGCTTGGAGGTAAAATCGCATGCGAATTATCAGACAAATTGCAAACATCGCGGAATACAATTTCTCTATAGATGATAAATTAATTATTGTTTGTTAAAAATGTTACCGAACACCGAACTACATATTATTTGAATGCATATTTTTTAATTTTAGAATGAGGAATAACAACAAAAAAATCTAATTAGTCCGTCAGTTAGATTATCAAAAAATATTGGATACGTATTTTTTATTTTGATCCGAAAACAAAAAATAACGAAGATACAGTGCGTTAAATTTTTCCGGTCTGCAAAGTGTACTAAAAAGTAGTTGTACAATGACGTCACAAGCCCCAATCCTGCACTTTGATGGGACTTATCTTTATAATTTCTTATTGATTTGATAAAATAAAAAATACGTATCCAATATTTTTTGATAATCTAACAGACGGACTAATTAGATTTTTTTGTTGTTATTCCTCATTAATACTATTCGCTCTTTATAATGTAAAAAAGGTTTCATTTATTTTTAATGCAGTTTTGAGTAAAATTCGAACTCCGCGTTTAAATAGCGTGCCAACCAGTTACTTATACCAACACGAGATCTGAAGCACGGGCCTTCTATTATTCAGTCTAGTTACAATGTTTTTTATTGTTTCAAGTTTTCTATCACGCAAATGGAGCGGTGGAAATTACTCGTACAACGAGGCTTGATGGTTTAATTTGTTTTCACTTGTTTATACTTTTTTTTTACAAATGACGTGAATTAAACGTTTATTTTACATAAAAATCCCTGTACAATATTGGTTTAATAATACCACATTATCCCAATAGCCCAGGCCATTATCCTTAATAATCTTTGGGAAACCGAAAAAGACTCTCACACTTGAGATCGAAAGCGTTCAACGGCTCATTAATGGGTGAGTGAAAAATTAAAAGCCGAGACAGAGACGGAGTGTGGCGCGTGAAAGAGAAGTAAGACGTCTCTCTAACAGCCAATATCCGGTCGATCAGCTGTGCAAAGGGAACAGCTGGGCGACTTGAGTGAGCCAAAGCGCCATTCATTCCCGCCGATTTTTTTCGAGTGACTTAACGATTTTCCGCCGCGTCGTTACGAATTCGAGGCAATCAATTTTTTCTTTACGTTTTGTACGTGAAAAAATGGCATCAGCTGATGTCATAAAAATGTGTCGGAGCACATTTTTTCGATTGCCACCTGTCTGGCAGCCAGCTAACCTTTTTTGTTTTGATTACACGGCTATTGGTAGAAGTCATTTTATGCTTGATGCGGGTAATTTAATAAAATATTCAAGAATGCGGGCCTCAATCTTCAAATGGGCAACACGTTGTCACCTGGCATGAACGTATTTAAAATGCTTTGTTTTGATTTTAGAATATGCAGTTCTAATTTCAAACTTTCATGCGGGTAGCAAACGATTCGAATACGGGTCTCATTTAATTTGTATTCTTCAACGCTTTATAAAGTTTTCCGGATTGTTTTAAAACTCGGATAAATTGTAGAGCTTTCAAAACTATCCTATTGGCGTCCGACGAATCCCGAGACAAGCAACATCTCTAATTGACAAAGTTACATAACAAAATCTAGTATTTCGGCCATAACTCTTGCAATGGCGAAACTACAAGCGGACTGCATTAAGACAGTATGACGGGCATTAACATATTAATCAGATGGGGGCAAAAAGGGGGCCAAAGGGAGACAAAGGGGGCTTCGTTACATCTGGGAAGCGTAGTAGAGCAAACTTATAATTTGCCGTCGGTGCAACTGGAAACGAACCTTATATTGATGTTAATACGGTGAAAACAATCTGCAAATGAATCTTGGTGGGATCGTAGTTGAAATTAATAAGAGATACGGCTGATTAAAGCGCTGGGATGGATTGTACTGACGTCGGTAGTTACAGGAATTATTTAATACTGAAATTCTATGAGATAACGAACAGTAGCTGTATACCTATTGTTTTGTTTTAAACTCTACTCTCACTTATATAAGGTACATAATAATCAAAGGCTTTTTTAAACGTTAAATCATTGTTTCTTTTGTGTCATGGTAATAATCCCTATTAATATTAATGAGAAAAGTTTGTTACTTGGTTTTTCATTCTTTTATGTAGCCATACAGCGGTTATTTACGTAGAGAAAAGATATGGGCCAGATTTCATAGACTATTTTTCATTAGACCGCGGAAAACTGGTTAAATAAATCAAATTAGATATAGCTACATAAGAAATAACAGCTATATTTCTATTAAAAAAATCTAAAGTCACAGACCCAGAAACCTATTCGCAGCAAAATTGTTTTTTTTTTATTCTCTAAAAAAAACAACTAAATAACTTCTGTTTGTAATTTGTAAAGAAATAGGAAAACAAAATATTTCGAATATAAATGTTCGAAATCAAAGGGAATCGTCGATACAGACATCTGTTATCAACTGTTCGGGACAGATGTTGTTTCAAACAAAAGTAATCATACGGAACGGTGGTCGTTATGTGGTAGGTACATACCTACTCAACTGACCGCCGAATGGGACGCGTTCGAGAACGTTATGTTCCAAATTTTGAAACAATCGTGATTTGAATTTAGTTTCGATCATCTATTCCAACATTCGGAATTTGAATTTTTGTGTACTTTTATTTTAAATTATGCTATCAACTTTGCTACTGCTAGTGTTAGTTGCGAGTTTTTTTTGTCTCACTTAACTCGCCAATGAGACTCCCCAAATTACATTTTCAAAAAATATATAAGTTTTTTTACAATACTAACAAAGATTTACTAGACGCAGTCTGCAGTTTATCAACTGCAATTACAAAATAAATTGTACATCTTATTTTGTCATTAGATAATCCATCCTATTCCTCTTGAATTAAAGCTGAAATTGAAACTTACTTCCGCGACACAAAGTTGGATGAGTCCATCTTATTCCCGGGTGAATGAACACCCCTTATGGAGGTGGTGAAGAAACGGAAAACTCACATTAACAAGTGACGTCACACTTGGAACGAGTTGTGCGATAGTGTTGGGAAGATCGATATAACGATATATCACAAAAGCTATATAATATAACACATGGACATACTTCTATTGACACAAATTGGCTGTTTTTATAAATTACTAGCAGTTTCCCTCTGTTTCACCCGCGTTCTCCTAGGAAACACTTATCTCAACAAGAGTATCCTAAAGCACTCGGGGATGATCTATACTTAGCTTCCTATGAGTGAAAGAGTTTTTAAAATCAGACTAGTAACTCCAAACTTATAAAGTTTAGCTCTTTTTAATATAAAAAAAACCTGTCCGATCCATGAAGACTATGTTGGATTCATCATGCTATGAAAACAACTGAGAAATCACAAAACAAACACCTGTTTCCTAATTTTTAATTGGTTAAAAAAGAATTTCTGACCGCAATAAAGCCATATTAACATTAAAAAACCGCTCTTATGTCTTATGTTATATTATAAAATTTTACCTTAAAATGTCTTTGAATGGTGTAATTCTATTCAATATTCTACATCTGTCCCTTAAAAACAATACTCGCGTGACCCAAAATTAAAAGTACGAAAATCATTTCATTTTCCCGGCGAAATACGCTCAAAAATTCCAGTAATTAGCCTATTTAGCTTAATTAAACACAAATTTATTCGGTATTCGAATGAAATTTTAAATTAAGAACAGTAATTTTATTTCAAAAACATATTATATTTTGCATGATTTTGTCACTTACACGAACGAAGCCATTTTCAAAAGAAACATGGCAGAATTAGGTAGGTAACATATTATCTATTACTGAAAAACAAATTATAGTTTAAAAATAGAACGCGGGCCTAACTAATAAATAACTAATAACGTTATGCTATAACTTATTTATAACACATTTTCACATGCTTTTAAATCTAATTGAGATTTACGGACGACTCCTACCAGTTTCTCGAAAAGGATGGTTAACTGACAAAATAAAAAGTTATTTACAAAAAAAGATATTGTAACGTCTAGATTGTGTATTTTTCCATAAAGATTGTCTATAATATAATAATTAACCGCTCACAAATAATAATCTATTAATTTATTAGTAGGTTAAGATTAATGTTGTAGTAATATTTCCCGGTAAATAAATATTATATTACTTTCAGCTTATTGTTTTAATTTTTTTATTTCAGGTAAGTATTCCTGAGAAATCGAATGATATGGTTTCATCTGATCTCAATTGAGATAACTTGCTATGGATGAAAACTCAGAAAAATCAGAAACCTGTCTACGAAAACAAACACATTTACTTGCAAAGGTATAGCTATGAACTAAATCCTCAAATGTAGGTTATGCATAAAAATGAGAATAGGGATGATGACTAGGTAAAAAATAATTAATTATATTTAGTCTGTCTGTTAGGTTATCAAAAAATATTGGATACGTATTTTTTATTTTATCAAATCAATAAAAACTTACAAAGATAGGTCGCATCAAAGTTCAGGAGTGGGGGTTTGTGACGTCACTTCTCTGTAAAAAGTGTACTAAAACGTGACGTCACGCGATATTTATACGCACTGTATCTTCGTTATTTTTTGTTTTCAGAACTAAAGAAAAATAATGTGTCCAATATTTTTTGGTAATCTAACTGACAGACAAATTTTTTTTTTTAGTCTTCACCCCTATTTTAGGTGCGCATGAGAATTTGACGAGAGGTACAAAATATTTATTAAAATCGACATATCGTAAGCAAATATGATAATGTAGCTTCCAACCCGCGGGTTTACTCGTATTCTTATGTTATTGCGGCAAAAGTCACCTGTTCAAGGTATTGGAATGTTTTATCTAATTTCACCTAAGCATTCAGTCACTAAGCCTAACTATCAGTAACTAGCTTCCGCCCCGCGGTTTCACCCGCGTTCCTGAGGTATCTTATGTTTTCCCGGGATAAAAAGTAGCCTATATGTTATTTCAGGGTATTATTTATCTATGTGCTAAAGAACACTGGTGAAACCGTGGAGCAGCTAGTCCATCAATTCCGGCAATTCAAAGGAACAAGTATGTAAACTATGTAATGGAAATCAGTAACTTAAAGTTATGGCTTGAGATTAAGACATATCTGTGCCTCCCCTATATAATTACCCTCAGGCGTAATTGCCACCAATTACAGCCCCTGTCAACAGATGCGGTAACCGTTTGTTATCTCAGACCACACTAATATGTAGGTGCCTTTATTGCAGTAATAAGACTACGTTATAACTCAATTATAACGTTATGCTATCAGTTATATTAGTTTGTAAAGTTTTATCTATTAATTAGAATTCGTAGAAGTAGATTAGTTTTAGAATTTATTTAGTAAATTACTGGTGCCGATTCTGTTGTTTACGAACTTAACTAATATCAGTCAAGTCACCTCTCTTTCATGTTAACCTTATTAAAAAAAGATAGAATATTTTTAATGCTGTCAGTGTCGTCCATGCCGTCGTAATATATGGGTAAATAGTCGTGAACAATAAAGGTCGCGCTTAAATTCATCTTGAAATAAGTGATCGGACTAATCTGACAGGACTAAAATATCTTGCATCCCTTTCTTATATTTCTTATTAGAAAGAGATATAGTGAGATTAAATTTATTTAGTTCGTAAACAACAGAATCGGCACCAATGTCTATGTTAGCGTACTCGTTACGTTTGCGTTTGTATTTTTTAAATAGCTGTTAATTTTTGATAGCTATTTACCGCGACTTCAACTCCGTTCCTCGCGAATAATGTAGCACCTATTAGAAAACCGAAATAATTAGATCAGTGATTCCGAGGATTACCCTCTACATACAAACTGACTAAATTCCCAGTCTTTAAAATATTAGTTCGTATACATGAGATATTAATTTCAGTTTAAAAATACGATTTATTCGAAGGTAGATTACGTTATTTATTTATGTATTTAATTTTAAATGAAATACTATCAGGAGAATTTAATTATAAGTTACTATTATAAAGACCTATTTGTATTTATCTTACATAAACAAATATTTCAATATTTACTATCCAATTAGTGGATACTTGTTAAACAAATAAACTGAAATTACTAACTTCGATAATATAATATTTACATTAGTGAAGCTTTCAGCTACATAAATAATATTCAATTGTCATTTATTTATTTATAGCAAGTCGCTCATCATTTTAGTTTATTTACTTTAAGACGATTCGTAAACATACTCGCAGTTCCGTGCAAATTCCCGGAAAATAACAAAGAATCAATTTTGTCGCAAATAATTACAGCGTATTTACTTTATGGAACAATCTGCCATGTTTGTTCGGGATACTTTTTTTGGCGTAAGCATATAAGAAAGGATTTTTGAAAATTCCATCTTTAATAGGATAAAATAGGGGATCGCGGGGAGGAAAGCTAGTACTATTATAAAAATGAGTAAATTCACACGCTTTATTTTCTTTAAAAATCTCTTCAATTTCAATAGGAATAAAATTTTCTTACTGATCTAACTTCCAAAACATTAAAGAGACGGCAACACTAACGTCATTACCACGTATTTCAAATTCGATTTGCGAAACGCGGTTATATTCATTACGTGCAATTTGGCGCTTTGGAACCCCCGCAGAATTTTAATGGAGACAATTTGTGACGGTGCGTAATAATGGCGTCACTCACTCGCTCGCTCGCTAACTCATTATCTAAACATGAGATTTTCTATCACTCACGAAATATTAGATGGTAATCATAGTTCTGAAAATAATTAAAGAAAAAATCCGATTTTAAAATTCGTTTCTAACAAGTGCAAGTTTAAAGGCGATGATAGCTCAGTGGTAGTGACGTCGAATGCTGAGACGAAGGTCACGGGTTCGAATCCTACAATGAGCTTGAGCTTTCGGTGAAGGAAAACATCGTGAGGAAACCATAGCACGGTGGTAGGGTACTTTATAGTACCCGCCTGGCTGGCTACCACCCTCTAGTTGAAAATCTGTCGCCAAGCACCTTCCGGTGTGTTTCCGACAACTGCACTTGAGAGCTAGTTCCCTTCTAGGCTTTGTGTGCTTACCGCCATCGGCCACGACATCACTGACTTTTTTGTTGTCACAAAATTGTACACAAATAAAATTCCAAATTCAAATAAATCAAGCGCGTCTACAATACATAAGCCCTAATTAATATTACGTAAGCGAAATTGTTAATGTAAGTGCTCTCTGCTGTCACTCAAGCGCTTTACGGCTTGCGGCGAGCGCTGCCTGCGATTGCTGAACGGCAAAGCTCGGATTTACATTACGTGTGATGTGGGCGCACGGAGACACGTTGTAATGTAGCGGTTAGCGCTTGATGTAGCGTTTGCAGCTGTTATTTATGACACCAGTCAGGAAGCACTCACGTGATTAATATGGATGGTTTTACCTCGTATCAATTTTGTTTTGATTGAGTTCTTGGTTCTATTATGTGACGTTTTTGTACCTACTGAAACCGATAATGTAGGTACTTTGGTAAAGTCATCATCATATCACAGCCGAAAGACGTCCAATGCTGGACACAGGCCCCCTAGGATCCCCACGATGACCGGTCTTACGCTACCCGCATCCAGCGGTTTCCCGCGACCCACGTTCCGTCTTCGGGTTCATGGTCGTCATTAGAGAACCTTTCTGCCCGAGAGGTCGTCGGTTGGTAAAGTCGTCATAATGTAAATGGCCTGTTTTGACAGCACATCGGAGTGCCAAAAAGTGACACACATATAGTTTGAATGTTTGTTACTCTTGCGCCCAAAAACTAAGGAACGAATTTTGATGAAAATTGGTCATACCCTGAAATAACATATTGGCTACTTATTATCCCAAAAACTGGTTAAGACCGCGGGGGTTAGTTATCATTAAA
This sequence comes from Tethea ocularis, assembly GCA_963555595.1. NCBI lineage: Eukaryota > Metazoa > Arthropoda > Insecta > Lepidoptera > Drepanidae > Tethea > Tethea ocularis. Next base: position 7,698,849 of record OY741975.1, read on the forward strand.
TACATTAGTTAAACTATCTATAATAATAATATTCCTAAACTGAGACAGTAATCTGTCAGACAAATAGGATTAATCATAAAACAATCATAAATCTAATATGTATGTGTATATAGGTCCCTATAGAACCTAATCCGTCATTGTTCTCTATGGTCAATACTAATTAGTTTATGGCGACAAAATGCATCGCTTAAACTAATCACGTAGTAAATAACACGAAGAGTAATATAACGTTATAAATTATATTAAGCTACGGTTATTATCATGCATAAATTATATAACGTTATGTTTTTTTCTATATTATTATGGTTATATAACTTTTGTTTCATCTCGTTTTGTCTAATATTCGTATTAAAGAATTCTTATTTTTATAGATATAATTACGAAATCTTAACTGGCATTATTTTTTCTAATTAATAACTAAAACAAAACATTATTATACTAGCAACACATTCCATATGATGATTGCGCCCGAACTAACGTCACCTTAACCTCTTGTCTATTCCCGCTCTCCTATACAGGCGTCCATAATACATTATTTATTTATTAAGAACTCAACATTTGCATTTCTCGCAGGTTTATTGAACAAGTTTTATAGCTTGCCATTCAATATTAAAGATTAAAGACACGGGTGCAGAATATATTTTAGCATTTTTACACCAAGTTTAAAAAATTGGTGTCTTTTTTGTCTGTGGAGGGTTCGGATAGATAATGTAGGCGGGAGTTGTAAAGTTTCACTTTCATCGTATTACAGTGTCGGGAGGCAACTTTTTGAATGTTTGGGATTCTATATTCATAAAAATGACTCAATGAACTTAGTTTTTTGTTAGTTTTAGTTAACTTTTAAAGTTGAATTTAAGCGGTTTTCTTGGAGCTATATTATGAGCGGGTTTTTTATATTAACTAGGCTTGCTATCTACCATGACATTCACAAAGTTAGCAATAGTTTTAGACGAAAATAAGTTAGGTTTCACTTACTGAAACTATCAAAAGTAGAAGTTAGAGGTGTCTTATATTTTTATATCAAAAATGCACTACTACCTACCACTTTCTCAGTTTTTGACTTACCTACTAGTTAACTAGCCGGCAGATGATGGTAAGTGGTCTCCAGCATTCTTTCGCTCAACAAAGAGTCACTTAACTTAATGACCTATATGTAGCAATTCCTGAAATTCTATGATAAATATCTAACAAAAAGAAAAACCAATTCCAAATTCCACAAATCATTCGTACTGTACAAAGAAACGAAACGAAAAAAAGAATACAATTTTTCTATTTACATTAAAAAGTACCGACTCCCAGAGCGTGCATTAACTTAATACGTGACGTCATAAACGTGGCGTCGGTGTTGCCAGCCGTGAAAAATATGTCCTCAATGTTCTTACATGTCCTCATGAATTTTAACTTTTACAAGTGTACGGGGCTGTTTTGAATAATGCACATGTGGCTGCCCTGGGTGGGAATCAATACACTATTTTTACACCTCAATTAGTTTTCCAGAGACAATATGTTTTAGTTATAATAATGTGAAAGAATCTAATTTTAAATGCTTCAAGGTAGACCGCGAAATTCACACATTACGTTTTTTGCTAATTGCAACATTCACCTTAAACATGAATTAATTCTACTAAATCAGTAGGTTTGCACGGAACCCGCCTAGCTGGCTACTACCCTCATGTTTAAAATATCCTATCTGTAATTACCGGCAGCTACACTAGAAAACCAGAGGGCCCACGCCGAATAATGATGTCAAATTACTAACCAATAGAATTGCACAAAAACGTCTCGTCATAGTTTGCTGCAATTCAATTGGTTAATAAGATTTGACAACGATGATCGAATCGAACAGACACTATTCGAGCAACTGAAATACCCATGGAACCTAATTCTCTATAAAAATAATAAAAGTTATAATTTATTAGGTTAATTTCAAGCGCCTATTATAAGTCGTAATTTTGTGATTAGCTAATGAAGCTGTCATTGTGTGTGTGAACTAATGTAGTATACATTAAAATAGTTTGAAAGCATAATTAATATATTTAATAATCATTTGGCATACATCTGAAAATACCTTTCAATAATAACTTTAAATTATCCGTTAAAAATCAAAAAAAGTTAAGATAGTAACAAGAAACTGGGAATCCATCACGTATTAGAATATCATAGCTTTTTCTTTCCGGGTTCATCCTACCCGGATAAATTCAGGGATAAATTCGTGCCTTTTCTAGGTAAATACATCCTAAATTTGTCCACACGTGTGTAAAATATGACATGGGAGACAATTTTAAGTCGTACGCGCTGATATACGGTTCGTCTAACGTTTATCTTTATGATATGTTGTATTTTGATTTAAGAGCTTTATTTATGACACGCCTAGAGTCCAAAATCGTATTAAGTTCCCATTGGCTGAACTTACCTTTGAATAAAGACTACTTATAATCTCTACTTATTAAGTTGTAGATATTTTTAAACGCGTTTATCTCAGGAATTAATAATGCGATTTAAGTAATTCTTTTTACATTTGATAGCCCGTTTATTGAAAAATGTTTTAGGCTATATAATATTTAAAATCGATTGAACTCCCGCGTCACACTTGAGTGAAGGAAGCAAAATACATCAAGAAAATATATTTTTAACCGACTGAAAAAGTATCATATATAATCAAGCATAGGTTTCGAAAATTATGCCAGCTCAGTGTCACCCTATAAATAGTAGTTCAAAATGAGTGTTGCTATTTAAATAATAATACTTATATAAATATCCTGGGAAATTCTTCACAGACTGTTCAACCCAAGCTCAGCAGAGCTTGTCATAGCACAAGCTCTGCTAGACAACCATATAACTAATAACTGATAGGTATACGACATTATATACTTTTCAAAACAGCACCCTAAATTAGTACATTTTAGGACTAAAATAACACTCCTGTCTCTCACCTTCCCCTGCCGTTCGACCGCAATTCTACCTAAGTAGTATTTTGGAAACTTTACGTTTCAATTTGGCAAATCTCTTCAAGTGAATGTACACTGTGGTCTAGAGAATAGTGAGTCCATTTTAGCGAAGCAAGTTGAAGTGATTTATAACAGTTCAGCAAGCCTTTCGGGGTTCGGTAATCTGCTTCGACCCAATCGCAATTAATGGGGTTCTGAAAGCAGCAGACTTGAACAAGAATGTATTAAGTTTACTGGACGAGATTGTTTACATTTTTTGTTGAAACTAGAAACGTATTTTTTTTTTTTTTTTTATTACCACTATATTCATATGATTCTGATTATTACATATATTGGACTACTAAGTATTACTTATGCATGAATTTCTTCAAGGGTGTAAAGAGATTTTTGCACCGCTATTTTACGGTGACCGCTTATCATCAGGCCAAGTCATTTAATCATAGAAAATAGCCAAAAAATCGGCGAATATTTTTTGTAACAATCCATAAATCCTTTTTTTTATAAATGGCATTTCTATCTAACACTTGCAGAATTATTTCTCAATCTAGAGAATAAGAATTTTCGATTTTAAAAAGGTACAAAACTTGACTACCTGTGTAACTGAGCTATATTTCCCATACAAAACTACGTTCCCAACCTCTTCCAATACCTCCATATCTGTACGTAACCTAGGGATGGTCCCTAGTTTCCCCAGAGGAATGCCGGCACAATGCCATACAATTTTCAACTATTGAGGCCAACACACCCGATATCGTACAAATGTACAACTTAAATTAGGTTCTCCTATACAATTTATGTGTTGCCTTCGAAAGGAAAAGTGGGTTTAGAAATATTCCATCTTACGTAGCTATTGCATTAAAGGAGTTTTATGTAACACTTTATTGTCACTCTAAGGCTGAGATCTATAGAGCGGACTTAGGCTGAGATCTAGAGTGCTTAGACTTTGCTCCGACTTTACTTGTAAAGCTTTACTTTAAAGTAAATATTTGGGTGTTTTAATTTGTAGCCATGTTTTTGACAAGTCGTCGATTAGTGCACCTTATCGATACCTTAATTGCGTAGGTTTATACCCTAAGTAAAGTCTAAACTAAGTCTAAGTACGCTCTATAGATCTCAGCCTAAGTATTTACTCAAAAACTTTAACCTAAACAAAGAAAGTGTTACAATAGGCGGTCTTATCACTAAAAGTGATCTCTCTGCCAGAATTTATAGTAGTTGCAAAAAAAATCGATGGATCGATAGTCGATTGTTTTCTCCCCAAATCACTCGTACTACCGATAGTATTTCATGAAATACTACTATCGATATTGCATATGAATCGATCGATTATAGAATCGATTGTCCGGCAACACTAGGGTAGGAGTTGACTAAAATATCGGCAATACTTCTAGTATTACTAATGTTCATAGGCGACAGTAACCACTTACCATCTGGTAGACCTGCCTAATCGCTTGACATAAAATAAATAGTAGGTAGCTAATTTCCAAGGAATAAATAATATATTCATATAAGTACTTTGTTCTATGGTTAAATCATTTCGTATGTAATTAATCCTAGTATTAAATTAGTATTTGTATTCGAAGTTTGAAATACAGCATAATGCTCACGAGTGGACAGGCTGCTATATCTTCGTCATATGAATAGTTGATACAAAGCGCGACATACGGTCGAGTACGATGATCAACTTTAAAAAAAGTATATTATTGTTGAAAATACATCCTGGACCCAAGTTCTTACGACATTTTATTAAGGGTTCGCCATTCAAAATATATCACATCCAATTACAAAAATAACAAATAAATACATATTCGAAACTATGAAGTTTGAGTCTGGGTGTCTGTAAAAGTCATAGGAGGATGTATTTACAAAAAAAGGTTTCCATAGCACAAGCTCTGCTTAGTTTGGGATCAGATAACCGTGAGTGAAGAAACTCCTAGGATATTGTTTATTTGGTATTAAATAGATTTAATTTAATATATTCACACACTGCTATCTGATCCCAAACTAAATTGAATTTTACTGTGGAAACCATATAACTAATAATTTACATACATTATTTTTGAATACACAATTATTTAGATAATAACAAGCAAACTCAGGACAAACCATATGCAAATATTCCTTTCGTGATTAAGCCCCTCTATCATATCATATCTACATTAAAATCAAGACCAACAAGTCACCCAACTTGCTCGATACCCTTCCCACCAATAACACACGACCGTAAACCGCTGACTACATTCAGCATCGATACAACACTAATTACAAATGACAGACCGAAACATCCCTAACTGCTTACACGAGTTACACGATTCAATTGCTGAATAAGTCATTAATGTGCTGATGAAAGGGCTTTACGTGTACTAATATTAATTTGTTGATGGTAATATTAAAGCCCACCAATCTTGTGTAGTGGACTAAATTATGACCATTATTATCTATGTTAACGGAAAAGTATCTAATCCGTCATTGTATACATTTCCTAGGAAATCCATACATTTCCTAAATATCTATTGGAGTATTACATTCGGGATATTTGTAAAGATAGCGGTATTTGGGGGGTTGTAAGTAAAATTTATTTTTGTGCGAATACTTTCAAATTTATGCAAAATAAAAAAAATAACCCCAACCTATTTTTTTCAATAGAATTTATATATTTCCTAGTATCATTATTGAAATAAAATTTCCTAGGAGAAATACACAGGAATTGTGTACAATTCCTATGTTTCATACATTTCCGGTGACATCTATACTAATAATAGGGCTGAAGAGTTAGTTTGTTTCAACTCGCTAATCTCCAGAGTCCGATTAGAAAAATTATTTCACTAATAGGAAGCTACATTATCTCCGAAGGTTATAGGCTACTTTTTATTCCGGGAACGCGAGTGAAAATGCGGGGAACTGCTAGTTATATTATAACTACAAACATAACAACATCCAAACTTTCACATTTATAATGTTAGTAAGGCAACTAGCTATCCCCTATAGTTTACTCGCATTTCCTATAAATTCGCGAATAAAAAGTAACCTGTGTCTCTCTCCATACCATAAGCTATCTGCATGCCTTCCATCGCAGTCGATTCAGATGCTGAGTCCTTAAATTTATAATATTCGTATGAACCAACCGAAAAAAAAACCCAAACTAATTGGCAAATATAACTTTTTTCAAACCCACATAAAGATTACAAGTCTCATACCAATTTACTCTGAACCCTAGCTAAAATATAAACATGGTTATCTCATCACTCTACCCTACAAGTTATTAGCGAAGATACTGCCCGTCTTAAAATTCTATTGACTATAAAAATCCGGCTCGAAGGACCATCCCTCCCATCACTCAGGGCAACGACCCAACAAACACCTACAAACGCCATTACCTCAAAACGACAACCATTCACAAGTAATATATATCCCATTTGGGACCTAATGTGCTACATGGACATAGTTTCCAACAAATTGAGCTCGATATCTTCATTAGTGTATGGGCTCAACGTGGCTGTCAATAAAGTTCAATATTGAGAGTGAAAAAAAATATACTTTATCACACAATTTAGCATTTACATAAAAAAACAAGATTAAACAGAAGACAAATATTTAGTAACTAATTCCGCTGGATATCCTTCTCTGTTGATTTCTTTTGTTATTAATCAGTAAATAATTTACTACCATTAGTACCATCCTTGTCGCAAATCACTCGTTAATAAAATTTGGATTTCGAGGGCTCCCTTGAAGGATCTCCTTAATTAATCTATTATGTAATGTCAAATCAAAAATTATTTTATTCTATCCTTATGTTTTTGTCAGCTAGAGACAGTGAGTAAAAGTAAGTTCATTTTGTAAACAATACAATCGTCACTATTGTGCTTCAAAATGGACATCGCTACAAATTCTGGCAGATATCTTCATTAGTCCACGTCGACGTGCCGGATCGGTCCGGTCCGGTCTGGTCCGGTTGTTTCGCATGCAGCGTCGCATTGCCAATGCAATCGAGCCTGCAATGTCACACGGGACTCTAGGCCTATGTAATGTACGGCCGGAGTTTGCCTCCATCACGTAAATTCCTATGTAGCCAGCGGTGTAGTCGGTCTGAGGACAGTAAGGCAATTGACGAAGATTTCTGGGTTTTATATACAGTGTCTGATATTAGGATTAGTATGGTTAGTAGATTTATTCACATCAATCAAAATTAATATTTTTTTTGGATTGACACAATATATTCTTGAGACTTATATTTTGTCAAGAATACGTGCCATAGATTTTCTGCAATCACCATTAATTTAATGAATTGTGCGTAAGTATAATAACCTTATCTAAATATTGTTTCATAATATTTTATGCTGTTGGAAGTAGTTTTACAATCGAATTATTAATATTAAAGCTGTGATGTGTCAAACTTACAAAAATCCCTGAAAATAAACTAAAAATAACATGTGTACAATAACTTCTAATATAATATCCAGTGTAATATGTCACAGACGGAAACACTTACAAAATCAAATATGAGAGTTTTTTCTCCTAGACGAAAAGTAACGTGGGTGGTCGAGACGCCTACGTTTTTTGTCGCCCACTGTTACTTCTCACGGTTGCACCTACTACGTAAACTGATACTAATAATTCAGTATTAAGGGTATACCTTCGGTTGGAGCGCGAAATTCAAATTTTATCACGTTTTTTGCGAATTGCAGAACGGTTATAGGTCGTAAGTTATCAAAATATTATATGCGACAAGAATGGTAGTATATTTACTGATTAATAACAAAAGAAATCATCAACATATTCCTCCAGGGTGTATTACTGACATATACGACTATTTCATGAAAATGTTACTAGCATAACCTTAGCATCTGAATTTAGTCTGTACATTTTAATGTAATTTTGTAGAGATTTTGTTTTTGCTTAAAATTACATTGTAAAATTTTTAATAAGCCGTGATCTATATACTGTTAAGTAAACATAGATTTTTATTTGTAAATTTTGTGCATTAAAAAAATATTTATTATTATTATTAGTCAAATTCATGAAAAGTCGCGCAAAATTCTAATGCTAACGACTCATCATGACCAGAATTTTTAACAGAATCCATGGTATCAGTTTTAGTTATGATGTTAATTTACAACGATTCATTAACATGATTTAAATATCCTTTATCCATAACTCATAATATAATTATAATACTTATCGAAAATAATCCGACCGATTCGACTCTTAAAAGCTAGAAAAATCTGTCTCATGCTACTGTTGTTGTCTGTACTAGAGACATGTTCCTGGCCAAATCGACTGTGACGTATCATGAATTAGACAGGCCTAGGCATCAGGCTTTTCGTGATGTATTGTAAAGGGACTCGTGTATTGGGCAGTATACGTTCACAATGATACCTACTAAGCACGCAAACTTATGTCACTTTTGAGGGTAATTTGATTTTGAATTTCGAATTGTTCAACTGATCAAATTGAACATAGAATTCGAAGTCTGCGTGCTTAGTTTAATAGGGATGATGACTGGGTAAATATTATTAATTCTGTTTAGTCCATCAGTTAGGTTATCAAAAATATTGGATACGTAGTTTTTATCTTATCAAATCAATAAAAAAAAGAAAGATAAGGCGCATCTAAGTTCAGGAGTGGGGGCTTGTGACGTCATCTTTCTATAAAAAGTGTACTAAGACGTGACGTCACGCAAAATGACGGACTAATTTGATTTTTTTAGTCTTCATCCCTATTGCGAACGTTTCCTGACATTAAGTTTTAAATGCAATTGGCTTGTCTCTACCATTCTCATATTTAAAATATGTCGTTCCTTCACCACATGTGTTCACCGTCCAGTTGCCTAAGGCAACAGATACTCTGGTATTGCTAATGTTCTATGGTGAAGATACCCACTTACCGTCACATGGAAATCCCTACGTGTCAGTTTTCTGGAAAAAAAACAATAATTAAATATAAAAGAAAATTAAAACTACATATCTACTTGAGATATAAAAAACACACATTTGACAGTCTATTTCTGAGACCTAAAAGACAAACAGCGAGCCCAAGACATAATATACACTCCTGCTCCTGTCAAATGTGTCTTTTTAACTTGTGGAATTTAATTATCATATACCTACTCGTACCTAATACTATAAAATTTATATTTTTTTTTCCAGAAAAACAAAACAAGCAATATCAACTTTCTAAACTAATCCCGGCTCAAGTATCTTTAAAACAGGAGCGCAAAACATAAATTATACTTAATGCACACCAAAAAGTAATTTTAACTACAAAGGCCGTTCACCTCGCAAATATCTTTCCCTAGGTAACATGGGGGAGTCAAAATAAATATCCACCCCCTACATAATTCGAATGGGCACGGACTATCCCCTTACATCGCCCTACTCGTTGCCATGGCAACACCCGCCCTTTTGAAGTGCATTGGTGTAGCATTCCACGCGCCCCTGGCATGCAGTATCACTATTATTGATATTTTCGGTAGCACGTTCGGCTCCTTCCGCTATTTCGCTGGGGTGGTAATAAATTTCCCGAAAATATTGAGTAAAGCTTCTCTATTTATCAAGTTTATGGTACCGCTTCCCTTGTATCTAAGGTCAGGGGCTCTGTAAATGGCAGCTTGCATTTACGTTGTAATTTATCTCCGAAGTTTCTACGTGTATGCTTACCATGGTCACGTTATATCACCCACTAGTATCTTAGAATGTTATTAAATACTACACTGTTGTTATTATATATTGATGTATTTAATTTATAATATTTCGTAGCTCTACATTGTTAAGGGGTAGTGCCTTCTAATACCTTGACAAAGGTTGTAGCTTGAGCTTTCGGTGAAAGGAAATATTATGAGAGAACCTGTCCGGTGGTAGGGTACTTTGAAGTATCCGCCTTGCTGTCAAATACTTACCTACACTCCCTTCTATGCTTTGTATGACCTTAGGAGGATTTTGGTCAAACACAGACCTGCTAAAAAGTGTCTGTATTTAATAATGATGTAACTATATTCCTTTTCAATTGAGTATCACCTCGCAAACTTGCATTGCGTGTGTGCATTTATATGGTTTAAAAGATGCAATTTTCTAAATTTTGATTCTTATTGTTTCAGGGATGCCGGTTTCCTGAAGATGGCCTCACGCACCCCGTCCCTTGAGTCGCTGCCCGGTGCCAACTCAATAGGTTCGCTGGAGCGTGGCTCCTTATCGCCCCTTACTCTCAGCGGTTCCTCGCCCCCAGCGAGCGATTCCGCCGTATGTGATCTACGCGAGTTCGACGGACTCGACACAACCTGCGCAATCTGCCGAGAAACATTCGTTGATCCTAAAGTACTCAACTGCTTTCACACCTTCTGCCGAGCTTGTCTCGAGAGAGAGCAAACCTACCCTGACAAAGTAACCTGCGTCACTTGCCGCGTAGACAGCCAGCTGCCGCCTGCGGGTATAGCCGGCCTACTCACAAATCTAGTGATAGCCGCGGCCGTTGAACAAGACGCTGATCTTCTACCGTCTGCTCGCCAGACCAGCTCACCGTCGGCTCGCTGCACCGGTTGCAAGTCCAAAGAATCGGACGCTGTTGCGCGTTGCGTAGACTGCGCAAACTTTTTGTGCCCAAACTGCGTCATGGCGCACCAATTCATGCATTGTTTCGAAGGCCACCGAGTGCTGACTTTCGGTGACCTGAAAGACGAGAAAGGCATGCTCGGTTCTGCCCTTACAACGAGCGGAGACAAAACCGCCTTCTGCCCGAGACACAAAAACGATATTCTTAAATACTTCTGCCGCACTTGCTCTGTGCCCGTGTGCAAGGAATGCACGATTATTGAGCATCCGGCCGCACTGCATGACTGTGAGCACTTATCTGACGCTGGGCCTAAACAACTGGAGTTGATGCAGACGGCTGTTAACGAAGCTAAGACGCGCGCGACTGAGATAAGGCACGTCGTCAAAACTGTTGAACATGCAGCTGGTAAACTACAGGTTCAGTACCACAAAGCTCAAAATGAAATCAATGATACGTTCCAATTCTATCGATCAATGCTTGAAGAACGTAAACAAGAATTGCTGAAAGAACTCGAAAGCGTCTTTTCCACGAAACAAATTGCTCTGACGGTCGTCGGGCAAAAGGCTCAAGAGACTGTCGACAAGATATACCAGACTTGTGACTTTGTTGAAAGATTGACTAAATGCGCCAATATAGCTGAAATATTGATGTTTAGGAAACTCTTAGACTCAAAACTGCAGTCATTAATGAGCTCAAACCCAGAGCAAAGCGTACAAACAGCTTGTGAACTCGAATTTGTGTCCAACTACCAAGCCATTCAGGTTGGTGTAAGAAATACTTTTGGATACGTGCGCTCTAGCTCAGAAGCGAACGTCGGCCCTACAAAACAGCCGCCTATTGCCCGCCCAACAAATGGCTCTCTCCTGAATGGAGGCTCATCATCAAGCAGCAGCAGCGTGAATGGAAGCTCTGGTAGTCTGAACGGTGGTATCCATCTTCCAACTGGACTCAATGGCGTTCTAGACCGCCCATACTCGAACGGTCTTCTTGGGCCTACCAGTCAATCGACTTCACCATTCGAATCGAACATTATTTCAAAACGATTCAACAGCCCTAACAGTCTTGGACCATTCTCATCTGCTATAGGAGATATTAATTTGAACGGAATCAATCCATATGAAAAATGGTCCAACGGTGGTTGCGACTCGCTCTTCCCACCTGCCAGCTCTGATCCGTACTCGCTCTCATCTTCCGCTCACAATGATCCCATCTTAGACTTGACGAACAAACTAATTTCTACTGCCATTTTCCCACCGAAGTCTCAAATCAAAAGGCAAAAGATGATATATCATTGCAAATTCGGCGAATTTGGTGTCATGGAAGGACAATTCACAGAGCCTAGCGGTGTAGCAGTTAACGCTCAAAACGACATCATTGTCGCTGATACGAATAACCACCGTATTCAAATATTCGACAAGGAAGGCCGATTTAAATTCCAATTCGGTGAATGTGGCAAACGAGATGGTCAACTATTATACCCGAATAGGGTAGCCGTGGTGCGTACATCGGGCGACATTATCGTCACAGAGAGATCACCGACGCACCAAATCCAGATTTACAACCAATATGGCCAATTCGTACGCAAATTCGGTGCCAATATCCTACAACATCCTCGCGGAGTTACCGTTGATAACAAAGGCCGCATCGTCGTCGTTGAATGCAAAGTAATGCGCGTAATAATATTTGACCAAATCGGCAACGTACTGCAGAAATTCGGCTGCTCCAAACACCTAGAATTCCCCAATGGAGTAGTAGTCAACGATAAACAGGAGATCTTCATTAGCGACAACCGCGCTCATTGCGTGAAAGTATTTAATTATGAAGGCATTTACTTACGCCAGATAGGTGGAGAGGGCGTCACTAATTACCCCATTGGAGTTGGCATTAACGCAGCCGGTGAAATCCTAATCGCCGACAACCATAACAACTTTAACCTGACGATATTCACGCAAGACGGACAGTTAGTGTCCGCTCTGGAGAGTAAAGTGAAACACGCTCAATGCTTCGACGTCGCGCTCATGGATGATGGCTCAGTCGTCCTCGCGAGCAAAGATTACCGACTCTACATCTATCGCTACGTGCAAGTGCCACCTATAGGCATGTGAGCTTCACGCTCTGATCACAGGAGATCGGAATGACCGACGAGCTACAGGGCGAAAATCGACACTCTGAAACGTAAATAAACCCATGTGACGTATGGATTTACCGTGGTTTACCGTACTGGCCGTACGTGTCAATTTTTGAATAGTTCAGTGACATTTACAAGTGAAACCAATGAACTTGCTAAAAATTTTGTAAGTGTTACAATGTATGCGGCTGTCTCGATGTGATCATTGTATTGACTAACGATGGGAATTCTTTACATATTTTTCGGCATGAGATCTCTGTATGAGTTATTTCTAAACTGTAATGAGATTAGTTTATAGTATTGACATTGTTATTCGAGTACCTACCTATTTCAAGGATAGAGATTATACCGGTGAATCGATCCGAGCGTTCGCGAAAGATGTTGTCGGACCCTTATCATTTTTTGATCTAATGAATAATATTTTTTCATATCCCACATCGTTAAATTAGGGATGAATATTAAGGGCATTTGTATTATTTAGCCCATTTGTTGGACCAATATTTTAACTATTATTACTTAACAAATTGTTAGAGGTTAAGCGTGTGATTTTATCGTAATAAGAGAGCATCGAGCGGTATTGTTGTTAGTTTTAAGATTATTCTTCGGCACAATGGCACTTCCTGTTTTTAATTAGCACTTATTCTGTGTCGATGGAAATATGATTATGAAACTAAGTAAGAAGTTGTTACATTATTATTAGATAAGTGTTAAATTGATTGAGCTAATATGGACAATCTTCAGTTACTACCCCATATAATGTAGTTACAAAATTTTAGGGAAATGTGATGTTAGGGGTTTTATCAATGACAAAGTTGACTGCGGCGTTTGGTTACGTTACAATGACTTCGTAGTGCGTGTCCTTCTACTTGAGTCTGTCTGTGTGCGAAAGTATCGCGACCACAGCCTGCGTGGCGAGTGATCAAAAATGTTTTATATACCTCCACTAGTTCCCAAATTCAAATTCGCCAGTCTTCTGACTAGAGATCTATAAAGCATTTTTAGATTATTGTTAATTTCCGAATAAATAGAGTTAGGTATTTAAACTACGGTATTTTCATGTTGGAAGACAACCTTTGAACCGTCAACGTCGTTACCGCCTAGTCACTGAGACACCACGGATCTAAGTTTCCTCATGTTGTTTTTTTTTAACAATTAGTAACATTTGGTTGATAATAATATTTGTTAAATAGTATTTGAATGTTTTTAAGCAATTGGACACGGTAGTAACTAGTAGAGCACGTTAGAAAATGGTCGTTTCGCTAGCTTTTTTTGATTATTGAATAATGATTTTTGAGATTTTTAGGAGAAAAAAAGCCTTGGAACGCGATATTGTCGCGTGTTACAGGAGTATTAAACTGCTCGGTATACAAAATAAATAATTTGTTATTCTGGTAAGATATGTTTTTTTATATGGAAGCAACTTTATTTTTGTAGTATTATACGGTGCATGTGTAACTTTTTATAATTTTTTCGTATTTTATGAATATTATGCTATTATTTTTTTACTACATTACCGTGTGTTTGAGTGTGTTAGCAGAATTATTTTAGTTCGATTTTAGTTTTTCTTTTTGGTTTTCTTAGTTGATAATGTTTTTTTTAGTATTTTTTCATCTGAATCTATGACAAAAAGAGATCTGAGGCGATCCATCGCTCCTTCACGCGAGATCATCTTAACATGATCAGCGTTAGCATATTTAGGTTACGTGTTTCGATTCAGTGATATTGCTATATTCTTTAATAAATTATGTTTATTAATTTTATTGAAGGCACGTCGACGATAGCTGTACACGAGGCACGATGAATACCTGTTAGCGAAGTGCCATACAATCATGTTGTGATTTAATAAGTGATATTTAGTATTTGTTTTGTAAATATGTACCATATTCTGATTTTAAAGTAATCGTAAGATCTTGAGCGGTTTCAGCTTTAATTATGAGTGCATCAGTAATAACTCCAAGCCATTTATATATAATATAACGCCGTGCACTTTACGTTGAACGTAGGTACAAACTTACTTCGATTATTTCACATAATTATTTCCCTGTATTTTCACGAGTCACGTGTGTCAGCATGCTCAGTTTTGACGTGCCTTCGATTGCATAGTTAAATACCCACTCACTGGATTAGCTGATTTACAACTTATTATGACGTCTTAGTGTCCAAATTTCAGTGATTTCGTCACCAATGATTTTTATTATAGACTGCCCTGTTCCTAACTCCTAAGACGTAGGTTGTATTTCACTTAATCCACTGTTAACTGAACTTAATTGATTTTAAGCTGTACTATTGAATTTTTTTACTGTAGTCTGCTTCACCTCAGTTTTTTCAGCCGAATATGTTTGTTCGCTTTTGGAATTGTCACCAAATGAAGTGATTTTCTATAATTATATTGATTCGTTTGAATGAACTGAGGTCACGCTAGAAATGTTGGTTATACGTTTAGTGTTAATATACAGAGTTCATGTGGAAAATTACAGCATGGGCACTTGTGTTTGAAACTTTGAGAACCTCTGAATTCTGTTGTGATTTTTACGCGTGAACTCAGTTTTGTAACAACATACGCTTCTACTTAATTGAGATCATTTCTACGTATTATTTTTATAATTATTATAGTATAGTGTATCGAAATTTTATGGATAAGATTTGCAAATTATGACAACTAGACTTTCAAGCCTTGGGTAAAGCTGTATTCCAATTTTTTAACGATTTTATTTCTCCTTGAATGATGACGTTTAGTTACTTTTCTCATTTTATTTGAATCCGAAAATGGTAATTTAAGTTTTCAGTTATAATGAGTAATTATGATTTAATATTCGTTCACAATTATTATTTTGTATTTTTTGCATAATAAGTAAGATGATTTTTTCTGTATTAGAAAACTTATTCATTCTTAAAATTGCATTTCTCAACCTCGTGACTGATTTAAAAATTTGAAACATGTTTTGTCTTTTAAATATATTTTGTCGATGTTTGTTGTTATAATTATTATATTATTTTTTTAATTATTTGTATAAACAATTGTTCTTTAAATTAATGTACATCGTTTTGTTTTGAATTATTTTTGTTGTATAATTAATTGCTTTTTTATAATAATACCATTCATTGCAGTTTTATTGTGTGTTTTATTTTGATTTAGTTTTATTTGCCCGAGTAGTGCTTTAGTAGTTTCCCGTGGATTAGTGAAGGCTATTTTAAAGTACATTAAAATAGTCATCACTAGTAAAAAAACGCATGTTTGTGCTAATGAACCTAGGAAATAGTATTAGGTTAATTTTCCTTTCTTAGAGCAACATCTACATAATAAAACATTTCATCTGGACAGCTATTGAACTCCGTAGGATATTTTTTTTTTAAATACATATTTTACAGTATATCAATAGAAATTTTAACTATACTAAATAAATAATTCAGTATTATAAACTTAAGTAAAGTTAAAATTATGTTATTAAAAAAATTCCATAAGACAAGCCTTAGTATTGGATATTTGAGGATTTTAAGAGGATTCTTCAGTGTCTGAACATTGTATCTGATCTCAGGTTACATATTCAATTAAATATTCTCGTCATACTGAACTACTTTTATGGTACAGTCACATAGACAAGTAGCAACACAGATTTACATTTGCAAATCTGTAGGTACTTTAACCATAATATAGAGATATTTTGTATTAACAGTGAATTTAAAAAAAAAACATACATTTTGATTGACCATAGTTGACCTACAGATTAAAAATAACATTTTCTTCGCAAATTCAATGTCAGCATAAACTCGACAAAGGAATCTGTATTATTGGTTCTTTAGCACAAACATTACAAAGGTATGGTGTCAGGTCCTTTTAGTGTGTCAGTGTGTGTGTGCATTTATTAGACCTATTTTGAAACAGTTGGTGACGGGAACAAGTGTTGGCATGAGATTCGTAAGTATTGCTTTAGTTTTAAGAACACGATACATTAGGGGTTACTCTAAATTAGTTTATTTTTTCAACTGGGTGTAAAAATATTTTGTTTATTTATCATTAAGATTTGAAAACATTTAAAAGTAACAGTTTTTTTTTATTTTATTTAAGCTTATTATAATAGAATTAATTCTGAAATTAATGTTCATATCATTAGTGATTTTTTTTAGACTAGAGTAATCCAAATTAAATAATTCACGAAATTTAGTTCAAAAGGCATAAATCTTTACAATGGGCACAATATTTAGGTATAATCTCACCTTAAACGTAACATTTTTAATAACTTTGTACAGTAAAGCAGAAAAGTTCTTTAATAAATCACATGGATTTGAGTAAAATCTAGTTATCATATCCAATTCATAGGGTGTTAAAGTACTTTTTGTTGCTACTGTACTTTTTCATAGAATAGATACTCGAATCATTACAATTAGTTAAAAACTTATTTCCGTAGGTTCTCAGTACAAGGCGGTTGACATTATTTATTTTTTAATCAGCAACAATAAAAAGTATCTAATTAAAATACATATTCTTATGAATGTAGGCTATAAATCTTCGATTTTAAGAACTATTTGTATTCTAAACATAAGTGAACCTAATATCCCAAGTAAGCTTTACTTTTCTACTTGACAGTAGCTAAACCCTTTTTGATATTCGTTGGATACAGTTCCCAATTTACTCCTAACAGCAGCACTGCTTTGGAACAAAAAAAGCGCTACTAAAACCAATATTTCCAAGTCAATTAATCTAGGGAACATTTTACTACTAAATTTAGCACCTACTAGAAGTAAGCACGGCTAGGCTTACAAATATTGTTTATAATTTTATACTCAGCAGTTTCTTAAGGCTAACATTAAGAATCAAAATATACCTAACATTTTATTTTCTATTAACAGTATAAAATTCACATACATTCAGTCGCCAGCCATAACTAGACCTTCAATTTCACTCGATTGCTGCTGTTTCCTTTCTATCGATTTTTTGTTATAAATCGATTGTTTTGTCATTGTCAATTGATAGCGTTTCGTCGATATCGAAGGGACTTGATCATTGATGAAATTTCAAGCTTTTTCCTTCGTCTCATCGTTCCCGAAAAGTTTCTTTGATACACATTTGATTTTAAATCGTCAGTCAGGAAGTGTTTGAAAAATAATGTAAATATTATTAGTGTAACGATGTTGGTAGCATAACTATTAGTAGTACGTAAGGAATGCCGGGATCCGAACAAGATGGTAACAATAGGGAATGTCATGAGTGAGGAAGGTAACGTGAAAAAGTGTGTATTTTTATAATGAAAATTAAGAAATCAACGATAAGTAAAAATATTTGTAAGATGTTATTTAGACTTGAGCTGATTGTTAGAGGGACGACAGTTTAAATTGGTTTGTTGTTAGGCCGAGAACGTAACACGGATCCGAAAATTGAGGAATAGATTTGGATAATAAGGGTTTAAAGTAACCATATCGATAGTTGTACGTCATTACTTAACATTGTTTGAAATCGATAATTTTGTGACAGTTAATAAAATTAAAATCACCTGTTAATGTATTCATCAAGGTAGAATAATGTATCAATGTTAGCTTGTCAGATTGTATGTGGATGACTGGTTGGTCACATCACAAGCATTACGCGGTAGGGCGTCGTTAAATTTTATAGGACTTACGTTGATACGTTATAATGTAGTGCGAAGTTTGTACATACTGTAGTTGCTTGACGTTCGTTTCATCTGCTGACGTGGCCGTCACCAATACGAACAATTGCTCAGGTATTGTATTAATTTCCATTACGTATTATCATATTTTGATAATCACTCTTTTGAACGCTTTTATTGTAAGCGGCGATGTTGTCTCATTGTTGAAAATTTAATTAAATTCGCTATAAATTGAATATAATTTAGTGAATTGCACAGAACGTTGGTATTTCACTTAATTTTTGATGTATTTTTCCTTGAATGAGATTGTATTCAATGATTTTACTGTATTCGATGACTGATGTTGAGTTTGAATAATTAATGAAAACTAATTCGTTGTCGATAACGCGTCGGCCGGAGGTTTCTGTTCGACGTCCCTTTTCAATTATTATATTAAACGTCGACAAAACATCCGACCGAACGTAATGTCTCAAAAAAATGTGATTTTTGTAAGTTAAGAAGAAAGTAACAAAGCACATACATATTAGCACAAACCATCCATCCTCAAAGAATACTATGCTGAATGTTTTAAATTTAACTCACGTTTGAATTTATGATACATTTTATTGTAAAAAAAGTATTTTACTATCGCTTAAGTTAGTTTAAACGTTTGCATATAATAGTAATTTATTTTAACTACGGTGACGATTTTTTTAAAGACGAAGTTTTTCGAATTCTTAGGTGTTTATATAATATTGAATCTACATAAATATTGGACGTAGATGTAACGTTATACGTTTATTAAACTGTGCATTTCTTTGCTACTTCATGTACCATAATAGCATTATATGTCGCTATCACTACTTCAGACATAATTTCTACGACAATGGCATCTGTATTGTAAGCAACATAACTTATACCATCTCGCTCATACGTACTAAGTTTACGAGTAATAAAAAGAGATGGGCTTACAATTTCATATTCTTCGAATTGAGTTACATCAAGTGTGTTAGGTAATTTATAATCTATAAGATGTGTGATTTTTTTAATTATAAATAATTTTACAAATGGAAAGATTCCAAATGAAGTTAGGATAAATGATGGTGTAGCTAATGACATATCAAGTAATGTTTCTTATTATAAAATGAATGATGGATTTGAAGAGAGAATGGTTAGTGAAGTGCTAAATATGAAATCGATTTATAATTCTGTTTGATGTATTCGACAATACTTACACGATTTGGATTAATGTTGAACAAATTAAAGGTTTAATAGTAAATTGTTTCAGATGAAACTTTACATATCGTCCACATAGTGGGACAAATGAAATAGATGAAATTTGTATACCAATTAACAGTCTATGTTCTGATGTTTGTGATACGAAATGGGACGCTCTGGTGGATTAGAAAATTTGGAATCTTTCTAAACGATGCTAGTCGCCAAAGAAATCGCTTTTAGATAATTAAATGTTATTATAATATGTGTATGCACGTAAGTTAATGAACCTAAATTAGTCATACGATGCTTGAAATGTCCACACACAAAATCGATTTTACATACTTAACGCCATCCTGCCAGTTTATAAGGAAAACACAATGCTTATGATTAACTAAATTTAAATTATATCCTACATAGCGTACGGAGTAGTGTGTATTTTTAGATACTGCATTGTCTATGTTAGTTTAGTGTGTAAGTCACACCTTGAGCTTCGAACAGTGTGAGTCTATCACTAATATTTTTTACATTCGATTGTAGGGATGTTATTTGTAAAATTTCAAGCCGTGCTTTCCTTGAGTAGTATACAATTGTAGTTTGTAAGATATCACTTGTGATGCTTCACTCTCGAGTGGAATCGCTTCTGCACAGCAATTATTACATACGACACGCGTACCGGCTTCTACGACATACACTTCGTGAATGAAGCAATGTTCTCTTGCATCGTGCACTAGACGCTTGACACTGTATATAAGGCCCGTTAGTGTAACGTCATCATAAAAAATAACATATTATAATTCAGTAACCTAACTATAATCTACTGAAACACCATTTTGCGCCGTGGCCTTAAATTTGAAGGAATGTGTTAAAAACCTTTTATAAAAATGGAGGGAAATGTGTCGTTCTTTTCAATTTTTGTACAGAACCGTGTGTTGCGCTCTCGAAGCGCGTACAGTCACTATCATACTGTTTGTTAAATGTAAGTGATCTAATACTCAGTAACTTGTATCGTAAACCATAACATTAGGCTAGATGTTAAAGTAGTATTCTGTGTAGGTCGCTTTAACTTTGTCTTAACTTAATTGTTGATTTCAATTCGTGCATATCCCCATGTAACACGTTCGTAATTGTTACCTACTCATTAGTTACTTTGAGACTGTTCAAATGTACTCTATCGAGATTTTCACTAAGGGAAAGGGCTGTTTTAGCAGATATTTTTGATACTTGAGGATAATCGGTGGGAAACAATCGAGTGATAATGGAATAAGATGAGAGGGTCATGCTCACAAAGCTGAGGTTTGCAACGAGGCAGCTCAGATTTGCGAGTCTCGCCCTCGGATAGTCCTTGAGGACGCTAGAGACGTCATCTAGACGACTTCACATCTCATCTCTACTTTGTAAGCGTGGATTACAATTAATGTTACTGTGTAAACGAAAAAAAAAACAATGTTGTTCTTATATGAAAAATGCGATGGTTTTCGCTGATAACTTGTTGTTTTTTCATATATTCAATAATATTTCCTTTATTTTTTGTACTCTTTAGTATTAAGATTAATATTAAAAGTGAAAAAAAAAACTATTCAATGTTGATTACTCTAAAACCAATAATAATGTATGTGTTAAGAGTGGTGTAAATTAGTTTCCCCGAGCCTTACTAGTCGAGCCTTTTCCTTGAACAGTTGAAGTTTCCTTCTCATTTTCTGAAATGAACCTGTGAGTAACGAGAGAAGTAAAGCAGAGAACATGTAATATCAATCTATTTAAATCGTCGCCTACACTTGCATACTACCATTTTTTTATATCTACCCTTAAAATTACTTCCACTAAATTAACTAACCCCCACATTATATTCCGATGTTAGTACTGGCCTAGCAATGGTTTAAGGTAAATATAAGGATTCATCATTTCTTAGTTAGAAGGTATGACTCAATTTTAAGACTGATGACAGTAAAAGAAAAAAAGCTAAAAAAAATCGATAAAAAATTCTGGATAATCGTTTCTCATTATTAAGATGTTTTTATTTCGCTTTTGTAAGATACTAGTCGAGGAATCGTTTCGGAAGGAATTGTATTAGTAAATATGATAGCCAAATTTTAGGAGGATTGATTAACCCGATTCGTCAACTAGTGTCGTTGTCATTCTATCGATATACATTTTCTATCGATACTTTTTTATGTCTTCTATCTTTAAAGACGATGATAATGAAATCTTTTAAATTAAACGATTGGGAATATCCATGGTAATGTTGACTAAAATGATGTTGACGTTACTGTTGAAATTGATGGAAAAAAGTAACTTAAAAAAATTTGAAAAAAATACTATTTGTTGCCAAAGTGTTATTAGGGATAAACATGTAGTTATAAAAATCGGTTGTCACATGCATAATTAAGTTGTTCTTGGGTGGTTTGAAATTAAGGAGAGAAGTTGAAAAATATTTCCAATGATATATTTTTTCATAATGAACTTGAATGCTAATCGATACTTAAGGTTTATATCTGTGTAGGAATTTAACTTATCGTGTGGTAATAATTTTGTTGCCACGATTAAGCCTGTATATCGTACCTTCAAACTGAGACACATGCATCGTTATCGATATAACATTTTACTTGTAACAACACTATTATTCCTGACAGTCTCTTCGTTCAGATCACAGGCAAATCGTGGGAAATGATTTAGTTATTTTGTGTTCATGTTACAATAGATTATATTTGCCAGTTTGATGATATCTATTTAAAAAAGGCACCTGTTTTCGCCTTTATAGCACATCCAACCCACGACCTAATATATTTCCCCGCACTAATGTTATAATTTTGCACCAAATGTTACATCTCTAGTGAAAAATGCGCTGATGTGTTTGAAATGAAATGTTTCGGCAGCACTGAGGTATATTACTAAGTATTGAGAAGATGCCACATATAACCACTACGTTCCGTTCAAATGCAGCCATTCAGCCGCACATCATTTAGTTGCACACGAAACGAATAAGCGCTATAAAAAAAAACGGCGCTTACGACTTTTTGGTCGCGAAAAAATTACACCTTTAAAAGCGTTCCAGCGCTACGTGTTTAAAACTATCTGGTGAGACGTCTTTCAATGCTGCAGCGAATATTAACAAAATGGAGCATGACCTTTGCTTAGGATAGCTTCTCTATACATAGTAGGTATCTAATATACCTCAGTGTTCGGCAGTTACTTTTTCTTACTTGATACTTCTAAAAGAAAATATTTTGTAATTACGAGTACATGTGAATGTTTTACCTTATTTTCAAATGAAAATAATCACTGAAAGATTAATTCACTGTATAGTCTCAAGTTGTAAAACTACTTGCGACAGCGATATTTCTTGAATTCTCTACAACAATTATTTTGTTACAATTAAATACTGCTATTTTCTTCGTTTCTGTCAAACAATTTCCACGTTTTGTAAAGCCTGTATGACTTGAACCATGTAAATTAATTGTTAAATTCTAATTTATTACTTAACTTATTTTTTTTGTATTTTAGGTATATTTATTATATACGACGCTAGTCAGTGAAGTTTTGATTAGGATAACTTTTTCTTGAGTTAAGTTACATTAACTTTCCTAATATAAGTGGGTTCTTTAATTTTCTTTTCTCTTCCGAGGTTCTTACGCCGCTTAGTTTTCTAGTCACGTCGTCGGCTTCATAGTGGGACAATTCGGACATGAAATATGAAGTCACGGTGACCTTTACACGGCTTGCCAAGAAAGATTACATTTTTCACAGCTTATACAGGATGCGAAGATAAATTGCTAACTTCCTTTTGATGTTACTTAATATTGTGCGTGTAGTTACGCACAAAGTAGCACGTATGCCGTTATATATCATGCTGTATACTAACAATTTATGAAGCATTTAATTCATTATTACTTTACATAGTTGAGTAAATAATAGTAAAGTAACTCGTGTTTAACTTTGTTTTTTTTATAAATATATCATGTCCGTTTGTCCGTATGTTCATCCGCATGTTCTTAACTATAATTCAGTTCCCCCTCCCACCATATCTTTCCCCTTAAATAACTGAAAGTATTTTATTTAGAGTGACATTTTCAAATGATTTGTTTCTTTATTATAATTTTACAATGTCAAGAAATCTTTTTATCTAATTTATCTTCAGAACGAATGTTCAAAGCTTAAATTGGATAGGCAACTTTTCAAAACGTCAAGGTAACCGAAAATAAAAAAAAATATGGCATATATTGTTTCTAAAATACTTTCAGTTATTTACATTATGACCTTCTCCTTGGTATATATAAAAATAATATATTATGACAGTAAATTAGAAATTGTAACGCGTTTACACGACTCATGATTTCTAGGAATTTTTCACACTCAACATTATCAGCTAATTTTGTAACCAATTATTTCGACTGTTTTTTTTTTACAATTAATCATTATTTTTGAGTGATTCTCGTATTCTTTGAATTATTACGTAATAATGAGTCGTACAAACTAGTTACAAACTAAATTAGAATCTCTGTTAGTTGATGGTTGTCGAAATAATAATAACTGACTGTGTACCTATTGTTTTCATTTGAAAAGTATATTAATATAATAAAACATATTTGCAGTTGATGAAATTTAATGTTGTCGGTCATTTGTCTTTGAGATAAAAGGGATATTTTCGTGATGTTTTGTTTTTGACACGCCATGTTTTGTGACGTCACTTCATTGAAAATCTAGCAGTGCAAAGGAATCATTTTATACAGCCTCTCATTTTGTTAAGCTACTGACTGTAGAATTACGCTGCACTGTACTTTTTTGAAAATCTAATCAAATTCAAATATGGAAAACTATTGCTCCTGATATGGATTTTTTAATTCTAATTACCTATTGATGGAGTGTTATTATGAAATAGATTTCACAAAAAAATGGCGTCAGAATATAATAAAAGTTAAAACCTTTCATCTTTCATATATTTCAGTTACGTTATAGTTTTCATGTGTGAACATTTGCGTTTGTATTTTTTTTGATTAATTAATTATGAAACTGTGCATTTGTACTGGCTTATTGTAATAATTGGAATTGACGTATAGGTACAGCATTTCTTTTAAGTATTCTAAACATTCCATGTCATTAAGATTTTTTTAAGGTTTGTTATCGTTTTTTTACTGTACTTAAGGTCTA
Source organism: Tethea ocularis (assembly GCA_963555595.1). Lineage (NCBI taxonomy): Eukaryota > Metazoa > Arthropoda > Insecta > Lepidoptera > Drepanidae > Tethea > Tethea ocularis. The sequence continues at coordinate 7,723,415 of OY741975.1, forward strand.
TTCACATTGATGTGATTTGTACGGGATTTCAGAGTGTCAAAAGCACTCACGATCTTCGCGTGGGTGTGAACGCGTAGGTGGCGACTCGCTGAATTCGAGCCTATATCCCGTGAAGTCATGCCAATCTATATAGAACCTTATTGTGTGTGGGTTGAGAACTACTTACGTCTAATAACTAATGACACTCGATACATAATCGTGTTTGTAAGAATGATAAAAATACTCATACATACCTACATACTTGTTATTCAGGTCTTAGTTAAGTTAGTGATATAAGGAATGATAAATAATATCTGATGATAAATTTACTTGTATGTTGTACTAAAATGATGAACACGAAATAAAGAAACTGGTTTGAAAAAAATATTGCGTTTTATTTTTATAATTTAACCTAGTTACTAAAACTGATAACCGACTCTAATGTCGTTTGAGAAGGTTAAATTTGCTGAGAAGAGCCGATAATAAACTCATCAATCACACTTTTCAAAACAAGTTTAAATTAATTGATTAAAAAAAACACTTTCTAGGTAACAATTAACAATGTCGTTCATAGTCTGACGAACTGTTATTTAGAAGAAAAACAATATCCCTATAGGCGTCGGCCATCTAACAGCGGAGGTCACTGATAACTAGCTAGCTAGCAGCTACCTAACTTTGTTTTTCCACATGAAATCTTCAAAATAAGTTTGTAGAAACAAAAGCGTTTAAATACCGTCACAAGGTTGTCCACTATAAAGGGGAATCTATTAAAGCTGTGATTTGCTTGTCGACGCCTTGTTGGATGCAACTAATAAAATGCAATGTTATAAAAATAAATCGTAAGAATTTTTACAATTAGGTATAGTATGACACAACTTAGATGAAGCATCGGCAAACATCGTAAAATCGATCGTTCTCGAAAAGAGTGCGCCTACAACATTACTCATGAGTTAAAAAAAGATCGGCGAAAATGATCTTGTTGAACGTTGAATGGCGCGATACTAAATTATTTTTATTTGTTGTGTAAATCGGAAGTGAAGTGTACGAAAACGATTCGCCGATGCTACATCTAAGTTGTGTCATACTGTACAATTTTATTTCGAGAAGTGAAAATTGTCAGGAACCCGTTTTACCACAACCCTGAGTAAGGTAGGAAGGTTCCGAGGACCGAACCCATGGCGAGGATATGTAAGTACTTAATTTAAACATATAATTAATGATAAAAGAATGTTCGGGAAGATTTAGAAGTTATTAAACAGCTGTCCCCTGCGGTTTCAGACGCATTTCCGGGACAGAAAGTAGGTACTGTATGTTATTCCAGGGAATGATCTATCTATGTGCCAATCTATGCAGTAGTAATCTTATTGCAGAACATTGGTCTAGATTTATATGCAAGATAAGACTTTTTACAAGAATAGGCCACCACAATCTCACCGTGGTCAGTGATTATGTGGCCGAGCGCGGTAAGCATACAATGCTTAGAAGGGAACTGGGCCTCAAGTGCAGCTGTCAGAACACACCAGCATGTGCTGGGCGACAGATTTTCAATTCGAGGTTGGTAGCCAACCAAGCATGTATAAAGTACCCTACCTACGTGCTATGTTTTCCTCACGAAGTTTTCATTTATTGAAAGCCTTCAGTTGTAGGATTCGAACACGCGAACATTGATTTGGCATTCAACGTCACTAAAAACTATCCTAAAAGAAATAATGATCCCGATTCTGTTGTTTACAAACTAAACAAATTTAATATCACTGTCTCTTTCTAACAAAAATATAAGAAAGGGTTGAAATATATTTTAGTCTTGTCAGATTAGTCCTATTACTTATTTCTACGCCAATTCACCCGTATATTACGACTGCACGGACTAATCTGACAGCATTAAAAATATTCTATCTTTTTTCAGTAAGGTTTTATGAAAGAGAGTTGACCTGACTGACTATTGGTTAAGTTAACAACAGAATGGGCACCAATGTGGATGTTAAGGTGGACGCTTCGGTTGGAGCGCAAAATTCAAATTTTATCTCATTTTTTGCAAATTGAAGCTCAGTTATAGGCGGTAAGTTATCAACATGTTAGTTGCGACAAGAATGGTAGTATATTTACTGTTTAATAACAAAATAAATCATCAACATATTCCTCCAAGTTATATTTGTAACATTTTCATGAAATAGTTGTCCAACCGATGGTATCACCTTAAAGTGAAGAACAAGCCTAAATGACTTATGGAGGAGTGTGAAGGTACATTACTCCATTAAAGAGTGAAGAGGGTTTCCAATATGTACATGTTAAATGTCAATGAACAGACTACAACCTGATCTTAGAGTACGTATTGGAAAATCGTTGGGTGACTTTTAAATGGAATTTCGAAATCTAAGTTCAGTTTGTCACGTTGAACTTTGAAATTCGAAAATTCAAACTTTATAGATGTAGATTATAAAATTTTAGAAAGAAATATCTTTTACTAACTGTCCTCTCTGGTTTTACCCGCGTTTCCGGGATAAAAAAAACAGCTAATCCTTACGTAGTATAAAATGAAGTCGTTTCCGCTGTCTGTTCGCTTAGATCTTTTAAACTACTCAACGGATCGTAATGCAATTTTCAGCAATATATAGAGTGATTTAAGAAGAAGGTTTATATGTATAATACATGCATATTATAGTACAGAAAAGCCGAGAAAAACCGTGCGAAGCCAGTGCGGGTCGCTAGTGCTTAGCTTCCGTTCCAAGTTACAATCAAATCTGTTCAGCCATGATGGAGATGAGTGAGAACAATCATGCAAACTTTCGCATTCTATTAATATCCTACCAACATTATAAATGCGAAATTTTGTGAGTTTATTACTCTTTGACGTAAAAATTACAGAATCGATTAAGATACACATAGATAGATCATACCTGAAATAACATATAGGCTACATATCCCGGGAAAACATAAGATCCCTCGGGAACGCGGGAAAAATCGCGGGATGGGAGCTAGTTTATAATACAAGTATAAAGATTCCACTATTTCCGAATAAGTCTCATAGTAAAGGAAAATCAGATCAATGATAAATTCATAACCGTACTTGATGAAAGAGCATCCCACACAATATTATGCAAGAACACAAATTGCAATAACAAATCCAGTTACGTGTACACCAGCCCTTACTCTAAAGGCTCTATGTGACGCAATCCCGGGGTCACGTGCGTGACAGACGCGTGACCACTTGCCGTGCGGAAATATTCACGTGCACGCTACGGCAATCTGTGCATATATTGCGCAAATATTACAGGATTATGACACAAGATTGTAACTTCTTGATTAAAATATCTATTAGACTGCCCGCCCACCTCATACATTTTGTAGGACCGATAATCTATCCGATTTTTATTACGTACTATTTTTCTACTGCATAAAATCGGTAACCGATTATCAGATTTGGACCAGCCACCCGTTCCCCGCGGTTCCACTCGCGTTCCCAGGATAAAATGTAGCCTATAACCTTCGGGCTTAATATAGCTTCCTATTAGTGAAAAAAATTTTCGAATCGGACCAGTAACTCCAGAGATTAGCGCGTTCAAAGAAACAAACAAACTCAGCTTCATTTATTTTTTTATAGAGTTTTTAATTGTGATAAAAGTAGTCAGAACATTATCCTCTCTTCATCCATCAATTGATTAAAGTATGTAGTCAGAACATCTTCATCCATTAATTGTTTCCATTTTTTTTTAATAAGTAAGAAATTAATTATCATTATATTTAACAAAATTAAAAATAAAAACAAAACTACCTAACTATAAATAGAAAATTTGTGCCAAATCGCTGCCCCGCGGAAGTGTGCCAAGAAGACTGGCAGCATTGCCACGCTGGATGGCAATGGCAATTCTTCGAGCAAAGTATGTGCCAGCCTTCTTGTCACGAGAGGCCTCAACAAGACGAGCGGAGACCTCTTTGAATAATCGACGAGCCTCTGGTCCCCAGGGCCCTAGAGTTTCAACCCCAAACGCCGAAAATACGTTGGACCCTACTACAGACGTATCTGGAAGGTTGGAAGGCGCGAGGGTGTCGACACATGTAGTGTCCCACACCAGGGGCCTATCCATCATCCAAATTATTAAAAATAATACGAAAACACCTAACAGTGACGTTTCGAATCATTTTAATAAAAATATATAATTTCCCTATTACTTACATTTTGATTTTTTATGCATCATGCACACTTTATGTCACATAAATATATAAATAATAAAGAATTTAATAAATGGTGTGTGCTAGAGCTATTATACAAGTCACGTGTAGAAGAAACAAACAGAAGAACAGTAAAACTAAGACCTAACAAAACTTTCATATTAATTTGAAATTGGGAGTAGCCCGCATTCCAGAACATTTTAAACTCTCCGAACATATTCCCTTTAAGGCTCTACAGGAGTTTACACTTCAAAAGGATCATGAATTTTGGAGGGGGCGTAGTACTCTACGGCGCTACGAGATGCTACGGCGTAGAGGTGTGCTACGAGCTACAATATGTTTGAATTGTCGAATAATTGAAATGGTTACAATTATTTATTATATTAGTAATATTGTTTAATATTACATATACATTTTGTTTATGTAATATTAATCGTTACATTGACATCCTATATTACAATTTCTAAAGTCTAAAAGAAAGAAAAGAAAAATCTAAGACACCCGCATCCATGTGCCAAGTTTCATCAAAATCAGTTCAGTAGTTTTTGCGTAAGATGTAACTCGATCATTTTACAACACAATATTATAACACGTAAAAATGGAACTAAAATTTCTATTGCAGTCTACGAATACCTCTACAGTCCCATCTCTACGGCGTAGCAGTGCTACGAAACGCTGGATTATTTGATTTTAGAGAAGCTTCGAAATACACTGTACTATGAATTATACATAATTTAAAAACACTTTGTGTGTTCTGTATATTTGTTGAGAAAATCTACGAATGAGAAATTCTTACGCTTAACTTATATTTAGATACTAGCTTCCGCCCCGCGGTTTCTTCCACGTTCCCGAGGATCTTATGCTATCCCGAGATAAAAAATAGTCTTAATGATATTCCAGGGTATGACCTATATATGTACCAAGTTATATCCAAATCCATTCAGTAGTTTTTACGTGAAAGAGTAACAAACATCCATATATCCTCGCAAACATTCGCATTTATAAGACTTAGCTTCCACCCCGCGGTTTCACCCGCGATCTTGAGGAATAAAAAGAGCCTATGTGTTAATCCAGGATGTACTCCATGCCAGAGCTACCTCCATGCCAAATTTCATTAAAACTGGTCCAGCCGTTTAAGCGTGAAGAGTTAACAAACATACTCACAAACTTTCGTATTTTTAATGGAATTAGTAGGATATCTATATTTTCATTATTTGTTGCTATATTGGTAACAGAAATATAACATTCTGCGATATATCCATTTTCTGTTTACCTGCTGCGATTTGTGAGATACAAGATTTTTTAGGTCGAGCAAAAAACTACATTGTATAAGGTATTTATTATACTTTATAGCGGCGATATTCTGTAAAAAAAAACAATTGTCTACCTGTTACGGTACGAGATACAGCCTGCTGGGTACGGAACCCTAAAAACAGACTTTCCTCACAATTAATTGACGCAAAATTAAACTTTCTATTACTAACGGAAAACTCTTATTCAAAGGACACTCTAAAAGAAAATGAAATAACCAAACACCCTGGGGTGGCATAACCCTCCTTATGCGGGGCTCAATCGGGTAAAAAATGGAGGAAATTCCTTATTTCTTATTTGAGAGGTTGCCTGCCTTTGTCAGGTGTGGGATTTAAGGTGTCTTTACGTGTAACACGACTGGTTGGGCTGTGTCGCCATGGGCTTTACGTTTAGTATTGTATAGGAGCTATACAATACTAAATAAATCGGACAAATGCGAGTTAAACTCGCGTGGAGAGGGTTCCGTACATGTTTAACTAAGTTCCATAAATATTTTTAAATCTGACCCAATCGTGTTTTCTAAAAATGAAACCTAGCTACATCGATTTATCGCCCCGGAAACCCCCTGCATACCAAATTTCATGAAAATCGTTGGAGCCGTTTTCGATTATATATATATATATATATCCATAAATTGCAGGTTTAAAGGTATTAGATAGACTTCTTATAGGTTTTTCTGTAATCTTTAGGTAAAGAACTATTTTCTGATTTTTTTTCAAAATGTTTGACCTACTAGTTTTGGAAATAAGGGGGGGGGGAATGGTCAATTTTCGCCAATTTTTCGCCTATTTTCTCAAATAACTTCAAAACTATTTATATTAAAATTCTAATAAAAATATATTTGAGATCCTCACAAGAAGCCCTTTCATTTGATATATTACACAATATTGTCTGCAAAACTTTTTTTTCAAATTTTCTAATTTACCCCCAGAATTAGCCCCCATGTTTGAAATTCATTTATTTACGTAACACGTCTATGTTTGGGTTACCGACTTACATATGTGTACCAACTTTCAACTCAATCCAGTCCAATATTTTCGGACAGACAGGCAGACAGACAGACGGACAGACTCACGAGTGATCCTATAAGGGTTCCGTTTTTTTATTTTCGTAACTCTAAAATCTTATACTATAGGTTTTTATTGTAAATCCAAGGATTATTTTGAAGAATTGAGTAATTTAATTACTCGGTGTAAATCTAAAAATATGTATATTGCATGTACTGTTGATGTAAGTACCTATTCAATTGATTCAAGACCTATCCATAGTAATGTTATAAATACGAAAGTAACTCTGTTTGTTTGTTTGTTACCTTTTCACGCCTAAACTACTAAACCGATTGCAATGAAATTTCGCATGCAGATAAATAAATAAAAATAAATATCCTGGGACACTCTTCACACACGGTCATCTGATACCAAACTAAGCAGAGCTTGTACTATGGAAACCAGATAACTGATATACTACATACCTATATACTACTTTTTTTTTGTAAATACATACTTAAATAGATAATTACAGACACAGGACAAACAGATAGTCTATGATATAGACATAGGCTACTTTTTATCCCGAGAACGCTCGAGTGAGATCACCAACCGGAAGGCGCAGCGTGGGCAGGACCCCCCACAAGGTGGACCGACAATCTTGTGAGGATTCCGAGAAACCGCTGGATGCGGGTAGCGCAAGACCGACAGTTGTGGGAGGCCTATGTCCAGGAGTGGACGTCTGTCGGCTGATATGATGAACTATCTTATTACGGGAGTTGTTTAAAACAAGAAAATTAGTATAAATAAAATTGCAAGACTATACGTGACACAAATAAGTCGGTCGACTTATGTACATACATGATCATTTGTAACCTGCAAGTCAATACGTATTTTGTATAACAGAAAAAAATACGAGTTTATGTTTGTTTTAATAAATATATTAAAATTTGACGCGATCGGTTTAATGGTTTAGGGGTGAAAACGTAGCATACAAACCAACAGAATTAATTTCGCATTCATAATCTTAGTATGGATGTATAAATGAACGGAGTTTCGTTCCTTATCCAAAAGTGAAGCCGCCCAAGTATGCCAGCCATAGTACAATACATCGAGAACTCAAATTTAATTATGCCTATACTCATATTAAGTACACACACATTACATTATTATTTCAAAATCGCAATAAAACTACGCTAAAACTGACACAAACTGACGGAACATGAATAATTTGAAGAGGAACGACTTCAAATGTCATATCCCGAAAGCCGGGATCACGTCAGTTTGACCGGTGCTTTATTGTCACTATTTGTGTGATGTGCACAGCATACAGAATAAACCAGAAACCTTGCCGGTGTTACTACAAAACGGTATTTTATATTGGATGATTGATTAACCTTAGCTATAAAAAATAATAACAAATACCCTATTCTTCAAACATGGTTATATGATTCCAAACTGACACAACTGACATATTTTATTAAATACCTGTCTATTTTATTTTTGTAATCACTTACTTAAATAGATAATTACGCATAACACAGCTCTCTATCTATACTAATAATAAAGCTGAAGAGTTTGTTTGTTTGTTTGAACGCGCTAATCTCTGGACTTACTGGTCCGATTCAAAAGATTATGTCACTAGCTACATTATCCCCCAAGGTTATAGACTACTTTTTATATTTACAGCTAGTCAGGGCAGTTTCTCGTTTATCTTATACTCTGTACTATATACGGAATCCACACACACTGACATGGTGAACAATAGCCGAAGCAATGACACAATCCATTAACAATACCACTACGCGTAAGTATAGTTTGGAGGGTTGCTATGGGTCGATAGTTTTCCCCCTGGGAACTCCGTTCGGGTTCAAAATCAATATCGGGTTATGTGGTTTGTTAGTCTTTGTTTATAAATTTACTTCTAAACTTGTATCTCTAAATATATAAAAGGAAAATGTGACTGGACGAAGGTATCGGCTAAGAAAGGGTTTTTGAAAATTAAACCACTAAGGGGATAAAATAGAGGATCGCGGGTGAAACCGCGGAGAGCTAATCAATAATATAAAAAAAACCTATTTCCCTTGGTCACAAGATCACGCGGCTGGAAAGTAGGTAGGTAGTTAGGTGTAGGGAGGTGTAGGTAGGTAGGCATATTTTATTTTACTCCTATAGCAAGACAAAGTCTACGGGGCCAGCTAGTTAAAAATAAAATGCTCGTATTTTTTATAGTAAATATAGTAGATTACATTCTATACTGCAATATTTTGGAAGTCGGTTAAACAAATCCTATAGAGCTTATTAAATGGTTTTGAACAGGTTCCATTCTTGCATGATCCCATAGGAATATTGTACTAAACTTAACATTATGTCAAATATCTACTAATAAAATGATCAAAGCACTACATCATTAAAATTTGGATATTTTCAATTAGCATAAATTATATCAAATGAGTACAAGACACAGAATATTACAAGTATTAAATTATTCGAATGGAATCCAATTAGGACTTTTGTAAAGAGTCCCGGAAATTAAATAAAATATTAGCAGAATTAATTATAGTGAAGCACCTTTTAACTATCTATACCTAAATGTATAATGTATAATGAAAATAAATCCAAAATTAGGGAATTTTGGTTACAATATCCTATTGGGCGTCGGCCATCTGACAGCGGAGGTCACTGACAGCTAGCTAGTTAGCTAGTTAACTTTGTTTTTCCACATGAAATTTTCAAAATAAGTTCCCAGAAACAAAAGTGTTTAAATGCCGTCACACGGTTGTCCACTATAAAGGGCAATCTACCCAACAGGATATGGAGATGAATGATTTAAAAATGAACCAAATGACATTGCAATAAGGTTCATCTGAATCTACATATACTGAATTATAGATTATATTGACTTTAATTTTTTTTACTTATAATATAGGTAAATTCAAATACATAATGCTCATTTTCATATCTCTCTAGCTTCTGTCACTCAAACCACGAACGTAAATAGTGTAGCTGCTGGTAATATGTTTTTATTTTTTGAAGGGAAGCTAACTGACACCCAAAAAAGGACCTAAGGCTCAATACAAAATTGGTAAACTAAGTACTAACCTCTTTCCTGTCCACCGCATACTCCAGTGCACTCGTGAACCTGGACAGCAGATCTCGATCTTGGTCAATCGAAGTTATGTTTTATGGTGAATGCTTAACGTTCTAATTCATATGCACAATTTCACACGTTCACAATTTAATGAATATGAGAGAATATTCAACAACCGTTCTTGAAGAATGTTTCTGTATAATCGGTATACGCAAGTGTTCTAGGCTCACTGCCTTCCAAAGAACTGGGGGCGCCGGTTACTGACTTCACAATCCAGAAACGAGGGTATTTTGAAAATTACTAGTTGTAACATAAATTAGTTTACCTTCTAGGAATGTCAATGAAAAATAAACCTCATTGCGTCATAATAAGGTTTATTTGTTAAATCTATAATTAATTACACAAATATAAGGTTTAATAATATTCCTACACGGTAAAAGATATCTCTTAGATTTGATAGACTTCGTTATTGAGCGAGGCCAAAGTTATCTATCGCTTATATTAATATGTTTACCCGTTCATTTCGAGTTGGCAGTCTTTAAATGACGTCATAGGTACAAACAAAACAACATCAAGTGTTGGTAATAGCCCAAAATTTTAAAATTAAAGAAGAAAGAATATCACAAAATTCAATCAACTGAAAATGAATTGAAAAGAAGTCACTGTTCCTTGAAATCTTTCTTGAATTAAATGATTCACTCGTGCCAACCTTCTCAGCCAATAGGCTTATGTTCATCCATCTAAAGAATCTTGGACACACTGCAAAACTGGATTTATTATATGATAAATTGAAGAGGTTTTTCATTGGCTATCTAGCGAGAAGGATGTGAGGTTTTATCACTCAATTTTTACGAACGAATTGGTATATTTTTACTGTCTTGACAGAGGTCAAAAATATTGTTTTGACGTTGAAGAAGTATGATATTTTTTTTTGCATTTTTATTATTCTATATGGAATTGACGTTTTTTGTAAGATATTTTCTATACAAAATATAGTTCTATTTTTATTAGGCTATCTACGAAACGCAATGTTAACAAAATATTAACTAATATTATAAACGTGAAAGTTTGCATGTATGTACGTATGTTTGTTGCTCTTTCACGCAAAAACTACTTAACTGGATGAAACTTGGCACATAGATAGATATAATAACATAATATAACATCTAAGCTATTTTTTATCCCGGGAACGCGGGTGAAATCGCGGGAGACAGCTAGTTCTCAATAAGTACTTAGGACAAAGAATACAAATATATATAATACATAACTACGAAAAAAAAGTTACAAGACAACTATTAGAAAGAGTTAGTGACGCTTATCGAAAACCTGTAAAATAAAACAAATCCTAAATCCAAGTATATTACAGCAACCATTCATTTCGCGGCTAATAATTCAAAAACCCGACGTTCAAAAAAGGCCAATTAAAAAAGTCTCCCTTCCCTAGGGGATGGTCGGATATACAGAGGGATGCACAGATAAAAAATCGCAGTTATCATTGTGTTTCGATGCAATTAATTAGTCTCAGAGCCCTCCGGCATCTGATTTGATTGGCCAGACGAAAATCCCTTAAAGCGATTATTAACGACTGATATTGTATTTTATAGTATTATTAATAAGAGATTATTTGGAAAATCTGTTTTTGTTGTCCGTGTTTATGTAAATATCCAATTAACAGAATTATGTCCTAATATAGAAGCAATAAAATATATTGTTATTTTTTAATAATACTACAGGAAAAAAGACAAGATAAAGTATACTCTTCACTATCCATGGTTGAAATGAACTAAACCTTCAAATTCAAATATTCGAATACTTTCATATTCATTCCATGTTTCGGCCACAGATAAGCCATTGGCAAATAACATGGGGTTCATGCCAGACTATTGATTTTTGGGAGAGAGTGGAAACGGTGCGATTTCGACAGATGTACAAATGTGTTTAGTTATAAAGAGGGTAGGAATTATCCTCCATTTTGTTCGACCCTCTCTCTTTGATAAATAAAGGTCGATAGACGAGAATTAAGAGGGAATTTGAAATGACGTCATTGCCAAGTGGATATACTTCTTAAGCAAATCAGATTATCACTTTCCTCTCTTAGGTGATAACAACTAATAAGAGGCTTTTCTTAGATCCTTTATTTTAGTATCTAAATAGCTGTTAGTTCTCCGAAAAAGTATTATATAAGGTTAGTAAAGGCAAGCCATAATGTGAGTTGTAATATTGTCTATTGTTATTAATGAGAAAGTTGGTTGGTACCTACTGGAATTGCATAAAGAAAAAAAGACAGGAAAATATTTTGTTATCACTGATTCGTGTTTAATTTAAGGCGACAAGAGTGAATGAAGGTTTTCTTTGCATTATTTATTGTAAAATATATATATTTATACTAAAGAACATTAGCTACCCCGACAAGAGCCAAGCTCTTAAATATAGAAGAAACGCCGTGTCCCTCTCGCTACGCAATGGTGGCACTCCTCTGTGGGCTCTCTGCCCGCCACCCGGCACAGGTAGCCGCAAGACAGATGCATAGACAGACGCAACCGTGGCCGATGAGGACCTGTGTCAGGAGGAAGGAGAGAGCCCCGTGCCGCCGTTCCAGCCACTCTCTCAAGATCAGCCGAACGGCGGCCACCAACTCCCAGCTCACCACCGCGTTGCCGAGGCGGGCCGCCCAACTCTGCAGGAGCACATCTCGAGCGTCTGCCCTTCAGCGCTCGATCTTCCTCGCATAAGGGCGGCTACCCTCGGCCTCGGCCTCCTTAGATCGCCAGTACACCTCGGCTTCGAGGTCCCGCCGCCGACGCACGACATGGTGCGGTACGCCCGGGCTACCCTAAGCGCCATTACGCGTTGCGGACGTCGCAGCAGAGCTCCGTAGAGCGACATGGAGCGTACCACGACGGCGTATAGGCATCGGCAAGCACTCCTTGGGGATCTTCCACATTGGGGAGGACCCTGCACAACGATCCGGCTGTGGCCAACAATTTGGGGGCCAACAGCCGGAAGAGTTCCTCGACCTTCCATCGACCGTCGAGAATGAGTCCCAGGTACTTCATAGCGTAGAACATCCTCAATCAACCTTCTTTACGCACCATATCAAAGGAAATATCAGTGCAGTAAAATGATTATTTTTAATTCAAATTATCCCACCGCAAGATAAAAGCCTCCCTCTATTCAGGTATAACGTGATGACGTAAACACGTAAACTTAAAATCTCGCACTGCTTATGTAACTCCATTTCACCGAATTGCTTTACCGTATTCCACGAAGTTTTACGTAAATTCAGAGTTACATAATTTCTTATATAACTTGATTTTAATAAAAAAAAAGAGGTAAAAAAGAACAAAGAAAGTTATACGAGTAATTTCTACTTTCAAAGGTTTATGTTGCTTAAGTTATTTTATAGAAAATTATTGTCGATGAAAGGTTGTTTTCTTTGGAAAAAATAATAAAGAGGCATTAATAACAATGCGAGGATAAATTATTTAAATTCATTTATTCTCGAGCCTAAGTTCAAATAAGTACGTGCTTATTTCAATTAATTAATAATTGTATTTATTACTATAATGTATTAAAAATATTATTAGTAGACGTGAAGTTTTATTCAGAATTAATAAATTTACATAAATGTTTTTTCCACTTGGTTCGATTTTAGTAGACACTATTTCAAGTTTTTTAATTTAATTAAACTTTTTTTTTTATACTACTAAGTTAGCAAGCAAGCATACGGCCCCCCTGATGGTAAGTGGTTACCGTCGCCTATCGCCATTTGCAATACCAGATATATTGCCAATTTGTTGCTGACCTGTTACAATGCCGAGAAGGCAAACTGGCTCTCAAGTGCAATTTCCGGAATACACCGGTAGGTGCTTGGCGACAAATTTTCAACTTGAGGGTGGTAGCCAGCCAGGCGGGTACTACAAAGTACCCTACCACCGTGCTATGGTTTCCTCACGATGTTTTCCTTCACCGAAAGCTCAAGCTCATTGTAGGATTCGAACCCACGACCTTCGTCGCGGCATCCGACGTCACTACCACTGAGCTATCATCGCCTTAACTTTTAGGGATTATGTATGTATATTATATTATTAACAACATTTACTATTGGACCAACCCTGAAATCACGAAAAAAATTACTACCTTTGCATACTTTTTGTTCAATCAAAATAGATATTTTGTATGAAAAAGTTATTTACCTTTAGATTACAGGAAAATCATTAAGAAGTATTTAAAGTAACATAGTTAATTACGGAACCCGCGGTGTGCGAGTCAGACTCGCATTTTAAATAAAACCAGCTACAATAATAATCAAATATCTATCGTATAATTTATAGAAAAATAGGTTATCAAATAAAGTATAGTATGACACAACTTAGATGAAGCATCGGCAAAATTCGTAAAATCGATCGTTCCCGAAAAGAGTGCGCCTACAACATTACTCATGATTTAAAAAATTATCGGCGAAAATTATCTTGTTGAACGTTGAATGGCGCGATAATGAATGATTTTTAATAGTTGTGTAAATTGGAAGTGAAGTGTACGAAATCGATTTGCCGATGCTACATCTAAGTTGTGTCATACTGTAACAAGTAGAACCCACCCTCGGTACTTGGCGGTGTTTTTAAATACTATTCCTTTAGCAGAGCCTTACTGATATCGTTACAATATAACTTTAAGGCCTCTTTGTTCCAGTATCGTTATACAACTTGTTTGTGTAAGTACTTACCTAATTGTATTGCCTACGCGAAGATTTAAGTTTCAGCGTGAGCGCAAATTCCTTAAAATTAGATTATCCGAATAATTTCGAAAGTACACAACCCCGATGTGTTTATGGAGTTTAAAATTTTTCGTGCTCATCTCTGTTTTATGGTAACTGCGTATTATGTATGTAAGCTTTATTTTGACGAATAAAAATTTTCTAGTCTGAATTCATTTTAATTTATTTGTATGACGAAGAAACGGAACATAAGTAGAGGAACCCTAATCTAAAACAGTATTTTTTTACTTATCCTCCACAACTATCGCTTTTATTTTCGATGTAGAAAATGGTTCAGTTCAGTTTCAAATAAAATCTGATTGCAACAATGTTACATATGGCATACCGTTAAAATAAACATTGAAAATCTCTCGTGGGGTAACAAAACAAACTACCTATACATTTTCATGTTTTGAACTAGCATTGACTGACTGACTGACTGATCTTTCAACGCACAGCTCAAACAATTGCACGGATTTGGCATACAGATATACTATTACGACAGGGTTGAAAGGATTTTTGAAAATTCAATCCCTATGTGGGTAAAATACGTAATCGCGGGAAACCTAGTGCTTAATGTATTAAAATTTTCTCAGCGTAAAATACCCTTGCTAATCGAAAGTCGGGAATTTGCGCCGGCATAAATTAGCCCAGGAAATTAAGATAGCCAGTATTTTCCACATAATTGCCTGTTCCAGCAGTAAATATTGTAGTAATCTACCGAAAACTTTCCGTGCTAGTCTCGAATATCGCCTGGACTTGATAAGACGTTGCTAACTATTTCAGTTATTAATTTGTAATGAAGTTTGTGAGTGATGTTTAAGATCGATCATTTATTTGCCGACTCTTCTCAGCCGATGTCTGACTTCCGAACCGATGGTAACTGTACGAACTTCGACCTATATAAATAACTATATATAATTAGACGAACCAGTTGACGTAGTTGGTCGTGGGTTCGATTCCCATCCAGAACAAACAATTGTGTGCATGAACATGTATGTTTGTCCTGAGTACTTATTTGTAATTATCTGTATGAGTATGTATTTACATTAAAAATAGTATATCAGTTATCTGGTTTCCATAGTACTTTAAGCTCTGCTTAGTTAACCGTGTGTGAAGAATGTCCCAGGATTATTTACTAGCTGACCCGGCAGACGTTGTCCTGCCCTGAGAACAAAAATAAAACTGGGACCTACCTACCTATCCCTACCTACCTTTACCTACCCTTACCTACTCCTACCTACCTCTACCGGCCCATACATACCCATATCTACCTTACCTACCTACCCTACCTACCCCTACCTACCTTACCTACCCCTACCTGCCCCTACCTACCCCTACCTATCCTATGTCCTTCTCCTGGTTCTAAGCTACCTCCCCACCAATTTTGAGCCATTCTTGAGTTATAAATAGTGCAACTAACACGACTTTCTTTTAAATATATAGACTAACTTGTAAGGGCCTTTACTAAATGAATAAAGACCAAGATGGACATCAGCCGCTGCTCCTAGAGGTATTTTAAGGGCATGTTACTCATGAAGTAAAGACGTCTTAAGTAAGGGTTTCTGAAAATTAACTTTTTGGCAAGTATATGTACA
The DNA here is from genome assembly GCA_963555595.1 of Tethea ocularis. Classification (NCBI taxonomy): domain Eukaryota; kingdom Metazoa; phylum Arthropoda; class Insecta; order Lepidoptera; family Drepanidae; genus Tethea; species Tethea ocularis. Next base: position 7,739,306 of record OY741975.1, read on the forward strand.
GATTGTGAAGACTTTAAACTATAAATAAAAAAAAACTCCTCTGACTCGTCTCCCAGTGGTAGAGTACCTAGAATACAGATGACATTATCTCGCTTCTTTTCATCATGGAAACGTAGGTAAATCTATGAATAATGAACAGTAAACGAAGAAACTCTAGCATTCAACATCAGAATACAAAATACAGAATATTCCAGAATATTATAACATTTCAATGCAAGCGCCATACTTTTGCTTATAAATATTCATTATGACGATGCAATTAGAGAGATGGACTTCCGAGTATGTTAATCCTGAATCCTTTTTACCCACGTTTTATATGCTTCAATTTATTTGTAGGTAGGACAAAGTTAGGTGCTCTCTATGTGCTGTCAAAGTGAATGAGAAATAATGGGTTCGTTGGACAACCCAAAATATTACCTTATCTAAAAACCGGACAAGTGCGAATCTGTCTCGCGTATCGAGGGTTTCGTAAACATAATTTCCTATGTTACTTTAAATCTAATCGAATACCTTTAAACGAGCAATTCTTCACTACATATATTAGTATAAAATAAAGACGCTTACCGCTGTCTGTCTGTCCCTATGTATGCTTATATCTTTAAAACTAAGCAAGGGATTTTGATGCCGTTTTTTTTAATAGATACAGTAATTCAAGAGGAAGGTTTTTGTTGTATAATATATGCATATTATAGTACAGAAATACCGAAGCCGGGGCGAGTCGCTAGTGTATATATATAATCTGAATCTCGGAAACGGCTCCAACGATTTTCATGAAATTTTGTATGCAGGGGGTTGCGGGGGCGTTAAATCGATCTACTATTAATAAGTAATTTATTGACATTAAAATAATTGGTACAAATTTATCTAATGAATCCTCTGGTTTCCAAACTAGTAAACTGTATTTCAGGAACCAGAATACCATAGGCTTCTGATATGTTGTCATATAAAACAGTTCCTCCAAAGCAGTTTTTAAAACACCAAAGTTAGTGGGTGGAAAATAACACAGCATATTTTTGTTTGTTTTATGATTTTACTTTATTATATAGTTTCGATTTGTATCTCTTTTTTATTTTTGCTAGTTATAACTTGTGTTTTTGATATTTTTTTTGTTTCCATCAGGTGGACCGCCTGCCTTCTTGACATGATATACTATATGGTGGAGGTACTTCCCCATTCGAGCTGCTCGAGTGAAAAAACACTATGCACAATCTCTTTTCGTATACAAAATATCAAAAAATAAAAGAAAAAAATTGCAGGATCTAAAGCCTATTATAAAGTCTAACGTTTTTAATAATTACAAAGAAATTAATTTGCATATACAAACAAGAATACAATGCTCGAATGCACGACTCCAAGGAAAGTAAAATGTACAAAGTACTATTATGTTTTTTTTTACTAATATGTTAAGTAATTAACTTGATAATAATTAACTAGGTACTAGGTATGTTTGTATGCTTATGATTATACCCTGGAATAGGTAAACAGGGTAGAAGCTAGTTGCGACAAAAAGAAAACATAATTTGTAAATACGTCACGAAAGTCGCAGGGCTGCTGGATGAAATTTCTATTAGAAATAAGCAGTCCCTTTGTGCCTTTGTATCTTTTAGTTTTGCTTTTGTCTTTTATATTTATTGGCTTTGTGTGTAAATAAATAATAAAAAATCTATCGCCCATACACAATGGAATAGGCATTTGTCAGAGTATTATATACCGTAGCGTCGTAGCACACTCACATAAATATGCATCGATTAACATTGCATCATATCTACGACACATACATTGTACTTGCTACGAGCTATTGCGTAGCATTGCGATTTGTAGCCAATACTTGCATACGTAAACGTGTAAGTGCGTCGCGTAGCGTTGATCGCTACGATTCGTAGACTACGTCAATAAATTAAATACGTCATAAATTAACTAAGTTCATCGTAGTTGCCAGTTATGAGGATGCTCTCCGTGAATGACTCCGTCCCTTACTAAACTTACGGAGACAAGCGAGACAGGAGAGGTGAAATTTTAGTAAAAAATATGGTTTTATATAATAAGAGAAAAATCATTCTTAGTTTTAAAAAGGGGCATATACAGGATTTTTTTCGGACGTTACTAATGAAAAATTCTAATTAAAAAGAAACTATTCCTCGTCACATATTTTCTAGGTTCACATATATTTTTTACAAATAATGCCGAGAAAAGCTCGAATATCGTCGCCCTAATGAGATTTATTATAGTCTTGATTTCCACCCTGCGATTTCACCCGCCTTTCTCTATTTTATCCCCTTAGGAGTGGATTTTTGTAAAAGCTTTTCTTGTGTAAGTCCCAGAGACTCCCTAATAAATAAATTTAAAACTATAAATATAATGACAGTTACGTCACAGTACATATATGAGAACTTAATTTAGTTTCGGAAAAACATACATAACTTTCCCAAAAATAGCGACACTCATTGTTTAAACACTAGAAATAAGGATAAACTTGCTACACCTATAACTCGTTTGAGCAAAGTTAGGGATTATTTGAAGGGGCAATGTATACGCTTCTTTAACAAAGTACCCAAAGAAATTCAATAATTGTCCGTGTTAAAATTTAAAAAGCTAATTAAAGTAGTACAAAAAAGGGTACTATAAAGTTTCTGATTTTATAGAGGACAAGAACGCATTTCAATGATTTCATTTTCATTGTTCGCTTCACATGCTTTTTATTATTATTATTAATTTTTTTATTATTATTATCGTATTGTTATTTTTTATATTTTTTTTTTTTTTTTACATATTTGACGATCAAAAATACTTGCAATGAGTTCATTTAATAAAGACACTTTTGAATTTGAATTTGTGGATCCTCCCACCAAATTAAATGTAGCTATACCGTTTTAGGCTGTGCGTTGATATATCAGACAGTGATCAGTCAGGGATATTGAATTTTGTTAGATCTTCTTTTACATATTCATGAATATCCCACATATTTCACGTCCTAGATATCGAGAAACTTGTACCGCCCCACGTCATCATTTTCATCCATCGAATTATTCCATAATCGAATTTGTATTCACGATACCGAGTGAATATTCATACCTCTTGATTCTGTAATTGGATGGACGAGTGGTCTGTAGTAATACCATTGAACGCATAATATAAACAACATTCTACTTTCCTATCATAAACATATCTCATAACCTTAACTGTTAGCAACTAAGATTCATATTCGTATACCAGCTATTTAGAGATGCAGATATAATTTTGTGTTTCTGTTCACTGCGTCGATAAACGTCTATACATATTATATTATGCTGTTTGTGATACACACATAAGTTGTTAGTTCTTATTTAGATTTCGATAAAGGTCAATTTGCAAATCATCATGTCAGCCGAAAGACGTCCACTGCTGGAAAAAGGCCTCCCCAAGGATCTCCACGATGGCCGGTCTTGCACTACCCGCTGACACCCGTTTGTTGAATATTCATATAGCTTTCAAATTGAAATTAATAACAACATGCAAATTCTTAATAATCATATCTCTAATTATATAAACTTCAAAGTGTGTGTTGAATATTACGTTTTTCACGTAGCAATAGATCGGTGGATTTTGGCATCGAGATAGGTGTGAGTCGGAGAGTAATAAAGGCTAATTTTTATCCCAAAATCATGGAAAACCTAGTTTATGCTTCTTTGTCCGATGACACAGAAATATTGTGGTTAGCAGCGTGTCGACGGACAATGGAAAATAGCATAATTATGGAAAAAAGCATTGTGGCTATGTGAACCTTAATAATACTCAAATTGCAACAGTTGGTAGGAATCATAACATACTAAAGCTAGAAATGTATTATATAATATTTCCATTTAAGGTATTAATTTAAGCTTTAATGAGGCTTTTCATTAGTGTCTGAAATTGTATCATTAATTTGAAATTAATTTTGAAATTATTATCGGAATTCAATATTTGTTATAAGGTTGGTTAAATTCTAAGCATTTGGTTTAGCTTCATAAATATTAATATTAACGTTTTGTGGTACATAGTAATGATTATTTTTTATTTATTTCAGATATGAAACTGCAAACTTAGCGAAATTAACCATGCAAGTTGTTAAATGACAAACCGTTGAAAAATAGTTTCAAATTTGTCGCTAAACAACTACTTATGTATAAGCCGCACGTGAGTAAATAGGTATATGAAGCTGCAAACTTAGCGAAATTAACCCTGCAGCTTATTAAATGATAAACCGTTGAAAACTAGTTTAAAATTTGTCGCTAAACACCTAACTGTTTATTAGCCGCACGTGAGTCACTTCGGTTCTAGTCTTTGTGTGCTTATCACCATCGGCCACTTCATCACTGACGGTGAGATTGTGGTCAATTACGGCCTGTGCTGAACAAAAAGCTGACGACTAACCCCCCTAATGTTGCCAATTTACAACGAAACATATATTAACTGACCGATTCGCCTAAAAATGGGCTATATTATGAAACAAATGAAATTATTATTATTATTTATTTTTTATAATTCTTGTAAATAATTCGATTTAGGTTCTGTATACATCTTCTGTTTTCTAAGAACAAATAAAATCTAATAAGGCGCTATCAAAACAAATTATATGAAACATAAGATAGATGTTTATTTTTGTTTGGAATAAATTCATAGTTACGTACTTAGGTAAAAAAAAAAAAAAAAAAAAAGATAGATGAAATGTCCTTTCGAAACATCTATGAAGCTGCAAATGTGGTAAAATTATCCTGATCGTATTTCACCAACTGAAGATGAATTTTTTTTTAATAACAGAGTTCATATAAAATATAGTGTATTATCAGTAACCATAAATCGACTATGGATTTCCAAACCCCCTGTCCAAAACATTTACACCGCCGACATTTCGTCGCCATTTATATTTAATAATAACAGCCCCACAACTAGGGGGTGAGCAGTGAACACAAAAATCGATACGTCTGTCTGGGAGGGTACGGGCCCTCCTAAATCCCTCTACCCTCTGCCATGCATCCTCGTCAAAATATCTGCATTTGAATCGGCCGAAATGCAAGTAGGTATGTAGTACCTACGCACTTTGTTACCGTTATGTCGCGTCTCAGTCGCTGGGAGAGATACGTGACATTAAATCTACGTATAGGTTACAATGTTACTACCTATGAATACATTACTATGAGTTAGTACTAGATACTAGGATATTGACCTAAGTCCTTATTCTTGCATTATACTATATTCAGAGGATTTTTTATTTAACCTACTTCCTACTAAAATTATAATGTGAAAATTTGTGACGATTTATGGATGTATGTATAGATGTTTGTTACTCTTTCACGTAAAAACTGAAAGGATTTGGTACATAAATAGTTCATATCCTGAAAAACATCATTATGTCAGCCGAAAGACGTCCACTGCTGGACAAAGGCTTTTTTTGCGTGGGGAAATCCTCATGGATACCTTCCAATTGCGGGGGCAACAGAAAGGTTATGTCGGACTCCTACCGACTAAAACCCCACAGTAAAACACTTACATTCTTCCACAACCCAGTCGGCATCCGGCCTGTTGAGGCCTCTCCTCCGATGAAGGTGAGGACCGGAGCTCTCACCTTCATAATCTTTGGAGCAGCATGCGGGAACAAGCGCACTACTACTCGAGCCGCTGGCGGGTGGCGGACTCCCCCGAGTACGCCACCGTGGGCTCATTATATGGGGGGGAGCTGGACAAAGGATCTCCAAGATGGCCGGTCTTGCGCAACCCGCATCCATTGGTTTCCCGCGACCCTGACTAGATCGTTGGTCCACCTACTACCACCATCATTCTTTTGACAGATTAAAAGTAATAATTTACAATTAAAATGTATAAAAAAATAATTAAATAAAATGAACTTGACTAAATGAAAAAGTCGTCATAATTATTATTAAATTAAAAGACTTTTCATATTCTGTCTCATCTATTAAGATAACGAAAGTGATAAGGTATTTGGGCAGTTTTCACGTTTAAATCCAACAAAATTCCTCTGCGGTTTCACTCGCGTTCCCGAGGGATCTTAGGTTTACCCAGGACAAAAAATACCCCATATTTTATTCCAGGGTGTGGTACCAGTTTAATCCGAATCCGTTTAATCATCAAAGCTCTAAATATCCTATTTATCCGATTAACTAAGCGTTACTTTTAAAGATCAAAAGGTCAAAGAAAAACAGTCCTAAATGAGGTTAGTACTAAAATCTAACATCAAGATAAATGTAAATCTTTACTTTTAAAATCAAACCAAACAACATGCCTAGGTAAATTTACATTCTAAAATGAATTTGTTTGTAAATACACGTATATCGACATGCATTTTTTTTTTAATCTGGCCATGCCATGTCGTAATCTGTGTTAAGTGCAAATTAGTGCGGAGCGTGTTGCCTCTCCGATCTGATTCGTACTTCAAATCGCTAGAGTGTCTACGCTACATGCCTATAACAGACATATGTGTGTTAAATTGGATTTTAGCACCATAGATGTACAAAAAAGTCAGCATAAGGTTTCACCAGAGATGAGCATATAAGCATTTGCAATACCAGGGGGATTGCCGATGTGTTGTCGACCTTGAAGAACTCTTTCACCCTTTTTGAAGAACCCCATATTGTAGCGCTGAGAGGAAACCGTCTGGGGACCTCACTCCACAGTAGGATAATAAATACCAACTTTACTTTTCAATAAGTAGCCTAGATATTTTTTTAATGAGGCTGCCTCCCATCTCTATTACAGGCACACACATAACACCCACAGAATGACTTTATTTAAAAATGAAGTGTTTCTTTTGGGGCATAAAAACATATTGCACAGCTTAGCTCATCTCTGGTGGATGCGCAGCCTATAGCTCAGTGGTAGTGATGTCGAATGATGTAGCGAAGGTCGCGGGTTTTAATCCTACAGTGAAGAAACCATAGCTCTCAAGTAAAAAAAATTATCTCACATTGCTTTCCGCTTAGCGGTTTCACCTGCGAAACCCATATTTCAACCCCTTATTAGGGGTTTATTTTCAAAAATCCTTTCTTAGCGGATGCCTACGTTATACAATCTGTATGCCTTGCAGCCCGATCCGCCCAGTAGTTTGATCAATCAGATTTTCCTTTCTCTTCACTATGACATTCGATTTATCTCTCACAAAGTTACCATCGCTTTAGAGGCTGTTAGGAGACGCTAGAGATCCCGATAAGAGGTACTTTCATTCGTCAAAGTACTCAACAACATGTTGGGCAACTGAAATACGATTCCAGATTAAATTCAATCCGGTTCGAGTGAGTTTATTGATAAATCTGTTGATACACGAATATTAAACAAAGTTTGAAACGGTTATGTAAACTTAAAGGGGGACATTTTCGTTTGAAACCGCATGCGGCGTATGAAATTTCATTTGCGCAACGTATCTACGAGTATACCAGCTATTAATTTTAGTGAAATATTTTATGTTTGCTGGATATAAATCCTACTACTTAATATTATAAATGCGAAAGTTTGTGAGTATGGATGAATGTTTGTTGAACTTTCACGTAAAAACTATTGAACGGATTTGGATGAAACTTGGCACTTAGATATATCATACCCTGGAATAACCTATAGGCTACTTTTTATCTCGGGAAAACATAAGATACCTCGGAAACGCGGGTGAAACCGCGGGGTGGAAGCTAGTATTACGATATTAGTATTGTAAAGTAAGCAATTTACTAAGAAACTTAATTAAAACATTCCCGCAAAACACCCACACACTAGCAACATAATAAAATCAATTTAGCCACAGTACCTACCATGCGAGAGCCTACCGAGCACTCAGCAGATCCTATCTAACAACTCTGGCGAATAAATTTGTCGCGATAAGACCCAATAAATCAGTAACAAGACTTTTGATCGAAATTAACTGGCAGTATCACGTACGGAGCACCTACGGTAAGTTTAAAATTTGCATACAAATAGCGCGAGACTTCTTAGTGACATTGAAATAGCGTTAAAGTGATAAATGGCGAATGGTTATTTTAGAAATGGCTGAGCGTTCTTTGGGTTGTTATGGAAATGTATATTTTACTACGTGATCTTTGGGAGCGATAAATCTAATATTATAAATTAGCTTTCGCCTCGCAGTTTCCGAGGGATCTCATGTTTCCCCGGGATAAAAAGTAGCCTATATGTTATCTATGTGCCAAGTTTCATCAAAATCCGTTTAGTAGTTTCTCCGTGAAAGAGCAACAAACATACATACATACAAACATTCACGTTTATAATATTATTAGGAGCTTCTGCCCTCGTTTTACACCCGTTCCCGAGGGATCGCATATTTTCCCGGGATAATAAGTATTCTATGTTTTAATCCAGGTTATAAACTATCTGTGTTGCAAATTTTATCCAAATCTGTCCGGTAGTTTTTGCGTGAAAGAGTAGGTAACTAAAGTAGTACGATTGGAAGCATTTATAGGTGGAGAGTAGAGAACACTAAATATTTTTTTTTGAAAAGTGTTGTGCTGAGTTTATGCGATTGTTACAACTTCCATAACCTCCATAAATAAGCATGTAGCGAAACCGTCGTAACCGAAATTATTTATGTATGTATAGTTTTTTTTTTCTTTTTTCTTATCACACTTTGTGTATATTGCCATTGTCAAGTTAAGCATTGTATTTTGTATTCTTCATGTATGTTTATTTCTGAGGAACGTGGGTGAAACAGCGGGGCAGAAGCTAGTTAAAAAAAATCCATTGGTTTAAAATAAAATGTTAAGGTGATGCCTTCGGATGGAGCGCAGTTGGAGGAATATGTTGATGATTTCTTTTGTTATTAATCAGTAAATATACTACCATTCTTCTCGCAAATAACATGTTGATAACTTACGACCTATAACTGAACTGCAATTTGCAAAAAACGTGATAAAATTTGAATTTCGCGCTCCAACCGAAGGCATCACCTTAATGGACTGCATCCACAAAAGAAGATACATACATAAAAGAAGGCCCCATAATTACAGATTCAACTTACAACAACGGAAGTTAAATGCTTGAACATTAATAAGAAAACTTTAGTTGTTTGTCAGTGGAACTTAACGCCCCGTGGTCTCTGTAATTATTTCCTTTGTGATATCTGTTACTGAATTATCTATGTTATATATAAAATATACTCATTTTAGCGCTGTCATATCATACAATTATCGCCACACATATTGGAGGAGAAAATGAATTTACTATTAATTCTCTTTATTTTTAGAATCCGTCAATCTATGTGGTTTAGAATTTGAAATCTTGTGACATATTTTTAATTTCAAATTAAGAACACTGGCTTTATAAGTGAATCGGACGGTATGTTTAAAGATTTTTTTATCTAGGTATCTAAGTATATCCAAATATGTTTTGAGTTCCGTCAAAGCTGCAAAAAGATCTTGAGAATATCATACGTATATTTAATACATTTTGATGGATTATGATACAGGGTATGTTTGAAATTACTCACTATTTCAAACCACTTTCTTGAAAGCGTGAAGAAAATCAGCTGATCCATACCAAAGTTCCAGAGAGTCGGAGAACTACTACTTTCCTGTAACCAATAATTATTGTAATCTCTAAATTTATTAATACAATCGTAATTCAAGAGCGCTTTTAAGTGGAAATATTATATAGTATATCACGTTATAAACAATCGATGATAAAATTAAATAATTCAATCGAGAAATTCATGTTATATTGAATTTCAAAGCTATAAACGCAAAACGACTATTTGAGGAGCCCTAACCGCTATTAAGGTCGCTTAGTTAGTGCATAAGCTGAAGCAATTTAAATGCTTCTTAAAATCACGTTTAAATTAGAAAATGTTAATTCCAGAGATAGTAGAAAAAAAAAACATTTGTGACCTTTAGTGTCATTGGGGTTCTGTTTTTCTTTATAGCCACCAGCCGTATACTTGTTTGCTACCTTAGTAAATTGTTTTTATTCGTCATGATTTTGAATTTGGAATAATTTTTCATTGGCTGATACTAAATTCCTTAATTCAGGTAAATGAAGTCATTAAAACTGTATGATACCATAGAACGACAAAGAAAAGCTGACTGGTACTTTTAATAGCCTTAAAGATTACCTAAGGGATTTAGCACCCTCACGTAGATAATTCGGCTAGCCCAGGCTCTCAACCGGGCATTGAAACCATTAATTTCAGCCCTTAACCATAAATAGATATCCAATAGCATATTTTTTTTGTCACAAGATGGATATCGCTAATAACGTTTTATATAAACAAGCCTACGGCGCGACTGTTGTTGGTAAGCTGTTACTCGCGCCCGCGCCCGCGCCCGCGCCCGCTCCTCTATGCAATATGTCCAACAGTTAATCTATCGCGCCTTCCAATTAACGAGCGGATTTGTCAAACTAACAGTAGCAAGGATCTGTCGAACCGTTTATAGGAACATTTTCGCAAACAATTAATTGCTGTGAATTTGTGAATTATTCCTTTGTAAGCGGTTTGGTTTGAAGTTAAATACGGAGCTTTGGACTTATTCAACGAAAAAAAGGAGCTCATGGCGGTGCAAAATAATTCATAAAATATATACTACACCGTCCTACTAATCATAATCATAAAAAAAACATCGGTCTTTTTAACCACCGACGCAAATACGACGGTGTGTTATAAGTTTTACGTATCTGTCTCTGTGTGTGTGTGTCTGTCTGTGGCCTCATAACTCCTGAGCGGATGGGCCGATTATGATTTAGTTTTTTTTTTGTTTGCAATGTTTTTTTTTTTTTTACTCTGTGTAGGCCTTGTGTTTGACCACAATCTCACCGTGGTCAGTGATGATGTGGCCGATGGTGGTAAGCACACAAAGCCTAGAAAGGAACTGGCTCTCAAGTGCAGCTGTCGGAACACACCTAAAGGTGCTGGGCGACAGATTTTCAACTTGAGGGTGGTAGCCAGCCAGGCGAGTACTACAATGTACCCTAACACCGTGCTATGGTTTCCTCACGATGTTTTCCTTCACCGAAAGCTCAAGCTCATTGTAGGATTCGAACCCGGGACCTTCGTCTCGGCATCCGACGTCACTACCACTGAGTTATCATCGCCTTAAAACTTATCATCGACTTAATCGAGAGTGTTCTTAGATATGTTTAAAAAAAATCCGCTCAGCCGTTTGAAAATTATCACCATTTTTCTAGTGAAATTCGGGGGATTCTTAAAAATTTTAATATTAGTTATTATTAAATTACGAATTTTGTCGCAGATTTTTTTTTTTTTTTTTTATAACTACACAATAAATAACGTACAAAGTCTATGGTTTTTTATTCGTTACGATGTCACAAACTATAACTTAATTATATACATATAGTTACACCCAGACTCAGAACAAACAGACATGTTCATACACACAATGTTTGTCCTGAGCATTGAACTCACGACCTGAGGCGTGGGAGTCAATGTATCCAACCTTGACATCTGACGCGACAATGAATGGATTGCACTTTTTTCCACATTCTCACCTTGGTCAGTCATCACTGAGGGAAGATGGTATGCACACATAACCTAGAAAAGATTTGGCTGTCAAGTGCATCTGTCGGAACATACCGGTGCTTGGCGACAGCATTTCAATTCGAAGGTAGATAGACAGGCAAGTACCTACTACAAAGTACCTTACCACCGTGCTATGGTTTCCTCATGATGTTTTCCTTCACTGAAAGCTCCAGCTCCGTCTTGGTTCCGATCCCGGGACTTTCGTAACGACATTTGACGTCACCACCACTGAGCTATCATCGCCTAAAGTTTAGATCAATGATCAATGCAAAAAGATATATTTTTTTTTTTACTATGTATTGGCCCGTGTTTGACCACAATCTCGCCGTGGTTAGTGATGATGTGGCCGATGATGGTAAGCACATAAAGCCTAGAAAGGAACTGGCTCTCTGCCTGGGTGAATACACCGAAAGGTGCTTGGCGCCAGATTTTCAACTTGAGGGTGATAAGCCAGCCAGGCGAGTACTACAAAGTACCCTACCACCGTGCTATGGATTCCTCACGATGTTTTCCTTCACCGAAAGCTCAAGCTCTTATATCTGTTTAAAAATAATTGCAATGCGATAATCTTATTGGATTGCAATAATAATAATCGAAATGGATTTATGTATTTCCGATTCACTCATTTCCTATGGAATCGGGAGAAGCAAATAAAATAACGAGTAATAGGAACCCATGGTGATTAGATACGAAGGGAAATGTATTCTCGGTTATTGAACAGAACCCTAATGTTGAGCCATTAGATAAGCGATCGAGAATATAAATTACTGGCTCTCATCCTGCAAACTCCGTTTCCTATATTATCTCCGTTCCAAGTTTCATCCAAATCGATTCAGCTGTTTTGAAGCTGCAATAAACATACACCCTAAAATATTTAACCAAGAATACTTGATATTGTGGCTAAATTATTATTTTTTTGTCAGATCTAGCCAAAAATGGCTAGCATGGTAACACCATAATATTTAAATGAGCAATTCTTGTATCTGAATCTTGGAAACGGCTCCAACGATTTTCGTGAAATTTAGTATGCAGGGGGTTTCGGAGGAGATAAATCGATCTGGCTAAGTTTCATTTTTAGAAAACGTCGTGTTAAAAAAAAACGAGCAAAGCTCGGTTATCCAGGTATTATAACTTAAACGACATCCAGTCTTTTACGCCATTTTCAGAGCCGCAACCTTTTAGAACATTTCCTTGGTACAAAATACCCGTCCTTTTTTCGGAAAAGCAGTGAATGTATAGCTCGCAACAGGGTTCCTCTAAAATGTCCTTGACCTTCGCACAAGACATTGTTGTTTCTACGGACTCCTACATTTATTCCTACTGTTTTACTAGAATTTCCTTTGAAGGCACGTGTGAGTGTTTCTATATTTTGCGCCAAGTTCAGTCGAAAACCTTTATTTTATTTATTTAAGGTGATACCTTCGGTTGGAGCGCGAAATTCAAATTTTATCACGCTAATTGCAGCTCAGTTATAGGTGGTAGGTTATGAACATGTTATTTGCGATAGGAATTGTAGTATATTTACTGATTTATTAATCATTACAAAAGACATCATCAACATATTCCTCTTCGTTCGACGCCTTCGGTTCGAATAAGTGAAACAAGCAATCGGACTAATTTGTCAGAACTAAAATTCCTTTCTTATGTTTTTTGTTAGAAAGAGACAGAATTGAGGCAATTATATTAATATAGTAAATACAGGATGCCTCTAACTACGAGAAAACCATAATCATTCACATTTTGACGTGAATTTTCACGTTTTGACGTTAATTTTGTAAGTCAAAGTAAATTTACATATTTTGTACAAAGTATATTTATCTTTCCCATTACTCGGTTACTATGTTAGTTTATTGCCGGCCGACTGTACATGTGAGCACGGTAGCTCGCTACATTTACCTGTTTGACTGTATATTTCTAAAATACTTTATTTAAGAGCCACTTCGTTCCAAAATGGAAATATAAACTGAGACGAGTTTACCTGCATGGAAACAGGACGGCATGATATGAATTTAAGTTTTAGTAGCTTATTTTAATTTATCATTCATAGAATTTTTAGAAAAGTGATGTAAAATCAAAAAGCATAGTGCCTTGGTATAATCAAAAAATCTATCTAGGTACTTAAAAAAAAAGTGACAGTTTGTAATGTCGAAAAACAAATGTTTCACTAAACCCATAATGAAAGTATAAACGGTAATTAAATCAGAAAACCATTGTTTTTATTATTTTCAGTGTCCTGTTTTTTTCCGTCTAATCTCCCAAACGACTTGACGATATTGTTGGTTTTACTGACAGCTTATGTTATAAAGAGTAAATTAAGCTACTTAATTTTAGAAAAAATATCCAGCGGAAGCTAGTAATTCATATTCTTCTCTCACAACATGTTTAAATATATACCTAATGGTGCCGATTCTGTTGTTTACGAACATAACTAATATTAGACAAGTCACCTCTCTTTCATTTTAACCTTATTGAAAAAAGATAGAACATTTTTAATGCTGTCAGTTTAATCCATACCGTCGTAATGTACGGGTAAATAGTCGTGACCAATAAAGATCGCGCTTAAATTCACGTTGAAATGTGTGATCGGATTAAACTGACTGGACTAAAATATCTTGCATCCCTTTCTTATATTTACTATTAGAAAGAGATATAGTGAGATTAAATTTATTTTAGTTCGTAAACAACAGAATCGGCACCATTATAATACTACTTTCAATTTCTTTGTTCTCACAGTACGCCAACTAGGTAGACACGCCAAGAAAATTATTTAGTGTTCGTCATACATAATTAGAACACACATTTTATGTGCTACGCGCTACGCTTGCTACGAGTTTGGTACGAGACTACGAGACAGTTTGTACGCGTCCATAGTACGCCGCCTGTGGCGCCGCTGTCTCGCTTATGTATATGTATGTACTACTATGTACCATCTAATTATGAAGTACCTGGTTGACCGAGCTTAGCTCGTTTTTTTTTTAAAACGCCCTTTTCTAAAAATGAAACCTAGACTGAATGAAATAGAGATTCAGATTATATATATATATAGATATATACAAGAATTGCTCGTTTAAAGGTATTAGATTTATATTATTCTGGGGACTTGGGAACCCGAAGTGTGGATTATTTTTTAAAGAACTGTCGACGCGCCCCATCAACTTGTCTGGTAACCAGTGGGCTGGTTCTTACTTCAAAAGGTACCTTACGACCCAACAAGGAAATGCTGCCAACCTTCTGGACACCACCCACGGACAGCGACCTAATCACAATAAATACCTAGGATATCAGTTTGTTACATTAGATTAATTTTAATATCCAATATAATATCCAAAAGCTACGTAATGCTTACAATAATTCACAGCAAATACCATCAAATTAACCTACATAATTTTTCATTTTAAACTAAAATATAGATAGCTCAGTGGTAGTGACGTCGGATGCCGCGACGAAGGTCGTGGGTTCGAATCCTACAATGAGCTTTCGGTGAAGGAAAACATCATGAGGAAACCATAGCACGGTGATAGGGTACTTTGTAGTACCAGCCTGGCTGGCTACCACCCTCAAGTTGAAAATTTGTCGCCAAGCACCTACCGGTGTGTTCCGGCAATTGCACTTGAGAGCCAGTTTGCCTTCTCGGCATTGTAACAGGTCAGCAACACATTGGCAATATCTCTGGTATTGCAAATGGCGATAGGCGACGGTAACCACTTACCATCAGGTGGGCCGTATGCTTGCTTGCTTGCTACCGTAGAAGTATAAAAAAAATTGGGTCCCCAAAAAAAATACAATAAAATGCTACATCCCTAAAATAAAGTTTATAAAGTTACAAATGCGACAACACATATATTTTTTCAAGTACATCTTCTTCAGGTATCCAACCGCACCTTTTAGGTGAAACCCAAAGCCCAAATACAAAATAAACACGACTCGTGGATATAAAAGAAACCTATCCAAGTCCCACACTGCGAACCTGTTTATCGCCCAGCAGACACTTCAGTTTTATTGACAGTAAACTTGCGTCAATGTCACAGGCAATCTGTCTCGACCTTCCACTATTTACGGCGCCTTAACTAGAACTGGGAGAAAAAAAATATCTATACATGAAATTGAAGCAATCCGGCCCTGTGTATTGTGTTAGAGAAATTGGAATTGGATTAAATATCGCTCATTTTCGTGATCGATTGAGGCGGGTAGTTTATGCCATAGATTAAGTTAATGTTCCAAAATATAACTACACGTATCAATTTATTGAATACAAGCTGTTCCCCGCGGTTTCACTCGCGTTCCCGTGATAAAAAGTAGCCTATTACGTTTGGGGATAATGTAACTTTCTATTAGTTAAAGATTTTTTCAAAACCGACGAGTAACTCTTAGCGCGTTCAAACAAACGAAACTCTTCAGCTTTATTATTATTATTAAGACAGGCCAGTTGGCGCAGTTGGTTAAGACACTACCTATCGCGCCGCAGGTCGTCGGTTCGATTCCCATCCAGGACAAACATTTGTGTGCATGAACATGTCTGTTTGTCCTGAGTCTGGGTGTAATTATCTATATAAGTATGTATTTACAAAAAATGAAAGTAGTATATGTAGTATATCAGTTATCATACCACCCAAGGTGTACACATTGTGGAACGCAATTAAATAAATAAATATCTGGTTTCCATAGTACAAGCTCTGATTAGTTTGGGATCAGATAACCGTGTGTGAAGATGTCCCAGGATATTTATTTATTTATTAGTATAGAGTTCTTTCTTTTACTGTGTTTGACCATAATCTCACCGTAGTAATTGATGATGTCTCTGAAGGTCGAAAGAAAGGACACAAAGCATAAAAGGTAATTGGATTTCAAGTACTGCTGTCGGAACACACCGGTAGGTGCTTGGAGATAGATTTTTAACTTGAGAATGAGGATGTAACCAGCCAGGTACTGCCAAGTGAAAAAAGCTTTGAAGATTATTTTTGCGTGGTATAGCTGCAACGCTATATACTAGCCTGTAAGTTAATGTATCAAGTCTTTCTCATGAGATAAGTCTCATAAGACCACCTCTATTTTAGAGGAAATAAGGTAGATTTTAATTCATTCCATGGGACTTCTTTTGTGAAACCGAATTGAATAATTGTATTGATCAAATCTAAAAACATATTATCTTTATACACATTCAAGTGTGTGTTTTATGAGAAACATTTGGATATTTGTATCGATATAAACCTATTTGAAATTTATATATTTATAATAATAAAGCTGAAGAGTTTGTTTATTTGTTTTAACACGCAAATTTCCGGAGTTACTGGTCCGATTAAAAAAAAATATTTCAATAATAGGAAGCTAAATTGTCCCCGAAGGTTATAGGCAACTTTTTATCCAGCTAGTTTCTAATATAATGCACCTATAGGTAACTGCAAAAGTAAATCGATTATTAGGCAACCACTTTGAATGCTAAGAAATAATTTCACTACAACACTAGTAATATTGGCAACACTTCAGCCTCTAGGTGTTACGTACGCTCAGTGTTACGCAAGAGTTATGAGTCTGAGAAATTTCAACGCTCTCAAACGTTTTGTACGGGGGATCAGTAATGCAATAAAATGCAGACAGACACCCGTAGAACGTTAACTCATTTCGTTTGATAAAAGGGAGTTTTTTTATATGTCTAAGCTGGCAAATAAGCATACGGCCCGCCTGTTGGTAAGCGGTTACCGTAGCCTATGGACGCCTATGAATGCTCGGGATATCATAGACGGAGAACCGCACCAATGTGTTCATACTCCAGGAGCTTGGCATCACGCAGCGTTTGTCGGCCGTAGTACAGTCGCGCATACAACAATACTTTGGACATGTCTCTAGGCGGAACAACGACTCCATGGAACGGTTGGTCGTACAAGGAAAAGTGGAAGGACACCTGTGCGCTGGACTGACCTTGTAAAATCCGCAATGGGAGGCCGTGTATCTGACTGCACAAGACAGTCTGCCAACAGAGAGAGATGGCGGGAGATCGTACAAAGAGCCGTGTCGGCCTCTACCACCGATGTGTAGATATATAGATTTCATCTTACGAGTTACAGTTACGTTCTACGGCGTACAGGGAAGTCTGCCGCCACAAAGGCTGGCACAGGTGGCGATCGATGCGACGCGACGTCCGGCCGACGAACCAAACGCACCGCTCCACCACCACGCTTTACACCATACGATATCAATAATTATACATCGATGTACCCCCCTCCCTATACAGTACTACGCGGGTATTATATTTATTTTTTATGCTGATGCTATATTTTATAAAGGATAAGACCAGCTTTGTCCATAATCTCACCATGGTGATGATGTGACAGAAGGTGGTAAGCACACAAAGCCTAGAAGGCTTTTCAACGAAGACAATAAAATACTACATTTCATGGAATCTTCAAAAATGATAGAAATACCTTAAAGTTTAATCTCTTTTAAAGATAAAGAAACCATACTTTGTTGCTGTTGGTATAAGAACAAGATAAAGTCATCTCGTTCAAGAACATTGTCTACAATCGTTTCTGTTACGCTAATCCAATAAAATTCTTTATCTACTCTCATATCGTAATGTGCTAATTATGAAATCTAAAACAGTACTTTAATGACTCACTTTATGCACACCCATCTATAATGAAATTAAAAATAGTAGTTTATGATACTGTTGCATAATAGGGGTTATTAAACACGAGTGTGAGTTTAAGTACCGAGCCGTAGGCGAGGTTCTTAATAGTATCACACGAGTTTTTAATACCTAATTATGTGCAGTATCATACAGTACTTTATCTACACTCATCTAATAATGTAATTTAAAGGTAAAAAATCGATAATATTTTGTCATAAGTTTTCATGACTCACGGGTATCGATTATTCGTCATTTCCACTGCCGCCTCCACAATTTCAGATCCAAGTTTATTTCACCTTACTATCACTGCCATTTTACTGTCATTTTTGGCCAAAATAAAATATGAATGCAAAAAAATCAATAAAATAAACAAACATTAATCATCATGGCGCCCAAATCCGTGTTGGGAAAAACTCCCTACCGCATACGCGACCACAGAGTAAATTTGCATCTAAAATTGAATTGATACTTATTGATTCCTAATTGTTAACAAAGAGAATATAATACTAAGTTTAATTGTTTAGTCTTGTCTGGCCACTTATAATGTTTTTTTCTTTATTATTTCGTTTGACAAGTTGACTGACAGTAATTGAAGTATTAAAACCCAAAAAACATTATAAGTGGCCAGACATGTCCATATACTTGTACTTTAATGAAAAAAAGTTATTTTATAGCATTATCTTGGGAAGAAAACTGTGCTATAATATAATTTTTTAATTTCATTATAGACGGGTGTGCCTAAAGTGGGTCATTAAAGTACTGATTTTGATTTCATAATAAGAACATTACGATATGAGAGTAGATAAATTATATTATAGTACAGTTTTCTTCATTTTATGTGGTCAGACATCAGGACTAAACAATTATAATTTTGGATGCAAATTTACTTTGTCTGTGGTCGCGTATGCGGTAAAGATCCCCACACTGATTTGGGCGCCATGATGATTAATGTTTGTTTATTTTATTGATTTTTTTGCATACATATTTTATTTTGGCCAAATATGATAGAAAAATAGCAGTGATACTAAGGTGAAATAAACTTGGATCTGAAGTTGTGGAGGCGGCAATGGAAATGACGAATAATCGATACCCGTAAGTCATGAAAACCTATGACAAAATATTATCGATTTTTTACCTTTAAATTACATTATTAGATGAGTTTAGATAAAGTACTGTATGATACTGCACATAATTAGGTATTAAAAACTCGTGTGATACTATTAAGAACCTCGCCTACTTACGGCTCGGTACTTAAACTCACACTCGTATTTAATAACCCCTATTATGCAACAGTATCATAAACTACTATTTAGAAACAAAGATCACATTATAGGGTAGGTATTTGACATACCTATCAATAAAATCAGCCGTCAATTACTTCCATGTAACGTCATAATTTTACAGCATCCAATAAGCTCCTCAACTAATTTTCAACTAATTAAAAATCATTAAAAGCAATATCTTATGTTTGCGCGTGTTTAACTATCACGGTTCATGAGATACAGCCTGGTGACAGACAGACAGCGGAATCTTAGTAATAGCGTCCCGTTTTACCCTATGGGTACGGAACCCAAAAATCACGTCAAACTACGAGAAAACACAAACCAAATACGCTTTCGCATGAATATAATTAGGGATGTAGAAAGTGCATACTTAATTTGAAAACCTAACGGTCTTTTAAGTGCATCCCAGTCACGAATCGATCGCACCCACACAACCACACAGTTGCGTCGCGACAGAGCAAATAAAACAAAATGCACCCCCACCCCATAGTCTAGTCACTAGACAACAAAGGGTGGATGAACAAACATAGCTAATGAACTAATCCTAGCAAAATCAGTCCTATTGCGTCAATAGATAAGGTTCTATTGAAATGTAAAGGATTCTCTCAGGAAGCGATGTGTTAAGTAAAGTTTAGGCATAATTGCGTTTACAGATTTTACGGTAGAGATGGCGGGGTATGCTTTGAGCTTAATTTTCTACGTAGTTTTTTATCTGTTCATATGACAGATAGTTTAAATCCAACTTCCGTAACTATCGGGCGTAGTATAGTAAGCAAGGTTTCGGCCAATAATTATCATGGATTAATTTCATCATGTTTATGTGTTTTCATTGGTCGGAGATTCGAGTCTACGCTTGCCATGCTACAAGGGAAAATTGAAATACCTATAAGTATGATAGAAAAGAACATGAAAACTAATGATAAAGCTGAAAGAGTTTGTTTGAACGAGCTAATTTCCAGAGTTACGGTCCGATTTGAAAAATTCTTTCATTAAGGTGGAGGCTTCGGTTGGAGCGCGAAATTCAAATTTTATCACGTTTTTTGCAAATTGCAGCTCAGTTATAGGTCGTAAGTTATCAACATGTTATTTGCGAGAAGAATGGTAGTATATTTACTGATGGAAGCTACATTATCCGCGAAGGTTATAGGCTACTTTTTATCCCGGGAACGCGAGTGAAGCCGCGGGGAACACTAGCATATACATATATCCTTACATACCTTATACCTATCTACTCAGAACTTAAAGTTAAAAATAAGAAAGGCATTCAGACTAAAATACCTGAGGCATATATCAGATATTCCACACTCTTCAAAACTATTCGACTCTTTAGCTCCTCAAAGCGACATTAAGTAAATCGCAAATGATATCTACGAGATAAAACAATTGCAGTAATTAAACTAGGCAAACACAAAAGGAACTTAATTCATTATAAACCGGTCGACCGACAGAATGAAATATCAACTTTTTCCTTAGGAATTGTAAAATCTTTCATTGCAAATGGCGGCGTGACCAGGGCCGGAGCCGGAGTGGTGTCGACGAAATTTATGCAACGCTTGACAATATTCGTACCTCGGTTCTTCGTCCACAATACCTCACATTTCTGCATTCCAACAGAATTTCTGATATTAGCTCGTTGTTATGCAGAGCTTTTTGTATTATAACTTTGTTTACTTAGTTGGTTGTAAATTTTTATTCAGAAAACTACGTCTAAAAAGACAGATAGGAGTGTGAATAATGAAAAAAATCTGTTATCGTTTTATTGATTGTGTGTTTTATTGAATTCTTACATTATAGGTATTCTTAGGTATAGGTGTACCTATTTATACTATTAAAAAAACAAGCACAGCCTTACGCATATAGCCTTTAGTTAGACGCTTGCAACACCAGGGCTAGCTATCACTCGTACCTACGTATATATACGTGTAAAAATCTCATTACAGCTTTCTTGAAGAAACCCTTGCTTTAATTCTGGGAGAACTAAATAGCAAGGAGTTAATTCAGACCCAAATACATATCTGTTGTGATGATACTAAATCACTATCATCATTATTAGCATTCATACGTTCACGTTTGGGCATAGGTCTTTCTTAATAATATCACTTTCTCATTCAATTTAACTGCTTCCTGCAATGTTCCGCGGCCCATCGGTCCACCAAATAGGACACTGTCGTAACCTGCACTTACCTACCTATAATTTATT
The DNA here is from genome assembly GCA_963555595.1 of Tethea ocularis. Classification (NCBI taxonomy): domain Eukaryota; kingdom Metazoa; phylum Arthropoda; class Insecta; order Lepidoptera; family Drepanidae; genus Tethea; species Tethea ocularis. The sequence continues at coordinate 7,760,911 of OY741975.1, forward strand.
TCGACTGAAAAATCTATAAAAATTACATTTTCTCTACATTTTTCTGTCCCAATCCGGTCCTGTTTCCACCCACGGCTCTTAGACGGTGTATCTTTTCTTGAGTTCGTAATTAAAAATCTTGAAAGTCAATTAAACTTCGGCAGGACTTCGCTCCTAAGTTTGTTCTTGGATTGAAAACGTAATGAATAGTGAAAATCAAACGTCAATATTATAAAACCATTGTCATGAGAAAGGTACTTATAAGTATTCCTTCAATTTTATGTTTCGTAAAAAAATTAAAAGAAAATTTGTAATTACGCTACGTGAACATTATCAAAACAGTGCTTTAAAAATTAATGGCTTGCTGCGGAGTTTTTTGTCAGTTTTTCCGTGTTGATAATTTCCGAAATGGATGACTCACGCTAGACCGTGTCCAGTCTGAGCCGAGCGTCTCGGCCGTAGCACATAGTCATAAAGGGGCTCGGCCGTCACTCGGTTGCCGCTCGGTATAGCGTGAGTGTGTCCGTCCATACAAGCGACAGTGCTACGGCCGACACTCGGCTCAGACCCGACACGGTCTAGCGTGAGTCAATCCTTTAAGGTGGTAAAGTTTAAGAAAATCACATGTAGGGGCAAACATTTTTTTTTCTATTTATTTGGATAAACAAACATTGAACACGACATACAATAGATATGATCAAATTGAATGAACCTATTATGGAAGAATAATTGATTCAGTTGAAGATATAAGATATGGTAATTAGGTACGTATATTATGCCGAATTCGTAGTTTTTTTCGTAGAATTAATGAGGTATGGTTTACTAGATGAGAAATGCACTTTTCCTGCAAATTACATCAGCATCTCAATATCCAACCGCTGTCATCGTCTACACCACAGAGTTACGATATATACAATAGAACGACAGAAATGGCATGTTTTTTTAAAATATGCTAACTCCTTTTTATGTCTTCTTTTAAATACTATACGAGAAATGCGTTTTTCTCTGGATTCTTAGTAACAAGAGATTTGGAAAAAATATATTTTAAACTGGATAATAAATAAGTGACTAGTTAGTAACTAGGGAATAGTTTAAAAAAATAGGTATTTTCATTAGTAACGTCAGAAAAAAATCGTGAATATGCCCCTTTTTAAAACTAAGAATGCATTTTTCTCTTCTTTGGGCCATCCAAACCAAAATCCATTAGTTTTTTTTTCATAGAATAATATGCCAACCCTTTTACTTTTATTATTACTTAACAAACGCAGCTTGCTGTATTTATGTTCTAACTCTATGGTCTGAAGTTAGAAACGATGTTATTTTTTAATTCCATGAGCTGTTAACTTCTATCTGCAATTTTCTCGAGATCATGTTGTTAAGAATTCAATTTAAAGTGAGATGTTAAACATCGCAGATACCTCGCACTTTCTTTAAATTGAGTTTTTATGCAAGACCGTATGTGACCGAACACTGGTAAGGACAATACTTGGATTTTCTTATGGATATAGCTATTTTGACCACAATCTACTGTTCTTTGTACCTGTACTATTATGTAATCTGTGGTGATAATTTGAGATTATACTATACTATGAATAGTTTTTGAGTGGGTATTACCGGTACCCTTCGATTCGATCAATCAATATCAATGGTATTATAGGTACTTACCCATGAGGTGTAGAATTTTTATGTTGTGTAATTTAATAGATTCATATTTTATAAAAAAAAATTGTTATAAATGTATTTAAACCGTCTTTCAATCAAAACTTTTCGACAGAAAAAAAAACTCAAATACAATTTTGTTGGTCGGCATGGGTTTGACAGGCTTGTCTGTCTAATAAACGGACCGCGCTCGAAGTAAACAAGCAGTAAACAAATTGAAATTAGGAGACTAATTAAATATTTTTTACTACAAATTAACTGTAGCTAGTCAGCAACTAAACTACAAAAATATAATTTCAACTGTCTAAATCGTATAATTTTTTGTATATACATTGCACCGACTGATTTAAATTGCAACTTATTTTTCATTTTACCTGGTATTTTTTATAGGCCAATAAAATTGATAAGTTTATTTCAGTTCTCAAACAACTACAAATACATAGGTAATCGTAATATTAAAATTAATACTTTTTGACAAACAACGCCATCTTTTGGCATAACGTGAATATTGATTCAAAACGAAAGATGGCAGCACAAAATTGGGTAGTGGCTACATTTCGACACATTTTTCTTCAGATAAATCAATTTGTATGTATTATTTACATGTGAATCAAAGGATTTTCTCAGCGGCAGCCTTATTTTACGACCGTAAACTCAGGTATATATCAATGCCTACACTGTAATAAATTTCTAGTCTTCGCTACAAGTACAACTTACAAGCAAATCAATGAAATAATAGCAAGAATATAGAAGTCGACCAATAATTTGTATTATAATCAATAACTTGTATTTTGAAGAATTCGAGATTTTTCTGAAAACCCGGACTCAGCTCTCATATTCCCTAAAATCAGCCTCTTGAATTGTTTCATAGGCACTTGTACTGGAGGGCGCATGTATTTATTAATTTTCTCAGGATAAGATCGCGTAATAAATTGAATTCCCATATTAACTGGCGTAGTCTTCAAAATAACCTTGCATGAATTATGCAGTTGACCACCGTTAGCGAAATAATTCATGGTCTAGACTGAAGGAAATAACCAAAGAAGAAATAACGCTTGAATGAAGCTTTAAAATAAATAATTAGATTGTGTAATTTTTATTTTTGACAAACGTATGAAGTGGCTGACAGCAAACTGTCAGTCTTTTTAAATTTTTGCATCACTTTCACTTCGTGTATTTTGCAATTGTCAATAGTAGTAATGTCCGATTTTTTTTTGCTCTATTAGACTGATTTACTGAAATTTATGGCAACACTTGATACCAAACTTCAAAATTTCAAAAAAATCGTACATAACAAAATGGCTGCGGTAGGTAGCTAAAGTGAGTTGGTCGCTGTAACTGCTATTTCTAAAAATTTTTATTAGTGTTTTGAAAATTAACTTCGCTTATACAGATAAAATTGTGAAAAACATGTCTTTTTCATTTGGTGCTCCAACTAGTGCCCCTGCTACTACAGGTCTCACGGGATTTAGTTTTGGCGCTAACAAGTAAGTAATTCAACTTTTTTATAAACCTTTTTGATGTAAAGGAACTTAGAAAATCAAAACTATTTTCTTACCGAATACACCTCCTTGCCACGACTATGACATTTGTCAATGTAGTTTTTTCATAAAAAGAGTAAACCGTTAAAACGTAGTGTATTCTCTAAGCGTAAAACATAACCTAAATTTTGTGACAATTGTAGTTTCACTTTAAAATTAATGAAAAAATATGTGGTTATAGGCCTGCAACGCCAGGTTTTGGCTTAACGGCGACCTCGCAGCCTTCGACGGGACTGTTTGGGAGTACACCAGCGACTTCGGCGCCAGCTTTTGGCACAGGGTCATTTGGGACTACGGCCCCCGCATTTGGAGCTACATCTGCTGCCCCTGCGTTTGGGGCGACGACCACCCCTGCCTTTGGTGCTAGTTCTGCTGCTCCAGCGTTTGGTACAACAACACCAGCCTTCGGAGCCACTTCTACACTAGGATTTGGTAAGTACCTTATAAATCCTAATAAATTTCCCGCGTTTTCATCTGTGTTGGGGTAATCTGGGATAAAAATACCCTATTGCACCTAGAGATAATATAGCTTACATAACCTAAAAAGTTGTGTGCCTATTTAAGTGAAACATATTTATGACTAGATTCCGCCCCGGGGTTTCACCCGCATTCCCGAGGATCTTATGTTTTCCCGGGATAAAAAGTATCCTATGTGTTAATCTAGGTTATAAACTATCTGTGTTTCAAATTCCATCCTAATCCGTCCAATAGTTTTTGTGTGAAAGAGTAACACAACATCCATCCATACTCACAAACTTTTGCATTTATAATACTTATAGTAGGATTTTCTCCTACATCTAAACTTACTAACTAGACCTCATTAAAATATTAGTGTAATAACAAATGTTAATAGCAATTAGGTAACAATTTCACATGCTGTTAACAGGAGCTACTACCACACCAGCTTTTGGGACAGCTTCTGCAACCCCATTTGGGGCTAATACATCATTTGGGGCAAACACTAGCCTGGGAACCAGTGGACTTAACTTTGGTGCTACTACATCAGCACCAGCTGCAGGTAATCATTTATATTTAAACGGATTATAGCACACTTGCAATCATGGATTTTGTTACGATTTAGCCATTGAGGAGAAGGGAAGGTTTAGTAAATGTGTGAATGATTTCTCCAGCATGTACAGTAGGTGTTTCAAATGCCTGCACTATTTACATTGTAGCCTGGTGTGAATGACAGTAGCTGGAGAGGTATGAAAATGAACCATATGACATTGCAATAATGTTCATCTGATTCTACATATATACAGGATCATAGATTAATTTTGTGAAATTTATTGCAGAGGTATAAGGCTAATTTTCGTATCAATCTGGCTACTGTCACTAAGCTAGTGAGCTTACTGGAGTTATTGAGATACCATAATGTATAGTAGTTAAAAATCTTAAAATATACAATTAATATGAACATTTGAAAAAGTCATTCTAACTTGTAATCTTAGTGAATTATTAAACATAAAAAAACACTTATGAGTGAATAGTTTAATGATAAAACTAAACAATACTTAAATAAAAATAGGTATTGCCAACTATTCATAGGAAACATAAATAAAAATTAATAAGTAAATATCACGATTCTAACAAACCATGCTAATCACTGTCAAATATTCTAGGTGTATCATTTGGACAAACAGCAGTAACCACAGCTGCCGGTCTTGGCGGACTGTCCGGCTTCAGTTTTGCACCAGCAGCCACCACACAGAGTTCATTTGCACCATTCGGTACCAGCACTACTGCAACAACTTCTAGTAGTTTCTTTGGTAAGTGTCTATATTTTCTTAAAAATATTGGTTAGTGGTAAAAAGGCACCTCAATTTGTGCTGCAGCGATGGAACTGCTAATTCATAACTGTTGTTTTTAATTGAAGGATAAATTCTAGAGGATATTTGATTGGTTATAAAGTCTGCCAATCTGACAAGACTTTATTGTCAGGTTACTGCCCCTGGAGTTACTATCTATATGTATATACTAATAATAAAGCTCAAGAGTTTGTTTGTTTGAACGCACTAATCCAAAGTGACTGGTCCGATTTGAAAAATTGTTTCACTAATAGAAAAAACAAGTGTAGAAAACACAGCAGAAACTATGAGATACAAATGCTGAAAACAAGTGAACAAAAAAAAACTAAAACTATCCATAATATAGAAATGTTTAGTAGGTATGTGTGTTTTTGTTTTATGAAATCACTCTAAGTAGAACCTAGATATATTTCCCTTATTTCCAGATGACCATGTTTCCCAACCAAAGCTCCCCGTATGCTTCCTTAATGATCCCCGTCACCCAGACCTTCCAAATGTTACCCACCATGACGGAGATCGTTCCCAGCCCGTTCTTTGAACTTAGTCCCATAAGATGTGAACCGGAACGTGGTTACACGCTTAAAAGCGCCAAGAGAGACTGCTATCGTACTATCATGCCGTCTTGCGGTGAGATTTGAGTTACTGTTTTAGCTATATATATATGCCTAATAATTTGTTTGAAATTAATTTTACAAGATTCACAGCAGAGCCCAAAATAATTACAAATATAAGCATAAATTATTACATAATTGGAAATTAAATTGGCAATTAGCAAAATTTAAAAATGCAATTAAAATGGGATGAACTGTTAATTAAGAATAACATCTAAAGTAGTTACATAAATGGTGGTTTATTTATGTATTTATTCATAACGAAATGGTATAAAACAAAGTCGCTTCCCGTCTGTCTGTCCCTATATATGCTTAGATCTTTAAAACTACGCAACGGATTTTGATGCGGTTTTTTTAAATAGATAGAGTGATTCAAGAGGAAAGATGGAATGTTTATTTAACATCTAAGCCTTAGATGTTAAATAAACATTCCATTATGTTATTTTGAATTAATTATGAGTACCTATAATTCAGATACATTACAGTAGTTTATAGTAAGTTTACAGTAGTTTTATGAAAGAATACCCTATCAATATAATAGAAAACAATCAATAGGTTTGAATAATTTAGTGAACCCATATTTTCTATGCAGGTAATAATTTAGGAACAACAAATCTTACGGGCATACAAACAACATCTGGTAAGTGCTTCTTTGCGTTTGTTTCGCAGTAACCCTGGGATGGCATAATTAATCTTATAATTAAAGTAAAATGGCCACCGGGCCTTTAAGTATGTCTTATCTTACATAAAAAGAACTAACAACACGAAATGATTTATACTTCTCTATAGAGGCTTAAAGATGGTTGATCATGAATACTAACCCATCCTTTCCATCTATTATTTGTAATAAAAATCCTTATTCCTGTTTATTTTATAGTGTATACTAGATATAGTGTTACTGATAGACACTAAATTTCTGGTAACATTGGTGAAATATAAAAAAAATTGATAACTACTAACCTATAAATTTATTTATATGATAATAGAGATTATATATTTTTTCATCAGGAGCGCCAGGTCTCGGTTTAGGAGGCCTCGCTCCATCAACCAGCGGTGTCGGAGTAACGGGCACCTCGGCGGATTCTAAAAGTAAGCAAAACGCATCTTTGTGTCCATGAAATACAATACAAATCACCTTTGTTTATTTCCACAAACGTGCTTATAGTCTAGTTAGTATGAATATTTAGTATTATTAGTTAGCATATTTCAGTCAGTGGTAGTGACGTCGAATGCCGAGACAAAGGTCGCAGGTTCGAATCCTATAACGAATGAGCTTTCATTAAAGGAAAACATCGTGAGGAAATCCTACAATGAGCTTGACCTTTTGGTGAAGGAAAAAATAGTAAGGAAACCATAGCACGGTGGTAGGGTACTTTGTAGTACTCGCCTTGCTGGCTATCACCCTCAAGTTGAAAATCTATTGCCAAGCACCTTCCATTGTGTTCCGATAATTGCACTTGAGAGCCAGTTGGCTTGACCACGGTGAGATTGTGGTCCAACACAGGCATATACATAGTAAAAAGAAACAGACATCATAATGTGTTTTTTTTACAGGTGAACCACCAAAACAAACAAAGCTACCTAATGAGATATCAACAACAGTTGACTCGTTCAAGGAATTTGTTAAGAAGCAGAAGTCATTGAGCTCTGATGTCATGAGGGTTTCCATCAAGCCATTACATAAGGTAATTTTTTTATTGCATTACTAAGGTATCAAACGTCTCACCTGATGGTAAACGGTTACTGTAGCATAAAGGCTTGCAACACTAGGGATATCACTCGCATGTTTGCAAACTCTGCAAAACTTTTCACACCCTGAAGAATCCCATTTCTGTTGTTTATTGTGTAATTCCTGTAGTTTCTTGGGAGTACCACGGTGCTAGGGAGATCATGATCTGGAGTTCAGCATTGTAAAAAAACAGAATCAAAATCGGTTAAGCCGTTGGATTTATGGTGCCACTGACAGATACACACTTGAAAATTATAACATCCCTTTTTTTCGTGGGGGATTTAAATTCAAATATATATATTTGTTAAAACAGGTTGTACAGATGTTAAACTTTACAATAGTACAGTAGTCTCACAATTTTATGCTTTACTGGCGTACAAATTTCAATTATTTAACATTCAAGTTACAATAATTCCAAATTACAATTAGATCATGTTTTATTACAATAACAAAAAAACACAAATTTACTAGTTAAGTTTATAATTAAAATATTGCAAGATGTGTTAAAAAATAAATATAAGATTTGTTCATAGGTTAAAAAACAGACAAGCCAGTTGGCGCAGTTAGTTAAGACACCACCTATCATGCCGCTGGTCATGGGTTCGATTCCCATCCAGGACAAAAATTCGTGTGCATGAACATGTCTGTTTGTTTTGTGTTTGGGTGTAATTATCTATATAAGTATGTATTTACAAAAAAAAAGCAGTATATGTAGTATATCAGTTATTTTGTTTCCATAGTACGAGCTCTGATTAGTTTGGGATCAGATAACCATGTGTGAAGAATGTCCCAGGATATTTATTATTATTTATAAAACCAAAAAAAATGGAACCACTTTTAATAGCTGTTAACGTGTTCCCAGGTGTCTCGAGATGCGGAATCGACTCTCCGCGTGGCGATGTCCCTGAGCGGCGAGGTGAGCCGCGCGCGCGCGCACTCGCGCCGCCTGCGGGCCGCCGCCGCCGCCGCATTAGCCGCCGCTGAGGCTGTTAACAGAGATTTTACTGCACCCGGTAACACAATCATAATCTTCTGTATATACAATCAGTATAGGCTAGTTGACAACAAAAATAAACGACCAAACACTAACCAATGCATAAAACATCTACAAACACGTGGAAACATCAAATATGTTGTACATATATGTCGCAGACGGATTGTATAAATCGCCGTATTACATGACGGCTAGCCGATTCCAAGGCCGTTTTGTATTGCGGCAGGTCAACCAGATTAGCCAGATTCAATACAGTCAAAGTCTGCCAGAAAGTGTTCGGCGATATATATTATTCAATATTGCTAGACGTAATGTAATAGAGCGGGTCATTATCCGCCTCTTTGACAGATTAATAAAATTGGTTGGAGTGTACCCTTAGGGGCACTATGAAATTCCATTCAAAAACGACATAATAATCAATAAATTTAACATTGTAACGTTGAACATCTCGCAAAGACAATCCTACGGCCATTTAAAAGTGGATGACCCGAAGAAACCGCTTCGGAAACGTGACGCGAATTTCGAAAAACTGTGTTTACTGTTTGTGCCAAAACGCAGTATTCATTCCTATTATTCAAATGTATTTTTTCTTTTTATTCATATTACCATATATCAATCAGGTTCAGAATTAGAAGGCACTGCCCCACCTTCGTACGTCAAGGAGCTGATATCTGAGCTGGAGCAGCAACTCATCACATTCCGAAGGCAGATGGACGTCGCAGACAAACAGATGCAGTCCTCCCCTAAACTGCTCACTGAACAAGGTATTTGGGTATTAACTTACGTCCGAGCCTCGAAGCATTTTGTTAGACGAAATTATTTATTTATTAATTTATGTAACCCTCAAATCAAGACAAAACAAGGCACAAAGGGCTTGTATATAGAATTTTCTTCCAGCATCCCTGCAACTGGAAAGTTTGAGAGAAGTGTTACACATAACAGAAGAAAGAAATACATACCTATGACAAATAGAATGAGTTAAAATCTAGTAACATAAAAGTAAATAAACTTTGTACATAAAATTGTATATTTCTGTATAAAAAAACTAAAAAAGTGCTACGGATGTATTTAAATACAGGTATATTTAATGACAAATGAATAACAATCAGCTAATTTGTATATTTTGTTCAAATAGTATCTTATATATTATTTCAGTATTTCAACTCTATATTTATTTCTAGTTTACTATATGACGTCAAATAGTTGCTAAATGTAATGCCCATTGTGCAATGCTAAGTAAATCTAAACTACTATATAAATCTGTAGGCTCTGCGGGCCTACTCCGAAAAACGATACACGATAATTCGATCATCGTTGTCAAATTATTAACCAATAGAATTGCAGCAAACTGACGAAACGTAAATTTTGTGTAGAGCCCTCTGTCTCTGTACGTCCTCTTATAACTCATGAACGGCCTTGACCAATCTTGATGAAAATAAGTGTTTAGTAAGAACATATTTTTGCGCATATTACATAAATACGGCTATATTGTTGGTACACATTTTGGTAAGAAAATTTGTCTGTATATAAGTACTAGGTACTGTAAATTTTATTCATAAATTTACGCCCAGCGAAGCGGTGGATAACGGATAGTTGTTAGTTATAAAATGTAAAGGTTCCAACATTGGTTGGTTGATTGCAGAGTTAACGCTGGGCATCCGGCGCATGCACGAGTCGCTGGTGGCGCTGGCGGGGCGGCTGCAGGCGGCGCACGCGCAGGTCGACGCGCAGAAGGAGCAGTACCTCAACCTCAGGAAGTACGTGCTCAAGGACCCGACCAATGTCTTCGATAAACCTAACCGTGAGTACACTACCTACCGTTCACGTCACTATATTATATTCTTTTAAATTGTCTTATTTTCCTATTATAATATTATAAACGTGAAAGTTTGTATGTATGTATCTTGCTCTTTCACGCAAAAACTACTGAACGGATTTGGATGAAACTTGGCATATAGATAGATCATACATACCCTGGAATAACATATAGGCTACTTTTTATCCCGGGAACGCGGGTGAAACTGCGGGGGGCAGCTAGTATGCCATAACTATAAGTCGTACTGAAATTGAATACGTTTTCGACATAAAATTGAGGTTTTTTTTTTTCTGTCAGTATGGTAGTAGTACAATACAATATGGTCTGTGATGATGTGGCCGAAGGTGGTAAGATCACAAAGCCTGGAAAACTGGCTCTCAAGTCCAGCTGACTGAACACACCGTTAGTTGCTTGGCGACAGATTTTCTACTTGAGATCTCATTTTAGATGTACTTCTGTGTTATTTTATAGCCTACTAGCTGACCCGTCAGATGTTATCATGCCCTGAGAACAAAAAAAATCTGGGTCCTAACTACCTATACTTACCTACCTCTACCTACCCCTACTTAGCCTTACCTCCCTACCCTTCTTACCCCTGATAAGAACGATTCAGTTCGTATTAAATTACCATTTATCTATTACTTTATATTTTTAATCTTCCATTTACATCATACACTAGCCATTTTTAACATGTTTTTTTTTTCAGCCAATACAAGTCTGGATCAAATCCTACGGGACGCGGACGATTCAAGGAAGAAAATGAAATCTGGCAACATGACCGACTCTAGCTACGGTAGCGCCGTGCTCACAGACCCTAGGGCTGTATTAGGTAAGCATAAAGATCGTAGCCGACTTATGCCACCCCTCTCCGTTATGAACATTTAAAATGTTATAGTGGCAACATAAATACATTATAGTGCACACAAATACACATAATTTTATACTATCTACCTATTACAGTTCATGAGATGCAGTAATTGTTAATAAGGTCGAGCAAAAAACGTTGTTGTAAAATCATGTTATTTGTAGGGGCTGTGAAAATTTTAACAGAGAGTTACGTACTGACCTATACGGTACTAACCTATTACGGTATATGAGATAAAGCCCGCTGAAACGAACGGACAGTGGAGGTTTAGTAATAGGGTACCGTTGGGACCCTTTGAGTATGGAGCTCTAAAAACATTTATTCGATATTATCTTGCAGGCAATATACAACAGTTGGCCGGTCCAACTCCATTCACATACATGGGCAGCAATCTATCAGCCTTCCCTAATGTAGAAGCAAGTGGTGAGTTAACTATTCTATTCATAAACTACTTCACACAGCGGTTTTAACCGCGTTCCCCTATTTAATGGTGTGCATGAACATGTTTGTTTGTCCTGTGACCGGGTGAAAAAACTATATGGTAAGTATTTTAAAAAAACGTTGTTCATGTAGTATATCAGTTATCTGGTTTCCAAAGTACAAGCTCTGCTTAGTTTGGACACAGTGTTTGGATAACCGTGTGTGAAACATTTTTAGCGGATGTCTACGTCATAATAAATATCTGTATACAAAATTTCTGCCCAGTCAGTCAATCAATCACGCTTTCCTTTTATATATTTAGAACCTAACTATTCCATTGATACTGTATTTAAATATGTTTTAAACCTTAAATTCCTATACTATTAACCTATGTACATTAAATAAATTAAAACTAAATTAAAAATTAAAAACGACATTGATACTAAACTAATATATATACTTAATATTATTTGTATTGAATAGGCTCCGAAACTACTGAACCGATTTGAAAAATTCTTTCACTATTAGGAAGCTACATTATTCCCGAAGGTTTTAGGATAGTTTTTATCCTGGGAACGCGAGTGAAACCGCGCGGAACAGCTAGTCTAAAATAAAACTAAACTGTTCATAAATAAATTAACTTACTATATAAAAAAAACCTTCACCTTAACTACTTATAAATAAAAAAATTGACCCAAATTGCTGCCAAGCCGAAGCGTGCCAAGAAGGCTGACCGCATTGCCATGCTGAATAGCAATGCTAATTCTTTGTGCAAAACACATACCAGGCTTCCAGGTCTGATTTAGTTGATAGGAGACCTCCTTGAACAATAGATAAGTCTCTGCCCTGATTGTCAATCTCTTAACCTTTATTGATTTCCCAGGTCCAACATGGCAGCCACAAGTTCAACCTAACCTCAATACGTCATTGAACGTGGTGGGGTTCGCGCCAACTCCTGCGACCGACACCAACACCTTCCAGCTGCAGAAGCCGCCGGGCAAGCGCGGGAAACAATGATATTGGCGTTAAACTGTGCAAGCAGTTAACTCACCATTGGACTTTTAAAAGTGAAACGTAATAGGTATACAAAATGTCAAAGTGGTAAAAGTCGTCGACCCCTTATCTGTACTTCTAAACTAATATTACAAAAAGGAGTTACTGATCCGATTTTAAAGATTCTTTCACTAATAGAAAGCTACAATCCCGAGTGCTATAATAAGATACTTTTGCCGTTAAAATGCCGAAAATTCGGACAAAGAAAAAAAATGTAACAGCTCATTTCGTGTTGAGATAGACATTATTACCTGTCGTAGACTGACATCGTAGCGTCGTCCTAGGAAATAAATAAGCGTTCCTTGGATTTGTTCATTCGATTCCTACCTGTACTTTAGTGCATATTTTATTAATCTGTGGAGTAAATATGGTTACGGTTGTGACAGAAATTGACAAATCGACATATTTACTCCATGGGTTAGTGCTATACGACGTTGGTGAAATTGGGCATAAAAGTGCGATAAAAAAAAGACCATTCCAAAACCGTTAGATTATGTCTAAATAAACCGGACAAATGCGAGTTAAACTCGCGTGGAGAGGGTTCCGTACATGTTTAACTAGGTTCCAAAAATATTTTTAAATCTGACCCAAATTTGTTGGTGGTAACTATACATTTTTTTTTTGGAAATCTTGTTTTCTAAAAATGAATCCTAGCTACATCGATTTATCGCCCCGGAAACCCCCTGCATACCAAATTTCATGAAAATCGTTGGAGCCGTTTCCGAGATTCAGATTATATATATATATCCATAAATTGCAGGTTTAAAGGTATTAGATAGACTTCTTATAGGTTTTCCTGTAATCTTTAGTCAAAGAACTATTATCTGAAATTTTTTCAAAATGTTTGGCCCAGTAGTTTTAGAAATAAGGGGGGGGAATGGTCAATTTTTCGCCTATTTTCTTAAATAACTTCAAAACTATATTAAAATTCTAATAAAAATATATTTGAGATCCTCACAAGAAGCCCTTTCATTTGATATGTTACACAATATTGTCTGCAAACTTTTTTTGAAATTTTCAAATTTATCCCCCAAAATTTGCCCCCATGTTTGAAATTCATTTATTTACGTAACACGTCTATGTTTGGGTTACTGACTTACATATGTGTACCAACTTTCAACTCAATCCAGTCCAATATTTTCGGACAGACGCACGAGTGATCCTATAAGGGGTCCGTTATTTTTTCGGAACCCTAAAAAGAGAAATAATCTTATATAGCGTTGCTGTACAAATAAAGGGTCAATGACTCAGCACAATAGGCTATTTTATAGTGTGAAAAATAAATGATCAAACACTAATCGATGTATAAAACATCTAAAAACACACGGAAAAATATAATTGATACTGTAAAATTATGACGTCACAGTTTTCCATTCAAAACTCCATAGATAGGTTTTCATGCTCGTGTCAAATACTCAAGCACGAAAACAACGTCATGTAAGGTGCAGGCATAACGTCGCTGCGTAGCAACTTGTAAATACCGAGTAAGAGCAAAAAAAAAATGTGTAGGGTACACCAGCCGATGACAAACAGGCGTTTATGCACGTCTGACACGACATTAGAATTTTTTTTTGCTGTTACGGGGTATTTACAAATTGCTCTTACGTGGATTCGCACACGCAACGACTATAACACTTGCGATTCAAAAAGTCGTCAATTAACGATGAATTGAAATGTATTTTATATTTTAAGAAATAGTAGTCAAAACGGTTACTATGTAAGTTATTGATGATGCTTAATGTTACGGAAGTCCGTTATCTCAAGGCTTTGATCGCTTATCACTTTCGGCCAGATCATCACTTAGTGTTGAGATTATCCTACTAATATCATAAATGCGAAAGTTTGTGAGGATTTAAGTATAGATGTTTGTCACTTTTTCACGTAAAAACTACTGAACGGACTTGGATTAAATTTGGCACATAGATTATACTCTGGAATAAGATTTAGGCTACTTTTTATCCCAGAGAAACAAGATCCTTTGGGAACGCAGGTGAAACTGCGGGGCGGAAGCTAGTGGTCCCATAACTGAATATTTTGTTCTTGCGCGTGAGCAAAGTCGTCGGGAGAAGAGTCTTGTAGGGTCTTTAGGCTTGTTAGTTATGACGCTAGCGACACTCGGGGCACAGAACATGCTAATCCGCGCCCTGGGTACCACTCGCGTGTTGTCGACCCTTCAATACGACTACTACATAAAGTTATTTGGCTGCTGTATTCTGTAAGGTGGTACTTCCCCAGTCGAGCTGTTCTTCGAACGAAACAACCCTTTGCTCTGCCTGTATGTATTTCTGCTCTAGGGTAGGGTTGTTCCCTAACTGTGAAATATAAAGTTAAGTCAAAATAAAATGGCCAAATCCTAGCATGCTAGTTGCCTTGTTGAATGTTAAAAAATTGTAATTTGTTACATATTAATTGTATTTTTGATAAATATATTTTTTTAAAGTGTACTTTTTTAAACGTATGGACGTACGACTAATGTGTGAACTTTCCTACGTATCCATTTGAATTGTGGTCAAACGAGCCTAACTGTAAACGAATGTAAGGACACGATTTTAGTCGGACGTCTGTGCACGTGTTTTATTTTAACTGTAGAATAATATTTGTGATAACTTTGAATTATTTCCAGTGAAGGAAAACATCGTGACTATTGTACTATGGTAAGGTATATATATTGGATATCTATATGTCCTTAAAACAGATTCTGACAAATGCTTTTGAGATATAGTAGTTATTGTGTGGTAATTTTCACATGATACTGTGTTCAAAGAAGGCTTATTTTATGTAATTCTTTATTGGTGTTAAAATCTGTAGCTTGTTGTCTGAGTGGTATTGTAGTCTATGTTACAGCTCATAATATCGTTGGGTGTTAAAACTTCGTTTATGGTTTATGGGAGATAGTTCGTTTGAAATCTGATTGTTTTTGGAGTTTGTTCCACTAATATGAATTACTATCTTAAATACAGTTTTATTAGTTAGATTTATTGTTGTTTGTGTCGTTTGAAAGCTGGTTTGTTGCTAGATGTTTCATTTGAATTTGGGGCGTTGAATGAAAAATGAATATTGTTTATTTACCGATTGAAAAAAGGTCCGGATGTAAAGCCATAATCTCATGCATACAAGTACTCTACATTTAAAATTACAAATTCCAAAAAACTACAAAATCTATAAATTATTTTTATGGTGATCCAAATGTATTTATTGTATAGTGGAAACAGAGGGCCTATTCCGAAAAACAATACACGGTAGTTCGATGATCGTTGTCAAATTATATGGATGTCTGAAAGTCTTTTGGTGAGATGGTTCACCTATATTCGAGAACTCATGAATTCCGTTTCATTGTTTGTCGTTTTATAGTTAATTGCATTTAATGCGTGTAGTTGAAAGCTTAGTGTTGTTACGCTGTATTTTTTTTATTATTTTCTTTTCTATTTAAATATGAAATATATTATTATTATACAATATTTTTTTGTTACATAGGTATGTCTTTTAATGATTTATAAAAATCTTTTTCATCAAAATGAATGGAACATACTTGGCTGGTTTTTATAGGCATCCAGTCACACTCTTGTCTCTAACTTAACTGCAGCTATCCACTTAATTTGCCGAATTGAATCGGCAGAGAAACTAAAATAAAACAAATAAGCAAAATACATTACTGTTATAAAAAATATCAAAATTTGAAGATGGAAAAAAAACCATCTAAACTAGGTCTGAAAAATTTACTGACTTCATCTTGTATTGCCCATCTCGGTTTAAAACGTATTTGAAAATCTTTGAATATAATAATAATTTTGTTACTAATTACTAGTGAAATATGATCCCTGGACATTTTATGATAGTGGAGTCATACTATCATAAAATGTCCAGGGATCACATTTCAGCACTTCACTACACATCCTGGCATGATGATCCACAGCTGTAGTTTAGATAAAAATGTCGCGAAGATTTGATGTGTTCTCACTTGGAAGAAAAGTGACCGACTGATGACGCGCTGTGCACGACTTTTATGTCCTGTACTTCGGTTTAATTGCAGTAACATGTTGTTTATTGATAAATTGACGTTGCTTATCTAAATCTCCCATTTTCCAAAAAAACATAAAAATAAGTTACCTCTTCTTTCTTCACTAATCTTGTTATAACATTTCATTTTACATTTTTCAGTACATGTTGGTTTCATTTGTCTTTCTGGCATTTGTTTTTGTGACTTCGATGTCGATATATACGCTTTTCCACAATTTCTTAATAGCTTAGCTTTATTTTTTCTCCATTCTTCCGGTACAGCTTTTCTTTTTCTGCCCTTCTTTGCTTTCTCATTTCCATCATGAACTGTATTTTCTTGGATTTCATTAATTGTAGCGGTTTCATCTTCCGAAGATGTTGTTGACACTGCAAGATCTTCGCGTAGTAAAAAATCCGGGTCATTATCTGGAGGTCTACTACGAAACGACGATTAACGAAGAATCGGCCGAATGTTCGCAAATTTCGTACTACGAACATCATTCGATAGTTCAGTCGTGTCGGGCAATCCATTCGCTCCGACCGAACTTTATTTGACGTTTGTTTCATCGTAAACCCTACTCCGAACGAAATAAGCCCGAACGATAATTTGAGTTTGACAAAAGTTTCATCGTTGATTTATGTCAAAATTCACGATAGCAAAATAGTTACCTTTTGATCATCGTAAGCACAATCGCAAGTATAAAAATCCATGATATAGAAGTGTTTGAATTGTAAAAGTCTTAATTTTATTAGAAATGTGAATGTGCCCGTGTTTAATAATTGTAGTGAAATGGCAGCACGTATGATTTTGGTGGAAGAAGCCCTTGAGGAAGAGCGTTTGGAGCGCAGAAGGAATCGCAGGCGTCTTCGTGATTCATTTAATCTCAATTTAGTGCCCGACATTGAGTTTGTATCAAATTATAGACTCAGTCGGTCTCTTTATGAGGAGCTCTGCCAGGATATTTACCCCCTGTTACCCCGGCAGCGTAATAGCCGTGCAATTGACCCGGCTATAAAAGTATGTTTGAATGACTTCTGTTTAATAGAAATCACGTGTAAGATCAATTTAGATATTACTATCATTTATTTATTATTGATTCATATAAAAATCTACTTTCAAACAAGAATTGAATCGTAAAATTTATATGTAATTGGAGGAATGAAATAAATCAAAGCAAGGTACCACACAAAGTGGCACCTTGCACGTGGAGCACTGGATCTTGGACCTCTTATTGTGAGTTTTTGTGCTACACTGTCCACAGCGACGCCATGTTTCAAGTTTTTCATGTTTATGGATGCCAACATTGGATAGTCGAATTTCTTGATCTGCTCCGACTACCTTCTGGTTACTGGTGAAAAGTTTCGGCTTCTTTTTCAGGTACTGAGGTTCGCTTTGCAAGCTTCTCCTTCTCGACGTGTTATTGTTTATAAGGCCTCGGGCTACACTCAGTCGAAAATGGAGTTGCGTTAGTCGATTGTGCAGCCTCGTGTTGGTGTTGTGCAACAAATACGAGTTTACAATGCATAAGTCCACGCAAAAATAAAACAACCGGAGCCACCACTTCCTGCTTCGTCTGCCAACTTCTTATGAACTTTTGAGATGATCAAACCGATCCACCCCTCCCATTCTTTCAGTATATTGCAGGACCGTCAAAGGACATGGAAACGCTTGTTTTGTACCGTCTTTTTGTTTTCTGTCACAAAATGTCTTCTCCAGTTTCGGATGAAATGCTGTAGTCAAAAATGAAACGAGTTTTGCATCTTGCCATGAAACAAAAGCAACATTTTTTTTGCCTGCCGCAGCGGCACGCCGCATTGCGGCCAGCCGCTAGTGCGTTTTAGGCCTTAAGCTAGCACTTGTAAATGTTAAACAATGATTATCGCAGTTGAGTTTTTGTGTAACTAATATAAATTAGTATATTCTTTTCATTTTGAAATTGATTATTTAAAGACTAAGTTTTATTCTCTTTAAACACAAAATAATATTACACGGTAATTCAACAAAAATAATACATCGAATTTTTTTTTCAATGTAATAACTGAATATCGATATGGCGATCAACTCTAGTATTTCGTTTCATTCGTTCCGAAACTCTTTCGACGATTGTCTTTGGTTCCGACCGAACTGAAAGAATCAGAACATGTTTCGTAGTAAGCCGACAATGATAACTTCGGTCGAGTATCGGTCGGGCCCGAACATTCGGATTGATCATTTCGTAGTAGACCTCCTGTATCGTCAGGCGAGAAATCATGTTGACTATCAGGTATGGAGTTGGAACGACTATCGTCATCATCCTCTGAGGATATATCCGATTCCGATATTACTAAATTGCTTGAAATCTTGAAATGATTTGAGTGAAGAGCGTCAGTACTTTGTTCTGATACTGAATCACTAACGGGAGATCGCACAATAGTCGAGAACTTCATGCAACTAAATGTGAAAAAACTATGTAGAAAAATGTCATTTGTCCAAATATGACATGTTTCATTAACTCTGTTCGGTACAATTGCATAATTTCGTCACTAGATGGCGTTACTTGTATTTTAAATCGCGCTATAATTATTCTCTTGCCATAACATATATAGGTGAAAATTATTTTTGTTAAATTAGTCTTCCTCAATACAGTGTTCTTTGATATCTCGTTGTTTTATTTTTGGGACCTTACGTTCGGGGCGCCTTCACTAGACTTTCTTCGACCTGCTCGGGTTGTTACTCCCGGTAGAGAGGGAGGGGCGTCGGTGACCCCTTGGTGAATGATGTCTCCTTTGGACTTTGTTTGGAGGCGTGAGATGGCGTCCTCAAGCATGTCCTCTTCGAAGGGATCCATTGTGTCCGTGTGCGTGTGGTCGGGTGGTTTGCTTCGATTGTTTGTGCATTTCACAAAACGTAGTCACATTTGTCAAAATGTCCTTTTTCTATTAAAGGTATTGCCATAGTTATAGTTAAATTTAAAAAGAACAAGGTAATGTCTCAAAGAAATTAATTTTTCTATAATATTTCTTAACTTTAATAGTCTTATCCAAACACAATTTTTGAGAAATGTCACTTTTCTTCAAATACGCACGTGTATTCAGTCTCGTGGCAAACACCGGTGGCAAATGACAGAGGGACATTTTTCTGCAATCAAAATGGCAGATGACCACAGAGAATCGAAATACACTTGCGACATCTAGTGAACTTAGCGTGAACTTTTTAAAGTGTCGTTTTTACATATATTAATAATCTTGATAGTAGACTCGTTTTCTGTAATAATCTTATTTTCCAAGAAGTTTGAAAAATTTAATTTTTCCATTTAATCGACGATATGACTGTACGTAATAAGTCAACGTAGGTCTCAGCATTCAAGCGGTTTAAAAACACTGGCCCTAATAGTTGGTCACCGAGGAGTCCAGCCCATACATTTACACTGAAAGGTATCTGAAAATGGACCGGTCTCACTGCTCGTGGGTTTTCTACAGTCCAAAAATGAGCGTTATGTTGATTGAATAAACCGACTCTCTCTGGTAAACGTCGACTCGTCTTTATAGTTTATTTAATAGCATTCCTTACTTCATGTTGCATCTTAATAATAATAAGTAAAACTACATTAAGGACCCTGTTGGGCACCGCTAAGCTAATGTGTAGGAGAGAGGACTTTGTTATATTTTAACCTATAAATTAAAACAAAAACTTTGTAATAGTATAAATTCAATAATTGAATAATAATGCAACAGGTAATTGCGTCTTTACAATTTCAATCAATTCCTAAAAACCGTTGGCTGGTTCGTAGACAATTCTAGAGCACAGGGTTGCCATGCCAGCTCTTGTTTCATGAATCGTGCGGCATAAGGCGCCACACCACAACATATTAATTATTTAATATAATATATTTTTTACATAAATTAAACACTTTATAATATATTAATAGTTCAGCGAGGTTATTATTTATTAAAAGTACTAATTGTTATTTTATCACTTAGGTATTCATCTATATTATAGTAGGAATTGTAATTAATAATTGTTTCAATTTATTTCTAAATGTGTTGTCATTGGGCTCTAGTTTCAATAATTCAGGTAATTTATTAAATATTTCTATGGACATTACAAAAGGACTCAATTGATGGATTATTAAACGGGAAGACGGTATCGCTAATCTACTTTTATAACGGAGTTGTTTAGAGAAGTACTCTTGTCTCTTTTTATAAAGATCTATATTTTGTCGGACAAATATACATATTTCTAAAATGTATATGCTTGTAAGAGTGAGAATTTTGCGTTTCTGTAAATGTGGCCTGCAACTATCTGTATCTTTTATATTAACTAAAATTCGTATAAGTTTTTTTTTAAGTGTAAAGATGGTGTGTGCTTCTGTACTGTTTCCCCATAAAATCACTCCGTAGCTTATCCACGCCTCTGTCCACAAAATATTCCTGGTGACGTCCTCCAGGAGCCACTGACAGAAATTAACGCGGGGTTGGTAATCTGCTGTTTGTAATTCTTGAATTCTGGTAAAATGGTACGGGTATAGTCCCTCGTCTCGAAGAACTCTCCACATGTAGACGCCACGGACCCCGAATACGATAGATATGTTCATCGTGCTGGCCATAGGATGATTCCTGAAGAATTCCAACACGGCTTCTTTGATCTCGGGTGAATTACGAGGTCGCCCGCTATCTTGCACTGGTCTGAAAGTACCCCATTCACGATGTCGCTGCATAGCTCCCAAAAACATGGAGACCGTCTGCTATGCAGTATGATGAGATCGCGCGTTGTCGTGCAGGAGCAGCGGAGCCGAACGCGGAGGCGCGAACTCTTTATACGTTCTCTCACGGTGCAAGCAGGTGACGTTGTTATAACCTGCTGTAGCTGATCCGAAAGCTACAGAGCATCTCACTTGATTCTGCCTCTGGCTTAATTTGTGAACATCAGGAACTGCTTCTGGAACTCTTACAAATTGAACGTTGCAAGGTATCACCTTTGGAGTCATGTAGTTTCTCAACCCTGAGGAAGATCTTTTAACGTCTCTCATCTTATATCTTGTGCGTAATTCGAAAAGCACTGTATTTACACGGCACATTAATTCTGGGCAGATCCTTAAACGCGCCGCAACAGTATCTCCATCAGGAAACTCGAATCCCTCAATCCTCGATCGCGATTCGACCGGTAATATATCAGGGGGCCCGTGGCCTAGGAGAATAGCGTTTGGTTCCGCGCCCGCAGGCACTACTACGGCAGGGTGTGGTGGAATCTAAGGGGCATCAGCGGCTCTTCTTGAGTTTAGTTTAGTTAGGTAATCTGATGTTTGTAATTCTTGAACTCTGGTAAAATGGTAGGTACGGGTAAAGTCCCTCGACTCAAAGAAGTCTCCACACGTAGACGTCACTGATCCCGAATACGATAGATGCGTTCATCGTGCTGGCTAAAGGATGGTTCCTTAAGAATTCCAACACGGCTTCTTCGATCTCGGGTGAATTACGAGGTCGCCCGCTATCTTCCACTAGTCTGAAAGTACCCCATTCACGGTGTCGCTGCACAGCTCCCAAAATGGTTTTCGGGCTCGGTCGTACACCGAACCTCTCCCGATACAGCTCTGCTACCATTTCCAAATTGCCGTTTCTAGCTTCTGCGTAGTGTGCTGGGCATCCATGTTAGAAATAAAAGTTCCTTAACATAACGAGAAGGACTCGTTCCAACATACGCGATACATTTCTACGTAATAAGTCAACGTAGGTCTCGGCATTCAAGCGGTTTAAAACCTAATAGTTGGTCACCGAGCAGCCACCGCAGCCCGCCCATACATTTACATTGAAACGGATCTGAAAATGGTCCGGTCTCACTGCTCGTGGGTTTTCTACAGTCCAAAAATGAGCGTTATGTTGATTGAATAAGCCGACTCTGGTAAACGTCGACTCGTCTGTCCACAAAATATTCATGGTGACGTCCTCCAGCAGCCACTGACAGAAATTAACGCGGGGTTGCTAATCTGTTGTTTGTAATTCTTGAACTCTGGTATAATGGTAGGTACGGGTAAAGTCCCTCGACTCGAAGAAGTCTCCACACGTAGACGTCACTGATCCCGAATACGATAGATGCGTTCATCGTGCTGGCTATAGGATGGTTCCTTAAGAATTCCAACACGGCTTCTTCGATCTCGGGTGAATTACGAGGTCGCCCGCTATCTTGCACTGGTCTGAAAGTATCCAATTCGCGGTGTCGCTGCACAGCTCCCAAAATCGTTCTCGGGCTCGGCCGTATACCAAACCTCTCCCGATACAGCTCTGCTGCCGCTTCCAAATTGTAGTTGCTATGCTCGTAGCACAAAATTTTACGATGAGGGCGGTTAGTCAATTTTCGCGGTGGAGCTTTCGGGTAAGGTCTTATTTTAGATAGAGAGAAATCATTTTGCTTTTGAATACCAGAAGGCCCAGGAGTCGGCTCAATGTCAGGTTGACCTCCAGGTAAAGCTGTTGTAAATAAAGTATCCTCAATTCTTGTTAATTTTTATTGGTGTGCGCCAAACACATGCGTACCGTGGTATCAAATCCAAAAACTCATTTTTTATTGCTTAAGCTGCATCACATACTAATTAATACTTTTGGTTTAAAATCGAGGTCAAACAATGAACAAATCTTCTCCTATAAGCCACTAAAAACCATCTCAGTCTTCTTTTTGCTCATTTGTTCAAACTCCTAAGCAAAGAGGATGGAACTTCCGGTTTATGTTTGTTGTTCCTACAATTAATATAGGGAAACCTTGCTATATTAATTTGTAGGTAGGCTACACATTTAATTACAATTTACATTAAATAAAAGTACATAAAAGTAGTTTGGCTGCACGCTGCTGCTCTCGGATGTAGGTACGCTGCTGCTCTCGGATGTAGGTACGCTGCTGCTCTTCAGTGGACGTAGACTCAGCATTCAAGCGGTTTAAAAACACTGGCCCTAATAGTTGGTCGTTCGTGGGTTTTCTTCAGCCCAAAAATGAGTGTTATGTTGATTGAATAAGCCGACTCTGGTAAACGTCGACTCGACTGTCCGCAAAATATTCTTGGTGACTTTCTCCAGAAGCCACCGACAGAAATTAACGCGGGGTTGGTAATCTGCTGTTTGTAATTCTTGAACTCTGGTAAAATTGTACGGGTAGAGTCCCTCGTCTCGAAGCAGTCTCCACACGTAGACATCACTGACTCCGAATACGAGTGAATTACGAGGTCGCCCGCTATCTTCCACTAGTCTGAAAGTACCCCATTCACGGTGTCGCTGCACAGCTCCCAAAATGGTTTTCGGGCTCGGTCGTACACCGAACCTCTCCCGATACAGCTCTGCTACCATTTCCAAATTGCCGTTTCTAGCTTCTGCGTAGTGTGCTGGGCATCCATGTTAGAAATAAAAGTTCCTTAACATAACGAGAAGGACTCGTTCCAACATACGCGATACATTTCTACGTAATAAGTCAACGTAGGTCTCGGCATTCAAGCGGTTTAAAACCTAATAGTTGGTCACCGAGCAGCCACCGCAGCCCGCCCATACATTTACATTGAAACGGATCTGAAAATGGTCCGGTCTCACTGCTCGTGGGTTTTCTACAGTCCAAAAATGAGCGTTATGTTGATTGAATAAGCCGACTCTGGTAAACGTCGACTCGTCTGTCCACAAAATATTCATGGTGACGTCCTCCAGCAGCCACTGACAGAAATTAACGCGGGGTTGCTAATCTGTTGTTTGTAATTCTTGAACTCTGGTATAATGGTAGGTACGGGTAAAGTCCCTCGTCTCAAAGAAGTCTCCACACGTAGACGTCACTGATCCCGAATACGATAGATGCATTCATCGTGCTGGCTATAGGATGGTTCCTTAAGAATTCCAACACGGCTTCTTCGATCTCGGGTGAATTACGAGGTCGCCCGCTATCTTGCAGTGGTCTGAAAGTATTCGCGGTGTCGCTGCACAGCTCCCAAAATGGTTCTCGGGCTCGGCCGTATACCGAACCTCTCCCGATACAGCTCTGCTGCCGCTTCCAAATTGTAGTTGCTATGCTCGTAGCACAAAATTTTACGTTGAGGGCGGTTGGTCAATTTTCGTGGTGGAGCTTTCGGGTAAGGTCTTATTTTAGATGGATAGAAATCATTTTTCTTTTTAATTCCAAAAGGTCGTGGAGTCGGCTCAAAGTCAGGTTGACCTCCAGGTAAATCTGTTGTAAATAAAGTATCCTCAATTCTTGTTATTTTTTATTGGTGTGCGCCAAAGACATGCGTACCGTGGTATCTTCAACAAATCTTCTCCTATAAGCCACTAAAAACCATCTCAGTCTTCTTTTTGCTCATTTGTTCAAGCTCTTAAGCCAAGAGGATGGAACTTCCGGTTTTTGTTTGTTGTTCCTACAATTGATATAGGGAAACCTTGCTATATTAATTTGTAGGTAGCTTACACATTTAATTACAATTTACATTAAATAAAAGTACATAAAAGTAGTTTGGCTGCACGCTGCTGCTCTCGGATGTAGGTACGCTGCTGCTCTTCAGTGGACGTAGACTCAGCATTCAAGCGGTTTAAAAACACTGGCCCTAATAGTTGGTCGTTCGTGGGTTTTCTTCAGCCCAAAAATGAGTGTTATGTTGATTGAATAAGCCGACTCTGGTAAACGTCGACTCGACTGTCCGCAAAATATTCTTGGTGACTTTCTCCAGAAGCCACCGACAGAAATTAACGCGGGGTTGGTAATCTGCTGTTTGTAATTCTTGAACTCTGGTAAAATTGTACGGGTAGAGTCCCTCGTCTCGAAGCAGTCTCCACACGTAGACATCACTGACTCCGAATACGAGTGAATTACGAGGTCGCCCGCTATCTTCAACTAGTCTGAAAGTACCCCATTCACGGTGTCGCTGCACAGCTCCCAAAATGGTTTTCGGGCTCGGTCGTACACCGAACCTCTCCCGATACAGCTCTGCTACCATTTCCAAATTGCCGTTTCTAGCTTCTGCGTAGTGTGCTGGGCATCCATCGTGTTAGAAATAACACCGAGCAGCCATCGCAGCCCGCCCATACATTTACATTGAAACGGATCTGAAAATGGTCCGGTCTCACTGCTCGTGGGTTTTCTACAGTCCAAAAATGAGCGTTATGTTGATTGAATAAGCCGACTCTGGTAAATGTCGACTCGTCTGTCCACAAAATATTCCTGGTGACGTCCTCCAGGAGCCACTGACAGAAATTAACGCGGGGTTGCTAATCTGTTGTTTGTAATTCTTGAACTCTGGTAAAATGGTAGGTGTACCGGCCCTCCTCTCGAAGAAGTCTCCACACGTAGATGTCACTGACACCGAATACGATAGATGCGTTCATCGTGCTGGCTATAGGATGGTTCCTGAAGAATTCCAACACGGCTTCTTCGATCTCGGGTGAATTACGAGGTCGCCCGCTATCTTGCAGTGGTCTGAAAGTACCCCATTCGCGGTGTCGCTGCACAGCTCCCAAAATGGTTCTCGGGCTCGGTCGTACACCGAACCTCTCCCGATACAGCTCTGCTGCCGCTTCCAAATTTTAGTTGCTATGCTCGTAGCACAAAATCATATTAAGGTAATCTCCATTCGAATATCGGTAAGGCCTTGGCATCGCAGCATACGTTCTGTTGGTATTTACGATTTATATGGATCTCTGTGATTTTGGACGAGTACAGAAAGTTTATATTTTTTCCTCCACCTTCATGAGGTCGGCCCACTTTCCTGTCTTTCCGTCATATAAAATGGTTCCATATTTTAGAAAATTATTTCGTAAAAATTTAAAAAGATGAGGTAGGTACGCGTCATATACGATACATATTTTAATACTATTCAATTCAGTGCTATCTTCAGATGGGTCAGGAAATTCTTTAAGTAATTTAACATACCTAATATTGTTTTTTTTAGGGTTCCCCCTACTGGGACGACAAGTAACACACGGAAGTCTGAAGCCAACTGATTTTTTATTTTAATCATTGTATATATAAAGGTACATCTGCATCTGTGTGCGTGCGTGTTCCCACATTTTGAATAAAACTATAATTACTTAATAAAGAAAAAAATACTTACGGATATGAACTTGGAGTTCATTGTCTACTATGTACGTACCGTATACTATGTACGATATTGCCCCGGATCTTACCGTGAGACAAATCATCTTGTGCAAAAGAAGTCATCCAACTCCTCTGTATCATAGCCGGTGCATCCTTCAGGGGCCCAGCCTTGACATCCCATACATTGCCTTTACCTGACTTTACCTTCATAGACTCTATCACTGATATTAATATTTCTTTAGGTATTTTTTTACGCATATACCCGTGTTGCCAAAAGTGCTCGTCGACATTTGTTGAAATGCAACGAGATATACGCTCTTCTTAAGACTAAGTGAGCCATCTTGGTACTGCTTATCCGCTATTTGCTCACCGTACCTATTAGTTTCTACAACTATGTACTCATACATACATTTTACTGTGATGTACACATACTTTGGCTGTGAACTTGTCTTCACCTGTCACACGTGGTTTTGTTGCTCCTGGAAGTTGAACTAGATTACTTGTTTATGACTTGAATTTTGGGAATTCTATTTTATTTTTTAGTTCACATTCGTCACTGGTAAAATGGTCATAAACAGCGAAGACGTTGCAATTTTCACACCAAAACTTTTTTCTTTTAACAATAATTTTATGTTGTTGTGTGTTCTTCCTTCAAAACAATGTGAACTGGCCTTTCTCCTCCGAAAATGTTTGAAACTCTATCGCCACAACCATGGCAATTGCGAGATAACAAGAAATGAGTTTCAATCCAAGGCCATCTCGCAGTTTTTAAGGCTCGAATATCATTTTTAGTCAAAAAACGGTCTACGTCCAGAAATATGACCATAATAGCTCGATCAAAGTCACAACTAAAACATAACAATAATAAACTCTTAACATAAGACATTTGTTTGCGGTACCCTAATTCGTCACAATATGGCGCGACAATGCTGTTAAGACTAATATTATTTTTAAACACAACTTGGTAAATACGCTGTCTTCAAAAGGCGAACAAAAATTTAGATGTAAAACAAAATATATTCCCCGAAAATACATACGCGTTTGCCGTGCAAACATGTATGCATGTATAATAATACGTTCGAAATACTTGTTAATACATTTTATATAAAATAGATGAACTTACCTTTTATTTTTCTTTACAACCGCACAAAACAACAAAAAATCACAAATGTTTGAATTAGCTAGTAATAGAAGCGCGGAGTACGTTACTCGCCTGCCAGGTTCTATTAAATGCTCATAGTGAGCTTCGCGGGAGCAAAGGGGTTCTCCGGAGTCTAACTATAGGTGTATTATTGGTCTAAGTGGTGCTCACCAAGTCTACTATGAGTGTTTTATTAGCAAAAATGCCTATAAAATGGGCCCTTTTCCGTGGTTATAAACGTTTACTAGCCTGTTATAGGCCTGGCTCCGGAACCACTACAAGACCACATTTTGTTACTTGGGAAGGCGGAAGGCGTAACACTGAGTGGTTGTTGTCTTTAAGTATTTTATCTATATCAAATTTCTTGAAGCGATCTTTATTTTGCGTAATCAATTTGTACAGCTGTGGCTTCAGCATTGTTTCATCAAATTCAACAGTTTTTTGCACGAAGCCAAGTTTGCATGTCTGCTTTTTTTGAATTCGAGGTAGGGGCAGGATCTTCTTGCTTATTGTGATAAGAAGCATTGTTTACCACAAGAACTGAATTTGCTGGCAAATTTGGAACGAGTTGACTCCTGATCCATTTTTCATAATTTTGATAATTCATGTTATCATGATAGTCGCCGGTTTTCGTACCCGCCTTAATTAAACATTAAAAGTGCGTAGTATTTTAATTTGCATGACGATTTCATTTTTTGGTGTTGTTTTCGAACAAAATGTATAAACAAGATGTTGTTTATAATTTTTATATAAGCCTCTTAACATAAAAACTCTTAACATAAATATTTTTTTTTCTTTTTCAATTCACCAGTATCTACAAAACCATTAATTCCATCATTTCTTTTATTGTAATCCAAATGTGGTGACGAAGCAATTCCATCAAACATCAGAATTGTCAATTTTTCATTCGTTTTCATTTTGTTTGCCACTTTTTTTAGTTGTTGAAACGAATTTTCATTGATCCCTGGTTTCAAAGATGCACTAATCTTTCTACTCAGTGTTAATGGAGAAGGTAAAACAAAAAACTTCCTCATCCACCTGTAACCTCGAGGACCTTGTTTACATAAAGCAAGAGCTAAAAGTTTTTCTTGCTGTTTGAATCTCCTTCCCAATTTATTTTTTCCAGCATCTCTAAATTGAAGCATTGTAAATAACAAAGCAGGTGAGGTAAATTGTTTCAATGTCTTCTGGAATGTGGGGTTTTCAGAAAGTTTCATACATTTTTTTAACTTAGTCATTGCTGTATCTTTAGCCTGCTGTAATTTTTTTATTTTTAGGGTTCCGAAAAAAAAAACGGAACCCTTATAGGATCACTCGTGCGTCTGTCTGTCTGTCCGAAAATATTGGACTGGAATGAGTTGAAACTTGTTACACATATGTAAGTCGATGACCCAAACATGGACGTGTTACGTAAATAAATGAATTTCAAACATGGGGGCTAACTTTGGGGGGTAAATTAGAAAAAAAAAAGTTTTGCAGACAATATTGTGTAACATATCAAATGAAAGGGCTTTTTATGAGGATTTTTTTTCACACTAGTGATGTCCCCATATCGATACTTTATTTATACGTAACAAAAACCTTGGCGCATACGATAACGTTATTTAAAGCGATTTTATTATTATCGATCGAGCTAGTGCACATCTTAGTAGCAAGTTGGACGATTTTGCTTTTTATTAATATGTATGTTTCATGAATTTTTGTTCTCGCTCGCATAACTATCGAACTATTATTCCAACATGCGAGAAACTTGGTAGGTCAATAGGTGGTGCTATGAAAATTTTCTGGGGAGCATATAAATATGCCAAGGTTATACAAATATACCGAATGTACTAACTATATTGCGTGTCAAGAGAGGACATAATTTATAAATTATTTTTAATTGTATTTTAAGAAGTATTGTTTTTGAAAGAAAAAAAATTAAACAATCACTGTCAACAGAGCTCCCATTTGATGTAGTTTCGAATACATACCTGGAAAAGATTGGTTCCATGGATTTCAGAAAAGGCACAATCTCAGCATCAAAAAGCCCCAGTCAGTTGAGATGGCCAGACGGAAGGCCTGCGATCCATTTATAGTGTACGGATATTTTGATATGCTAGAAAAGGTGGTTGAAGAATTGGGATTATCAGACAAACCGAAGCAAATATATAACTTGGACGAAACCAGTTTATGTAGCGACCCAGTAAAAGGAAAAGTGCTCGGGAAAAAAGGATACCAATCCACAAGAACAACAAGTGGCCCTGGACGGAACAACACCACTGTTCTCCTAGCGATAAATGCAAATGGTGACAAAGTTCCGGCACTGATTATTTTCCAAGGGAAACATTTGTGGTCGGAATGGGTATATAAGAACAAAAACGTAAAAACTGCTTACTCTGTCAGCGAAAAAGGATGGATGGAAACATCCATTTTAAAAAGTATTTGAGAGAAACATTTGTACCTGCGATTGGCAAAGAGCGACCTGTGCTGCTTATATTTGATGGGCATGCTACTCATGTTGATAATAAAATATGCAGCATCCGAAGGTTTTACAATCCTGAAATTACCACCACACTCATCGCACATACTACAACCATTGGATTGTAGTACACTTGAAACCACTGAAAGATCGTTGGGAAGAAAAAAATAATCCAATGGCAGAGGCTGCATATTGGTGTCAACCTACCAAAAGGCGAATTCGCTAGGCTTCTGACTGAAGTTTGGGATGAAATAAACCCTGTTATTCTGCAGAATGGCTTTAAAAGAACCGGGAAATATCCGATAAATCGCTTCGCCATTCCGAAAGAATTATTTGATGTTTTGACATTGCAGAAATGGGAAAATGCTCAAGCACAGCTTGTTGAAAAATACAAACCCCAACCAGAAGACGCTATGGAACCCGATGTGTTGAACTGTGTTGAAAATACAAATGAGAGCAACACAATTATTGTTCCAAGCTTGTTAACGATAACTTTAAAAACAATTAATGAACATCACCAGAAACGGATTGAAATTGAGACTGAGATTAAAAATAATTTGACAGAAAAAAATAATCTGAAAAGGAGTTTGGAAATAAGATCATCTCAGAAGCATATAAGAAGCGCAAAAATGTCACTGCAAGGGAAAGAAAATAATGTGAAAATCGAGCAGAGAAAAACTTTACCTCAAACATATAAAAACAAAAACCACAAACTAAATAAAGAAAAATATTCCAATGATGTACTGCAAACAAAAAAAGAATCAAACACAAATAGTAGACCTGAACAAAATTCTAAATGTATTGTACAAAAACCACAGAAATTTTTAAAACCTTATGAAGGAGCTAATAAGAGGGATACAAAGTGGTCAGCCAATAACTGAGAAAACAAAAAAACTCAATCCAATTGCAAATACCTAACAGAATTGACAGTAGTCTATTGCCAAACTCTCTTGAAATTTTGAAGTGCGAAACAATTCAACTTAAGCGAGAAATAAATAAAAGTGTACAAGAGCCTAACGTGACATTTGAAGAACTTCTACTGAAAACTGTTCGTAGAAATGACCAGCCTAAAACCCAGAAAAAACGGATAATAAACAGTACAGCAGAAGTTTTAACATATAACGATGTGATTCAAAGAATGACTGAAGATCATGAAAAAAAAGAGAAGATAAGACTGGAAATACTAAAAAAAAAAGGGAGGCTAAACTACAAAATAAAGAAAAAAAGATACAAAAGGCACAAAAACAATGAAATAAGAAACAACAACAAAAGAAATCAGGTGATAATCTGAAGAAGAAAAAACAGCAGAAGAAGAAATATAAAGAAAAGATCACAGAAACTGATGATAGCGATAGCCGTGGTTCATACGAATCAAAAAATGACTCCGAAGACGAAGATATGGAAAGCTATTTTAAAAGTATTTTGCTTGAAGACGACGATATGCTACCCGAAAAAGATTTTGTTGCTGATGCTAACATAATAACGGAACTACCAAAAAAATCTTTTTCTCGTGATAGTGTAGATCTGTCAGCCACTTCCTCGAAGACACAAGATCCAGCTTATAGTTTTTTCAAGACGCAAGATCCAGAGAAAGACAAATTTGTACTGGCTAAATTCAGTTCCAGCAAAGGGAAGAAGACATATAAATATGTGTGCCTGATAGAAGACCTGATCGACGAAAAACTTGTTGTGCAGGGTTTCAAGTCGT
This sequence comes from Tethea ocularis, assembly GCA_963555595.1. NCBI lineage: Eukaryota > Metazoa > Arthropoda > Insecta > Lepidoptera > Drepanidae > Tethea > Tethea ocularis. The sequence continues at coordinate 7,792,722 of OY741975.1, forward strand.
TTAAAAAAAATAAACAAGTTTTTCGTATTATTGATAATGACCATTCAATCATAGATAATACCGACATAATTAGTTATCTTCCAGATCCAGAAATTAAGGGTAATGAATATATATTTCCTTGCAAAATTGATGTTGTAGAATATTAAAGTGTTATAAAATAGTGCCATAAATGTGGTACATAAGTAGGTACCATCAACAAAGTTGAAGCATGATCAGTTTTGAGACCTTTTCGCTTGCAGCCAGTAATCATAGTTCGCCCTGTCCATTGTTGACAATAAAACGGTCTCTTGTAAAATCTTTTGTCTAGACTATTTACTGACAATGACAATCTACTATTTTATGACAAGCGAATTGTCTGGTTATTGTGTGAGACACAGGTAGCGGCAGGTCACTGTACACAAAATACACTCTTAAGGTGATCATGCTTCAACTTTGTCGATAGTACCACTGCTGATCTCATTATTTACCAAATAAGTACTTGTTTTTAATTTAGAAAAGATAAGGGTGAAAAATTTTAAATGAATGTTTTAAATTCCTACGTGCTTATCATTCCAAAGATTGTTTCTATTTCTAGTAAGAAAAGGAAAGTTAATAAAGATGCTTAATTGAAGTTCTCGTTTTTTTAACTCCTCCGATTCTTAAATGCCTAAAAATAAAGTGATTTTTAGTGAATATTTGAACTCCACTTTAAAACCCTAAGCATTTTTTGACACTTCAATCTAATGTTATCCTTCAAGCTGCATAGAGGCTCTATTTTGCATGTGATCACTTGCTTACTACAGGTATAAGTTTTAAAATGGTATCAGTTTATACAGGGTGGGCCAAAAGGGTGTTGGGGGTTTGAATGTGAAATGAAAAAAAAAATACGAAACGTACGATAATTTTATTTATATTAAAAGAATGTAGAAATTATGGAAATTTTACGACTTAAAAATAATGTTCTTTAAATGACGTCCTTCGGCCGCTTGGCACTCTTGAAACCGAAGTCGCGAATTTTGGAACACTCGGCGAAACGTTGTCCTCGGGATATTGTTAATTTCTCGGATAATGTTTCTCTTGAGTTGTTCTAAAGTTGTCGGATTGTTTTCATACACCACCGATTTAAGGTAGCCCCATAAAAAAAAATCACAGGGAGTGAGGTCTGGGCTGCGGGGGGGCCATTCAATATCCCCCCTTTTCGAAATGAGTTTTCCCGGGAAGGTTTCTTTCAGAAGGTCAATGGACACCCTAGCAGTATGGCATGTGGCTCCATCTTGTTGGAACCATATCCTGGTCGTATCCCCTTGAAATTCTTGCAAAGCTGGGACCAAGAATTCTCTTATCATGTCGCAATAATTGTGGGCTCTCACAGTCACTGCGCGACCTCTTTCGTCCTCGAAAAAGTATGGTCCGACAATACCGTTTGCCGATATTGCAGCCCACACGACAAGTTTCGGGCTATGAAGTGGACGTTCATGAAGTCGTTGGGGATTGGTCTCGGACCAGAATCGACAGTTTTGTTTGTTTACTTGACCGTTAAGATGGAAATTCGCCTCGTCGCTGAACATCACGTTGAAAAAGTTGTTGAACCGGTTGAGCATTTGATTGACAAAATTAAGGCGGTTACTGGCATCATTCGGTTTTAATTCTTGGACAATCTGGATCTTATAGGCCTTAAGATGCAAGTCACGCTTCAAAATTCGTCGTAAAGTTGTTCTTTTAACATCCAAAGCCTGACCTCTCTTACGAGTCGATTGTTGCGGATTTTGCTGAACTGACACACGAACACGTTCCACAATGTCGGGCGTTCTCGCAGAGACAGGACGTCCGCGATCCATTATTGTTACAGTCGAGCCAGTTGTTTCGAACATTCTGATCCATTTGCGTATCACATTGGCGCTAGGACCTTCACCGATGTCTCGTAAACCGTGTTCCCGTCGATACAACCGTCGTGCAATAATCACCGATTTGTTGTTTTCGTAATACGCGCGGACACAAAATGCACGCTGCGCTCCCGTGTACGGCTCCATGGCGACTAAATTTCCAGGAAGCGACGCGTCAAGCAATATACCCCCCCACCACACCGCGCTGCAAGTTTTCGAGAAATTAAAGAATCAAAACGCCAACACCCTTATGGCCCACCCTGTACTTGTTTCTGTATAATGGTATATGAAAACTCCTTTCTAAAGCTTATTATTAATGCGTAATTGTACACTCTTGTAAATGTAATATTTTCATAACTTCTGTCAAATATTATTTTATAGAACTATATTATAATAATGGTGAATAGAAATATGTGGAAAAAAAGAAAAACATGTGGTGGAGTAAAAAGGAAGATTAAAAGAGAATATCAAAATATAACTAATTATCAACCAAACAAAACCAGTGATACTGAACCGTCATGTGAAGACATTGAAAAGAACAAATTCATTAATCGAATAATCGATAGTCAAGCGCGAGTTCAGTCAACGTCTAATGTAGGTTCCGTAGCAAAAACGGCATGCGATAATAAAAGTGAGGATTTAGAAAAGCCTCCGGAAGTTGATAGTGATTTAGTTTCATGCAGCAGTGCAAGTTCAAGTAATGATGAAGATGACTTTTCAAAAAATTTAACGTTCCGTCGTCAAATTAAGGAATGGGCTATTGAAAGAAATATATCTCAAATAGCTCTTAACGACTTAGCTACAATTTTAAATTGCAGATTTCCGGGAATTTTACCAAAGGACGCCAGAACAATTTTAGGTACTGTCAAACAAATACATATAAAGACTATAGAACATGGAGAATATTGGCATAATGGTCTAACTAAATGTCTACGTAAAGCATTGGAAAACTGGGTTGATGTTCCAGACAAAGTAAAGTTAAATTTTAATTTCGACGGTCTCCCAATATTTAAGAGCTCCAATAAAGAATTTTGGCCAATTTTATGCAATATTTATGAAAGACCTGACATAGATCCATTTGTTATTGGTATCTATTTTGGTATTGGAAAACCAAAAGATATTGATCAATATTTAGATGATTTTGTAAAAGAAACCAAATAAAATAGTATCAATTGAAATCAGATGTTTTATATGTGATTCTCCAGCGAGAGCTTACATTAAAGGCGTATGTAATTTTAATGCAAAACACGGTTACCTTAAATGTGTTACTGTAGGGGAATATTCACACTTATCACATACAGTGACATTTCCTGAAACCAATTGCCGTCCTAGAACAGACCAAGAATTTCGTGATAAAAAATATGGGCCTCACCATAAAAAAGATTCTCCTATACTGAAGTTGCCTGTTGACATGATACATGACTTTCCGATAGCAGATTCTTTACACCTTGTTGATTTAGGAATCATGAAGCGGCTCTTAGTTGGTTGGCGCAACGGTAATTTCGGAAAATATATTACCAAATGGAGTGCCAGAAATTCTGAAACAGTTTCGAATTTTCTTGTAAAACGAAAATTGCCCCCTGAAATTCACAGATCAGTGAGAGGACTAGACTGTCTTTCTCACTGGAAAGCTTCGGAATATCGATCATTTTTACTATATATGAGCATTGTCATACTTCCAGAAGTATTGCAACATTTGCAACATGACGCATTTTCACATAACCTGGCATTTTTTTGTGGTATAACAATATGCTCTTGTAACTATAGTCATTTTCTTCCTTTGGCAAAAGAGCTCCTACAATATTTTGTTGAGCATTATAATAGTAGTTTATGATACTGTTGCATAATAGGGGTTATTAACTACGAGTGTGAGTTTAAGTACCGAGCCGTAGGCGAGGTTCTTAATAGTATCACACGAGTTTTTAATACCTAATTATGTGCAGTATCATACAGTACTTTATCTAAACTCATATAAATAATGTCATTTAAAAAATATGAATTTCTACCAACTTTGCAAAAAAAAAAAAAAAAACATTTGACAAACAAACATGTGACATTTTTGGTCAAAATGATATGTGTAGGCAAAAACAATAAAATATAATCATATACTTAATCAAATCCGTGTTGCCAACTCCCAAAAATTCTTACCTCTAAAATCAAGTGACATTGTCATCATCAAATTGAATTGATACTGATTGATTATACTATTGATAGGTCCAAAGTGTACTTTAATAGAAAAAAAGTTATTTTATAGCATTATCTTGGGAACAACAACTGTACTATAATGAATCATTATACACGGGTGTGCCTAAAGTGGCTCATTAAAGTACTGATTTTGATTTCATAATAAGAACATTACGATATGAGAGTAGATAAAGACTTTTATGGAACAGATTATATAACTAGCAATGTCCATAATGTAGTGCATCTCACAGATGAAGTGCAACAATTTGGCCCATTACATACATTTAGCGCTTATCCTTTTGAGAATAAATTGTATTTAATAAAGAGAATGCTAAGACATGGCAACAAACCTCTTGCTCAAGTGGCAAAGAGATTTAGTGAAGATTCAGCATCAGAAATGAGTAAGGGCAGAGAAAGTCGGCAAATTGCATATGTGGAACCCTTTGTTACCACCAATAGCAGAAAAATAAATACACCACATTTTAGAGATTTTAAAATTTCTGTAAAGCCTCAAGATAAATATGTATTATGCAACAATAATGACATTTTGGAAGTGAAAAAAATAGAAACTGCTTTTAACAGTGAAATAAAGATTACAGGTTATAAAATTACTGACTTATCAGATGTTTTTGAATTACCGATTAAATCATCGTATTTGAACATATTCAAAGCCAAATTACCTACTATCAGACGGACGGAGACCATAGTTAGTTCCAAAGATATAAAAACAAAACTAGTATGTACTGATCACTTATACTGATTACTTGTACTTTATACCCCTTTTACATACAGTTTTTAAGAGAAATAAAAAACCTTGCCATTGAGAAAATGTATTTTTATTCATTGAAAAACCCGTATAGGCAAACATAATAGAAATATCCATTAAGTAATTAAAAATAATCAATCAGTTACTTATTTACTAGATACACAAAAAAAGCAGTTACATAATTTTGTGTCCTAAAATACGATCACAGTCACGAGATTTCGTGTTTTGCAGTACCTATTGTGCAGTATTATTTAAAAATCTTATGATTCTAACCTCAAAACCATAAACTTACTTACTTGTTTTTGTAATATTCCTCGTGAATTCTTCAGTATTTTGCGGGCGCGTGAATATTTTTCCACAAAACTATGCACTATTTCACAGTAAAAATGAATCGGCACGTTGAATCTACAATTGCAAGTCCAACATTTATTCTTGACTTATAACTTCACAGTAAATCGGCGGTCCACCATTATCATTAACTACATAAAAAGAATAACATCTAATATGCGGTTATTGTTTCATAAATTTCACATTGTAATTCTCTTAAAAAACCAATGAAGAACTATTATCTTTTTAAGAAACTTCTAATTGAATAACTATACGCCTATGGGAAACCAACACCATACTACAGCTCTTCTACAGCAATAGTACAGCCAATTTTTTAGCTATACAGCTACTATACAGCTATAATAACGCATTAGGCTGTATAACAATGGGCCCAATTTTTACTTATAGAGGCTGTATAAGCGCTTATACAGCCCTAGTACAGCTTCACTATACAGCCTGTGGCGTACAAATAAACTAAAATACAGCTTTTATACAGCCTGTCGTGCTGCTTGGGCGGTACCATGATATTTTCCATGGAACATCAACTACAGTACTAGAACTACTTCTGCTCAGTATGTGGTGATAACACAAGACCCAAGTTTTTGGTCAGAGAGTAACCTTATGGGTGGGTTGACTTTTTCTTCAGCGAAATACTAAACACATCAACTGAGATAAAAATTTGTTAAGAAATTACTTCCACCAATTTAATTTGGCAGCTACCTATACGCATTCGAGTTGACTACATTATTTCCCACATCTCTTAACCTAAGGCAAAGGTAAATACACATGAATAACTTACGAGTTTTACTGCAGTTAGGTACACAACACTTTTTAATAGACATTATAGTCACCAAAATCACAATCAACTTCACAAGGCAAATCAGGGAAGTTCAGTAAATCACGCGTGAGTCCAATCGAAAAAGCAGAGCTGTCGAAGTGCTATTACTTGCCAGGTAAACTCTGCTCTCTACTTCTTACTGGAGTTGTTCACTTCACGAGTTACGACTAATTAGGGGCGGTCGGATTACTGGGAGCAGCTCGGGCCGCTTGAACGGGACGAGACTGGGTAGGACGTCGCGACGATCCTCGCCGTCGAGGACGATACCGAGGAAGTCGGTTTTGTGTAGTGTCTTGTGTGTTGGTTTCGCGAGCTGAGAGAGCTGCATTCTGAGCGATGGTGATAGGGTCGTCTGGCTCGCTGATGGCTTGCCTTGGTCGTTGGATACGGGAGATTTTCGAAGGGGTGTAGGTTGCGGCTTGTACTATGAGCGGATTACGGTGGTTTACCGCGGTATCAAAAAAGCGGCGTGAAGCGCGTTTCATGAACTGTTTGATGGTGGGGAGTCCTAGATCGATATGAAGGTTTTCGTTGCGCATGTACCAGGGGGCTCCCGTGGCTTTGCGCATGAATCGGTTTTGTATAACCTGAAGTCTATGGATCTTGCGGGGGTTAGCCTGGGCGAACACAGGGCTAGCATAGGTCATGATTGGGCGGATGCACGCGGTATAGAGTCTGACTTTGCTTTTTAGAGCAAGTTTAGATTTACTATTCAAAAGGAAATGAAGGCGACCTAACACAAAGGCGGCGCGCGCGCGTACCCGCTCTATGTGTGCTGCGAAGGTTAATCGATCATCAAGAATCACTCCTAGATATTTGGCTTCCTTTTCCCAAGGGATCAGGTCACCGAATAGGGTGATGGGCTTGGGGGAGGGGGGTCGGCGTCTACGGTCAGTTCTACTGAATAGAACCGCCTGACTCTTTGTCGGGTTGATTTCAATCCTCCATTTCCGAAACCAGGCGCCTAGGGCGTTGGTCGCAGATTGGAGGTTCTTGGCGATGGCTTGAGGGGATCTACCGGATGTAAAAACGGCGGTGTCGTCCGCGAAGAGTGCTATCTTGACTTTATTAAATAAGGGGATGTCGCTCGTGTAGAGGGAGAAGAGGATGGGGGCTAGAACCGAGCCCTGAGGGACTCCGGCACCTATGGGGTGGGGGGAACTGAGGGCCCCTGTAATGCGATATTGAAACTGGCGGTTCGACAGGTAGTCTCGTAAGATGAGCACGAGTCTGTGTGGCACACCCATGGTGAATAGCTTATAGATTAAGCCGTTGTGCCAGACCTTGTCGAATGCCTTCGCGACATCGAAGAACAGAGCCCCCGTCAAATAACCGTGTTGGTACTTGGAAGTGATGTGTTCGACAATACGGTGGACTTGTTGAACACAAGAGTGTTTGGTTCGAAAACCAAACTGCTCGTCGGGAATGAGTTTATTTTTATCTACATACGCTTGGAGTCGGGTATGAATGATTCTCTCATAAATCTTACCCATGCCGTTGAGTAGACTTATGGGACGATAACTGGAGGGCTCAGATTTTGGTTTACCGGGCTTGGGGATCCCTATGACATGAGCATTTTTCCACTGATGTGGAAAAATGTTGCATGAAAGGGCAACGTTAAAGATGGATGTTAGGAGCATTACTAGGTGGGCGGGGAAGAGTTTGATCACTCTGTTAGTGATCTTATCCGAGCCGGGGGCCTTCCGTGGATGGAGTTTCCTAATGATCGATTTAACCTCATCAGGGGTCACGGGAGGGAGGGGGTCATCCTCGTCATTGAGGGGGGGAGGAGGTATCGGGAGAGCGGTTCTCATTTCTACTTCTCTGTTGACTTCCTCCAGATGACTCGGGTCAATCGGGAGGGAACTGGGAGTGCATTGAAGCTCAAGACTTTCGGCGAGGCATTCGGTTTTCTCCTCGTCCTCGAAAGCGGGAGGGAGGTTGGGCCTGTTTAGTGGGGGCATAGGGGCCACAGTGTCTTTAGTCAGAGCACGCGAGAGTTGCCAAAAGGCTAGATGGGAAGGTTCTAATTCACTAATTGTCTGGTCCCAGCGGGATTGACGTACTTCGTCTACGCGTGCCCTGACGGCACGCTGAAGCGCCCGCAACCGGACGCGGTAAGAATCGCAAGGGTGTTTGTCGTAAGCGCGAGTGGCGGCGTTTCGCTCCCTCATCAGGTCACGTACGTCATCGAGCAAACGCATGCGGAGATCACTCTCCACTGGCACTGTCCGTGAGCAATCGATAATTACCGATTGCACGTGACTTGTGAGTGAGTCGATCGCGCTAACAGCTTCTTCCGCGGTGGTGAGGCTGTCCGGGATCTGATCGAGGTGAGCGGATGTGGTTGACTTGAGGCTTTCGCCCAGTTTGTTCCAATCCGTCACTAACTTTGAGGGGGAGGGTTGACCCGGATCTGGGGGACCTACGCGCGGCGTAAATTCTAAGAACACGGGTCTGTGGTGTAGTGTAGTGGTCTTTTGTAGTAAATGAGGGTGCCTCCTAGGGCTGAATCGGGCCTGTCATTGCGAACTATCTGATAGTTTGCAATTTTTGGGTCTCTGTGGCTTGGTTTGAGGAAGGTCTCTTGTATTAGGAAGACGTCAATTTGATGAGTATGCAAAAAGTTTGCTATATCATCACGTTGACCTTTAATGCCATTGGCATTGAAGAATCCTAGTCTAAGGGATCGGGGTTTGATTCTACACGTTACGTTTGTATTATCCATTATGGGTTGACACGAAATTGAGATAGAGTGGATATGATGCGCTGGAAACGCACCGCAACTGCAGCGAGGGCACGACCGTTGCCCTCGTTCTGCCTAATCTGGGTCGCGAGGTCGCTAATCTCTTCGAGGTCGAATGCCTCGGCAAATCGTTCCACCAGAGCGAAGTCCGAGTCTACGCTCTGTGGAGGTTGTTTGTCCCGCTTGGTCGGGTTTGCGCGGAAAGGTTTACCGGTATTCGTGATTTGAGATGGAAGCGCGGGCGCGGTGGTGAGTGCTTGCCCGGCGGTGGGCGCAGGAGTCGGGGGGAGAACACTCGCGGGTGTTTTTGGTACAGCAGGTACCGTATTTTTGGGGGCAGGGAGGGGGGGGAAGTCTTGGGATTGGGTGGGATTGTTATTGAGGCGTCCCCAGGGGGATTCCCTCTGGGGCCTGAGGATGGTCTCCGTGGCGGGGGTAGGAAGGGGGGCCTTACGCGTGGAGTTATTGAATGACCGCGCGTATTTCTTTTTAGGGGCTTTGGGGCAGCCGCGGTAGTTGGCCGTGTGCCCAATGGTTTGGCATAGGACGCACCCCGGCTCTTCCGTGCATAGAGACCTGTCTTTAGGTCTGTCGCACTGAGCGGTGGCGTGGTCCTTTAGACACTTGACGCATCTGGGTTTGGCGAAACAGTTACGGGAGGAGTGACCGTAGAGTTGGCAGTTGTGACACTGCGAAGGGATATTTTTTATTGGGGGGCTGAACGGTCATGCCGGACAGGTGGCAGACCGTTTTCAAATTATATATGAACTTAGCGGCGTCGCTTTGTTCAAGTGTGACCAGGACCATGTCATACGGCAGGTGGCCGCGGCCCTTGTACATACGGTACACATCAAGCACCGGGTATGATTGGTCAAGCAGGGATTCCTTGACCTCTTCCGTTGGGATTTCTTTTGGAACCCCTTTGATGACCACTCTCAGAGTGCGTTCCTCATTGAGCGTATAAGTGTGGAACGAGACTGCTCGTTCCTTGAGAATTTTAGTCAGGGCTCTATGGTCCTGCGAAGACTGAACAGTGACTTTAATGCCGTGTTCAGTGGGTTTGGCGAGAGTGAAATTGATGTGGTTCTGGTTACACCACGAAGACACTTGATTCCACTTCCCCTTGTCTTGAATGAACAGGGGCGGGGGGACATCCTTTTTATTGGGATGTTGGGAAGAGGTGGAAGCATCTTGGCCGCCGACAGGGGAGGAACGCCCGGTAGCGGTTTGGGGGCGAGAGTTTTTGACTGGTTGCCTGGCGGCAACACATTGGGTGGGGATTGGGGTGGCTAAAATTTGACCTTGATCGGCCATTTTATACCTTTTTAGGGTGGCGCAATTAGTGGCTCCTGTAACGAGCATTTTAACAACAGTCATTTAACGGCTCGTGCTCTGAATAATAATGGTATTTCTAAAATCTAACTGTTATTAATTTAAAGGTTTCAGCAAATACCAATAGTAACAGGTTTAAATGTATGCGTTGATGGATAGACAGGCTTAAATGAAATTTTCGAAGAGGTGCGATTTTTGACGCCGAGTGTATTACTGAATGAGTGGTAAGTTTATTTTGCGGACTGAAGATGTTCATTTCCTTCCATCGTTCGCGAACTACCTATGTCTAGAACCTATTCTGAATCACTATCATCCGAGTCTAACTCGGAGTCAGAGTCTAACTGAGAGACGTCTCTAAACTCGAATTCAGGTTCTTGAAGTTGTAACAGTGTTAGTATTTCATATCTCCATGAAGAAGCACTTTATGGACTGTTGTAATCGTTGTTGGTCTCCTTGGTTTTGCGCATCGATTGGTCCAAATCCTAACAAGTTACGGGTTGGTATCACATTTGCTGGTATTAACTCGGCTGGCAATGGATTATACTGCTGATTGTTTTGTTGGCTAGCTATTACTCTATTTGCTGTAACAAGTGGTGAAATATACGCTTCATATACGTGGGTCACAGCGTTGACTGGTCCAAAAGATGTCTGGTAGATTAAATTTTAGGTCTACTCCCGTTTGGGTGAGAGTATTACTTGCGTGTGAAATATAGGCCGTAATAGACTTTGGCAGGCATTGGTAATCGGGTAGTACTTCCCTGAAATCAGTTCTGTTGCCCAGGATATTCTGACTATTCTGCCTAGCTTGCTCTGCTATCTGTAGATTTAAATGATTGCAAGACACATGGGTAAATACTGAAAGTGGCAATCTTTCTGCTAAACGAGGATCCACACCACGGATTTTCTCGTATGTTTCTTCAATCAAGGGAATGTATCCTCCTAAATCAAAATTTTTAACGTGTACGTCCTGTAACGGAATGAAGGTCGAATGAGGACCTACGTCGTATAGAGGCTCGTCACGATGTGGTGTCTCTGTAGTTGAAGGTGGTATCTTCGAGGAATTAATCTTCTCGATCTTTTTATCTTCAATTTTCTTTTTAAAAGCTGTGGAACGATTATTCTTCTTGTTTGATGGACCTGTTCCTCATTAAATGGGGGGGCTGATAAGCCCAGTCCCATATCCCATAATCCACGGCGGTTACCACCGGATTGATTTTGAGGTTGTTTATTCAATGTTTACATGTTCTCCTGAAGTTATAGTTTGCAAAATTACAGCAAATCTTCGGTTCAGTTCTTCATCTAATCCTGTGATAGCAGCGGTTTTTTCTGACGTTCAAAGAATCTTCTGGCCGTGTTGCCGTCGTTGGTAGATCCTTGGCCCTGCTTTACCATGTCAATTAGCAGGCCGAGTTCTGTTTTGAAGCGATCTTGAATTAATTTCTTCCTTGCGTCCTTTACATCTTGGTCAGCTTTTCCTTTAACAGCCCATTTTTTAATGTCCAATCTGTAGGAGTGGAGTTGTAAAAGGCATTCCATCATATTAATACGCGCATGAAGTGAAGAAATCCCTAACTCCATCATGGCATCCGATGTTGTCAGCTTCGACACTGCTTTCAAATTGTTTAGCCCGGATGGTTTCGCTAGGCATATGTAGCAAGAAGCATTCGATCTATCTGCTGAAAGGTACGTGCATATCTTGGCATCGATCATCGTCATTAGGGGCTTGTGACTGACTGTGTTGCTGTTGCACTCAGTTGGTCGGAGAGCAGATATTTCCGACTTCATTTTCTGTTCTTCTGCCTTCACAACTTATTCACTTTCTTTAATAAAAGTAAACTGCACCGGACTACAAAACAATGCTGAGCAAGGATTCGGGTTCTCCCAAACTGTATTTTCTTCACATGTCAGTTTTAAGGGCAACAATGAAGTCATAAAAATACTGGAGTCATCTTGAATAGAATCCGATTTCTGTTTATATTTACTCTGGCTAGATGCTCCATCAAAACTCCATTTAGAAATAAAAATCATTTCTTTTTGCTTCAAGACTTCTGGTAAAGATTTAAATATTCTATTCACTGTTAAGTCCAAGAGAGACTACATAGTAATTCTGGCTGAGCTATCTGTAACCGTGATTGAATTTTCGGGATCAGATGGATAACACAAATTTATTATAAAATACATACACACTCACGCCTCAACATTATGCAGACAGACATACACGCATTTACACACCCGCACAGTCCCTCACCTACACTTCACACTGCTCTGTTCCTGTCAAACTTGCGTAGAAAATGTAAATCCTTAATTGGCATTAAGTATTATTAGTTAAGTTACATAATTAATTTACCATAGCTATGGATTTTGTATAAAAAATAAAAAAAACCACTCTTTTTTTTCTTTTTCCACTCTGTAGTAGGAAGGATGTAAGTCTCTAATACCTTCTCGAATTGCTGATTCTCTCAATGTTATTTATTGCCATTTTGATAATTTAAGAGATAACATTCATCCAAGTGACTTCAGGGGTGTAAAAGATTCCTTGGTAGGGGGTTTTTTTATCAAATCTCGGAATCTATTAACGGTTTCTGGATTTTTCATCATGTATTCAATCACAGAAGGAATAGTATTTCTTCCATCTTCCTTCAACTTGGTAACAGCTGCGTAAACAACCTCACTGCAATCACTATTCAAATGATCACTACTCCGTCTCTTCTTTTGCTTTGTTCCCAACTCTTCAAATGGTTTTCTAGGTTATTCCTTATCGTGATAGTACCAACTGATGACGTTGATGGCTCTTCTTCATCATGACCGAGAGCTGTCAAAGGCTCCTGAAAATTTTGATGCAGCTAGGCCAGTCGACATTTTTCTCAAACCAGTTTCCATACTCCTTTCCTCCTCCAACTCCAATGGATTGTGTGACGTGTGATTTGACGTCGCATATCGCGCCTGTGTTCGATTGCGAACAAATCCCACGCTAAATATGTTTCTGCCATAGTTTTTTTTATTTATTTTTGAATATGATAACTTACGCAATAATTCGTCCTCCATGCTTTTTAAATAATCTAGAATGATTTGTTGGTTCTGCTGCAATGCTCCAGTTATTGCTAATATGTCTGAAATTGCTTCAGTGTTCTGAGAATTTTCATTTTGCGCCTGCAAGGTAACGATCTGTTCTGATGTTTGAGGAATATTTGTAAAATATTCGTAGACAACACTATTAGCCTGTACATTATTGCATGACTCTTGTTCATTCGGCGCCTCAGTAGGTTTGTCCTGAAGATAAAAAAGTATTATGGAGGAACAAGGTGGATGATTCCTCCATTGAAAAGAGAAGATCTTCTACCAGGCTGGGTCATCGTGCCTGGGGACCGCGGTCCAACTGTTGATCTTGGAATCTTGTATATATGCGAATCTGCGAACAAACTCCTCTAGCGCGATGTAGATTTGTATGTAGATAGCTCTGTATGTAGTGCCGATATATTGCAACGCCATCTATTCATTCGGTGTCTGAACTATCTATTGTTGCGTCAGTGCGTAATGCTTGCAAGTGCCAGTGCTGCGCTGTTGTCTGCGGTGAGTCGAGACAGAGCGGGGTTGCTGCAACGGTTGAACCATGAAGTCCACGTAGTGCAGAGACTGCCACGCCGAGATGATCCGGACGTGTGCTGCGGTGGAGCTGTGCTGGCGATAAGTTGTCGCTGGGTTGCGCCTTGCAGGACCAGGAAGCACGGTGCGTCGGCTGCGTTGGACCTGATTGAGGCGATGTTGGCTTGCTGTGTTGATTGCAGAGACTTGATGCTGATGCGAAGTGATGAGCGTTGTAATGCTCAGGTATGGTTATGTTCAGTGAATAGAGGGATTGGAAGTTTCCCATCCATCACGTCGGGGTCACCAATTTGGAGGAATCATCCACCTTGTTCCTCCATAGTATTATGAGACTTATTATGAGAGTATTATTTTTTTGCGTGGTGAATGCATAGTAAGAGGCTTAGATTCGTTCACTGTCGTGAATTGTATGTACATGATTGTTTTTTTAATACTTGTGGTGAAAAGAGCTAACCACAATATTCTCAATAACTTCAAAAATAATATATGAATGCACTCAAATCGAACTTCCTTTATTTCAACAGAGGGAGGTTCTCCGCGTGACAAGTATAAACTTGTTCGTACGCGCTGGCTGATCACGATCGCCGCCGCCGCAGTTCTACCTCCGCTTCTAACCTCCGATTTAAAAGTATCGGAAACGATTCCTTTACAATTTTCGATTTCAAGTTCGAAATTTGAGGTCTAATATTCATCGATTATTTAATATATTATATGTATTAAGTATATACAATAATGATTAAAGTTATGAATAGTAACTAGGGTAAGAATGATGATTAAAATAAAACAACATAATTACATTATTAATTGAAAATGAAATGTTTTATTTATTTCCTATCAGCCCTTATCATAATAAGGGCTGATAGGAAATAAATAAAATAATAAAATACATATGTGTATGCTTAATTAGAAAAATTACTTTCTGCAATAATAATTGACATTCTGACGGAGTAGTTATGACTGTTTTGTGAATGTGGAGCTTGCAGTAAAGGCTCATCAACATTGATCTCTTCTGACAGTTCATCTTCTTTGATGTGGTCATCCAGTTCAAGCGCCATGTTATGTAAAACTACACAGGCCACAATCACTTTTAACACCTTAGGTAATTTAAGTTGCATTCCAGAATGGAGGCAAGGAAATCTTCTCTTTAACACTTCAAAACATCTTTCAATAGTGTTTCGTGTTGAAATCTGGGCTTTGTTGTATGCTTCTTCTGCTGGAGTAGCAGGATTAATGAGACATGGGTATCCATTGTCTCCTAAATAAGACCCATATAACCCAGATTCAAACTCCAAATTGTTGTCTTCTTGGGCTGAACCTGGCCAACGAGCAATTATGCTGAGAATTCTCAGAGGACCATGGGCAAAAATGTATGGACCCTGGTCCAATATATACCAACAGTGTTATAACTTTGCCAAATAAAAGCATTCGAAGAGTAAAATATTTCATGCTATAGCACCAAGCCGAAAACGAGAACGAGTTAAAGCATTTTGTAACTACGTCCTTTTGTTCCTGTGTCCAAGGTACCAACGTCCTTTTTTTTCCTTTTCGTATTTTATTTTCGTTACCTAATTGAGACACAGGTTCATTAATAAGTTGTTGAGAATCATTTTGCACACCAGATGGTCCAGCCTGAGATAAGTCATTTAAATTACAATATGTTTGTACGTAATCAGAATTAGCATCTAAAGTAGGTTCAGGATCATAGTCTATAATTTCGTTGTTGTTCACGGGCTCTTCAATTAGCTCCTCATTCAAATCTAAATCAATCTCTTCGAGAGATTTTCCTTTGTAAGCGTCTGCTTTTCCATCTTCCATAAGAATGAGAAGCTTTGATATTTCAGCAGTTTGGTATACGTCATCTGGCAACCTGTAAGATTTTTTATGTATTTCATTAGTATGGCCCATGAATGTATCCAGCTGCTCCATATCATTTTCAGACATGCTAAAAATTTGTGATAAGGTAGCTAAATGTTTTCTTAGCCTTGTAGAGGATATTGCTTTAGGCTGTTTCGCCCCTAATAATTTGGCATGCTTTTCCAAAACTTTGTACCCATAAATTGTATTATTATAACCGGGATTAAACAAAAATTGATTTTGTGTCGAAGCAAAATAAAAATGCCCAATCGATAATAATAATTTATAAACATCTTGAACTTATTTATTAAACAGAACTGGTACTCCGCGGCCGCGTTTAACTCTAATGACAACACGTTTAAATTTCTTTACCAGAATCCTTTCTGAGGCAGTAAGCGCACGATCAAACTCTTCATACTTATTATTATCATTATGGTCGCTTTCTAAATAATCGTGCACTATAGTTCTTTGAAGGAGAACTTCAAAGGCCTGCGCCTATTTAATAATAAAACCCTACAATACACAGTCTCTAAAAGTTGTGTATATGTTTCAGTAGTTTGTAAGCCTTCTTTAATTTTTATAGCATCATCCAAGGATTTTTTATTTAGGTGTTCTTTAAGAATTTTTAAATATATTTGCTAAAGGCACAATAGTTATCTTATTCCACTTTTTCTTGTTTTAATCTGTTGCAGCTTGTGTAGACACATCATATTTCGATTTATCTCGACTAAGAGTTATAAGGGTCAATAAAATATAAAATAAGTCTATTCTTAAGTATTTTAGGGAATTTAGTGAAATTACAATTTATAAATATTTTTCTAGAGTATTTACATTTTTATTGTCAAATTTTAAGGCTGAATGACGATTCCTTTGCCGAGGCTTGTCATTTGTTATGTAAACAAAATCACTTGACGTTTTTTAAGTTCTTCGTTCAAGTGCAGTAACTTTTAAAACTTTTAGACCCTTTTATTTGTTAAAGTATACCTAGTGGACGATTGAGTTAAATTATTGTACTAAGTTTCAAATATTACCTCTATTTGAAAGTTAGTTTGCGACTTGAAAAAGGAATCAAAACGTAAGTATTATGTATGTGTATGGTTTAATAATTTCTCATTTAAATGCATTTTATGTTACTGTTATTCGTGGGATAGTATATTAATTTATTGTATGGTTATATTATTTATTTATTTAATCAATTAGGTGTATTTGTTTTATCAACACCTACACTGTATTTTAGCATGTCAAGAAGCGTGGTCCCATCCCAAGCGCAAGTGGAGATGCTTGTAGATTGCTTGGAAGACAGACGTTGGCATTTTCTTGCGACAGGGCATGCCCGGACAGGAAATGCCCGAGTTCGGACACGAGTAGCTTGGCAAGAAATAGCCGTCAAGCTAAATAGTGAAGGGAGTGGCTGCATCAAAAGTTGGCAGCAATGGGCAAAGGTTTATTGACTTCATCTCTTTGATGTTGGTATATTCAGCGTTGTTACACGCATATAATAACTATTTTGTTTGCTAGATTTTATAAAGTTATCACTGGAGTATAGGCCCCACTTTTTTTATGCCACTTTACTTAGTCCTATGCCAATTGCATCCTCACAATAGGTAAATTTTAAACCATACAGTAATTTGCTTTGTTATAAATGAAAAAAAAATATTACAGTATTGGAAAGATAAAAAAGCAGCTGTAAAGAGAAAAGTTAGTAGCATACGGACGGCAAGCAACTGGTGGTGGTGCAGCCGACGACATTTTTCTCTCTACAATAGAAGAAAAAATAATGGCAATAATGGGTGGAGAAGGCTTTGCTATCGGTGATAGTTAACCCATTCCATGTACTTTCGCTTTTTTCAGTTTTGCTTGTTTTAAGTTTATTTTATTTGTACAAATTAGTAACTTATGTAATATTTATAAAGTTAAATGTACATAAATACATAAGCTATTTATTAAAAGTATGTATATTTTCCTAAATCATAATTTCTTTTTAATAGGTTTTTTAGCCAACTGGATTTTCATTTAGATTCTACCGGTACAAACTGACTTCACCATTTCATCGTCAACAATCCGTTTATGATTTTTATGTTGTCCCCTCATATCTTTATCAATCAAAGTGCTTCCGTCATATTTATCCCAAGATGTCCGAACCAACCTTTCACTAATCGAATATGGACTTAAAAACATGGTTTTACAAACCTCTATTTTTGATGAGTCCTTTGGCAAAAAATACTTGTAAGTAAATTGACGATTATGCTTTAAATCTCTTTGAAGACCCCATTTCTTCTTCTGTTTTGTAGTATAATTCGCAACATGCAACCATTGTTTCTCACGATCACCTAATTTCCAAAACTTTTCAAATGCATCCTGTCTTTCTTCTAGAGTCAACATAGTGTAACATTTATATCTACACGTGCAAGGCCTACCTATAGCTTTTGCTGGTAAAATAACGCCCTTTTTGGAAGAGTATTCTTTTCCTGCATTCATTAAGCGCTTTCGCTTAATTTCTTTCCAATCTTTATAATTTCGGACACGTTTTTTACCTCTACATCGAATTAGAGGTGCTGGAGATGACTGGCATGAAGAGACAATTGTGTTGATTGATGGACAGTTGCTATAGTCTGCACCATCGTGATTGGGACAAAAAAAAATATAAAAACTACTAATGAAATTAAAAAATTATATTATAGTACAATTTTCTTCCCAAGATAATGCTATAAAATAACTTTTTTTCATTAAAGTACAAGTATTTGGACATGTCTGGCCACTTATAATGTTTTTTGGGGTTACTTCAATTACTGTCAGTCAACTTGTCAAACGAAATAATAATGAAAAAAACATTATAAGTGGCCAGACATCAGGACTAAACAATTATAATTTTAGATGCAAATTTACTTTGTCTGTGGTCGCGTATGCGGTAGAGATCTCAACTTGGGAGGTTTTCCCCACACGGATTTGATGATAAATGTTTGTATATTTTATTGGTTTTTTTGCATACATATTTTATTTTGGCCAAAAATGATAGAAAAATAGCAGTGATATTAAGGTGAAATAAACTTGGATCTGAAATTGTGGAGGCGGCAATGGAAATGACGAAAAATCGATACCCGTACGTCATGAAAACCTATAACAAAATATTATCGATTTTTTACCTTTAAATTACATTATTAGATGAGTTTAGATAAAGTACTGTATGATACTGCACATAATTAGGTATTAAAAACTCGTGTGATACTATTAAGAACCTCGCCTACGGCTCGGTACATAAACTCACACTCGTATTTAATAACCCCTAGTATGCAAAAGTATCATAAACTACTATTATATTCTGCTTCATAATATAACGATCACCCTTAGCGGCTAGTCGCGACGGGCTAGCGACAATGTAACGACGTTTCGCGCGCTCATTGCCACTCGTCGCATCGCGGCGATAATATCGCCGTGTGGAGACGGCTTCAAGAGAGTGTATAGAAATACGTGGCACGACGATAATATCGCCGCGATTCTCGCTCGTGGAGGCAGCGCCTTAGAGATATCCCAATAGAAAACGAGCCAGATGCTGAACAATTGGTAAAGTTTAAAATAGATTAGCAATATTTATGTTACTAATTTTACTAATTCACAGAATATATTATATTTAATTAACTTAAAAAAAATTGAATTACAGATTGAGGCTAGAACGCCTAGAACACCACCAACTACAGTTCCTCATAGGAACAGTGCCCAAACTACCGCTTGTATGTAACTGACTAGACTCAATAGATTGATTAGTGTGATGTATTTAATGGTATGCACTTTTGATTTCAAGGCTGAGTTGTTTAATTACTCTGTTTCATCAGCAGCAAGTCTGATTCAAAATGCTATACACTTCTTTATACCAATGCTGTTTTTGGGTGGCATTTGAATAATAATAATATTTTTGTATTTATATAGCACCTCGTCGGCGTCGTTTGCTTACGACACGACGACGTCTCCTTCAGCGCTCGCCTCCATCACAAAGACAATCGCAATTGGCCAGTCTCACCGAACGTTTTATAGCTATTGAAGAAGGACGTTTGGAAAATGAGAAGGTTTTTAAAGAGAAGCGATTGGAAAATCAACGGCTCCTGATTGAAAACCAAAAAATGATATTTATAAATAAATAAATAAATATCCTGGGACATTCTTCACACACGGTTATCTGATCCCAAACTAAGCAGAGCTTGTGCTATGGAAACCAGATAACTGATATACTACATATAATACTTTTTTTTTTGTAAATACATACTTATATAGATATTTACACCCAGACACAGGACAAACAGACATGTTCATGCACACAAATGTTTGTCCTGGATGGGAATCGAACCCATGACCAGCGGCGTGATAGGTGGTGTCTTAACCAACTGAGCCATCTGGCTTGTCAATCTTTGATATTTTTATGGAGATAAGTCGGTCATGGTCAGACCCAAGCTTTGCAAGATTTATGTGCATCCACCAGGGCACTTCAATTATTGAGCATTCCAAATTCTGCCTTTCCAGGCACATAAAATAGATAGTACATTAAATTACAAAAAATACATCAGACAAAAGTTGTAGAACATGCAATTTTACTATCTACAATTTTTTTATTAAAATTAACATTTATATATAAAATGATAAACTAATCTAAAATCATTATATATGACGTGCTCGCCATAATTGATTTGCCAAATCTCGCCTACTTATTTGCCCACTCATTAATCATCATGTTGAGTCGGCTGTCGTCGGAGTTCCAAGTAACCTAGTCTCTTCAGCTATTTCGTTTGGATTTAATTTGGGAGCTGGTAGCCCTATTCGATTACACATATTGTGTAAAACACAGCAAGCTATCACAATTTTTCCCACCATATTAGGATCATAGTGCATTACTCTGTGCACTAATAGACATCTGAACCGCCCTTTTAAAATTCCAATTGTCCTTTCCACACTGTTCCGAGCACTGCTGTGTAAATCATTATAATGGCTCTCTCGAGACCCTTCTTCTGGGTTATTGAAAGGAGTCATTAAATATGACCTTTGAGCATATCCTGAGTCACCTGAAATTAATAAAGAATCTGGATGTAAGTTTATTCCTGGCATATAAATTAGTTAATAATGATAATGTTATTTTACCAAGTAAGTATACTATTTCTCCATTGTTATTAAGGTTTTCTAAATGCACCTTTATTTTCGAGTTAGAAAAGACAAAACTATCATGTGTTGCACCCCCAAAAGTCACATCCACATGTAAGATGTGAAGATCAACATCATTAATCTGAAATAAGAATACATTTTTCTTTTATAATATTTATTATCTTCAGATGTGCATTAAAAATAATTAAGATCTTTCACTTACAATAAGAACATTTCTGGCATGATAGCCTTTTCTACAATAATATCTCTCCTCATGTTGCTTGGGACGTATCATAGATACCAGGGTGCCTTCAATACAACCTAACACTCCAAGAATTTTGAATTTTTCATAAAATCTAGAACAAGCATTCAAACAATAATAAATGTTTAGTTATGAGTAATATTAGTTTAAAACAAGGAATAACATATAAGCTAAGTATAATAAGCTAAGATACTTAATCCTTTAACATTTACCTTTCCTTAAGAACCTGCCGTTCATTATGATTTTGAGGAAATCTAATATATTTGTTGACTATGTTGATATTATTTAGAGCATCAACAACCTGGTGGATGGCTCTACAAGCAGAAGACTGAGACACATATGTGTCTATATTTTTGGCAATGATTTTTTGGTAGCTTCCATTAGCCAAAAATTATAGAGTGCATAATAACTGAAACATTACGAATTTCATAAAATCTTTTTATGGTGTCATAAAACTTAATGAATAAAGAGATCAAGCTGTAAACAAACCTTCATTCTAGTAGTTAAACCACCGGCACGAATTCGCGGAGGCATATAAGGAGATATATTCCTCTCCAATATATTAATTAAATCCTAAGAAAGCCTGTAAATATGTATAAAATCTACATCCCGGGATATAGTTCGAAAATTTCTTAATTGTTTTGCTTGTCTTGTTTTCATTAAATCGTCACTTTTCTTAGCTTCTTCCAACAAATAGAGCCTTGTAATCATTCGCGCTGCCATTTTTTATAAATAGTTTACGTAGTTTACAAAACAAACACTATTAATTAGAGTAAGATAACAGTTTTTGTCACAACACTTGTAATGTAGCTTTTAGATTTGACAGATAAAAGCGTGGCTGTGGGCGAGGCTGTCGGCGTCTTAGACGCTGTTTTTTCTAAAGGAATACCAAAATGTATGAAGAAATGTCAATTTGCTCGCCGTCGAGTAGTTCCGACTCACGCCAGTCACAGCCTTGAGCGCTAGTGTAGCTTTCCGTATCTTAGTGAATACCAAACCGAGGTTTCGAGGCTGCAACAGCGCTGCGCGCAAGGCTGTAGCCTTAGAGAATAGCACTGCTGGTTTCAAAATCTTGCCATATTGATTTAACCGCCGTAGGCACTACCGGTACCTCCTGTACAATCTCAGCCTGTACATTATGCGGCTGTTGTGCAGCAACTAAAGAAATAATACGCCGCTTGGTTTCTTCAGCTATGTGCACATGCACTAAGGATCTAAAAACATGCAGTTCCCAAACTTTATACTACGATCAATATTTATAAATCTACGTTTGATGTTGCCAATGAGCTCCTGGCGTAGCCGATCCGTGACTGGCATAGAAACGTTTTCGTCCACCAAATTCTCTAACGCCTTTGTCAGGCCTATTGTAATGGGAATCACGAGGCTACCAGTGATATATAATATTTCTGGCCACTTAACTCCCGTGTCACTTCTTCGCACGGCTGAAGAATCAGACACATTTCCTGGCATATTGTCCACTCGTAACTTGTTATTGTCTCCATCCCCAAGTTGAACATGGCGCTGTTCAGTGCCTCTTTTAACTCAACGCATCTTTTAAGCATATAAAATGTGGAATTCCACCTCGTTGGCACGTCTTGTAGAAGTCTTTTGGGCGTGAAACCGGCTTGTTCTTGAGATTTTTTTAGCTTTTCCCACGCTCAAACGTCGTTTACTGATAAATTTAGAGTATGAGTGTAGCAAATGTTTCCATCCAAGTTCCCTTTCAATGGCACTTTTGATATTGCTACCATTATCAGATACAGCTAAAAGTATCTTATTTGTGACCCTCCAATCGTCACAAATACATTTAATGGCGCCTGCCAAATTTTTTGCCATATGGCTTCCAGTAAGCAGCAGTCAATTCCGGGAATTGGAGTACGGCCATGTCTTTGAAAACGGCCACCCCAGCGGTATATCCATGTTCCGTTGTAAGTCCCAACCTATGGTTCCTGAATCAGTGCAAAAGCCATATTTTTATCGTTTGCCTCTTGCATCAACCCCTGCATAACAAGCTTCTTTCTCTGCAGGTTTGCTTGGATGACTCGATATGACTTTGTGGAGATTACCTATATGTTCTGGAGGTGCTCTTAGCAGTAAGCTATAGTAGCACATGCTTGGGTTAGCACCATTGCAATTAGTACATTGCGGCACGTAGCAAACAATTACTCGACACAGGGTCTCAATCAAATTTAATTACAGAAAATGCATTTAAAAAACTTAATTTACCAAAATAGATAATACAAGATAATACAAACAATCATACTAACTATAACAAATAATATGTGTTTTTTTTATTAGAAGCAATCATTATACCTCAAATATTAACTAATTATTTATTTTGACATGGTGTGCTTTGGTGGCACTTAGAATTGCAGAGTATCATTGCCTTCTGGCACTGGCATCTGTTTGTGGAACAGTTTTTTTTGCAACTGCATCTCACAAAACCTTGGCCTAATCCAACTGAATGGTTCGTAGCTGCAGTCCTTAACGATATTTCAGAGCCATTGTTTACATCTGCTACCTCTAAAAAAGTTTGATTGCAAATGTCGAAATCTGATCTGAAAAAAATATTACAAACATATTATAGTACTACTTTAGAATATCATTATTAACACAAAAAAATAGCAATATCTTTGCCTGGTCATCAATCATGGTCATTATTCTATCTATATGAATGCTTACCTCAGGGCCGGCCCTAGCATTCTTAGCGCCCTAGGCGAAAGAATGTAACGACGCCCTTTTAAGAAAATGAATAAAATAACAATAATATAAACAGAAACTTAGTACTAAAATTTTTAGTACTGTACACCATTTTAACCTTCTTCAAAAAAAAGGAGGAGGTTCTCAGATCGGCAGTTTGTTTTTTTTTATGTCTGTTCACGCATAACTATTTTGCGAAAGATAAAAGCTTAAAAAATACCATTCAGTCAGTATGATTTATGTTTATTGCCTTAATTTAAACAAAAGTCCCAAAGTTTCAGCTATTTCTTGCTGTATAGATAGAAGAAAAATTCAAGAAAAAGGGAATCAAATATTTTTGAGAAGGGAGCTTGGTCAAAGAAAATGGAATGAGACCACTCAACCACTTCAATAATATGGAGGAAATAGTTTCAGAACTAAAAGATGCTGGTACTACATTGTGTGATGAAGAAAAGATTAATTATTTATTGTTGTCTATGCCTAAAACATATGATAATGTAATGTTACGTATCCGGGATGGGTACGAATAAATATGCCGATTTACGGTAGAAGAGTTTTAATTGACGACCAGATTCAATCAGTATATCAACTAAAATAATTAATTAATTAACTAATAAAGTCACAGTCACAATTAATAAACGTCTAAGTATATCGCAATTAATCACTGTCTTACAATAGCACACTATAACACTGAACAACACACTGGGTATCGCACTTTAAAATCGCTTTGAAGTTCACTCGGTAGCTCGTAGAACTGAACTGTCGTTGCTCTTCGTGTTCTTCTCACACGGCCCGCAAGGGCCGTGGGGGGAGGATGCCGACACTGTTTTGCGTCCTAATCCTGGTATCAGGTCTCCGCGCGCGACTACGCGCGTGTCAATGGGGCGGGATAAATCCCTGATACGTTACGTCTTCTGCAGACTGCATTCCTCAACTCGCCACCGCGCGATCAAGCCAGCCGGGTGAGACCCGCTTGTGGGAGGCCCAGCTAGCGATCGGCGGAGGCGGCGGCGGTTGGTGTGTTGTTGCGGTGGGGTGGTGGTTTCTTCATCGGGTAGGCGGCATTCCTGTAGGAGGTCTCGATGGTGTCGGTGGTAGCGGTGGTGTGCGGGGCGCGTGACGTTACGAGCGGTGCGGCGCGGCGCTCGCCATCGAGGCGAGCGATGCGATGCCCCAGATCACGTGCGTGACCGGGTCGGTGCCGTCGCGGAGGGCCTCAAGCACTTTGCCGAGGACCTCCAGTGCGGCCGCGATGACCGTTGTGTCTCCCGCCATCTTGGGAAGCGGACGGCGGCGGTGGCGCACGGTCGCCTCTCCGGCTACCGTGCGTGCGGCGGCGAGGGCGGCTTGTGCGGCCGTATGAGGCTCGTGGGGAGCAGACGCGGGGCGGCGGCGCACGTTCGCCTCGCCAGCCACCGTGTGTACGGCGGCGGGGGCGGCCTGTGCGGCCGTGTGGGGCTCGTGGGGAGCAGACGCGGGGCGGCGGCGCACGTTCGCCTCGCCAGCCACCGTGTGTGCGGCGGCGGGGGCGGCCTGTGCGGCCGTTGAGGGCTCCTGAGGAGCGGGTGCGGCGAGTGCGGCGGGCGCACCTTGCGGTGCGTCGTTCGGGGACCTCTTCTTGTTTCTGCGGCCGCGGCGCCGCCTCTTTTTGCAGGCCGGCTGCGAAGCACGGCCCGCGACAGTGGCGGCAGTTGGAGTAGGGACAGTGTGGACCGTCCCCTGCGGCTTCTTGGCGGCCCTCGAGAGGGCGACTGTACCCGCCTTCCGGTTGCGCGCCTCCCGCCGTTTGACGGGGCACGCATTGCGGTTGGCGGGATGGGGCCCGTTGCAGTTTGCACACGTGGCGGGCTCTTCTAATGGGCGGGGGCACTCTCTCGCGGGATGCTCCCCCCCGCAGCGGACGCAGGCTAGTTGGCGATGGCAGTTGATCGACGCGTGGCGGAACTGCTGGCACCGGTGACACTGTGCCGGCCCTCGCTTTCCTCGCCACGGGTCGATCTGGATGCCGGGCATGCCCAACATCTCCGTGATGCGGTATATGCCCGGCTTGACGGCTGGAGTTCGACGCAGCTGCGCAAAGAATACGCAGCCGGGGCGTCCGTTTCTCCCCACTATCTGTCGGATATGCTCTGGGGAGAAGCCCAGGTTGTTGAGCTCTTCAGTCACCTCTTCTGGTGTGGTGTCCATTGGTAGACCCCGTATGGCTACCTTCACGCTGGTCTCGGCCGGGATGGAGTAGGAGAACCAGGAGATTTTTTCGGTGGCTTCCAGATTCGTGAGGTACCTAGAGACCGTTCGGTGCTCTAGGTCCCCTCGAGGTAGAAAGCGCACCCCATTCCCGTAGGGGCGCACGTTGGGGTTGAATCCGAGCTGCGCCTTCAACTGCCGCAGGTGGTGCGCCCAGTTTGGTAGGCGCTCAACAACTAGCGGAGGAAAGCGTGGCTTCGGTGGTTGCGGATTGGCCGCACCGGCGGACGGGCCGGGTGCGGGCTGGGGAGGCAGCGGCGGCTGCGGCGGCGGTCTGGGCGATGGAGGCGATGGCGGCCGACTGACAATTTCCGCGAACGAAGTGCTGTCAGTGGCCGGCGAAAAGTTGGGGATGGGGTAATCTTCTTCAGAGCGTCCCTCTTCGTGGCGTAGGACGTCCGGTGTGGGGGGGGAGCGTGCGCTGAGGGACTCAGCGTCGGCGCTCACCCTGGTGGCAGCGGTTTCTCTGGGCGGCGGCGGGAGCGGCGGGGCGGCGGCCTCGGGGGAGTCCTTGAGGCACGCTCGCTTGGCCGTATCGTCGCCTTCCGCCTCCGAATCTGGCGGGGCGCGCTTCACGAGGGCGGGCACGCTCTCGGGATTCACGTGTGGGAAGTACGCTTTTCGGAGGCGCTCGATTGTGCGTCGGCGGCACTCCTCAGGGTCTTCGATTTCAAGTATTTCGACGGCTTCTGCGTAATTATCTTCTATGGTGTACGCAGAGGAAGCAGTGGACGGAGGGCGGTCGCCTACCTCGCTTGTGGAAGCGGAGGCGACCGGGGGGTTGGAGTCGGGGCTTGCCGGGGGTGAGTTGAACACCCGGCGCGGGTTCGAAGGGGGCGGCTCAGACGCGCTGGGTGGCGTCGAACCAGCCTGTTTCCGGCCGCGGCGGGGTCGCATCGCGGCGGGAGAAGGTAGTTGT
This sequence comes from Tethea ocularis, assembly GCA_963555595.1. Lineage (NCBI taxonomy): Eukaryota > Metazoa > Arthropoda > Insecta > Lepidoptera > Drepanidae > Tethea > Tethea ocularis. The sequence continues at coordinate 7,819,486 of OY741975.1, forward strand.
GAACAGCAGTCGGTACGTCGGAAGAGCGGAGCACCCGGGGGCTCGACGCTCGGATTCCGTGAAGGGAGAAGTAATCCCCGCCTCGCGCACGCGTGAGGGCACGAAGACCGCCAACGTTTTACAATAAAACGCGGCGGTTTCACTTAAGTTCGGTAGCGATTCGCTACAGTCCGACACGGATACAGTAACGCGTCATGCGTGACGGCTGTAGCAGGTCCTGAACTGTCGTTGCTGGCTCCACGCTCGCCTTTTATATTTGAGCCTCCTGATCTCCAGAATATTCGCGAGGAAGTTTCGGCGGCCGTCCGACATAAACAAGCGTGGGAAAGTAAACAGAGCCATAAAACTCCGATAACAATAGGGCTATAAACGAAACAATAGGCGGGTCTTTCCTTTGTTTTCGAATAGCGTTAACGCCGACGAAAACAAATACAAGGATCTCTCTAGAAAAGTCTTGACCCTTCACTTGTACGTAACAGTAATAACTAAGTACGTTAGAAACTATTGAGAATTTTAAATATGATTTTGTCAAGGAAAGATAACTGGGTGAGCAAGACAAAAGAAGAAAAACTTCAGGAAAAGTCGAGACACAAAGTAGTGTATTTAATTGTTTTAATTGTGGAAAGTCAGGGCATAAGAAATTTGAATGTAGAATGACGACTCATAATCAAGGATAAAAGAATCAAAATCAAGGATACAGGACACAATATCAAGGACACAGGACACAATTGCAAGGACAGAGGTCACAATCGCCACATCAAGGATATAGAGTACAACATCAAGCATATGGATCACAACCGCATGGAAGTAGACAGCAATATGGATCATGGTCAGGACAATATCGTGGAAGAGGAGGATATGATAATGGTAGAGAAAGGCAATCATTCATAGCAAGTAGGTATAATGAACCTGATGTTACTTATTTGTGTGAAAGTTAAGATGGTACAGCTTTTACAAGTGACCTTGAGGAAAGGCAAGTAAACAATTATAATGAGGAGCATAAGCTTATATGGTATGTAGATTCAGGTTCATCAGATCATTTAATTAACACTAGGGATATGTTTCCTGAATATATTGAATTGTCAAATCCAAAGTATATTTCTGCTGCTAAGAATGGTATATCTTTAAGAGTGTTGGAAATATTAAAGTAATATGTTTTGTTGGACAAAGATATACAATATGTATTATGTACATATTGAACAGAAAAATATGGTATGGTAAATTGTAACGGATGTGACACTCCTAAGGAGACAAATTTAAAAATTGATTCAACAAATGTAGATTTTTCTTATGAAGAACAATAGATCTTTAATAGGATCTCTATGTATGCAACAGTTGGTTCTAGATCAGATTTGACTTTTTCAGTTTGTTACTTAGCTAGATTTCAATCAAAACCTAATATCAGTTTATATAAGGCATTAAAACGTGTATTAAAATATATAAAACAAACTTTAAATTATAAATGGTTTTTTAGAAGAGATATTAACAATGAAGATAATAAATAGTAGGTTATGCAGATGCTACTTTTACAGATGATCCAAATGATATGAAATCAACTTCAGGGTTTCTATTTAAAGTTTTCAATAATGTTATCATGTGGTCTAAGAAGCAGGCAACTGTAGCTTTGAGTACAACAGAGGCAGAGCTAATATCACTATGTGAGGCCTCAATGGAAGCTTATAAAGTTATTAAAAGATTTAAATATTAATGTTTGTACTGTACCAATTTACGAAGACAATCAGAGTTGCATTAAAACAGTTAGTAACCCAGATCAAAACACACAAGATTAAAACACATGGAAGTTAAGTATAATATTATTAAACAAAAAGTTGAAGAAAATGTAATACAAGTAAGATATGTTGAATCTACATTACAGATAGCAGATTAACAAAGCCTTTACCTACGAATCAATATAAGTACTTGGTATCTAAACTTGGTTATCATACTGACTGAATGGTATTTTTTAAGCTTTTATCTTTCGCAAAATAGTTATGCGTGACCAGACATAAAAAAAAACATACTGCCGATCTGAGAACCTTCTCCTTTTTTTGAAGCAGGTTAAAACGGTGTACAGTACTAAAAATTTTAATACTAAGTTTCTGTTTATTCAATATGCGAACGTGCAAGGCGTAGGAAAATACATACTATTCAACAGAAGAAGATAGTCAAGGAGCCATACAAAACAAAAGAGTTTAAATACCATGAGTTTTATGATTTAAAAGATCTAGCTTCAAAGATTATTCATAATTGTCCTTTGACAAGGAAGGAAATAAAGTACAGTGGCTTAAAATCAAACGACTGAGGTTTGTAAAAGGGGAGAACATAATTTACTTCAATTATGACATGAGTGAGACTTTTAATTACATTGATGTTACCGGTAAAGAAGGAAAAACTAGAGCTACACGAACAAAAAGTAAAAAAGTATGAATTTCCAAAAGAGTTAAAAAAAAGAATCATTGCCTATATCCGAAGCTAAAAAAAAGTATTTACTTAATTTGGTTAAAAAATATATAATACCAGAAAAATTGGAGCCTTCTTGAACTGAGCGAGCTCATTTCTACTCTTTCTACACGCTCGGCTCTTTCCGTCCGACTATTTGTTGGTGGAAATACAAGTATGCAGTTTGCGTTTGCGAGTTTAACGAAGTCATTAATGGGTCCGTTCCGCTCGCGGTGGAAACCCCGGTTTCCACCGCGAGCGGAGCGGGCTCCGTACGGACTCCGTTTAACTCGCAACAGCAATCTTCATAGAAGTGCTTCCACTGTGAACGTGCGTACGGAGAGGAGCAAAAGAGTACAAAGAGTTACAAAAGTGGTCACAGAGTTGAGCGGATTCCTAACGGACTCCGTACGTACCCCGTTCGACTCGCAACGCAAAATTTCATAGAAGTGCTTCCACCGTGAACGAGCAAGCGAAGCGGACTGAGCGAGTTAAAATGGGTCCGCTGTGTCAAGCCGGGGCTCGACCGCAAAATGAGCGAGGCCATTAATGAGCCCGCTTAACTCGCAACGATAATTTTCATAGTTGAGGCTCGACCGCGAAAGAGGCTAGCGGAGCGGTCTGAAAGAGCAAAAATAGGCGAAAGCGGCCTCGCTGTGTCATCGCGTTGGTTGCGAGTTTTGAGCGGAGCGAGGTGTCAGCTCCCCTCCCGTAGCCCGCCCGCGCCCCTCGCTCGCCCGTTTGTAGGGATGCGACGCGCAGGCCGTTGATATCACTCTGAATATATGATAACAACTCATGGAATTGTGGCCTGTTCACGCGGTAATATTTTTTAAAATGTTCATCATCTAAGTCATTACACAGAGTATGAAATTCCCCATTAACTAGCCGAGTCTCAATGTGACTACTTATCCAATATCTTGGTGGTTGTCTATTTTTCCTTTTATAGTACCAGGCCGTCAAAATCTTAATTTTTTCATGAGTAGTGTGAAAATCATCTTCAGAGCTCGAGTCTTCATACATTTTGAATTGTAACACAACCGTTCTGTGTCAAATGCGTCGCAACACTAACGCCGCTGGCAGCTCTTTTTAGGTCGAGCTATAACACATTATTGCCATTTTAACTATTTCTCGCTTCCAAAACCTCGCCCAGCTCAACTTTGTCCGTTCATTTCGCGGTCGAGCCCCGGCTTCATTGTATCGCGAACTAGTTTTGAACGGACTCTGCTTACACCTCCGCCCCCCTCGCATTCCCTGCCCCTTCGCACGCCCGTGAAACGTATCGACATGGAGTTATTTATTGAGGCTGTGCGGGAGTACCCGTTGTTGTGGGACACCAACCACAAAGATTATCGTCATGGGGATAAAAAGGATATAATATGGAAAAAGATTGTGGATATGGGGATACCCGGAATAACAGACAGTAAGTAGATAACCATATTATTTATTAAATTTTAAACGTTGAGGCCTGGTAGTGCACCAGTAGTATTAAAATAATCACAAAATATATCCCTCACATGGACAGCCTCTCTTGTGGCTCGTATTCGGTTATTATCTATCGGGGAAAAAATATTTATGCTGTCTTCGTCTTCATAAGTTGATGGAGATGGTGATGACATTAAGTAGTTGTGCAATATATAATATGTCGCTTGTATTATTTTGTCAACCAGTTCAAGTTTACACTCGAATGGTCGACGGTAAGCTCGCCATCACTACTGGACAATATGCCAAAGGCGTTCTCAACAACATTGCGCGCTCGACAGAGCCGATAGTTAAAATGTCTTTTTGCTTGATTTTCAATGGTAGTTGGTGTCGGATATGGCCGAAGCATGTTTTTACGTAGTACGAAAGCCTGATCTCCTATAAATACATGAGGCACACTTGGTCCATTGTCATGTAAAGGTCGATCAATAGGTAAATCTAACTCATTTTTATACAATTTCCTACCAAAAACACTGTCGCTGAGTATACCCCCATCGCTAAAACGGCCCATGGACCCAACATCAATTACTATGAATTTTTTGTCAGCATCAACAACTCCTAATAACACGACAGAATAGAATTTTTTATAGTTAAAATAAGAACTTCCTGAATGGGGAGGACATTTGATCGAAACATGTTTTCCATCAATGGCCCCGATGAAATTTTTAAATTGCCACTTTAATTCAAAATCCTCTGCTATTTTTTCCCAATCTTTCCTCTCTGGTGTTTTTCATATATAGAGGTTGCAATCTATCCCACAGAGCAGAACATGTAGCATTTACTGCCCTCGAAATTGTGACTTCGCTTAATCGATAATTGTAACCTAGCGTTCTAAATGAGTCGCCCGTTGCCAAATATCTGAAAAAATAAACATAATTAAAAAATCTAAAACCTCGAAGAACTGCAAGTAGAACTGTACAACGTGTGTCTGTGTGCGCGCGCGTGTGTGTGTCTGTGTGTGCGCGCGTGTGTGCGTGTGTTCCCGCGTGTCTGTGTGTGTGTTTTTTGTCTGTGTGTGTGTGTGTGTTTGTCTTTATACATATGTACTCTGTGCTGAATTGACTCAGTCATGCATTTTTTAATTTGTTTCAGTCATGACCGCAAAATCTGAGTGGAAAAAGTTGAGAGATAATGACCGAGATAGCCTGAAAAGGCAGAAGTGTGGTAAAACAGGGCAATCATGGAATTTTTGCTCCCTTTTATGAAAAATAGAAAAGCATCCACAAATTTAACAAACTCTCAGAGCACACAAGAGACCACCGATCAAAATTCTATCCAAGACAACGTATTATATATACACCCATCCATCCAACAGCGAATTATTCAACCAACATTCTACACAAGAAGTACAAGGATCAATGTTGATTCCATCGGAGAACAAAGAAGGCCAAGATACACAACAGTCACAAACAACACGAAAAAGAAAGAATGATGATGATATTATAGATCTTATGAGAGATATAGAAGTAAATCATAACAGACGTCAAGAAGAAAGAGACAATATTAGAAACAACAACAACGAGAGAAACATCCCATGGAATCATTTTTCGAAAGTATGGCCCAAACAGCTAAAGTTATTCCAACGTATTTCCAAAATAAAATCAAGAAAATGGTTTTAGAGATTGTGTGTGATACTGAAGAAGAAATTGAATCTTATAACACTGGTTATGGTTACTCTACAGCATCTACATCGTCAGCATCCGTACAATCGCCTCAGACGGAAACATATCAACAACTTCCTTAAAATAACTTGTTTTGATTTAAGAAAATGATACGATTTTTTATTTAAAAATAAATACATAGATAATAATAACCACCTACATACAATATTATTTTTTGATTAAAAGCTATACACAGTACACACATTTTATTTATTTATTTAAGCCTGTATTTCCTTATCCTTAATTCTATTTCCAATTGTTAATGTTTAGTTAGTAATATTTATGTTTGCTTATTGTCTAAATGTTAGTAAGATTTAGTTTTTGCTATTGGATATGGATCCCTCCTTGGGTGAAGGCCTCCAGTCCTTTCCACTCATCTCTGTCCCTTCCGATAGTTTGCCAGTCCTTTCCTGTTAATTGGGTTATATCGTCAGCCCATCGTTTTTTCGGTCTCCCTACCCTTCTTTTGCCGATTGGCCCTTTCCACCTTGTAGTATTGATTGTCCACCTGCTGTCTGTGTATCTAGATACGTGACCTGCCCACTGCCATTTCAATTTTAGAGCTTGTGTGAGTGCATCTGTTATCTTTGTCTTCTGTCTGATTACTTTGCTTCTTACTTTTTGTATTTTTCTTATGTTTAGGATACTTCTCTCCATAGCTCTTTGTGTTGTTGTGATTCTTTGTTTTGCTTTTGTTGTGTATATCCAAGTTTGGCAGCCATACAGTAGACAAGGCAGTATACAGGTCTCTAATACCGTTTTCTTAAGGTTTATAGAGTAGTCTCCTTTTAAAATCTCTTTGAGTGACCAAAATTTCTTCCAGGCTATGTTTATTCTTCTTTCAATTTCATCTTCATTGTGTGTTTTCAGAAATGACATTTGTTTGCCTAGGTAGATGTAACTGTGGACATATTCTATAGATTTTTCTTTTACCTTGATGGGCCGTTCTATGCTGTTTGTCATGATTTTGGTTTTTGTAGCATTCATCTCTAATCCTACCTTTGAGCTTGCTTGAGCAAGAGTGCAGAGCATAACTTGTAATTCATTTGCTGTTTCAGACAGTATAACTATGTCGTCCGCGAATCTTAGATGGCTTAAATAGCTGTTGTTTATTTTTATGCCTCTAGTTTTCCAGTCTGTGTTTCGAAATACATCTTCTAAAACCGCAATAAACAGTTTAGGTGACAGGGGGTCCCCCTGTCTGACTCCTCTTTCGATATTGATTGCATCTCCTTTAGATTCTAGCATAACATTACTTATGCTGTTGTTGTAAATGTATTTTATAATATTTATATATTTTAAGTTTATGTTTAAACTTTTTAGTGATTTCCATATAGAGTTGTGGCTTATGCTGTCAAATGCTTTGCTGTAGTCGATAAAACCTAGATAGAGTGGCTTATTAAGCTCTTCGTATCGTTCTATAACTTGTTCCAATGCCTGTATATGGTCTAGAGTGCTAAACTTAGAGCGAAAGCCAGCTTGTTCTATTGGTTGTGCATTTTCAATCTCTTGTGTTATGCGTTTAAGAATTATTGATGAGAAGATTTTGTATATGTTTGCCAGTTGGTCTATAATTGTTGATATCGAGAGCATTTCCTTTTTTATATAGTAGTATGATGTTTGACATGCACCATTGGATTGGTACGATTTCAGCTTCTAGTATGAGATTGAATAATTCTGTGAGAGGTCTCAGTAAAACTGGTGCACCTATTTTCAAAGCTTCGTTGGTTATTCCATCGGGGCCAGGACTTTTATCGGACTTTAGTTGTTTCAGCTGGGCATATATATCGTTTTCATCTATCGGTCTGATTTTTTCCGTGTTATAACAATATTGTGATTCGTTATCCTCCTCGCTGGTTCTGTCTTTGTTTTTGTATAGCTCTTGGTAAAAAGTAGTTGCCTGCTGTATGATTTCTTGTCTTGTTTTAGTTTCTTTGTGTTGGCATTCTAATTTTTGTATCCAAGTTTTTCTTAGGTTTAATTCTTTAAATGCTTTCTTTGTGCTTCTGAATTTGTTTAGATTTTCTGTTATTATCCTTTGCCTGTGCTTACTATAGTCTCTTTTGATCGCTTTGCTAGTTTCCTTATATAATTTGCTTAGTTCTTTCTTTGTATTAGCATCTTTATTCTTTCTTATAGTTAGTTCGCTGCGTTTGTTAATTAGGGCTGTTGTTTCTTCACTAAATATTTTGTGTCGTTTATCTTTTTTAGGATTGTTTTGGCTGGATAAACTTTTTCTTATAGTTACTTCTAGCGCATCATAGTAAGATTGTACGTTTCTGGTATCTAATAGTTTGTTTTCAATGTTCAATTTGAGGCTGTCTATGTATTGTCTTGTTTCCTCTTCAGTTTTCGGGATTGGTGGTTTATAGCTTTTTCTACTTTTTTTCGATTGACTTAATAGGACTGTTGCTCTTAGTAGTCTATGGTCTGTTCGGAACTTTACGTTATTGAGAACTTCATAATTTTGGTCAATTTTTGGGACATTTGTCATGATATAGTCGATTTCATTTTTAACACTTTCGTCTGGTGACTTCCAAGTCCATCTTCTGCTGGGTCTTTTTTTGAAATAAGTGTTGATTATTGCTAGTTTATATTCAAATGCATATTCTAGCAGTCGTTCGCCTCTTTCGTTTCTTTGGCCTAGCCCATACTGTCCCATAACGAGATTTTCTTCTTTTTTGGGTTGCCCTATTTTTGCATTGAAGTCTCCTACTATCATGATTTTTTCATCGGCTAGTGTATGAGCTTTTTTCAGATCATTGTAAAATTTTTGTATTTCTGTATCGTCTGATCTTTCCGTGGGTGCGTATGCCTGAATTATGGATATGTTTAGTCTGTCAAATTTCATTTGTAATAACGCTACTCGCTCCGAAATGCCAGTAAAGTTAGTTATATTATTTTTCCACAGTACACACATAGACGATAAATAATTTCTTACCTTAGCGTGATCGCAAGTTTTTCTCTTGGTGAAACAGCTTTTCTAAAGTTTGTCTTGCTTTGTAATATCTTCTTTAATAAGTAATAGTAATTCTTCAAACTGTTTTCTATCGATACGAAAATAATTTATGAAATATTCATCTTGCAAATCGTAAAACATGCGCAACAATTCACCCTCAATAGGTCTCTCTCTAATATGGTTGCTCAACCAAAATCTTGGTTTGTTACGCTTCATTTTCTTGCTATAATGGTAGAGGAGCAAGCATTTATTTATAGTATTTACGTAGTCCTCTTCACTAGAAATTTCGGACATAATTATCGTAAAATTTACTGCGCGACTTGCTTCCTCTGCGAACAGCATGGCACTGAGATATTTTTTCTACGCCTCCTCGCTCATGCCTGCTGCCAATGGAAGGCAAACAACTCGCTCATCTGACTCCTTTCCGCTCAGCTATTCCCCACTCATTACTCTTTCGCAGTGGAAGGCGGACATCAAGGACATCCGCGAGCCCGACTACGGTGCGCGGTCAGCCTTTTGTTCTTGGATCAATGGTCGAGTAAGGCTCCTTCGAATTCAAATCCTTTGTAGATGGTCACGGTATAAAACATATCATGAATTCCGTAGCCACCCCGCGGGCAAACGGCCAGGTGGAACGGTATAACCGGACTATCCTTTCTGCCTTATGAGCACGACAAAGGTGCTGAAACATGGGATGAATACATTCCAGATATTCAGATTGGGATTAATACGTCTGTTCATGCGGTTACAAAAAAGACCCCTACTGAAGTATTGTTTGGAAGAAACGTTTCGCACGCTTCGCAGGGAGTTTTAAATGATGTGGCTTCACAAGTAGATAATGCAACGGAAAATACTTTAGATGAATTAAGGACTGAAGCGAGTAATCAGATTGTTAAAAATCAGGAAACCAACAAAAGTCGGTATGATTTACGTAGGAAAAGGGCTACTAAATATAAAGAAGGTGATTTGGTTAGGATAATTAAAGCCATACCATCGGGCACCGGACAATCAAAGAAATTAGAACCCAAGTGTCAAGGTCCATACAAAATTAAAAAGATCTTACCCAATGATAGATTCGTGGTAGTCGACACCCCGCTGACTAGAAAAGGTATAATATCCATTGATAAAATGTTCCCCTGGTTAAGCTTTATTGCAAATTATACTTGATTAGATATTATTTGTGTTATTTAAGAATTACGTGATGATATTATGATGAAGTATTCATTTGTAGTTAATTACTTTGCTTATGTTAATTTAATTTAGTTGAAAATAATTTATTATATATATTTTTTTTAAATAGTCTACTCAATACCTGTTTGTTAGCTTGACTTTAAGTTAATACAAGTCATTTTGTCATGGTTACCAAACAAAATCAAATTGTAAAAATCCATTGATGTCAGTTATGTAATGATTATTATACATAAATGCTTTAATGTGCAAAGGTAAATAGTTAATAACTATGATCTTTTTTTTTTCTATTATGCATAAATAATACTGTATAAGATAAGCGAACAAAGGGACTTATTGATTTCGGGAGCACGGGATTAAAAATGAAAAAATACAATTTTGTGAAGATGACATTTAATACTGTTTCTTTTTAAAAAAAAACCTAAAAATACCATACATTAACATTTAAATATAAAACCTCATTGCTCGCGTCGCTTACATTCCCCACCCTAGTGCTGGTTCAGCACTCATCAACCATTGGGATTGGAGCGACGCGTGCCCCGGATCGCCTCAATACACCCGTCACGGTTTTAACTTCCACCACTCTAACCCGTCCATCTTTCCCCGGAAAGATTTGCTGTATCACACCTTTTGGCCATACGTTGCGAGGTGCATCTGGATCAGCAAGAAGGACAAGGTCACCTACCTTCAACGGCCTCTGCTCTTGGTGCCACTTCTGCCTCGGCAGTAATTCAGGCAAAACTTCCTTCACCCAACGTCGCCAAAACATGTCGGTTAACCTTTGTGCAATACGCCATTGTTTACGCAGGTAGAGGTCTGAGTCATCAAAAGAACCAAGAATAGGTAAATTCGAAGAAGAACCTAAAAGAAAGTGATTAGGTGTCAGCGATGAGGTACTACCTGGTTCCACGGACACATGTGATAAGGGGCGGCTGTTGACAATATTTTCAACTTCTGCCAGGAGCGTTCTTAAAGTTTCATCAGAAGGTGCCCGCTCCTTTAAAATTACCTTTAGTGAAGTCTTAACACTACGTATAAGCCTCTCCCATGCCCCACCCCAGTGGGGACTGAGAGGTGGAATGAAATTCCATCGTGTACCATTATTAATGGCCTCACCTTTTAGGATGTCATAATCGATTTCCTGCAGCGACCTTTTAAGCTCAACATCTGCACCCCGAAGATTAGTTCCGTTGTCGGAGTACAACTGCTGCGGCCAACCTCGCCGTGCTGCCATCCGTCTGAGCGCCATTATAAGGGAATCGGAAGTCAGGGAGTGCACGACCTCTAAATGAATTGCTCTCACTGTTAAGCAAGTGAAGAGCACGCCGTATCGTTTCATGCGTCGTCTACCCTCCGTGACCTCCATAGGCCCAAATAGGTCTAAGCCACAATGTGAGAAGGGCCTGTGATAATGAGCCATGCGAGCTTCAGGTAAGTTACCCATCACAGGTACTTTTGGCTTAGCCCTATTTATTCTGCAACGCATGCATTTACTAGTGACGTACTTTACCGTTGGACGTATCTTAATAATCCAATACTTTTCTCGTAGATTATTTACAACAGCTTCCTGGTTTCCATGCGCAGCCTTGGTATGATAATGCATCACTATCAACCGAGCCACCGGGTGCCGCCCGTCTAGGATGATAGGTCGTTTTGTTTCAGATGAAATATCTGACGCGGCATCGATGCGACCACCGACGCGGAGGAGACCACTCTCATCGATGACAGGAGACAAGGTAACTAATTTACTACATTTATTTACAAATTTACCTTTACCTAAAACAGCAATCTCGTCAGGGAATGACTCTAACTGCGCTTGCTTCATCAACAACAGCTCAGCTCGTTCCATCATGTCGCAGTTTATGTCACCTGTTTGCTTTCTACACTTGTAAATAAACTTTAAAACAGCACAGGTAGCGCGTTTCAATCTTAACCATGATGAAAACCGCTCAGGATCTGGTAAGTATCTATTTAATATTTTATTACTACAAGATACCGTATTAATATATTCTTTTTGTATGTCCACTTTAGGTTCCAATATGTGTGCTGGCCACGAAGACTCAGCACCGTAAAGATATGTAGGCCCTCGGAACCACTCAGTCTGAAAAACATGAGCATCGTAGGCCTCCCTGGTAGCGACGTCAGCAACATTTAATTTAGTAGGAACATATCGCCACTCGCCGCTACGTGTTAACTCGTCGATCTCACCTAACCGATTTGCTACAAAGGTTTTATAAGAGCGCGTATTATCGCTGATCCAATGCAAAACAGTCGTTGAGTCGCACCAAAAGTATCGACGAGTAGGAATCAGTTTAGACTCGCGGACTATAGTATCTGCTAGCCTCGCAGCAAATAATGCAGCTTGTAGCTCTAACCGTGGGACTGTTGTAGGTTTTACTGGTGCCACTCTACACTTACTAGCTATAAATGCTAAGTAGACCATTCCTTGGTGTTCCCAGCGCCAGTATGCCACAGCACACATCGCTTTAGCCGACGCATCGCTAAAAACATGTAATTGTAGATTACTATAATTAATCTTACTCGTAGCACTAACCTTAATCGTCGTAGCGCTTGTCACCTGTTCTCCCGCTGTCGTAGCGTTCGCACCCGGCGTAGACCTTTCGTAGCACACAGACTGTGCACTAGCCATGGTAAGCGTTGCGGGAGGGCTTGTGGTGATAGGCTCCGTACCGTGCGCACTCATAGACGATAGGTAGCACCTAGGTATTTTAACTTTATTTATCTCCTTCAGTAGGTCAATCCAGGATATCCACTTTCGATATATTTCGTCTGGAATGTTATCATCCCAGCCGACGTTTGACCGCCAAGTATCCTGAAGCATTATCTTACCTTGGATAATAAAAGGAGATAAAAATCCAAACACATCAAAAATAGACATAACTACTTTTAATAAAATCCTTTTAGTTGGTACTTTCTTACCTTGTATTATGTCTTCCGGAATGCGCTTTAGCGTGACATCAAAACTAAGTGTGTCGTCACCTGGATGCCAGATTAAACCTAGTATACGCTCACTCTCTATCTGCTGATCAAATTTGAACCTTACTGCAGCAGTCCCTAAGGCTTCTTTTGGCAAGCTGTCTAGAACAGCGACACTGTTACTAGCCCAGTTACGAATCTCAAAGTTACCCTGTTTATGAATATCAATAATATTCCTTACCATTTCGATGGCCGCTTCTTCATCTGATAAGCTGTCGATATAATCATCCATATAATGTTGCTCACATATAGCAGCGACAGCAGATGGCATTGAAGAAGCAAACTTTAGCGCGTTTTTGTTTTTAACAAATTGCGCAATGAACGGTGAACAATTTGCACCGAAAATCAATGATGTCATTGCGTATGTCTTTACCTGCTGTTCAGGATTCTCTCTCCATAAAAACCTTAGAGCATCCTGATCTTCAGGCCTTATTTTCACCCTGAGGAACATGTCTTTAATGTCTCCGGCCACAGCGATCCTTTTCTCTCTAAAACGTACCATAATGCCGAACAGTGACGCGAGTAGGTCGGGACCCTTAAGTAAATAATCGTTAAGACACATACCGTTCACTTTAGCTGCTGCGTCGAAAACCAATCGCAGCTTTTTCTTGTTGGGGTTATCGACCCCAAAATGAGGCAGATACCATATTTTCCCTGAAGTCTTGCAGTCAACCATCGTCCTAGCGTAATCGTTAACAAGCAAATGTTCAACTCTTTCTACGTACCTCTGAGAATATTGATTATTAGCCAACATTTTCTTTTCGACACCTTTTAACCTTTTCAATGCCGATGGAAAACTGTCGGGCATCTTACAGGTTTCATCTATCCAGGGCAAACCTACTTGCCACTTGCCATCAACCAGGGTCGCAGTCTGTTCTAAATGGGTCAGTGCTCGAACGTCATTAATATTTTGGCGTGACTTACCAGACACTCCCAGAGCATCAATAGCGAAGTAGTGACGAACCTCCTCGTGCATGTCCCTCAGTGTGCGCGCAGCATCGTCGGCATCGGCATCAGCATCAGCATCACAGCTTTCAGAGATGAAGAGTGTAGCCAGAGTGGTGGAAGCGGCGTCGCGAGAGCGGTTGCGCGGTACACGCGCTACGCCGTGTAGGCACCAGCCGAGGGGCGTGAGGGCAGCGGACGGTTCATTAGGTTTCCCTAACCTAACTTCTGAAGGTGTCAACAAGTGATAGTTATCTTGTCCTATCAAAATATCAGGCTTACTATTTACATTACAGCATTGCAAATTATTCTTTAAGTTTACTAAATGTGAATAATTATTACAATCGATAAAATTTAAATTTTGTTTAGGTAAATTCAATTCATTAATACTATGTACAAAAATATCATGAATATTTTCATTATTTACATCGGATATGCTAAGACTTAATAATAGTGATTCGCAGACGAGTTCACCGCCTCCGAACGCGCCGCACATGCGCAAAGACTCCGAGCGGCCTTGTAGACCGGCTCGCGCCGCAAGATCACTGCTCATCAGTGAGACGGTTGATCCGTCATCTAATAGTGCGGTGGCGCTAATTATACCATTAGGTCCGTGAATGTTCACAGGAATTACTTTCAGCAACACCCGATTCTCGTTAGCGTTGATATACGTCACCGTTCCACTCGTAGCCGTTGCATTCGTCGTTCCTGACGGCAGTGGCTCTGGCACAGGCACGTTGTGAACCTCAGTGTTATCATCATTCTTCACCACAAAGTGCAGCAGCCGATGATGTGTCCCGCCGCAGTTTTCTTTATCGCAGACGGGCGCGACACAGGTTTCTCTATTATGGCGTGATTCGAGGCATCTATAACACACTCCATGACGTTTTACATGCCGCCACCTTTCCTTACGAAGTGCCTTTTTAAACTGCTTGCATTCTGTCAGCTTATGTATTGCAGTACGACAGAAAAGGCATTTGTCACTTTGATCTAATGCTTGTAATAATACTGGATGGGAGCGACTGTGATCATACTGTGACAGCTTACGTTGAGGTTGCGTATAGTTCCTTGGGTTCGTACTTATGTTAGCTGTAGTAGTTATTTTAACAGCCTCTTCATTTAGAAAGTCAGATAATATTTCCAGCCGTGACTTTTTACTTTCTTTGATTAAATTGTAACTATAGTCTGACCACTTAGATATTAGAATTGCCGGGAGCTTTGATAATATCAGTGTAACTATGCTGACACCTTGTAGGTACTCCTCACGACCCATAGCGTTCACGGCAGCGACGTAGTTTCTTACCTTCACTGAAAACGTGACTATATCTTTGTAGTATTCGTTACTCATAGTTTGCAGCTTCTGCAGGTCTTGCATAATTCTGGATAAAATGGTGTCTGGGTTACCAAATCGTAGCTCTAAAGTAGCCATAATAGTCTCCGTTGAGCTGGCACTTATAAGTAGAGCTGACACCGTTTCCTTGGCGAGACCACGAAGGCATTTTCTCAATCTCCACATATTCTCCTTACTAGTGAATCCACATACTTCTGTAGACTCCTTGAACGCCTGCTTAAATTGAAGCCACTCCATTGGTTCACCGGAAAATTCAGGTAAGTCTTTTGGCGTACTTAAGCGGCTTAATAAATTAGTGTTCGGTACCTTGTGGGTCGAAGCGACGGTTAATTCCTTCAGTGCGCTAGCCAGTATATTAATAGTTTCCTCAGCGGTGCCGCGGTCGGCACGCGTTTGACACGGTACGCTCGATGATATTCCATGCTCGTGGGCATTCCGTGCACTTTCCTTATCGTTCTGGCTACGCTCCAGCCACTTCTCCACTTCCTCTTGTTTTGACAGAACCTCTTCCTTCTCCATTAGCGGACTGTATCGTTCTTCCTCTAGTTCTGCCAAATCTACGGCTAATCTTTTTTCTATTAATTCCATTTGTAGGTGAGCTTTTGCTTCCGCGGCTTCAAGCTCGAGCCTTTTCTTTCTAGCTAAGAACGAGGAGGCGACCGATAGCGATCTAGCCGATTTAGATCGAGGTGCGTTCTCATAATCTTTACGATTTTCTTCGCACGTGGCACCATCCTTATTTTGGTCTTGTTGCAAAGAAGCATCGAAACATACAGGCTCACCTTTTTGTGCATTTTTCTCTTCTTGCACTTTCATTGCCCTTTTTTTGGCGTTCCGCGTGCACACACCTTTACTTGATGTTGGTGTTCTTATCATATTGATCCGGCTCGAAGGACCACTTTATTGATTTCGGGAGCACGGGATTAAAAATGAAAAAATACAATTTTGTGAAGATGACATTTAATACTGTTTCTTTTTTAAAAAAAACCTAAAAATACCATACATTAACATTTAAATATAAAACCTCATTGCTCGCATCGCTTACAGGACTTGTTCGAGAAGGATGGCCGACTGTAACAACACGTATTGTTATGTACTTCTTTAATAATTATTTATTTTATTCTAGAATTAAAACTGCCACTGTTGTCTTTGGCACCAGGGTCTTTTCACTCAATATACTCTTAATTTATATGAAATAAATATTGATCTAAAAAGTTGTGTTCATTTCCGTTAGATGGCACTATATACTATGAGGTATTTAATAAATATCTGTAAATAGTTTTCAAAATCCTTCGTATTCAGGCATTAAGCTGATTAAAAACTTGACTGAAGATCATGTAAAACCATATAACTGCAAAATGAAAGTCAAATTTGCAACACAAGTTTTTAGTCAGAAGGTTGCAAGTACAATGGGATTTTTAGCCGGTGAGAAACTGTTTTAAAATACTTCATATTTTAAGTTGTTACAATTTAATAGGCACGTTTTGACAAGAGTGTTTCTCCTTATCGCTCCGTATTTGTCTCTTTTTAGCACATATATGCGCCTAATAGATTTGTAACAACAATATAATCTGTAATGTAAAACAAATAAATTGACTTCAAAAATAAATAAATTACTACTTAAATTTTTTTTTGAGGTTGGTGTCAGTATAGCCATCGAATATATACTATTTTATTATTTCGTAATTATTAGTTTAAGTAAAAACTGAGAATATATTTAATATAGTAGCGCGTATCGGATGGCCTGGCAATATTATTAGTTCACGCCACGAATTTGTACTGTGAGTTTGACTTTGCCAATTTGTTTTTTTTTCTTACAGGCACTAAAATCTGACCAAAGTTTTGAGATGTTTTCCCTTTGACACTACACCCGTAGCTCTTATCAATAAACCAGGCTGTCACTTACACGTATTATTGCATATCTTGAAAACTACTGAACCAATTTTAATGAAACTTGCACTGTTTCCTAAGTTGAAGACAACATAAGCCAATAAAAAAGAATGATCACAATTCGATTAATAGTTGAGTTAATTAGTTTAGAAATGCGTGGACAAATATACATACAACTATTAAGTTTAGAAGCCCTAATAGATTATCATCATGTAAATATATTGTAGTTCCAATAATATTACAGAGACATGTCGAATTGATAACTTTCCTTTTTTTGAAGTCTCTTAAAAATATGTATTTAACTTTTCTTTTTATTTTTCAGAGATAAATTACTTACCTAAAGAATCTCAACAGACTGCAGACGTGCTTTTATTTTTTGATGAGCTGTTCGACTCATTAAATGGGAGTCGGGATAATTCAAAAAAAAGAAGTGGGAAGCCGTTATTAGGTGCTGTAACACCAAACTCTGGCCATCATGCTGTGTGGACAAAAGCCAAAAAAGTTTTGTACTCAATGAAATTTTTAAAAAATAACAAAGTAATATCCATACCGTCTGTAAGCAACTGGTTACATACTGTTAATAATGTAGAATATTTAAGGGATACACTGTTTAATAAATATAACATTAAGTCCATTTGGATGAGGCATTTTAATCAAGACCCCCTCGAGAATTTCTTTGGAGCTATTCGAAGCCATGGGTGTAGAAATATAAGCCCATCCCCGGCAGGCTTCGAAATAGCTTTTGTGTCACTCCTTATTAGTAATTTAACTGGAGCACACTCGCCGGGGTCAAATTGCGAAAATGATGAATGCAAAAGTATGTTTAAGTCAATGAACTCATTATTTAAAATTTCTAAAAATAAGACAACATCTCAAGAGGTAGATATAAATTATATTCATCAAAATATATTTGTAAATTTTGAGCAAAAAAAAGAAGACCCAATAATATTGGCACAATTGCAGTATGTAACTGGTTATTTATTAAAAAACTTAAAAAAACATGTATTTCGCAACTGCATCTCCTGCAGAGATATTTTTTACAATAAAAATAAAGATTCAGAATATCTTAGGGCAAGGGAATATCTTCGAAACACTCAATGTTTAGAATACCCAACTGATGCATTAGTAAAAATGTTTTCCGAAATGCAGGACATTTTAATGTGGGTATTAAAAACCCAGAGTAAAATCAATAATATAAAAAATTTTGCTATAACTATTTTATACACTGAAATTAATACAAATTTTATAAATTGTGAAAAACACAAGAAAAAAAATATCGAATTTTTATTTGATTTAACCTGTCGATTTTTCTTATTCAATTGGTGTAAAGATATAAATAATATATTGAAAGGACGCAGAAGAGATGCAGTTGCAGGTGATTTAATACAAAATCTTGCTACTGATTATGTAAGAAAAAGAAGAAAATTTAAATAAATTATAATAATAAACTTTTTGTTTTAATTCAACTACACATATCATTATTTTTGATATTATATTTCTAATTTGCTGATAAAACATCATTTAATGTCTTATTTAAAAGATGATGTTTTGTCAGCAAATTAGAAATATAATATCAAAAATAGCTATTATGTTTATAGGCTAAAACTAGAACCATACTTGACCGATCACATAAGTTCAGTCAATTTACGTTAGATGGCGCCAGGATTATTATTTTTACTGATGTCTCTATCTCCCAATATATAAGTTACTCTATGTTTGGCACCTACAGACGCCAAAGACAACTTTTACATTAATTTTCGGTATAGTCGCAACTACTGCCATAGATTATGTTAAAACGATAACCTGGCCACACTTACGTTTGACTCTGACTAAGCTGTGCTTGACCGGTCGGCCATTATTCGAGAACGAGCCGTCTTGCTGAAAGATACGTAAGTAAGATCTAGATATTATATTGTAATGTAGGTGATTGTGATTAATATAATGGGTAATATCGCACAATAGTTGTTTGAATTGATACCTTCCTTCTGAGGTGTTTTACATTTCAAATTTACAATGTACAAGTGTGTCCGACTTATCGAAGTAAATTTGACCAGGTTTTAATTTCATTACCAAAGCCACTTTCACAGAGAAGTTCACTGTAACTTCATCAAAAGCAACATCGCCAATAAAATTTATGTATTCTCCACATATAAAGGTCAGAGATACCAAAATGAGACAAAGATTATTTCCTATTATAGAAAAGCCTGAATAAACATCAGTAGGATCACAACATTCCTCACTATCCCTACATTCAGTGCAATCTCAATCTTCTCAGCTAAAATCAACATCTGACAGCAGCGACTTAGAAGCTAAAACGGAATTTGAACTTGAGATGTCTGAAATAAGATTAAAAAATATGGAGGAAGAGTTATCTCAAATAGCATACCAAAATACATTGTACAGGTAGCGGCACGAAACTCTAGCGCTGACCGTTATTGCGCAGAAGTCAAAAATTTGGTCTCTCAGGGGGGCTAGAGGGACGAAGGGTGCTCGTGCGTAGCGCCGATTGGCTAGCCAGTCGTACTCCGTCCCCCGCCGTGATACGACGCTCCGCTGACTTCTGACTGTACAGTCGCGTTCTAAAATCTATGGTTATTGCCGTTCATTGTTATTGTTTTTTGTTAAGTTTGAGTTCGATTGGTATTGTTGGTTTTTATTATTAAATTTGTTTGTGACTTTAAACAGTGAATATGCCTAGAAGAAATACTGTTTTGAAAAGACAGGCACGAAAAATGGTGTATAACGTGCATTGTTTTGTTAAAAAAGAAACTAATGAATTGATTGATTCTTTAAAGCAAATAAAAAGTGAGATTGACGAAGCAACGAGTATTTTGCTCAGTCATTCGAATGACAGCACGATAAGACAAACTTCAGACGTTATTAAGACGGGGAACATGAAAATAAATGATATAATCAGTTGTTTGGGTAAAATCCAAAAAAGGACAGCAGAGGCCACAAATACGTCTGTTGCAACGGTAAGAAACATCACCACTCAAGCCAATAGCTCCAATTTGATAACAGTTTTCAGAACACCTGGTAAAAAACGATCCAGAGCAAAAACGGTCACAGAAATTGATAACTTCGACCAAGGCGTGATTAAGAGGTGCATACACAACTATCACACGTTAAATAATGAGCTTCCCACCGTCGGCAAGCTAAAACAAAAGCTAGAAGAAGACATAAACTTCAAAGGCTCAGAACGAAGTCTTCGAAGAATAATCAAGAGTTTGGGGTTTCGATGGAAAAAAACTGAAAACAATCGAAAAGTGCTGATTGAGACTTCAAATATACGTTTGCAACGTATTGAATATTTACAAAAAAATAAGAAATATCGCC
This sequence comes from Tethea ocularis, assembly GCA_963555595.1. Taxonomy (NCBI): domain Eukaryota; kingdom Metazoa; phylum Arthropoda; class Insecta; order Lepidoptera; family Drepanidae; genus Tethea; species Tethea ocularis. Next base: position 7,839,734 of record OY741975.1, read on the forward strand.
AAGAGGGACGGCCTATTATCTATACGGACGAATCGTACGTAGATTCATCGCACTCTACGCCAAAAGCCTGGACCGACGGTAGTACAAAGGGCCTAAAAAAACCCATTTCAAAAGGACAGCGAGTTGTAATTGTCCATGCAGGGTCTGAGATTGGGTTTGTACCAAATGCGTTACTGACTTTTAAAGCGGGTACCAAATCAGGCGACTACCACGATAACATGAATTTTGAGAATTATGAAAAATGGCTCAGAACTCAATTGATGCCCAATTTACCAACTAATTCCGTCGTGGTAGTCGACAACGCGTCCTATCACAATAAACAGTGGGATCGCGCACCAAGCTCAAATTCCAAGAAAGCTGACATGCAGGCTTGGCTGACTGAAAAAGGCATACATTACGATGAAACGCTACTGAAACCTCAGTTATACAATTTGATCACGGCAAACAAGGAAAGATTCAAAACATTTTCGATTGACCGAATCCTAGCCGAACAAGGCCATGAAGTTCTGAGATTACCACCATACCACCCAGATCTCAATCCAATCGAGATGGCATGGTCTGATATAAAACAATATGTAGCCAGCAAAAATGTGAAATGGAATGTTACTAAATGTATAGACCTAATTCAAGAAAAAGTTTTACTGATGGGTGCATGGGATTGGCAAAAGTTATGCAAAAAAGTGAAGGATATAGAAGAGGAATATGCAAAGAGTGACCATGTCGTGGATATGGTAACAGAAGAGTTAATTATTCGCGTTGACGCAGATAGCTCAGAGGATGACCTTGGAGATTCTGATGATGATGACGCTGCTAGTGACGATGACCGGAGCAGTCCTGAGTCCGGGCCTTCAAGGAGCAAAAGGCTCTGTCGAGACAGCTCCATTGTGACACACGATGATTTAATGGAAGGCGTGACACCATTATCTGATTCAGACTGAAGATGGGCGGCATAAACAAATGTGTATAAATTTTGTTGTCTTGTTCAGAAAACTTGTTTTATTAATTATTATTTTAAATAAAAATTGACAAATTAGATTATATATTTTTTTCTACGCCCCATAAACTTAATCACTCGGTAATGTTATTTTATTAAAGTTATAATTGTATTGCGTGCGCGACTGTACCCATGCGCAGCTATCCCCTCTACATTTCGCTCAGCGCTAAACTTACGTGCCGCTACTTGTAGTTGATTAAGAAGAAACCGAGATTTTACATAGGCATATCAGAGAACTGTTTATACCTTGTGGATATTATAAAAAACATGTCTTTAAAAAATAACACTTGGTAAAACATATCTAGACCTTGGTGATAATTTTGGTATTTTTATGCATCTAAAATATTTAAAAAGTGTACATCCCTGGAATATTAAGTTATTTTAAATTAAATCTAAAAAAACTTTTGTAATACAACAATTGCCTATAGCATTTAGGCATAAATATAATAAAATAGGCTGTATTATTAACTGCCTTGAAATTGAAACCTTCAAATGCAGTTCATCAGGCTTTAACTTTTACTCCGATTACAAAAAGGCCATTACGGTCAAAATTACATTTCCCCTGGCTTTACAGGCAGAACCAGTAATGTAGCATTGGTGGAAAATTGTGAAGGGTTGATTCTTAAAAAACTGTAGATCTTGTCAAGTAAACAAACCTCTTCGACAAACTAATCGCCTCATGAAAGAATATTCCTTGATATAGTGGGTCCATTACCTGAGACTGTTGAAACAAAATTCAAGTTCATACTAACTATACAAGATGACTTAACCAAATATTCCCAGGCTTATCCAATGCTGACTTGTTCCGCTAACGAAACTCATTCGCTATATTTCCCATATTGGTATTCCAAAAATGATAATAACAGACCAAGGTACACACTTTTGTTCTGACGTCTTTAAACAGTTGGAAAAACTATTCGGAATAAAACATAATATATTTGCCGCCCCTTATCATCCACAAACTTTAGGCGCTTTAGAAAGAAGCCATTCTATTCTGAAGGAGTATCTTGGATCCTGTGTAAACGAAAATTAGTTTACATGGAAACTATATCTTAATACCGCTATGATCGCGTATAACTCAAATATTCATACTACAACCGGATATTCACCTTTAGAGCTCTTATTTGGATTCAAATCATATTAACCACAATCAATTGATAAGTTAAAGAGTAATACTGACACTGATTACATACGCGCACTCAATCATAGATTATATAGTAGGCAGAAAGCTCTTCAAAACATCGATCGGAAGGTCGACAGAAAAGTCTAAACATTACTATGACTCTCATGGGAAACCTACAACATAATGTTGGCGATATGGTTTACCTTCGATGTCATCATAAACAAAATAAATCACTTTCTCCTATATGGAAAGGATCTTACAAGATAATAACAAATTTATGGTAACCATACTGTTACATTACAAATTGATCGACGACACATGCGTCATCATTATGATTAAATAAAACAGGCTCATATTTCCCAATGATTCCTATCAATGTTTAATTGTTCTCTGTTTCAGGTACTTGATAAAACTGTCTCATTCCGATAAAAGGTTTGTCAACCCGATTATTCATAGCTCTGGATTATTTTTCGATAAACAATTAGATGTTAAATTCACAAATGATGAATGGAATGTCATAACATATTTAGAATAGATATTAGTCATATTTAGCCACATCTTGAAAAGGTTGAAACTCTATTTACCAAGATAAATACGTTCTGTAAAACTCATTCGTCTAATCAAATTGGTTGCTATTGGATTCTGTAATCGGTGCTGGTTTAGGAATGTTCAAGCGATTTTCCTGCATTTTCTTATAAAAGCTCGTAGGTGATAGACCCAAACGTCAACACTGTACCAATTTATCAGCACCTTGGCGAAAAAGTTAAAAAGATAAATTACTGTTTATAGTGATTACGTTGCCAAGTGTTCATCCTTTTGACAATGTGACATTTTTAATACGAAACCATCCAAAATGGCGTCAGAAAAGTGAAAGTTTTCGGCCATTTTGATTTAACGGCGGTAAGTTCGTACTTCAATTTAACGTTAAATTTGTATTATTTTAGATGGTTATAATGAAATTGTAGTTTTTATCTATTATATGAGATGTATTATGACCCTTTTTTGTAAAGGCTATCTAAAGCATTCCTATAACTTATTGCAAATCAGAGGGTGCCTACAACTGGGTACATATTTTTTAGGTTTACTAATTTATCAGCACACTACTGATAATTGGGTTTAATGTGTGTATGCTGATTTGGTGTTTTTTCAAATGTAAATCTTTATTAGTATTACGGAATAAGAGTCCTATTTGTATAAATGTTTTATTTAACGTTGTTTTCCAAATGTTGGCACCATGCTGAAACTACATTTACCATTTATCAGCATAGTGTTGATAATTGGTTAAATTCAAATGCCAATAATTGGATTCACCTGAATTTGATTTCTATCTTGTGCTCTTTATCTCCTGTAGGTCTGTGTAAATATGAAGCCAAAAATAAAAGAACCTACTGCAAAGAAAAGGAAAAAATATAGCATAGAAAATTTAAAAAATGCATTAGAAGCTGTGAAGAAAGGAATGTCTAAAAAATTGGCTTCCAAAACTTTTAATGTTCCAAGAGGAACTATACAGTGCCGGTTGAAGACTGAGAACTGCAAGGATCTTCCAGGTCCTAATCCCGTATTGCAAAAAGATGAAGAAGAAACTCTCGTAAAATGGATAAATGATTGCTGCCGGAAAGGTTTTCCCAAAAGAAAAGCAGACCTACAACTAAGCGTCGCAGCATTCATAAAAAAAGCAAATCGTAAAAATCCTTTTAATAATGGAATACCGGGTAAAAAATGGTATGATCTTTTTATGCGGCGTCATCCGGAGCTCAGTGAAAGAACACCTGAAGCTGTAACGTCTGCGAGTGCAGTAGTATCAGAACAGGACATCAGAGGTTGGTTTGATAAAATAGAAACATATCTAAAAGATAATGATTTCTTCGAAATTTTGTCTGATCCGACACGAATTTTTAATGGTGACGAGTCCAATTTTCAATTATGTCCAAAGAATGGGAAGGTCTTAGCTTTGAGAGGCGAAAAAGACGTTTATGAGGTAGATCACGCGGCTGCAAAAACTGCTTTAACAGTTCTTTTTACCTTTGGAGCCAATGGTGACATTACACCTCCTCTTGTGGTTTTTCCAAACAAACGACTCCCAAAGGAGATCACATTAACAGTTCCGGGGGATTGGGGCATTGGCCTCAGCGATTCAGGATGGATGAAAGCAGAACTGTTTTATGATTACATTAAAAATGTTTTCTATCCATACCTCCTGCGAACACAGAGAAAGTTCCCCGTTATACTATTCGTTGATGGACACAAGACCCACCTAAGCCTTGAGGTCAGTGAGCTTTGTAAGAGTTTTAACATTGTCCTCATCCAAATGCTACAAGACTGTTGAAACCAGCTGATGTGGCAGCCTTTAGGCCACTAAAGGTAGCATGGAAGAAGAGTGTATTACAGTGGAGACGGGAACATCCCCTGGAGACACTTACCAAAAATTATTTTGTCCCTGTGCTTAAAGAAGCGTTGGAAAATGGCATTCAAGCATCAACAGTAGTAAATGGATTCAGAACAACCGGATTATATCCATGGAGCCCAGATGCAATAAACTATAAAAAATGTCTCGGGAAAGATTCGATGGATAGAACAAATATAAATAATACATCACCACGTCCGAACACCCATACAGAAAAAAGTTTAACTAAAGATGTATTACACAAATTGATTGGAGAAGAAAAACTTACTACCTTAAAGAACGATTCTATAGATTCCCTTTCAGATAGCGACAAAATATTAAAAAGAATCTGCCTCTTTTTTGAAAATAATAATGATCTCTCACTTTCAAATGATTCCACGAATTTACTGTCAAATGATATATCTGAAAAACCTTCCAGTCCAGTTGGGTACATTAATATAAATAATTTACCGATATTGTTTGTTGATGATAATGAAATTATAACTAATGATCAATCCACACCCAACAATAACTTAAATGCACAACGTACACCCTGTACTCCAATAAAAATACAAGATTTTTTAGTAAGACAAATAATTTTGTTTTAACTTGTGACGAGTGGCAAAAAGGAGAAATAGAAAAAAGCAATGCAAAAAAACTAAAAGAAGAATTGATTGAAACGCGCAAGAAAACTAGGTTACAAAAACAAAAGGAAAATGTTACAAAAATTAGTAAAGCAAAAGTAAATAAACAGAAATTGAAACCTGAAATGAAAAGAGTTACATTCAAAAACGAAAACCAGATATCTTCAACGGAAGACTACAAAATAAATGTTCTGCCATCAAGAGCCAACGACGACTTATCTCAAGATCTACCTAAAGTTCTGATAGTTTCCCATGAAGTCGAAATTCATGATAAAAAAGAGAAAGAACGAAAAGAGACCAAAGTTGAAGAAGGAAGAGGTAAAAATACATATACACAAAAGATAAATTGTAAAATTGAAGAATTGCAACTTAAATTAAAAAAAACAAAATGCTGAAAAAGTAATGATACCACCAGAAAAGAAAATTAAAGTTATTTCAGACGTTAAAGTGAATTTTCCAATGCAATCATACTCTTCTAAAGTTACTCAAAAAAAGACTGAAAGCGACCCAGAAAGTAGTAATAAAAGCACGAAAAAGAAATATTACACATTCGATGAGCTGGAAAAGATTATGACTGCTGATTAGTGAACGTGATTACTAAAAACTTTGAATTAGGCACTTAATTTTGTAGATATCAAGTAGCTAATATCAAAATGTTCCTATTGCTATGTACCATTTCATGTTGAAGTTTTTAAGATATTCTTTTTTATTTAGAAAGTAAGTTTAATAGGTACTTAATTGTGTTATATTCTCAGATCTCTGATTTAATACTCGTGTTATTTTAATGTTAACTATAAGCATTATTGTTTGTTTTTTTGTAAAATTTATATTAAATGTTGTGCCTTAACTAAAATTAAATTTCTAAAAAAATCTAGGTCTAATTCTGATATGGCCAATATTTTAATAAAAGCATTACTACTACTAGAACTCTATTTCTAGAAGACTTTTATTGCTCCAATCTTAGTGCTGGTATTTGGGTAATTTCGTGCCAATAACTGGGAACAATCATCCCAACAAATAGGGATACGATCATTTTTCAATCTCTTTTAGTATTTCATGATATTGTTAACATTACCATTTCAAAAGATTCAAAAATATATGTTGCGACATTCATGTCAGTGCACACTGAAGGATTGATGCGATTTCGGAACGCATCTACGTAGTCTATGGAAAATTGACTATTAAAAAAAATGATTTTTTTGACGTTTCTGTTTCCCGCGCTCCCCCGCTGAGCACCTACGAACTTTTCGAACCTTGAATAAAACTAAAATATTTCTGGTGAAAATATCATCTCTACCAAGTTATTCTGGGCGCGCCCTATTTTGGATGGAGCAGATGCAGGAGTTGCTGATATCTAAGGTGAGTGCTGGCATTGATTTCTCTGCATTTACTCTCATTGAAAGTAAGGCGTCTTCTTTCGACTAGATACAAAGTTTAGAAAAGAGATAAGACAAAGTGAACAAGCAAAAGGATTCCTCGCAGATCCATGTAGCAACATTAATTGGTCCTTCGAGCCTGGATTTGAACCAGCGACCTATGAAAATATCTAGTTCATTTGTATTGTACATAGTGGGTACATTTAACAAAATATACCTAATATTTTGTTTGTTCATTGAGTCAAATCTCGATTTATAAAATAATATAATTTATGCTCAGAATCTAACTATACATAGTTCTCAAACTGAACTATTTAACTACAAAATACTTATTGTAATTTAGGTTTAACAATTTATTTATTGTAAACATGGAAGATCAACGTCTAAAAGTTCTTGTATCCCGGCGTGAACATTGCTTCAGGTCATTGCAAATTCTATATGATATTTCCAAGGAAGTGCTCGGAGATAGATCTAAATTATCTAGTTTCAATTCTCGTTGTAAAAAGTTAGATACTATTAGGAGTGAGTTTTATGAGCTGAATGATGAGATTGAAACATTACAACTAAAAATAAAGCCAGATTCAGAAATAGCTAATGGAACTTTGTTGTCATTTGATGATTTATACTATTCAATCTCTGCTGTTGCTGATAGTTTAGATGAACGATCATCGAGTGACAATGTAGTGCTTAAATCTGAAAACAGGTCACAGGTTCGGTTACCTAAATTAGAAACACCTAAATTTGATGGTCGCATTGAAGGCTGGCAAACATTCATTGACAGTTTTTCAACATTAATTCACAAGAACCAAAGTATTACTGATATTGAGAAGTTTCATTATTTAGTGTCAAGTCTGTCAGGTCCAGCACTGAGTATTGCAAAAGGTGTTCCTTTGACAGCTGGCAACTACAAAATTGTGTACCAAGCATTAATTGACAGATACCAAAATAAACGCATACTTGCTACTGCTTATCTGGAAAAAATATTTAAGGCCACGCCACTTAATTCATCTTCCTATGACAATTTATCTAAATTAATTAATATATTATATGAAAATATTAATGCACTCAAGTCATTAAAAATTGAATCAATTAATGAGTTTGTCTTGTTTTATATGTCTGTACGGTTACTTGATCCTGACACCCGTCAACGTTTTGAAATTCAAAATACTAGTGAAATACCTACCTTTGATCAATTACTAGAATATTTACAAAATTATCTTAAAATTTTAGAAGTTAGTAGGCCAAGCACTTCATCTAACTCTAACAGGTCCATGGGTGAATATAGCCGTAATAAACCTGGACCTATGCAGTATCCTCACCCCCATGCTCATACTGCAAGGGATAAACAGATCACCAAACGCTCGTTAGTGACATCCACTAATAATAATAATACTTGCCCATGCTGTAATATGCAACATACTATTTATAGGTGCGAAAAGTTTCTACAAATGAATGTTTCTTTGCGTCGAAAATTTGTACATGAATCTAAGCTGTGTTATAACTGTTTACGAAAAAATCACGGTACGCGTAATTGTAATTCTATGACAAGTTGTTTGAAGTGCGGTGCGCGTCACAATACATTATTACATATTGAGGGCGAGGATGACAACGCTTCCTCGACACTGACGGCGTCTAACTCGACCGACCAAGAGGCGACCGCGTCGGGCAGCAACAGCAGCACCACACCAGGAGCCAGTCTTACTGTTGCATGTACGCCCGCTCGCACGTCGCCGCCTGCCACTGCCACTGCTACCCACGGAGCGCGTTCCCATTTACCCCAGTCTTCTGTGAAGTTACTAGGTACAGCTTTAGTGCGCGTTCGCGATATGAGCGGTGGATTTCAAACGGCCCGCGCTCTTATAGACAGCTGCTCGCATGACTCGTTCATGACTACAGCATGTGCTCAGCGACTCGGACTGACTACTCGTCGCTGTAACGTATCGGTTGCTGGCTTAGGGAGTAATGTCGTACATAGTATAAAAGGCATCACTTCTTGTTGCGTCTTACCGCGAAGTAATGAAGGTCCGTGTTTTGATATGTCATTTGTAATTTTACCTAAAATTACTTCAAAATTGCCAACTGTACCCATTCCATCGTCTGTTCAGTCTCGATTCGAAAGATTAAATTTAGCTGACCCTTTCTATTATAAACCAACAAACATAGACATTTTGTTGGGAGTTGAAGTGTTCGATCAAATTTATGACGGCCAACGCTATTCGCCAGGTCCGGGTTTGCCTGTTGCTTTGCATAGTATTTACGGTTGGATAGTTTCCGGGCAATTCAAATTGAATCCACCCGCTCCACAATGTGATGTATCTTCACTCGTTATATCTACTTGCGAGCTCGACGATATTTTACGACGTTTCTGGGAGACCGAGGAACCGCCTCACGCCCGCGTCTCACTCCCGGATAACGATGTATGTGAACAGCAGTACATTCAGCACACATATCGCGAATCCGACGGTCGCTATGTGGTGCCAATTATGTTAAAAAATCAACATGAAACGTTAGGTTTAGGTGACTCTTACTGTCACGGAGAAAAACGATTTAAAAATCTCGAAAGGCGTCTAGCTCGCGATTCACAACTTAAATTTGATTACACACAATTTATGAGAGAATACGAATGTCTCGGTCACATGCAACCGGTAAAATCAGTCGATACAAAAGTGGAGGGGTCGTACATCATCCCGCACCACTGTGTCGTGCGACCGACCAGCACTACGACTAAGCTGCGCGTTGTGTTCGATGCCAGCTGTAAAACAAGTAATAATGTCTCGCTAAATGACATTGTGCATACGGGACCAAAGCTTCAGATTGATATTGTAGATATCGTCACTAAGTTCCGTTTACACGCGATCGTTTTCACTGCAGATATTTGTAAAATGTATCGACAAATATTAATTATCGAGCAAGACAGACGTTACCAACATATATTGTGGCGAGAATCAACCGAGGAACCAGTTCAAGAGTACGAACTAAATACGGTAACTTACGGGGTGAGCAGTTCACCCTATCTAGCTATTCGAACGTTACGACAACTCGCTGCCGATCATAGCGAACAGTATCCTCGCGCTGCAGAGGTCCTGTGTGAAGAAACGTTCATGGATGACGTCACTACGGGCGCCCCGACCCTGGATGCTGCTGTTCAGCTGCGAGACGATATTATTAATCTATTAAAATTGGGGAAATTTGAACTTAGAAAATGGAGCAGCAACCATTCTGATATTTTGAATGACATACCCTCCGAACACTGTCAATTGCCGAAGGCGTTCACGGAAGGTGATGGTCAATTACAATTAAAAATTCTAGGGATAAAATGGGAACCAAATTCGGATTATTTCTCATATTCGGCATCTGATGTTAAAGTCATACTAACTAAACGGTCAATATTATCAACTGTAGCCAAAATATTCGATCCATTAGGCTGGATTTCGCCGGTGGTATTTTTAGCTAAGCTTTTGTTACAAGACCTATGGCGTCTTAAATTATCATGGGATGAGACCGTGCCCGATTATATTGCTAAACAATGGCAAAAATTTGCTTCCAATTTAACACAACTCACCAATATTAGATTACCGCGCATCATCTTAAGAGCAAATTCCCACGAAATTAACCTAGTTGGGTTTTGTGACGGTTCTGCAAAAGGGTATGGCTGTTGTGTGTATCTCACAGTTATAGGTGAAGATGGTGTTAGCGTGAATTTGCTGCTAGGTAAATCGAAAGTTGCACCACTCAAAACATTGACAGTTAACCGACTTGAATTGTGCGGTGCTGTTCTCTTATCCCGAGTTCTCAAACACATGTTTGATTTACTTAATAGTAAAATTAACATAAATTCAGTTACAGCATTTACTGATAGCAGTACTGTACTGTCTTGGCTACGTACAGAACCATGCAATCTGAAAATATTCGTAGCTAACCGTGTCGTTCAGATTTTAGACAATTTGAACGGGGTTTCGTGGCGACATGTTTCGACGCACGAGAACCCAGCGGACTGTTGTAGTCGGGGCGTGCCATGCACAGATATTGCCGCGCACCCACTATGGTGGACTGGGCCCGCCTGGCTCGCGCTTCCGTCCTCCCAGTGGCCAGCGCATCGTGCTCCTGACTCTGATGAGTCCGTTCCAGAGCTCAAACGCTCCACAATCACGTTACTTGAAACACCTGATGACAACTTTATAGAAACATTATGCGAGCGATTTTCGTCATTGACAAAATTACAACGGACGCTAGCCTGGTGTTTACGTTTCACATTTAATCTAAGAGCTACCGTTTCTAAAAAGAATTATTTGCCTCTTACTGTTAAAGAGTTAGAATTAGCGTTGCTTTGTTTAATTAAAACTATACAAATGTCGTACTTTAAAGAAGAAATAGAGTTAATTAAGCGGAACTTACCATGTCAAAAGGGAATTCAAAAATTATCTCCATTTATAGACTCCGCGGGTTTGTTGCGAGTGGGGGGACGTATAAGAAACGCTCGCTTGCCTGACTCCGTGTTGCATCCAATTCTCCTGCCGAAGTCGGGTCGATTATCAACTTTAATAATCGATCATTACCATATTGTTAATTTGCATTGTGGCCCGCGCGCGCTCCAATCAATTATTCAAAGAAAATTTTGGATTCTTGGCATACGTTTGCTAATCCGTTCGCGCTTATCTAAATGTGTACCCTGTTTCAAGGCCAAACCTATTTCCTGTCAACCGATTATGGGTGATTTACCAGCCGTAAGACTGGAGCCAAGTCGATGTTTCCAAAACGTGGGTATCGATTTTGGCGGACCTTTTATGGTTAAGGAAAGTCGGAGAAGGCACGCGCGCGTGCATAAGGCGTACATATGTCTATTTGTGTGCCTTACAGTCAAGGCAGTCCATTTGGAAGTCACCACGGAGTTATCTACAGAAGCCTTTATTGCTGCTCTAGATCGCTTCGTGTCGAGGCGCGGCCTGTGTAACCGTATCATTACAGATTGTGGTACAAATTTTGTAGGTGCCAAGCGTCACCTCAATGAAATGTTCGATTTCGTTCAGCAGCATAAAACGAATCTAGAGCCTGCATTATCTTCGCGAAACATCACCTGGAATCTTAATCCCCCTGGAGGGCCGCATTTCGGCGGAATTTTTGAAAGTGGCATACGTTCCACAAAATATCACCTCAAACGCGTCGTCGGTTCACAGGTGTTGACTCTTGAAGAAATGTTTACGGTCTTAGCTAAAATTGAGGCTATGTTAAACTCACGTCCTATCTGTGCACTTTCTTCGGAACCCACCGAATGTGATGTTCTTACACCCGGTCATTTCTTGGTAGGAGGTCCACTAGTGGCTCTACCTGAATTATCTTTGGAAAAGATGCCTCTGCATCCTCGATCACGCTGGCAGATGCTTCAGAGATTAACGCAGAGCTTTTGGCGCGTCTGGCAGCGAGATTACATACATACGCTTCAGCAACGAGTAAAATGGCTCGTGTCGGAGCGTAATTTGAAGTTAGGGGACATTGTTATGATTGCGGAGCCAAATCTAGCGCCCACGCATTGGAAGTTAGGCCGTATCGAAAAGGTTCATCCAGGGCATGATAAAATCATTCGCGTCGTTACTGTTAAAACTGAAAGTGGTCTGCTACGACGACCAGTAGTCAAAATTTGTCCTCTACCCATTAATTAGGATGCTTTAGTTAAGTGTAGTTAAGTTAGTAGTAAGTTTTCTTAAAGCATTGTGATCTGAGCAAAAATTATACATAGAATATTGTTTTCTTTAGTTATTTGATATTACGATCTAGTTGAAATCCTGACGTATTTCAAGTGGGGGGAAATGTTGCGACATTCATGTCAGTGCACACTGAAGGATTGATGCGATTTCGGAACGCATCTACGTAGTCTATGGAAAATTGACTATTAAAAAAAATGATTTTTTTGACGTTTCTGTTTCCCGCGCTCCCCCGCTGAGCACCTACGAACTTTTCGAACCTTGAATAAAACTAAAATATTTCTGGTGAAAATATCATCTCTACCAAGTTATTCTGGGCGCGCCCTATTTTGGATGGAGCAGATGCAGGAGTTGCTGATATCTAAGGTGAGTGCTGGCATTGATTTCTCTGCATTTACTCTCATTGAAAGTAAGGCGTCTTCTTTCGACTAGATACAAAGTTTAGAAAAGAGATAAGACAAAGTGAACAAGCAAAAGGATTCCTCGCAGATCCATGTAGCAACAATATAAATAATATTAAACCGCTCATATTATGCTCACAATAATTTAGTTCATATAATTTATTTTTAATATAAAATACCAATTTGAATTATGGCAACCTCTTAAAGTGCTGATAATTGTGTCTGTCACCCTAATTTGAAATATTGCTGAGTCACCGAATCTTTAAAAAGCTCCAACATCAATTAATATAAATTTGAAGTTGCTATCACAAACCGCCATTAGAACCAGGGAAAAAAATCCTTTATAATTGAAGCACATTGATCCACTTATGTTTGGTGCTACTATTCTTATATGTTTCCCATCACAAGCGCCAATGCAATGCGGAAACTGGGCTCTCTTGATAAAATCGGCTGCAATTTGTAGCGTTTTTTGGCGTACATGGATTTCATTTGTACCAAAGAAATTAAATTATTTTTCTAAGATTTTTCAAATACTTACTCATTTTCGTGAGAGCCGGAGTTATTTATGTTTCATTAAAAGTATATCAAAGAATACATTTGAAATCTCTACCGTACAAATAGGGATGTAGGGTAGTATTAATGCAATTTATCTTTATCGATTGACGAATGATCGATTCGATATGGATTGGTTGACTTTGTTTGAATCATATTTAATAAAGTGCGTTGATTTTCTATGTTTGCTTGCTGATATCTCTGAAGCGATCCTTCTTGTATAGAATTAGTAGTATCGATATTAAAGACAATTGGATCGAAATGTGTTAGCTCACTACCTCTCTACTTTGGACTTTGACAGTGACAGAACAGACAGATCTACCCAAGCTACAGAATCTTCCTGCGCTTTACGTTGTTGGTAGTTTTTTGTGTTCTTTCGGTTTTCCTTTTATTTTTACCCGACCTGGACTGTTTATGGACTGGATATTCTCTCTTGTGACTACTGTGCTAATTCTAACTGGACTCCGAGTTTGCCGAGTGAATTGCATTTTTGTTTATACCTTGAACAATGGGAGATTACGGTAGACAACCGCGTCCATATATGCCTCAACACACTGCGCCGATACCAAGTCTTAGCACTTGACCCGAGAGTTGCTGGCTTACTTTGCAGCTGGGTATACCCACAAATCGTAAGTACCTATATATTCTATATTGAAGAGACCTATCTAAAGAGTTGAGAGAGTTTAGGTCCTAATCCACACACGCTAACTAAGCTCGCTGCAGGTTGGTAGATGTCACATGTCCTCGAATATTTAGTTCTAAGAAAATCCAGGTTCCTCCACAATGTTTTTCTTCAACAATATTGAGCAGCGTAAATGAAACAATTCACAAAAATCTATGTTGGCATAATCTGGTTTCCACCCTGTGACCTGTTTACCTTTATTTCAAAACTTCTGCTCCTTATGAGATAGTATTTTCCTTGATGAAATAATTGTACAAGATGATGATGAGGAATAAACATGAATGTCTAACGAAATGATTTTTTATTTATCCTTGCATTATTATAACCTTCACTTCATTAACATGTACCTACTGGGCATATGCGACAGACTTTCGATTCGACAGGCTGTTTTGAATAATCGCGCTTGTATTTCTGGAATACCTATTATATGCAAAATGAGTATTAGGTACCTACCTACATAAACTGCAGTTTATAATATTTTTTTTCGTAAATACTCTTATTCTAAGATACTATAAAACTGTAAGTATATTTCTCTCTATTATTTATCCGTTTTTGTTTGTTTTTATTTGAATGAAGTGAAGTGTAACTATGAAATTAATAGTAAGTATGATCTACGCAGTTCATAACCTAAAAAAATCAAACCCCAATATCTTTTTTTTGGCTTTCTCTAATAAAAATAGTTTCACATATAGATTCTGGAACTAACGCCAAGTTTTTTGACATATTTTTCACTACGGGACGTTGTAATTTGAGCCCAGACATTTTTTTGTATGGAGACCTGCCATTGTTCTTTGTATTGGAGCGTTGCTTGGAGGGCCAAAAGAAGATAGTATACAATATCAGAAAGATGTGAGAGACAAACTGATGTGCTTCAACAACAGTAATAACTATATGTCGCCGCAGTGAAATTTACATCAAAAGAGCCCTGCCAGAATGCGGCGGAAAAACTTTGACATCTAAATTCAATTCACATTACTTAGTTATGGTGGTTCTTAAAAGTTTTGTGGGATATGATTTATTTCCAGATATAAATTTTCACCAATTTGACGTAGAATCGACTAACCACTTAATTGATTTAGCTTCATGTGTATCAAAAAAATATATTGATACTCGACTGACATTTATTACGAAAAATAATACAAATCTAAAGGATTATATAATAAAAACATATTCAAAACTAATCCATTTTAAAAACCAGTAAATATATATTTTTTTTTAAATACAGTCTTCTAAGTTTAATAATTACCTGTTTTATTTCAAAATCGAACCCGTAATCTCTGTATTGCAAACATATCGTTATAATACTAATAAGTCAAACAATTATCGATATCGATACTTTTTCAATTACTTTTATGGAATCCCTAGAGAATGAGTTGTCAACTTGTCATTTGGTTGTCAGTTCGTCAACCAATCACAGAGTCTGAAACGTACCTCTCCCCCCGCCGAATAGTAGTGACTTTGATTTAGAACAAAAACGTGCCCATACTTTCTCCACTGGTTATTTTGCTCCATGCCACGCATCGTAGATATACGATAAAAGATATCGTATCATATCGATACCAATATATTTACCGATTTCGCGAGCATGACCGATGTAGCGACACGATATGATAAAATTTATCACGTGATTTGATATGATACGCTTCGCGATATGGAATAACAGTGCTGCCAATGTAATAGTATAATTTCTCAATTTCAAATTACACATAATTTTGTCTTTCTCAGTAAACTCAGTTCAAATTTGTAATTTGTCTTTTAGAACTCGCAGTACAGCGCAGCAGCTGACGCTGCTAACAGAATATATGCAGACCCATCCCCGATTGGCGCATGGGGAGTTTAGTGGACCACAGGGTCGACTTAATGAAAACAGAGAGTGGGAAGAACTCCGGGCTATGTTGTGTGAACATGGCCCGGATAAATCCATTGTACAGTTTACCAATGGAAAGTGGTAAGGAAGGTGTCTGATAAGTGATAGAGTTGGTCTTTCTTTGTAACATTAATAGAAGTTATTATGGCATAAGTGCACTTTATTCCATTTCATTTCTTCTTTTTTATGACCTTAATTATATTTTTCAGACTTGGCGTGACTTGCGACGCAAGGCACGAACTGAAGGGAGTGTGGCAAGAAGGGCAGCCACCTCTACTGAGAATGCCACAGTGGTGCCCATACTAACGGACCAAACAAAAAAAATTTTGGGTATTATGGGTACAGAAGGAGCATTTGGCATACAGGGTGGTGAGGAATCCGGTGTAAGTATTGCTTTACATGCAGTGTGCATGTGTTTTAAGTCATATTAAACTCTTTATAATGGATAAAATTATTATTATAGATTGGATCCACACCAGCTGCCCTGGCTGACTTACCTCCATCTGTCCTAAATGAAGAAAATATTGAGGAGATATTTTTATATGAAAGTGAGAGCTTTACTGACAATCCATGCGGTGAAGTGGTGAGTGAGTCGCTAAAGTGTCATTAAACAAAAAAGTGTCTGAATCAGAAATTAATCACATATTTTATTACTGAAATGTGTATGCTTCAAATAAACTAGCTTGCCCAAGTTAACAAGACAGCTGTTATCAAAACTGTTTAACAGCTAGATTCTCTTCAAGTATACAAATTAAGTACAGAGAAATAGCCACCAAACACTGCTCATAGCTGACCTTATCGAGCCAGTGCATGAGGAATGTCATGCATGTGTAGGCAGATGACAAAGCTGAGATGCTTATAATATAGGCACTCAGTGCAGTGCAAGATTGTTATGCAGCGAGTCACTTATTATTTGATTCGCGCGGACTGCCTTCTAAAGAGCAGTACTTTATTCTTATTTAATTATAGATTTTATGTTTAAGGTTGGATCTTCAAATGCCGTTCAAGAAAGTTTGAACGAAGTAAGTTTCAAAGTGTTATTAGGAGTGAGAACTGAGCCCTCTTGGAGTGGGTTATATAGTTAGTTCACAGAGTTGTTTCCCCTGAGTTAGTTTAATACTAAACCTTTTGATTTATTACAGACTGCGCGAGACGCAAGCCAGCAAGAGCAACAGCGTCCACGACTCCCACAACAAAATCAAAGGGCGAGGGTTAAGCTAGGTTCATATTGCTGTGTCGGGGCGCGCCAGAACGCAATCGCTTACGATCATTTATTAAGACTAGATTCACATTAGTAGGTTGTGTTGTGTTGTGGCGCGTTCTGTTGCAGTTAAATCGCTCGACGCCCAGTCGCGCCAGATAGGTGGGGGGGGATCTGTCGCGCCACACTAATGTGAATCTATCATTACGATGCGTTATTGCGAGGGAAGCAGTTCATTTAGCAATTATTGTTATCTGTTTTTTGTTCTTTAAAATGTCCGATGAACTTATTGAATTAGTACGGCAATACAAAGTTCTCTATGACACGAAATATAAAGATTAAACACTTGACCGTTATTTGAAACTTTACATTTGAGATAGGCCCTACTTGTTTTCTGCCTTAAATCAACCTTCTTTGTCTACCCTATAATGCCGTCTCGCTCGCACACCTCCCACCTATATTCCCACCAGGCAGGATCGCGAGCTTGGGCCGCGCGATCTCTGGTCATTGGCGTCTTGTTTTCTGCGGCGCACGGTTGTACCTAGCACAGCCTAGGTACACACGTAAGTTTTTATATACCTTCTTATTATTAATTTTATTCCAACATAATTTAATAAATTATTTAAACGGATTTCCGTTCGAATTTTGTGTTCATTTTTTGAACATGGTATTTTATTTTACTAAAATAATTCACTTTTTAAACGGTTTGTCGTTCGAAATATTTCATTTTATAGTTAATGAAATTAAAAGTTATCTTTTTGTGTTCATTCTTTGAACATTGAATAATTCATTTTTTTTTAACGGTTTTGCCGTTCGAATTTTGTTTTTAAAATTGCTGTAATGGATCGTTTTTGTGTGATTCCTTTATAAATCTACCCTCATTTTAAATACTAATGATTGTGTTTTTTATTAATTTTAAGCCCTAAGTTTCCTAGATATAAATTACATCAAGTGATAAACCACAACTATCGATTATCATGTTAGTAAGACTATGGTAGCACTACGCACACGAGTTCCAAGCACATATCAAGCTCCTAAATTCATTCCAGTTAAAACGGGGGGGCGGGCCAAAGTAGTTGGAATCGTGGCCATTGCCGTCTCAATAACTTTTATAACGATTTATTGTATATATTTATGGTTTAATTAACATTTTTTCCCGGGATATTAATTTAAGTTTTTGCTTGTGAATTGTCTGTGAATCTTGGACTGTGTGAACAGATATTCTAGCCTAGAATATGAAAGGCACAATGATAAAATTAAGAGCTATTTCAAATTTGTGGTCTGAAATTATTCAGCTAAGGATCTGCCACCACGTGCTTAACGCCGGGTACTACCTACAGTACTTGAAAAGCAAGCAGCGCTCTATAACAGTGCTTAATATTGATGATGGGGTATGTAAACACATTTTCTATCATTACCTCTCGCAATAGGTGCTTGACTTGAGTATTGTGTCTCGGCGCACATTCTTCAACATAATCAACATTCGCGATGTTGATATCTTTTAGTTTGCATGTTGTGTCTTGTGACACGCCGTCACAAGGGTATACAACTTAAGATTAACCCTCACTTGGCTTGAATGTTGTGCCTTTATGCACATTACCCATAACAACCAACCCTCACCTTTGTTTGGGATGAAGTGTCATCGCACATTTCCAACATAATTAGCCCTCGCGTCTCGCAGGGCCGGTAGTATGAAGTGTACCCTCACAGGGTACTTGGTTTGGATGATGCGTCAACCCACATTTCCAATATAATTAGCCCTCGCACCTCGCCGAACTGGCAGCTTGAAATGTACCCTCGCGTGGTTCTTTGATTGGAGGATGCGTCAACGCATATTTCCATCATAATTAGCCCTCGCGCCTCGCAGGGCTGGCAGCTTCAAGTGTACCCTCGCAGGGTACTTGGTTTGGATGATGCGTCAACGCACATTTCCAATATAATTAGCCCTCGCACCTCGTCGAACTGGCAGCTTGAAATGTACCCTCGCGGGGTCCTTTGATTGGAGGATGCGTCAACGCATATTTCCATCATAATTAGCCCTCGCGCCTCGCAGGGCTGGCAGCTTGAAGTGTACCCTCGCAGGGTACTTGGTTTGGATGATGCGTCAACGCAAATTTCTAACATAATTAGCCCTCGTATCTCCAAGGGCTGGCAGCTTGAAGTGTACCCTTGCGGGGTTCTTCGTTTGGATGTTGTCACTATACGCATTCCTACAAAAACGACCGTAGCAGCAAAATAATTCAATTGTCCACTCGCAAGAGCAGGTAAGTTCAAATGTACCCTCTAAAGGTACCTTCTTAAAGTTGTCCCTTCACAAGTAAGGTGTTAACGGACAGAGTGAAAGATAAAATCATAACTGGACGAGACCGTTACTTCTATTCCACTAGTTGTGGTGGGAAAAACTAAGCACTTTAGCTTGTATATTGAAAATGGTTATCTAGTGGCAGATTTGCATTCTGGGCCGCCCTGGGCCCTGTAGTACCAGCCGCCCCTTTGTCAGAAAGCTATTTTACCATAGTGTATTTTTATTTAAATATTTACTTGGGTCGTTTTGTGGGTAGTTTCATGTTGCGATTTTTCAAACATTTTACTCTTATCGGATTGGATTGGCAAGGCCGCCACTTTGGTTACCACATAACTTTTTGCCGGACAATCAGTTTGTTACAATCGGTTGAGTTCGTTACAGTTGATGCTATTATACAAGTTCTCGTACTATTCGGATTATAATTTTTAGAGAAATTTGTAATAGCCGATAGTATTTAGACAGTTGTGAACAACAGACTAGTTGTGCAAGATACTGTCTCAGGCATATTTTCTCTGCTTAAAGAAAGCTACATAAATTGTTTTTAAGACCTGTGTCCTGAAACAATTGGAATACATAACTCAATCTAGAAAGGATATAGATAATAATATTATGTTTTATTTGGACAACTTTTTCCTAGCTATTAACGTTGTCATGTTTGAGAATATCGGTAAGAATATAATTATATAAGGCTAGCTAGCGACAAGCAAAGTCTGGTCATTTTGTGAGTTTAATTGGATACCTACTTGAAATCTTATTATTTTTTTCAAAGATCATAAGTCTTTTGAATAGTGTTCTTGTTTGTAGATTGCTTACTCTAATCAGTCTATAAAATTGTTATTCCTGAGGCCATAGTTGCCTTCATTCACTTACAAGGTCTTGTACCGTGGTTATGTAACCAAAATTATCCTTTACGAAATATCATGTCATAATTGGAAGTGAATAGAAATAGTCTACCAGTTTTAGAATAAAGGTCTAGCCAGAAACAATCAATCTCAGATAATTCTTTAATGTTTGAAATGGTACCAAAATAGTGGTTGCCGGTAAACATAATTCTAAAAGCAACGAGGGTAGCTAAATCGTCTGCTCTCACTAACATAGGTAATAGTTAATTTCTTTGTTTCAATTAAATTTTCATCAAAATTAGAAGTAACTACTCAAGTCCAACGGCACGCATATCATCTATCGTTACCAATACCGCCCGAGTAGCACTTATTCATAGCAGACTCGGAATACCTACCTGCAATAAAATTTGCCTTGGTTTTGTTTTTGGTTGCAAATACCTAATGTGTGAGAAGAATTGACAACTTCTTTTTCTTATTCATATAAATAACACCCGTAATTATTATTGTATTAATTGTTCTCATACATCTTATTTATCCCCATCAGGCTGAAGGCTTTAACATGCTAGTAATTTCCTGGTATATGTACGTTATAGAGGACATTCGTTCACTTCAAGTCCAGAACTTTGGGATGGGATTGCCATTAACAACACAATTCAATAAAGACATACAAGTCTTTCAATTTTAAAAGCCTTAGAAATGACGCTATTAGCATAGCATGTATGGAAAAGCGTAAGATCGATAAGAAGATATTTAGCATTAACATATAATAATCATTTGTTGTTGGCATGGCGTGCTTCTACCAGAAACAGGGGTTTTGCTTATGATAAAATGAACTAATTTATTTAGTTTGACCTACGGGTTAAAATTAAATTAGAATATTTTTATTTCTGCGATTCATCAAAGATTCTGCAGAATATTAAGGTGTCAAATATGTTTCAGTACCTATGCACCTTGGTTCTTGGTATAGAATCATCGGATTATTTGTAGTGTCATGTGCGGTTTAGACATGTTTTTGAGATCCTGCCTACCTACATGTACCTACTACACATGATGAATGTCATGTGTACGAAACATTAAGTTGATGAACAAACAACATGTAACATGCTTAATGTCCAGACTTGCCTAGTTATTACTTTTGTAGTTTTCAGGTTGAAGAGGTACTCTTTGTACTTGTGATTGCACTAAATAAAAATGCTAATTATGAATGCTTACATGGCTTTAGCTATTGAACATACAAATGATGGCTAAAAATTGAGCTGGAAGTTATTAACTTATAAGTATGTATTTAGTATATCAGTTATCTGGTTTCCATAGTACAAGCTCTGCTTAGTTTGGGATCAGATAACCGTGTGCGAAGAAATGTCCCGAGATATTTATTATTATTTTATTTAACTTAATTATAAATGCTATTATTCTATGAAACTTCGCTTCGGTTTTTATCGATGAATGCAAGATGAATGTTTGTTAAATACAATAACTTATAAATCACACGATCGATTAGATAAAATCGCTATCCTTTTTAATAACAAAACGATAGCTCAAGCAGTGGTTGTGGAATGGATGAAATCATTACTGCTGGGGCTGGCACACACAATACATTCTCTAGCAACGCACTCATTATCAAGTCAATTTTGAGATGGAGCAAAACTGTGCTAACAACAATTCGATTGATAAGTTTTTGCCACATTGGAGGAATGAAATACTTTTAGACAGTTCTGAAAGTGATAAGTCATGCCGTGTTTAAAGTGATTAAAACATTTTTCGTTTCGTGGGATTTGTCAATCTTTCAATACTTTAACATTTTTATTAACCTTACACGCAAGTTAAAATATTTCTTTGGTATTCAACGATTTGATCTTTAAGAACTTGTCACTATAACAATTTCTTCAACTTAATATTGAAAATATTTAACTAGGTACTCATATTAATGATTATTATCTCGCACACCTGTTTATTTTATTATTATTAATTACCATTAATTATGTCATGATACCTTCATGCAAACTCTTACTGTATATATTATATACTTTTGTGTACGTGCCTAAACTATCAGATCCACAGGTCTTCTACGGATTACCTTATGCTTGCATCTAGTAAGCATAAGATCACATTGGCATCCACTTCCACCAGGCGATAACAAACAGGTCTCAAATGTAAAGTTTCAAATAACGGTCAAGTGTTTAATAGGAGCGTTTTACCTGAAATAAAACGCATATTAAATACTTACCTTATTTGAAACTTTAGTTTTTAATCCTGCCTGGTGCTTTTCGACCCAATGACCAGAGATCGCGCGGCCCAAGCTCGCGATCCTGCCTGGTGGGAATATAGGTGGGAGGTGTGCGAGCGAGACGGCATTATAGGGTAGACAAAGAAGGTTGATTTAAGGCAGAAAACAAGTAGGGCCTATCTCAAATGTAAAGTTTCAAATAAGGTAAGTATTTAATATGCGTTTTATTTCAGGTAAAACGCTCCTAATATAAGGATCACGGTATCAGGAATGGTGCTTGGGAGGAAATAGCAAAAACATTAAATAAGTCAGGTAAGTTGTTTAATTATGTTAAGTTATAATTCTACCTATCTTGACCGTCTAATAGTTTCCATTTGCCACGGCACTTGTCCCTCTGGACTCATAAAATAATTGTTATATTTTTCTCTGATGTAGACAGCTTCTTGGGTTGGATTTCTTGATATGGGAGGAATATTGAACAAGGCAGAAGGACTACTGGTATTGAGTTCAGTTGAGTTGGTAAAACTTAAATCTTCTACATGCGCATTTTGAGCCATTAAAAAATTATGAAGGCAACAAGTAGCGAGAACGATTTTATCTACCATGTAAGGCTGTACTTGTAAAGGTCTCTGAAACACTCTGAATCTTGCCCTTAATATTCCAAATGCATTTTCCACGGTACGACGTGCACGTGATAACCGATAGTTAAATATTTTATTAGAATCATTGTTTACTAGCTTAACTTTATTGTAGGGTTTTAGTAAATAAGTTTTTAATGGAAATGCTGCGTCAGCGACTATAGTATACGGTAAAGGCTCTGTATTCTGACTTAACGGTTCGTTCTGTGGAACATTCAGTTCTTGTCGCATTTTTCATATATACCACCGTCACTGTTCCTACCGTATGCTCCTACATCGACCATAGTAAACTTGTAACGAGCATCAACGAGAGCCAGTAGTACAATAGAATGTTCTTGTTTGTAATTGTAAAAGGTAGAATCTGCATTTATTGGGCAAATTATGTTTATATGTTTCCCGTCCAAAGCTCCTAGACAATTAGGAAAATGCCAACAATCTTTAAATTCTTTTGCAATATCTCTCCATGCTTGTTCAGTTGGTTGCGGCATTACAATGGGTGACACAATGTTCCAGATTGCATCGCAAACTTCTTCAACTATTGCCTTTACTGTAGATACTCCCATGCGATAATTGAACGCCATTGAACGAAATGAATTTCCTGTAGCCAAAAATCTGTAATGAAATAATAAACCTGGTTAAATATTATTGTTTCAGTTGATAGTTGCAGGGATGAGTGGACTAAACTAAGAAACTCCTTCGCCAGTGTACTTAAGCGCAGGCGAAATAAAAAAAGTGGTCAAGCTGCTATGACAGTCACACCTTGGAAATACGAAGACCAAATGAGTTTTTTATGCCCATTTATGGAATCTCGAAACACGATTACAAATATAGTATCTCCGCCTGGATCAGTGTCACCATCAAGATTGGAAAGTCCTCCAGCTAGCCCGTATCATAGAAGTGAATCTCAATGTTCAGCCAGGAGTTACACATCATCTCGCCAGAATACTGGCAAGGCTGGCATGCAGGAGATTTATGAACTTATGAAATCATCAAATGATCTCAGAATTCAAAAACAAAACACAAGACGGGAGAGAGATATGGATGAAAATGATCTATTCTTTTTGAGTATGAGTAAAGCGGTGAAAAGTCTTTCAATCCTTGAACAAACTAAAATCAAACTCGATTTGCACTCTGCAATATCTCAAGCACAAATCCGGAAATTAGAAAAACAACAGACAAACTCAGTTTTACAAACTCCAATCAACATAAAATCCTACAAGATTATTCCACCACAGCAAACCATTACCCAGTCACAAGTATCACCACCATATCAAGAATGTCAACAGTCTCTTCGTTCATCCACTCCTTCATCTATCGATTACCATCCAAGTGCATTAAAATCGAATACAATATCTTTGCCATCCACATCGTCATCTCATACATCACAACCACGGCAAATAGATCCATTCGCTGATCAAAATCTTGCGACATACTACAGTTCAGTTGATTATAGTGATTGTGATATATAAATTAATAACTCGTTTACAATGTATGTTGTGATTTAAGTAGGTATATAAAAGTACCTAATTATAATGAATCTTATGTGATTGTAGATTACTACTTTTCAATACATACCTTAAACATACAGCAAGTCTTTCCTTTGTTCCTATAGGGCGGCGGAACTGAGTGTGTATTTTTTTGATATCCTTTTCAATTAAAGTGTGTACTTGCTCAAACTGTATTTTAGTAAATCTGAAATATCGTTGGAATCTTTCGTCATCACTTTCTAATTCTTGAACAAGACAGTGATATGCGCCTCTAGTCTCTCTTAATCTATTTACAGGATGAACCCAATATCTCCTTTTCTTTTTCTTTTTTTTTAGAAGAGTCATCAATAGAAGAAATTGAATATCTTCATCGAAGTCACTGTCACTGTCAGACGATTCCATTTTAAAACACGTATTCATCGAAGTCACTGTCACTGTCAGACGATTCCATTTTAAAACACGTATTCACTCCACAACTCTTTGAAATGAAAATGATCTAAAAATGCGACATATTGCGCCTCAACACAACACATTAGTATGGACACTCCGCGACACAACAGACTGCGCCCCAACACATCCCGACACAGCAATATGAACCTGGCTTTAGTGTGCTTCTTTACTTCTACAATAATATTAGTGTTAGTGTAGATTTCAGAACGAAATCCTGAATAGCATGTAATCCTACTGCATTATATTTAGTATTTTATTATCATATTCAAACTTGAAATTAAAATGCTGTTAGTGAACAATCTTATTGAAATGAGTTTTTTTTTTGAGAGAGCTTTAATTGCATCCTTAATTGTGATGTGTGTAGGCATGCAGGGGCAATTTGGAGGATTGGCCCTGCGGCAGGGCGGCAGGGCGGCAGGTGGCGGTTCGCGCCGCGACGGAGACGGGAGACTGAGACAGGAGACTGAGACCAGAGACCGCGACCGTTACTTGACGTTAGGCAATGTATACGCGACAGTTCGCGAGCGAGACAGAGACAGGAGACCGAGACGCGTGACAGGAGACAGCGAGACGGTCGCTGCTCCGGACCAGTAGTGTCTCGTGTCCGGCTCGTGAAAGCACATGTGTTTAGTGTTTAAAAATGAGTTTTTCTGACGAAGTCTGTGAGACTCTGATTGAACTAATCAGGCAGCACCGTCCGCTATACAATGCACAACTAGACACCTACATAGACGAACATTTGAAGGACAATATTTGGAAAAGTATAGCAGAAAGCATAAATAAAACAGGCGAGTTATTCTTATTTTGTTTATTTAGCATAAAATTAATATTTGGAAGGAAACATATAAGAAAGAAAAGGTGGAGTGGAATCAGCTCAAACAAGCCGTGTGACATGTTGTTCTTGCCAGTCTACTGCTCCTTGCTGTGACGTGAAGTAATTAGTTAATTTTACTCTAATATCGAGTCCGTTGCTGTTCGAAAACCCTCCTGTTCCACGTAATGAAACAAAATTTGAAGGCAAATTTTCTTCCTCACGGTTCCATTGATGTACGGGCATTTGAGCAGATTCCAAAAATCCATCTCTTTAGGGTAAACCTTCGGTTGGAGCGTTAAATTCAAATTTTATCACGTTTTTTGCTAATTGCAGCTCAGTTATAGGTCGTAAGTTATCAACATGCTATTTGCGATAAGAATGGTAGTATATTTACTTATTAATTACAAAAGAAATCTTCAACACATTCGTCCAAGGTATATTAGTAACATTTTCATGAAATAGTCGTATATGTCAGTAATATACCTTTGAGGAATATGTTGATGATTAATTTTGTTATTAATCAGTAAATATACTACCATTCTACAGCATATCGATACTGGAAATTTCAATTGTCGTAAAGGACATTTTGCCGAAAATTAGTTAAATACATATTCCGAATCAGGGTCGCAAGCTCTATCGATGGGTATACTCAACATAATTCTATCTTTAAAAAAAAGCCCTTTACGACCAGGATTTTGAACAGCTCTAGCTCGTTTTTATTTACTATTTGGAATGTATCGTAAAATTAATTTTCAAGAGGGAGCGTAAAGTCATGTTTTGATTATTTATGAGGTCGTAATTTCCTTTTTGCAATGAACTTTTTATACGACGTCATTAACAATAATATTTTAAGAAATCAAATGGTCGTAAACATGTTATTTTAAAATAGATAACTTTACGCCCTAGTCTGTGCTTTGCTTTATTTTTCGTAATATGGGCGTAAAGGACATTTGCTTTTTATTGTCCTTTACGACCCTAATTTTGCATGTGCGACAGGTTACGACCCGTGCCGACAAGTGGCGCGAACGCAACGTTGCCTAGGCAACGGGGGTGTAGGTAACGGGTGCGGGAGGATTGCGATTGTATGAATCGCAATCCATCCACTTCGCAACGTCCATTTTGTGCGATATCATTGGTGGTAAAGGACGTGTTTATTTTGTGATGAATACTAACAATGGCGGGAAGACAACCACTGAATTATTGGAATCCGTTGGAATCAAGAAAAAGAAAAGTTCAATCAATATCACGGTACCAAAGCAAAATGTTACGGTAAGTAATTTATTTTATTATTATTTTACTAGCAGTAGGTAATGTAATCAAATAGAAGTGATCCAATGAATAATGTTAATATGTAGGTACAATACTCGAAAATGTATGCTGATAACTCTTGACGATGATTTAATATTATGATTATTTCGTTAAAAATAACATTCTAGGATTTGAATTTTGATACCTACCATTATAGGACAATACTATGGTTAGTTATTTAAAAAAACATGCCTGTGAGCAAAAATTAAATTAGCTTCTTGTCACAGAGACATTCCTAGTTAGTTCAGTTTATTAGTATATTATCGAATCAAGCAAAATTTTTAACTTATACAATGTGTACCTACCAGGCTAACGTCGTAAAGGACATCATAAACAAAGTCTTGTTAGTATGTCCTTTACGACCAATAATAATTGAACTTTCTACCCAACATCTTTATCTAAAACACAAGTTACGCACTAGGGGCTATACTAAACGCGTCATTAAATCTGCTTCAGTTTTTACCCGACTGCGTCAGAAAGAGGGTTATGTTTTTCGAGCGTATGTATGTATGTATGTATTTATGTCCATTTCTTTGGCACGCCGTTCAGCCCAACCGGCTTGTTGGGTTGGCAGATATCGTTGAATTCGTCGAAATTGTGGCAGTGACAGGCAATATAAATTTAGAAAATGGCGCTTATGAAAAACGGGTGGGAGGAGGGGTTTATATTTCTTACCATAGGAATATGGGTATCAAATGAAAGCTCGTGAAAAAATATGTGACATATCGAGTTTATTGTACTTTTTAACACTAACTGTCAAAAAATGTTTAAAATGTTTTTAAATAAAAAAAACCCGACTGCCTAAAAAGTGAACTGAAAATATGACTGAAATCTTTTGAATATGTCATGGGTCCCGCCGACTGTTAAAGTCGCTATGTTCCGCATGGCTATTGGCCTTTTTATTGTATTTTCAGTTAACTTTTTAGGCAGTCGCGTTTTTTTATTTTTTAGATGTATTATCTTTCTATGGAAGCTGTTGGCCAGCAACCGTGGTGGGCTCGGTTAAAACCGTTTAGTGAGTTCACAGTCTAATAAACAACAAGCACCGATCCCTCCCAAAAGACTCATAGACTTTTAGGGCCTGGACACATGTCGCCGGTACGGTGCCGTCTACGGTGTCATGGCGCGGCGCCGTCAAACGGCGTCGTCAGCGCAAGTAAATAGTGCATAAAAATGGCTGAAGATTATGATGTAGATTTTATAATTTCTTTAGTGGAAGCTCGTCCTGTTCTTTGGGACAAGACGAAGGAGGAGTATAAAAATAAAATTTTAAAAACAGAAGCTTGGAAAGACTTCTGCCAAAATATTGTTCCATCTTTCAACGAAAAGGATAAAAAAGAAAAAACAAAAATCGGTAAGTAAGACTATTTATATATTTTTAGTATACTTATATTATTTTTTATAACTGAATTATAACGTGAATACAATAAATGTAAATGTGATGTCTTGAAATAATAGCCAGTTAGCATCGGTTATAATTTTCTTGATGTAGGTAGTTGTGATTTTTTAATATTTTATAGAGAGGCGAAGAAATTTGCGGGTAAGTGGCCATGCATTGTCAGTTATATTTTGCTTAGTTGCCAACTAAGAGCACCGGCGTCACTGTTGAAATATTTACAGAATTCGTCTCGTATATTGACTGGATTTGTTAAGGAAACATTATCCGTTGTTTGTTGAATGTTTAATAGGGAGTCGTCAATGTATAACTCCTCTGACTTTCGTATTCCATCTCGATCTACAACAAAATTGTGTAGAATACAGCATGCTTTGATAATATCTGTCGCAAAATTATATTGAACATTTAAGGGTCGGTGAAATACACGCGATTTATTTGCGAAGATGCCGAAAGCACACTCGACATACCTTCTTGCTCGACTCAAACGATAGTTGAAAACTCTTTGTTCTAAGCTCAGGTGTTTTCCTGGATACGGACGCATTAGATTGTTCATTAACGGTAGGCCCTCATCAGCGATAAAAACATAGGGAACAGATTTTTCAAGCCCGTGTAAAGGCTCTGACGCTGGTACTGGCAGTCGATTTTGTAATAATAATTCGTATAGTTTTGTATTGTGAAAAATCGTGGAATCACATTCCTTTCCATACGATCCTATATCGACATATACAAATCTATATTTAGAATCCACCAATGCAAGCAAGACTATAGAATGATAGCCTTTGTAGTTGTAAAAAAGAGATCCACTATGAGCAGGACAGCAAATTCGAATATGCTTCCCATCCAATGCCCCCATGCAATTGGGGAAATTCGTTTTTATGTCAAAATCTTTAGCTATTTGTTTCATTAGCTCTGTGGATATTTTCGGCATTCTTTCACTTAAAAGGATGTCCGATATAGCACGACAAACTTCTCGTACAATTTTCCCGATTGTAGTTTTTCCACGATAATCTATGAATTCCATATCTCGAAATGAATTCCCCGTTGCCAAAAACCTGGAAAAGAAACATAGGTAATTACACTTTTCATTTTAGTTTTTTTTATTTCTAACTTTTTTTATTATGATTGTTACAGGTAATGAAATAGTAAAGAAATGGACCAATGTTAAAGATAATTTTACGAAATATATGAAGAAGGTGGAACTTTCAAAGAAACCTGGTGCTGGTGCCAATTATATAAAAGAATATCATTTGTACAAACAACTCATGATTTTGCACAAAAATGCACCAAATTTAACTGACTCTAGTATAGAAGAAGAAGAAGTATCTCAAAATCAAAACACGAGAACGAAAACAAAGTTGCGATGAATTTGAGAGAAAAATTGTTGAGACATTAGCCGCTCCAGAAAATCGCCATCTGTCATTTTTTAAAGCTATTTTGCCGACTTTAAACAAGTTAAATGACCAGCAGACATTGATGTTTCAAAGTGGAGTTTTAAAGATTTTAACGGATTTTAATCCACCACCGTGCCCCTCATACAGTGGGTATCAGACATCAACATCTTACGATAATAATTATTATCAAGCACAAGCTACCAACTATCAATCCACGTCAAGCACAAATCGCCGCCGCGAAACATCACCAGATTTGGATCAGATTCTATCGAATTCCACAGATACACAAGAATCCGAATACGACTTCTCTTAAAACATGATCAATCACGAAAATTACTATTCCTTTGATAAAAATAAACAAATCAATGTATAACTAATTATTTTATTTCTTACCTTATAGTTAATCCAAGCATTTCCAAAGGCTCAACAGGTTTTCTGAATACGTATTGCTTTTGTATACGACTCGCTATCTTGGATAACAGTTCTTCAAAAGTTGATATGGACATTCTAAAATACTCGTAAAATTTGTCATCCCCACATATTTTCAGTGCTTCATATTTTCTCTTAAAATGACCTCCATCATGGTTCATTAAAGACATGTATGGATTCACCCAATATCTTCGTTTCTGTTTTTTCTTCATTCGTCGTCTTAGCAGTAGGAGCAGGAGAATACGTTTTTCTTGGTCCATGTCAAGGCAAAAACTGTATACTTGTATATATTTAAAACGACAATTGTTTTGTATATTTGAACCGATGGTTGTACTTGCGTGTTATGCGTTCAGCAGCAAAACGAAGACTAGTTAATTTATGATTCCATTCGTCCTGGGCGTTCTGCTGGAGATGATTGCGTAGTGGATCTAAGGGTTTTAAAGTATAATCCTAACGGTACAATAGAGTTTAAAAAAAAAATTTATGATGATTTCAGCCCACTTCCTCGGGGACCGAAACCTATTTCAGCTGTAGTAAATAATGTACCTCCCTGTATTCCTCTAGACTGCCTATATTAGACGGTAAGTATCAGCACTTACAGCAATTAAAGAGTGTGATACCTGCAGATTGTCACTTGTTTTACGATAATTTACCATTTAAGAAAAAGTAAAGTTTTATTGATCTCATTTTTTAACAAAGATCTCAAAGTGCAATTTTTATACATTTTCTTTATTCATTTTTAAATTTTAACTGTTAATTAGTAAGTATCCTACAACAAGGTATTTTTAACATACTAAGCTATAAAGAGTTATTATTTTATATTATGGGGATTTATGGTGTTATTTTCCTGTATATTGTTGATTAGCTAATGTACCGATGATAATTATGTGCCAAAAATTAAACTAAGAAGTTGACTGAATAAATAATAAGAAGATTTTGACTGTATTCTTTTGTTTTAATTCGCTAGACAATTCCGCGTAAGTGACATAAAAAACTTATTTTGATTTTATTTGTGATGATTAATCCGCGAAAGTCGATTTTCTAATTCATTAATACATATTTTACATAACTAATGCCTACAATATTAAGATTAATATTATAATTTGTCAATTTAAAAGTTTAAACAATAGAAAGTCAAGTGTTATAGTAATTATTACGTTTTTCCTCGTTCCTGTAAAATTCACTGTACCTACCATACGCGGTTTTAAACACTGTTAGTTCCGCGGTTTCAGAATATCACCGACGATATGTTCTCGTGGTGCCTCTCCAACTCACCTACTTACGCCCGAAATTAATAATGTATCTGCTCTTCAAGATTGCAATTAATCCTAGATTGCTGCATATCGTCCGATCGATCTCCAATCTGCGAGCCAATAACATAAGTCTGCGATCCAAAATTTTTTGACACTGGATTGCCGGCGATCTTTTCCCTCTTTACCGTTCCGTTTCATGAACAATGTTTAGATTTTACAAAAGATTTGGATTGTGAGTTTTAAAACAAAACATTGGTAAAACTAATTTACAATATTAAAACTGTATTATTTTAAGACATACATTTAATATAATGGCTAAATATC
This sequence comes from Tethea ocularis, assembly GCA_963555595.1. Taxonomy (NCBI): domain Eukaryota; kingdom Metazoa; phylum Arthropoda; class Insecta; order Lepidoptera; family Drepanidae; genus Tethea; species Tethea ocularis. Next base: position 7,871,520 of record OY741975.1, read on the forward strand.
TGCACATATATAAATAAAACGTCTCAGAAATATTTAAAAAATATATATTAAACTGAAATGGAACGTTTTTCGGCGTTGGCGTCACTCACTTTGACATTGACTGACTGACTACTGTTTGTTTGTCCTGTTTGAGTGAGTTCAACCAAACAAATCAACAAGATAATTTAAAATAATACGTTTTTAAATAAAAATTACTTGTGTGCGCATTTTACTAGCATCATCTTTATCATGGATTGCGAAATCGTAAGTATTGATTGTTTTATAGTGTTGTGTGCGTACCTACATAGCAAGTGACGCTAAGTATCCCGCGCTAACTGTTTTTTTTTTCATTATTAGGTGAAAGGCAAACCTCTCTCAAAAGACGAATCAAAATATTTGCTTGGTTTAATAGAAAACAGCAAAATAATAACATCAAAAACGACAAACGCCACCAACAATAAACTAAAGAATGAGGAGTGGATTCGCTTGGCAGAGCGATTCAATGCCACCGCGACAAATTGCCGTAGAACACCGCAGCAGCTGCGTTTGAAATGGGAAAATTTAAAGAAGAATTCACGCAAACGCAGCACCAAAATAAGGATGAACCAAATAAAGGTAGTCGAGTTTTTATACCTACTCATTTTCCAATAATAAAACATTTTGAAACTTGTAAATAAATCTACTTTTCTTTTTGCAGACTGGTGGTGGCCCTGCTGACTATATTCCCCCTGATGACATTTTGGACCGAGTTACTGCTTTACTGGGAAGTACTGCCAGCGGATTTACTGTGCCATTTGGTGGTGATAGGGAACCAGCAGGGTTTGTTCTAGGTGGCGGTGATAGTGGTGATGGAATTATAAGCGATGCGAGGGTATCAGTGGTGACCAAAGAGGACACTGCCTTCATGCCATTGGTTGTTGACCATGGTATTGAGACTGTTGTCTGTGGTGATGGTTCCTTATGAAACCGTTTTGGTATAGTTCCGTTAGTACATAATCTCTTTAAATCGTTATATTTGGCGACTGCTATAGGATTAGATTTGTTATAAAGTCTTGGTAAACCAATATTAGAAGTATCTTCCACTCAGTCAGCACCTGTTATATCTTGGTTTTGTCTTTTTGTTTTTTTGCCTTTGCGTCCTTTTCCTTTGTATTCATCATATATTGTTACTAATTGAGCTTCTTCGTTTTCGATCATTGAATATTTTACTTCTATACTTTTAGCGTTTTTTTTCTTTAATGTGACAATGCGCATAGCTTTTAGCTGTATTTGCTTTTGAGAACTATTGGTAAATTTATCAGATACCAAACTGTCCCAGTTGATAAAATCGGAGTACTCCAAAACATTAATTTTGTATGGTTCAGGACGTTTTCTTGCAGATTCCATGTACGTCGACCATTGATTCGGACTCCAAACAATAATTCGTTTAACCTCGCGTTCAATCACTGCATGCATAGAATCAACGGGCATATAAGTATGTCCAGGTAGTAAGTAATTTATTTGTATGACTTCTATGTTGTTAGATCTACCGTCTTTAGGAACGGTTAAAGACACTCTTCCTGAAACTGACGACGAAGACGAGATTGACACAATTGATTGTTAAGATTTTACTGACTTTTAAAATGTTTCTCCATATTCAAATTGTATAATTATAAGAAACCGTGATCTCGATGGAAGCATTGAATATGGTGGTCTCTCATAAAAATGTTTATAATATGAGGAATAGAAATATTATTACTATACCTCTACGTTTTGAAAAACAATAATGATTAAGTTTAATTAATTACTAAGTAATATTTAAAGACTGACGTTACTTGTCATTTAATCAATACTTTAGAATGTCAATTGTTTGAGTTTATGTTGGCCGAAATTTGTTGTTTGTTTGGCTGTTTTTATTTTATTATTAAGTTTAAAACCGTCATAAAAGCGTTGTGCAATAGCGTAGCAATTTTGAGTTCCTGTTAGATTCCTGTTAGACATGTGCCTCTTCAGCGCAACCACGACCGCTCTGACAAGAGTGTCCGACTCAGAAGAAGAAATTAGACTAACATTTTTGACCCTTTTTAACTAAACGTTTTGATTAATAAATAATGAATTATTAAAAACGCCACCATCGCTAATCCTCCCTCGGCATCCTATATCAACAAATATAAATTTGTAGTGGGCATCAACTGATGCCAATAGAACGATGCTAAACGTTTTCTTATAATTGAAATATTCGGTTCCGCTATGTGGTGGACTTTCTATATTAATATGCTTGCCGTCTATGGAACCGAGACAGTGTGGAAATTTTCTTCTATACCTACCCACTTTCTATATTCATCCAAGCATCAGCCGTTGATGGCATCTGAAAACAATCAAAATGAAGTAAATAAAAATAATTTATTTATTTCAGAGAGTGTTGTCAGAAGAAAATGAAACTGCAGCTATAGAGGACGAAGAAGTTTTTGAAAATAATCATTTAGAGCAGCCTCTCCCTACACCAAAACCAGTGCGCCGTCGTCCAGCTACCGACACAGCGGAACGTCAAATGTCGTCTGTATTTGGACAGTTGACCAATATTTTAAGCAAAAAACAGAGGGAATGTCCACCACCGCCACCAAAAGAAGACTACGACTGCGAACTTTATGGAAAATTACTAGCGAAAAAACTGCGTGAACTTTCACCGGATGAGAGGAAACTATTTATGTATAATATAGACACACTGTTTATAAATAAAATTAAAGAGAGGCTCTTTAAGCGACAAACCCCATCTTCATCTCCCCACTCAGCCCCTTATCAGTCATATTCTGTGCCAATAGCTTCACCAATTTCAATACGACCATCAACTTCCCAAACATCATATTTCGAACCTTTGCCAAATAATTCACCATCGGCTCCATACCGACCGTCATCTGCTGAAACCTCGTATTCTGAACCTTTGCCAAATACTTTACGGTTCAAACCAGCCATCAACCGCCCAAACGTCACAGTATGTGCCATTGCTAATCAATTCACCCCAACCATTCACTTCTCAAAATCACGTTTATTTTAACCAATCGGGCTCGTCAAATTCTACTCCTACCATTCAAATAATATCCAATGAGTTGATTTCCCAAAGAACAGAAACATCCAATGAGTTGATTTCCCAAAAGCCAAGTAAAAAATAATCTTGAGTAGATCTTTAGAATGTCCAGTCCCAAAGATAGTTTAATCGGCTTAATTTTTCATGAATTATTTTTTCATTTCAAATTATTGATAAAAAAATAAAAATTTATAAAAACAACTCACCTTTATTTCATTTCTTAGAACATCATTAATTGCTTTGCAGACTTCAGGTATAATTTTTGAAATTGCTTGGGGAGACACTTTGAATAAATAGTGTAAACTTTTACAACTGTCACCAGTTGCGATAAACCTTAATGTTAAGGTGGGTACAGACTGGTGAAACGTAACATGCAATGTGTCATGCAATGAAAGAATTCACCGTACACATTGCTGCAATGTATCATGAAAGGTAACACACTTTGTAACAATTTCTCATAGTTTGGACGTCTTGTGCGCGCGAAATGTGCATTTCACGCGCACGCTAGGAGCATTAAGGTAGGGACACACATGTCCCACGTACGCAACGTATGCAATGCATTATGAAATCTGGACCCTGAGATATGTGTATGCTTAGAAACATACTTGTCATACGCAATGCTACCCCACGCGTCCCATGCAACGTTCGACCTGTCGCGACAGATCGGCGTGGGAACGTGGAGGGGATAAGCACACGCATTCCTACGCGTACGATCAGTGTGTTTCTAGATCTTACGTTCTTAGCGCGTCAGACGTCAAACCACTACACACTCGTGCTGCAAAAATGGGAGATGAACAACTCATGAAATTGGTTAGGCGATATGAAGCCATTTATAATATTAAGTGCAAGGAATATCGTGATGCTACATTACGCAATGCGGCATGGGAAGAGATAGCAACAGTACATGGCAAGACTGGTAAGTACATGCTAGATTATTTTTCTTATAATATGAAGGGACACGAAAATAACTTGTTTTAGAAAATGAGTTTTTAATCTTTCTTTTTGAGATCAGTTGGTAGATCACTTTTTAGGGCTTCTTTTAGACTCCAGTACTTCTTCCAAGTGATTAGATGGAAGACAAATATTTAGTAACTAATTCCGCTGGATATATCCTTCTCTGTCAAGTCCAAAACAAGGGAACTTAACAGAAAATCGACACGTGTTTCGCTTCTTCACGAAGCATCATCAGGATGTAGTAGACCCACTGTCGACTACTCGACGAACGCGAACAAACACATGAACACAGAACCCGTATGAACGCGCACAAGCACACACACACTGAGCTCCGCAGACGTGTTGACTCGTCGACCGCCGAACAGAAAGTGAGCGGATCGCTTCAACATCCCCACTTATATACTCTCGCTTGCGTCATCAACCGGGCCGGATGAGTCATCAAATGTCGCTCTTTGAGAGAATATACGTAATAAAGGCGACTTTGGAATGCCTGTACTTAGTTCGTTCAACAATGTAACTTCCAAGTGTTTTTTGTCCTTCTTTCTATTTCTATAACATTGGATTCTGGTTCGAAGCTTATCTGCTTGCCTAGGTATATGTACCGGTCAGTAAGAAAAGTATCTACCTAATTATTATTTTATAATTAATGTGAGCAGACATGTTATTTCCGTGTAACCTTAATTAAAATGTTAATGACTCGAGTTAGTAATAATGTTTTTCATCACACTTTCGAACAAAAAATTAAGTTTAAAGGCTTAATTTTTTTTAAATAGTTTAATTTACTAACGTTTTCACTAGTTTGCCACCAGTTTTGTGGATAAAACGCAAATTTCTCATTGGTTTTTGAACAGCAGTGGTAATAGTACATTACTTACCTAGGAAGGTAAAACCAAGAATGCCCCAGATCGCGGGTATTTGACGCCCGAGCCGAAGACAACGGCGATAAATATGCGATCAGGGGCATTCTTTATTACCTCCCGTGGTGAGTACAGAATTATATGTCTCTCCCTGGCTTGGAAGTGGAAATTTCCGCGCGCGCAGCGTGCGGTTATTGCTACTTTATGGCCAAGTGTGACATAAAAATTATTTCAGGGCTTAAACCCGGACAATAAAACATATAACTTCTATTGATTGATTTATTTTTGAAATAGGCACCTATTCTCTCTAATTAGTTTGGTTGTGTGTACTTTGCATTCCTTTTCTCACCATATTCAATTGCCACGGCACTGAACCCTCGGGTGAGATAAAATATTGTTTGAATTTTTCTCTGATGCTGTTGGCATATTGTGTGGGGTTCCTTCTAAGACCATCCAATGCTTGTAATGATTGCTGTGTCGCTGTGCTCGGTTCTGCAGATATTTCATTTTGTATCTCAAAAGTTGTACCTAAATAGTTATGAAGGCAGCATGCAGCCAGAACTATTTTGTCAACCATTTTTGGTTGTACCTGGATGGGCCCTTGAAATACCCGCCATCTTGCTCGTAATATTCCAAATGCGTTTTCCACGATTCTCCTGGCCCGTGAAAGTCGATAGTGGAAAATTTTGTTTGGTTCATTATTAAGCAAAGCATTTTTGCTGTAAGGCCTCAGTAAATAATGTTTAAGAGGAAATGCTTCATCTGCGACTATAACATATGGTAGTGGTTCTAACCCGGGCATAAGAGGATGATCTTCTGGTACGTTTAATTTATTCTGTTCTAATAGTTTACCAAGCGTCGATTTTTCAAAAATTCCTCCGTCACTATTTCTTCCGTAGGAGCCTACGTCTATTGCTACAAATTTGTAATGGGCATCTACCAAAGCCAGAAGTACAATGGAATGCTGACCTTTGTAATTCCAATAATCCGAGCCACCATTGATAGGACACTTCATGTTTACGTGCTTACTATCAAGAGCACCAATGAGATTTGGAAAATTCCAAAATCGTTCAAAATCTGCTGCTATTTGTTTCCACGTTTCTGGATTCAGGGATTTTGATTTTATAGATTCAGAGGTGAGGGCAGACATAAAAAAACATGTGAGACGGTTGGTGCAATCATATGTGCCTAATAAGACGAAGGAGGCACCTATCCAATTAAGGATCATACTGAAAGATGACATACCTGTATCTCAGAGACCTAGAAGATTAGCTTACAAAGAACAAGAAGAAGTTGAATGTCAGGTAAACCAGTGGCTTAAAGATGGAATAATCAGGGTGAGTTTTTCAGAATATGCAAGTCCAGTCCATGCAAGCCGCGCGCGGAGCGATCCGTGATTTGTCGGTTTTTCGAACGAACACAAAGGGGCGCGCAGTGTGCGCGGAGCAGCCAACGTGGACGGTCGTTTTGAAATCAACACGTGCACGCAACGAACATGGAGGACGACACTGCGTGGAGTGAGGAAAAGGTATTTTGCTTGATAGATGCGTACAGAGTTCATGAAATTTTGTGGAACCCGCAAAATGAAAACTATTTTAAGAAAAATCTTAAGCAAGATGCGTGGTCGGAAATCGCAAAGTTGATGTCAATGACTGTAGAAAAATGCAACAGCAAAATTGTTAGTCTTCTCTCTTCATACCGCCGCGAAAAGCTGAAGGAAAAAAAATCAAAGGGGACAGGAAAAGGTAAGAATAATGATTAATGTTTGTATTATTATTGTTTTTTTTCTTCATTTATAAAGATTAACAAACAGTAGGTAATCACATTAATTAGTGTAAAATTTTGGTAGTTAAATCTATAACATTGTGAAACCAGCAACATTAACCACATAGTATCTACTTAAAGTATAATGGTAGATAAAGACATACAGGGTGTCCCGTAAATACTACGACATACTGCCACAGCTGATTTATTTTCGCGATTTCGAAGTTGGTCCCATAGTAAAAGTTGTTCGTATTGATGAGTACTTTAACCTCTGGCAGTATGTCGTACTATTTACGGGACAGCCTGTATTGTAATGTAAGTGTATAAAAAATACCACGAGAATGTGTAATTTTTTACTTCTGACGTAAAACGAGGGGTGTTATAAGTCTGACCCCTAAAACTGTGGGTCTGTCTGTCTGTAGCATCGTAGCGCTTAAACGGGTGGACCAATTTCGATGCAAAAACGAGAAAAAGGAATTCAAACCTTGTTTATAAATTAAACAAACTTTATATTACTTTTATGTTGTATTACACTTGTTACAAAAATTATATCATTAATTATAAAATATAGCGTGCGCACTCGACGGTTGCCGTGAGGGAAGAGGGCGAGATCCTGTCCTGTCACGCCCAGTGTTGCCACACGCGCCGGCACTACTTCAGCGCATTCATTTATGCTGCGCATACACATTAAGGCTGCGCGTACATCTTCCCAGGCCTTGAAAGTGTAGCTTTCAAACTTCTGCTTTATTTGTTGTATTAGCGCCAATACAATTTTGATTCTTCGCGCCGTCATTTTCGGCGACATTCTTGGCGTCATTGGTGGCCGGTAGTATGCACATTTTGTTAACAGCCCTCCGTAGAGTGCCCTTTGAAGTAAAAACGTCGGCAACTCTGCTGATTCCATCTTTCCCAGGATATAAATGGGTGATGCGGCCAAGTTTCCATTGTAGTGGGGGAAGATTTTCTTCTTTGAGGATCACCAGATCGCCTACACGAAGCTCACATTGCCTCGTTTTCCACTTGGTGCGTTGTTGAAGCTCAGCAACAAACTCCTGGCGCCATCTCTCCCAGAATTGTTGTCTCAGCTGCTCTATGTATTGATATCTGTTAGGGTGCTTGCAGGTAACAGGCAAAGATGGTACTGAGGTGAGAGGTCGCCCTATGAGAAAGTGCCCTGGGGTTAATGGGGAGGGATCGGTTGGATCGGATGAGAGAGGAGTAAGGGAACGTGAGTTTAAAATGGCTTCGATTTGTGAGAATAAGGTCGCGAGCTCCTCGAATGTCAGGGAAGCATTACCGGCTACACGCTTAAAATGGTGCTTCGCAGATTTAACGCCTGCCTCCCATATACCTCCAAAGTGAGGTGAGTATGCGGGGCTAAATACGAATTTAATGCCTTCATTATTGGCATAACTAATAGCTGACTCACGACTGGACCTGAGTATTCTACTTATCTCACCGTTCGCACCCCTGAAATTGGTACCGTTATCGCAGTATATTACATTAGGTTTACCTCTCCGAGAGACAAATCTTCGCAAGGATAAAATGAAAGCGGCAGTGCTCATATCGCTAACTAACTCTAAATGAATCGCCTTGGAAGAGAGGCATATAAATAAACATAGGTAGCATTTTGAAATTCGATTGCCTTTACCTTTACGACTAGAGATCATGAACGGGCCAGCAAAATCAACACCACACGAGTAGAAAGGATACATGGAATAGCTCCTTTCGGCAGGTAAGTTTCCCATTAAAGGCTGTAATGTCTTCCCACGTAGACGAATACATACTATACACTGCTTAGTCGTGCTACGTGCTAAGTGTCTACCACCTATAGGCCAAAATCGTTCTCTAATCGAAGCTAGAAGATGTTGAGGACCAGCGTGAAATAAGCGTTCGTGTTCATCTCTTAATATTAATTTAGTTAAATTATGTTTTGCATCTAAAATAATGGGGTGTTTTTTATCATAGGCGAAATCAGAGTTTTGAATTCGACCCCCAACTCTTAATATGCCATCTGAATCAATGAAGGGATTTAGAGGCAATAATTTGGACTTGCGATTAAGATTTTTACTATTTTTAATTAATTTGATTTCCTCTGCATAGCTTTCTAACTGACTTAATTTAACTAACATAAGCAAAGAATTATCTAAATCTTTAATATCTAATGGTCCATTAATTTTTGCATCTTTATTTTTTAAATTATTTAGGAAACGTTGTACATAGACATATATTCTCTTTAACCTATTTAAATTTGAATAATTCTCAAACTGAATTATTTTGTTTGTAACTGAAACATGACATTCAATGGTGTGCGATTGTTTAACTTCAGGTAAGATGTTAGGGATTTGTGTGCGGTTTTGTGTAGGCCAACAAGTTGGGTCATTAGCGAGGAACGAAGGCCCTTCCCACCAGAGGCGAGAGGACTGCAAATGTTTAGGAGTTACACCTCTAGACGCAATATCTGCCGGATTATGATCTGTGGGGACATAACAAAAGGTGAATCCTATTGTAAGTTGATTGATTTCATTCACTCTGTTACATACAAATATTTTAAGATCCCTGGGTGGGGTTTTCACCCATCCTAGTACAACCTGTGAATCAGACCATATAAATTTACTATTGATGTTACAGTTTAATGACTAATACCTTTGAACATAAGCGTGCACCTAACAAGAAGCCACATAATTCTAATCTGGGAATAGTAGTTGGGTTCATAGGTGCAACTCGTGCCTTAGCACACAACAACCTGACTGTAACCTCCTGATTATGATCTACAGAACGCAGGTAAATACAAGCTGCATAGGCTTGTTGAGAGGCATCTACAAAGCAATGTAATTCGATATTACTAGGTGTATCACATAGAACCCGCCTTGTAATATTAATACTAGTTAATTTTGAAAATTATTTTAATAGATCAGACCAGTTTTTACAAAACTCTGCTGGTACTGGATCATCCCAATCTAGCTTAGAGGACCATAATTGTTGAAGTAAAATTTTAGCTACTATTATGCAGGGACACAATAATCGAATACCTTAGAAGTAGTTGAGATTATTGACCTTTTAGTAATATGAGTACAAGGCTCTAGGTCTGTAGAGAATTGCAGGGTATCGGCCTTGGGACACCAATTAAGACCTAATACACTAGATTCCTTATTGAAATCAATGGGTTTTGAAGAACCACATTCATCATTAAATAATTGAGGACAATTAGTGCGAAATTTTCTTAGGGGTAAGCATGCAGAATTAAGTGTATTTACAACTCCATGATAGATATGTTAGTCCTTCTACAGTTTCTGACCCTGTATTTAAATCATCTGCATAAAAATCATTTGTTATTACACAGGCTATAGACTCATCCTCACACTCATTTGCTAGTTGTACAAGGCATCGAGTACTTAAGAATGGTGCAGAGGCAGTACCGTATGTAACTGTATTGAGTTGTAGAACATCTATCGATTGGGACTTATCATCGCGCCACAGAATAAGCTGCAGATGTCGCTGCTGCGGCTTGACTTCAATTTGCCGGTACATTTTCTCAATGTCGGCTGTGAGAATGAATTTATGCCTGTGAAAACGCAATAAAATAGATATTAAATCACTCTGCACTACCGGACCAACAATTTGAATTTGATTCAGTGATTTGCCAGAGCTAGTTTTAGAAGAGGCATTAAAAACTACACGGAGTTTTGTAGTTTCGCTCTTCTCACGAATTACTGCGTGATGAGGCATGTAGTATCCAAATACTGGTCTACTAATTTTAGTTAAATGCCCTAAACTTGCATATTCATCTATAAATGTGTAGTGACACATTGTTAACGCAGCATATTATATGTTACGAGCGCACCTTCCCCGCCTCGAGCCAGTCGTCACCCATCTTTTGTGCAGTGCAGTACATATTGGTAATTTTAATTATTGTGTAACAGTTTACTGATTGTGTGAACCGGAAAATATAAACAACAAGTTTTACCTAAGTGATCATTCTTTTATTGGCAACTTCCATCATCATCAGAGAGATATAAAGTAAATTAATTGGTTAGACAAAAATTGGAGTCAGAGAAAATTCAAATAAATGAATAATGAAAAACCAAAAATGCCTTGTAGTTTTCCTTTAAATCAGGATATTTTATAAATTTTCTTTCTAAACTTTCTAAACATTTTTTAGCTATATAATAAGAATCCCCAAGAGCCTTTTCAGGCGACTCTTTCATGGGCATTAACACAGAAAATCTACCATTTGATAAGCGAGACACATTCTCTTTGTAATGATCCTCACAGAATTGCTCTTCGATGGAATATGTTTTTGTGGCCGGTAAGTCATCTATTTTCCAAAATTTTTTTACGAGTCTTTTATTTCTTGAGTAAAATTACAATAAACTTTTGAAGCAGACTGACTACCTTGTATGGGGCCACTTATGAGCCATCCGAGCATAGACTCCTGTAAAACCAGTTTGTTATTGCCTAGCTTGATTAAATTAGAGCCAACTATCTCCCAATATACATCTGCTCCTAAGAGGATGTCAACCTCAGAAGGGGAAAAATAGTTAGGATCAGCTAGAGTGATATTTACAGGTAATTTTATATGGTCTGTGTTAATTGCAGAATTTGGTAAGATTCCTGTTATTCTAGGTACTACAAGACACTTAACATTTAATTCAAAAGGCCTACATCTAGATTTAATTTTAATAAAGCAACTTTCAGTAATATTACATGTAGTGTTATTGATCCCACAAATGCTCACTGAACCACCGGGGTTGATTGCTAGCCCTATCTTCCTTTTTAATTTGTCTGTAATGAATGATGATTGGCTACCTGTATCCAGCAGTGCACGGGCTGTATATTTTTTATTATTTATTATGATTTGAACTAGCGCCGTACTTAACAAAACCTGATCATGAGATGCCACTGACAGAGATACAGGTAATGAGGAAGATGTAGAGGGTTGTTCAGTTTCAGAAGTATATGTAGGGTTGCTTTTAGTTATATGAATTAATGTGTTGTTTCTTTTTGCACTGGCGACAAACGGCTCTCAGCTGACATTGAAAGGCATTATGACCACTGTGCAAACAATTCTTACATAATTTTAACTTGTTCACTTCATGCAGTCTGTCGTCTACATTCATATTTTTAAATTTTAAACACTCATGCAAATAATGACTTTCATTGCACAGAACACAACAATTCTTATTTTCTTTTTTATCAACTGATACAGTTAGGCTTTTAGATTGGTTGTTAGCCCTAAGTTTATAATCTACAGGTTTGTCAGGACGACTATTATTAAAATAGGCAGTTTCAAGTATGTCAGCTCGACTACGTAGGAAAGAATAGAATTCACTAAGTGAAGGTAAATCAGCAAGATTGGACTTGTATTCCTCCCACTTTCTACTCGTGTGAATGTCTAATTTAGCTGATACTGTATAAATAATAAGAACATCCCACATGTTAGTAGGCTGGCCAAGAGTGTCAAGAGCCCGCAAATGTTTTGACACATGGTCAACAATAAACCGTAATGACTAATAAGATTCTCTTTGAATTGACTCTATGTTAAACAATGCCTTTAAATGATTATTTATTAATAAGTTTTTGTTACCAAATCTTTGACATAACAGATCCCATGCAACCATGTAATTTTTTTAACTAAATTCTATTGATTTAATAACAACAGCTGCATTTCCTTCAAGTGAAGACCGGAGATAGTGAAATTTATTAATTGGAGCAATGCTTTCATTGCTGTCAATCACCGACTGAAATGTGTCTTTAAATTCTAACCAGTTAAGGTAATTGCCATCAAATGTAGGAAGTTTAATTGTAGGTAATTTTATACCATTAAATAAACGGCAGCTACTATTAGATGCATGGTCACTATTATCTCTGTCACAATTTTCAATCTCAGCCTTTTTCAGGGGAGAATTAGATAAGATATCTTGGCTCGTTGCTATTAAGTTAAAAAACTGGTTTTCTAAACTATCTCTTTCTTTAATTTGCTCTGTACTATCAGAATGCAATAAATCTATTTTGCTTTGAATAACTTCAAACTCTTCCATGAGCGATTGAATTTTAGTTAATTTTAATTCTAATTCTCTGTATTTAATAGAAGTAATTTCTTTCAAACCGATTAAACCATTTAAATAATCTGTAAATCTTGTAACCCGTCCCTTAATAATACCGCGCTCCTTGACTAACTTAGTTATTTCTACCTTGAGCTCTGCCTCATTCATTTTTATAGATTATATAGTTATAGTAACCAATAACACAGGCGAACAAACAATGAAACAATAAAATGTGCACTCAAACCCGTTTGAAGAGCCGAGAAGCTCAGGTCCAGTCGCTCGCGCTGGTGCTAGCACGACGCGATGCTCAGGACAGCTCGCGCCGAGCAGACAGCATAGGCCAGCAGCGCGCGTAGCGGCGCACGCGACGGAACCGGGTGGGTGGCGGCGATGCAGAGACCGATGCGCTCCTCTTCACGGAGGTACGCTGGAATTAGTCGGCATATGGCATTGAAATAAAGGTGGCTAACGGTAGTTAACACTGTCCACGTGTTAATATAGATATGGGATCGGTTAAAGGCACTCTGTGTGCTAAATAGAAGAATATAGAACGTGCTGGGTAGGCTAGACGATTGTTATAGCTGGACATATGCTATTACAAAATGCAATAGCAGAATAGGTGCATAAACCGCGTGCATGAAGCATAGGCGCGTGCCTTCGTCCAATAATGTGCGTGCTCGATGCTGCACGTGCATGTATTTTTGCCTGACACGAAAATATATAATTGAAAATAGTATAATTAAACGTAAACCCAACACTCAAGCAGCAAGTCGGCCATTCACACAATGCGAGAACCGGGATCGAGAATTATAGGTAGGTAGGTATGTATGGAAAGATTAGGAACAGGGCTTACTCTCCTTGGGCTAGACCTGCGGTTCACGATGTCCCCGAAGGCTCCCGAAGCAGCAAGCAGATATAGCAGCTCCTTTTCTTCACTCGTTCCGGTGGCTCGCCGAGATATAGATGTCGGCAAATGGCGGCGCACGCGATGTCTCACCGACGCGACGCGACGCCGGCAACAAAGTTTCTCTTGATTGTTATTTATACGAAGATTGCAGTCCTGTCACGGTCGCCACTTTTGTTTATAAATTAAACAAACTTTATATTACTTTTATGTTGTATTACACTTGTTACAAAAAATATATCATTAATTATAAAATATAGCGTGCGCACTCGACGGTTGCCGTGAGGGAAGAGGGCGAGATCCTGTCCAGTCACGCCCAGTGTTGCCACACGCGCCGGCACTACTTCAGCGCATTCATTAATGCTGCGCATACACATTAAGGCTACATTATTTATTTATCCTAAACAATTAACTTTGTATTACTCGGTTGCAGGTGCCTCGGAAACATACATAAGTCGATGGTTTGCCTATGATGCTTTGAAGTTCTTAGACGACAGGAACACACCGAGAAAGAGAAAAAATACAGTATGGATTATTCTATGAACATCTGTCTTGCCAAGAAACCTTTCCTTCTTTCGTAAAATAATCAGCCAATTCATCTCTGATAGCATTTAGATGTGCAGGTGATCGTCTGGGAATATTTCTTATGGGCAGTAATGATGTCATGTCGTCATTATTTCGCCTCCATGAACCTTCATTTAAAATTCCTTCTTCCTCCTGATCAACTAATCCTGGAGTTATGAACACGTTTCTAGAATGACGTTTCAAATAATTATGTAGAGTTCTTCTAACATGCAATTTTTGAAATAATTATGAAAGCTGACAAGGGATATTACGATTACCATGCATATGGTTCACACCAAGATGATTATTTATCCAGGGCAAGACAGAACTGTGTGGATCTGACCGGATATTCTAATCCCTCAACATCGGCCGGACCACCATCGGGCACAAACGAAGCGGGACCCTATGGCTATACTACGGCAAGAAATGAAGATACTACTGACTATCCAACCAACCAGCCGCCCTTGTCGGTCTCTTCAAAAGAGTCTTACACGTCTTCTATGGATGACTTTAATGTTATAATTCTATCAGACCAGGGAGAAAACCAGGGGACCCAAAGGTGACGGATATAAAAGCATTGATGTATGTTCCAGAGGGACAGATACAGTATAAAACCAGTGATTCTGATGATTGGCAATGTTTGCCTCAGCGAGTTACCAAAATTCCCATAGTAACACAATATAAACAACTTCATCAGAATTAAGTTTTAAACTGAATGCTGATTGTTAATTACGAGACTGACTAGTTGTTTATTACTAAGAGAAGCCTGTTTTTTTATAAGTACCTACTTTTTATTAGATTGAACTTAATGTGATTACAAATAATTACCATAATGATGAAGAAATATAAGATTATTTTCATTAAATGATTCATTGAATTACTTGTTTTTATTTAGAACTTTAATACCAATAAATTCTATCTGCAATATTTGCATCAGATTTTCCATACCAATAACTCGTATCTACCCTTAGACTCAAAAAAAATAAAAAATAACTTTATTAATCAATACTATACATAAAAAAAGAAAACTTGGATTTTCAGTATCTCATTATACCGTGGAATAAGTTTTTTATTAAGTTTTATTGTTCCCCTTTAAAATCCACCCGGAGTCAGATAGGAGGTATTGCTTGCTTGCAGTGGATATATTGATTGGAAAATTTTGTATCTTTAACGACTGAGTAAGTTTGCTTTGGTTACGTTTCTTTATATTATCATGTGCACAATGCACATACTGCATCATCACCATGTGGAGGGCAGCCTTCTTGTGGTTTCCCCTTGCTTCATAGCAAGCTAAATTCATTGTTAATTACACTGGCTTATTTTCTTTCCTATTCTGCAAATTTCAGACATGTGTTCGGTCGTTTTGCTTGGCTATGCTGAAGACAGAGGTTTAAGTTGGCTTGAGGCTGAGTGAGTGTTGCTTGTTCCCTGATGCAGCTGCATCCAACCATTTAGGGCAAGGCGACCAACCTTGGAATTGGATTGAATAAATGGTAATCTAACTAACTCATCCTTCATGGAAAAAATCAGGTGAATGCCTTCCATGTAATAATAAATAAGTTGGTTTCTCTTGTAGTTAACCTATAATGTTAGAAATTACAAACATAATGTGATTAGATCATAAGATTAAGTAAGTGAAGAGCAAAGTATCAAATTATAAATTTAACTTAGTTTCCTCTTTTTATGTGAGTAACAATTTCACTTATATTTCAATATATATGCTGTCTTGGGAATATCTTCTTTTTACTTCCTATCCCAACCTTTTCGCACTTTAGGTTAAAAGTGCGTGGCGCCCACAACTAAAGCCTGCTGCAGCCCTAGAACCCACGTGGCTAATCGGTGCCCAACCATCCATAAGAACCACAACACAAATTCATAGGTTACAGCAGAAACAATTCATAAAAATACATATAAGTGCCTAATAGTAAATTAAAGTAAATAAAATATATATTTTAAGATTTACTTATCTAGATTCTTTTAGTACTATTCCCTCATTTTCAAGTACACTTGCAGCAAAAAAATAATACAAAGAACTACGTTCGTATAGTGGCGGTCTTTGCATTATAACCAACAGATTGTTCCAATAACCCACGAATAATAAAAAAACAGTTGAAGTTTATTAAAAAGTAATTATAAAAGTAATTTAATATAATTCGAAACTTTTCTCACCGACAATTTCCAAGTGAATAAAGTTACGACAATGCCTCGATAGCCAGCCTTCGAAGTTTACATTACCGTACGTCAAAACAATGTTCGTGCTCTCAATTTGGCTCATGTTTCGTTTACGTGACGATACGTTTGCGATACAAAAGTATAATGTAATCATTCGTGCTGCCAAAATTATTTAATTTTGGCAGCACGAATGATGATACGCACTGTATAATTCTCATACAAATTGTTTTCGATGACGATACGAATAATTTTTCGCAAGTCGTTCGTGGTCGAGCTCCTGGCCTCTTGGGAATTCAGTCGCTATTGAGCACGGGCCATAATGTTGCCAATAAAAATACTAGACGCAAGGGCAAAATGATGTGTAACGTTTAGCCTCCCCTCTTCCTACCACAGTCCCCTTTCACGTCTGGTCGACATTTATGGGCAATAATGGTCCAGTCCAGAAATAGGACACGAGAGCCGAAAGAACAAAAGCAGCTCTAGTCGCACATGTCGAAGAGGGATTCCAATCTGTGCGAAGTCTTTGTAAAATGGATGCGAAGCAGGTGTGACGTTTAAATAATACTTGAGTTATTGTTGAACGTATAAACTTTTTCAAGTGCTAATTGCACTTGAAAAACCGTCAACAGTTATTTCGTAACTTTTTGAATAAATTTAGAGATAACTTTTAAGAAAGTGAAACACTTAAAAATCAGTTCTGTTTAGTCTGTTGTGCAGTGTGTTACCTACTTATAAAAATTGTCGAAGTATTAGATGTAGACAGAGTCTTAACAAGCCACGATCTTGCATTGTTAGTGGCCGGGAAGGTCTTATGGCCATGGGACGACCCCACGAACATTTTCATACATAACGAGAATTTTAGCAATTGTGGGAGTTGCTGCAGCAGCTGGTGCTTCAAATTACACAATAAATCATTTTATATTGGATTTTTTGAATATGGCTGCAGTCACCGCTATTTTAAATGACAATTCGTTTTGGTGGTGTCCGTGCGGTGATTGCCGCTACGATCATTATGACGTTACCACCAGATGAGTGTTTTGTGGGATTTGTGAATCGGACTAATTAGGGTAAGTTGATTTAGTACAGCGTGTCTTAAAAGAAAGTTTATAGGGGCGCGGGGGATATGTCGATCGGTAGAAAATAATGCGACCTCGCTATTTAAATTCAGATTTAATTGAAAATTTAAGTTTGTACCTAACCAAAAAAAAATTTCTAACTGTTCAGAATTGTAGTTCCACCGGGATCAAAGATACTAATTAAATCTTCCGATACCGACGTAATGATTATTTTGCTTGGAATCATACATAAAGTTTGGATAGCAAGTTCCACAAATTAAAAAAAAACAAAAGACCTCGATTGCATGAATTGCACGAAATTGGCCAAAAAATTAGGAACCACGCTATGTCGAAGTCTAACAGCTTTCCATGCGTATAATGGTTGTGATTACACAGCGGCATTTTATCAGAAAGTTAAAGATCGGCATTATAAACTGTTCTCTTAAAAAATAAAAATAGATCTGAAAACTTTTCGATAGGCAGGTTACCATAGGCATGTTTGTTAAGAAATTATATTGGATAAAAATATGTCTCATCAAGTTATCTGATGGGTGAAGGTCGATCTCCCACGGTCCTCTCTACTAAAAGAATACCTACAGGAACGCATATTCTTCTGCAGCGCAAAAAAACAGACTACTGTCAATATTAGATGCTGACGAGGAGTTACGCCAAGGAAAGTTCTCAGCAAGCTTTAATAGAAAAGAAATACAATTAAGATGGGATCCGATAGCTGAGGAAAATATTAAGTATACCTGGCTCTAAAAGAGACTCATGAAATCAGATATTATTGCTGATCTGTCCATGCTAATATATTTATGCTCGTGACTGTGCCTACATTAACTATGTTAAAAGTACTTAATAAATAATTGATTATTAATGTTTTATGTACCAAATTTTCAAACAGCACGAAATTTAACTGGAGGAGGACCTCCTGTCCAGAGATGGGAATCCCATCACTGGACCTTTTCTTTTCCCATCATGGGACACGAGAGCCGAAAGAACAAAAGCAGCTCTAGTCGCAGTCGTTGAAGAGGTGTGGGATTCACTTCGGGATACCTATCTGTGCGAAGTCCTTGTAAAATCGATGCGAAGCAGGTGTGATGCCGTTATAGACGCAGGCGGGGCACTCACAAAAGTTTTTTGGAGGTGGTAAACAAAAATACCTAGAAGGATTAACATCTTTGTATAAATCTACGATAATATGATTTATACAAATAGGGATGTTAAGTTTTTCGCCACTTCTACATTAGATCAATCAATTTTCGGTCGGTTTTATTAAGCTAAGTAAATTACTTACTTTTTTGTGGTAATAAATAATTAAATTACTATAATACTATTTGATTATACTATTAAAATAATAAATCATCAATCAATAAATGAACGTTCTGTAGTTTCCATACTCTACTAATTACTACTATATTCCCTCGCATTCCGATTTTTTTTTCTTCATAGTTACCACTTTTAACTTTTATATCAGCACATGTCGACAACAGAGGTTTTTAAGTTTTGTAAGTAAGTATTAGGTGATACTTGAGTTATTGTTGAACGTATAAATTTTTCAAGTGCTAATTGCACTTGAAAAACCGTCAACAGTTAGGCATTTCGTAACTTTTTGAATAAATTTAGAGATAAGTTTTAAGAAAGTGAAATACTTAAAATTTAAAAAGTTTTCTTTCGGAATAGCATAACATCATTTCTGTTGTGCAGTGTGTTACCTACTTATAAAAATTGTCGTAGTATTAGATGTAGACAGAGTCTTCTTAACAAGACACGATCTTGCATTGTTAGTGGCTGGGGAGGCCCTATGGCCATGGGACGGCCCATTTCATACATAACCAGAACTGCAGCAATTGTGTGAGAGGTGCTGAAGCAGCAATAAATCATTTTATATTGGATTTTTTAAATATGGCTGCAGTCACCTTTTTATTAAATGACAATTCGTTTTGGTGTCCGTGGAGTGATTGCAGCTACGATCATTATCCACCAGCGTGTCCAACCGCAGTCACCTTTCACGTCTGGTCGACATTTATGCGCAATAATGGTCCAGTCCAGAGATGGGACATGAGAGCCGAAAGAACAAAAGCAGCTCTAGTCGCATATGTTGAAGAGGTGTGGGATTCACTTCGGGATTCCTATCTGTGCGCAGTCCTTGTAAAATCGATGCGAAGCAGTTGTGATGCCGTTATAGACGCAGGCGGGGCACTCACAAAAGTTTTTTGGAGGTGGTAAACAAAAAAGCCTAGAAGGATTAACATCTTTGTATAAATCTACGATAATATGATTTATACAAATAGGGATGTTAAGTTTTTCGCCACTTCTACATTAGATCAATCAATTTTCGGTCGGTTTAATTAAGCTAAGTAAATTACTTACTTTTTTGTGGTAATAAATAATTAAATTACTATAATACTATTAAAATAATAAATCATCAATCAATAAATGAACGTTCTGTAGTTTCCATACTCTACTAATTACTACTATATTCCCTCGCATTCCGATTTTTTTTTCTTCATAGTTACCACTTTTAACTTTTATATCAGCACATGTCGACAACAGAGGTTTTTAAGTTTTGTAAGTAAGTATTAGGTGATACTTGAGTTATTGTTGAACGTATAAATTTTTCAAGTGCTAATTGCACTTGAAAAACCGTCAACAGTTAGGCATTTCGTAACTTTTTGAATAAATTTAGAGATAAGTTTTAAGAAAGTGAAATACTTAAAATTTAAAAAGTTTTCTTTCGGAATAGCATAACATCATTTCTGTTGTGCAGTGTGTTACCTACTTATAAAAATGGTCGTAGTATTAGATGTAGACAGAGTCTTAACAAGACACGATCTTGCATTGTTAGTGGCTGGGGAGGCCCTATGGCCATGGGACGGCCCATTTCATACATAACCAGAACTGCAGCAATTGTGTGAGAGGTGCTGAAGCAGCAATAATTCATTTTATATTGGATTTTTTAAATATGGCTGCAGTCACCTTTTTATTAAATGACTATTCGTTTTGGTGTCCTTGGAGTGATTGCAGCTACGATCATTATCCACCAGCGTGTCCAACCGCAGTCACCTTTCACGTCTGGTCGACATTTATGCGCAATAATGGTCCAGTCCAGAGATGGGACATGAGAGCCGAAAGAACAAAAGCAGCTTCAGTCGCACATGTTGAAGAGGTGTGGGATTCACTTCGGGATTCCAATCTGTGCGAAGTCCTTGTAAAATCGATGCGAAGCAGGTGTGACTTTAAACTTTTTCAAACCGTCAACAGTTATTTCGTAACTTTTTGAATAAATTTAGAGATAAGTTTTAAGAAAGTGAAACTGAAACACTTAAAAATCAGTTCTGTTTAGTCTGTTGTGCAGTGTGTTACCTACTTATAAAAATGGTCGTAGTATTAGATGTAGACAGAGTCTTAACCAGATACGATCTTACATTGTTAGTGGCTGGGGAGGTCCAATGGCAATGGGACGACCCATTTCATACAGCTGCAGCAGCAATAAATTATTTTATATTGGATTTTTTAAATATGGCTGCAGTCACCGCTACTTTAAAAGACAATTCGTTTTAGTATCCGTGCGGTGATTGCCGCTACGATCATTATCCACCAGATGAGTGTTGGATTTGTGAATCGGACTAATTAGGGTAAGTTGATTTAGTAGTTTTAAAAGAAAGTTTATATTTGTTTATCTTACTGCGCTTCTGAGGAGCGCGGGGGATATGTCTGAAATGAAATGAAATAGCATCAGTAAAATAATGCGAACTCGCTATTTAAATTCAGATGCAATTGAAAATTAAAGCCTAACTAACCTAACCTAACCAAAAAAAAATTTCTAACTGTTCAGAATTGTTGTTACACCGGGATCTAAGATACTAATAAAATCTTCCGATACCGACGTAATGATTATTTTGCTTGGAAACGTACATAAAGTTTGGATAACAAGTTAAAAAAAAACAAAAAAAACGAAAGACCTCGATTGCATTAATTGCACGGAAATGGCCAAAAAAAATAGGAACCACGCTACCAGCTTTCCATGCGTATACTGGTTGTGATTACACAGCGGCATTTTATCAGAAAGGTAAAGTTCGGCAATATAAACTGTTCTCTTAAAAAATAAAAATAGCTCTGAAAACTTCACGATAGGCGGGTTACCATAGGCATGTTTGTTAAGAAATTATATTTGATAGAAATATGTCTCATCAAGTTATCTGATGGGTGAAGGTCGATCTCCCACGGTCCCCTCTACTAAAAGAATACCTACAAGAAGGTATATCCTTCTGCAGGGCAGAAAAACAGACTACCGTCAGTCAATATTAGAGGCTGACGAGGAGTTACGCCAAGGAAAGTTCTCAGCAAGCTTTAATAAAAAAGAAATACAATTAAGATGGGATCGGATAGCTGAGGAAATTATTAGTATACCTAGCTCTAAAAAAGACTGGAAAGAGTGGAAAAACACCTCTGTAAGTATGTAGTACCTACATAAACTATGTTATAAGTACTTAATAAATAATTGATTATTAATGTTTTATGTAATTTTCAAACAGAGCACGAAATTTAACTGAAGGAGGACCTCCTGTACCACCACTCTCCGAGGAGGAAACTATAGTTCTAAGAACTATTAGCGAAGTTTCTCTTGTTGGCCACCAAGACTCACAAGAGTCAGTAGTAGAATTTGTAGGTAAGAGTATAATTGAATTGTGTGTAGATGTGATTTATACTGATACATAAATACTGTCTGCTTGATAAATTAAATTGATTCATAATTTCAGATCTCGACGCTACACCACCAGAAGCTGAAATAATAATTCCTGTTATAGAAAATCTGAGCCATTGCGAGCCAGCAGAAAATCGGATTCGGGATGAGGCTTTAGCAGATGTTCTTAGTCCAGGTAAAAATAACAATGTCGCTGTAATCCACTAGGCCGACGAGCCTTAAATGATGAAATGATACTGTCAGTGATTCGTCAATACAAACAAAAACACAAATCAATTGTGTATTAACTGAGTGATAATTTTTTCTATTAACAATAATTTGTCAATTCAATGCCAGGGCAAGATGTGAATGGATGAGACTTTTTAATCTATATCTATATTAATAATATTCTAAAGAGGAAATTTTTTATTGTTTGTTTGTAAGTTTGTTTTTTTGTATTGAATAGGCTCCGAAACTACTGAACCGATTTGAAAAATTTTTTCACTAATAGGAAGCTACATTATTCCTGAAGGCTATAGAAGGCCAGGGCAAGATGTGAATGGATGAGATTTTATAATCACAAATAAAATAGGTTAGTATGTAGGTAGGAACCAAAATTTTGAGATTTACAAATGTGTAATTTTGAAGGGTTTTACTGTAGTCATAGACGTTTTAAAAAGCATGTAGTTTATTATATTCGTATTACTAATAAAGTTTTGTTAAGAATAATTAGTATTCACCTATTTATTTTAGAACCATACCTGTTAAATACACAAGGGTAAGGAAATTGATTTGTCTTCCAGCACCAAGCACATTAGTCACTATTAAATAGTTTTCGGTTGTTATAAACAAAAATGATTAATGTTTTAAACCAGACGGTAAAATCTCAACTGCCATTTGACAACAAATATGTCTTAATGTTTGAAGAGATGTCTATAAAAATAAATATGGTACAATCCATAAGAGGATTTGATAGTTAGAGGAATGTGTTGATGATTTCTTTTGTTATTAATCAGTAAATATACCATTCTTGTAGCAAATAATATGTTGGTAACTTACGACCTATAACTGAGCTGCAATTTGCAAAAAACGTGATAAAATTTGAATTTAACGCCCCAACGGAAGCCTCCACCTTAAGAAATCTTTACTAACAAACGGATGACAAATTATACCAAAAAAAAAAAAAAAACAGTTTTCTCAGAGTTTCGACAAGATAAGCGTCATACCAATTACTTAAAATTACCTGTTTTTAGTCCGCCCTTTCTTTGAACACTGAAATGGCTATGGATAAAAGTGGCTTATCATCAGGTCATCACCTCCCTTCTGTTGCCATTTTATCGAATAGAAAATTGGTATTATTTTTGTTGCAGTTACCTATACATTTTTAAATATGAAACCCAAGAACAAGTCAAAAGAGAAACACAAAGTGAAAACGAAATACATGGAAAAACTAAAAAGAAAGAAATATCAGTCAGATAATGTAATTAAAGCCTTAGAAGCAGTACAAAAAGGAATGAGCAAAAAGCTTACAGCAAAAACTTATCAGGTACCACGAACAACATTGATTTACAGACTTCAGAACCCTGATCATAATGCCCGTCCAGGTCCTGCTACTCTGTGCTATAAAAGGATTCCCAAAACGGAAAGATGACGTCATTAACAGTGAGTTATTATTTAAAAAAAAAGAAAAGACTTGGTAAATTTACCAATGGTGAAAAATGGTTTATACTGTTCACCATCACCATCTTCGAGAAAATAATTTATTTCAAATTCTTTCGGATCCATCTCGTATCTTTAATGGGGATGAAACCAATTTTCTTCTATGTCCCAAGACTGGCGTAGTTTTAGCGACGAAAGGTCATAAAAACGTTTACGAAGTCGACAGTGCTCCAGCTAAAACATCATTGACTGTAATGTTCACTTTTTGTGCTGATGGATGTCTCACCCCACCAATGGTTATATTTCCGAACAAAAGGCTTTCATCGGACATATCTTCAAAGATCCCCCCAGATTGGGGAATAGGCCTGAGTGATAATGGAAGGATGAAATCTGAAATTTTTCACGATTACATCGAAAGTGTCCTCTACCCGTATTTGGTGAAATCAGTTTCCGGTAATTCTGTTTGTCGATGGACATAAAACGCATTTAACTTATGCAGTCAGTGACTTATGCACAAAATTAAACATTATACTCATTTCACTCTATCCCAATTGCACAAGACTATTACAACCAGCGGATGTTTCAGCTTTCAAACCACTCAAATACGGCTGGCAAAAACACAAGTTCGGTGGCATAAAAAAAAACGGTGTTTTAGTTACCTCTAAGAACATATATACATGTAATACATACAATACATGTCTTATTATCAGTAAAATCGTTTATTATTTAAATAAAATATATCATTAGCTAATTGCTTATCTACACACGAAAACAGTAAATCTTTTCTCCTAATTTATATAAATTGTTTTCGTTCAGCTTTTTATTTTGTTACTGTTGTTAACTATTGTGTTATATTTAGATAGATAGAGATATATAGATTTTTTACTTATATTTTCTAATTTTTTAGAAATTTTAGGAAAAAAATCTAAGATTTAAAAAAATGTTTCAAAAATTTTAAAGTTTAAGTAAGATTTCGAGAATAAGATGATAAACCCTACGGATTTCTAAACATTCGATCTGGTAATACTGTTACCATATGTCATTATGAAAAGTTCGTTACTTTCGTTCGCGTTTTCTTTTCAATTTTCGAGGAATTTGGGATTAGTTTTTTGCGTTTCAATTATTGGTAAATATCACAAGTTCACAATGTACCCATAATTAAAAGAAAAAGGGCATCTTAAAGTCCCTGAACGTAAAAAAGGTCATGCAACTGACACCACGTGACAGAAAACTTTATTCTATGTGTACACAAAGCCTTAAAGAAGTAAATAGATTACTAAGAACTTAGGTTGGGGAAAAAAGTCTTTTCGCATTATAGTATGTATGAACTTGTAATAAAATCTCTTTGGCTATACTATTTGTATCTGGCTGGTTTAGGTATCATTGAAAGTTTAAATTTTAAACAACATAATTCCAAATTCCAAAGTGGAGCAAGATCGGCATATCAGTAGTTACGACGTAGCTGAAGAACTGGGAATTGACCACAATTTTGGCGCATTTGAAAAAAAACTGGGTACACAAAAAAGCTCGATATTTGGGTACCTCACGAGCTCACTGAAAGAAACCTAATGAACCGTGTACTCATATTTTGATTCTTTATTACGACGTATTGAAACCGAACCATTTTTGAAGAAGCTGATAACTGGTGATGAAAAGTGGATCACGTACGACAAGAACGGTCGTGGTCAAAGGCCGGTCAGGCTTCACAGACTGTGGCGAAGCCCGGGTTAACTCGCAACAAGGTGATGCTGTATGTGTGGTGGGATTGGAAGGGCATTATTCATTATGAGCTGTTAGCACCAGGCAGGACCATCGATTCTGAACTCTACTGCGAACAACTGATGAGATTAAGGCAAGAAGTTGAGAGAAAGCGGCCGGAATTAATCAACAGAAGGGGTGTGGTTTTTCATCATGATAACGCTAGACCTCACACATCTTTAGCCACTCAACAAAAATTAAGAGAGTTTGGCTGGGACGTGTTAATGCATCCGCCGTATAGTCCTGACCTTGCAAATCATTAAATAACCTTTACCTAGGAGCAAAGGTTTCAGCCTCTCTTGTCTCTACGAGTTCAAACGCTCTAAATCAAGAAGATATTGAAACATTCAAACTCAAATGCCTTGACTTTTTTTTTGAAGGGACAAAACAGGTAAAAAAAAGGTACGATTTCACCAATGATGTAATTAAACAAATGCAGTTTCTTGACCCACAAGTTGTCAAGTCTCGTAGAATTGATTCATTGGTCACTTTGGCAGTAAAGTTTCAAAATTTGATCTCAGTTGATGAACTGCAAGAACTAGACACAGAGTGGCGGTTTTTGCGAAATAATAAAGACCTAACGCCTGATGATTCAGAAGACCTCGAAACCTTCTAGTGTAAAGTCATTGCAGCCCGTGATCCTGCTAACTACAGCAATCAATTATACCCAATGCTGTCCAAATTTGTTTCTTCAATCCTAAGTCTACCTCATTCTAGTGCTGCCGTAGAGAGGATCTTCTCGTCTATAAATTTAATAAAGACAAAACAACGCAATAGACTTAATACAAATACTATTGAAGGTATTTTGCGCTAACATTTCGATAAACAATATGGCCGCTGATGAGTTTTGTATGACAAATCGCTGCTGTATTTTATTGATTTTAAAGCTTAATTAATTGGAAAAACGTTTACAAAATGGAGGAAAATGTTCAAGAGTGTTTACCGGAAAAGGCAAGAAAACGGAGAAGAGCACCGGGAACCTGGAAACGTGCGAAAGCAAAGGAAGAAAGGTAAGCATGTTTGTACCGTCAGATCAAAAATCGTATTTGAATATTTTTTGTCGTTATGATTCGATATTATTATTTTGTCAATTTAGTGTACTTGTAGATAGAAAATAATAGTTTCAGTGGTTGTATTTTAATATTTTATTTACCTTTTTACGCGGTAATATATCCGTCAATAAATATGAACGAACATAATTATTAACCGACTTCAAAAGAGACTCGACCAATTATTGTGGATCTATTTTCAAATTTTGTTTTGATTTAAAGCCTATTTTTACCCGACTACAAGAAGGGTTATGTGTTTCGCGCGTATCTTTAGTTTTAGAAATGTGCTTAATATTTTTGATGGATTTTATTTTAGTTTTTTTTTCTAAATATCGAACCGAGGATCATTGATCACGAAGTAGTTTAATTCAGTTTTACCGTGATTATCATACATCAGGATTTTACTTTAGATATATATTTAACCCAAATCGTTTTCTTTATAGGTACTCGGCGAAAATACCCCCTGGTGTACCTACCTGTAATCACGGACCAAACGACAAAAAATTTCATTGCAAAAAATTAAGTCTCTTAGACATTTCACATTTTCACGATCAATTTTACAAAACTAAAAATAAAAAAGACCAGGATGCCTTCATTCTTAAACACTGTAAAGTAAAAAAAGCTGTCAGACGCCGCCCTCGAGTTGGACTACGAAAACCAACGCAAAATACTACAACACTATTTGTACGCAAAAGGAACAAGGTCGCACTGTTACGAGTTTGCCAGAAAACATTTGTTCACATCTTGAATATTACAGTTCAGAGAGTAAGAACTGTTTCTCGAACTTTTGCTATCACAGGATCAGTTGTTAAGGAAAACAGAGGCGGCGATCATACTTCTGCAAAAAACTTGCATAAATTAAGGGCTGTCAAGCAATTTATTGAATCGTTTCAATGCTTAGAGTCCCATTACTGCCGCTCCTCAGTCATAAGAAAATATTTACCGTCTACTTTAAATATTAGGAAGATGTGGAAAATGTACATAAATCAGTGCAGCGACGACAGTAAAGTTCGCGAATGTTATTTCAGGGCAATATTCAATAGGTGCTATAATTTGGGTTTTGGGAGCCCCCGAACAGATACCTGTTCAAAATGCACCGAATTACAAGAAAAAATTAAGACGTCTACAGACACAACGCAAAAAGCGAACCTAATGGCTGAAAAAAGATTGCATATTTTAAAGACGAAAGCATTTTATCGCTTATTAAAGGAAGTAAGAGAAGACATGGTTGTCTTCTCGTTTGACTGCCAGAAAAACCAAGTCTTGCCAAAAATACCCGATCAGGCATCTTACTACAGCCGCCAACTGTACATTTACAATTTTGCAATCGTTAAATCAGTACCTGAGAATACTTTAGGTAAAGAAACTGTCACATTATACACCTGGACAGAAGACGAGCACCGTAAAGGAGCAAATGAGATTGCATCTGCAGTGTACCACAGACTACAGACTACAATTTTTAGTCAAAATATTAATACCATAAGATTGGTAGCTGATGGGTGTGGTGCCCAAAACAAAAATTCCATTATGGTTGGTATGTGTGCCACATGGCTAAGTCGAGCACCACCCCATATTAAAAAAATTGAATTGATTTTTCCTATACCAGGACACTCTTTTATTCCACCGGACAGAGTATTCGGCCTTATAGAAAAAGCACATGGAAAACATAGTACAGCCAGAGGAGTATATTGAAGTCTATAAAAATTATGGGACTGTTATCCATTTTGATAATGTTATGGACTGGAAATCAGCTTTAAATGGTGTGATACGTCCTCCAGCGAATTGGCATTTTCAATTCGCTCAAATGAAAAAGTTTTTCTTGAGGAGAAATAGCAGCAATAATGTCTTTGTACAAGGTGAACCAAATTATAATGTTGAAGCAGGCTGTTACAAGTCCATTTTAAAAAGAGGAAAGTCATTTTTAGAAGTCAGACCCAATCAAATAAATAAACATAATGTATTAGTCAAACAAGCAAAACTGCATGACGTGGATAATCTATTGACTAAACACTATGGCTCAGAATGGAAAGATAGGAGTGATTTAAGCTATTACAAACAGGTGATGACAAGATCAGTTGAAATGAGAACTGAAGGAATTGAAGAATATGAGCAAGAAATGTGTGAAATTGCGGTCCCAGAGTCGGAAATGAGTATTTAAATAAGCAGATTTAAGTGGTTTTGTTTTTTTTTTTAATAAAAAATATTTCATTTTCTAAAGTTTTTTTTTAAATCTAAATAATGAAACATGAGCTCCTACATGACGTCATGGGTTGCCGCCAAAAAACTTTCAAAACGTTAACAACGTTTTTGCTAACCTTACCTCCATAATGACGTCAGACTACTCAAATGCAAAACTGCCACTGTCCAAACCTTTAGATGCATACTTACCACAGTCCATTACTATGATGCAAAGTCGCCACTGTCCAAATGATTTTGTTTTGTTTGCGTTAAAATGCTATGTGTATGTGTAAATTACATTGCAGGTTAAGAAATAAATTACATTAACCACAGCAAAACAAGTATAGTTAAATTGTTAATTTACAAACCCGAAGCACTACACTAACAACTTTATTTGACCCACTCCCACTCCATGGACAGTGGTGCCTTTGCTTTTGTACCCCTCAATTATGTTTTTAATTTTACTATGTATGTACATACGTACTTAAATAAAACTACCATTTTATTAATTATTGTATGTTCTTATTTAATATACGATAATCAAACCTTATCACGTTAGTACTTATCCCTTGTTTTTCAAAAGAAGCAATGATTATGATGATTAATATTCTATTTTGGTTAATTTGATTATACAGATTTTATACAGATTATAAGTTAAAATAGCATACAGATTTAATACAGATTTTAGGAGTTTCTACTACAGATAAAAGGTTCAAGGCATCTGGCAACACTGGCCAGATCTCAAGTTAACGCCGAAAGTGTTAAAGAAGCTCTAGGAGATAGTTTCATCGGCTATTTGACGGAATTGCGTAACACTGATCTAGGCATCAAACCCCAAAGGAAGTTTCAAATGCCGATTAGCGCTGGTAAGAGTGTATCGCTGGAAGAAGTGGAATTATACTATAAGAACAAAGATAAAAATAAAACGGAAGCAAATAAAAGCGCTGAACCTAAGAATGCTGTAAAAAGGGGTCGTCCTCAAGGCTCTAAAAATAAAAAGAAATCGAAGATCCAGGAAAAAGAAAACGAAGAAGAAGATAACTGTAGCGTAAGACAATCAGCATCTAAAGAAATTAACGACAACCGGAGCAGTGAGACTAAGATGAAGAACGACACGAGAACTTATGACTTTGAGCAAATAGAACGTGAAGTGACGCCAGAAGTTAGGGAAGAAACGACGGATGATAGTGATAACATTATGGTGGAAGACTTTGTTGTTATGGACGGAATTTTGGTGAAGATTCATAATGAAGGGGTAGACACTACTGAACTGTCTGTCTTGCCAGGAACTCAAGTCGTCTTTAGAAACGAAGGGTCTTTGTTTCCTGGTAAGGTAGTGTCTGCTTCATACCCGTACTATATAATTGCGGCTATGAACAAGTGCATGGATGGGGGTTGGAGATGGCCAACACCTAAAGACATCATAAAAATCAATCATGCAGATTTAATAACAACACTGGGTATTGAAAAAATTCAAATAATACGTCATGGGACGTACAAAATAGATGATTGTTCCGGCGCATCATATAATCTGTGGCTGCGCTGCGGGTTGCCCCCGCGCCGCCCACTTCTTTTTAAAAATGGCTGTGAGAAAGACATACGCGCTCTCCGAACCCAATAATTATTGTCTTACTTTATTGTAATTATCAAAATACACATTAGACGAACAAAGTATTGTATTATTTGGAGTCAGATAATTATCCAACAAACAATGATGATTTACTGTATTTGGAGTGGGGTGAATAAGCTATCAAATACTTTACAGTGCTTAATTATAGTTTTTTTTTAAATAATATGGTTTAAGTGTAACTCAGTGAGCATACAAACACTCACACCCCTTTCGTTTTTTAGGATTTTTTTGTTATGAATGTAAAACCCTCTGAACCTCTCTGTCAATTTCATTGTTCTTGAATTTAAAAAAAAAATGTTTGACAACTATCACACTTTATGCTTTTATTGTATCAACCGTACCTTAAGCTTGATAGATGTGTAAAGAGATACACTGTTTTAAAAAATAGAGAGTTTGGCGAAGAAGAAAAAAAGAAAATGTTACAAAGAAAATTACGCATTTTAAGAAATAAATAAATATCCATGATTTGTTGGTTTTATTTGTATGTTTTAAGTCATGTTTTATCGAAAATAATAAAGTAATAAAATGATATATTATAATAAACTATATTTCTAAAAGCAGTCATTTGAATCTCCCGCTACGATTATTTCCCTATTATTCCGTGCGGAATTTGTGGCGCTGGTAGTATCTGTGTATTTCCCATTTGTTTTGTATGGAGTTACGATTCTTCTCTCGGTAGAGAGTATTATGTTCCTTGCTACTGACTACACTTACAAAATACCTACTACACCATTATCCCCTCTCACAGCCATAACTTCCCCCTGATACATTGGTACCGGTGTTCTGCGCCCACTGACTCACCATCACTTGCCATCGCCCCCCTTGGTGATGACTCTACCAAGCTATTGCGGCAGTGTGCCTGTGCGGGGTCATAATCCCGTGCAGGGACACTTAGCATCACTTCTTAAAAATGCACCCCACCTACAGAGGGGGCTATAAAGGATAAAAAGATCACAAAAACCCACATACACAAAATATTTCATTACCTATCGCAAAAGCACAACTTGATAAATGCCGAATGCTGTTGCTGGTTATACAGGGGACCACTACCGCTGCTGCCAGTGATATAAACAGATATTAACACCTTTGCCATCGCTGATATTTTTTTTTTTACCACATATTGACAATTGAATATTATAAATTATGTATTAAATATTAAGATAGGTACCTATAATTTTGCGATACCTGAAAAAGGTCACTAAGTTATTAAGTTCTTTGTATAGATTAAGACCCATGTACTACACTTAGTTGCAGATTAAATGAATTGAATTGAATGAATTGAATTATTATGGTAACACATATCGCAAGAACTCAAAATAATTGAAGGAGCCATTTAAACCATATTCAAGACATAATCAACATTTAATTAGCAAGTAACGTATCATTACTTTGTTATGTTACATGCTAATTAAATGTTGATTTTTTGAAAAAATTGGTGCTTGGTTATAGCATTGACTACATCATAGAAAATTGTATCACAGAGTCTGTTAGTTTCAAAAAACGCAATGTCCTCAAGAATGTTGAAATTCTGTATTAGTATGGATGTAAATAAAGGCTATTATTATATTACATTAAACAAGAACCACTCTTTGCTCTCAGGGTGCACCATCACTCTCTGACCACATACCGTTAGAGAAAACTGCTTCTGTCTAAATGTGTTCAGTTTTGATTATGCAGTAATAGAAGATGCTCTATGAGAATGTGGACAAAGTGCAACTTTTATTCAACCATATTTTGGTGACATCAGTAATTGTAATTTTGGTATTCTCCAGTGGGATAAAGCTGAAATTTTGTGACATTAGGATCAAGTTCATAACTGATATTATTTGTTTATTGATTTATTTAGTACTTATAATTTATTAGACGATATGGTTACTCAGCAGCTCTGTTCTTTAAACAGAGAGTAAAATATTTCTAAACCAAAGACACTATAAAAAGAAGACAAATGAATTCAAAAATTAAGCTTGGTAGCAAGTTGAATTTTTACTAGTAGCCAACTACAAAAAAATATTAACAAGAGTTATGTAGGCATAACCACGAAGCCTCCATACTAATAACAGGATAAGGAAGCATCTCATGATCACTTCCTGGTATTTAGCGATAAGTATATTCTAAATGATCCTTTGTTTAAACAAATACATGTATTTCGCTTATTAAGATTTGAAGTTAATAAAATCAGTCTGCTCTAGCTCTTCAAACGGGACACTAGTCACGATATTTGTTTTAAAAAGCCTTTCGCTTTCGCCCACAACCATCAAGCCAGAACATATTAGTATGGGATCCTTCCTACTGATTTGAGTGGGAAGAGACAGAGGACAAAAAAGAGAATATCCCATAGCGCTAATAAGGCAAACACTAATTCCAACCAGTTTTCCCAGTATATGACATATACATTCTTAAGTGTATATAAACAAATAACAATTTTATTATCTGTAGTTGGATTTAGACCACAAGCGTAAACCAATTTCATTAAGCAACATTGTTACAACCAACAAATAAAAAAACATAGTTTTTAGGACCCATTAACAGGTTATACCAATAGATATTGATTTGAATAGGTACTATCACCATAAACCATAACTCATCAAAAATTAAATATGACACTATGCTTCGTTAATTTTGGACACTGAGCAATTACCAAACAACTTGTCAGATTCGAGTTCCCATATCCAATTTTTGGTTTTTTAGATGGTTTCATTTCTAGCCAAGTACAAGATAATATTTTATCAACATCAGACACATCAGAATAAAATCAGAACAAAAAGAGACATTTAGAACTTTAAATTTTGTCTACTGCAATCGTAATGGTACAATTTGAATAATACAAAGGTACCCGAAGAAGGCATCACTTACAAGTAAAAGTAACCACAAATTAGTTAGATTAGAACGAAGGAAGCGACCATTTTGAATAGGAGGTTTAGTCTAAACTTTAGACTAAACCTGATGACAAAACCATACTAAAAATTTAAAGCAATGAGAAAACAAAATACGGACAGTAATTTAATAACACGTGAACGTACCATTTCGTTATAAGAAGGTAACTTGTATATAAAGCACAGTTGAAGTAATTTTAAGCGTCGATTTATTTCATTAAATTATCCATTAAACAATAACCAAATACAAGGCTTGCAGTACAAATAATAAACACAAAAATTAAGGTGGAGGCCATAACTAATTAATTCCTAATTTTTCCATTTTGTTTTGTTCGTCGTTCGAGGATAAAAAAACCTTGCACGCAAGCAAACGAAACGAACGAACACGAACGAACGAATGGATGGACGAACGCACGGATGGATGGATCAATCAATCAATCAGTAGTCAGACGGTTCAATGTTGCCAGCCAGATAGCAAAAGAAATGCGAAGGTTTAACTTGAAAATGTTGGTTTTAAAAAAAAAACTATTTTAGCATTTTACATTCATGCAACGCTTATTAATATTAAATATGGAATAAGAACGTATTTATGGAGGTAAAGGGGGGATGGAACTGGACGGAAAAAAATGGCAGATAAAATCGTACAAGTGTTTTATTATGTTAGAAAGAAATATAGTGAAACTAAATTAGTTGAGTGTGTTATAAACAAGATATTCTGCACCTTCATCACGTTTGCTTATGGCAGCAATCCATTGTCAAAAGATGGAATCCGGCAGAAAAGCGTGCTTCTGGTAACACTACAATGCGGATAGCGAAGTGGGAGGATAATAAAAAATTATCAATGACATACAGTGCGACAAGGATCTTTTGGCAGTTGAATGAAATCGGCAGGAAGGCGCTTTATAACTTTTTACACTTTCTCTCTGAAACCACTTGTTATGACTTTCGGCATATTGTTTGATTCATACTTTTGCAACAGTTGGTATATACAGAATTAAAGCAATGTGTTTTCAAGCATTAATCGATACATTGACAATTATCGATACATACCTAGATATTAAAATTATCGGTTTTAAATAACCGAATTGTTTGCCACCGATTGCATCCCTAAAAAAAAGAAAACTGTCAGTGTTGCCAGTTTCAAGACGGTCTGAGTAGCCAAAAAATTGCCATCAAAATTTGAGGTAAAGTAGAGCCTAAATAAAATATCCAGGATTATTTGTCCTATGCATTACGTTACTTACATATGATAACGAAAATGTGATGATAGATCATGACGATAGATAACGGAGTCTCTTTGCAATGCTCATGCTGAGATAGAGAGACTGCAAGACCAAGCTATCAGAGTTGACATCATATTTATGTTTAATGTAAAAAGAAAGATGATTTTACTTTTAAAGTACATACATTTCGAAGTTATGATTAGTCAACTCAGTGGGTATTAGTCGCGGGTTCGAATTCCACAATGAGTTTGACCTTTTTCGGTAAAGGAAAACTGTTGTGAGGATATCATAGCACCGTAACGTAGGTAAAGGTCGCGTCATGTAAAAAGAACGCTGGAAGAAAGTGGAAGAGGTGTGTGAGCGCAAGCTTGTCTACACTCGCGCACGTACGAACTAGGCCTATTATTTTAATTCAGAGGCCTTTGGCTCTTTGGGTTTCGTATATTGATTATTGGTAGATATACCGGACCTCATACCATCAAATAGACCGATAAATCGCCAAATGCGCAGCCTACTGCCAGCGTTCTTTTTACGTGACGCGAACTGTAATACATTAATTACAATGTATTAATGTGGGTGGTAAATTGCAGTTGGCAGGTGGTGTTACAATTAAACGAAATATGCCATTAGAGACTTTTTGGCGGGAACTTGGGAAGTGACGTTGCGTTTTCATTTTATTTTCATAAAATCGTGTATTTTGAGTTTTATTGAATATTATCGGTGGTATTTTGTCCAATAAAGATCAATACAAGTGCACCAGTGAAGTGAAATGAAATTATTACGTGTATAGTGGCTTTTCAAGTTGTTTCAAGAAGTCCATGAAAAGTTTTAGTAGAACGGCTACCATCGTACTAAAACCTAACTAAACTGACTGACTATGACTATGACTCGAAGAAGATTTAACATGACTTGAACTTTGAAACTTGACGATTGACGAGAATTTAATACATGAAGAATATAAAAATACCTACATTGCTCAACTTGACACTGGCAAAATATACGAAGTGTGATGCCAAAATTTAAAAAAAAAAAAAAAAAATATGCCATTAGAACACTTGGCTTTATTCTGCTAAAATACAAGTTTTTTTTTTTTTGTATTTTGGCATCACACTTCGTGTATTTTGCCAGTGTTGAGCAATGTAAGTATTTTTGTATTCTTCATGTATTAAAATCTCGAGTTATTAATTAAAAGTAACAGACAGTTGCTAGGCATATAAATAACATCAAGTAACTATGGAACTATTCATAAACTATACCATAGATACACCACGTTCACCTCCTCTTAATTCAGTGACGTACGTAATTTTGAAAATTTGCTGGTGACCGCCTCTCGCGAGTGGTTCGACGCAATGGGTGTGGTGCAGATTCATGTTCCGAATCCTCTTGCGCTGAATTTTCTGATGAGGATTCATCAGATTCTAGATCATCGGAAGGTAATGGCGCTAGTTGTCTATTAGAAACAGTAGACTCTCGGCCATCTGCCGAACATGCGAGTAAGATGAATTTCCATGTAACAACTCCAGTTCATCTACGATTGGATCATATTTAGAAGTTCTTACATTCCTTTTCTTAAGTACTTTTTACACCTGTCGGAGATCTTCTGGTGTGGAAGAAAAAACGCTCATGGGGTACTCCCCAAAAATCCGCTAAATACGCTCACCTGCCTGCCACCTTATAGTGATTACTTACTTTTGTGTCTGACTGTACATATTAATACCTACCAGCTTCATTTTCCTCATTTGATCTTCTATATTCCATAGTATGAAATGAAGTCGCTTCCGCTGTCTGTTCGCTTAGATCTTTTAAACTACTCAAAGAATTTAATGTAGATTTCAGCAATAGATAAAGTGATTCAAAATGAAGATTTATATGTATAATACATGCATATTATAGTACAGAAACGCCATGACATGATAAAAAACCGTGCGAAGCCGGGGCGGGTTGCTAGTCAAATTTAAGTGCAAGGTGAATCAATATGCTCAAGAAAAAAATGTTATCATATCACATTCATAATTTTATTATTATCGTCATACGTGCGATATTTTATCTGTGATAAATAAATACGTGTCTGACCCCTAGTTTATTTAGGTACATGCAGTACCAGTGTTAGGGTAGGGCGCGGTAGGGCGATCGCCCAGGGCGCCAGATGTAAAGGGTGCCAGGCCTACCTTTTTTTCCGGTCACTCATGAGCGAGTCCTGCTATCTCTAGTCTAAATAAATAAATAAATTCTCAAGTCTAAAGATAAAATGGCTATAATGGCTTAAAATCCCTTTTGTTGGAGGGAGATGGGGGGGGGGGGTTATCACATCTCGCCCAGGGTGTTGGTAGAGCTAAAACCGGCACTGGGTACATGCCTACTAATTAAATACATAATTTAAGTTATCGATATCTTACTAATATTACCATATCGTACTTCCTAAGTTATAACTTAATGACGCATAAACAGATGAACCAATTTAGATGAAATATGGAACAGAGATAGATGTATCTATTCCTAGTTTTGGAATAATATAGAATACATTTTATGTCTATAAAACATAACATCACAATCACAAGTGAAATACGTACCTATCCGCGGGGAAATCTTAGTAAGTTTTAGTGGTTAACAAAATATGGCGATATGATGAACATTGATTTGTTAAAAAAATATGTTTTGAATTTCTTACAATGTCAATATAAATAAATTTCGCATAGTAAAAATATTTACAGTTTATGATCCCATTTCGACAGTCGTACCTACTTAACATTTACATACAATTTCTAATTCTATGATAATTTTTACATTAATCTATGGAACAATTTTATAGTAACGTCATTTCAACTTCTTTAAAAAATTCTTAAATTCGGCATCACCGGCATCAGCGGCCGACTCGAGGATTTTTTTAATATATAGTTTGTATATTTGTTGTAAATATTGTATATTATACCCATTAACATCTAAATAAATTTATAAATACACTTAATTGTTTATTTTTTGTCAAATAAGTACATAGGTAGCTCCATAGTCCTACAAAAAATAGTAGTTACCTATCTGATATTAACTGTACCTTTTTAAAGTCAACAGTTTGACAAGCAGCCAGACGATCCACCAAATGGAAAGTGGTCATGGCCACTTATGAACAACAAAGCCAACCTTGCAGAGCTCTCTTTGAAGAACCCTATATCGCAGCCCTGAGAGAAAACCATCCGAATGTTCCGCAGTAGGACGTCCGACTGAGTCGTTGTGTGAACAAGGCCGCACAAGGATATGAGGACGAACTCCACATCGATAAAAATTAAATCCCTCAGACTCCATTCATCCTGTTTCTTATTACACTTCTACTCTTCATATAAAATGTAATCAGAGGGTTGAGTGTAACGATGCATGTTAGAATCCCAGTGAAAACAATCACAGTGTAAGCGATTGGATCAGTAGCCCAAGTCCTGAACGAGTGTTTGTCGAAACCCAAACATAAAGCCACAGCAGCTGCGGCAAAGCTTACAGTTCCGAAGCAAATGTGCGTGATTTTAGAAAGATTCGCAGGTATATATCTTCGTATTTCGTACGCCCAGAGGGATGTCAAGCCATTCATTAGACTTAATCCCGTGAAGACTAATGCTACAAGAGCTGAAAAAAAAATTTATATATAACTAAAATCACCATAGACTACTTAATCAAAACTACTAGTTACGCCCCATGTTGACCCTAGCGTACCTTGGTAAACTCTCAAGAGTCAAAATCAAAACTCATTTATTCAGTTTAGTTCATTTCATTTCAACAGTTACAATATTTAGACTCTACTACCGGTTCGGAATACCCATGAACACAGAAGACTCTGGTAAAAAACTCAGCAAGGCTTCTTTTTTTTGTAGATCAGTAGTGTCCCACTAAAATCGATTTATGGCCGAAACCAAAGCCGATGGCTTAAAAACCCTTATATATATAGAAGTTCAGTCCAAGGTTGACTAAGATAGATACTAAAATCTAATCATCTCAAGAAGTTAATCTAGATATGATAAAAATTAGCTTGCAAGTTGTCAACAGTACGTTACAAAGCTACGGTCGGCCACTAAAAATCAGTAAGAACTTACCAAATTGTCCATGAAACGTGTTCCAATGTACAGGCTTGTCTAAGATCTTGACCAAACTACCTGCTAAGGCTAGAGCCGACCCTGATATCTGGAGGACCCAGTGAGCTCGGCGCTTGTCGACCAGCCTGAATCTTAGAGACCATCCGTTGTGTGGGGACAGACTGAGAATCGCGTTGGCTGTCAGGAATTGGTACTGCAACATATAGACCTCTGTTTGAACAGAATCTAACAGTGGTCAGTGTTGATGTGGCCGATGGAAGTAAGCACATAAAGTCTAAAAAAACTGGCTCTCAAGTGCAGCTCTCGGAACACACCTGTAGGTGCTTGGCGACATATTTTCAATTTTCAACCAGTCGGGTACTCCAAAGAACCCCGCCACCGTGCTATGGTTTCCTCACGATGTTTCCCTTCACCGAAAGCTCTAGGTTATTTTAGGATAAAGTAAATACTTGATATTAATTTCAAATTGATACCTTTGCACGTTCCTGCATGAGAAAAAGCGTCTTGACACACAGATCGACAGACGAACAACCAAACTAAGTACTTTAAGTCTTTTGAGATACGGAACTCTAAAATTAAAGGTATGCAATAAGTACTTACCCCAGTAACACACAAAATAATATGTAGAGGCGTACTCCTTAATGGTAATCCGTTTTTCAATGCAAATATTAATGCTATTCCAACTACAGACCCTATCAGAGTATGTACAAGCAAATTCAGGGAAGATTGGAATATTTTCCATCTATAATTCCAATTTAACGTTGCAATTGGAATTTCCGCATCACAAACTTCAGAATTATTACCGAGCAGTGGTTCTTCCATTTCGAATCAAAGCCACTCATAATAATTAATGAATTACGTATATAAGATTTAAAAATGTTGAAATAAGAATATAGGAGTGTACATTACAATATGTGAAGGAAGACTGATTTAGAATATCGCAAATAATTTTGTTAGTTACGGATATTGGTACTTCATAGTAGATAAGATTATTTTATTATTATGACAATGTGAGATGTAAAATAATGTACCTAATGTAGCTCTATGGTTCCCACCTCTCCTAAAAATAGCTATATCTACTTACTGAAAATATGATACACCATCGATTTTTCCCACGTTACTCGAGTAG
The DNA here is from genome assembly GCA_963555595.1 of Tethea ocularis. Classification (NCBI taxonomy): domain Eukaryota; kingdom Metazoa; phylum Arthropoda; class Insecta; order Lepidoptera; family Drepanidae; genus Tethea; species Tethea ocularis. The sequence goes on from OY741975.1 coordinate 7,911,139, forward strand.
TTTTTACACGTTTTGACTATACAATACGGTATTATCTACGCGTATGTTTCTTTCTGAGATATCCAAATGGAGACTAGCGAGTAATTATCAGTCTTTTCGTGTTTTGTCAGGCTTTTGTTCATGACACTTTCCAGCGCGGACCCGAAATCCATATGGTGGTAAAACCTCAATATCCCTAAAAGCCCTTAAGACCATAGGGAATTCTAAAACCGATTATTGAAAAAACTAGACTAACATAGTTTGTTACCATGTGCGTTGTTATTTAGATTACATATTTTATTTATCAATATTATCTCTAATTGACCTTCAACATGAGGTTATGATCCACATTTGAGATAATAGCTATTCTTCATAATTCAAAATAAAAATAGTACTAAAGTACAGATAGGAATAATCGAAGAAACAAATTCATGGAACGCTTATTTGTTTACTTCCTAGGACCGCTAGCGTCGCTAGTGTGCCTCGACAGATTAATAAATCAAATCACGATATCCATCCCTACACCAAAAGCAGTTTTTTTTTGTTGCACTGGTGTCGTAACATAAAGTAAACGCGAAACATCACCCAGGAAAAATTTAATATAACTTTAGCTTAAAGTTTTGAAAATTTTCAGGTAGTTAAAGTCAATATCACAGATGTATTGGCTGGATTTTAATTATATCAATCACTCTCACAACTTTATTTTTATTTCGTATTATAAAGATTAGATTACTGTTTTGTATGAAAGATTCTATTTTTGAACCTAGTTAGTTTCATATGAAATTAATACTAACTAACACATAAAACTTCTAAATATATTTTATGTTATAATATTTACAACAAATATACAAACTATATATAAAAAAAATCCTCGAGGCGGCCGCTGCTGCCAATCAGGCAATCAACGGCAAGGTTCCCAGAAGGCTGGCAGCGTTCCCTCTTTGTATGGCCAAGCTAACGCGTTGGCGGAAAAAGCTCCCCGCCCGCCGGTCCCCTGAGACCTCAATTAATTTTGAAGACAATGTTCGAGAAAATCGGCGAGACTCGGACCCCCAAGGACCCATGGTCTCGACCGCAAAAGGCAAAAATAAATAATTTATGTTCATTTTATTAGGCGATTAATCTCATCAATGTAAAGATTGACTGATCATCGCCCTTTCAAAAATTAATCATTATAAAATTGTTTACTTATTTAAAGATATCTTATACAGTAAGTTCAATGTTATATTAGAATCGCTGGAGGCAAACCATAGCGCGATTTAATGTACTAGTACCGACATCTGTTGACGCGTTCCACATTTATTAATGTATATTCTTGTTCCATTTTTTATTTTAGGATATCGTACCGTTGTTCGAATATATAAAACACTTTTATATGTTTTGTTTGTAAAATTAATTGTCTGTGAAGTACACATGAGTGTTCCAATAAGGATTCCGTTTTTCCTTTTGAGGTACGGAACCCTAAAAAGAACAATTCCCATCAGTCTAATGAAGTATAAACAAGTATAGGAAGGAGTCATGCTATTGCTATATTATAGCAAAATTATAGGTTCAAACTTTAGTTTAGTTAGTAACAATGATTATACTTTAATTAAAACATTAATACAATATGTAAATTACACAAATAATATATAACAATAATAATACTTAAAATACTTGTACTTGTTTATTTATTTATTTATTAAGGATCGCCAACAAATGATACACACAACTATGACTAAAGATAGTGCTACAGAATAACATGCCCTGTGCTCACTTAATTAAAGGCAATCACTACTAACACCAACAACTTCTACCGCTTTTTTACATTAAACAAAAAAAAAATAACAAAATGTTTGTACCTACAAAAGAAGAAACAAAAATAAATTAAATAAATTAAATAAATAAAAAATTGTTATTTTACTTTAGTTCGTTATTTAATTTATTGACTATTGATGACTATTTTTATGTAACATCATTCAGTATTATCACTCACAGTAGAAATATAGACTCTTTATTCAGTTCAGTGGTATTATTATGTTATTAATTGTAATACGAGTATTAGGCGACAATCTAGTCAATTTAAAGATTGACTGATCGACGCCCTTTCAATAATATTATCTTTGCATAACAAAACATGTGATATTAGTTAAGTTCAATGTTGTAGTAGAATCGCTGGAGGCAAACCATAGAGCTATTTAATGAACTAGTACCGCCATCTGTTGACGCGTTCCACATTTACTTTCTTGTTCTACTTTTGATTATATTATATATATATGTATATATGAAATAATTGTATAATATTATATATATTTTTATTATTATATTATATAATTATCAAGTTTATTATATAATAATATCTGACTATTTACATTTTTAAATAATAATTTAATACTAACCTAACTACTAAACAAACTAACTACTTATAAATGTAACTAAAAATAAATAAATTATAAATAAAAAACTTCCCCTAACTCCTCCCCTGGTGGCAGAGTACCAAGAATACTGGCGGCATTGCCTCGCTGTATTGCGAGGCTTATTCTCTTTGGCCTAAGCAGCCGCCAGCTCTGGGATCCCGCGTAGCTTCCACCAACCGCTTAGAGATTTCTCTAAAGAGGTGATGAGCTCGATGACCCCAGGGTCCTAAGGTTTCAACCCGAAACGGCTCAAATATAAACGTACTTGATATTCCGCTATATTTGTGCCGTTTGAGGTTCTCTGCACTGTTGGCTGCTGCGCCAGCTTCGGTCGATGTACCATGGAGATGCGATGGAGCAAGAGTGTCCACACACGTGGCATCCCACACTAATGCCTTACCCATCCTCCATGGTACGAGCGTCAAACCATCTGGTCTTTTACCATCATCACGAGCCAATCCATTGGGCTCCAGAATTGCGGGCAAGCCAGCGGTGGCAAGAGCCCGACGTATGACATCATTGATGTTTTGATGTCGCGGTATTCGGCCCGCACTCCTAGAGCAGGAGAGCCCATGATGACCCAAACTATTGACGGCGGCGCCGCAGCGACAAAGGTGAGGGATGATGTTAGGAGCACCAAGACGCAGACATGTAACTACACGGAAAGTTGAATTGTCCAGAAGAGTCCCAGTGTTTCCAGATGGAAGTGCCTGTAACCATAAACCTGACTCCCATTTTCCCACGGCTAAGAGACGAGCACGTTCTGCAGCATTACTGGACGTTTCAAGTAAGTTATTCCGAACTAGTTTGCAGAGCGGCTCGCCCCAGAGCCTCTGCGAGCAAAGACTTGTGGGGAGGTCAGTATTAGGGCAGGCGGCACACCAAGCATTTTTGGCTTCTGTCAAAAAAGAAATCTCAGTAATTTTGCATGGTTCTAAAATTTTTGTGGTAAGAGGTAGCGTGGCATGGACAGAAGCCAAAAAGGCTGGGAGGGAAATATCTGAGGTGTTTCGGATACCCAATCCACCGAATCTGACCGGTAGGGTTGCTTGAGTCCAAGAACGCGTATCTAAATCTATATTAAAAACAGTTGATAAAGTACGTCTCAGGGTATTGTCGAGGTTTGTCAAAAGGTTTGGTTGTTTCCAAAGCTGACAACACCGCAAGACATACGTGAATTTTGGTACAAAAAGACAAAAACGAATAATAGCAAAGGCCATATGGCAATTAATTTTGAGTAAACGTTCAGATGTCTCATTGAATTTTAGAATTTTGTCGTTAATAAAATCAGGAAGAGATTCGTCTAGAATAGGGGAACCCAGAAGACGAAGAGACTCACGGTTCACTAAAATAATATTGGGGGCTATGGTGCTAAATTGTGATATAATTACATCCCGGTCTGCTGTACTGTCAGGAATAAAGGGTTCACATTTACTGAAATTTAGTTCTAAACCTATTGCTCGGAATTCTGAAATAAGTAAATTAAGGTCTGATAGAACCGTGGCTGCATCACCTCCTAGGGTTCCATCATCTAAATACCATACATTAAATTTGGAATTTAGTTTTTGTATGATTTGGTGGATTGCGAGACTAAAGATAGCGGGACCGAGAGGGTCGCCCTGTTGACAACCTACAGACGAATATAAAAGGTTATTTTTGTATAGTAATTTAGAAGGAGTACTATAGCACTGCCACAAAAAGTTAAAAATTTCCGGAATGTAATTTTTTATTTGTGTCAAAAGAACGGTCCTATCTACGGAATTGAATGCATTTTTAACGTCTACCTTTAGCAGTACCTCGCCGCCCTTATTTTCTAAAAAAGTCCGTAGGGAGTGGACAGCAGCTTCGCAACCTCCTCTAGAACCGAAGCCTAGTTGAAGAGGCTGAAAATAGGTAGCGAGCTTGCCACTGATGGCTCTGCACGAAATTTTGGCTGCAAGTCGCCGATATGTAGTGCCAACTGCGATAGGTCTAATGCCGCCGTCCTTTTTTTTTAAGGCACACAAATTGGCGCCGTACAAAATATCTGTAATTTCGGGAAGCACCCTGCCGCTTAACAAAACATTAATTAAGGAAGCTATTAATTATGAAATATAAGATATCGTTGTCGAATATATAATATAAAACACTTATGTTTGTTTGTAGGTATTTACTACAATTATTTACATAAAACATTAAATGAAACTAAAATAATAAACTATAAACTAAAGAAGTACCAAATACAAACAATAAAGAGTTATAGGTAAGTACGCCTACTTATAGCCGGTTGCTCGTACATTTTAGTTAAAGTTATAGTCAAAGTTAACTTAACTATTACCATGCTTTGACCGTAGAGACACTTTGACGATGACCGATCTCCCTCGGTCAGTTATGGTAACGGTTAAAATTTTAGTTAAAGTGACACGAGCAACCCAGTTTGCTTTTCTTTCAGCGGTTAAAGTTAACTATAACCGTAACCTAAATTTAACCTTACTATTTATAGTATTTTATATTATGTGATAGTTTTTATTTCGATCATAAATGAAGTTTGATTGATATTATTTTCGACATTATCTCCATATAATTATTTTTTGCTTGAAGTTTTGCTTCCTTACAGAGAAATATCCCGATCCCGAGTGTTAAGAATTGGCTTATTTATTGCGTTTTTCAAGAAGGCATTGAATCTCGAAAGTGAATTTGTGTATCGATGCTCAGAAAGATGTATTGTCGGGGTTATTGAAAGTTACTCTATCTGTTCCAAATAGTCCCAATTCAGATGACCAACTGATTGGGTGAATGTGAAAGTCTGCTGAATCCAATGGCTTTTATTTTCCAATTTCAGACAACATTTTTAATGAGGTTGTCGATAATTCTATGATCGCTAAAAATATAAGACTACTTCTAAATTAGCATTCTTAAAAAAAAAATATTGTACCTAAAAAGAGGGTATTAAAGAATGCTGACAAGCAGTAATTGTGAGGACAAAAAGCACCAATAATGGAAATCATAAAAAAAAAACATTATTTTCACCAATATTATTTACTGTTCAGAATATTTATAAAAAATTTGAATGCTGTGCTCAGCCATCATCGGAGTGCAGATTTAATCATAGTTTTTATTAATGTATTCCATGTAATTTGTTTTTGATTTGTTTTCTGTGGCTGTGCCTTAAATAAATAAAAAAATAAATAAATATTTTTTGATAGCTACCTAGTCAAATCGTGAGGGCGCCGGAGGAGCTTTTAAAAATACAAATTGATTTTAATAAAGCGTATATTCGCGACGATTATATTTCTAAGACTAACTAAATTAAAACTTACATTGAACAACGGACAAAACAGTCTACCGCTTTATCAGTGCTGTCACAGCATTTATGTGCTAGAATATCCCACGGATGTTATGACTAGCACTCGAGTCACCAGGTGTAACTCCTCCCACCTCAGGATCGAAGTTCTCGTTTTCCGATGAACTTCGAGAGTACATTTTTAACAATTTAAAACGAAGCTTATAACATAAGGTACATAAAAATACAAATACAATAATATAGAGTGCAATTGTCCAAATACTTATTTTCCTTGTCGTTATTCCTAAACTTTCACTTTCATTGTACTTTTCATCACTAACACTATTCTTCAGAGCGTATGACAGGAACTTCAAGTCCGAAAGGTCCACGTTTTCCAGGTTGGTTGTTTTCAACGTCTCTGTCCTCACAGGTAAGTTTAATTGAGGTAAGTTAACAATTGGTAATCGGGGATATAGACTATTTTCCGCTTTTCTGGTATGCATTTTCAGAGTGATATCTTGAATTCTAATTTCACATACATCGTCTAAGGTAAGAATATATGTACCGTGTATATGTTGTCGGAAGATTTCATTAATGCATGTTTTCGTAAGCAATACCTTTTCTTTACTGTAGAGTATCCACCGGTTTGGTTGAATCAATTGAACTTTTACAGCTTCAATGGCGATTGGGATCTGAGTGCATGACGTCACATTGTTAATATACGTCATTAAATCAGTTATGCATTGATCTTGTATAAACTGGGATGTATCTTCCTCGAAACAGAGGAAACTTGTTTCGTCGATCTCCTTACAGGGTTGGGGGAGCAGCCTGATCTTCAACCCTTTCGCCAATAGGTATGGATATTTAGGTAAGATAACAACGGTACGGTTAAGGGACAGAATGGGTAATGGAAATAATCTATAATATGTGTAAGTATCTCTTCCAATTAAAGGTATTTCTAAAATGTATGTTATTTGATTTCCTTTATAATAAGCTTTCATAGTTACAGTTTGTTCCAACTTAATCAAATTTTCCACACTAGGAGGGTAGATTAATTTTTCTAATTTATTAATGTGTTCCAGGAATTTCAGGAAATTATTAGATTCGAGTACAGATTGATGTAATATTCCTAATCTACTTAAAGCTAAACTGGTCTCTATTTCATCCAATTTGATATGAATTGCTTGAAAGTTATGTATTAATAGATTATAAGTATTTATAATACGGGTTTCAATATGATCTAAATATTCAATTCGAATAATGTTGCTTAAGTTTGCCGTAATATTTTTCAATTCATTACCAATTTGCATGAGATTTACATTTATTCTTAAAGTAGCATTTACCAAATTTTGTAGAGTTTCAGTGAATAACGTTACTTTCTTATTATCATGAGCCTGTTTAAGTTTAATATCCTTGATAAGTTTGTCATATTTTAAGGCATCTTCATTATCGAGATTCCCAGTAATTATTTTTATTAAACTACCAATTGGATTCAGTAAGCCACGCTTTATTCTAATTTTAAAGGAAGGAATTACTTGTTTACATTTATTAACAGTTAAACTCTGAATATAATCTATCTGTGCTTTTATATCCATAAAATTATGTGTGTAATTCTGATCTAAGTTACTAACAAGTTTATTTAATTCGGAAGTTTTTATAATAGTCGTTTGTAAGTCATCTATTATAGGCTCGAAATTTAATACCTTAGCCATGATCCACCTGTCGTTGCTGATAACTGCAATACCAGTTTTTACTGGCAAAATTCCTGGATTTTTATCCATTGTCTGCAGTTGATGTGCCTGGAGTTGCATCACCATAGCTACTGCCAGGACGAGCAGGGCTTTTCTGTGAAGGGCGTTTAATATTCTTTATTGGGGCTTTAGTGTTTCTACTTTTAATTTGTATGGGAATAACATTTCGATTACTTTCGTCTGTAACTAGAGCCTTTTCGTATCGAGCTTTATCTTTACTACTTCTTTTATTTGTGATTTTACTAAAAACTATATCGCCGGGTTCGATTTGAATGTTAGTTTCACCTCCTCTCTTTTTAATAATATTCTCTTTCATTCCTATTGCCTTTTCTGATAAGTGTTGATATAGATATTTGGTTCTTTTCGCATGTTCTTTTACTAACTGTTGCATGTACTGCTTATCGAATTCTAAATCAAAGCCGTGTCTTGAATCGGTATGCCCTAACAAAACCTCAAATGGAGTTAGGCCGGTAGTTGAGTGTATGCTATGGTTGTAAGCCATTATTGCGTACGTCATGACGGACGCAGCATCGGTGAATTTATGTTCATATTTGGCAATTCTGTATATCTCGATAATAGTGGAGTGAAACCTTTCAATAAGGCCCATGGAATTAGGGTTATTTGGTGTGCCAATATGAAGATCAATTTTATAAAGAGCTACTAATTCTTTTAAAAGAGTATTGTTAAACTCTGAACCGGGGTCTGCACTTATTTTACGGGGGATTCCATATAAGGAGAAATATTTGATCAGAGCTCTAACGACTTCAGGAGTGGATCTATTTTCAATGTGGAAGGCTTGTCCTAGCTTACTGAAGGCATCTATTATTGTTAGATAATAACGTCCTTCAATGGAAAACAGATCAATAAAGATTTCTTCTAATGGTTTCGACTGTGTTTGCGTTAATTGAAGTTTCGGCTTTAGGGGTTTTTTATCGTACTTCATTTTTTTACAGGTGTCACAGGCATTAATTATACCGGATATGGTTTCAGCCATGTTGTGCCAGAAGTATGTACGTTTTATATGTAAGAGTGTTTCTTTAATTCCGCGGTGGCAAGTTTTACCTACATGATATTTTTCTATGATTGCTCTTTGCTCGGATTCATCATTTACTAATATAACTCGTTCGGTACATTCATAAAATGTCACTACTTCCTTTTTAAATAACATAATTATAGATTCAGTAAACTGTTTACGGTGTTCTTTATCCTCGAAGTATATGAAGTATTTGGATTTATTTTTTATATATTCTTTTAGGAACTGTTTTACGAGATCGGGTCTATTCAAGGGTAAATGTACTTCTAAAATCTTTTGTTTGCTATTGGAAATATTTTTGACGCTTAATTTATCAATGAACCATGTATGTATAATAATCTGATTAGGTTTGGTATCTATTGCCTCTTGTAAAATTGGGATTCCCTGTGACTCCGTGTCCTGAGCTGAATGAACTGTATCAGAGGCCGTGTCGGTTCTACCTGAGGATTTTTCTGATGCTGTTATGGTTCTGCTAGGAGAACTTGGTATTGAAAATGGGGATCTAGGTCGGTTACTAATTGACATAGTTCTTTCCGAGTCGGAATCTGATATTGTCATTGGAGTGCTGGGTTGTTGAACAAGGTTCTTACGTGCTTTACCGAGATCTATAATATCTTTAGTTACTTGTTGTATAAATTTATTCATATCTTCGTCTTTATCTACGTTAGCTTGGGTTGACATATTGTCCTCATTGCCTATAGCGTTTAATTTTATGCGTGATAACGCATCCGCGTTACAGTTATGTTTTCCGCTCTTATGAATAATCTCGAAATCATACTCAGCTAGTCGCAAACGCCAGCGAGTCAGTCTGCTATTGGTTTCTTTGAGAGTGTTAAGCCATGCAAGAGGCTTGTGATCAGTATAGATAATAAACCTTTTACCATACAAGTATGGACGAAAGTGTTTTACTGCCCATACTATCGCAAGAAGCTCTTTCTCAGTAACACTATAACGTGTCTCTGGGTCGTTAAGTGTTCTACTGGCGTAGGCTACAGGCTTATCACTCCCAATGGGTCCTTGAGAAAGAACTGATCCTAGCGCAAATTCGGAGGCGTCTGTTGTCAGTACGTACGGTTTGTTAGGGTCTGGGTACTGTAGTATGGGGGCATTAATAAGGAGTTCCTTGCATTTTTGGAAGGATTCAATGTACTTCTGATCATCTATAGGTACCTGTTTTTTCTTTTTCAGTCGAGCTGTCATGGGTTGTGTAATTTTTGAGAAGTCTTTGATAAAGCGTCGATAGTAACCTACGAGTCCTAGGAAACTTTTGATCTCAGTCGTGGTTCGTGGAAGTGGGAAGTCTAATACAGCTTTTATTTTATCGTTATTAGGTTTAAGTCCGTCACTAGTTATGTTATGTCCAAGGTAAAGTACCTCTTTACGTAGGAACTCGGATTTGTCTATTTGTACCTTCAGATTTGTCTGTCTTAGTCGGTCAAATACCTTTCGTAATTTTTCCAGGTGTTGCTGGAGGCTGCTAGAATATATAATAATATCGTCGAGATATACTAGGCAATGAATGCCTTGTAGGCCACGTAGCACGTTATCTATAGTTCTTTGAAAGGTAGCCGGTGCGGTCTTGAGCCCGAATGGCATACGTGAAAATTCGTAATGTCCCGTGGTCGTACTGAATGCTGTCTTCTGTCTGTCATCCTCCTTGACCTCAATTTGATGATAACCGCTAGCAAGGTCAAGGGTAGTGAAGTAGGTACTACGTCCTAGTTGGTCAAATAAGTCTGTGATATTCGGCATGGGATACTTGTCATCAATTGTTATTTCGTTCAGTCGCCTATAGTCAACTACAAGTCTAAATTTCTTTTCATTTGATGCATCTGCCTTTTTAGGTACTAAATGCACGGGTGCATTCCAAGGGGAAAAGGATTCTTGTACCACATTATCCTTTACCATTTTGTCAACCTGTTTTTTAATCTCTTCATTGATCACTAGGGGTTGTCGGTATGGTCTGACATAGATAGGGTCCTCATTACGGGTTCTAATGTGATGTTTAACTTCGTTAGTAAATGATAAAGGAAGTTTATCTGAATAAAATATATCTTTATATTCCAGACAAAGGTTTCGTATGCTTTTGCGTTCTTCCTCATTCATATGGTCTAACCGGAGTTTATCTAAATTTTCAGCTAATATTTGATCTATTTCTATTTCGTTTTTGTCATCTAAACTATTCAATTCACATGTCTGACAATCGTGTTTTGTTACTATGAAAGGACTTGATATTGTTAAATCTATTTCGTCGTCTAATGTATTTTGAATAATCGTCATCGCGTATCCATCAATACAGTTAACTAGAGCACTCGGCATCCTTATCCCATCGTGAAATTTAGTATAGTTTAATATGGCGTATCCATTTTTTAAGATAGTCGGCACTCTAACTCTCTGTTCACAACGCGCAGCAAGACGAATTTCAATAGGTGGATTATAGATCATAGGTATTGTCGTCGAATTTGTCTGTAATGTCCCGTTCTTCATGTCAATTTTTGCACCTAATTGTTTCAGAAGGTCACTTCCTATGAGTCCATCGTATCGTTTGTCAACCTCATAAACATAAAACTTGTGGGTATTTGAACTATTAAAAACCGGAAATAAGGGTATCTCAATAACTTCGTTATGTCGGCTGGACGCGTGGGTACTTATGACCTCGAAAGGTTCGTGATATTTATAGTCTGGAAAATATTCATTGGCCTTTCCAGGACTAATAAATGATCTCGAACTCCCGGTATCTATCATGAATATTGAATTTATTTCTGGTATTTTAACATAGGGTAATTTTAATTTATTGTCACAATTTAAATGTATTATTTGAGACTTTTGTTCACAACACTTATGTGAAAATTTTCAACTTGTTGGTCAGAATCGTCATTATTCTTTTGTTCTGTATCGGTTTCAGTATAATCGCATGGGTAGTTGGCACATTCATCCTGATATAAGCCTTCGTCAGGGACCGCATACTCATACGCATCACACATATAATTATTGTCTATGTCAGTCTCATTTAAATGTTGTAGTTCATTAGTATGAAGAGCTTGGGGCTTAGCAGGGGGTGCTGTACGCATAGAAACGTCGGTAGATGTATTCTGATGGAATGGTTGTAAATGTTGTGGAGGCCGGTACCCAAACTGTGGTCGGTAGCCAAACTGTTGCATACCCTGATTTGGAATGTTAAAATTTGGTCGGTATCCTAATTGAGGTCGGTAGCCAAACTGTTGCATACTCTGATTTGGAATGTTAAAATTTGGTCGTAGATTGGCATTGAATACATTTGATTGAGGGCGGAACCCTTGCTGAGGGATCCCGAATTTGAAGTTATTCTGGTTGGGGATACCAAATTTAAAGTTAGACTGATTTGGATAACCTTGGATTTTAAAACCTGTGTTATGTGGTACCGGGGCACCAAAGCTCTGTTGCAAAGGCATTCTATAATTTTGGGGTAAGCCAAATCTAAAGTTTTGCGTTGGATTCTGTTGTATAGCAGGTGATTGATAAATTGGAGTTTGAGGTGATTTCAAAGTTGAGGGAATTTGCTTATTCTTACTCCTATAGTTGTATTGTTGTTGGAAATTCACCTCTTCCATTACAATACTTAAAGCTTTCTCTAAAGTAGTACACTGTTTTAGTCTAACAATTCGGATCATATCCTGTGGTAAATTAAATAGAAATACATTCATAGATGTATTATCATAAATTGTTCTTTTAGTTACTTTTAAATTGTCGTCATCTAAACTATTAACCTTTGCCATAAGGGCACTACGAACGGACTGAATCCTATGGCAGAAATCTATATACATTTCTCCCTGCTTAATTGTTAACGACTCTAGTTCTATTGCTATGCTTTCCTCAGAGCGAGGATCACCAAAATGTTGTTCGAGAGTTGACTTTAAGCCGTCCCATGTATCTATATCTTGCCGTTCGCTAACAAGCGACGCAGCCCTACCTGTTAATTTAGACGTTATGACATGATAGACATATAAATCCTGGTTTCTATTTCCTTGAATTCTACAACAATCTATAACATATTCACATTTTCTTATAAATAAACTTAATAACTTTTCGTCTCCGTCAAATTTCGGAATGACGCAAGCTATTTCCTTTGGGATTTTAGAGATATTTTCCATTTTTGAATTTATTATTCAACTTAAATACAATAACACTTTTAAATACTAAGATCGTAAAAGAAATCAAATAACGCACTTTTGATTTTTAAAAAGAAACGTAATTAAATTCTAGACACTTACAAATAGTGGAATAGAATTGGGAATAGTACTGGAATAGCGATTTGGGTCTACTCACAGGCTGCCCATGTTCCTCCGTTGAGTCTCAGATTCGTCGCTATCCTCGGTGATCGGCCACAATTACGTTGACTTATTTTTTAAAGTTCGTATAATTTCCGTTTAAAATGTGTGAAAACATTCGTCGGTCGCACTGATTTTTAGAAACGACGCGGCGCGGAAATCCTACCGGCTGCGCCAGTCAAATCGTGAGGGCGCCGGAGGAGCTTTTAAAAATACAAATTGATTTTAATAAAGCGTATATTCGCGACGATTATATTTCTAAGACTAACTAAATTAAAACTTACATTGAACAACGGACAAAACAGTCTACCGCTTTATCAGTGCTGTCACAGCATTTATGTGCTAGAATATCCCACGGATGTTATGACTAGCACTCGAGTCACCAGGTGTAACTACCTTGCGTCTCAATTTTCCCGGTTGGTAACCCCAGTCACCTAACAAAAGCAAAATGGAGGTCATTTAGTTGACGTTTTAGCGGACAAAATTCTGCAGGCATTACCGTAGGAAGGGAATTCTAGGGGGATTTATATTCTACGCCCATGGCTATCAGCTATATAGATTCCATAGTACAAGCTATGTTTAGTTTAGGATAACATGGTCCTGTGTGAAGATTGTCCAAAAATATTTATACGGTCGGTCGCCGATTCAACGACCTTGCTTGGTGGCTAATTGACAACCGTGTAGCAACCCCTTAAATGTTGTTATAGACTTTCTTGAACTCCAAGGGGTGAAGTAGTGCACAAAGTCACTCATTTATTCAGGAGTGGAGTCAACATTTTATGTATGCTACTCGGTTCAATATTGTACTTTTCTCATTTAATGGCCAATTGCCATTCAGCGTGGCAATACTGACATTCAAATTCGAAATTCATTTAATCCATTTTGTTTGCGCTAATTTTTTATTCGTAGTTAGCTTTATAGTTTATTTGGCATAATAATTATGCATCAATTATAGGTAGTAATAAATTAACCCACTTTCAATATTTTATTTCAAAAATCGATTATTCCGTTTAGGTATTGATAAGGCACTTATTGAACGTCTGAAGTTACAAATTACTCTACCAACGACCGGTTCGGAAGATAATATACCAGGTAAACTTAATTAATTAAATAAAAACGTTATTTTTCGTTATACAACTTTTCGTTGATTATATATCATCACTGCTGAACATAGGCCTCCCCCAAGGATCTCCACGATTACGGTCTTGCGCTACACATATCCAATGGTTTCCCGCGACCCTCACAAGATCGTCGGTCCGCACCTTGTGGGTTCTACGAGCGATGTGCCCCGCCCAATGCCCCTTCAGTTTGGCTATTCTTCGGGCTATGTCGGTTATTTTGGAAGACTTTCGACTTGAGACACTACGGTATGTTGGACGAGGAGATATTCCCGAACGCTGCCCAGCCGAGTTGGATTCGACGATTGACCTCTTTCTCGAAGTTAGACCTACCTAGTTGGATGGTCTGTCCTAGGTAAATGTAGTCGTCTACAACTCCGAGTGCAGTGATGATAATATACTATCATGTAATAAATCATCTATACTAATCTATACTTCTATACTAATATTATAAAGAGGAAAGATTTGATTGTTTGTTTGTTTGCATTGAATAGACTCCGAAACTACTAGACCGATTTGCAAAATTATTTCACTGATAGGAAACTACATTATCCCCGAAGGTTATAGGCTACTTTTTATCCCGGGAACGCGAGTGAAACTGCGGGGAACAGCTAGTTTGTTATAATAATATTAAAAGTGATACTAATAAAATTAGGATAAAGTAGTTAAATTTATATTTTTGATCCCAATAACTCTACTGAAAGCATATGAATATGCGGAAAACCCATTTTGTGTACCGTGTAGCAAAGATAAACGACCCCCAAGGTTAGCAGCCCTTGGGAACCTTGCTCAGGGTCAAAAGCATTTATAATCACTTTCAAACTGCCTCGCGTCGCCGTTCACTAAGGTAACTGACTCGACTGATTAATTTACAATAACTGTCTTGTAGACAAAGGAGTTTGCAACCCAATTTATATAGATTTAATTATTGTAGCTAAGTGGTAGTGTATTTGAATGTCGTGATTATGTTCTGGGTTCAAATCCTACATTGAGACCAAACTGTAACAACCGTAAGACATTTGAAAGTCTACAGAAAATCTTCTATTATTTGTTCATTATTCATACTAATATTATATGCGAAAGTACTTCTGTTTGTTACCTTTTTACGCCTAAACCACTGAACCGATCGCGATGGAATTTGGCACTTAGATAGGCTATGATATGGAGAAGTACATAGGCTACTTTTTATCCCGGGAACATGGGTAAAACCGCGTGGGATAGTAATATTATAAATTAGAAAGTAACTTTATTTGTAAACTTTTCACTACCAGACCGCTAAACCGATAACGATGAAATTCGGCACGCAGTTTTAAAACCCTTCGTTTTGATACCCCACACAATACGATAGGATTTTTTTTAAATACCTACATTTTGGCTCCAAAAATCCGCCAATTATTTAGAAGGAACTAAATTATTTCATTACAAGTATCTCTCGGCAAATGCAATTTTCTGAGCCGGTGTTTTAAACTACCTAAGCCTGCGAACGTTTTAATATGTAATTTTGATTGATTGATTGAGCTCATCAAGCTTTCGGTGAAAGCACGCTGGTAGTGGTAAGTAGTCAAGTTGAAAATCTGTCGCCACTCACCGACCGATATGTTCCGGTACTAGAGAGCTTTTTGCTTTCTAGGCTTTATAAAGATCGTCAAAACTTTGTCCACAGGCGATGGAAGAAGGGACTTCAAAGGTAGGAACATAGGTGTAGTCTTTGTAATTCAAAAACTGTCAAAATGTACTGAAAATATCCGATAATTCATTGTATTTGCACATTTTTAGGGTGTCGTACCTAAAAGGTGCCAACGGAACCCTATTACTAATCCTCTGCTGTCCGTCCGCCTGTCTGTCCGTCCGTCCATTCGTCAGTCAGTGAATTGTATCTCATGAACCCCAATAGGTAGACAGTTGTTTTTTTAAAGAATATATATTACGGTTGCTGCTACAGGTAGATACCACGAATTTGATGTCAAACACCTATCCATTGTTAAATATTTGTTTTTTCCTTCAAGATATAAATCTGTTATACAAAAAATATGACGTAGTGAACTGAGTTGAACGAACTCAAGTAAAAAATAATATATAAAAAACCAGGACGTTAACATCGTTTGCGGATAAAAGCATGGTAAGTGAAGCGAAGTTGGTGCACCTGCATGTAGGTATGTGCTGGGCGTCATTGAATTAATTTAGGTACCAGAGCTCATCGAGGAGGGCGGAATGCTCAACGTCTGATTAATGCCCGGCTACATACTGTAGAATCTCGATTACCCGGATCATCAATTTCAAAATTAAATCAATCACTATTTTTGAAATATTGTTCGGCTTTTTAGTTTAGTTTATTCCAAATTAAAAAAATACGCTTCTATTGGCCCAAATTATTTATTTTTGCCTTTTGCGGTCGAGACCATGGGTCCTTGGGGGTCCGAGGCTCGTCGATTTTCTCGAAAACGCAATAAGGAATTCCTTACTTTTTCGTTTTCTTACTTTTTAAAAAATGGCTTCGTTTTTTTAAATAACATAAAACTGTATTTTTTACTAAAAGTGGGCTTCACTAACTCACTTGTTGCTATCAGTTTAGTAGGGGACTGAGTCATTCGCGAAAAGCATCCTCCGTAAAAGCAATTGACAATCCAATTAACAAACCATCAGCCACATCATAACAGACCACAGTTACATTGTGGTATCTCAAAAGAAATGGAATTTAATCTTATTCAGCGCTTACCTGGGATATCTGTGCCTTTTTGACCTGATACTGTAGTACTTTCGCGTAATGTCTCTTTCTCACTAATATCATGAATGTGAAAGTTTCGATGTTTGTGACTCAATCACGTTTAAATGGATTTGGATGAAATTATGCACTCAGAATATGTTTTGAATTAAAGGATAGATCCAGGACAAACATTTGTGTGCATGAACATGTCTGTTTGTCCTGAGTCTGGGTGTAATTATCTATATAAGTATGTATTTACAAAAAAAAAAGTAGTATATGTAGTATATCAGTTATCTGGTTTCCATAGTACAAGCTCTGCTTAGTTTGGGATCAGATAACCGTGTGTGAAGAAATGTCCCGAGATATTATCAAAGGCTGGGCACGCCTTTGCCCATTTGTATATTATTTATGTATTCTACTTAATACATACATATATTATTTACCATTTTAATTTTTAATAAATATTTACAATTATATGTAAATAAATACTTGAATAATTGTAATATTGTATGGTATTATTATGAAATAATCAGTCCCTTTTTACATTATATATTCGTTATATATTTAACTATTTACTTATGTGAACATAAAAAAAAAACTTCCCTTCTTCCAATCATTCGGTGTGAATAACCTGCAAAAATATAAGTAGCTGGATATAAGACAAGGTGTATAAAACAAAGTGGGACGGTGGCATCCAACATGTAGTCTGCTTGGCAAATATTTGCAATGCTTTCAAGACCCGAGGGTTAATAATCGGGATAATCTTAGGAGGTTATGAGAACGCAGCAGCTGACGCAAATTTCTCTCAGATTATTTTCGCAGGTTTGGATTGACATGAAAAGGATTGTAGGGCGAGATAAATGGTAGGTAATTTGAGAAAGTAGGTATACAGTGAATGACCAAGTCTGCGTGATGTCTCCAAACTCAAGGCTTGTATTGTATGAGTCATATATTTCTGTGATTATGTATTTGTTTGTATTGATTGATAAATAATGGTGCCAAATCTTTACATAGTATAAAATGAAGTCGCTTCCGCTGTCTGTTCGCTTATATATTTTAACTCAACGGATTTTACTTCTGTTTTCAGCAATAGATAGAGTGATTCAAGAGGAAGGTTTATATGTATAATACATACATATTATAGTACAGAAAATACGTGCGAGGCCGGGGTCGCTACGCTAGTATGCTATAAAGAACGCAATTATTAGTCCCCTTTGTTATTTTTTATTCTTCGATTTATTCGCCCTTTATGCTATGTTTTTAATGTATTCGTCATTTTCAAGAAGTATTCGCTTCCACCTATACAACCTAACCTATAGGTATAATAGTATGCAGTGCATTTAATAAAGGTTAAAGCCGTCGTTCACTCACATCACGTCCGAGACCGATAACATTCGACCTATCTCATAACCATTCCATGTTCAGACTATTACATTTATCTGGAGCACGCTACCGACCAGGCAGTTCGTCACATTTTGCCGGGTTACCACCAGACAAGCCTCCACTGCCTCCATACCAAAGTGAATGCAAAGTAACGATCACCAACGAAAACACACGACTAACTTCGGCCCACCGAGGTTATAAATACCACCCACTCGGAAAATTGCTCTTCAGTATGTTTCAGAGAGCGTGTCGAGAGCACGTCTCGTTCGCGATCGATCCGCCGCCAATAATAACATTGTAATATAACTGTTATGTGAATCGGTTATTGTAATCAAAACAGTGTGATGCCGACCGATATAATGTCGAATACGTGTCGCGGCGAGCATTTCGGCCAGGGTTTGAGTAAGAAAACCAACGATGCAGAAGTGAAATCCGGCTTTTTGGTCCTGTTGGGTCCCGGCGGGATGCGGCAGGACGTGAGGGTTGTGGTTTACCGGACGTCATTAGAACACTTCGCTGTAATTTACCCGAGAAAGCGAGTGTCGAAGCCTATCGGTGTGGTGAACCTCCGAAACACGTCGATTGAACAGGCTGAATCGGGCAGCGGCTTTGTAGTGCGCCAGAAAGGGTACGACAACACGATCTCGGCGAAATTTCTGTGTTCAGAACGTGAGGTGGAGTCCTGGATATCTGCGTTTGCTTCCCGTTCGTCTCCACACGCGTTGCACACGAGTTTGCCAGTTCTCGTTGAAATTGAGGAGAGTTAAAGGATCGTCGGACGATTACGTTGGAGGTTTTCTATCGCTCGATTTTTGACGCGCGAACGTCTCACTTCGAGGTGGAGTTTATTTTGCAATGGGATGCGAAAAAGTGAAAGTTTGTTTTTTGCAAGCGCACGAAAGTGCCTCGTTGCTCCTTCGCTGTAATTACGTATCTACCGGAGCTTAATAAAACAAGTGTGCCGACTAAAAAGCGTGACTCACGCCGAATTAGGTTATTCCACTTTGTAACGGCCTAAAAATTTTTTGCGGTCGGCTTACAGCAGGAATCGTTTAAAAGTTTACTTTAGTTTGACTAGATTTCATTGCAAAACAATTTAGTTCCTATATTTTATTTTTAATTGCAATTCAATAATACTCTTTTGATATATAGGTATAAAATAATATTCGGAATGTAAATAAAATGTATTATGTATTGTATGGAGGTAGCTATAGTTGTTCAAGTAAAGGCCAGTCGTTTAACTATGACCTATTTAATATTATAATTACAAAATTACGTTGTAGAATTACGTTTGTAACTTGGTAACGTAACACATAATTTTCTTCGGTTTTTCTAAGAAAAACAAAATATATTCAGAAAAGACCAAAAAAAATGCCATTCCCTTAAATTTTTATACAATCCAGCTTTCCAAAAAAAAAAATTAATATCGCCAGTTATATCTAATGGCAGTAGTAATTTTTAAAATTTTTCTTTTTTACATCATGATTCTTAAAAATATTAACAGTTGTATGTGCATAACGTTTATATTATTACAGGAAGTTGCCACATTAGGCGATTGTAGAGATCAATTAAATATTCAAATTGAAACAAATCAAGGTGAACTGGATTTCAAAGCTACCGCTACAAAGAAATTTAACTATCATCTGGTACCTACTTTGTTATCACGTGTAAATTATATTTCATGTAGGTATGTACACACGGCCACAGATCAAGCTACACACTGCGGCACCTTATGCGGTTGTAATAGGCGCTATTTTGCAACAAAAATGTGTAGCTTGATCTGTAGCCGTGTGTACCTACCATACGTATATTAGAAAATAGCCTTTTATCGTAAAACTTCTTTTTGTTTGTATTTTTCGCATATTATGATCGTCTATTACCGTGGTCTAATCATTCTTGTCGTTTATACTTACCAAGCTACTTGTCAATGCAGTATGTTGTTATTCCGTCGGTCGATCATTCCTACCACCAAAACGGTCTCTAAGACTATCAGAGTCTCTCGTCGAGTTTGAAGACCTCAAAAACTTGTCAAAAATCTCTATATCTTCAAGCAAGTACTGTTTTATGTCAAAACGCAACGTAAATAAATGAGTAAGTTCATCTCATCTGAGCCAAATCTAAGCAAGATTGTTCTAGAATTAAATCTAAAAAATATTAAATGTATATGTGTAAAAAAGTACGTTATCAAAGTTGGCGCCATTCTGTCTAGCACCGATATGACGTAACATTCAATAGCACAGATTTACATAAATAACTATAGACTAATGCAAAAAAAAATACCGGATCTCGAGTAACACTCAAAACTGGTTAAAATCATTGGTAAATCTTCTTTCTTACTTAGTAACATGATAACGGTTACTGATTTAATATTTTTGAATGAATAACGAATATTTTTTGCGTTTTAATTGATTGGTATAACATCAAATTCAACCGCCGCACATCGTTTTGTGATTCGCGAATGTAGCGTATGCTAATACGTTGTAGGTATGTATTATTATTTTGAAATTATTTATAACCATACGTTGGTTCCATACGTGGTAGGTACTTGTGTTTAGTTAAGGGGGAACGTTCGGTTGGAGCGCGAAATTCAAATTTTATCACGTTTTTTGCAAATTGCAGCTCAGTTATATATTGCAGACATATACGACTATTTCATGAAAATGTTACTAATATACCTTGGAAGATTATGTTGATGATTTCTTTTGTTATTACTCAGTAAATATACTACCATTCTTGTCACAAATAATATGTTGATAACTTACGACCTATAACTGAGCTGCAATTTGCAAAAATCGTGATAAAATTTGAATTTCGCGCTCTAACCGACGCCTCCACCTTAAGGATCTAATTTACAGTTCTTTAACATTTTGAATGCAATACGCGAAAAATTAATCTCATTTTAGACGCTTGAAATCAACCTTTTTTATTTTCCTATCTATCTAACCTAACCGTAAGTCCGACGTCAATGCAATTTTTTTAGGAGAGCACTAAGTAAGTACCTATGCGATAGTAGTCTTTGGAATGCATTGGATAAGGTCGAAAACCTACTGAAGATATACTACACCTTTAAAATGTAGAGATTATTTATTCAACAAACTTAAAAATATTTTACACACTGTATCTACCTTCCTACTTGTAAATACATTATATTGTATATTTATTTCTCGTATACCATTATAGAAAACCTGTAGAGTATTTGTTAAGTAAATCTTATTCACGATGTTAAAATCATAATTCCCGGTATTAAGCTAGGAACAGATTGCTTCATACGACTTATAAGTGGTGCCATCGACTTTGGGAACACATTGGACTCTTACTATAAATAAAATGACAAGCAGGATAGACTGACAAGTAGGCTGGTAGTTTGTCAGTATTTTGGAGTGAAATAACTTATAATTCACAAGCATTACCAATGGTGAGGTGACCAAACACGATACATAAAAAACTAATAGCATCTAATTTAGGTACCTAGCATACTAATACGACCAACAATAAAAACAACAATAACTCATGGTCTGACCGATATTTCATGTATTTCTATAAACATAACATTGTGTAGAGCCTAGCAGTTTTCTTTTCAATGAATTTTCGATGATGAGTAGTTTAGTATGTTATCTAAACATCGTAGCATGAATCTGAGCTTTGTAACGATACAATATTTACTCACGAGCGACGCCTGGGAAAGTTCGAGAAATTTAGTAAGTCGTGACCGTGAGACTTGAAAGTCGCGTCCACTAGTCTGTTCCCAGCTTTATGCGTCTCATATAATAAATAGTAGCTGAGAATTCATTTGTTTTTCTATTGTTATATAAATAGAAAACGTTAATGTGATATATAAACGTGATCGTATTATTCTAGTATTATACATATATACCTTTAATATGGAATGGGTCAGTTAGCTGTTTTTTTGTAGGTATCATAAATGGAATTTAAACCATTATTGTGATAAATAATATTACCAACTATAGTAAATTATTTGGTACCATTTCAACATAATTATGGTGGCTCATAATATTATTGATAAAGCCTTTTAATTAATACCTACTTAAATTAGAATTAGTTAGTAAGTACTATAATAAATGAAATGTGTCAAAGATCCATGTTGAAAATTAAGGTATTCTGAAGTAGGTATATACTTATTAAACAATTTCATACTGAAGAGTTGTTTCATTTATATTTTATTTAAATTTATTATAAAATACATTGGTGTCGATTCTGTAGTTTACGAACTTAACTAATATTAGACAAGTCACCTCTCTTTAATTTTAACCTTATTGAAAAAAGATAGAACATTTTTAATGCTGTCAGTTTAATCCATACCGTCGTAATGTACGGGTAAATAGTCGTGACCAATAAAGATCGCGCTTAAATTCACGTTGAAATGCGTGATCGGATTAAACTGACAGGACTAAAATATCTTACATCCCTTTCTTTTATTTAGAGATATAGTGAGATTAAATTTATTTAATTCGTAAACAACAGAATCGGCACCATTGTCTACCATGTTTATATCGGTAACTAATTACCTCATTTCGATCGATGGATCTTTCACAAAGCGGTTCCCATATAGGATTAGCTGTTTCTGAGATAAGCTTATTTATAACAGGTATTACAAACGCATTTAAGCTTATTTTATACGCATTATCTCATCATTAAAAAGACGAACTCAAAATGTCCACTTTCGATGTAACAGTTTACGGCATTTACCTACCTTCAACAAAGTTATTTAAATACCTAATCAATCAATTAAGTACATACAGAAAATCATGTATGTATTTTTTAGTATGCTTTTTTACAGTGTGATGATGTGGCCATAGATGGTAAGAACACAAAAAGCCTACAAGGAAACTCAAGTGCAGGTCGGAACTCGGAACACATGGGTATTTGCTTGGCGACATATTTTCAACTGGGTGGCACTGGCAGCCAGTCAGGCAGGTACCAGTAGGGCTAGCACGAACCATTTTGACGTATCGAAACGTAAATGTAAGTGAACTTTGAAGCTGAAATACATACATCTAACTTTAAAATTTTATTCTCTATTATTATTTATACTATCACTGTATGATATAAAGTGCGCACGATACATAAAATTAAATCAAAGTGTTATAGAACTGTGGTATTTTTTATTCAAAAACTGCTTACGTTAATGATTCGATACGTCAAAATGGTTCGTGCTTGACCTACTGGTACTTATTATAAAGTACCCTACAACCATGCTATGGTTTCCGTACGATATTTTCCGTTACTGAAAGCTCAAGGCCATTTTAGGATTCGAATTCCACGACCTTCCCCAGAATTCGACGTCACTACCACCGAGCTATCATCGCCATAGAATATAATTCATTGCAGCGATCTTAAAGAGTGTGTCTCAAGCACCATAATTTGAATATCAAAAATAAAAAAAAATTAAGTAACCCCCGAAACTTACTAGAAAGGTGATAACTTTCAAACGGCTGAGCGGGTTTTCTTGAAACAGTCACCTTTCAATAAAACTAAATAAAAATCGGTCCATTCAGGAGCTATGAGGCTACAGACAGACAGATACGTCAAACTTAACAACAACAACAAGTAATAGGTAGTCTACTATATGATAGATAGCAGTGCCGGTTTTAGCTCTACCAGCGCCCTGGGCGAGATGTGATAACCCCCCACCCCCTCCCCCTTCTCCCGCCAACAAAAGGAATTTTAAGCCATTATAGCTATTTTATCTTTAGACTTGAGAATTTATTTATTTATTTAGACTCGAGATAGCGGGACTCGCTCATGAGCGACCGAAAATATAGGTGGGCCTGGCGCCCCTTTACATCTGGCGCCCTGGGCTATCGCCCTACCGCGCCATACCTACCCTAACGCCGGTACTGATAGATAGGTACCTACCTAGATGATATAACTAATGGCAGCGAATGAATTCACTTGCGTGTTTGTTTAGTGCAACAAGCGTGACGAATGACACGAATACTTGAAGCCTACGTTTTGTATTACGAGGCAAGAATCTATTACTTTTATGTATTTTACTAAAATTACTGGAATAGTAGGTACGTAATTGGTATATTGATCACAATCTCACCGTGGTCGGTGATGATGTGGCCGATGGTGGTAAGCACACAAAGCGTAGAAGGGAACTGGCTCTCAAGTGCTGCTGTCGGAATACACTGGAAGGTGTTTGGTGACAGATTTTCAACTTGTGGATTGCCAGCCAGGTGGGTACTACAAAGTACCCTAAAGCCCGATTATAATTTATCGCACCATTCTCTTGTAGGGGAACATCGACCTTAGGATGTTCTTTTAGATTATTGGGCGCATTTTATAATTCTTAATCCAATTTCAAAGTAACATATTGCGTGTAAAATTACTAGCGTTTCTAATGAAACGTCGACAAACAAATTAAATACAGTTTTTATACAGCGATGAGTTCAAGTGGTATCGTGTTAAAGTGACTCGGAAGTGTTGTTGTGAAAGCAAGGACGCGGGTTTTCAGTCTACTCCTGCGCACCTAGTATAAAATGTGTAAATTAGATGGTTGATTATAGAAACACCCTTTTGTTGAAGGCATGTATTTATGCCTGTCTGTATACCCGTAAGCTCGTGAATAGGACGCGCGTCTATCTTACTTACCTTCTATTATATATGTGAAAGTTTGTTAGGAAGTAAGGATAGTACAGGTTGTACTCTTTCACGAAAAAGCTACTGAACGGATTTTGATGAAACATGGTCTAGCGACCCCTGGCAGCTACCATAGTACACACACCGATAGGTAGATGGCGCGATAATAGTCTACATACAACCTACATCGCGCTGATAGAGTTTATTCACGCATTAGCATATATACCAGAATCTAACATCAACAGTTGGACCGCGGTCCCCAGGCACGATGACCCAGCCTAGCGGAAGATCTTCCCTTTTCAAAGGAGGAATCATCCACTTTCTTCCTCCATACTTGGCACAATATAGGCTACTTTTTAGCCCGAGAACGCGAGTGAAATCGCAGGGGACAGCTAGTTCAACGATAAAAACACACGAACAAAGCGCAAATGCTATCAAGATTATAAAGTTTTATCGCTTTACTTAAGCAACCAGTTAGTTAACCTACTATTGATGCCACGTCAGTTATTTAAGATACAGTAGAGTTGAAACAGCAGTGGTTTTCCTAATATCATAAAAGCTAAGATGTTCGTGCTGCTGCACTGTGCCTGTGGGTACCTAATTTTACTGACATACGTATGACGTATGGTTTTCATTGTTGCGTAAGTCTGTTACGGTGTGTCCATTAGCTGCAATTGAGACCCATATAAGCAGGTATGCTTACAATCTTCGGTTATAACACATCACTTAGGTATCTATTAAAAGGACTAAAGTTGGTATCCTCTGAAGGCTGCAGCAACCTTACCAGACAAATCGGCGAGCGCAGAGGGCTCTCAGCCGGGTAACATTTAGGTAACCACGCCTGAGGGCACCCCCGAATGTGGTACGAACCTCGGCTCAGGGCGTTACCAGGGGAGGGGGATGACTTAGTACGAGTTACGACTATTTTGGGGCTGTCGGATTACTGACTAATTTGGGGTGGTCGGATTACAACGTAGGTATTACCAAAGAATAAATAAAATACTACGTACTAGTATTACGTTGAAATATGGGTTTTTATTAGACTCGCGTTTCTTTTGGTGGTAATCATAATGAACATCATTAATGATTGCATCCAATGACGCGCTACGACGAAGACCATTTTGTGGAGCCCTCATTGGATGTTTTTCAATAATAGTGTTCGTTACGATTGATCACCACCATATAGCCTTTATATAGGTACTATAAAGTATCTTATACTGTGGTAGCACTTGATTTCCATATCTTTATATCGTGCTAACGAGCAATTAGCGGATAAACAATACAGTGGAAGCAATAAACAACATGGCCGTTGGCAGAGCGAAACGGACGCGGGAAAAACGCGAACACCAAGTTAAAATGCGCAGGACTTTCACGAATTTCGTAAAAATAATATTGTTTTTGATATTAGTGTCATGTTTTATTCTCGTTGTCTCTTTCACACCTATCACAAAGAAAGAGCAAATCGATAAGTATAACAAAATGAGTGAGGATGTGGAACCTTTCAGGTGATTAATTTTTTAACTACTCCAATAACATTTCACATTTGGGGCACATGGATATCTTATTTATCAAAATATGGCACTTATATGAGGTATGTCTCAGGAATAGATTTTAGCGACAGTGAGTGAATCTCTTTTGTCAAGGATCTACCGGTATATTTTGTCAGCTACACTGGAGGCTAGGCTTTGTTAAGGTTGGCAATACATTGACAATCCCCTGGTATTACCTATGATCCTGCTGGACTACTTGCGAGCAACTCAGCCGTCTGACGTTAAAAGCAGTTAGAATCCTCAAGGGTGTACAAGTTTATGGGTTATGTTAGATTGCTTATAGATTTTTATTTTACCCGTGTTTGTTTTTAAAGCTTGTATTTGACCATAACCTCACCGTGGTCAGTGATGATGTGGCCAATGGTGGTAAGCACACAGCCTAGAAGGGATGACAGACCGGATTTGGCTGAAAAGCCTAACATCTACACGTCCCTACATTATATACAGAAACAAGACAATACATCTGGATCGCGATTGAAACTGAGGGGTGGTTAGTAGATATCTAAATAGTAATAACAAATTTTCGTTCCAGAAAAAACCTAAGTGAATGCGCGCATCAAGTCAAAGCTACTATGGTGGACGTAGAAAATTTCCTCAAACGAATACCTCAATCTTCAATGGAGGGCAAATGCTTCGTAGCGTGCATTCTAAGACGCAATGCAATAATACGCGGGAACAAAATAGATAAAAATAACCTTTTAGAAGCCAACAGAGCTGTGTATGGCGAAGACAGCGAAGTTATGTCCCGGCTTAAATCAGCTATCGCTGAATGTAATTCAGTAGTCGATGGAATCTTCGAGATATGCGAGTACGCAACCGTTTTTAACGACTGCATGCATATGAAAATGGAACATATTCTCGATAAGGTTACTATGGAGAGGCGAATGGAGGCCTTAGGACAGATGACGTCAAACCCTGATGAATGGAACGACGAAGATGATGAAATACTGAAGCTTGTTAAAGATGAACTATAAGTGTTATGATACCTACCATTTTTAATGTTAAAAAGACAATATTAAGACACTCGCTAAAGAAGAAATCTCTTTCTAATAAATAACGTAAGGATAGAAGATTTTTTTTTCGGTTTAATTAGTCCCATTGCTACTTTCAACGTGAATTTAGTCGCCCATTTTATTGGTCACGAACGACTATTTTCCGTAGGCATAGACCTTTAAAATTTTATTATCCTTTTTCAATTAAAATTATTATTAGACGGTTTATAAACGATAGTATTAGACTTCAAAAATGGTAGCTAGAGTCTCTATAAAGGGAGGGGAGGGGGGGTGAATAATATGTTTAGTTATAAGGCAGATATTTAGAATAAAACACGACATAAGAAGAAATGTTTATTTCTTTCAAAATTTCCTAATTTAACTGTTCGATATGATTCCCTTAATGTTTTACACTAGAAGCGAATGTTATACAAAAATCAACACAAATTAACACTTATATGTTGGCTCCAATATATGTCAATTTTGACAAATGTTTGTCAACTAATTTCATTGTTTTCATCAATAAAAATACAGATGTGACAAACGTTTGACCGAGTATTTAATTTGTGAACCAGCACTTGACAGGGACATCTTACATTTTATTGGTTCTCAGAAAATATACGTGTAGAACTGGTAGATACAATTGAATAATAAACCGTAATGTTACATAGATAAAGTGTAAATTTCGATAATAAACTACTTCATTTGTTTCAATACCACTATATTTATACTTTTCTTGTGTAATTTGAAGTAAGTAAAAGTGAAAAATATTGAATTTAAAAAAAATGCTTTAGAATCTTCGTTGTATGGTTACGAGTAGGTATACATTAAAAACGAAGTAAATTAGCAATAATAAAAATAATAAATACTACAGTTAACACAATAAAAACAAATCAGTTCTTTCACATAATCACCAATTGTTACAAAAAAAATCATAAATATTATGAATTTTATTTTATAATAATCTAAACATTAAAATGTTCGTGAGCCCTGCGCCTTATTGGAAACATACTGATAATCAAAAGAAATTTTCTTCAAGTACTTTTACCAACTTTTTTTTATTTATGAAAGACGCAGGAACGTTCACGAATAGACAAACATTTTGTTAAAAAACGTTAGAAATGTACACAACGCTTAATATCGCCTACATCAAAGGGATAGTTGAGCGGTTCGAATTATTTTACCTTTTTTATACAGAAAAATATGTTGAGAACTTTATTTTTAATCGAAACTGATGTTGACATTTTTTTTACACTTATATGGTTGCAAGCAAGCATACGGCCTGTATGATGGTAAGCAGATACCGTATCCTGTAGAATCTATGGGCTACACGAGTATAAGGAATAAAAACTGATTGTCAACATCAAAACCACAAAAAAACGTAAATATCTCAACATTCACTCAAAAATAATCCTTATACACTACATGTTACGATCGAAAAGTTTTTCACTATAAACGATTACAAGTCTCCTAAGTTAAATAACTGGTACTAGCAACTATTTATATTATAAATAAAATAAAAAAAGATTATTTATTATACAGTCTTAAAATTTATCTTTTAAAAAAATTCACTACCTATATTGAAATCCCGAGAACATTGTATAGATAAAAATTAGTTCCTTACCATTTATTTATATAAATTATTATAATTATTTTATAAATATAGCTTAACTGACCATTTTATTTAACTAAGCTTCAAATCATAGTTGTTCAATCGACTGAAGTATTATAACACTATTAAAAAGAAAAACTGTTCGAAAGATTATAATATGGCAGTGGCTTAAAAAAACCAAAAAAAAAGTATTATTTAAAAAATAATAAGCGTATGAACCTTAAATAGTAAATTCAATCGAATATAATACAGTAAGTAAAATCATCTAAATTGTAATAAAGAATAAAATACGTGAAAATTCTAAATATACTGAAAAGTATGTATAGGTACATTTACTTGCAATAAAAACGGCACCAGTAATATATTGAAATAACGTTCTTTTGACATAATTTACATGAATAAAGGAACAATTAATTTGCATCGTTTTCGCGCAACTTTATTTACAATACCTCGTAATGTGGTGCAGTTTTTATGCAAATAAGTGTAATTTTATGCTAATGGTTCCAATTCAGTTTTTTACAAACTTTACTGTTTTTTTGCCACTATATCTCATTCTAATAAAAAAAAAAGCATAAGAAATGTTGTTCTGTCAAATTAGTCCAATTTTATTGGTCACGACTATGACAATGGCGTAGACTAATTCGACAGCGTTGAATATATTCTATCCTTTTTGAATAGTGTTTGTAAGTAAGAGATGAAGTGATAAAATTAGTATAGTTTGTAAACAACAGAATAGTCACCAATATTGAAGTTTTGTAACTAGCAACATCTGGAATTCGAAAAATGTTAAATATCGAATCGATATCTGCCGACGTGTTTTTTACTGTGAAGCTGAGTTTAACCACAATCGTGTAAAGTGCCTGAATATGGTAAGAACACAATTTTAAAACATAATTGTCTGCTTGGGAGTCTATTAAATACTCTTGAATTAAATATTATTAATACTACACTTTGTAGTTAGTTATGCCGTCGTCGGAGCTCGTAATAGGGCATTTGATAAGATATCAAGTCAGCAACTAGCGTGTTTTAGTTTTTTTTTACATTGTTTAGTGTTTTATAATTCAATTTTCATACTGTCAAATCCTATTGTTGTTTGTGACTAGAATGTATTTGTTGTGTTATGAATCCTAAACTTGTTTTGAAAAGTTTTTTCTCAGAACCGGTATTAGAGTCCGCCTATTCGTAAGTGCCTTCAAAGGTCTATTTTTTAATTTTGTCAAAATTATTCAAAATCAGCATGTTTATAGTTACAAAACCAAATACAACTAACGACTATACAATATAAATTACTTAAAATTATAAAATAATTATCAAGATATATCATACAGTATAATTCTCAATCGACTATCCATCTCAATTAGTTAACACTATAAAAATACGATTAATTCTCTCTGGACTCCGTTTTGGCCCGCAACGTTTGACTTTCATAGACAAAAATAGTATATTGGAAGCATAGACGTAAAATAAAAAACTGGACGGAGCCTCGGCTAATCTGCAAGTGAAGTTAACTAAGCCGACCTTACACACTAAGCCTCAGTTCTAAACCAATTCGTTGATATATTTTTTAGTGTTGTTTTTCACTCTAAAATATTTTTTTCATGACAAGTATAAAGTATATTGTCTCCCAGTACAAATTTTACTCACATACTTTTAATTTACTGTGCTCCACTTTCAACCAGGCGAAACTCCGTCCAGATTACATTTTACGTCTATGATTGGAAGGTAATATTGGGAAATATGTACAAAAGATCTTCAACGGCAGTAAGTATCAGTCAGTATAAAATACATGATATTTTGGTGGAAAATTAAAAGGTACGTTTCTAAAAACCTATTGTATTATTTAAAGCATTAATAAAACTAGAATTCATATAAGAGCAGCATTTATATTATAGGTTTCTTTTCAATATGGGTACTATTTTGTAAATATATAAACCATATTTCATTTGATGTCTTTGAAGAACTAAATTTTTAAACAATTTTTACTTAATAATAAAAATCGAATTCAATATTAGAAGAAATTCCAACTATGACATTCAAATTAGTCCTTGCTTAGTTTATAACAAACATGACTCCCAAAAACAAATTCAGTCGAATGAAACACAAAACATATCGCAAAAATATTTATATATAATTTAGTATTTTTATGTCAGTATCATAAAAAAAACCTAAATTGATACCATTTTGATTGTTAATTATCTAAAATTTCCCCATTACATTGAACTAAAAATGTTAACGAAAAACATATAAGCATAACTTCCCATGAAGTGGTTAAAAAATTCTGAGAGTTCTCTTCTAAAAAAAATATTGCGTCACATTACAGAACACGATAATCTGTTCCATTCTTTTAAAACAGATAACATATAATTTAGCAAAAAGTAACCAACAAAAAAGTACAAAGTTTAGATTAATCAGATTGGCTTACACATCAAAAATCTCAATAGCTTATTACTTACGTTATTATATCACACCCTCGTTAGTCCTGCCCACCTGATTTGTCATCAATAGCCGAACTGTCGTTTTCTAGTGACATTAGTATGTGGCCTTATTGGAAAACATTTTTATGAGCACCGCGTCAATGTGAATAGGAAGTTACTAAAATACAATGGTGTCGATTCTGTTGTTTACGAACTTAACTAATATTAGACAAGTCACCTCTCTTTCAAGTTAACTTTATTGAAAAAAGACAGAACATTTTTAATGCTGTCAGTTTAATCCATGCCGTCGTAATGTACGGGTAAATAGTCGTGACCAATAAATATCGCGCTTAAATTTCACGTTGAAATATGTGATCGGATTAAACTGACAGGACTAAAATATCTTACATCCCTTTCTTATATTTACTATTAGAAAGAGATATAGTGAGATTAAATTTATTTAGTTCGGCACCAATGTATTATTCATTCTTACGTGTTCTGCAAATAGGTCTGTATATTGCACGTCTATGAAATCCTTTCTTTGCGGATTCCTACGTCAAATACATACCTTACTGCTATTGCTTTCCTTGGGGTCACTGACTTATGTATACTAAAACAATCCATTTGGGTTGGAAGTGAGCGAGATTTCGGACAATATTTCTTAACCTAATATGAAAATATCATAAAAAAAGATGTCAAAAAGTGAAATTAAAATTAAGATATAAGCATTTTAAACTAGAGACAAGAAATTTGGAGGGTGGGTGATTTGTGAAATATTCCACTAAGAAAGGGTATTTCAAAAACCCTCGAATGAAACTGCGGGGCGAAACGCTAGTTAAGAAATGAGATAGAAACCATCTTATTTCCATTAAAACCGCATACTTCTGTCAAATCCTTAATTAATACTGTCGGCTATTGATGACCTAAAATATAAAATGCTAGAACAAGGTCCCGAATCGGGAAGGGGTAGGCCTTTGTCATTCCTGCGGGCAACTCTGCACAAATGAGGCCGGGAAGAGGCCCGTCCTGCCTGTACGTTGTAAGGTACCTTTGTACCAACCGTCGCCGCGTTTTTTCGACACTATGACTATATCGTCCACTTTTAGTTCGAGCTCGTATTCAGAGTTCGGTGGGTAGGGTACTACGCAGCGGAATCTGTTTTGGAGAATTATTATTATATAATAAGTAGGTACAAGTACAATTCGTTGTACTGCTGTGAAGTAAGTAGGCTTTAAATATTTGTAACCATATATAGATATTTTGCAATTATTTTAACTTCTGGAAGAGACATGGCCGTAGACAACATTTCATAATTCAAAAGCATCTAAAATAAAAAAAAAATCTTTATTTTTCCGTCTTGAGTTCGATTCTAATGAGTGTGCTAAAATTGTGAGAAAAATTAAATGACGTCACTAACACGGTGTAACAGAGAGCGCACTTCAGCGCACTCAGTATCTAAAGTTCTAAACAGACGGTCTGAATTAGCGCAGTCGGCGTGCAGTTAGCTAGGAAATTCAAATTATCGGTTAATTGCAATTGGTTGGTAGTTGTCAGCTGCACAAAAACTGCATCTAAAAAGGCAATTGCATGCAGTCGTCTGTTTTGATGCTTATACGACCTTATGTCAGTCATGTAAGTAACGTCATTGTAGTCATTTGGGCGCTGTCTACTTGTGTAAACTCTAAATTTATAATAGAGTATTTTTATATCATAATTAAATATATGAAATGTTCTCCATCAAGAAGATGTCTCAAAATTAATATTTGCGTAGTTTTAAACATCAGTTAATGGTTTTGTATAAGTACATACCTCTCTTTAGAAGGCTGCGAGTGGTGTCTGTCTCGCCTTGTGGCAGTTACGTCAAGCGATTGTGATTTCCTATGGTGGGTCTGCCACGGGCCTTCGTTCCCTGCTCTACAATTAAATTATTTACTTTATATTTGCCTATTTGACTGTCAAGATCTATAGAGCGTGCTTAGACTGCTCAGACTTTACTTAGGGTATAAATCTACGTAACAAAGTAAATATTTGTGTGTTTTAATATGTAGCCAAGTTTTTGGTAAGTCGTCGATTAGATACACTTAGGCTTTGCTTAGCACACACTCAAAGAGATTCGAATATGCATTTTAAATGCCGACTTTGTACGGTAAAGTTTAAGTACGCTCTATAGCTCTCAGCCTTAGACCTACGGAGCTAAGAAAATAGTAATGAATTTGACTCTATCTGGAAATCTGTTTTATTTAAGCAAATATTAGACAAGACAATTAAGCCATTCATTGAGCCGGTATAAAATAGAATTCCATATGATGGAGGCAAATTCAATAAATTAGTTCTAGAAAAAAAAATTAAGAACCAAAAGTTTATTTTATTACATATAAAGACCAAAGTTGTCCACATACCAAGATATAGATAGTGTATGATATGGTAATGATAAGCAATAAACCAACAGAAACAGGCTCAATACAAAACAACGTTTAATAGTATTCTAAAAATACATGCAAAACAAAATAAACAGTAATTAAATATATTTATTATGTGATAGTTCTTAAGTATACAAGTATATAAATATCAAATATGTATTTGTCAAACTTTTATGTATTTGGTGGACAGCCATTTCGCTATTTCATTTCTTTTTAATGGCGCCCACATATTACTTAAAAAAATAGCTATTTATAATTCAAAATAGGTCTGAGTAACGCACATAACAACGTTAAAAACTGTAAAAAAATAGCTAAAATCCCCGGTATAAAATCCAATGACCAACTCTACAAACTACCCTTCTGCCAAATTGTTATGTTAAATATAATGTTAGTAAGGAAGTAAAAGTGTTATTAAAAAATATAGTGTTCATCAAATACAACCTGTGCAAATGGTGATGGTGTTCATGTACAGCGAGAACGGAGGGGCGGTCCTTGTGCCGCACGCGCTCCGTGCCCCCAGCCCCAGGCCCCCCGGGCCCCCCAGCCCCGGGGCCCCCCGCGGAGGCGGGCAGTGCCCGGAGTAGTTGAGAGGGACAAGAGCCGGACCTACCCGCGCACACACACCGCAAACGTTTAGTGTACGGTGAGTCAAGTGCGTTGTTTCGATTTATTGAGTGGAAATTTCCGATGTAGTGGTATAATATTTCTACAGAATATCTATATCTAATAATTTCTATGTCTATTACAGAAGTATTATATCTCATTTCTTTGTTTTAAAAACATAATAGTCGTGATTTTGAACAGCAAATCTTCTGTACCAATAATTTCAGATTTTTCGGACGACAATATTATGATTGTTATTCGTACAGTCTGCGGTCACGAAAATCAGCATTATTTTTATTATAAAGCAGCACACACACTTGACTCGCCGTGACAATGTTACATAAACACGTGTAGTGAAACAAAACACAAACGCAAACAGCGTGGTAATGAGTGCTATGTTAGGTCAACACATCTCCTGTTAAGTTTGGATATTTTGACAATCTTTGTATTTCAGAATTCACTAACTGACGACATGATTGGGGAAGCTGGTTAATATTGAAGCTTAGGAATGGAGATCTAACAGCCTTTTCTCCTTACAATAATATCAATAGTTATCACTTACATCTACACTAGAGGAGCCGAAGCTTAACAACGGGTTTTAAAGGGGACCAGATGCATGCATTTGAAGCATTTGCATACATTTAAGGAGTGTGCTTTATGAAAAAAAAAATACCATCGGAAATACAAAGATTGCCAGATAAATGATAGGCCGTGTCACAGAACGTTAATCAAGACGTTAGTCAAGTCTCATGAGAATTTGTACAATTGAATTTAAATCCTAGTTCTATAATATAGGGTTGATTTTTAATCAAAACAATCTATTCGTGAGACTCGATTTCAGTTTTGATACTAGTTATTTACGGGCCCAAGTTTCTCAAGGTACTAATTAATTGAACGAAACACAAATACATGCGCGTACAAACAAAATGCACATAATGATGACGTGTTAATGATAGTGTATGTGCTTTGAATATACTGTACTTATTTTAGAATCTTCATGGAAGATTTTGGACTCGGGATGATTTCAGCTGGGTATATTAGGCTGAATTCTTAGTTCATATTTTATAAGTATCAATAACAATTTCATTTTTAACTGAGTATTATCAGAAGTTAAGCATATATCTCTGGTTGGGGCGAGATAGCTATTTTATAACTCGAGTAATCTAATAAGTTGTCAATTAAACTAATGAGAACGTTGAAGTGTAACTAATTTGTTAAGAAATTTTTGAAATTTGTATGGATATATTTTAGTGTTTTTTATAAATATTTTTTTATGATCAGTATAAATACAGGATAAGAAAACGAACAGTTTTTTACAGAATCTCAAGACACTAAAATGTTAGCCTAAAAGTGTTAGCGTGTAACCAAGATAGATAACTATGGGTATCAATTTTATAAAATTTGGAATAGCTATTCCAAAATTAATGAATTCAAGGTGGTATTTTACATATTTTAAAATAATAAACATTCAGAGTGCACTTTTGATGCATAAATCAATCAACACATCAAAAACAGTACAGTATATTCATAATTTAAAACCCAAACACCCTATACACTCACCTGACATGTACAGGGTGATGTTGACTCGGCAAATTGAGCATAAGAGACGTCCCAGGGCCGTCTTCAAAGACTGGATTGTCCATACTGTATCCGACCGGAGGGGGCGATTTGCATTTCTTCATGGCAGCCAGACGCTTCATGAGACTTACGCCCGTTGATATTGAGGACTTCTCTGTCTTTGATTTCTCTTTTGACTGAAAAAGAGGGTTTATTTATTTATTGTTTATGATTCGACAACAGAATACATATAATGCAATATATTATGTTTTTAACATTGCTACGCGACACTATGGGGTGGAGCAAAAATGGATATATATTTTTTTTGTATCGCATTACTTTTCAAAATAGCACTAATAATCCCTAGGCGAATAAAACGGTATAATTACGCATCAGGTCAAAATACTTTTACAGACCGGAGGTTTTGGGCAACTTTGAATCTCAACTCATTTCAATATAAACCGCCTAAAACAGTGTTCAAATTGCATCCAAAGTTCACGGTTTCGATCATAACGTATGACATACTTACGTATATCATTCAGTTTTTTACTTCTCCTGTAAAATTTAATTTTATGTAATTATACCATTTTGTTCGCCAGCTCCTCATATGGCTATGTAACAGAATTTGTATAGAGAATCTGTCAAATTGACATAATTACACCGTGGTTTAGTGCTATACGACGTTGGTGAAATTGGACCATAATTAAATAAAGTTTACCTTTTCAGATCTCGGCGTACTTTGGTGCGACGGGTGTTGTGTTGGTGTACTCCATAGGTAAGCAAGTGCTAGTGCTGTAATTAAAATATACTCTTTATCACAAACTAGCTGTACCCCGTGGTTTCGCCCGCGTTCCCGGGATAACAAGTAGAGAAGGACGTATTCTCCATATCATAGGCTATCTGCGTACCAAATTTCATTTTAATCGGTTCAGTGGTTAGTCGTGAAAAGGTAACAAACAAACAGAGTTACTTTCGCAATAATAATATTAAGTATGGCAGATAGGCTTGCATTTGGCCACTGACCTGAACAATCAGGTTTGTTATATATATATATTTTTTCCTCTCTAATTTAAATTTAAATACTTTTAACGTTGATGTAGGTAAATATAGGGCAACATCGTTACTCTTACTTATACGTCTAGAACATAGAATGTGTCTAATTTTGGCTCACTAAAATGATTTAAAAAAACTGACACATATCTCTGGCATGAATTGACTCTATCAACACTTCGGAATGCATTCGATTAAGAATATTAAATGATGCAATGGAGAAATTTTTGATTTTGCCCATCTGTTCCATTTTAACAATATGACCGAACAGAAACAATAGTCATAAAGAGGTTATTTACCGTTAGTATTGTTGGGGCTGTGAGCCCGGGGAGGGGCGTCAGGGGGCGCGAGGGTCCCCGGCCCCTGTGGCGGCCCCTGTGTTGTCGCCTTCACGCTCGCAGACACCGACGCGGACGATTGCCCGACGGTTTGACTCTACATAAAAAGTAGATAGTGTAGGGAACTTTAAAATAAATAAATATCCTGGGACATTTTACACACACGGTCATCTGATCCCAAACTAAGCAGAGCTTGTACTATGATAACCAGATAACTGATATACTACACATACTACTTTTTTTTATAAATACATACTTATATAGATAATTAGAACCAGACTCGGGACAAACATTTTATTCAACAACTTTTAACAAAAAATAGTAGACAATAAATATATACGCAAAAAGAATTATTAAAATCGGTCATAAACAAAAAAATTATGCGTGAACAAACACAAAAAAAATACAACTGAAAAACCTCTTTTTTTAAGTCGGTTAAAAATAGCGTAATTTACTCACCTTGTCATGCTTGTGTCTAATGTTGTGTGGGTTGGGGTTGGGGTTGGGGTTGATGTTGGGGTTGGGGTTGGGGTTGGGCGCGACGTAGTTCCCGGGGAAGACCCCGCAGCGCGGCGAGCGCTCCGAGCTGCCCTTGAACCAGCCGTCGCGGCACCGCTCCGTCACAGTATACACACCTGGTATAAACCGTAACATACATTTTAATTTTAGTCCACAAAGAAATAAAATTGAAGTGAATTGTAATGTCATAGTAATGCATAAGAAATTATCCAAAAAAAAATAAAAAAAAATTATGTGCCGTTTGTTAATCTCCGAAACGGTTGGACCGATTTTGATGGAACTTAATGAGAAGAGATGAACGTTTTAATGTACTCTTTATAGTAGTCTAAGTTACTACCTTAGACTACTTTTATTTTAGAAAAAACCGGTGAAACGTCGGTGAAACCACCAATTCAGTAACTAAAAAATAAAATTAAATAATTTATTTTATAATAATCATAATTTTATTAAGGTCCATGTTCACCGACTAGGAAACTGTCCTATAAATTATAATCTGGCGTTTACCATGAATTTTCATAGGAAAAAATCATCGTAAACGTCGGATTATATTTTACCGGACCGTTTAAGAAACCCGACAAGTGTAGGTGAACATCTACCTATTCCAATTCAAATCTACTAAAGACCAACAAAAACGTTATCACAGGGGACACCCGGGTTTGAACCGGGGACCTCTCGATCTGCAGTCGAATGCTCTACCACTGAGCTATATCCCCAATGAGTAAAGGGTTGAAAATATTGTACAGTTTTGACGCAAATAGTTTGGCTTTATATATAGCGTATTTTTTCTCCTAAAAAACCGTCTTTTCATAATTGAGGCCCTAAAAATGTGTCAGCAACGACACAAACTGTAAAATAACACCAACAACTTAGACTTACATCTTGTTCATTTCTTAGTTATAACTTTTTTTTTTTAATACTACTAAGGCAGCAACGGCATACGGCCCACTTGATGGTAAGAGGTTACCGTAGCCTATGGACCCTTGCAACATCAGGGGTATCACTCGCGCGTTGCCAACCCTGCAAAAAACTTTTCACACCCTTCTTGAAGAACCCCGTGCTTAATAGCTTACCTCCTTTTTTCAACTCGAGCTCGTCAGGTTTCTGCGGCTTGTACGGGTATATGGCGACGTATGAAGCCGGCAGAGGGCGCTCGTTGCTACGCGACCGACGACGTCTTCTCTCTCTGTCCCTCTCCGCTCTGTCTCGCTCCGGCGTGTGGTCCAATAAGCTCGTTGCTAGGATTTCTGCTGAGTGTCTGGTGGGTAAGAAAGTTGGGGGAATTAGAGGGATATTATGTGTTTTTATTTGATTCATACTCAAACAGTATTCAGTTAAGGCCCTGATAAGGCTGACTGTTATAATTGGCTCTATCACAGGTTTGGGTCTATCACAAGGCATTTTAAAGGATTTATTGTAAATTGAAAATAAATATGATTGTTCTAGAACAATTGTTATATTATTTTCAACTGTTACACATCCATAGACCTATCATCTATAACTCTTAAGAATTATGAATTAAATTTGTGATTTTACCATAGTAAATTAGTGATATACTAATGGTCTAAAAGCAAAAGTAAGTCCGTGTATTTGTAACCGGCTAAACTATAAGAAAGGCGCGGGTTTTCTCTACCAAAGAATAATATAATTTTCGATACAAATTCCAGAAGCTTTCCATACCACAACGGATTTCTTACTAGGTACATTTAAAAAAAAAATTACAAACATACCTATTTTAAAGTTAAAAATAATTCTGCCAAACTGCTCAGCAGTTCGTTGGCAGATACAAATTTAAATAAAGATTTCGTATAAATGTCCAAAAAAATCCTCACCTATTCTGTGTAGAATGATTCCCCTGCAAATGCGTCGATGGAGTCAAGCTATGCCTCTTTTCTCTATGGTGATGGTCTCTATGGTTTCTCGACACCATGTAATTCCCATCCTTGCCGTGAGAGGGCGACAGCGCCGCTTGCAATCCAAGCCCGAAATTCAACAACGAATCCGGCCCACTCGACCTAGTAACTTTACTAGACGACGGCGTATCAAGCCTCGAAGGCTCATTATTGCTTGCACTTTCCTGATTATCACTAACATTTTGCGACGTATTACTACCATTTGACGCATTCAACTTCGGACTTTCAGACGGTGGTAAACTGACGTTCAAAGAAGTGTTAGTAGCTGTGGAACTCTCATTCAAACTCAATACGCCCATCGAAGTATTGAGCGATGCGTCCTGTTCGTTGTTGACTTCGACGTCAGAATTTTGAATCGTAATACCTTCGATTACGGTTTGATTTCGCTCGGTGTTAGTATTGTTGTCTGGGGAACTGGGCAGGCTCGGTTCGGCGCTTTCACAAGTGCTTGTATTCGAGCTCGAATTAGGAGTAGTCGTCGAACTGACACCTACAGAGGGCGTATTCATACTTGAGCTTGAATCCGAGCTGATATTATTCGCACTGAAGTTAGCAACGGACACCGGAAAGTGTTCGTGCGTTCTTACATTCTGATATGTTGTCTCTACCTTATGAACCGGCGTAGAATTATAGCTATCAAATTTAACGCTTCGTAATCTATCGTAATTTTCACCGATTCGCGATACGCTCTGTAAACCCATAGTACCTTTATTATGCATATTAGTGAAGTGTATCAAATCCAATGCGTGTTTTGTTTGAGTCGGTTCCATAATGTTTCTGGGTACAGCGGTAGTGGTCACTAAGCCGCCGTGGGATATTGCGGTGACGTGTTGGTTGACGGGTTGGGGGACCAGTATTTGTGATGTTGGCGCCAATGTTGGTGGTTGGTGATAGTTTGGGTGGGATTGGCTCATAGTTGGCATGTTCTGGTAGTTCTGACCGGTTGTTGGAGTCGACATCGACATTTGTTGGTAGCGGTGGGTATGCTGGAATGAAAACACAATTATGTTACAAGGAACCCAGTCGTGTGTATGTCGGACGAACGAAAGAACAGATACGGAAAAATAAACAATAAAATCCCTCGGAGGAACTAATCTTTAAAACTGACACTATCAATATGGTAGTTGACTGACATATCAAATCAGCAACTTTTTAATAAATGTCAAAACGATTGTTTATAAGCAATTTTGTGCATCAAATCATCTACTCTTAGTGGTTCCAGTGGTAATTAAAAATCATAAAAAGCATTAAATGTACAACATATTTGATATCTCCACGTGTTTTTAGATATTTCATGCATTGGTTAGTGTTTGGTCATTTATTTTTGACAGTGTCAACTACCCTCTTATTACGGAGCATTTTATATTACAAATGATAGGAGTTTAGATCCTGACTTATCAACTAAGTTAAGCACCTTACCACTCTAACAGGTCGGAATACACTAACTGGGTGTTTGACCACAATCTCACCGTGATCAGTGATGATGTAATCAAAGTTGGTAAGCACACAAAGTCTAGAAGGCAATAGGGATGATGACTAGGTAAAAAATAGTATACTTAATTCTGTGTATCCGTCTGTTAGGTTATCAACTATATAAGTAGGTATTTTGTTGTGTTATTACACATTATTAAGTGCAACCATACTGTCGCAAGGGCGTCCAAACGTCAACTAAGGTTCCCGCTGAAAATCAGCGTTGTGGGTTATACCGCAACATTATTGGTGAGCGGTGACCTTTCTTTGCCAGTATATTTATAATTTAATATAGGTATAATTATGTAATCAATAGCTTAGTTGTACTGTCAAATAAAAAGTTATTCTATTCTATTTATCAAAAAATATCATACATACCTACGTATTTTTTATTTTATAAAAACAATAAAAATTTACAAAGATAAGGCGCATCAAAGTTCAGGAATGGGGGCTTGTGACGACACTTCTCTGTAAATAGTGTACGACCACACGCGAAATTTTAACGCACTGTTTTCGGAACTAAAGAAAAAATATGTCCAATATTTTTTGGTAATCTAACTGACGGACATCCCTAGGTATAGGTACTTGGCTGATTTTCAACTTGAGGATGGTACCCAGCCAAGCGGATAAACAAAGCATTCTATGAATTATGCGTTGAGATACCTGTGCATGATGTCTGTGGTCAGAGTGTCCCGCTCTCGTAGAGTCCGGTAGAGGAGGTACGGGCCGGTTCAAAGGTGCACTGGAAATTATAATACATTTTTATATCCTTCATTTGTTGTTTTATATCACTAGAGATAACCAACTACGACAACATGTTTACACTCATTTTAAACACAACAATGTGATTTTTTTTTCTTAATGATATTCGAATATATTTAGTTGTATGACTGTTTTTTTAAATCCCAAATAAAGAAAAAAGGTAGAAAAGTAAGGTAGTAAACAAACAAAAACTAAAAAATAATTGTCAATTAAAATAAGAG
Source organism: Tethea ocularis (assembly GCA_963555595.1). NCBI lineage: Eukaryota > Metazoa > Arthropoda > Insecta > Lepidoptera > Drepanidae > Tethea > Tethea ocularis. Next base: position 7,953,093 of record OY741975.1, read on the forward strand.
GCTTTAAGGTAGGTACCTGTTCATGAGTTGCCTGGCGGGCTGGTTGAGGTCTACGAAGGCTATCGGGAAGATACCCACTCGCTGGTCGAGGCGCCCCTCCGCCCAGTTCTCGTCCACTCGACGGTGGACTGTTATTATTGCACCTGGACATGCATACATACATTCATTCACCTCATATAATAATAATTCTTTTATTTTCAGGCTCTTTCAGCCTATAGATATATACCTTACATACTAACAAATATTATAAAAAAACCTAATCCTATGTTAGTAAGAAAAAAGTACTACGTCGTTATACGATCGTGTGGCACTTGTCAGCCAAAAGGCATGATCTCACAGTTCAGGATTAAAAATCAAGTATTACTGTGGTTTTAAAACACGCTGGTACCAGAATCTTTACTAATCTTACTTCTTACTAGGATGATAAGATGTTACTCTTTCACGCAAAAACCATAGGGTGCAAATAGAGATTTCTTTTTGTTGAATAGGTCTTAAAACATCAGTCAGGTTTCTTTAACCAATTTTTCTATATTATTTACATCTTATACTGAGATTGAAATTTCTTATTTAAGTACTACGGAACCCGCAGACCAAGATTCAAGGCTGGTTTCAGATGTAAGTGACGAGTAAATTGCAAATGAAGACTACGCAAAATTTTAACTGTCCCGTTACACGGGGTCGGCTTTCTCAATAATTTGGCGCCATTTTTGTCGTCGATGGGCGTCTTCCTCCTTCAGGCCTAACTCTTTCAGGTCCCGCTGGACATTAGAAAGCCATGTGGCTGGTGGTCCAACCCTTCCCCTCCTACTATTATACATGATCTCTCCGACATGATCATCTGGTCTTCGTACAACGTGGCCATACCATCGCAGTCTTGACTCAGTTATCTTATCGGGTATTGGAGCAACTTTAAAACTTCCCCTCACATTTTCGGAATCTGTCATTTTAGGAATTTGTCATAAATTTGCGGTGCTTGCGGTTGAAACCTTGGGCCCTTGGTCATCTGACACGAAAAAAATCGTTCAAGACATAGGCAAGCGTTTGATCTTGGCCTCTGGGGATCTGAGAGCCAGGGACTTTTTTGCCCAGAGGCTAAGTCTGATCATTTAGCGAGGCAACGCCGCAAGTGTCATGGGTACCATGCCAAATTTTGAAGGGGATTATTTTTGTAATTAGTTATTTAGTTTAGTTTTTATTTGTTTAGTTTAGTTTTTATTTATGCTGTAATTAGTATCTATTTATTTGTCATTTTATTGCCATTTCAGGAATTTACGAGTTTAGAATACACGTTCTCGGAAATTGTCGTTTCGGGAAGTTGTCGTTGTCACCCTGGGATGCCGATATGACGGATAGAAAGGCTGAATGGAAGAAGACCCCAAATGGAAACAGGGTAGGTAGATGATGCCAGGAGCGTAGGCAGCCAATATAATACGATTTCATACCTTTATCGAAAGCCAAACATCCTTCTTCATCTGGTGCTGACATACGAAAGTCGTACAGTGCTTTACACAAAGCGGTAGGCACCGGGAGTGGAACGACCACCTGAAATATGTAAATAATAAATTTAAAAAGTTCTTATTTACACTTCATTTTTCCTCTGGGCTCTGGGCAATGGTATCACTAGGCCGGGCTGCCCTGTGAGGTTGTTACTAGCTCTTTAACAGAAAAAATAATTTTGAAGCGGCTTACTGTTATACAAATTTGGATATAATATTTTAAAAAAAAAATGTACATACATATTTGTTATTTTTGTTTTGTTGTCCATCCTAATTTTTTTTTAAAGAACCTTAATATTTCAATTACCGTAGTAATAATTGACATGACCGGATTCTGACTTTTGAACCTCTTAGCGTTGAAATGTTGCGTATGTTTTCATAACTAACTCAAAAAAAACTGCAAACGAAATCGTATATTTTTAAACTTATATCAGTCATTTACAGCACTGAAAGTTCCAAAATGGCGTACAGAAGCTATGGTATCTATAGAGGAACAAGGTGGATGACTCCTCCATTGATAAGGGAAGATCTTCCTGGCTCCAACCCTGCCTGGGGACCGCGGTCCATCTGTTGATGTTGGAATCTTGTATATATTATGTGAATGCGCCAACAAACCTCACTAGCGCGATGTAGGTTTGTATGTAGATATATTGCAGCGCCATCTATCCATTGGTGTCTGAACTATGTAACTAACAGGGGTCGCTACATATCTATCAGTTTTCGTTACGATTTCACATGACACCCGGTATATTGATTTATTTTCATCCACTGCCAAACTATTAACCACATGGAACGAAAGAGAATATAGACTTTTACGGAAAATACCTGTAAATATGTGATGGGGAACATGCCGGTCCTTCCAGAACATTCTCCCTGGTACCAGAACGGGTCGAGTTTCTTCTGAAGTATTACAGTGTCCCCTTTCTTGAACGATAGGTCCCTGGAAATTATTCATTGTCATGTTTTAAACGGTACTTTTACTTTTAAGATATGTACTTTTTCTTTTGACCACTGTGATAATAATTATTTATTTAATTATTACTAGTTTAAACGAACTTTAATCACATGACATCTCTTTTTTACTAACATTATAGAATAAGGATAGAAAATAAACATTTACGAGTGAAGTCGTGACTTATTTTGATGTTGAAAACATCTAAATTCCGTATATCCCTTTCTCATGTTTTTTTATAGAAAGAGATATACTGACACTAAATTAATTTAGTTTATATACATATGTATATTTAGTGGGTACAACAACATAGAGTTCCACCAGAAATATCAAAAGTACCCCTAGAACACGAAAACCGCAAGACATACATACCCAAACAGTTTATATAACCGACCATGTGAACACAATAAACTGTTTACTTTGATACATTAGCTTTACCATAGACTAAGCAAAGTATCCTATGACTTCATAATACTTGGTGGGAAATCTTACAAGACTAAGTAAGCATTAGAACCACATATTTACATTCTTAGCCAAAGGAAATCTATTTAGTCGTTACAAAACTAGCTCTAGCTATCCCCCGCGGTTTTACCTGCTTTCAAGGGATAGATGTCTCTTTCCATACCATACACCTTCTGCGTGCCAAATTTATGCGTGTCAAGTTTGGTCTTTAAAGTACGAGGTAAGAAACTATTTACCGTCACTTTTTTAAGGCGATGATAGCTCAGTGGTAGAAGCGACGAATGCCGAGACGAAGGTCGCGGGTTCGAATCCTACTATGAGCTTGAGCTTTCGGTGATGAAACCATAATACGGTGGTATGGTGCTTTGTAGTTACCACCTTCAAGTTGAAAATCTGTCGCCAAGCACCTTTCGGTATGTTCCGACAGGTATACTTGAGAGCCAATGTTTTTGCAAATTGCAGCTCAGTAATAGGTCGTATGTTTGTTAACATGTGTTTTGCGACAAGAATGGTAGTATATTTACTGTTTAATAACTAATCATTGACATATTTCTCCAAGGTATATATTATATAAGTATGACTATTTCATGAAAACGTGACTTTTTACCACAAATTTATCTCGGTGGAATATGTTGATGATTTCTATTGTTATTTACTAAGCCACTGGGCATTACTATCATAATGTAAAATTGCATTAAATGCTTGTATGTCACACGATACGATACATTTTTGCACGCACATTTGCTTTCAATACGTCAAACAACTCTTCGTGACTAATGTTTTGTAAATTAATTAAAAAGAAACAATTGCGAGGATAATTATATCATGCTCATTTAATCGACCACATTATTTTAAACTAGCTGTTCCGCGCGGTTTCACTCGCGTTCCCGGGATAAAAAGTAGCATATAACCTTCGGGAATAATGTAGCTTCCTATTAGTGAAAGAGTTTTTCAAATCGGTTCAGTAGTTTCGGAGCCTATTCAATGCAAACAAACATTCAAATCTTTCCTCTTTATAATATTATTAAGTATAAATAATTATAGTCACACATATCCGACTATCTTACTAATATTATAAACGTGAAAGTTTGTATGTATGTTTGTTGCTCTTTCACGCTTCTTCTTCGACTGGGGAAGTCCTCCACCTTACAGAATACCGCAGCCAAAAAGCCTGGTTGTGTTCCTCCGCGTGAGTAAGGTCGCCAGAGCTCATCGGGGTGGGGGGAAGGGTCGGTAATGCACGAGTGGTACCCGGGGCGCGGATTAGCATATGGTCTTTGTCCCGGGTGTCGCTGGCATCCATAGGCTACGGTAACCGCTTACCATCAGGCGGGCCGTATGCTTGTTTGCCGACTTTGTTCGGATTTGGATACAACTTGGCACATAGATAGATCATACCCTGGAATAACATATAAGTAGGCTACTTTTTATCCCGGGAACGCGAGTGAAACCGCAGACAGCATGTTTTTCGCATCTTCAAGCTGGGTAGCTAGCTACATTATTATAAAAAGCTATCACATTCCTGCTATATTAAAAATCGTACTAAAGTTCGTAAAATATAGCACGAGTCCTGAGACAGTAGCCAGAGTGATAGGAAAATGAGCCTTATGTGTTTGCAATAAAGTTCATATGTTTAATCTATGATTAAGTATGTGTAGATTCAGATAAACCTTATTGCAATGTTATATGGCTCATTTTCATATGACCCCGGCTACTGTTACAAGTATAACTGCTTGAATTGCTAAATTCCAATATAATTCTAAACAAAAACTTACCCTAACTCCTTAGAAATAAAGTCGTATATAGCGCGACCGTGTGGTGGCAGCTGTTTTCCATCAACACGTGGTTGAACTGCTTGGTTCTGTGCCTGAAAGAGGAGATAAGATTTGTTTATACTTTTATGGTAAAGAAAGATTACAATAAATGATTTTGCTTTTAATAATTTTAGGTTGACAACAATTAAATTTAATAATAATTGTTGAAAACCAATACTCAAAGACCATTGACAACAGCAAAGTATTTGTCTATGGAGATGGAAAGCAGGTATATATGATAAATTCTGTTTTGGTAGAAAGGGATAGAGATAAATATTTGATGGCTTATTATAACTTGGTTATTTTTATAGCTATTCGAATGTTTTTTAGTTAGCTCACCTGAGAATGGCTGCTCCTCGGCCTCTGGCTGGTGGAGACCAGCTTCCTCGGGGCCGAGTTCCTCATGCCCTCGAGGATCCTCATGAGGAGCACGTTCGGAGGCAGCTCCTCCACCTTCAACTCCACTAGGATCCGGCATTCTGGACACCGGAGCTCTTTGTGGGATTCTACTATCACCTGCAAGGAAAACAAAAGGTTAGATATATTATTTAATTAGACATTTAATGTAATAAATACTACATTACTTTATTATGATTATGTATCTGGGGGCACGGTCGTGCCCCCGCCAAGACGAGCCAAGCGAAGCGCAAGGGCACTACCTACCTTTTCTCGAAGCGCTTCGTCATTTTTTTGAACCCTCATAACATGTATTACTTTAGTTATATGATAGATGCATTCCGCCCCGCGGTTTCACCTGAGTTCCTCTATGGCGACGATATACGAGAAATGATGATTCTAAATTAAGATTTTCTCTGAATTCTTTCTAGCAAGAGATTTGTAAAAAATATATGTGTAAAACTAGAGAATAAATGACAAGGAATAGTTATAAAAAATGATATGTATGACATTCTCGAGACCTTTCTACAGCTTTTGACGGAACTCAAAACATTATTTCTTGTATGTCTTTTTTAAGTTTGAGACAAATATACGTTCATTCATTTATTTATTTATAGAATAATCAATTGACATAATGTCTCAGATGCTTATCACAAAATTCAAACATCATTTTAATAGAAACTGTACGTCACTAACAGATGATGTTCGAATTAAACGAGCCAATATTACTCACATGATTGGTGTATAACTAATAAATATACTTTTTGGCAAACGATACCGAAAGATTCGGACATTAAGGTCGATACCGCTGATTTAAAAGGCCACTTAGATAAAGGGTCACACCCACGCGGTATGTGCCTTTTAAAATGTCAATATATTTTAGGCTGCTGTAAAAATGGTGCTGTCCGCCTGAGTAGGGTTTCTATCCATTCTTGAGTGATGATTAAACCCGAATCTTTATAGTTGTAACTTATTTTGAACCTTAATCCATACATAGCTATTTTTCGAGTAGCTAAATTAGCTTATAATTTTTTTTCTGTGTACCTTTTGGTGTAAGTACCCACTTTATTTATTTACTAGCATTTCTCCCGCGGTTGCACCCACGATCCCCTATTTTACCAAAAATACTTTCATAACGGATACCTACATCAAAATAACTATCTGTCTACCTTTCAGCCCGAACCGTCCCTTACTCTACCTCAGCCTGGCACTTAGCATTTCATAGGGCAACTATTTCGTTGCCGAAAAATCTGCGTATTTGGTAAATATGTTATTACGTGTTGTAGTTAAGTACTTCTTGTCCATTCAGTTTTCACTAATAACTTAACTGTTTATAATTCACCGGCATCAATCGATAGACGTGACGTCACATAGGTGTCGGGGAGGTGGCTAAAACGAAAGTTCTCAGAAACATGTCTACGCATTATAATTTCTTAGAAACAAAATCTGCTGGATACTTTGGCGTTTGTCAACGATATATACAATTTAAATCAACAAAGTTATACCTAAGGCATAATTTTAGAATGGTAGAGCGAAGCGATTTTTGGAAGAAGGTTGAGGTCTTCCCCAGTCAAGCTGCGACTGGGGAAGACCTCAACCTTACAGAATACCGCAGCCTTGTGTTTTCAACCAGGCAAAGTTTTAGGTAGTTCTAGTGCTGCATGCAACGCCAACTTGCCAAAAAGAAGTATATTTGTGCCAGAAATCCTCATGGAATTGAAATAAAAATCAGGAGCATATCCAAAAATTATGGAATTTCCTGCAAAAGGAGGAGAGTTTGCAGCTCTGCAGCACCCCCGAATGGGGTACGGACCTCGGCTCAGGGCCTTACCAACGGAAGGACTTATGGGGCTGATAAGTGATAGATAACATGGAGACTGGAGAGAAAATATAATGCGAAAATTGACTTACTAGTACAGTAAAATATAGTACAGCTTCGAAGTATTTCAAAGCTTATAGAACTTCAGACTGTGTAGAACTACCTCATTAGTCCATATTCAAATTAAAGCGCTTCTCACGATTTATTAACAATGAATTCAATGAATCATCAAGATACATAATTTTAAACATGTGTCATGCACTCTTAATTTTTTGAAGTGCTAATAACAAGTGCATCGCAATAATTGTGAGTCAGTGACATGCTAAAACATAAATCCCTACATATATGTATATGCGAAAGTGTGTTCACTTTGGCATCGTATAGACTCAACAGTTTTTTTTAACGACTATTGAAGTCAAATTAAAACAGCGTATATATAAAAAATAAAAATATTTTATAATTTCATAAAAAAACTGACAGAACATAGACCTTAACACGCACACGAACAAAGCGGTAGTACCATTGGTCATTGGGTGGGTAATACTATTAAAAGTACTGTTATTGTATTACTTTGTGGGCGACAGCGGTGGGAGACTATACATTCTGGAGGGGGTGTGAGGACTTAATAAATAATAATAGTAGCAAAAATAGTGTTCCTACTTTACGTAATATATTTTCTTTGCCTACAACCGAGCGCAGTCCCGCACTTGGACGCTCTTTAAATTTATCTGTATATAAACAAACACATTATCTAATCAATAGATTATTCACGATCTTTAGTGAGTCAAGGTATTTTCGCTACTTAAGGACATATCCGTATAGGTTTGGTCTAAATAAACAGATATAAAAAGTTATGTCTCTCCTTCAAAATCTACGTCTAGAGAACTATTGTGACAAAAAAACCTCGTGAAGAAACTGCTGGATGTGGGTAGCGCAAGACCGCCCATCGTGGAGATCCTTGGGGGAGGCCTTTGTCCAGCAGTGGACGTCTTTCGGCTGACATGATGATGATGATTGGCGATCCTCCTCATAATTGCTAATATCTTTAGGCGCCACTTTCCATCAGATGGACAACCTGTCTGATTATCTGCCTTTTAAAAGCTTGAAAAAGAACTAGTCTTCTATACAAAAATCGCCAATATTCACAACTTCTACTTCTCTTTCAGTAGAATCACTGGCTTTAACGAGCCATATTTGTAATATTTAAAACGATTTACGAGATATTTTACAACTTAATGCTCCAAACGCGTGCCAATCGGGTCATTCAACAGAAGCGAGTACCAGACTGAAGGCAAATATTTGGCATTGAGAGAAAGCCAATGTTCAGTTAAAATCTAGTGGATTGGCATATGGCAGTTTGCTCTATGCTTGCCACAAATGAACAATTATGTAACTATGATCGAAAAGTGGGCGAATAATCTGTCTGGGAACTTGTTGTGTATGTAATTATAATATAGTAATCACATAGATAAGAATATTTTAATATTCTTATGCGCCGACTCTGTAAACTGTCATGTCTGTCGTCAATAAATGTCAGTCGAACTAAAATAACAAGCCATTTCACTGTGCCTTTTTCCCGTATATAATAGAACTATGCGGGAAAACCCATATATTTATGTTGTTTTAACTTTATACAGACATAGAACATTGCATTATGGTGGTTTGGACCTAGCCATAATTTTGGTCCTTCGAGCCAGTCTACTTTAGTTAGACAGAAAAATGCTTTTGAAGCAAATTACATACTAGCTTTTCCCTGCGGCATCACTCGCGTTCCCGGGATAAAAAGTAGCCTACAACCTTCGAGGATAATGTAGCTTCCTGTTAGTGAAAGAATTTTTCGAATCGGACCAGTAACTCCGGAGATTAGCGCGTTCAAACAAACAAACAAACTCTTCAGCTTTATTATTATTAGTATAGACTAAGCGTTGGCTGACTTAGTCATATTCAGATCAAAGTGAAAATCATATACGGGATTCGTCAAAATACTGGTCACGATTCCAAAAATAGATACCCTCTTTTCTACATCGCAACAAAAGACATATTCCAACCCCAGTATTCAACTTGAAAGCTTAAATAAACAAAAAAAAAACGACCCTGCACATGATTCCTTGTCGGTAACAGAGTCAGAGCCGAGTGTCTATTTATAAGTACATCGACTTCAAACAATCAGTACTTTGTAAGTGGGACAGTTTGTGATCAATACCATACCTTGATGGTAATTGTCTAGATTGGTACCGTCCAATATAAATTTCGTATACATCATTTTGCTCCCATTTTCTAGGATCCCAATTCCGTTTACATCGTTTTGCTCCCATTTTCTAGAATCCTTTTATTTGTGGAACACGCGAATGCTAAACAAATCAATAGACTCGTCAGTTGTCTCGTGTCAGTTCTAATTAGTATTGAATTCCAAATAACAAGAGCTAATTTCATCAAGTTCATTACGTACAATTTTCTTATTCTCCTCGGATCTTGCTAGTCAGATTAATTGCCGCTAATTGAATACATTACAATGTGTAGGTTTTGATTGTGTTCGGATCCTTTTCCGGAAACGGAATTATAAACTTTTAGCTAAATGGATATTGTTCTTTTAGCCATTGAGATCTTAAACTTCGGGTTAAACTGAGCACGAAGTCATAATAAGTCGAATTCTCTTTGTAAAGATTTATATTCATTTCACATCTCATCAAGGGTCAGTCCGACCACAGAAATTAATAAACTCAATCAATACCTTTCTTAAGATGATAGGTAGGAGCTAGTTTCTGCTGGTTCAATCCCTGGGATAGCTTATAGCACTCAGAGACTATGGACTTAGGCCCTGACTGAAAACCAGCGCGAGGGTTGATATTTCTTTGTCAACTTTATGCCGAGTCAGGATCTATTCTTGACATCGCGCAGCATTATTGTTTGTTTGTTTATTTGTACTTACTGTAAATTAATCTTTCAATTTTGTAATGTTGTGTTCTTTAATGTTTTTCTTTCTTTCTAATTAGTGAAAGAATTTTTTGAATCGGATCAACGAAAGATTACCTCTTACATCCAAACAAAAAATTGTATAGACATAACATATCTAACGACGAGATCTTATCATTTATCAAACAATACATCGCTGTTAAATAAACCTACCTAGTAAGTATATAAATAGCAACTTAAATAGTTAAATATTATATCATATCATGTCACGTAATTGTGATAGCAATGGATGTCATAAAAGTAATATGGAGTAGGTACTTTTAAATCCAGTAAAGTCCAATTTAAAGTTTTATGTTTCTTTCGTGTGTAAGTACAATTCACAATTGTGGTGGAAGGTCACTTCATTTATCTAGAACGATGTAAGCAATGGGCGAGTCACAGCTTATATTGATGAGAATCAAGCATCATTTAACGATATCTTTTACCCGCGGTTTCACCTGCATTCCTGCATTCCTATAGCACTCGGGGACAACGGCAACGTAGCATTTTATTAGTGGGACATAATAATATGAACATACAAACTTTACCTCTTTATAATATTAGTGTAGAAAATAGTGATGAAGATTTATGAGTATGCATTTTTTTTTATACAACAAAGTCGGCAAACAAGCATATGTCCCGCCTGATATTCACATACACAGATCCTGAGACTAGGTGACAATGGTACCACCTCAGGGGTATGCTCTTTCGAACAATACAATATTTATTTAAATCGATTCACATAAGGCCGAGTAATCGCGTAACAAACATAAAAAAACATACAGTCGAATTGAGAACCTTTTTTAAGTCGGTTAAAAACAAAAATGCTAGATTTGTTTGCTAACTAAAAATAATACGGGTGATGACAATTCTTTGTGACAACCCATGAGAGACGCGATAATTAGCTCTTCGAAGCATTATTAAGTATATCAAGTGGAAACGATTCTCAATCATCAATCCATACACACACACGAAGTTACGGCCAATGTGACGACTTCGACGACGGACACTTAAGGCGACGATAGAAATGATGATTCTAGATAATTTTTTCTCGGCATTCTTTGTTGCAAGTGATTTGTATGTTAAACTAGAGAATATGTGACGAGGAATAGTTTTCAAAAATAATTTAATATGCCCCTTTTTAAAACTAAGATTTTTTTTCTTATTTGGGCCATCCAAATAACTTGAAAATATTAACATACATTATGAAATCCAATAGAAAGGGATTATATTATATTACAAGCTGACCCGGCAGACGTTGTCCTGCCCTGAGAACAAAAATAAAACTGGGACCTACCTACCTACCCCTACCTACCTTACCTACCTACCTATCTACCTACCCCTACCTAACTACCTACCTACCTATCTACCTACCCCTACCTAACTACCTACCCCTACCTAACGACCTACCCCTACCTAACTACCTACCCCTACCTAACGACCTACCCCTACCTAACTACCTACCCCTACCTACCTTACCTACCTACCTCTACCTACCCCTACCTATCTACCTACCCCTACCTATCTACCTACCCCTATCTAACTACCTACCCCTACCTAACTACCTACCCCTACCTAACTACCTACCCCTACCTACCTTACCTACCTACCCTACCTACCTCTACCTACCCCTACCTATCTACCTACCTACCTTACCTACCTACCCTACCTACCTTACCTACCTACCCTACCTACCCCTACCTACTTATCCTATGTCCTTCTCCTGGCTCTAAACTACCTCCCTGCCAATTTTCAGCTAAATCGGTTCAGCCGTTCTTGAGTTATAAGTGGAGTAACTAACACGACTTTCTTTTATATACATATATAGATATATTAATAGTATTCCGATTTTTTTTATTTTTACTACGATTGCTCCATTGCTCCTGTCTCGCTTATGTCCATCAGTTTAGTAAGGGAGTAATTCGCGAAGAGCCTCCTCTTAATTCATAACGATCGATACCTCTTGTGCGCCCTATAAATAAAACGACATGCTTGTTTCGTAACCAATGGGTTATAAACGTGTAATAACTCGGTGAGTCACGTGTTGGTGGTTAATAAAAGTTAACCAAAAGGTTATATTACCTACTTGTGTGCTTTGCTGTGTTAATGCGGCTAAGGAAAAAAGGAGGGTTAGGTTTTTGACCTGTATGTATGTCCGTCCCTACTTAACGGCTGAACCTGTTTTTAATGTTATGCCGTCTTTATTACGCGAGTGTCAATGGGTAAGTAGGTATATTGAAATAAAAAAAATGGCAACATTTGGCGCGAATATGTATGTTTTCAAAATTAAGGGGGTTTAAAAGGTGATTACAAAAATAAATAGGTACTTACTGAATGTTTTTTTTGCCATCTCGATTTTTTTAGGAATTATTGTACTCATCATTATGAATAACTTTCACTATGGGACCAAACCTGAAGTCAAAAAATTTCAAACTTTTCATACATTTTGCCCGATCGACCGAAGATAGATAGATGTTTTGTGTGAAAAGTTTTTTTTCGTCATTTTTATCTTTAATTTTAAGATTGAACCTTAGATAGGAAATTAAGAAGTCTGTAATATAGGAAGTAGGAATTCATATTGCAAAAATGAGATAATAACAGTCTGTGACACCAACAATATTATCACGAATCATTATCACAATGAACTAGATACGATATAAAGTTGAATGAAATATTAATAGTTGGTACGTTGTATTATAAATTGCCTGACTGCGCCCGCGCATGGGCCCTGGATGAGTCAATTGAGTGAGTCAAACCCGCGCCGTTTAGATTACACAGAGTAATAAACTAATGTTTATTTACGATGCGAAGGAAGGGGCTGTTAGTGCAGGATGCTACGGTACCTTTGAGGAAATAAACTTGCAAGAAATTATAAGAAAATTACAAAAAATAAAAATGTTAATAAAAATTTATATAAATGAATTGAAGTCAAAAGTCTTCGAACAGTGAGTGTTGCCAGTGATGACTTAGGAGCAGAGACGTGGTCGCTTAAGATGAGATAAGAAAGCTCAAGGTCACCCAAAGAGCAATGGAGAGGGCTATGCTCGGAATTTCCCTGCGAGATCGAATCAGAAATTATAAGAATCGCAGGCGAACTAAAGTGGCAGTGGGCGAGACACATCGCTCGTAGAACCGACGGCCGCTGGGGTAGAAAGGTTTTCGAGTGGCGACCACGAACCGGGAGCCGCAGCGTGGGCACGCCCCCCACAAGGTGGACCGAAGATCTTGTGAGGGTTGCGGGAAACCGCTGGATGCGGATAGCGCAAGACGGGCCATCGTGAAGATCATTTAGTCCAACAGTAGACGTCTTTTGACAGATATTTCTATGTACAAAAGAAAAGCTTGCTGCTCTAAACCTTTATTCATTCAACAACTTCAGCTTGTAGTTAATAACCTCCTTTTGGCTTCACCGCAATCGTGTAAAACATCCGAGCTTCATACCTCACCCCCTACTCTTATTTAACACTGCACTGGCAGTAGAGTTTGACAGTTCCTTTTTTGAGGTTAACAGAGAGTAACGAATATATAGATACTCTGTGGTAAGTGTGGTAACGATGACGGCTCTATTCTATTTTCCCCGAGCGTACGCCGCCGGTAGTGTCTTGTTTATATTGGACTGCCCTAATTTATGACTAGCAAAGGGCTCCGAACATATGACTTTGTTTTGAAAATGTTGTAACATTTCTCTTTGATAATATCATCAATGTTTTATACACTTAATTCTTGAATAATAATATTGATATAACGGAGATGACTTCATCTGTTATATAAAATTTAATCTCCCTGACTGATATATCATCACATATATAAACCGCTGGTTCTTGAGACATGTTATTTGGTGGGTGTCCTTTGTAAAGTGTAGACATCCCCTCGGCCTCAGATCTACGATTTTTTCGAACCGGGGCAGAAACTTTATAGTAACGAGATAAATTTTATTGTTAATTTTTTTTACTGACTCATGCACAAATATGTTAACTTATTTACAAATTCTATATAGACAAAAATGTATGAACAGTTTCAGACCTTAAACTTATTGACATAAGATCAAAAATGTACGATTCTACATAACTCGTGATACCTCAGGGAGACGAATAACGAATGGCTGCTAGTCCAGTGGCTACGATGTCACGGCTACCTACCATTATGTATTATACATATAGTACTTTATCGTATGTACGATCATCTTGCGTCATGGGTAGGGTAGGCAGACTACATAATTGTCTAGACATTCATTGCGTAAATAAACGACCAGTCTCAGGTGGCACAAGATAGATACGTACAGAAGGTTTATTCACACACTCAAAATCTGTGCACGCACACGTAGGCATTTTTCTACTTTACAATAATAAATAAATAAATATCCTGGGACATTCTTCACACACGGTTATCTGATCCCAAACAATAATAGTTAAGCTCGAACAAAGAACGAAATATACAGGCAATCAAGCGCAGACTAATTTATTTACACTAAAAATACGCATAGAAAAATCTATCTTGAGATTGGGCGGAGGGGATCTAACCAAATCTCATGATATCTCACCGAACGATCACACTTTACGATAACAAAGATTTCCAAACCAAAGCTAAGCTAGAAAAAAGACCGAAATATAGGTATACAGAGGCAATCAAGCACAGATTTAATGTATTTAATGAATGCTTTTTCTTCCTTTTCTTTTTATTTACACAATTTAATCGAAATTTAGGTAGGGGGGCAAATTGCCTCACGTAATTAATGGACGCCTAATACGAATGACGGCGGCTCTCTGTTTATATCTATTTAGTGCAAGTGACGAGTAAACTGTAAGAGTACATTCTCAATGAAGATTATATTATGAAAATATGCATCATATCATCTCTTTCATAAAGAATACTAGCTGTCCCAGGCGATTTTACCCGCGTTCCCAGATTAAAAGTAGCCTATATGTGCTATATGTTATTCCAAGGTATGATCTATCCATGTGCTAAGTTTCATCAAAATTTCGCTTATAGGTTGAATGTAACTTGGCACATAGATCATACTCTGGAATAACCTATAGGCAACTTTTTATCCCGGAAAAACATAAGATCCCTCAGGAACGAGAGTGAAACCGCGGGGCGGAAGCTAGTTTTAAATATTAGTAGGATAGGATTGGGTGAACTTAAAAAATGTCTCATATGTGATATCAGACCTTTAAACCTACCGAAGATTGGAAGATTGTCCGTGGCGCTTCGTAAGGGGGTGTCAGTTATAGCTATCTTTAAATGACCATAACGTTGGTATTCGTAGCCACTATAAAGAAATATCAGAAGCCGAAGAGGCTATATATCCATACCTTTAAACATTTTAGACAGAAGGTGTGCTGACAGGGTAGTACTCGGGAGGATGTGTCGAGTCGCTCCAGGCACACGGAGCACTCTAACAGGTCGTTCAGCAGACCCTCATCCATCCCTGGTGGGGACCTGGAAGTAACACATCATCTGTCAATGGCAAATTAAGACACTATCTTAACTTTATGTAGACACGCCATAGTTGGTGTGGTTGATTAAGACACCACCTATCACACCACACTTTGGGTTTGATTCCCATCCCAGGACAAAGATTTTTGTGTATGAACATGTCTGTTTGTCCTGAGTCAGGGTTATTAAAAAAGTAGTTAGTATATGTAGGTATATCACTTGTCTGGTTTCCATACCACAAGCTCTGCTTAGTTTGGGAGCAGATAATGTGTGTGAAGAATATCCTAAGATATTATTATAAAACGTAAATAATTAAAAAGCTTGCAATAGTTCCCTCAATATGTTTAATTAACAAACTACAGCTATACATATAAAAAAAATGTGATAACTTTAATGAATACTATTAGTTAATTATGTACCACAAACAACAATCAACAATGAAAGTGTTAAAACATATATAATATTCAATTAACTGATTGATAGATTTAATGAAATCAAGCTAAATAAAAAAACCGAACAAATGAGTCTAACTCGCGCATCGAGGGTTCCGGAATTTCCTATGGTACTTTAAATACCATAGACTTCTTATAGGTTTTCCTGTAATCGTTTTTGGCCCACTATTTTCGGAGATAAGGGGGAAATATTGCCTATTTTCATAACTCCAAAACTATTTATCTTAAAATTATAAAAAAAAAATATTTGAGTTCCTCACAAGGAGCCCTTTCATTTGATAAGACACACAATATAGTCCCCATAGTTGTACATTATCAAATTAATTAGTCTTTGTCATTGAAATTTAATCTCGGGAAAATAGTCCTAATTCAGATAGAAATTAAAGTCACAATGGATACAAGCATTTTTTCTTATATTTTTTGTTTGAAAGAAATATAGTCAGACTAAATTTTGTTTACTTTGTAAACAACAATCAGCCTGCCAAAATTTTTTTAGGCAGTATGCTGCAATTTATAAAATGTTGCTGTATGGTGTACCAACCTTTTTAGTGGTATATTATGTCCAAAATGTCAAGAGTTCATTGACCACCACCTGTGGTGTGGAGAATAACCAATGTGACATCCAATTCTTCCAGCAATAACCTTATAGTCTTACAATAGTTAGAAACAATTGGATGATGCTCAGCACAAAGGTGGATCATAACCTAGATTATCATGTTATGGTTGTTACAGTGAAAATATCGAAAACTGTCTTAAAATCCTACCCCATTCTAGACTAAATTATGTATGAGATATAAACTAAAAATTTGCATACTACACAGATATTTCCTAATAATAAGATACCTAATACATAATGTTCTTTTGATAATAATTAAGGCTAATTGTTCATCTGTTTGTTATTGCTTTATGTAGGTAACTGATTACATTAGCTTGCTGCAGGCTTTTTAATACAGTAAAATTATGAAATTATAGTTATTTAAAGTTAAAAAGTTACATGAACTTATGGATTTTACATACTATGATGAAAGCCTTATGAAAGCATTGAATTTGAATAAATATGCAATGATATTTTTTTATCATACATCATATTAAATGATAACAAGGAGTTGCTACTTGGTAAATCTATGTAGACGACTATTTTCGACTGTGTTAAAAACGTTAAAAACGATTGGCTAAGAAAAGAATTAGGGTATTTCGGAATACTACATGGGATGTTTACATTCCTCAGAATGTAGGATACACGGAAGTCGCGATGAAACAATAATATCTGTTATAAATAGAGTCATGAATTTGATACGGCATCATGATGACTGTTTTAACACAAGTTATGCCGATATTTTAGACATGCATTTTTGGCACTATTACATCGGCAGTTAGGACTCAAAATGTCGATGACTCACCGAATGTTTTAAATTCCAACGATGTGAGCGGGAAGGCGGTCCATTATTACACTAACGAGGACATTGGGATACCACCCCAAACGAAACGAACCACAGTCATTCACTTACAATTTTTTCGGCACAAATTCATCGAAACACGGCACAACATAGTGTATGAAATAATTGCACGAACACAGGAAAGATCAGGAGGTTGTTTTAATGAGAAATATGCAGTTGTTCACATAAAAACCGATACAATTTCACGCACAAATACCATTCTCTCCGTTTGTTCTTTCGACCGCGGTACGGTGAAGCGGGGGCGAGAGCAAGCTGGACTGGTTAGTATGGCCAGTTTATGTAACACCTAAATTATACTAAAATATTCCTACAATTATAGTGTTTTCTACCCAATTTAATTAAATGTATTAAACATAACAAGTTTTTTTTTTATGAAATACTATCAAGATTTCAATATGAAAAGAAATATGGAACGTTAAGTCGTAACTCGTACTAAGTCCTTCCCCTACCCCCTTCCCCGGTAAGTCCGGTAACGCCGCCTTGAGCCGCGGTTTGTACGCCATTCGCGGGAGCCCTCAGGCGTGGTTACCTAAATATTAACCGGCTGATAGCCCTCTGCGCTCGCTGATTTGTCCGGTAAGGTTGCTACAGCCATCAGAGGCTACCTACTTTAGTCCTTTAAAAAAAAGAACCCTTAGCAGTAGTAACTATTTTTTAACCTGTGCCCTTCTAGATAAGATACATTTTGTATCATCTCAAAAAGCTATTGATTATGTGAAACACACATTTACTACTATCAAAGAATAAATAATATATAGGCTACTATTATGGTAGGTGTGGCACTGGGTGGTGGTCTGAATATGGCAATAAATGTTATATTTTTTTAAAAACAAGATTTTATGAGACTGGCAAATGAAATTAAACGATTCAGCCTATATGAACGATTTATACATAAACAATACCTGGAATACCCTGTCTTGATACTTTAGAGTTATTTGTTTTATGTGTAAAACAGTATTTGTTCACTACTGCGACAAATACTGAGAATATGTACTAAGATTGAGAACATTTTAATTGTGTAAAAAACGCATCTAATGCCATCATAGTCACTTCACTTCTTGACTTATGATGGCATTAGATGCGTTTTTTACACAATTCTGCCAGTGTCAGGGTATTTGAAGATAAACGATGGAGATTGATCGGTAAAAAAAAAACAAAATTTAGTATCAAAATTGTCAAATCAGAAGATATAAGAAGTGAAGTGAACATTTTAATGACATATCTATCAGTCATGCATGCTGATGCATGATCTCTCAAATGTCATTAATTGTCTGTCATGTCATAGGAATCCGAATCGTGTTTTATTTTAGTGCATTTCCCAGTGTTTTTACCTGATTTATAAATTAAAATGTCGAGAGATAAAAGCGTATGGTTTGCTGAAGAGATACTGCTGGATGCCAAATTAATTAATTTCCAATTGGAGACGGGAGAATGGGACGCTGTGGAGGAAATGTTACGTGCTGAAGCTCAACTGTCCCGAGATGCTGAAACCGGACGATTACGACCGTAAGTTTTAATCACAAGTTCTGTACCTTCATCATCACCATCGAGAGCATACAATTCTTTTTGCTGCGCTACGATACTCCGCTTACTAAGTGAGGGGCACATCCAGCGTTATGGCTCAGTCCCCATTGATAAACATGTTTCAGATATTTTGGGGATTTACTATGTTCGAATTTTCATTGAAATCCGTTCTATCTATAAAAGAGTTCATAGGGGATGACAAATATACGTAATACAAACTTTTGAATCATAATATTTATTGTTAAATACTTAATTTTATTTACATTTACAGTAAAAAAGCATCAGAATACACATTACGGCTTATAGCAGAAGTTTTACACATTATGCGATTAGATGTTGAACAGGCATCATATAATCGGAGCACACTAGCTGTTGCAGAACAATGTTTACGTCTAGTCCGCTCCTGTGCTGCCGCTGGCACTAAAATGCAGACATACATATCTAAAGAACTCTCCATCCTTGATTCCATGCTAATCTTAGCAACGGAATTCCAGCATCCAAGTGAAGACTTTCTAAATGAAGAACTACAAAAGAAATACGAATCATGTATGACTATTCTCATACAAACTCTGGGTAATCTCGTTGTGAATAACCCATTTAATCAAATCATGATTTGGAATAAATTTGACACAATTATATTGAACTGTATGATCGGACAGAATGATAAAATAGCAACAGCAGCTGCAATGATTGTCTACAATATATTATTAGGCCAACCAAATGTTTTACCTGATGACGTAACATTACTTAATTCGTTATCTTACATGTACAGTAATGAAAACACAGAATACCCACATTTGATTATAGAATACTTGATTGGTGTTGAGAATACGTATATAGAGAGATTGTATTCAAAATTGGATCCTGAGAGCCGTATACTTGTGCTGAATCTTGCATACAACATTCTAATGTCAACGGAAACCCAAGACATAAATGTTTCTGTCAATTTTGTCAAGTTTATGGCTCATGAGTTTAAGAGCAAATCCGATTGTATTCTGAAGACTGTTGATAAATATGTTAATACTATTGAACCGCAAGAAGTTGTGTTCTTGCTGGAAATTATTGCTACTGCATCAAGTATGGATGCTTATATGGATTGTTTGCAGAATGACACATCCCTATTTATTAATTGCGCTTGTAAGTATATAATGATATTTAGTATTGTGTAAAAGTCAAATGATCAATTATAGCTATAGAAGAGATCTTTTGAAAATCTTGATTTTAAATCTGCAAACATCATTAAAATATAAATTATTATTTGTGTATTTATATTAATGACTCCAGAAAAGTTGTATCTGAAGTTAGTTCTTGAAGGCTTCTTATTTATAATGACAAGATAAATATTTCAGTCCTCCTCCGCGCCATCCACAAGCTGGGCAAAGAAAGCAGCAACTTCTTCTCTTCACTCAATAAACTGTACGCAGCAACCGGAAAGCAGCTGATCAATGATGAAAACGACACCACCGCTACAAACCTGCCCAGTCAGAGTGAGATTTTATTATATCTTACTAACTGTTATTAGGGTTCCGTACTCAAATGTGTTCCTAACGAAATTTTACTCCATCTGTAGTTCCGTACCATAACTTTAAAAATAGCCTGTATCTCATGAACGTATAATACGTACGTAGACAGTTGAAATATTCATAGAATAAGTAAAATAACAAACAACTACTACTAATTGTATTGTTCTAATTCCAGATCCCCTCACAAAAAACGATTCGGCAGACAACATGCTATCCTGCAATGAAACAACCTCAGAATGCACTGAATCTGAAAGTAGTGAACAATATTTCGAATGTAACGATAACCCCCCATTCATGGACCGTCTTGAAACTATAAACGCAATCGATAGCCTTCAACAACCTATCAAATTTGGTGATTCTATGACAGATAAAAATGGTAAAGGAAATGTAAGAATTGATTCAGATCTATCCAAAGTTGCATATAAAAGGAGTAGTTCTGTCCCAAAAACTGACGATCGGATACATTTGCCTATGAGACGAATAAGTCTTGAACACAAGATTGATATTGGAGATGATACGGAACCACCTTTGATAATAGATTCTACGTCTCCAAGTGGTAGCATGAATACAATAGCTGAAGTGATTCCAGTAGGTCTACAACCAAGGTTAGATCTCCAGCCAACAAGTCAGGCTGAATCTCAAGATAGTAGCCCCAATGATCCCCCAACAGAAATACACCTGATGAAAGATGAATTGAAGGGTGAAGTAAAAGCTTCTCCGAGTGAAATTTCTCCACCATTAACTGAGCCTCAACAAGAAACTGAGTCTCAAAAACAGTCCCCGGATACACCAAAAGAAGTGAAGAAAAGTCAAAATTTGTCAACGGACTTTGATCTAAGCGAACAATTGCAGAAAATTTTAGGTATTTCTTCGGAGAAAACTCGAGGTGATAGCAATGTGGAGAAGAAGGCTGATCCAGTTAAGGAGGTGAAGATATCTGAAGATGTTGCGGTCAATAAACTACCTTCGGTTAAAATAGATTCGCCTGATCAAAAGGCTAGGTAAGTTAGGAAATCTAGTATTCTCTACATTACTTATATCACAAAACAAGCTTCCACTCTGCAGATATACTTGGATTCCTAAGATGATAAGTACCCTATTTCATATTTGAGGACCTAAAATATATTAACTTCTTACCGGAAAACATCCCAGACAAACAGACAACACATGTTTAGGCTTACTTTATGGAATTCATAGACAGACACTCCAATTTTATTTATTTGTATATATAAATTGTAAGGAATGTATAGGCAAATAGGCATAAGTACATAATTGCTTGTTAAAATTTGATCTTATATTAGAAATAGCAACTGATGCATAGAATCATTTACTGAAAAGATTCGTAACAGTGCGGTCGCAGATCAGGAAGAATTTCGTCCAATGACCATTCACTATTTCTCTCTTTCACTCGATAATATTGCCGTCACCCTCACACATATGCGAAGAGTCATCATATGAAATTCTTCCTGTTATGCCACTGCACGTCACCATATATTTTGACAAGTTTTCTGCCATTGACATTTTGTTTCATAGACTAGGTGCCATAGACCCTACAACTCCAAAGAAAGCGTACACAAGTGTGGAAACAGTGGAAAGACACGTCGCATTCGGCTTCAAAGCGGCATTAGTAAGAACACTCGCTAATCTCTGCTGGAAGAACCAGGAGAATAAAAAACAGGTTCGTATTTATTCGAGACGATTATTTAAATTATTGTTCGTAATATCCTTAGACACTGGCTATTATCCATTCAGTTCGTAATATCCTTAGACACTGGGTATTTGTTTTTTTTTCAGATTCGCCAGTTAGATGTCATTCCAGTACTTCTTGATTGCTGCAACATAGATGCGCGGAATCCATGTATCCTTTTCAACTGAAGACCACACTAAATCCTACTTCCTATCTAATATTAAAAATGCGAAATCTTCCCTTCGGTTCTGCGCTCTTTCTTATACTGACCACACTCGGTCACGGTACGTCAATGAAACTCGATTTTCAGCCCTCTGTGCAGACTCCCTTGTGTTTACGTGCGAGTATAAATAAATCAATAAATATCCTGGGACATTCTTCACATATGGTTAACTGAACCCAAACTAAGCAGAGCTTTTACTATGGAAACCAGATAACTAATATACTACATATACTACTTTTTTTTTGTTAATACATACTTATATAGATAATTACACCCAGACTCAGGACAAACAGACATGTTCATGCACACAAATGTTTGTCCTGGATGGGAATCGAACCCACGACCAGCGGCGCTACAGGTAGTGTCTTAACTTACATAAACACTTCGTTTTCTTTGATGTTTCACATCTGCCGGGCCTTCCATCCCGAGCCGGTCAACTGTGTATATGTTACCGGAAATGTATAAAATATAGGAATTGTATACAATTCCTGTGTATTTCTCCTAGGAAATTATAACAATAATGATACTTGGAAATATATAGAAACTATTGAAAAAATAGGTTGGGGTTATTTTTTTTATTTTGCATAGAATAGCAAGTATTCACACAAAAGTACCTTTCACTTACAACCCCCCAAATACCGCTATCCTTACAAATATACCGAATGTAGTACTCCGATAGATATTTAGGAAATGTATACAATGACGGATTAGATACTTTTCCGTTAACATATATACCATTTTATTATTTGTTTTATTATAAAAGGATTCCTTATAAAAAAAATACAGTAATAATGCAATGGGTCATCTTCGCTGTGCGTAATTTGTGTGAAAACTGCCCTGAAAATCAGGTAAAGTGTGTTAACTTATTGAAACAAACAAACCTACCCTAAAAATTAAGCGACACAGTGAATGTATCAGAACAATTTTTAGTATACATTCTGAGAATCCTAGAAGGTGCACATCAGAGTCAATTTGAGAGACTGTGCTTGCTTGACCTACGGTAACATCATTACGAACCTTGGTAAAATTCTGGCCAATCAAGCAAGCCTTGTATGAGTACAATATAGGAAGAGAACTTTGCTGTTTGTGACAACGCATATAATATACAGATACCCCTGGTGTTGCAAGCGCATATAGGCTCTACCCAGTTACAATAAGGCGGGCCATATCTTTGTTTGCTCCTTAGTAATAAAAAAAATCTCTTTAAATTATGTTTTCTTTTTTCAGGAAGTGATATCGAAAATGACTCTCCAAGCACCGGTAGACAATGAGGTGCTTCAAGAAATGGGACTTACTTTAAGCACAGATTCTCAAGGGAATTCAATCAAAATTGTACCATTGCCACGAGGTTAAAATAAAACAGAAATTAATAGATTTTCTAAAGCCAAAATGTATATTCATGTAACTATATTCATTTTTTATTACCAGTCTCTACCGCGTATCGTAAAAAACTGTGCCTAATATTGTTCGTTTTGGAAAGAGATAAAGCTATGCGATAGAAAGAGTGGCGTTTGTAGGTGTGTTTCCGCACCTTAACACAGTTTTTATTACTATTTATTATTCTGCGGTGATATCTATTTGAAGTATTGTAATAAGTTATCTTTATTTATTTTCTGAATCAGTACTAATACTCTATTGTATCCAAGCAAGCTTAAATATTGTAGACGGATATATCTCGCAGAAATGGCAGTTATTTTAAATAAATTGATGCCTATAAATATATTGTTTTCTATTATTTCTCCTGTAGCGCCACATATCTTAGTCCCTAAACTCCTATTAAAAAAAAAGTAATATCGTGAGGAAACCGAAGCACGGTGATAAGTTACTTTATGTTAACCTAATGTAAATAACAGCTACTTGTGTGTTCCGCCAGTTTCGTCTTAGGCTTTGTGTACTTACAACCTTAGCTCACATTATCACTTACCATGGTGAAATAAATAGTTATAAGATTTTTAATGCGGTTTTCGGGCCATCCATAAATTACGTCACACGTTCAAGGGGCGCAAGGAATATAAAGGAGCGGATGAGTAATTAGCTGCGTGACGTCACATGTATATTACTTTTATGGATTTTAAAATTCTTCCGGAAGGTTTATGTGTATTACTAGGGCGAAGCCGGAGCGATTTTCTAGAATAATATAAACACATTGGATGTAATTTATTAATAAAAATTGTCAGAGTATATTATAATAACTAGGTATAAAATATTTGTAAAAAAAACTGGGCACCCAAAACATAATAATGTGCAAAGGCTGTATGAATAACTTTTGCCTATTTTATACCTACTGTTTTGCCTACTGTTTTATACATTGTCAAGTTGACAGTGACGTTTTCGTGTTTTTATTTTTACCTAAACTCGATTTTTCAGAAATTCTTGAATTTCTGTCCCAAAACAAATAGAAAATGGTAAAAATAGCTCTCCAAATCAAAGCCACGCTAGAATGCGTTGAGAAGCTTTACACCAATCATCCATATTATCAATGGTTTCTGAAATTAAAGTGCGGCAGTTGCGGCGAAGTTACGGATAAGTTTCATGACCTAACTGAAGCTGAGAAAGTGCCTCAAAAGCACAACAGATCAGAAACTAATTTGCTGATTAAGTGTAAACTGTGTTCGAGGGAAAATAACATCGATGTTATTGAAGGAAGCAATGGTAAACACAACATAACCTTAACCCTTCACCTTTCTGCTTTTCTGACAATTTTAATCCGCTCTCACTATTGTTTGTTCACTAGATTGTGGCTTTTGGAGTCTAAGTACATCTGAATGAACTTGAAACTTAACCAACCTCGCCAACTGGCCTGTAAATTTTGTGGCAAACTAGTTTTTAGTTGTTTATTTTTGACTTTTATAATTAAAAATGGATTTATGTATTAGTTTGGTTAATTCTGCCACAAATAAATACAATTTCTTTCTTTTTCTTTAAAGCACTGAGTAAGCTATACTTTAAACCAACTGGGATTTATTTTATTTCAGGCCAATTTACAAACAATGACTTGAATAAATTTAAGACAATAGTAATATTTGACTGTCGAGGAGTTGAGCCCGTTGATTTTGAACCCAAGTCTGGATGGATAGCTGAAGCTGAGGATGATGGTAAGATGTATTGAATAATTATCTACTTACCAACTTTTTAATTTCCAGTGTAATCCTAAAAATAGATCCCCCTAACCTAGAAAACTTTAGTTCTGATTCTCATTTAGAACAAATAAATAAACTTTATGCCCTGGATACAAATTTTTATCTTGTTTCTAAACTTGCCTTTTAGTGCTAATCAAGTAGGTAGTTATGGATTTATATAATAAATATATGTATGTATAATTTTGGTTCATACCTGGATCTAAAGGTAAAACACTAAAGTTATTTTTTGTTGGGTAATATTTTCGAACATAATAAGAAAGTTACTTATTCTTTTTTTATATGCAGATAGTACATTTGTTAATAAATGTTATTATGTTGCTCTAAAAAAAGGAACTTTGGTGTGGATGCTCCTTTACAAATTATAGGAGACCTTGAATAAATAAAAAAAAAATAATTTTCAGAAGCATAAATATGGTCACTAAACCATAGCAACATAATGTTTTATGCTATGGGGTTCCAGTCTAGCTGTGAGGCCAGGCATGGCATAAATTAAAAACGTAGGTACATACAATAATTAAATTTATCTATTTCAGGTAAAAAGTTTGAAGATGTGGATCTATCTGAGAAAGAATGGGTGGACTATGATGAGAAGAACCAAGCATCAGTCGGTGTGTATGAGCTAGAATGGCAATTTATCAAAGTCAAGTAGTGTACATATAAAACTAGTTTTAAAATACTATATTTATTATACAAATATATATACCTAAGTTATGTTTTTAATAAATCGGATATACATTTATTATAGTAGTATTGATTTTGCCGTTTTTTTACCAAAAACAATAGAAGGGTCATGTCATAATATTATAAAGTTGAGGAGTTTCTATATATTCTATATAATCTCATTAATGCTGGTTGTTGTTTACTCACATATCTAAGCCAGTTGGAAACCAAGAAAGTAAGTTATAATATTTGCGTCATAAGGAAATTTTATTATATGATATGAATGTGAACTCTATTGCGAGAGACAATATCATAAAATCAGTCGCATATGTCAGGTTTTTTCTTCCATGCAAATATTATGTAATTGATATGAAGTTTTAATAAATCTAAGAAAAAATATGTAATTACTTGTCTATATTATTGTTACTTCTGGTTTTCGCTTCTATTTACTACGAGTCTGAGGAAGACAGGCGTAATATACATAAATCCTCCATTGTAATGGTAGTTTCTCCTTATAAAGAACTGTGAAAAATAACGCGATATGACTATCTAACGCACTTGACCGTTTTTTACCGCTTGGAAGCGTACTTACGATCGAATGAACCTTATGTCATGATTTCTTTCGCGCCAAGTCGACTGTGACTTTACTTTCGATGAATGCTCCACACTTCCTATTCCGCGGTTAATTATCGTTCATATCACCTATATATATATGCCGATTGAGTAATCGTGTTATGATACGTTAATTGAAATGTTTGTGGTACCATTAATTTGTTGACTTAGTAGAAACTTATCATATCATACTCTAATCCTGCACCTTTGTTTGGGTACTTTAACCACAGCTTTGGCGGTTCAAATCTAGACAGTTTTCTCAAAAATGTCTTCATCACGCCATAAGCTACCTAGAAGCCATGTGCTGTAGATACATGAAAGATTTTTTGAAACGCAGTACGCGTTTCAAAAAATGCAAGCTTCTAAATGCTAGCCATACACATACCATATTCTTGGCTACTCTGTCGCTAAGGTGAGTGACATGACGTGATTAACTGAGTAATTTAGCGCTAGCCAGCGTAACCACGCCTCAATGACAGCTACTTGCCATTGAACTTGAGGAACTGAATCAAGTTCAGGTACATTTCTAAGCATAACTAAAGTATGTTTTTTTTTATGTTGACGATCTGCTCACAGATAAAGATACAAAAGGGTCTCCTTATCCGGAAATCTGATTGTATTTGGTACTAATACCTAGTAACTGTTTAATGAGATAAAATAAATAAATAGAAGTCGCAGAATTATCACAGCAATATTCATTTACTCACATCTACCTGTATGTTTACCACGTTCACGCGAAAATAACTTACATAATCTACGATACAATAACTAATTCCTAGTAAATTAAGCTATAGATTTTCTTCCTCAATTAAATTTTAAGTAAGTATCTATTACCTACACTTGATTGAGTATTTACACAATGTTCATTTAAGTTAACTATTATTCGCGACCGTCGTCGGAGATTCTGTTTCTGGTTTGTCAGAACGGGACTGGAAACCATAAAATCCAGTATTCCCGTGAACTGTTACCGTATGTTGCGGTGTTTCAGTTACTTCGAAATCATTGATGATATTTCCTGGTGAGTTTATTGGCCCTAATGGGTAGTCTTCACTAAGCGATGGATATGGATGATGAATGATGAGAGGCACTTCAACGGGAACCTTAACAGGCACTTGTACAGGATAAGGCACTTTAACAGGTACGGGCACTTTTTTCTCCACGGGATATGGTCGTGGCACATAAACGGGTATTCTTTTCTCAACTTCTACTCTGTGTGGAACTCGGACTTTGACGGGATATGGGACAGGCACTTTTTTCTCAACTTCAACGGGATATGGAACTCTTTTCTCGACATGCACCGGCACAGGATGCGGAACTTTCACAGGGTAAGGATACGGCACTCTCACTTCGACGTGTTTGATCACTTCATAGGGCTCTTTGACTTTAACTTCTACCGGATAAGGCACTTTCGTTTCAACTGGATACGGCTGAGGAACTAAAACTTTTACGGGTACGGGGTA
This sequence comes from Tethea ocularis, assembly GCA_963555595.1. NCBI lineage: Eukaryota > Metazoa > Arthropoda > Insecta > Lepidoptera > Drepanidae > Tethea > Tethea ocularis. The sequence goes on from OY741975.1 coordinate 7,981,158, forward strand.
AGGCACTTTCTTTTCGACTGTCACTTGTACAGGTACAGGCCTATCAACAGGCACTTTGACTTCGACAGGATAGGGCACTCTCTTTTCAACTTGTACTGGGTAAGGCTGCGGCACTTTGACTTCAACGTGTTTCAAAATCGGTACATGATGTATAATTGGAAACGGCTTAGGAATGTATTCTTTCTCTACGACTTTCACAGGGACAGGATGCGGCACTCTGATCCCTATTGGATATGGAATCCTCTTCTCAACCGGATAAGGGACTTGCTTTTCCACCCATTTAATCTTTTCGACAGGCACCGGTACTTTCTTTTCAACAGTTACTGGATAAGGCTTTGGCACTTCAACCTTGTATGGAATCTTTACAGGTTTTTCAATAGTTTTTAAATATCTATGATGGTGGTGATGATGGTGATGTTTGATTTTGGTGACGACTCGTGGATATCTATGGCTCCCCTCAGTCTGGAGGTCGCCGTAGAACGACGGTAGCGGCGGCGACCGCACAGGCTTCGGGCTGTAACCAGAATAATATGGGTTCAGATGTCTTCTTTTCTTGAAAAATATATTTTTTTTCCTCGATATTACTGGTGTGCTCGGTTTGTTCACTGGCACCAGCCCGAAAGCTTGTAAATATAACATTCTTTTGTTATGCGCTTCTATATCGGGGAGGATATCGAATCGCTTATTTATAGGCGTCTGGGAGGGCCTCTTTATTTTTGAAAAGTGTGAAGGTACGATTGGTACCCAGTCGTTGAATTCCAGTTTAGTAAAGTTTATGGTAGGTGCTGTGGTAACCTTTATTTTTGGTGCTCTCGTCACTGGCCGGTAACTTCGCGTTGTTAAAGGCTGGACGGTCGTCGTATTTAGTGCCGTTGTGTTCCTATACGCATATCTGATTCGGTATGAACTTTCTGAAGTCGTATAAACTGTGTCGTTGGTGACGATTTTTGTTGTGTTGACTTTTGTCTCTGTCGTGTTGAGTGATGTCGAATTAATTTTCTCTAAAATGCGTTTGGGCCATATTCTTTTAGTTCTCAAAACTTTTGTTGTTGTCGTGGTGGCGTCGGTGGTCGTGGTCGTTGTCGTGTTCAATTGCTTCGGGGGTTTGACAAATTCTGAACGAATGCCGTTGATCGTTTGGACGGGCAAGCTAAACTTTGGACTTTTTACGATAGCTGGTCTGCCGGTTGACGCGGCGAACACTAACGGTCGGGATTTGACGTAAAACTGTTTATTGTGGTGTGGTGGTAATGGTATAACTTTGGGGTATTTATACACAGAGTTTGGTGAGTGATGCAGCTTCAGAGGCGGTTTGTGGTAGAGTCGTGGCGTCGGTATTTTCTGAATCTGCCGATAGTTCGGCCGCGGTATGTTGATATACACATTTTGTTTCACTGGTTTGTCTGGTTTTATAGGCGGTTTGCTCGGCGGTCTTAGTTCGGGTTTGTGAGTACTCAGATCAGTTTTCGACTGTGGTATAATGGGTTTTGGTTGTTGTACGTACTTTGGGCCGTCTATAATAGTTACAGCTCTGTGCTTGCTCTCTTCAGCAATTTGGTCGTTTTTAAAGTCATCTTGCGTCGTCACGCCACTTCCTTGATTGACGACGATCACTAACGATATGATCAGGAATCCCGTCTGAAATTAATATAAACTGTGTTAATAAGACAGCAACTGGAGATAGGGAACAGGTTTATATCAGAACCTCATTCATTAAACCTAAGTTACCATAGGCATTTTATCGCAGAATACATACTTTTCTTATATTTATTATTTTCAATAATACGATTAGAAATCATTGCCACTTTAGTAGGTATGCGGTTATTATTATCAATCATTTGAAGAAATACAATTGAAAGTATTGTGAAGACAGTATAAAAACTGGCACTTCATTTGAAATGTCTTTGATAAGAAATATAACATAAGAAATATAACACGTTTCCGTTCAAAACGATCCATAACATTACAAGAATAAATAAAGAATATTTTAAGAGTTTTTGTTATAAACACCCGCGTCGGCAGCAATGGTGCGTGAGCAAACTATACACGCGACTTACCCTTCCGTGTTTCCATTTTAGGCTATGAACACAATTCTGTAGTCATAGTCTTTAGAATTCCCTTTGATACTCAAAATACCAACTAACATATGGGCGAACGCAACCTCAAAACACGAGTCTAGTACCTAAACTAACTTTGTGAGACTGCTCTTAGTAGGGCTAAAACCTAAACCTAGTGGTTTTTTTTTACTATGTACCTATAGGCCTACGTTTGACCACAATCTCACCGTGGTCAGTGATGATGTGGCCGATGACGGTAAGCACACAAAGCCTAGAAAGGAACTGGCTCTCAAGTGCAGCTGTCGGAACACACCGAAAGGTGCTTGGCGACAGATATTCAACTTGAGGGTGGTAGCCAGCCAGGCGGGTACTACAAAGTACCCTAAGTAAGTGACGAAAAATACCATGGATTCAGCTCATGATATTAGAGTAAGCAGCCGATCAACTATTGAATTCAAGGGCAAGGTCACCATAGTAGATTTCGTAAATTATGCGCACTGAAGAAATATTTAATATTAGTCAAATTAAAACCCCTCAGGTCCAAAATCAAGTAGATATCTACTGAATTCATGGTATTCGTTTTCAAAACGAGAGGTCACTTACACCTAGTAGATATAGGTACTATTAAGGTAAAATAAGGCACTTTATGAACGTTACAATTAGGTTTAATTAAGAAGACTTGGCAAGGGAGAGAAGGAAGAAATTCAGTAAGGAATTACATAACTAAATGCTATTTTATAGGTAAGGCAGGAAAGTATGTACTTTATAAATTTTAATGAGTATAATATTAGCTAAGACAAAAAAGAAGGAACAATTATGTAAATGAAACCTACTGAGGTGAATGGAAAGCTCATCATCATATCAGCCGAAAGACGTCCACAGCTGGACAAAGGCCTCCCCTATGATCTCCATAATGGCCGGTCTTACGCTACCCGCATCCAGCGTTTTTCCGCAACCCTCACAAGATCATCGTAGGAAGCTCAACATGCTATGTTAGAGGTCCTAATATTACCGATAGAGAATTGAATTCGAGAGATCGATGTGGTCTAAAAGCTATTAGGTCAAATATCATAATAACAGATTCAGCGTCCATTGCACTTCAAAGATCATTTGATATCCAGCCATGTATGACTTCTGATTAATCTCCATTGAATTATGTTAATACAAAGTCGTGTAAGAGTAAGCTTGGAAAATCATTAGATTACCTACTGTTATAGCACTAAACATGTGTTTATCGATTAACTGCAGATAAAATATCAGAAGATGTAAGAAAGTGATATAAAAAAATAAAGTTTAGTAATTAAATTCATGCACTTAGTAAGATGGTATAGTATGACACAACTTAGATGAAGCATCGGCAAAATTCGTAAAATCGATCGTTCCCGAAAAGAGTACGCCTACAATATTACTCATGAGTTAAAAAATGATCGGCGAAAATGATCCTGTTGAACGTTGAATGGCGCGACAATTAATTATTTTTATTAGTTGTGTAAATAAATAAATCGGAAGTGAAGTGTACGAAAACGATTTGCCGATGCTACATCTAAGTTGTGTCATACTGTAGGTAGGTACTTAGATAAATAGCATAACCTAATAAACAAATAAGGCATTTTCATTTATAAATGCAAAATATGCCAATAATAATTGGATAGGTATTTTGTAATGATTGAAAAGGATTACTATAAAATTAATTAACAAATATTCATTTGAACTACATAATTAAACCTTTAATGGAGTTCAATTAAAACAATTTATGTCATTTCCATCTAAGTACTTTTATTAACATTTTTTTACATTTATTTGAGTCACAAATAACAAATATATTGAAGAAATACCTACTCGTTAATTAGGATAATAAAGTATTGTACTTTACCAAATAACTATAAACTGAAGCACTCACGAAATATTACACTAAAATGCACTGCACTACAATTTCACTGCACTCGAATAATTCACTTCACCAAAACACCGCCATTTTTTTCTTTTGAAAAACGTTTCGATTTTGCTAACGCATTAAAATTTACCGCCATTTTTTTTCTTTTGAAAAACGTTTCGTTTTTGCTAACGCAATGTAGGTACCTACCGAGAAGTGTTGCATTTTGTTGACCAACGGCCGTTTGTAGACATGTATGTAATGATGGGTGTGTAGGAGTGTCAGTGTCTTATATAGCATTCGTGTAATAGGTGGCTGAGTTTCGGAGCGATTACTTTCTCTGCCAATGCCATTATCATCCACACTGTTATCAATCCCTACTAACTAAGATTAAAGACAAATAAGTAACTCTATAAATATTGGGCTTGACTTGAAGTCAAACTGTATGATTATTACTAAATTGCGTGATAATATTTCCTTTTCTGGTTTACCCATATAATATTCAAAAGTATTTTAAAACCTGACTATCTTGAGAGTTGCATGTCATATTTTGTTATCTAAGGTTTATAAAATAACATAAAAGATAAAAAACACAAAGACAAACATAGAAGATTTAGAATTTAGAAATCGTCGGGGTCCCGCTATTAAAAATATCAATAGCTAACATTACGATGTGATGCAATACAACGATTATAATTTTAAAAACTTAAATCGCCATATTTTTTTTACCTAAATTACTTAGTGAATTTAGAAGTTTAAGTTAAAAATAAATGATTTATTAGCCTAATATTAAGGCTAGTGTGTACCACCTAATGTGTACCCTGGGATAAGGAAAAAAAAAAGAAAAACCTAAATTACTTACCATATTTTGCCGCTCTTCGATTATAATCATATTGAGAACGTAGAAATCAACACGCGTTGTAGGTGAGATCGACATCGTCATGAAGAATTTCGGCTGCCAGTTAAGTACCCAGAATAGGGTAGTTGACTGACATATCAAATCAACTACTTTTTAATAAATGTCAAAACGATAGTTTACATGGAATTTTGTATGAAATGACTATGACGTCATAGTTTCACAGCATCAAATCATCTACTCTTAGTGGTTCCACTGATAATTAAAAATCATAAAAAGCATTAAATATACAACATATTTGATATTTCCACGTGTTTTTAGATGTTTTATGGATTGGTTAGTGTTTGGTCATTTATTTTTGACAGTGTCAACTACCCTATTCTTTTTATAAAACTAAAATATTTACAATAAATAAAATAAAAAAAGATATTAAAAAGATAAGACATTAAATAGACGTTAAGAAAAAAAGATTAATATTTAAAGATCAGTTGTCTATAAATGCCTGTTGGATGACTTGGAAGTATTTAGGAAGGAATTTCTCAAAGACGCTAGAAAATGTAATAAATTAGAATGCTAGAAATATTCGTTAAGTTCTGCTAGGTTTGGTAAAGAAATATCCGAATATGAATTAGTTTTACCTATTATTTTTCGTACATAGAGAGTAGACTTAGGTTTTCTTAACATAAACATTATAGTTGCATAATAACTAATTGTTGATTAATTACGTTTTTTCCCGCCAAATTAGCAGTTACACAACATGGCGGATCAAAGTTGTGTTAAATACCGAATACCTACACAGTTATACGTATTTCCTGCTTCCTGTCTTCCGCAAACACAAATAGTAAAATGGATGCAAACTTATGCAATCTCGTAAATGTGGCACGCAAATATAGGTTGAAGCCAGCTCTGAGCGTGGCTCACGCGAGGGACATTCAATACAAAACATAATGTTGTTACTCGTATGGCATTGGAATTTAATATAGGAACTATTTATAAGGCTACGTTAAATATTACAAGAAAAATATTATAGAGCTATGTTTCTAACTAGCATAAATATACGTCCTAGGAAGGTCGGAACCATTGGTGCGCGAATCAGACTCCCACTTGGCCGTCTTTTATTTTTCATATTTTTCGATCGAGCTATGTTGACCTTTTGCATGAAAATGTTTTAATTTTTTTCGCGATTTCAGATTTGGTATGTTAGTAAAAGCACGCCCAGAGGATCTCACTCAAACAATTGTTCAATTGATCTGAAATTTGGTTTAAAATTTATTGTAAATATATTTCTTTAAGGACAAGCTTTTTTTTTTAGACCATGACACCATTTATTGCTTGTAATAACAAGTTTTTTTTTCAGACCAGCTCAAAGACACCATATTATATAATATGGTGTCTGTGAGCTGGTCTGAAAAAAAGCTTGTCCTTAAGGAAATATATTTAAAATAAATTTTAATTTCACGAATAATGGCGTTTTATCTTTTAATTAGTACCAACTAGCTTCCGCACCGAGGTTTCACTCGCTCATCTATGTGCCAAGTTTAATCCAAATCCGTTCAGTAGTTTTTACGTGAAAGAGTAACCATTTTCCATACATCCATACTCACAAACATTCGCATTTATAATATTCATCATCATCATGTCAGCCGAAAGACGTCCACTGCTGGACAAAGGCCTCCCCAAAGGATCTCCACGATGGTCGGTCTTGCACTACCCGCATCCAGCGGTTTCCCGCGACCCTCACAAGATCGTCGGTCCACGTCAAGTGCTTATTTACCAAATACAAGTATAGATAAGCAACGCAATGTGCCGGCATTACATTCGTTTGTTTAGGTTTTTACCTAAAAGGGGATTTTTATATGCAAAAGAACATGGTAACATTAAAATATCACTGTATTTCCTTAAAAATTCTCAATCTATATTTATTTTGTTTAGGTTTTTATCTAAAAGGGGATTTTTATATGCAAAAGAACATGGTAACATTAAAATATCACTGTATTTCCTTCAAAATCCTCAATCTATATTTATCATCAGGGTATCTCATTTTGACAATCTGCCGGACTTCTTCACATGTGTATCCTTGGAACTTCTCCTTATCCTTGTTCCACAGTTCTGATATTTCTAGAAGCTGCGCCTTTAATAACTGCGGGAGATTTGTGAATTTCACCCATACGTCTATTTTGGTGTCAAGGGCGATTGGCTCCTGAAAAATGTCAAAATCATTTAAATGAAGGAAGAAAAGTGAGTATGTTTTTAGGGTTCCGTACCTCAAAGGGAAGAATCGGAACCCTTATAGGATCACTTGTGTGTCTATCTGTCCGTCTGTCTGTCACAGCCAATCTGCTCCAAAACCACTGGACCAATTGAGTTGAAGGTACACATATGTAAGTTGGTGACCCAAACACAGACGTGTAACATACGTACGTAGACTAGCTGGGAGCTATAAGTAGGGTTGCCATCTCTAAAATCCGCTAACCAGGACAACAACCTATCATACTACTTTTGTATTTATTGTTGCGACCAGTAAACTTTAAAACCCCGACTACAAATGAGACCCCGCCCGGACGCTCCCCAGACACCCTCTAAACTAGGACAAATCCGGGGAAACCCGGACGGATGGCAACCTATATAAGTATGACTTATATACACCTCAAACAATGTTTCAATCTCAGCAACAGTATCATCAACCCGTATCGCCAGCATATACACCAACTCCTCACTAATTGGTCTGCTATCCACAAACACCCGTTCCAAGATGGCCTGGCACAGAACTTGTATCAATGTACAGATGGACATCTCGTACATGCGAGCAGGCAGGATGTTATGCCAACATTGTCTCAGGTCCTTCATCAGGGTAAGCGCACTGTTGATTGCGCAGTCTAGCTTTTCATAAGTGTCGTGGGTCCAGAGAGATGGCTCTGAAATAATTATGTTTATTAAAGATGTATCGACAAGGACCTGATAGCAAGTAGACCGTAATAGTTTTAAAAAACCGGCCAAATGCGAGTCGGACTCGCGCACGAAGGGTTCTGTACCCATTATGAAACGGCAAAAACATGTTTGTTGTATCCTCTTCTGTCTGTGAAAATTTCAACTGTCTAACTATGAGGTTCATGAGATACAGCCACACAAGCCAGACAGACAGCGGAGTCTTAGTAATAGGGTCCCATTTTACTCTTTGGGTACAGAACCCTAAAAATGAAGGATATAACTACTGCATAAGATATTTCAAAACTTTTTCATAAACAATATTTAGTACAATTAAAAGTAAAGCGCAAAAATAAAGAATCAAAGCTCACCATTACACTCGATGCTCTGAATTATAATATTCTTCTTATTTTGCAGATACAAAGATATCTTCTCTAAGCCAAGCACTCTCAGGTCTTGTATGCTCTCCAGCAATACTATTGTCAGCTGTTCAGCCAAGTGGTGAGGCAGGGAGTTGCACCAAGGCGGGCCAAGTAGCCCGTGAGCTAGGTAGAAGCAGTTGTTGAAGAATAGTGCTGGAATGTTGGTATTGGTTAATAGAAGCTTTTTTACACATCCAATAAGTGAAAGGATTTTGAGGAAGCTTATAGAATTATTGATGAATACATAATTAAATACCTACAAGTATCCTACTTTGTATTATACAACGTGTTGTTTTTGATATCCCATAACTCTAAGGTTATATTCTGTAGGTAAAAATAATACTAAAACTCCAAGAATAGGTGGTCCAAAAATACATAGTTTCGGAGATATCATCAATCATAATAAAATGAGGTCAAAAATAGTCACCAGTATGACGAATCATTACTTTTGCGAGGTCGCCAAACTTCGCAAAACTTAGACCCTCGATGAGTCTAGGTATCTAAGTTTAATTGATAAATACGGGTAATTCCTGTCATATTTCACGTAAGGGTGTTTTACATTAATAATTGTGACTTTGTCGAATTATTTTGTATGAAAAATGATAAAAAAAAGAAGAATGTTTGAAACATAATTCATATGCCACTTGATTCTTTGATATGGTCTCAGTCATACCCTAGAGTTATGGGATAAAAAAAAAAAACAGATTGTATATACATTATATATATTTACTAGCTTTCGCCCAGCGGTTTCACCCGCATTAGAGTTCATGAACACCCCGTACTCAATTTAAGCAACCAAATAATATGTAGGTCAATTTGTCCGTTAGTATTCTCATACCTTGAGAACCACAGTACAGATTATGAAGCGCTTTTCAAAGACAGGTATCCTCTTAGGTTCAGGTTCCTAGATGAAGGTTTTAGGCTATTTAATATCCAGGGACAGGTATAGTTCTGTGACGATTGAATGCTACATAAATATATTATGCATGTGGAGTTCAGTTTTCACGTCTAAATATTTGTCAAAAATTACAATCCATTATTAGTCATACATAAGTTTTTGTTACGTTGAAAAAAAAACAGTCAAAGGTTCAGAGCCATACAGCCTTCTTATTATTTTTGTAGGTATATTGAATTTTTATGTTTGATATTTTTTTTTATATGTTTCGAATGGCATGCTATGCAGAAGATAAAAGTTTTTCTTTCTTCTTTCTTTCTAAACGTTCAAACAGTGTGTAATGAAAATTGGCAGAGAGGTAGACCCGTGAGATAAGAAGGTAGGTATTTTTATCCCAGAACTTGTGAGAAACTAAGGACAATTATACAATACAGATTGATGCAAAATTGTCAAGAACTGCCAACATAAACCTATCTATAATTTATCTATACTAATAATAATCTATATGTATATCTAAACTATAATGAAACTAAAGAGTTTTTGTTTGTTTGTATGAACGCGCTAATCTCTGGATCTACCAGTCGGATTTGGAAAAATCTTTTTGCAATTGAAAACCTGAAAAAAAAATATGTGAAGAATGTCCCAGGATATTTATTTATTTTTGTATAGCACGGGCGATGCGACGCGGCGTCCGATGTAACCCGAGCAATACCGAAAAAAACCGAACTATGCACGACTTCACCGACATGAAGTCCTATACGTAATTTGTTTGATGATAATTGCTTTAACGTTGAATATTTTTAAGTTGAATTGTTGTAGATATTATATACGGATTTCATAGAAACAAATACTACTTACTTAAGAAGGTCCTAATTATTTCAAAATTGGTTTTGAGTTTATTTTTACTAAATTTGTTTTTTTTTATTTCTTGGGTGAAAATTTAATCTATCTATAGGTAGTAATAATAAAGCTGAAGAGTTTGTTTGAACGCGCTAATCTCCGGAGTTATTGGTCCGATTCGAAAAATTGTTTCACTAATGGGAAGCTACATTATCCCCGAAGGTTATAAGCTACTTATAAACCCGCGAACGAAACCGCGGGGAACAGCTAGTTATTTTATATAAACGAAATGCTAAGTATTATAATTTTAGATCACTTGTTTGAGATATTCAAGAAAATTTAAAGCTTGTTACTTTATTTTGGCATGAAAGTTAAACAATACTGTGAGTGGAAGGGTTCTTAGTTTGCTATAAACAATGCTTGCTATATGATAGCTTAAATTCATAAAATATGGTACTTATATGAATAGAGTAGCTTTATACAGTCTGATAAACTTTTTTTAAAAAATCATATAAATATCTATGACTAAAATTTAGAATAATTTTGATTTCTATGTTGTTACATTTGTGTTAATTAGTCTATATTCAAAATTTTGGATCTTTTGCTCAAGTAATTGCAAAAATATTAAAGGGCAAAAATGAAATATTTCACCCTCTATAACATTGCATTGCTAAATAGTATTACAAAATGCTTTAGGATTCTTATAGTTCTCGCTATGGGTAGCTTATAACCAGAATTTCGTGGTTCTTAAATCAATAGGAAAAGCGTTATACAGGTTGATGAAAAAAAATTAAAAAGGTCATAAAATTATCTATGATTAAAAAGTTTAAAATTATTAATGTGCATATTGTTACAATTATGTTACATGGTCTACACCCAAAATTTTTGATCCCTAGCTCATGTAATTGCAAAAATATTAAGGGGCCAAAATACAAATTTCCGCCCTCTATAACATTTCATTGCTAAATAGTATTGCAAAATGCTTTAGGATTCTTATAGTGCTTGCTATGGGTAGCTTATTTCCAAAAAATCATGCTTCTTAGTTAAATAGTTCTTGCGTTATACAGGTTGATAAAAAAAAATTAAAAAGGTCATAAAATTGTCTATGATCGTTTTTTTTTAAATTATTGACTTGCATGTTGTTACACTTATGTTACATGGTCTACATTTAAAATTTTGGAACCCTAGCTTAAGTAATTGCAAAAATATTGAAAGTCAAAAATAAAATTTTCCACCCTCTATAACATTTCATTGCTAAATAGTATTGCAAAATGCTTTAGGGTTCTTATAGTGCTTGCTAAGGGTAGCTTATTTCCAAAAAATCATACTTCTCAGTTGTATAGTACTTCCGTTATACAGGTTGATAGAAAATAATTTAAGGTGTCATAAAATTGACAACTATGAAAAATTTGAGAAACACTGGTTTGAATATTATTCCAATTGTATTGAATAGCTTATATTCCAAATGTAAGGTCCCTAGCTTGAGCCATTACAAAAATATTAAAGTGCAAAAATTGGATATTTCACCCTTTATAACTTTATGCCGCATGAAAAGTTTGAGAAACTTGATAGAACATTTCAAAACAAATGCTGTAGAAAGCTTATATTCCAAAAATCAAGCTTCTGCTATGTATATTAACTGAGAAAAACAGGATGCTAAAAGTAAATTTTCGACATTTTTACTTTGTCTATGGGCAAAACTTTGACAAACACTAAGTTGAAATTTGTAGTATTTGTATAGCATAACGCGTATACGAAATTTCATTTGCCTATCTTCAGCTGTTGCAGAGATATAAGAGTTTGAAAAATGCATAATTTCCATCGGTAATATCTTCCTCGAAGAAAAAAAGTTTGAGAAACGCCGAAAATATATTTTAGCAGTATTATTAAACTACCTACACTATAAATTTTGAGTTTGTAACATTCAAACTCACAAAGTTATCAAGGTTTAACGGAAACAAAGCAAATCCCTTATTTTTTTAAATTTTCCTCCCATAGACAAAAGTTTTAGAAACGCTCGCACCCATATCTAATATTTTTTACTGAAAAAGCTACATTAAAAATTTCAGACTCCTAGACCTTATGGTTCCAGAGATATTAAGATTCTTAAAATCGCACAAAGGGCCCGTTTCCACCACTGCGGAAAGGAATTTCGAAAAATCGCTTCTTAAATGGGGTCTACGTGACAAAATCTATGCACATGCCAAATGTCACATTAATCGGTTCAGCGGTGTGGGCAGGGGGATGTTTACCCAAAAAACCGCTACTCTTTTATATAATAGATTATTATAAACGTGAAAATTTGTGAGTATGGATGAATGTTTGTTACTCTTTCACGAAAAAACTACGGAACGGTTCTAAATCAGCTGAGATGTTTATGCATTTATTATATTAGTAGGATAGTGTTCCCTACTTACCAATATCGGAAGGACAGCACTCCAAATTAACTTTAAACTTCATAGGTACAATGCATTGATACATAACAGCTATGTCTTTTACGTAACTGATAAGCTGGTTACTATATTTTTCTGGTAATTTTGCACTTTCCTCCAAATGTTCAATGATGAGTGCCAGAATCTTCTTCACATTCTCTGATATCACACATTTTGGTAAGAATATTGGCCTATTTAAATCCCATAGAATATCTTTGTCCGTAACATCTAGTACTGATTCATTATCATTTGTTGCTGATGTGCCAACTGCTACCGTACCGTAAGACAGACTTTCAGTTAGTAAACTACGTACATCAGAAAGTAACTTATCACATTTTTTATTATATAAAACACATTCTGTATCATCAATGTATTTGTTCAATGGGGATTCTTCTGCATTCACAAATTTCAAATCAATTAAGAATTTGTTGAAAGCATCCAATTCTACAACTATATTCTTGTAATTTTGATAACTGCTCTTACAAGATGGTAAATTTATTCTGATACAGTCCTCAATAATTTTTTCAAAGAATTTTTTATGTATTGTTTCTGAAAATACTTCAATAAATGTTCGGTCAGCGTTAAAGTGAGAGCCTAATGTAGATTGTAGGAACTCAAATACTGCAGTTAAGTTATTAAAAATAGTTTGATAATTAGGTTTATTTGTATCATTCAAATCAATTTTTATGTTGAAAATTATTGCTCCGATACGTTCATCAGTGAATATATCACAATTATGTCTGATTACATTATGTAATAACTGATTGATGAAGAAATGAGAAAATACTCCAAGTTCAGCATTCATTCTCTCAGTTACATAGAGAGTTGATAAGACTTTCTGTATAAGTATAGGGTCACTTTGCTGTACCGAAAGTGAGTAAGTAAGACTATTTAATCCCTTATTCTCAGACCAAGTGAATATATCTTCCCATTCTATACTTAATTGAGCAGTGTACAAGGCCAGTTGGTTCTCAGCCTGTGAAAATAGGTTTAACAACGCCTTCGCCATGTTTCCTTCGAAATTTAAATTATTCAATTGTTTTTTTAGTTCACTTACGGCTACCATTGCTTCGCTGTAGTTAAATCTTCCAAATTCGTGATTCGCGCGTTCCAAGATAGATTTTCCTTCGACCACGATGCATAAATCTTGGAAATTAACGTAAAACTTACATAATTTGTCGTAATAACTATTAAATTCCTCATCGGTAATTACCAACTTTTCTTTTAAAGATTTTATAGTTTCGGAGTAATTTGTGTATTCAGAAACAATGTTACCTTTGCGGTTTTTATAGTTTAGTTGTTCTAGACTCTTTGTAATTGTGAAATTGTAGTAATTATCCAAAAAGTTTTGTTGTAGAGCCCACGATAACATTTGCACTCTTTCAGTAAGGTCTTTTATTTTAGGAAGCAAATCATCACGATATTTTTTAAAGTCTTCAGATTTTGTTTTTTCGGCCTCTTGTAGTACTGCACTTAATAAACTCATTTTGGTTAATTTCAATTAACTTTAACAGCCAAGTTGTAGTATATCTTTATAAACGAAACGAACTAGGAAAATTCAAATTTTCGAATTTGACATTAGCTTGGTTGGTTCCTGTTCAGGGCTGCCAGTCGATTTTATTTAAAAAACCCATTTTATCGTTCGTTTGTATCTTACTAAGTCAAAATATTCGGAACAAATGGAGAACTGAAAATTAATTTAAATTTATTGAATGAGGTACCTAGGTATAATGATTATTGAATAGTTTGTATCATCAAGTTAAAATAAAAGATTTGTGGATGATTTTCTTTCCCAATATAAATAAATAAATATTTATTTGCATAATAGAAATAATCTATTACATACATAGTTGGAATACCACATAGAAAATCACCATGGAAATAGGGTTTCTGGGTAAATTAAGCCTGAAGAACACATATTTAGGTCTGAGATTTTGGTATTTTATTTTATTTAAAAAACGAAGACAGCATAATAACAAGGAATACATTGACTTTATTAACATAATGGGAATAATTTTAATGATATGGAAATGGGCTTAATTCAAGGCCGTGAATTTACGGGTTGCTAAGAGTTGTTTAATCAATTTAACTCCTATCTAAAAGCTGAGTTCTTAGGCAACCATATTTTATTTCAAGTGTTATTAAACACTGTAAATAGTTCTCACAAATTAATCATAATGAATGATAACGAAATTGAAAGTCTTAAAAATGAATTGGAACACGAAAAAACTTTTAGGTTAGTGCTGTATTCCTATTTTTCCGCCTGAAAATCTACTTTTTTTATACGCATATAACCACCCATGGCCATGATTAAAATACAACATATTTTTTATTGGTTCTTCTTGGACATAGAGAATCAGCAGCCTGGCAAAATGGAGAATTGGAAAAGCAGATTGTTCTGATTCAAGAAGAACTTCGTAGATCTGATCATCCTTGGGACTCCGACCTCGACTTGCAGAGGGAGAGCGTCAGACATAAACAAATGCTGGATGTCATAGAGGAATTAAAGGAAACATTACCTGTTTTGAAAGAAAAGATCAAGAATGCAAAGATCTGTGGTCCAGGTCAGTAAAGCCACAAACATTTTTTTAACATTAGTTTTTAGCAATAATCAATATGCCTTACGATCCCACAGGGCTCGTCTCAAGTAATGGTACCTATATACCTACATTGAAAATTCGTTTAATTGGAATAAAAATAATGATAGGTTTTTCCCATTCACGCACCTAAACCACACTTACATAGAAATACTTATCTTATTTTCAGATTGCAAACTGAAACATGACGATCTCAACATAAACTTGGATATCTTAACTCCGGTAAATATTCTACAAAATAAGTTGAATTTGATAAAATTACCTAGTAATATAGCATTCACATAAACCTAATATCTATCGACAGGCTGAATTATTACGTACTGTAAAGAGATTTGAGAGACTCAAAACTGATTTAATAAGTACTCTACGAAGCAAGGAGTGGCGCTTGGATTCTGAATCTAAGGTAATATAATAATCTTGTGAAAATCTGTAAAGCTATAGATTTATGTGGGAAAAAGTACGTAATTTGCTTATACATCCCAGAAAATTACTATCTCAGAAGCCTTCTTAATAAAATGATTTTGAGTACTAAGGAAACATATACATAGTAGATATCCTTTTTCAGTTGTTCGTCAGAGTGAACGACCAAAGAACATATTTACAGAATGAACTTATGATCTGTCAGAATAATATTATGAGATTGCAGAAAAATGGATCTTACTGGCAGTAAGTACCTACTCACTTTCAATCAAAATAACATAATTGTCGATCTTCACAAATTTTAAACACGTCATCTATTTCTGGTTGGTTGGTTTTTTGAGCTGTCTTAGTCTGTTAGATAGAATATATTGAGTCTGAACGGCTTTGCACCTCTGCTAAAAGTTGGTCCTTCGAGCCGTACCTCTATTATCGTAAGGGAGCCAATGACCACATCCACTTCAAGCTAGTTATTTTTTCTTGTTCTATTGATTTTTTTAAGTATTTCTATTTTGCTAGATTCTCCTCGAAATTATTTACTTGACATGTGTTTATTACTATTGGCATAGAATAAATAATATACTATTGGCTTATTTCCAGGCATGTTCCTCGAAAAGCCGACGAGAGAGTGCTGGACCCAAAGCGAGGACCTATAAAGAAGATATTCGGCAACGAGCGTCTGGCGCCTATTGCCACTTAGTATCGCTACAAGATCATATAATATTACATTTATTCGATGTTATTGCAATCTAATAATTATTTATTAATATCGCTGTAGAAATCCCCATTTCGGTAGCATCTGAAAATTTATACCAAAAAATATATAATAATAATATATAAAATAATAGGGCAACACCCACCATGTAACTGTCAGCTCAGGATCTCAATTTGGCGCGTATTTTGAGACTCATTCAACTTTCGGTTCGAAGAGACTTAGAAGAGAGATAGGTAGGTAGGTATTAGTAGTAAAGTAGCGTTGTATTAAAAAACTAGATGTGTTCATAGATTTTCACTTTATTGTAGAAATCGTAGGCCTTCTAGAAATGTTACTTCGTGCAAGACTTATGAATGGATTTTTATTATATGTATTTTGATGATACAAAAGAATAATATTATTATGTTAAAACGTCTATAGAAATATATAATAAATTAAAGTGAATTAAATTCAATTTTAAAGAAATAAAGCTTACAAATAAATATAAAATTATATGAAATAAAACTCTCAATATGCAAATTAAAATATAAAATATTTATTTTAGATTTCATAATAAATGAGTAAAATACATATTGGATTTTTTTGTACTGTTTCATGTGTTGCCTTCATAATTTATTAAAATTAATTTTACCTTTTACATTTGGCACATTTTGGAGACTTTGTTAAGTACCTCTCAAGTTGAAAATCTTTCCAACCAAGCACTTATAGTTTCGGCAGTTGCACTTGAGAGCCAGTTACCTTCTAGATATTGTATCAACCAATCCCTCTGGTATATTGCCCATGTATATCTATAGGCTTCAGGTGGACCGCCTGCATGCTTCTCCATTTAAGTCGAAGCCATCAGAGGCTAACCACTTTAGCCCTTTCAAAAATATACTTACACACTGTGCTGACAAGTTAAACTATGTGTAATACTGTGGTAGAGTGAAGGAATAAATAAAATTCAGATATTTATTTACATTTTATTTTAATCTCTAATAAAAGGCTCTTTCAAAATAAATAAAACTAAAACTAACGATTACACAAAAAAAATAAGTTCGATTATTTTAAACCTAGTTTCTAGTATATTTCACAGGATATTCGTTCGATGTACTTAAATATACTTCTGGGTCTAAATCCTCATAGGAATTAACGTTCGTATTTTGATACAAAGATGCTGAAAAAAAAAACAAATTAAATATATTTTGTTCAATAACAAATGAGCATAGTAATTTATGGCTATGAGTGTTGCTAAGTTTCAGAGCGCGAGCCTAATGGCTATTACCCTCTGGTATCCTACAAACAGGAGCCTGAGCATCATATATAGAGATAGAGATATATGATGCTCAGGCTCCTGTTTGTAGGATTATTAATAATGACGTAGGTACACCAAAAAAGAATATAATAGAGAGTTTTAACAAACAATAAAACTTACCTATTATTTTTCCTGAAGACATCCGGAATCCATCTAGAGTCAAGCACCAGTCTTTTAAGCGTTTCCGGTCGTTTAACTTACCTCCCACCAGGCGGCGCCACCATCGCTTACACAGGAAGTGAGTGGGGGGCGCGAAATGGTGGTGCCACGATCCTCGTTTGTTCATCATTATAAAACTCATGATGTACCAGGTAGAGATTACCTGGATTCCGGATGTCTTCAGGAAAAATAATAGGTAAGTTTTATTGTTTGTTAAAACTCTCTATTATTTGTTCCGATTCGACATCCATCTTGAGTGATGTGTTTGTTATCTCCTGGTAGCTAAGATGCTATAATGTGTAGCTTGGAGAAAATTATTAATAATTATTCAAAAATAAGATATTAAATCGAATTAATCATTGATTTATTCGAAACAGGTAGGTTCTAGGTATATACTATTTTAATCAACGTACAGCATCGAAATAATTAGATAAAGAAATCGACATATTTGAATCATTCAAGGATCTATTAATTTCTTTATGATAAAACTTTCTAAAAGTATGTTCACGCTTCCAATTAGCAGTGGCAAGTATCTGATCAATAGTGAAACTTTCAAGCCAGTTAAGCGAAGCGACCGCGGATCGCACAGAACCGGGCGGTGCCTCCACGCCCGCTGCACGCAGCTCGGACTTCACCCAGCCGCCTATTACAGTCCTAGACGCAGGCTTCACCACCCCACGCACAGTGATAAATAACTCTGAACAATTAATAGAATTACGCCTTTCCTCTGAAAGGGATATCAACTTGCGTATCCAATAAATACAATTTAGGTTATTATTAGGATGAGCTCTTAATTTCCAACCAGATTGCCGATAATTAGTACTATCAGTTTTTGATCCAAAAGTGGGCCAAAATATGATGAAGTCGCTTTCATCAATCATATTACTAGGTCCTGTATGCAATAGCGTGAGGTCGTGAACCCGGCGTCCGGACATAAGAAGTAAAAGTATCGCTACGCGTTTCGAGATTTGAAATAGACTATCTTCAACGACTGAATTGTTTTCTAAATATTGTAAAACAAATTTAGGGTCCCATATCGGCGGTTTGATACATTTTGGCTTTGCAAGTGATATAGATTTTAAAACGTGTTTTACAAAAAAGTTTGATGAAATGCTATTAACAGAATCGTGGCTTACAAAAGTTGAAATAGCCGATTTATGTACTAATATCGTTTTGTAAGCGAGACCACATTTGTTGTGAAGGTATATTAAATAACGAGCTACCTGTGTGGGTAAAGGATTTCTAAAATCTATACCATTTTCAATACTCCATTTCGTCCATTTTTCCCAGGCCGGTCGATATGTGTTGAGTGTAGACTTACGCCAACTAGACATTAAGACGGATTTCTCTTGAGTTGTCCAGTCTTCTATTGCTTCAATCCACCCAAGATTAGCCAAGCTTCCAGATGAATGTTTTGTATGTCTGGTGGATGGGTATTCGTCGTGGTGTCGATCAAAACTTGTTGAAGGTTGGGAATCAGGTGTGGCCCCTGTATAGCTCGGTGCCGCAGATCTGCAATCCAGAACACTTTGACCCAGTGGGGAGCAATTATTATATACTGACCATTAAATTCGGTGGTGGAAATATCCACGCAATGTTGTAGTCCCACGTTCGACAAAAGGCATTGTGATATAGAGCTTGCTGATTGTGGATATCGGTCGAAACATATGTCGGTACTACGTGCGCTGTCTTCGATGCGAACAGATCCACCTCCGGTTTGCCCCACATTTTGAAAATCGGTGTAGTCGCCGCTGGTCTGAGATGCCACTGCATTCCTCTCGATAACGCATCGACTTCGCCGTTGTATCTCCCAGGGAAATATTGAGCCGTCAATGATATATTGTGGGCGTCTAACAAGTCCAGTAGCAGTCTGGACAATTGTAAAAGCAATCCTGACTTTGTACCACCTTCTTTGTTTATGTCCGTTGTTTATGTACAACTGTCCGATTGTCCGTTTGTAAAAGAATATGTGCATCTAGTAGTTCCAATTTCATCTGAAGAATTGCAGCATACACCGCGTATAACTCTTTGAGATTTACATGCCAACATGTTTGGGATTGCATCCATTGACCCGCCATTTTCATATCGCCAAGTTGAGCGCCCCAGCCCTTGTCTGAGGCATCCGTTGTCAAAAGGTGCGTTATCGGAATCGTATGTATCGGAAGAAAGCCGTCTAGAGAGTTGAGCCACCACCTCAGTTCTTGATAAACAGGGTCTGGTATCGTAGCCCGTTTGTAGGGGTGAGTCTTGGGAAGCTGTCGACTGCAGGTTTGCGTAGTGCGACAGTTCAATCTCCCTCTCGGTATCACAAAGCTGGCAAAGTTGAGTCTCCCCAGTAGGGACTGGGCCTGTTTGAGGGACCAACTGCCATTCGACATTTGAGTCTGGAGCACCCTGCGGAGCGTTAGGCGCTTTGGTTCCGACAGGGACTTTGTGTTGAACAGTGTGTCCCAGGTAACACCGAGAAACTCCAGGCGTTGTGTCGGAACCAAGACAGACTTGTCGAAGTTGACCGTCCATCCGAGACGTTGTAATAGGTCTATTGTAAATGAGACATGATCGTGTAATGCAAGACGAGACTGGTCCGCAAGTAAAAAAATCGTCCAGGTACACTACACAGCGTATGTTGCGTTTGCGTAGGTATTCTGCAACCCAATTTGTTAGAGAGGCAAACGTCCTTGGTGCTGATGATAGTCCAAACGGTAGACACGTCATCTGTAGTAGGCGGCCGTTGTAACTGAGCCTCAGGAACCTGCGGTACTTGTGAGAAACCGGCATGTGAAAATATGCCTGACTCAAATCTATTTTTACCATCCAATCTGCATTCTGTGTGAAACTCGGAACACGGAAATGGCTGAATAATTGAAAATCTTTTGTCGACACAAACTGGTTTAATCGTTTCAAGTTGAAGATTGGCCTCATTGAACCGTCTGGTTTCGGCACAAGGAAAAACGTTGATAGGTAACTCGGGGAATATTCGGCTATTTCGAGAACATTGGTTTGTATCATGGTATTTATTTGCCGTGTCATTTGAGGACTTAATTTGGTTTCGAAATTTTTCATAACTCGCGCGTTTGGTAATATTAGGGGCGGTTTCATCATGAATGGAATGCTTAAGCCTTTTAGAAGTTTGCATAATTTGGGTGGCGCTCCAAGATCGCTCCAAACATGTTGAAATCGCGCCAGACAACCGCCTTGAAAGCTGTAATAGTCATGCGCGGGAATTTTTATTTTTGGAAGAAAATGTTTTTTTCCCTTTACCGTCATGTTTGTGTCTATAATTTGATGTTCTATACCCCTTGGAGTTATTTTGATGTTTTGACCGCTTAGCTGGCGCGTTACGAAAAATATTATCACGTGATGTTTTGTTTTCCGGCAGTTTACTCATAATCGAATTGGTTCTTGGCCGATATTGTTGAGATGTACTCGGAGTAGGCTGAGCAGTTGAAGACTGTGAAAGTTTCTCAGCCCCCCCAATTTTCTGAATGTAGGTAGTAAGTTGTTCATCATTAAATAAAAAGTCGGCACTAGGGGGTAGTTTCTGTAAAACACTACAATGGAAACCTTCCGGGATTTGTTTTAATAAATGTTCTCTTCGTAAATTTATCAAGTCTGCTCGTCGTCCACAGACCATCTGCAAAATATCGTCCGTAGCCTTGACGTAGCCAGACTCCTTGCCAAAAAGTTCCTCAACCTTGGCAAACAAACTTGATGGAGTGAGTTTTGAACCGTTTTCATTCGACCAATCGACTAAACTTTGTAGGGTAGTATGTAACGCTTCTTTTTGTGATAAAACTGCATTCGACAAAGCTGTAAATGATCTTTCGAAAAGATGCAAGCGATTTTCTTCCGGCATTGTAGGCTCAAATCGTTTCAACACATCGTTAACGCTCAATTCGACAAACCCCGGTGCCGCTAGGTATTTCTTTTGAGTGTCAGCAAAACGAATAGCATTCCAATCATTACAATTGAAACGTTGTAAATTTGAAATTTTATTCAAAAAAGATTCCTTAGATTTTGGGTAAATTGGATCTTTCACAGTGGTGTTAAGGTCAGACAACTGTAATTGTCCGCTAGAATTATTACTCGATAGTCCCGCCGGTGGACGCAAGGAAAAATCATCCATTAATTTACTCGAAATATTCGTATTTCCAGCATTACTTTCATTATTTGTGGTTGAGGGTAGAACAGAATATTTTTCAGATACTAAATTCGTTATAAAGAAACTTGTTGGGACAAAAATTCAAATTGCAAATCACTTACAGGTCGAGTCCGTTTTGACTTACTGATTCGCTGTGGGCTGGAGTCCCAAGACGATGAATCCGAATCTGAACTCCTATAATGGCGCCTTTTCCGAGATTCTACCTCACTAACAGCTTGCGTTTCACCGTTGTCCATTTTTGATGGGAGATTATAACTAATACTTAATTACTATTAAGATTAAAAAATTAAAAATTTTAATACTATAATGAAGGTATTCAAATTATTAGAAATATTTAAGTTAAACCGTACGCTACGAAAAACGACGCTATAATGATGAACAAACGAGGATCGTGGCACCACCATTTCGCGCCCCCCACTCACTTCCTGTGTAAGCGATGGTGGCGCCGCCTGGTGGAAGGTAAGTTAAACGACCGGAAACGCTTAAAAGACTGGTGCTTGACTCAAGATGGATTCCGGATGTCGAATCGGAACAAATAATACTATGTTGGTACACCATACGCAGTGTTTGCGGACTAAGATACTCAATAATCAACATAAAAAATTGCGGTTTTACTCTTTTTACGAATTGAGAACCTCCTCTTTTTTTGAAGGAGGTTAAAAAATCACTGTATTGGAGAAGTTTATTGAACATTAAACATTTTTTTATATATTTTTTTTAATGTATTTTCCTGGTACGTACGTGTAAGGGGTGTAACGCAGTGATGCTTGTCCCGATGCAGCCGCAGATGGGTCGGACAGGCGCACACGTGCCCGCCCGCCACGTTCACGCACGCGAACTGACACCCGTGCAGCTCTTGGGTACACTCGTTTATATCTGTACACACGTTATGGAAATTAACAACTAAATAAATGTAAACAAATAATACACTCAAATAACACCCTCTAACTAAAGGTTGCAAACATATCAAGTCCCTGCTGCGCTACGAGGAATGTGTGAATGAGTGCACCGATAAAATCACTTTTACAAATGTAGTTATTCTATTGGGTATCTAGTCCGTCATTGTATACATTTCCTAGGAAATCCATACATTTCCTAAATATCTATCGGAGTACTACATTCGGTATATTTGTAAGGATAGCGGTATTTGGGGGGTTGTAAGTGAAAGGTACTTTTGTGCGATTACTTGCTATTCTATGCATAATAAAAAAAATAACCCCAACCTATTTTTTCAATAGTCATTATTGAATTATAATTTCCTAGGGGAAATACACAGGAATTGTATACAATTCCTATATTTCATACAGTTCCGGTAACACATACAAAACACATTCTTTGCTACACAGCTTAGCTCATCTCTGGTGGATACTCAGGCTGAGATTTATAGAGCGTACTTAGACTTTGCTCAGACTTTACCGTACAAAGTCGGTATTTAAAATGCAATTTTCGAATCTCCCTGAGTGTGCGCTAAGCAAAGCCTAAATGCACCTAATCGACGACTTTCCAAAAACTTGGCTACAAATTAAAACACACAAACATTTACTTTATTACGTAAGTTTATACCCTAAGTAAAGTCTGAGCAAAGTCTAAGCACGCTCTATAGATCTCAGCCTCAGACATAAAGTTAAGTGGTGATAATGTCTAATTCCGGGATGAAGAACGGAGCTTTCGGTGAACATGGTGAGGAAATCACAGGTATTTGATAGTTTATGTTAGTAGTACGGTCGGCCAAGAAAGTGTTCTGATTTAGTTTTCTAGTCATCGAAAATTACAACAAGGTTCAAACTAAGAACAGCTGTCACGTAACAAACAGTTAACAAAATACAAGCGAAACCAATCATTATCGCCTATGAACCTGCAAGCAATATTCCTTAGGGTGTTACACCACTTTCTTGGCCAACCGTACCACCCTCAAGTTTTGGAAATCTATCACCAAGCACTTTCCGGTGTGCTCCAGTAACATTTGAGGGACAGTTGCCTTCAAGGATTTATGTGGTTAATACCATAATATTGCAATTTAAGAATAATAATTAAATTAATTAATTAATAGTATTTAATATATTTTTAAATTAATTTTAATTAATAATTAATCAACTTACCAAGACACCGTTGTCCAGCCCCCAGGGACTCGAATCCCGGTTGACAAGTACATCTGTATGCCCCCTTAGTATTAACGCACACTTGCGTCGAGTGACACTGATTGCTCTCTACGAGGCATTCGTCTATATCTGGAAATTAACAAAATAAATACATACTTGAATCGGAAGACAATAATGAAGGTGGCCATATACACCAATTTTTTTTACTAGCTGGCCCGGTAAACGTTGTCCTGCCATGAGAATTAAAAAAACTGAGACCTGAACCTACCTACACCTACATACTCCTACGTACCTACACTTACCATATATTTATTTTCCAGCCGTTCTTGAGTTATAAATGGTATAAATAACCGGACTTTCTTTTATATATTATGATTGACCACAGATTCGGAATACACTTAAAGAAAGTATACAGCAAGATACTCAGCAAGGCTTTTTTGTGGATCCTCATTTAATTACTAGCTGCTTTATCCCGCGGCTTCACCCGCGTTCCCGGGATAAAAAGTAGCCTATAATCTTCGGAGATAATGTATGAATATTTTCGAACTGGTAGAACCAGAGATAAGCGCGTTCAAACAAACTCTTTGGCTTTATTATTGGTATAGATAAGGAAGTATAGATTTATTTATTTATTTAGGACAACCAGTAGTTACTAGCTACATTAGAAATAGCACTATAAACTAAATAAAATAGAAACAAAAGTAAATGCACAACCTATTAAGATGCCACAACATGCGATGAAACTTGGTAACTAGCGATGATAGAGGCGATGATAGCTCAGTGGTAGTGATGTCGGATGCCGCGACGAAGGTCGTGGGTTCGAATCCTACAATGAGCTTGAGCTTTCGGTGAAGGAAAACATCGTGAGGAAACCATAGCACGGTGGTAGGGTACTTTGTAGTACCCGCCTGGCTGGCTACCACCCTCAAGTTGAAAATTTGTCGCCAAGCACCTACCGGTGTGTTCCGGCAATTTCACTTGAGAGCCAATTTGTCTTCTCGGCATTGTAACAGGTCAGCAACACATTGGCAATATCTCTGGTATTGCCAATGGCGATAGGCGACGGTAACCACTTACCATCAGGTGGGCCGTATGCTTGCTTGCTAAACTAAGTAACTTTAAATCGAAAAGTAATCTAAAAAATATAATCAGAAAAACGAAACAATAATACTAATTAAAACTATAGTTAGATGAAGAAAGTCAGTATGTTTACATGTTACTTACCATCGCAATTATCCAAAATGGGATTATAGCTGTAGCCAAAATCGCAAGGGCCATTTTCACTGCCATCCAAATTTACCGTCACATTTACGTCAAAGTACACTGGCGGTTTATCTATGACTGAAAAAAAAATATTGGTCCTTTGAGCCGGATATTTAGCTTAGAATATGAGTATTATTGATTGTATACACTATATAAATACATAAAGCGACTTATTACATGATTAAATACAGTCTGGTCTCTCTAGGTTATAATATATCTCCGACTCTCTTTGTTATATGAGGTTAGAAAGTAAAGGATATATAGAAAGCCTTTATTAAATGAGATGATGAAGATGAGAATAAGTGTGTCTGTGTCAGTGTCTGTAGAGAATATGTGCAATACGTTCTGATTTTTTAAACAGCTTATATCTAGGATGTCTGTAGTCTGTATTTGTCCTATGCAAAACCTTATTGTAAGGGCGTAAGATAAAAAATACTTTTTATAATGAACAGAATACATTTCCTGTTTTAACCCTTACCTTGACATTTTTTTTCATGTAATCTGACCATAAATAAGATCAAATTTATCAATAGAAACCATTTTATATACTTTATACTTCCTGCCAAGTTAAGGGTTAAAAATGTTCATTATTTATTTATCAATGTATAGATTACATTTTTTTGAATAGCATAATTAATACATACAACAATCACATAATTTCTTCCAAAAGGCATTTAACATGTCATAAATGAATCCTTCAGATTTGTTTGTAATTAGTGAATGTTACGTATGCCGTAATATATTACCAATATTCGTGAACTCTTCGACTTCAAATGGAGACTGAGAACTCCCAATATCTGGCTCCATTTCAAACGTAGCCTCCGGTAGATATGAATCCTGTGAAGGAATGCAAGTATATAGTAAATATAGTACCTACTTATGCCCAGCGCACAGTGGGGGACACAGCAGAGGATTAAAAATTTATCAATTGAATTTAATAATTATCCAATCGAAATAAGGTATTTATTCCAACTAGCGATGAAATAAATACCTTATTTCAATTGGATACTGTGCTGTCCGCCACTGTGCGCCGGGCATTATTTGAAAGTAAGAAAAGTAAATAGTATTTTCCAAAAAAACCTGCCCAATATTTTTTAAATTATGTTGTAATCAAATAATATCATCGATGTTATTTCGGCAACACTACTCACAGTTTCATTTGTTTCGCCACTGCTGTATACTTCATTTTCTGAAGGATCTCGAGAACACTTGGGCAAATCTGGACATTTTCTTATCTGAAAAATGTTACAAATAAATATGTCAAATGCCGTCGTGGGATCGAATTCTACAATCAGTGTGAGTTTACTTTTTAGTACCCGTCTGGTTGGCTACCACCATCAAGTTGACAAACTGTCATCAAACAGCTTTCTGTGCTTACCACTAACGGCCACATCATCTCTGACCACGACGAGATTTTTTTTAATGTCAGGAGGTTGACAAGCAGGCAGGCGGTCCACCTGATGGTAAGTGGTTACCGTCGTCTATCGCCATTAGCAATATCAGAGGTATTGCTAATCTGTTACAATGCCAAGAAGGTAACTGGCTCTAGTACAAGTGCAATAGCCGGAACACACCGGTAGGTGGTTAACGACAGATTTTCAACGTGACGGCGGTAGCCAGCCAGACGGGTACGACAAAGTGCCCTACCACCGTACCATAGTTTCCTCACTATGTTTGATGATGATGAGATTGTGGTCAAACACAGGGCGATATAAAAAAAATAAAAATCCAGGTGATACCTGGACGTTATCCCCAGTGCAGTGAGTATGCGTGCAGGTCCTGGTGCGCGCCTGCGTGCCCACCCCGCACGTCGCAGAGCAAGCCGACCATCTACCCCACGCCGACCACCACCACTCAGCCTCACTCACTACCTGTACAATACCGCAATTTTTTTTTTTTTTTTTTTTTTATTTATTTATGAAAAAAAAAGTTACATTTTTTACAAATAAGTATCTGCCAAACTACATTGCAGTTTGTCGGCAGTTAGTTCTCATGTTTTAACAAAGTCCTTCCATATGTCTCTTTGTATGTCCGTCTGTTTGTATGTTTGTCTATATGTCTATCCTTGTGATTGTCAGTTAGTATGTATGTCTATCTGTAGTAGGTAAGTAGAAAGTGGTGTACGCACGATGTGGTTAGTCTCACTATGTTGTTATGGACATAGGGATAAATAATGTTTTTTAAGTACTTTTTTTAGTTGGTTTTTAGTAGTAAGGAGGGGTAGGTAAATAGGTAGGGGTAGATAGGGATAGGTAGGTAGGTCCCAGTTATATTTTTGTTCTCAGGGCAGGACAACGTCTGCCGGGTCAGCTAGTTTAATATCTAATTTAATTTAAATACTAGATGATTATTTTTGCCATCTTGATTTTTTTAAGGATTATTGTACTCATCATTATGAACAACTTTTATAATGGGTAGAACCCCGAAATGCCAAAAATATTAGCTTTCTTTTTATTTATATAAAAGGAAAGCGAGTCAGACAGACTGGCTGACTGACAAGACTGACAGATCTATTACGGCACAGTTCAAACCACTGGACGGATCGCGTTAGGATTAGTCATACAGGTAGCTATTGTGACATAGCCATCCGCTACAGATTTTTGAAGATCCTACTCCTAAGGGGGTAAAATAGGGGATACGGAAAGCTAGTTATTTAAATAAATAAAAATTAAATGCTGTTCGTTGGTAAGCGTATCAGTTGAAAACTGGACCGATTTGACTATTTCTGTTTTAAAATATTATATATAGAACTACGGTGGACAGCTTTACCTCACATTTGGGCATGTGACACTTCCTACTCTCACTTGTCTGTCCTCTGCATCCGGATTCGTCTATGACGATCTTTTCCGGTTGGCTTGTTTTATCTGAAAGTTACAATTATAAAGCAATCAAATTTACGCTGGATGCCGGTAGCATAAGACCGGCCATCGTAGAGATCTCCTAGATGATTTCTTTTGTTATTAATCAGTAAATATACTACCATTCTTGTCGCAAAACACATGTTGATAACTTACGTACGACCTATAACTGAGCTGCAATTAGCAAAAAACTTTATAAAATTTGAATTTCACGCTCCAACCGAAGGCATCACCTTAAATGCTTTCCGCTTTATTACGTGGCAAGGTTGCTAGTCTAGTAAGGTTCAGGGTTTGAATATATCAATTTTGAATAGCTTACCGATAGTATTGTTGTCGTCATCGACGTAATAACAGCTCCTGTATTTAAGCTGAGAGCCTGCCCCGCATGTGACGTTGCACGTCGACCACTGCGACCACGGACCCAACTTCCCTGGCACTAAGTTGAAATAATTACTTATTTTATTGAAAAATATCTTCACGACATTATAGGGTATTTACATAATTTTTAGAGTTCCGTACCTCAAAAGGAAAAAACAGAACCTTTATAGCATCACTCGTGTGTCTGTCTGTCCAAAGTAAAAAAATAATTTTAAACATTTAGAAAAGTTTTGCAAACTATATCGTGTGATATATCAAATGAAAGTGCTTGTTATGAGAAACTCTTATATATATCTCTACATTTTTATAATATTTGGAAAAAGTTTAAATAATATTGGGAAAAATAGTATTGAATTTATTTAAGAAAATAGGCGGAAATTTACCATGACTTTATCGCGTTCAGATAGACAGACAAACGCGGATAACAGAACTAACCTTGCACAGCGACATTGTACCTCCGATGCGCGGAGCCAGCCTCGTTCTCGACGACACAGATGTACTGTCCCGCGTCCCGAACGCTCGCGCCACGTATCGACAACAAACTGTTGCCCAACACTCGCTGTATGCTCGACAAATTGTCGCTCAGTTGTTGGGTGTCCTTAAATTAAACGAAAAAGTTCCATAAGTAAGTTTTTATACTACTAAGGCCGCAAACAAGCATACGTCCCACCTGATGGTAAGTGGTTACCGTAGCTTATAGACGCTTGCAACACCAGGAGTATCACTCGCGCGTTGCCGACCCTGCAAGAAACTTTCTATACCCTTTTTGAAGAGCCCATGCTTGTAGTCTTTTGGGAAAACCACCACGGGACGATAATAATGTAGATTTTAAATTCATAATTTTAAAATCGAAAGGACTAAAGTTCGTAGACTCTGATGGCTGTATCAACCTTACTGGATAAATCGGCGAGCGCAGAGGGCTAACCACGCCTGAGGGCACCCCCGAATGGAGTACGAACCTCGGCTCAGGGCGTTATCGGGGAGGGGGAGGGCTTAGTAAGAGTTACGACTAATTGGGATTTAAATTCATCCCAATTAAGGACTTCTTTTGTGAAACGGACTTTAGCTAATTGGATAATTATTATATTGCTTATCAAACTCTACTTATAAAAACTTAAATACTAAAATCATTTGTTCATCTTCATCATTTTATTTTCACATAGCACTTTAAAGCTTAGCTCACCTTTAACCAGCTAATAATCGGCAGCGGATTCCCATCAGTTTCACATTTCAGTACAATGCTGCGTCTTAAAGGCACGATATGATCTTCCACGTTATTGCCAGGGAGGTTGCCAGCAATGGTCGGAGGCTTTCTAATCGTCACATTGAACGTAAATTCTGTTGTGCCCACTTTATTGGTCATTATACAAGTGTATCTACCGCTATCTGATATATCTGTGTCGTTTATTATCTGTTGAAATGTATTTTTATTATTGAGGGGGATGCTTCAAGTAAGCCGAAGATCAAATTTTATTACGTTTTATTTGTAATTGCAGCTCAGTTATTGGTCGTAAGTTTGTCAACATGTGATTTGCGACAAGAATGGTAGTATATTTACTGATTAATAACAAAATAAATCATCAACATATTTCAGTATCGGCCGTCGTGGAGATCTTTGGGGGAGCCTTTTGCCCATCAGTGGACGTCTTTCGTCTGACATGATGATGATAGCCAAGTTATGGCCGTTCCTTATTTATACTCAGTTTTTACTTACCAACGTGTAATTCTCGTTAAGCAGTTGAACTCTGGGAGTGTCTTCACTGATCTCGATGTATGGATGTTTGACCCACATTGCATACGGTATAGGACTGCCTTGTACTGGACAGGTCAGGTTAAGTTGTCTGCCCATTTGCAAGCTTACTTTCTTCGACGACTCTTTTAGAGTTGGCGGTGGTACTGGAAATGCAATTTCTTTAGACGAATTGTAAATTAATAATTATTATAGAAAGAGAAGAAAATCGAGTGGCTGTAGCCGCCTTCACTGTTGCCAAAAGTTTGTACGTATACTTTGTAGTACCCGTCAGGCTGGCTACCACCCTCAAGTTGAAAATCTGTCGCCAAGCAACGAAAATATTTAAAAAAAATACTCACCCAAAACATCGACCAAATAAACAATACTGCTGTTCCCAACACTATTCCTCGCGACACACGTATAGTTCCCAGATTGTTCAAACATGGCACTTTTAACCGTTAAAACCTCGCCAAATTCCGAAGACACCATCGTCTCATCGAAGAGCTTCAAAGGGATCTCGTCTCTAAACCAGTAGACTTCTGGCATTGGATTGCCATATGGATGGCAGTGGAGGTAGAAGGCCTGACCTGATATAACTTCCAAATTGATCACGTTGTCACTTTGAGGAGTTTCAAATAGGTTTTGGAAGATTTTTGGAGGTTCTAGAAAAAAGAATCGATACTTTTATTAGTGACAAAAAAAGACAATATTTAGTTGTAGTGGTAGCTTATATTTCTTGACTTCTTTCGACTATATGCTTCTTAAACTGTGGAGCGACTAGATATGACTTTATAAATACAGCATCTCGAACTACAAATTTTATTTTAATAAAGAATGAACTTGAGATATCACAAATGTTTTTATTCTGCCTTCACACTTTGCTATTCGAATTTGTACCTTGTGTAGATGGTATAAGGTCTACACAATTGTGATTATTTGCCGAAACTTGCCAAATACTGGCCAAGTGTGGAGGCAGCATTATGCTTACTACAAAATTTGTGTCTAGAATAGAATGAAATAGACTAGACATACGAGGCTATTTCATACACCGCATAGCGTATCTACTAGCGCCATCTATTAAGAGGATAGAAGAATGAGACCACGACCAATTGACGTGAAAGAAGCAGATGAAAGAATCCTGTCGACGAAGACCACTAAAATAGAGCTGTCTACATACATAAAGTCTAAATATACGCATATTAAATACATTCAAATTAAATTAATTAAAAGGAGCTCCCGAAAGCCGAAAATTAAAAATAATTTCTAGAAATACTTACCTAAAATATTAATTTTAATTCTCCGTTCATGAGATTCGCCTTCATTAGTCGCAATACAAGAATACACGCCAGAATTTGATCTCTGAATGTCATTGAACACTAAATCAGCATAATCAATACTCTTGCTGTTTCTACTTATAACTATGCCGTTTCTAATCCATTGTACGTCGGGTCGCGGTTCACCTGTCGCTATGCATGATACCCTTAAGTGGGTGCCTAGCTGAAAAAAAAAAACATTTAAAAACTATAAAGGTAAACGGGCATTTTGTTCGGACCTGTGACCCACCAGCGACCACTAACGAAAGTCGGAGTATGAAGACCATGAATACTACCGAATGAGAGGAGTCGCATTCATTATTTTTAGAAAAACATTGAAATCGGTATTTGGGTTTATTGTGTGAGAGAGAGGGCCTCTAAACTCTTTACTGCAATATGCATTGCGCCTTAAGAGCGCCAGAGACACAGTTAGTAGAAATAATTGAAAATTATACGTTTTGCGTTGAACCACATAACTTTTTTTTCCCCATACATTTGGATTAAAATTCAGTGAAATGTTAACCTTAAACCTTCAAAACAAAGCACATTTTAATACGGACGCGAACTTCGAGCTTACCGGGTCAAAAATGCCCAATGACCTTTGCAGTTCTAATCTTCTTAACTCCATATAAACTCTCTAGACAGTTACAAATAGTAAGCCATAATACACACACGGTACGAGGCAGGTACAGAAGAACGATTGATAGAATCCTCACAGATTTTTTTTTTTCATGGAATGTATAACATTTTGGCAAAAGCTGTTTGTCTTGGTGTACCTATGTCACCATTAAGGTTTAAGAGGTTATGTATTAGTTACCACTAACCCTGTATAATTATGTATTTAAAAAAACCGGCCAAGTGCGAGTCGGACTCGCGCATGTACCATTATCTATAAAAATGGCAAAAAAATCATGGCTGTTGGCCCCCCATAATTATTAATTTTATTTTAATTATTTATTTTTAAAGTGAATAATATAACTCAATATTCTGTGTACATTTCAAGCGTCCACATGTTGCCGTTATCAATATTGAGCAAAAAGAAACACGTTTCTTATAGCAGACAGACAGCGGAGTCTTAGTAATAGGGTCCCGTTTTACCCTTTGGCTACGGAACCTTAAAAAGTATAGTACAAGCTGTGCTTAGTTTGGGATCCGATAACCATGTGTGAAGAATGCCCCAGGATAATCATTTACCTCTATGAAAGGAAAGAAAAGCATTTATATGGAAACATCACTTACCACAGCATCAACACTATTATCGACAGTGGTGCCCTCTCCACCACTAAATGACACTACTTCTGTAATCTTTGCATCTGACACAACTTTCACTCTATACACAATATGCGTGGATCCAGCTTTATTGGATGCATCGCAACGGAACAGACCTTCTGATTTAGACGTTACGTGTACTGCTGTTATGGTAGAGTTTTGCATGTGCCAATCTTCGTTGCTGTAAGCAAATTCAAAGTTGTAAGAGAGATTTGAACACGTCTTGATGTAGATAAAAGAAAAGCCTTCTTGCTTAATGAAAATGGCTTTTTAACTGCATTGGAGAAAAAAACTCAAGGTTTATAAAGAAAATGGTTACATGAGCAGTAACACGCTATGGCCTGTCCAGAAAATAAATGCCGTTAAATAAATTAACAAAATCTTTATACATACTGAAAAGTCCATGAAACTTTCGGTTCAGGAGATCCCCTGGCATTACATTCTAGAGTAGCGTTAGATCCTTCCTTTAATTGAACATCCAATAGATCGAATTCTGATATGAAAGGAGGCACTAAAAATATAATTTGATTTGAGATTCTATGTTACTTCTGGTGAGTACTTCAGTTGGCCTAAAAGTCTTTAAGTGGAGCTCTTATTTTAAGTCCTATTGTATTCGGCCAAGCTGGATCTTTGTTATTTAATAACGCCCCAAAGGGGAAGTATTAGTTTCTGATCTGAGCGTTATCGAATTCTCCCCTCTATCGAGCTCTGGCGACCTACTTAAAATCTGGATTTAAACACAATATACTACAAAAGACTTGTGAATTTCTAGGAGTACTTTCCAAAAATATATACCTAAAACATCCAGCGTAAACTGCTTGACAACCGTCCCATGTATATTGCTGACTATACATTTGTATATCCCTGTGTTACGCAGCTGTATATTCATTAATTTGAAACGTGCTTTATCTTCGAATAATATTGGCTTGGAATTGAATAACCATCTTGTCTGCAATCAAAAGTATAAACGTTGGAGAAATACGACTTTATTATTAACTTCGTAAGAGAAAACAAAGAGCCGAATAATGTCAAGTGAGTTAAGATACATCATCATCTGCCTACCCAGTCGGGCAATCGCGTAACTTTGTCAAATATAGCGGTTTTCTGATAACTTTTTACGTTTTGGTAATTCCATGAGCAATAAGCTCATAGCTCAAGCAATATACTCACATGGCTTATATATCTCTTCATAACATACACAAATCATAGATTAAAATTTTCGATGTGATTTTCAAAATTGTGTGAATAGAATAATAAAATATAACTTAAATTAAAAAAATTAAGAAACCCCCGACACTCACTAGAAAATTGGTCATAATTTTCAAACGGCTGCGCGGATTTTCTTGAAACATAGCTAAAAACTCTCTCGATTAAGACACCTTTCAAACAAAAAAAACTAAATCAAAATCGGTCCATCCGCTCAAGAGTTATGATGCCACAGACAGACAGATAAGTCTTATTTAACTTAAAACACACGGTGTGTGGTTCGTTTTTGCGTCGGGGGTTAAAAAAATTATCACATAAAACTGACCTTAGCCTTCGGTTTTGAATCAACCCCACAGTCCAAATACCGGTCATCACCTCTAACCACCTCTATGTCTCGGGTCTCATTCATCAGGAATTTAGGTGGCCATTCAATTTTCAACTGTATTGTTGAGAGTGCAGAGCCTATAGCATTTTTCACTACACATGCGTAAGTTGATGCATCGTTACGAGATACATTTGAGATATTAAGAAGCCCTTGGGATATTAGTTTTGCGTCCTGAAATTTGAATACTGGTTGTTTTGGCTATTTCGTATCGTAAGCCTATTCGCAGATGGTATATAATTGCTTAATGTTTTTGATGCCAGTTTTTCAATCTGTACAAAATTAAGGTACCTAGTGCCGGTTTTAGCTCTACCAGCGCCCTGGGCGAGATGTGATAACCCCCCCCCCCCCCTCCCCCTTCTCCCGCCAACAAAAGGGATTTTAAGCCATTATTTTATCTTTAGACTTGAGAATTTATTTATTTATTTAGACTCGAGATAGCGGGACTCGCTCAAGAGCGACCGAAAATATAGGTGGGCCTGGCGCCCCTTTACATCTGGCGCCCTGGGCGATCGCCCTACCGCGCCATACCCTAACGCTGGTACTGAAGGTACCTAACTTGTAGAACACAACATAGACCTGGACACAGATTACTAATTAGTTGCTAAGCAACATTGGATTCAGAAGCAAATTCTGGCTTAATATGACCCAGAAATCAGCTTTTTTAGGGTTTTAGAAGTCAAAGGAAAAAAACCGAACCCTTATAGGATCACTCGTGTGTCTGTCTGTCTTTCTGTCCGAAAATACTGGACTGGATTGAGTTGAAATTACACATATGTAAGTCGGTGACCCAAACAAGGACGTGTAAACATGGGTGGCCCGATGTTTGTAATTCATTTATTTAAGTTTTGGGGGTAAATTAGAAAATTAAAAAGAAAAGCTTTGAAAACTATATTGTCTGACACATCAAATGAAAGGGCTTGTTGTGAGGATCTTAAATATTTTTTTTTTTTATAATTTTACGATAAATAGTTTTGAAGTTATTTAAGAAAATAGGCTAAAATTTACCATTCCCCTTATCTCCGAAACTACTGGGCGAATTTAAAAAAAAAAATAAAAAATAAAAATTCTTTACCTATAGATTACAGGAAAACCTATAAGAAGTATGTGGTATTTAGAGTAACAAACCAAATTACGGAACCCTCGGTGCGCGAGTCAGACTCGCACTTATCCGGTTTTTTTTATTTGATACAAACTTCGCTTATAGCAAATGATCTATTCTACAATGTTAAGTCCAACCTTATACCAATTGATCGAGGCCGAGTGCGTTGCTTGCGCAGGACATTGTATACTCGTGTTAGTTCCTTCAAGTACTGTCAAAGATATGAGCGATTCATCCGATTGCATTGTAATGGGAAGAGCTGGAAATTTTATAAATAATGTTGAGATTATGAAGTTATCACAAAAGCATATGTTTGCAACACCAGGGGTATATATCGCGCGTTGGCAACCATGCAAAAAAATCTTAAATCCTTGCTAGAAGATCCCCATGCTGTTAGCAACTTGAGAAAACAACAGCTTCAAAAAACTCAAGAAAGTATTTAGTTCCATGTATTGGAAATGTATTCTCTTGAAATCCTTTCAAAATATTCCGGATTATGAAAGATGATCTTCCACGGCAGATTGTGGTCAAACAGAATTATTTTAGAAACAAGAAGGGCACAATCTTATATTACACTTTACTTATACTCTCACACTTTTTGATTTTCACACTGATGGGTGTGATCATGTCAGCCGAAAGACGTCCACTGCTGGACAAAAGCCTCCCCAAGGATCTCCACGATGGTCGGTCTTGCGCTACCCGCATCTAGCGGTTTCCCGCGACCCTCACAAGATCATCGGTCCACCTTGTGGGGGGCCTGCCCACGCTGCGTCTTGCGGTTCCGGTTCGACGGGTGTAATAGCATTACATACTCACAATAAATCTCAACAGCGACAGTTTTATTAACTTTCCCGACTGAATTCTTGGCTGTGCAAGTGTAATTGCCGCTCAAGTCTTCTGTAGGAGAGTTGATAGTCAACGAACCATCCACCTCTATATTGTATCGGGAATCTGCAAAAGTTATATCCTTTAGAAATAATATCGTATGTGCCCAAAACTACTTATTAATGTTTTTTGGGTCGATGTTCAAGATATCGTTACTCGATTTTCGGCTTTTGATAGAGAGAACATTTGGGAAAACGTTATGAGGACATTTTTTGAAGATATTAGAATTATTTAGACAAGAAAGAAACCGCATCGAGTTGAAATAGAACATGAAATAGGAGGCATAAATTATTTTTTTTTTTTTTAAAGGACTAAAGTTGGTAGCCTCTGATGGCTGCTCCAACCTTACCGGAAGAATCGGCGAGCGCAGAGGGCTCTCAGCCGGGTAACATTTAGGTAACCACGCCTGAGGGCACCTCCGAGTGGGGTACGAACCTCGGCTCAGGGCGTTACCGGGGGAAGGGGAGGACTTAGTACGAGTTACGACTAATTGGGGGCGGTCGGATTACTAATGGCAGCTCGGGAGGCATACAGATAGCTATTATGACGGAGGCATCCGCTAAAAAAGGATTTTTGAAAATACACCCTTTAAGGGGGTAAAATAGGGGATCGCGGTTAAAACCGCAGGGGAGAAAACAATAAGTTGATTCGTTCGTATCGTCGTAAGGTACTTCTACGGCAATAGTCAATGGTTGTCACAAATAATGATACTAACCTCTATCAAGATAAAAGTCATCCTTGGACCAAATTACATAAGGTTTAGGTTTGCCTGTTGCTTGACAAGCAACGGTGACAGCAGTATCCAAGTTGGTCGCTAAGTAAGACCCGGTGTAGTTATCAGATAGTATTTTTGGGGGTTCTGTAAATTAATACAAATAATATAGTAGGTACGTAACTCTGAATGTCCTTTGACAAACAACTCGTGCGCATAGTTTATTTACATATTTAATTACGCGTTTATTACCGGCTCTTTTCAAGAAGCAAACTTCCGAATCGATGTTAAAAGTAATTCTTGAAGTGTCACAAGACGCTGGGAAAATTTTTAGTGCTAAATCTTCAGCCTTGCCATAGCTCTTTGGGCTTGGTCGACGGTCAAACGTAAGCCCATTTTACATAATATCAAGGTCTATTTTGCATAAAAAATATTGTTTTTATTTTTATTATCTTACCGTTAATAATTAATCTTGTAGATTGACTTGCAACACCAGCGTTATTTTCAGCTACACAACTGTAAACTCCTTCCAGTTCAGAGCTGGCATTATTTATAGAAAGTACTCCTTGGTCATTGAAACTGTAACAAAAGTTGAACATAACAATAACCCTACCTAGGGTTTTGTTTTAAATGACGTTATCTTTTAATGTATTTTTTTTATATAAGATGCTTTTGGCCATTTTTTAATAGGTATCATGGACATCGAAACCTGTAATTAGCGGTATTAAATTGTTTTGTTTAAAATTCACGTTGAAATAAGTGATCGGACTAATATGACAGGACTAAAATATTCTTATTCTATTATTCTTATTGGAAAGAGATATAAAAAAAATTTGTTTAGTTTGTATTCAACAGAATCGGGGCCAATGTGAGGCCTATGTTCATCAGTGGACATCCTTACACTGATAATGTTGATGATAAATCTCACCTTACATGACTAGTGTTTTCCGTCAACAATTTCCCATGGAATTCCCATACAATTGTTGGTATTGGAAACCCGACGACATTGCATTCTACCGTCATATTTGTACCTTTTAGTACTTCTTTCGACGGTTCCAATGGCCCAATAGATGGTGGGACTGAAAATTATACTTTATTTTAATGTTCTGACAATTTGTTTTTCAACATTCAGATAAAATATTATAAAACAATAGCTTTTCAACTCGCGGTTTCACTCGTGAGAACTCCCTAGGGTACAAAGCAAAAAATATAAGATCGGTCAAGCCGTTTTTCAGTTTTAGCAAGACTAATTAACAGCAATTGATTTTAAATTTATAGATTAGCTCTGAACTAGAATAATGCTTGCATTTCAACGCAATCTGTGATGATGTAGCCATTGCCACACAAAAGCTTCAAGTAAACTGTCTTACCCCAAACAGATAGTGCGTATGTGAGTGACGTCATCCCGTGCTCGTTACTGGCAGTGCAGCTGTAATTACCGAAGTCGCTCAGATTTGCGACAAACCTGTGAATAAATAACATATAATACTTTTTTTTCTACGAACTAAAGAAAGAAAGAAAATAATTTAATTTCTACCGCAAAATACACAAACAGTACAATAAAGAAGTAGAAGAAGAACGAGGCCCCGACTCAACGCACAAAGTTGTGTGAGCAAGCTACCAGATTACTAGATTTGATTTCTTTTGAACTCGCTTTTTAAACACGTAGACTAGAGTCTGTGAATTCTGAACTGCTGGTAGTAGTAGAGTCAATTGTAAAACTATATAAGTGCATTGTGCCGGAGCCTAACCTAGGTTACCTTAGTCCAAACTCGTCGATATATTTCCTTCTCTCTTCGATAATATTGTCGTCCTGCTTCCACGTTACTATCGGCGTGGGAACTCCTTCAACTGAACACGGCAACTCTACGAGTTGGCCTTCTGATACCTCTTGTTGGGGATCGATGTTCGGGATTGTTATATTTGGTCGCACTGTGAAAAATAAATCGGACAAATGAGAGTTAAACTCGCGTGGAGAGGGTTCCGTACATGTTTAACTAAGTTCCATAAATATTTTTAAATCTGATCGAAATTTGTTGATGGTAACTATAAAAAGTTTTTTTTTGGAAATCGTGTTTTCTAAAAATTAAACCTAGCTATATCGATTTATCGCTATTTAATTTCATGAAAATTGTTGGAGCCGTTTCGATTCAGAGATTCAGATTATATGTATATATCCATGAATTGCTGGTTTAAAGGTATTAGGTAGACTTCTTATAGGTTTTCCTGTAATCTATAGGTAAAGAACTATTATCTAATTTTTTTTCAAAATGTTTGGCCCAGTAGTTTCGGAAATAAGGGGGGAATGGTCAATTTTCGCTAATTTTTCGCCTATTTTCTTAAATAACTTTAAAACTATTTTAATTTAAAATTCTAAAAAATATATATTTGAAATCCTCACAACAAGCCCTTTCATTTGATATGTTACACAAAATTGCCTGCAAAACTTTTTTTTTAATTTTTTAATTTACCCCACAAAACTAGCCCCCATGTTTGAAATTCATTTATTTACGTACACGTCCATGTTTGGGTCACCGACTTACATATGTGTACCAAGTTTCAACTCAATCCAGTCCAATATTTTCGGACAGACAGACAGACGCACGAGTGATCCCATAAGGGTTCCGTTTTTTTTTTTTCCAAGATCGATCTTCTTATTTAAAAAAAAATATCCTATCGATTACAGGAAAACCTATAAGAAGTCTGTGGTATTTAGACTAACATAGGAAATTACGGAACCCTCGGTGCACGAGTCAGACTCGCACTGGACTAACTTTTGTCCAGTAAACCTAAACTATAAACTGGAATGAATCTTATGAAGGTTGGTCAAATAAAAGTTAAAAAGATTTCCCTGTCAGTAAAAATAAAACCGGACTTACTGTAAACGACTAGTGTATAGTTTCTTTCGGAAGATCCCAAAGCACTTTTTGCTTTACACGTGAACACTCCAGCATCTTTAGCAGTCGCATTTTCTAGCACCAAGTCGTTTGCATCAGTCATATGTCTGTAAATCCACCAAATCTGAATTGAGATCACCTTGCGCTGTTTTTCCTTTTTCATATAATTTTAGTAAATAGAATAGACTAAAAATTATCAATAGAACCAATACCAACTTGATTACTCACAAATTCTTAGTATAAACAACGGGGTGTCCATTCTTAGTCCACGTGATCATGGGAGGCGGGGATCCGATGGCTTTACATGAGAACTGCACCTTTCCCCCCACTTCTACCTCCCGAGGTGCGTCAACATCTACAGAGTCATCTTTTAAAGATAGTTCCGGAGGATCTGTGAACATTATCTGAGTAAAGTTTACTAAGACTTAAATAATTTAGCCATGATGACAATCAAATCGCGAATATAAAGTATCTTACCGTTAATAATTAATATTATCGATTGACTGGCGACTCCGGCTTTATTTGAGGCCACGCAAGTGTAGTTGCCTTCCAGTTCAGAGCTGGCATTGCTTATATATAGTACTCCTTGGTCATTGAAACTGAAAAAAACGTTTAGAATTAGATAATTTTAAATTGCTCATTACTGAAATTCAATCATATTCTTAACCTCACCTCACATGACTAGTATTTACTTTCAACACTTCTTCTTGGAATTTCCAAACTATAGTCGGTGCGGGAAGCCCCACAGCCTTGCATCCTATCATTACATTTGTACCTTGCAGTAATCTCTTAAATGACTCCAAAGGTTCTATAGACGGTGGCACTGAAAATTACACTTTATTTCAATGTATTAACAATTATATTATTGTTGATAATTGACAACTACAACAAAGCCTGGAAATTAAAGGACTAACCCACTTGTAAACACTTACCCCAAACAGACAGCCTGTAAGTGAGAGATTTCGTTCCGCGCTCATTACTAGCAGTGCAGCTGTAAATTCCGGAATCAGTCTGATTTGCGACAAACCTGTATATATACAAATAACTCAATATTTGCATAAGTAACAATTTCTTCTGGAAGATGTACTTGCACTCCAACACGCTGAAATCGTAGTAGAGTACCGACATTGGATCACCAGCTTACCTTAAACCAAACTCGTCGATATATTTCCGTCTCTCTTCAATAATATTACCGTCCTGCCTCCACGTTACCATCGGCGTGGGTACTCCTTCAACTGAGCACGGCAACTCTATGAGTTGACCTTCTAATACCTCTTGTTTGGATTCGATATTCGGTGTTATTTTTGGTGACACTGCGAACATTAAACAACTCGAAGAAGCGTACTCTAATAAATCTGTCAGAGTTACATTGCTATAATATCAATATGATAAGTGATGATAGACCCTAAGTATTAGCATTGAAGGAACTGCCTCTCTTCTAGATATTTGAAGGTTGGTCAAACAAAATTAACAAGATTTCCTTGTCAGTAAAAACAAAACCTAACTTACTGTAAACCACCAGTGTATAGTTTCTTTCGGAAGATCCCAAAGTACTTTTTGCCTTGCACGTGAACACTCCAGCATCTTTAGGAGACGCATTTTCCAGCACTAATCCATTTTCTTCAGTCAAATATCTGAAAAAACAAAACAAGTCTCGCATTTTAGAAATAAATTATAAATGCCAGCGCTTCCATTTGCTTCTCGTTTACTTGAACCAGCATGTGTACGAGACGAAAAGAGACGAACAATAAATTCATCATCAGCTCTTACAAAGCTTCATGCCATAACAGGGGTAGAATTCACATCCAGTTATGACAAATTGGATAAGGAAACTGAAATGGTATGCAAGCGACTGACGAGGCTCGGGGTAACTGAGAGCGCGGTACCTACAAAATGAAATGAAATATTATTTATTCAAATAGACCTTCACCGGCACTTATGAATTGTCAGACTCTAATGCACGGTTCGGAAGGTAGCTTCATTTTGCTGAACTCCCTTATCAGCTCACCATATTGCTAAACATTCTCTCTTTTTCTAGACTATACGATGATCATGAATGTTAATCTCTGATACATGCCGAACTAAGAACCACATTTGACCATCAAAAGAATTTGAGATAACTTGCGCCCGCGGTTTAACCCACGTTTCCGAAAGATCTACTGAAATGAATCCTTGCTGAGTTTCTTGCCGGAGACTTCTCAGTTCAAGTGTATTCCGAAGCGGTGGTAGAGTCTAATGTAATGATTGTCGTTCTATCGACTATCGACGTTCATATGTGCCTTATCAGGCTTAACTGAATAAATGAGTTTTTGATTATGATCGAATTTTTCCTAGGATTAAATTAATCCAAGGTTTTGTTCCAAGTTATGATCTACCTAAAATAAAATCTCATCCAAATCTATTCATCTAATACACCTTGATTGAGTAGCAAACATTCTCACAAAATGCATCATCAATATAATAATATGTATTTAGATCAACACTCACAAATTCTTAGTATAAACAACGGGGTGTCCATTCTTAGTCCACGTGATCATGGGAGGCGGGGATCCGATGGCTTTACATGAGAACTGCACCTTTCCCCCCACTTCTACCTCCCGAGGTGCGTCAACATCTACAGAGTCATCTTTTAAAGATAGTTCCGGAGGATCTGTGAACATTATCTGAGTAAAGTTTACTAATACTAAGACTTAAATAATTTAGCCATGAAGACAATCAAATCGCGAATATAAAGTATCTTACCGTTAATAATTAATCTTATCGATTGACTGGCGACGCCGGCTTTGTTTGTAGCCACGCAAGTGTAGTTGCCTTCCAGTTCAGAGCTGGCATTACTTATATATAGTACTCCTTGGTCATTGAAACTGAAAAAACCGTTTAGAATTAGATAATTTTAAATTGCTCATTACTGAAAATTTAATCATATTCTTAACCTCACCTCACATGACTTGTATTTGCTTTAAACACTTCTTCTTGGAATTTCCAAGCTATAGTCGGTGCGGGAAGCCCCACAGCCTTGCATCCTATCGTTACATTTGTACCGTGCAGTACTCTCTTAGATGACGCCAAAGGTTCTATAGACGGTGGCACTGAAAATTACACTTTATTTCAATATATTAACAATTATATTATTGTTGATAATTGACAACTACAACAAAGCCTGGAAATTAAAGGACTAACCCACTTGTAAACACTTACCCCAAACAGACAGCCTGTAAGTGAGAGATTTCGTTCCGCGCTCATTACTAGCAGTGCAGCTGTAAATTCCGGAATCAGTCTGATTTGCGACAAACCTGTAAATATACAAATAACTCAATATTTCCATAAGTAACAATTTCTTCTGGATGATGTACTTGCACTCCAACACGCTGAAATCGTAGTAGAGTACCGCCATTGGATCACCAGCTTACCTTAAACCAAACTCGTCGATATATTTCCGTCTCTCTTCAATAATATTACCGTCCTGCCTCCACGTTACCATCGGCGTGGGTACTCCTTCAACTGAGCACGGCAACTCTACGAGTTGACCTTCTAATACCTCTTGTTTGGATTCGATATTCGGTGTTATTTTTGGTGACACTGCGAACATTAAACAACTCGAAGAAACGTACTCTAATAAATCTGTCAGAGTTACATTGCTATAATATCAATATGATAAGTGATGATAGACCCTAAGTATTAGCATTGAAGGAACTGCCTCTCTTCTAGATATTTGAAGGTTGGTCAAACAAAATTAACAAGATTTCCTTGTCAGTAAAAACAAAACCTAACTTACTGTAAACCACCAGTGTATAGTTTCTTTCGGAAGATCCCAAAGTACTTTTTGCCTTGCACGTGAACACTCCAGCATCTTTAGGAGACGCATTTTCCAGCACTAATCCATTTTCTTCAGTCAAATATCTGAAAAAACAAAACAAGTCTCGCATTTTAGAAATAAATTATAAATGCCAGCGCTTCCATTTGCTTCTCGTTTACTTGAACCAGCATGTGTACGAGACGAAAAGAGACGAACAATAAATTCATCATCAGCTCTTACAAAGCTTCATGCCATAACAGGGGTAGAATTCACAACCAGTTATGACAAATTGGATAAGGAAACTGAAATGGTATGCAAGCGAATGACGAGGCTCGGGGTAACTGAGAGCGCGGTACCTACAAAATGAAATGAAATATTATTTATTCAAATAGACCTTCACAGGCACTTATGAATTGTCAGACTCTAATGCACGGTTCGGAAGGTAGCTTCATTTTGCTGAACTCCCTTATCAGCTCACCATATTGCTAAACATTCTCTCTTTTTCTAGACTATACGATGATCATGAATGTTAATCTCTGATACATGCCAAACTAAGAACCACATTTGACCATCAAAAGAATTTGAGATAACTTGCGCCCGCGGTTTAACCC
The DNA here is from genome assembly GCA_963555595.1 of Tethea ocularis. Lineage (NCBI taxonomy): Eukaryota > Metazoa > Arthropoda > Insecta > Lepidoptera > Drepanidae > Tethea > Tethea ocularis. Next base: position 8,025,305 of record OY741975.1, read on the forward strand.
ACGTTTCCGAAAGTTCTGCTGAAATGAATCCTTGCTGAGTTTCTTGCCGGAGTCTTCTCAGTTCAAGTGTATTCCGAAGCGGTGGTAGAGTCTAATGTAATGATTGTCGTTCTATCGACTATCGACGTTCATATGTGCCTTATCAGGCTTAACTGAATAAATGTGTTTTTGATTTTGATCGAATTTTTCCTAGGATTAAATTAATCCAAGGTTTTGTTCCAATATAATCAAATCTCATCCAAATCTATCCATCTAATACACAGTGATTGAATAGCAAACATTCTCACGAAATGCATCATCAATATAATAATATGTATTTAGATCAACACTCACAAATTCTTAGTATAAACAACGGGGTGTCCATTCTTAGTCCACGTGATCATGGGAGGCGGGGATCCGATGGCTTTACATGAGAACTGCACCTCTCCCCCCACTTCTACCTCCCGAGGTGCGTCAACATCTACAGAGTCATCTTTTAAAGATAGTTCCGGAGGATCTGTGAACATTATCTGAGTAAAGTTTACTACGACTTAAATAATTTAGCCATGAAGACAATCAAATCGCGAATATAAAGTATCTTACCGTTAATAATTAATCTTATCGATTGACTGGCGACGCCGGCTTTGTTTGTAGCCACGCAAGTGTAGTTGCCTTCCAGTTCAGAGCTGGTATTACTTATATATAGTACTCCTTGGTCATTGAAACTGAAAAAACCGTTTAGAATTAGATAATTTTAAATTGCTCATTACTGAAATTTAATCATATTCTTAACCTCACCTCACATGACTAGTATTTACTTTCAACACTTCTTCTTGGAATTTCCAAACTATAGTCGGTGCGGGAAGCCCCACAGCCTTGCATCCTATCGTTACATTTGTACCGTGCAGTACTCTCTTAGATGAAGCCAAAGGTTCTATAGACGGTGGCACTGAAAATTACACTTTATTTCAATATATTAACAATTATATTATTGTTGATAATTGACAACTACAACAAAGCCTGGAAATTAAAGGGCTAACCCACTTGTAAACACTTACCCCAAACAGACAGCCTGTAAGTGAGAGATTTTGTTCCGCGCTCATTACTAGCAGTGCAGCTGTAAATTCCGGAATCAGTCTGATTTGCGACAAACCTGTAAATATACAACTAACTCAATATTTGCATAAGTAACAATTTCTTCTGGAAGATGTACTTGCACTCCAACAAGCTGAAATCGGTGTTCCAATGTCGATAACATTGGAACACCAGCTTACCTTAAACCAAACTCGTCGATATATTTCCGTCTCTCTTCAATAATATTGTCGTCCTGCTTCCACGTTACCATCGGCGTGGGTACTCCTTCAACTGGGCACGGTAACTCTACGAGTTGACCTTCTAATACCTCTTGTTGGGATTCGCTGTTCGATGTTGTGATTTTTGGTGACACTGAAAGAAAAGTACAATGATTAGCGACAATACACACGGTTTTTTTTTTTTTACTAACTAAAACATAATATAAAGTGTAATTCAATTTGTATATTTGTTCACACTTACTGTAAACGACTAGTGTATAATTCCTTTCAGAAGATCCCAAAGCACTTTTTGCCTTGCACGTGAACACTCCAGCATCTTTAGCAGTCGCATTTTCTAGCACCAACTTATTTGCGTCAGTTAAATATCTGGAAATTCAGGTCAAAGTAATATTTATTTATTTGAGAAAAAAAATTGAATAGTCACCTTTATTTACTTCTCGCTCTCGCAACAGTTTCCGAGATAAGGGTAAAAAGTCACTATTTTTGCGGCGGTTATATCTACAGCTATATTATTTCCTTGTTTGGGCTTATATTATAATTCCAATAATTTTATCAAACTCTATTATACTCGTATTTAAGCCGACTAGGCGAGATATGGGATCTATTAACCTGAAAATTTTATTACGAACAGTAGGTAGGTACATATTAATAGTCGTACGTAGTATATTATTTATTCTATGGTAATAGTAAGTTGATGGATATACGGGAAGGGGAAGACCGGAAAAGAGATGGATTTGTGAAAGATGATATGAGTAACAAAGGAGTGAATGCCGATATGACGGATAGAAGAGCTGAATAGAAGAAGAGTAAATATTGCGCCGACCACAAATGATTGGGAAGGCAGGGAGATGAGTAGGTACTTAGTAACATAAATAATCAAAATGAGTAACCAAATAGTACTCACAAATTCTTAGTATAAACAACTGGGTGTCCGTTCTTAGTCCACGTGATCATGGGAGGCGGGGATCCGACGGCTTTACATGAGAACTGCACCTTTTCCCCCACTTCTACCTCCCGAGGTGCGTCAACATCTACCGAGCCATCTTCCAAAGATAGTTCCGGAGGATCTATGCATATGATCAAATTCTAAAGTATGTCTATATGATTCTGTTATTTGATAAATATTTTTTTAAGAAAGTGTTATTGCATTTTGGACACCGAGTAATAGGGTATATGCATGTTTTTTATCGCGTTAACGAAATATGAAAATACCGTAAAAAAGATGTAAAAAAGTGAAATGAAAACCGGCCAATAAATAGGGAAGATATCATCGTGTCAGCCGAAATACGTCCACAGCTGGACAAAGGCCTCCCCCAAGGATCTCCACGATAGCCGGTCTTGCGCTACCCGTATCCAGCGGTTTCCCGCGACCCTCACAAGATCAAGACGGAAGATATAAGCATTTTAAACTACTAGTCTACTAATTAGACAGCGATTAAACAGAGAGATTCGACATGGTATGCGACGTCATATAACACTACGGTCATATGAACTCTATGCTAAATTCTAGCAGACAGAAATAAATCTTGGTTATTTTTATAGTTAATCGATTTTATTTTCTACTGTTTCATAAATGAATGAACATTTAAAACACAAATATTTTTAGCATAGAAATAATATATATCAGGCTCTAAATTCATTATACTTACAAATCACAACTAACTGGGTATCATGTTCATCTCTTCCCAGCACATTATCAGCGACACATCGATAAATACCCGAGTGTTGTAATGCAACACTTGATATACTTAAGTCTTCATCATCATTGACTATAACACCACGAGGAAGAGAGGTGAAACTATCAGATGATTTGTTCCTGTACTGCCATGTTTTTCTCGGTTCAGGATTGCCTGTTACACTATAAATAATGGAAATAGGTTAGTATTCAAGTTCATAAAAGAGATCTAAGACTGATATGTTTTTTTTTTACTATATATAGATTTGTGTCAGTGATGACATGGCCGATGATGGTAAGCACACAAAGCCTAGAAGGAACACACCGGAAGGTGCTTGGCGACAGATTTTCATGCCAGGCGGGTACTTCAAAATACCCTAGCGTGCTATGATTTCCTCACGATGTTTTCCTTCACAGAAAGCTCAAGCTCATTGTCGGATTCGAACCCGCGACTATCGTCTCGGCATTCGACGTCACATCAGAGCGAGAGTGTCGTTAATACTGAGTGTAAGTGGCATAGTGAGTTTCGAGATTGAAATTATGGCATAATTTAAAAAAAATAACAATTCTAACGATACACAATCTCACCTACATGTGATTAAAGTCAGTTGTCCTTTACGCGCTACATGACTTGACGACTCTTTTAATATTGTTGGGGAGTCTGAAACAAATTTTTATTTTTTTGTATATGGGACTAAGATAAGGCCAAGGTATCAGTCATTTTTTATAAGGTGGTGTCTCTTTTTGGTACATGAACGTATAATATGTTATAGTTACCTATTAAGTTGGCTCTTGTTTAATAGAGAATCTGCTAAGAAATAAGGGGCCTTATTTTGAAATAATGACTGATAATAAATTAAGTATTGGCATTGATAGATTGACACACCTATCACGCCATAGATCAGGGATTCGATTCCCATCCTGGACAAAAATTTGTGCGCATTAATATGTCTATTATGATATTAATCCTCATTCGCGCAGCTTGAAGCCAACAATTCCCGATTTTAGGTACTTCAAAACATAAGAATTATAATCAACCTTAAACACAGCTCATATAAGGTACAACTTACCTAGCCCATGAACACTCAGCGTGCCATTCATTGTAATTCTTTCAAAACCATTGTCCATTTCACACATATAAAAGCCAAGGTTGTCAAATTCAACTTTTTTCACATACACAGTAGTGTTATCATCAGATAGATGCAAGTTATTGTTTACTTTTAGCTCAGTGCCATTGTGGTACCATTGCACGCGGGGTGGCGGATACGAATCCGCTTCGCATTGCAGTTCCACTTGATAGTATAGTTCCACTGATATATCTGTGAAAAAAACAACGGGTTGCACTCCGGGAGTGCCGGCAGAAGTGAACATCAACGTTGTGCATTTTTGATATTTTGGAATGGTTAGGGAATAATTTCGCACGAATTGCTTTAATTATCGCCGCTTAAACGAAACAGCAGGAGCAGGCATACATTTTCGCCGCGCGGTAGAAAGAGAGGGGGATATTACTTCCTCTCCTGCGCCGCGCCCGCGGTCTACTCTCCCTACGTCTTACGAATTTTCATGTCACGTGTCTTGACGCGAGTTTAACATTTTTTACCCATCCCAAAAAGTGCACAACGCCGCTAAAGAAGATTTCACTTCAAAAACCTCTTGTATTCTCAATAGGGTCTATAATTGAATAGCTTTCCGTTTAGTCTACGTTCTTTTAATAAAGATTAGTTCAAGGCCTTTTTGTGAGTTTTTTGTAAAAAAAATATTTGATCAATTATGAATTAAATTAGCAACAAATGTACACATATTGTTTTTTTTAAACAACACAGATTATTCTACTTACTAGCTTTTACAAATATAAAAACTTATAAAACTTGTATTTCACCTGAAAACCCGTTTACTAAAGTCATTTTCCGTCGCACATTGACAGCGATAGAATCTTGATCGATCCCCTGAGAATTCTCTCCAATACAAAAGTATGTTCCTTCGACATTTTCTATACTACTATTTAATGTTAAAATGCTTTTATAGAAGTCTGTTTTAAGCTCTGTTACCTGAAATAAAAGATATGCAATACGTTTTTTATATGACTTGACTTGTCCTGACTGTTTGGTATCCTTGGTATTGCAAGTGAAAAGGAAAATGTAGCGTCTAGACCCACTAGAAAATCAGATGATAGGTACAACAAAAGATTGTTTTATTCTGGCATGACCACAATAAGGCTACATTTTTGCAGTGACCAGCGGGTACCTGTACCTTCCACAATATAAGTTTACAATGCTAAGTGCATATAATACTGTATATGTAAAATTCAAAGTCCTGACTGACTGATATATCAACGCATAAAGTGCTAGACGGTTCGGGTTGTTTGACGTAGGCATCCGCTAAGACAGGATTTTAGAAAATTCAACCACTAAGGGGGGTAAAATAGGGTATCGCGGGTGAAACCGCAGGGTGAAAAGCTAGTTATAAATATAAGTAATCAAAACAAAAGGTTTTACATGAAATTCATTGCTCATTATTATTAGTATGGCGCTGCACTGACGCACTCTATGAAAATGACATGTCCGTTGTGTTGCGCGGTCGGCTTATTATGATTAATTGACCAACATATCTGGTAATAAGTGAGCTACTGAAGACACGGCCTGCTACTGGACGAATACTTACACCTACCTACAAACTCTTTCGTAAGGATGTACTACACACATTGAAACAGTAATTTGGAGGGGCACGCCATGTTAGAGCAGTTTATCTCTACTTACAGAATGATTCAGGAACTCCTCAGATTCTCTATGCCACAGTATCCTAGGTGCTGGTTTACCCTCCACAATACACACTATAACATGACTTGTACCATTCACTATTGTTATGTTCTTCGCACCTTCTATCCTTACTTCAGGTTTCATTTCAATGTTTATTTCTACAGAATCCGCGTCTGAAATATACAAGGGAGAAACTGATTGATCAACGCACAGAAATTTTGTACAGCTTATCTACTTTACCGGACAATCCAGCAAGCGCAGAGGGCTCTCAGCCGGGTAACATTTCGGTAACCACGCCTGAGGGCACCCCCGAATGTGGTACGAACCTCGGCTCAGGGCGTTACCGTGGGAGAGGGAGGACTTAGTACGAGTTACGACTAATTGGGTGCGGTCGGATTACTAATGGCAGCTCGGGCCTTGAACGGGACGAAGGGGCGCAGTCTGATTGAATGACTTACTAACTATATATTATTAAGTTTTGAGATGGATAATGGACCTTATTCTGTTTTTTATAAACTAAACAAATTTAATCTCACTATTATCTCTTTCTAACAAGAAACATACGAAAGAGATAACAAAAATTTGTCCTGTCAAATTTGTCCGATTGCTTATTTCAACGTGAATTTAAGCGCGATCTTTATTGATCAATACTATTTCCCTATAAATGACAAAGACATAGACTAAGTATCTCCTGTCCTTTTTCAATAACGATTATAAGAGAAAGAGGTGACGTGACTAATATTGGTTTAGTTTGAAAACAAGAGATTCGGTACCAATAGTTTTTTGATTTTTTATTAGAAAAAAGTTAAAAAAAACCTTTCTACATCCATCAAAATCACCATACATACCCGAATATGATCCACTAAAACCCATACATTGCCATACACCACTGGCCGTCACATTTTTCAAAGTCAACACATCTTTATGCTTCACATTCTTGTATATTATACTATTTTCTTTCAAAATAGTGCTGTTTGGGGCCACCCATCGCACAGTATCAGTGTTTTCAACCTCACATACAATTTGTATGTCAGAGTGTATGGGTTCATTTAATGTATGAGAGCCCAGTATACGGGTTATAGGCTGCGATCTAACTTGAATATAAGTTGATTGATTTGTTTGTCCTCCTGAAAAAAATAAAGTTTTTAAGATATTCCAATTTTTAAATGGAACCATGTCATATATTTTTTTTGATAACAACTGCGCTAAGGAGTCCAAATGACCCGTAATAATATTTGAAATTAAGTCAATTGCCTATTATATTAAGGATTGATTTTATTTAAATTTTACTGCGAAGTTAGTGACTATTTAGACCCTAGAATTTTCAAAATATGGCAGAACATGAGTTGGTCAGTCTGCTATATTAAAAAGCAGGTAACTAAATAGCTAAATATTTAAGACTAGCTGTTCCGCGCGGTTTCACTCGCGCTCCCGAGGATAAAAAGTAGCCTATAACCTTCAGGAATAATGTAGTTTCCTACTAGTGAAAGAATTATTCAAATCGGTTCAGTAGTTTCGGAGCCTATTAAATGCAAACAAACAACAAACAATCAAATCTTTCCTCTTTATAATATTAGTATAGATAATATAATATTTTTGAAGAAACAGGGCATAATGTCTTCAACATATAATTTCGTTGTAGAATACTGTTACTTACCTCTATTTGTAGCTACACATGTATATAATCCTGTATTATTTTCATCCACACTTTTTATCGTTTTATTGATATTATAAACTCCTTCGAGATTCGGTTCCAAACGGCTATCATTGCCTGTAGTCATTGATAAATTAATTAAGACATGAATTAAAGCAACAATCATAATAATTTTATGAAATAGCCGTTTAATTTTTTTTAAATTTTTAATGGCTTGTATCTATCTATACATAAAATTACTAGACATGACTGACTGACAGAACTGACTACCGGACGAATTGGGTTGTTTGGTGAGATACAGATAGATATTATGACATAGGCTTCTAACTAAGAAAGGATTTTTGAAAATTCAACCCCAAAGGGGAAAAAATAGGGGACCGCGACCGCGGGGCGGAAAAAGTAGGCTACGAGTCTTTCCACCTACAGACCACGTGCTTACTAAGCGGATCAAGTTTTCCCCCAAAAGCATTACCCCCCCCCCCCCCCCAAATAAAATTCTAGATCTCATTACTTTTGTTATATTTTTTAATTCTAGTGCACAAAAAAAATCCACTATTTAAAACTTACCAATATTCATATCTACACCATTGAAAAACATTTCATATTTCAACAACAATGCTTCGCTGGCTATCGTACACGATATAGTCAGATCTTCTTCTAGTTCCAAAGTAGCGTTTATTGGCTTAATTGTTACTAGTGGCGGATCCACTGAAATGTTTATTTATTTATTTATTTGATATTACACAGCAATGTTAAATAAATTAAAATAATAGTTGATATCAAAGTAATAATGAATTCTTCTATGTTATAAAAAAAACATCGACGATTCTGAAAAATCGACATTCGCCAACGAGTTTTTTTTTAAATTAAATTTACAATGTAAAAATACACGTTACTAAGCTGATTATAAGGTTCTAAACAGTACGGAATATTACAAAATAATAATGATATACAATTTTTGGCGATAAAGTTCGATTCCTTCGCGGACACCCAGAACAAACTTTTGTGTGCATGAACATGTCTGTTTTTAAATTATTTATCAGTAATCTGGTTTCCATAATACAAGCTCTGCTTTGTTTAGGATCAGATCGCGTGTGGAGAATTAACCAGGATATTTTTATCACTTTCAAGTACTAGAAATAACAAGAAGTTAAGAGGAAGTTCGAAAGTAGCTTTAGAAGTTTGAGGTAATCGTTTTTCGTGATACGGACGGACATGTTATGAGGAGAGTTACCTATGTGACTAAAAGAGTTATAATATGAAAGTTGATGTATATACGGGAAGGGGAAGACCGAAAAAGAGATGGATGGATTGTGTGCAAGATGATATGAGTAAAAATACCGATATGACGGATAGAAGGGCTGAATGGAAGAAGAGTACATATTACGCCAACGATTAAGCACTGGGCAGGGAGATAATCATTAAATTACTAGAAACAATAGTTACCTAATAAAACAAGTTCAGTGTTGGTTTTGGTGTGTCCGGCAACGTTATGTGCACTACATACATATGTGCCGACATGTTCTTCGTCCATATCTTCTATAGCAAACTCTATGGTTGTCGTTTGTCTGAAATAAACAGCACTTGTCAAAACGATGTTGACTGTATTTTTTTATACCTTAGGTTATTTTACAGCATTCAACTGGCGAAAGATATTTTTATGATCGGTTTAATTGTTTATTAATTACTAACTATCCGCCACGCGGTTTCACCCGTATTCCCGAGGGAAAAAAAGTAGCCTATCTGTTAATCCAGGGTTACAGCTACATCTATACCAATTGGTCCAGCTGTTTGAGCGTCGGTAACAAAAATACTCACTCACAAACATTCGCATTTATAATACTAGTTATTAGTATGACAAACAAAAATATATTTTCTCTTTATAACTTACAGACTGGATGTTTCTGGCTGTATCCTAACAGAATCTTTGGTCCACTTTGAAGCTACGGGAACCAAACTTTCCACGTTGCATATCAGCACTACTCGTTCATGTGGTCGGACCTCCATCTTGAATAAATACACTTATTTAATTTATCTCCATAAATTATATTAATTATAGCATGTAATATTTTGTTCTTATAAAATTCTTTCATCAATTAAAAGCGAAATAAACGTTTTGCGTTCGTCATAATAGGAAACATATTAGTTTTATGTATCTTCAGGGCGAATCTTGTGGAAATTCAAACTAATGAAATGTTTATTTGAAAAAAGGACATACTACTTTTTAGTTCCCAAAACACAGTTACAACTATGGTAGTATACTAACCATAACTAAAGAATATGTTTTACCTTTCTTAGAGCTGTTAAATATGGAACATCTGCAAAAAAGAAAATCGTTAGTAGAAGTAATAAAATTGTAAGAGACGGCCAGTTTCTCAAAATCAAAAGTAGTTTATATAAAGCTATTGGCGTCTCTTTCATTTGTAAATCATTGATAGAGATAGGACTATAAAAGATTTGATATACCTGGTAGTTTGGCCTGAACAGCAGTAGCACCCGTCCTCCTCAGTTCCTGGTTGTATTGATCACGACCATTGATCTACAACACACAGATAAACGACACTCTTAATGTTTTGTGGTTATTTTTATGATTACGTACCCTAAGGAACCCTTATAAGATCACTTTGTTTTCCCACTGTCTGTTTGAAGCTGGAGAATTGTCAAACTCAAAACTCAATAATATTCAGTTTAGGCCCTGATAAGGCACTTATGAATGTCGACAGTTCCAAATGACTCTACCACCGGTTCGTAATACACTTGAAATAAGAAGACTCCGGCAACAAATTCAGCAAGGGGTCTTTCTTTTGTGGATCTTTCTTTTGAATTTATGTCATTTGGTCAAGGGGCTGCAAGTGCAGAGAGAAGCTACTACAACCATGTATTCTTCGTCTTCAACGTAATGAGCTACCTTATAGTAGGCCGTGTCGATCAACTATCAACTATTGTATGTACATACAAGACTCTCATCGGCGCGCGAGTCAAATACGCACTTGTCCCGTTTTGTTTTTCTTGAATTTTCAGTTAAACAGTCAATTTAACAAAATTAAGGATCACGTCAGAATTATCTAAATTAGGGGGCAACTGGTAGAGGAAAAATTCTTTCTATTTCTTCTTTTGTCTTCTACCACTATTCGAGAGTATATTTTTTAATTTAATTTCAACAACTTTAGACATTTTCACTGAATTAGAATACTTACGGCAATATAAAAGAAGTCATCTGGCGGCATGAAAGCGTCAGCTAAGTAAACTTTTTTATCCCGATCGACTTCTCTTAGAGGAACTTCGAATAACGGTGTCCCATTGAGGCTTAAGATCTCTGCGTATGATACTTGGACGGGGATGTCTGTTTGAGTCAACTTTATCATCATATTATTGTAGGTGCCTGGAATTAATAACAGTTGAAATTGAACGCCTCTTCTACAGTAATAGAAGACCACATTAAGGAGAAGTAAATTTGTATATATGCAGTGAAGATTTGAACCCTTATTCTTCGTGCAACCATTTATTTTTATTCGTAGTTGAATATGAACTTGATTGCTTTACGATAATTATATGATGAGACAAATTAACTTTATATGACAGAAATAAGGTTAAATATATCATGAAAAAATAGGACTTTATTTTTTTTATGTCAATATGCAGGCGGAATGAAACTGTAAATACCTACGAATAAATTACTTATTATTTATTCATAGGTAAATACTAATTCTCTATCGTATTTACCTCGCAAAGGTCGATAGCTAGTCTCTGCTATGGACGCTGGTTTTTCCACTGAGAACCCGTGGTCGAAGGTAAGATTGGAAAATCCCACCACTTTGACTGAGTAGTCCTCTTCACTGCCCACTGTTATTCTCCAGTTACCAGGTTCTGGCTGAAGCACTTTCACTACCTGAATATAATATTAAGCTGTTTTTCATCATCATATCAGCCGAAAGACGTCCACTACTGCACAAAGGCCAAGGATCTCAACGATGGCCGGTCTTGCGCTACCCGCATAAAGCGGTTTCCCGCGACCCTCACAAGATGGTCGGTCTTAAAGGGGGCCTGTCCACTCTGTTTGGAAACTCGTTTAATATATTTAATTTCTCAACTAAAGTGTATGAAAAAGCCAGTTAAAATTATGCATATTGATAACTTGCCTAAAAGTTTAGCCTATCAATATTATAACAGCTTGTAAGGTGTGTAAAAAATAAGTATGCTCTTTCCACAGCTTAAATACTCCTTTACAAGTACAAGTGATGCTTACCATGATCTCGGAAAGATCTAATGTTTTGATCAGCTTGGGCGGCCCGGTCAGTTCTTCACCACTTGGGTTCACCACTCTAATTTGAGGTTTAGATCCAGAGACAGATACTGTCACTTCTCCTAGAGTACTATCTACTGGTATCTGAAATTAAATTAGACTTTTCTATAGACAGTAGCTTTATGTCTTGGCAATAAAGTTCAGCTGTTTAATGATTCAGTATGTGTAGTTTCAGATGAACCTTATTGTAAGGTCATATGACTCATTTTTATATCTGGCTCTGGCTACTGTCAACCGTACCAAGCAACAGCGTACGGAGAGTACAAAGAGATGACAGAGGGATATTTCGTAGCCCATTTTGAAAATTACTTATTAACATAATCAAAATTGATTCATGCACTATTTAGGTGTTTGCATTATGTGTGCAATTTGTTTTTTCCACTGACCCTTGGGCCCTGAGTGATAAGGCACTTATGAATGTTGATAGTTACAATTATTGCAATAGACTCGGCAGAGTCTACCGGTGGTAACCGGCTCGAAATACACATAAACTGAGAAGACTCCGGCATCTTTAAACTTCTCATAGAAAGCAAAGCTCTCTTATAAATTGACAATTCCGACTCATAGTACTTGCAATTATTTATGACATATAGATTTAAACCTGGGTTCAACGTACCTCTTGTGTGAAGTTATATCCCGCCGGATTAACTAAAGACCCAAGATTGACACTCCTAGCTTTAATTGAAGTGCGTACAAATTCTAAAACCTGCAAAAAAATATTAAGACAAGCATAGAAGAGAAAATATAATTTCGTGGGGGATTCATGACAGGAACCTTATGATGAACATTGAAATCCAACGAACGGTTGTATCCTATAAAAATATAAATGCGAATGTTTGTGGGTGTGTGTTAGGTACCTTAGCTTGGTTGGGGCTGAACGGATTTTGGTAAAACTAGACTTATAGTTATATCATACCCTAGAATAACATATAGGATTTTTTTTTTATACTGGGAAAACATATCTCTAGGAAGCAAGAAATACTGCAGGGCGGAAGCAAGTAAAAGTATGAAAAAACAAATTATATTTCCAATAATAAGCATGCTGTCGGAATCTAGTCCTTGTACATAGTGTATAAAGGATGATTTTTGTTGGGTAGATCCGAAAGGGCATTGAAATATAGGTATCTCAACTAAAAGTATTTTAGATCCTACTAATATTATAAATGCGAAAGTTTGTGAGTTTTGATGTATGTTTGTTGCTCTTTCACGCAAAAACTACTGAACGGATTTAGATGAAACTTGGCACATAGATAGATCATACCCTGGAATAACATATAGGCTACTTTTTATCCCGGGAACGCGGGTGAAACTGCGGGGGACAGCTAGTAAATAATAATTCAGAGATTATCATAGGTAGGTACATACCTTGTGCACACTAGTTTTGTTCAAATTGAACACTTGCCCGGAGCTGGCGGCTGCTATTTGTTGGTACACTTTAAACGTGGGCCTGTCTACATCATTGCAGTGACCTGTTAGGACGAAAACTACCTAAAAGTGAACAAAAACTTAAGTGACATGCTTTTCTGTTACTGTACAATATTGTGGCACTTCATGATACCTACTCCTTGTACATTATTATAAATGTGAAAGTTTGTTAGTATGTGAAGATGTTACTGGATACTTTTTCACAAAAAAACTACTGAACGGATTTTGATCATACTCTGGAATAAAATATAGGCTATTTTTATAACCCGGGAACGCAGGAGACAGCTAGACTAAGTATATAAAAGGACTGACTGGCTGATCTGTCAACGCACAGCTCAAAAACCACCTTAACAAAAAGTTAAAAAGTTTTTTACCATAACATTTTTATTTTTGTTATTATTCTATTTTTCCCCGTTATTATATGTATGATAGTGTGGAGTTTTGCTGCAAACACATATTAATTTTATTGTCATTTGTCACGAGGTACATGGGCTTGGCTGAAAACCAGCGCTGAGTACCTGCCTTCGGCGCTTACTCAGCAAATGCTGATGCCAATGTCCCTTTCCTTACGCAACACTTAGTTTCCACAATTATTTATTTTATATATTATGCTTTTTGTTAAACTGTAAGGAATAAATTATTTCTCTTTCTTTCTTTCTATCAAAAAATTTTGACGGATCGGGCTGTAATTTGACATAGGCTAAATAATGAGGTGATGTTTTGATGTTTACAAGAAAATCTTATACAAGAATAAAGAAAATAGAAATGCTGTTAGTTAGCTTATTGCTAGATAGTTTTAAACTTGAGGTTATCCAACTTATTACTTACTACATTATTTACAGTTACAAAGGTATCATTTAATCGTATGTTTTCCTTCACCGACCACACAACAAGCGATTTATCATTGTCTATATAACACCTACCTGACTCTGTTTCCTCTGTACGGCATCCAAGACCTTCCCGACAAATCTGTGATCAGAGGCGGTGGCATCAGTGAACACATATACGAAGGACCTCGGCCGACTAACGTTCAGAGCCAATTGTATCCCGGTAAGCGACTTCTCAGGGCAATCTCCACCGCCATACACGTGCACTATGTTCAAAGCTTCTTGAAACACTTTCTTGTCTCGAGTTACTGTTGCTGGTCCCACCGCTGCAAATGTTACAATGTTAAACCAGTTTTAATATCGTAGGTAGGTCTTGGAGTTTTTTGAGTAGGTACCCTTCACGAAAACTCGTACTTGCGTATAAGCATTTTTACAACGTGAAAGATTTTTTCGATGTCTCATTAACGGCCACTGCTCAGTTCTCTTACACAAGCTGTGGTTTCATATAATACAACAGTTAGTAAAATGTATGCAGGCGCTAATCCAAATGTGAAATTGACAAACTGAAATTATTATTTTTCAAGTCAAGAGTGTATTTGTGATGGCTTAGAGACGGACGACGATTGTTCGGGACGGAAGAAACTCTCGATGAGACTGGCGCAGAGCTAGAAAAAGAAGCGCAGTACCGCGGGAGAGGAAAGAGTGACGAAAACTGGAGAGAGTAACAGGACTGGAAAGAGAAACGCAAAACAGTGTAAAAGAAGTACAAGACTGGAATGAGTGGTGCAGGAGAAAAAAATAGTAATTATTGAGCAAAAAATAACTCAGTTCAAGTGTAAACAATAAATAACTGTTTACATTCCATATATAATCGAAGGTTGAGGTCTTTAAAAGATACGCTTGCAGTTTGCATACGACCTTGCTCATTTTATCATAAGGGGCATGGCCGCCTATTTAAAAAAAAATATTGTATTACTGGGGTTCTGTAATCTGTACATCAAAAGGAAAAAACGGTACTTTTATATCACTCGTGTGTCTGTCTGTCTATCCATCTGTCACAGCCAATTTGCAACAAAACTACTGGCCCGATTGAGTTGAAACACATACGTTAGTCGGTGACCCAAGCACGAACGTGTAACGTATATAGGAGAATTATATACATGGGAGCCAGAAGAGTTAATTTTGACAAGTATGTTCCCTAGGTGAGAAATCAAACCCCACGATATAACGTATCAGGTAGAGTATCTCAATAACCACGCCAACCGACACGCAAAATAAAAGAATTAAAAATAACAGTACTTACCCGGATCATGGAATGGCACAAACACAAAATCGGCTATAATATTACTTTCGTTCATCGCCGTATTTAAAATCATTTCGGCGCCTTCTCTCAATTGTTTCAAATCATTGTGCATCGATCCTGTTGTATCAAAAACAAACACCAAACTACTTTTTCCATCATTATTGTCCGTATATTTTTTTGAATTTACACAATCCGTTAGAAATATAAAGGTGAGAAATATTGTCTCGGTTGTAGGAAACATTTTGGTTAGTGTAATATATTTACGCACGTTTGATTCGTTTCTCGGAGTGCGGTCCACTGAGACAGTTGGTAAGTTATCGGTAACCTCTGACCGTATAATCTTTGTGGGTAAATGTACATAGGAAATCAAAATGTAGGTACAAGATGTAAACTGGTTACACATGGTTTCAATACTTCAACTACACTGATATTATTAACTATACGTCGCCTTAACGGGATATTTTTTTGCGCGAAACCCTTATTCTTTTTCTAAAATAAAAGTATCCGAAATATTACTCTATAACGAAGTTACATTATTTGTTGTTATAGCGGATTATATATTTAATATTCTGGATTAATAGATTATCCTTTTTATCCACCACCACCTTACAGAATACCTCAGCCAAATAACTTATTGTAGTGTCGTGCGTGTCAGTAAGATCGCTAGAACTCATTAAAATTAAAAAAAACTGAATAAATAAAAATATATGACAAAGCATGGTTCTGAGCTTTTGGCTAGTTTACTATGAAACATTAAATCCCTTGGGTACGCAGGTAAAACCGCGGGATGGAAGCTAGTTTCATAATAATTGATCTATTCTGAAAGATGTTTCATATATTTTCATAGAAAGCTATGTAAATTGTATTATAAGTAAGTACTTTAAATAATGCAATTTATGTGTAGCAGCCCTTATCTCGGGTTTTTACTGAAAATTATAACGAGATTACACTTGACTTATACGTTATGTTTATTTAAATTAAAACTATATTTTTAAATCAGGTCATTTATAACTGATTGACTTCTATTTATGTATTTACATAATATGTTGTACCTAGCTATCTCCCGCGGTTTCACCCGCGTTTCAGAGGTAAAAAATTCCATACCATAGGTTACTTGCGTGACAAATTTCGATCGGGAAAAGGTAATCAGAGGATTTTTTTTTTTTAATGAAAACGCTAATAAAAATAAAATCTTTATTAAAAAATTCACACTTGATATCTCTATAGAAGACATTTTTTTATTCACTTACACAAAAACAACGAACTATTCACCTAGAAGTATTGCTCAAAATTGATCTTTAATACACGCACTGAGCTGCGTCGAATGAGGCTATATTCAACCTTAACCTGTTATAATTAAGGACTAAAATTGCACATTCCTGAATTAAATGTTGAAGTATAAGGCTCCAACTAATGATAATTATTATTGAAAGTCTTTAGGGGAATATTATAAGCTTAAGGAAGACATTGTTATGTTTTTTGGCCTAATATTGGTGCCGATTCTGTTGTTTACGAACTAAATAAATTTAATCTCACTATATCTCTTTCTAATAGTAAATATAAGAAAGGGATGCAAGATATTTTAATGTCAATTTAGTCCGATCACATATTTTAACGTGAATTTAAGCGCGATCTATATTGGTCACGACTATTTACCCGTACATTACGACGGTATGGATTAAACTGACAGCATTAAAAATGTTCTATCTTTTTTCAATAAGGTTAACATGAAAGAGAGGTGACTTGTCTATTATTAGTTAAGTTCGTAAACAACAGAATCAGCACCATTGTATTATTACTAACTAGTTTGTAGTGCAAAGCAAAAATAATGTAGGACTTTACTTCGAATATTAATCAAGTAATCAAAATTATTAGATAACGAACATTTAAATATATGAAAGTGTGATATTGCTTTACCATGAGAACTAATAACTGGGGAATTTCTTTAAAATATTGATTAATAGCTTGACGCAACGTAGCTATCAAAATACGCATTTGAATTACTATATGTATGAAAGAGACACGGGATTCGTATAGCGTCATCCCTTTCACACATACTTGAGAAAGTATTACTTTATTCCTGTGACTGTATATTTTGGGACCCAGGTTACTTCAAGTGTTTACTAATATATTATAGTTAGATTAAAAAAAGAAATTGGTTCTTAATTTTTCATAGCCTAACCTTCCAAAGAGATCTGTATACTATATAATTTAAATTATAAATGATTTTAATTCAATTTTCATTTTAATTAAACAGCATGTATGCGCAAACGATATTGCTCTTAATTAAGACAATTTAAGTTAGAGATCTTAATACTTATTTGTCTTTATATTTTGAGCAATGCGAGACGAATCGTATAACTATAATAATCTAGAAAAAAATACATTAAAAATAAATCTAAATAATTATTTATAAATTTAAATCCATAGATAATAAATCAATAATTATTATTAAATTCAATTAATTATACTGTGACTTCAAGTATGAACAATTCAAAAGATATAATTTTTACGACAAAGCAAAAAGTTACCACATAAATAAAATGGGGTAAACCAGAGATACTTGAAGTCTGTTTGTAGGCTTAAATAATCTATGATGATGCTTGTCGGTGGTAGAATAAAAAAAATGTAACTTGATAATAATAAGCATTTACTAAATAAATGACATAAACATGAATATAGCTCGACAAAAAATATGAACACGCTTCTAAGTTATATGTATGATAATGTATGTATCCATATTGGATATCGTATTTTAGGTAATGTTTTTTTTTTCGGGAAAAACGGCGAAGAGTTCGCCTTGTAGCCCGGGGGCCCCGTATCATTGAGACGGCTGATAGGGCGATAGTTATGCCCCGTTATGACGGTATTATGTCAAAAAATCTTAGAAAATTGCACCCGTGTGAAGCTGGGGCGGGTCGCTAGTGTTGTATATACAAACACACTTATAATTTTTCTATTGATTCAGGCAGAATCACTAAATTAATTTAATAAAGTCACAATTACAAGCCGGCAATTGCACTTGAGAGCCAGTTTGCCTTCTCGGCATTGTAACAGATCAGCAACACATTGGCAATATCTCTGGTATTACAAATGGCGATAGGCGACGGTAACCACTTACCATCAGGTGGGCCGTATGCTTGCTTGCTACCTTATTAGTATAAAAAATAACTGTCTGATGGTTCTTTGGGTCATACATAGATCGTACTGGGCGGTACTAAGTTATTATATACTGGTT
Source organism: Tethea ocularis (assembly GCA_963555595.1). Taxonomy (NCBI): domain Eukaryota; kingdom Metazoa; phylum Arthropoda; class Insecta; order Lepidoptera; family Drepanidae; genus Tethea; species Tethea ocularis. The sequence continues at coordinate 8,043,778 of OY741975.1, forward strand.
ACCATGAACTGTAGCTTACTATGTAAAATTCAAGTTTTTCGCCGAGCTATACGATAGATATGTAACTGTTAGTTATTATAACGTAATTAATAACTTTGGCAAGCGTATACACTATTTAAAGGGCACACATATACACAAATTTGTACTTGCATACTGCAAATCTCAGTCATGGATAGAACTATTGAAATTAATTGTGAATAAAGTTATGATATAATTACAATTTTGCTACATGTATACATACACAAATTATAAATTATGACTGTAAAATAAAGACACGTCCATAAGATGTTTTCTCAGTCCTGATATCCTGGTACTCTAGTTAATTTAATGAAGAGGGAGCTAAAATGAAAGAAGCAAAATTTCTTATTGTACAGTATTTATTTTACAGTCAAATTAGAAACATACATACCAATAGGTATAAAATTCTTCAAAATCGGTAATGTATAAATTGTATATAACAATTGTATACATGTCTTAGTGTATATATCATATAACTAAATACATATTATTATAATTTAAGGGTAAATTTTAATTCCGAACACATGGATATGGGACAACACTCCCATAAATTCGCACTTAACTATTCAATAATTAATTAATTTTATTACCAATAGCCCATAAATTAATTCGAGACAGAAATTCAAATGCAACACTGAGGCAGTATATTGTCAAAAATAAAATTACACCCGGTCTCACTACAACACTATTTGAAAAAAAAGCAATAATTGTAATTTTTTTATGCCAAATAAATTTATGCCTGCCTATTTCGATGGCATTTTTTAGTTGACCAGTATTTAGTCAATAAACTAAAATAGCTTTTGTGAAGACTCTTGAAGTAAACCTTCATCAGAACTATACATTTTAGAGATCTAATGTCACTAGTCTTTTTATTTTACGTTAATTATTTAGTCACTCATATTTTTTTAGCATAAAGCAACCGGGTGTTCTATAAAGGGCCAATATAGACTTGCTACTTTTACAAATTCTCAAACCAAAATTCGCGGTTCAACAATCAATCAATTATAGGCACTAACATGAGTTAGTGATTATAAAACGATTCTTTCAAGACTGATTGATAATGAATCTAAAGGAGTTTTATGAGAATATAGGAAACATAACTGAAAGAGTGCGGTCCGAAACGCGATTTCACTTCTCAAGACGCTAATGTCTATAAATCACCGGTTCGAAACGAAAGTGCGCTCACGGCGCTGCCAGCATTATAATCAATCGGACCTCTTTACGATGAATATTTGGATAACACCAAAAGCAATAACAAAACCTCACTTCTTTTATAATGGCACTAGATGTGTTAAATTAACGTAATTCAGCCAATGTCAGGATATCAGAGGATAAATGATAGAGATTTTGAAATTTGTCATTTGATTTATGGCAATTTTAAATATGGCGCAGATAATAACCCCACGCCATTAGCACACTCACAGTGATTCGGAACGCATCGCATAATATCGGTGATAACATAATTCAGACCGCAGCATAATACGCCTCAAATATTAAATTTACTGTGACCTATCATCTTCAAATTAATTTTTTTTATCAACAAAATTGTAGCATATCTCCATTGACCCCTATAGCAACTCACTATAAAATATTCTGTAAAAAAAAAAAAACAATGAAATGTATGTTTACTAACAGTTCTGGTTGAAACGTGTAAATTAAACAACTTCGTCTGAAGGCGGCCTTGGTCGCGACTCCACTCGTTGGTACACTAACACTTTCTCACCGACTTCGCCTTCCGGGAACTGAAAAAGAAATTTAATAAGTCATCCTAGCTAGCCAAATATTATCCAGACGGTTGGATGTAAGCTAAATATCATAAACAGAGCTCGCTATTTTAAAGAATAATAATAATTATTCAACAAACTTTTTGCAGCAATGATTACATAATGAAAACACAAAGAAAATAAATAGTAGTTTAGTTTAATTTATTTATCACAGCAATCCAAATTTCATACAAATATAAACATAATATAATCATGTATTAATCTTCGGAAAATTCGTTACTTTAAAAATAGAAAAAAAAAATTAAGTAGTACTTGGTAGTACATAATAATAGTGTATGCTACGAATGTCTCAAATCAAAACAAAAATGTTCAATGAAAATAATTATAGTAGGTAACAGAAACAGAATATACAGAATAGTATAAAAATAGTATGTTTTTTTTTTACTATGTATAACACAGGCCGTTGACTACAATCTCAGCATAGTCAGTGATGATGTGGCCAATGGTGGTAAGCACACAAAGCCTAGAAGGGATCTGGCTCTTAAGTACAGCTGAGTGTGCAGCAAGATACTGGAAGATACTGTGGCGGCAGACTTTCAACTCGAGTGTGGTAGCAGTAAGCCGGGTACTACAAAGTACCCTACCACCTCGCTATGATTTCCCCCTTTCTATTGGACATCTGTAGATAGTTTTGCGTGTCAAATAACACATTAAAATTATAGTCTATCTGACCCTTACCGAACATGACTAAAATTGATTAGAAAATTCAAAATTACTGCTCAACTACAATAGCAAACATAGGGCCCGTATGATGGTAAGCGGTTAATGTAGCCTATACCCGCTTACAACACCAATATTATCACTTATTGCCAACCTTGCAAAAATTCACACTCTTCATACTCCCCTGAGATAACATGATTCAAAACTGACCTGCGTATGAGGCAACTCATACAACTGCCTGTAGTTAGTCAATAGGTTCTCAACCCGCCCCTTGAGCGTATCAAAGAGTACGACTAAACTGGGCGGTTGTCGCGAGGAGTACTCCTGCTTCCACCACCGCTGAGGGTTGTTGAAGAACGCTTCAGCTTCGTAAGTCTCTCCGGGGGCCGTGAACGGAGAACAGGTGAGGTAGCGTGCGGTCACGTTTGTGTGGAGATGGCTGTAAGTAATGTACATAATTACTGAATCTATATTTAATGAGATAATACTAGATTATTTATTATTAACAATTATTTACAACATTTTATTTAACGATAAATAAAAAAAAAACTACCTAACTATAAATAGAAAATTGTTAGAATTACTTGTTATTTTTAATCGACTTCAAAAAAAGGCGGAGGTTCTATATTCGCATGTCTTTTGTGTTGGGTTCAGTTCAATGTTTGTTCATGCATAAATTTTTGTTTATGAACCGATTTTAATCTTTCTTTTTGCGTTGGGTTCAAGGTTATAAATTTTAATTTTATTGTCTTTGAAGGTGGTTTTCTCTCTTTTTGTTAAAAGTTGATCATTATATAGAGTATCAAAACTGTTTGATCCATCTATGATTCTTTCAGTGTTGCTATAAACTATTTTTTACTAACTTATTGAATACAATACACTATACATTAAAAAGAGTCCAAATGAAAAAAACAACTAACCTGTACAACGGCGTGGAGTGACAAGGCATGAGGAAGACAACAGAGGATCGGTTGCTAGGCAACGCGTCGCGTAGCAACGGCATCACTTGCAACGTGCCGCTCTGGTGAATCATGCCGAAGTACAGAGCGGGGATCGCGTTGCTCACCAAAATAGTACCCGCTAATAGATATAACTGCAATCTGGGGATTGGTGATTGATTTTAAATTCTGTTCACATGTCATATTATCACGTGAAACCACGGAGCAACTAGTAAACACGATATATAGCCAAATATTAAAACCAGAATAATAAAGAATCTGAGGCAAATATAAAACTAAAACAAAAGACGCCTGCGTTTTTATCATTTTCAAAGACTGGAAAGGAACTTACTTCGTCGCTTTCCTGCTCCACGGCACGATGACATCTTGTGCGAGATACAACAGGATCGGGAGAAGAGGTAGCACGAATCTGAACTCCTTGTGCGGTATCACACTGAAAGAAATGTATTATTTTAATTTTTTAATATTTAAAGAAAACAATTCTTACATGTGCATCATTCAAAATTTTATTATCAACAATAAATAGTGTTTGTGTTTGGACATACATGTGTGTGTAGTCAATTGTAACTTTCGACCTTCATAAGTGCCTTATCAGGACCTAAATTGTTTTTTTTTTTTTTGTAACTTTCGACCTTCATTAGTGCCTTATCAGGACCTAAATTGAATATTTTTTTTGCAACTTTCGACCTTCATAAGTGTGCCTTATCAGGACCTAAATTGATTTTTTTTTTGTAACTTTCGACCTTCATAAGTCCCTTATCAGGACCTAAATTGATTTTTTTTTGTAACTTTCGACCTTCAAATGTGCCTTATCAGGACCTAAATTGAATTTTTTTTTGTAACTTTCGACCTTCATAAGTGCCTTATCAGGACCTAAATTGAATATTTTTTTTTGCATCTTTCGACCTTCATAAGTGCCTTAGCAGGACCTAAATAGAATATTTTTTTTTGCATCTTTCGACCTTCATAAGTGCCTTATCAGGACCTAAATTGAATATTTTTTTTTGCATCTTTCGACCTTCATAAGTGCCTTATCAGGACCTAAATTGAATTTTTTTTGTAACTTTCGACTTTCATTAGTGCCTTATCAGGACCTAAATTGAATATTTTTTTTTGCAACTTTCGTCCTTCATTAGTGCCTTATCAGGACCTAAATTGAATATTTTTTTTGAGTTTGAGTTGACGTACTCTCTCACCAATCTATAACCAACCGTATGACATTGAAATAAAGCCCCAATCTCACCTGTACAAAGCAACATGCACAGCCACAGCAACTAACAAGAGTACTCCGACTTTGTTCTCCTTCGGTCGCCGCAGTATCGAATAAATCGCCCATAAAACAGGTAGTAAGTTGATGCCTAATACTGCGGGTAGGCCTTGAGATAAGTACCAGTGCCTGAAATAAAAAAATTAAGCAGTTAAGTTCTATGATTCCTGTTTAATTTTATCTTGAACCACAATGGAATAATGAATTTCATAGTTCTTAGGTATTTTTTTTTTAAAGGACTAAAGTTGGTAGCCTCTGATGGCTGCAGCAACCTTACCGGACAAATCGGCGAGCGCAGAGGGCTCTCAGCCAGGTAATATTTAGTTAACAACGCCTGAGGGCACCCCCGAATGGGGTACGAACCTCGGCTCACCGACCTTTATTAGTCACGACTATTTACCCGTATATTACGACGGCATGGACTAAACTGACAACATTAAAAATGTTCTATCTTTTTTAAATAAGGTCTAAGAGGTGACTTGTCTAATATTAGTTAAGTTTGTTAACAACAGAAACGGCACCGAAGGCAATTCCCTGGTAATGCTAATAATCATAGTCATTGCTATTAGGTGGACCGCCTGCCTGCTTGTCAGCCTTCTGACTTAATACTTACAAAAAGAAAATTAATAGACTTATGCCCCTGTGGCGATCTTATTTCACAACAGAGCTAAAGTTCCATAGATCGCGGCCAAAGCAACCTTAAAATTCTCGTACTAGTGATGGAGCTCTTACCATGGATGTGTGCCGTAGAACGAGGCGACGTCGTGTAGAACGTTAAATCTAAAGAATTCCCACGGCGTGACAATCAGACTGCCATGGAAGTACGAGTCCAAGGCCACTAAAGCACCACCAGTAATCAACCTGGAAGTATCATAGGCATTATTTCATAGAATTTGTGAATTATTTACAAATTGTGAGGAGTATGTTTACAGGAATCTTTTTACTTTGTTACAAGTTCGATCGAGTATGTTTCCATCCAAGAATTATCATGAAAATAGACAGGAGAACAGACTAATAAACAGAAGACAGTTTTTATTGTTGAGTATTACTAAAGTGTATGATTGTGTGTGTGTATATGATATCACAGCAGTAATGCTCGAAATTAAAGTTTTTTAAATAATACAATTCTTTTATTTGCATATTATAACATAATGTCTACTCACCCAATAAGCACATAAGTGCGCATAATAAGTCTCAATCGTCCCTGATTGGTCGTCAACAAGTTGTATACACCGAGCACCACCCACAGCGGCGCCGACGTCGGTCGAAGGAACACACATACAAATGCCAGCCAAATCCATCTGCTACTCTCTGCATGATATCAAATAATAATAGGTCAGCATTAAACATTATTAAAAGTTCTGGTCTGAGATTAGAGCCCTGTGGTACTCCAATTTTAAAGTACGTAATACTAGGTGCTGACTCAACATAATTAAAAGATCTGGGCAAATATTAGAGCCATGTGGTGCCCCAATTTTTAAATTTCATAATACTAGGTCAGCACTCAACATTATTAAAATATCTGGGCAAAGAGTAGAACCTTGCGGTACTCCAATTTTGATAATCATGAAACTTTGTATAGTAATATTGCTTTCTTAAATAATATGTCAGCTTGCAGCAATCTTTACTAATATTATAAAGAGAGTGCGAATTTTGTGAGTTTGTATGGAGTGTAATTTCTGGAACCACTGATCCTTTTCCAAAAATAATTTCACTAGTTTTTGCATTATACTTGAGTATTATAGTGTTATAACAGCAAATGTCTTTTTTTTGCAACTTCTTCAAAGTCTATTAACATATGTTTACAATTACAAACAAATTACATTACAAATGATTTAATGGAATGTCTAATAATACCCCTTTGTTTTCGTCAAGACACATGCTTAAATTATTGGTCACACATGTGTGTCAATATAAAAACAATCAGATGAAATGCTAATTTTTTGTAGTTTTTTTTTACGTGAAACAAACTTTTATAACTACTAATATAATTAAAATAGTATCTTCAGTATTTTATCACTATTTGATCAAATTTGAATGTGTCTACTTTTTTTTAATGTTACGTGTATCTAGTCTGTGTTGTCCCAACTTTGAGAAGTTAGTGCCCATATAATATTACATATTTGTATTTCGAAGTTATTGCCAGGTGTCCCCCGTGGATTACGCACGTTTTTTGACATGCTGCGCATAGACCCAATAAATACCATGAACTTACTCGTAGGCTGCAAACCATTAGCCGGAGTTTGCGGCAGATTGTTTTATGATGAATGAAGATGTAGCATTCATTGAATGCGTATTGGTACGTTAAATTTGCAGGTTAAAGTCAGTCAGCCGTAAACTATTTGCTCAATGGATCTAAAAAAGGGCTTAAAAAGTACAAATACAAACCTTTGTCATAGTATCCCAGTTTCCCACTCTTAAAGGGGAACAAAGATAAGGCTATAGCAACCAGAGCTGTTTCTAAAGTCTGCAGTAAGGTTCTCCCGGAAGTGTAGAACCAGAACCATGATGTGATGATGAGGAACAGGGCCCATTTACGGTTCCCTGTCCACTTGTAGAAGCTGTAATCAGCAGCTGTGCTGACAATGGCTTGCAGGATTCGCGGGAGAATGATCTTGAAAATTATTATATCAATTAACATTTGTAACTCTAACTTTGACCATTTTCTGTGCGTTGACAGATCAGGCAGTCCGCCATCATTCAAAGCGTGGACCAATCAGCGCATAGGGTCTGTTCCGTTATTGATGCCAGTTCATAATTTGGTCCGTTAATGACATGGTTCGACCATGAACTAGCATCAAAGGTCTGCAAACTCGCGAGATAGATCACAAACAACGGCACTTACAATCATATGGTGGCAGATGCATCATAAATTTTGACTATGGTATATATTTGCGAGCGAGCTTCCGGTCGGGCGAGTGACAAGTGAGAAACGTTCTGTGTACGTGCAGTGATAATAATTAAAAATCCAGTCTAAAACTCGTTAAACCTTTACCAAAACGAACCCCAAGTATTAATGGTAGTGCGCGGCAAGTAAATCACAAGTGATTGATCGAAATAACTTGTCGAAGAATCAATAAAGTGCTTGAAAGTGGGGCTACAATAAAACATACATATAAAAACGTATATATAACATCTACCTTCCAACTTCCGACATATGACAGTGTCAATCAAAGTGACAACTAATATTGTGCTGCCAGAGTAGAAAAACGCCATAGACACAGTTTGGGGAGACCAACCTAAAACCTGAGTTGCCAATAGAAATAAAAAACCTTCCAAATAGTATAAACTGAAGGCTACCGAGGCATGGACGACCAACTGGAAAAGTTAGTTATGAAAATGACAGAACAAATGAATGATAAAATGAATGAGATAAGAGACGAATTTCTGAAACAATCAAATGCCCTTGCGGACAACTTTCGGAAAACAATCTCAAGTACTATGGACGAAAAGCTTAAACCCTTAGTGCAAGAAAACTTGCAATTAAAGAGCGAAGTAAATGTTATGAAGAAAAAAGTATACAGTCTAGAGAAGGAAGTTAGGAAAAATAATATTTTACTCCATGGGATAAACGAAGTCGAAACTAACAACACGGAACTTCTGGAAACGGTCCTGGATACACTCAACAAGGCAGGAAAGGCGGGCGGTCTAGAAAACTTCGACAAATGGGAAATTAGTGACGCATACAGATTAGGAACAAAATCCCATGAGAAAAAGAGACCCATTCTTGTAAAACTAACACTAGCATGGAGAAGAACAGAAATTCTGAAAAATAACAAAAATTTTCCAACCAATACATACGCGTCAGAAGACTTCCCCAAAGACATTTTAGAAATAAGGAAAGAATTAAAAGCAAGAAAACAGGAAGAAACTAAAAAGGGGAAATTAGCAATCATTCGCTATGACAAACTCATTGTAAAAGAAAAAAATAGCCAAGATAAAAGAAAACGATCTCCGTCTACAACTCCAACACATCCAACTAGAGACGCAGAAGAGATATCAGGAACAAGGGCCCCAAATAAAATAAATAAAACGAATGCATTCCAATACATGTCGCGGCCGAGATCCAACTCACAATCCGGATCGAGCAAACAGTAGCAATTAGCACCCATCAGCCCCCGGAAGACAAACAACAGAAAACTAAGAAATAGAAACAGCAACAATAAAAAACCAACTTCCCCAAGCCGGTCAGCGGTCACCGTGGGGAATTACGACCGCAACCCTCCAAGAACTTGCCTTTCCAACCAAACCACAACAATAACTAGGAAAAATGAACAGACCAGCCTAAAAGGAATACACGAAAACCAAATAAGTAAAACACACCAGAGAAGAGATAGAGACAGTAACATTCCGAATACAACAAACAAACAAACTAAAGTCCCCAAGCCGACCGGTTGCCGTGGGGCATCTGACCAAAACACACCAACCCCCGTTGTAAACAAACTGTACATATGTACCTACAATGCCAGATCAGTAGCGACAACAGAAAAAATGATAGAGATGAAAAACGCTTTAAGCAACATTAAATTCGACGTCATTGGTCTTGCAGAGGTGCGACGCAAAGGATATGAAATTGAAGAAGACAGAGAGTACATAATGTGCTGGTACGGTGAAAGACAAGGACATCTAGGAGTGGGATTTCTGGTGAAAAAGAAACTCAAACAAAACATATCAAGTTTTATTGGCCTGTCAGAAAGAGTAGCAATACTTAATATCACATTCAACAACGATGAAATATCCTTGATCCAAGTTCATTCACCAACAACAGAAGCCAGTGACAATGATATAGATTTTTTCTATAAAACAATCGATAAAGCCCAAAGCCTTGCAAACAAGACCCAAATCATCCTTGGAGATTTCAATGCAAAGATTGGAAAACCAAAACAATCTGAAAATCTAGTCATGGGAAGATTTGGTACAGGCATGAGAAACCAAAGAGGACAACGGCTGATTCAATTCGCAATGGAACAACGTATGAAAATCATAAATACTCTATTTTATAAGAACAATAAACATAGATGGACTTGGGTTTCTCCAGACCAGAAAACAAGGAACGAAATCGATTATGTATTAACCAATAAACCAAACAACTTCACAAATATAGAATACTTGAACATATCATTTCCATCAGACCACAAACTGATAAGAACAACATATACACCCAACAACTACAGGAAAAGCAGAAAAACATATAAAAGTGTACCAAAAACACCCACAACTGTTGAAGAAATAAAATGTTACATATCGAAATTGAACAACTACACACTCGATCTACTACAAGACCCTCCCATGACCGTACAAAGCTACTATAACAAACTTGAAGAAAGCATAATACAGTCAGCAAAAGCTGCTAAAAACGAACAAAATAAAACAAAAAACAATACAATCCTACAAGAAGACACAAAATACCTAATTGCAAGACGCACAGTACTTTTAAATAAACACAATCGAACAAAGGAGGAAAGAAAAGAACTAAGCACCCTATTCAAAACGGCCAATAAAGCAATAAAGAAAGACTATCTAAATCATAGAAACAGAATAATAGAAACGAACGTGACAAACTACAGAAGCACAAAAAAAGCATTGAAAGAACTTGACTCAAAAAGGAATTGGATACAAGAGCTTAAGGATGACGGAAAACAAGACTACACTAGAAAAGGCATTTTGAACACCGCCACCAAGTTCTATAAACAACTATATGCTTTCCAACTACCCGATAAGAACAAGGAAGCACCAAAGACACAGAACAAAGAAGCAACAAAACAAATGAAGATATCAAGAACAATCTCAGCTGAAGAAGACACACCATTTGATGAAAATGAAGTACAGAACCACATTAATAGACTGAAAACGGAAAAGAGTCCGGGACCAGATGGTATCAGCAACGAGCTGCTAAAAACAGGATCAATAATACTTAAAACTCCAATGACCAAACTATTTAATATGGCAATAAATACAGGAAATGTACCTACACAATGGCACACCTCAGACATCACTCTTCTATACAAAAAGGGAGACCCCAAAAACATCACGAACTACAGACCAATAAGCCTGCTATCAAGTGTCTATAAGCTCTTTGCATCACTAGTTTTAAGCAGACTCAAAGAACAAATCGACGAATGTCAACCTATAGAACAAGCCGGTTTTCGATCAGGATTCTCAACCACTGACCACATACATACCTTGGAACAAATCATAGAACGATTTAAAGAATACAACAAACCGCTCTACGTGACATTTATAGATTATACAAAGGCATTTGACAGTATCTACCATAATGCTATATGGGAAGCACTTGATGACTGCAAGGTGAACAGTAAATACGTCAACATCTTAAAATATGTATACAACAATAGTACCAGCAAGGTAAAGCTGGAAGCCAAAGGAGAAGAATTCCCAATAGGCAGAGGAGTCAGACAAGGCGACCCATTATCCCCGAAGTTATTTATAGCTGTACTCCAAAACATTTTTGACCAACTAGACTGGGAAAACACCGGCATCAAAATACATAATAAACATCTGAGTCATCTGAGATTTGCAGACGATATCGTACTATTCTCTGAGAACACAGAGAATATGAAACAAATGCTAAATGCCCTCAACATGGAAAGCAGAAAAGTTGGATTAGAGATGAACTACAGTAAAACAAAGATAATGACAAACAGTAAAACACCAAGAGTTTTCATCGGAAACGAAGAGATTGAATATGTTGACCACTACATATATCTTGGAAAACGCGTTTCATTTAGTGCCAATAGTAACACAGAGGAAATAGACCGAAGAATTGCCATAGGCTGGAAAAAGTTCTGGAGCCTCAAAGAAATACTCAAGGGATGCTTCAATCTACATCTAAAGAAGACAGTGATGGATACCTGCATCTTGCCAAGTCTCACTTACGGCTGCCAAACTTGGGTCCACACCAATAAAGCCAAAAAGAGCATAAGAACATGCCAAAGGGCGATGGAAAGAAGCATCCTAAAAGTAAAAAAGCCAGACAAAATAAACAGCAAAATTATAAGAGCCCAAACAAACTTTACGGACGCACTAACTTTCATATTAAAACAAAAATGGCGCTGGGCCGGCCACATCACGCGCATGACTGATGGCAGATGGACCACAAGAGTCACCAAATGGCCAGGGCCACAAGGTAAAAGGAGAGTGGGAAGGCCTAGAGCAAGATGGATGGACGACATCATAGCCATTGCCGGACCCAACTGGCACAACCGGGCCAAAGACAGGGGTGAATGGAAGGAGTTGGAGGAGGCCTATACCCAGCAGGGGTCCTTAACCTAGACAATGTTTAAATAGTATGTAAGGTATATACTAATATTATAAGGAAATGTAACTGTTAAGGAATAATAAAAGGCTTTATTATTATTATTATTATTATTTTTATATATTTGAGCCCACTGATTTATATCTTGGCTCACATCCAAGTCCAAAGATTATTTACCTAATAGCCGTCATAAAACTAAAGTTTATTGTTGCTCCTAAGTGGTTGCTTTGCCACATTTTTAAGTAGTAAATATTTTTATAGTTTTCAACAAACTTTTGATGCATTTTATTTTTCCTACAATGTATTTATCTGCCATCATTTACTTGACTACAATCAAATTTGTTGCATGGTCATGTTTTAGAGTAGGGGGAGAATTGATGGGAGCCTTCAGCTCACTTGAGTCTTTGTATTGTGCCTCATAACAGCAATTAATTGGCAAGAGAGTTATGGTGACTATTGTGCCCCATAAAAGCTAATTGGCTCTTGCTCTTGGCTTAGAGTGATTAATAAACACTCTTTGTAATTATTTACAGTTGGGAGCCAAGGAATAATATTTACACAAATAATACTGAAAAACCAAATAAGTAAACAAACAGAAACTTACCAAGGCCTCAGGGTAGTCTAATCCAGTGTATTTTAGTATGGTATACAGTGCAGCCACAACTCCAGGGTACAAATAGCTTCTGATACCTTTCTGCCATTCCCAAGTCACAGCTCCATACCCAAATGCATGTTTATGGGCCACTTCCAGTGTCTGCCAGTATTCATCAGGAACATACCAGGTCTGTACCAGGAATACTGAGAGGATCCTCACGAATAAGATAAGTGAGACCACCTGTAGTGGCCTCGGGCCCTTTGCCAACACCATTCTCCCGCCTAAACCGAAAGAGGTTACATGGTTACTCTAAAAATAGAAAGCTCCAATATGCTCAGATTTATTATGAAAACTTAAAGGAAACGCAATCGAAATATGTACAATATTGTCTTTGAGGATACGTTATTGTATCCTTACTGGAAAGTTTATAATCGATGAGTTTCTCAATCGAAACAAACTTACAATACAAAAATGTCAACTAACGCGTCCCTCTAATTAACGCTAAAATTGAATGGAGGGCAACATTTTTATAGGGTATTCATCAATTATGGCATAGAATGGTACAAAATACATGATTTTTGATCAGCAAATTTGCAGTTATTCATCAGAAAAACTATTTTTTCGTAATTATATCACTAACCTCAACAAAACCCGCCGCCACCGCGAAGTAGTGCTGTGCCTAATAATTAAAAAAAAAACTAAAAAGCAGAACGAACAGCGGGTAGCGGTTATGCAATTGAGTTAGTTAGATTTTGATTCTGTGTTATGTGCGTTGCCTAATCAAACTGCAATTGTCTGCAATAAAAAAGAGTAATATTTAACTCTAGTTTTGTTATTATTTAATTTATTATTACAGGCTTGTTTAGCAAAATGTTCCAACAAAATCTATTATTTTTAGTAGATTATTAATTTCCTACTCGACGCGTTCAATATCTATCCATTCCATTCAGGAGTCTAAGCAAGCCATGTCCCAACGTTACCTAACGTCAATTGTCGAGTGTTCGGAAACTATAAAAAAATAATTTAATTGCTTTATTATTTAGGCGTGGCTAAATCGTATTTTACTAATAAATTACTATCTAAACATAAATGAAAAAATATTAATATGTGTACATACAATATTAAATATTTGAAATGTTTTTTATGATTTAGGAACGTTAAAATAAATAAATAGAATTATTTTGATGACAAACAAAATAAAACGGCAAACTAATTAATAATCCATTCTAATTTCCGAATGTCAATGATTTGATAAATTACGAACGAATGTTGATTTTTGTTTTGTGTAAAAAGTCCGATTCATTCATCAAATAAATAATTAAAAAATGCTGTAATTTTCCAAAAAAATGGGTAAGTGTATTATTTATACATTGTTATATAGATGCTGGTAATGTTTGATAATGGTTTACTTGTTACCTACCAGGTGAGGTAAAAAATGAAACCGTGGACCTCTCCAGGCGTGGACTAAAGAAAATAGAGAAAGCGCCCGCCGAAGAATCGAAAACGATAATCAACTTGATCCTAGATCAAAATGAGCTAAATCGTCTGGACAATATCGACACTTACTGTCGGTTGGAAAATGTAAGAATATGCATTACGTTTTGAAATTACTGTTGTATGTTGTATTTTAGGTTGTATGTTGTCAACACGCCGTTATTTTGATTTTGGATTTCGTACGATCTGTACTCTTTGTATCCATAAGTCCATTACTTTTCTCCATTTAGTTGAATTTGTTTAACCACAAATGATAAAGGGACTTTTTAGTTAAAATGAACATGTATATTTAATTTTCAGCTGTCAATATGCAACAATTTCTTGCTAAGAATGCATGGAGTCTCCCGCCTGACCAATATTCGCATTCTAGCTCTTAACAATAATGGTATTCTACAAATTGAGGGATTAAAAGATTTGATATATCTAAAAGTACTGAAGATAGCTGGTGAGTTAACTTTTCTACCACCTAAAGGCTTGAATGGTGAGATTGTGGTTAAAAATAAGCCTATCCATTGTGTAAATAGTAAGCTGGCCAAACTTATGCCAAGTTGTCATGCTACTCTGGGGAAATCCTCATAAAATACTCAATACCTCATGGGGAAGCAGTCAGATTATGCCAGGTTAGTACTGGCAAAAGCAGTGGTCTGTAGAAGCCATGTGATTCTAAAATAAACAGAGCTTGTACCATGGAAACAAGAATCACTCGAGTAATAGCTACATTGCAATCCTTTAGTTATAATTTTGATTTATTTCAGGTAATAATATAAAGTCAATAGAACACTTGAACCATAATATGCACTTGGAACACCTAGACTTGTCCAATAATCAGATATCATTTATTGCTGATATTTCTTACTTGAAGAACTTAAAGGTATGTGGTGTATAGTTGGTAAAGTTAGCAAAGATTCAGTGAAAAGTGTACCTATAGGTATAAAATTTGAAATTCCTGACTGTCAAATCAATAGTTAAGCAGAGACATAAAATTTTGAGGATGTGTTCCTTGTAAAATGTAGGCATTCACTAAGAAAGGGTTTTTCTAAGGGATCCTCTCTGAAGGGGCTAGAGGTTGCTACCCCAGGATGAAAAGCAGAGTTAATTATAGAAGGAGTATTTCATAGACTAGCGTTACACCTCACAGTTTTACCCGCGATCCCCTATTTTACCTTAGGAGTTTTATTTTATTTTATAAGGTAAACAAAACAGGTCACAGTTGAATCTTGGCTTAAGACTAATAAATATAACATAAACATTTAACACTAGACTATAACCCTTAATATGTTTACACAGCATGCATACATTATTGCTCATATTAAATATAAGCTACCAAAAATAATAAATGATAATAAAAATAAAAGTTATAAAGTAACAGAAACCAAAAACTAAATATCAACAGAAAAAAGAAAGAAAAACAAGTTAAATTAAATAAATACAGTTCCAGACAATAATTTACTTAAGGACACTATGGATGGTTCTTCTATGGAGTTTCTTGTATGGATGTTGTCTCGGCTGAAAAATATTATAAGTTCTACACATTCTTACAATAGGATTATAAAATGATGTATTATCATTAGTTGATTTATCATAAATCCTTTCTTAGTGGATGCGTATGTCATATTAGCTATCTATATGCTATATTTCTGGCTGATCTGTCCATTATTAGATCTGAAGTCTCCGGAAGATTCTGTTCACAAACCAGAAATATTTTACCAGATAGGTAGTAAAGTATTCAAAGATCATTTAATATCTCCCATTTCCTTTTCTGTTTAGATCCAGCTCTATCTTGGAGGTAGGCGTATAATGGCTGTGATACAATTTACCACACTAATTTGGCCATTTATGTACATTTGATTCTGTTCCAATAAAAATATTCTTATTTTTAGTATTTAGGTTTGGACAGGAATCGTATAATCGACCTCCGTCAATGCGATCGCTACCTACCGCCGCACTTAGAACACCTGGGACTGGGCCACAACAACATTCAGGACTTGAATGAGATCTCCCATCTCGTCCACTTGAATAAACTGGACAGCTTTACTATACAGGGAAACCCTTGTGTTGGTTTGGCTGGAAAAGATAAATTGTATCCTTTTTATGTTTCGCTTAATTATTGGTAGTTTTGGTTTGGAATCATATTCTATTTTGTTAAAGACCTATATGAAGCAGCAGACATACCAGGTTCAAAGGTTGTGATGGTAATACTTTTATCTTAATCTTACTTAATGGTCTAAGCTAAGATCTAAGATCTGGCTAAGGATTATTTACAAAAAATCTCTTTATTAGTGGGCAAGTACATAGCGCTGATAACCAAAAGTCGGGGAAACAAAAAAAATGTGCGCATGTTTATACTTTCAAATGTTTGTCCAAGGGAATATTTTTAAACTTAACGCCTACCGGTATGAATGAAACATAAAATAAATGTACAGAAAATACAGATAGGGGTAGTTAAATCACATTTCATATTGTATTCCTTAACATGCAATCAGAGGCTTCGACTATAGACCCTTTGTGTTGAATTGGATGATGAGTGTCAAGACCATTGATGGATTTGTCGTCAGTGCTATTGAGAGGTAAGAGATCATTTCATCATATTTTAATGAGAGAAAATTGTTTTTTTCAAGCAAACAAAATTACAGTAAGTCCAAGGGTATATCTGTTCTTTTTGGGTTGGCAATAGTTAGGGATGTGAAAAGATAACCGATAATAAAAAAAAGCTATTGATTTTTTACTGCTATAAAAACAAATCATTTTATATGTCGAGAAGAAATAATGTTGACAACTGACACTTGATAAACGCTCCATATTCTTATACTCACTGAACAGCTAGATTTCTTAATATACTTTATACTTTTTATATTTATAGTCTAAAAGCCGAATGGCTGTACAGCCAAGGCAAAGGTCGTCACTACCACTCTGGACAGCACCAAGAGCTGTGTGAATACTTGGCTTCCACGTGTCCGTTAACTGCGGACGCGTTGGAAACCGAGGACCAGAGAAAACTGCGCCTTATTCTTAGTAAGGTAAGGTTAATTATGAAGTTATTTATTTGTCTGCTATCTTATGTGATTTTACCTATCGACAAAAGACTACTGTGTATGTTTTAAAACGTAAATTTGAGGGCTTGAAAGTACTAGAGTTGTAGTGGTTGATTTGTTGAGTACTTTTTCTTCTTTAGAATTTCGTTTTTTTTTTATGATGATGATGGTAAGCACACTAAGCCTAGAAAGGAACTGGCTCTCAAGTGCAGCTGTCGGAACACACCGAAAAGTGCTTGGCGACAGATTTTCAACTTTAGGGTGGTAGGTAGCCAGCCAGGCGGGCACTACAAAGTACCCTACCACCGTGCTATGGTTTCCTCATGATGTTTTCCTTCACCGTTTAATACTATAACAGCCGACATAATACATTTGAAGGTACTAGCATCCTGTCTGTGGTCTGTGTCATCAGAAGTGTGTACATGTCTAAATCGATCAGACACACTTACTTGGTGTTTTTTTAATCTAAATTAAGTCACATTAGTAAATAGCACCCAAGCGTTGCTGGAGCGGGTCGTTCTATTTAGGAGTAATAATAATTTATTGAAAAAACACAGGCTCAGCATCACCAGCAACAGCTAAAGGACCAAAATCACAGCCCCATCAGGACGAAGTTGCAGTCTCCGAGAATGCAATGTGAGTTAGCTAAATTTAAAATAAAGATAAAGAGTATAATAATATACAACATACTGCCATTCCAAAAAAAAAATCTTCCATCTATTCTAATAACAAAGCTGAAGAGTTTGTTTCTTTATTTGTTTGAACGCGCTAATCTCTAAAACTATCGAGTCGAAAAATACTAACTACTACATCACTATTCACTAGTAATGCGAAGCTACATTATCCCGCTGAATTTTATAGCCTACTTTTTATCCTAAGTGGGTGAAACCACGGGGGACAGCTAGTACTACTCTACATCATAAGATGTGTTAAGTGTGAAAATGTGAGTGTGTGTACAAATAGATTGACAAAAGTTTCCGCCCCGCAGTTATATGGCTGGCGCTTTAAAATTTATCAATTGAATTGAATAGTTATCCAATCGTAATAAGGTATATATTTCAATACTCGGTGATCGGCCTCGGAGCATCGCGGCGCAGTTTTCTCTAGAGCATCGCTCTATAGAAATATTAATTTCAATTGTTAAATTTTAAATCGTCCGCGGTGCCGTATCCAGTGAGAGCCAGCCATTACTTAGGCTTCCGTGGGATCTTCTGTTTTTTTCGAAAGTATCTTATCACCATTGGAAGATACCGAAAATGTACCAATATTTCTTTTTTACAAATCTGTGTATATCCGCGACATGAGGTTTAGCGATTTCTTATCATATCATTGTTCCATAGCTCGCATAACCCCCCGGCACATGGGTCGTTCACCAGACCGTCTCACGTCGAGCTACCACGCCTCACTATCCAAGACCAGTTCTCCGTCGCAGATGTCCATGTCCTGCCACGACATGCCTGGGATCCCATCCGCTATGAGTCAGAGCTTCGACTCTCCTGGACTTATGTATGCTAGTGAAAAACTCAATGGCAAGGAGAGGCAAGGTCAGTCTACTAATTAGAGATTAACTATGATAATATGGCGCGCTCCTCATTTTTTACGAGTACACCAACAGCTATACTGTATAGTCTATAGTTTGTATTGATTTAAAATATGTAACCGATTTCAAACTCTATTATCAAATAAAATATGATAGAAATCTCTTTAATTACAGAACATCTGATATCAAAACCAGTTAACCATTCTCTCGAAGCTGCATCCAAAATGGTGCCAGTACCGGAATCACTCATGAGCCCCGATTACCAAGATCCCATTTACGATATCCAAAGATCCATACCAAAGCCTTCAAATAACTCTGTGAACAGCATTTCCAATACGTCATCACAATCCAGTAACAGTAGCATACACGAAGAGAAACCCCAAAGACAAATAACCCAACCTAACCCAATTAACAAGAACCTTAAAGGCTCCCCAAAGTTACCCAAAAGTGCGACGTCCTCCCCCAAGTTAAAATCTAAAATGGAACAGCGGAAAGGTAGTCTAACAAAGCTTGACTCTAAAGATGAAAAGAAACTGAACGGTATGACCAAAGACGGTGATCAAATTGACCCGGATAAGTTAGAGATTATAAAGTTAGTGTCGAATCAAAGGAGGCAGAAGAAAATGAGTGTTGAGTCTATGGCGGCTGTGACTATTCAGAAGATGTGGAGAGGGTACAGGAGTAGGAATCTTAATAAGGATACCTTGAGGATTCTACACGCGATACAGGCGGCGAGAGCGAGACAGCATATTCAGTAAGTATTACATTCACTTGTCTTCCTCTTTCCTTTCTTATATAAGAAAGAAAATACGTTTATTCATGACAACACACAACATTACACAATCGTACTAATATTTAAATGCGGAAGTATGTGAGTATGTATGTATGTGTTACTCTTTCACGTAAAAACTACCGAACTAATTTGGATTAAACTTGGCACATAGATAGATGCCTATATGTTATTCCAGGGTATTATGATCTATCTATGTGCCAAGATTCATCCAAATCCGTTCTGTAGTTTTTGCTTGAAAGAGCAACAAACATACATACAAACTTTTAAGTTTATAATATTAGCAGGATTGTTCATTTAAAGTTATTACTCGTAGATAATCATAATAATTTTGGTCAGGAGGTTGACTTGTGACATGGAGGCTACAAAAGCGGCGTTAGAGAGCGAAAGAAAGATACAGCAGTTACAGATGCAAGCCATCAATGCGCTATGGAAGAAAGTGTCCACATTGCAAGCGGCAGGTAAATATACTACTTTCTATACCTAACAAAGGCTGTGTTTAGTTACTCGCTTGTCGTTATATCGCAGCTCTATCTCATTTGGACTGTGGTCTCCAAACGGATTGGTAGCGGCTCCCGCCCTAGGCGTAATATCTTAGCGCGGTCATAATACGGTTATAGTTAACTTTAACCGCCGAAAGAAAGCAAACTGGGTTGCTCATGTCACTTTAACTAAAATTTTATCCTAATGTTCATGAGTTACAGCGATTGTTATGGTATGGACGGACGGACAGCGGTGTTTTGGTAATAAGGTTCCGTTGGAACATTTGGGTACCGTAACCCTAAAAATAAACCTATGTTTGTGGTTTCCTGTAAAATGATCATTTTCACGTGTTTCAGATACGCAAAAACATAAAATGTGCGATACAGAGGACAACAGTGACGTGTTGCGGCAGCTCACTGACACTTGTTTCAGTTTACAAGCACAGGTATGTCACGGTTTTATACTTCACTAATATTAACCAGTCTGGCGTCGCTGTCCGTATTTGGCCCAACAATTTTGTTGGCATATGGCTTTTGTTTATAACAAGTATTTTCCGTTACGCTTTTATTATTTTTAAATGTTATTTAAATTTCAACCTTGACAGGAAAATATAAGAATTATAATAATGTTTTTAAAGTCAATAAGGACAAGATTCGCCTGCAAAAGAGTTGCTTTTCACGACTTTCCTAGATTTTCATTTTCATTTTCATTTTATTTGACAGCGCCGGCAGACTGGTTAATACAGATGTAATGTTTGTATATTTGTAAGTTTGCATTTAGGAGGTAATCTCCGGAGCTACTCGGAAAAACGATACACGATAGTTCGAATATCGTTGTCAAATTTTAACCAATTGAATTGCACATAATTTACGTGTCGTCAGTTTGCTGCAATTCTATTGGTTAATAATTTGACAACGATATTCGAACTATCGTGTATCGTTTTTCGGAGTAGGCCCTCTGGACTCGATTGTGAAAATTCTTTATAGGCCTATATTTGACCACAATCTCACCGTGATCAGTGATGATTTGGCCGATGGTGGTAAGCACACAAAGCTTAGAAGAGGACTTGAGGGTACTACTACTAAGTACCTTAGCACCGTGCTATGGTTTCCTCACGATGTTTTCTTTCACCGAAAGATCAAGCTCATTGTAGGATTGAACCCGCGACCTTCGTCTCGGCATTCGTCGCATGTTGCGTTGATTGAGAAGCCCACTTCTTACTCCTGCAAGAGACCAGCAGGGCGATTGTGTATCTTGATCCCGATTACGATGGCTCTCGTAATTATCCTATAATTTTGGTATTGTCTATCTTAGGTGAACAACAACTAAACTGCGATTGTAATTACTTCTCATAATAATGAATAATTTGAAATTATTCATCGGAATTAAAAAATATTGACAATGCCAAAAATAAAAGATGATTACAAGAGCCATCGTTATCGGAATCCTATTACGAGACACTTACACAATCGCCTGCAGTTCTTGATAGACAGACGGACGGCAACAAAGTTATTCTGTCATTTTTGAGTTACGGAACCCGGTAGGGTCTCTAGTTAATTAAATAATTAATGTTAAAGTGTTTGTATAGGTAGTGGAGCTACAAGGGTGCATGCAGGAAGTGTTGCGCGCCGTATCTACCAAGAGCCAAGCGGAGCCCGTCGCCACACAGACTGATATATCGGCTGTTATTACACCACAGGTACTAATACATACCAGTGGCGAAGGGTCCATACAAGCCGATTCCCATAGGCTTACCTTTAAGGAATCCCAGTCCCGCATTTTCATCATTGCAAGGCCACTTTTATCATGCTTAAAATACACTTTAATTATAAAATTACAGGTATTTTTGAACGGCTTACCCTCGCCATAATTTCACCCCTCGCCACAGATACCTATTATTTTTTATTATCTAATATCGTCAAACACCAATTCACACTCTTCAAACACCAATTCACACTCTTCAAACACCAATTCACACTCTTCAAACACCAATTCACACTCTTCAAACACCAATACCTGCAGGGCAATTGTGTAACTGTCTCGTAATCGGATTCCGATAACGATGGCTCTCGTAATCATCTTTTATTTTTTGTCATTGTCTATCTTTTTTGATTCCGATGACTAATTAGAAATCATTAATTATTATGAGAATTACAATCGCAGTTTAGTTATTGTTCACCTAAGATAGACAATACCAAAATTATAATATGATTACGAGACCTGTCGTAATCGGAATCAAGTTACACAATCGCCCTGCTGGTCTTTAGTCTTACCTAATATCCGAATTTCCGTGTGTGAAGAATATCTTATCTATATATATAAAAGAGAAGCGGTTTTTTGGGTAAACATCCCCCTGCCCACAACGCTGAACTGATTAATGTGAAATTTGGCATGTGCATAGATTTTGTCACGTAGAATCCCATTTAAGAAGCGATTTTTCGAAATTCCTTTCCGCAGCGGTGGAATCGGGCCCTTTGTGCGATTTTAAGAATCTTAATATCTCTGGGTCTAGAAGTCTAAAATTTTTAATGTAGCTTTTTCAGTAAAAAATATTAGATATGGGTGCGAGCGTTTCTCAAACTTTTGTCTATGGGAGGAAAATTTAAAAAAATAAGGGATTTGCTTTGTTTCCGTTAAACCTTGATAACTTTGTGAGTTTGACTGAATGCTACAAACTCAAAATTTATAAACTTTTTTTCTTGGAGGTAGTTATTACCGATGAAAATTTCAAACACTTATATCTCTGCAACGGCTGAATATAGTTTAATAACATTATAGAATTGACAATTGCAAAAATAAAACAAAATTGGTAACAAATATCTTTTTAAGCTTTTATAATATGTTACTTAGTCATACATAACTCTTCTTAAATTTAATCTTTGACAACTGAAACTATGTTTAATTCTAACTACGGTATTCTTTAGTATAAATCAGTCCTCAAATACAGTCTTATCAATAAAGTTTAATATGAATTTTAATCACAAATCAGGTCAATTTAACAGTCACACATTAGACTTTAAGAATTATAATAATAAAATAAACAAAACAGGTAACACAACCGTATACATTTCAAACTAAATAAAATTGCACGTTTCTGCATCAAAAAACAAGTTTAAAATATTAATTACTCAACATTTTTCAAATATATCTACATCATTGTTAAAGTAGTAATACTCGTGGTTTCTTTCAATTTTCCGTGTTGGTGTGGGTACAATGTTTATAATTTGTTCAAATGTAATATAAGACACATCTGTTGCATCCAACTTAAATATCTTCGCAGTGTTGCGCACCGATTTCATGAATGTAACTTTGAGTTCTCCGTCATCTTCAACACAAGTCTGACAGATGGCAAGGTATCTATAAAACATATTCCTCTTTTGGGTAGGGACTTTAATCAATAAAAATGTTCCAGGATAAATTAAATTGGGGTGAATGTTTTCTTTGATATTTGTATTATACGACGATCCGGCTGCTTTATCCTTCACGTTGAGGTTTAGAGCTTTCTGAAGATCAGATACTGATTTTAAATTTTTCATCATCAGATGACGAAGAGTCGTAAATGCTTTTAAAAATGCTTTGTCTTTTATTTGTGTTCGTTAGATTTTGAAAATTTATGTTAGTTAGTCCTTGTTGACACGGTTCTATTTCTAAAAGCATATCGACATCAGCAGGTTCAGTAAAATCGCTGCATTCGTTTCTGGAAAGTGATTGCAGTTTTAACACTTTTTGCAAACTTTTATACTGGAATAATTCTATAATGACTTCAGGGCCTTTTTCCCAAACAATATTGGTGATTTTCATTATACCTGGAACTGCATCAATTGATTTAGGGATCATTTTCTTCATGCCTTTAACTTCATCTACAGAAACTTCTTGCACGTGTATCGTAGACTCTTTAAACAGATCAACAAATTCTGAGGCCGTCTTGATATCTTGCCCCATCAACACATGGCTATCGGCAGTTCTTTTTAGGACTCCACCTACACCATCCATCGGGCCCTTTCCATGTCCGGGTTCGCTAAATGTCCACGTAGCTTTTACGATTTGTTGGAATTCGTCAATTAAAGTTCTGAGCCATAAATTTATATTTGTACGATTACGATATTGCGACGTTGGTCCATCAGAATAAATATACAGGGTGTCAATTTTCTTATTTTCCAAGATTTTCCTTAAAATTGGTTTCATATGTGCCCATACTGCATGGGCCTGATGGTCTAAATATTCACTGACTGTAGCAAACGAAGTGGTTTGCAACTGATGGTCTTCATTTCGTGAGTAATAAACTCCTGTATGAATAGTTAATTGATTTTTGACGAAGTGCGATGACTGTATTTCTGTTGCGTATTTTGTCGTATAGTTTTCCGAAAAGTCAATTTGAATCATGGCTTTGCTCTTAGTAAAGTTGTGTATGGTAATTTGATTCCAGTTTCTTGAACGAACTTTGGATGTAATGCTTTAACTGTTGATAAAATTACGCGTTTTTGTTTCTTAACACCATCTTTTTTTACGAAGTCCCTTTTACCTGGACACATCCTACTAACATCGTCTTTTTGGAAAAAATCCTTGATCGTTTCGTTTGAGTCGGCTTCAAAACTAATTCGCGAACTTTTTGGTCTGATTTAAGAATGGTTTTGTTATTTTTTTCTTTAGGCATAAATGTCTTGGCCATATGCAACAATTTATATTTCCTAATGTCCGTGCCACTGACTCATTTTTGGAAAACCTCTCTCTTTCGAGTTTTTCGGAAAATATGTTGCGTTCGTCTTCAGTTGAGTTGATAATACCTCCCCAAATAAAAGGTGCTTGCGTACTTGAGGAGGCACAGGCACAGGTATATCTTTGATTAAGTCATTCACTTTGCCATTGGGAGACATATTGTCGTCTACTATATTCTTCTTCGCCTGTAATTGTTCCTTTCTATTTAGTTTTTTCCTCAGTGCATCATTTTTGCGTTTCAGTTCTGTAATTATACCTTTTTGCTTTAATATTTTTCGATATGCTTTTGTTCGATCTTTTTTACTTTTTTTCTTCCACGTTGTTTTCGCGTTAAATCGCGAGAGGGTAATGGCAATAATGGTATGTCTATCTCATTATCTGAAGGTGGAGGCGTATTACTGACTGCATTTGCTAACATCTTTTTCTTGGCTCTATACTTTTTTGATGCTTCTTTCCATTGTTTTCTTAGCGCTCGTTTTTCACGTTCAGTCAAATCCGATATTTTATTTATCTTGTTTTCGGCTTTCTTTTTCTGGTAGTACTCCCTGTCTTTAGCTCGTTTGATTTCTTTTTGTTCCTCTGTCATATTATCTAAAAAATTTCTTTTTCTTGCATTAGCTTTTTCTCTGTGGCGTAAATAAGCCAAACTATCCTTTTTAAGTGCTTTTTTAGATTTTTGGTCTTCCCATTTTCATTTGTTTCCATGTTTGCTGCAAGTAAAAATGAAACTATAATTCCCACAAAATACTAATTTTATATTTATTTAGCATTAATAACGTCATAACGGGAACGTCAAAGTCATTCCGGAAACGCACCGTCCTATTCGGGAACGTTACCATAATGACTGTTCCCGGAATGACGTTTCCAAACATTCGCGCGCTTTATTACGGCGCCCGCCATCTTAGATGTCATATTTAGAGGTTAGCGTCAATGTAACAAGAATATTTTTAAGAATTAGATATGAAATAACTGGCATTTTGATTTAACAATCAGTTACACGCGTTCCCGTAATGATATATAATAAAGGTACGATTAATATAAGCTGATTGGAAATGTACTTACCATTGAAATTAATATATATTTGCCAACAAAACAAATGACGCCTGACTCACAAAACACTTGTTCACTACTGCAGCACACTAGCGCCAAAAGTTACGTTCAGAAATAAAACTTTCGCCTTTTTATTGCTTCGTTCACAAATATGACGTATACTTTGTTGGACATGTTTTTGACCATTCCTGCATTTAAAATATATTTATTTTGTCTAATTTAGATTAAAAAGCTTATTTTTTAGGAACCAATATACTCATAATGATTATTGAAAATGTTTAAAGTTGGATTTTACTACATTTTTGAGTAAGATGTTTTTTGTTAAATTATTGACAATTAGGTATTTTTGAAGTATATTTTTTAAAGTATAGGTATATCCGATTAATTACAATAGTTTCAAATGCTTATTTACTAACATTCATACAGATTTATTTTTTTATGAGCTGCCAAAGCAAATTCACCACCTTCGTGGTTTTGGGCCATACAAGTTATCGTTGGAGTGATATAGTCATAGGGAAATAATACTTTCAGTAATTTATTTTGTGCAGTTTGTATTAAGCTTAAATTGGTTTTGGCCGCTGTACCCCAAACTTCTATAAGGTAATCAATATGTGGTTTCACGACTCGAGTGAATTGTAAATTGTATAACGTACCTGACGTGGTAGGCAGCGCACAATACCCCGCAGGGCCGCAGCGCCGCAGGGCCGCAGGGCTCCCGTAAGAGACGTTCATTTAGATTTAATTTTCTGAATGTGCGGGACCCACGACATCCTGCTATCTAAAATTAGTCCTAAATATCTTTCTTGATTTACTTTATTAATGATTTGATTATTTATCTTTTATGGAGTATAATTTTCAATCTTTTTATTTTTAGCTGCAAAAATCATATAATTTGTTTTTGTTGTGTTTATTGTGAGTAAATTTAGCTGAAACCATACATTTAGTAAGTCCAGATCAGTTTGTGCTTGGGTTATAATGGAATCAATGGAATGGCCAAAGTAGAATAAGCACGTATCATCGGCATACAATGTTATTTCTCCCTTCAACCCAATTGGTGTACACTATTGATATAGATAATTATAACTGTTTTCTCAGTTAATATTCATAGCAGAAGCTTGATTTTTGGAATATAAGCTTCCTACAGTATTTGTTTCGAAATGTTTTTCAAACTTTTCATGCAGCATAAAGTTATAAAGGGTGAAATATAAAATTTTTGCACCTTAATATTTTTGTAATGGCTAAAGCTAGGGACCTCAAACTTGGAATATTAATTAATCAATACAATTGGAACAATATTAAATCCAGTGTTTCTCAATTTTTTCATAGTTGTCAATTTTATGACACCTTAAATTATTTTCTATCAACCTGAATAACGCAAGAACTATATTAAAACACGTTAACTTTCTTTTACGAACTGAACTTTTATTCACTACACAATGCACAGATAATACATATATCACAGAGTAACAAGTATATTTTGATACATTACCATATAAAAAATAACACCCTCACTTATCAAAATAAGGCTAAGCCTATATTAATATGTTTACTATCTATGCATTTACATTATACAAAATATGTACTTAGACACAAAGCTATTTTGGATTAATACCTATCATTCTCATAAATTTATAATGTTTTGTTGACATTAAACCCTTGGTTAGCATGTCAGCAGGCATTTCTTGAGTAGAAATGTATTTTACAGAAATCAACTTATTTTTAATAGCATCTTTAATATAATGGTGTCGAACATCAATGTGTTTTGTTCTGTTGAGTGACTGCTGGTTTGATGCTAACTTTATGGCACTTTGATTATCACAATTTAAACATATGGTGCATAATTTTCCAGTAATTTCATACAATACATTTCTTAAGTAAACAGCTTCTCTAGAAGCCTCTGAGAGAGCCACATACTCAGCCTCTGTACTTGATAATGAGACAGTAGTCTGTTTCCTGCTCTGCCATGAAATCACAGAACCTGACATGGTAAAGCAGTAACCAGTATAAGATTTCCTATCTAGACTATCCATAGCCCAGTCAGCATCCACAAAGCCTTCTAACTCTACACTTTCTTTGCTGTATTTTAAACAATAATTTTTGGTTTTATGTAAATATTTCAAAACCCTTTTAGCATAACTATAATGATTTTCATTATAACAATTATTAAATTGACTTAAGTAGCTTATAGTGTATGCAATATCTGGTCTTGTTAAAACAGATAAATACATTAAACTGCCTATCAGTCTTTGGTAAGGAATATCTCTAACACATGTTTCAGATCTTTCAATATTTAATTTACATTCTATAGGAGTATCTATAGATCCACAATCAGCCATATTAAATCTTAACAGTAATTGTTCTATATATTGCTGTTGATCTACAGTTATAGTTTTACTTTCTTTATCCATTGAAATTCTCATACCTAAATAACGTCTAACTGGACCTAGGTCTTTCAATTTGAATTCAGAACCTAAAGCATCTTTCAATATATCAGTTTCCCGGGTATTATTTGAAAAAATTAAAAAATCATCAACATAAACTGTTACAATGACTTTTATATCATTATTAATTTTTGTAAATAAACAAGGTTCAAACTTACTATTTTTAAAACCCATTTTACATAAGAAATCTTTTACTCTTTCATACCATACTAAAGAAGATTGCTTTAACCCATAAATTGCTCTTTTTAATTTCAATACTTTCCCATTACAATCATTTACAAAACCTTCAGGTATAGACATGTAAATAGTTTCTTTTAAATGCCCATTTAAAAAGGCAGTTGTTACATCTAAATGAGTTATATCCATACCCCATTTTACACTTAATGCAAATAGCATTCGTAAAGTCGAATGCTTCACAACTGGAGAAAAAGTTTCCACATAATCAATACCACGTTTCTGTGTGAACCCTTTTGCCACTAGCCTAGCACGATATCGCACTTTATCATTGACATCAAGTTTTTTATTGAATACCCACTTGCATTGTACTATCGACGCACCACTAGGGACATCTACCAGTTCCCATGCATTATTGTGCTCGAATGACTGTAGCTCTTCTTGCATAGCCAGTTTCCATTGTGCTGCCTCAGGTCCTGCTAGTGCCTCTGTGATGACAATCTGATCAACTTCTGGAAAAACACTAGAAACACACATATTATTAACAAACCGGTCTGGAGGTCTTCTAACTCTTTTGCTTTCAAGAATTTCTGGATTTTCAATAGATGAAATATCAGCCTCACTCTCAATGTAAGAAGGACCTAAGGTCTCATCACTTGAACCATTACCAGGATCTGTGTACAATGATGTGGTAGAACTTGAACTGGTCAGAGATTCAATCACTGAAGGTTCCCCCACTGAAGCTCTGATCTCCTCAATATTTTGTGATGGTTCTTCACTTTGAATCCAGGGCATATTTTCTTCAACAGTATTCTCTGTGTTTTTCAATTCCTCCATCACTATAACATCTCTCTTGATTGAGACAATATTTTTCTTTGGATCATATACTCTATATCCTTTTACATTTTCTGAGAATCCCATAAGAATATATTGCACAGCTTTCTTATCCCATTTAAGTCTTATTTGTTTGGGGATGTGAACCATCACAGGACTTCCAAACAGACGTATATGATTCAAATCCGGTTTCTTCCCATACCAAGCTTCATAGGGAGTTTTGTTTGCTAGACTTGAAGTAGCTGATCTGTTTTTTAGATATACTGCTGTATTTGCTGCCTCTGCCCAAAACTTCTTCTCAAGCTTTGCATCAAATAACAAGCATCTTGCCTTTTCTATGACAGTTCTATTGGCTCGCTCACAGACACCATTTTGTTCAGGTGTATATGCAGTAGTTTTCTGGTGTAATATTCCTGCTTTGGTCAAATAATTTTCCATTTCACCATTACAAAATTCACCACCATTGTCTGTACGCAATATTTTAATTTTCTTTTGTAACTGATTCTCAACCATTGCTTTAAAATCTTTAAATTTATGAAACACTTCGTTTTTATTCTTCATAAAATAAATAAAATTCATACGACTATAATCATCCACAAATAATAGAAAAAAACGAGCACCTGCTAGCGACTTTGTCTCCATAGCACCACATACATCAGCATGTATTAACTGTAGTGTTTCAGTACTTCTTTCACCCACATGTGAGAATGGTAGCCTCATCTGTTTGCCTTCGCAACAGGTTACACATTTCTCTTTCTTCATGTTGCTGGTTGAAGAAATATTCAAGCCGTTAACAACTCCATTTCTCATTTTATTTAAATCACAACTATTAATGTGTGCTAGCCGCCTATGCCACAAATCTGCACTAGCTACTGCTGTTGCTGCCAACATACTTTCTGTATCTTTCAACTTCAATCTGTAAACACCATTAATTGATTCTGCTGTTGCAACCAATTCATTTTTATTGTTGCGAATATAGCAATTATTGGCGTCGAAACTAACACTGTTTCCATTTCTGATTAGTTGATTCACTGATAACAGGTTTGTAGTCAAATTAGGAACGCATAATACATCTTTAACTGTGATGTCGTAATTACATTCAGTTGTAATATTTATATTTCCGGAACACACAACAGGTAATTTCATCTCATTCGCAACTATGATCTCTGATAAACTCGACGTGCTGTTCGCATTGTTTATCCACATTCTATTTGCAGTCATATGTGCGCTAGCGCCAGAATCAACGTACCACTCGCTTTTTGTATATTCCCCACTCAGGAACACCGCACTAAAAGCGTTACTCTGCTTATTTTTCTGTAATAAAGGACATTGAGTTCGATAGTGTCCTGGTTGTTTACATTTATAACAGGTTATGTTTTTTTCACCTGTCATTTTTGATGACATTCCACCATGTTTGTTATTAGTGTTGCTACTTTTCTTAAATATCGGTTTCTTTGCAGCGAATGCAGCGCTACTGGAATCCTTGTCGGTTGAAACTTCCATATCTAGTAACTTCGACTTTATAGCATCTGTGGTAATCTGAATGCCTGAGTGTTCTATAGCCATAATCATAGGCGAAAAACTCTGTGGCAAACCTGCTAATAATAACGACCCGATCCACTCATCTGTGATTGAAAATCCTGTGCCCTTTAATCTTTGTGCAGTCTCGATTATTTGTGTTACATATGTAGTCATTGAATCACAGTTTTCTTGACGCACTGAGATTAAATGTCTTAATAATGTTATTTTTCTAGAATAACCAGAGTCATCGAACATGTTTTTTAACATTTTCCACAATTCATCTGAGCTTTTAGCGTCCTTGATATGCACATATAATCCGGGATCAATCGTTAAAATTATCTTCGCCTTGGTTTTTTCATCGTCTGTAGGTTTTCTCTCAGTTTCCGGCACAGTTTTAATGTAATGAACCATGCCTTCGAGTACCAATAAATTTTCAACGGCAAAACTCCATTCATCGTAGTTTTCTCTGCCTTTTAACTTCGGAACACTTTGAATATAGTACGAGTTCATTTTTTTATATGCGTGAAAGAATAACGTAAAACTTTAAACTGTAATTTAAATAAATTACTTAAAATTCAGGATTTGCCCATAACCTATTAAAACACGTTAACTTTCTTTTACGAACTGAACTTTTATTCACTACACAATGCACAGATAATACATATATCACAGAGTAACAAGTATATTTTGATACATTACCATATAAAAAATAACAAACTATTCAACTTAGAAGCATACATTTTTGGGAATTAGCTACTTATAGCAAGTACTATAAGAATCCTAAAGCGTTATGCAATACTATTTAGTAATGAAATGTTATAGAGGGTGGAAAATTTTATTTTTGCTCTTTAATATTTTTGCAATTACTTGAGCTAGGCATTTAAAATTTTACACAATCACTTTGAAAGCGGAGTGAGTACCCAGAACGTGAGTTCTGGGTACGTTACGACTAATTATCCTGATTCTGCCGCTCAGATAATTACCGGACCATTAGTGGCGCGTCGGCACATTTTAACGTTTTTGTAACTTTCATAGAAAAAAAACTATAATAGCTGCGACCGTGTTTTTTTCCTTTTATTCAAGGTATATTATTTTATAATAAAAAATAAAAAAACATGTGTAATTTTTTTATTTTAAAATCAGCTTAGAAAAAGTTAAGTATGTTTTAGAAAAAAAAAACTCTAACATTCAAATTATTGCATTTTATGCCGTGTAGTTCTTCATTGTGTGGAACTTTCTGAAGCACGGGTCATAGCACAAGGGCACGTTGCAATCTGGGCAATAAAAAACTGTTTCTTTGCGACCTCGCTTACCCGTTTGCTTCTTCACAGTGTCGGCGCAGACTTTGCAAACTCTTGCTACTTTCATTTTCGATCCTGTTGCCGGTATCCTATCCATGAAGTGCCTTCCTGTTAATCTGGAGATCATACCACTCTGATGTGGACCACGAGTGAGGCCTACATCATCGATGGCTGCATGTTGCACCAACTCTTCACCGCAAGTCATCAAAATCGCAATTTATGACGCCTGTTGGTCCTACTTTTATTGTAAATTATGTAAGCGTTTACCAAAGCCCTTGCTACCAAATTGAAAAACATCTTTTTCCACCATTTCATCGTTTTCCTGTTCAAAGAATAGTAAGACACATACTGATCGTTGAGATCCACGCCCATTTTGTTGTGATTGTAATCGATGATGCAATCAGGCTTTTGTTTTTTGACTCCAACTCCTTTGCGTTTCGCTGTTACCTCCGTCCAGGTAGCGGCGTGTTTTGTTGTTAGCATCAGGACATCCCGCTTATCTTTCCATTTACAGGCCGTGAGATTACCACGATGACAGAATGTCATTTCATTCACCTCCAAGGGCTGTTTTACCCATTCCCCAGGCAAACCACGCCGATTCGCCATAATTGTACCAACAGCACGGGTTTGTTTTAGCCAAAGCAAGTCAAAAGTAATTGGGCTGGTAAAAAACCGGTCCATGTAAATGGGGTGCCATTTTCCAAAGTATGGTTCGCACAATTCCATAACTGTTGCCTGGGTAGTCTTTGAGTCACCAACGTAAGGAATCATCTTCAATACATAGCCGGTTTTAGCTTCGCACAGCATATAAATTTTCATCCCGTATTTGTCGGGCTTATCTTTGTTATATACTCGGAAATGTATTTTCCCTCTGAAGCCACATGTGCCTTCATCGATAGTTAACTCTTCATCAGGAGAATACGCCATTTGACACAAATTTGATAGCTTCTCAAAGTATGGACGCAGTTTAAAAAAAGCGTCATAGCCTTCCTGGCCTCGTGGTATATACTTCGAGTTGTCATTTATATGAAGACAACTATATATGGCTCTGAAGCGAGATCTCGGCATGATCTTTTTTGAGAATGGAGTTTGTATAATCTCTAGTAGACCAATACGAATCGAAACTTTCTTTCTCTACAAGCGTCATATGGATTATTATAGCCATGAATTTTTTCATTTCTAGCAATGTAACAGGTTTCCAGTTGTGCAACATGCATCCTGGCTGCAACACTCCCTTTCTAGCTTGCTTTGCCTTCATTTGGCTTGCATAGCGATTGGTTTCTTCTTTGAGAAGTTTATAAAAAGACTCTGGGAAAAAGATTGAAAAGCAGTCGAATTCCGATGAATGTTCATCAATTGGAGGCATAACAACACATAAATCTTGAAAGACAAAATTATCAGGTAGATGTTCTATTGGTGTATATGACCATCCCTTGGTTTCGTCAATTTGTCGGGCACTTTGTACTACACGACCCCCTCTTCCGCGGC
Organism: Tethea ocularis; assembly: GCA_963555595.1. Lineage (NCBI taxonomy): Eukaryota > Metazoa > Arthropoda > Insecta > Lepidoptera > Drepanidae > Tethea > Tethea ocularis. Next base: position 8,077,201 of record OY741975.1, read on the forward strand.
TGCTAGTTGAACGCGAGCGCACTGTCGAACGAACACGACTTCGACCTTCTCCCCTAGATCTTGGCTGTCCCCGAGTCCTTATCGGTAATTGAGCTTGCTCTGGTATGTCCTCGTCATTCAAGTCTAATTGTTCTTGACCGGCTCTAATGTCGTCAACTGCATCTGGAACAAAAAAACAAAACATGTAACTTATTCAAAACCAATAGTAAATAATATAAAAATACACAAGTAAAATCAATAGCTTACCTTCAATATCATTTCTCACGGTGTTCTCCTCAATATCGGAATCCTCGTCATTTTGCAAAATATCAATTATATCGCTAACCCCTCTGTCCAAATCCAGACGATAACGTCGTCGCGATGTCATTTCGCGCCAAAAATTTGTACACGTATCGATCGCTTAGCCGCGCTGGGTCAACTGGCGCGAGACGGACGACCCGCATCGGCCGATCCTTTATTCCCCGAACCCCGCACACCCCAAGTAATTTAGGTACATTTGTGTGTGTAGCTTAAATATTAATCTAAGCGTTGACAATAAGCGGATCACGTACGTAGGCTGTTGTTTTAAAATAAACAGTATTGAAATTCGAACACGTACACAGTACCTGATCAGCATCTCTAACAAAAATATTTTCGGACAGACAGACAGGTCTAGTATTTGTTTAAGTATTTGTTTTTATGAAATCCGTAATAGGTATCTACAACAATTCAACTAAAAAATATTAAACGCAGTAAAGCAATTTATCATCAACCAAATTACGTATAGGACCTGTATTTCAGGTGAAGTTCTGCATAGTTCGGTTCTTTTCGGTATTTCTCGGGTTACATCGGGCGATCGCTGTCATCCATTGCCATACCGCGTCGCTTCGCTCGCCCGTGCTATAATAGGATGCTATAGGTAATGTTCCCGCTTAGCGTTCTTTTTATTATTGCTATGGTTGATCGATTATAGTGAAAGCCGCAACGTACACGCCCTCCCGTATACTCCGTATCCATAGACCAAGGCAAGCCCTCAGCGAGCCGGATGACCCTATTACATTAGCTCAGATCGAAGCTGACGAAGCTCGTAAAAGTACACAACACACTACACACAACCGATCACGCTACCGTCCTCGACGGCGAGGACCGCCGCGACGTCCCACTCAGTCTCGTCCCGTTCAAGCGGCCCGAGCTGCCTACAGTAATCCGACCGCCCCCAATTAGTCGTAACTCGTACAAAGTCCTCCCCCTCCCGCGGTAACGCCCTGAGCCGAGGTTCGTACCCCATTCGGGGGTGCCCTCAGGCGTTGTTACCTAAATATTACCCGGCTGAGAGCCCTCTGCGCTCGCCGATTTGTCCGGTAAGGTTGTTGCAGCCATCTGAGGCTACCAACATAGTCCTTTCAAAAAAAAAAAAAAAATGGTTGATCGATTCTGCTCTGAAGGATCGTAGCGTGATGTTATATAGCTTATAACTATTCTTAATAATTGGGGTTTCAATTGCAAAAAGATGTGTCCATATCCGACTGGTAGATCCAGTGATAAGCGCTTACAAACAAACAAACTCTTCAGTTTTTTTATTAGTATAGATAGATAGATATACCTACTAAAGATAGATAGATTATTATTAGTATAGATTAATCATGAATAGCTTTATGTCGGTAGTTTTTGTCAATTTTTCATCAATCTGTATTGTATGAGACAATCATTTTAGAAGCTGTCCTTAGTTTCTCACAAGTCCTGAAATAAAAATACCTACCTACTTATCTCCGGGTCTACCCCTCTGCCAATTTTCATTAAACACTGTTTGAACGTTTAGAAAGAAAGAAAAAGAAAAACACTTTATCTCTTTCATGCCATCTGAAGCTTATAAAACGAACACATAAGAACTAATTATACAAATTTAATAAAAAATATAAGAAGGCTGTATGGCTCTGAACCTTTGACTGTTTTTAACATAACAAAAACTTAAGTATATCATGGATTGTAATTTTTAACCAAAGGCTGTATGGCTCTGAACCTTTGAATGTTTTTTAATATAACAAAAACTTAAGTACATAATGGATTGTAATTTTTAACCAGTATTTAGACGTGAAAACTGAACTCCATATGCATAATATATTTATGTAGCATTCAATCGTCACAGAACAACTATACATGTCTCTGGATATTTACCTTTGTAGCCTAAAACCTTCCTCTAGAAACCTGAACCTAAGAAGATACTTATCTTTGAAAAGCGCTTCACGATCTGTATTGTGGTTCTCAAATTATGAGAATACTAACGGACAAATTGACCTACATTATTATTTGGTTGGTTAAATTGAAAACGGGTTGTTCATTAACTCTAATGCGGGTGAAACCGCTGGGCGAAAGCTAGTATAATATAATCTGAATCTCAGAAACGGCTCAAACGATTTTCACGAAATTTAGTATGCAGAGGTTTTCGGGGGAGATAAATCGATCTAGCTCATTTTTAGTAAACGTCGTTTAAAAAAAAAACGAGCAAAGCTCGGTCAACTAGGCACCTCGGTCAACCTTCATAATAATAGAACAATAATCCCTGGAAATTCGGATGACCCAAGCTGGCGGAAGATTCCTTTTCCATGGAACCTGTATAGCTGGTAAAAGTATATGTTTGTGTTTAGGAGGAGCGTTGCGGCTGGCTGCGTCGGCCGCAGTCCCTCCCACTGTGTTCGACGGCGCCCGACCCCTCGCCGCCCACTCCTGCGCCTATTGCCGCCGAACGGGAACATATGTGAGTTTTCTGACGCTCTCGGCATTTACTGGTTTAAAAAAAAAAATTAGCTTAATCCTGTCTCCAACAAAGTCAAAAGGCTCTATGCGGCCAAGTTAGGTTAGGGTATCAGATATGTCACATATCGAAGAAACTTTTCCCATACATTTTGTTAGGAAATTAATCTATCATACTGTGGTGACATAGTAAAATGTAAACAAAATAGATGTATATAGTGAAAATTATATATATGATTTATTAATTATAGTGAAAAGACATCGGAAGCGGTCGCACTAGGTATAGAGAGAACCGAGTCCGTGATCCAAGAGAAACTAACCGATCTGAGCGCGGAAAGTGATCTCGACGGCGACAGGGAACGCAGTCTTCTCGTCGACTGATGTTTGAGCAAATAACAACTCTATTACAATTGCAGTAAAGTTTATTTACGTGGTACGCTATAGCGAAGCTTAGGTTTGTGATGTTGGCTTGGATTGGAAAGGTAAGGAAGTGGTATTTTGATAGTTTTGACGTAAGTTTTAAAAAGTACAATGTTCTTTCGAAATTCAATTTTAAATGTATGTAAGGAACGTCGGAAATATGTTGCAGGAATTATTTATAAACATGGTCGTTCACAGCTGACGCAAAAATAATGATTTTTGGGATTTTGTAGACTATTTTTAAGAATGAAATTAGAATGACATCTTGTACTTTTTATAACCACGTCTGTTCTTGTTATTTTGACAGCTGTTATTCTGGTGTCAGAGGTTCAAATGTGGCTCCTATTTACAAAAAAAGTTAATATTCATATTTTTGATCGTTTTGTCTGGACCAACGGATGTTCTTTGGCTTATTGAGACTTTAAAAACAGCTTCTCTACACTCGCCATGTACTTTAAAACGCCTTGTGCATGAGAGTGTTCAGTAAGAACTTAGCCCGATTTGACATGATGTCACCAAGCACATGCGGTGCAATACAGTGGTGCCAGGGTTACCAACTTAAGGGTTTTAGCCCCAAATTTAGGGCAGAAATATGGCTTTTTTTTTCGGGGAACAAAAAATGATGGGTATTTTTCACCAATAAATTTTATTCTAGGGATATTTTGTTAGTTTAAGGCGATGATAGCTCGGTGGTAGGGACGTCGGATGACGAGACGAAGGTCCCGGGCTCGAATCCTGCGAGCTGAAAAATGAGAATGAGCTTGATCTTTCGGTGAAGGAAAACATCGTGAGGAAACCATAGCACGGTGGTAGGGTACTTTTTAGTACCCGCCTGGCTGGCTACCACCCTCAAGAAAATCTGTCGCCAAGCACCTTTCGGTTTGTTCCGACAGCTGCACTTTAGAGCCAGTTCCTTTCTAGGCTTTGTGTGCTTACCATCATCGGCCACATCATCACTGAGCACGGTGAGATTGTGGTCAAACACAGGCCTATACATCGTAAAAAAAAAGGAGTTGGTAACCCTGAGTGGTGCCGAATCTGTTTTTAACGAACTAATTTTATTTACAACTCTATAATTTTTTACAAAAAAAATTCACTTACGATGAAGTTGTGGTCAATAAAGATGGCGATTAATTCACGTTGAAACAAGCAGTGGAAATAATTTAACAGGACTAAATCTTATAGCCTTATGTGTTGTAAGAAAATTTACTATATTAGTTTAATTGTTAACAACAGAATCGACACCATTCTCCCTTGGTACACAAGGTACATGGCTTTTAATATAAGACCACATTTCACGATTCTAAACTTTAAGGCGCCGACACAAATGCTATTATTTATTTGATAAGTGTATTTACTTTGCAGCCTTAGCTTGGCCAAGTTATATAATAATTTAAGCGAAGCTAGTTCTAAGTTACATGACATTAGCGTGTAAGTTGTCTGTTTTGAACAGTTCTTTATGTTGTTCTTTGTGTTTTAAGTTAGCGCGTTTGTATTTTCAAACTGATACAGTTGACACAACTTAGACGAAGCATCGGCAAATTCGTAAAATCGATAATTTCCGAAAAGAGTGCGCCTACAACATACCCATGTTTATTAGTACTTCAGGCGAAAATTACCTTGTTGAACGTTGAATAGCGGATAATGGTGCCGATTCTGTTGTTTACGAACTTAACTAATATTAGACAAGTCACTTCTCTTTCATGTTAACCTTATTAAAAAAAGATAGAACATTTTTAATGCTGTCAGTTTAGTCCATGCCGTCGTAATGTACGGGTAAATAGTCGTGACCAATAAAGATCGCGCTTAAATTCACGTTGAAATATGTGATCGGACTAAACCGACAGGACTAAAATAAAATATCTTGCATCCCTTTCTTATATTTACTATTAGAAAGAGATATAGTGAGATTAAATTTATTTAGTTCGTAAACAACAGAATCGGCACCAATGAATGATTTTTATTAGTTGTGTAAATCGGAAGTGAAGTATAGATATACGATTAGCCGATGCTACATCTAAGTTGTGTCATACTGTACCCTATTATCAATGAGGAATAACAACAAAAAAATCTAATTAGTCCGTCAGTTAGATTATTAAAAAATATTGGATACGTATTTTTTATTTTGATCCGAAATATTTTTTTTGTTGTTATTCCTCATTGTAAACAGTGAAACTAATTTATTCGGTCGGTCGGTTCTATTCGTTTTCCAAACAAACATTATGGTTGCACGCGAAGCCAAGCAAGAGCCGAATCTCCGTTTGAGCACATGTTGTATGTTTGATGCCCATTTGATCACAGGTCTAAAATAAAGTGGACTGTAGATTATTGGTTTAAGGTTCAAACTACTGTTTTCTCAAAAGTTTTTTTAACAAGCTTTCATTATATCGTAATCACATGAATCACTGCCATTTTACAAGTAAAACCAGTGAATATTTAATATTATACAATTTTATACGTGTTTTAATTATTGTGACATTATCTTTACTCCATGGTGCGGGTAACACTTTCCCCCTTAAGGTAGCCCTTTCTGTCAAAGGTGAGAAAGTGATGGATATATTCAAAATCTTCGCTTTTAAATGTTGTGTTTATGTTTAATTATTAATCTGATATTTGGTTACAAAGAGCAAAGTTAAAAGTAGTATTTTTTATAGAATTTCTAACATAGGTTATTAACTATTAACATTTCTACCATAAGAATGTCGAAAAAAATAAACCTTATTTCTCGACGAAAACGTATATCTTTTTAAAATCTATGGTTAATTGTATGTTGGTGCAGATTAAGCCTATTTATTATTCAGCAATAAGGTTTATTCTTTTACATTTTTAAACATCAAAAATAGACTCTTACCCCCCCCTTATTTATAAACACTTTTTAACTAAATCAGTGTTATAGTGTCCTCCGTCTCACTCTTTCGATCACCATACGTCACGTGTTAGATAAAGACTTCGGAATTTTAACTAAATGACGTTTCATAACTATTTTGTGAATAAGACCGTTATACTAATGGACAGACAGTCGAGTGATATTTGACAAGTTTTGGGTGAAAATATTTGTATTGCCACGCACCATCCTGAATATCGTCTAAATGACTGTAGAACAGCTATTGAGGCAGTATTTAATACATAAATTGTTAATTAAATTCATATTTACTTATTCGATGTTGATTTATGGTTAAAATAAAATCTACTACTTGTGTTCATCGGGTTTATACAGACAGTCGGCCGAAATGATTCAACACTTAAGGTCAAACCTTCGGTTGGAGCGCGAAATACAATTTTTATAACGTTTTTTACAAAATTCTCAGTAATAACTGGTCGTAAGTTATCATTACATATTATTTGCGACAAGAATGGTAGTATATTTACTAATTAATAAGAAAAGCTGCAATTAGCAAAAAACGTGATAATATTTGAATTTCGCGCTCGAACCGAACGATTCACCTTAAAGCGAGTTGTATAGCTGATTATTTGTAGTGAGTCTGTTTTCTTATGCATTTTAAAATAGACAAATTAAATGTATTTATTTAGAAAATATTTCACACACAAAATAAAGTACGAAATATTAAACTAAATACATAATTTACAGCCGTAACAAAAGATAAATACTGAATTTACTGGTTTAATGATCACTCCTGATGTTAACTTCTTTAGTTAATTAGAAAAAGACGAGATAAAAGACCTTATTTTAAAATGTTTATATTTTTTTTTATTCACTATTGACATATTGTAACTAAGGTTTGTAACTAGGTTAAGGTTTGTTTGGTTTGTTTTTAGGGTATTGTAACACATCACCTGATGCCCTATTAAGTAAAATGGACTCTGTAGATTCATTATTTTGAAATTTTCAGAACGAAATCGGCCTGTCGCGTTTCGTTTTTTTTTTTCAAGTAGATCCTCTGGTCCACGAGCTATTTAACTAACCTCTCATCTTATAGAACAGGATAACATTTCTTGTATGTATTTCTTTAGAATAGATAATTCGTTGTTCACATAGTACATTTTCCTGTAAAAAAAATTTTTAAGTAATCTACACCACAGAATAAATTAAGATATTATTACTTAGTTCTTAAGATGTACGAACAAGATGCCTTGTGTAATCGAGCTTTATTTTTGTCACATTTTTTAATTTCTAATTTATATTGAAGAGTTATTCTATATGTCCACGAATCTCCAATACGCTTTATTTATATTCTTTGGTATTACTTTATTTTTGTATTTAACTTTGTATATTTTGTGACCATTTGAACTATTTTTGTTGCTTGTCATCAATAACTTCACAAATATGATTTTTGATCAATTAACTTTATTAGCTACTCGGTGGTTTTACCGTTCCCGAGGGATCTAATGTTTTCCCTGGTTAAAAATTATAGTTTAGGTTATGATGTACCTTCGTAGCAATTTTCACGCCTTTATTAGGCATACACACACCTCTACTCATACACACCTAGACACCCCTATACCAAAGAATACAAAATATTACGTAATACGTAAAGAAGGTGCACTCTTACCCTGTCGCGAATGTATTGTTGCCCACCGCTGTCACTCGCAACTTAAAAAATACCGTACTCACTAGAATTGCCGCGAATATGATCCTGCGTCTGATTGCAGCGTAGGTAATTTAAACAGTACGGTTATATGGAGTGCGTAGGGCCTGCCCATACACATGGGGGGAGGTGACAAATCAAATCAAAAACTCATTTATTCAGTTTAGGCCCTGGTTTAGGCACTTATAAACACACACACTATCATACAAACCCTATAATACACACCCTATCATTCACTAAACATAACAAGATCAATTACACCACCTCTTATGCTAGGCCTACTGATGTGGACTGATTAAAAACAACCTTTTACTGTCTATCATTCCATGTATACATTACAGAGTTCAAATGGTAACAGAGTACAGAGAGCTCTAACTGCTATGTACTAGTCATTTTTAACAACGCATTGTCATTTAAATATAGTGGCCAGTGCAATTAATTTAAGCTTAAATATGCATAGGTAACGACACTTATGACACGTTGGTCGCTAATTTTTCTTATTTATTGACGTATTGAAATAAGTATTTTTTCTTGGGAAATTGTGGTTAGGATTTCGTTTTCACTGCTTTGTCGGTCTGCTGAATTGGATGCAAATGGCCACGATTCTGTTGACAAACTAAACTGATTTCAATCTCTCTATAATATCTCTTTCTGACAAAAAAATTAAGAAAAGTCAGTTTTGTTATATAAGTCCGATTGCTTATTTCAATATAAATAGGCGCGATCTTTATTGGTCACGATTATTTCGCCGTTTATTACAATTACATCAATAATTTTGCTTCAAATATCTACTATCCTTTTTCAATAACGTTTGTAAGAAAGGGAGGTGACGTGAATAATATCAGTTTAGTTTGTAAACAACAGAATCGCCACCGATCTGCTTAGCACGTAGTACTTTATAAACAAGGGCCAATTTTCAATGACCAAATAGGTTGTATCTGGCTGTTAATATATATATATATATATATATCAATATAAATTGAAATTAATGACTGTTATTGGGAGACTGTAATCGGACCTTATTGAGATTAAATACTACTAACGCTAAAAGATAAAACATAATTATTTCGAACATTTATTATATTATGCTTCAATGATTTTCGATGTACGTGACAAATGCAGTGAAAACGATATACCTTACAATAATGGAATTGTGTTAGATATTGTATGTTATAATGATGCATGACAAAAATGTTATAAATATAAACAATCTTTATATTATAAGGTAACGCAATGTACAATCTGTTCGTGCGCAATCATTCCGTGCAGTCCAAAGATTATAATAACTGTATTTTTTATTAAAGTGCACTTTATTATTAAGGGAATAAGGCCATCAATGCATTGACACGTTTGATTGGCGGAATGGGGGCGCTTAGACCGTAAGATTCCAAAGACACTTGCCGTCCTGAATGTTTCAATTTCATCTACCCACCTTATTTGTTGTCCATTACGTTAGAGCCTGTATTTATTATGTTTTATAAAACAATTTTTAAAGCATTTACATGGTTTTTTATTACGCTAGCTAAAACTGTGAACTTAGTCCCTTAGCAATAATAATATTGTATAATATAAAATTTTAACATTTTTAGTACTCGCGTAATACACCCTCCAAAATGACTTTAGTTAGGTTATGTTTATGATTTTTTCTCATTCTGGCTAGATTTGGTGCTAGGGGCGAAATCATTGCTAAACAACGTGCTAAACAAACAGAAAAAGGGCTAGAAGTTGACATCACTGGTGGTATTTTGGAGTACCTGCCTTGATAGGCTAACCACCCGTATGTAAATAATCACTTATAGGTTTTTGCAGCTGCACTTGAGAGACAGTTTTTTAAAGCTCAATGTGCTTATCACTTTCGATTACATCATCACATACCATGGTGAGAAGTGATCAAATACATAATTAATATCGGAGAAATACGTTTTAATTTAGGTTTAAGACTAACCCCCCGCCCCCATCCAAAATCACGTGTATTTTTAAGTACCTACAAAGAATCTTAAAATTTTTAGAATATTTTTAAATATAACCGTTTTCTACCCCGAAGGGAGGAAAACGAGTATTTCAGGTCTTGCCTAGGCTTGACCTTACGGAGATTACCCCACTGTTCCCTTTCATGTGCGTATGTACATACCTAAGTAGTGAGAGCGAGATAACCTATCAGGCTGCCCCTCCCGCGAGCGGGGTGCCGGCGAGGCGCGCGCGACGCGGACCGAGCGCGCGCTCCTCTTCAGTACCTAACCGGGTCTGGATAAAGTTCCCTGATGACAAGCCTAGGCAAGACCTGAAATACTCGTTTTCCTCCCTTCGGGGTAGAAAACGGTTATATTTCAGTTCTGTGCCGTCGGCTTGACCTTACGGAGACTTGTTTTGGTATCTGCCGGCACTAATATAGCGTACTGTGACTACAAAAATACAAGGTTATATTCAATTAAAAAATAAATACAACCACGCAGATTCCCTAAAAAAACTATTTAATGTAATAAATTCTGACAAGATACATTTCTCAACAGTAATTTTGTCATAGAAAAATCAAGTTTAACATAACTATGTTCCTTCTTCAGTAGAAAAATAATCAGTAGTAAACAAAAAATTATGAATTTTAATCAGTCTCAACTCCCTCTAAACTTTTCATAAAGGATAAAAAAAGAAAATTTTCATGTACTAAGTAATAATAATTAAACATATTTCTTAAAAGTATGATTAATAGGAACATAAAATCAGTCTCAAAATTGATAAGAAACAAATCCCAGTAAGAAAGTTAAACAGGTACAAAAGAATTTATCAAAACATTATTAGAATGTAATGAAGGCGCTGACACAGATTTATAATAATGCTTGAAAAAATTATTAGCGCCCTGCCAATTTCCTCTTCTCAATAAATCATCTAGAGGTAAATTGTTTTCATAATAATAAGAAGCCACAGCCGATCTGATTGACCCTGGAGCAACTTCCAATCCTAAGCTAACAAATACTGGCTTAAGCCAGCCAGCAATCACCGTTCTGGAGGCAGGTTTTACTTTTCCTCTAGTAGTTATAAAAAGACTTATCAACTCCACTCCAGATTTACCAGCTACTTTACGCCTTTCGGAAGATAACTCTATTAATTTATTTATCCATTTTAAAATATCGAATTCTGAATCCTGGTGCTTAAGTATCAACCAACCCGATTGCCTATGCTTGTTACCATCTGTTTTAGAGCCAAAGGCTGGCCAGAAAGTTATAGAGTCGTTCTTTATAGAACAGTGCTTGTCATCCACCCGTAACAGAGTCAGGTCATGTATTCTTCTCCCCGAAGCAAGGAGCAGTAATAAGGCACAATACCTAGAAACTTGATAAATACTTGCTGCGTCTGGAGAATTACACTTCAGCCAATTGACCAAAACTTGAATGTTCCACACCTGGGAACGTGGAGATAAATTTTCAACAGACTTCAGACTAATTGCTCTTAGGATATTCTTTACCACGGGATGAGAGCTGATACTAAGTCCACCTTCTGGATTGGAAAAAGTTGCAATTACAGATTTTCTGACCAAAATTGTACTGTAAGCTGCTTTTTTGACTCTGAATAAATAACTGAAATAACTAGCTACTTGATGAGGTGTGGGGTTATTTGGAACAACACGCTCGGACTTGCACCATTTTATCCAATCTTTCCAAGCAGATGCATAGGTTACCCATGTTGAAGGCCTCCAGGCTGATTTTAATAAGACTATGTCCTCCGAAGAAAGGTTTTTTATTAACGAATTCCAGCCTGTACCCTCCAAACCTCCAAAGTCATCGACGACACGTTCGGTGGCGGACAATTCGTCGCTAGGTCTATTAGATGAGAGGAAAAATTCCTCAATACTACCGGAGCGGCTGTCGCCTTGGCTTTCAGAGCTGTTCGGTTAAGTGCTGAATGACTTTTGGTATTAATGGGGGTGGAGGAAATACCCAGGCCAAGTCGTATTCCCATCTTCTGCTGAATACATTCACAAAGTGAGCCTGTAAAACTGTTGCATCTATTGTTACATATAGGGGAACTACTTTAGACTGCGACGTCGCGAACAGATCTATTTGCGGAGTTCCCCATCTGCTGAAAACTATCTGCGTCAAAATATCGCTCAGATGCCAGTCGGTCGCTGCCGAATTTCGTGATAGGCGGTCGGCTATTGTGTTGAACTTTCCGGGTATATAGTAAGGGACTAGTACTGTGTTGAATTTTTTTGCAAGTAACAGGATTTTCTTCGTTAACAGATACAACTTCTGTGATTTCGTTCCACCTTGATGGCGAAGATACGCGATTACTGTGGATTGTCTGCTTGAACCATTACCACTTTGTTTTTGACCCAAGGTTCGAACTTTTTCAGTGCTATATAAACCACGAAGAGTTCTTTCAAATTTATATGCCAATTTTTTTGAACTGAATTCCAAACTCCGGACCAATGGAGGTGTTCTATCTGTATGCCCCAACCCGTATCTGAAGCATCTGTCGTCACAAACACATTGGGTTATTTTTGGATTATTGGGCTCGATTCCGATAGGTGGTTCTGCCACCAGAGGCATTCTATTAATGCCGGTTGAGGTATGGGTTGCAATTTGTCTGGCCTGTCTTCTTCCAAGGCTCGACTCGCTCTCTGGAGTTGCCTGCAGAAAAGACGCCCTAGAGGAACAACCTCTGATGCGAATTGTAGCCTTCCTAGCAAAGATGTTCCTTGAGTCCAACTCCACTGGCGAGAGTTTAGAATTTTTCCGAGGAATAGTTTGAGATCTATAACTTTGTTTTTGGGAAGGGTCTTGACGTTTAAATGCGTATTGAATATTATTCCTAGGTATTCGATTTCTTTGGTTGGCTTTAATACAGACTTGTTCCAATTTATCTTCCATCCTAGACTCATTAGAAGGCTTACTGCTACTCCGACCTGTTCCTGAAGAACATTTTTGTCTTGATGGACAAACAAAAAATCGTCCAGGTACACCAAAACTCTCATTCCTCTTGATCGAAGAACGTTCGCGATCCAGTTTGTGATTCTCGAAAACGCTAGAGGTGCGCTGGAAAGACCCGTAGGCAGGCAAGTCATTGAAATGAAATGAAATGAAATATTATTTATTCAAATAGACCTTCACAGGCACTTATGAATAGTCAGACTCTAATGCACGGTTCGGAAGGTAGCTTTTGCTGAGAAGAGCCGGCAATAAACTCAGCAATTACTCTTTTCAAAATAAACTTCATAATTTAGGTACATAAAATATATCCTGCAAAAGCGAGCGCTACACCCAAGCCTTTTTGTCATTTAAATATTCGTTAATATTATAATAAGCCTTTTTTACTAAAACGGTCTTAATATGTTCCTTAAATTTATGTGAAGGCAAATTTAAAAGTGAAAGAGGTATCATATTATAAAAGCGTGTACACAGACCTAAAAACGAACCATGCACTTTTTGGAGTCTATAAGCAGAATTTACAAGTTTATGCTTATTTCTAGTATTGATACAATGCACGTCGCTTTTTTTTTACAAAAAGACCAATATTTTTATGAACAAATAATATGTTTGCATAAACATACTGTGACGCTACAGTGAGGATACCGATTTGTTTAAATTTATCCCTTAGGGAAGCCCGAGAATTCAAATTGTAAATAGCTCGCACTGCTCTTTTCTGTAAAATAAAAATAGTCTCTATGTCAGCTGCCATACCCCACAGTAAAATACCATAGGACATAATACTATGAAAATAGCTAAAATAAACTAATCGAGCTGTATCTACATCTGTTAGCTGCCTAATTTTTCTAACTGCATAAGCAGCTGAACTGAGCTTCCCCGCAAGACATGATATATGGGTGCCCCATTGAAGTTTTGAGTCTAAAGTAATCCCTAAGAATATTGTTGACTCAACAAGACCTAGAGACTCATTATTTATCATTAAGTTACATTCAACTTTTTTTACATTGGGTAGTGCAAATTTAATACATTTAGTTTTCTTAGCATTTAAAACTAGATTATTTACAGTAAACCAGTTTAACACCTGGGCTAATGCACCATTTACATCGTCAAAATTAGATTTCTGTCTATCAACACTAAAAATCAGTGAGGTATCATCAGCAAACAGTACAATTCCACAGGTATTTTTAACATAAAAAGGAAGGTCATTTATATAAATTAAAAATAGGAAAGGACCTAAAATAGATCCTTGCGGCACACCCATATGCACAGGAGAACCAGATGATTTAACTCTATTAACATCAACACTTTGAGTTCTATTCCCAAGATAGGATATCATCAGATCAAGTGCTGCACCCTTAACTCCATAATAATCCAGTTTACGTATGAGCGTCCGGTGATCAACGCAATCAAAAGCTTTAGATAAATCACAGAAGACTCCAATAACATTCTGTGACTTTTCCCAAGCGCTAAAAATATTTCTCAAAAGTGCTACCCCGGCATCAATGGTTGAACGACCTTTTGTAAACCCATACTGCTCATTATGTAAAAGTTTATTCAAATTAAAGTGAGCAAGTAATTGCGTTAAGATGATCTTTTCAAATACTTTGCTCAGAGCTGGCAAAATGGAAACTGGCCTATAATTAGTAGGATCACTAGGGTCACCTGCTTTGAATAAAGGAATGACTTTGCTATGTTTCATTAAATCTGGAAATTGTCCACTATCTACACATTTATTAAAAATTAAAGCTAAATGGGGAGCAATCTTGTCTATGATACCTTGCAAAACAGTTACGGATATATCCCATAAATCACCTGTGCGTTTAACTTTCAAGCTTTTAAATGTTTTGACTATGTCGTAAGGTGTAATATATCTAAAATTGAATAGTTCACAGCACTCTGAGACATTGGTTTTCAATATTAATTCAGCATCTATCGGTGAGGAATTTAAGGAGCTGGTTGTATGCACCGGTATGTTAGAAAAGAATAAATTAAACGCTTGTGCAATATTATTATCTTCAGAAATAATACTATCATTAATATTTAACTCAATACGTTTACTATTGTTACGAGATTTTCCCCTTTCAGCGTTGATAATATTCCAAGTAGTTTTAATTTTATTATTTGACTGACTAATTTTATTTCTCAAGTATATGGACTTAGCAGAAGCACAAGCTTTCTTAAAAGTTTTAGAATATTTTTTAACATATTCAAGAAAATCGATATTTTGATTATACTTTTTCATGCCATACAGCTCATACAACTTAGCTCTACTTTTATAAATACCCACAGTTGCCCAGTCATTAAACTTAATATTATTATTTTCATTAAAAGTTCTAAGTTTGAAAACTTTATCAAATTCTTTCTTTATAAACTTAAAGAGATTGCTGTAAAGATTATCTGGTTCGTCCTGTGCCATGTTTAGAGAGACAATATTACGATTTACATTATCATTGAAGCGAGCCACACGATTTGATGTTATAGGCCTACAAGTTATTTTCTGCGGAATAACATTTGTTTCATTTAAAAGACTGACTTTCTGACCACAATGATCCGAAGTCAGCTCAGTTATAATAGATTTTTCAAGTACCTCACATCTGCAGAACACATTATCTAGACAAGTGGCAGAAGTTTCTGTGATTCTAGTTGGCTCACAGAATAAATTATTGAGATTAAATGATTTGAACAAATTAAGTAATCTTAGCTTTGTAGGTGAATCTACTAACAAATTAACATTAAAGTCACCACATACTATAACATTTTTATTACTGGTTTGAGCTTTCTTTAAAACATCTTCTACAACTAATTCAAACATATTATAGTCACCTAAAGGAGGACGGTACACGCAAATTATAACATAGCGCTCAAGCTCTACGCAGGATATCTCAACAGTGCGCTCGATAGACAAGTCTACAATATCTTTGCGATCCTTACATTTAATATCACTTGAGACTAAAATTAAGCTACCACCGTGTATAGCTGATTGTCTAACAAACGCACTTGACAATTTATATTTAGGATTATTGAGCAATAGCTCGTGACTCTTTAACCAGTGTTCAGTTACACAAAATATATTAATATTATGGTAATCAAGACATAAATCAATTTCCAATTCTTTGCCAGCTAGACCCTGAATATTCTGATGAACAATATTTAAATTATGGGCCTGAGCTTTTGTCTTTATACCTAAAAACCCTCTCCAGACGCCTTGCTATTGCCAATAACACCCATGTCAATAGTCTCAGCTAAGCTACTAGTAGCTTGATTGTAAATATGTATATTTCTGGCTAACAATGTAGCGATGTGTCTTTTACATTTTAATGGGAGATACATGGTATCTTTTGTCAACTTAAAATTAAATATAAATTTATTAATGTCAAAATAATACATGGCGTCACTATGACGATGGCTCAAATTATACAATGTCATATTCATGTCGTATATATGTTTATTCTGCTCCTGAGAAAACATATCAGAATATGGAAATGCACATAAAACAAATTTGCATTTATAATGGCTGTGTAAGTCAAGCAACTTGTTAAAATTACTAATTATATCTTTTTTACGTAAGGGCAAACCGTCTCCACAAAGTATAATTACCGTTGCATCCTGATGTAGTGGTTGTGAATGAAGATTATCTATTAAATAACCATAAGGAGCACCGGGATAACATATATTAATAACCCTTTCTTTTAATTCATTGCTTAGTATAGGCCCGAAATTTTTACCGATTTTGTCACACATGACAATGGTTTCTTTAATTGTGTCCTGTGCCTTTAGTTGTAGGCTTTTATCTAAGGAATGGCTAATATCTAACTCTGCATGTGAAGCTGAACTACTTAATGCGCTTAAACAGTTACAATGATTGTTAACAAGAGAATCAAGACGGTCACTATTATATTCACTTAACTTTAAAAGCTCATCTGCCGCTGAAATATGGTCTTTTATTTGAAGCTGAGCTATACTATATTTTTTATTAATAGCTTCTAAGGAGCGCTTGAGGTTATCTATCTCCTCAAAAAGATGTTGAGTGTTAGTCTCATATAATTCCCTACTCTGCTGAATGCTAATATTATATTTTTCTATTTTACCTAGTAAATGAATGCGCTCTTTTTTTAACGATGTATTTATTTCATGCGTTGTTGTATACCTTTTCAAAAGTTTTCGCGATTTCTTAATAATTCTGTTGAATTTTATATATTTTTTTAATTTATTCCGGCTATTAAAATTTAACCTACATGGCGTGTTAGCGTGAGAACTATACTCATTATCAGAATCTGATGTCAAATCTATGGTAGACGGGAGCTCAACACAGGTATTATCTGAGTGACAGACCAGTAACTCATCATACAGGCTTCGAGTCGCGTCACATTCCTGAGATTCTTTTACCGTCTCCAGATGGTCAATAGACTTTCGAGCCTCGATTAGGCTGACCTCTAGTTCAGTGATGCGACTCAGAGCCCTCACATGCGTATCACTACACTCGCTAAATGAATCCACCTCCGCCTGGAGCTGACTACACCGTTCAACGACATCTGCATACTTAATATCTAATTTCGCGAGGTCTACTTTTAATTCCGAGTTCTTTTTTATGATTATTTGTATTTCCTCTTCACTATCGTCCCGTTCCCTAATGAGCCGGTCGCAAAGCTCCTGAGACTTTTTCAGTTCCTGGAGAGCCGACTTCAGCTTGTTTTCCGTGTCTTTAGCTGTTGCCTTGCGGGTCATCATTTTTAGCTCGGTGTCAAAAATGTCGCGGCGAGCGTGAAAAAGAAAGAAAGAAGAGGTGTTAATAATATAAAATTAAAATAATATGAATTTGTAATAACAGTTACAATATAAAATAATAATAACAAATATTCGTTTAAAAAGAAAATTATATACCTATTATTATAATAATATATTTACCAGATTAATAAGTATACTTATTATATAAATAAATACGATAATCGGAACAACTAATATGAAACAAGAATAGTAAGATTATGTATCCCTTCTACTTAGAACGCTTAGAATTTTAACTGAGCGCGCAGAGAGATTCAAACCATATATTTCAAATAAAATAAAATATTTATACCTATGTAAATAACTATAAAAATAAATACTATATTGTAAGTTTCAATAATTCACTCAGTTGCTGTTACTATGAACAGCCACTTTGTCAGCAGCAAAGTGTACAGAGCAAAGAATTTGAAAATATTTATACTTTAAAATATTAAACTATAAGGATGCTATAACGTTAGTAGTTTTAGTATATACAATAATAAAATATATATATAATATAAATTGCAACAAAAAAAAAAAAGTTCTGATGACAAAAAATAAAAAAATATGTTAGAAAATAATTCCCTTTCAGTGGTTCGAACCGGCGACCGTCCCACCTTCAGCCGCTGACTACGTGACGTCTTGCAAACTGAGCTACGTGGCTCTGTACTCGTGTGATGAAATTTTTGGTATAGAACCCCGCGATAACTGAGTGACAGGTATCTTCGATGACTTCTTTTTACTGGTAAGTGTAGATATGCCTGGGAAAGATCTATCTTGCACATAAAGTCGTCTTTCTGCAAAAACTTTGGTATTTTGGAATGATTTATAAGACGGAATTTCTTTGGCTTGAGATACAGGTTTAGACGACGAAGGTTGAAAATTTGCCGCTTGCTTCCATTTACCTTCTCTATTAAAAACATTCTCGATATGAAACCCGTTTTCTGCGGAACCCTCTCGATAATCTCCTCTCTCTCCATTTTCCTTATTTCTGCGCTCATCTTTTTTGATTGTGGTGTTGCAAACTTCTTTAGAATTTGATTTGACAAACGAGAGAGAGGAGGTATTTTGACAAACGGTATTCCGTAACCCATTATCATTCTGAGTATTGGTTCCGGGGCACCGAGATTCTTCCAACGGGGAGCAAAGTAAGCAAGCTGGCCGCCTTTGAACGGATGGTCAATAGGAAGATGAGCGTTCCTTCTTATAAGCGTGACGTTTTTTGGGTGTTTTAAGGTTTTCTTTGAAACCTTTAAAGTGGTTGGTCCGAGATTCTGACCTAGATGTTGATGTTTGAGGCTTCTTCCAGTCCACTCGCCTAGCTTTTTGCTTGAGATCTGGTTTTGATGGTAAGCAAAGCTGGAGCTTGTCTGAAGTGGTCTTTTTGCAGAACGGAAAACACGAAATAAACCACCTTGTTTGCTTATAAAGGTCTCCAGTTGGTTTTCATCAAAGAGGTGTGTCTCCGATGGCGGGATTTGAGCCAACTTTGCTGCCAGGAAGTCGTTAGCCGGCTTAAATGCCTTTCTTCTGAGATCCAATAATTCTGCCCTGCGGGCACAAGTGTACTGAAGAAGGTCGTCAGAAACATTCTTAAAAGTAGAATTGGCATTCGAAAGTAAATCATGTACATCACTCAATGCTTCTGGATACTTGGCCGTTAGTTTTTTAGCTTGTTCTGCCAAAGCTTCTCTTTGTTTCAGCAGACCATGGCAAATAGTGCCCAGAGTGGTATCGGCAGTAGATAAAAGGTTGCTACTAAAACTTTTTGACGCCATATTACCTAGCTGATCATTGACCTTAAGCGCGTCAAACACCGGAGCGGCGCGTAATTTTTTCTGTACTTCCTTGTACCTGATTCTATTCCAAGAAGGTGACCCTAGTTTCTGGCAAGCGATGCCTTGTTTTTTAATATTTTCTGACGGAGCAGGGATTAAAAGATCGTCCTCTTTGACCTCCGGTGCAAAACTGATGTCCTTGGTTTGATCTGGCTTAGGTGGGACTTTTTCCAGGTTAAATTCTGGGGCTTCGAACGTACTTGAAGCTTCAATATCTGAAGTATACTCACGAAACTCTGAATCATCAGACTCACAGCTATTTTGAGCTGAAGGGTCTACACTCTCCGAGTAGCTAGTAGTTGCTTGATTTGTTATATTCCAGTTCTTTAACGACTCGATTTTGTTACACAATTGCCCAAACAGACTATCCACTTTTTCTTCCAACCTATCTAAGCGTCCTCTCTTAGAAGGTAACTCTTCTTCATGATTTTCCCGATTCTTCTTCTTCATCTGTATCTGAACGTAACTGGCGACAAACTTCCTTTCTTGTCAAAATCAGCGGACGCACAGGTCGTACAGCGTTAATAAATATCTCAGCTTGGGCGGCCGATCCTTTAACTTTATTTACGATAGAGGGTGGGCTTATTATTAAAGCTCTACATAAGGCCCAATTCAGCATGGATACTTTCATTTCTCTAAAAGGCTTCTCTGCCACAAATTCTACGTCAGGATAAAATATTTTAATGCACCCCAATGTTGGCAAAGCGAATCGTATCTTATTAAGGATTTGGGGATCCACATTTTCACCAAAGAGATCTTCTTTCGTGGGGTTTAAAGTTTTCCAATTTGTCCAACCTTCTGGAAGGGATTGACGGGATAAATCCTTAATTTTATCTAAAATCATGTCGTCTTCTTCGGATTCAGCCGACTCTTCCAAGAGCTCCTCCATTCTAAATAATGAGGCCGGCTCCGCCATCTGCCCAACAAAACAAAAAACCTTATTACAAAGGGCTTAATGATAAACCATAAACGGTAGCGGCTGGCAGAGCCCGCGCACCAAGTGAGCCGAAGATGGCTGCAGCTGGCGAGCCTTAGACGGCTACGGCCAGCGGGCCTTAGACGGCTGCGACTGGTGAGTCATAAACGGCTGCGTCCGGCGAGCCTTAGACGGCTGCGGTTGGCGAGCCTTAGACGGCTGCGGCCGGTGAGCCTTCGACGGCTGCGGCCGGTGAGCCGTAAAGGCTGCGGCTAGTGAGCCTACTCGGCTGCGTGTGAGCCGTAATGAGCCTTCATAGCTTAAACTGGCAAGCCGTGTCGGCTCTTATTAAAGCCAACAGTTGCGGTCGAAAGACTGGCAAGCTGTAACAGTACTGAACCTGAGGAGGTTGCGGTTAATAAATTCAGAAGGCTGAAAGAAACTAGCACATATTACAAAATAAGTTTATGGATAAACCACCTTAAGCTTTTTTATTACATTTCCAATATAACTAGGATTCAATAAAATTAACATAACACACTCTAGCCAAAATTTCGAACTTTTCGTCACGTTTATTATTTACTTTTACTTTATTTATTTACAGTCCAACGATAACATCGTTTACAGGACCGTGTAACGTGCAATTACGGTTCTAAGGCTTTATGAAACTCACTCTCAAATACCAAAGGTAAAAAGAAAAACACTTACCGTTCTGACGTTATGTAACTTCGTCAAAAAATCCAAGGTACGTAAACACATGCACACTACGGGAAAGCAATAGCGTACTGAAGAGGAGCGCGCGCTCGGTCCGCGTCGCGCGCGCCTTGCCGGCACCCCGCTCGCGGGAGGGGCAGCCTGATAGGCTATCTCGCTCTCACTACTTAGGTATGTACATACGCACATGAAAGGGAACAGTGGGGTAATCTCCGTAAGGTCAAGCCGACGGCACAGAACTGAAATACAGGAATAAAGTATCTATAATCTCGCGGAGTCATCATTTTCGCGCACTATTCGGAGAATCTCTCTCGATCTACCGATCGATAGTCGCGTGAGGGAGGATGCGAGAAGGACGAACATTGTGCATCTATAGACTATTCTTGCTCGGGTTAGGTTGCTTATGACATGAATTTACATGTTCATTCGGTTTTCGGTTTAGAAATCGCGCGTTTGACGAAAAAATAAATACACGTGATATCTTACTACTAGATGTTGGAGATTCAAAATAATGTGAATTCAACAAGTGCTAAATAAATACATACAGATTCGGTACCTACACTATATAATGATTAATAATAATCCGGATTATTATTTACTTTTTTATTTCTTTTTGGGCGATTCGGCGTCGTATTATTATTTGTAATCGATTCCGAAATAAGTTCATTCGCAGGTGCGCTTTGAACACTCTCTTGCTGTACACCTTACTCTGCCCATTGTCCTCCCGCGAGACAGCTTCAATTGAATTATCAGTTGCAACTCTTTCACTATCCCCCCCCCCTCCACTTGATCTAAGACGTGGACTTCGTCATCAGGGTCAAGGGGAGTATGGTGATACTCGTTTTGAATGCATAAGATTTCCGGGTACGTAGGGGCAGCAGGAGCTCGATGATCAAACACAGTTACAGTTCCTCTATCATTAGTATTATTATCTATCGAATTACCCTTATACTTAATTAACTGGTCTACGTGTCGGATACATGTAGCACTAAAATCATTAATAAATACTTGAAACTTTTACCTATTTTCTTTTTAAGGGTACCCAACACCCAAGACTCTTTCAGAGCACTGTACCACCGGGCCCAGACAATCCGGCTAAGCTATCCGGCTCGTCGTCGTAACATAATATATTTGTCGGCTTGACCGGTGAAATTAAATCGAGACGCGACCTTAAATTTCTACCAAACATTTATTTTGCTGGTGACTCACCGGTAGTACAGTGCACGGTATTTCTGTAATCGAACAAATAAAAATAACCTATTCATTTTTCATGCATAATACTTTGGGATACATTTTCTTTTATTATACACTTTAGCATTTTTTTACACGTACGTACAGAATTGTCTGCTTGTCCGTTACTAATTGGGTGATAAATGGGGGAAGTCATATATTTAATGCCGTTGCTGGAACAAAATGTATTAAATTCGGCAGAATTAATTTTTATGTCATTATCAGAAACTAATACATTAGGTATACCGAAAACAAAATAAATTTTTGAGTTTAGTTATTAAGGCTTGTGTTGTAAAGCCATTATTCATGTGGATACATTCAAACCATTTACTGTAGGAATCAACTACAACAAGATACACTCGTTGTTCGATAGATAGATAGTCGATGTGGATGCGATTCCATGGCGCGGAGGGGCGCGGCCACGGCGCTGGGACCGCTCGGGGAGGCGCGCTCTGCATCCCGGCACACGTTTCGCATGACCCTATCCATCGCTCTAAGTTTTTGTCAATGCCGGGCCACCACATTCTTTCGCGAGCATTACATTTCATTTTAACTATCCCTAAGTGTGTTTTGTGCAGTTCGCTCAACATACTTTCTCTTAAAGACTTAGGAATAACTTTATGCCCTCGTAATAAGATACCATTTTCATATTGCAAATCAGTCTTACATTGGAAAAAAGGACGAATTACTTTACAATTTATATTGCGTGGCCAACCGTATTTCATATATTTGATAACTGTTTGCAAGGATTTATCGCTATCGGTGGCCTCGTTTTACATCTTTAAATAAAACAGCCGGTAAATTTGTATCTTTAAATAAAACAGCCGGTAAATTTGTATCTAGAAACTTTAAAGAAGAGTAGGTGTCATATTCCGTATCACTATCTGATACTGTATGTGCTAGGGGTGCCCGCGAAAAATAATCGGCAACAGTTATTATCGCTAGACGTATACTGCACCTCATAATTATATGCTGACAATATAATAGCATACCTTTGTAACCTCAATGCCGTAGTGACAGAAATAACATTTTTATTGTAAAAAATACAAACTAGCGGCTTATGGTCCGTCTGTAATATAAAAGGCTCATCTCGGCCATACAAGTATTGGTGGAAATGCTTTACCCCAAAAATTATAGCAGTCGCCTCCTTTTGTATCTGACTATAATTTCGTTCACTAACCGCCAGGGATCTTGAAGCAAAAGCTAGTGGCTTTTCACAGCCGTTACCATCACGTTGCGAGAGTACCGCATCTAACCCTGTGGGCCCTGCGTCTACCGCTAACACAAGCTGCGCGGAAGGATCAAAATGCGCGAGCACACGGTTGGATACTAGCTCGTCGCTGTACGGCGCGCCGTTGCCGCTCCGTCCATTCCCATTCAGCGTCAGCTCGCAACAGCTCGTGGAGCGGACTCATAATGGCCGACGCGTTAACTTATTATGAAAATTTCTTATTTTCGATTTTGGATCAAAACATTGTTTGGTACCATGATGAATACGTGTTTCGAAGTAATGCATTGCAATAGATTTAATGAGGAGAGTTCTGTGATTCCCTATAAAAGGCTGACTGTCGAAATGGTCATTTATAATAATATTAATATTAGTACGTGTGCTTTCCTTGTAACATGATAATATAAGTTTTAGCATCAAATTTTTCTCATTATAAAATGAAATGCCCTTGTGTGAACGCGCTCGAAATATCTTTTCTGCCAATTCACAGACTTTATTTAAGTCAGTAGAAGGATATATAAGTACACCTTTGTCTCTCCTGGCAATGATTCCGTGATACTTATTTGTGATCAAAGCCAAAAGGCAATCCTCACATTTAATGACTTTCCTTAACTTTCTTGCAATAAAACCAGCAATATAGGTTATTACTTGTTTAGAATAAACTGTAAGCCTAGAAGGATCTGTTAAATAATCATGATCTATGTTGATTATAGGATCACATCCTAAAGATTCATTCATGTCAGTATTAAGTTCAGAAGACAGTTTAGTGAATAGATTGATTTTTTTTCATAGCGGATTTCACTAAATGTTAAAATTTTAATATCTTCGAGTGGAATACAATTTCCAGATGTTATGTGCTTAATTTCACCGTGAACAACCAGGCGTTTGTAAGCGTGTTACGTGGTGAAACGAAACTTGCTTTAAAAAAAAACAATTTATTTTAATAATAAGATTTGATAATATAATACACGAGTTATGATTGAGACAGTTGTGAGAATAACGTAAGACTAACTCAAAATAAGGTTTACAAAGGTTTATATAGGGACAAATGGTGGGAGAAGTAAATAATAACATCCTTAACTAACGACAATATTTGTAAATAGTACATAATTATGAGAAAGGTAAATAAAAATAGAAGGATCTTAATTAGAATTACTTAACTAATAGTGTCCTTTGCACTTCTTATCAATAACACTAATCACTTAAATGATGTGGGGACCATTACGTAACACCTCCCCCCTTAAAACAAAGATTGGGCGGCTTTGCCCAATTTTTGAGAATGTTCACTAATTTCGTCTTCATCGTCGGATATATTAGATGTAGTTGTGGAATTTGGGGATGTCTGAAGAGAAGTCATCGGCACTTCAATGTGTTGACGTCGTCTCGATGTGTCAAAGCAATTGTTGAATATCTGTATACAACCACTTCTATGATTGTTTCGTCGTCGTCGTTGGAAATATTTAAGAGGAAAACATTTATATAGTAGATATATAAGAAACATTGTTCCTGTTGATATACTAAGAAATGAAAATTTCTGTGAATGTTTTTCAAAGAATGTTGAGTCCTTCTGTAAAAGCTTTGAATGTGTCTTGATTTCTTCTTTAATGGTATTTAATGAATCCAGCGGAATGTTATTCAATTTAAGATGTAGTAATTCTGGCGGTTCTGATTCCATTGTGTCAGGAATACAATTATCTTTGATGTTGACTGTGACTATTGGATGTGTAATATTTAAAGTTTTCTCTTCTTCAGCAGTAAGTGTAATAAATGATGTGTAGAATCTGCTACCTGGTTCTATGTATATAATACCAGATCCCGATATATCATCATGTGATACCTTTTCTTCACATTCTAGAGCGTACGAAGTTTTGTGGCGTAATACAAATATCCATCTGTTGTGTTTCAGAGGTTGGAACGTGTTAATGTTGGCAGCAAATGTAGAAATTTCGCAAAGCTTGGGTATTTCTTTGCTTGTAGATGTTAGAATTTCCATTTCACATGTCGGCCTTGTGTTGATATTGAAGACTGGTAGATCTTTGCAGACTCTGGTGTCGGGTGCAAACGTTTTGCAGTTCTTCAGGGAATTTGTAGAGACGTACTGCTGTCGAGTGTGCTAGTGGCAAGGTATGTTTGCTCGGGTAGGATTGTTGAGTATAAGGAGGAGTCAGGATGTTTGATTGGGATTGAGAATAGACGGTACAATATAAATTTTTGATTTCTAATAAGAGGGAATTCTAAGATATATACTATTTTATTCATATAAATGTAAGAAGTTACGCTAGCAGATTCAATTATTTGATGTATATTAGACATTGTAATAGGAGCGACTAAGTTTTTTCCCAGCCTAGAAGAACTAGAAGACAGTAACTCTGTATAAAGGCGCACAGTAGATATGATTGAAGGATGTATGGCACCTGATTTTATAAACAATATGCTTGTAATTATGTCATCTATTTCTTTTTCTAGTGACATTACAGTTTCTAAGATTTGAATAGATATAGATGATATTTCTTCTACTAAAGTTAAATTAAATAAAATTGTGTTTGTTTTATTGAAATAGGAGCTAATTCGAATAAAGTTTTCATTTAGAATGTGCTCATCATATGAAATTTTTAATATCGTGTCATTAAAGTTAGTAATAGTGGATGAAATAATTTGTAGTTGTAGTTTGAGAATATCGTTAGTAGATAGTTGTTGTTTTTCTAATAATTCTATGCATTCATCATAATGTTTAGCATCCTTTGCGTCAGGGGTACCAATTAGCCATTTAAGAACGGAACCTAGTCCATCGAGTAGTTCTCTTTTCACGCGTTTATTATTAGTGTAGAAATTTAACTCATCTAATCTAGAATCGATTTTATCTATATTAATTTTTATGAAAGAATCTGTTGTTTTTACATATGGTAGGTTAGGATTATTAATAACTATAGTACGATATTTTTTAACAAGTCTTTTCAGTGAATCACGAGAAAGAAATAAGATTTCTATAAACTACGAGTTTCCATGAACTATCTGATATTAGGAGTTCGCCGTCGTTTTCAAAATAGAGACCGGAATTGGATGGAAGAGGATCGATATGGGTATCTCCTTCAACTACGGTTGAGGAATACCTGGAATAATTGAAATTAATTTTAAGTTCTAAATCTATTTGTATAAAGGTCTTTTAAAAATATGTAAAGTTTGTATATGAAAATGTAAAATATTAATTTTAAAATAGAGCAAATAATAAAACTAATGTAGGGATTATTGATTGTTGTATTAAACTTATTAATATAATTTTGAGTTTCATTATAATTAGGGGTATAAGGATTTGCCATAGTTTGTTGTTGGTTCATTCTGGAAATGGATAAAACTATTGTATATTATAATGTTCAGGAATTTGTGATATATGAACTGGTCTTAAACGATTAGCATGCACCAAATGATTGCGTCCATGTTTTCGAATGATATAGTTTTCATTAAATCCTACTCTTACAATAGCGTAGGGACCTTCCCATTTAGAATCTAGATTGTTAGGATTGGGAACTTTAAGCATGACTTGGTCACCGACATTGAATTTTGCTACATTTCTAATGTTTTGGTCATACCGTATTTTGGATTTTTCTTTCATTGAATCTACGTTTTGTCGAGCTATATCCCGTGAAATTTTTAATCTTTCGTTTAAATCTTTTAAATAATCGTGGACTGTGTAATCGTCAACCTTTAGGGAATATAATGATCTTGGTTTGTAACCAAAGAGGAGTTCGTGAGGCGTGTATCCTGTGGATTGATTAAGAGATGTGTAATGACACATTATGGCTAGTGGGACAATCTGATCCCAGTTGGAATTGCTTCGCTTATGATACATTCGAATATGGTCGCGAAGAGTAGCGTGGAATCTTTCTAAAGATCCATTGGTCTAGGGATGGTAAGCTGTGCTGACAGTATGAGTAGTACCTAATCATTTCATTAATTGTTTAATTACATTGTTGACAAATTCAGAACCTTGATCGGAATGGAACCGTTTCGGTATGCCATAGTGTTGACAAAAGATGAATAGAGTTTTTGCAATCGTTGTAGCTTGTTTATCAGGAATAGGGTAGGCTTGAACAAATCTGGTCAAATCATCTTGTAAAGTGAGAAAGTATCTGCTTGAGTCGTTAGTGATGTCTGAATAAGACACTAAATCAATTGTAACGCGTTCAAAAGGCTCAGTGGAAGAAGTAGTAAGGACCATGGGTGATTTATAAGTTTTTCTTTGAATTTTACTGCGTTGGCATATTATGCAATTATCTATGTAGTCTTTAATGGTGTCTGTCATTCCTTTCCAATAATATTCAGATCTAATTTTGCGTGTAGTTTCTACGATACCTCGATGTCCTGATAAAGGATCGTCGTGAAAAGTTTTGAGAATTTGAGGTATATCTTCTGGGTTTGGGGACTTGACTTTATTTTCACAGATGGTGATTTCACAATCGTAAACATCGGCTAAATAAGCTGTAATATTTAATTGTTCATTTCCTTTAAGTTTGCATGTGGGATCGTTTTTAAGATCTGGAACATGAAGTGTTTTGAAGTCGTGATTTTGTAAGCAATTGAGTAGAGTTTTAAAATAACTTTCAGAATCCCAAGGGTCGAAGTGAGTGGGTCTTGTACAACCAAAGATAATATTTTGTTTTTTGTCAGAGACTAGTAAATCACAATCGTAAAGTGATTTGGGTTTGTTTAAGTACGAGTCTACTTGAGAACACATGGAAATTGCTTCGTTGAAAAGATCGTTTTTATCTGAAAGTATGCAGGAAATTGGAATTAGAATGTTTTTGTGACGTTCGTTTAAGAGGCAATCTGGGGAAGTTTGGAGATTTGAAGTGTCGAAACTGTGAGAGTTTATTTCTGAGAAGTGTTGATAATTGTATTGTAAATAATCGTCATGAGTGTTCGGGTTGATATTTGAGATATCGTCATCATTAGTAATATCGATAACGTTTGTATTGAGAACTGGAGGACGTGAAAGTGCGTCGGCGTTGGTATTATTTTTACCAGCTTTGTATATAATTTCGTACTCGAATTCTTCGAGTTTAAGGCGCCAGCGAACTAAACGGCTGCAAGGATCTTTTACTGAAAAGAGCCAAGTTAAGGGTTTGTGATCGGTAACGATTTTGAACTTTCTTCCAAAGAGATAGGGTCGGAAATGTTTGACTGCCCAAACAATGGCTAATAATTCGCGTTCAATGGTTGAATAATTTGATTCGGCTTTATTGAGAGTCCGCGATGCATATGCAATTGGTAAATCTTTACCTATCTCTCCTTGTGACAATACGGCGCCTACCGCGTGTATGGAGGCGTCGGTGGTTAAAATAAATTCTTTTGTGAAATCCGGATATTGTAATATGGGAGGACTAGTAAGAAGTTGCTTGCATTCGTTAAAGGATTTTTGTTGGGATTCACCCCATATAAAAGGAACATCCTTTTTTAAGAGACTAGTAAGGGGTTTCGTGAGTTTACTGAAATTTGGAATGAAACGGCGATAATAACCTGTAAGACCTAGAAATGATTTAATATCTTTGCAAGATTTTGGAATAGGAAATTCTTGAACTGCTCGTATCTTGTCTGGGTTTGGTTTAACACCTTCGCTAGATATTATGTGACCAAGATAGGCTACTTCGCGCCGGAGAAACTCACACTTGTCTGGCTGTACCTTAAGTTCATATTTTCGAAGACGTGAAAAAACTTCTTGTAGTTTTTGTTCATGCTCTTGGAGGCTAGATGCGAAAATAACTATGTCATCAAGGTAAACGAAACACCTTTCACCTTGTAAGCCGCTAAGCACAGAGTCCATTGCACGTTGAAAGGTAGCAGGTGCGTTTTTTAGACCAAAAGGCATTCGTTTATATTCATAGTGACCGTAAGGAGTGCTGAAGGCAGTTTTGGGAATGTCGTCCGGTTCCACCTCAAGTTGGTGAAAACCTGATGCAAGATCTAATGTTGTGAAATATTGGGAGTGCCCTAATTTATCTAAGATATCTGTGATGTTAGGAAGAGGGTAAGAGTCTCCTACAGTTACGTCGTTTAAGTTACGGTAATCGATAACTAAACGCCATTTCTTTTTCCCAGAGGCGTCGAGTTTCTTTGGAACAATCCATATAGGACTACTCCAAGGAGAAGAGCTAGGTCTGATGATGTCTTGATCTAATAACTTTTGAACTTGAGACTTTACTTCTTGTTCGTGTACTTGGGGAAAGCGATATGTTTTTGTATGAATCGGAACATTAGATGTGGTAGGAATTGAATGTTTAGTTTGATTACTAAATGACAGAGAGTCGCCTTCAATAAAGAATATATCGGAATATTCGGAAATTGCTTTATCTAAAGAGATTGTTTCTTCTTGGTTTAAATGTTCTCGTCTGATAAGGGATAGTACTTTTCTTTGTCTGTCTTGTTCTGAAATTTGATTTGTACTATTTATTTTGACAGGGAAACAATTATTATTATCAATATTATCATTCGGGTCAAAGGGGCTAACATTAATTACGGGAATATCAATTATTTTATCGACTTTGTTAGTATTTATACAAGTTATTACAAATGAGTTATTCTGGACATTGACTAAGGCGTGAGGAATCACAATACCATTATCTATACTTTGCTTTTCTACTATCGCAATTCCGGAATTGATACTATTTGTATTGGACGTAATTATGGTTTCAGAGCGACTAGAGAGTGACTGTTTATTAGATTTTATATTATTCTCGATTTTTTCATTGAGGTAGTGAAGTCTGTATGATCTGTTTCGCATTCTCAAAGTTTTGGATTGGACATAAATATTGCAATTGAATTTTGTCATAAAATCATTTCCTAAGATGCCGTCTACTTTTATGTTTAGATCAGCTACATGAAATTTGAACTTAGGTAAATTATCTAGGGATATATCTGCTGTACCTGAAGTTTTGGTTGAAGTTTGAGTACTAGAAATACCAACGATTGAGACAATGTTAGAATTATCTAATGCTGATGAACCAATTTTGTCTTTTCTAATAACCGAGATTCCTGCTCCGGTGTCTATTAAAAGTGTGACTGGTTTACCTTCAATATGGAAGGTGCAATGTAAAAGATTTTCGGGAGGAACGTCATTTAAGGCGGAGATGGCAAAAGATCGAGTTGGAGTTGGGTTTCGATTTTAATTTTGATTTCGATTTTATATTTGATTTGAAAGATACAGTGGATTTGGTAGGAGATTTAGTCATAACAGTAGATGTAGTAGTATTAGAACGATCAGTGGAATTGGTAATATTGGTAGAATCAGTGGATTTGGCAAAATTTGCAGAATCAGTGGATTTAGTAGACAAACTAGTAGTTTGTGTGGATACGTCTCTAAATTGTCTCCGATAGACTGGTTTAGATTTTGGAGACGTACCGTGTATATTATGATTATGTGGATTTTTTATAGGTTGTTCCCGATGAACTGGATTTGGCATACGTGGTTGCCTTTGTAAAGGGGGATTTGGAATTATTGGAGGTTGATTAGATCCTGAATCGGAGAAGGTGAGCAAGGGACGGAAACGATTTCCAACGAGTTGCTCGTCTCGTTGGTCGCCCAGGAGTTTAAATGGCTTACTGGAGCTGGAGGCGCGGGAAGAGCTTGTTGAATAGGGTTATTTCGGAGATTCTGATTATAAGCCCTTTTGCGACACTCAGATATAACATGACCTATATGCTTGCAATAGGCACAAGTTTTGGGGTTTTGTTGAGCCATGATTGATCTTTGTGGGAATGTCTGTCTAGGTTGACTCATGGACGTGGGACGCGGTGTGTTAAAATTATTACGGAACGGTTTATTAGGTATTATAGGTGGACGCGGAGTGGTTGCTCTAAACAATGATTGTCTAGCATAATTCATTGCACGAATTTTGTCTTCCTGAAGTGCAAATCGTCCTGCTTCAGAGAGTTGAGAATCCCTTTGTTCGTAGCATAGTACCTATATCTGAGCTGATACCGTTAACAAAAACGCTTAGTGCCGTTTCTTCGGCTGTAGATAGACGCCCTGTTAAAGTATTGTCTGAAGTCTCGCCATTTAATTTTTCAATTATTTTGTTCCTACATAAATCTACTCTATGGAGGTATTCTGTCATCGTTTCATTGGGCTTTTGGAACATAGATTGCAATTCTAAATTTAAATGCGCGATAGTTTTAACGTTGGAGAATTTTTCAATAATAAAAGATCTAAGATCGGCCCAACAAGCATGTTGCTTACTATGGACATCGGATGCACATGAACCAGTAATATTGTTAAGTGCAAAAACTAAGAGTACTGGTTTCTGGTCCTCTGAGGCCAGATCAAAAGCTTAGTCGCATGATCTAACGAATCTGTATACTTGCTCATTTTGACTAGTATCAAAAGATGGAACTAGTTTTAAAAGTGTGCTAATTTCAAGAGCCATTTTGGGATTGGATTCGTTTTTTATTTCCAATGGCATTGAAGAGTGATGCTAATATATTATAGGGTTGTAATATAAAATTTATAAAGAATTAGAAATGGTTATTGGATGGTTTAGGACTTGAATTAGGAATGGGATTTGAGCGAACAAGTTAAGCCACTTACCACAATAACAACAATATCAGGAACTGCATGGTCCGGCGAAACGGTTAAAAGCCTGTGGCTACCGTACAACTGGCGATGGGCGATGTGTGTCCCGGTGCGATGTCGTACGTTGGTTTCGTCTACGCGAGTTTTCGTAGCGAATCACGCGAGATCCTACCGACTGCGCCAAATTTGTTACGTGGTGAAACGAAACTTGCTTTAAAAATAAACAATTTATTATAATAATAAGATTTGATAATATAATACACGAGTTATGATTGAGACAGTTGTGAGAATAACGTAAGACTAACTCAAAATAAGGTTTACAAAGGTTTATATAGGGACAAATGGTGGGAGAAGTAAATAATAACATCCTTAACTAACGAATTACGAGAGGCCCAACGGTGGATCCCAAAAAAAACCAATTTAATTTAATTAAACGATTTAATTAATTGATATAATGTTACAATAATCTTACAATTTAGACTTAATAATTATGTCGCGAATAGCCGACCCGATTTGGAGGATATCGTCTAAAAGCGTCCGCCGCTGATCGTCGCGTCCTTATATGCCTTTGAGTTGCGGCGGTGTCGCAACCCGCTTCTTACTATATGGCGGGGGGTTGTAGAAGATGTAACACCTCCCTTGCAAGATGAGCAACTATTTGCTGATATCTACAGCGAATGTTGCGGCTCGAATCTCATCATCCGAATTGTTCCCAGCTTCCTTGGTTTTCATGAAGTTGAAAGTACTTGTTCGGTAACGGTACAAGATAAAGATAATTATAACCAATAGTCCGGTTACAACGATGTACAAAGGAATCGTTGTGTGGTAGATTGTTGATGAATCATCCGTTTCCAAAGAATCGACAGGTGTTTCCATTGCAATCTGATTCTGAATATTGTGCAATTTGTTAAGATCAATTGAATTAAGTTGGTAGCTTTGTCCGCTCTTCCGAGTAATATTGTTCATCCGTGGGAAAGTAACGATTTCAACACTGGTACCTTTAATTCTGTCTTCAATATTAGTCAGTGTAAATTCTGATGATTTCAGCTTGCATAACTTCGGTATTGTTGCTAAGAAACTGCCATGGAGAATTTGGTATTTTTCATGACTGCAGGAAATTTCAACTTTGGTGGGCTTCGGGAAGACAACTATGTAGTGCTGACTATCTAGCTCTGTAAGAGCCTCCTTGTACAGAGAAATAGGCGTGACTTGACACGTTTCATCTATTTCCTGTGAATGGATAATTTCATAAATGCAATCCTTATCAGATCTAATTTGATGTTGTATCTTTTGTTCACAAATGTGCCACGTGCTAACCTTCGGACATTCAGTCTCTATGTACACAAATTCCTTAAGATTGGTTGCTACGTACGGATAAGGTGGAATGATAACTTCAAGATTTTTATTAGGTACGGGACTAAGTCTATAAAGTTGAAAGGTCAAAGGTAAGGTAATTGGGAAGTTAAGAACAACCACGATTTTCTTATTGACATAATATGAACCTATACTAATTAAATCATAGTAATTCCTAATTTCTAAATCAATGATTTGATCTGTGCTATACAGATTTCTCAATTTACTTAACATTAAATTAATATCGTTACTAGATAATATAGAATGGTGCACAGACATCGTGCGACTAAAAGCTAAGATATTTTCTACTCTAATAACTTCACCAGACAACTCTTGTACGTTATCGCTCAAGATAACGAATAGTTGCGTAAAGTAAGCATATCGCGTAGCGCTTTCATTATTTGAATTGGTTATGTTAATAACATAATTAAGTGCATTACTAAGTTTTAACTGATTCTTTGTTAAATTATGTAATACCTGAGTTTGTTGAATCGTATACTCTTGAAACAGGGAAATATGCTGATTAAACTTCCTAGATAAATCAATATTATTAGATTTCAAAACTTTTATAGCATGTTCGAACCGTAAGGCATCGTCATGGTCAAGATTACCAGAAATAGACTTAATTACAGTACCCAATGGGTTTAAAAGGCCTCTTTTGACTCTAGTATCAGGTTCAAGGGTTCTCAGCTGTAATATAATTTTACTCAATTTGTCGTTTAGGTAGTCAACTTGGTTTTTAAAATACAGTAAGTTATTTTCAGATAGTCTATGAGTAATGTCAGTCAATTGTAATTGTAAGGTAAGTACTTGTTGTTCTATTTTGTCTAAGTTAATATCTCGTAAAAAGACATGATGGTGAGAAATCATTTTTGTATCTCCCAATTTGTAAGGTAGTATCCCGGGTCCATTGTCCAGGCTGTCAAGTCGGATGTCTTGAGCTTGGGCCAGAGCCGTCAGCGTTAGTAGGTACCTGTAACAATGTAGGGTTGTCATGTTTTTTAGGTCGTTTCAGTCTTGATTTCGCTACGGGTCCGCGTCTACGAGAGGTGTAGATATGAATAGGTAAGTTTGCAATAACTTTATCACGCGTAAATCGCGAGGCAAGTTTCTGTCGTGCAGCCGCTGGATTTCGTACGTATACGTTACGGTCAGGTGTATATTCGATCTCGGGTTCCCTATGAGTATTACGTTGAGTCATTATCGCTTCGCGTTCGGAGAGTGATGACTCATGTATAATGTCGTATACTGTTTCCATTCTACTACGATGGTCCTGCATATATTGTTGCAGTAATCGTTCCGTCAAATTTAAGTCCGTCGGGTCACGAGGGTCGAAATGCCCAGTGATTAAATCGAAGGGTCTACACTTGGTCAGACTATGTACGGAACTGTTATATGCCAAAAGGGCGTAAGATACTAAATTAACAGCGGGTTCATTCTTATGTTTTAATTTTAAAATTCGGAGATGCTCTAAGAGAGTACTATGGAAACGTTCTATAGCACCGTTTTCATTGGGGGTATGGGCAGCAATTAAATGATGTTGTATTTTATGTAAACGTAAGAATTCAGATACTACTTGATTTGTGAACTCAGTTCCTTGATCAGTAGTTAAGGACAAGGGGAATCCATGATGGGAACTAAAACTTAACAATGACTTTACAATATTAGGAGCTGTACAATCAGACATATGAAAGGCTTGAGCAAATTTAGAGAAGGAATCTATTATTGTGAGATACTTTTCATGTTCAATGGTTAAAACGTCTGCATGGATAACTTCAAACGGTTTTGACGGTGGAGGAACAATTTTATAATGTTGGCGAATGGGATTACGGTCGTATTTAGCACAACCACATATAGAACATTGATTAATGTAACTTGTTATATCAGATTTCATTTTAGGCCAAAAGTATCGCTGTGATAAAGAATGGTATGTTTCATTAATACCACGATGGTTAGTTTTACCTTCGTGATATAATCGTATAATATCTTGTTGCTTTAGATAGTCAGGTACATTTTCAATATGTCGTTTAACTAGTGTTAAGTTCATCGAAGAACTTTTAAAAGTTCTTTGAATAATGGGAATGATGTGAAGCATCTTATCAATAGGCTGGACTAAAATTGCTGTACGTAATTTCGGATCAACATATTCTTTAATTATATCAATAGTTCCTTGTTCAAGATTATCTTCGGACACGTAAGTAGAAACGCGTAAGTAACTTTCAAATGGCCTACTAACAGTGGATCTGGATCTGGGTAAGTTGTTTGTTATATTAATTATTATCTGTCTACGGTACTTATTCAACGGATCTTCACTTATAGGAATCTCGAGAATGGGATTCTCTGCACTGGTATGAGCGGTTTCCGTAGATGATCTAATGCGTGTTTCCGTTTCAGATGCTGACAACGTGGATGAAGAAGAGCGATGCACTTGAACGGCAGAGGGGTCATCTAATAGTGCTACAAAAATAACATGCCCTGTGCTCACTTAATTAAAGGCAATCACTACTAACACCAACAACTTCTACCGCTTTTTTAAATTAAACAAAAAAAAAATAACAAAATGTTTGTACCTACAAAAGAAGAAACAAAAATAAATTAATTACAGGAAACAAAAATAAATTAATTACAAGAAACAAAAATAAATTAATTAATAATAGAAATTAAAAAAATAAAAATAAAGCACAAAACATAAACATAACCCAACTATCTAGGTCCAAGCAGGGGCTGGTACTTACCTACCCGAGTTTAGACCCAAGATAATCCGTAAGTTTTTTCTTAAAACTAGGGAAACTATCACCATAAATGTCCAAATCCAATAATCGAGCCAAATCGTTATAAGATTTAGTCATTCTGGTTATTGGCGAGTTAAGACCCAGGTTAGTCTTGTATCTACGCAAAGTGAACAGCCTGTAGACACTGGAGCGTGGCAACCTACTTGGGGCTGAGATATTGATCTTCGACAATAATTCCGGACAATCTATATTATTGTTAACAATATTGTATAAAAATGAAAGGTCAAGCAGCTTGCGTCTATTGTTGAGTGTAATTATTTTGAAATGTTCTAGACGATACCTGTATGAATTTAGCGATCTGTGTAGTTTAGTGTTGTACGTGAGATGACTAAGGAACCTCCTTTGAGTTCTTTCGAGGCGATTTCTGTGAACCTCATAATGTGGAGACCAAACTTGGGAGCAATACTCCAAAATGCTGCGAACCAATGAGTTGAACAAAATTATTTTCGTCCTATCTAGTCTAAAAGTCTTAGTGTTTCTAGCTATAAAGCCGCACATTTTAGAAGCGTTAAGTATTATTTTGTCTAAGTGTGCATTAAATGTTAATCTACTATCCATTAGAACACCCAAATCGCGTATGCATTCAACTTGCTTGAGGGGCTGATTGTTTATGGTGTATGATGCTTGGATCTTTGTTTTATTTCTAGAGAAGGATATGTAGCTACATTTGTCAACATTTAAGATCATTTTATTATGTTCACACCAATTAACTACGCGGTTAATGTCGTCTTGCACTAATCTACAATCATCAGATTTTTTTATGGGCTTAATGATTTTGAGGTCGTCTGCAAAAAGGTATGCAGTTGTATGATGAAAACATTCAGAAATAGAGTTAACAAGAATAAGGAATAGAAGAGGTCCTAGGTGTGAACCTTGCGGGACGCCGGAAGTGATATTAAATTCATAAGATTGGACACCATCAATCACCACGTAAGATCTGCGATTGTTAAGGTATGACTTAAACCAGTGCAGAATTGATCCACCAACTCCAGCATCAGCAAGTCTTGACAATAGTGTGGCATGGTCAACCTTGTCAAAGGCCTTGCTAAAATCCGTATACACGGCATCCACCTGAGTGCCCTGATCTAGATGACAACATATCGTGTCTGTAAATGCTGCAAGATTAGTGGTGGTGGATCGTTTTTGAATAAAACCATGTTGTTGTTCCATAAGCTGTGATTTGACTAAACTAGTAAGATGGGGGTAAATTAATGACTCAAATATTTTTGGTAATATGGACAAAATTGATATTGGCCTATAGTTTTTAACAATATTTTTGGGTCCATCCTTATAAATAGGGACTATTTTGGCAGTTTGCCAATAGTTTGGGAATTGACCTGTGCGCAACGATTCGTTGAATATAAATGTCAAGGGTGAAGATAATTGGTTGGCACATCTAGTCAAAAACAATGCTGGCAGACCATCTGGCCCAGGTCCTTTGTTTAAATCTAATCTTTTCAGTTTAGTAAGGACGTCATTTTCATGTAAAACCACAGTGTTAAGAGTGAGTGAGCTACTAACAGAAATATTAATCGAGGGCATGTTGGTAGTCTGTGAGTGTGTATATGGAGTATAAATAGAGGAAAAATGTTTTGCAAATAAATTACTAACATCATTAATATCAGTTGCACTTTCAACATCCAAATGCATATCAGACGGTATACTACTTTTGCAATTGCGTTTATGTTTAATAAATGACCAGAAATGCACCGGATTTTTTGCAATACTCTTTTCGAGACTATTGCAATAGTTGCTAAAACATTGTTGATGACGTACTATGACGTCGCGGGGCTTGTGACGTGTTAACGATTAGCGAAATAGTTTCGTCATTATGTATTTCAACACGTGACAAAGCGTCAGCGTTCGTATTACATTTTCCCTTTTTATATACTACTGAGAAATCGAACTCAGATAATTTCAATCTCCATCTTGTTAAACGTGAATTAGGCTCTTTTAGATTCATAAGCCATTGCAAAGGCTTATGATCGGTCACTACTTGAAATTTACGTCCGAAAAGGTAGGGCCTAAAGTATTTGGTAGCCCATACGATGGCTAACAACTCTTTCTCGATGGTGGAATAATTTTGTTCGCTATCATTAAGGGTTCTCGATGCGTATGCTATCGGCCTATCTGTTCCTATAGAACCTTGAGATAAAATGGCACCTAATGCAACGTTTGATGCGTCCGTAGTGAGTATGAAATCTTTTGTGAAGTCGGGATATTGAAGTATGGGGTCATTTATTAAAAGGGTCTTACAGTGTTCAAAGCATTTAACATATTCAGGGGATAGAGTTATTTTAGCTCCTTTCTTAAGACAAGATGTGAGGGGTTTTGTTATTCGGGCAAAGTCCGGAATAAATTTCCTGTAATAACCTAGAAGTCCTAAAAATCCTTTGATTTGCTTAGAAGTTTGTGGTATGGGGTACTTTGAAATAGCCTTTATTTTATCAGGGTTTGGCTTAACACCATGGGGGGTAATTATATGACCTAAATACGGAGTCTCGCGTTTAAGAAATTCAGACTTATCCATTTGGATTTTAAAGTTTGAATCTCGTAAGCGTTCGAGTATCTGTTTTAGATTAGTCATCATTTCTTGCAAGGATGTCCCAAAAACTAAAATATCATCTAAGTAAACTACGCAGATCTTGTTGATAAGGCCTTGAAGAACATTATCCATAACTCGTTGGAAGGTAGATGGTGAATTTTTGAGACCCATGGGCATTCTCAGAAACTCATAATGACCATGCTCTAAGCTAAATGCTGTCTTATGAATATCCCTAGGATCCATTTCTACCTGATAGAATCCACTAGCCAAATCTAGTGTACAGAAATACTGGCATTTACCTAATTTATCTAAAATGTCGGTGACGTTCGGAATCGGATACTTGTCATCGACGGTCTTCTCATTTAATTTACGGAAGTCAATGACTAAGCGCCACTTTACTTTTCCAGAAGCGTCACTCTTTTTAGGTACGACCCAAATCGGAGCACTCCAAGCGGAAGTTGAAGGTCTAATTATACCTTGGTCTAACATTTTCTTAATTTGGGTTTGAACTTCTTCCCTGTGTACGTATGGGTATCTATATGTTTTACTATGGACTGGACTTTCATCAGTAGTATTTATATTATGTTTAATTCGGTTAGTGAATGTAAGGGACTCATCCTCAAGATAAAATACATCTGAATATTCTGTACAAATCGCTCTTATATTGGCTGTCGCTTCTGGATTTAAATGATCTATGCGCAAGCGCGATAAAACTTCACGAGACCGTCGAGCATTGTTATTATAAGTATCATATGACACTGCGGGAATGGTATGTTCGCTAAATATATGTGCGTCAATTGGTTCGGATAATGAAATTATAATATCACTATTTGTAGGATTACTAATTTCTAAAATAGCACGGTTATTTTTAGCCTGGGTAATGCATTCACTAATATAGCGTCCGTCTATATTTTGTTCATTAATACATACATCACCTTTAGTTATAGTAGTAGGTACTCGAATTAACTTCGTTGATTTCGCTGGAATAATGGCTTCGTATAAATTTACACTCTGAGACATATACATATGTATAGGGTTACATGCTGACTTGGTATATAGCTTCCTAGATCCTAAGTCTATTTTTGCAGACCATTTCTCAAGGAGATTGCAACCTATAAGACCGTCAAAGTGATCATGGAATCTATATACATACAATTTTATAAAATCACTGTCTTGAAATTCGTTGAAACACGGTATAGTTATGGAGTATTCATTTTTGGTGGTTGCGTGTACATTTGTTACCATAAATGGATCATAATTAAGCGGAAAATCAGGAAAATACGTTTCAGTAGTTTCAGGTCTTATGAAAGATTGGTTGGCTCCCGTGTCGATTTAAAACTTTAAAGGTGGGAGTTCAGGGCTAATTATAATTTGTATATAGGGTAATTGTCTCTTGTTGTGTAAATTTAATTCTATTTTAGGAAATCGGATTTCCGGTCTTTGGGAAAATTTTGTTGTTGGGGCTCAGATGTCGATGTCATTCCAGAGTCAACGTTATCGTCAGGGACATGTAATTCGGGATTTTCAGTCACTTCACATTCTGTATAGTCATAATAAGGTAAGGTATGGTCATAGTCATAAGTCTGATAATTATCGTAAGAATTATAACATTGTTCGGATGTATAATCATAGTCACTATAGTACATAGGATCATATAATTCATTCGTATTAATCTGTCTACTTTTGAAGTAGTTACCAGGAGGTGGATTGCCATGCATTCTCCAATCATGCCCACTAGGGGGTAAAATGCGAGCTACGGGGTGACTAATTCCACTCATAGGCTGAGGATAATTATTTTGCGAGGCTTGTGGAGCCATTGGTTGACGAGGCGGGATTCTAAAGCCTGTAGATATGTTAGATGGATAGGCTTTGAACATTTGTTGTGTTCTGGACGGATAAATAGGTACGGTTGGCCTGGTATGCTGTGGATTATAAAAGCGTGGGGGAAAATTAGGATATGGTTTAGGGTTTTGGGGTACGTATGGATTATTGAATCTAAATGGTTTTGATATAGGTATTGAAGGTATGCTGGGTTTTCTTACATTTTGTAAGTTACCTTTACCTTGGAGGTAGATTATATTTAATTCCTCCTGTGAGTATTGTAGCGCCTTTTCTAAAGTGGGTGGTCTCATACATCGTATGCGAGAACCAAGGGGTTCTTCAAGTCCTTTAAGGAACGTTTGCAAAGCGAGTTTACTGTAAAGGGTTCTTTTTGCTTCTATGGTAGTGTCTATTATTTCATGTAGTTCAATGTATGTCATAATGGTACTGAGAAGATTACGAACCTTTTCGTAAAATAGTTAAGGGGTATCTGATCCCTGAGTCAATTGAGACAAATCGGTGTATAAAGCTGATTCGTCCCTATGGTCCGAAAAGCTATTTATCAAGGTATTTTTAATTTCATCCCATGTATGAGGAATGCCGTTTGTTGCTAGTGTTCTGGCGGCAGCACCAGTGATTTTATTAACTATTCCATTTAGTAAGGAGAGATTAGTGAGTTTATTTCCTGGTTCTGGGTTTACATATGCAATTATTAACCTATCACATAATCTAGTTAAGGTACTGGGTGTACCATCGAATTCGGGTACGAACCTCAGTGCCTTATATATTTTATCTAAAACTACATCGTGATTGTTTCCAGCTACTGGAGGGATAGGGGCAATCTGTACGCCTTCCATTTTAACTATATTTAAACTGTTTAAATTACGGTTGGCGTCTCTCTGCGCGATGCGGGAGGACGACCGGGTATCGGTTACACGATTTTTCCGTAATCGGAAAATTTTGGCAGTTTAGGATGGGACACACAAAGGAATAGCAACCAAACGTCAGAATATTTGTGCAACTCACATATACATTCCCACGTCGGCGGCACCGTGAATCATCGATGGCTGGATGAGCGTGTGTGGTCCGTTGGTCTCCCGGTTTGTGGAATCGTCGATTTATGTTAAAACACAGATCAGCACGTTCAGTCTTATCACAGTACCACAGGCGAGTCTATGATTATAGTTCACTGATGATAGTTCACGCACTGACTCGACGATCCTACCGACTGCGCCAATTACGAGAGGCCCAACGGTGGATCCCAAAAAAAACCAATTTAATTTAATTAAACGATTTAATTAATTGATATAATGTTACAATAATCTTACAATTTAGACTTACTAATTATGTCGCGAATAGCCGACCCGATTTGGAGGATATCGTCTAAAAGCGTCCGCCGCTGATCGTCGCGTCCTTATATGCCTTTGAGTTGCGGCGGTGTCGCAACCCGCTTCTTACTATATGGCGGGGGGTTGTAGAAGATGTAACAAACGACAATATTTGTAAATAGTACATAATTATGAGAAAGGTAAATAAAAATAGAAGTATCTTAATTAGAATTACTTAACTAATATGTCCTTTGCACTTCTTATCAATAACACTAATCACTTAAATGATGTGGGGACCATAACGTAACAAGCGCTTTCAAATTGAGTTGCGGTTGGATTATTATTAAACCCACCTCTAGCGCGAACTGAACTAAAAAAACATTATAAATGATCCTGACTTAATTTATATATGGGCAGGAATTTCATTGCCTCAGGAAGTATATATTGATTGTAATAATTTTTTGATACTTTTTATGCAAATAAGAAACCCGAAAAAGCCGACTTTTCTATTTGATAACAAAATGTTATGCTTGTCTAATTTAAGGCCGATTAAATTAGACAAGCATAACATTTTCCATCTCATTAAGAAATTATTCTACTTCTTTTATATTATTTTTAGAAATTGGTTTTTTTAAACCATATGCATTACAATTCCGGCTATTTAACACATCAAACATAGTATTAATCTTTTTTATAAAATCTACGGTAGCCTCCGATCCAGCAAATTCAGGCAAACAAAGCTCTTTATTGCAAAATTCAATGACTTCAGCCACAGAATTGCTGAAAGTTTGCGCTGCAAGCTTTACTTTCATTATTTGCTTTGCAAAATTGATATGCTGGTTGCGCAGCTTATTGGCTAAATGAAGTCCTTCGTTTTGCTGTAATTCGTGAAGTCTGATTATGTAATTCCAAGCAATTTTTTGGCCAATTGAATCAAAGAGTTCTCCTTTTTCGCCGAGTGTATTTCTAACTAGCTTGAGCATATGGACAGGATCCGGCATAATCATAATTTCTTGATCACCTACATTAATGAAGTTTTAAGATTGCTGACATTTGAGGGCTCTAAGAGACACCCTAAACTCCTGGCCATAGCGAAATTTGCGGGACACCCATCAAAAGTTAATGAGATAGTCTTAACACCACAAGAGTTTAGCAACTCCACACACTGTGTAACTAAATTTGCCTTCTGTCCGCCATTACAACCATCTACTAAAAAATAACCCGCGGGCATTTTACAAGAATCATTGATTGCCGTAAGCATAAATACTAGCGCTTCTCTAGCAATAGCCACACTGTCACCTTCTAATGGTTCCCCGAAATTAACGAACCCTACGCACTTCTTTCCATCCCATTGCACATGCTTACGTATCGCCATCTCATCTATACTAAGTGCGCAAAACAAAGTTTTACTCTGCGCTTGAGCACGATTTACTAAGAGCTTTAAACATTCTAAAGATTCTTTAGTGAATCCAGGACTGCCGTCAACGCTTACCAAGAACGCAAGGTTAAAAGTTTTTCTTACGAAATTGTATGCACGCGGATGTAAGCATAACGCAAACTTTCGGAGGGACGGAGAATATTTTCGGTTAGTCGGATTTACAACTTTTTTCAGAAAATCTTTGTTAACATTATCAATTGATGATAATAGCTCACAATCTGTTTCACCAACAAGCAGTTTTGATTTTAATTCTGAAAGAACATTTTCTAAATCTGCGACCTTTTTGGTTAACCTCCTAGATTTTTCTCGAAGTGCTTTTAGCTTTTTCAAACGTTGTTTTGATATTTCTTGGTCTTTCTGCCATTTTCGTTTTAATGTTCTGGGCGTAAACTCAGGTGACGAATACTAAAGTAAATAAGAAAAATACTATTATAATCAGTACTTATTATTGAAACAACATTATATACATACATGCTGTTAAAATATTAATCATATATACTTACAGATTTAACTGTTTTTGACCTCCCCGCTAATGTTTCATTGGGTGTGGCTTCGCTGCTCGTAATCGTCATAGTGCTGCTACGATTAACTGACTCTGTAATCTAATGGAATTAAATGTTAAAATTTTATACCCATTGTAATAAAATTCAATCTTTGCAATCACA
Organism: Tethea ocularis; assembly: GCA_963555595.1. Classification (NCBI taxonomy): domain Eukaryota; kingdom Metazoa; phylum Arthropoda; class Insecta; order Lepidoptera; family Drepanidae; genus Tethea; species Tethea ocularis. The sequence continues at coordinate 8,121,012 of OY741975.1, forward strand.
AGATTTATCCATGTTTATTACCGTATTCGGAACAGCATCGGGATATAAGAAAGTTTTGCTTCCTTTCTTTATTAAAAGATTACTATCAAAGTGTCTGCTGCAAATCCTGGCACTCATTTTTGGAGTCCTATTAGGCCTACTCGTAGCAGCAATCCACATTTTCCTTATTTCGGGTTTATTTGGAAATCTGAAAATTAAATACGTTTTATTTAGTATCTTTCATTTAACAGTGATTTTGATTAATTTCAAGATTTTTAAGTTAAGTTATAGACATTGCATTAAAAAAAATCGATATAACCCATATTATAGGGAAAATTCCCCGTCAAAAAGTGGCAACACTTAATTTTTCGGTAAGAAAATAAAATAATTGCGCAAATCATGATTTAATGAGATTTATCCATTAGACAAATTAGTTGGTACATTACTGCGACTATTTGATGACAAATAGTAGAACACAAAGCGATAGAATACTTAAAATGATCGAAAACTTACGCGTGAAAGGACAATCCGGCAATCTTCATCAAACTATCACTTTTACAGTTTAATACACTGCACCTTACCATTTCGCACGGTTGCACAAATGTACTATCATTGAATTGAGCTCGAAAAAATCGTATTTTGTGTTGAATTTCGATGCAATTGATAATAAAACAATTGGATGTCAATCTGCCACCGCCATAAACGTCAAACTTGTTGTGCACAATGATGTGCTCAGCCGGCACGCGATAAAGGACAGAAATATTTATTCTCTGTCTCTTTTCTTTGCTAGTGACGTTAATATGTTCTTCTTTTTCTTGTGCGAATGCAAAGGAAGATATCCAGCAGTCTATAGTTTACTCTGTCTACGTTGTAAACGAAGACCCGCATCATTTAATTGCCTCAAGACTTCTTGTAATCTTAATAAATGTATATTTTTATCTACTGCGGTTATACAGATATCATCCAGCCAACAACTTACCCCTTCTATACCAGATAACAACGTTTCCATAGCCCTTTGGAAAATTGCTGGTGCGTTAGCGAGACCATAGACGAGGCGTGTATATTTAAAAAGCCCTTTTGAAGTGTTTATCGTAGTGAGATCCTGCGACGAGTCTGTCAATAATAATTGGTTATACTGTTGAAATAAATCTAGCAACAAATATTATGCGCAATTTCTGTCAGTATCATCTGGCAACACTGTTCGCCCACTGCCGCCATGTAAAGTTGTAGGCTTGTAGCTCTTGTAATAATATCTATTAAAAATTAATAACGTCGTCCTCCGTGTTTGATTCAATATATACGCGTTTTTTAAATCCAACTTAGTATAGCACTCTCCTCCCCTAACTTAGCAAAAACTTCTTCTATTCGAGGTAGGGGATATTTATCTATAACTAAGTCTTTGTTCAAGATAACAGAGAAATCTCCAGCAATCCTTAACTTGCCATTTTCTTTTAAAACCGGGACTATAGGAGTCGCATAGTTAGAATGGCTAATGGGGACTAATATACCTAAACTGACTAGTCTATCTAGTTCCTTTTCTACCTTATTTTTAAGTGCAAAAGGCAAGGTGCGAGCTTTAAAAAACTTTGGTGTGGCATTATCTTTTAATTGTAAGTGTACTTTAAACTTATTAAAAGTACCTAACTCCTCCCGCCAGAGATCCGGGTATTGGTTCCAACAACGTTTGAACTTTATTATTTAGCTTAGTAGTGAGCACTAGACCAAAAGCGGACATAAAATCTCGACCTAATAAAGGGGGGCCTCCACCTTTAATCACAAATATTTTTAATTTTTATTGGTTTCGTTAAAAAAAACTTCAACCCAAAAATAACCTAAAGGCGAAATTTTATGTCCATTATATGAGAGGTTTGGTATCAAAATCAGTCAAGTCCAATTCACCCAATTTGTCATTATGGTGCATAAACTATTTTTTGTTATTGGCAATATTTTTGACAACTCAGCTCAAGGCGGGTGATTCAAACGAGTCTTTTAATATTAATCAACAAAACTTGAGATCTTCTCAGTGGCATACAAAATTAACATACTTATTGATATATCCAGTTGGAATTACAATATTACCAAGTAACAAGTACTTACATATTTATTATTTAGCAAAATTATGGAAGGTTTTGATCACAGACTCGTTACCTTAGTCTACCACTTAATTAATAGTTATTTGGCTTAAAAAGTCTATAAAACAAAGAAAATTAAATGTTTTCTGAAGAACATTAAATAAAAAAACTTAATACCTTATATTGTGAAATGCAGATATTCTTTCATTTCTGGTATCGTATAAAAACCTCTTTTATTACATAGCTTTGGTTTCGAAATTACTTTAACTATGTCAGACTTTTGGTACCAGATTTTATCTTCTTTTTCCGGCCATTTGAACTTGTTACCCACTGAAAAGGTCATGGTGCTCATTTCAAATTTGTTTTTATCAACATCTTTAATTACGCTTGGGAAAAATGCTCCTTCGTATTGGATTATAACATAATCTCCACTAGAATATGTTTTTGCTGGCTCAGAATATTTGCTCAGTGGTATATCTTCGTCTATTAGTTCTTCTTCGATTTCCTCGTTGTAGCTATCTTCACTTTCTGCATAGTTTACCTCGGTGTCTGTATTGTCCGAAGATGTGTCATTTGGTTTCGGGTTTGGTATCCTATTTCGTGTCTTCTTCTTATTTTCTTTATCTTTTATTCTTTTTTGCTTTTTATTTTTCATCTCTCTCTCTTTTAACCGTCTTTTCTCTTCTCTTTCTTGGGCTTTAAGTTCTTTTAGTCTTGCTATTTCTCTTTTTTGGTTCTCTTTCGCTTCATGATAATCCCTCCACGTTTTACTTGTGATGGCAGAAGGAACTTTTTCCCTTAATTTTCTTTTTTTCCCTTTTTTATCTTCATCTTCTCCGGGCCAAAATAAATTTCGTTTAAATGGCGATGGAATATATGTATTTCCCACTTTATTTGCAACAGATTTTGATGTATTAGGGCTTATCGTCTGTTTTAAAGGTGTTTTTTCTGCAGCACTTTGAAGAATACACATTGAAGGTAACTGAAGTAAACCTCTTGCTTGCTTCGATGAACTTGGCTGATTAATAATCAAAGCTTCATTGGACTGCTGGAAGAAAATTGCTCATTATCAATCAACACTTCATTAGACTTTTCTTTTGGTTTGGGTCTGGTCGTCTCTTTTGAAGTTCTGGATTCTGCGGCAGCTGAAGTTGAAGAGCAAGATGTCGAAGGTATTGCAACTAAATCTGTTTTGTTGGAACAACTTGGCTTATCAATAATTTATGTGTTATTCGTTGTTTCTTGTGATTCTTGTCCGCTAGTTAGGTTTGTCTGTATATTCGATGTAGAATTATTAGATGTTGTGGTTTCATTTAAAGGCACTGAATCTGCAACATTGTTATCACGATTTTCTGCTAGATTGGAATCATCTTCTTGAATCAAGTCAACTTCAGCTTGCATGGATCGTTTATTAACGTGAATTCTGTTTATTGCTAGCCAATATTATATACAGTGACGTGTCATCCTCATTTAACCGCGAATTTAATTAATCTCGTCCTTTATAAAAGAATTCATCGAAAAACTGCAACTTTTCTGTCCCCAACTTTTCCTTTTCTAAGAAGTTAAAAAAGAGTGACTGTTCCGTTGCATCTTGCGGGTTTTGTCGAGATCGAGATTTTATTTTAGTTAGATCGATGTAGTCTGGACCAAAAGGATACAAACCACCAGCGCGATAACCATTCTTAATGGAATCTTCAGTGAACGATTGCAACGCTGTTTTAAGGACAGGGGCAAATTTATCTTTTGTCAAATTTTTTCCCAAGTTTTGTAGTTTCCAGTCTTTTACTGCTTTTTTCCAGAATGATTTCAGTGGTCTGAATATAGCCAAATCCATTGGCTGTAAAATGTGCGCACTGTTTGGGTGTAGTGCTATGACTTCTATGACATTTTCAGCACAAAAATTCGACAAATGCAGGGTCAAATGCGATCGATGACCGTCCAAGAAGAACAATACAGGTTTTTGGATATTTTGCTGTGTCAACCATGGATTAAAAACGTTTGTTATATATTCGTAAAACAATACAATCCAATTGCCCAATCTTCGGGAAATTGAGACGAAATTGTGGACGGAATTCTCTCATATGCAAATACTACCATGGGTGGTGCCAATTGTCCAGCGGTATTTCCAGTAATTAATACTGTTAAATTATCTTTTTCATCTCCGTAGGATTGGTAGATATGTTTGTCACCTTTTTTTGCAAGAACTTTACCAGCCTTAGGCGACAAATAAAAGGCGCTTTCGTCTGTGTTAAATATTCTTGCCGGCTGTTTTAATGCATCTGTCAGATCATTTTTGCGTAGATAAGATTCCACTTCTTCAAACCAACGCCTTATATGCTCTTCTGAAACAGCATCTCGAGCTATCGTTAAATTATGAGCCGTTCTCTGAGACAATACAGGATGTCTATTGAGAAAAAGGGTGTACCATTTCTTGCCCGGTCTATTGTCAGTAAATGGGGTTGTTTTATTCTGATCAATTATGATACGTTATACGCTATCGAGTAACTCATCTTTAGTAACAGGAATGTGTTTTTCAGCCATTTCAAGTACCCATTTTTCTAAAATAGCCTCTTCTTCTGTTGACAAATATGTTTTAGGGCCCATGGAACATTCAACTGGAGTCTTACCGGAAATCTTATCATGTAATGTAATACTGGGTACACCAAACTTTTGTGCAGCAGTGGCAATTTTCTCACCTTTTCTGACTGCTTCTACCGTCTGTGCCATTTTTTAAGGCGTGTAATTCTTTTTAGGCGCCATGCCTGCAAAAAATGTCGGTTACTGGAACATGTAGACTAACGTATAGAATATCCAATCATCGACACAACGGCTGTCGGTCATTGGAACGTATAGGATATCCAATCATCGCCACGGCTGTCGATCATTGGAAGCAGTTTGAATATTTAATGAAAAACCTATAAATTTAGAGTGCTGAACAAACTTAGCTAAATAATATAATAAAGTGCACAAAATAAAATACGTTTCTACATTTGTCGAAGATTGGAAAAACCAAAAAAAAATCTCCAATTACCGACAGGCGTGTTTTGGCATTTAAATATAACCTCAAACTTCTAATCAAATTAGTAAAAAGTTGTGAATGTCTATCTTATTGTATAAATAACTAACATTTTCGATAAAGCAAAACAATCAAAAGTTATGGGCAATAAATCTTACTCACCTCCTTAGCGATGTCACTAATAAAACTGGATTTCGTTGCAGAAATGACCGCGGTCGAAACATGTCATTACGCCATTTTGTACAAAATGGCCGAATGTTCATACGTCATCCGCAATGACAGCTGGATAATCCTCGTCCATTGTTTATACTTTTTTAATGTCGGACAATGGTGCCTTTTCAAAGATTGGGTGTTTACGCTAGTGCTTGATAAAGCCGATATTCTTTATCTATAATTTATTTTATTTGATGGAAAAAATTAAACATGACATAAATATTAAGATTTTTTTTATTAATTAATTACGAATAATCACAGTCCTTGGAATAAAATGTATTTAATAAGCAATTGGCGCTTGCTATCACTTGCGATTTGCGAACGAATTTTTCGAAACAAAATGTAACCTCACGTTAATATATTTTACAATAATTGCTTTGCTGAGGTCTGTGATGTGGTTTGCTGTTGGGTATTGGCCAATCTGATGATAAATTATGTTTTTGAATATTTCACCTACAAAGTGTCGCATAATTTTTGTCACCAACATTTTTTTATTCATATTATGAAGGCTTTCCGTATAAATTTTGATAAAAGATTCTGATATTTTACAGATCTGTATCAAATCTTTTGACGGGTATAACAGACCACCCTTATCTTTAGCAACTATAAATTTATGATCATTTATGCTATAAGACAATAATGCTCCAATAAATATATCGCAATCTATTTTCTTAATCAAAATATGCGCTATGTATCCTGAAATATGGCTAATGATTTGATTGCTAAAATCTGAGATAGTATTGAAAAAATGCGCTAATATCCTCTTCGTTATTATTATCATCGTCATATTCAACTGCAATCCTCCGTGTGGATCTATTAATCCGTGCTACAGGAGATGATGCACAATCAAGAATTGAAATGTGTTCAAGCGCAGTACAATTTCCACTATCGAGAGCTTTTAACTCAATATCTTTTAACTCAATATGAACTAAAAGTTTTGTATGCAGCTTTAAACTGGCGGGCCGTGGGATTATTGTTGTCTCCACCATGTGAGCATATTACCAAAAAGCATTTCAAGGTGATCCTGGCTTACTTTGTAAAATGGCATAAAAATCAGAACTCCGTCGTCCTCCGGGACGTGTTAACGTTTCATAAAAATGTTTAACAGCTGCAGCACATCCAATAAAACCATTGAAACCAGTCTTACGTAAACATTTTGTCAAAAGAGTTCCCTCTTGTGTTCTCAACTCGGATAGGTATGTCTTTCTTTACTGCTGTTGCCTGTATTTAAGGAAACTTGTAAAGGCTGTTCAGCCTCCTGTAATGTCCGGATTGGGTCAACCCATACTTAACGAGTTCCTCCAGCGTCGCTTTTGGATTGGCCTTGTGGGCGGCCGAGATCCCTAGCATGTCGTCGCCATGTCTAGATAATTAAGCAGCATTGGCTTCTGTCTGTTAGAAATTTTTTGAAGTTATATTTGTCGGCGTCAGCGATAGCCAAGCGATACAAACATCACGTATAGGGTTTAGTGGTATCAGGATCCGATTCAGTGGACGTAGTGCAGACAATGAAACAACGTAATACCATCGCTTCGGAACAGTCCCGTATGAGGAGAAGAAGCGACGCAAGAAACTCCTCATGGGCCCGATAGATTTATTGTAGCAATTTGACAATTAAATAATCACTTCAGTTACACGTACAGACTCACATTAAGGTAGACTTCAGTATCAATTGAAACAACAGTTACACCGACGTGTGTACAACTCGAGAGCTCCGCTCGACTGAACGTATTAACTGTGAATGAATGCCTGCCCTGTCAAGAGCGGTCGTTTATAAAGCGGTTGCCCCGCCTTTCCACCAACGCGTCACCGGGCTCACACGTGCAACGGGTTGTGCACGTGTCCGTCAGGTAATTTCTATGATTCAGCAAAAGCAGCACAGGTGTTCAACAGGTGCGATCTCGCAATCGACTGTTACATGACGTCACCATTTCAACCAATACCTCCACCATGATAATAAATTGAGCCAATCGAGTCGGACAAACAACCCTACTCTCCGACATATTCATATGTGTTTCGAGAATTTAAAATGTCAAACAAGTTATTAATAGTCCTAAAAAAAATATTGTGCACTCACTATTTTTGAACGAAGGTACATTTAATTGGTCACTGTTTAATGATATGTCTGTTTTTAGTAAATCAAATAACTCTTGAATTTAACTGAATTGATTAAATATATTGAAAATACAAAGCACTATCAAATCCGCCATCCCGATCTCTATATCCCAGAGTTGCCAGCCTGCCAAACCTAAAGTTACTTACATCATAACATTCCTCTTCTTCTTAGAACATAAACAATTTTATGAATAGAACTATAAATCTAATTTAACAGGAGGCTTTACAATCCGATGTGATCTTGTAACATAATACTCTTTATTTGAACTAGGTTCATATTGAGTATCTTTATTAAGATTAATACTTTCATTTTCTACTTGTACAGAATCATCAATTTGAGTGTCATCAGTAGTAGGTTCAAAGCACTCAACATTCTCATCATTTACATCATAATTGCTTTTAAAAGAAACAGTTTCCCCATTTTGCACCTTCAATTATGTATGACTGTTGAAATAAATCTAGCAACAAATATTATGCGCAATTTCTGTCAGTGTCATCTGGCAACACTGTTCGCCCACTGCCGCCATGTAAAGTTGTAGGCTTGTAGCTCTTGTAATAATATCTATTAAAAATTAATGACGTCGTCCTCCGTGTTTGATTCAATAGGTTATGGGCCCAGTACACTCATGGCCTACTGATTGATTGGGGTGGATTTTCTGGATACGACGAGCGTGGATTTCGTCGGCGGCCGGTAAAGGTCGAAAGGGCACGAGGCGGCGTGAGACCGGTAAAGGTTATTAAGTTATATTGCGGTAAAGCAATGGATTTCTTCGGAAACAATAATACGTCGAACGAGCTAAGCAGGCAGCAACAATTAGAAGGAATTGAAAACTGGACCACGTGGTCATTCAAAATCAAGGTAATCCTAAGGGCGGCGGATCTTTTGAGTGTCGTTGAAGGCACTTTCCCGCTTCCTCCAGAAGAAAAAAACGAAGAGCGTGAAAAATGGTTCCTGAAAGATGCAAAAGCACAAGGTATGTTGGTAACACGCATATCAGAAAGAGTTATTCCTTAAATAGTAAGCTGCAAGACTGCAAAAGAAATATGGGATAACACACAATCTACGAACAACGTGGGGAGTTGTCGGTACATATCCTTCAACAAAAATTTTTTGCTCTGAAATTTGAAGCTAAAGAAAGTATGTCTGAATTCTTGGGGCGTATTGAGAGTCTCCTGCATAAACTCAAAAATCTCGACGCTGAAGTGAGCGACACTATGGCAATAACCAAGATTACCTCGTCACTCCCATCACAATATCAACATTTTATATCGGCATGGGAATCCGTTTCAATAGAGAAGAGAACGATGGTTGAGCTGATAGCAAGATTACTTATAGAAGAACAACGTGTTACCTCAAAACATGAAGAAGAAGAGTCGACTGCATTCATTTCCAGGCCTGCAAGAAAATGTTTTCAGTGTGGTAAAATAGGACATATGAAAAAGGATTGTAAGTTATTAAAACAAAAAGGTAATTGTAACTATTGTAAGAAAAATAATCACAAAAGTATAGATTGTTGGTTTAAAAATAGGGAAATAAACAATAAGAAAAATAATGTAAACAAAAGTGGTAGTAATGCTTTTTCTGTGTCTGTGCTGTCATCAGTATCTTATAGTCAATTAGAAAGTAATCATTACTGGATAATGGATAGCGGAGCATCAGAACACATGTGTCATGATATGAGCTTATTTAAAAAATATGAAAAGTTAGGATGTCCAAGGCATATTGTTATAGGTGATGGTAAAGTCATACAAGCCGTAGGTATTGGCACTATCTTCTTAGAAGCATATACTGGTAAAGAATGGAAAAGCACAACACTCAATAATGTTTTACATGTGCCTGATATTAAAATGAATTTGTTTTCAGCAAGCTCAGCAGCAGACAGAGGTTATATTATGACAATAAACAATAAATGTTGTTATTTCACAAAAGAGGATGATAAAAATATTTTTGCATTGGCATATCGTAGAAATAACTTGTTTATTATGAAATTTAGGTTTAATAAAGATGAAAATGCTTGTGTATGTAAATCATACAATAACTTGTCTGAATGGCATGAGAAGATGTGTCATCAAGACATACAACAGGTAAAAAATATGTTAAATAAATATGACATAGAGTTCAGTGAAAGTAAACAAGAGGAGTTAACATGTGAACCATGTCTTCTTGGTAAGTTGCATAAAAATCCATTTCCATTAAGTGTAAATAGGGCAGAACGGCCTGGTCAGTGTTTACATATAGATTTATGCGGTGCTATGGAAACAGTATCATTAGGTGGTGCTAGGTATTATTTACTAATAAAGGATGACTACACAAAGTATAGAACAGTTTATTTTCTGAAAAATAAGTGTGAAACAGTTGGTAAAATAAAAAGCTTTTTGAATTTTGTCACAAAAAACTTAGAATATAAAGTAGAAATTATAAGATCAGATTGCGGTTCAGAATTTATGAATAAAGAGATGAAGTCATTCTTAGATCATTTAGGTATTGTTCACCAAACTAGTGTTCCATACACACCCCAGCAAAACGGTTGTATAGAGCGAGAAATGCGTACAATAACTGAAGCAGCTAGAACTATGTTATTGTCAAGTAATTTGAACAAGTCCTTATGGGCTGAAGCTGTAAATACAGCTGTTTTTGTGATTAACAGAACTGGTAAAAGTAGAATTAAAAATGTAACTCCGTACGAACTATGGTATAATAAGGGAGTATATGATATATATAAATTAAAAGTTTTTGGATCAAAAGTAGGTGTACATGTTCCAGATCAAAATCGTAAAAAATGGGATAGTAAAGCTGAAATAGGATATTTTGTAGGTTATAGTGAAACAACAAAAGGTCTTAGAATTTACTTTCCACAGAAAAATGATGTTATGTTAAAAAGAGAGGTAACATTTATAAAAGGAAACTCTAGTAATCAGAAAATAGGTAATACATGTCATGATCATAGTAATACAATTAAATTTATGGTTAACAACTCTGAAGAAGAAGACATAGATAATACTGAACAAAAAGAAGATGAAATAGAAGAATATCATAGCTTCAATGAGGAAGGTTATGAAGAAAGAGCACAGTCACCACAACTTGTCGAAAATATAGAAACACAAATGGAAGGAATAATAAATGAAGATAGAATATTAACTGAAGAAGAGTTGGAAGAAGATTCTAGTGTCGTGTTAGAGAAAGAAGCTGACGAAAGACCTGAAGAATTAACACTATCAAGAAGAAATAGACAAATAAAGAAACCACTGTGGCTTACTGATTATGATACAAACCTTTTATCAATTGACATAGAACCAGTCTCTCTAGAAGAAGCATTGAATTCTGAAGAAAAAGAAGAATGGAAGAATGCTATGAAGACTGAGCTTGATACTCTGATAGAAAATAATACATGGACAGAAGTAAATAATGTTCCAGAAGGAAATAAAGTAGTTTCTAGTAAATGGGTTTTTAAAATTAAACAAGTAGATAGTGAAAAAGTTTATAAGGCTAGATTAGTAGCAAGAGGTTTCGAACAGGCAGATTGTGATCTAGAAGTATATTCTCCAGTGGCTAAATTACCAACGTTTAGAGTTTTTATGGCAGTTGCTACTAAATTACAACTTCCAGTCCATCAGATGGATGTTGTGGGTGCCTTTTTACACGGAGACATAGATGAAACGGTATACCTAAAATTACCAAGCGGTCAAATCTGCAAATTAAATAAATCATTATATGGTATAAAAAGTTCTCCAAAGTACTGGAATAAAAAGTTTGATGAGTTCATGATTAAAGAAAATTTCAATAAATCCAAAAATGATCATTGTTTATATTTTAGGAAGATAAATGGGTGTAAACTGTATGTTGATGACATACTTATATTTTGTTCTGAAAATAAGGTATTAGAAGATTTTAAAAGAGAGTTAGGCAGAAATTTTAAAATGAAGTGTTTAGGTTTAGCAAAAAGTTTTTTGGTTTTGATATTGAACAAAAGAAAGGTATCACTGTAATTAATCAGAAATCATATCTATCTAAAGTGCTAGAACGCTATAATATGTCTCATTGCAAACCGGTTTCAACTCCTATAGACCAAAACTTTAAGTTTGAAATATTAAAAAGGGAAAAATCTGAATCTCCAGAATTAGAGAAAAGGTGTAGACAACTGATAGGCAGTCTGATGTATGCGGTTTGTGGTACCAGACCTGACCTGTGTGTATCAGTTTGTTTTCTCAGTAGATACCAACACTGTGCTAGTGTTATGTTGTATAAGGCATTAAAACGTATTTTACGGTACATAAAAGGTACATTAGACTATTCATTGTTATACAACAGCACATGGCTGCCGTAGTCAGGACTGGTGAATGCACGGAGGCGTCCATCAGGCTTGGCGAGATCCATCAAGATCATATGGGTGAGCGCACTGTCATAGTGAAGTGCCCTGCGGCGGCTGCTCAAAAGCTGCTGGCAAAAGAAAAGCACTTACTCGTCGGGTGGATGTCAGTGCAGGTGAAGCTCCTGCAGCCGCGCCCAAAGCACTGCTTTCGGTGCTTGGAAGTAGGTCACGTGCGGGAGCAGTGCAAATCGGGTGTTGACCGTGGCAATCAGTGCTACCGGTGTGGCCAACTTGGCCACAGAAAAGGGGACTGCACTGCTGCGGCACACTGCTCGGTGTGCGCGGCTGCAAGTAAGCCAGCTGCCCACATGTTGGGGGGCAAGGCTTGCGCCACTGCTCAACCGATGAGCAACTCCCAAAAGAAAAGGGCGAGGAGGAAGTCGAGAACAGGAGTCGCTGCGTCGACTACGGCCAGTTCACAGCCAAGCACCAGCGCGGCAGTGAGCGATGGGGTGGTACCAATGTCCACGGGATAACGGACACCCTTCGATTACTGCAGGCGAATATCAATCACTGTGCCAGAGCTCAGGATTTACTAGTTCAGAGCATGGCACAGTGGAGGATACAGGTGGCAGTGGTGCCTGAGCCATACTTCATCCCATCTGGTGATGACTGGGTTGGGGACCGAGATGGCCTAGTAGCCATTGTCCGTCGGAGCGCCGCTGGATCTCCTCCCTTCGAAAATATTGCGAAGGGCAGGGGATTTGTTGCGGCTCTGTTGGGGGAGATAATGACCATTGGAGTCTATTTTTCTCCCAACAGAACCCTTGCCGAGTTCGAATGTTTTATGGACGAGGTGGGGGCCCTAATTGGACGGAGTCATCCTCACCCGGTGCTAGTGGTTGGGGATCTCAACGCCAAGTCCGTGGCGTGGGGATCTCCCGCGACCGATGCTAGGGGTGAGTTTTTGGAGGATTGGCTCCTGGCTCATGGGTTATCGGTCCTTAATCGGGGGTCGATAGAAACGTGCGTGCGGTATCAGGGCGGATCGATCGTGGACGTTTCGTTTGCGAGCTCTGCCCTGGTGCGCCGAATCCGAGGCTGGGAAGTACTGGAGGACGTGGAAACACTGTCGGATCACCGATACATACGGTTCGACGTCTCCACTCTACTCCAGGGAGTACCGGATAGGCCGTTTCGACCCCCGAATGGAATGAATCCGACGTGGCGGCTTAAGGCCCTCGACATAGACATGGCGAAAGAGGCGGCGATAGTTCAATCCTGGGTGCCCGCGCCTGGACCTGTGGTGATAGAGAACGAAGCCGATTGGTTCCGGGAGGCAATGACGCAAGTGTGTGACGCGTCGATGTCCCGGGCCAGGCTTGGTCCTTTCACGGATCAGGTGTACTGGTGGACTTCCGAAATCGCGAGACTGCGTGAGTTTTGCTTAGAGGTCAGACGCCGGTACACCAGATACCGCAGGAGAAGGCGCAGGGACGATGCCCATATGGCTGTTCTATACGCCGCCTACACGGATGCAAAAAAGGCGCTGCAGACGGCAATAGCCGAAGCCAAGACCCGTTCTTGGGAGGAGTCACTGGACACTCTCAATCGTGATCCATGGGGCCGACCTTACAAGGCTGTCAGAGGCAAGCTCCGCCCCTGGGCCCCTCCGATCACACAGAGTCTCCAGCCTCAGGTCCGGGAGGATGTTGTTTCCGCCCTGTTTCCGCACAGGGAAGAGCACCTGCCTCCGGCGATGGCTGCGCAGTCTGCAGCGCAGATACCGGACGTGACCAATGGGGTCCCGGAAGTGTCGCAGGGGGAGCTGGCTGCGGCTGTGTTAAGGCTACGTGCCAAAAACACGGCCCCTGGCCCCGATGGCGTTCCAGGGCGTGTCCTGGCCCTGGCCCTGACCCCTGACGCCCTGGAGCTTCGATTGAGGGGACTCTTCGATGCCTGTCTGGCTCAAGCCATAATCCCACAGAGGTGGAAGACAGGCCGACTAGTCCTCCTCCGTAAGGAAGGGCGTCCGGCGGAATCTCCCTCCGCCTATCGACCCATCGTGCTGCTCGACGATATAGCCAAGCTCTTTGAAAGAGTGGTGGCGGGGCGAATCGTCGAGCACCTAGAGGGGATTGGCCCCGATCTGGCAGAATGCCAGTTTGGGTTCCGTAGGGGTCGTTCGACCATCGACGCGGTGTTGCGGGTTAAGTCCCAAGCACAGGAGGTAGTTGCTAGGGGTGGAGTTGTTCTGGCGGTGTCACTCGACATCGCCAACGCGTTCAACTCTATCCCCTGGAGCTGCATACGGGAGGCACTCCGATATCATGGAGTGCCCCCGTACCTGTGCCGAGTCATCGGGGCTTACCTGTCCCATAGGTCGGTGGTCTACCCATGCCGGGAGGGCTGGGGCCGACGGGATATGTCGTGCGGTGTTCCGCAGGGTTCGGTTCTGGGCCCGCTCCTGTGGAACATCGGGTACGACTGGGTGCTGCGGGTACCATGTATCCGGGGTGTCGACGTAACTTGTTACGCCGACGATACCCTGGTCACTGCCCGTGGCACGTGTTATGATACAGCCGCCTACCGCGCCACCGCTGGAGTGGCGCAAGTCGTGGGCCGGATACGACGATTGGGCTTGGAGGTGGCCCTTAGCAAGTCTGAGGCCCTGTGTTTTCATGGGCCTCGGCGGGCGCCGCCTCGAGGTGCCCATATCGTCGTGAGTGGAGTTCGCATAGACGTCGGGTTGACGATGAGATACTTGGGTCTCGTCCTCGACGGTCGGTGGGATTTCACAGCCCACTTTGGGCGCCTGGTGCCAAGGGTGATGGGAGCGGCGGCTGCTCTTGGGCGGCTGCTACCGAACACCGGCGAACCGGGCGCCCTTTGTAGGCGGCTGTACCTGGGGATCGTGCGATCGATGGTGCTATACGGAGCTCCCGTATGGGCGGAAGCCTTGAACCGCTGCATTATCACTCTCTTGCGGAGACCGCAGAGAGTGGTGGCGATCAGGGCTATACGGGGATATCGCACGATCTCCTCCGAAGCGGCGTGTGTGCTGGCCGGGTCCTTGCCTTGGGACCTCGAGGCGAGAGCCCTCGCGTCAGTTTATTTCTGGAGTGAGGAGGCGCAGGCCCAGGGCCAGAGGCCGGCACAACGTGAGGTGGAAGGGCGCAGAGCACAGTTGCGCGCGCTCGCCATACAGGAGTGGAAGTCCAGGCTGGAGCATCCTAGTGCGGGGCTTAACACCATCGAGGCCATCCGTCCAGTGTTGGATGAGTGGCTCGAGCGGAGGCACGGCACCCTCACCTTCCGGATGACGCAGATCCTCTCGGGACACGGTTGTTTCGGGAGGTATCTGTGTCGGATCGCCGGGAGGGAGCCGACCGCCGAATGCCACCACTGTGACGGGTGCCTCGAGGAGGAGGCCCAGCACACGTTGGAGGTGTGCCCAGCCTGGGCTAGCGAGCGCAGCGAGCTCTGCGCCCAAGTGGGGACTGACCTTTCGCTGCCGAACGTTGTTCGCGCGGCAGTCGACAGCGAGAGGTCGTGGGACGCACTCCACTCCTTCTGCGAGCACGTTATGCTCGCGAAGGAGGCGGCGGAACGTGACAGGGAGGCATTTACCACCCTGGCTATCCGCCGCAGGAGAACTGAGCGTCGGAGGGCGGCCTTTATGAGCCACCTTCCCCCCCACATGAGCCCAAGGGTGGCGGACTCGGGGGAGTCTGCCGCCCGCCATGGGGCTCGGGTAGACGTGCGTGTGTTCCCGCACGCTATCCAAGACGAGACGGTGAGGACAAGAGCTCCGGTCCCCACCGTCGCCGACGATGTCGTTGTCGTCGAAGAGGAGGCCTCGCACCAGGCCGTCGCTGCTGGGTACGCGGACGAATGCTTCGGCGCCCCCGTATACCCAGCCGGCAGCGACATGTAGGAACACTGTGGGGTTTTAGTCAGTAGGAGTCTGACATAACCCTGCCGCTCCCCGCGGGGCCGCAGGTTATCCTATGAGGATTTCCCCACATAAAAAAAAAAAAAAAAAAAAAAAAAAAGGCACAGAATTGCAAGGATTTGTAGATGCAGATTGGGCGAGTGACACCCAAGATAGGAAATCAACCACTGGTTATCTCTTTAAAATATTTGATTGTACTATAATATGGTGTTGTTAAAAAACAACTTAGTGTGTCATTATCCTCTACTGAGTCAGAATATATAGCACTAAGTATGGCTATTACAGAAGCATGTTGGTTGCAAAACTTATTGTGTGACTTTGATGTTATTAGCAATGAAGTGACACTTTATGAAGATAATCAGTCTGTTATAAAACTTGTTTATAATAATGTAATAATGAAAACAATAAAAGATTAAAGCATGTTGATATAAGGTATCACTTCATTATGGAAAAAATAAAAGAAAAATGTATTTCAGTAAAGTATATTAAAACACAAGATAATTTGGCTGATTTGTTAACCAAGCCCTTAGGCAAAACATTATTTGAACAGTTTGTTAAGTTAATTTTTTAGTGTTTTCTTCTTTTTTTATAAGTTGTCATGTTTGATCATACACTAATTAAAATAAGTAATGTTAGTTAGGTATATGTGGAAGTTAAGTAAGCCTTTTCAATATAATAAAATGCCTGACTAGCCAAGAATTTAAAATAAGTGTTATCCTACATTGTTAATTAAAGAAAACAAAGTTTTTAATGTTAAAATAATTGGTTCTAAGATTTAGGATACGGTTAAGGGGAAGTTAGATAGAATGAAAAATAGAGTTTCATCTGTATGATTATAGGAAGTAGAAATAAAACAAATGTATGTAAGTTATAAGTTGTATTGGTAACAGGAAAATATTTGTTGAGGGGAGGTGTTGAAATAAATCTAGCAACAAATATTATGCGCAATTTCTGTCAGTGTCATCTGGCAACACTGTTCGCCCACTGCCGCCATGTAAAGGTGTAGGCTTGTAGCTCTTGTAATAATTATTATCTATTAAAAATTAATAACGTCGTCCTCCGTGTTTGATTCAATACATATTACCAAAAAGCATTTCAAGGTGATCCTGGCTTACTTTGTAAAATGGCATAAAAATCAGAACTCCGTCTTCCTGGACGTGTTAACGTTTCATAAAAATGTTTAACAGCTGCAGCACATCCAATAAAACCATTGAAACCAGTCTTACGTAAACATTTTGTCAAAAGAGTTCCCTCTTGTGTTCTCAACTCGGATAGGTATGTCTTTCTTTACTGCTGTTGCCTGTATTTAAGGAAACTTGTAAAGGCTGTTCAGCCTCCTGTAATGTCCGGATTGGGTCAACCCATACTTAACGAGTTCCTCCAGCGTCGCTTTTGGATTGGCCTTGTGGGCGGCCGAGATCCCTAGCATGTCGTCGTCATGTCTAGATAATTAAGCAGGATTGGCTTCTGTCTGTTAGAATTTTTTTGAAGTTATATTCATATGTGTTTCGAGAATTTAAAATGTCAAACAAGTTATTAATAGTCCTAAAAAAAAATATTGTGCTCTCACTAATTTGAACGAAGGTATATTTAATTGGTCACTGTTTAATGATATGTCTGTTTTTAGTAAATCAAATAACTCTTGAATTTAACTGAATTGATTAAATATATTGAAAATACAAAGCACTATCAAATCTGCCATCCCGATCTCTATATCCCAGAGTTGCCAGCCTGCCAAACCTAAAGTTACTTACATCATAACAATCACGACAAAAGTCTATAGCGTCAGCTACACTGAGGCTGAACAATTGCGTTGCCAGCTTAACTTTCATCTTATTATTTTGAAAATGAACATGATGGTAACGAAGCTTGTTCGCTAAATGAAAATTCTCTTTTATTTGAAGGTCGCCATTCTATGGTGACCATCTTTATCTAGAAATGTGTTATAGCATTGAAAAGCATTACGGATTAATTTCATGTGTGATGGGTTTAGCACTACAACTACTGGATTATTCGTTGATAGGTGTGGAAAAGTAATTTTTATCATTGATTGAACACTTTAAGCATTCCACCATTGCCACATTTGCAACGCATCCATCAAAAGTTAGGGAAATATTTTTATGCCTGCTTCTGCAATAAGTTTCAAACATTGTATAATTACGAAATGGTCACATGATGTTGGGTTTTGGGTTAGTACTCATACTCAACTCAAGTAAAACTAAACTCATGTATATCAGTTCTAGTCAAAATAGAAGTTCCATTATACCATAAACATATCTCATATCCAGTAGCAGGGCTGCTGGAAGAAATTTCTATTAGAAATAAGCAGTCCCTTTGTGCCTTTGTATCTGTTTTGTCTTTTCTCTTTACTTGTCTGTGTGTCTACATAAATAAATAAATAAAATAAATAATATCTAGGACTTACCATTGATAACCGACTTAGTTGGAGAGAGCACATTAATCAAGTACGTAACAAGTTGAGAGGTATATTAGCCAAATTTTTAGTAATTAAATATAAATTACCATATCAAACGCTTTTAATGCTATTTTAATCACTAGCCGATGTCAACTATATGTTATGGTCTATAGTTATGGAGAACGTTTAAGACATGCCTTGATCAAATATACTCTCTTCAACTGTGCATTTAAAAGAAATGAGCCAAATAACATTATTAGGAAATATGAAAACGATTACCATAAACTTTTTGTATTTTGTAAAATCATACCCCATGAAAAAATTAAACTAACATTGCTGATGGAAGAATACTTTACAGAAAGCATAATAAACACAAAATCTTTTAATTCATCTACCAGAAAAACACACAGTTTTACTCATGACAAACTAATTCTACCAAGATATACAAATTTATATGGTATGAGAACACTCAACTACGTGATTCCATACCTGATTAATCAGTTACCAAACTCATTAAAAGACGAGTTAACTACTAAAAACTGTAAATACAAATTAAAACAATACTTTTTAGGGTTCCGAAAATCTAAAGAAAAAAAAACGGAACCCTTATAGGATCACTCGTGCGTCTGTCTGTCTGTCTGTCCGAAAATATTGGACTTGAGGAGTTATATGGTTGTCGAAATCAAACTTCAAGTCTCCTTCTCATATATGATATAATGTGTTCACTTATTACACTTCACATAATATAATTACAGTGTGGATTAGAGTAAGGCGCGTACGACGACATTTGTACTGAATGAGTGAATGTCCCGAATGTTCGAGAGAGCGGTAAAGTACCGGTCAGTCTAGAGATGTTTCCTTTTCCGTCCGGTGTTGCCACACCGAGTACGGGCAATTGTGCTGTGGCAAAAAGGTAATGCGCCACACCACCCCCCCACGGAGAAAACAGAAGAGCTTCAGGAATGGAAATGCAGCAACTCACAGGTCGAGAGGTGTCTTGAAACGGACGTTACGACCCGAACGCGTAGTGTATGCAGGTTTCGATGGAGCTGGATTAGTAGTGGGGTTGGGAACTGTAAGTGAAGGAGCTGTAGAAACAGTAGGATTGGCAATGGGAATAGAAGGGACTGCGGAAGTAGAAGTAGGAGCCGTATCGACAATGATATATGCCGGTTTAACTCGGTCAATACTGACCTGCACGTGCTTCTCTCCAACGCAAATCGTAATAGTTTTGTCTCTCCTGGAGACAACCTTATAGGGTCCCGTATAGGGAGGTTTTAGGGATGGCCTAACAGTATCGTCACGCAAGAAAACGTGACTTGTCGTTGCCAAGTCCTTGTGAACAAAACAAGACTTCGTTCCGTGACGCGAGGTAGGAATAGGTTGTAGTTGAGACATAAAACGTCTCAACTGAGTTACGAAACCTGATACGTCTGAGTTGGAATCAGTCTGAGGTGAAATGAAATCGCCAGGTAGGCACAGAGGTTCTCCGTACAC
The DNA here is from genome assembly GCA_963555595.1 of Tethea ocularis. NCBI lineage: Eukaryota > Metazoa > Arthropoda > Insecta > Lepidoptera > Drepanidae > Tethea > Tethea ocularis. Next base: position 8,140,585 of record OY741975.1, read on the forward strand.
TAGTTCGGCAGGCGATGTTTGTAAATCCTCTTTAAGAGAGGCGCGCATGCCTAAAAGGACAACGGGCAAAGCTTTGCACCATGTCTCTTGGTGGCACATAAGAGCCGCTTTCAGCTGGCGATGCATGCGCTCAACCAAGCCATTCGCACACGGGTGGTAGCTCGTGGTACGAATGCGTTTGGCTGAACAGAGCTGCATAAGAGTCTGAAAGAGTGCGGACTCAAACTGTCGTCCCTGGTCTGTTGTGACCAAGGATGGAACACCGAATCGTGCGATCCAGCCACTGAAAAATGTTTCAGCCACTTCTTCCGCCGTGATACCCACCATCGGCCAAGCTTCGGGCCACCTAGAAAATCTATCCACGGCTGTGAGACAGTAATGGTAACCTTTGCTATACGGGAGTGGGCCAATGATATCGAGGTGCACGTGACGAAAACGTTTACTTGGTGTGGCAAAGGTTCCTAGAGGCGAGCTAGTATGCCTGGTGATCTTGCTACGTTGGCAAGCAAGGCAAGCTCGAGCCCAATTGCGGCAATCCTTTTGGATGTTGGGCCACACAAATCGGTCTGAAACCAATTTTGCGGAAATTCGTGCGCTTGGGTGACTAAGATTGTGAATCTTATCGAATACCGCGCGGCGGAATTTCGGTGTGACGAATGGCCGGGGTTTCCCGGTAGATGTATCGCAATATAAGGCGACATCTGTCCCAGGGATGGAAACCTTCTCCATTTTAAGGGACGAACCACTCATCAAATTGCGTAGTTCTTCGTTATCCGTCTGATCTGCGGCAAGAGCCGTGAAGTTGTCATCGAGGCTTATGGTCTCAATGCGAGATAGTGTGTCAGCGACAACATTGTCCTTGCCGCTAATGTGGACGATATCTGTCGTAAATTGCGAAATAAAGGACAACTGATTTAGCTGAGCTGGAGGTAACTTTTCACGACGCTGTGAGAATGCGTAGATCAAGGGTTTATGATCAGTGTATATTCTCACATGTTGAGCCTCCAAAACGTGTCGAAAATGCTGGACAGCCTCATACACAGCGAGTAATTCTCGATAATAGGCCGGCCAGGTGGATTGCCGGGGAGTGAGCTTTTTGGAAAAAAATGCAAGCGGCTGCCAATCATCTTCAACATGCTGTTGGAGGCATGCTCCAACGTGGGTGGAAGAAGCGTCTGTGAAAAGTCCCAGAGCTGCAGCAGAATTAGGGTGGGCCAATACGGTAGCATTGGCCAAGTGTTCCTTGCATTTTTGGAAAGCCATTTCCAAATCCGGCGTCCAAGGGACGGGTTTTGCACCCTTAAGTTGAGTGGAAGTCAGTATTTCGATTAGAGGGGCTTGGAACTTAGCCGCTTCAGGCAGAAATCGGCGATAAAAGTTTATCATGCCTAAAAACCTGCGCAGGCCCTCCACCGTTTTAGGCAAGGGGAAGTTTTCTAGGGCTTCGATGCGTTCACGTGGTGGACTAGTGCCGTCTTTGGAAATCCGTTGGCCTAAGAAAATCACTTCCTCGGCGCCAAAAATGCACTTCGAGGAATTGACTACAACACCAAATTCGGACAGACGTTGAAATAAGGCACGGAGGTGCTGAGAGTGCTCTTCAGGTGAGCGAGAAAAGACCAAAATGTCGTCCACGTATGGGAAACAAAAATCGAGGCCACGTACCACCTCGTCCATGAACCTTTGAAAGGTTTGTCCCGCGTTTCGTAGCCCGAACGTCATATATGGGAACTCATATAAGCCGAACGGTGTTATTATTGCGGTCTTGGCTATATCCTCGGGGCTGACCGGTATTTGTTGATAAGCCTTGACCAGGTCCACCGTGGAGAACACCGTAGATCCAGCCAAGTCCTGGCTAAAGTCCCCAATATGACGCACGGGATAACGATCGGGGATCGTGCGTGCGTTTAAGGCGCGGTAATCGCCGCAGGGGCGCCAGCCGTCTTTGCCCTTCCTTGCCATATGCAAGGGCGAGGACCAAGAACTATTTGAAGGTCGCGCTGTCCCACAAGTGACCATGTCCTGAAATTCCTTCTTGGCCGCCTGCAGTTTCTGTGAGGCAAGGCGGCGTGGGCGGAATGCGATCGGGGGGCCATCTGTGGTGACAATATGGTGCACCGTCGAATGTTTGATTGTGCGGTGGACACCGGGGGGACGCGTAATATCAGGGAACTCCTCCAAGATTTTAATAAAAGGCGAGTCACCTGAGACAATTGTCTTTACACTAGGCTGTGATACCTGTGCAATGGTAGCAGGTGTGGACAGGCTCGTGGTGCCATCTATCAGCTTCCTATTACGGCAGTCTGGCAAAAGGTGATAATGAGCCAAAAAGTCGGAACCAATTATAGGTGTGCCCACGTCTGCGATGATAAAATCCCATCTAAAAACGCGGCGCAATCCGAGATTTAATTGAAGGGTAATGCTACCGTAAGTCTTTATGGCACTTCCGTTGGCCGCGCGAACGTCAAACTCAGTAGGTTCGTAACGACCCTTTAAGAGTTGTCGTGGATAGCAGCATAAATCCGAGCCCGTATCGATTAAATATCGAGTGTTGGACCCGGAGTCTGCAACAAACAAGCGACGGCCGGGCTGATCGGAGCAGTCAGATGCCGTCTCTACTGACTGCCTTTGCCGTTTCCCTGTTGGTTGGAAGACTGCCAGTTGCAAGGTGTAATGCACCTCTGTGCTTTTGTGGCAAACTTTTTATGATACCAACAGAGAGAAGTTGGCCGAGACGGAGATCTGGATTTCCTAGACTGGGAGCGTGAGCCGGATCTGCCACGTTGAGATGAACGTTCGGCGGCTAGGGCGTCGACCTTTTTAGATAGAGCGAGCAGACAATTTTTAATATCGTCCAACTCATTCCGTGCAGGTGTAGATGCGGCGTGTACCGCTGCTGACGGGGAGGCCGACGGAGCTTCGGCGATAGCGTCCGCAATTTCAGCCACCTTATCAAGGGGCAAGTCGATTTGGGCCATCAATATCCTCTGGGCCTCATTCGGAAGGCGGCGCATCCACAACTCCCGCAAGATTCCATCTTCGCTGACGGCCGTTCCAGCCAGCGAGCGGAGGTGGCGGAGAAAAGCAGATGGTTTCCTATCACCTAACTGTTCTTCACTCAACAACTTCCTAACACGTTGCTCTTTTGAAGAAGAAAGACGCCGAATGAGCTCCTTCTTGAGGTGCTCATATTTTCCCGTCTCTGGCGGATCATTGATGACATCCTCTACTTCATCGGCTAGGCGTGCATCCAGAATGGATAAGATGTGGCCATATTTGGTGGAATCCTGTTTTATTCCAGCAATGTCAAATTGGGCCTCCGCCTGGGCGAACCATAAGGTAGGTTTGTCCTCCCAAAATTTTGTTAATTTTACAGTTACCGCATTTACATTAGAGGACACAGGATGTGAGGGGGACAAAAGGGATAATTGCTTCTGCAATTCCTTGACCTGTTGTTGCAGTTCCTCTTCTGAAGACATGGTGGATTTGTTAATTTAAAATAAATCCAGAAAACAGTAACAGAGTCACACAAAATTTGTATGCAAAACAAAAAATAAAGAGAAATGGGTAAGGACACACACAAATATAAATTAGACGGAAAAACCTTAAATAATAATTCTCATGCATAAAACACATAGATAAAAAGTAAATGCACACAATTGGTTAAAAATAGTTCCCTACTACCGATGAATAATTTTAATATATTATGACTGGGTAAAGAAAAGTAAGTATCTAGCCTATGTAGTTATTAAATAATAATATTAATATGAAAACACAAGAAACCCAGTATAAGATTAAAATGAAAAATCAAAACAAATAGTAGCGGTGAACTATTAAGCAAATAATAAAAAGAAATAATAGTGTGTGCATAGTAATATTAAATATGTATGCAGAGGATTAATAAATGTCACAAGTAGTTGCGGTCATATTAATAATAAAAAAAAACATTAATAAAGGAGAAATTGAATATTAATTACTCAATCAATATTTTGTTACCGCAACTGACTAAGAGTAACTTATGAAATAATTTACATTTATATTTACAAGTTAGGTATGTAAGTTGTTCTTCTGTTCATATCTTAATTATGTATATACAGAAGAAGACAACATATTGTACACAGGAACAAAATTATAATAAACAAATGCTAATTATGTACACCTTAAACAAAATCAAAAGTAATAAAAGAAATATTATCTGAATATGTTGTTTAAAATTTAAAATGTTCAATAAAAGTAAAAAAGTTTATAAGTACACCACAACAGATAGAAGTTAATGTTGGGGACAGTTAGTTTTCACACCATGCACTTTCACCGGAACACCAAAAGTTAAAAAGTAAAGTTTCTCACCGTGTCTGAAGATTATGTACCTCACTAGGGAAGGCCAGTGCCAGGTAGTATCAGCTTGGCAGGCAGTGGCCTGCAGTGGCAGGAAGCGGGAGAACTTGATGTGGTAGGGTTCCAGGAATGTCCTCCAGGATTGGGGCAGCAGGGAAACATCATACCCATGAGTGTGGTGGGTAGGTATGTCGCAGATATTAAGCGCCAGGAAGATGTTGTAAGTGGCTGCTCATAAGCACATGGAGCATAGGTACATGCATAGTCTATAGTGTGTATGATATTGATAAACACTTTGCAATAACGAAAACATCAAACTGCGCACTTTGACTATTTACACTGCTGCGCAATAGAAAAAAGTTTTCGTCGTAATGGCGGCATGTAACACAAGACTGTCTGTAAAACACTGTTCAGCGTACGGGGTCACCAATGAGGAGTTATATGGTTGTCGAAATCAAACTTCAAGTCTCCTTCTCATATATGATATAATGTGTTCACTTATTACACTTCACATAATATAATTACAGTGTGGATTAGAGTAAGGCGCGTACGACGACATTTGTACTGAATGAGTGAATGTCCCGAATGTTCGAGAGAGCGGTAAAGTACCGGTCAGTCTAGAGATGTTTCCTTTTCCGTCCGGTGTTGCCACACCGAGTACGGGCAATTGTGCTGTGGCAAAAAGGTAATGCGCCACAGACTGGATTGAGTTGAAATTTGGTGCACACATGTAAGTCGGTGATCCAAACATGGACGTGTTACGTAAATAAATGAATTTCAAACATGGGGGCTACTTTTAGGGGGTAAATTAGAAAATTAAATAAAAAAAGTTTAGCAGGCTATATTGTCTGATATATCAAATGAAAGGACTTCTTGTGAGGATCTCAAATTTATTTTTTTAATAATTTTAATATAAATAGTTTTGAAGTTATTTAAGAAAATCGGTGAAAAATTGGCGAAAATTGACCATTCCCCCCCCCTTATCTCCGAAACTACTGGGCCAAAAATTTTGAAAAAAATACAGATAATAGTTCTTTACCTATAAGGTAGATTACAGGAAAACCTATAAGAAGTCTGTCTAATACCTTTAAACGAGCAATTCATGGATATATATATATAATCTGAATCTCGGTAACGGCTCGAACGATTTTCATGAAAATTGGTATGCAGGGGGTTTCAGGGGCGATAAATCGAACTAGCTAGGTTTCATTTTTAGAGAACACGATTTAAAAAAAGAAAAAACTTTTTATAGTTACCATCAACAAATTTGGGTCAGATTTAAAAATATTTATGGATTTAGTTAAACATGTACGGAACCCTCTCCACGCGAGTTTAACTCGCACTTGACCGATTTATTAAACACCATCCCTATATAGTAATATTTTCTTAAATTACCTATACCCAAAGATATTTCAACCTCTGATAAACCAATGTTTATATCACATATCATAAATACCTACTCAATTAAAAATAAACATTATAACTAAAACAACTAAAATCAAATTAGAACTAAAAAAATTTTTTTAAGCGTTCATTATATATTCATAAAGAATCCATTAAAGCGTTCATCGACAGCGTCGAAATGAACATTCAGTGTTCAATTCAGTTGGTGTTCGTAACACCAACGAAAGGCACGCCATACGAGGCCTGCCGTTTCTGTTCACGGGTGCCGCGGCCACTTGGTGGCGAGGCATCAGAGGAGAGGTAGACACGTGGCCCGAAGCTACGGCACGGATGCGATCTATGTACGGTGCCCCGCGACCAGCATACCAAATTCTACGCGAGATTTTTTCGGCTGATCAAGGCGACGAACTCACCGACGTTTTTATTTCGCGCCTTCGAGCGACGATGTCACGCTTACCATATAAATTAGATGCTGTTTTACAAACTGATATTGTTTATGGACTTATAAGTGCAAAATTTCGAAAGAGAATCACACGTATTTCTGTTAATAGTGTTGATATGTTGTTGCAAAGGCTAGGGAGGTAGAGGAGTCACGAAACGAGGTAAAATCTTTTAATAATTCTTGTAGTGATAAAAATTCTAAAACTTTGCGCGATATTACAGACGAAACGCCTACTACAGGCGTAGTATACGCGCGTAGTATACTGTAGTATACGCGCTAACCAAAAGGGTTAGCGGCTTTCTACCACACTGGGACAGACGTGAAGCCTGACGATATACGTTATGATGTTCAAAATCTCGATCTAGGTGATAACAATACGATACAATGCACACACGTACCTTGGACTGCTATCAGCACTCGATGAGTTCCACCTTCCGATCTTTGAGTCTGCTTGTTCCAATTGAAGAGTATAGAAGCGAGAGAGGGCGCACGCGTCACGGTTGATGTTCACAGGCGAATTCAAAAACTGACTGACAGCTCCAAATTGTAACCAATACGCGCGTGCCTAACGTCGTGTCATACGACGTTTCGATATTGCTTCACTAGCCGAGCTTTGAACATCGATTTGAATTCAAACAAAATAATGAATCGTTTTGTTAGCTACGGTTGGCTACGGTAATGAAACATCCCGCCCACCAAAATACCTATGGTGTTAAATGAATATGGTTAAAAAAAATTAGATAAATGAAGAAATGAAAACTTATTGAAATACGATTACGTTAACGAATATCTACTTAACTATGACTTATTTATTAATTAAGGTTGCGAAGAAAAAAAAAAGAAATAATTAAAACTAGTCTTCTATTGGCATAGGACATAGTTTTACCAAAGGGCGATGAATAAGATGATTATGTGAGGTTTTTACTAATGCACTCCGAGCTATTCCATCTCCACCGTAATGCAATTCTACAACGCGCGCTTGGGTCCATTGCAATGGAGCACGATTGTCGTCCTTAATTATCACCATCGAACCTATAGATAACGGTTTAGAATCTTTAGTCCATTTAGCACGTTGTGTCAATGAATTTAAGTATTCCGATTTCCATCTAGACCAAAAGTTTTGTTGGAATGCTTGAATCATCTACCACCGAGAAAGCCGTTTTATGTTAATATTGGAAAGATCTTCGTCGGGAACCGCTGTCAAGGGCTCTAAGGTCAGGAAATGACCTGGTGTTAGACATGAGAGGTCGTTGGGATCAGAACTGATAGGGCAGAGAGGCCTAGAATTTAGTATGGCTTCGATTTGAGATGAAGAGTGTAGTTAACTCTTCGAAGGTTAGGACCTGATCACCTACTACCCGATACAAGTGGGATTTTGCCGATTTTATTTGTATTTCCCAAACACCGCCAAAATGTGGTGCTCCTGGTGGATTGAATTTAAATTCGATTTTTTCCGCATTAGAGGCTTGTTGCATTAAGGATAAAAATTTATTTCTAGCACCAACAAAATTGGTTCCACAATCCGCATGTATCTCATTACAACGTCCTCGGCGTCCAACGAAACGTCTTAGCGATGCGATGAAGCTTTCCGTAGATAAAGACGATACAACTTCTAGATGGACCGCCTTGGTGGCTAAACAGACAAACAAGCACAAATAAGCTTTGTCGATCTTAGCACCACGATGTGAACCTAGTTTGATTCGGAACGGTCCACCCAGATCAACGCCTACCACAGAGAACGGTTTTATTTTATTGATACGATAAGTCGGAAGATCGCTCATAAAAGGCTGCAACGGTTTTGGATTTGTGCGAAAGCATTGAATGCATTTAGAAAGCCGACGGCGAACGGTACGTTTGGCGGCAACTATCCAAAACTGTTGGAGAAGTAAATAATGAGTGGTATTTATGCCCGGGTGCAAATGATTACGATGTACAGAGTCGATTATTAAGAAAGTTAGTGGATGGTCAGAGGGTAAGAAGGCAGGATGTTTTTGTTCGTATTGCAATCCAGATCGTGAAATCCTACCACCCACTCTGAGCACACCTTGATCGTCGAGAAATGGATTCAGTTTTCGAAAAGGCTTTGCTAGCAGTTTATGATTTTTTATATTCAAAATTTCATCTTGAAATACATTACTCTGCACACTTTTAACGATTCGCATTAGAGCCTTATGACGTTCGACATTATTCAGAAATTTATTACGATTTGCCTGATTTTTATTTCGAGAATTATTAATGAATCGGTAGATATAAGTTATTATATTAACAATTTTCTGAAGTGACGAGAAACGATTAAGTAAATTCTCAAAAATTGTTGGTTCATTATGCAGTACTTCATTTACGTGTTCAGATACTAATGCTACAGATTTACGTGCTTCAGCTTGTATAGTTACTTCGTCGTCGTGAGATATGTTCTCTAAATTTATAGGCCAAAATTTATGATCTTTTGATAACCAACTTGGTCCCGCCCACCATAGGGAATTGTGAAGAATTTCACTGGGAAATTGTCCACGCGAGCAAATATCTGCAGGATTATCCCCTGAAGATACATGGTGCCAACATTCGGTAGATGTTATATCTTGAATTTGACTAACTCTGTTAGCAACGAAGGTGGCCCAACGAGATGAATGCGAGCGTAACCACGCGAGGACAACTGTGGAATCTGACCATAAATATACCGTATCGATAGGAACACGAGAAAGGCGAGTGTTACGTATGAATTTATACAGGTCTGAAAGAAGAACTGCCGCACAAAGTTCAAGACGAGGCAATGAGGTACGTTTTAAAGGAGCTACACGAGCTCTTGAAGAAATCAAAGATACGTGAACTGTACCATTCTCGTCGATAATGCGTAAGTAAAACACAGCGCCATAAGCTATTTCAGAGCTATCACAAAAACCATGTAGCTCGCACGATTTTAACTTTGTAGGACACAGTTTACGAGGGATTCGGAGTTGACTTAATTGTGATAATTGATTCTTGTAAGTGGTCCACGCATTTATGATCTCACTAGGTGGAATTTGATCCCATCGAACACCGAGGATCCAAAGTTTTTGGATGAGAGATTTAACTTGAACTGTGATGGGAGATAAAAATCCTAACGGATCAAAGACTCTAGCTAGTTCGCTTAGGATTGAACGCTTTGTGCATGGCCGTTCTAAAGGCTTGATTTCAAAAAGAAAAGTGTCAGATGAAGGATCCCATTTCAAACCAAGAACCTTTAAGGTTGACTGTTCAGTATCGTCAAAAGAAACTGAACTCGTTAAACAGTCTTGACTGGGAAGGTCGGTTAAGAGCTTGGGATCGTTACTTGCCCATTTCCTGAGCTGAAAACCGCCTAAATTAAAAAGGGCGATAAGTTGATCTTTCGTTTGTTGTGCTTTTTCGAATGATTCACAGCCAGACACTACGTCATCGATATATACATCCGATAAGACTATCTTCTTTGCCATGGGATATGAATCTCCATCATCGTCAGCGAGCTGTTGTAGTGTACGGCAAGCAAGAAATGGCGATGAAGCTACACCATACGTAACTGTATTCAAACGGTATTCTTGTATACAATCGTTTGGTGATGCTCTCCAAAAAATACGTTGATAGTCACGATGCTCAGGTGATATTAAAATCTGTCGGTACATCTGCTTAGCGTCGGCCATAAACACGATATCATGTTCCCTAATCGCAATAAGATTTTCAAAATATTAGGTTGTAATTTTGGTCCGATAAGTTGAGTATCATTTAAAGAACGGGAATGACGATCTTTGGCAGACGCATCAAATACGACACGGAGACGAGTGGTTGCTGAATCGGGACGTAAAACGCAATGATGAGGTATATAATATTTTCCCATGCCTACTTCATCTGTTGGAACTATCGACATGTGACCGGTTTCAATGTAGTTTGACAGTCCGCGTATTGACTATGTAAATTGGAATCACGTGATAGTCTTCGTTCGATGGCATAAAAGCGTCTCAATGCCACATCGCGAGATCCATCAAAAGTGGGATCTGAATTGTCTTTGAATGGTAAGTGCAATATATACCGTCCAGAAGCATCGCGGGCATGATGGTCCGAAAACAATTGTTCGCAAAGCGATTCATCTGGTGTTAATAGGGAAGATTTTGGAATAGAATCTAATTCCCAGAATTGTTGAACCATAGAATTCAATTCATTATCAAGGTCTGATGATGTATGGAGTAAAGCACTAGGAGCTAATCGCGTTTTTCCTAAGAGAAGCCAACCGAAGATTGAATTAAAAGCGGTGGGTTGGTTAGAATTTCCCTTGACATGTTGATGAAGAAGTGATTCCGCAAAAACGTCAGCCGCGAACAATAAATCGATGGGTCCCGGAATATCAAAACCGGGATCAGCTAACGGTAACGATTTAACATGTGACCACCCTGAAGTATTTAATTTTGCAATAGGTTGATCGCCACATATTTTCGCAATAACGTGCAAATTTAGTTTAAAAACTGCTTTATTGTTCACGCCTATAGAACAAGTAACGTCTCCCAAAATTGAAGTGACTGCTTCTCCAAGTCCGCTAACGTTAACATTCGCTTGGGTAGACTTTAATTTTAAACGTTTCATTGCTGATTCTGTAATAAAGTTACTCTGGCTTCCCGTATCAAATAACGGAACGATTGCATTGCACCGGAAGCATCCCTAACTTGCACTATTGCAGTCGCCAGCAAAACGGTAGTATGAGTGGGTGACCTTGACACCAACGACGATTCAGTTTTATTTGATTCGATAGGTTTATCGCGATGGAGTAAAGTGTGATGTTTTCGTTTGCATGTACGACAGGTAAAAATTGAATTACAATTTTTCAGTTGATGAGATGGCTTCAAGCAATTAAAACACCAGTTTTTTTCATTAGCAATATTCATGCGTTCATCGATAGATTTTTTAAGAAAATCAGAACACGACGTAATCGAGTGTAAATCATCACAAAATGAATACTTGCTAGTATACGGAACCGCATTCGAACGACTCGCATTGGTTTTCTGATCATTCGCGGCAACAAGTACATGTGACGACGCTGTAGTAGTAGTACTGGTAGTACGCTTGGGTTGCGGGGGTGCATAAGGAATCCGTTGCGGAGGTTTAGTTGTTTTCATGGTTTCAGAAAAGTGGTTATCGCGTAATAAGGCCTCACATTTAGATTTTAAAAAGTCTTTAAGTTGTTCGTATGAAGGTAATTCAACATTCGAATATTTTTCCTCAAAACTACGACGCAATTTGGTGTCTAATTTTGATAAAATATGATACACCAAAATAAAATCCCAGTGGCCAATAGGTAGGTTAATTGTTTTTAGAATACTTAAATTTTCCTCAAATAAATCGAGTGACTTCCGGAACTCATGAGCACTATTATGTTTAAACTCGATATTCAAAATGTCCCGCCAACACGTAAAGGCTAAGTCTCGTTTGTTCTTATAGCGCATAATGAGTGCCTGATACGCGTCGTGATAATGTTCATGAGTCATCGGGAACGTCTTAACCACCGATAACGCATCGCCGCTAAGAGACGATATAAGATATTGAAACTTTTCCGTGTCAGTCAAAAAAGTAGGATTGTGGATTAGAGCGTTGAAGGTATCAAAATATTCAGGCCATTTTTTATTGTCACCACTAAAAGTCGGAAGCACTATTTTTGGTAACCGAATATTTGAGAAAGAACTCACGTTAGACCGGCACGGTTCCGTTCTAAATAAGTTACGATGAATCGATAAAACCTGATAATACATTTCATCAAAACGTTCCTGAACTTCGTTATCCTCCTGTTCAGGATCATTCAAAATTTCCTGAATTGTGAAATGTGCATCCTCAAAATTCGCGGCTATCTGCTTTATTTCTTGATGTTAAGATGAAAATAAATCTCGTTGACACTGATCACTCAACGCTAACGTACCGATCTCTAAAGCCTTAGACAACCGTTTATAAGCGATGGTCCGCTTCCTACGTAATGACGGCAAATCTTGAGTGGTGTATTCGATATCTATAGATTTGGACTTGGATTTCTTTAAAGTACTTAATTTACGAGTAGAATGCTTAATCGGAAACGACATGATTCAAGTAAGCACGTTAAATAATTTATACGCTAAAAATAAAATTGAAAGGGGTTCGTTCAAAAGAAAACGAAGTATAAACGATTACCGTGAATGCACAGTTAAATGAAAAATAACACTACGTTATACGATGATCCTTACGAATAACAAGAACGCACACAGCGATATAGTACCTACTCGGTGATCAAGACTGCTACGTCACATCAACCGGCCGGCAACCACTAACATAATCGTTGACCGTTCGAAAGTTTTTCGACTTACCTCCACTTTAAGTGATAATTTTGATAAATAATTTTATGTTTTAACGTATGATTCAACAATAATGTAGAAAAAAAAAATGTAATTGTATTATGATAGAAACGATGCGTACAGGTAAGTGATGACGATTTAACTATTGTGAGACAAAGTATGCACCGATAAATAGGAAATGATTGCACAATTTGGTTTTACAATAATTTACGATAAATATGGACAAGATTTGATGGTGAATATTTAATAAAAGCTAATTTCTGTTCGATGGTGATAGTTTGTGAACTCTAAAGATAATTCGATAGGTGATATTTGTATCTGATTGTGATTTGGATAACAAATTCCGATTGGATAGAATAACTTAGAATTCGATAAGTACTATAGTTTTTAGTTTAAAAACCATAGGTTGATTGAAAATATTCTAAGCTACGATTTAACCAGAAATACCACAAGTAAATTGACGCTTGCGATTTACGATAAGTATAAAAGTGGAAACTCCCGGGTTTCGGCACCAAAAAATGTAGTATACGGGCTAACCAAAAGGGTTAGCGGCTTTCTACCACACTGGGACAGACGTGAAGCCTGACGATATACGTTATGATGTTCAAAATCTCGATCTAGGTGATAACAATACGATACAATGCACACACGTACCTTGGACTGCTATCAGCACTCGATGAGTTCCACCTTCCGATCTTTGAGTCTGCTTGTTCCAATTGAAGAGTATAGAAGCGAGAGAAGGCGCACGCGTCACGGTTGATGTTCACAGGCGAATTCAAAAACTGACTGACAGCTCCAAATTGTAACCAATACGCGCGTGCCTAACGTCGTGTCATACGACGTTTCGATATTGCTTCACTAGCCGAGCTTTGAACATCGATTTGAATTAAAACAAAATAATGAATCGTTTTGTTAGCTACGGTTGGCTACGGTAATGAAACAATATACTATATGGCAATAATTTTAACGTTATTATATTGGTGTCTCTGTAAAGACAAACAATTAGTGTTGTCCATAATATTATTAGGTATGTCGATGTAAACATAATTATACTCTTACGACATATCATTTTTGTTAGGACTTAAATAAAAGTGGCTTGATACGTGTGATCATAACTCTGTTTATTAATTAAGTGAAGCACAACAAGATCTTACGTTAAATTGAAAACGGAGTCACAAATGCGTTTTCTCATCGGCCATTACCAGGAGGAAGAGAATCTAATACAAATTGGGGTTGCCATACCTAAATTCTTATTCTAGCACATTTAATAAAATACTTTATTACAGATATTCTCTTCCATACATAATACCCCCCCCTTAATAAAATATTTTATGATATCAACTACAAGTTACTACAACAAACTACAGTTTACAACACAATTTTCTTTATGTATGTGTCACATTACATAACTGACAATAGCAGCAACCCTAGTTTAAACAATGGCTAATTAATACTAATTATACAATTTATCTCTCAATTTTTTAAACTGTATCCCACCCAATGGCTTTGTAAACAAATCACCTAGTTGATCACTAGTACAAAGATACACTAACTTAATAACTCCAGAATTCAGCTTCTCTTTAACAAAACTTTGCTTAATATCTAAATGTTTCACTCTACAATTACCAGCCATATGGGCTATCTTTATTGTGGTTTGATTGTCCTCATACATAGTGATAGGACCCACAGAGAAACCAAATGTTAACAATAATTTTTGCAGCCAACAAGCCTCACTTGTGGCATGACATAAATCAACATACTCCGCTTCAGTGGAGGACAGTGCAACAGATTGTTGTTACTTAGTGAACCAAATAACTGTACAACCAAAAACCATGAAACAACATCCTGTCGTTGACCTTCGATCATCACTTCCACCCCAGTCACTATCAACAAACCCTTCTAGGGTAGTTGTACCAATGAATGAACACTTAAGCGCGGCGTCGAGATTACACGCATGATTTTTCAAAGTAATGATGAGATTATTTAACAAAGTGATATCAGGAATCATGCCTCTTTTTAAGCTGAATTCAATAAAACAAAAAGTTTCATATTCAAGACTTGTATTATTTCCTAGAAAATAAACATTATAAAATACATAAAATCACCTATAAATGAACACATTTATCCTTATTCGGAATACGTAAATCACCTATGAATGAACTAAGTTGTACGCGTTAATCTATCACATAGTCCTAGCAAATAATTGTAATTACCTATTACGTTCTAGGTATAAATGCAATACCTATCTACTTCTAATTTAACTCAGTCTTTTTCGGACCTAAACGTACAATAACATAAAATTCCAAATTATGGTAGAATTAACAGAAATATATTCTTGATGACTGACGTCGTCGATTAAGACTTCTAGAACAAAATCAACAAACATAAAAAATCAACACTTTATATCTAACTAAATAAATAATCGTAATCTTTAATAGTAATTATAAGTCTTTCAAACTTTGGTATTAAATTCCATACAGTCAGTCTAAGGAAATCATAACTGATTTCCTAAGTATAACTACTTCACATAAGATTCATTGAGCATTTATCAAATCCTTCGTAAAAAATATTTCTCCTCTTCGAGTAATTTTTTCTACTACAAGAATATCGACAACTGAATCAATATATATTTCATATACATCTCTAACTTGAGGATAAACAAAAAGTTCAGCCTCCAATTTCTTCTGTTGTTTCTTTCTCATAAAATCGTCTTTCATTTTCTTTTCTTCATCGTTTAACATTAAGACTTTTCCAACAAATAGTTTAGTAGATTTCATTTCCTTAAATTGTACCAAAACGTAACTTCCGAGTGTAATATCATAAAATTTTTGTTTACTAAAAAGTTAGCCGATTCGTTTGTGTAGTTTGCTAAATTAATTTCGTTCTCTTTTTCGTTTAATGCTCTTTTAGTTTCACGAACTTCAATCTCATCGCTTTTGTTCTTCTTTTCTTTTTCATCGCTCACTTTTTGTATTTTCGCTTCATTAGTGCTTCTGTATTCCTCATCTAATTGTGTGTCTTTTTTCTTTACTAGGTTCAAATTTGCTACAGTTTTCGTATTTCTATTTTGTGAGTTTTTATTACTTTTCTTTCCTTCTTCTGCTTTATTTGCTTGTTTCATTTCAATTTCTTTCTTTTTGGCTTCTAAAAATTTGGTCTTCTCTAATTTAAGTGTCTTCTTTCTTTTGATGCTTTCTTCTTTTTCTTTTTTTTTAAATCCTGCTCATCGAAATAGGCTTTCATTTTCTTACAAGTTATTCCATATGGCATTATTGTAGTTTTGCGTTTTCGGGTCGGATTATTTAGGCTAGGTAGAGTTAAAAATGTGTCAATATCCTGAGTAGTATTTGCAATAACCGGAGATTTACAAATTTGATAATTTGTCATTTCTATTTTATCATTATCCTGCGTAGTCTTTTCAATAATTGGAGATCTACGAATTTCGTGATTTGTAATTTCTGTTTTATCTTTGTACCAAGGTAGGGGAATAACTTTGTTAGTCATCTCTGTATTATTTGATGATATATCACCTTCGACAACTGATGTCACAGAAATGTGATCACGATACTCGAATGTCAAGTTTTCATTGTTAAATAGCACTTATATATCCAATCCAGTTGAATTTATATCCAGTGGTGTACTTGTACCACCAATAGCTTCATCAAATTCTGTTACATGAGTCAAATCTTTTTCTTGAAACAAACCAGTTTATTCCTGTATCAAAGGGACATTATTTTCAGAAATAAATGACTTGCAAAAATGCCATATAGGGAAATACGGGTGTTCATGATTTTTATTTTCTTCAAAACAGATATTAAAATTATTTATGTCGTTGGCACTTGTTAAATTAGATTTTTATATAACATTTCACTTTTCACTTTCATTTTCATTTCACTTATTATTATTATTGCACGGCTTTCTTTTGCATCGCAAAATATGTATATAAACTCATTTTCACCCTCGCAATCATTTCTGTATCTCATTATTTCATTTTCGAAATGCTTGTCATCTCCGTTCTGATTGAACACCCACGGCATCACAATTACTTAGTGCTTTCCATCCACTGTTGCCGTGGGCTGTCACCTAAAATCCAGAACGGGCAATAACATATTTGGCTCATGCACGTTCCAGGGTCCATGATCACCATTACCAACTGGGAGTTAGATTCCAGGATCGCTGTCAACCACTCTAATCGCCACTTCGCTGTGCGACTGGTTGCGCCTCTTCGAGTGACACCATCAAATCCCGCCTGTAACCCTTGTGGCCCTAGGATTCTCAGGATAGTACATCCAATAGTGAAAGGAGAATCAAACCCACTTTTATATTGCCCATCCGGCTTGTTCATTTTTTTTAATAAAATTGTGCTCAGGATTCCGCCGTCTTTATTTCCTTACCTATTTATATATAAGGGGGGGGGGGGGGGGGGGGAAGATAGTGGACCCACGGGACAATGTTTAATACAATAATTAAATTGTTTTCAGAGATGTGATCAAGAAGATCAAGGAAACCCGTGTACGAATTACAGTAACGTTACAGCTGCTGAAAACACCACTGATCATGAAAACATAGCTCAGAAACTTTGAACTTCGACCAAATTATAGCAAACCAAAAAATATTATCCGAAAAAATAGACAACATGCTCCAAATTCAAGCATTCACTCTCGAAAACCAGCAAAACATGGTTCAGAAATTGGCCGCGCAATCTGTGCAGTTAGAAGAGATACAAATATCTGTATAACTTGCACAGATTAAAGAGGGCTCAAACGTTACTTTATTGAAAGATGCAAACCCTATAGATAACGAAAGTTTTATAATAAAACCCATCGAAAATCAAAGAGAGCTTATATCACTGGACCAACTACTGACAGATAGAGCAGAAAAAAATAAACTAGAAAGACGTTTGTCGTTCTTATGCTCAGCTTCGAAGGGCGAAGGAAAAACTTGTGCTTATAAATTACAAGATATTTTATTCAGTAGGGATTTCTTTTGCAGCTGTTCATGGGCAGGTGGCAGTAGAGGAGATAGGTCTAAAATTGCCCTTAAAGATTACAAAAACGTTTTAAAATTCTTTCATGGCATTATTCAAACTTGGGATCCGACGTATACTGTACAAGAAAAAGAAACATTCTTCAAGACTATTACAAAAAATTCGAAGCAACGGAAATCCATGAAAAACCTTAGGATGTCTTTTAAGATACATCGCAAGAATAAGGGTAGTTTAGATGAACATCAAAAGAGTGGAAATAAAAGACAACCAAATGATGATAAAAAAGACATTGAAGGGGAAAACATGCAAATTCAAGAATATGTACCATACGAAGAGTCTATAGAATTAACTGAAGGAGAAAATATGCAAATTCAAGAACAAGGAAGAGAGAAAGAAAATATTCCGTTAAATAATATGAGTGATGATGATATCGAAGGTGGTTTGTGTTAATCTGAAGACAATTCTATGTTTTTTTTTTTTTACTTTATTAATAGGTAAATCGACATATTTTTACTTACAAGTTTTTGGTACAGCAAAATACAATAAAATATGGCAGAACAAAGACCCAAAAATATCTGACACAACTCTTTTGCTAGGTCGATTAAAGTGTGTCAGATGTTTTTGCACGCTTTGTTTTGTCATGACTATACTATTAGATATTGCCAAGTGCAAACCACTCCGGTCCCTGAAGATCTTGTAAGTAACTACAGTAAAGATATCGTGAAAAGTCTATCTAGGATAATATAAATAATTATAAAATGTTTATTGTTTTTAAAGTACGTTATTGAAAAATAATATAAAGAAGAAATATTATTAGTTTTTGAAAATGTTTTTTTAGAATGAATATTATGTTCCTACAGGCAGGGTGATTTTTTAGTCTGATTATACTCTGAGAGGTGAAATGTAGGTACTTAACGACTTTTACCATCAAACCAACCATGAAAATGCAAAAAAAGAACAGGTTTTTCATACATTTCGGCAAAAACTTTACTTTCGCGTTTTTGGGATTGGAAAGATGTAGTTATATTTTTCATAAAACAATTCAATCTTGCAAGTGACATTGTTTATTAAAGTTAAAATTTACACAATGGTTAAAATATTTGCATATTTGGATTTTTTTACCTAATAATTAAAATCCTAATAAAAAAAACCAGAGTAAAATTTAACATGTAATTTTTTCATTTCAGGTTTGTCTAGGAAACTATGATTGACAAAATATTGATCATTTTGGATTGAAGGTTTTATCATACTTCTTTAACATAAACGAAATAGCGGTAAGTATATGACGATAATTGTCAAAACCAATTTATGTATTAAATTGAGATTCGATAAGGTTAATTTTCATTAAAAAATTATAACATGCATAAAAAGTTGTTAATTACACTTAAATCTACATAAATAAAAAACTTGAGCACTTATAATAACGTTTTTTATTGGTACGTATGCAAAAGTGGTATGAAATATAAATATTCATGATCATGCAAACATACTAATTTATATTGTAGGTCTCTAGGATCAAGAACAATATCACAATTGCAACGATCATCATTTTTTACTTTGTAAATGTGAAGATTTTATGGGATAATACGTAAACACATCTTCCTTGTTACTTATTGTTAAGCCATTAATATTAATTCCATTATGTTCTTCAACTATATTATTGATTTCAACTATGTCGTTGACAGTTGTCAATACATATCTGTCTTTTACTTTTGAGGAAACTTTAAATTGTTGTAAATGAAGTACTTTAATACTATTCCTACTTGCCGTTACAAACGGATAATCGTGTTTTTCACTAAAATCTGGATTTTTAACACTAAACTCTGTAGTGGCTTCAACTATTCTGTTTGCTATTTGTGATAGTGGATTCTTTCCATCTCTTAGTAATCGTTTGATACAATATAGCTCATTCTCAAAAGGGTAAGCACTGAAAGAATGTAAATGTCCAAATCGTTCAACCTCTGCAGTTACGTGGATTAAATTGTGCACGTTACTAGTAACGTAGTCCAATCCATAAAAGTCTTTGTAGTGCTTGACAAAATCTAATAGCAGTTCTTTAGCTTATGGCAGCAAACGTAGATGACATTCACATGAACAAATTGTAATACCACAGTACAATTTCAGAAAGTGTGAATATACGGTGCTTGTAAGCACATCTGGCAGTATAATAATACTAAGATAGAACAAAAACGTTCTATATTCAGATCCTTTCCAAAATGCCAGATGCTCCAGACCTCGCACTGCTCGATGAATTTCAGATGGCAACTTGCACTTGTTCAAGAAATTTGTTACTACTTCAATATCATTAGCACGCCATTTCGTTAGGAATTTTCCTCTCTTCATAATTCCTAGGTCTATAAATGCAATGAATCACCAACTGGAAAATCTTTTACCATATCTATTGGAAGATTAAGCAAAGGAGAATCATACTTATGGTGCGAAACATAAAGTTTATTTCGGAAACCATCATTTGTTCTCTCGCAACAACTTGTATCAGGAAAAGTAACTGTGTGTGAATTGTGGGAATATTCACCTACTGTAACACACTTCATGCAGCCGTGTTTCGTTAAAGTTACACACACGTTCATAGGCTACGGTAACCACTTACCATCAGGTGGGCCGCATGCTTGTTTGCTGCCTTAGTAGTATAAAAAAAAAAAAAAAAACCTGAAAAAATATAACGAAATGTTATTGTAAAAAAGTTCTAACAAACCAGGTATACTTATTCCTATTGGCTGTAATACGAGTACAGTACTCGGCGATAAATAATGCACATCGGCCTTTGGGAAGAGACAAGTTGCTGTTTACGACGATTTCTGAATGCTGACGACCGTCCATTAATCACTGTTTTCATTAAGTGTTATTTCATATCAAATAAATGTTATTACTATTTATGGACTTTATTCGTAAAGAGTTTTGATATTTTAGTAAACCAGAGGGCAGTGTTGGGCATTAATCAATTAAAATTTTAATCATCTTAGTAATTGATTGAAAATTTAATAGCAATTAATTTAATCACAATTAATTTAATTGCAATGAATCTGTTAGTTGCATATTGTAATTAATTTATTTAAATTTACTCATGTTAATTGCAAGATACAATTAAAATGATGCAACTAATATTTTTAGTTGTTGTAAGAAACAATTAAAACTAACAATTAATATTCTTGTTTCACTGCACTCACACATATAAATGATCTTTCTTGTCGCTACTTGTTTCGCCGCTAAACTTTCCGTCCGTAAGACTGCGCCGAGCGAAAATGTCAAAACATACACTACCGGTTTAGTTGATAAAGTAATAAGTATTCGTTCAAAAAATAAATAAAAATAACATAAACCATCACTGAGAATATCTTTACAATTTCTCCGTGATAAAAAAATTAAAATAAGTAATTATTAATATTACAAAAATTACGTAAAGTTAATGGAAAATGGCAAAAACATAGGTTGCCTTTAAGGAGAATTTCATATGATAACAGTAGAACTCAAGCCTAATTTTAATTTAAACACAAAATTTTATATGTATATTACAGTTTGTCCGTCTTACATTTCTTATTTATTGTCAGACAACTATATAACACTTGTATCATTAAACGCCTTAAATTTTCCATACATTTTTACTATGGCGGCCGCGCATCGGTTTAAATACGCGTGCCGCGGGCTCGGGAATTCAGTCAAAGAAAGTTACTCTATGATTCAGTCGTGCCCAAGTGTCTGGAGCGAGCTCACGTCGCTTTGCAGCGCGACTCACCTTCACGCATACGACCGCGCCGTTTCGTCAACGCCGTGATAAAACGAGGTAAGTATTGTTTTTGAAATTTTTAATTTGTTACTTAAGAATAATGCGCTACTAACAAAATTGACAATATTCAGAATAAAAAAATATTACTATCTTTTTATCATTGGAGATGTTTGAAAATACTTATTTGTTTCAGATAATAATGGGAAAACGAAAATAAAAATATTATAAAGTAATCAACAAATCCAGATTCAAGAAAAAAAAATTAATAATAAGTAAGTCGTTTAGTATTTACTTTATTCTATAAATATACAATATTTACAATTATTTACAAGAAATATACAAACTAATTAATAATTAGTCGTTTAGTTAATTTAACGATAATCATTTATTTGAAATAATAAAAAGTCGGCTAAGTGCGAGTCGAACTCGCGCACGAATGGTTCCGTACTGTTTCCACAGTTTAGTTTAGTGCAGTTTAGTTCTTGCACGTCAACATCTAGAATCGCAACTTAAAACGACTGTTCGAACTTGTGGACTATTTGTTGACAAAGATTTGCCGTTTTTAGGTGCAAGTCCAGATGGACTTGTAGAAGATGACAAAATAGTCGAAATAAAATGTCCATATGCGGCTCGGGACCAAAGTGCCGAAGATGCAATAAGGGAGAAAAAAATTCATTTCTGGAAAATAAATAAAGAAGGGGATAACGTATTAAACAAAAATCACGACTGGTATTTCCAGGCTCAGGGACAAATTCACATTGTTCAAAGAAAAATATGCATATTTGTTGTTTGGACAAATGTGGATATGAAGATTGAAATAATTCATGAAGATGAAATATTTTGGAATGGCATGGAAGAAAAACTTAAAAAGTTTTATTTTGATTGTCTTCTTCCAGAGCTGATAGACTCCAGATTAGATAGGCAGATGGAAATAAAGGAACTAGAATATATACTAGAAGCAATCAATAATAGAAATAAAAAAGTAACTAAAAGAAAATTAAATGATACAATAGGAGAAATAAAAATAAAACGAAGAAACAAATAACTTAAGATAAAAAGATAAGAAACAAATAAAAAAAAAATTCATGCATTCTATAAATATTATGATAAAAAATGCGTGTTTAAATCATTATCACCATATAAATGTATCATGTAATTGACTATAGAAAATGAGTTTCTTTCGGCATTTCTTCTCAGCAGTGGTCGTTCCGAAGTGCTAATGGCCAATTTTCAATAAGCGATTTTTTATAGTCTACCAATCACACTTATACAAGCACTAAGTAGGGAATCCAATCCCGCAAACGCGGGATCCCGCTAATGCGGGATCCCGCACCTTTTTTGCGGGATCATAAATGCGGGATTACTCATGCGGGATCCCGCACGTTCGCGGGATTGAAAAAAAGTAAGAAAAATAGGCTCAGACGATGATCGGAACTATTATCGGACGGAACGGAACGTAATCAATGTCAGTTCCAGTACTCTATGACTTGGGATTCCCCTACGGCGCACGGGGATTTACCTTTGCGCGCGGTTAAGTGTCAAAGAATGTTATTGCGTCTTACTTGTGATGTGAAAAGGTTACGTAACGTACGACAACACTTTTGCTTTTTCCGCCGCTGGCTATTTATGCAACAAGATAAGATCAAATCTAAAAGATGAAACGTTAGATACTTTATCATTTCTTCGAAAGTATTTTCAAAAAAAATAAGCTGATTTTAAATGCCTCTAAAACTAATGAATATGTTCTATTTCAAATAAAAATCTAAATATGAAACGTGAAATATTGTGAATATTGTATTGTCTTAAACATCATTATATTTAATTTATAATATAAGTGATAACTTTGCTTCATGTTGATAAGAATAATTAAAAATATTTGTGTGTATTTTCTTTCTTTAAATTACATGAAACAAAAATAATAATCATTAAAATCAATCCCGCAAATCCCGCGGGATCCGCGGGAATGATGTTCTTAATCCCGCAGGCTTGCGGGATCGCGATTTTGATGCGGGATTGGATTCTCTAGCACTAAGTTTGATACTTACAAATAGGTAAAATAACACAAACTATTATTAATACGGTATTGATAAATAAATACGTTTTCAATATCGAAAGTTAAATTTTCATTAATATTTTTTTAGGTAAAACACAAAATATGCTATATTAGTAGGTCATTAAATTACAAATATTACAATTGTATTGTTTTCGTTTTCACTATTTTTTTTTGAAAATGGAGTTATTTCGTTTCCTATCCGCCGTTCAAGCTACGCAACGCACACAGCCACACACACACAGGACCCGCTATTCTGCCGTTCACGAGTGTGCGTTAACGGCAACTAAATACCTAATCACCGCCGGCGTCGTGCGCTCGGTGCAGTTTTAAGCTAGGTTCATATTGCTGTGTCGGGGCGTGTCGGGGCGCGCCAGAACGCAATCGCTTACGATCATTTATTAAGACTAGATTCACATTAGTAGGTTGTGTTGTGTTGTGGCGCGTTCTGTTGCAGTTAAATCGCTCGACGCCCGGTCGCGCCAGAGAGGTGGGGGGGGATCTGTCGCGCCACACTAATGTGAATCTATCATTACGATGCGTTATTGCGAGGGAAGCAGTTCATTTAGCAATTATTGTTATCTGTTTTTTGTTCTTTAAAATGTCCGATGAACTTATTGAATTAGTACGGCAATACAAAGTTCTCTATGACACGAAATATAAAGAATATAAGGATCACGGTATCAGGAATGGTGCTTGGGAGGAAATAGCAAAAACATTAAATAAGTCAGGTAAGTTGTTTAATTATGTTAAGTTATAATTCTACCTATCTTGACCGTCTAATAGTTTCCATTTGCCACGGCACTTGTCCCTCTGGACTCATAAAATAATTGTTATATTTTTCTCTGATGTAGACAGCTTCTTGGGTTGGATTTCTTGATATGGGAGGAATATTGAACAAGGCAGAAGGACTACTGGTATTGAGTTCAGTTGAGTTGGTAAAACATAAATCTTCTACATGCGCATTTTGAGCCATTAAAAAATTATGAAGGCAACAAGTAGCGAGAACGATTTTATCTACCATGTAAGGCTGTACTTGTAAAGGTCCCTGAAACACTCTGAATCTTGCCCTTAATATTCCAAATGCATTTTCCACGGTACGACGTGCACGTGATAACCGATAGTTAAATATTTTATTAGAATCATTGTTTACTAGCTTAACTTTACTGTAGGGTTTTAGTAAATAAGTTTTTAATGGAAATGCTGCGTCAGCGACTATAGTATACGGTAAAGGTTCTGTATTCTGACTTAACGGTTCGTTCTGTGGAACATTCAGTTCTTGTCGCGCAAACATTTGCCCTATTAACGATTTTTCATATATACCACCGTCACTGTTCCTACCGTATGCTCCTACATCGACCATAATAAACTTGTAACGAGCATCAACGAGAGCCAGTAGTACAATAGAATGTTCTTGTTTGTAATTGTAAAAGGTAGAACCTGCATTTATTGGGCAAATTATGTTTATATGTTTCCCGTCCAAAGCTCCTAGACAATTAGGAAAATGCCAACAATCTTTAAATTCTTTTGCAATATCTCTCCATGCTTGTTCAGTTGGTTGCGGCATTACAATGGGTGACACAATGTTCCAGATTGCATCGCAAACTTCTTCAACTATTGCCTTTACTGTAGATATTCCCATGCGATAATTGAACGCCATTGAACGAAATGAATTTCCTGTAGCCAAAAATCTGTAATGAAATAATAAACCTGGTTAAATATTATTGTTTCAGTTGATAGTTGCAGGGATGAGTGGACTAAACTAAGAAACTCCTTCGCCAGTGTACTTAAGCGCAGGCGAAATAAAAAAAGTGGTCAAGCTGCTATGACAGTCACACCTTGGAAATACGAAGACCAAATGAGTTTTTTATGCCCATTTATGGAATCTCGAAACACGATTACAAATATAGTATCTCCGCCTGGATCAGTGTCACCATCAAGATTGGAAAGTCCTCCAGCTAGCCCGTATCATAGAAGTGAATCTCAATGTTCAGCCAGGAGTTACACATCATCTCGCCAGAATACTGGCAAGGCTGGCATGCAGGAGATTTATGAACTTATGAAATCATCAAATGATCTCAGAATTCAAAAACAAAACACAAGACGGGAGAGAGATATGGATGAAAATGATCTATTCTTTTTGAGTATGAGTAAAGCGGTGAAAAGTCTTTCAATCCTTGAACAAACTAAAATCAAACTCGATTTGCACTCTGCAATATCTCAAGCACAAATCCGGAAATTAGAAAAACAACAGACAAACTCAGAACACCTTTTACAAACTCCAATCAACATAAAATCCTACAAGATTATTCCACCACAGCAAACCATTACCCAGTCACAAGTATCACCACCATATCAAGAATGTCAACAGTCTCTTCGTTCATCCACTCATTCATCTATCGATTACCATCCAAGTGCATTAAAATCGAATACAATATCTTTGCCATCCACATCGTCATCTCATACATCACAACCCCGGCAAATAGATCCATTCGCTGATCAAAATCTTGCGACATACTACAGTTCAGTTGATTATAGTGATTGTGACATATAAATTAATAACTCGTTTACAATGTATGTTGTGATTTAAGTAGGTATATAAAAGTACCTAATTATAATGAATCTTATGTGATTGTAGATTACTACTTTTCAATACATACCTTAAACATACAGCAAGTCTTTCCTTTGTTCCTATAGGGCGGCGGAACTGAGTGTGTATTTTTTTGATATCCTTTTCAATTAAAGTGTGTACTTGCTCAAACTGTATTTTAGTAAATCTGAAATATCGTTGGAATCTTTCGTCATCACTTTCTAATTCTTGAACAAGACAGTGATATGCGCCTCTAGTCTCTCTTAATCTATTTACAGGATGAACCCAATATCTCCTTTTCTTTTTCTTTTTTTTTAGAAGAGTCATCAATAGAAGAAATTGAATATCTTCATCGAAGTCACTGTCACTGTCAGACGATTCCATTTTAAAACACGTATTCACTCCACAACTCTTGAAATGAAAATGATCTAAAAATGCGACATATTGCGCCACAACACAATACATTAGTATGGACACTCCGCGACACAACAGACTGCGCCCCAACACATCCCGACACAGCAATATGAACCTGGCTTGAGGCTATGTTCTGTTGTGGTGTAGTATGAAGGTACGGTGTGGTGTGGCATGATGTGGCATGGTGTGGTATGGTTTGGTATGGAGTGGTGTGGTGTGTTGTAGTGTGGTATCGCATGGTGTGGTGTGGGCGTGGCATGACATGACACGGCATAATATGGTGTGGTTCGTTATTTTATGAATTGTTCTTATTATTTACAGTGCCGAATCCCCGTACCCTACAAATAATCCGGAACCTCAACCATGTTAATGAAGATATTATACAAAATGAAATACCTACGACTTCAACTTCCATACAATTCACTGAAAAGGAACAGTTCATTTTATCTCTCAAGCCTAAAGATAACATTGAAAATAAAGATTTATCTAATGTTAGTGAAGACTTTTGCTCAGATGATAGTGTGAAGGATCCTGATTATGTAGATATCAATACTTGCTGTTCTACAAAGAAGTCTCTTTTGAGAAATGAACGCCAAGTTTTGAGTGGAACAGATTTGAATGAAAAACAATATGACAATTTCAGTAACAATGTTTCCACCATAAACCAAACAAGTTCACCAATACCTATGCCGATAGCCCCATGCAAACAGAATCTAGTAGCAGCTCAAGCGATGGATCTAGTACATCCAGCTCAAGCGATGGATCTAGTTCATCTGATTCCGAGAGTTCATCAGAGGATGAATTGAATAATGAACGTTTAACAGCAGTGGTTCAGTCTAGGGTAGACAATAACATAGTTCCTACAACAGCTAACTATATCGAAGATGATACTTCTCGCTATGATTCGACTGGGCCAGTAGCTTCAACATCAAGTTCTACAGCTAGAAAACCTCTAACTTCTTTGGAACTTACTTCTAATACCAATTCTCCACAATATCTTGATTGTGTAGACAATATCAGATCAAATAAAGGACGAAAACGAAAATCTACACCCAATAACTGGTTGCGTAACAAGGCAAAAATCCTAAGAAACTCTGGTAAGTCCTATATATCCAATTTTAAAAAAGGAATAACCGTTGTGCCTGCAAAGTCTCTAAAACCACCGTGTGCTGATAAATGCAAACAAAAGTGTACTCAAAATATTACAGAATCACAGCGCAAAGAAATTTTTGAATGGTTTTGGGACATGGGAAATCTGCAAAGGCAACGAGAGTTAATTTTACGCCATCTTTCGGTCATTGAACCACGATATTCATACAAGATGCATAATAGTAACCGGGGGAAAAACAATGCTTTTTATTTGACCATTGATAATGAGAGAATTCGAGTGTGTAAAGTGTTTTTTAAAGCTACGCTAGATATAACTGATGCCTCTATCCGAACTGTTCTTCAAAAGAAGAAGAATTCATGTGGCATGTTAGATTTGGATAATCGTGGCAAACACAGCCAACATTTTCATTTAGATCCGGCTATTAAAGAAGGTATTATTCAACACATCAACTCAATTCCAAAAATTTAAAGTCACTACTGTCGTGCAGACACAAAAAGGCTTTATATTGATGGTGGCAAAACAGTAGCAGACTTACATAGGGATTACGAACTCGACTGTCAGTCAAAAAGTCTACCAAGTGCCAATTACCTTATGTATTACAGGATCTTTAGCAACGAGTTCAATATTGCCTTTTTCCAACCGAAAAAAGATCAGTGTGAGGATTGTACATCATACAGTAATGCCACAGAAAACGATAAGGTAGAACTGAAAGAAAAGTTTGATAGGCATTTGAAAGAGAAAGATTTGTCAAGGCAAAATAAAGAAGATGACAAAAAAATTACTCCTGATAATTGTATTGTAGCAGTTTATGATCTTCAGGCTGCAATGCCTTGTCCTAGAGGAAATGCATCAAACTTTTATTACGTATCAAAATTAAATACGTATAATTTCACAATATGCGATATCAAATCTAAAGACACTGCATGTTATGTCTGGCATGAAGGTGAAGCTAAGCGCGGTGCTATAGAAATAGGATCTTGTTTGCTCAAATACATACAGAATTTAAAGCTTAAAGCTGAAGAACTAGATTCAAAATTAGATATAATTTTTTATTCCGACAATTGCTGCGGCCAGCAAAAGAACCAGTACATAATAGCTCTTTATGTATATGCAGTTTACCATCTCGATTTTATTAATACAATAACCCACAAATACCTAGTAAAAGGGCATACTCAAAATGAGGGTGATAATGTCCACTCCCTCATTGAAAGAGGAGTAGGTAAAGCTCTGAAGTCTGGACCCATATATACACCTGACCAGTATGTGCACATTATAAGAAATGCAAAAAAATCTGGTAAAGCATATCAAGTAAATGAATTAGTAAACGAAGATTTTTCTGATATAAAAGCGTTGGCTTCATCGATAATAGGCAAAAACTTTTCTAAGAATGTGGACAAAGAAACTTTAAAGCTAGGAGACGTCAAAATTTTAAAGGTGGAATCTAATGACTCTAATTATTGTTTTTCTTATAAAACATCGTACGAGGAGACAGAGTTTAAAACAGTCATGATAGATAAAATTGGTAAGAAAAGAAACACTGCCAATAATATCACTGTTAAAAAGGCATACAGAGAAAAAATCTCAATATGTGAGAAGAAGAAGAAGGGTTTGCTAGACCTTATTAGGAAAAATATTGTACCAAGATTTTATAAACCGTTTTTTGAGAATCTCTAATTTTTATTAAGTACCTGAAGAAGACTGATTATGCGGTAGTTGCCAAATAGTTTTAAGAAATAGCCTAATAGAGGATAAGTTCGTTAGATTTTTTTATGTTTATGGTTTATAATGAACCTAATTATTTTTTTAAAGCAATAGTTGGTTAGATTTTTTTGTATGTTTATGTGTGGTCTTGTGTGGTCCATAATGTTCCTAATTATTTTTAGTTTGTTGATATTTTTTATGTTTATGGTTCTTATTTTTCATAATTACTTTTAAGAAGCATAATAGATATTGTTTGTTAGATTTGTTTTATGTTTAGTGATTTCTAATATTTTTAATGATAGGGGTGGTAATTTTAATGTGCGTACTGGTAGGTATCTGGGTGATAGTCATACTGCAAATTGTTACAAAATGTGGACTATTTTGATGTTCCTATTATTTTTTATGTAATATATTTTGTATGACAGCATTTTCTTCTAAAAATACTTTTCTACAGGTTTGTTTAATCTCTGAATTTCATGTCAATTTGCATAATGCACTAATATGATAAACAGAAATGTGTTATTCTACAGAAAAAATCGTTCCAACGGCTTCAACATAAAACTAATAACTTGATTTGGGTTTGAACATACTTTTCATTAATATTATCTTAATCGTAATTGGGTTACTATTACAGAATTTTTTAAATATCTTGTAGATCCTATTACCAGTTATACCATTCTAAAACTAAAATTGAGATCTACTCAAGTATATTATTTTGATTTATGTTCCTATTCATGATAATATACCAAAACACATTTTGTAACAAGTCGAATAACACACAGTTTTTAATTAAACCTTTATAAATGCCCTTTCGATTTATACATTCTATACTTCTATTGATAAAATACATGAAAAGTTATGACAGTAAATATTTTGTGTTATTTTCAAATAGCTACCCTGTAAAATGTGTGTTTTTTGGATTGTGCGGTTATTCGTGCAAAGCAGCGATATGTACTGCCGCATTCCATGAAAAGTTTTGAAAAAATATGTCAATATAGGTTCACTATCTTACCATGTCAATTTTTTATGAATTATTATTCTACATACAAAATTAATTACTAATACATACACGAGGGAAAATGCAAATAGAAAATTGCCTTATCTTGTGCATTCAAATAAATTATTTTACCTCAAACAGATTGCTAATTTCTCTTCTGTGCTTATGGCTTTCTTACAGTCAATTTTGCTTTTTATATATGAACTTATTAACGAATGTAAATAATTAAAATGATTTTTAGTCATTCGCAAATATTTAAAAAAATCGTCTTCAGTGGCAATACTCTTTAGAAAATTAAATTCTCCGTATTTTTCACGTATGGTGTGTGGTAACAAGCTACCGTGACTGGACTCTTTTAACGACAAAATAACACATAAAATATCCATATCCGCTTCTTCTTCACTTTCATCTTCATCGGATTCAACTATGTCGTAATATTTACGTTTTTTTAGGGTCATATTTGACGAGATAAACGACTACACGAGCTGCTGATTACTTTATACTGAGCTAGATTGTTAAAAAAACGTAGCTTAAGAAACACAGCACAGCACAGCGCAGTACAGCGCAGCATCGTTTAATTGTTAAAAAAACGAAGCTTAAGAAACACAGCACAGCGTAGCGCAGCATAGCTCGATGTTGATTTTGTCACCCTTACATTGGTTCACGTTTATGCTGTTCAGTAGCTCTAGGCTTTTACTTACCACTTAAAAGTGCTATTGTACAACTGAAGGCACTTAAAACAGCTTAAAGCTGTTATGCGGATTTACATGGTAGTGTGGCGCTGTCACTTTTGATTGACAGATAGAAAAAATTGATAAAATATCAAACATCGAAAATATGTTTTTGTAAATTTAATAATTATAATAATTGTGATTCTATGTTTACTATTGCCGTCGCTTGTATCTTCTACTCCTTCTGTTTGTTAGTGTGTACCACTATATATATTAAACTGGTTATTCTTCAGTTACTGTGTCATTTCTTTCTACGTGCTTCAACGCCTCAGGTACCTACTGCTAAACTGGTGACCCCGTAGAACATGGCTAGCAAGAGTGATAATAATGATGTGCCGCCCATAATAACGGCCGGACAAAGCAGCGGCGAAACATTTAAGGTAGGCGTGCGAATTCCTCCATTTTACGTAGAAAAACCCGCATTATGGTTCTCGCAGATGGAAGCTCAGTTCAATATATCGAACATTAAAACTGACGAAACCAAATTTTATTACGTAATTGGAAACTTGGATCCACAATATGCAAGCGAAGTGGAGGATGTAATTAACAGTCCACCATCTACCGGCAAATATGAAAAGTTAAAAACGGAGCTCGTTAAGCGACTGTCAGCCTCCCGTGAGAAAAAGGTGAAGCAGCTGCTCATGCACGAGGAACTCGGAGACAGGAAGCCGTCACAGTTTTACCGACATCTAACGGACCTAGCTGGACCAGGCGTTCCCGAGGAGTTCCTACGAACTATATGGACCAGCCATCTACCCAGCGGTACACAGGCTATCGTCGCCTCGCAGTCCAAGACTGATATGGACGATCTAATGGACTTAGCTGATCGAGTTAACGATGTTGTCGGCACGAAGGTCTCATCAACGTCAGCCATCGCTTCTTCAGGAACAGGAAGTCAATCTGAAATCGCTGCACTAGCAAAACAAGTGGAGAAGCTGACAGAGAAGGTTGACCGACTATCTCGGCCGCAGAGACGTTCGAGCAGCCGCACCCAACATCGATCTGGTTCAGGTACGCGTTCGCAATCCAGTCACAGGCGTTACCCCCAGTGTTGGTTTCATCACAAATTTGGAGACCAGGCAAAGAGGTGCATTAAACCCTGTGATTACCACGCGACGGGAAATGCGAGGGGCAATCAGTGATGGCGACCGATGATTGTCTGAGTGGTGGTCGCCTATTCGTCACCGACCGCAAGTCGAAGAGGCAGTATCTGGTCGACACCGGCAGCGACCTCTGTGTCTTCCCCCGATCGGCATTACCAGGACGGCGAGATCGAAGCAATAATGACTATCAATTGTGCGCAGCGAATGGTACAGTGATAAATACTTACGGTGTAAAGACTATTTCTTTAGACTTAGGGTTGCGCCGTGACTTCACTTGGCAATTTATTGTAGCCGACGTTACTAAGGCGATTATAGGTATAGATTTTTTATCATTTTATAACTTAATGGTTGATTGCAGAAACCAACGCCTTATTGATAATAGTACTACACTCGCGACTCCGGCTTCACCTGCTCGATCGTCTGATGTTATTTCTTCGGTGAAGGTAATTCTTGGTGAGTCCTCATACAACGACATACTACGGGAATTTCCCGACATTATCCGCCCACATGGTATACAGCGGACACCTACACACAACACTGTCCATCAGATACACACCACTCCAGGGCCGCCCATCTCTTGTACACCACGGCGGTTGGCCCCTGATAAATTAAAAATAGCCAAAGAGGAGTTTGACGCGATGCTGAAGGCTGGCACAGCCAGACCCTCTAAATCCCCATGGGCATCACCACTGCACCTGGCTCCAAAGAAAAATGGATGGCGTCCCTGTGGTGACTACCGCATGCTGAACGCTAGGACCGTGCCGGATAAATATCCAATTAGACACATTCATGACTTCTCACACAATCTCACTGGCTGTTCTGTATTTAGTACTATAGATCTTGTTAAGGCTTACAATCAAATTCCGGTAAGTCCTGAAGATATTCCTAAAACGGCTATCACCACACCGTTTGGTTTGTACGAATTCCCGTACATGACGTTCGGGCTTCGTAACGCCGGTCAAACATTTCAGCGGTTTGTCGACGAAATAGTACGGGGATTAGACTTTTGCTATACGTATTTGGACGATTTTTTGGTCTACTCAGTAGACCGGGCTACTCATGAAGACCATTTACGCCAGCTCTTCACCCGGCTACAGGAATATGGTATGGTGATCAACCCCGCTAAATGTGTTCTGGGAGCAAGTGAGGTAACTTTCCTTGGGTATCGTATCTCAGCCAATGGAACCAAGCCTTTACCCGAGAAGGTGGAAGCTATCACAAGGTATCCTGTCCCTAAGACTGTTCGTGAGCTTCGGAGATTTCTTGGCATGATAAATTTTTATAGGCGGTTCATACCTAATGCAGCTCAAAGCCAAGCTCCACTGAACGCCCTGCTCATGGGATCTGTTAAGGGCTCTCATCCGGTACTATTTACATCCACGGAGATGCAATCTTTTGAAACCTGCAAGGAAGAGCTCTGTAAAGCCGCAATGCTGGCGCACCCCGACTGCGAAGCTACACTCGCAGTAGTGACAGATGCCTCGGATACGGCGGTAGGGGCAGTCTTGCAGCAATGCAAAGACGGTGAACCATGGCAACCACTAGCATTCTACTCTCGGAAACTCAGTCCAGCGCAAGCAAAGTACTCACCATACGATAGAGAACTGCTTGCAATATATGAAGCGATAAAGCACTTCAGGCATATGGTCGAAGCGCGAAACTTCGTGGTCTACACAGACCACAAACCACTCTCTTTCGCGTTCCACTCAAGAAAAGAGAATTGTTCCCCGCGACAGTTCAGACATCTTGACTTTATTTCGCAGTTTACGACGGACATTAGACATATTGCTGGCAAAGACAACGTCGTAGTTTTTATATAATGTTCATGTTCATGCTATTAAACACCAATAAGCATTGATTTCCTACTGAAAAATGCTATTGTAGATCCAAATGCACTAAAAACAGCTGAAAGCTGTACAGTTGCATTGTGGTTTGCTGCACTAAAACTAAAGGCTTTACAAAAACATTTTGATATGCCATTATCCAACTGTTGTACAGTGTAAAGCATGATAATGGTTTTGAAATGCCAATATAATGCGTCAAGATGCTCGGTGAACTTATATAAGACTTTATAAGGACCTTTAGTTCTACATAGGTTTTCTATTCGTATGTTAATGCTTCCCGTGTTACTTGGGATACCTAAAGAATCAAGGAGGGACCAAATCTTTAACACTACTAAAATTGGGAGGACAAATCCTAAACCTGGCAAAATACAAAAATATAGACATACGAATATTATAATTCCAGGTCATTACAACGTAATATCAGACAATCTGTCAAGAGGAATGAGCCTACCAGACTGGCATCTATCGAACCCAATGCAGAAAGTGATATCCAGGAAATGGGGCATTCCGTGTATCGATCGACCTATTTGCAACACGGGAATCGGCAGTAGTCGCAAAATACGTTACACGATTCCCATGCGAGCAAACAGAATTCGTGAACGCATTCACAAAAAGATGGGAAAAGCTAGGATGGATATTTCCCCCACCACCACTAATACCCAGGGTATTACAACATCTCAACCAATGTCAGGGGATATTCATTGTAATAGTCCCAAGGTGGGAAAACGTCTTCTGGCGACCAATCTTAAAGAAAAGAGCCCTCGACAAACCCTTCACAATACGGAATTTAGAAGACCATCTCATAGACCTTCAAACCAATCGCCCTCCCCCCAAGATACAAGATTTGTACTTGGAAGCATGGAAAGTACGGGGTGGGCCGATTTGGTAAAAAACTGGACAATCGAAGAAAAACAAATCCTAGAAACATCGTGGTCGTCATCTCTAAACACTTACTCAACAGCATGGAAGAGCTGGTGCCAATGGGCAAAAGATAATAAAATTTCAATGAATGACCCAAATCCGACAGAAGTTGCACGATATCTCTGTCTCCTACATTATAGGAAAAAATTGTCATATGGAACCATCTATCTGCACAAATCAACTATTGCGACATTTTCAAACCCTAATAACGCCGATAAAATATCTTCCAACATATCTATAACAATAAAACATATTCTTAAAGGAATCTCAAATTCAAATCCTCAGATCCCTCGAATAAAAATCTGGAATATCAACAAATTATTAACTTGGCAACAGCTATTACAAAAATGAGATAAAGAAATCTGTTTTTTTTTTTTTTAAATTGTCGTGAAATTAATGAATATAAAAATGTTTTATGTAGAAATGGATTACACCCAAAATAACACCTTCTTATACAAAACTTCCTCTGATCACGAAAAGTTCAAGAAGGTTGTTGTAGATAAGGTAAGAAAAACAAGAAATACGCAAAATAACATTGTACTGACGAAAGCCTATACAAGAAAAATGAGAGTGTGTGAAAAAGAAAAAAGAACTGCTAGGACTCATTTAACACGTAGGGTGCGATTCGTATCAGAATTGAGCGATCGGATGATTACAGCGTATGCGGGAGTGAAGAGTTCAGTCTTTCTCTTTTTGCTTAAGTAGTATTTCATACAAATTTAGGAAATAGAATGAGACGAATATAGTGTGCTGTTTTTATACTCAAGTAGTACTCTCTAGCCTTACTTAAGAAGTAGAATCATTTCTGATACTAACGCACTGAATTAAAATATTTTTAGTAGGGTGCTGTAGTAATTGTAAATTGGCACTAGTGCTGTCTTGGCTTGCAGTTTGAAGGGTCGTGTGCTTGCATGTCTTTACATTGCTGCTAGTATGAAGCGGTCACGTAGAATATTAGATCGTGTTTTTGAAGAATACGAAAATAGAGGTGAACTGTGTTCAGGGAATGCCGTGCAGCATCAGAAAGCTATCATTTTGCAAGATGTACAAATACAAAAACCTACAAAATTACCAGCAACAACTATAGAAAAAGGCCAGATCTCACAATTTAACAGCCCTAGTACAGGTAAAAAGTTTACTGTTTTACAAAATGTTGAAGTTTCTAGCCCCGGAGAAAAAAGTCGCTGCGCTTCTCTGAGTGATATTTCGATAACAGGCCTTGTTCCACTACTCGATAGTTCTTTGCCAGATAACTACATTGAGGAGTTTCTGCACACTCCTAAGCGATTACGGCATATCCCGCCACGTACTGTGTATGATAATATAAGTCCATCGACAAGTCACCAATACGAAGCTAGCGTCTTAGATCTCAGTCGGTGTGAATACACAGAAAAAGACGATGGTTTGACGGGTAATGCGACCATTCAGGAGAGTAGTCAACCTACAGAAAACCACCAACATACTCACTTAGATGAACAACCTTTAGAAACATGCAATATTGTTGATATTCAGACTCAGGAAAACCATGATAGTGGTGATAATGATGATGATGATGATGACAGTAACTACTCTCCTTAAGTTCATCAGTTGATTCTTTTGATTTTACTTCTTGTGACGAATCGGATGCGACAAACACCTTACAATTATCTCAGTCAAATACAGTAAACGATGACAACATACACTTACAAGACGAATGGATAGACATAGACACCGAAATACTTTAAAACAAATATTCCTACTGCCTGCAAATCTCCTTTTGTTATATACAGGGTGGAATTTTGTAATGCCACCTGGAGGGGAAGTACTCTTAATACTTTAGATAGAAAATTTTGCTCAAAGGAAACATTCCTTTATTTTTGAAAAGAAAAAAAACGGCATTAAAGATTTTTAAAAATTCGCTTGCCGCACACGGTAATCGAACCGACTAAAATCTGTAAAAGTTGCACCGTGTACTTCTATTGCATTGATTGTTAGGGTCAATGAAATCTTAAATTATTAATTCAATCGGTCAAGTTAAAGCACTTTTACTCAAAGATCTATCTGTGTACTTATGTTATTCATTAATTATTATCATTGACGTCATTTATCCATCGAAATGACGAATTACTATTTAGATAAGACGATTGCAATTTGCACGTGTTTGTAATGCAGACTCCTTTCTTAGATGTGACATAACTGCGTGTATGACGTAGTTTAAATATGGAATGTTACATTTGAAAATAGATTTTCATCTGTTATTCACATTTGATTGTTTTTACAAATCATTTCATAATTGTTTCACGGTAAAAATGGCTTATCAAGAGCAATTTGATTTAATGGAAGCTTATTTTTTAAATAATAAAGATGTGAATCGTGCTCTGCGGTGGTATGGAGAGAGATATCGAGACCGTCAGACACCAACTCGATTTGTACTGAAAAGAATGATAGATAATTTAAAGAACACTGGAAGTTTCAAAAAGCGACGGCACCCTCTTCAACAAAACAACTTTGATTTTGAATTAAATATTTTAACATACTTCGAAGCATTTCCGAAGGCTTCAAGCAGAGATGCTGCCGAAGTAATTGGAACAACCCACACTCGCATACTTAAAGCGCTGAAAAAGTATAAGTTTAGATGTTATCGTGATGGTCGGTTGGTACAAAAATTGCATCCTGGGGTTTGTGAGAGACGACTACAATTTTGTCAAAACATGCTGAGAGAAATTGACCGTAACCCTAATTTTTTGAGTAACATTGTATGGTCTGACGAAACCAACTTCAGCAATAACGGCATGTACAATCGCCGCAATAATCACTATTGGTCTAGAGTGAATCCTCTTCGTGTTCATGAAACTAACAGTCAAGTAAGATTTTCTTTCAACGTTTGGTGCGGAATTATGAGAAATATGGTTGTGTTAGTCCATGTATACGAAGGTCACTTAAACACTGTTAAGTATTTAGAAATACTCGATTTATTAAGAAACGAGTTAAATGGTTTCCCCGAGGAAGAGCGAAACCAAATAATTCTACAGCAAGATGGTGCTCCAGCCCATAACAGCAGAATCACTACTGCCTACATTAATAACCATTTTAATACCTGGATTGGTACAAACGGCACAATCAGATGGCCTGCGAGATCACCAGATCTCACCCCTTTAGATTTTTTTTTTTTGGGGATATGTAAAAAATCAAATTTACACTAAATGTTATGAGAATATAAACGAGTTGAGAGTTGAAGTTCAGAATACGATTTATAACATTCACCACAATACGTTATTGAAGGTAACTAGAAATGAATTCGTTAGAAGAATAAATTTGTGTATCCAAGAAAATGGAGCCCATTTCGAGCAATTAATTAGTTAGTTTAAATTTTTGTACATAATTAAATTAATTTAAAATTTCATTGTTTTCATGTAATTCAATTTATGAAGTTTGTTAAAGAGATTTCATCCTTATTGACCCTAACAATCAATGCAATAAAAGTACACGGTGCAACTTTTACAGATTTTAGTCGGTTCGATTACCGTGTGCGGCAAGCGAATTTTTAAAAATCTTTAATGCCGTTTTTTTTCTTTTCAAAAATAAAGGAATGTTTCCTTTGAGTAAAATTTTCTACCTAAAGTATTAAGAGTACTTCCCCTCCAGGTGGCATTACAAAATTCCACCCTGTATATAAATTATTTGTAACAGATAATTTAATAAATAAAATGGTTATTGAAACAAATAAATATGCAAATAATTATATAAAGAATGAAACGTTGAAAAAATCATCAAGAGCCAAAAAATGGAAACCAACAGATAATGTCGAAATGTGCATTTTCATGGGAATATTAATTACAATGGGACTTGTTAAGCTCCCCTCCATCTATAACTATTGGTCAAAAAAAATCTTGCTATCACAATGAATATATTTGTTCAATTATGTCAAGGGACAGATTCATATTACTATTGAAATTTTGGCACTTTAGCAACAATTTGATTGGACCTAATACAGATAGATTGGCAAAGATTAGAAGTTGCTTAGAAATGATTCTCGAAACATTTACCCAGGTTCTCGAACCTGGAAAATTCCTGGTTATTGATGAGACAATGATTCCATGGAGAGGCCGCCTGAAATTTAGGCAATATATCAAAAATAAAGCCCACAGTTATGGAATAAAGTTGTACAAATTATGTACTCCTGAGGGCTATACTGTTGCTGTTATAGTTTATACGGGAAAATCCGAAGAAAGGTCGGGAAGCCCGCATGGGCAAACCACAGTTATGAAACTAATTCAAGGCCTAGAAAAAGAAGAAAGAGCTATAATAGCTGACAATTTTTATACATCTGTTGAGTTAGGAGAGGAATTGCTGAAAAAAAAAATGTTGTTATGTGGAACAATCAGAGTTAATAAAAAAAACTGCCTAAACAAACCGTTATATTAACTACTATATAAAAACTAAAGAGGGGGCAAGTTGTAGGGAAGATGACCAAAGAAGGCGTCAAAATTATAAAATGGTATGACAAGAGAGCAGTTACTATGATAACTTCCTGCAAAGGGCACACTGCAACTGTGGTCAATACCGGTAAGCATAACAAACACACTGGTGAGCCAATTTTAAAACCCGAATGTGTCACTACGTATAATGAAAATAAAAAGGGTGTTGATTATTGAGACCAAATGACCGCGTATTATACCACACTTAAAAGGAAAATCAAGTGGTATAGAAAACTAATGATGAGCATTCTTTTTGGTACTTGTATGGTTAATGCGTGGATAGTACACAATGAAAATAATGAAAAAAAGTTAAATTTACTAGATTTTACAGAAGACGTTACACAAAACCTTACTCAAAAGAAATTTAAGGAAACTATATCAAGCGAAAATCATATAGCCAATAAAATACATACATTTGAAAAACGAACTTCTCGAAAACGATGTTTTTATGCTACCAGGAATTCAAGAAAACAATGAAAAGTCGTGACGCTGAGAAAAAAGCCAAACAAGTTTATACAATTTGTGTAGAGTGTGAAAAACCAATGAGTCTT
The DNA here is from genome assembly GCA_963555595.1 of Tethea ocularis. Taxonomy (NCBI): domain Eukaryota; kingdom Metazoa; phylum Arthropoda; class Insecta; order Lepidoptera; family Drepanidae; genus Tethea; species Tethea ocularis. The sequence goes on from OY741975.1 coordinate 8,180,285, forward strand.
AACTGTTTTAACAAATATAATTCCAATATCTAATAAAAAATAAAATTTATCGATGGTAGATAGGTAGTTTTATTCCACATCACTAGTCCTTTGTCGATAACATTTTAAATACTTGCGGTACGTATCAGTTCTGATTCGTAAACTATGAATACGATGACTACACACCTGCTATACGAATCAGTATTGATAGATAACTTTGACACCACATAGCCACGATAAGACTCATACAACCCCCGTGCTACAAAAGTAGGGTCTACTTCTATGCATAGAGATGCCATTTTTGCACAAAAAATAAAAAAATCAAAATTATATACCTAAAATTCAGATTCTTACAGACGTCTTACGTTACAGGTCAAAAATGATTCGTACCGCAATTATAATAAGTCTCTGACGAATCAGATTTGCTTCGTATCGCAAATAGGGATGTTTTTGAAATCCACGTTTAGCACTTAACGTGTTAAGGCTACATTTTCTAAATATGTATATTATTATTGTTGGACGCCATATGCGATACTGGCATTGTATAAAAGCATAGTGTTTAATCTATTCGATATTCAAGTATTGTCTGTCTCTGTGTTCTTGTGTCTTTGACACTATATGCAATAAATGTTCCTGGTGAAAACACTGTTTCATTCAATATTTCCATTTGGTTATGGGCCCAGATACCCAGAAATAGCCAGGAAAAAGTCTAAGCGCTAGTTCAGACACGGCGGGAACCGCGCGATTTCAGAATCGCATGGAAATCGCGCGGGTCTTATTTGTATGAGTTATAAAGTAATCGTTCAGACATAACCGCGCGGTTAATCAAGCCGCGCGGTTACCGCAACCTAACCGCCAGAAAATAGAATCGCGCTGCTCCCGCGCGTTTCTATTACTATGGAGTCTTTACTTCGCGTTCAGTTGCGTTGCGGATACCGCGCGGTGAGCACGTCACTGCTCGTGAGTTCGCCATGGATCGTTTCGACACTGAACTATTTATTGATGAGGTGGAGAAGAGACCTGCAATATGGGACATTATGTGTGATGATTACTCAAATAAAATTATCAAGAACCGAGCTTGGCAAGAGTTGGTGGAGATATTTGGAAATTGCGAAGACACGATGGAAAAAAATAATATTTTAAGTAAGTAGGTTCATTCACCAAAAAATGATTGACAGAATTATGTTATAATTATTGTTATGAAGCGTATATTATACTCTCCGTATACTTTAGGTACTTAAATAAATATAAACAAACTTCGGCTGTTTTATGCAGACATTTCGAGCATTTTTCAAATGAAGGTCACAACGGTATTATCATATTTCGTTTGTTTACATTTAGTTATGTACCTAAACATTACAAGTACGGTATGTTAGTTGCAGCTATATCTTTGTGTCTTGCCATGGAACACGCCCATCGTTCACAAAGTAATGAGCGAATTTATCTCTGATATTCAAAGATGACGGTGTCCCTCTTCCCGCATGCAAGGTATTGAGATTAGTCATGGGTGCATTATATAAAGTATCTTTAAATTTTAGACCATCTCTAGTCCGCACATAGTTATGTAGAAAACAAGAGGCTTTTATTATGTGTTCTGCAAAATCTATGTTTACATTTATAGGCCTATGAAAGATGCGCCATTTGTTCGCCAAAATACCAAAAGTGCACTCAATATTACGTCGGGCTCTCGATAACCTATAGTTAAAAATCCTTTTTTCATATGGTAAACATTTGCCTGAATATGGGCGCATTAAATTTTCTGCTAAGCCGAAGGCTTCATCTCCAACTATAACATAAGGCATTGGTGTTAGGTCTACATTAGATATTGGTTTAGATGTTGGTATGTTTAATGATTTTTCTGTCAGGCGTTTATAAAAAACCGAAATTTTAAATATAGCAGAATCACTGATTTTGCCATAAGCCCCAATATCAACATAAGTAAAGCAATAGTTGGCGTCGCAAAGTGCTAAGAGCACTATGGAAAAGAAATGTTTATAGTTATGATACAAAGAACCCGAATCAACAGGCTTTATAACTCGGATATGCTTGCCGTCTATAGCACCAATGCAATTTGGAAAATTTGCATAACTCTCAAAGTCTCGTGCTATTGTCTTCCAGATATCTTCAGTCGCTTCGGGCATGACTATGTTTACCAACTTATTCCACAATGATTTACATACTTCGCGGTCAATTCCAGTAATCGTCGATTTTCCTAGGCTATAATTGTAGCTTAGTTCTCCAAATGAACAACCCGTACCAAGATATCTGAAACAAGAATATTATTAATAATGTTATTATTTTTAGGTACACAACTCCAAAAATGGAAAAACATACGAGATTGCTACAATAAAGAATACAAAAAATTTTAGTAAGAAATTACTTAGAAAATAAAAACTGGTGGCATGTCATCGAAAAAGATGTCACTGAGGCAGAAAAAGACGTAGATCGTAAGGCTTCACGCACGTTTATGATGCAAAGACGGCGAAACAAGTATGGAATAGTTTACAAAAGGCATATGAAGACAAAGGTTGGTGGAGACGAATTTCTCTTCAACGTGAGCTCTGGAATTGCAAATTAGAAAATTTCGAATCAATTTAAAAATATATTTCGAATGTTATATTCCTCGCACAGCAATTGGCTGATATTGAAGCAAAAATGTCTGACGACTGGATCATATCGATTTTGCTTGGTGGATTAACTCCTGAGTACGGCCCGCTAATTATAATAGTGGTCAAGAAATTGGGTTAGAGCAAATAAAGACTAAGTTGTTGCAGGAAGGTACAAGACAGAGCAAGGTAAACACAAACCAAAAACAAGCCCTATTTTCAAAGAAATCACATAACGATGCCAGAACTCAAAATAAAACTAATGATCGTAAGCAGAAGTTTGTGTATAAATGTTTTAAGTGTCACAAGCAAGGACATAAAGCGTCTGATTGCAAAGAGCTGAGCAAAACCGCGAATATCTGCCTGAATACGAAGGAGGCGATTCATAAAGATAAGTGGTACTTAGATAGTGGATGTTCTAATAACATGACCGACGATAAAAACAAGTTGGTGGCCTATTCACCTGTAAATAGCAATATAAAAATATCTGTAGCGAATGGTGAAAAGCTAGGGGAACAGAAGGCAAAACGGACCCTGTGGGCAAAACGGAACACATTAATAATTTCGGAACCAGTAGCTCCATCTATGAATGAGTTGTGCCATTTAATAGGCAGTCATGTCATTTCTCTCGGTCAGTGTGCCCAATGACATCGCCCGCATGCACACAATTACAGCGAGGTAAGTTTGTTTTTTTAGATTTTGATGTAAAATTTTGGTTTTTTGACTGGCCTCCAGTTTCGTTTGGTTTATGATAACGTGTCCCATTGGATTCCATGGTTAGAATGTTTTATTATTGACCTAATATTTAATTATGAGGGCCATTACATGCGACATAACCTCAAAATTTTGTTGTTGTGTTAATAACACCTAAAAGGCAAAACGGCCCCAGGCAAAACGGACCGGGGTGCCGTTTTACCTTCAATATAAATGTGTTCTTGGTATTTTTTTTTTTTTGTTTTGTGGTTTTGTTTTGTTACATATGATAGTATTTCTTGTTTTAGATGGTTAATAATTATAGAAGAACGTCTAATCGGAATTCATGGAACGAGACTAACATGAAAAAAGCTATTGAGAAAGTCATATCCAAAGAAATGGGGCTTAACAAGGCTTCTACTGAGTTTAATGTGCCAAAAACAACATTAAAACGTAGGTTAGAGAAATATATGACTACCCAAGATATGGATAGAGCTACAGAGAAGAAGTTGGGCAGGTTTAAACAAGTATTTAGTAAAGAGCAAGAATTTGAATTAGCTTCTTATGCCAAAGATATGGAAAGCAGATTTTTTGGACTAACAACCAAAGATATGCGGATATTAGCATATGATTTGGCGGAAAAGAATGACATTAGTCATAACTTTGACACAAGCAAGAAAATGGCAGGCAGAATATGGCTTGAAAATTTTCTCAAACGTAACCCAGATCTCAGCCTTCGTAAGCCCGAAGCAACCTCCGCAGCCCGAGCATCCGGTTTCAACAAAGTTTCTGTAGATAAATTCTTTGATTTGCTGGAACAGGCTATAGAAACTCACCAACTGACTCCTGACCGAATTTTCAACGTAGATGAAACAGGCATGACGACCGTTCCGAAGACTATGCCCAAAATAATCGGAGCCAAAGGGAAAAAACAAGTTGGGTTATTAACTTCTGCTGAACGTGGCCAGTTAGTGACCGTCGTGTTTTGTTTAGGGGCAGATGGTTCTTACATGCCCCCGTTATTCATCTTCCCGAGGAAGAGAATGAAGCCCGAATTGATGATTAATGCACCCCGTGGTTCTTGAGCCGAGTGCCATGAATCGGGATGGATTCAGAAAGAAATATTCACCTCTTGGTTCAGAAAATTCATAGTTTTCAGTAGAGCTTCAAAGGAAAAGCCAGTGCTTTTGATTCTAGACGGTCATGCCAGCCATACCAAGAACTTGGATATCATTGATTTGGGGCGAGAACATGGTGTTCACATTTTAGCAACTCCTCCACATTGCACTCACCGACTGCAGCCGTTAGATGTGGGTTTTATGAAACCTTTGTCAACATATTATACAGAAGCGTCACAAAACTGGTTGAAGTCCAAATGTGGTCGGATCATAACACAGTTTCAGATTCCAGAATTGGTTGATAAAGCATTTCAAAAGGCTGCTACGATGTCAACAGCATTTAATGCCTTTCGCGCTACAGGAATTTGGCCTCTGAATCGTGACATTTTCACTGAAGCTGACTTTTTAGCAGCAGCAGCCACCGACATTGCAGTTGCGTGTGATAGTTCAGTAGCGTCTACTTCTGATACCCGCCAAGAAGATAATAATTCAAGTATCCAAAGACCTCAGCCATCAACTTCAAGAGCAGACAATGTATTGGCCACAAACATTAATGAAACCCAACCATTGGAAGATACCAATGCAACAAGACTGACTGCTAAAGACCCTGACATAACAGTATCATCGCCCTCCATGTTGGATGATAGCCATCATGAAAACCTATCTTCTACGTCACTCACGGCAAGTGCAATATTATATGCAGAAGACATTGTAGATGAGCCCCAACCTTCTACATCAATGGCCACAAAAAATGTTGTTAAAAAAAGTGCGTTTCTGGTCGGACCTAAAGATATAACGCCAATTCCAAAAACAACAAAGACTAAAAGGGCCAACATCAGACGTGGTAAAACAGCAATTATCACTTCATCACCGTACCGTCTAGAATTAGAAACTTCTCAAAATAAAAAAGCTGATCAGGTGAAAAAAGGACTATTTAGAGATGACGAAACACCGAAGAAAAGAAAAGCAGCAACCAAAGGAAAGAAGTCTTTACTAAAGGGATCGAAGAAATAAGACACCTGTCATGTTGCGCTCTTGGTACTGAGAGGAGATGTGTTCAACAATACGATGGACTTGTTGGACACAAGAATGTTTGGCTCGAAAGCCAAATTGTTCATCAGGGATGAGATTATTGGCGTCGGCATATGTTTTGAGGCGGATATAGATCAGTCTCTCATACATCTTGCCCAGGACATTTAATAGACTTATAGGGCGGTAACTGGAGGGCTCGGACCTGGGTTTGCCGGGTTTATGGATTCCAATGACATGGGCCTCTTTCCACTGATGTGGAAAAATATTACAAGAGAGGGCAGCGTTAAATATGGAAGTTAGCAGTATTATGAGGTGGGCGGGGAAGAGTTTTATCACTTTGTTAGTGATTTTGTCCGAGCCCGGGGCCTTCCGCGGGTGTAAATCCCTGATGATCGATTTGACCTCGTCAGAGGTCGCCGGAGGGAGGGGGTCATCCTCTTTGCTGAGAGGGGGGGGTGGTAACGGGAGGGCGGCTCTCCGTTCAACTTCAGAGTTAACTTCCTCCAGATGACTCGGGTCTATCGGGAGGGTACTGGGCGTGCACTGAAACTCTAAGCTTTCAGCGAGGCATTCTGTCTTATCATCGTCATCAAAAGCGGGAGGGAGATTGGGCCTATTTAATGGGGGCATGGGTGCTACCGTGTCCTTGGTAAAGGCACGAGAAAGCTGCCAAAAGGCTTGATGAGAGGGTCTAATATCTGTAAGGGTCTGGTCCCAGCGGGCCTGTCGTACCTCATCGATGCGTGACTTAACGTCACGCTGGAGAGCACGCATACGGATGCGGTTGTCCTCTGAGGGGAAACTATCATAGGCGCGAATGGCGGCATTTTTCTCTCTCAACAAGTCACGTACGTCATCGGGCAAGCGCCAACGTTGATCACTCTCTGCTGGCACTGTCCGTGAGCAATCGCTAATTAACGATTGCACGTGGCTAGTGAGTGAGTCGATTGCGCCGACAGCCTCATCAGCGGTGTTGAGGCTATCTGGGATCTGATCAAGGTGGACGGAAGTGGTTGACTTGAGGCTTTCACTCAGTCTATTCCAATTCGTCACGACCTTTGTGGGGGGGGCTTGACCTGCATCAGGGGAACCTATGCGCCCTGCTAATTCTATGATAACAGGTCGGTGGTCGGATGTAAGCTCGTGTAGCACTGTTACGTCATGCACACGTAGGTTTACATTCCGTAACAATGCCACATCAAGAATATCAGGTCTGTGTGTCAGTTGGTGGGGATAGTGCGTCGGGTCCAGGGGTGCGATAATGTCTATGTCTAGAGGGTCAAGGAGGGATTCTAATAGTCTACCTCTGGGGGAAGTTGAGTGACAGTTCCAGAGTATATTTTTCGCGTTCAGGTCACCTGCCAGAATGACAGAGTTACCTAGCGCGAAAATAGACTCTAGATCGCTTTTGAGTGGTGAATCATTGCGGGAGGGAGATATATATGCTGATACTATAATTATAGGTTGGTGTCCTGTCATGCCAAGCCTACAAACCGATGCTTCAATGCACTGGAGGGAAGGAGGCGGATCCATGGGGGAGCAGTACAAGGACCTTTTGTAATAGATAAGGGTGCCTCCTAGGGCAGAGTCAGTCCTGTCATTGCGGACTACTTGGTAGTTTGCAATTTTAGGGTCCCTAAGGGAAGGTTTGAGGAAGGTCTCTTGTATCAGGAGGACGTCAAGTTGATGGTTTCGCAGGAACTCTGCGATATCATCGCGTTGACCTTTAATGCCATTTGCATTATAGAATCCTACTTTGAGGGATCGGGGTTTAATTCTACACGTCACGGTTGTATTATCCATTATGGTTTTACGCGGAAGTTGGAAAGAACTGTCACGATGCTTTGGAAACGCATCGCGATGGAAGCGAGGGCACGACCGTTGCCCTCGTTCGCTCTGATCTGGGTCGCGAGGTCCCTAATTTCGTTGAGATCTATTGCCTCAGCGAAGCGCTCCACTAAAGCGAAGTCCGGGTCTTCGATCAGTGGTAGTTTAGGTGCGTTTGCGCGGCGGTTTTGGGAGGTTGCCGGGGGGGGACGTTTGGGTGGGGGAGGGGGAAGGAGAGGTTGCGTGGGTGCGGAGACGGGTTTAGGGGGTGGGGCAGTTGGGGAATTGACTACTGGGGTTTGAGGCACTGAAGGTGCACTAGGTAATGCTGGAAAGTCCTTGTCGTAGTTGACAAGATTCCAGGGCGAGGATCTTTGTGGGGCTAGGACAGTCTGGGAGGGGTCAGTGAGGGGGGCAGTGCGCGTTGAGTTGCGCGATGTGCGCGAGTTGCGCGGGGGGCCCGAGTTACGTGATTTGCGGGCGGGGCGAGGGGCTTTCGGGCACCCGCGGTAATTAGCGGGATGGCCGAGTTGGTTACAGAGAACACAACCTGGCTCCTCAGTACACAGGGCCTTGTCTTTCGGCCTATCGCACTCAGCGGTGGAATGGGGCTTAAGACACTTGACGCATCTGGGGGGGGCATGACAATTGCGGGCGGTGTGGCCGTACAATTGGCAATTGTGACATTGGGAGGGGTACACTCCCTTGTGAGGTTTCTCAAAAGAGATACCGGACAGATGACAGACGTGGCTGATCTTAAAGATCTTCTTAGCCTCGTCGCATTGATCTAACTGGGCGAGAACCATATTATACGGGGTATGGCCACGCCCTTTGTACATTCGATGTACGGAATGTACGGGGATAGATTGGTCCTTGAGGGACCTCTCAATGTCCTCGGTGGTTATTTCGTGGGGAATCCCCTTAATTACCACACGGAGGGCACGCTCCTCGGGGAGGCAGTACGTGTGAAAGGCTACTTTCCTCTCCTTGAGCAGCTTAGTTAGGGCTCTGTGGTCCTGGGACGTAGACACTGTGACACGGATTCCGTGCTCAGTGGGGTGAGCATTGGTGAAGTTGATGTGTGCTCCCGGTGCATTACACCAGGATGACACATCGGGCCATTTGCCCTTATCTTGGATGAAAAGGGGCGGGGGTACGTCCTTCTTCTTTGGAAGTTGAGCAGCAGAAGGGGTGGGTGCTACCTCCATGAGAGGAGCAGATACTGGGGTATCCATGAGCGGGGGAGGGGAGGAGGTGCCTTCCCAGGCGGCAACGCGCTGGGTGGAGATGGGGGTGGGGGCAGGATCAGTGTTTGGAAAGCAGTCGGGGGAGGGAGGGGTCACAGGGTAATCCTCCGGGGGAGAAGTCACCTTAGCCGCCTTGGCGGCCGCCATGCGGGCCTTGCGACCTCGCTTACGGCCGCCAGGGACGAGCTGTTAGCTATCGTCCTCTTCGGACGATTGGGTAGGGGGGTTGGTTGGGATGGGTTCAGCGACTGACTCGGAGATGGACTGGGTCGACATCTCCGAATCAGCGCGGGAGGAGGGACGGCTTTGGGACGGGGTGGGGATCTGGTGTCCCGGGAATTTAGCTTGGAGGTACCGAAGTACCTCCTCGTCTAAGAGGATGTCCTCGAGGGACAGAGTTGGAGGTTGGCTGGCCATGGTGGCCAGCCGAGCCTTGCGGCCGGGGAGCTAATCTAAGACGACACTATTGTGACTTCGTTCGCGTGGCGTTCCTGAGAGAAGAAGTCACAAGAAACTTCAGGCAATCGCCCTAGCTAAGACCTATCTATTCGCCCCGGGTGGGTAGGCCCGGGGGTGTGTAGTATCTCTCCCAACCGGGTATAGGTTGGGAGGTGTGTAGGCCCTAGGGTGTGCCCTAAGCTTGTGCTCCCACTGCCAGTCTTATTGTGCAGTGAGTTCCTACGTCCCTGCCTAGCGCTAACTGGGGTCGACTAGGGAAGCCCCCAAGGCCGACTGATCCAGTCCCGTCCGGGTGTACGTTTTCCAGAAGGGAAACCGTGAGCGCCCGGGGCACGCTCGAACTAACTTCGTTGGCACCGTTAGGTATCCGTTAGTTCACCACTAAAAGCGTGGATTTCACAAGTTTGATGACGGTGTCAGAAACAATGGAATTGTTATCGTGGTAAATACCCAGGTAAATTACCACGAAAACAGTAACGCAGGTGTCTTTCACCGAAAAAATGCCTGATAAGGGACCGAGCCAAAGCCAGGTAACAAATCGAGCGATAAATTCGCGGAAACGATACGGGTAGCGCACGGAGCGCAAGGGTACGTCCGTGCAGTACGACGGATCGAGTCGGAATTCAGGACGAGTGAATGGTGTGATTGCTCGTAATTTTAAAAGTGGTAGAGCTTCAGCTAGTGATTCTCGGGGAGGCAATCACAAAGAACATAAATATGCCGGTCAGAAAAAGTCCATACAAAAATTCATTAAGCGTTTTAAACCACTCGAGATCCACTACTGTCGAGGAAGTATCAAATGCAGACAGTATCTTTCATCTGATTTGAACATTAATAAACTATACAAAATGTATAAAGAGCAAGCAGAGGCACAATTTCAGACTGTTAAAGCATCTTACTTTCGTAGAATTTTTAATACTACATTTAATATTGGTTTCGGAAGCCCACGGACTGACGTTTGTTCTACATGCCTGCAATTACAAGAACAGATCAAATATGAGAAAGACAGTAATAAAAAGAAGGATTTTATGATTAAAAAAAGAGTACACAGTTTAAGAGCCAAAGCATTTTACAACTTATTAAAAGAAAATGATGAAAGTTTGCTGATTCTTAGTTTCGACTGCCAAAAAAATCAACCTATGCCGAAAGTGCCAGATCAAATTACTTATTACTCGCGTCAACTCTACATTTATAACTTTACTATCGTTGTTGGTCACTCAAAGTCCCAACTAAATAGCGAGAATGTGTTTGCAATACACTTGGACCGATGACTTATTGCCAAAAGCATCAAACGAAATTGCCAGTGCCGTGTTTCACTGCCTGTGTACTGTTGTCTAATGTTTCTAATACACGCCCTTGCAATCCAGAATTTGTACAACAGAATAGGATATATTCGACATATTATAATAGTCCAAAACCTCGACGATTTCTTATCCCTGACTAGATTTCGTATCGCCCTAAACAAAATAAGATAAATTACCTTACTACTACTCAGCCTAATACGCAAGATGACCCATAGCCTAGTACCTCATAAAATAAAAAAAATCATGTAACCGCCTCCAAACTTCAAGCAAAGAAGTAGAATTTAACTCTCAAATTCCATTCATTATAATCCCTGATATAAACGCAATGTTTTTAATTGACACAGGTAGTACCAAATCTTTCATGAGTCATGAACTTATGTTGAAACATATTAAAAAGTATACAATTTTCGAACCATTCAATGTAATCAGTACACATGCTGTAACTGAGCATAGTGATGTAATTTATATCCCCATTCCTAAAATATTTGGTAAACATTTCCACTTAAATTTTATATTTATAACATTAACGATTCATTCGATTGATTAATAGGTATGGATTTATTAAATACTCAATGCAACCATTGAATTTGAAAATCGCATCTTATTAACACCATCAATTAAAATCCCATTACTTGGGAAAAATGATGTCCATGGTTTGGGGAAAAGGAGCGCGACGAGTACGTTCCCGTGCCAATGAAGGTTCAACGAGAAGAGTATGCCGCCGAAGAAGAGCTTGTGTGTCTTAAATTTATTTCAGAAATTTTCATATTTTAAAAAATACAATTAATTAGCTAGCGCGCTTTTCATTTAATTCATGACTTAATTAATATTTAATTTCTTTTAAAATTTAAATTTTAACAATGAATTACTTATCTCAAGTTGCCAGTGCAGCTCAAAATGAATTAAATATCGCTGCCATGCAAGCTTCAGTTACGGTTAGGCGCGAAGCAGAAAATGCTGTTAATCAATTAGCGGAACGAGTAGTTCACCAGCTAGGTGTGACTCAAGATTCCAATTCTCAAGAGTATACTATACCAGATTATCGTCACATGCCTCCCTTAGGACATTAAGATGTTTTCGATGAAGTTAGTGGACCACCTTCTTACTCGCCGGAACATTCTATCCAATACGAGCATGCTAATGAAGGACCAGGAGAAGATGTAGTAGGAAGTCAGAATAGACCTGAACCGAATGCGGCATCTCATTCTCATCCATTACTTAATCGCGACACAACTACCATTTATACCGTACCCACGGATCTGGTTCTTATTCCATCTTATAACGGTAATACAAAATTGTTAAATTTATTTATTCGAAAGTGTGAGTATGTCATACAGTAATTCAACATTCCAACCCAACATCAATATGTTATGCAGGTTATAACAAGTAGACTAACCGGTAATGCAGCCGCGCTCATTAGTGAGTTTGGTTGCGTTTCTTTCGAATGGCTAACCTTAAAAAAGGCTTTAATCTAACACTTTGGCGATCAACGATCGGAAGAATGCCCCGAATTGGAACTTTAATCCATGATTATTAATGAGAGTCACAAAGATTATACAGCGTATCGCAGCCACTTAGAGCCAGAAGGTGGACAGCTGGTGAGGTTATGCGGCTTTCTCCACAGGAAATAAATAACATTGATGAGGAAAATGGTTGGAAGCAGGAAATACTACCATTGTCACGTTCTCCTTATAACGCAAGTTCTTGGATGTGAAGGGTTGAGCCTTCACATCCAAGAACATTCTGTTGGATCCATTTACCGAAAAATAGTGACCGATGAGGTATTAGATCTTATGGTCACTCAAACAAATTTGTATGCAATACAAATAAAACAGAACACCAATATACCAATGCATAGCCGCATGAATCACACGTGGACAGACGTTACACAAGCTGAAATGATGAAATTCATCGGCATGTACATGTTGTTTCCCACATTGGAATCGCATTGGAAATTAGACGCGATTTATTACCATCCAATATTTCACAATGTAAATATGTCGTATAATCGCTTTTCATCTATATTGCGTTGTTGGCACTTTGTCGATAATGAAGCTCCCAGAGATCCGCAGGAACGTTTGTACAAAATAAAGCCACTTTTAGACCTTGTCATCAACAACTGGAAAAGTTTACATACACCTGGTGAATGTATTGTCATTGACGAATCAATGATGCCATTTAGAGGGAGGATATCTTTCCGTCAATACAACCCATCAAAAGCTCACAAATATGGCTTGAAAATTTATAAGCTCTGCACAGAAGAAGGATTTGTCTGGAACTATTTCATTTACATAGGGCGCGATCCCGAAATTGCTGATCTGGATAAGCCGGGAAGTGTCGTAGTTCAATTATGCGATGGACTTTTAGACGCTGGACGGGTTGTTGTGTGTGACTAGCAAACAGTGTAGGACTAGCAAAATATTTACTGCAGCGGAAGAGACTTATGCGGCACTCTACGAGTAAATAGGGTTGACCTTCCCTGGGCAATAAAAATAAAGAAAATGGGCCCCAAAAGAGGTGAATTAGTTGCTCGTCAGAAAGATAATGTCACTGTGCTGAAATGGAGAGACAAACGTGACGTCGCTACGATATCTACTTGCCACGACGCTAGCATGCAAATGTCTTCTGGGTACCGCCCAATATCGAAACCGACAATAGTGCTTTTCTACAATGATAGAAAGGGCATAGATCTATCGGACCAGCTTTCAAGCTATTACGACCCTAAAAGAAAATCGTGGTATAAGAAGATTGCTCTGGATGTTTTGATTTGTGCGTCGATTACAAACGCCACGCTATTGTATCAAAAACTACACCCAACTGCAAACGGAAAATCTCGCAAAACGATATTACAGGCGCAGCAAGAGATTATCAGGGAGTTCTTGCTATTGGACAATTCATCAGATACTAATGCCAATACACTGAGTAGTCCAAGACCGTCTACTAGTTCGATCACAAATAAACATTTTCTATCAAAAATTCAGCGAAAAGAGGACAATAAAATTATCCGAAAACGTTGTAATGGATGCTACGAAGACTTGCGAAAAGATGGTACAAGCTGGGAAACTGCTGCTAAACAAATCAAACGCGTAGATACCGATTGTTTGCAATGCAAAAAAACCTTTTGTTTGCCATGTTTCAAAAACAAACATAATTAGTTAGGAACAGTGTAATTTCGTAAAAAATAAAGATATTTTTCCGTACGTCTTGGCGTTTTTCTTTACTATATGATCGTCTTAGCACGTCCCAAGCATAATATTTAGTACAGTACCAGCGCGTCCCGTAGAAATAATCGCTATAGAAGTTGTATGCGTCCCCTGACATACATATGGCTCAGGAACGTATTAGTGCTTTCCAAGCGCAAGTTTCCTGAGCCATATGTGGTTCAGCGGACAGGGAACGTGATACCGCTGCCGAGCAAGCTTCAGTTACGGTTAGGCGCGAAGCAGAAAATGCTGTTAATCAATTAGCGGAACGAGTAGTTCACCAGCTAGGTGTGACTCAAGATTCCAATTCTCAAGAGTATACTATACCAGATTATCGTCACATGCCTCCCTTAGGACATTAAGATGTTTTGGATGAAGTTAGTGGACCACCTTCTTACTCGCCGGAACATTCTATCCAATACGAGCATGCTAATGAAGGACCAGGAGAAGATGTAGTAGGAAGTCAGAATAGACCTGAACCGAATGCGGCATCTCATTCTCATCCATTACTTAATCGCGACACAACTACCATTTATACCGTACCCACGGATCAAGTTCTTATTCCATCTTATAACGGTAATACAAAATTGTTAAATTTATTTATTCGAAAGTGTGAGTATGTCATACAGTAATTCAACATTACCAACCCAACATCAATATGTTATGCAGGTTATAACAAGTAGACTAACCGGTGATGCAGCCGCGCTCATTAGTGAGTTTGGTTGCGTTTCTTTCGAATTGCTAACCTTAAAAAAGGCTTTAATCCAACACTTTGGCGATCAACGATCGGAAGAATGCCCCAAATTGGAACTTTAATCCATGATTATTAATGAGAGTCACAAAGATTTTTGCGAACGTATTCAAAATGCGCTTAGTTACTTATTTTCAAAAATAATTAGCAACAATGATCGGCAAACTCAACAACACAACAGAATAGGATATATTCGACATATTATAATAGTCCAAAACCTCGACGATTTCTTATCCTTGACCAGATTTCGTATCGCCCTAAACAAAATAAGATAAATTACCTTACTACTACTCAGCTTAATACGCAAGATGACCCACAGCCTAGTACCTCAGGCTTAGAAAATAAAAAAATTCAAGTAACCGCCTCCAAACTTCAAGCAAAGAAGTAGAATTTAACTCTCAAATTCCATTCATTATTTGTAACACATACATGCTGTAACTGAGCATAGTGATGTAATTTATATCCCCATTCCTAAAATATTTGGTAAACATTTCCACATACATTTTATATTTATAACATTAACGATTCATTCGATGGATTAATAGGCATGGATTTATTAAATACTCAATGCAACCATTGATTTTGCAATCGCATCTTATTAACACCATCAATTAAAATCCCTATTACTTTTCAAAATGAAAAATCATCCGAAACAGTTATAGAACTCGAACTAAGGTCCAAGCAAAGAGTAATTATTCCTACCGAACATTTTAATGGAGAAGCTTTATTAGAATTCACTGAATTTTCCCCAGGCGTAAGAAATCCATTGTCTTATTTACTTAGACGATATTGTCATCTTCTCATCAACTTTGGATGAACATCTTCACAAATTTAGAAAAGTATTTCAAACCCTTAGACGGTCCAATCTAAAAGTTCAACTTAATAAATCTGAATTTCTCCGAAAGGAAGTTCTTTACCTTGGACATACAATTACTCCAGCAGGTTTAAAACCCAATGAAGATAAGGTTAAATCAGTATTAAATTAACCCATACCTAAAAACACTAAGCAGATAAATTCATTCTTAGGTTTAATAGGTTACCATAGACGTTTCATACCGGATTTTTATTGTATTCAATGCATCCTTCTTATTTTTTTTTGTATCCAATGCATTCGCTAAACATTCAAATATCAGTGTTACTTATCAAAATCGATAATATCATCTGTGTAATGTTAATTATAAGCAATAATCATTGTATTTCCTTTCTTAGTTTTAATCATGTATTTCTAGAGTTTAAGCAGCTAATGCGAATTTTAAAAATAACAAATGCGATCCACAGTTAAAATCCACACAAAAGTGAAAGTGATATTTAAAAGTGAAGTATTTTAATGATAAGCAGTAAAACAGTGATAAGTGTAATTGACTATTTTGAAAGACATTAGAGTGAACTTTAATATAAGTGGTGATGGTTATTTTTACTTTAATGATAAGATTTTGACGATTTATTATTTTTAATGATAACTATTTAATAAGGATAACTTTTTATGAAAGTATCACATGGCAAATAAGGATTTATAATTTTTCATATGACAAATGAGGATTTATTTTATGTAAACTAAAATTTTTAGATGTATAGGGAAATATTGAGTTATAATGTAAAATTAATTTGAAATCTACTGTCAACAAATTTAAATTTATTTCAATTCAATTTCAAAGTAATTTCACTCTTAGGGGGTAGGAGTTATGTGGTATACAAGTTATATGGTATGAATTCGCCTTAAACTTTCTTTGAACATTAATGTAGAACGTGTTAGCTTAACGATAGCCTTTGTTAAATATTAAATACTTATAATTTATTAATCATAAATTAGATTATGGAAAACTATATGTACACGCTATTAACGCAAGTTTTTACGATATTTTTTACGACTTGTTTTCTCTAAATTTCCGTACTATTCCACCACTGCCTGTTGGCTACCGGATACTTAGGAATATAAAAGTGCCTCGGTCCATAGAGACTACTCTGTATTTCCCTACCTAAGTTTTAATATACTTCTTTTAACCCAAGTACATAATTTCATTTATCAACGCAACCCCTAGTAAAGTCAGTGTCTATAAGAAGTCATCACGTTGGTATCCGAGGTTTATTAGAAAGCGCGGTTAAAAGATTGGTTTGGTTAAATCCGTGTAGCTATTGGATACTTTCAACAAATTTAAATTTATTTTAATTTAATTTCAAAGTAATTAAATTTTAAATTAAAAAACATATGTTTGTAGTACATAGAAGTTGTTTTATTATTGTCAACAACAGGAAAATTAATGGCGACGATGATTTAAGTGTATCGACGCCGGAAACAGAATCATTGTTGTAAAACAAGTTCGTCGTTCACAACGAAACACCACGACAAAAAGAGAATAAAATGCATCAGAACAATGCAACTGTTTATTCGGTGCCAAGGTTTGAACCTTAATAAAATAATAAATACGCTGCCCGAGCGGTGGCTTGTATGGAAAAGGAATTTTCAGTATTACATCGACAGTCAGATTGGGCTGAACGACCTTCAAAAATTCGCAAGACTATTGCTTCAAGCAGGCACAGACGTGCAAGACATATATGAAAATATACAAACAGAAAGTACGAAAGGAAAGAATGAATTTGAAAAATGCATGAAAAGGCTTAATTCATACTTTGACCCTGGAGTTAACACAAACTATGAGCGTCAAAAGTTTCGTAACATAAGTAGAGGAGAAAAGAAATTTAGCCTTGGACCTTCTAGAACCAGTTAAGAATAATTTTAGTTATTTTTTGCCATGTAAATTTTCACAGGACCAGTTAGAATTGCGCCAGGAGGTAAAAAATATAGACAATATACATATTACTTGTAAACAGCATTCAGATCATACATATTTTATGGACGCCTTTATTGATAGAGGAATTATACGGAGATTATTATGAAAAATTTTAAGAGAAGATTTATCCGACTTACTAGGCGATTTACCACTCAACTTCATTCGGGACATGTGGTTTCAGCATGACGGTTGCCCTGCACACTACAGGAGAAGTGTCAGAGAATGGCTAGACATTAATTATCCTAATAAGTAGATCGGAAGAGGCGGACTCATACCGTGGCCAGCTAGAAGTCCAGACCTGACCCCCATGGATTTTTATGTGTGGGGACACAATATGAAGAGTTTAGTGTACACCGAACCAAACCCAATCACATCTCGACGACGAAGTGACAAGAACGCAAGGAAATACTTCCATTACAAGTCACCGTTAGTTGGTGACTTGAAATGCCTAGGAATGACGGAAAACTAGTTCGGAAGCGGTGCTCTGCCTGTTATTCCAATATAAAGGCAGCTCAAGGCAATCTCCTTCGTGCTAAACAAGTGTTATAGATTTAAGTAGTTTAAAGTTGTCTTCATAAATATTAGATTAGTACAAATAAGTAGTTACTGTTGTGAGCCGTTGCATGGCCAGGGGGCGGGCCTTACTTAGCTCGCCCAATCAAATACATTGGCGGGTTTTTACATTCTCTCCAGGTACTAAAAGTTGCAGGATAACGCTCGGTCATTCCAGTTCGGACTACCGCTAAACCCACCCGAATAACTTGAAAGGGTATATTACCTATTCAATATTAAACAATCCAGTACATACTTTCATTAAGACGCCCACACCGGTGGCTTGGTAAAATCTCAGAAGTGGGATAACATAAAAAAATATGTTTGTTATGTCCATGGTTTGGGTAAAAGGAGCAAAGACGACAGCGACGAGTACGTTCCCGTGCCAATGAAGGTTCATCGAGAAGAGTATGCCGCCAAAGAAGATCCTGCAGCCAACGCATCAGGATGCCGAGGTTACCACATGGCTGCATAAGATCGACCAACTAGGCGATCTCTATGATTGGGACGACAGTGATCGCAAGTTCTTGATGCAAATTCGCCTCAGAGGAACAGGTCAACTTTGGAATGATGACTTCAAAGATTATAGTGGTACTTGGGGTGCCTGAAAGGTGAAGGAGGCTAAAGGAGGCTTTTCCACGCTCTACCGATTACGTAGACGTACTACAAGAGATGCTGTCGAGGGTGAAACAAGGTAAGGACAGGGCTCTGTCACTTCGTGTGTAGGTATAAGATAATTGCCTACCGCTTCGCTCACACTGAGTGTGCAAACTCAGTGTGGCTGTCGCGCTCCTGGCGTACGTACGTATGTTTTCGCGCTCTTTCGACAGGTCGCTCGCGTCGCGTAGGTACCTACCTAACCTTCTCGTACCATCATAAGAATAGTACTTCGTGTTTGTGAACTGACTGATTGATTGATTTGTGCTGCTGATTTATTGATAATATTAGTGAAAATGACAATTGAAAATCAATTTAAAAAACATATTAGTTTCACTACTCCATGTCCATGCTTCCCATCAGAGTTTATTTTTAAACTATTTGTTAGATTTCGCATTTATGCTGCCATAAAATTTAATAATCGTTATTTTGGAGAAGGCAAGAAATATACCTATGAGGCATTATATTAAAGTTAAGCAATTGTAATTTATATTAGTTTAATTACATTTACATAATATATATTACAAGAAAATACAAAAAAATAAAGTATTTTATTTTTAGTACTTGTGGCAACCCTACCGATTGACCATTAAGCAGCGGGACGACGAATAACGTACGCTAACGCGCGGCGTCAAGGCACATTTTAGATCGCGCGCGGTCGGGCGCGCCAAGTTTAGGTATTTAAAATGTCGGCTTTCTTCAAGATCAAAGGAGTGCAACTTCTGTACGCTAGTACTATTATGTATTCTGTGGTAAGGAACCGATGTCACGTTATTACCACGAAAAAAAATACTTTAGCAAGAAAATCGCATGCACTTGATCGGGTTTTTGTTTCTGATGCCAAACCAAGGATTTGAGACGTTGAAATCCATGGTTCAAGAAGAATTACTGATCTGCTGATTTAAAATCCCAAAAACATACAGCAAATTAAGTAATTTCTTTACCATTGATAGGTAAAACCATTGACTTAGAAACACAGGTAAACCATCAAAAAGGTGTAACAGTTTCTTACAGCGGTATAAGACTCATACTGACTTTCAAAACCTTTTTGTAGGCATATCGTTTAACTGAACAATTTCTTGCGACAGCTGCGCCTAGCGGGGGGACTTTATTTTCCTCTTTCCCGCACTACACAACTAATACAAAAACCGAATCAGTTAAGCAATACGTCTGTAGTAATATGCAGTTAGAATAGTAGACCTAAACATTCGCTTTAATTGCGAAAAATAGACGAGCTGATTTGTCCTTCAAAGACAATAAAATTACCTTCGAGCTGTACTGAACCCACCGCAAGAATTATTAAAATTGATTGATAAGCAAAAAAGTTATGCATGAACAAACATTTCAAAAAACATACAGCCGACTTGAGAACCTCTCTTTTTTTAAGGTTAAAAATTCGAAACCAACAGATTATAGACTTTCTTACGCATGAAATAAACAAGAACGTTTTTTTAATTTGACACATTTATGTATTGACTCAGAGAAGTTGATCGAATAAAAATGTATCAAAAGGATATAACTCAGGTCAAATGCTGAATAAAAATGATCGATGATCAATGTTCCACATTAATTTATCAAATAGAATTTAAGACAAACGATAACGGTTATGCGGGTTCAAACTCATTTATCATCAACAGCTATTTGCAGATTCCGAATTTCACGAATACATAAGACGGAAAATAAAGCCAGACAAGTGCGAGTCGGTCTCACGCACAACTTCATATCATATCAAAATCTCATTTATTCAGTTTAGGCCCTGGTAAGGCACTTATGAATGTCGATAGTTACAATCATTACAACAGACTCTACCACCAAATTTCCTTCTGATAGGTTTTCCTGTAATCTATGACAGGTAAAGAAAAATTTTCTGTATTTTTTTCAAAATTTTTGGCGCAGTAGTTTCGGAGATAAGGAGGAATGGTCAATTTTCGACTATATTCTTAAATAACTTCAAAACTATTAATGTTAATAGTATACCAAAAAATAAATTTGAGATCCTCACAACAAGCCCTTTTATTTGATGTGTCACCAAATTTCAACTCAAACCATTCCAATATTTTCGAACAGACAGACAGACAGACTCACGAGTGATCCCATAAGGGTTCAGTTCTTTTTAGTTCCAGAACCCTAAAAACAGCAAATGGATACGTAACATATCAATATTCAGACTTCGAACATAAGCGAACGACACCGACACTAAAAACAATATACAAAAAAAAAAAAATTGAAATCATATCATCTAAAAATTTAAAAAATAATTGACATTCACATCAACGGCTGAACGGATTTGGATGGAACTTCCCACATAAATAGATCATACCCCGGAATAACATTTTAAACATGTTACACGCTTACTCACAAGTAAGCGTGTAACATCCTCAGCTTCGATATGGCTCATGCTAGTTAAAAAGAACATATAGGAATATTCCGTGAAAACAAGATCCTCGGGAACACAGGTGAAACTGTGGGGCGGAAACTAGTAAAATATATAAAAGATAACTTCAAAATAATATTAAATTTCCTTTTACCTTTCACCATTTATTACAAAAACTAGGGGTGAATGTAATACATTGGCTCCGAGTCTGTTGATTACAAACTTATTAACAAATTTAATCTCTTTCTAATAAGAAATATAAGAAAGGGATACAAGATATTTTAGTCCTGTCAGATTAGTCCGATCACATAATTCAACGTAAATTTAAGCGCGATCTTTATTATTCACGACTATTTACAAGTACATTACGACGGCATGGACTAAACTGACAGCATTAAAAATGTTCTATCTTTTTTCAATAAGGATAACATGAAAGACAGGTGACTTGACTAATATTAGTTAAGCTCGTAAAAAACAGAATCGGCACCATTGACTGGATTAAACATTAATTTTACAAAATGTATTTTTATTTCATAAATAACTTAGCGCTTCAAATAAAATTGCTACAGTGTTCGAATATAAAACGTAGCATAATTCGTTAAGTCTATATACTAATGTTAACATAAATGCGTTAAAATTACAAAAAGATACATATGCCGGGTGTAAGGGACAGCCTTCCGTAAACTGATTCCATGGATTCAATACATGATTCTGGAACCGTCAAATTATCACAAAGTAAACGCTAATTTGGCCGTTGATATAACTCAACAAATTCTAAAACGAAATACTTTTCAAGGCAGTGATACGTAATCTTACAATCTAGCGAACCGTCAATCCATTTTAAACTTAATTCATAGGTTATTATGTTTGAAGTATAAACTATCATCACAACTCTCATATATAATATTCGACATAGCATTATACAGTAGCTCACATTATTAATTTCACTTAAAATTCACCCTTCGTACATAGATAATATTGTCTATAATTGCGCAATCACCGTATATTGAAACTAAAAAAATTAGAATACATCCTATTTTCTACTAATATTATGACAGACACGTATTTATATATTACACGTATTTATATATCAGTTAATTCTATTCATACCTTTTATAAAACGTAGTATTAAATTCTCTTTGACCTTTTATTTACTAGCGACCCGCCCCAGCTTCGCACGTGTGTACAAATCTTTGAATTTCTCGTCTTTTCTGTACTATAATATGCCTGTATTATAGATAACCCTTCCTCTTGAATCACTCTATCTATGAAAAAAACCCGCATCAAAAACTGTTCCGTAGTTTTAAATATCTAAGCATATATAGGGACAAACAGACAGCGGGAAGCGACTCTGTTTTATACCATGTAGTGATTTTAAATTGTAAACTAATGAAGTAACAATAATGTCAATCCGCGGAGCGGGACACCTGTAAAACTTATGTCAGGCACCAGCCTCTCACAAGACAGGTTTTCAAAGATTTTGTCACTTTTAGTTTAGTCCTTTTGAGAGAAATAATAAATAAATATTATCATTATTATTCCTAATATTATTAATGCTTCGTAACAGCTCAACGGATTAGAATGAAAAAAAAAACACCGATGATATTTCATCCTGAAATTAACATAGGATATTTTTTTCCCGGGATACATAAGATTTCTCAAGAATACAGGTAAAACTGCGGGCTAGCTAATTAGCTAGTTTACCTATTTCTGCGAAATCTTATGTTATTTTTTATATACCTGTTTACCAATTTTTATACATTTGATAAAGCTTGCGTTGCGTTTGACAGTTTGTGTAAGAACATAAAGCTTATTTGCTTGTTTTTTTTTCAACAAAAACAACATCCTGTATGGAGATTCTCAATTAAAATTAAAGTATCGTTTGAATACACAATAACTTAAAAACATAAAAATGTTTCATAACAAAAAGTAGCAGTCTACAAAATTCTATACTTGAAAATATAATAACCTATTTTTAGAGGTTTGATTTGAGTTTGATCGTAAAAATCTCACTTTTACACTGTTACTTTTTATGGGACTTTTACCTTCTATGGAACCAGCCCATCACGAAAAAAAAAACATTCAAACTCTTCATACATTTTTACTGAACAAAATAAATGTTTTGTATGAAAAGTTTGAATTTTTATTCAAGTTTTCAGGGTTGGTCCAAAGTGTCCCACAAAAAGTGTTCATGACCGGACACCCTGCATAAAGATGCTTACTGTATATTCAAGAAATAATAAACGTCGTCAATTATGTATTCATAAATTATACGTACGCTAGTGAATCTGGGGTATTACCACAGTTTAACTATTCCTTGCAGTGTGGAATCACGTTTGATGTCTGGCGATGCCACTGCCCGTCACTTATGCTGTCACATGCAGACGTGCCAGGATTGTCACAAAATGAATAATAAAATAAACGTGTAATTTAAAAGAACCAACCTAATATATAAGGTTGGTTGGCAACCATTTATATTACATAATATTATTATCATTATATACTATAGGTATATCATAGGTACACTCCGTGCAAAGGTGTTTTTTTTTACGAAGTCTCATAAAACACGCTCGCGTTGTCCCTCGACGTTCGAGCCTGCAAACTAAGCGTTTGCAAACCGCTGTTTGCAGGTAGCGTTCCGCGACGCCCGCGCCCCCGCAAGAGCCCCGCCGTTGCTCATCGCGAGTACATTCGTTACCGAACTGTAGGGAATATTTAAACTGTGGTATTACCATCACACGACATTTTCCTTTAACCTACCTATTTCATTCTACATATAACTACTTTCAGCCTTAATTCAGTTATTTGCGACCGCGACATACTTTTTCTTTTGGTCACGAAAAAATTTTGACAACCTCTGTTTTTGTACATCATTGTACGTTTTGTTCGACTGTCTGACTTCCTCTAGAAGTTTATGTACCGCTTTGTTGTTCGGTGATACTTTGTCGGCGTGTTTTAGGTCTGTGAGCGCTGCATCGTAGTTTTTAAGGTTAAAGTTCGCTTGACCCCGCCGATAAAGTGCTTTCTCGTTTCTAGGGTCTATGTCGAGTACCTAGAAAATTATTGAATATTAATTTTAAAATAATTTAAAGATTTTTGTGACTCGATCTCACATAAGCTTTTATGTCTGAACTACTTTTCCGCCCCGCCATCACCTATTTTACCCCCCTTAAGGGTTGAAATCTCAAAAATCCATTCTCAGCAGATGATTAAATAAAGGTACTATACCTTATCTATACTAATAATAAAGCTGAAGAGTTTGTTTGAACGCACAAATCTCTGGATCCACCAGTCGGATTTTTCACTAATAGGAAGCTACATTATCCCCGAAGGTTATAGACTATTTATTATCACGGGAACGCAAGTGGAACCGCGGGAAACAGCTAGTATATGATATGTATCAAAACTCACCTCACAACAACACTTGATGCAAGACCTAAAGTCTTCCAGTTTAGTATAACACGCCGCCAAATTTAGATTGCACTGTACCGTAAATGTTGTAAATATATCGTGTACTGTAAAAAAAACATATTTATTAACAGACTTCGTCCAAATAGGGAACATTACGCAAAGCTGTGCGCAGATGACGCCACTAGCACATACAGTAAACAAACCGCCATTGCGTGCCATAACGCATGGTATAATAGCATCCTATGGCCGAAACTGCTACGGGAACGTGGCGCGAGCTTCAAAAAACTTTGTTTTCTGTTTGTGCTAGTGCTGCACTCTGGTACAAAAACATTGCAGTAATACTTCCTATTAGCCAAACCTTGTTACCTCTCTGGACAAAAGTGCCAATGTATAGATACCAATGGCGACAGATTGAGGAGGCCTTTGCCAAAAGGCAAACAGAAATCAGAGACATATTGTAAAATCGACATTCCAGTTGGCGCATTTGGTTAATACACCACTTATCGCGCAAAACATTTGCGTGAATGAACATATCTATTTGTCCTCTAGTTTGGGTGTAATCTATATAAGTATGTATTTTCAAAAAAATTGTATATGTAGTATGTCAGTTATCTGGTTTCCATAGTACAAGCTCTGCTTAGTTTGGGATCAGATAACCGTGTGTGAAAAAAATGTCCCAGGAAAAAACGATACCTTATGTTGTAAACTAATGTTAAAAATCATTATTTCTGTAAAATAAAAGGCAATTTTATTTTTATCATCGTTCGACTCGCATGTAAGTAATAATATTGGAACTGCAATATATTCACATATTATAATCTATCAGGATTACAAATAAATGTACAAAATTTTATAGGTCCTAGATTTATTAAAAACATAATATTTTATACGTCATCAGTAGATTGTACGTACATCATATATGTTTGATTTTCATGATAACCTGCAGAACGTTAGGTGGTGTCTTGAACCAACTGCGCCAATTGGCCTGTCAACTTCAGATTTAAACAGATCAGAGCGACCTTAATAACATTCTAAAGTACTTACAAGTATAATTTTGTTCTCGATCTTTGTGTTTGTCTATCCTATCCCTCGCGAAGTTCACGTACCGTAGGCACTTGAGGTATTTCCTAGCTGCAGTCTTATATAGCCCATCACCGAAATAACAGTTTCCACTGCTCTTTACGTCTTTAATACTGGACATCAATTGTTCAATCTGAAATGGTGTTGTCTGGTAAGTGTTGAGCTTGGTCATGACAATTCAATTAAGGTTCTAGAATAACCTTTGATGAGGAAGAACTCTCAATTGAGAATATTCGGCTAAAAACTTAGCAAGGTTATTTTTTGGAAAATCGGACTTATATTGGGCACTATAATTTTTTTTTTTCATAATTTTAAGACAATATTAATAAATATAAAAACAACAATAATAACATAATATTCAGATGTATTTAAAAAAACATTACGAAATCACTACAACGCAACACTACTTTTTGCAGTGCTTTTATTGATTACTAGCTGTTCCGCGCGGTTTCACTCGCGTTCCCGGGATAAAAAGTAGCCTATAACCTTCGGGGATAATGTAGCTTCCTACTAGTGAAAGAATTTTTCAAATCGGTTCAGTAGTTTCGATGCCTATTCAATGCAAACAAACAAACAATCAAATCTTTCCTCTTTATAATATTAGTATAGATGAGCACAATAATCCCTTTAAATTTGGTTCGTAAAAAGTAGCCCTGTATTATAATCCAAAGAGCTAAACCATTATCTGTCATTCAAATACAATGTCACAGAAAGATTGCGCTCTATAGCAGAGGTTCTCAAACTTATTTGTTCAAGCGCCCAATATGAAACTCAATTGAATACATAAAAATAAATATTTAAAAAAAGGCTTACTCGCTTACTGACAGACATCAACGCCCTTGGACCTAAAATGCTAAAATTGTGTATGTCGTGCGTATTTTATGCGACAAGAAAAAGGCCAGATTTTTCGAAATTCAGCCCATAATCATAGGTGAAACCGCACGGCAAAGAGCTAGTAAATAAGTAACTACTCACAGTATATTTAGTTTGAGTATAGTCCGCTGGGTACTCGGGAAGTCGGTCAGCCGATCCATCCCGACAGCATACGTCCCAACTCGCCTCCTTGATCTCCCCACAGTCTTGTATTACGCACTCCTGAAATCATACAATTGTAATAGACATATATGTTTTTTTTTTGCTTTCATAAAAGCTGATTCATATAAGCAACAGTAGGAAAAAAAATCGTATAACTATAAAAATAACCATGATATAAGTCATCAAAGATTTGAATTTAACATGGAGTTTATATGACGTCACATACTATGTCCGATCTCTCTGTCTAATTAGTAGTTTAAAATGCTTTATATCTTCCGTGTTTAATTTCACTTTTTGACAACATTTTTACGGTATTTTCATATTTTGTTAAGAAATGGTCCAGTAGTTTCGGAGCAATTTCTAAAACACCGTGACAGACAGACGGACACGAGTGATCCTATAAGGGCTCCATTTTTTCCTTTTTAGGTACGGGAGCCTAAATATATCAATAAAAGAATACATATAAAGGTTGTTTACCAACATACCACCTTCGGCTTGCACTCTTCTCCCTCACCATACCTCTGCATCTCTTCAACAATCCCGAGGCCGGCCAGCACCTTACCAAAGACAACATTAGTGCCGTTCAAGTGTGAACACTGCACTGTTGTTATGCAGAACTGGGAGCCATTTGTATTCACACTGCCCCGGTTTGCCATGCTCAGTACACCTGCTTTGTGCTGTACAATGAAAAGGATATGGCATAATCAAACTTGGAATCTAAAGAAAAGTCACACGAAAACTATTAATACTAAAAACTCAAGCTATTTTTAATATGTAAATTTTGACAGACCATGTACCATCAACAAAGTTGAATCATGATCAGTTTGGAAATTGTTTTAATTTGACAACTTGTCCTTGGACATCAACTCCCTTCTATTTTTTTAGCTTTACATAGCCACATGGGGCCAGCTGTTTGATGTATGTTGTCTTCCCATCACTTAGTTTGTCAAAGCATTGGTTGATATTGGGCTTTAAAGTAGACTCTAAAACTGACCT
Organism: Tethea ocularis; assembly: GCA_963555595.1. NCBI lineage: Eukaryota > Metazoa > Arthropoda > Insecta > Lepidoptera > Drepanidae > Tethea > Tethea ocularis. The sequence continues at coordinate 8,207,398 of OY741975.1, forward strand.
GATTTTATCATAACACATAACATTTATTTTTGTTGCCCGTAATTTCTTGTAGATTTGTTGACGCTGAATCTAAATCAAAATCTAATAATTAGCTGCCCTCAAAAAAAGTTCTTCAAATATCTCCAAAAATCGTATTTGTAACACATTTAGATAGGTACATCTGAGCTCCTAGTCCTAGAGCAATTCTGAGGCCAAATTTAGATTCAGCGTCAAAAAATCTTCAAAAAATGATGTTTCTCACCCGGGCAACAAAAATGTTGTAAACTAGTGTAATAATAGAATTAATAACAATAAGGTACCTGTAATGTAAAGTTTTCATCATCAAATGTGTTTCCATAAATGCTTTCACCACCTGTTCCATCACCATTTATGATATCTCCACTCTGCACCATAAACTGTGTGACTGCTGAAAAATATAATTATCATCAGCATAGTACTTACCTGTTGGATAGGTCTTTTATTTATTTATTTCTTTAGGACATCCAGTGGTTATTATATTATAAATAACACTATAAACTAAATTAAAATAAAAACAAAAGTAAATGCACAATGTCTTTATTATAGTACATCTGTCTTGCCTGCTGCATCAGAATTTTATCACAGACTACTTTTGATTCCAGCTTTACATGACACTATAGAAAAGAACAACTAAGAGAATGGAGGGAAGTGAGAGGCCTAAATCACTCTAAGACATTTTGCAGCAATAGGGTAAAAGGTTAGGTCTCCTAGAAACCTCAATAAAATACAACTAAGGCATTACATAGGTGCAATGACAGGCCACCAATGAGCACCTTGACATAAAGCATAAAGATTCTGCATAAAGAGTCAATGCTACACATATTGTGCAGCTGCGACGCTCTGGCAAGACGTAGGGTATATCATTTAGGTATGGCTTATCCATCACCCGATGACTATGCACAGCTCCAAGTGGTATGACTGTGAGGTTCATTCAGGGACTCTTTGTTCTACCGGCAGAAGAGTAATATAGGGCTATGGGCAGCACAATGGATCCAATAGGGTCGTTCGGCTATTGCTGAACCCGAGTTAGCCATTATCATAGAAAAGAATAGAATACATGACACTATTGATATACTGGATGTTTTTTGCCATCTCAAAAATTTTTGGGATTATTATACTCATTATTTTGAACAACTTTTACTATCGGACCAACCTTGAAATCACAGCCTAAATTATGTTATTAAAAGTTTTATAAGCTTTAAGTTTGCTATTTATTATAAGTTTTATTTTTCTTTGTGTGATTAGCTTTTGTTGTGTGACATACCTTTGTGAAATCGGACTCCTTTGTAATGTAGCGGCTTTCCATGTACACCAATGCCTTTTTCCCCCGTACATAATGCTCTGAAATTTTCTGCAGTTTTGGGCACAACATCACTTCTTAACTCTATGACTATACGGCCAGCTAAAATGAAAAATAATATTGACTGATCTATCTACTGAGGTGCAGTAACAAAGCTATAGTAAAACCATTCAAGGGGATTCATTATTGTAAGACAATAACATGGTGGTATTTTGTAAACTGACATCTAATACAATACGACAATAAAGCTGAACAGTTTATTTGTTGAAACATTCTAATCTCTGGATCTACCAGTCAGATTTGAAAAATTCTAATAATCATGTCTGGCTCTCTCTGGTAGGTAGGTAGGTGGCAGATAGGTGGTAGGTAGGTGGTGGGTAGGTGGTAAGTAGGTGCTGGTTAGAAGGCAGGTGGTACTCCAAACCAGTGGTAGCACTGGTAGCTATTATAAATTTGTAACTATCAACATTCATAAGTGCCATAACAGGTCTTAAAATAATAAATGAGTTTCGAGTTTGAGTAGGTAGGTAGTAGATAGGTAATAGGTATGTTATTTTCAGGGCAGGATGAGACGTCAGCTGGGCCAGCTAGTTTATTGCCTAAAGCATGTTATTTTAACAGGCATTTTTTTAATCAGGCTTTAATCTGTAGATAATAACCCTAACCCTACACCAGACACATTTAAGAGATGAAAAATTCTTAATGCATAGTTTGGGTACACATTGGATTTTGTATGCCCATAATTTTAAGGTGAAATTCAAATTTAAGGTTCTTTTGCACAACACTTCCTCCATGAGATAGCAAAAAACCACTACCTACCATAACACATTCAAAGTGATACAAAATAATACAGTGTATGCGATAAATTAATGCTGATCCTGGCGTTTATTTATGATGTTGTCCTAGGTCCGACCTGACCTTGGTCCACTGAACTGCTACCTACAATACTTATTATAACATTTTATGGCCATGTGGCCCATAAATTATACCATAATTTGTAACAAAAAAGAATTTTAGCAAGTTATAATTACCTTGTTCGCCGTCTATCGCTATGTCCAAATAAACAAGCGGGTTTCTTTGAGAATGTTGATTCAGATTCATATTTATAAGAATTCAGAAATACAAACATTAAAAAATTATATTTTCTATTAATAAATGCGGAGACTTGAGCGTTTCCTGAATTTTATTCACCATATTATTTTTGATTTCGTACTAAATTTTTATCACGAAGAAATGACGGACAGTAATTCTCTTTGGATACGATGCGACGCCGCCATTCCATTCCATTTGACCACAGAATCAAAGAGCACTGAATTTGGTACATACTCTACATACAGACACAACACATCTCTAACAGTACAGGCAACACTGGCTGACATCGTACCATTACATTTGTATAAGGTGAACGTTCGGTTGGAGCATTAAATTCAAATTTTATCACGTTTTTGGCTAATTGCAGCTCATTTATAGGTCGTAATTTATCAACATGTTATTTGCGACAAGAATGGTAGTACATTTACTGATTAATAACTAAATAAATCATCAACATATTCCGCCAAGGTATATTACTGACATATACGCATGAAAATGTTACTATTCTATTTCGCGCTCCAACCGAACGTTTCACCATAATGTGGAGGCGTCGGTTGGAGCGCGAAGTTCAAATTGTATCACGTTTTTTGCTAATTGCTGCTCAGTTATAGGTCGTAAATTATCAACATCTTATTTGCGACAAGAATGCATCAACATATTCCTCCAAGGTATATTACTGACATATACGACTATTTCATAAAAATGTTACTAATATACCTTGGAGGAATATGTTGATGATTTATTTTGTTATTAATCAGTAAATATACTACCATTCTTCTCGCACGCAAATAACATGTTGATAACTTACGAGATATAACTGAGCTGCAATTTGCAGAAAACGTGATAATATTTGAATTTCGCGATTCAACCGAAGGTTTCACCTTAAAGGTATGTCCAAGTTCCTTCCTTGGTTACGTTACTGCTGTTAGTGTTGTGGAACAATCGATGTATCGATAGTCGATTGTTTTCATTCCAAATCACTCGTCGATAGTATATCGAGTAATCAATTGTTTTACGTTATGAAATACTATCGATAGTATTGCATGAAATACTACAATCGATACCACAAACTACCAAGAGAACTAACGTTAATCGATACTATAAACAGTATCTAGAACTGAGGCCGATAGTATTGATAGTAAAGTGCTAAATATAACTATCGGTAGTATTGAATGACGTACAACAATCGATAGTACGAGTGATTTGGGATTTCTCGTTGATGTATTACGAATTGCGATACTATTATCGATAGACTATCTATCGATTGTCCGGAAACATTACTGTCTGCCTGCGTCATTTTTTATTTGCGAAAGATAATGTAGGCAGATAATTAATTATCAGGAAAACCTTATATACATGTAAGTATTTAATTTTGACCATTGACTCTTTTTCAACATATTTTTGCGTTATATTGTTACTGATAACATTATAAACATATATTTTTTAAACCGTTTTGACCGAACAGGTTGTCATGTTACATCTCTGTATAACATAATTTTACGATCGTTTCAGAGCCAATATGTCTTCATCGGCCCTTTACATCTTAGACGTGAAGGGTAAGGTCCTCATTTCGAGGAACTACCGTGGCGATGTGGATATGGGAGTTATTGACAAATTCATGCCCATTCTCATGGAGAAAGAGGAAGAGGGAATGCTTACACCACTGCTACAGACCAGTGAATGTACTTTCGCATACATCAAGACGAATAATCTATACATAGTGTCAACAACCAAGAAAAATGCCAACATTGCTCTTATATTTGTTTTTCTGTACAAAATTGTTGAAGTGATGACAGAATACTTCAAAGAACTGGAAGAGGAAAGTATTAGAGATAACTTTGTTGTTATATACGAGCTTCTAGATGAACTAATTGATTTTGGTTATCCTCAAACTACTGATAGTAAGATTCTCCAAGAGTACATTACCCAGGAAGGTCATAAACTTGAAATGCAGCCTCGGATTCCAATGGCTGTCACCAACGCTGTGTCATGGAGATCTGAAGGCATAAAGTATAGGAAAAACGAAGTATTCTTAGATGTTATTGAGTCTGTTAACTTATTGGCTAATTCTAATGGAAATGTATTGAGGAGTGAAATAGTTGGAGCAATTAAAATGAGAGTGTATTTATCAGGTATGCCGGAGCTACGTCTAGGATTGAATGATAAGGTCCTGTTTGAGAGCACTGGAAGAGGAAAGTCCAAGTCTGTTGAATTAGAAGATGTTAAGTTCCATCAATGCGTCAGGTTGTCCCGTTTTGAAAATGATAGAACCATTTCTTTCATACCACCTGATGGAGAGTTTGAACTTATGTCTTATCGATTGAACACACATGTGAAGCCGCTGATTTGGATTGAATCTGTCATTGAACGTCATGCACATTCTCGTGTAGAATATATGATCAAGGCTAAGTCTCAGTTCAAGAGACGTTCAACAGCGAATAATGTTGAAATTATTATACCTGTCCCAGCTGATGCAGATTCTCCAAAATTTAAAACTACTATTGGCAGTGTCAAGTATACCCCTGAACAGAATGCTATCACATGGTCAATTAAATCGTTCCCGGGTGGTAAAGAATATTTAATGAGAGCCCACTTTGGTTTACCATCTGTAGAATGTGAAGAGATTGATGGAAAACCACCGATTCAAGTTAAATTTGAAATTCCATATTTTACAACATCTGGAATTCAAGTCAGATATCTTAAAATCATTGAGAAGAGTGGTTATCAGGCTCTACCTTGGGTGAGATACATAACTCAGAATGGAGATTATCAGCTGAGAACTAATTGAAAATCTTTTACATTCCTTAGAATTAAGTGAGCACCATATTATTATATTTGTTTTGCAAGTTGTTTATTGTCTTTATATAGGTATTATACACTAATGGTTATAGTATTATGCAATGTTTGACGATGTAATAAATAATATTCTTCACATATTTTTTTTATTTTGTATGTATTTCCAAATTGTTTATAAGAACTGAACTAAAACTCGGCATCTCGTTAAGTAAGTTCTAGTGTAGCGGTTATATACCCTTTGATGTGAGTATTTAGCATTCATTTTATGGTCTTATCATCTTCCTCATTATGATTGTAATTATCTTAACTAGTAAGCAAGCAATAAATACGTCTTTATTCGAATAAAATAAATCGATTTAATCTATCTATACTAATAATAAAGCTGAAGAGTTTGCTTGACTGCGCTTATCTCCAGAGTTACTGTTTCAATAATAGGAAGCTGAATTATCCCCGAAGGTTATAGACTACTTTTTATCCCGGGAACGGGAGTGAAACCGCGGGGAACAGCTAGTGTATTGATAAAATTATACATAGTTGTTTAGGATTGATTTCTGAACGTACACGTTTTGTATTTCTATTTGCTTTGGTTCTTGAACGGATATAAAAAATGTCAATGTCAGACTGATAAATGATAAATAAATAGACCCGCGAAAATTAGATTTAGAAACAATGTTATTCCTAAAGGTTTTTATTTTTAATAAAAATACAATAAAATTGTACAATATGTGTAGATGTTACTGTGATATATTACCAGCTACAGAAGTTAAGATTATAAGGCGTAAGAAGTCTCGAAAAGATGATAACCTCAAAGTCGAAAATAATTGCGAAGAAAGTCATGAAAACATATCGAAAGAATTTAGAGTTAATGATATGAATATTCAGATGATCTCAAAGAACATATATGACCAGTTATTCAAGAACCCTAGTCAAGTTGTTGATCCAAAAATTGTTGAAAGGTAGGTAAAGGTAAATTTTAATCATTTAACTCTATACTGCTCCAAATTCAAAGTCATATGAGCTAATGGCATCTTTCTGAGTGAGAAGTAGGGTTTTGCTTTCAATAATATGATTATAATCAAAGTAGTGGACCCAGGATTCTGGTATGGGAGGGCTTGACCCTGCTGAGGGTAATAACTTCATTTAGTCTTTACTATGGGACTAAGAAGCTTTTGGAAGGATTAAGCCCCTTAGTCTTTTGTCCAGCAGTAGAGGTCTTTCAGCTGTCATGATGATGATGAAGCCCCTTAGTTACTTATAATCAGTAGCAGATTAGGGGGTAGGCTCCCTTAATCTGCTTCTGATTATACATGATAATAAAATAACTCTAAATCAAATTATTAATCTTTCTAACATAATATAGATGCCAAGAGAGTCTCCTTAAACATGGAATTGACTATAAAAAGGGCACTCACATGCCAGATGTTGAGTTAAAACTGCCTAAACTGGATGGAAGTGGTGTTGTTGAACACTTTTACAATATTGGTGAGAAGCAATGTTCTCCATACAGGGAGTTATTAAAGAATCTTGCTGGTTGTAAGCTACCAGCAGTGCCTGAAGTAAAGTATCCTTATTTGTTTCTTATCTTATTATTTTGAATGGAAAAACTACAGATATTACATCAGTGCCAATCCTATTGTTTAACTACACTAAGAAGCTTCACAAATTTTAACCATGTCACCTTAAATTCTTACAAACATTATTGAAAAATTATAGAAAACTAGCTTCCGCCCCGCGGTTTCTTAGCCTATATGCTATTCCAGGGTATGAACTATCTATGTGCCATGTTTCATCTAAATACATAATTATTAGTCTAATATTTATTACATAGGCTTATACTTGCAGCCTAACAACTTCCAAACTTAATAAACATGGGACACTAAGACAAGGGGTTCTTTAAAACGTGTGTGAAAAAAGCTCTTCAAGGTCGGCAACACGTCGGCAATCCCTGGTATTGCAAATGTCCATAGGCGGTGGACTATCAGCCTACTTGTCAACCTGTTGACATAAAAAAAAGTGCTTTCCGTAATATTCCATTTGCTGACATCATAACTTACCTGATTCTAAATAAAACCTTATGGCATGATTGAGTAAGGGTGAAAATATGTTTCATTTTCAGATGTGGTCAAAGTCACCAGGCTGGTGCAAGTACAAGGATGATTCAGTAGTGCCAGTGCCCTGTCCTCCTGATGATGCTCTAGTGTTTGATGTTGAAGTCCTTATGTCAGCAGGCCAAAGGCCCACTTTGGCTTGTGCTGTTTCTACAGATGCTTGGTGAGCTTTGATTACAATATTTACAATAATAATGTCACTAGATAAGGTGATGATCGCTCAGTGTCAGTGATGTCGAATACCCAGACGAAGCTGTGCGTCTAAGGAAGCACAGTGGAAAGGTTCTTTGTATGCTTACAATTTAATATAGCGCCATCTTGTAAATTTTGGAGGTACTTGTATTGCTCTTATTGGATGTTTACTGGATACCTTTGTGAGTTGGTACGATTGCAAAATATTGATATGTAATAAGCAAGGTATATAAAAAAATCGCTGAGTGAAGCTCAGTCGCCCAAGTACTGACCTATGGTATGGAGAGGGACATAGGCTACAATGCAGGTATAACTGCGGGGGAAAGCTAGTATTATATATTTAACTAGCTGTTCCCCGCGGTTTCACTCGCGTTCCCGAGATAAAAAGTAGCTTCCTATTAGTGAAAGAATTTTTCAAATCGGACCAGTAACTCCAGAGATTCGCGCGTTTAAACAAACAAACTCTTCAGATTTATTATTAGTATAGATATAGATTGTAAATTTCCAGGTACGGATGGGTGAGTGAACCTCTAGCCAATGGCGAGCCTCACAAACACTTTGACAGCATAAACTATGAGGATTTAATACCTCTTGAGACTGACGGTGTGAGCCCATGTGGAGATCTCAATAGACATAGGATAATTGTTGGACATAACGTGTCGTTCGACAGAGCTAAGATTAAAGAACAGTACTGGCTTAATAAGACAGGTAAGAGATTTGTTATACTTGTTTCTGATCAGCCGGACTATCGCATATCTTTTGGTAATAATCGTAATAACTTCAAACTTTATTCCTTTCATGTGTAAAAGTATGACAAATAATACATATATAGAACAGAACATGAAACCCTGTTAGGGCACAGCAAAGAATAAAAATAAGAACAAAAAATAAATATTAGAATTAATTAAAATACTTAGGATTAATGTTATTATAATGTCCATTTAAATTTATATAAAATAATGATAAACACGAATGATTGCTACGACGAAAACCTAGCTGATAATAAGCGGATACTGAAGCGGCTATTTGATCAAATTATTTGAACGTCTATGGCCGGCATTACTCACGCGCAGGAACCCAACATTATGTTAATTGACTACGGTGTTCTGTAAGGTGGAGGTACAGTTAGCGTCAAAAGTAGATCTATTGACATTCTCTTGACAGTTTGTAATTTGTATGACCACATTCTCACCGTGGTCAGTGATGATGTGGCCGATGTTGGTAAGCACACAAAGCCTAGAAGGGAACTGGCTCTCGAGTCAGCTGTCGGAACACACCGGATCCTCACGATGTTTTCCTTCACCGAAAGTTCAACCTCATTGTAGGATTCGAACCCGTGACCTTCGTCTCGGCATTCGACGTCACAACCACTGCCTACCATCGCCTTAGAAATCTGTGAATTGCATAATATGACAAGGTTCTAAAGTGATCAGCTACTTTTGACTCTGACAAGCTCCTCTTTGAGCGAAAAAGCGCTATGCTTCTACATCTCTCAAAAGCTTTTCTTTGGTCAACAATATGGTTGAAAATTTTCCCTATCTTCTGTCTTGGTCTAAGAATGGGAATGGTGGAATCTGGTTGAAAATGATGATAAAATATTTGTATTTCAGGAGTACGTTTTATGGATACAATGTCGATGCATACATGTGTGAGTGGAGTCACCAGTTATCAGAGAACTGTTTTGAAGGCGAAGAATAAGGAGCCTCATCCTTCTGATGATGACTGGAAGGATATCAGCTCGCTTAATAGCCTTACGGAGGTATCTATTATTGTAAAATTAAGTAACAAAAGGAAGCCCAGCTTCGGTGATGTTGGTTGCCAGAGATTATAGTTAATTATAGATATAAGTTAATATTTACTTGATCTGATCTGGTAAATCGATTTTCGTGTGAGGCAGTTCTTAATTGTTGGGAGGGGGGTGATCAAAACATTTATTTATTCACCAATGATCGAGGATTTAGGATTGTTTTTCAATTCAATTCATTTATTTGTTGCTTCATGATAAAGCATATATTTATTGTCACAATAAGGAATCTAAAATAAATAAAACATTAATTAATTTTAGGTACACAACTTATACTGCGGCTCGCAAGTAGACAAAGAAACCCGCGATATATTTGTTGAAGGCACAATGAACGACGTTCATGAAAACTTCCAGAAGCTAATGATGTATTGTGCCGCTGATGTCGTGGCCACACACAATGTGCTTAGGGAATTATTACCTTTATTCCTGGACAGGTTTCCGCATCCGGTTACGTTGGCTGGCATGTTAGAGTTAGGTATGGCTCGAAGGACCAAAAAATCTGGCTCGAAGGACCATTTTCTTTTCTGCTTATTCAAAGACTAGCTTTCTACAATAATTTATCTTATTGCAATGTACACAAGAATTAAAGGGGCTTAACACGTTTCAGGTTCAGCATACTTACCAGTGAATTCAAACTGGTTGCAGTACATTGATTCAGCAGAAACAGTATTCGAAGATTTGAAATTAGAATCTCGTCAATTACTCTCACTGAAAGCCGACGAAGCTTGCCGAATGATGGTCGGAGATGCTTACAAGAAAGACTTATGGATGTGGGATCAAGACTGGTCAGTTCAAAAGTTGAAATTAAAAAAACAAATAACTAAAAAGAAAAAAAGTGATATTTTACATTTAGAAAAAGACGACAATATAGTAGGTGATATTTTAAGCCCAAATTCGAATTCGAAAAAGGAATTTGAAATATTAAATGACGATTACATAAAGTCTTTGGAAAATGATAACAATGAGCCACAAACAATAGAGGAGCAAAATTTAAAAAGAAAGTTTGAATATCTATATGAACTGGGGGCATTATTGCCGGTAAAAAAGCCCTATTTGGCCGGATATCCGGCTTGGTATAGAAAATTGTGTACGAAGCCAGGAAAGGATCCGGATTGGTCGCCCGGAGCCAATAATATTACGACTAGTATGCAGGTAATTCAATGAATACTTGTAAAGTTGTATCAGGGCTGCCATGTTTTTGAATTTTAGCTTATGTCTGCCTATGATTTCGTTTATGGAACCAATGAGCTGTAGACTGGAACAAACATACTACAAACTTGACTATTAATAGTTTATGGTTAAATTAAATAAAGTTGGAGAAACTTTGCATTTTTAAGCGTACATACATCCATGTGAGGTAGAAATATTTGATGTGACAATGAATTTTCTGTACTGATTATAAACACTGACAATTTAGGTCTTTTTTTTTAAAGGACTAAAGTTGGTAGCCTCTGATGGCTGCAACAACTAGCAGAGGGCTCTCAGCCGGGTAATATTTATATGCCGAAACTTAGTTCCTAAACAGACGGTCTACTTTAGAACTACCGCATTTGACGTAACTGCTTTGAATATGTCAGCGATGTTCGATGCAGTTATGTCAACTGCATCTGAACTGCGGTTGGCAACTTGCGTGTAGTTCAAATACAGACTGTAACTCATTACAGATAACACCCAAACTCCTACGGCTATCCTGGGAAGGCTACCCGCTCCACTACATAAAATCTGAAGGTTGGGGATTCCTAGTCCCTTTCAGTAGGCGTAGAACCGAGGATGATGAAGGGCCAAGAGTACCACTGGAGGAACTGTTAGAAGCTTGTCCAATGGTGCAATGTAAAGAGGCCCAGAATGATGAATCAGGCGTTTATATACTGCCCAAGACTGTGGAGGTATGTATGACAATGTTTTTAGCTGACTTTTTGACGTAAAAACGACGGGTATAAGGTAATAAGTTTGACGTATCTGTAGCATCGTAGCTCCCGAACGCATGAACCGACTTTGTTTTTTTTCTGTTTGAAAGCTGAATTCAAGAAAATCCGCTTAGCTGTTTGGAAATTATGACCAACTGGCTGTCCCCCGCGGTCTCACCCGCGCTCTCAGATAAAAGGTAGCCTATATGTTACTCCAGGGTATGATCTATCTATGTGCCAAGTTTCATCCAAATCCATTCAGTAGTTTTTGTGTGGAAGAGCAACAAACATACATACATACTCACAAACTTTCGCATTTATAATATTAGTAGGATTTTCTAGTGAATTTCGGGGGTTTCTTTATTTTTTTTTTAGTTATAAGGTTCCCTGCACATATCTGCATTTATAAAATTACTAGCTGACCCGGCAGACGTTGTCCTAACCTGAGAACAAAAATAAAACTGGGACCTACCTACCTACCTCTACCTGCCCCTATCTACCTTACGTACCTACCCCTACCTATCTACCTACCCCTACCTACCTTACCTACCCCTACCTGCCTCTACCTACCCCTATCTATCCTATGTCCTTCTCCTGGTTCTAAGCAACCTCTCCCCCAATTTTCAGCTAAATCAGTTCAGCCGTTCTTAAGTTATAATATAACAACGAAAAGTGGCATTGATTTTTGAGCGAATGTTTTAGGAGGATTTAGGGCGACGTGCTTATTACGCACGGAAGAAAGTGGACGAGCAAGCGGCCGCTAATCAGTACCACGGCTTGGGGGTATGGTGCGGTATACAGATACAAGGTATAGTTTGTAGTTATCTCAAGGTTAAGGTGGAGGCGTCGGTTGGAGCGCGAAATTCAAATTTTATCACGTTTTTTGCAAATTGCAGCTCAGTTATAGGTCGTAAGTTATCAGCATCTTATTTGCGACAAGAATGATAGTATATTTACTGATTAATAACAAAAGAAATCATCAACATATTCCTCATCAATTAATAACATTTTCATGAAATAGTCGTATAAGTCAGTAATAACCCTTGGAGGAATATGTTGATGATTTCTTTTGTTATTAATCAGTAAATATACTACCATTCTTCTCGCAACTAACATGTTGATAACTTACGATCTATAACTGAGCTGCAATTAGCAAAAAACGTGATAAAATTTGAATTTCGCGCTCCATCCGAAGGTTTACCCTTAAGATAGAAAGTTTAGTGAATTTAATAAAAAAAAAGTGCCAGCTTAAAAAAACATGCTAATATGTTCAGACGTTTCATATTTATACTATTAGTATCGTAAGCCTAAGCCTTAATTTTATAAAAAAATATTATAATATGAAGAAAGTTTACATACTAACTCAAATTATTATCACACATAAAATACATAGTAATATATAGTATGTACGTTATGTCTTATTTTGTGGCAGGTACATTTCTTATAGTTGTTTTTCACTAATTACATTATTTGCTTTGTAATGTAATTTTAAACCTTCAGTTCAGGGCCAGGTACATTGTACAAAGTACATCAAGAGAAATCCTTGAAACTCGGGAAAAATACACAAAAGGGTTTCTGGTTTTAAAATAATTTGTGATAAGTTAATTGCATTGATATTGGTAACTGCATACATTTTTAAAACATCTCTTTTATATTATTTAATCTTTTATTGGCCATATATTTTATCATATTTAAAATGTTATTAAACAGGTTGCTGCCATTTCCTCCGGCTGCCTCACAAGGATGGTCCGAAGTACAAAGTGGGCAATCCCTTAGCGAAAGACTTCTTAGACATGTTCAGTCAGAATGTACTGTCTGCGCAGGGAAATGAAGCTGAGAAGGTCATTATTCCACTTTTCATTTTTTAAACATTATAATAGGGAATATGCATTTTTGCTTTAAGGGTAAACCTTCGGTTGGAGCGCGAAATTCAAATTTTATCACGTTTTTTGCTAATTGCAGCTCAGTTATAAGTCGTAAGTTATCAACATGTTATTTGCGAGAAGAATGGTAGTATATTTACTGATTAATAACAAAAGAAATCATCAACATATTCCTCCAGGGTGTATTACCGACATATACGACTATTTCATGAAAATGTTACTAATATACTTTGGAGGAATATGTTGATGATTTCTTTTGTTATTAATCAGTAAATATTCTACCATTCTTCTCGCAAATAAGATGTTGATGACTTACGACCTATAACTGAGCTGCAATTTGCTAAAAACGTGATAAAATTTGAATTTCGCGCTCCAACCGACGCCTCCACCTTAATATAAGCTCATTCATATAAGAAGCAGTACGAAATAATATATTTCGGATAACTATAAAAATAACCAAATATAAGCCATCAAAGATTTATTCCCGTCTCTTTCTAGCATTACAGAATTTAGCATGGAGTTTATATGGCCGTAATAGTATATGATGTCACATACTATGTCCGATCTCTGTCTAATTAGTAGTTTAAAATGCTTATATCTTCCGTGTTTCTTGGCCAATTTTAATTTCGCTTTTTTATGTCAGAAGGTTGACAAGCAGGCAGGCGTCCACCTGATGGTAAGTGGTTACCGTCGCCTATCGCCATTTGCAATAGCAGAGGTATTGCCAATGTGTTGCCGACCTGTTACAATACCGAAAAACCAACTGGCTCGCAAGTGCAATTGCCGGAACACACCGGTAGGTGCTTGGCGACAAATTTTCAACTTGAGGGTGGTAGCCTGGTACGGGTACTTTGTAGTACCCGTCTGGCTGACCACCGTGCTATGGTTTCCTCACGATGTTTTCCTTCACCGAAAGCTCATGCTCATTGTAGGATTCGAACCCGCGACCTTCGTCGCGGCATCCGACGTCACCGAGCTATCACTGAGCTATCATCGCCTTAAAAAAATATCAATCAAAAGGCTATGTCAATTTCACTATCTGGTATTTAATGAATGATCAGGTGTTAACATTCGGTCGGATGATGTCGTACTGGCGCAACAATAGAGAGCGCATAATGAGTCAGCAAGTGGTGTGGCTGCCGGAACACTTGTTGCCGCAACACTTGCGGGGCAACTCGCGGCAATATGGAGCAATAGTGCCGCAAGTTGTCGTATGTGGCACGCTTACTAGGCGGTAAGAAGTTTTTAATCTTTGTAGTTGAGTAAACGCATAACTATTTTTTTTATGTGATCTACAAATTATCAGTTTTCGGATTTCTTTTCTACTTGTGCTGTGAGACCTTGCAAGAAGCAAGGTTTTTTTGCCAAATTCCATATTCTAGGTCAAGGGTCAATAGGTTTTGATTTACTAGTAAAGTATCAAAATATGCGACATAAATGGCCGTATTTTTTTATTGCGTTGACTTAGAAGCTTAATTGTTACGTTTTTTTTTAATTGCACAGAAGTTACTGAACCACAAATAGGTTTTCATTAATGTACTCAACTCTGTGCGCGAGTTGAACTAACATTTGGTCAGTTTTGGAATTGGTTTTGGTGCTCATTTAGGCTGCATTCCGAATGATGATGATATCGATAATTATCGATGTGAGCGCGCTATAACGCGTACCGAATCACTTTTAGCGCGATAACGAAGCCTCGCGAAACGTCATCGGTGACGTCATTACATGCGCCATATTGCGATTACGACGACCATGATCCAAACGTTATCGCCGTGAGCGTGGCTGTCAAAAGTGACACTTGTGTTGTGTTTTTGTTTTGACAAAGGTTTTTATGTGAGAATAACAAATAAAAATACACTGTATTCAAGTTAGAGAGTCTAATAATTGAAGTTAGGGAGTACCAACGCGTTGATCATTAATTTTTTAATCCCTTTTTCGAATGTTTTAGTTCTAAATACTGTCAGCGCGTTCACAAGCGTTCCGAATCATTGACAGTTCACAGCTCTTATAGATGTGATATTCGTATCGGAACGCAAATTATCGATGTGAGCGCTAAGATCGATTATGGCATGTTTCGGAATGTACCCTTATTGACAGACATCTCTACATTTTTAGCGCGAGTGAACCAACTTGGATGACAGCAAGCAACGCGCACAAAGAACGAATCGGCTCGGAATTACGAGCCATGGTACAAGCACCGCCGGGGTACAAGTTCGTAGGCGCCGATGTTGATTCACAGGTAATCTTTACTAGCTTCCGCCCACGTTCCATTTAGATCTAGGATTTTCCAGTGATAAAAAGGATCCCATGTGATATTCCAGGGTATGTTCTATCTATGTGACAAATTGCAGCCAGAACGAAATAGTTGAACGATGTTAATCGAAAAATCTTTTAGTTTCTTGTAAATTGTAGCAATCACAAGTTTTATTAATGGCTTCCAACAATCATAAGTTAGGTATGGTCGGTTAATGCTCTTTCAATTACCTATTTAGACTTTGTAATATGTTTGATTTGATTTAAACCAAATTTTAAACTTTATTCTGAAAAACTGTGTACATGTTTGTTATTTAGGCTGAGATCTATAGACTTTGCCTTGCTCAGACTTTACCGTACAAAGTCGGTATTTAAAATGCAATTTTCGAATCTCTCTGAGTGTGTGCTAAGCAAAGCCTAAGTGCACCTAATCGACGACTTACCAAAAACTTGGCTATAAATTAAAACACACAAACATTTACTTTATTACCTAGGTCTATACCCTAAGTAAAGTCTGAGCAAAGTCTAAGCACGCTCTATAGATCCCAGCCTTAGTAACGTATCTTGACTATCAGGTACTATGTATGTAAATATGTAGCGACCCCTGTTAACTACATAGTTCATAGACCGATGGATAGATGGCGTTATAACATATCAACACTACATACCAGCTATCTACATACAAAAAACCTACATCGCGCTAGTGGAGTTTGGTCACGCATTAGCATATATACAAGATTCCAACATCAACAGTTGGAGGGCGGTCCCCAGACACGATGACCCAGGCTGGCGGAAAATCTTCCCCTTTCAATGGAGGAATCATCCACCTCGTTCCTCCATAAATATATATTCGTTATGTTGTAAAGCGAGGCGTGTTGTGTTCTTCAGGAACTGTGGATAGCGGCGTTGCTGGGCGACAGCAGCAGTAGCGTAGGTATATGCGGGGGGACAGCGTTCGGGTGGGCGGTGCTGGCGGGCGACAAGAGTCGACGCACCGACCTGCACTCGCTGACCGCCGCCGCCGCAGCGGTCTCGCGGGACCACGCCAAAGTTATCAACTACGCTAGGATATACGGTAAAGAACTATTATCTGTATTTTTTTTCAAAATATTTGGCCCAGTAGTTTCGGAGATAAGGGGGGAATGGTCAATTTTCGCCAATTTTTTGCCTATTTTCCTAAATAACTTCAAAACTATTTATATTAAAATTCTAAAAAAAAATATTTGAGATCCTCACAACAAGCCCTTTCATTTGATATGTTACACAATATAGTCTGCAAAACTTTTTTATTTTTTTCTAATTTACACCCCAAAATTAGCCCCCATGTCTGAAATTCATTTATTTACGTAACACGTCCATGTTTGGGTCAACGACTACATATGTGTACCAACTTTCAACTCAATCCAGTCCAATATTTTCGGACAGACAGATGCACGAGTGATCCTATAAGGGTTCCGTTTTTTTTCATTAGAGTTCCGGAACCCTAAAAATGAATAAATGACTAACATTCTACCGTATCTCATTCGTCAGGAGCCGGTCAAAATTTCGCCGAGCGATTATTAAAGCAGTTCAACCCGACCATGACGATGTCGGAAGCTAAAAGCAAAGCGGCTAAAATGTTCACCACCACTAAAGGAAGACGCGTTTATATACTCAAGAAGCAGTACATGGAGGGCTTTATGGATGAAGATTTGGAAGATCAGGCGAGTATATTTATTTTTCAGTCGCCCGACATTAAATTATATTAGTTAGCAAAAGTGGAAATTTGAGACGGGTCAGTAAGGGAACCTACCATAAGGGTTGAAACCACGCTAATATGGTCTTAGGAGACCATCCCTTATTTTTTGACTTATTGATATCGGCATTTACAGATTTTGAAAAAAAATTACAGTCAGCGAGAAATCGGCGATTTTTATCCCGTCTCCGACAAGGCCAAGTTAGGTTAGGGTATCAGAAATGTCACAAATCAAAAAATCTATTCTCAGACCATATTCGCGTGGCTTCAACCCTTAAGGTAGCTGCCCTTACTGACTCGTCTCAAATTTCCATCCTGTATATGCATTAGTTTTAATTTTGTATTATTTTTTAGGTTGTGGAAATGTCCGGGTACCAAGCGATGCGGCTCGCCAAACTGAGCGGTAAGAGAGTCGAAGAGATGTTTGAGAAACCGAAGTGGGTCGGTGGCACAGAATCTGATATGTTCAATAAGTTAGAAGAAATTGCCGGTAAGTGTAATGATGGAAGACTATTACGAATCGAAAATATACTTAAATAATCTGTACTACTAATAATAAAGCTGAAGAGTTTGTTTGTTTGAAAAGTTAAAGGTCCGATTCGAGAAATTATTTCACTGCATATTGGAAGCTACATTATTCCCGAAGGTCGCCATATTAATTATTTTAATTCCTTATTAATTCGTACTTCGTACTATAGAGGAACAAGGTGGATGACTCCTCCATTAAAACCAGCCTGGGTCATCGTGCCCTCCAAAATACATGTTAACTGTCAATGCGCGAATAAACTCTGTTAGCGCGATGTAGGTTGCACGTAGATTATTGTGGCGCCATCTATCCATGAGTGTGTGAACTATATAGCTGACAGGGGTCGCTACAGTACCTTTTTTATAGACGGGGTGTTATAAGTTTGACGTGTCTCGTAGCTCCTGCACGGATGGACCGATTTCGGCTTAGTTTTTTTTTGTTTTAAAGGTGACTTAATCGAGAGTGTTCTTAGCTGCTTCAAGTAAATCCGCTCAGCCGTTTGAAAATTATCACCGATTTTCTAGTGAGTTTAGGGGGTTTCTTAATTTTTTTTATTATTAATATTGAAGACTCGTCAGCGCCGTCGACAGCGTTCCTTAGCGGGCGGCTGTCCCGGGCCCTGGAACAGAGCGCGTCTCACGGCCGGTGGGCCGGCACCCGCCTCAACTGGTGCGTGCAGAGCGCCGCCGCCGACTTCCTGCACCTCATGCTCGTGCACATGGCCTGGCGAGCTCCTCACGCAAGGTACTACTACCACCTTACCTTACTACTACTAGGGCACCAAACCAAACAACCATACCGCCTGATGGTAAGTGGTTATCGCCTATGGACATGTGTTTATTATGAGATTCAGGTGAACCTTATTCCAATGTCATATGGTTCATTTCCATATCACTCTAGCTACTGTCATCCGCACCAACATAAATATACACTATTTATTATTTATACCAAATAACATAAAATATGTCTATTTTGTTTAAAGATTCTGCCTCAGTTTCCATGATGAAGTCAGATACTTGGTCCCTGATGATAACAAATATGAAACTGCATTGGCTCTGCAAATCACTAACCTGCTGACCAGAGCATTTTGTTCACAAAGGTAGGTTAAATTTAGCATTTATATTATTTTCACTAAGCTCATAAATGTAATGCCTACGCTATGGCCTATCGCCATCTCGTGACGTGTTTGGGTCACCGACTTACATACGTGTACCATGTTTCAACTCAATCCAGTCCAATATTTTCGGATAGACAGACAGACGCACGAGTAATCCTATAAAGGATCCGTTTTTTTTCTTTTTAAATTAAGGAGAGGAGGTTCTATAACCTCTTCTTCTTTGGAAATCGGTAAAAAATATGTTATTATAAATATAAACCATGAAAACTATCCTACTCATATTTATAAATATGATAGTTTGTGAGGATTGATGTATACTACTTAACGGATTTGGATGAAACTTGGCATATAGATTGATCATACCCTGGAATAACATGAAACTGTGGGGCGGAAGCTAGTTTTTAATACGCAAATAATAGCATTGGAAGTAATATCGTTATTCGGACCGCACTCACCGCACCCTTCAAAATCAATATTTTTTAAAAAAGAAAAAATAAGTTCTCTTCTTTTGAAGTCTGTAAAAATATGTTAAAACCATGAAAACTATATTTAATTTGGAAACAACTTCATCATGTCAGCCGAAAGACGTACATTGCTGGTCAAAGGCCTCCCCCAAAGATCTCCACGATGGCCGGTCCTGCGCTACTCACATACAGCGGTTTCCCGCGACCCTCACAAGATCGTCGGTCCTCCTTGTAGGGGGCATGCCCACGCTGCGTCTTCCGGTTCGTGATCGCCACTCGAGAACCTCTCTTAATTTTACTTAATTACATATATTGTATTTATACAGAGTGGGAATAAATGATTTGCCGCTTTCCGTTGCATTCTTCACAGCAGTGGAAGTTGATCAAGTGCTCAGGAAAGAGTCAAACTTGAGTTGTACTACTCCATCAAACCCTCATGGCTTGGAGAAAGGTTATAGCATACCTAATGGAGAATCATTGAATATATTTGATGTTATGGATAAGTGCAAATTGAATAAAGCAGTCAAATAAAATATATACCGAAAGGTTTTTTTTTTTAAGGACTTAAGTTGGTAGCCTCTGATGGCTGCACCAACCTTACCGGACAAATCGACGAGCGCAGAGGGCTCTCAGCCGGGTAACATTTAGGTAACCACGCTTGAGGGCACCAGGGTACTAACCTTGGCTCAGGGCGTTACCGGGGGAGGGGGAGAACTTACGAGTAACGACTAATTGGGGGCGGTTGGATTAGTAATGGCAGCTCGGGCCGCTTGAACGGGACGAGACTGAGTGGGACGTCGCGGCGGTCCTCGCCGTCGAGGACGGTAGCGTAATCGGTTTTGTGTAGTGTGTTGTGTACTTTTACTGTTTTTACGAGCTTCGTCAGTATGATGTATATGACCATACAATAAATACACGTAATAAATGTTTTTAAAAAAACCTGCATATGACACCAGTCTCTCACAAAATAGGTTAAAGTGGTGGCTTGAGCTTTCAGTGAAGGAAAATAAAGTGCATATTAACTATGTAGGTAAAAAAGAAAATAGTTATTATAAGTTGTTTATTGTCTTACATAAGCTTAAGTCAAAATCTTAAAAAAAAACATCTTGGATACATAACTATCCCTTTGGCATAATGAACATTTGTGTTCTAACCTGAAGCCTTTAGTGGCCATACTTAAACCTGAACATTTTGGAAGCAACTGATCTGTTTTGCAGACCTAAACAAAGCCCAGGAGGCATCACAATCATCAACATGATAAAAATGATAATCAAATTAATCAAAACATGTATTTTAATATTGATACCTAATGTGTGTTGGTAATTCAATGTACCTTATTAATAATATATAAGAAAAAAAAATTGTTACTTGATTTTTATGCAAATATTTGTACTTTTATGAACATCTTCAGTTTGTTTCTGAGTTTGTGTTTTTTATTAAATATATTTTTTGAGAATACAACCCATTCTCATCCACATCGTCCATAATATATTTGTAAATCATCTTAATCAATTTACCTGAATCCATTTTAGCCCACCCATCAGTATCCATTATTAGTTTAGCTTGACCATCCTTAATATATTCCAAAGTCCATTGCTTCAAAGCAGATGCAGAATATAAGTCGGCTAATTGGAGATATTCTACAGCATTTTCTACATTCAGTTTCTTATGTAAAGCCTTCTCACATAGACTCTTAAGCTTACTCAACTGATAATAGTCCGCAGCAGCTAATAATTTCTCCGGCATCTCATCAACTCTTGGACATTTGTTGCTGTATATAAAAGTAAGTAATTCCTGCAACACTTCAGTTTCCAGAGGAGATTCTACAATATTTGTTAAGCACTCAGTGGTGTTGTGCTCAAAAAATGCCTTTAAGACAGTGCTTCTGTTAGCTAGAATCGCCTTATGTACTTTAAATTCCATTTCTTCAGCTGATTTCATAGTTACATCTGAGAAAATGCCACTTTTCAGCAAGTAGTCACAGTCACTGCTCAACTGAACTTCAGGAATATTATCATCAACTTTTAAATTGTTTATCTGAGTAAATTCAAATTTTAACTTAAAACTGTTTCCTTCTAAAACCTTGGGAATATTTGACTTGAGTATTGTGCCTGCATATTGCCACTTTTGCGCATGTACTGTATGGTAATCTTTAGATATTATGTATCCTTCGCTATCTCCAAATCGGTACTTCGAGTTGTTCCAATATTCTAGTTTATACTTCAAAAGAACAGGTTTCGGAGATAAAAAATATATTTCGGTGATTTCGTTGTGCATACCCTTGAACTGCATCTTCAACTGAATCCTCGGGTCTGATTCTTCATTTGTTGAGTCCGTTGATACGATTTGTAATTCTTTCTTAGTGCCTTTATTAATAAGATCCATGAAATCTGACACAGTCCATATCATTTCTGTTACGATATTCTGGCCTTTAGAAGTCGTGCTGTTATCTAACCGAGACATGTTGCTTTGTCTTTAAAACTTTAGGTAGTTATTATAATCAATTATATATTATTTAAAAAACTGAAGAATTTTAGTGTAATCATAAAAGTAGGTGAACTTACTATATACGTACCTACCTACACGTTTGAACCAGAATCATACTCTATGCGGGGAATCACCTTTTTCACTTATTTCAGTGTTGCCAGTGCGCTTGAGTTAAAACTTTTTTTACTCCGATTTGGATGAAACTTAGTGTATGTACATATACATACTAAAACCAAGATGATCAAATGAGGAGCGTCGGAACAAAAGCCTTTAAATCACATATGTGTTTTTTGTGGAAAAATGTAAAAATATAGCCAAGTTTGATGAAGCCAACAGTGATTGTTTGGGAACCTAAATTCTGCATTCGTGACTGTCGTACCTGGTGGGTTATAAAAAAAAAGAAAATGGATATATCGGTTATTGACCAAACCAACTGGATATATCGGTTTTTGATAAAACCCACCAGGGAAAAATGTTAGGGATGTATCGGTATCTGTTCCGATCGCCATCATTGTTTAGTACGATTGATGTAATTATCGGTTTATGTTCAGATCTGGGTATTTCGCGGACGGATTTAGAGCGGTTTTATCAGTTTTTGACTAGGTTACATTAGCCATAGAGCAAAAAATGTACGAGAACAACCAATTGGCATCATAAAAAAAAAATGTCAAAATGTGATTTACCGACGCTCCTCAAATAAAACAAGGCTGTATGGCTCTGTACCTTTGCCTGCCTTTTGGAGATTTAATTAACAACAACATCAGACATGACATGTGTGTGGTACAGCGTTGCCAGAAGGTTACATTTTTTACATCATTTAGTGTAACTTTTGACCCCCTCGCGTAACATGTAAGTAATTTCGTAACTTTTGAGAACGAGATTTGTAATAGGTACTAGATTTTTATTGCAAATAGTTTACGAACGCATTTCAATTCAACGCACCTAAAACTCACTTTATTCACTCCATATCACACTCAGGAAAGCGCCACGACAAAATGAAACGTATCCTGGACAATTATATTAAAACTTGATTTCGCTTGAGCGAAAACTGGGTGCACATTTCCTAAAAATAAATGATGTAGTTCAGAGTAAAAATAAATGATGCACTAACTCGTAGTTTTGGTTCAAACTAATAGAATAAGTTAGGTGCTAGACTAGATAGCAACAAAAGTGAAGATGGCGCTGCCCCAAAAACACGTAAATTAAAAAAAAATACAAAAATGTAACTTTTGCAGCAAAAATGTATCATTTCAGGAAACAAAACGTCACTTACGACTCAAGGGTCCCGGCAACACTGGTGTGGTATCCGTCCGATTGGTATCCGAAAGAAAACGTTCATTCGAATCTTAATCGAATCAAGTTTTCTGAATACATTTTGTTATTATATTCTTTGTAGATTTAAATAATATGTCGAAAGTGAATAAAAGAAAACATGTGATGCATGAAGCAATGTGGGATGATTACGAGTTGCCTAAAGAGAATCAAAGTATCGTCAAAGTTTTGAAAAGCAAAGGAAATAATTTACATGAGGTAAAGGTTGATTATTTTTTAAATAAAATATGATTGAACACTTAGGCTATTCAAAACTTTTTGGGTTGCAACATTATGTTCGCATAAACTGTATTAATAGGTAGTTGTACATACATACATAACCTAATTTTAATTGTTTTTTTTTAATATCAGGTCACAACTCCAAATGGTGAAGAATATTTAGTTTCTATGCCAATAAAATTCAGAAAAAATATTTGGGTGAAGCGTGGGGATTACACCCTTGTTGAGCCAATCATAGAAGGTGACAAGGTTAAAGCTGAAATTGTTAAAATAATTAATAAGGACTCAATAAAGTTTTATAAAGAGAATAAAGTGTGGCCTAAAGAATTTGAAGACAGTAAAAGTGATGTGAAAGAAACTGATGAGAATGAAGATGATTTATTTGTGAATCCAAATAGACGTCCCATGAATTTGTATCATAGTGATAGTGACTCTAGCAATGAAGGTGAAAGTGACGGGAGTGAGAAATAAAAATATTTATAATAAATATATAATTTGGCTTCTTTCACCCATAGTGAATAATAAAACTCTTCAAACAATTAGTATTATTCAAACAATAGTTTGTGTACTAACAAAGTCAAAGACAAGTAAAAAGTACAAAGTAAGAAAAAGCACAGTCAAATGCCACATAGCTGGTGTGGCACTTGTCCATGAAAGCTACAACATATATTTAGTTTGCTGTCCCAAAAATAACTCAAGGTTTCACAATAAAATTTAGATTGGGCCACATAAACAGATTGTTTTTCGATAACCTGTTGGCTTACAAATAAGAAGCATATACTATAAACATACATGAAACACCCTGCAATTCAAGTGGTTTAAAAGTTGATACATAATTTTCCACTGTAGCTCAACCACCACAATTTTTTTTGAAGCTAAATGTTTTTAACTGTAATTTTTTTATTAAAATGTGGTTTACTCTTACACTTTTCTGCATTATCCATGATGTATTCACATATAGTTTTAATTAATTGAACTGATTCCATCTTGGCCCATGCATCAGTGTTAGTGATAAGTTTTGTTTTATCATCTTTGATAAATTCTAAAGTCCATTGTTTCAAATCGTTTGCAGAGTGCATGTCAGCTAATTGTAGAATTTCTATTGCATTTTCAACAGTCAGTTTCTTGTATAAAGCCATCTCACATAAACTTTTGAGCCTACTCAACTGATAGTAGTCTGCTGCCGCCAATAATTTCTCTGGTATCTCATCAACTCTTGTAGCTTTATCGGTATATATAAAATTTATCACTTCTTGCAATACTGCAGATTCTAAAGGAGACTCAACAACATTTGATATACACTCAGTAGTGTTGTGCTCAAAATGCGCTCTTAAGACCTTGCTTCTACTTGCTAGTACCACCTTATGTACTTTATATTCTTTTGCTTCAGAAGATTTCATTGTTATATCTGAGAATATGCTACTATTGAGCAAATTCTCATAATCATTGCTTAATTGAACTTCAGGAACATCATAATCAACTTTTATGTTGTATATCTCCTTGAATTCAAAGTTTAATTTCATACTTTTCTCTGCTAAAAATGAGTTATAATTTATCTTGAGCATCATATGTACATACTGCCACTTCTGCGCATCTATTATATGATAATCTTTATGTTTAACAACATCTCCTTCATAATAGTATCCACGTGAATTATATCTAGTAAAATTCAGATTGTATTCTAAAAACACAGGTTTCAGAGATAAAAAATAAATCTCAATAACATCATTATGTGTACCCTTGAACTGCATCTTCAACTGATACATTGAGTCTATTTCTTCACTTGACGTGTCTTCTGATTCGTCACTTCGCAATTCTTTCGTAGTTCCTTTATTTATAAGATCCATGAAATCTGGCACAGTCCATGTCAATTTCGTTATTTGAGTCTGGTCTTCGGTGGTAGTTTTGCAGTATAGAGTGGTCATTTTAATAGATAATTACAGCTCTATAGCACTGAGTCCTGACGGAGGAGGGCATCTAGTTAGTATCAATAGAGGCTACCATAAACGTGCTCGTGGTCGAACAATAATAGTACCTAATAGTGTTTGTAGACAGAAATCATCACAGTCGAACCGAAAACAAAGAGATGAATGTAAGCACACCTACAGATAGAACAGAACAAGAACAGTACAATATTAGGTCAAAAATGGTATATGATTGATAGAACTTTCCGGTCCGCAGTATTGTATCACAGAACGATTATTAATAAACTACTAAAGGTCTGATAATTTACTCTTTGCACAGAACTTTGTATTACGTGCCTATTTATCTCACATCTATTCCGTAATGGAATAATAAGTATGTATCAGTATATATGTATTTCTTGTCCGCTTTTCACAGAAAAATAAAATAAAACACTACGTTCGGTTATGGGAATCACCGTCCGCAGAGTAGGTTTATTTTTTTATTTTTTGGCATCACACTTAGTGTATTTTGCCAGTGTCAAGTTGAGCAATGTAGGTATCTTCTTCATGTATTTAAATTCAAGTCATGTTATATCATCTAAAAGTCATAGTCGGTCAGTTTATTTTAGGTTTTAGTACAATGGAAGCCGTTCACGGGTCACTAAAACTTTTCACGGACTTTTTGAGATAACTTGCCACTATACACGTAATCATTTCACTTCACCGGTGCTCAAGTACCTAACATTTTCATGTAATATTCGTATATGTCAGTAATATACCTTGGAGGAATATGTTGATGATTTCTTTTGTTATTAATCAGTAAATATATACTACCATTCTTGTCGCAAATAACATGTTGATAACTTACGACCTATAACTGAGCTGCAATTTGCAAAAAACGTAATAAAATTTGAATTTCACTCTCAAACCGAAGGTATCACCTTAATTATAACATTGATTATTATTGATATTGATTAATTAAAACATTTTAGTACTTTCGAATTATCGATTGAAATTTTTCAGTTCACATTAGGGTTAGATTGAAACTGGAAATTAAATAAAAAAAGATATGTACATGATCCGCCTACAGCTTTCGTTGGCCAAACCACAAATACAAACAAACTCTAATCTAACTTCTTTTGCAAAGTGTTGCCAGATTACTTTATCCCAAAAAGTTGCTAGAAAGAAATATCTGAAGTATAAGAATAACTAATTCTTTGTACAAAGCCCACAGATTTCATTATTGTTTTTAATCTGCTCGAAAATCTGAATTATGAAAACAACAGTCTGTCTGTCTGAGTCGGAATCGAGATGGGTTTCTTCATGAATTCGCTATGCCAAATCGTGGCCGGTTGCAAAATTTTATTATGTAGATATATCTATTTTAATAAAACAAAACATGTATTCAAAGTGATCATTTATTTATTGCGAGAATAATAACGAATATAATTCAATTTCTTTGGTGAGAATTAATTTCAATAATAAAAAATCAGGAAACATTCATCTTGGAGACATCAGATCCAAAAATTTCGCCGGCCACATTATTGTTACATTCTGTACCTATTTAGGATTCCATAAATACACTTTAAAACTAAATAATTTTGAAATAAGGAGACAAATACCAACTGAAATAATACAAAGAAAGTAGTAAATACTTCTCAAACTTTAGTGGCCGGCCGGCGGCGCTAAAAGTCAACTGTATTGCACATAATTACAGTACCTAAACATCAAATATATATTTCACTATTACAATAACATACAAAAAAATCTCACGTCAAAGTGTGTTAAATGTTTAGTGTGATTTTTTAGTAAAAAAATATAAAATCCCAAAAATAGACACCTAAAAACAAGAATATAATAAATACATCGCTTTAACACTACGGATACAGCTACGGATTAACAAATAATTACATAAAATGTCATGTTACAATTTTAAAGTTGAGCGCACATTGGATTAGCTGGTTTTCCATGTAACAGGCCTCGAAGAGCAGGTATGAAGGATGCCTCATATTCCGATACTCACAATGCAAATATACGTACGAGAATTACTTTATGTCAGTAGAATATAATGTGCACTCGAGACACGTGGAAATGTACACTTAGTGTCAAAAGTAACTGATCACTTTAGCACCTATCATATTACGCAAATTCCTTATATAATATGTCAAGAGAATATCGAATTACGAAAACAAAGTCAGTTGCTGCATACATTTTCGTCGAATAGGTATTGTACCTTTGAAAGTTGTTGTTGTCGTTTCCACTACAACGAGAGATACCAACAACTTCAAAATCCCCTGTATAAGCGTGACAATAAAATAACATTACAAATGACCAAAACAAAATCGCGATAACTTCTTGGCAAGAAACAAGCGAAAATAGCTTTTATTCAAAGTTGTAAGTACACGATTAATATATTCAGATTCTATTTCATAGTTTCATCAGTATAACATGGGTTAATAAAGGTTAAAATCACAAACGGCGGCGTCATGTCCTCTCACCTCGCACGCTAACGAGCTAATGAGCAAGATGCGATGGCATGATTTTCGCCGCCGTTTGCATTTTCATTCTTTATTGGCACATTTTATTCCGTAAGGGTGCGTTATCATTAGGCGGACAGTTCGCGGCAGACTATCCGCTGACTGATTCAGAGCGGCGGGGCGCCAGCTTATCGGTCGTTAACTCAATGTATCGCGTGCATCGTTCGCTTTGAATCAACCGCTCAATGAATGAATGAGTCGGCAAGTGAAACGCCGCGAACTGCGTAGGTACACTACGCGCGTTATGGACACTCCATTCAACAATTATAGCGAAGCAAACTGGAAGTTAACAGTCAGTCGCTAACCGTGTCCCTAATGAGGACGCGCCCTTATTGCAACATAACAATACAACATTTTTTTTTAAACAAAACCAACATTCGTAGTCGAGTTAAATTCGTAACGAGGACAATTAAAGCATTGTAAAACATAAAAATAATATGTAGTACATGTTTATAATTTCATAGTATTATGTCAATTAAATAAAATAGTAGTCTGTGGTTAAAAGCCCATTCATATAGTAAAAGTTGTTAATGATGACAAATTACGTAGGTTTCAAAAATATCTTATCCCAAAATACCCACATATGAAGTGGGTACCTAAGTACCTACTACATGGCCCATTTAGGGTAAACGTTCGGTTGTAGCGCGGTTTATCACGTTTTTTGCAAATTCCAGCTCAGTTATAGGTCGTATGTTATCAAGATATTATTTGCGACAAGAATGGAAGTATATTTACTGATTAATAACAAAATAAATCGTAAACATATTCCTCCATGGTATATGACTGACATATACGACTATTTCATGAAAATGTTACTAATATACCTTGGAAGAATATATAGATGATTCCTTTTGTTATTAATCAGTAAATATACTTCCATTCTTCTCGCAAATAACATCTTTATAACATACGACCTATAACTGAGCTGCAATTTGCAAAAAACGTGATAAAATTTGAATTTTGCGCTCCAACCGAACGTTCCCCCTTAATAAACGAAACAATCAGAAATTTCTGTAATATGAAAATGAATAATAAAAATATAGAATGACTGTACTCAATACGATTTGTATTGAAATAAAGGCAAGTTTTGAGTCAAGACTAAATCGAACCACCTAAGACTAGGTGTATTTCCGATTTAAACAATATATTCTAGAGACTTTAATTTCTTTACTATTAGGTATCTGAGTCAGCATCTAAGAATTATCCTTTTAATCAAACGTAAAACAATCGTGATTCTTAAAAAAACAAACATATTAAAAAAAAAAGCTAAATCACTAAAACATCAATTACATTGAGCAACATAAAATTATGCGGAGCTTCACCATCATATTTTAATCTCTTATTAGTATAAAATAAAGTCCTGTTTTACCTTAGTTCCTCTAAACTACTCAATACGTTTTGATGCAGTTCCCAGAACAACCCGAGCGAAGCCAGGGCGGGTCGCTACTTATATTATACAACAAAACATCGTCTGGTTTTTAACAAGATATTTAGTAAGTAACATTGTATTATGAAATTACGGCTAGAATCTAATAATGATAACAAATGAAGGTTGCAACAGCAAACAGTTTAACTATAATCATAATTTGCCGCGATGACATGGACTTTATAACAATACAACAAATCATAGAAATACCCTATGGCGTCGGTGTTAAAGAAAATAGTTCTTATTATAGCTCGCCCGGCAGTCGTTGTCCTGCCCTGAGAATTAAAAAAAACCGCGACCTACCTACCTACACTAACCGTCCTATTTTTTTTTGGTGATATTTTTTCCAAATTTTAATAGTTATTCTGCTATTTTCGGATTAGACGAATCCAACAAATCATGGATCATCAAAATCGGTCCAGCCGTTCTCTAGTTATAATTGGTGTAAATAACCGGAATTTGTATATTATTATGATTTCATCTAGATCCATACTTAATATTATATTAGAAAGTAACTCTGTTTGTTTGTTAAGTTTTCACGACTAAACCGCTGAACCGATTACGATGAAATAAAGCGAACAGATTGTCTATGTTATGGTGAAGGATATAGGCTACTTTTTATTCCGGAAACGCGGGTGAATCCGCGGGGAAAGCTAGTATAATACAGTCAACCATAATTGACAGACTTTTTTATGAACCAATAATGTTTTTGATTATTTTATTTCTACGAAGTAGTAAACCATATGGTGGTAAGCGGTTACCGTAGCCTATAACTGAATGTACTCACCGATCCTTCTCCCTCTCCGATAAGCTCTCCTTACTCACGCGCAGAAACTTATTACTTATTTTATCAATAAATAAAGGCTAATTTTTCTTTGACAAAACGCCAAAAGGTATTTCTTAGATTTATTGTATTACAGTGTCGACTCACTCTACTGCGAAACGATAGGGATACACTCTATAATCAGTCTCGCCCTGATATATAGTTCAAGATTCGAACGAGATTCAAAATAAGAGTTACACAAACATGTGAAAAAGTTGTTTATTTCCATCGCCCCAGTAGTGTAAATTAACACTTATTTTGGTGATGTTTACTGGCAGGGAAGAAGTGTAAATATAATTAATATAATCATAATCGAAATATAATAATAATAAATAAATCCAATAAGAAAATATTAACGTTTATAACCAACTTAAATCAATAAGCAATAGGGTAGTTGACACTGTCAAAAATAAATGTCTAAACACTAACCAATATATAAAACATCTAAAAACACGTGGTATCAGAAGTATCAAATATGTTGTACATTTAATGCTTTTTATGATTTTTAATTACCAGTGGAACCACTAAGAGTAGATGATTTGATGCTGTGAAACTATGACGTCATAGTGTAATATTTCATACAAAATTCCATTTAAGCGATCGTTTTGACATTTATTAAAAAGTAGCTGATTTGATATGTCAGTCAACTACCCTATTGTATTATATAATATATATTATACAATATAATATATGTATATATAGTTCAGAATAAATTAAACATACAATTTATATTTCTTACATAGAAGAAAATGGTTCACTATCGCTGCTTCTTTGTTAACGTATCTAAAATAAAAAATAAAATAAAAAAGTTTCCCCACCATAAAACATAGTGCATACATTACAGAAGCCAGTACAACTATATTTGGTCTCATTTAATCTATATATTATATTTTGATATGCAATAATATGGTACGAGAAACACTACCACTACCAATTGACATGACATATGACATTATGCGAACGAACTTTGACAAGTCCATGACATTGCGACAACGGGAGCGGCACTTAAAAGCAAGTGGAATGACCTCGAATATTTTTAATTACTACGAAATACACAGTTCGTTATATTATGGTATTTTTATAGAAGAACCATTGGTAATTTAAAATTAATAAAAAAAAATTCAAACGAAAAGGTGGGTAAATATTTAACACTGGAGTTTTTTTCAGTAACGCACTTCATAAAAATTAGGAGTAGATTTTAATAGGCAGAGGATTTAAAATTTATCAATTGAATTTAATAGTTCATCTGATAGAAATAAGGTATATATTTCAATGCTCGTTGGCCACGGAGCATCGCGGCGCAGCGTTCTCTAGAGCAACGCTGGTTGAAATATATACCTTATTTCGATAACAATAAAATTCAATGGATCTATTTTAAATCCTCTGCCATCCAGTCCATCACTCTGCGCCGGCTATTAGATATAGATTCAGAATTGAATTAGTCTCAAACATATCGCTAAACTCATTTTTTTTAATTTAACGTCTATGATATCAAAGTAATATGAACTTTATTAATTTATGATAAGGTTAACCATTAATTAAACAGATAAACCTTATCATAAATAATATCATCTTATCATAATTAATTTTACTTTGTCATTCTTAAATATTGAATAGATAATCTTATAATGGACACTTTAGTGGCACGTGTTATCCGCCGCTTTGACAACACTGAGGTATATTACCTACTACGTATAGAGAAGACGCCACACATAACCACTATGTTCCGTTCAAGTGCAACCACCCGGCCGCACTTCACTTAGTTGCGTATATGTTAACGGAAAAGTATCTAATCCGTCATTGTATACATTTCCTAGGAAATCCATACATTTCCTAAATATCTATCGGAGTTACATTCGGTATATTTGTAAGGATAGCGGTATTTGGGGGGTTGTAAGTGAAAGGTACTTTTTTGCGAATACTTTCTAATTTATGCAAAATAAAAAAAAAAATATTTTTTTCAAGTTTTTATATATTTCCTAGTATCATTATTGAATTATAATTTCCTAGGGGAAGTACACAGGAATTGTGTACAATTCCTATGTTTCATATATTTCCGGTGACATATACACGAAACGCGAAGAATTTTTGGTCATGAAAAAACTACACCTTAAAAGCGTTCCAGCGCTACGTGTTTAAATTGTTTGGTTAAACGACTAATTATTGTTTCAGCGCTGCAGCGAATATAAACAAAATGGAACATGACCTTTGCTTAGGATAGCTTCTCTATACGTAGCAATATAACTCAATGTTTGACAATCCATATTTATCCCTGAACAAAAAAGACAAACGCATAGAGACAACGAGAGACGATAGTTTAATCGATAATCGAACACGCGTGTCACTCACTCATGACGAATCATATTCAGATACTGAGCATATATGAAGTTACAAATGTGTTAAAATAATTCCCTAGCATAAATACTGACAGGTGAAACAGTAATAAATAATGTAATCATCAATGATACTTTTAAAATTATTTTAGTTACATTTTCATGTAACACTAAAATTAATAATTGTATTTTTATTAATTATATTAATAAATTAAATAAGAAATATATTAAATTATAAATCATTAAAAAATATAACTCACAAGAGATCTCACCAATCAGGTACAAATTAGTCAAATCCACTTTACACAATGATAGCAAATTCATGACACAAAAAAACTCTTTAAAGAAAATTGGCGGTATTTTCTTATCTTCCTTCTGTAAAAGTATAGTATAATGCAGTATTTTTTTTACAATGTCAGTGATGATGTGGCCGATGGTGGTAAGCACACAAAGCCTTGAAAGGAACTGTCTTTCAAATGCAGATGTCGGAACACACCCGAAGGTGCTTGTCGACAGATGATAAGCAAAAAGTACCACCGTGCTATGGTTACATCACGGTGTTTTCCCTAACCAAGCTCAAGCTCATTGTAGGATTCGAACCGCCACTACCACTGAGCTATGATCGCCTTAAACTTTAGTACCAATACTCTTATACAGCCAGCCAGTAACGTAACTCCCAGATAATAATAGTAATTTAAAAAAAAATTTCGAATGAGCAAAGTTTATCTCATGAATCCGACATCATCATACATGAAATTATAAAAAGGTTAATAAAAAAGAATATGTCCTTTTATAAAAATACCACAGTTAAATTACAATAATTACTAGTAATATCAAATGAGATAAATTCGTTCAGTTTACTAACGTAGGCAGCAGGAACTGTCGCCGACAGACGTTGTCTTGCCGTTGATCGGGCCTAAGCTGCCGTCGTATTTCGGTAGCTCCTTGCACTTTGCTTGCTGGAAATCATTTATAAAAATTTAAAAAAAAATAAGTCATCTTCAAAGACATTATCGATTTAGACACCTTTCAAAGGAAAAACTTAATCAAAATTGTTTCATCCGTTTTGGAGCTATGATGCCACAAACAGACACAGATACACACTACAAACTTATAACACCCCTATTTTCGTCGGTAGTTAAAAAGCTTATTTCGATTGCCACAAAAACAGGTGTAGTTTAGTTAGTAAGGTTTTCAGATTTACATTTTCACCTTTACTACACAGTATGTATGACACAACTTAGATGAAGCATCGGCAATATTCGTAAAATCGATCGTTCCCGAAAACAGTGCGCCTACAACATTACTCATGAATTAAAAAATGATCGGCGAAAATGATCTTATTGAACGTTGAAAGGCGCGATAATGAATGATTTTTATTAGTTTTGTAAATCGGAAGTGAAGTGTACGAAAACGACTTGCCGATGCTACATCTAAGTTGCGTCATACTCATTTTTTTTAACCGACTTCAAAAAGGAGGAGGTTCTCAATTCGTCGGAATCTTTTCTTTTTTTTATGTATGTGCCCCGATTATTCGAAGACGCCTAGACCGATTTGCAAAATTCTTTTTTTATTTGAAAGGGCATACTTTAAAGTTGGTGCCCATGGTCATCAAGTCAGGATCTGATGATCCATCCATCAATTAACAACAACAACAATCCATTAACAATCCATCTTTTTTTGCACCATCATGTACGAACTTAGCGACAGCCAATCATCAACTGCCGACAGTGTCCGCCGTGAGCCGGCGAGGCGCATCGTGATGATGTGCCCGAGCCCTAAGTATTATTATTATGTGAGTGTAGTAATTTGTTGACATATTCGTAAACTGATGCATAGTCCAAGTTGAATAAAACAAAGAATTCCGGATTACGACACGTCCGGTATTTGTGCAATCGTGATATATGTTCGTGTGATTTAAAATTTATGGCTGGATTATTCTGTATTTGTGCAGGCGTGTTTTAACCATACCTACGGGACTATTATTATTATTTAAAAAAAATAACTTGGTATAATATAATAACGGGCCCAGTTGGCTTGGTTATCTATGAAGCCCCAGGTCGTGGGTTCGATTCGCATCTAGGAAAAACATTTTGTGTGCATGACCATGTCTGTCCTAAGTCTAGGTGAATCTATCTATCTATCTGAAAAAGTATGTATTTAAAAAAAAACATGAAACTTTTTTTTGTTCAACAACCTTTCAAGGATGGTGTTTTAACCAATCACCAATCCACCAACTGGCCCATCATGGTAGGATTAAAATATACATTACCTCCATTAATTCAACAGCTATCTCCATGAATAGTCGTTCAACATTCTCAGCCTCCTTGGCTGATGTCTCTAGGAAGTACATGCCGTGCCTCTGAGCGAAGTCCTCGCCAATATGCCTTGGTATCTCCCTGTCCTCACGATCTGTTTTGTTTCCTGTAGAATTGAATAATAAATTAGATATTAGATTTAAAAAAAATATTTTAAAACAAAAATAGTCACTTACATGAGAACAAAATAAACTTATTAGTAAAGGTTTCTTTTAATTTTAGGGTTCTTTACCTCAACCTTTTCTCTTGTTTACATTCTAGTGCTGTTCCAGTGGACAGATGTACGGCCGGCCAAGAAAGTGGTGTGTCAGTTTTGATTTAGTTATCGAAAATTACAACAAGGTTCAAACTAACACGTAACAAACAGTAAACAAGATGCAAGCAAAACTAATCATTATCACCTATGAATCTGCAAGCAACATTCAACCTTAGGGTGGTACACCACTTTCTTGGCCGACCGTACAGCAAAACCAAACAAAGCTTGTTTGGTTTTCTATTAGAGCCAAAAGTGAGGCCATGGTCAATTACATGTTAATATTATAAATAGTAACAATGCAACATATATACCACTTCAATATGCTTTGTTAACACCTAATCTATTGTTATAAATGACTATACATATAAACATGTAACAAGGTTATCTGATTTCTACAAAGATTCATACCAAAAACTGAACACATTCTTGTGTTGGTTTGAACAAATGAAAATTGTCTGGTTTCCATAGCACAAGCTCTGCTTAGTTTGGGAATTTGGGATTAGACAGCAGTGTGTGAAGAATATCCCAGGATATTTATTATTATTATTTTTTATAACATTCCTAGGGGTTGAAGTCAGTTCTTAATGTATCAGTTTTGGATTTTTTCTTCTGTAAATATATATATACAAGAAAACAATAATTTTAACTTACCAACTAATATCCTAAGCACCTTGTTGTTGGCGTATTCTTCTATTTCCCGTAGCCAATCGGGCAAACAATCAAATGTAGGTTGGCAAGATATATCATACACTAAAATAAGGGCATGTGCCGAGCGGTAGTAGCTCTGAGTTATTGAACGAAACCTCTCCTGTCCAGCTGTGTCCCATATTTGGAGCTGTAAGAGAAACATCATTTGATTTTGTCAAGATTAGAACTATTAAACATTTAATTAATAAAATGTTTAAAATAATGCAGTATATTGTTACAAATCAATAATATTTTAATAAAGTAGCATTGGTAATAATGGTAGTATTTTCTTCATAATAAGCTGTTAGTTAAAACAAAGCCTAGTAGGTGCCCATAGTAACAGCATTATGAAAGTAAAATCTATATTTATATAGCAAATTAACTATGACAATAAAAAATATTTTTACCTCACCTGCAAACCAAATTAACTTTACCTACATAAGTAAATTGGTATGGTTGGTATTGGTATAAGGCGCGGTTCCAGTGCCATTGAATAATAAACATAAGTTACACATAAAACAACAGTTGTAACCAGCTAAAATGATGCAATAACATGCCAAAAATGATCGTGCGTGAAACCAGCTCACCTTCACTTTCTCGCCGTCGACTTCCACAGTTTTAATCATAAAGTCAACACCTATGGTAGCACCCTGGCCCGGAGGAAACAGCCCTTGAGTAAATCTCCGTACTAAACATGTCTTGCCCACCCCAGCGTTACCAACTAGCACAACTTTAAATAGAAACTTATAATCCTCCATCGTGAGCACCAAATTGAACAATTCAATTTATCTCCACCTCAGTTACGCTTAGTTGATTCTACACCTAGTTACATTACGATTATGGTCTGATAATGTATCTGACTTCAGGATTATTTTACGATCAAAAGCATATTATAGTGATAAGATAAAGATATGAAGATCGTATCTAACACTAAATCATTTATCACAAACAATGTGAAAGAAAGAAAAGAAAACTACGTTCTCGTAAAGGAATCGCGAACGAAAACTGAAAAACACTGAATACAGATTATAAAATGGATCCACGAAAATAATATTGACCCAAGTTGACATTTTGACCACAGATTAGTAAGTATTTTCAACTATTATATTAATAACAAAGTACCTACTATGTGGTAAGTAGTATGATTTTGACGTTTCTTTCATCTGCTGGCTGTCTTGTTGAGGAGGAGCCAAAGATATTATAATATATTACGGCACGTAGTTTATAATTTCTTTGGGAGGAGCACAGGAGCACAGACCATTAAAGGGATTTCTAAAAAGGAGGAGTACCTCAAGTCGTCTGTTTTTTTTTGTTTCTTCTCGTTTCGTTGTATTTCTTCTCACTAAAAAAGGAAATTGTTCAGTGAACTTCAGTGCATTGCATCTGTGTGTGACAGTGTGGTGACAGTGAGATTGTCTACAAGACAAAAGTGACATAGTGTTGTCCTTATTTTTTTCTAGGTAAATTCGCCACCGGTCAATATCTTCTGATTTGACAATTTTGATACTAAATTTTGTTTTTTTTTTACCGATCAATCTCCATCGTTTATCTTCAAATACCCTGACACTGGCAGAATTGTGTAAAAAACGCATCTAATGCCATCATAGTCAAGAAGTGAAGTGACATTCTGTGACATATATATGACATAACATGCCTGTATGAGGCTGTCACTTCACTTCACTTCTTGACTATGATGGGATTAGATGCGCTGTGAGGTACCCTGACACTGGCAGAATTGTGTAAAAAACGCATCTAATGCCATCATAGTCAAGAAGTGAAGTGAAGTGAATTGGCTTAATGACAGTGACAAGTGTGAAGTGTTTTGTTGGTGATGGAGGAAATTTTAGCCCCGGACAATCAATATTGTATTGTATTATGTTATTTTACTAATTAAATCATTTGACACAGAGAAAAGTAAATAAGGAGTTACTTTAAAATATAAAGCAAAATGTCCAGTATCAATTACACGACACGAACTGAAGGCCAGACAAAGATAAACACAATAATATGGACTGTGCCAAATTTCATTAATCTTTTGGAAAACAAAACTACCAGAGAATTCCGTACGGAGAAACCTAAGGACCCAACAATCGAATTAACAGACTCAAGATTTCAGTTGAAGATGCAGTTTTTGGGTAGAGACAACGACATCATTGAGATTTATTATTTATCACCAAACCCTGTTTTTTTGAAATCTATACTTACAATATGTTTGAAACGTTTTGAAGAGCGTTCCATCGTGATAAAAGAGTATCATACGGTGCAAGCAAATAAGTGGCAGTATCTGGCTACTTTATTTAAGCGAGACATTGCTAGTTATGATGGGCGAGATGTATTTCTATTAAGTGATGGAAGTTTACGATTGAAATTTCAATTTATGGTGACGAACGACATAAAAGTTGACAGATCTAATGTACCTGAGGCTCAGTTGAGCAACGACTTTGAGAATCTTCTCAACAATGGCCTTTTTTCGGACATAACAATGAAATCTGCTGAAGCAATTGAATATAAAGTACATAAAGCAGTTCTAGCAAGTAGAAGCGCTGTCTTAAAAGCGCATTTCGAGCATAATACCACTGAGTGTATAACAAACATTGTTGAGTCTCCTCTAGAGTCTGAAGTGTTGCGGGAAGTACTTACTTTTATATACAGCGACAAAGCTCCGAGAGTTGATGAAATTCCAGAGAAATTATTGGCTGCAGCAGACTTCTATCAGTTGAGTAGGCTTAAGAGTCTATGTGAGGAGGCTTTACATAAGAAACTGACTGTAGAAAATGCTCTAGAAACTCTTCAGTTGGCTGATTTACATTCTGCAACTGCTTTGAAACAATTGACCTTAGAATTCATTAAGGATGGGCAAGCAAAACTTATAACTAAGACTGAGGGGTGGGCTAAGGTGAAGTCAGTTGAATTAATTAAGAGGATATATGAATATATCATGGCTGATGATGTAGATGCTGATATAAAATAATACTTACCACATTTTTGTGATGGAATTAGAAACAAAGGGAATCAGATATTCTGTAATTAAGTCTTTGGACATCTCTTCAATCACACACAATACATTATAGCAAGCTACACCAACTGATATATCTGAGTTTAAACTATGTATTATTGACATTCCTTTATTACCTATGTACTTAATTTGTTTATTTTATTTGATAGATTATGTTGTATATTAACTTAAATTTAATTTAATTATTTATACTTTTAATAAATTCAGTTATTCTGCAGCTTTAAAATATTTAAAAAGGTTTTATTAATAATGTATCAAAAAAATAAAATATATCATGAACCACTTCTTTTATTCCTATATTGACATAACTATGATGAATATAGCACAATGCGTCCATTTTAATAGACATATTGAATAAACTTATTATATAAATGTAAACATAACTAGAAAATAAATATAGATATAGTTATTATTTTGTCAACCTTTGTTACCAAATGCTAGCTATGAGGGTTTTTCTAAAAGGGTAGGTAGTTTATTACTTATTCCTACATCCTTTCCTCTCATTATAGAAATATATTATACCATAAATTAAGGCGTGAAACGACGAAACTTTATTGGTTTCGTACCCATTTAGAGGTTTATTGGGAAATTCTTTACTAAAACAATAATATTTTTTTATTAATCTATTAACTTTCAATGAACAATAATTATAAATAAACATATATTTTGGAAACTCTTCTTATTTCGGAGGACCCGCCGCCGCCACGTTGTCGAGAAGCATATAAAAATGCGCAACGTTAAATTAACGATACGTTACGAAGAAATCTATAGTAAATAAAGCAAAATTGACGGCAACACCTGATATTTAGTCGATTTTTTACTATATACCGATGACAGTCGGATGTCATCAACTTGTGTGACGTTTCCATTAATTATCGATCCACTCGCTACACTACACTATATCGCTTTGAAATGGCCGACGTTTAGGGGGAGTGTCTTGCGGAAATCATATTTCTTTGTAATTTTTACTCGATAAGGTGAGTAATTAGCAATAAATTCATAGTATAGCGATATTTATATCAGTTAACATGTTATTTATTACTTCTTATCTGTGAAATGATTATATTGTTGCATTTCCGGTGGTACAGCCGGCCGAGTTATTTCAAAACAAAAGGTGTTTAATTATATATTTTATATGTTTGCTTTAATGTTTTTCACTACACAAAACAATGTGTTTGAAAAGTTAAAATAACTTATGTTTTTCCTACAATATTTTTTTCTATTCTCTAAACTCGCCTACTAAGAGATTTGTCCAATTTAATAATTAGAAATGCAAAGGTGTTGTATTTGCGTTTATATACCAAAATATTACACTGGACATAAAACTATCGTAAAATCTGGATTTTCGATAAACTTACCAACTATTTTGTGTTTCAGAATAGTGTATCGCCAACTTAACATTCCGAATATAAGACTGTCAAACTTTTTAAGAAATAAATAAGGTGGATAACAATGGCGTGGCGTTTTAAAGCCTCTAAATATAAAAATGCGGCACCTATTGTGCCTAAACCTGAGGCATGTATCAGGGATATATGTGTTGGGTCATACCAAACTTACGGGAACAATATTTGCGCGTCAGCATCCTTCATGGCGTTTAATTGGGAGCATGTAGGCTCTAGCATGGCAGTATTGCCACTGGACGACTGCGGAAGAAAGAGCAAGATTATGCCATTGTTACATGCTCACTCAGACACTATAACTGATATGGAGTTCTCTCCATTCCATGATGGATTACTGTTGACGGGGTCTCAGGATTCTTTGGTAAGTTTTTGACCTGAAATATTCACATATGAAGATATAATAGATAAAAAATGCTACTAAGTACAGACACCAGGCAATTATAACAATACTTCAAAATACATTACATATTTACTAGTCTAGTCTCTGCTCCAAGATAAAAGTTGTTTCATGTCACTCTCTCTGTACTATAGGCTAGGAGTTCCACACTGTATATCCCATTAAATTGCAACCCGGTATGCTCATATTTTGTTCTAAAGCTAAGTGTGGATATCTTCTTTTAAAAGAGAGCCATAAAAATAATCACAACATTTGAATGGAGTTGCAGAATTAATATGATTGGGAACCCCTACTATAGGCTATTTGTGTGCCCAATTTTAAGATGTGCTATTAAAGTTTATATTAATATTATCATAGGTTATATTCCATGTAGTCTTATTAGGTAGGTCAACATTATTTGGATAAGTATTTGTAAAGTTCAATATAAACTTAAATAAGTCTAAACTAAACTACCTTGCCCCTTCTGTAATTGTAGTATAAGCCAATATTTTCAAATCCCTTGATATGTAACTAAAGGTTAAAATGGAATATAATGGGATGGTTAATATTCTGATTACCATATTGAGACTATTTTATTGGATATATTTTTCTGTCATATAATAAAATCGAATCTATAAGTGCCTAGGTATATTATAAGTTATTGACAGTATGGGAATTATTGTTGAATTAAATTTCAGATATAAACCACGCATACCTATGAAATAATGAAACAATGTTAACTAACAATAAAATTTATTCAAATTTAAATTATTCATACATTAAGAAACATTAAATTAATGTTGGTTTGTAATAAGTAATTTCAATACACATTTATTGCCTTTTGGAAGTATAATGTAACCTATTCTGACATCTACTGAAACCAAAATCTAGCGTCAAGCAAATTTGAGCCTTATCATAAAGCATATACTTATGTTCTCTAGGGGAAAATATTAAAATGTAAGTAGTAACAAGTAGATAGAGCTCACAAAATACCTTCAGATCTTAAAATGTTAATGCTAACCCAATTATCTACTGAGGCATACGCGCTAGATTTTGTTTCACTGCCATAATTGAATAATGACTTCATACATTTCTATTTCAGTATTTATGAGGCCTATATTTAATTTATACACTTTCTGTTACTTATTTGATGTTTCTTTATCACTTTTGGGTCAACAATCACTTTAAAAAGTCATGTTTGGATTTACTAAGAAAGTCATAATGTCTGACAAACAGATTTTTAGAGCTCACCACTGAGATCATAAATGCATATTAACTTGGCTATGCTATTTTATTCACAACTAGTTGTGCTCTGTGGTTTTGCCGGCATATTACTTATTGGCTATCTATGAAACAGACCCTACATATCCATCCATGCCTGACTAGAAAGTTATTTTTAAAAACATATTTCCATGCAACTATTTCTAGTGCTACTGAATGTCTCAACGATAAAGGTACAAAGGGAATCGCACGGGGAGTGGGCAGTTCACTAGGTAGGTGTGCATCATACTGCAACAGCCCATCCCGCTGCAACCTAATGACACAAGTGTGGATTGAGTTAACCGGTCACACCATATATCTGAATTTAATTGACATTGGTTATTTTCACTGCCATACTATTATAACTATTTCTAATAATCGCGTTACTTGAGAGAGTTGACTAAGGCTGAGATCTATAGAGCGTACTTAGACTTTGCTCAGACTTTACTTAGGGTATATCCCTACGTAATAAAGTAAATGTTTGTGTGTTTTAATTTGTAGCCAAGTTTTTGGAAAGTCGTCGATTGGGTGCAATTAGGCTTTGCTTAACACACACTCAGAGAGATTCGAAAATTGCATTTTAAATACCGACTTTGTACAGTAAAGTCTGGTCAGTTTTGCACACAATTCAAGCAAGTTTTAAGCCATATACCTTACTTTCAGGTGAAAGTGTGGCACATCCCCCCAGAAGGACTGAAAGAGTCGCTCTCCACCCCAGAGTGTACTCTGTCTCAGAAACAACGTCGCGTGGAGAACGTCGGCTTCCACCCGGTGGCGGATGGTCTGATCCACGTCGCTTCGGGACATGAACTCGCGTTGTGGGACTTGACTAAGCAGATGGAGGCTTTTGGTGAGCATTTATTTCGCGGCTAACCCAAAGCATTCACCTTATGGTGATAGCCAGCCAGGCTGCTACAAAGTACCCTACCACCATGCTTGGATCTTCTCATTTTTCAAATTATACAACTATTCCTCACAGTAACGAAAGACCATTCAGAAGTAATTCAATCAACTTCATGGAAGAAGGATGGTAAACTGCTGGCTACTTCGTGCAAGGACAAGAAGGTGCGAGTGCTAGACCCACGGGTACCTACTCCGGTACTAGACGTGGCTAATAGCCATCAGAACATTAAAGATAGCCGGGTCGTGTGGTTGGGTGACCAGGACCGGATTCTTACTACTGGTGAGTACCTAAGCAAAATGCTTTTCAAACTGTTTTTTTAAATTCCGCCCTCCCAATTTACCTTTGTCCCTAAGGGATTTAATTTATTTTAAATACTAGCTTTCCCCTCGTATTTCACCCGTGGTTCCAGGATAAAAGTTTATGTCCACAATATATCTATATTAAATCTATATTTGCGTGCTTGTCCGGTAAGGTTGTTGCAGCCATCTGAGGCTACCAACTTAGTCCTTTCAAAAAAAAAAAAAAACATTTTTTGCTAAATTTCATCACGATCGGTTTAGTGGTTTTGGCGTGAAAAAGGTACATACAGTATGACACAACTTAGATGTATCATCGGCAAATCGTTTTCGTACAGTTCTCTTCCGATTTACACAACTAATAAAAATCATTCATTATCGCGCCATTCAACGTTCAACAAGATCATTTTCGCCGATCATTTTTTAACACATGAATAATGTTGTAGGCGCACCCTTTTCGGGAATGTTCGATTTTACGAATTTTGTCGACAAACAAACTCACTTGCGTATTTAGTAAGGATTAAAAGTATGCTTCATTTTATTCCAGAGTGTAATCCACCTTTGTGGCAAATTACAAACGATTACAATGCATTTAAAATACTAGTAGGATAGTTAGATTGTTTCCAGTGATTCGTGTTCCTTTCAAATAATTAATCTTCATTAACATGGTGAGAATGCTATAAACCACACCTGTTGAAGGTGTGACGTAATTGATTATATTTCTATCTTTATGTTGTTACTAAATAAAGTGTATTTTCGCTTGTGAAATGGGCGTGTGCGTCTGAAGCCATGCCCCATGAGAATTGAATTTTATTCCCATGTATATGTTATTGTAGGTACTTTGTTCTTCAATTTTGTAACTTTGTGTGTTGTCATAAATAAATGTTTTTCTTTCTATTTTTTTTAACAATATTCAATATAGATAAAGACACTTTTTCAAAAGTTATCCAAGGTTTGTTCTGCGATACACTCTCAAAAATCCGGCCTTATTCCTTATCTACATTATTGTGGGAGCCCCCGTGTAAAATTTCAGCTTTCTCGGTCCAAGGATTTGGGCTAGGCGTTTATGAAACTCGGACTCACTCACTGAGTGAGTTAACAACAATTTTACCACCTTCACAAAGAAGACACCCTCTAAGTTTCATGTCTCTTGGACCAGCGGTTTCGGCTGTGCGCTGATATATCAGTCAGTCAGTGATTCTGTCAGGACTTTGAATCTATCTGTACATACTAATAATAAAGCTCATGAGTTTGTTTGTTGGTTTGAACGAGCTAATCTCCGGAGTTACTGTTCCGATTTGAAAAATTCTTTCACTAATAAGAAGCTACATTATCCCCGATGGTTATAGGCTACTTTTTATCCCTGGAACGCAAGTAAAGCCGTGGGGAACAGTTTTATATATACAGATATTTGGTGAAAAATGGGTGTGCTATACTTGCATGCATTACTGAGACCTCCTACTCCAATTCCTCGTGGATGAGATATTTTTTTTTAAATCTTAAAATATGTTCCAGGTTTCGACTCAGCCAGGCTCCGTCAGATCATGATCCGGGACATTCGCAATCTGTCCCAAACACAGAAGACGTTAGATCTGGACTGCTCCACCGGCATCCTGATGCCGCTCTTCGACCCTGATACCAATATGCTGTTCCTAGCTGGGAAGGGTGATACCACCATATTGTATATG
This sequence comes from Tethea ocularis, assembly GCA_963555595.1. NCBI lineage: Eukaryota > Metazoa > Arthropoda > Insecta > Lepidoptera > Drepanidae > Tethea > Tethea ocularis. Next base: position 8,251,855 of record OY741975.1, read on the forward strand.
GAGTTGACAGATCGGGAGCCATATTTGATTGAGGGGCTGAGACATTCTGGTTAGAAGAAAATATTTTCTATCTAACTTTACTTGGGTTTTCAAAAAATAAATTTGCTTCGCCGGGAATCGCACTCGTTGTTGAAAAAAAAATCAGCCTGTATTGCTCCATCTCATAGTTTCGCTTAATAATGTTTAATTGCATAATAAAGGAAAGGTCTAATTTTTAAGAAAATACTATTTATTTTTCTTAATTTTACATAAGTGCATAAATATAATATACTTGGTAACATTGTTCAAAATGATACTAATTTACAGTAACATTTTTGAGCCGTCGACTCCGCTTATGTATTGAAAACAATGATTCATTTCGAACTCAAAAACAATTTATTCAGTTTAGGCACTGTTAGGCACTTATTGATTATTTCAAGTTAAATACAAGGTCATCTACGCTAACGTAAATACAAGGTAGGCCAAATGCTGGAATAGCAAAAAATGCTGAAAGGAGTCTTAAAACAGGCTGTATTATTGCTCCATCTTATAGTGTCTTTTGATAAAAATCTGTTTGTTTAAAATCCAGGTGAACAAACTAAAGGTGCGTGCTTGGTGCCGAAGCGAGCGTTGCGAGTGATGGAGGGGGAAGTCAATAGAGTGTTGCAGCTGGCCAGTTCCACTGTGGTGCCCATCATGTACCAAGTGCCTAGGAAGGTATCTACTTTTTTATATTATGGACAGTTTTTTTTGCTGTCGTCAGTGGCTGATTTGCAGCCTTGGCCGCTCTAGGCCCTGTAGTATGAGCCGCCCCTTTTTTGAGAAAGGGCCTTTCTTAAGCCCCATCATTATAGTAGGATGGCGTTCTTACAGTGTAATTTTATTTTAATATTTTCTCAGGTCGTTTCTTGTTGCGGCGTGTACTATTGGGATTTTTTTTATTCACTCAGCCCACAGTTAGCATGCAAATACCACAGATTATTGATTAAATTATTAAAGCAATCTTTGGTAACATAAAAAAAAACAGTCAAAGGTTCAGAGTCATACAGCCTTGTCATATTTTTAATAATTATCATTTGTTTTTTCATTTATTCCTATTTTTTCTTTTCTTACACATACGCACTACATATATTTAAAACAATTAATAGTATAATTTATATTGTGTAGAGTTACCGCGACTATCACGCGGACTTGTACCCGGACACGAGCGGAGCCCTCACGTACCTGAGCGCGCCCATGTGGCTGCAGAACATGGACCACCCCGTCCCGAACATATCCCTGCATCCGGGGAACAACAACTGTACGCAGGTATGACGGCAGACACGTTAAGGTTCATGTTCACCGACAAGAAAACTGTCTGATAAATAATAATCGTTTAAGATGACTTTTTCCTACGAAAATTTCGTTTTCTTATTGGTGAAAATAGACCTTGAAGCGCTAACGATATACAATATTCAATCATTGTTGTCAAATTATTTACCAATAGAATTGCACAAAAATTTTTGTTAGTTTGCAGCAATAGACTATATGATATATTTTTTTTTATTAAATTGAAGTATTTTTACCTTACAAATAGCCTATATAGCCAATAGCAAATAGAGAAAGGGAAGAGAAGTGATGTCAGAACTCAGTATTGCCATATAAATGACACGCAATACTTCGTTTTGTAAGAGAGAGATAGACAATACATTTTGATAGGCTATATGTTTTTTTTTATTTAATGATCAATTTCAAATTTGGTTTCCAATTCAGTTATTGTTTATCGTATATTAATATATTATCATATAATAATTAAATAAATATATAATATTTTAATATCAGTCAACTACCCTCTTATCATATTGGTTTATAATTTGACACTAATTTAATAGCATAGAATAACATCATGGAAATATTTTCTATTCATTTTAAATAATGTTGGTAAGAAAGAGTAAGTTTTAAATTAGTTTAGTGCTATTGGCAATAGACTCAGATTGCAACATTATGGCGTATTTAGTTGTGGTAAAAATATATTGTTGAGTTTGGGAATACATTTCCCCATTGTTTTTTTTTATATAGTTATAGACGCTAAACAGTTTCTGTGGGAAAATAATACCTATGTCTGTCTTGCAAATGTCAAATTACGAATATAAGACAGTCGCATAGATATTGCTTAGTTCTGACTAGAAATGTTGGTGTTTATTTAGAGGTCTATTCATTTAATGGGTGTTTGAAACGTCTGCATGTTTGTGGTGTATTTTTAAGGTTTAAAATTTGCTCGTAATGAAAGGTTAAATAAAAAAATAATAATTTAAATATTAAATATGGTTTCGAAGTACTAATACCTTAAAAAAATTATTATTTTATGTATTTTTGTTATGTTTATTTGCGATTAAGTTTCCAAAATATGGTTTTAAATGCGTGTGCAGCTCAGTATCGGTTTTTATATTTTTGCTGGTTATTTATGTTTTGCGCAGTTTTTAGTGTATTAATATTTGGTGTAGTGTAGTTTTTAAATAGCTTGATGGGTGTGTAGCGGTTTTATTGGAATGCTAGTAAGTAATTTTGAGTTTTTTTAATTTTTTGATATAATTTTAAAGTTTTACATGATGTATACATTTATATTGTATCCCACTAGATTCATCGTGGAAACCTTGAAGACTTAGTGAAAGCGATATTAGCTATGCCACCTCCAAAGAAAGAAAATAAGAAACCTGTTCCACCTTCGGTTGAAGAACCACCGAAACCTGTAACCATATCGCAACCCCCGCCAGAACCAAAAGACGAGGACCGTATAGATTTCGTCAACGTCAAAGACCTTATAAAAGGCATGGAAAAACAAAAAAAAGATCCGAAACCCGTTGACTACCCGAAAGAAACTAACGGTTTTCATAAGAAAATAACCGATAATGGACATGATAATAAAACAGAAGAGTCAGACAAAAATGAGCCTGACGATGAAGATGTACAAAAACCTGAAAAGACCGCGGAGAAGACCGAGAAGACCGTCGAAAAGACCGAAAAGACCATTGAGAAAACGGATAGCTCAGAGTCAACTGAGTATTCCCTATCAAGGAGTAATAGTTTAATCAACGGTGTACCGGCCCAAGCGCCGAAACCTTTGCCTAGATCTTCTATTTCTGAAGGAGGGTCGATGGATGAGCATTCAGAAGTTCCTAAACCTAAGCCTAGGACGACAGCCGCACCTATATCTGGTTATAAGGTATATTGCAATAATTTTGATTGGTGTGAGCTTCAGTTTTATTTTTGCTGCCAGATTATAATACCACCACCTTTGGCCACATCATCACATACCATGGTGAGATTGTGGCCACAAACCTATTCCTATTAAAATAAAAGTGTTTATTATATTTTGTTTATATTATTTTATTATTTGTGTATTGTTTTTTAAGTCGGCTAAATTAAAGCTAGTGCGCGATTTTGCTGCATTAGCTCTCTTAGTTTTTTTGTATTTTGGAGCAATCTTTGTTTTTTTAGTAGTAGGTACACATTCTACACACACAAGCTGTAATATAATTTTCAGTAAAGCGCTAAATTCTTGTCTCGTGTTACAATTCTTCATAATTAATGTTTTATTTATTATTCGGTGACACAAATATGACGTTTATTGTATTTTTTACAATTAATGCTTTTTTTGTTGTTTACCTGAAAAATAATGATATCTCTAGGCATCAACTGTAGCAGTGCTAGGATGTATAAGACTACATAAATCCTTACAAAAATAGGGTGTTTGAAAGAAAGATAGATAATATTTTTTATTCATGACGCAACAAAAATCAAACACTAAACATATAATGTTGCGTGACGTCATGAATATAGGCACTCCGAGGCGACTCCGCATATATTGAAGTCAGGAGACTTCAATTACTGATTTTGTTGTCACGACATCACGAACATACAACTTTTGGGTATATAGCATTATCGTTACCGTTATTTCCAGCCTCGACTCGGCCCAAAGCCGTTTTCGGCTTCATCAGGAAGCGAAGAGTTCTCCTTCGACAAGGTGTTCTCAGTGCCAGCCGCACCAATGACCAAGTCTGATTCAGGTATGGAAATTACTCCTTTAAATATATAACGCTCGTTTAAAAATTTATTTTCCTTTCTACGAAAATTTACGGTAAACGCCCGATTATAATTTATCGGACCGTTTTCTAGTCGGTGAACTTTGACCATTTTTCTCGACTTTTCTTATATTATATGTATTCTTATATTATTATATTATACTTGCATGTATTATACATATAAACCTTCCGCTTGAATCACTCTATCTATTCAAAAAAACCGCATCAAAATCCGTTGCATAGTTTTAAAGATCTAAGCATACATATTGACAGACAGACGGGAAGCGACTTTGTTTTATACTATGTTTATCATATTCTAGCAACATCGCCCATCTCTGGGACGATTTCTACGCCAGTAACATCGACACCTATCATCAAAGACAGCGTAGAGGAAAAAGACAAGTCGCTATCGCCCACTAGTGACGTTGAATTGGCGCCTAACAAAGGTAACTTCACTATTTATTTATCCCAGTCGGTTGTCATAAGAGATATACAGAATCCAGTGAATCCAGAATCTTTGTTTAGAGCTCGTTGAGTAGATAAATATTGTGTTTTTTTGTTTTAAAAATAATAGAAAACAAAGGAATGAGAAGCCACCAAAGTCAGTTTTTTAACCAAAATTTTGTTCCAAAGAATGTTTTATCTTCCATTGACAAATGAACTCAAAAATTTGGTGATAATGTTTATTCGTATATTTTACTAAAAGATACCAATATATTGATCATTCCGATTTCATTAAACGATGGGGTGTTATAAGTTTGACGTGTCTGTCTGTCTGTGGCCTCATAGCTCCTGAATGGATGGACCGATTTCGATTAAGTTTTTTTTTGTTTGAAAGGTGTCTTAATTGAGAGTGTTCTTAGCTATGTTTCAAGAAAATTCGCTCAGCCGTTTGGAATTTATGACCAATTTTCTAGTGAGTTTAGGGGGTCTTTAAATTTTCTTTGTTATTCCTAATTTTTTTCCTATTACAACCAACTTATATTCTACATTTGGTACGGATCACACGTTTTCCTATTCTCTCTTGTACTACATTATCATATAAACATATTCTTATATTTAACAGAAGAATACACAAATGGCAAATCGGACACCAGTCTAGAAGAAGAGGTGAACTCCTCAGACTCTGGTTACCGACCTAAGACACCCAGCACTGCGGAGAGAAGGAAGCTGTTTGAAAACACAGAGTAAGTACAATCTGTACTTATGTTCACAAATATAGTAGTTTAGTAAGTAGTCTGGTGTCTTAGCTTGACCATAATTTCACCGTTCTTCTATCGCTAGAACAACCTTAAGTGTAGGAAAACTAAGGACCTTATGACCTTAAGCGTAAGAACGCAAAGCTCTACAACTTCATTTGGCTTTGTATTTTTTTTATTGCAAGCTCTGTTTTTGACTTTCAGCAATATTTGTGTGCTTAGGATTGCTTTAAAGGAACATGTTCCGTACCCAAAACAGTAAAACGGAACCCTATTACTAAGACTCCGCTGTCTGTCTGTCTTTCCGTCTGTCACTAGGCTGTATCTCATGATCCGTTATAGTAAGACAGTTGAAATTTTCACAGATGCTGTATTTTTGTTGGCGCTATAACAACAAATACTAAAAAACAATAAAATAAATATTTAAGGGTGCTCCCATACAACAAACGTGATTTTTTTGCGTAGATAATTGTACGGAACCCTTTGTGCGCGTGTCCCACTCGCATTTGGCCGGTTTTTGTATTAAAATACACTTAATATTTCAGCGGTAATCAATCTATAGCGGAGCGACGTAAGGCATACGAGTCTCGCTCTGTGAGCGTCGCCGTGGAGTCGGACACTCCGCCCTCGCCGGCGCCTCTCAGGTAAACATCTTTTATGCTAGCTTCCGCCACACGGTACCTTATGTTCCCGAGGGATAAAATAGTTTTCTGTGTGCCTTTGTGTTAATCAGCATGTCAGCTACCTCCATACCAAATTTCATCAAAATTGGTCCGGCCGTTTGAGCGTGAAGAAGTAACAAATATACCAACTCACAAATTTTCGCATTTATAATATTAAGTAGGATTACTTTTAATTATTAATATTAAAAAAATGCAGATTGGTTTCTTAGTTCGCTTTTATATTTGAATTAGTATGACTCAATTTTTCAATGATTTGTTAAATGTTTATTTTTTAATTAATTTCAGGCGCAGAGATTCCCTCAAGTCGCGCAAGAGTCCGGAACGTGAAGATAAGCGTGCCTCAGTGCCTAACGTCACCACTAAAAGAACTTCTACCGTATTTGGTATGTCGTGTTATTAACACATATTTTTTTCATGACTTGCACAAATTAGTTAATTGAGTACTAAATATCTTATTACAATATTCGTTTGTCCAAATCGCAAATGATTTATTTCGATAAAAATTTAATTTATTTATGTTCAACTATTAACCGCATACGAATCAAGGACAGTATAGCTTTCAATTTTTTTTTTAATCACATAATTAGTTCCAGAGATAATCCTGAAAGAAAAATAAACGGTTTCGTCCTGTTTCCGAGATGAATAACCTGTAACGGATGACGTTAAGAATTTTCAGAATCAGATCAGCAGCTCCTGATTACCTTCTATATAAAAAATCACATACATACTTGACCTTATTATAATATTAGTATCAAAGCATAGACTACTAGCTTTCCCCCGCGGCTTCACTCGCGTTCCTGGGATAAAAAGTAGCTTATAACCTTCTGGAATAATGTTGCCTTCTATTATTGAAAGAATTGTTTGAATGCGACTGGTAGATCCCTAGATTAGCGTGTTCAAATAAACAAACTCTTCAGCTTTTAGCACGTTATTTTTATTGATTCTATGTTGATACATTTGTTATAAAATAAGTATTTGTTACAGGCAAAGTATCAAAATTCCGTCATTTGAAGGGCACTCCCGGACACAAGTCGACTCACGTGGAAAATATCAAGAACATCAGCCGTCAGATATCAGGGGAGTGCAACGGTTTCTATGGTGAGTTGAGTATAGATTCTACAGCTAAGCTAAGTTAATATAATACTTGATTTTATTTATTTTCAGAGGAGATAGGGTATTTAAATTACTTACTACAATATTTAAATTATCATTTTACTAGTCAAAAATAAGAATTTAAAACGACCACCAAGCCAATTGCATCCCTATTATATGACTAATAAAATCTAATTAGTCCGTCAATTAGATTACCAAAAAATATTGGACACATATTTTTTCTTTAGTTCTGAAAACAAAAATTAACGAAGATACAGACCGTTAAAATTTCGCGTGACGTCACGTCTTAGTACAATTTTTACAGAGACGTGTCGTCATAAGCCCCCGCTCCTGAACTTTAAATGCGACTTATATTTGTATTTTTTTATTGATTTGATAAAATAAAAAATATCCCTATTTTGAGTCAGTAAGTCAGTCAGCCACGCTTTCCTTTTATATTTAGATATCAGTTATCTGATTTCCATAGAGTATAACTCTGCACTCTGCTTAATTTGGGATCAGATGACCGTGTGTGAAAAATGACCCAGGATATGTACTTCCCCAGCAAACGGGTACCGCTGTGCCGTCCCGCTGTCAGGGGGCGGAGGCCGCGTGGGCATCATCGAGCTGCCGGTGGGTGCCACGGCGTGCAGCGTGTCCCCCCCCTCCCCCCCGGGGGCGGCGGCGCACCCCCCCGCGCTGCTGCACCCCGCCGCGCTGCAGGACTGGGCGTGGGACCCCTTCCGCCCCACCAGGCTGCTCGTCGCCTGCGATGACGGCCTCGTCCGGGACTGGACTATACCCGACACTGGTACCCACTCATTAACCATCCCCTACAGTTCACTAACGCAGATATACTCGCGCAGAGCGACGGCGAAGCTCTCGCTTGCCTGCAAACTCGATTAGTTTGAGGAACCGGAGCGTGTTTTACGAGACTTCGTCAAAAAAAGAGCCTTCTATACCCAGTACCGAGGTACTCGGTTTAGAGGGCTTATCGGACTATCGAGACCAACTCTCTAGAACTATTCCGAACTACGACACATGACAGTACGATAATAGTTTTGAATTTCGAAACTACTGACTAAAAACACTTGTAAAGTGTTCATGACTAAGAAAAGCCGGCAAAAAACTGACCAATTTGACACCGTCTTACTTATTACCTCTTTCGGGCACATTATCATTTCTAAACAAAAATCAAATAAAGTTGACAATCTGTCCCAAGCACCTTTCAGTGTGTTCCACTTCTAGGCTTATGTGCTTACCACCATCTGACCACATTGTAATAGTGGTCAAACACAGACCTATACGTAGCAAACAAAAGCCTTTCCCAATCTAGAAATCTTATTGTAAATTAAATTTCAGGTCTGCAAGAATCAACGAACGAACCTACCCGAACATTCTCGGCGCACCCCGACAAGATTTACATGGTCCGATTCCACCCGACGGCCTCCGATCTACTTACCACCGCGGCCCACGACTTGACCGTCAAGATATGGGATTTGACACCTGAGGTGCCAGTTGCAGAGATCGTGCTAACGGGACATACGGATCAAATATTCGCTATGGATTGGTCGCCCTGTGGAGAGTACTTGGCTACAGTGTGCAAGGATGGTCTTATTAGGGTTAGTATTTTATTTTTAGTTATTTTTAACCACCGAAGAAAAAGAGGAATGTTATAAGTTTGTAATGTGTATCTGTGTCTGTCTGTGGTTTATGACTTATTAATTTCATTCATTCGATTAAGACACCTTTCAAATAAAAAGTTTACTTAGCTATGTTTCAAGAAAATCCACTCAGCCGTTTTAAGATCATCATCTCTTTACTAGTGTGATTCGGGGGTTTCCTAGAATTTTTTAATTTTAGTTTTACTTTTATATATAGTATTATGTAGTTTGCGAATGATAAGGAAAAGGAAAAAATCGTGAGGAAATCATAACACTGGCAGAGTACTATTTAGTACAGTCGGCGGCAAAAATAGCTGATCATTTTAGTACCGTATCACACTACTTTCTAGATGAGCTTGTGAGTATATTATATTGTTGTGTTTATTGTATAGATATACAAGCCGCGTGCATGCAGCGAGCCGATACGCAGCGGGGCGGGCCCGGCCGGCAGCCGCGGGGCGCGCATAGTGTGGGCGCTCAACGGAACGCATCTACTCCTCACTGGCTTCGACAAGTATGTAACTATACTATACTGTATGTAATTTACTGTAATGTACTATACTGTATGTAATTTACTGTAATGTACTGCAATGTTCTGTAATGTACTGTTATTTACTGTAATGTACTGTAATGTACTGTTATTTACTGTAATGTACTGCAATGATCTGTACTGAACAAGCTCTCTTCTGATGGTCTCCCCTAGAGAGAAAGAAAGAAAAAATACTTTGTTCTTGTTGTGTAATAAAAAAGTCAATCTATGGTCAACTCTTGTAGAAATATAAAGAAAATATTGAAGACTTACCTACTTAAAATATCTCATTATAAAAAAGAATGTGGTCCTAAATGTAATGTTCAAATAATATTACTTGGCGAATAAATGAAACTAAAGTCATAAATCGTTTAATCCCAGGGTATCAGAGCGTCAAATCTTACTGTACAAGAGTACGGATCTATCTGCGCCAGTATGCACGGTGGGCCTGGACGTGTCGCCCGCCATACTGCAAACACATCTCGACCACGACTCCGGCACACTCTTCCTTACTGGCAGGGTAAGTTCTACCATCAATAAATGTCCAACTAAATGCATGTTGTAACCTTATTTTTAGCAAAATAAATTATCTGAATTATTATTTTTGAGGCGATGATAGCTCAGTGGTAGTGACGTCGGATGCTGCGACAAAGGTCGTGGGTTCGAATCCTACAATGAGCTTGAGCTTTCGGTGAAGGAAAACATCGTGAGGAAACCATAGCACGGTGTTAAGGTACTTTGTAGTTCCCGTCTGGCTGGCTACCTCCCTCAAGTTGAAAATTCGTCGCCAAGTACCTACCGGTGTATTCCGGCAATTGCACCTGAGAGTCAGTTGCCTTCTCGGTATTGTAACAGGTCGGCAACACATTGCAATACCTCTGGTATTACAAATGGCGATAGGCGACGGTAACCATTTATCAGGTGGGCCGTATGCTCGCTTGCTACCTTAGAAGTATAAAAAAAATATCTATATGTATACAGAGCGATTATGGGAAGGTGTATTAGGCTGAAAGGGCATTGAAGTACTGTATGTAATGTGTGGTATCAGGGCGACTCGACTATCTACTGCTACGAGGTGACGTGCGAGCCGCCCTTCCTGTGCGCGCTCTCGCACCACCGCGCCTCCACGCTGCACCAGGGCATCGCCTTCCTGCACAAGAACCTTGTCGCTGTACAGAAGGTACCGTACCTTACACTATCTAACATTACCTTACACTATATTACACTTCGTTACAGTGTGTTACTCTACATTACACTACGTTAAACTTCGTTACTCTACATTACACTATGTTACACTACGTTAAACTTCGTTACTCTACATTACACTATGTTACACTACATTACACTACGTTACTCTACATTACACTATGTTACACTACATTACACTATGTTACACTACATTACACTATGTTACACTACATTACACTATGTTACACTACATTACACTATGTTACACTACATTACACTATGTTACACTACATTACACTATGTTACACTACATTACACTATGTTACACTACATTACACTATGTTACACTACATTACACTATGTTACACTACATTACACTATGTTACACTACGTTACTCTACATTACACTATGTTACTCTACATTACACTACGTTACTCTACATTACACTACGTTACTCTACATTACACTATGTTACACTACGTTACTCTACATTACACTATGTTACACTACATTACTCTACATTACACTATTACATTATGTTACACAATGTTACACTACTACTTCAGATTGTTGACTCTATAGTTAAGTTGGTGGCGAGGGGTGAAATTATGGCGAGGGTAAGCCGTTCAAAAAACATTGATATAATTGTATACTTTATTACAGTGTATTTTATATACAAGTGGCTTTGAAATGATGAATCTGTGGGACTAGAATTTCTAAAAGGTAAGCCGATGGGAATCGGCTTGTATGAGCCCTTCGCCACTGATATCTAAGCCATATTTTATCACTTTAGTTCTGTTCCTCTACGAATTTTAGACTTAGAGAAGTTCCATAGCTCAATGAGTGACTGAGGTTATTTATGAAGAACTTTATGGTCTTGAAATTAAACGGTGATTTTACTATAGTATTTTTGAACAACTTTCATTATCACTAAAAAAAAATATAGTTTTATCATGTGTAGGGTTGTGTTTCACCACAATCATCACAGTAAGAATAGAATACCTATATTTTTTATAAGAGATGATGGTGTTTCTTTGTATGATGATTTTTGATATAATATTGTTTTTTTTCGTCCTAGGTGGAATTCGCTCGCGCGCTGCGACTGACGAATGGCAACATTGAGCCTTTATCATTCACCGTGCCCAGAATAAAGGTTAGTGATAACATTTTCAAGATAGAAATATCTTTTACTAGCGACCCGCCCCGGCTTCACACGGGTTTTCTCGGCTTTTCTGTACTATAATATCCATGTATTACACATATAAACCTTCCTCTTGAATCACTCTATCTATTAAACAAAACCGCATCAAAATCCGTTGCGTAGATTTAAAGATCTAAGCATACATAGGGACAGACAGACGGGAAGCGACTTTGTTTTATACTATGTAGTGATTACGTTCATTAACAAAAAAAAAATCAAGTGCACATTTATTTATCATGAATAGAGTATTTCAGAAGTACACCTTATACATGGCTGTTATTATTTAAAACTAGTTGTTTCGCGCGGTTGCACCCGCGTTTCTGTGATGAAAAGTAACCTGGGGCCATTTGATATAGAATTTGTGTGTCAATAATTGCTTCAGTCTGTCTGTTTTTATTTTCGTGGTGTACCTATTTGTTATTATGTTTTTGTCTGTTCAATAATTGTGTATCTTATCATATAACATATATCTTCTCTTCTCAGCAAAAGCTATCTTCCGATCCGTGCATTAGAGTCTGACAATTCATAAGTGCCTGTGAATTTATAGTAGTTAATGATACTGTTGCATAATAGGGGTTATTAAACACGAGTGTGAGTTTAAGTACCGAGCCGTAGGCGAGGTTCTTAATAGTATCACACGAGTTTTTAATACCTTATTATGTGCAGTATCATACAGTACTTTATCTAAACTCATATAAATAGTGTAATTTAAATAAATTGAATTTCTACCAACTTTGCAAATAAAAGTATTTTTGTGAAATTTTTGGTCAAAATGATATATGTAGGCAAAAACAATAAAATAAACAGACACAATAATCATATACCTAATCAAATCCGTGTTGCCAACTCCCAAAAATTCTTACCTCTAAATTTCAAGTCAACAAATTTGTCACATTGTCATCGTCAAATTGAATTGATACTGGTTGATTATACTATTGATAGCTCCAAAGTGTACTTTAATAGAAAAAAAGTTATTTTATAGCATTATCTTGGGAACACAACTGTACTATAATGAATCATTATACACGGGTGTGCCTAAAGTGGGTCATTAAAGTACTGATTTGATTTCATAATAAGAACATTACGATATGAGAGTAGATAAAATAAATAATATTTCATTTCATTTCATAACACTCGGGGATAATGTAGCTTCCTATTAGATCCGACCAAACAGACAAATTTGCGAAATTTACCTTTATTATATTAGTGTATAGCTTATATGAAGGTTGTATTTATTTGTCCTCAGAGTGAACTATTCCAAGACGACTTGTTCCCGCCGACTCTAGTGACGTGGGAGCCGTGGCAAGCGGGACGCGCCTGGCTAGCTTCCGAGCCCGTCGTGCCGCGGCTGGTCTCCCTGCAGCCCCCCGGGATGGAGCCGCGTTAGTATACACTACACACTACACACTATAAATAATAAATATCCTGGGACATTCTTCACACACGGTTATCTGATCCCAAACCAAGCAGAGCTTGTACTATGGTAACCAGATAACTGATATACTACATATACTACTTTTTTATTTTGTAAATACATACTTATATAGATATTTACACCCAGACACAGGACAAACAGACATGTTCATGCACACAAATGTTTGTCCTGGATGGGAATCGAACCCATGACCAGCGGCGTGATAGGTGGTGTCTTAACCAACTGAGCCATCTGGCTTGTCAAACACTACACACACTATACACACTTCACACTACACACACACTACACACACTATACACACTTCACACACACTACAAACACACTACACACAACACACACACACACTACACACACACTACACACACTACACACACACTACACACACTACACACACACACTACGCACTATACACTACACTCTACACACTACACACACACTACACTACACACACACTACACACTACACACACTACACACTACACACACACTACGCACTATACACTACACTCTACACACACACTACACACACACTACACACACACTACACACTACACACACACTACACAATCAATTTTCGTCACGACGACTCTTCCTCTCACTCTTTTACAGTGAATATTTCTTTAATTATCTATACGTATAAAAGATTTTAACGTTATGTGAACAGTATCGGCGCACACGGCGGCATCCCCGGTATCGCGCGAGACTGATAAGACGCCGGCGAACAAAGTTCCGGCGCAGAAACCGAAGCCCGACCTCATCAAGTCGCACGTGCCGGTCGACCCTAAGGACAAGCAGGACTGTGTATGTATTCTATTAATTTTCCCGTGAGCGCACTTTAATTTCGGACTAGCGATTATATCCGTCAGCTTCGTTAGAAGTTATACCCTGATTCGGACTTCTTGTTAGTATAGTAAGAGGTTCCATTAATTTTTCGCATCACGTCTATGACATGATTTCTTTGTCATCACCTCATGTTGCTGAGCTGATGATGGAAGGTACAACTCCTTAACGGTTAGGAGTTAGGGGATAATTCTTTAAATATTATAGGAACGATGATGTGAAGTACAACGCTAATATGCTTATCCTCAGGCTCTAGGTCAGTGACCTTGAGCGTCATTGATTACACATAAAAAATTGAAACATAAAAAACTTTTAGCATAAAATAGAACCGCCTTCAAAGGCACTAAAAAGCACTGTGTGAAATGCGTTTCCCATGGACAATTATATGTTGCTTTATCTTGGAAACGCAGGTGATACCGCGGGGGACAGCTAGTATATTTATGTAAATATAAAAAATGTAAGTATAATATCAATTAAATAAAACAGTCTTCTGAAACTTGTTACAGATAATGAAATCAATGAGCGCCAAAGTCCAAATTAACCTGAAATTGGAGCAAGACACCATGGAGGGAGTGGACGAGTCCGAGTGGGAACAGTGAGGTATTACCCGGGTATATCCAAGTGCAATTCTAACTACCCTAGCTTAGTGTTACTTAGAGGCTCCCCAAATAAGTCGGTTCACGACACACCTCATATGTAAGGTAATTTTTAAATCCATTGGCTGGTGTGACAATGTTTTAAAACCAAAAACGTTTAATTTCAATTAACCTATTGGGCATCGGCCATCTGACAGCGGAGGTCATTGACAGCTATCTAGCTAGCTGGTTATCTTTGTTTTTCCACATGAAATTTTTCAAATTAAGTTCCCAGAAACAAAAGCGGCTGAATTCCGTCACACGGATGTCCACTATAAAGGGAAATCTATTAAAGCTGTATTAAATGGTGGCTACACCCAACAGAATAAATAAATGAGACGGTCATCATGAAATACGTCTATCTGTGGATTTTCTGAAATGAAAAAGATCGGTTGATAAAGAAAAATAACGATATTCCGTTTGGCCAATGTACACGCGACATGTTTACAGTATGCGTATATTTTATTTTACGAGTGTATAATGAATCGGTATTCTCTCTCTCGTTCGTGTGATAAAAGGATATGAAGCGATGCACGATGGCTTTTTCATATATTCTCGTACTGTGAATGGCTAGAAAACGGAGATTTCAAAAGAAAATACTTGGAAATATGACTTAACTTTTTTTTGAGAATTAATAAATTTTACAGGAAAAGTAAAAAATATCGTCACACTAGCCAATAATTAGCAATTAATTAATCATCAATAATAGACCACAATAAATATTAATAATCGAATTAATTTCATAACATAACCAAACGAATACTAAAATAATTTGATAGAACTTTTTCCCGGTTGTATATTCAGTGACACTTACATTTTGTATGACAGCGGTAATATATGACATTTGTATCGATATAGATATTAAAATATTTCGTTGAATACCACAGACTTAAGGCAATTTTTGCGCTTGTTTAGGGCTTGTTGTACTATCTTATGAAGCAGCCAGTAGGTTGAAATTTATACCGAAAACATTCTGAAATTCATATTGGTTGATAAAATAAAAAATCAACAATAATATATCTGTGGGGCGATCACGTAACTTTCGTGCAATTAATTTCTATCTTTAAATCGTTAGAAATATTACAAAATTTCCATGAGTAATGAAGCACTGTGTGAACATGGAATTAAACGTAAAAAAACAGATAATTGCTATAACAAAGTTACGTGATTGACGTTAAAAATGTTATAAGTATAATTTATATTTTTTTCAAATAACGTCTAATTTCAGACCTTGAATAAAGATATGACAATTTAAATAAAACTGCTAAATTCTTCATAGGTTAGTACAGACAGACAAAGGGTATCAATACACATATGTATATATTTTTTACACCAAATTCCACCATTGAAAGCTAATATACAATAACGCAAAGTTATAAACCTGGATTTGGTCCCCGGATTCGTTATCTAGACATTTACATTGTGATCTCAATGCTCTCGACCAAACTTGATCTGTGACCTTTTAACACATGTAACCATGCTCATGTTAATGCTCATTATTAAAATATGCATTTTATTTTATTATTTTTGACGAAGTTTATGTTGTAAAACAAGATATGAATGTTTCTCAAGATAAGACTATTTTAAATCTATTTATTGACTGATGCGAGCTATTTTAAGCTATTTATTATAACAAAATAAACTATAAACTACTTTATTTTATAATATAAAATATTTATCACAAATATACAAACTACATATAAAAAAAATGCTCGAAGCGTATGCTGCTGCCGATCAACGGCAAGGTTCCCAGAAGGCTGGCAGCATTCCCTCTTTGGCTAGCCAAGCTAACGCGTTGGCGGAAAAATCTCCTAGCCCGCCGGTCCCCTGTAACTGTGTAAACTACTGTGTAAAAAGGACTAAACTAAATGAAAAAGTCGAAGGCATCGTTCCCAGAATACTAGGGGCATTGTCACGTTGGATGGTAATGCTGATTCTCTGACCCAAGTATACGCCAGCATTCTGGTCAATAGTCTGAATCTATTATGTTGTTTAAATGTTGTTTTTCAGATGCGTGACACATAATAGTAAAAGTAAGGACGGGGCATCTTAATATATAAAAAAAACATGATTGACTGACTGATACATTGACTGGTCTATCAACGCACAGCTTACTGGTCGGATCGGGCTCAGATTTGGCATATAGATTGGCTATTTTAACGTAGACATCCGCTAAGAATGGATTTTTGAAAATTCAACCCCTAATGGGGTAAAATAGGGCATCGCATGGCGGAAAGCTACAGGAAATACAAAATATTAAAAACAGCACCTAACTCGTGTTTCAGTTTCTAGCACATGATATTTTTTTAGTCCCTCGCGTTTTGACAAAGTATTATTTTTTTGACTTACCTTACTTTTTAACTAGGTCAACAAACTAGTCCCCAAGTTTAAAACGATTTGTTATATTCTAGTTTTATGATATAAACTTCAGTCAGTGTCCACGTAATATTGCATTCCTACGTTTGCCATAATGAAATGCATTTATTTACATTATTATTGCGTATTATTATATATTTAAATGATAACTAAATAAATATTAAAATAAAAAAAAATATTAATATTAATTATACATAATTACGTACGATTTTGTAATATCTATGTACTTTTATAAGGATATATAGGGTACTCATACTTATTAGGGAATTTATATAACGTAACCTATATTATTTCTTTTCTAATAGTTGTCATATAGTGTTTGTCTGTGTCGAAGTTATTGGGAACTTCTGCCTATTTCTTCAAGTATAAAGCCTGTCACATACGTACTTATAATATATTACTATGTGCTATAGCAACAAGATTCTCAACATAATTTGTATTATATATGATTGCCCTCTGCTCAGTATGTATTGCAATAATATCACTCCCTTTCTCGGGTTAAAAAGTATCCTATAACCTTCGGTGATAATGTAGTTTCATATTAGTAAATAAAAAACCGACTGGTAGATCCACAGATTAGCGCGTTCAAACAAACAAACTCTTCAGCTTTATTATTACTATATAGATATCATAATTATATGCTATGAATTATATTAATATATATTAATAGTTATGTGTGACTGGGCATAAATATATATTTTTACATTTGATTGACCTTCTTTCTATGTTATTAACTTTGATCTCTACGGACCTTCAGTATTATTATTATTTATTTGAAAACATTCCTTATGTGGTATTAAAATTAAGTTCATATTCAAAAGAGCGCCGAAAGTCCCAATAATTTCGACGGAATATTTGTATAATACTATTAAAAAATAAATTGAAAAGCGTTTAGTACCGCTAGTTGATGCCATAATCATCACGTTTTTGCTCAAAACGCCAAAGAGAATAATATTGTTTTCTTCCCATTTCTAATCGATATAAAAAAAGTTATTTGTTTGAGAATTTAAATGTAATTGAATGAAACTGAAATTGCAAATCTACGGATAAAAGTAATATTTTTTGTGATATCTTTGATTACGCATTATCTCGTGCGAAAATAGAAAATCGTTTGCGGAACTTTATTTTGTCCACAATTTTAAATAGTTAAAAAAATGTATTTTAGTTAGTTACTTCCTATTTGTTTGATGGTGTAATTGTTGATTCCCAAATTCTATGCATTATAAACAACAAACAATATGAAATTGCATTTATGAATTTTGTTTGATAATGGAATATCAATTTGAGTGGTGGAAATTATAATTTATATAAATTATTTTTGGGTGAATGACACAGAAAATGGGAATTTTTATGATGTTTTTAGTATTAAAAAGAAATCTCATGATATTATTTTATACTTTAATTGTGAAAATCCGCTCAAGAAACAATCTTATATTAATGAAGTCAAGGTTTAAATTATTACCAATAGTGCATCAATTGGGCCTATCAAAGTATGGACTCCATTATATCCATTTTCTCGCTCTAACTCACGTAGAAAGAGCGATGCAGCAATACGCCGGGGAGTCATACTTACGCTTTCGTATTAATTACTTAAATATTACGGATAGATGTAATTTTTTATTCACTAGTCAAAAAAGTTATTCTTTAAAGGGAAACAATCTTAAAAATACATATTTTATTCATTACTTTTAATTAATTAATTTATAAATAAGATTTCTATACCGTATGTATTTTTTAGTTTAATATTTGCGTAATGTTTTCGTATGTTGGTATGACTATAGATATATTTGTATCATGATCTTATTTGTAGTACAGTTTCTTTTATTTTGGTAATAATATGTACTATTACTTCTATTGGTTATTAAAAAGTAATCATTAAGTCATATCAACACACGAGAGATCTTTATAAAAACGTGCACATGTATTCATATCAAATAACAACCTGTAAGATTATTCACCATATTAAATGTTTTATTTATAGGGTAGCACCTTTGGTATATATATTAATGTAACAGCGTCGTACTGTCAAATTAGCACAATGAAAAATTATTCAACTTTTTAATTTTAGAGCCGAAAATATGGTCCTTCGAGCCGGATAACTTTGTGTCGTCATTTATTCCGATGTATGCAACTTGGTTTATTCATTGCGCGGTTTGATGTATGATACAGTTTGACGTAATAAACGCACCGATATAAAATATTAGGGTTCTTTACCTAACAAGGACAAAGGATCGGCAAAGGTTTTTTTGTAAATTAATAAATATGTATGCACAAAAAATTATACATGTCTTGACACTGGCTCTCTATCATTACCGTACCAAAGTTGTGAAAAGACAATAAAATTAATTTCGAATCGAATGGGATATTCTTCCAAAATTATTTTTAATGGTTACTTTATTTCGGTGTAATATTATCCAAAGTTTAGTTTTTGTAATTACGTCATACGTAAGATGCTACAAAATTGGAAACTTAGTGCCAATATCCATTAAAATATTGGCTTTGAATTATTAAATTTTGTGCGATTAAAATCGAACTTGGCCAGAGAAGTGAGAATGACTAACAACAATATAGTGTTGCCGACCTATCGAGAAACAATTGATGGATAGTTTAATATCGATAGAATTAAAACTATCGTTTTTGCATCGTAAGTAATAATACTGATACAATTAGCTACACTATACAATCGATTAGCAGCGTTACCAAGAGTAAATACTAGAGTATTAGCTTCCTTAACGCGTATTATTTACTTTATTATTCTGACTATTGGGCGTGCAAATATTATTCCACAAGCTGTCCACAAGTTAAAATAATATCACATAAAAATATTTCTTTAGTACTATAACACGTCTAGTGTCTGTTTGTCCAATCGCGTGTACATAAACAAATTTGTTTATTATTTATTCATGTGATACACTGATTTTTTTCGTTTTATTCGACTCGACTTCAATAATATTTATCGATTGAAATATCGAGTATTGGATAGCGAAGAAGACAAGTGATCCAAGTGACATTTTAAAAGTTTCGAGTTTATCACCAAAGTTATATGTTATTTTAACAAATTGTAATGCAGTTAGAATTTTGCTGATTTTTTTGGAGATAGATATTGTTCTACTAATGCCAAAAATAGACACACCTAACTCAATTTTGACCAACATGTCACTTGAATCACTTGGCTACTTCGCTATCCATTTTTTAATTCTCTGGTAAAGTTTTCTTTTTCTATAAATGGCTAAATGTAATAAGCACAGACGATACCTTCATAGTGTGAGTGCGTGTAATTTTTGTATTTTTGGATGTTGTAAACCCTACAGATTCTGATATCCTAGTGTTAAGGCTCAATGTTTGGAGATATTTTTATTATTTTGCAATTTTTTATTAAACTCTTGCTAAATTTTGATGTGTTTTATTTGTTTGAACTATTCGTGCCCGACGTCGCCCGGTGATTGTCCCTGACAATGTCAGAGGATAAACAATGGAGATTGATCATGATCATATATAATTCCTGTTGATTATGTGACAGACAATTAAAAAATCAGTTTGACATTGGCTTGACATTAGCAATTATAAACGTGGTCGCAATTTGATCAACTTTGTGACTTCAAAACAAAACACACACGAACTCAATTAATGATCCTGGACTAACCCACAATAAGTAGGTACGTGTTTATTAATAGGTCCTTGGCGCGACAGACTTCAACTTGAGGGTGGTAGCCAGTCCAGCCAGGAGGGTACTATTATAAATCAAAGTCAAAGTAAAGTTTTTTTTTATGTCTAAGTTGACAGGCAGACGGTCCACCTGGTGGTAAGTGGTTACAGTCGTCTATCGCCATTTGCAATACAAGAGTATTGCCAATGTGTTGCCGACCTGTTACAATGCCAAGAAGGCAACTGGCTCTCAAGTGCAATTGCCGGAACATACCGGTAGGTGCTTGGCGACAGATTTTCAAAATAGGATTAATTTCGAACTTCACCTATCCCATTGCGAAGATTAGCAAAAATAAAAAAATACTTACACCTATGATGACGAAGCGATAAGGCCATTGCTGGATGGGCGGAGCAATACTATTAGGAGTACTGTCATGCTGTTTATTAATTATTTTGATATTGTTTTTTTACGCTGTTTTGGCTATTATGTTAAATGTATTATTTATCTATTATGTATAGGTACGTTCTTATCTGTAGGTGTTGGTTCTTACATTCTTATCTTAATAAAAATCTTCCGCTGCCGTATCGCGGAACTAGGAATGATCTCACCCAAGAACTTGTCTCTCATCTCAATGGCCCCGACCCACTATATCAAAGTAATATCGTAGCATAGAATAATAAATAGTAGTATTACTTTACAGTTACTGTAGGCTCACACAAACGCCTCTCTTTCGGACGCGGTCTCCTCAACTGGTACAGCGAGCCGAGACTGTCGACTCTGTTGGTATTATTTTAGTAACCTAACCTACGGAATAAGCCATGTCTAATATTAATCTAATAGAAAAATATGGTGCATGGATTATTTAGCTTCACAGCCGATAAAGGTTTCTACCTTTATTATTAACCAATAGAATTGCAGAAAACTGACGAGACGTACATTTTGTGCAATTCTATTGGTTAATATTTGACAACGATGAACGAACTATCATTTAACGGAGTAGGCACTCTGGCTTCTTCCAAAGCGAATGGTATGTCATTTGGCCCGAGATGTCAAAGGCCTACTACACTACCCTTTCACATTATTTTCGGTAGAATTATTGATGTCGCGAAAGGCGATACTTGCGCGATTTATGAGTAGATGAAATTAAAAAAAATGATGAATATGTAAGTTGATGAAGTTGGTAAGACTGATTGGGTTGGGGGGAAAAGAGTGAAAAGAGATGGAGTTTTTGAGAGTGGTAAAAAGAGTGACTTATACCCTATAGAAAATCTTGGGTGAGTTACAACCATGATTGTTATTATTTAGAGACATAATGTGCTGATAGTAATGCTGGTGGACTGGGAATGGCTAGAGAAGGGGAGGTTTGGAGACCATCCTTTGGGACAAATAGAGGTCCTATAAATAATCTATCATCACTATACAGTGATGATACTAAGAGTTAACAAGTTGTAAAATAATAAGTAAAAGATTGTAGTTATTAAAACTTATATTCGAATAATATTTATTGTAAAGAAATATTCAGACAGAGAAGGAATTTCTTCCTTCAATAAGCGAAGCAGTAGGTAAGTACATAGTTTCTACCCGGCATCATATTTAATTCGCGTTCAGGTGAACTTGGCGACAATTGATGTAGGTATTTAATGGGTGGTATATTCAAATTACTTTCATTTAAGCTCAGTTTAAATAATTGTAGTAGGTAAGGGGAAAGAGGAGGAAGGGGAAACTTATTTTTTTTTAACTGAAACCAATTTACGCACTTATCTAACTAAGCGTGCGTTTGTTTATTGTATAATTGATAACCTACTAATCTCTTACTGCGCTCAATAAGCTATGGAACTGATCAATTGCAGTCTGACTCCACATACAATCTGGAGTCAAGTTCACGACGGGTCAGAGTTAATGGATGCGGCCTTGTGTTGCCACTAGTTTTATTCCTGTTGTGGTTAACCTTATCTTTTGAAATTTTTAAACATGCAATTAATTTACAGATATTTTTAGAACATTGTATTATGTAAAGTTTTAAATAAATAAATGGAGATAAAGTCAATGTCAAAGCCATTTATTCAATTTAGGCCTCAGAATACTTATGAAGGTCAAATTTACTGAAGTTACCAGGTCTTCAACTGAAGGCCGGGCAGATAAATAACCAATAGGGATGATGACCAAAAAAAATAGAATTAGTCCGTCAGTTAGATTACCAAAAAATTTTGGACATATTTTTTCTTATTAGTTCTGAAAACAAAAAATATCGAAGATACAGTGCGTTAAAATTTCGTGAGCGTCACGCCTTAGTACCTACACTTTTTATGGAGAGATGACGTCACAAGCCCCCACTCCTGAACTTTGGGGCGACATATCTTTGTATTTCTTTATTGATTTGATAAAATAAAAAATTAAAAGACGTATCCAATATTTTTTGATAACCTAACTGACGGACTAAACAGATTTAACTATTTTTTACCCAGTCATTAGCCCTATTGCAGAAACTGCCGATATTTAAATTTTGTTAAATTTTAGGTTTTGGTTGATAATTTGACAATAATGAACGAACTATCGGGTATCGTTTTTATGGAGTAGTCCATAAGATACAGTATCTTTTGTATGATTGACCTTTTTTCGCAATTTCAGAGTTAACACCATGGTAAAAATTGTTCAATATTACAAACCCATAATAGATTTCAAAAAGATGCCATCTCAAAATCGATCCGGTAGGTATAATATGCGTGCTCAAAACTTTGCGTCTGTGCCATAAAAAAATTAAATTCCGACATAAAAATATTAACAAACAAGCCCCCATAAAAACCGTACTTATTTGAATAGCCCTATTATGTCCATTTAAAAACAATAGCTTCGCTTATCCTCACCGAGGTTAAAGCAGCCTTTGAACAAAGCTACCGCTATAATTTTCTCTTTCATGACCAATCTCAATAAATTCATGAGATCTCCGCCATTACGACTGACAATACATCGGTCCGGTAAATATAATAGAAGTGGTATTAACATTGTCATGAAAGCGATGATAGCTCAGATGACGAAGGTCGCGGGTTAGTGAGGAAACCATAGCACGGTGGTAGGGTACTTAATAGTACCCGCCTAGATGGCTGTGAAAATCAAGTTGAAAATCAGTCGCCAAGCATTTTCTGGTATGTTCCGACAGGTGCACTTGAGAGCCAGTTCGACTATCGGCCAGATTCGGCCCCATCATCACTGCGAAAACATAAAAAAAATCACATATTTTTAAAATTTTCGTTTTTTTTAGAAAGATATAGGTATATTAGTGAGAATAAATTTATTCAGTCTGTGGCAGAATAGGAGCCAATGCGGTTGCTTGCCTACGTAACGCCTGTTCGTATTTTAGAAGGTGGTTTTTTTACTTGAGATTTCTATGGACTCAGCCCTAAGCTCAACAAAAGCATCTAGAACTGGAAAAATATCCAACAATCAGCCCTGCTTATTTATGCTGCCTCACGTCAAATTGCTGCCATACATCACAGACTAGTTCTTTTTGAGACCTGTTGAGGTATAGGTATTTCTTGTCCTTCTCTAAAAAAATGTGAATGATTTGTTGTAATTAACTTTTAATTAAATGAATAAAATTTAAATGGGACCACCTTGGAGCTGTACTGAACCCAACACCAAAATAATTAATAAAATCAGTATATAACATAGAAGTTATGCGTAACAACAAACATAAAAAAAATAAAAAAAAGCATCCAACAGAATTGAGAACATCCTCCTTTCTTGGTTAAATTCATACGCTAGGTACATGTTTTATCGGGTACAGTCGGCAACATAAGTAGCTGAACAGATATAAATTTGCAAAAATATAGCTACACTAAAACCATGATAGAACTATGGAAAGATAAAGTAAAGCAAAAGTTAGAGTGCTCCAATATCGTATGTCAGAAAAAAAAACAAGGTAAGTAACTTTCCAAAATAATAAAAGCTGTCTCCCAACTCAATGGCATTCCTCGTAAGATAATAATGCTGAACAAAAATCTTTCCCTTTTTCCAGAAAAACAAAACAAAGACTGTGTAAAAAAACTTGTAGTCGATCTCATAGCCGTAATCTGTCATAATGCAAACAGTTCGCAAAGATGGGTTGCGATGAAACAAGCAAAAAACTTAGAACTGGGTCGCGCACATCAAAAGGGAGTTTAAATGGCCTTTACCAAGGGCGGCGACGGCGGCACTTCTGTTTATGAGGTTGGGCCAAACAGCAAGCGATCATTTTGTTATTTTGTAAATAATGAAAGCAAAAATGGAGGTAGAATCACGCGACTTTTGTGAGTCACTGTACTATCTATACTAATAATAAAGCTGAAGAGTTTGTTAGTTAGTATTTTTGTATACTACTAGTATCCATTAGCAGCGACTTTTATAAAATATATAAACTTACTAGCTTCTATACCGCGGTTTTTCCTGCGATTTCGGGATAAAAAGTAGATAAGTTATTCTTCCAGCCATGAAATCTGTCTATGCAAAAATCACGTCTCTATAAAAAGTATAGAATTAAATAGATCGCGTTTTTAAAGGCCCCACGCTAAGGGCTGGTATTCATTAGCCGCGTGTTTTCTTCAAACAAGATATTGAGATTAAATTCCAAGTTAATATAATTGAATTGCATCGGCGGCGGCGGCCTCGTTATTTGCCAAATGTTTTGTTAACGACGTGCTTTCGGCTTTTCGGCATGTTGTTAAAGGAAATTACTGTTCAAGCTTCACTATTCTTGTGACTTACATAATAAAGATACTACTTGTTCTTGCGCCAAAGCTAAGAATTATCAAACTGAAGTAGCAGTGGGTGGGGCACATCACTCGTAGAACCGACGGCCACTGGGACAGAAAGGTTCTCAAGTGGCGACCATGTACCGGAAGACGCAGCGTGAACGATCTTGTGAGGGTCACGGGACACCGCTGGATGCGGGTAGTGCATAGTGGAGATGCTTGGCTGTCCTGCATCTTTCAGCTGACATGATGATTGCTTTATTAATTGATATTTCGAAAAGTTAGTTCCTAATAATTAGGTCATATTGATACTTTTTTTCACACCTATATTTATAACAGCATATTTTTGTGTCTCATTTCTCGGTCATTGTCCATTTGACATTGATTCATTTTGTATTATTTTGTAGGTACCGTAGCTTGTTTATACAGCGTGTCGCGCTTTTATTCTTGCCTACGCGCTGTATCGAATGGGACCGATTATATGGAGTACAGCTATTGCTTGGTAACTATTAATGTGTCAAAATTTACTACAACTTATTTATTTACTAAGCTTCGCCCCGCGATTTTGCCCGCGTTCCTGGGATACAAAGTCTATGGTACTCTCCGACCTATAACCGAGATAGGTTATGGGTATATATGTTAACGGAAAAGTATCTAATCCGTCATTGTATACATTTCCTAAATATCTATCGGAGTACTACATTCGGTATATTTGTAAGGATAGCGGTATTTGGGGGGGGTTGTAAGTGAAAGGTACTTTTGTGCGAATACTTGCTATTCTATGCAAATTAAAAAAAATAACCCCAACCTATTTTTTTCAATAGTTTCTATATAGTTCCAAGTATCATTATTGTTATACTTTCCTAGGGGAAATACACAGGAATTGTATACAATTCCTATATTTCATACATTTCCGGTAACATATATTATATGCCAAAAATCACATCGATACATTGCTGCGTTAAAGGACAAATCAAAGAGTATGTAACCGCTACGCTATTTTGTTATTTATTTATTAGTATTATATTATTTATTAGTATTATATTATTTTCAAGCTATTTGGTAGCGATGGGTGATAGTTTGATATCCACCAATCATATTCATTGGTCCACATAGCATAGCATAGCATAGCACTGGCGGAAATGGGTTCTACTAAGTAAATTATGTTTTTTATATGGACGGATGCGTGGTATGAATGGTCACGAGTGGTGTAGCTATGTGCAGAGTAGAGTACCTACCTGCAAATCTTTATTATTATTTAAGGTGGAGGCGTCGGTTGGAGCGCGAAATTCAAATTTTATCACGTTTTTTGCAAATTACAGCTCAGTTATAAGTCGTATGTTATCAAGATGTTATTTGCGAGAAGAATGGAAGTATATTTACTGATTAATAACAAAAGAAATCATCAATACATTCTTCCAAGGTATATTAGTAACATTTTCATGAAATAGTCGTATATGTCAGTCATTTTGCTTTGTCAGGAATATTCAGTTATAAAAACGTAACGACACCGTTTGATCTCTTTAATTATTTAGCCAGTATTGTGTAGCTTCATAGTTTGTATACAGTAGTAATGTGGTAATTTAGTATTTAAAGGTTATGTGTGTTCCGGAGCCATACATTGTGGCAGGCGATGCTTTACAACGCGCGCGCTTTTGTTAAATACAAAATAATATTGCCATAAAAAAATCTTTATGTGGAAAAGTGAAAAAATGTGTTTAAATTAATATTTCAGAGGTGAGTCTAAATTAGTGATGTGTCAAGTTGTATTCAAATAAGAATTAAAAAACGCGATGTGTTAGGAAGTGTATTTCCATATAAAAATATAATTGAACAAATATAAATAAAAATCATAACCAGAGATAAATATTTATAGTGAATTTTCTATATTTTATTTGTCAAAAAATATAATTGTTTTTTACTATTGTCAAGAAGGATCATTAGTTTAATTACACAATATTCTCACTGTAAAACCTGACGTGATTAATTAAAAATATTGATTGAACACAATTGATTAAAAATATTTGGAAATTAAATACAAACAAGCTAGCATCTTACTAAAAAGCTGTTACATATACGAACGATTAAAATAATGAGACTGTGATGATAATTCAATGAATGAGACAAATAAAATATATCATATTAAAAAATATTTTATTGTATCATACGTCAGTCAACTTTTTTTTTTTTTTTTTTTTATACTACTAAGGTAGCAAGCAAGCATACGGCCCACCTGATGGTAAGTGGTTACCGTCGCCTATCGCCATTGGTAATACCAGAGATATTGCCAATGTGTTGCTTGACCTATTACAATGCCGAGAAGGCAAATTGGCTCTCAAGTGCAAATGCCGGAACACACCGGTAGGTGCTTGGCGACAAATTTTCAACTTGAGGGTGGTAGCCAGCCAGGCGGGTACTACAAAGTACTCTACCACCGTGCTATGGTTTCCTCACGATGTTTTCCTTCACCGAAAGCTCAAGCTCATTGTAGGATTCGAACCTTCGTCGCGGCATCCGACGTCACTACCACTGAGCTATCATCGCCTTAAGTAACTTATTTAACGCATGAATGTTTCATCATCATCATCATGTCAGCTGAAAGACGTCCACTGTTGGACAAAAGCCTCCCCAAGGATCTCCACGATGACCGTTCTTGCGCTACGCATGAATATTTAAACACATTTTAATTTTCTTACATTTAAAGTGGAACATTTCCAAAAACACTGCAAACAAAATTATTTCTACTGAATGACCTACATCAAATCATTGTAGTATAGGACATTTCCTCTCGTGGCTGGCGTACCAATCAGAGTAGAGGTCAGTGAATGATGCACGCATAATTTACCTGCTCACTGATTTCATTCATAGCATTATTGTGAGTACATACATTTACACTGTGATTCAGTGGTTAATTTTGGATGCCACGTACATAATTTTACTTTATAGAATTTGGGTCCCATTATTTGGATTTATATAAGTTCTACGCGAGACGCCGGATGGCTTTGTTGTCTCGTTTGATAATCGCTTGTCCTATATAAATAATAGAATTCCAGAAAATAATAACCGATTCCAACCTATGTTAAGCATGTAAGTGAAGTGTGGCCGGATGGCTGCACTTGAACGGAACATAGAGGTTATATGTGGCGTCTTCTCTATACGTACTAATACGTAGTAATATAACCCTCAGTGACGGTTAGACTCTATTATGGGTAATTCAATGAATTTCGAATAATGGCAGGGTCAATTCATAGAAATTCATTACAAATTGCTTTGTTATCGAAACAAATTGCATGTTAACTGCTAATACCGGTGAAAGTGTTTAAATATTTAATGAAATACATCGCGTGACCGTATCGATCTACGTGGTAGCGCACTAGCCCAGTTTTTCTCTTTATAAGCTTCCGGTAGGACGAGCTTTCAATGCGAGCTTTCGTTTATTTGCGTTACATAGTTAAAAATTCTGTGTAGCCTATTTTTATTTTAAGTTCGACAGAGTGGAACGGTTCAAACTGCAGTTTGTTGTATTTGGTAGCGAAATAAAATATATTTGAATATTGTTTTTAGGGTGCATCAAATATTTTGGTGAGTTAGTTTTAATAGCCTTTTTATTACAAATTCGACAGTTATCAATGTTGTTTTATTGCGTTATGAGATTTATTTACAATATATATGTATAATACCTACAAATTAAATATTTTATAGATTTTTTATTTTTTAGAAACAGTTCAGCCAGATCATTTCTAGTACATAGATAATGAAAAATAGCAATTTACTATTCGTAAACAGTAATTTATTTATTTCTGCCCGTTTGTAATTTGCAATGTTCTATTCAAGTAAGAAAATAACATCAATAGAACATATGTATTTTTTTTAAACCATTTTTTTTTTCTACATAGTTATTTAAGGTTTCAGTCTAGATAAATTAAATGGTAGGTATTTAGGAAACATTCCTATGGTTACCACAAATTTTCGGGTTATTTCGTGGTCGGTGCTGTAATCCTAAGTAATCTCAACTTACGTGATTAAGTGTGGAGTTTGGTCAAGCGAGCGCAATGCTGTGGTCATTTAACTCAAACTGTTTATTAATCTTTTAACTAGTTAATCTATACTAATATTATAAAGAGGAAAGATTTGATTGTTTGTTTGCAATGAATAGGCTCCGAAACTACTGAAACGATTTGAAAAATTCTTTCACTAATAGGAAACTACAGTATCCCCGAAGGTTATAGGCTACTTTTTATCCCGGGAACGCGAGTGAAACCGTGAGGAACAGCTAGTAAATAATAAATAAATAAATATACTGGGACATTCTTCACATACGGTTATCAGAATACTTAGCAGAGCTTGCACTATGGAAACCAGATAACTGATATACTACATAAACTACTTTTTTTTGTAAATACCTACTTATATAGATAATTACACCCAGACACAGGACAAACAGACATGCTCCTGCACACAAATGTTTGTCCTGGATGGGAATCGAACCCTTGACCAGCGACGTGATAGGTGGTGTCTTACCTTAACCAACTGCGCCAACTGGCTTGTCAAACTATGTTTTTTTTAATGTTTAATTTAACAATGCTTTTTCCATGGACCATTAGCATTCCATTTATTAATTTTGCAACTTTATAAGTTAAAGGAACTGACTTGGCTATTCTCTACCTCACTTAAATTCTAATTTTTCCTATTTCAGATACAACAGCAGCCATGTTGATCCAGACGGTACTCCTGGTAAGCCTTTCCTGGGCTCTATCCATGGAGATCGAAGTATCCACGGAGTGTACATCATGCGTTCGCATTAACAAAACATGCTACAACATCTCCCATATATTAGACCTTCAGGCTCCCTTCAGAAATCATATCGTAATCCACAAGATGGGAATCCTTCGACCTGACAACATGCTCTTTTACAGTTTCGAACCCCTCATTTCTGATGCTGAATACTACAAAGTTGGGTTTGTTCAGCTTGATAATAGCACAATCAATGGAGTATTAGGTGGTGGACCGCGACTTTTACTAAATTTTGGCACTTTTGATATTGATCAAGACAATGGACTAATTTTCTTAGGAGGCAGCGATGGTATATACCTTCTAGATACGAATACAAATAAAATGATAGCTCATAGCAGTCGAGGTGATACTATATCAGATCTATGCTATAAAAACAAGCTGTATTTTGTTATATACGACAGCTTAGGCCTCGTAAAGAAAGATGGTGATACTTTTATAACTTTACATCAAAATATTCCCATCAACAAATTTGTTATAAATAAGAACGATGTTATTGTATTTTTAAATAAATACGGTTTGTTTGTAAGCAAAGGTGAGATATTACATAAGGTATCGATGAATCCCTTTTTTAGAGGGTTGACTATTGATTTAGATGGTATTGTATACGCTTGGTGGGTTGATGGTATATACAAAGTTGTTATAGAGAAGAATTTGCATGAGTCTGTGCTGACCAAAGTGTTACACATGACTGGAATAGGAGCAATGACTTTTGATAACGAAAATAATATTCTATTCACCTCTGATAGACAATTGTTTCGGATGATAAAATCTAATACGAGTATTTGTTGAATAGGTTGTATTTAATTTGCTGTTTTAACGTGTATACGGTGCGCAACATTTCAATGATTCGAGTACCTAAACTAATAGGGTAGTTGACTGACACATCAAATCAGCTACTTTTTAATAAATGTCAAAACGATAGTTTATAAGGAATTTTGTATGAAATATTACATTAAGACGTCATAGTTTCACAGCATCAAATCATCTACTCTTAGTGGTTCCACTGGTCATTAAAAATCATAAAAAGCATTAAATGTACAACATATTTGATAATTCGACGTGTTTTTAGATGTTTTATGCATTGGTTAGTGTTTGGTCATTTATTTTTGACAGTGTCAACTACCCTATTAAGATTTTGAATTATTCTCACTATAATATTATATTAATATTAGATGATTCACAAAATATACCAAGAATTATAAAAGTAATTATTTATGGTTTATTTGACCTCAACAAAAAGAATTAGAATCGATTTTTCATGTTGTATTTTTAATAGTTATTTATTATAATGTATAATATGATTATTAATTTATGCTATTAATTTACGAATGTTTATTTCATAGGTACTAAATAATAATTGTAATTAGACTTAAAAGAGTCACTTAGACTTAAAATTGATGTAAAAAATTAAAACGCAAAAACATCAAAATGCAGCCCGCACCCACCTTCACTTTGCAATGAATTTTTTTTGACAATACAGAAATACTTAAAGTGTGAAAACAGTATACAATTAAGGTGATTATTACTAATTTATTAAGGTGTTCCAATAATTTAAATTGTATTCATAAAATGCAATAGCTTATGACACGTAGGTACATTAGAAAAAAAAAATATTTTTATTATTGTTTGTTTAGTATGCCAAATACATAATCCTTAGTGCGAGTCTGTCTATGTGTTTATTTGCTTCTTTTCCACGAGTTATCGACTTACTAGTTAAATTTAGATAAAAAAGAAAAGGGTAGAATAAGTACTCGGGAATTTAGAAATAAACAGGGGGCCCAATCCACTAATTAATTTTGATTAGATTACAATCGGATCGCAGCTGAATGAAGACTTTTGCACGATTTCGTATTACACTAATAATCTGACATCGAGATCCAATCATGGTTGAGTTAAAGTTGACGTTCGATCAAGTGATATTCCACTAAACATTTGACACATTTGATTGGAGAATTGTTTCGGTTACCAAGGGCAACAACGATTTCAATCTAATCGTAATCCAAACGTGGTTCAGTTTCGATTATTGAGTGGAATACCGTTTTTTCGTAAAATCAGAATTGGATTGGAAACGAACATTAACTGAATCGAAATTGGATGACAACCGTTGTAATTTAGCGGAATTGGCCCCCCAGGACGTATTCTTGCCGGTAATGGATTTTGAAAAAAAAAAAACACAGCCTGTATTATTGCTCTATTTCGTAGTGTCGCTTATAAAGATCAATTTCTGGAACTTTAAATATTTTTCTTAATAGGTACATAGGCGGACTCAACCGCTAAAAGATTTTACTATCTTTTTCATCGCATACAAAACATGTCGATTTGTAAATAATTAGTTTAATTCTGAACAATGTAATATGTAAGTGTGTTTATGATACGGTTTTGTTTAAATCGACAGATTGTTTACTTATTTTTAATTAATATTTGGAATACACCATTTATTTTTATATTGTAAAAATATGCACTTATTTGTTTTATGTAATGAAGTTGAAATGGAAAAAATAATACTTAATAATAATATATTTTTACTAAAGTGGTTTCAGTTATTTCCAAAAATATATATTGCAAATATCTTTTTACTACGTAAAATAAAAATAAACGAAATTAAAAAGTTTCTGTCAAATGACGGAAGCAGAATGCTCGCAGAATTTCTAGCAGAAAGTAACAATAATTAATACGTTGTTTGTAATGAAGCATTTTTATCAACGATTATACTCAGTACCTAAACACTAAAGCATTTAGCGACCTGACTGTACAAACAGTGATGCAATTGTGTCATGTTTTAATAAAATATATGATACGGTTTCCTTTGCGCAATAAAGGAATGATGGCAGAAAGTGAGTCAGCACACGCCAATGCGGTAAGGTCATTAATTAAAGAACTATTTGTAGCCAAGGACAAGGTTACTCAAAATAATATATATAAATAGAGTTGCCAATTGAGCGATGATAGCTTAGTGGTAGTGGCGTCGGATGCTGCGACGAAGGTCGTGGGTTCGAATCCTACAATGAGCTTGAGCTTCCGGTGAAGGAAAACATTGTGAGGAAACCATAGCACGGTGGTAGGGTACTTTGTAGTACCCGCCTGGCTGGCTACCACCCTCAAGTTGAAAATTTGTCGCCAAGCACCTACCGGTGTATTCCGGAAATTGCGCTTGAGAGCCAGTTTGCCTTCTCGGCATTGTAACAGGTCGGCAACACATTGGCAATACATCTGGTATTGCAAATGGCGATAGGCGACGATAACCACTTACCATCAGGTGGGCCGTATGCTTGCTTGCTGCCTTAGTAGTAAAAAAAAAAAAATGAGAAATGCAATCTTGGGTAGACACAAGGTTGCCATATAATAAAATCTTTTTACAATAAATAAAACCACCGTCGAAAATAATAAATAAAATATGCCTTCAGTTATTGATTAAATATCAAAACAATAGTTTAAATGGAGTTTTCTGTGAATACTGACTTGAGACGTTGAGGGATCAGAAACTGTATTTCATAGTATCAAATTATCTACTTTAATTTTATGCTTTTAAAAGTTTATGCATATGCTTATGCACTAGTTAGTATTGTCTCGTAAATTTTTCAAACTGTCAGATAACCTATTCAAAAAATCTAGAAATGTTTGCTCCTAGAGTCCACTAGAGCAAAATACAATGGAGTTAAACTAACGAGAAACTCGTGCAAAACATGGGTACATACTATATTATGCTACCAAATTCAGTTGCTCAAATATTGTTACTTGCATCATATAGTTTCTGAATATTTGACAAGTCCACCTATTTATATACAACCCTATTGTGCTATGTAATATTATACCTTAACTCTTTGTTTTAAGGTGTAGTATACATTTTGGCATTGTAGGTGTTTTGAATATACAACTATTTGTGTAGTACCATTTCCGTTTATTAGTTGTGAGTCCGTTTTCACGTCAGAGACCCAAATCTCGGATTCATTGTTTAATTTATGTGCACACTACAAATCTTCTGCGGGAAATACCTCCTATTTCCTTTAGGTTTACTACCGTTATTTTGGCAAACAACGCACGTTGAAGTGACCTCTAGATTTTTTTTTACAGTGTAGAAAGCCTAGAAGGGAACTAGCTCTCAATTGCAGCTGCCGAATCACACCGCAGATGTTCGGCGGCAGTTTTTCAACATAAGGGTAGAAGCCAACCAGGCGGGTACTACAAAGTATCCACCACCGTGCTATGACTAGGGGTGTGAGTGCTCCGTAACCTATTCTTTACCATGACCTTCTACCTCAGCAACATATCCAAACCAATGTTATTAAAACCGAATGCATAGTAAATCACAAAAAAGCTCAAACGTACGATATGCATTACATATTAAGGTTGTATTTACGTTCAAACGCCTCTTCCCTCATAAAAACCAACCAACCAATTTTGGGTTAAGTAAATGATGAACGTAGGGGAAAATAATAAAGAGGCACTCGGTCCATCATTTTTTATCATAATAATAATCACCATGACGGGAGGGATCAACTTTTTACTTACGCCGCGGGGAAAGAGCGCCAGTAAAATATTCCGCGTCGGAAATCTGATTTCCGCCGGTTGTTCATAAAGTACCAGATGAAAATTGAAATAACTGAAAACTAATGCATATAGGTGAAAATGGATTTCATTGGCATTTTGACTCTTACACAATTGAGAGTTGTTGTGGCATTGTATTTTATTATATAAATCACTCTCGTCACTAACTCGTGAAGAAACTTATATACCGGTTAACTGTTTAATCACCGTCCAATTTGTTTCTACCATTAAAAGATTCTATTAAAAAAAAATATATTGATAAAATTTTATTTTTATCGATTACCTATGTTTGTTCTTGAAAGAGAGACTCCCAAGTATTTAAATTGCTATTAATTGTAAAGTAAGTGCAGAAAATACCAAACTAAATCGTAGTCTTTACTTTTATCGATATCTGCTCGAATAATGAACACGAATTATATAATACGAAGACGTAAAATAATTTTCTAGCTCTCATTCACGCGTATTCTAATCATTATTCCGTAGCATGTAGAGCTATAATCGCATGTGCTCGAATACAATACTCAGTTAAGGGCTCATAGCGAGCGCATTGTAGGCTTGGGCCCACAATGGACCGCTCAGTGGCCCATGCGAGTCACGCGCGAATGAGAAAGGAATTAATTTGTAGTGAAAAGTTGCGAGATTCTACAGCATGCCGACGTAGAACGGGTTGAGTTGATTTCTATGGGAATGGAGTGAGTTTTTTTTTTTTGCGTAGAATGAAAGATGAGATGAATCATTAAAAAATATATAGGTATGTTATGTATAAAAGAAAGCGTGACTGACTGATCTATCAACGCATAGCTCAAACCACTGGACGGATCGGGCTAAAATTTGGCATAACTAATTGACTCAGGCGTGACCTTGCGGAAATCTATTAAAGATTAAACAGAAGACAAATATTAAGTAACTAATTCCGCTGGATCTCCTTCTCTGTCAAGTCCCAAACAAAGGACTTAACAGGAAATCGACACGTGTTTCGCTTCTTCAGGAAGCATCATTAGGCGTAGTAGACCCACTGTCGACTCGACGAACACACAAACTGAGCTCCGCAGACGTCCGGACAGAAAGTATTACATGCTTATTTATAAAAAAAATACTGTCTGGGTCCGGCCCTTCGATATGATATACCTATACTTAAAAGACTGTTGTATTTTGGCCCAAAAATTTTTTTTTACGATTCAAAAAGTCAAAATTATTTGTGCTAGGCCTACTAATAATGAGCTAAGCACGGAAAAGGTTAATAAGATTTCGATGATTTTCATATGAATGGTTCTATATTTTCTAAGACATGTAGGTATGTCTCATTAAAATGGGATCAGCCATTTTTATGATAATTTATTATTTACAGCCTAATATATTCACTACATGTAGCTCAGCTATATCATTAATTAACCGTGTAAATATATTCCGTTGAAGCAATATAATACTTCAACTTGTAAATGTTGCCGAGATTTAGATAACTATTTGGTGCAATTGCAGTTATGAATTGCAAAATACTAACATACGCTGATCACAAGTTGAATTCCAAAATACATATGCATAATTAACTGATGAAAGTAAACTACAGAATAACTTGTGTCGTGTGAAATGACAACCTTATTTTAGACTACACTATGGTTTGTAATTTATGGTCAGTTTTAGTGCTCACTAGTTTTGTGTGAAATTTTGAATATATTCATAAAGTTTCGTTGATGACTGTATCTTTTAGGTATTTGCTTTATTAAAATGTATATAAATTTTGTCACTAAATAAAGATTATTCAGAACGAAAAATCTCACATATACATATTTTAAAAATACATATTTCAAGTAGTAGTGTTTACTGAATATTTTTGACTTCTTCTAATAAAAGCAACGCATTCCTAGCTCCTAAACAGTGCAAAAAACGTTGTACGAGTAACATTTACAAAAGTTGTGGATGTAAAAAGTTGCAAGTTGTTTCGGACTGGAGTTCTTTACCCAATTTCCTCATTGACATAATAATTTTCCAGCTTTCAAAGCTCTCAATGCCCAAAGTAGATTTGGGTGGAATTCATTTTTCTTTTTCTTGTTATTTCGTTATGTAAATCTCTTTTTTTATATTTACAAGGTGATTTTGGTATCATGATAATAATATTGTCAATAGTATGCAATCTAATATCCTACTAATGTAATAAATGCGAAAGTTTGTATGTTTGTTACTTATTCAAGCTCAAACAGCTGGACCAATTTTGATGAAATTTGGCATCGAGGTAGCTGACACCCTGGATACATAAGCTACTTTTTATCGCGGGTGAAACCGGATCGGAACCATACGTCTACGTCATAACATCTAATATATATGCCAAATTTCAGCCTGATGCATCGTGTTGTCAACCTGTTACAATGTCGAGAAGGCAACTTACTGTCTCTCAAGTGCAATGAGGAATAACAACAAAAAAATCTAATTAGTCCGTCTGTTAGATTATCAAAAAATATTGGATACGTATTTTTTATTTTATCAAATCAATAAGAAATTACAAAGATAAGTCCCATCAAAGTGCAGGATTGGGGCTTGTGTCGTCATTGTACAACTACTTTTTAATACACTTTTTGCAGACCGGAAAATTTTAACGCACTGTATCTTCGTTATTTTTTGTTTTCGGATCAAAATAAAAAATACGTATCCAATATTTTTTGATAATCTAACTGACGGACTAATTAGATTTTTTTGTTGTTATTCTTCATTGCCGGAACACACCGGTAGGTGCTTGGCGACAGATTTTCAACTTCAGAGTCTCAATAATAATTATGAAACATTTATAAAAAACTAAGCTCATTTTAAATTTATGGATTAATTAATTATACAAAATTAAATTTAATTAATATTCAAGTTAATAAGTAAAATTGAATGAGGAAACAATAACCATATAAATGAGATAAGTTCAAAGCGTGGGATGTTATAAAATATTTGGAGTACTGATATAGCTAATCGTTTATATCAGCGGTCGGCAACCTTTTGTTAGGCAGGGGTGGCATATAGTGGCAAAGTATGGTAGAGGCGGGCCACACTTAACCATAATTTGATACTAGATTCCGCCCCGCGGTTTCACCCGCGTTCCCGAGGGATGTTATATTTTCCCGGGATAAAAAGTATCCTATGTGTTAATCTTGGTTATAAAATATCTGTGTTCCATATTTCATCCAAATCCGTTCAGTAGTTTTTGCGTGAAAGAGTAATAAACATCCATCCATCCATCCATCCATAATCACAAACTTTCGCATTTTTAATATTAACGTAGGATATCCATGGTTACTTTTCAATGACTAGCCAAATTTTTGGGATTATTGTAAACATCATCATTATGAATAATTTTTACTTTACTTTGCGACCAACCCTGAAATTACGAACACGACATTATTTCAATTTTATGAATAGGTTACGAGGAGCAATGAATGTCAAAGAAACGAGGGAAAATAATAAAATAAACTGAAACGAAAACATATACAAAATCAGTTTGACGTATTTAGTCAGCCTTATGACGAACAGTCGCGGGCCGCAAGGAAAGCCACGGGCCGCGTGTTGGTGACCTCTGGTTTACATAGTTGAGTGATATTTATAATCATAATATTATTTTTGAGGTCATGCTTTAATCGAATAACTTTACGGTTCTGTAATAAGCTTGAACTTTGGTATATTTTTCTATGGCTGGTTTTTGTTAGTTTAGGCTATCTTTACAGGGTTTTCGACGAGAGAGGGCGGGTACGTAGGCGTTTAGATATCAGCTAGTTCAAGATGCGGAGATTTTAAATAGGAGTTTAGTTGGTAATGCCTATTTTAGTCAATTGCTGATTATTATTTGAAATCAGAAATACTAGAATAGATTTTTACCTACATATCTTAGTAGGTATGTTGCTAAATTTCACATAAAAAAACAGGAACCAAAATCACCAAAATTAATAATACTTTCGAGTAAAATCAGAAACTAAACGCTAATTACTAAGGACATTACATGAAAATACGAGACATGACTACGCCCACGCTACGACAAGCTACGAGAACCTCGTAGGCCTCTACGGCGTATTTTTTGTCTACGACGCGAGCGAATTCGCGCTTAGATAATTAATTCAAAGTCGCGCTTAAGGGAATGACAAATGACGTCATAACGCGCTAATAATAATCAAGGGAGCACTTTACAAATTAGTACTATTGTTTACAAGTTCCAACTAATTATAACAGCTGTAATATTAAGATATAAGGGATGATTGATCTATGTATAACGTATTTGGGAAAAGTTGGTTATTATGTTCATTTTGGTAACGTAAGAGCCTATAAGGGCCTTAACTAAATAAATTTGGTAATAATAGTAGTTTAGCTTACGATTTAAACTTTCGGTAAAGGAACACATCGTACGGAAACGATAGAACCACCAAAAAAAAAAAGCATTGCCGAGTTCCTTGCCGGAGTCTTCTAAGTTCAAGTGTATTCCGAACCGGTAGTAGAGTCTATTGTAAAACTGTAACTGCTGACATTCATAAGTGCCTTATTAGGGCCTAAACTAAATAAATGGGTTTTGATTTGATTTGATAGAACGATAGTAGGGTCCTTTGTGCTGACTGGATGAAATTTGAGCCTATGTGACCCCAAGTTAAAATTTTAGCCAAAACAGTAATCAGTTAACAATATTCTATGAAAATAAACACTATTGCTAATACTAAGCAGTAGATTAGTAGTTATAGAGATACAATAATGAGCCTTATATTATGTCTTTGCAATAAGATGTAGATTCAGATGAACCTTATTGCAATGCTATTATAAGGTGGCTCATTACATAGAAGACAAGAATACATGGTTGTAGTAGCTTCTCTCTGCACTTGCAGCCCCCTGGCCAAGTGATAATTGTATGAAGTTTATGTATATTTAAAACTGTAATTACATAAATTAAAAAAAATATATCCACCAAAAAAAGAAGCCTTGCTGAGTTTCTTGCCGGAGTCTTCTCAGTTCAAGTGTATTCCGAACGTGAACGTGAAAGTGTAACTTTTGACATTCATAAGTGCCTTATTAGGGCCTAAACTGAATAAATTATTTTTGATTTGATTTGATAATGTCTTATTATGGTTAATTTTCATATCTCTCTGGCTACTGTCACCCACATCAAGATACAACGTAAATAGTGTAGTAGATGAAAAGCACGGAGGAATCTTAAGAGGAGGCTCTCTGCGTATGTCTCCGTCCCTTACTAAACTGACGGAGACAAGCGAGACAGGAGAGACGTAATTTTAGTAAACAAGATGGTTTTATGTTATTTAAAAAGAAACTAAGCCTTTTTTTTAAAGTAAGAAAACTATTCCCTTTCTAATGGATTTCAGAATGTATGCTAATATTTTTCAAGTTATTTGGATGGCCCAAATAAGAAAAGAATGCATTATTCATCAATTCATCGATGCTCGTTGAGGACAGACGTGTACTCAATACAGTATTTTTTTTTCTAATAAATTAATTATAAAGTTTCTAAGCAATAATTGATCTTAACACACAGTAATTAAGTGCCAATTGTGTTCATATTAATACTGTGACATACGCTAATTCGTTCCTACACCACCGCACCGTAAATCACCGGACATCGGTAGCCAGCTCCCCTCACCCCCTCGAGTAAGGAGTACGCTCGACATTTTTTGTCGCAATCCCACAACTTTCTGTGAGTACTTACATTCCATTGCATACATCGTTCACGTTAAAATGAGCCTTACGCATTCGCCTTGTAAGTCAAAAGCTGCATCAGCATTTACTGGCTCACAACCTGACCTACCGACTTATGTTCAACAATCATCAGACGCGCAAATTACACTGAGAAAACGTAAACAACCCGATTATCATGACCATGGGCAAGATTTAGCGGCTTTTCGGAAGGAAATTATGTCATTTTTACAAGATTTTAAGCGCACCTCATGCGACGATTTCATGTCTGTGCAGACGAACGTTTCGGAAATAAAAACGCAGCTCAATGAGATTAAAACTACCACTAATAGTTTGGATATAGATCAAAAAAAGATTAAAATTGAGGTGTCCAGCTTGGCTCAATCGCTAGAATTTTTCTCCAAAAGACAGGAGGACATGGAACAACGTGTTGTCAGTCTCTCGGCAGATGTAAGCAGAATGAGCTCCTTAGATATAACCGTGTCTGAACTGAAAGACCAAGTAAATAAACTCCAGAACGAACAATACGTCTCACAGCAACGAGACCGTTTGAATAATATTGAAATCCTTGGCATTCCTGAGAAGAGCAACGAAAACGTT
Source organism: Tethea ocularis (assembly GCA_963555595.1). Lineage (NCBI taxonomy): Eukaryota > Metazoa > Arthropoda > Insecta > Lepidoptera > Drepanidae > Tethea > Tethea ocularis. The sequence continues at coordinate 8,292,707 of OY741975.1, forward strand.
ACCCAATATGTTTTATCGATAGCTAAGTTAATCGGCGTACCGTTTAACAACTCAGATATTGTTCACATTCACCGTGTACCGACTCGTATTTCCGGCAAACCGAAAAATATTGTCGTGAAGCTTAACTCACGGCATCTTAAAGATACCATTATCTCAGCGGCACGTAAAAGGAAGGGAATAACCACTTCAGATCTCGGACTGAACGGCGCTACGACAAATGTATATATCAACGAACATCTGATACCTTACTACAAAATGTTACAAAAAGAGGTTAAGGCAGCCGCAGTTAAGGCAGGATATGCCTACGTTTGGATTCGTAATTGTAAAATTTACGTGAGGAAAGACAATACTTCGCCGTCATTTATTATTAACGATAACAAGGATCTTCTGAAAATTAAGTGACTGTTTGTATCCAATATATTAATCAGGTTTAATTACATTGTAACATATTTAATAGTTACTGATATGCTTGTAATGCCCTTGCCTACTAACACATCTGTACATTTACGCCTATTTAATAACTGCAATTTACACCTACACTACACTTACACAACTAACATATACCACACTTTTATTCAACTATTTCAATATTTACACAAAATTTGTGATTCTTATAACCTTTTTTTATATATATTAGTAGCACGTAAAATAACTATGTCTATTTATATTTATATACTCATAACAAAGAAACTTTATATTCTAAAGTACTCAGTATCTATAGATTACCTTCTCCCCGTCAAAAAGTTACTTTCGGGCCGTTCTATTACCTATTACATTAAATTTCATTTATGTAGTCCTTTTGTTTTTAATTTATTTAAAAATGGCTAATTCATCTATAAAAAATAAAAATTTAAGTCTGTACTACCAAAACGTCCGGGGCCTACGAACAAAATGTCTGGACTTATTTAACAATATATTATTGCATGATTATGACATTCTTCTTATAACGGAAACATGGTTACAACAAGATATTCTTAATACCGAATTATGCGACCGGAGATATGAAATTTTTCGTTGTGATCGTAATCTAGAATTAACAAAAAAAGGGACGGGAGGGGGTGTAATGATTTGTATTAGACCCGAAGCAAACGCGTATGTCAGGAGTGACTGGCCGTACGCAAATACGGAATCTTTGTGTATAACTATACCTGCGAGCGCACTTGGTTCATCTGTTGACTTACATATAGCTATTGTGTATATACCACCCGATTACACCGATGCACCTGGCCGTCTGGACCGCGTTAAACATAACTTGCTGCGTATTTTAAAAGATAAACCACACGATAATTATTTATTTATTGGGGACTTTAATTTACCATTTATTAAATGGAGGAATGGCAATTACAAAAATTTTCCAGCCCCTTCTGAACTCCTATATACCACTGCAGTTTCTTTATTAAACGATTTGTCGTACGCCGGATTGAAACAATTTAATTACTTTACTAATGCGAAAGAAAATACTCTTGACCTTTGTTTTAGTAACATGCATATAAAGTTGGACGAGGCTTCTTATTCTTTGGTTAAAAAGGACCCGGCACACACCTCGCTTATTATTAATTTATTAGATTTACATATCTTTCCATTGATCGAGCACATAACACCACGTTTCAATTTTCGTAGATGCGATTATATTAAGATTAACACCTTCCTAAAAAACATTAAATGGAATGACCTATTGTTCGCTAAAACTATGGATGATGCTGTCGATTTGTTTTACGCTAAAATTGATGAATGTATAGCTTTATATGTACCCGTTTATGTACCAAAAATAAATAACTCTTATCCGATTTGGTATAGCCCATCTCTTATTAAAATTATTCGTGAAAAATTCAAAATATACAAGAAATGGAAGAAATACGGTAATCCACGTGACGGTGATGAATTCTCACTGCTCAGAACAAGAGAGAAACTGGTACAAGCAGAATGTTTCTCTCGTTTCACTCGTGATGCTGAAAAAAATATACGTCGCCATCCCAAACACTTTTGGAAGTATGTAAAGTATAAAAAAGGTGTGACTCATTATCCTAATAAATTCACCTTAAATAATGTGGAATATACCGACGGGGCTAACATTAGCAAAGCATTCAACAATTTTTTTGAAAGTGTTTTTATTAAGCCTTCACATTCGCCCGCTAACTCGCATTATTATCATGTCAATAGTCATTCGAGTAGTGAGATTATAACATCCGTTAAGGTTACCAAAGACATTGTGCACAAGTTGTTACGCTCATTAGATACAGGTAAAGGTTCAGGTTCTGACGGACTCCCACCGTTATTTTTGTCCTCTTGCGCCGATAGCTTGGCACTACCAATCTTTTTACTGTTTCGTAGGTCTTTAACAGAGTGCGCATTCCCATCAATCTGGAAAATGGCCCAAATCATCCCAGTTCACAAAAAGGGCTCCAAAAAAGATATTCGTAATTATAGGCCTATTTCTATTTTAAATTGTATTAGCAAAATATTTGAAAAATTGGTATATAATAGTATTTACCCGTTACTATCTAGAGGTATCCCGCACTCGCAGCATGGATTTATGAAAGGACGTTCGACTATTTCTAACCTTACTTTATTCACTGATTACGTTATTGGAAACATGGAAAATGGCGGACAAGTTGACGTGATCTACACGGACTTCGAAAAAGCCTTCGACCGTGTAGATCACGACATACTGATTACTAAACTCCAAGCTCTTGGAATTCATGGTGATTTGCTAAGGTGGGTGCGCTCATATCTTACAAATCGTTCGCAGGCTGTTATTGTTGGTGGATACAAATCCGACTTAATATCTATACCATCTGGGGTGCCGCAAGGATCACACCTCGGTCCTTTATTCTATAACGCCTACATCTATGATATAAGTGACTATATAACTAACTCTAATCATCTTTTATACGCGGATGACAAAAAAATCTTCACTCGTATACAGGCTTTTGCTGATTGCGAACTGTTACAACAAGATCTAAATGCACTCTGTTTATACTATGAACGTAACAGGATCACAGTTAGTTTTAGTAAATGTCAATGCATTAGTTTTACGCGTAAAAAGAAACCGATTAAATATACGTATCACTTTAATAACACAGACATTGAACGAGTCAATGTCGTCCGAGATCTTGGGGTCCATCTGGATGAAAAAATGCTTCTGTCCAACCACGTCGACATAATTACCAATAAAGCATATCGTAATCTTGGGTTTGTACTCCGTACGTGTCAGCCATTTAAAGGCCCTCTTAGTGTAATGATAGTTTACTATGCTTATGTACGCAGCGTTCTTGAATACGCTAGTCCCATATGGTGCCCAGCTTATATAAAGTACAAAAAAAGTATTGAGAGGATACAAAATAAATTTCTTAGACACCTAAGTTTTAAATTCCGTGACTCATTGACATCTAGTCACAACGATATCTGCCGCAGGCAAAATCTACTTACACTAGAGAATCGCCGAATATTAGCAGACATGGGCTTGCTTCATGACATATTGAGTGGACGGATTGATTCCCCCGAGATGGTACAACACATTACATTTAACGTTCCTAAACGCCGCACTAGGAATACATCTCTTTTCACAATCCCTTTTCATTCGACTAATTACGGTCAAAATGCTGTCTTTACAAGACTGGTAAAAACTTATAATACACAATTCCTCGACATTGATATTTTTAATATGAATAAACATTCGTTTAAGAAGAATGTCAAATCCAAATTATGTAGCACTTAATCCATAGTCCACTTGATGCAACTTATAGACGCTGGGATCAAGTTTATAAAACAAAAAAAAAACCTAGATTTTATACGTTACTACCATTCCACTAAATTTGAATAAATATGAATGTTACACATAGTATTAGTTTATTATCAATATATAATTATACACACATATATATATATATAATATTTATATCACCTATACACATACCCCTACAAACCCTCGATACACACCCTTACTCCTCACACATACACCCTCACCCCCATACATACCCCCACACACACACGCATTCAAACACATGAATATAGGGCACATAATTAAAGGGCATATTATTATAATTATAGTAAATCAAGTTTTTTTATTTAAACATTTTTAATTTTCTTTAATATTATTATTTAATTTTATTTAAAGGGAAAATAATAAATAAGGTTATATACCTATACTGCTTTAAACGAGTGTCATGTAATTATATTTAAGTAACACTTTCCATTTTAGTACGTGGATAGCTGTAATTGGTCTCTTATATTTAAGTACTACCAATGTAAAATTTTCTAGTTTAAGACTGTTGCTGTCCCAAATAAAGATAAAAAAATAAAAAAAATAAAAAATTAGTTTTAAAAAGGGCCATATTTACGATTTTTTCTGACGTTACTAATGAAAAATCCCAATTTTTAAAAAACTATTACCCGTCACACATTCTCTAGTTTAACATATATTTTTTTCCAAATCCCTTGGAACAAAGAATACAGAGAAAAACGCATTTTAGAATCATCATTTCACGTATAGAATCCATCGCCTTAATATTATTACGAGCTTAAAATTTGTGCAACATTTTGTGATATTTCCTTACACAGCGCTAGTAATGTCGGGATTTGAACCTCCACATAAGAATTTAGTGAATCCCGTAATTGGGGGATATAATAATCCCCGGGCTCCGGGATTTACAGCTTGCATTCCCATCGGCACTAGTGCCGGCAAAGTTAGATGGAATGGTGTTTGCAAAATTGGCAGTTTTACTGGGCGGAACGGGTGCTGCGGATTTTGTGAATCTAATTTTGCGCGATGTTCTAACGAGACTTTTGAGGTTTGCTAGGATGCTCGTTCTATTCATTTAAGAGGATACTCTCTGCAAGGCGCACTATTAGTAAAATTATTAGGTACCAATACGTAGGTATAGGTATATTATGTCAATTGAATACTTTATTAGAAAGACTACGCCGTCTGTCTGTCCGTCTGTCACCAGGCTGTATCTCATGAACCGTGATAGTTAGACAGTTGAAATTTTCACAGATGATGTATTTTTGTTTCCGCTAAATACTAAAAAATAGAATAAAATTAATATTTAAGGGGCATACTACAAACATGTTTTTTTTTCGTTTTTATAGATAATGGTACGGAACTATTTGTGCGCGAGTCCGACTCTCACTTGCCCGTTTTTTTTATTACTCGTCTAATTTGACCTTCTATTTATAAATGTCCTTACAATTTAATACAAAAACTTTCCTCATACATAACCTGGTATTCTAAACTTGGGCTAATAAAGGTGGCCGGCACTAAATTATCTAGACTTCTTAGACAACATGCTGAGTTTGACTTTAATCTGGATCCAGGCGTTTATTATATTGCACGCTAAAGAGATAATACTTGGTTTTATCAAATTCTGGACCTTACCTTTAAGGCCTTGTCATCGTACATACATATTGTAGATGTAATCAAGCTAGCGCAACTCGTAAAAAAGTAAAAAAAAAAAAAAAAAAAAAACCGTCAATCTATGTGGTCTGGAATTTGAAATCTTGTGATATATTTATAATTTCAAATTAAATAGAAAATTAAGAGAAAAACTGTACCTATAAGTATCCAAATATATTTTGAGTTCCGTCAAAGCTGCAGAAAGTTCTTGAAAATGCAATACATATATTTGTTTTATTGAAAATAAGTACTTATATACCAGATATGATGGTTTAAAATCCCTTTTTAATATAATGAGGTGACAACACCTTAAGAACTTTAATTAGAAGTAAAACTATTACTTTACAAGTGATTAGATAACTCTGAGTGAAGTATTCTCAAACTCAAAACTCATTTTAGGCCCTGATAAGGCACTTATATTGTTAGTATATACCTAACCGCTGATAACTGCACACATAATTTTCATGCTTGATTTTGGTTGATTGTGTATCTACTAATTAAATAAGGATTACATACATACGGTACGGCTTCATTAGTAATCAGTATATTTTATGTTTAATGGCTGATATAAATTATACCTTTATTACAAGCAATAAATAGTACAAATTTAACACGAATTTTTAATAAATAAAATATGAGCCTTTTGTCACATGTTTTGATACATCGCCAGTAAACTAAAACCTATAGGGTATTTCCTATGGATTTAGAATTATGAATATATATTTAATATGAATTTCATTTCGACGTGTTCTCTCTCGCATCATAAGTAAAGGAAAAAATCCAAAACTTGAAAGTAATAATAATAATAAACTCTTAATTATCAGACCTTACATACTAACATAATTAGAGGGGTGAAAGGCTATTTGTTTTAAGCGACATTTTAGGAACTGTTCAGGAACCCGGCTCATCTGACGCAGAAATAATCGCTGATTCCGAATATGTATATCGGCCAAAATTTATCCTTTCACCCCTCGAATTCCGATTTAAATAAAATAAATTTTTATTAGTATAAAATCTTAGCCTATGGTAGTAAGATAAAACACTACGTCATAGTGCAACTTAGAGCAAACAGACATGTTCGTGCACATGAATGTTTGTCCTAGATGGAAATCAAACGCACGACCTACGGCGTGACGTGATAGGTGGGTATATACGAACCACGCCAACTGACCCATCAATTTAATAAATCGACTTTTTCAATATTCAACTTCACGTTAAAATATATGACCGCAAAAATCAATTATGGCAACGTAAGTATTCATTTCACAATATCATAAATTACTCCTTGTCATAAATTGTGAAAATGCAACGTTAATAATGAAAATAATTGAGCACAGGTTCGAGGCGATGCGGAGCGAGGAGTTGCGGAGCGGACGAAAGGTACGGTGGTAAAGGGCCCATAAATCAGCAGGCGTTGAAAGTGGCCCGAATATTGCGGCCTCCCACGCTCCTACCACTTGGCTTAGATTGTCTAATGATACACATACATATAATACGCTAACTATACCTACTAGTATGTACCTCATATTTAGTTATGGTTTTTTTTAAAACTTAACCCTGTGAGATGACTTCAATAAATTGAAGATTTATTTACTCTTGATATTCCGATTAATAATTCCAAACCTCCTTCAAAGACAATCAAATTGATATGGAATCACTTTAGAGCTATACTGAACCCAATGCAAAAAAATGATTTAATTAATTTATCGGAGGACGGGGAAACGCTGCCAACCTTCTGGGTACCTTATCGTTGATCGGCAGCAGCACACGCCTCGAGTAATTTTTGTATATTCAGTTTGTATATTTGTTGTAAATAATTGTAAATATACCTATAACTCCATGCTAAATTCTGTTTTGCTAGAAAGAGATAGAGATATATCATTGATGGCTTATATCACTAGTTAACATGTGCTTACGAGTATAATTATCTTGATTATTTTTATAGTTATTCGAAAAATATTTTTTTCTGTTTCTTAAATAAATGAGTTTTTATTTTGAAAAAAATAAATAATTAACTCGGAATTCCTGTAGTAAAAGTATTGATTCATACTACCCACAAAGCACTGCATTTGATTTAACCCTGTATATTGAATTAATAAATCACATAGCCAAATTGCACCATGACCTCATCAACGAGTTCGTATAATCATGCTGTATTTAAGGCCCTGTCATATTTTTTACCGCCCAATACATTGGAAGTGAAATCAAGCAAACGAAACTCGTAAAAAAGTAAAAAAAATGTATTTACTATTCATTTAAAATAAATCCGTTAATGTACTATATGATTTAGAATCTGAAATCTTATGTTATATTTTTAATTTCAATTTTAAAATTGAATCAAGAGTTGTTTTTTATCTATCTAAATATATCAAAGGTTGCAGAAAGGTCGAAGTAGTAATAGAAAGGAGATACACAGTTTAAAAAAAAAAGGCTTTTATAACCGACTTAAAAAAAGGAGGAGGTTCTCATTTCGGTGGTATATTTTTTTATGTTTGCTCACGCATAAATTCTTTGTTTTTGAACCGATTTTAATCATTACTTTACATTGGGTTCCGTATAGCTCCAAAGTGGTCCCATTTTTAGATTATTAATTTTGAAGGTTTTATTTTTTGTTAAAAATTAATGATTACCTAGGTATACACTTCATGTGGTAACATCACCTTAAATGAAACGATAAATCTCCTACTATAGCCGTCCTATATAAAGCTTGTTTGTAAGCACCTAACACGATACAAAATTAAGCCCCCAATTCAATTACGATTCGGATGTGTAAATGTTTGTCCACTGATTAGGTTTGCATTCGATGAGCCTTTATACACATTTTAGTTGTAATTATTTTATATATTATCTCTTTATTAAATATAGCTGTTTTACCTGCTTCTCTGGGTAGAAAGTACACATAAGTAGTACATGAGGATAATGTAGCTATTTGTCTTTTACCCAGTCATCATCCCTATTAAAATGATATGAGTTTTATCACGACGTTTTTTTTCGCAGAAAGTTCAATGCTGACTACCACTAATCTATCGCCTTTCAAAATCGGTCAACTAAAGCTACCACAATCACAATCCGTGGAGGGGCGCCAATTTGTATGAAAATTAATAGTTAATATCACATGGACCACATTTTGACGTCATTATCGACCACGTGTGTAATACCGACCACATCGCAGCCACGTCGCAACCACCAGCGACGCCGCGAACTAGCGACCACCCATTTGTAGGTACCACAACGCAACTGCAAGAAGCCGCAGCGACACTATTAAGGCGATGATAGCTCAGTGGTTGTGTTGAGACGAAGGTCGCGGGGTTCGAATCCTACAATGAGCTTGAGCTTTCGGTGAAGGAAAACATCGTGAGGAAACCATAGCACGGTGGTAAGGTACTTTGTAGTACCTGCCTGGCTGGCTACCACCCTCAAGTTGAAAATCTATCGACAGCTGCACTTGAGAGCCAGTTCCTTTCTAAGCTTTGTGTGCTTATCATCACTGACCATATTAAGATTGTGGTCAAACACAGGCCTATGCAAAGTAAAAAAAAAACCGTAATCACAGCTTGACCACCTTTTGTCGCGACGACGGCGTGGTGTGCTTGTGGTACGTGTGTAACAAGCCTAAGCGTTATTGTATACACCCCAAGTAGGCGTGTCGCAGTTTGTTTGTCATTTAAAAACGTCATTAGCACAGGGCCGAACTCGTTCAGCCTTTGGTTTCATTCACCTTGGCTTGATTTATCCACCCACGCCCGTCGTGCGCGTAAAATATGATAGAAAATTTATTATTTATATATTCTTTGTTTTATTTTTTGCACTCCAATGTGAATTATTTGCAAAATATATTATGTATGTCTCATGTTCCGGATAATGGGGTATGCGTGCGTGCATATTAACGAATGATTGATAGCTAGGGTGACATTATTCAAATTTAACTTTTAATTTAGGGTTGTGCGTCGTTTGACACGATGTAGCAGATTTATATCGGCATTTTAAATGAGTTAACCGTATCGATTGAAATATTTACAACTAAATATGATTTAGGTATTATACTTATCATTAAACTGAACTCTATGGTATAAAAAACTTTAAAATTAAACAAAGTAATGTTCACGACAGACTCTCAATGAGGCTTCCTTGAGATGAAATAGTTTTTAAAAATACACTAAACTTAAAAAGATTGAAAATTTAATAAAAAAGTTACTCGGGTCCAATAAATTTTACAAAAGTTCGGTTTCGAATCTGCATACCGGCTGCTAGAGTAGACTTCGCGAAGTTTGTGCAAGTGAGTTATCCTGGGTGTAAAGGTGAACTTACACTTCGACGTGGAATAGTGAACTAGGAGTCAATAAGGTTATATTTTCCGCCTATGAACATAAAAGCAATAGACATGATGGAAGTTAAGAAATATGTTCTACATTGCGTTTTTTCCCTTCCATCTCGACTGGGGAAGTATCTCACTTACAGAATGAACAGAATTTTATATCATAAGAATAATTAAGTGGTACCCAAGACTCGGATTACTCGATAAGCGGTCTATGCCTCGGGTGTAGTAACAGCTTATCAACAGACAGACCTTATGCTTATTTATAATTTAAAAAAAACTGAAACAAAAAAGAGTATTGCTAAAATTATGCATAGGCAGATCCAAATAGGTTTCATTTCCAAAGATGACTTTATTTATAAAAAGATATGCCAAGATCAAAAGCATCTAGATCCAGGCGTGAATACAAAAGGGAGGTTTGTTAACTTTGGCGAGCACTTGGGGACTACAATTCACGATACCAGGAGAGCAGAGAGTCGAGGATAATAATAGCCTCAAAACAATAACTTCATTCATTATAGGCGCAACGTTGTGCGTGCGACGGCATTATTTTCTGTTATTGTCAAGCTCGCTCTGGAACCACTACTGTTGGTATGGTGATTTTTAGTGAGTTTGAAATTCTCATCTCACTAATCCCATAAATATTATGATTTTGAAACTTTGGATGTTTGGATGATTATGACGTAATCAAACATTAATGTCTTAATAGATTTTGATTAAAAATGGCAAATAGATAGATCATAGACTAGAATCACATATGATTTTTATCCCAGGAAAAACATAAGAAATTATGTGGTGCAGTTTTGCAAGAACTAAAGGTAATATGATGTAATAGGAAATACAGACCAAAAGGGCATTGAAGACCTTATGTACAATATTTTTCAGGTCATGAAAACAACATTTTAGATATAATTTATATTTTAATTATATATTTTTTAACAAATTATCTCTGCATTTACATAACATTTCAATCATTTTGATATTTAATAAAGCATTCTAAGTTTGTAGTAAAAGTCGGTCTAGCAATCGTTAGAATTTAAATCGCGGAGTACCTACGAAATATATGTTATTAAAGTTTTCTCGTTAATTTAAAAGCATTTTAATCTTGTAAAAAAAAGAAACTAACTTTAGCAGAAAATATCGCACAAAATACACTTTTTTCTGAACTTGTTTATTTTGATTTTACAATGCATTTTGATGGACAGAATGGAATCTGGCGTTCTCATATAAGAAAAAAAAAGTTAAGCGAAATATGTACACACGGCCACAGATCCACAGATCAAGCTACACATTTTTGTTGCAAAATAGCTCCTATTACAACCGCATAAGGTGCCGCAGTGTGTAGCTTGATCTGTGGCCGTGTGTACCTTTTCTTATTATAAGGGTGTAAGAATGTATTAAATCCTATTGTAATCGTATTTCTGCTACAAAATATTATTTTAGAAGAAAACATTGACAGATTTATTGAAAGATAGTTTTCCACAGCATAAACAACAGCCAGTTATCACTACATAATCACTCGTTTCACGCGCAATTAATTGAACAAATGGTAGTACCATCAAACATCGTTTGGCCGCAACGCGACCGCATAGTGCCGCATTAAAATCGCATTACGCCGACGATTCGATACTTTATATTGATATTTGTGTACCCGTAGGCGATGAACGAATATGTTCATTCGATTCGTTTGCGTTTTTATTTCGTGCCAAATTGAGTTCCGATGATAGCAGTGTTTTTTTTAATTTCAGTTTTATTTTTATTTATTTTTAATTTTACGTTTTACCCCTACATGTAAATGTAGGTAAATATTGATAACATTTAATTGTGAACCTCAGAATGTTTTGTTATGATATCCTTTATTTAATTACAATTTTGATCGTACGTTTCTAAACCACGATTTCGTTTAACCACAACGACGACTAATTAGCATCTACTATCTACATAAAAATACTGTATATTAAGCAAAAAATGAAAAAAAAAATAAGATTAAATAATTTGATTAATTCATTGTAATTCAAACTTATTCCGACTCTTCCATTTTTTTATTTTGGAATTAAGATATCTCAAAATAGATCATAATTTTATTAAATTTGAAACCCGATCCCTCATTATCATTTAAAAAAGAAATAAAACAGTAAGAAAACGAATCTCTTCGTGAAAAACAAGCCAAGGTGAAGGGTACATTTGAATTATTCATATTCCAAACGAGGAATCAAAGGATCCCAATGAATATATTAATTTATCTTTTCTTTTTCCACAATTCAGTAGATACTGTGCTCACCAATATTTTGTATTATGTTTCTTTTGATTGTGACATCAATCCATTTTTGATTCGGTTTATCGATAATTTATCAAATAATGATATTTAAAAGTACTATCAATTTATCTGGAATGGAACGATGATGTATGGTACTAGAGAATTAATTAATGGAAAGTGGAACGCACCTAGAGTGAAAGAGATAGACTGAAGAAGGAAAGAGAAAGTGATTTCTGGGATTTAATGACAGACGATTATTTTCATTGTAAACTGATAAAAAATATGTTTAAGACGAAGAATAGATATTGTCAAGTCAAAGATTATCTTTGATTTACCCCTCGATCGCAGCTGGTCATGGGTTCGATTCCCATCCAGGACAAACATTTGTGTGCATGAACATGTCTGTTTGCCCTGAGTCTGGGTGTAATTATCTATATAAGTATGTATTTACAAAAAATATATATATATGTATGTGTAGTATATCAGTTATCTGGTTTCCATAGTACAAGCTCTGCTTAGTTTGGGATCAGATAACCGTGTGTGAAGAATGTCCCAGGATATTTATTTATATTTATATCAGAAAATTATGATACGAACAATAATAGTCTAAACAGTTATAATTAAGAGAGCTTTTAATATAATCTAACACACACATAGCAAAATTTATATGAAACACAATCACCATCGAGGGAGTAATAAATTAGAACAATAAACTATTTATCTGTAAGGTACATACGTAATAAACATCAAAGCAAAGGCAAAGCTTAAAATGTTTCAAGTAAGCACCAAATCTGAGCTTAGCGAAGCTCCCAGCGCTGCGTCTCGAATCTCACCAAATTTGCACCCATTATCGCTGATACGGGATTTAACGGGATTCTAAATCCCGGTATTTGGGAATCGTGAATAACAAATCCCGGCGTGACGTCTCATTATATCCTTTGTTTATTTTGGAGAGTGAATTTGGATACTACCTTCCATTCTTGTTATACTAAAAATAACCTTGTAAGGTTGTATTACGGAAGTAGGTTGTAAAGAAATACTAAATTAGAACGAGGTTTTAGTGGTTAACATAACTAATTATTATTAATAACTAGTTGACCCGGCAGACGTTGTCCTGCCCTGAGAACAAAAATAAAACTGAGACCTACCTCTACCTACCCCTACCTACCTTACCTACCTACCCTACCTAACTACCTACCCCTAACCTAACTACCTACCCCTACCTACCTTACCTACCTACCCCTACCTATCTACCTACCCCTACCTAACTACCTACCCCTACCTAACTACCTACCCCTACCTAACTACCTACCCCTACCTACCTTACCTACCTACCCTACCTACCTCTACCTACCCCTACCTATCTACCTACCCTTACCTAACTACCTACCCCTACCTAACTACCTACCCCTACCTAACTGCCTACCCCTACCTACCTTACCTACCTACCCTACCTACCTCTACCTACCCCTACCTACCTTACCTACCTACCCTACCTACCCCTACCTACCTACCCTACCTACCCCTACCTACTTATCCTATGTCCTTCTCCTGGCTCTAAACTACCTCCCTGCCAATTTTCAGCTAAATCGGTTCAGCCGTTCTTGAGTTATAAGTGGAGTAACTAACACGACTTTCTTTTATATATATAGATTAACTAATTATTTATTGCCGGCTCTTCTCAGCAAAAGCTACCTTCCGAACCGTGCATTAGAGTCTGATAATTCATAAGTGCCTGTGAAGGTCTATTTGAATAAATAATATTTCATTTCATTTAATTAAATAAACAAACATTTATGGCAATTATAGCTCATTAGTGACGTCGAATGCCAAGACAAAGGTCGCGTGTTCGAATCCTACAATGGGTTTGAGTTTTCGGTGAAGGAAAACATCGTGAAGAAACTATAGCACGGTGGTAGAGTATTTTGTAGTACCCGCCTGGTTGGCTACGTACGACCCTTCCTATTAGTGAAATATTATTTCAAATCGGACCAGTAACTCCGGAGATTAGTGCGTTCAAACAAACAAAGAAACTCTTCAACTTTATTATTAGTATAGAAAGAATTGGTATGCCAACAAATCCAAATAAACACAAAACAAAACCAAATTAATTTTACAAGTATAAGAAGATTATCAACAGAGAAGCGATATTTTACCTCGAGAATAATATTTATTGAAAGAATTTAATAAGGACCCGTTTAAACGAGAAGCTCATAAATTATGACTCAATAAAATTAATATTCCGTTCCGGTTTACCTATGTTTCGGATTCCGCTGAAAGTTTTAACCTGACTTCGGAAATCAATTAAAACTTCAATTTGAATATATTATAAATTCTATTATTAATTCCGCCCCTGTGTTGGCATCAGCTGTGTGCTGTTTTGTTTTTGTCAGGGTATTTTAATGAAACCACGTTTTCGTATATATTTTACGTATTGTTCCCCGCGGCTTCATCCGTGTTACTGCTAGGGATAAAAAGTAGCCAGATTCTTTGCCTTATCATTTTTAAGAAAAAGTTTAACGTATGACCTGGTAATAATAAATTTCGTTTATAAAATAAATGTGTGAGGTTACAAACTATATAATTTCAGTATACGTACTTTCCTCAATAAATGGACTTTCTAAAATAAGAAAATAATAACCAAATCAGATTGGTAGTTCCTGAAAGTAAACGAGTATAGTAAACTAAGTCTCCTGCGGTTGCACCAGCGTTCTTGGGATATAATATATAATTCCAGACTATGATCTGTCTATGTGCCAAGTTTCATCAAAATCCGTTCAACAGTTTTAGTGTGAGATAATGAGGAATAACAACAAAAAAATCTAATTAGTCCGTCAGTTAGATTATCAAAAAATATTGGATACGTATTTTTTATTTTATCAAATCAATAAGAAATTACAAGGATACGTCCCATCAAAGTGCAGGTAATTAGATTTTTTTGTTGTTATTCCTCATTATTACAAACAACTTTACATTCTAACAAACTTAGACAACTATAATAATAGTAGTAATAAAGATATCTATATACTAATAATAAAGATGAAGAGTTTGTTTGCTTGAACGCGCTAATCTTCGGAGTTACTGGTTCGATTTAAAAAGTTTTTTTCACTAGTAGGACACATATAGCTACATTATCCCCAATGGCCACTTTTTATCCCGGGAACGCGAGTGAAACCGCAGGGAACAGCTAGTAAATTATATTTCACTATGTAAGTAGGTAAAAATCCGTATGAAATTGCGTCCGCATAACTTATTTAAGGTCAAGAATAAAATATGGCGTCGCAAATTCCACAGACTATAAAAAACAAACGCTATATTGTATAATAATGTGAATGAAAACAAAAGTTGCGAATACTGAAACCGTGGGAGGCGGCAGCGCGTGAAAAAAAAAGGTCAATGGTGGGCTACGTGCTCACTTCAAGTGTTCCGTACTTAGTTACTTTATTTTTGTTTGATTATTGACTTTACGAATCAGAAAATTATATTTAGGTAGTAGATAACAAACAAGCTGTGTATGTGTGTGTTTACTGGATGATTTTGGATTGGTATAGGAGGGCGAAAGTGTATTGATATGGAATAAATAGGTAGAAAACAACTTTATGGTCTCCCTGATTCTATAGACGTAGAAAACCTACGTTATGCAATGTATTTACCCGCGAACAATAGTTACTCGTCTGCGCAGGCTGTATCAAGGATGAACCTTCGGTTGGAGCGCGAAATTCAAATTTTATCACGTTTTTTGCAAATTGCAGCTCAGTTATAGGTCGTCGGACTGGATGCGGAAAGCGGAAGACAGGGTGTTGTGGCGCAGCCTGGGAGAGGCATATGTCCAGCAGTGGACTGCGATAGGCTGAATTGATATAGGTCGTAAGTTATCAACATGTTATTTGCGAGAAGAATGATAGTATATTTACTGATTTATAAATTTATATTATAGTCATATATACCTACATCATATATATTCATAATATACCTTGGAGCAATATGTTGATGATTTATTTTGTTATTAATCAGTAATTATACTACCATTCTTCTCGCAAATAACATGTTGATAACTTACGACCTATAACTGAGCTGCAATTTGCAAAAAACGTGATAAAATTTGAGTTTCGCGCTCCAACCGACGCCTCCACCTTAACTATCCTACTTCCTACTAATATCATAAATACGAAAGTTTGAGGGTGTATGTTTGTTATTTCTTTACGCTCAAATAGTTTCGAGGTAGCCGACACTCTGGATTAACACATAGGCTACTTTTTAACCCTTGGGAACTGTGTTGAAACCGCGGGGCGGAAAGATAATTTATACTTATATGCGAAAGTTTGTTACCTTTTCACGCCTAAACTGCTGAACCGTTCGCGATGACATTTGGCACGCAGGTAGCCTATAATATAGAAAAGGACATAGGCTACTTTTCGCTCATCTCGGGAACGCGAGAGCTACGGAGTTCCACGCGATTGGTTTAGGCGTGAAAACGTAACAAACGCACTAAGTAACGGAAGTAAGGATTGTATTTATGTTTTGTAGCCAGCCTATCTATATAATACCAAAGAGAATATAATAATCCTAATACTGCGACTGTGGCGATTTTTTTAAGCAATGATTCGAATTCCGAAGATTTATTTATGAGTTAGTAAAATATTAGTTTTGTTTGCCGTTTTAACTGCCGCTGAATGGTGCAGCGGAACCCTGTAAAAACAGTAAATTGCAACATAAATTACCTAAAAGAATCTGTAATTCAGAAGCTGTTGTTTTGTTGGAGGTAAAGTAGGCCGTTAATCACAATTAGTAGAGGGGCCTGCAAGTGAGAAAAGATTTGCCAAGAACATTTCTCACTGCTTTTTGTTGAGAGCCAGTTCAAATTTGATGATGCATGCTTTTTACAGCAATTTTTTATTATTTAGAGCCATAATTTTGAGGTTTAGGTTCTGAGTGTTCTGAGGAATTGTTTGACTTGATGCCCACAGCTACCTTTTACCATCACACCTCTCGCCATCGGCGTGAAGTTTATCCTCACACACTGGAACCTAAATGGTCTCGCACTGTGCGGTTCCAAAGGAGCTTCCCACCACTGACCCGCAGGTTGTGGAATGAGCTCTCCGCCGTGGTTTTCCCAAGAGACTTCATGCAGCATGCTAGCATGGGGTTCTTCAAAAAGGGTGTAAAGAGTATCTTGCAGGGTTGGCAACGCGCGTCCATAGGCTACGGTAACCACTTACCATCAGGTGGGTATGCTTGTTTGTTGCCCTAGTAGTAAATAAAAATTAAAAAAGAGATTTAGAAGTCATAACAAATATAATATACTTATTGTAAAATCTTAATGACACATGACTTTGTATTTTGTTCAAATTTAGATCCAGATTGTATTCTACCCATTTTCAATCAACGATCACCGAACGAGATGAGAACAGAATCACGATCTAAAAAATAATGCACAATCTATAAAACAAAAGCCAATTATTCGCATCAGGTACGGGATGCGCAACATTCGGTGCAATTAATAAAACGGTTCTTGGATACCCGGATAATCCGGATAGCCTCGGGGGACTCGATTTGGCTCAAGTTTTGCACTGAATCCTGCCGGATACCCATTGCCTACGTATATAGTATTTGCTTGTTAGGTTTGCTGCACGCCTGCGTGCAATGAAAAGCTTGTTTATGTAGATCTGGTATATGTGTTCATGGATTCAATAAACTAAAGCTATAAATGTGCTAAAAAGAGACAAAAATAAGAAAAGACGTTCTTGTCAAAAGGGACCTATAAATGTGGCTATAAAGAACATAGTCTATGTTCTTTTCCTGAATTTATGAAGTTTTAAAGTCAACAAAAATACTGCATTCCTACAAACGTTGAATATTCAATAAAAATGAACAAAAAATCTTTCTTCTTCGGACTCTTAAAAAATATTAATTATTTTTATTTATAATCTTTTTAAAGATGCTTTTGAGAAAGTTCGCATCACGAAGAGCATACTAGTTTAAGTAAATGAAATGTCTTTCATAGCAACCTTTATCGCAGTTGTATCAACAGCCTTACAGGTAAGTTCCATCTGGGAATTTGGGAAAACATTAGTCAGGTTTTAATGTCGTTTCGCCAACGGTTTCTAGAATTACAACATGTTTTTTGAACTACGAGTACATAAGTCGGACGTCGTCTTTTTGTAGACCTGAAATATTTTCAGTAAATATAAGTTTCAGTCTGTAAATATATGGTACATATACATACTTTCTGCCCCACGGTTTCATCCGCGATCCTTCAGGTGAAATATACTTTTGCTGATTTGGTGTATAAACCTGTGTTTGACCACAATCTCACCATGGTCAGTGATGATGTGGCCAATGGTGGTAAGCACACAAAGCCTAGAAGGGAACTGGCTCTCAAGTCAACTTTCGGAACACACCGGAAGGTGCTTGGTGACAGATTTCAACTTGAGGGTGGTAGCCAGCCAGGCGGGCACCACAAAGTACCCTATCATCGTGCTATGGTTTCCTCACGATGTTTTCCTTCACCTAAAGCTCAAGCTCATTGTATGATTCGAACCCGTGGCCTTCGTCTCGGCATTCGACGTCACAACCACTGAGCTATCATTACTTTACAAAGACTTTAGGGATGGAATTTCTATAGTGGACTTTATTTTTGAGGAAAAACACTTCCTTAAAGGATTCGTACGTTATTAGTTATTGCCAAACTCTGAATTTTACCATAAAGTAAAATTGTCAGTTTCTTTTTTTTCACAAGAGATTTCTATATTTAGAGCTAGCGTGTGTGTAAGCATCTTCCAAAAACTAAGTAGGTACTTAGTCTTAGTTCACCTTGTAAGCTTAGTAAACGAGTCAAATATAGGGTTTTATGGGCCTTTTGAATACCCTCAAACCAAACATTATTTATTTAGGATGTCATAAAACATCAGTCAAATAGAGATATTATATATAAGAATATTTTAGTTAGTTATAGTATAATATAATAGTAGTTAGTCCGATATAATACATTAATGCGGATGAAACCAAGATTCACAACTAGTATTACACATAAATGAAAAACGATAGTACCTAAATGAGATCCAAAGTAAGTTAGTCTAAAACAAACACTTTCAATGCTATTCCATTTAATGTAATATTTAAACGAGAGAAAGTGTTCATGGAATATCAAAAGCGCGAACATCTCTCGCGTCTAGAATATACGGAAAATTAAAAATTTACAAGTAAGCTCGAGTAAAACCGCGGAGTTCGACAAACCGAGCGAAGAATTCCTTTCAAGTTTCAACGACTTTGTAAGCGAAAAATGAAAAGCAAAATCGATAGCACAATGAAGTGCGGCGGAGCTGAAGTGGTCTGTTCACAGCGAGCTGCGATGCAGAACATTTAAGATTTCGCAGTTCAGTTCGCTTTCACGGTTACGGTGCAAGTAAATTCGAGTGGTCCAGCATCAAAACTGTACGATGGGGTTATACGTAGGCCAAGGTTTGTGTTGTGACATAATTATATTATACTAGCTGTTCCCCACGGTTTTACTTGCGTTCCCGGGATAAAAAGTAGCCTATAATCTTTGGGGATAATGTAACTTCCTATTAGTAAAATAATTTTTCAAATCGAACCTCAACTCCAAAGATTAGCGCGTTCAAATAAACAAACAAACTGATCAGCTTTATTTAATTAATAAACAAAATAAATATTCTGGGACATTCTTCACACACCAAGATGGTACCTACTATGGAAACCAGATAACTGATATACTACATAAACTTTTTTTTTTGTATATACATTACATACTTACATACATAATTATTATTAGTATAGATATACTATTATAAATGTTCTTAGCCAAAATCCCAATGCAGCTTTTCCTACTAACATCTTCATTCTAGTCCGAGTTTTCGTATCAATAAATCAAGCGATCCAAAGGGCCTGAGGAGGCATTTGTTTCGAGAGCGTATGGGCCCTTTCTTTGCTAGGGCCACCTTTCGGGAATTTACTACGTAGATGTTACTTGATTTATGAGCGAGCCTTTGAGGGCGCTTAGGTGTATCTATTGGAAGCTAGTTTATCGTTTTTGTATCTTAGTTGATAGGCGAGAGTTATCCCATCTTTATAACCTTTATATCTCTGATTTTCAGGTTATAAGGCGGTAATAATTCAGTAATAGTGAGGTGCACGGCGTCGAAACCTAGAATTAGATTCAGTATTTATTAGTATTGTTAGGTTTTAGGAGCGTTATCTTACTCCTTAATCTTAGTTATTATCTTTACATAGAATAAAATGAAGTAGCTTCCGCTATCTGTTTGCTTAGATCTTTAAAACTACTCATCGGATTTTAATGCAGTTTTCAGCAATAGATAACATGATTCAAGAGGAAGGGTTATATCTATAGTACATGCATATTATAGTACAGAAAAGCCGAGAAATTCAAAGATTTGTACACCCGTGCGAAGCTGTGGTCGCTATTATGTACATAAAAGGAAAGCTTTAATGACTGACTGGCTGATTTATCATAGCACAGATCAAACCATTAGATGGAACGGGCTGAATGAAAGGTGTGCCTGCCCAAGGGCGGATCCAGAATTCCAATGGGGGGGGGTAAGTTTTTTTTTAAATTTACGTTGGAGGAACAAGCAGATGAGATAGTCGATCGACGGTCAGCAGTAGGTAGGTATCGCATGAGCTGATCATAATCATAGCCTCAAAATTCAATGCAAACCGCAAAGATAGCTGGCCCCCAGTCCCCCTCCCCCCCTTGGGTCCGCCACTGTGCCTGCCTACGTCATCCTACGTCATAATAGTATGACGTAGGTCAATTAGTAATGGTTTTGAACACTTTGTAACCTCGTCTGTGAAAACTTCTAGGTCTAAAATAAATGGTATAGGTGGAATTTGCAGCGAGCCGGTATCGCCAGCTCATTCTCGTGGGTATTGCTCCAAATCCACATTATTTCCCTCCCGCTACCGATGTGTTTTCACACCTAAGTTATCCATGATTCATGATTTTTTTATAGGAATTTATAAAATTTCAAATTTTATAAAATGTCCTTTAAAAATATTCATTAAGTATTGTATTTTGGATGTTCAATATGAATCTATAATAATAATAAAGCTGTTTGTTTGAACGCGCTAATCTCTGGATCTTCAGTAGGCTCGCGAGTGAAACCGCGGGGAACAGCTAAAAAAACTGTGTCATAAACTTCCTCGTATATACTTTGTTATTTTTTTATGTCAGTAAAAAATTACATTTATCTTTAAATGAAAAATACGAGACTCTGCAGACATTATACAAACTTTATAATATATTTTGAAATTCATGTAAATATCTAATTGATTTCATAAAATGCAGCACAGATTGGGCAGCAGAAATTAAAATAATTTAGCTAATGTTTCAATGTGGAACGTTACTACTTATCTTAGGAGATAATTAAGCCTTCTGATGTGGCTATAACCAGGCTTGTTCATGAATGGAGCCTGATTACGTTAGGATTTTCAACTAATTAACCTTAATTAAGGCATATTAAGTTTACCCGAGGGTACCTATTCAGTGTATTTTGTATATGTATGAGTGTAATGGGGAAACCTCAGATCTTAATCTTGGTTAATTTATAAACATTAATTTCACTACAACTATAGGTAATTTTTTTTTTTTGTAAATATTCTCGGACTTTCTTCACACACGGTTATCTGATCCCAAACTAAGCAGAGCTTGTACTATGGAAACCAGATAACTGATATACTAAATATACTACTTTTTTTTTGTAAATACATACTTATATAGATAATTACATCCAGACACAGGACAAACAGACATGTTCATGCACACAAATGTTAAAAAAAAATATCTGCCTACCTTTGTCAGAATATTTATCTAGTTCTTTTTCATGTTTGCAACACTTTTTTTTTATTTTGACGACTCTGTGTGCGTCAAAGTCTGATGATTATCTAGGACTGTGGGGTCAAAAGATGTATTATTTTCAAACAGCACCAATAAATACCTCCAAGTAAATTTGAAGATAAAAATAAAGGAAACTGCTAAAAAGAAAATGACTCATATAACGTACGTACATACGGTCAGGCAAGAAAGTGGTGTGCCAGTTTAAATTTAGTTTCCTAGTCATCGAAAATTACAACAAGGTTCAAACTAAGACAGCTGTCAGGTAACAAACAGTAATCAATAATCAGATAAAGATGGCAAAATAAGTTATCAGATTGATCTGCAAGCGAAATTAATCATTATCACCTATGAATCTGCAAGCGACATTCAACCTTAGGGTGGTACACCAGTTTCTTGGTCAACCGTACCTACAGAATTTTGTCTTAACAATAAATCATCATATTTTTTTTTAATCCTATATGTACTGATTAGTTAAACCATGGTCACCGTACGCGATCCCGTCATTGGTTACACCGAGCGATGCATAGCTCCGCTGCGCATCCGCTCTGACGAATAAAACATTCAAATGTATGGAAGCGAGAGTGCCGATCAACCCATGTAGTTGAGTACGTACTCTCGAGGTAAATACTCATGCGAATTTACAAAAGCATTGATTAAAGTAGTCGTTTTGGTAGTGTTAGTGATGTCAG
Source organism: Tethea ocularis (assembly GCA_963555595.1). Classification (NCBI taxonomy): domain Eukaryota; kingdom Metazoa; phylum Arthropoda; class Insecta; order Lepidoptera; family Drepanidae; genus Tethea; species Tethea ocularis. The sequence goes on from OY741975.1 coordinate 8,315,237, forward strand.
AGAACCGAATCCTACAATATGATCTCGAGCTTTCAGTGTAGAACTTAAAGCACGGTGGTAGGATACCTCGTAGTTCCGGCTTGGCTGGCTACTACCCTGAAGTTGAAAATATGTCGAGCACCTTCTCAGCTGGACTTGAGAGCTAAGTTTCCAGGTTTTGTGTGCCACCATCGGCCACATCATCACTGAACACGGCGAAATTGTGATCAAATATAAACCTATACATACATACAACAAATATATAGAATCCTCCAAAACTCTCTTTTTTTTTTTTTTTTTGGCGTCACACTTCGTGTATTTTGCCAGTGTCAAGTAGAGCAATGTAGTTATTTTTATATTCTTCATGTATTAAATTCTCGTCAATCGTCAAGTTTTATAGTTAGTAGTAAAGTTCTAGTCATGTTAAATCTTCAAGTCATAGTCAGTTTAAGTTAGGTTAGGTTTTAGTACAATGGTAGCCGTTCTACTAAAACTTTTCACGGACTTCTTGAGACAACTTGAAAAGCCACTATACACGTGATCATTTCATTTCACTTGACTGGTGCACTTGTATTGATCTTTATTGGACAAAATACCACCTATAATATTCAATAAAACTCAAAATACACGATTTTATGAAAATAAAACGAAAACGCAACGTCACTTCGCAAGTTCCCGCCAAAAAGTCTCCAAAACTCTTTGTAGGATTCGAAATTCGAACCCGTGACCACATGAGTAAATAAACAGTACATAATCTGTGTCGTGACCTTGTAATTTAATCTTACAACTGAATAATAATGCGTTGGCTCGACATAGTTTTCTTGCCCGCTCGCTGCCGGTGAAGTAGGTACCACTATCAACTAGTAAAGTATATTATTTTTGCTTTAATCTAAGGGTGTAACAATTAATTACACAAAAATATATTATTCCATGAGTGTACTAAGACGAAATGGCCTTAAAAGTATTAAACTTGGCGTATGATAGATACCTCAGTATGACAGATGAGCGAGGAGGGCCGCATTTCTGATACACGAGATTGAATATGTATGAAATTACGTTTCTTAAATATTACCCTGTCTACTTACGTAAGCATCGCGTTTTGTATGTTCCCACTCGTTCTGCTTGCTCTTCTATTTATGAGCTTGTTTACTGTTTGTCAATTAATAATTAAGGAAGTATGTATCAACATTTCATTGAGTTTAAGGAGCAGTCATATCTTTAAATTAATAGATTCCCTTAAGGCGATGTTATACGTGAAATGATCATGTTTCTCCTGTCTCGCTTGTCACCGCCAGTTTAGTAAGGGACGGAGACATACACAGATAGCCTCCTCTTAATTTCACCCGGTCAGGCCCCATTGACACATTGTTGGAGGTGAAATCAAGCTAGCGCAACTCGTAAAAACGAAAAGAACTTATAAAAAATATATATTTACTATTCATTAAAAATGAATGCGTCAGTGAATGTGATTTAAAATTTCAAATCTTGCGGTTTATTTTTTATTTCAATAAAATAGACAATGAAGAGAAAAATTGTTTTTAAAAGTGAATCAAGCGGTAAGAAAAGTTTTTTTTTATTTATCCTAAGTATATCAAAGTATGTTTTGAGTTCCGTCAAAGGCTGCAGATAGGTCTTGAGAATGTCATACATATGTTTTTTTTATTCAAATAACTTATTTATTTGGAATAAGTATCTAAATTGCTTTGAAAACACCTTTTTTAATAGACTTTATGAAGTGAAACCACCAAAGATTCTTTAAATTATCACAGTTTAACGTCGACAGGTTACTTAGAACTGAATTAATGAAACTGCCTTTTTGATTCTGTGCTTTCAATTATGTATAAGTAGGCACCGAGTGTAGGTGGCATCTTAACGAAAACTGAAACCATGTACTGAACATGATTCTGGCATTTGCGTCAGGTAGATAATTTAGTAGAGCTCAGTATATTCTGCTATAATATCATTGACTGGTAGATCATTGACCTTATGACTTCATGGGTCACGCTGAGCGACAAGCTCTCTTTTGCTTGTTGAGGCAAGCCAGCAAAGCTTGATAGCAGTTTCTTAAGTTACGTTGGATAGCAGAGCTACAAAGTACGATGACGAAGGCTTGGGTAGAGTAGTTTTATTGTTGGCTTGTAGGCACGATCCGTTAAATCAAAGTTCTCGCGTTTATTGTGAGTTTTAATTGCGGTTTTAAAGAAACACTTCAATAAAAGCGTGTGTAAGCTAAGCTAACGAACCTCCTTGCGCTCCATAATTGAACAATAAAAACTGTAAGCCAGGCAACATTAAAAGTGAAAGCCAATAAAATTTGACTGCCCTGATCCGAGACAGATTGACGTATTTCCCTTTTCTACGGGTTTTCTTCCGCGGGATTATTCTTGAGAAGTTACGCGCTATTGTTTTGTTATCGTTACTCGACTTGCTCTATGTATATCTCGACATATGTTTATAAATAAAAATCAACGGCTGCATCTATTTGGCAAATCATTTGTTTGTTGTCTTTTTAATTGCCAGGACAAGGTTTGAAAGTTTGTAACAAATGATTTTTTTGGTAAATCCCTTGGATGAGTCGAAAATTTTGATAGCATTTAAGCACCCGGGAGACGCACAAATGACGGAGACAAACAGCTAGTTATATATAAAGACTATAGCTTATATCAGGGGCTCACAATCTTTTTTGTAATGCGACTCCCTTTACATGTTGTAATTTTTTTGCGGATCCCTTGTAAAAGATGCCCGTGTGTAGCTTTAGAACGTGACGTAAGTATACCGGTTCGTGACGCCCCTGGGACAGTCCCTTAACGCCCCGGGGCGTCGCGACGCACAGTTTGGGAACCTCTGGCTTATATGGTTTCGTCCGCGTTCCCAGGATAAAAAGTAACTTATGTCACTCTTGAGCGCATATATCCTATTTCTTGTTATTATGTAGTCTTTTTTTATTGTTTTCCCAACGAATAAGATCATTATAAGTTACCTACAGTATAAATATAGTTATCTAATTTTATTCTGTGTGCAAATATGAAACGTGTTTTAAGAAAATATGTCTCTCTTCAGACGTTGCTGACAAATACTTCAAACGACTGGTAACACCTACTGCTTCCACCTACATAATGCTATTGATAGAAATATTTTATTGTAAAGGTGCCATTCCAATGCTACACTGATTTAAAACAAACCCCTTATTATAATTAACGAGATAATAAGGTAATCTTCTACATATATAAAAGGAAAGCGTGACTGACTGATCTATCAACGCACAACTCAAACCACTGGACAGATCGGGTTGAAATTTGACATACAGTTAACTATTATTACGCAAGCATTTGCTAAGAAAGGATTTTTGAAAATTCATCCCCTAAGGGGGTACAAATAGGGGATTGTGATTCGATTTTCAAACGCAAGATTAAAAAAAATATATTACATTTTAAAAGAAAATAAAGCATCTTTTGATTTAAATTCGCTATAATTTCTTCGATATATTTTTTGCCTTCGTTCTTACTTGTTTTTATAGAAAATAAACTAACGTTACGGAGTCGAGCTACGTCGTGGAATGGCACCCTTATTCAAGCACGCGTCAGTTGCACAAACGCTCCTTTAAGCTTACACGTGTGGTATTTGCTACTATTGAATAGAATATAGATATAAAATATATAGAACATAATCTTCAATCTTAGTCTTTATCCTCTTACGTTCTAAGGCTATTTCACCCTAGGTTGCTTGGAAGAAATCGTTTGTGATGCAGCCTAAGTTGTTTGCACTAGAAATAGTTTATCTGAAATCTTTTCATGATTTGTCCCTTATTATGTGTGTCGCGGGAGACCGCTGGATGCGGGTAGCATAAGACCGACCATTGTGGAGATTCTTAGGGTAGTTCTTTGTCCAGCAGTGGACGTCTTTTGGTTGATATGATGATGTGGATATCAACAATAAAATACTATTAGGTATTTATCTTATACATAAAAATAAATTTCTGTTCGTTGTCTCGCTAAAACTCAAAAACGGCTTGACCGATCTGTTTTTTGTTTTGTTCGATCTAATGCTTCACATTTTAAAAGAAAGAAAAACTCGGAAAATTTGTATTTTGTAAGGGAATCTTTTTTTTATATCCTGGGACATTCTTCACACACAGTTATCTGATCCCAAATTAAGCAGAGCTTGTACTATGGAAACCAGATAACTTATATACTACATATACTACTCTTTTTTGTAAATACATACTTATATAGATAATTACACCCAGACACAGGACAAACAGACATTTTCATGCACACAAATGTTTGTCCTGGATGGGAATCGAACCCATGACCAGCGGCATGATAGGTGGTGTCTTAACCAACTGCGCCAACTGGCTGCTAGAAACAGCAGGGCTGGACAACGTCTGCCGAGCCAACTAGTAATAATAATATCTCGGGTATGCAAGTAAAACCGCAGAAGACAGCTAGTTGAAAATATTTTCACAAGCTAACATAAAACCACGAGATGCAAAGTTTTTACTACGAAAACCTGTTAAGAAATCCAGCAACCCGCATACATATGTAAATACCTCGCATACAAGTAAATCTCTTATAAAAATATTAATATTTTCCATCTAGCATCATGTTTAGTATCTGTGCTATACTAAAATTATAGCTATCCTTTTTCATCTGTCTCTCACTCTCTCTATCATTCGCTGTCAAGCATATAAAATAATATTTATCAAAAAGTGTAAAGTGTAAAAGTGCCAAATACATATTTAAGTAAGTTTATGGTTTTACTTAACATCGCCTAACTACTAAATACATCTCGCAATATAGAGTTTTAAGGGTAAACGTTCGGTTGGAGCGCGAAATTCAAGTTTTATCACGTTTTTTTGCAAATTGCAGCTGAGTTATAGGTCGTAAGACATCAACATGTTATTTGCGGGAAGAATGGTAGTATATTTACTGATTAATAACAAAAGAAATCATCAACATATTCTTCCAAGGTATATTAGTAACATTTTCATGAAATAGTCGTATATGTCAGTGATAAAAAAACGTGATAAAATTTGAATTTCGCGCTCCAACCGACGCCTCCACCTTAACAGAATAACACCGCAGTAGGTCTCTGACAATAAAACCTGTATTAATGATTGTTTTAGAGTTACTCGTAAAATTTACTGTTTTAGGAAAGAAAGTGCTTCTAACATGTAGCCTACATAAACATAAAAATACATACATAACTGAGTTTTTTGATTGCTTGTGGAATTTTCCTAAAGAATTTTAAAGGTCACATATCAAGGTTTCTATGTTTTATGTTGTCTATCTATACTTGAAGTTGAAATTAAAGACTACGCTACTAAACTGATTTTCAGTAAAATAGTGCAATGTTTTTTTGTCTAGTAACGTTAATGACTAGTTTTATTGGCTGAAAAGTAGGCTTCATCTGTCAGACTAAATAACCTATTCTTTACTATGTGCCGAATCCAGGAGCACAATGGATATACTATTATATTTATATATATATACCTATATATTGGGAGATACTATATTTAAACATGATATAAAAACGATTACAATCTAATTTTGATTTTTTTAGACATTCTTAAATTTTATAAAGTAGTTTATGAAAATTTACAACAAATATACAAACTACATATTATAAAAAAAAACTAATTAAATTATTTTATTACATTAATAAAATTAAACAAAAATTCATTATCAAAATCGAAAGAAACTAACAAAAAAAATCCGCGCAAATTATCGGTATCAAAATAACCGGGTCGTTTACTATCGATATAAGATTCCCAAAGCTTATAGTGAGGCGTTTCCTTACCACTTCCATATCTCCTGGATATATTATACCGGGAGCTTTATCTGCCGAAATAGCGGATGGGTTAATTTATTTCTCCGCCTTAGGTATACGTCTTACTATTGCCAGCTACATACGTCGCTCTCTGCCGAAAGCCGTGGAGCGAGATTCCGAAGGACAAGCTTCCAGCGGACTTGCCTAAGGTAAACTCCAAGGCAGTTAAAAGGACGCGGTCGGAAGAACAGTCTCCCAAGGAGCAAATAAAAAAGGCTCCGAAAACATCCCTGGAAGGAGGAATAAAACCCACTTTCAAGGAAATTGCTGGTGCCTCGCGAGTGGGAATCCGTAACGAGAGTCCCATGAGTGAGGATCAGATGCGCTTGGTCAGGCAATCCATAAACTACGCCATTATCAAAATGGACGAAATGGGAGCCGGACCAAGATTTTTGGGACTATCTCACAAGCCAGGCTGGATTCTGATAACCTGTGAAAATCAGGCGAGCCAGCAGTGGATAGAGAGAGAAGTCCCAAAGCTGCTCCCGTGGCCTGAGGCGAAGCTCTCCGTAATACCGGAGAGTGAACTGCCTAAGCCTACGGTCAGCATAGCTTTTATACCCAAGGGGGAGGTGAGCACCGTTGAGGATGCCCTCCACCTTATGAGGGTACAAAATGCAGGGCTTCATACGGAGCACTGGCGTATTTTGGCCAGTAAGGAGGACAAGGCCGGTTACACAGTAACCATGGCCTTGGACGAGCCCTCTGTTGAAGCCCTAAAAGAAATGGATTTCAGGGCTGCCTGTGGTTTTAAAAAAATTCCCTTTAGAATCAAGGGCAGCCCTGAAACCATAAAACCATCAGCGGAGGTAACCACGGGGCATGTAGCGGTATCACATCCTACAAATCCCCCCGGAGGAACCGCTGCCCCGGTCGCTTCTACCAGTGGGAGTGGGGTGCCTAAACGCCTTCCGGCGACACGGCCCCAAAATCTCCCCAGGCAAGCTGGCGACTCGAGGGGCGGAAAAAAGAAGCCTGGGAGAGCTCGGCCTGGTCGTGGATGTCCTCGTCCGCAACAGGGTGGAGTGCAGCCCAGGCTTCCCGCTGACACATAAATGGCGCCCCAGGGAGAGACGGCGAGGATCCTCCAGGCCAACCTCCATCATGCCGTGGCTGCAACTGCGGTTGTGGAGTGCTGCTTTGTTGAGGGTCATGTTGATCTCGCCCTCATTCAAGAACCCTGGGTGCGCAACCAATCCATTCTGGGACTCAACGCTGCTGGCAAGGTACTATACAATACCGGTGGCAATAAGCCCAGATCTTGCATTGTGTTTTCGAAACATATTAATTTTTTACCTGTTCCAGAGCTCTGTTCAAATGACCTGGTGGCAGCGTTTATTAATCTTAAGGGATGGGATGGGGCTAGAGTAATTGTGTGCTCGGCCTACCTCCCTGGAGATACACACGATCCGTCTGAGGAGCTGAGACGCGTCGTGGATTACGCTCGGCAGCATGATGCAGAACTGGTAGTGGGATGTGACGCAAACGCCCATCACACTGACTGGGGCAGCACCGACGTAAACAATCGAGGTGAGTTATTATATGACTATCTTATTCAAAACAGTCTTCAAGTACTTAATGTAGGGTGTGAACCAACCTTCATCACAAGCAACAGACAACAAGTTTTAGATATTACCTTCGCTACAAACAAACTAGCCTCTCATATATATGACTGGCATGTTAGTGGCGAAACCTCAATGTCGGATCATCGGCATATCCGTTTCGTAATCAAAGGTCAACTAGCCTATGAATCGATAACTTATCGGAACCCCAAAAAAACCGCCTGGTGCGACTATAGGGACAATCTAAGGAGGAACTTGGAGGACTGTCCAAAGAAAATCAAAACATCTGAAGAGCTTGAGATGGCGGCGCTTATTGTCTCTGAAGGTATAACAAATGCCTTTGAAGACAGCTGTCCGCTAGTAGAAAAGACTTCAAAAACCAAGGTTCCCTGGTGGAGTGCTAAACTTAGGAAACTAAGGGAGAAAACTAGGAGACTTTTTAATAAGGCTAAGAAGACGCGGGAATGGGAGGTATATACGAAAGCCTTAACGGAATATAATAAGGAAATCAGGAAGGCTAAGAGAGCCTCCTGGCGTAGGTTTTGCGAGGACGTTAAACACACGCCTCAGGCATCTAGAATACACAAAATTCTAGCCAAGGACAAACCTAGGCAAATAGGTCTTCTTAGGAAGACAGATGGATCCTTCTCGGCCAATGAGAAGGAAAGCTTGGAGGTGTTAATTTCCGCACATTTTCCTGGGGCTCAAGCTACAGATTTAGCCAATCTCAGAATGCACGCCTACAGGAGGCCTCTTAATGAGGACTGGCGCAGAGCGGCGCAATTAATTAGACCACGACAGGTAAGGTGGGCGGTTAACTCCTTCAAACCATATAAATCGGGAGGGGCGGATGGCATCCAACCTATTCTGCTACAGAAGGGATTGGATATCCTTATCCCCTTCCTGATCAAAATATTCAGAGCTAGTTTAGCCCTGGGGGTGGTCCCAGAACCATGGACCAGGGTAAAAGTACTCTTCATACCTAAGGCAGGTAAAAAGGACTATTCCTTACCGAAGTCCTTTAGACCTATAAGCCTTACATCATTCCTCCTTAAATGTATGGAGAAAATCATTGATAGCCATATTAGGGATGTGGTTCTGGCCACGAACCCTATTCATTATACTCAACACGCCTATCAAAGTGGTAAATCCACTGAAACTGCTCTGCTCAACCTAGTTGACAAAGTAGAGAAGGCGCTAGAGGATAAAGAAATTGCCCTATGTGCATTCTTAGATATTGAGGGAGCCTTTGACAATACCCCTATTAGCAGTCTGGTAGGGGGACTGGAACATAAAAATGTGGACCCCACGACTGTTAGGTGGGTTAAAGCAATGCTCTCCAATAGAACTAATAGCGTATCACTACACGGTACCACCCTTGAAGTATCTGTAGTGAGAGGCTGTCCACAAGGAGGAGTGTTGTCTCCCCTGCTTTGGACACTGACTATTGACCAACTCCTATATAAGATGGCAGGGCTACGTATAGATGTGCAAGGCTACGCCGATGACCTTGTAATCACTGTCCGTGGTTTCTGCCAAAGTACTATTTCGTACCTTATGCAAAGAGGACTCAATACTGTAAGTAGGTGGTGCAAAGAAAACGACCTATCGGTTAATCCCGACAAGACGGTTCTGGTACCATTTACTCGAAAACGGTCCATAGAGAAACTAGTTAGGCCGACACTTATTGGCAAAAGTGTACATTTCTCCAAGGAAGTAAAGTATCTGGGAGTAACCATCGACCAGAAGCTGACTTGGAACAGCCATATCACTAACATAAGTCATAAGGCGAAAATCGCATTAGGAATTTGTAGTAGAATGGCTAGTCAACGTTGGGGCCTCAGGCCTCATGTTATACTATGGCTATACTCCACCATTGTGAGGCCGTTGATAACATACGCCTCTGTGGTATGGAGTAAAAAAGTCAATCAAAAAACAACAACTGCCTTATTAGGTGGCATTCAAAGAACCGCCTGTATTATGGCAACTGGAGCCATGTCAACCTCACCTGGAGCGGCCCTTGATGCTATGTTAGATCTAACGCCCCTGCATCTACATGTAGAGAAGGTGGCGAGGACGACAATGCACAGAATATACGCACAGGGGAGAATGAAGTGGCTCTCCCAGGCACTAAACTCTTTACAGGATTCAGTACTGGAAATTCCTATTTTGAACATGGTATCAGACTCGATGGTCCCTCAGAATACTTTTTGTAAATATTACGAAGTCGAAATTCCCACCCGTGACGATTGGCTAGACGACAAGGTCACGTGGGTGGGAGGTAGCCTCAAGTGGTATACCGACGGGTCCAAATCAGGATCTGATGTAGGCTGTGGGATTTATGGAGAGCGTCCAAGAATTAGCAAAATGCTGAATCTTGGAAAATACGCCTCTATATTCCAGGCAGAAGTACACGCCATACTTGAATGTGCGGACATTAACCTGCGGAAAGACTATGTCAACCATACGATATATATCCACTCGGATAGTCAGGCAGCTCTCTTAGCACTGGCCTCCGATACAATTAACTCAAAGTTGGTTAAAAACTGCATGGACCTACTCAATCACCTGGGCGAAAAGAACAGGGTCGTATTGCGGTGGGTTCCTGGTCACTCAGGAATCGTCGGAAATGAAAAAGCTGACGAACTAGCAAAAGCTGGAGCTAAGGGGACCCCCTATGGACCAGAGCCAATTTGTGGGGTTCCTAAAAGCCTCGCAAAACTAACTATGAGGAACCTGTATGTAAACTCATCGATTGATTTCTGGAATAAAGTTTCTGGAATGAACCACTCTAAGGCACTTATAAATGCCTTTAGTAAAAGGTCTACCTTAGAGGCACTATCCCTAAGTAAAACAAACTTACGCATACTTGTGAGGGCCTTAACGGGACACTGTGGATTGAACAAGCACCTGGTCACCATTGGCGTCCGTGACACAAAGGCGTGTAGATTCTGCTGTCAGGCGGATGAAACACCACTTCACCTTTTGTGTGAGTGCCACCCACTTATGCCTAAACGTTATACTCTCCTGGGGAAGCATCAGTTGCACCCAGATGAAGTAAAATTTATCACCGCTAAGAATATAGTACAGTTTATTATAGCTGTAGGTCTTGGCGGTGAAATTTAATTTATGTGGCGATCACAATAGATCTAATCAGGTCGCAGTGATACAAGCTCTGTAAAGACTTGAAACAGCCACAAAACCCAAATAATAATAATAAATACATACGTAGCTATAATATACATTAATCTATACTAATAATAAAGTGTATAGGCATGTGTTTGACCACAATCTCACCGTGGTCAGTGATGATGTGGCCGATGATGCCACAAAGCCTAGAAAGGAACTGGCTCTCAAGTGCAGCTGTTACGGCATCTGACGTCACTATCACTGAGCTATCATCGCCTTGAGACTAGATTAGATCCCTCGGGACCACGAGTAAAATCGCAGTAGCCATTCACGGTGAAGATGGTCGAAGTAAAAAGTAGAGTTTAAACGATGCATAAAAAAAACGACAATTGGCGAAGTGCGCCGACAACGAGCCATGTACTCGAGGTGAGCTCGCTTGTAACTCTATTATATTCGCTGCGCAGAAGATATAATATATATTTCTTGTAAATAATTAGAATAGGGTAGTTGACACTGTCAAAAATAAATGACCAAACACTAACCAATGCATAAAACATTTAAAAACACGCTGAAACATCAAATATGTTGTACATTTAATGCTTTTTATGAATTTTAATTAGCAGTGGAACCACTAAGAGTAGATGATTTGATGCTGTGAAACTATGACGTCATAATGTAATATTTCATACAAAATTCTATATAAACGATCGTTTTGACATTTATTAAAAAGTAGCTGATTTGATATGTCAGTCAACTACCCTATTAGATTCTTTTTTCCAAGACTAATAAATTATGTCGTTGGTTCTTGTGTAAAAAAACTAGATTTCCATTTTTCTTTTTGCTATACTCGCTTCTCTTCAGCTGTCGGGCATGTCCCTTAAGATCGTAGACTTTCACCCTCTACGTAAACGTAGCGGCTCTACGATGTGCTACGATGCGTGCCGTAGCGCTTTACGTGGCCGACTTTATGAACTCATAGCAATTTTCAACGAAATTGAGTTTAAGATTAAACTTTTAGATTTTATGGATTACGGGTTTTTTCGTTACATTATGTTTAGCAGCTGAATATGTTATGAAAATTTAAGGGAATTTATGTAGAATATAATGCTGTTATTTTTTACACTTAAGATTATATAAACAAAAAAGAATTACTACAGTATGTAATCAGCACCGCTAACCACAGATCACTTACTAAATATTGAGCTGCATTAATAAATGAAAGTCATGTGAAAAAAGTGATTCGAATGAGTAATTATATAGGTGTATTAATGGTATAAGGTATAGTGTCAAAGGATAAGATTACATTAAGAAATAGTGTACTTAACAAAAACAGAATTGTTGCCAGATTGATAGATATTCAGTAAAAATATATTTTTTAATTATTTTGATAATTAAATTTGCGAACTAGCTTCCATCCCGCGGCATTAACCGCATACCCATAAGTTATGTTTCTTTGGACAAAAACATAATAATATAAAATATGAGTCATGTCACGTCAGCCGAAAGACGTCCACTGCTGTACAAAGGCCTCCCCAAGGATCTCCAGGATAGCCGGTTTCCCGCTAAAATATGAGTACATAAAAATTATTACTTCAAACGTAATGAAACTACATTTCACACTAAAAATTACCCTCCATAAGATATTTTTTAACTTGAATTAACGTTCAACGTAAATTCAAGTTAAAATTAAAAGTAAATTGAGTTGATAATAAAATGAAATGCTAACGACTTTGCTTCGCGCTTAGTGACATGGCTCTTAACTAGTTTGCACTAATTACTGTGAAATTATTTTCATCTCGACTACCTTAAGGTGCTTTCCTACTATTTTTTAAAGCCTTTTTTGTTAAAGTATCTTTAATAATGCTTTCTGTTGGTGTGAATTGATACATTTTGCAATAAAAGAAAAGGCACATATCATTCAAAAAATTAAAAATTCACGACGTTGCTACGGGAAGGATAGACACACACAATCGTATTTTTAGTATTAGTAGGGATTTTTCTCTGGCATATAAGCTTAAGTAGTAGTCAAAAAACATAAAATAAATATATAATAAATTGTTAATTGTCAAAAATATACGGAAAAACAGACATCAAGAAAACTGTAAAAAAGTTTTGCCTAGCACCTAGCACTGAGAATTTAGTACCAAATTATTCACAGAATCACGAAAGCTATAATGAAATACGAATAATTTCTGTTAAAATGTACCCCCAAATTTATAATTTTCCATGGAAAAGTTTCATGAAATTTCTAGTCAGCACCTTTTCAGATCCATCTCATTACCATCGTAGATTCGGGTGCATTTCCTCCGTTTTCCCAGAAATATGATTAAATAACTAGTTGTAGAAGTGGGACAGTGTCTTTCTTGGGTAGATTTTTTTTTCTTTGCATAAGCCTGTGTTAGATCACAATCTCCTCGTGGTCAGGAATGATGTGGCCGATGGTGGTAAGCACACAAAGTGAAGGGAATTGGGTCTCAAGTGTATAGATATCGGAACACACCGAAAGGTGCTTGTCGGTAGCCAGCCAGGCGGGTACTACAAAGTACCCTACCACTGTCCTATGGTTTCCTCACGATATTTTCCTTTATAGAAAGCTCAAGCTTATTGCAGGATTCAATCCCGCGACCTTGGTCTTTGCATTCAACATGTCTTGAGTGGCGGCTTTTGCAATGCATTTCTATTTGGCTCTATTGCAAGTTTTGCGGGAACATTCGGTCAAAATCGAAACGTTGTGGCGGTGCGCTGTCCACGGAATCCTCAATAGCCGCCATCCAGCACCACATCTCTAGTGCATCGATAGATAGATAGATATAGTATTCTGGGACATTCTGGGACAAACTTCACACACAGTTATCTGATCCCAAACTAAGCAGAACTTGTACCATGGAAACCAGATAACTGATATACTACATATACTACTTTTTTTTGTAAATACATACTTATATAGATAATTACACCAAAAAAACAAACATGTTATGCACACAAAATTTTTGTCCTGGATGGGAATCGAACCCACGACCAGCGGCGTGATAAGTGGTGTATTAACCAACTGCGCCTACTGGCTTGTCAGTATTATTTCTTATTCTGTGACATTACTTTCGAATTCTATGGTTTGGACCCAGCGCACCCATTTTAATAATGTCCCGCGTTATCGAGTTAACACTGGGTCGTAAAGATCTGTTGTATAATTATTTTATGTCACTTTCATGACCTTTTCGCCCTTCTTAGGTTGGGACAAGTTTATTGACAATACGGCTCAGGGTAAGGAAATGTCAATGACTTTAAGTACCTAAAAAAGTAACTCTTAACTTATTTGTTTGTTACGTCTTTGCACTTTAAAAGCGCCACTAATTGTGATAAAACTTGGCATGTAGGTAGCCTACAATATGGAGAAGGCCACTTTTTATTGAAACCGCGGGGTGGAAACTAGTATTATAAAACGTAGCGTGATTTTTTTGTTTACAAACTAACTAAACTAGTTCGTTGTACTCCCACTCCCCGGTAACGCTCTGAGTCGAGAATCGTGCCCTTAGCCGTGGTTACGGTACGGTACTTGGTAGGGGACCAAGCTAGCTCTCTGCGCTCGCCGATTTGTACGGTTGATGAAGCCATCAGACTACCAATTTTAGTCCTTTACAAAAAAAACAAAAAATATAGTTTCAACGTGTGTGTCGATGATTATTTTCCAGTAAAAGATATTAGGATAGACTCTGACAGTTTTATATTTTCCATCCCTTTTTAAGAGAGTTTGTAAAAAAGAGATATAACGAGTCTAAATTAGTTTAGTCTAGTTTGTAAACTATAGAATCAGAATCATTATGTCTATGATATCTAACAATCAAAACGTGTTGAATAGAGAACCTATTTTCTTATGTAGGTTTTAAAGGATTTATTTGACCTACATAATCTTTGGACAATTTAACCCTTGACACATAAACTAATTTATTAATTAACATTTTATCTGCTTTGTTGAGCCTTTTGGGGTCTTAAATAAATATATTTTTATTGCATTATGTCGTCACCTCAATTATTCCATCTCTTTGCTTAACAATAAGAATAAAAGGTTTTGGGTGCGAATTAAGTAATTATTTTATCAATGTTTTTGTTTAATCCATAGTCCTTTAGTCATTAACTAAATATACTATAATTATTTATTCTGTGTTATTATATTATAGTATAGTTTTATGCACATACTATTTTTTTTTATTATTTAACTGCTTATCATAGCAGTAGCAATAATGATAACGAAAACAAATTATAACTTTACAAACTACAATAATGTTTTTATTTTCTGCCTTTTTTAAATAAAAGCAGAGTTATGTTTAAAACGAGTAGGTACCTACCTACTAACTTACATAACCCTACTAGTATTATAAATGTGAATGATTGTGTGCGAGTGTGTGTAGGTATGCTTGTTACCACTTAGCTCCGTAACGGCTAAACAGATTTGAAGGAAACTAGAAAGATACATAATACCTAACATGGAATAACATATAGGATACTTTTGAATATGGGAAAACATAAAATCCTTAGAAAATGCGAGTAGAACTACTAAGTAAGTACAAAAAAAGATAAAAAAAGGAATCCTCAAAATCTTAACCACCAAAATAAAATAAAAACATTTAAATAAAAGTTTCGGAAATAAGTGATTACTATTTACCCAGCGTTAAGGCTACAGCAACCTTTCCCAACTAGTTTCATCGTTGTAAACATATAAAGTAAATAAAACGAAGTGTTTCTACTCGCTATCCAGTATTTTAAGCGACATTTTCTCTACGAGCTGAACTTTAATCAAGATATTTTTTTATAAAACTTGGGAGTCGTTTTTACCTCGTTTTTAGGGATCTACGTTAAAAATATTTTTTAAGGCTTAATTACATTAATAATATTTTTTATTCCAACTGAGACAAACAATAAAATAAATAACAGAAAAAAGTATACAGAAAGTGTGGAGAAAAAAAATCTAATCTGTAGTTTAAATCATTTTCATATCTTTTTTGTACTAGGTATAACTTTTTAAGGCGGTATTAGCTCAGCGGTATGAGTTTCAGCTTTTGGTTAAGGAAAATACGCTGAGTCCATAGTATGATGATAGGATACTTTATAGTACCCACCAGAATAGCTGCCAGGGTGCAGTTGAAAATCTGTCGAGAGCCAGTTCCTTCCCAGGCTTTTTGTGCTTTCCACCTTCACCAAAGACAGATGGTCAGATGAGCAGTCAATAAATGCTTATACTGAAATATACTTTTACTTAAATACTTTGTTTAAAATATTGACGGAACCTTAATCGTTTCCGAGTCCACACTAACTTTGTTTTTTTACAACATTTTGCAGGGTAAAAAGATAACTTTCACGGGTTTCACAGATTTTTCGGCGCGGAATAAACGTCGGAATTCACGAGAAATTAGTTTAGCCGCGATAAGCTTTCAAATCGTCGAGAGAATTTTTATTGCCCGCCCTTTTTGCACTTCGTATATGTTTTTTTGCATATTTAATACGCTGATAACTTTGCAGCTGTAGGGAAAAACCTGTAGGTTTTTTCTTACAATGCCTAGGTATGATGTAAGCCAATCAAAGAAAAAAAAATTCTTGGTAGCATACCATCCATAGATCTGTTTATTTAAACTCGCTAATCTCAAGAACTACCAAAACGATTTGAAAAAATATTTTTGCAAAAAACAAGAACGCTAAGAAAGACGTAAGCGCAGGTAAGCGATGCAATACGATGCAGTCACCTAATAACATTAATATTACAATTAAAATTAATATAAATCCAGTAATTGTCATTCAAATTATTAAAAAATAAGATTAAATTAATATTGAACACATAAAAGTAGATAATAAAATAAGAAAAATAATGTTACGGACAGATCAAAAGCAGTCGGATATATTCGATGGCGAATGGCATAGTTTCAGTGATATATGGAACACGTACGGACGTAATGGCGTACATTACGGGATGCGACGCGGCAAGATGGATTCCTGCCTGCCTCTTATATAACAAGTTTTATACATTGTAGGTATACATCTGTTTCTTTAGGCTGATAGCCGTGTGGCCTGTGTATAACAAAATATTGTTTAACATAGGAAATATAAACAAATAAGTTGGTTTGGTTAATGATCAACCGAACTTTAAGGTACATAAAACAAATATAAAAGTTCAGTTATCCAAATATTGCTATGGTATAAATAGTAGTGTAGGCGAAGTAAAAGGTGAAACTATAATATTATGTATGTTATTATTTAAAAGTCACTTGTTAATATTATTTTTTTGGGTAATCGGGTAGAAAAAGTTTGCCACGTACAACAAAATATTTATATAAATGGAAACGGAAATTATGTTTCCTTAAAATTTTATCTACATTTTAAACTACACAATATTCGGGTTCGTGCGAGAGCTATGAACTGATATCTTTATGATTTTTTGCTGTAATAAAACGTAGGTAGGTAGGTAACGTTTTGTAATTTATTCCCAAATTTGCGGTGTCACTAAAAATACACGAATTTCCACCAAATTTTACAAAAATGTTTAAAGAGTCAAGAAAAATATTTGAGACTGAACTTTTATAATGAAACTTGCACTTTTCAGAATTTATGTTCAGCGATAAGAATTTGAATGGTGTCGTTGACTCAAAAAAATGACATTCTAATAGTGCTAATCGCCAACCGAATCTTCCATTATTCGTTAATAAAGACACTTTAAAATAAATAGTAGTTTGTACAAAATAATATTTCATTTATTGCGTCTCTGATTTTATTTTAATGCATTATTGTAACTGTTAAAATTAGTTTAATCAGGTTATTTTAGTTCATTTTAAATTATGTATATTTCACATTTTATTTAAGTTTTAATTTTCTTTATAAAATCTATTTTTGTTATTTTCAAGAGTAACTCTGGAAGCACTAAAGATGGGACCGAAGATGAGTTGTCTTTCTTCTAGTAAACGATAGTTCTAGAAAACGGTAGAATTCGAACTTTTGAATTTTCCATAATCATCACCTAAAAAAAGGTAATTTCATTCAATATGAAAAAACCTATCATAATTTATTTACAAGCATATAACCCACCTGATAGTAAACGGTTACCGTAGCCTATAGACGCTTGCAAAACTCGAAGCATCTCAGACATATAACTAACTAACAGGCGACCTTACTCACGCGCAGGAACACAAGATAAAGTTATTTGTGGTATTCTGTAAGGTGAAAGTACATCCCCAGTCGAGCTGCTCTTAACACTAATAGCAATGGAGTTAAAGCAGCAATGTTAAAAAATATACAAAATGGATGATTACCTTCATAAATGGGCTGTAAGTTTCCGCTATGGGCGCGTATAAATGCATCCCACGGCCACGTACGTCCTTATCATGTTCGAATAAAAAGGCGGAATGTCCCGTTTTAATGTCTGCCCCTTCCTCCATCCCTTTGGCTATAATGTTCATTAGGGATGTATGCCAACGGATATCGATAAAGTATAAATACGATTAGGTACTAAAGAATAATAGCCTCGCAAGGAACATATAACGGTGGTACTTTTTAGTAGCCGTAAATTTATCGCCAAGCCTAGCAATTTTAGTTGAGAGTTCAGGTCATCTAAATACCTATATAAAAGGAAAGAGGGGCTGACTGACTGATTTATCATCGCACAGCTCAAACCACTGGGCGGATCGGGCTGAAATTTGGCATACAGATAGAATATTATGTAGGCATCAGCTGAGAAAAGATTTTTGGAAATTCAATTTCTAAGGTAATTTAATAAGCCTTACGTTGTCGGCACATATAAATGTGCCAGAAAGAGACATAATGCGACAAGAAGAGTCATCCCTCTTAACGGGCCTAAAAAGACAATGATGACTTTAGTTACTTTCTAGACTTTTGAAAGGTCGTCAACGCATGGTATTGCAGCGCTGACCAATTTCCGATATTATTTTATTGTAAGTCAAAAAATAGTTACTCGTACAAAATCAAAAGGTTATATACAGAAGGTAACTTTTAATAACAGTTTAAAATCAAACACAATTCTGGTAGGTATCCACTTTGCATAAATCCTGAAGTTGGGTACGATTAACATAAATCTATTGTCTATGCAAATTATCGATGGCAGAAAGGTTCTTCAATGTTATTTTAGAAATTAACGCCTTATTGGGAAGGCGTTGGGTTTTAATCATATTTTAATTAATCCTGTAAGCCATTTTGTTTGTTTATATTATTTTTTCGATAATACAAGGATTTTTTTGGTAGTTATAGGTATGTTTTGGACATATAGCATAGTGATAATATGTGAATTGCGTAATAGAGTAATGTGTAAAGGCGAATGAAGCCTCGCTTGTTATTTTTGATGTCTCTAGGGTGAAACTAATCGTGATGAAACTTGACGTACCGATAGTTTATGGAACTGACTTAATGGGCTTCTTTTTATTCTGGAAACGGGTGAGGAATGCTAGGTTATAATATTTTATGAAAATTAATTAATAATACTTATCGATGTTTGCCAAAATATTAGTCCCAGCACTACCCTCAACATGTATAAGGAATTTATGTTTACGGTGATATGGTTTAATAAAAGCAAGTCTATTGGGTGTACATATTTCAGGCTTTGCGCTGTGATCTGAATGGTTTCGGTTTTCGGTTTATATTTCGTACGAGTTTTTTATATTTACTTTTTATATATCCTCCTTGGCATACGTTTTGGAGAAACTCATGAGTTTTCAGACGACAGTCCCAAGTTTGCGTTGAAGAAGATGAAAAAACTCGACATTGTTTTTATTTTTTATTTATTTTTGATTGTTGTTTTATTAGACAAAGATCATTTTCCTATAAGGATTTGTAAGCTATGAGATTTTAAACTAACAAACAAAAAAAAAATTGATGTGACATGCGGTACGATATTTAGACAGATTTGCAAAAATTATAAACTTTTTTGGCATTACGCAATAAGAATTTTGGAGTTTTGGAGTTTAGTAAATTAATTAAGAACAAACAACCCCTAAACTCCAAAACTTACAACTATTAATAGCATAGAGTGACAACGTATACCTAGTTTTTCCGATAACATAATTGCCTAATCGTCCGACAAATCGCAAAGTCGTCGCGACACAAATCACTCAACCTCACAACAAAAGCGAGTCATAAACAATAAAGCATGCCATTAATTAGCCGTTCAAACTCGTCATTCAATTCAAAAAAGGAAGGGTATTGAAAGGAGCCATTGTCGTTGAAAAGTTTGTGAATGGGAGTTTTTCGTTACGTCTAAAGTATGACAAGAAAACGCTTTTAGCAGTCAAGCGTCACTTGTCTGCCATTCTACTTGTTATAGTTGGCTTTATGATAAAGGATTATAGGAAATATCTTTTACATTTAGGAAATATTGCGGAGAAATTGTTTCGACGGAAAAGTTTCGTGGATGAATTATTTTTCGCCTCGCGGTTTTATTTACCTACGTTTCTGAGGGATCTTAGGTATCTGGGTATACTATAGCGACCTTATTCATAAAAAATTTACGAAACGTCATTTAGTCAAAATTCCGAAGACTTTATCTAACACGTGACGTATGGTAATCGAAACGAGTCAACTCACGAAGTTTATTAAAAAGGAGTTTTTTAAACCATCATAATATCTAAGACCAAAGGGATTATAAAACTTGGCACATAGATATATAAAAGTATCCAAGGAAATGAGAAAGAGATGGATGGATTGTGAGAAAGATGTTAATGAGTAAGAAAGGAGTGACAGCCGATATGACGGATAGAAGAAGAGTACATTATTACGCCGATCTCAAATCATTAGGAACAGGAACAGATAATGATGATTTTTATCCAAGGAAACATAAGAACCTACGAAAATACGAGTAAAACTGTGTGAAGTAAAGTAGTCAATAATAAAAACCCTTTAATATAGCATTCCGGACACGTAATAGAAATGTAGTGACCGAAGATGCTTTTTTTTATTTATAACAAAGTCAAAAGGAACTCCCTAAAGGTGTGTACCGTTCAATAAATATTGTAAAACGGATCCGCAAAAAGGTTTTATTGATACCTGCTTGAACGACTCGTTCCTTGCCAGTTAAAGGGCTTGTATTTAGACTTAGATTATTATGCTTTATATTTGATATTAACTCGACTTAAAACTCACTAACGGACAGTGATGCTGGCACTTGGCTATTTGTGTTAGCGTATATGGGTGTACCGTACCTACTTACAGACGGTTCATGGTTATTTTACCGTTTAAAAATTTCCTTTAGAACTTTGAATATTTTTAGGAGACAAATTAGGTTGTCTGAAAAGACCGTCAAGGCTTCATTGTTCCGTCAAAAAATTGTAAAGCTTAATCAATATTAGATTTTCTGATACTCTTTTACTAGTCTCGCATAAATTAATCGTGCTATATTATTGATTCTGAAATATTCAGAATGCATGTAATAAAAACAATCATATTTATTAAAAAAAATAGAACACTAATAAAATTTACTTATTATATAAAAATGTCTAAAGAATTTGATTCGTCGCTGGCAACCCACAGCGGAAATAAATATTAAAGGTTGTTTAAATGAGGTAGTCCAAGTGATGTGACCCCTGAAGGGACATTTTGCTCGTAAACTGTTCATTTCCACCTCCGATCTTCGACCTTGCATATTGTTAAACATTCATCATACGCTTTTTCGGGGACACTGTTTTTTTTATTTTTTTATAAAGTATTTAGTTTGTATATTTTAATAATATTACAAATTCAAAAGTTTTTGTAAGAGTAACTACCAATAGGTACATCGTTTAGATTAGACTATTGTGACACATAATTTGGTTAATTAAAAAAAAAATAGATTTCATGTCCAGCATGCGTATTTTTAATTACATTTTTACTATGGTAGAAACCTAAGTATTTCTACAACGACTACGACTGTACAAAATTACTATTCAATCATAAATCAGACTAACACGCATATACATAGAAAGCGAACGAACGAAAAAATCTCACAAGCTGAAAATACCATGTGAAACGTAACGCGTCCATAATTATGAATTCTCTTAACTAATATCACGGGAATTATAAATTCCTGTACCTGTACCCCGTGTTGTTTACCCTCTTCGCTCGCAATCCTCGCGCGGACCCTTGTCATCTTTCCTGAGGCGCTTGTATCTCTGGGGGCCTTAAGGACCTTGTATAAGAGGTGTTTTCATCTATCAAAATTAAATTATCAAATATTATTTAAATAGTTTTTACCTTTAGACATATGAATAAAATACTTTTTTGTTATAAAAAGAAGAATAGGGGTGATGACAAAAAAAAATTAGTCCGTCAGTTACATTACCAAAAAATATTGGACACATGTTTTTTCTTTAGTTCTGAAAACAAAAAATAACGAAGATACAGTGCTTATAAATATCGCGTGACGTCACGTTTTAGTACACTTTTTACACAGAAGTGACGTCACAAACCCCCACTCCTGAACTTTGATGCGACCTATCTTTGTAAGTTTTTATTGATTTGATAAAATAAAAAATACGTATTTTTTGATAACCTAACTGACGAACTAAATAGAATTAATTATTTTTTACCCAGTCATCATCCCTATTATTTTTAATTTGAAAATTAAATATTTTTAGAGTGAATATTTATCGTTTTAATTTTAACCATTTTTTTTGTACAATGCGGTATATTTTTGAAAACAGCTGACAGTCGTATATATATGGAAATTTAAAAATATATTTTAAAACAAATGAGAACAGCCGTAAACGTTTTTAACGCGTGTCATTTGATGAAATCAGAAAAGGATTAAGGTCTTAACTATTGTTTTTTTATCTTTTCCACTTTGTTATTTTTTTGTATATTTTCTCACTACTCTATCCATCGATTGCGTTGGTCACTCCATAATAAAGTCTAGTTCACTAGCCTATGTCCCTGGTTTAGTTCACATAATCCATGGCTTTTTTATCTCTCTCTCGTTTTATCAAAACAGTCACTACTTATGTACAGGTGCCTTTATACAGCGCCAAAATTAATTTTGTTTATTTTGAATTTTATGAGGAATGTTCAGTCAGAAGGCGTTGAAACCGTCCCGTTATTTTAATGCGGCCTTAATACCCGAAGTCTTAAATTCAAAAGTTTTTGGTCATACCTACTTGTTTATTTTGGAAAGGTAGGTTTATTTTTTAAGATTTGCTTTCTTATATAAGTATAATCTTATATAAAATTGTTGATTGGGTTACTCCGGTGTGTTCCGACAGCTGTATTGAGAGTCAGTCAAATCTTCGCTTATTATCGTAAGATTGTGGTCCAATATAAGTCACAAGCATAGACCAAGAAAAAAGATAGACTGCGAATAACTAAGAGAAAATTTAAAGAAGACATGTCTCACAGAAAAACTTCTCATATTTATTACTAGCTGTTAGCCGCGGCTTCACTCGTGTTTCCGGGATAAAAAGTAGCCTATTACCTTCGGGGATAATGTAGCTTCCTATTAGTTAAAGAATTTTTCGAGTCGGACCAGCAACCCCGGAGATTAGCACGTTCAAACAAACTCTTCAACTTTATTAATAGTATAGATATAAAATAAACTATTATTGGCTTTTTTGGAACATAACCTTAACACTTTTGCACTTAAATAAAACGGTAGCTTCACTTTAGTTCCCCAGCTTTCAGTTTCTCTTAGTTAAAAGGTCTCACTCAAGTAAAAATACTTGCTTACATTTATTTACGAGCGCTTGAACTGTAAAAATATATTTTTAAAGCCTTAAAAAAACAATCTTCACCCAGCAACGGAAGGAATTGTAAAAGGATTTATGAGCTGTCAACAGGTAAGAAAAAGTTTAATTCTCATAGTGCTGTACACCATTTAACTTAGTCCTAACTTGATGTCTGCTACGGAAGCTATTTTAATGTTACTCGCTAAATAAAGAACTTTCTGTATTACACAATTACCAAAAAGTGATAGTTTTTTTTTCTTATCTTTCTCTAATCTAATCAAAGTTTTGCTAAGTTGGTATCGAACGGTGTTGGAAACATTACGGTAACCAGTTACCATCAGACGGCCATTCTTATTTGCTTCTTTAGTAACTATAAAAAAGATCTTCCTTGACACATTTAATTTAAATTTACTGCATCGACATATTAAATGGTAAAGAATCAATAATTGATTATGCTATTTACCTAACTTAAAATGACTTGGTACCGCATATAAAATAAAATAAAAATTACCTATAAAAAAAATAATGATGCAACACTTTATCTACCTTGCTGTTTTAACATTAAGAATATATATTACATCTAGGGTAGCTCTTAAGTTAAACAGAAGTAAGCACTTGAATAGAAGCCGATCGGCAAACATTAGCACTCAATTCGCTCTACAATCAAACGAACGAGTAAATAATAGCCCCCACTAACGGATTCAATCCATGGCCACACGGCACTGGGAGTTAATTGAAAACGGCATAGAAGTCGGCAATAAGCAACAAGTGTGATTAAACTGTCCTGAAGAAGGCTTATCTGTCCCTTCTTAAGTTACCTTGATGGGTTCAAAACGGGTACAAGTTGCAGGTGTCGGAAAGCTCCAGTTGTCAAAATTGGTGAAGTTTAAATAAACTTTTAAATGAACCCATCAAGGTATTTATAGGAAATCCTAGGATGTAAATTTTTAAATAGAGGTTACAATGTTTAAGTTTGTATATATATTTGTCAGTTTCTTTATACCATTATAACTTTTAAATGCTTGATTGAATTTACAAGTGTATGGTATTATTATAATACTTGGCATACCGGATACTTAATGTCAAAAATACGATTATTATTCTAATTTTGTACTTTGTCCGGTAAGATTGATGAAGCAATCTAACAACTTTTGTCATTTCCAAAAAAACATAAAATTTTGTAATAACAGCAAAAAAATGAACTTTTTAGTTCATGGTTAGTGAACGTATCTTATTTTTTATAATGCAATCATAAAATATCCCTGTAGTTCGAGACAAAGAAAAATAATACTTTTGTTGTACTGTGTAAAAGTAAATTTTATTTAAACCACGCCAAAAAGTCCTAGGTATATTTTTCAACCTCCATTTGGAAAACTTTAATGCTTTCATCCGCCAGTTAAATGGAAAATATTGTCGGAACGTTTGTCACTGAAAAAAAGGTATAATTTCTTACGTAAACCTAAATTACTTCAGCGGGACATTTAGCCTAAAGTTTGTGTTTTTATTTTTAAACCAATCTCGGTACGCCAGGCAGGAGAGGCCTAAACCATAAATATGGGGCCTTCACTTTTGTCGTATCGCTGTAATTAATCTTGTTTGAGAAATGGGCCCAAAGATGCAGACCGATACATTGATAAATAGATTTTTGCTTCTTACCAACTCGTTCGAACGGATCACTCTTAGCGATGTAGAGTTGCTAGAAGTGAAAAAAAAAACGAATAATTATTTATAATGGAGAACGGATTGACCATCAGAAAAGAAAAATATTTATTTAATAACGAACGAAAATATCAGGTTTTTGCGACATAAAAAATGTGTTTAGTAATTGTAAGACAACAACAAAACTATTAAAATAAGATAAATATAAATAGTATTTGTATTTATTTAATTTGAATATAGTAAAAAATGTGACATATACAAAATAAGCCATATTATAATATTTTCACATGACATGAAAATGGAAAAAAGTACTCATAATATTTTTAAGTGATAAAAAATTAGATATAACCCAATATTTTGGGTATTCTGTGTAATTTTATATATGAACTTAGTGTATTAATGTAGTATATTATTACTCTGTGGTATTAGTGTATTTTGGTTGAATAAACATTGCATTATTTTTAAATGACATGGTGACAATGACATATCCAAAGGTGGCTATAACACCCTTACGCGGTCTAATCAGCGAGCGCAGATGGCTCTTAACCGGGTAAATTTAGGTAACCACACCTGAGGGCACTCCCGAATGAGGCACGGATCTCGGCTCAGGGCGTCACCGGGGGAGGGGGAGGGCTTAGTATGAATTACGACTAATTGGGGGCGGTCAGATTGCAAAGATTGCATAAGTTATTCCCATTCCCATTTATAGTTCAAATTAAATTATTACAAAAAAAAATTGTGGAGTCTAAATGCCACATCTAGTATTGTACTACCAATACATCCACGTATTTTCCAATTTTCTCCGCTAAGTATGCGGGTCGCGGGCGGGAAAAGAGCAAAGGCCAATTTCTGTGAATGATTACACTTATTCCCTCCCATAAATATATGGGGGAAATATTTCTATTGATGAACACGTTTGAGGTTGTTGCCAGGTTTTTTATGGGATATGAGTGATGAGAGGCCGATAGTTAAGGTTAGCGCACATTATTATCAGTCGTGAATGGATTTGGGAATTGGGAGTTTGTGTAGGTACGATGTTTTTTTTTATTTAGTTTCTTAAGCACAATGTTGGAAAAAAGCCTATCTGCAATTACCACCTCTAGAGTCTATAGACACGAATATGCTATAGGTGCCCCCGGTGTTGCAAGCATCAGTTAAATGCTTGTCTTCTTCCCATCCGATGACCTCTGGTGAACTCACGCGCAGGAACACAACATTTTGTCCCAATAAAAAAATCGTTTTTTCCTTGTCATACTACTTATATGTTGTAGTAACATTTGTATATTTTTTTTTTACAAATCTCTTGCAACATAGAATGTATATTATAGAATATATTAATAGAATCATCATTTCTAATATATCGTCAGCTTAAGAGCCAGGTGACCAATTATGTGTAAACGGCTAAACAGATAAAATATGTTCCTGGAACACATTATGTTATCTCGGGAAATTTGATCTAGGTTGTCAAAATTCAGGTCCAGTCCTTACCCAATGCATGGAAGATTTACTATTGTTACATGTATTATATAGGATGAAAAATTTTGGATCATTAATCTTTTTCAGGTTAATGACTTTGATACCACTTTCAAAAGATATAAAGTCTCAATGTAGTCTTATCGACGTATACAAAAAAAGCCGAAAGTTTCATTAAGCTAGACCCTTTCTTGCCCGAGTATATTTGGAAAGGATTTCAGTTTTTCATGTGTTTGAGATACTGATAACTCTCTGTTTGACTTGTATAATCGATCAAAGTAAAATATTGTGAGTTGAATAAATGGAATTTTAAATTTATTTTAACATTAAATCGATTAATAAGGACTTATTGTTGTGCGGTTTTTACTAAATTTTATCAATTATGCCATATAATACGAGTAAGTTACAAGTAATTTTGAGTGAAGACGTTGGTCAAAAGTAGTTCTATCTGAAAATCATTGGTTAATAATGTTTGATGAAAATATTTACTCGACTTAAATAAAAAGACTTAAAGAGAGAAATTGATTATAATAAGACGACTTAAACTCACAATTATAACAATTTCTTTATTATTTAGATTATCATCATCATTTCTGCCAAAGTTAAAGTTTATGGCGATGATAGCTCAGTGGTATGTGACGTCGAATGTACGTAGTATGTAATGGGTTCGAATCCTTTAATGAGCTTGAGCTTTCGGTAAAGGAAAACATAGTGAGGAAACCATAGCACGGTGGTAGGATACTTTGTAGTACCCGCCTGCCTGGCTACCACCCTCAAGTTGAAAATCCATCGCCAAGCACCTTCCGGTGTGTTCAGACAGCTGAACTTGAGAGCCAGTTCCCTTCTAGGCTTTGTGTGCTTACCACCATCGGCCACATCATCACTGACGACGGTGATATTGTGGTCAAACACAGGCCTATACATATTAAAAAAAAGAAGTCCACTGCTGGACAAAAGCCTCCCAAAAATCATAGATTATATTTGTATATTTTTCGGAAGATACTAAAATAATAACTTATACAGGTTGATCACAATCCAATAAATTATAATCGACAGATCAAACACCAATTGCACTGTCAATGCTCAGTATTCAGGGCCGGTTGTCCCGAGAACAGGCTTTGTCCACACTTGTCTGTCGTCAATGGACCTCGTGTGAATAGTCTAGAATGGATTTGATTTACGCAATGTCAATAAACGGCTGCTGTGACAATCTCCTAGGATTAGGTACGCTGTATAAGCGATCTGATTGTTGGCTAACTGGATATTGCTTGTAACAATTATTGAGTAAATAAAATGAATTAGTCATTTTAGAGGATGCTGGTTATTATGATACCTTAGTTAAAGAATACTATTTCTGCGTAAAGAAGGTACTTATACCCCCGTGAATGTACCTATGATAGATCACCGCTGTCGCCGCAATGTACAGAATAATGCTCAGCGCACAGTAGCGGACGGCACGGCAGAGTATTTAAAATTTATCAATTGAATTTAATAGATATCCAATCGAAATAAGATATATATTTCAACCAGCGGCGCTCTAGAGAAAAATGTGCCGCAATACTCCGAGGCCGATCACCGAGCATTGAAGTATATTCCTTATTTTGATGAAAAAACTATTAAATTCAATTGATAAATATTAAATCGTCGGGGATATCGGTGTTATTAGTATTATATTTATGCTTTATTTTACAAAATATTTAAAGTACCATAATTTATATCTTATGTTCAACAAATAAATCATAGTATTTAAATCATTTTTTTAGTTATATTATAATTATGGTATATACAACTTACATACATTATGTTATATATACCTAAGTACCATGACCATGTAAGACATCCTGTCATCGCAAGTAATGGGGGACAAAAGCGTAACGGAAGTGGTCGTCGTCCCCGGCCGCGTTTCCGGTAAGATGGCTGCCAGTGGCTCCCTCTATTGTGCAAAGCGAACTTGTTGTTATTGAAATGTTTGGGAAAGCGTAATTATTGCCCAGAATTGTGGTTGAAGGTCTTTTGTTGTTTGGTCTAACTAAGGCCTTATTATTATCAGGCCTCAGTAATCACAGTTGAGGTTAATTTTGAGGTCATGTAGGACTTGATCTATAATTGTGAAGTCAGTCACATTTTCTGCAGTTAAGAAAACGTTTCCGGGATCTCTATCCAAGAAATCACATAAATCCGTTGCTCTCAAATCAACTAACACACCCTATTATAAAATTAAATTAATAACGGACACCATTATGTTAACCGTTATTTAAAAATAAGCTTTTCATTATATACAAAATATTATATTAAAAAAATCCTCGATGCGGCCGCTGCTGCAGACAACGGCAAGATTCCCAGAAGGCTGGCAGCGTTTTCTCTATGGATGGCTAAGCTAACGCGTTGCGGAAAAAGCTCTCCGCCCGCCGGTCACCCGAGGCCTCGGTAAGTTAATAATGCGTGAGTCTCTGACCCCCATGGTCTCAACCACAAAAGGCAAGAACATATAGTTTGGGCGCGTATCATGTTAATGGAACTCCATACAAATCTGTCAAATTAGATGAAGCAAAAGACAGATGACAGGTCGGTGAAATATCCATCCGGAACATCAGAAGAAGCAATAGTGGTGAAATCAACCCCCTTGATGTTTTCTAGAAATATTAAGTACCTTATAATTTTTTTTTTAAATCTAACATCAACGTTGAAATCATAAAAAAGACATTAATCGGATAAGTGTGCCAATTACAGACTTACTTACTGGCAAAAAAAGAAAACTACATAATATATAGTCTTAACCTAGCTTGAAATATCAAAATGGAGTGGAAGCGCAGAATAAAAGAACCCAAATGCATGAAACATTAACATAGCTGATTAACTAAATGTAATCCACTACGTGAAAAATACACACGAACAGTCTTTTAATTCTCCATGTTTATTTAAATGCTATTTACTTATAAATGTTAAAAAGATATTATAAAACCAAACAAGAGCGTTTATATTCAAGCAGTAGTACTATGGGCGGTTAGAAACAAATAATGTGACAATTGCGCCTAGCGGTGGAAACATACAGTTATATCTTGTGTGCATTGCCGCAATGTTTTAATAAACCATAACGATATTGTTATTTTTATTTAATTCAAAACTAATTGAGGTTACAAGTCGGGCGGGGAACTTCTTCCGCTAACGCTTTAGCTAGGCCATCCAAAGAGGGAACGCTGCCTTATTCTGGGAACCTTGCCGTTGATCGGCAGCAGCGGCCGCCTCGAGGATTTTATTTTATATGTAGTTTGTATATTTGTTGTAAATATTAATAATAATTGTAAATATTGTATAATATAATATCTGTATACTAATTATATAAAATAAAAATTACTTAAATAAATTAAACTATAAAAATTAAATGAATTAGTCGCTGTCAGAAGGCAACGTTCCTAAAATACTGGCGGCTTTGCCACGTTAGTAATGCTGATTCTCTGATCAAAATTTACGCCAGTATTCTATAATAATAATAATTACATAACTGCCGCTCTAGGCACCGCGTGGTTTACAATTAGCAAACAAGGTTACTTATCACTTTATCATAACCTAACAATTTCATCTCTTTTTCGGTCTTTCCCTGTCCGTATATCCGCAACTTTCATATTCATAAAAGTCACATGGATTTAATTTCTACTTTAAATCTACCATAACAAAAGTTACTTAGCTTTATGAATAAACGCTGCGAATTCCAACAGACTATTATCTCCGTATGTTCTTGCATCGCTATCGCTACAGACGAGCGTGTAGTGTAATAAAAACTAACCGTCCCGACTCCGTGTGATAACAGCAATCCTGTTCACGAATATACGCTGAATACAGCGGCTGAATAAAGATGTTGTTACACGCTCTCTCACTGGCTGTATTAGTTTCAATAAATTTTAAAAATAGTCTGCAAAATTTCACAATGAAAAGAACTACAACTTTAGAATGCTAAGGAAAAACCCAGGGCAGAAATCTATTGTGCACCATCATATCTCTACTTGCGTCTTATCTAGGTCATAGAACATGACGTGTGGTAGATGATAATATTGCAACAAGCTACTAGCACGTATTTCTCGGGTAGAGCGAGGCAGTTAGCATAATAATAAGGCGTGTCATAGAAAGCACTGACGATGTCCAAACGCACACAGCACTCATGAAAACCAAATTATTTCAGTGTGCACACAGCGGTAGGAGTAGCAGTAGGGGTAGTTTAGGAAAAATTAAATGTAGCTGGAAGCGGCTAAAGAAATCTGAATAGTTACCTAGATATTTTTGAAAGAAGAATCAATATGCAGGAACAAATAGATTTTTTATGTCTTCTCTCTTGAGACTTATAAATTTATTCATCACTAGTTACCGCCCTGCGAGATAAAATTATTCTTTGTATTATACCAGGGTATGATCTATCTAAGTATGTGCCAAAGTTTCATTGAAATCCGTGAGGTTGTTGATGCGTGAATGAGTCACAAACATCTAAGCATTCACATTTGATATTAGTTGTACGTAGTATATTATATTTAATTATGAAATTAGTGAGATTTCTTCTTATTTGTAAGTATGAAATTAAGTTTTATTTATTGTAATATTTTTCCAAGACAATTCAATTATTAGAATAAACCATTATTTCTGTAAAATTTGTTTCTATGGTAGTTTTAGTCTTCTATCAATGGACTTCTAGTAAACGTGCGCTACTAAAGACCAATCATAACACCTTCACTTCACTGGTCTTCGCCAATTATTTACGAAGTAAATATCAGTACTGTATTCGCCTGACTGATTTGTGGATACAAACTAGACTCCAAATTCTGAATACATCCAGCACTTCTATAGTCCTGACTAGAACAATACACAAAACCACGTCGCATGTAATTCTGCAACGCATGCATGCACATTTGCATGCAAATAAGATGTTTGTCCACTTTTCGCTTCCGTACACTGTTCGGTATTAATTAGTTATGAGCTGGACGCAGCGTGGGCACTGCTGGCAAATTATGCTTATTACGGTGAGGGATCATGTTTCAAAGGTCTGTAGGTGACTGACTGACTAGTATATTTCGGCGATTTTATTTATTAGTCATGTAATGTGTTTGTTTGAAATCCTACAACAAATTTATGGAGGAGCAAATTGGATGAACACAATTAAAAAGGGATGATCTTCTGGCAGGCTGAGCGTCATGGTTGGGGGGTCCTGTAGTTACAGTTAGATCTGTAGATATTGTAATCTTGTATATATATAGACTTGCGAAAAATGAAACAAAGATAAAAAAAGGCTAAATATTATCTAATATTATCAGGAACAAATAGTACTACAGAGCAAAGAAAATCCTTACTTTTGCTGTGAAGTATTTAGGACTAACCATTGTACCAATATAAACGTAGAAAAATTGAATTCACTAGAACTAATAGACTTGAAGAACAGTTCAAACCATTTCATATAAATAACCATTAAAGTAACAACCGAATCTAGAGAAGGTGATTCGGAATTATTTACATTGCTCCTTGATTTACTAAGCCTCTACAAAATTTTATTAAAGCCAATTCGGAAGACAAATTCTATCGATGGGCAAGCAATCGCCACCCGTAGAGGGTCGGGCCCGAAGGTTAACAATGGGACCCCATTATTTCGTGTGAATTGAATTGGCATAGACGATTTAACTTGCTTAAGTCCGTGGATTTGCCGCTTCAATGAGCCCGGGCGATTTAAGCTCCGCGCAAAAAGCTCTTGCCGAATTTGTACTGAGTTTGTGTAAGGGTTGAACGACTCTGTATTGTATCAAAAAGCTTTCAGTGTTTTTTACGTCATGTGTTTATGAAGTTGAAAATTTTCTGGATGTCAATCAGTATCGCAGGAATGTTAATTTGAACGGTGACATAGTTTTTATTTTTTTTCTGATGATTAACAATGCACATGAAATCGGAATTGATAGAACAATCAAATAACTTTTCAACATTTTTTGGAAGTCTTAGAAAAAGTCGTCTCCTTCAGTTAAAAGAATTTCAAAACGTAACCGAAATTATGCGGCCCAAAAATTTGCCTTTCTAAAGGATCATATAAATCTCACAAGTTTTCTATTTCAATTTAGGTTAGGTATGTCTCCGGTTTGAAATATATGTGGAAGGATGGTCATTGTTAGAACGATGAGTTACTTACCTTATCTTCTTTGCTTATCTTCATAGTTTATTTTTTCCCAACAGCAGTACATTGCTTGCTAATACTTATTAAAAATTTTCTGTTCTCTGTGATCAGGAGCAATAGGAATATGCATGATATTTTTTAATGCTTTCATAAAAGCTCGGATTCGAAAATTCGAAAAGCTCGAATATTTGTAATTTAAAAAAACTATATAAATAACCAAGAAGGCATCAAACATTTATTCCTATCTCTTTCTAGCAAAACAGAATTTAGCATGGAGTTTATATGGCCTTCATAGTATTACGACGTCATCTTATGTCCGATCTCTCTGTCTAATTGCTGTTAAGTTAATATTTTGTTAAGAAATGCTATAAAAAAAGCATATTGCATCATATTACTGCATTTGTAACACCAATGTTGAACATCTTGTCAAAAACATTATTTTCTAAATTCCAATGATTATTTCAAACAAACATGACAGAGATTTTGAAGTTAATTTTCAATAGAACTTAATCAAAAGCAAATTAATCATTACATTTCATAACTGGTTTTTCATGAATAAGATATATCGCAATGAATTCCCGAACAAGAATTGAATTTCCAATATAGCACGACCAACCTGTTACACTCAGAAAAAAACATCCTCCGCCGGGTCACATTTATCATCGCGGCTGTCAAAAATATCATCGTATAAGTTCTACTAGATGGGTGGGGCGGGAGATTTACACAGTGGCCCTCTGAGGCTCCGTGAAGAGACGCTTCCGAGGGACTCTCGACATATTTATCGGTTGTACAACGCCATTTTTCAATTAAAAGTTCCGCGGAAAAAGCGTGCAATTTTGAGGGTTTTGGTAATCGCTGGTTGGTTTCTTTTATTTATTTAATTTTATATAAAATCCAGCACGTATATAATGCTATTTTATGGTTAAACTTACAATTATAACTTAATGCTGACTAAGGATTTACTTTTTTCTAATCAAACCCCGAACCCTTTCATTTTACCCCTTAGGGGTAGAATTTTCAAAAATCCTTTCTAAAGCAAATGCCATAATATTCTATCTGAATGCCATATTTCAGCCCGATCCGTCCAGTGGTTTGGGCTGTGCGTTGATCGATCAGTCAGTGAATGAGTTGGTCAGCCAGTCAGTTTCCTTTTTAACCGACTAGCAACTTCAAAAAAAGGTTGAGGTTATTAATTCGGTTGTATGTTTTTTATGTTTGTTCACGCATAACTTTTTTGTTTATGAATTACTGTTTTTTTTAGATGAAACTTGGCACGGTGTATTCCGACAGTTGCACTTGAGAGAGTCCCTTCTAGACTTTGTGTGCTTACCACGGCCAGATTGAGATTGTGGTCAACATAAAGGAAAAAAAACATAGATCATACCCTGGAACTTTCTATCTCGGGAAAACATAAGATCCCTTGGGAACGCGGGTGAAATCCCGGGGCGGGAGCTAGTATACTTATATATGTCAAGTCAGATAGAGCGTCGGTCTAGAAATTTTCATATATTTAAGCGACGCGGGATGTCTATCTGCTATATGAAATAGCACTACCTTTTTTTGACTTTTTTCCCTTGATAGAATCCCAGTTTTTACGTTCACCTCGATATGATCAAGCAATATATCTGCCGACGTGGCTCTTTGGTATTCCCCGACCTATCGTAATTTTGTTGGACCTCCATTAATTTATGATTTATTAACATTATTTTCCATCCTTCCTTGCTTAGCACTATGCACAGTTTATTGCCTAATACCTATAATGAATTCACATGGCTACAGCTACGGTACATTAAGTAAACAGCCTAAATTATATTTAGTGCGGTATTCAGCAGGCTTTGACGCGTTAATAATACGATATGCCATTCATGACCGTACACACATAAAAAGGATTTCTTCATTTAAGATATTTTAACTTCCACGAAGTTAGTTTGCATTGAACCAAGATAGTGGCGATTTCATATATAGGGAAACTAATATTTTCTTGTAGAAAGAAAAAAAAACTTTTGGATTAATATTCATAATTCAAGAAATCAAATGTCAATTGTTTTGTGACAAGACAATTGACATTTGATCCAAGACAATGTATCTTCCACCAAAGAGATTTAGTTTTCTAGTTCTAATGAAATTGAAGTTCTTAATCCAAAAGTACTTATAACTTGTTCAATCAAGAAAATGCAGAATCAATGTAAGAGATGATATTCTTAGTTCAATGTGATAAAAATGTATAACAAAACAGAACGATCTTGTTTTGAAATTGGTTTTACTTGGATTTTGAAAGTGATACATATCTTAAGATTTTTTTATCTTCACATGATATAAAACAATCTCAGTTTAATTTATTATTATATTATAATAACAAATAAAAGCCTTGCATAGAGAAATAATAGATTCTTTCAAGATTTCAACATTTTTGTGTAAGTTTCTGAAATCTTCTGCAGAAATAAAATATTCTCATTGTAAAATTATTTGTCCTAGCAACAAAAAGGGTTTTCTCATTATGAGATAAATTTTACTTGTGGCAAAACGTAACGATTTTTTACTAAACCGTAACTATCTTGGATGTAGTAATGTTACTTTCTTCTGAGAATTAAAGGGTTTTTATTAAATCGTAATTATCTTGGATGTAGTAAAGTTACTTTGTTCTGAAAAATAAAGATCTCCTTTCAATAATTTGTTCCTCATTGTGAGATTTTTGGCATGCTTGTATAGGTAGATATATATTTGCTTAGTCTAAAATTAAGATTATATGAGTGTAAAAACCATAATGTAGGTATTCGTGAAAATAAAAAATAAATCTTTTTTTTTTTCTTTCGTACACATCTAAAAAATGTTATAAATTTTCACGAATACATTATGGTTTTTACACTCATATAATCTTAAATTTAGACTAAGCAAATATATTTCTACCTATACAAGCATGCCAAAAATCTCACAATGAGGAACAAATTATTAAATGGAGACCTTAATCAAAACAAGCTAACTTTACTACTTACATCCTAGATAATTACTATATAATAAAAACCCTTTTAGTCCCCGTACAGTACCCTTACTACATCTAAGAAAGATACAATTTACTTTCTTTTTATTTCACACAATTTTTTCGATCAAAATGAAAAACAGGTTTGAATATAATGCAATCTATATTAATAACTGGCTGTACACACGAATAACATCATATTATTAAAGTAATAAAGACATATCTCACATAATGTTATTAATTTACACATAATTAAAAAAAAAATAGGAGAAACTGATTTTAAATTCTCATATAACACTTACAACAGTCAATAATATTGATTAATTACAAAATTACAAAATTAAAATTATAGCCTAATAACTATTTAAAACTAAAACGATAATTTAGATACTTTTAACATTATTCTTTAAAAGTTGGCATGCTTATGTCGACAAATATGTCTAACATTATAAAACTGTCAGTACAGTATAATTAATAATAGGTCATTGAATTATCAACACATTAGGTTGAAATATCTTTGTGCAAATTCCCTTGTAAAATTTTATTGAACATTTAACTTGTTTGCTTGCAGAAGCCTTCAGCTTTTGTTCTTCTATTTTTGTATGTAGGAATATCACCAGGATTCTAAAATTAAGACAAATGTATTAGAACGTTGATTGATCAGATCGTAGCGATATTATAGAAATGACACCTAGATTAATGTATGACAGACAAAATAAAACATAAGAGGTGGATGAATGCATATGTATTGTAATGAAATGATCATATTCTAAAATAAATAAAATACTTTAGGGATGTACTAGGTACGAGTACCTACTGTATGTATCTAAATGTATAATTTCCAAACCGGTCCAGGCGTCTTTGAGTAATCGGGGATCGAACATGAAAACAAAAGAATATGAATGATTCCAACGAATTGAGAACCTTGTAATTTTTTGAAGTCGGTTAAAAATAAACTTATTGACTTACTTTCACTGTCCGATTTTTCTAAGCCTTGCACAATGCTGAGCAGATTTTCGTTTACTGGTTTTCTTAATAAACTTCTTCGAGGGACACCTTGTCCATTGCAGTAAAAGCATTTATGCAATTTATATTGGCCCTAAACTGCCTCTGCGCGCACAAATGGAGTTGCTTGTTATCACTTTCTACTATAGGCTTCTGCTTGCAGAACTTCTTCTTGCATCTTGCTTTCAAGATGTGCACGAACGGCCGGCCGGTCACGGAAAGAATGGACATGGTGGCCGCTCGCTGGTTGCGCGGTATTGTCTTGACAAAAACATATTTTGTCTGCCGTAAACCGTAATTCCTTTAATCTAGAAAATGTATCTTACTATAAGTTATTTCGTTCAATGATATGAAGCAATAGGAATTGTTAAGTTAAGACAACATTATTTATTCCAATTAACATACCATAAAACTACAATGAAAGAAGACTATCTTAATTTAAGATATTATTACTTTGGTACTCAATAAAATAATATTTTCTTGCTTAAATAACATAATTCTTCATTTGAAGATTAAATTTTAATAGATTAAATTGTTTAAAAATGTTGAAATAAGATTTTTTTTTGTTTTTAAACTAAAACTTTGTATATTTGCTTTGAAACAAGTTTTCTTTAAATGTCAAGTAAAATATTTTATTGTACAAAGAATAATATTTTCTTGGTGAAAATATATATGACTTGAACAGAAACACATTCTCTTGATATTAAGAAATATTTCAAGACATTTTTTATTCTTAATTGGAGAAATCCTTTTTATCTGTGTAATTGCCTGCCGCCTACATTCGGGTGATAATAATTTTATTACAATTGGGTACTCTAGTGCCGTTACCATGGTTACGGACATTATCATTATATTAATAAAAGGATGTCACAGGAAAAAGTTGTTAACGCTTTTATTATACATCTTATCCTACGTAAGATATAAGAAGGCTCAAGGTCACCTAAAGAGCAATGGAGAGGGCTATGCTCGGAGTTTCTCTCGATCGAACCGATATAGCCCGAAGAATTGCCAAATTTGTGGCAGTGAGCGGGGCACATCGCTCGTAGAACCGACGGCCACAGAGACAGAAGGGTTCTCGAGTGGAAACCACGAACCGGAAGACGCAGCGTGGGCGGGTAGCGCAAGACTGGCCATCGTGGAGATCTTTGGGGGATGCCATTGTCTAGCAGTGGACGTCTTTCGGCTGACATGATGATCCTATGTAAGTAAGTAGGTACAATGCAATATTTTAGATTAAGTCGATTTTTTTCGCGGTTTTTAAAAACATACATAACTTAAATACTCTATGTCATAGTCTGGAGTGCGTCTGTTCCCGAAGTTACTTTGTTTGAGAAATCTTGATGAAACAAACGTTGTGTTAATTCACTGAACGTATTCCATAAACTTTGTGAATTGTAGAGTGTAAGTTTTCTGATATAGAATTAAGGCAGTTTCTGCTTTACTTAAATGTAAATAAGATTCAATTTAAATTCATTTCAAAATAATAGTTTAATGTATTGTCGGAGTAGAGTTCCTAGATCATTATTTTATACTTTTTAGTGTTTTCGAAGACTGTGTTGTTTGCATTTATTTGCTAAAATTAAATTTATTTTCCAATTTTCGGGAAATATCCTTCTAAAACATAAATATCCTGGGACATTCTTCACACACGGTTATCTGATCCCAAACTAAGCAGAGCTTGTAATATGGACAACCAGATAACTGATATACTACATATACCTAGTACTTTATTTTTGTAAATACAAACTTATATAGATAGTTACACCCAGAGTCAGGACAAACAGACATGTTCATGCACACAAATGTTTGTCCTGGATGGGAATCGATCCCACGACCAGCGGCGCGATAGGTGGCGTCTTAACCAACTGCGCCAACTGGCCTGTCAGATATAATATAATTAATTTATTACATAAATTTTAAGTACCTACATTGTTTTACATTCCTAATCAATCTAAACCTACACTATAATAATATATAAACTAAACTAAAACTAACTACTTACAAAAAACAAAAATAAAAAAACGTAAAATATATCTAAAATAGAAGCTCATCAAAATGATCCATGGTAGCCATGAATTTAGACTATATTTTCAAGTAACAATTTTAAGAATTTTTACTTTAAAAACATGCATAACCTCGAAAAATTAATTAGCACTTAGCAGTCGCCTGAGAAAAGTTGACTGTCTTTCTCTGTATTGGATTTTTCTCCATACAAGAAATTGAAATCTCTTACTATAAATATTTGATAAAATTGTCCTATTGAATAAGACCGCGGTTGTCTCATAGATACACGGGTGTCCATCGTTTTAAATAATCTATTTTGTAGTATTAATAAATTACTGCCCTTCGCAATATTGACGGTTATGACATGTTGACCATATAAAAAAAGATCTCCAGTCGCTGTCAGCTTATATTTTGTACTATAATACGAAGACTGAGACACCTAAATCTTGTGCACAGTACAATAATGTTCGAAGATAAAAACTAGAGTTGATAACGAGCGCTGAGACTGTAATGTACACAAATTCTTACATTTTACAAAAACATTAGTTTACTGGATTCTCACAAAGCGTAAATGATTGTTTACATTCATTTACGCTTTGTGAGTTCTTCCGCTTGTTTCATCAATTTGATAAATTATTTATCCTCCACTTTATCCCTTTAGGACTTCAATTATTTTTTGGTTTTGAATTACATACGGTTTTTTGATATAACAATAAAATATCAATTACGTATCGTCGCACGCATTAGTAATATAAACGTGACGTATTTTTTATGGCAACACATATTTCATTGAAAGTTGATTAAATTTTGTATTTTTAATTTATCCAAAATAATCTAGTATACTGGTAAATGCTAAACAGGAATGGTTTCCCCGGGAATTGTGACATTATTTACTAGGCAATGGATTTCCTATGGGAAATCGAATCATAACATGTTACGTTGAAAATAGTCAATGTATAAAAGGTAACTTATCTGATAGGCTTCCCTATCAGATAATACTATATTGCAGTTTTATCTGCGCTCCCGGGATTAAAAACACCTACCCTGTCAATGATGAAGGTCATTAGTTCTATAACAGACTTCAGTAGGTGGATGTTTTTTTTACCCACGACGGTACGGAGATGGTATATGCGTTTGGGGTGAGAGGTTGTTTGTTTGTTTGTGCAAATCCATGTTG
Organism: Tethea ocularis; assembly: GCA_963555595.1. NCBI lineage: Eukaryota > Metazoa > Arthropoda > Insecta > Lepidoptera > Drepanidae > Tethea > Tethea ocularis. The sequence goes on from OY741975.1 coordinate 8,354,847, forward strand.
CCATTTTTCTCCAAAACTACCTACTTGTTAACGTATATTTTTTTGCATAAAACGCATTTATTAAAGCAATGATAAGCTCCTGGGACATCATTTTATGGTTTACGCTTGAATTATAGGTAGGTATAGCAATGGATTGTTGTATGTATTATAGTAGTTTATGATACTGTTGCATAATAGGGGTTATTAAATACGAGTGTGAGTTTAAGTACCGAGCCGTAGGCGAGGTTCTTAATAGTATCACACGAGTTTTTAATACCTAATTATGTGCAGTATCATACAGTACTTTATCTAAACTCATATAAATAATGTAATTTAAAAAAAAAAACTACCAACTTTGCAAAAAAAAAAAAAAAAACTATTTTTGTGACATTTTTGGTCAAAAACAATACAATAAACAGACACAATAATCATATACCTAATCAAATCCGTGTTGCCAACTCCCAAAAATTCTTACCTCTAAATTTCAAGTCAACAAATTTGTCACATTGTCATCGTCAAATTTAATTGATACTGATTGATTATACTATTGATAGGTCCAAAGTGTACTTTAATAGAAAAAAAGTTATTTTATAGCATTATCTTGGGACCACAACTGTACTATAATGAATCATTATACACGCCTAAAGTGGGTCATTAAAGTACTGATTTTGATTTCATAATAAGAACATTACGATATGAGAGTAGATAAATTATATTTTAAAACTATTTAAAATCATTTTTTGGTTTTTTATGAAACAATTACGTAATTTGTAATTATGGAACCAGTATAACATAATAATATTATAAACGTGAAAGTTTGTATGTATGTAGTATGTTTGTTGTTCTTTCACGCAAAAAATACTAAACGGATTTGGATGAAACTTGGCACATAGAGCGATCATACCCTGGAATAACATATAAGCTACTTTTTAGCCCGGGAACGCAGGGGAAACCGCTGGGGACAGCTAGTAGCTCTATAATAATAATACGTTACGCTTCATAGGCAAATCACAATATGTCTTCTTATCTATATATAGCTGTTTGAGCCTACAAAAGTATTTTTAGGTTTTATATTTGTGATTGAGACACCCTCGCTTTAATGGAAGCAAATCGGCATCTGACCTGCACATCTCTATTATTGATACACATCTCTATGTGGCGGAGGTCAAGTCAGTCTGTTTGATGGCTGGAAGAAAAATATTATTTTAATGAAAGACGCACCGCTTTATTTTAATTCATTGAACTAGCCTAATGTGCAGTTAATATCACATTTGGAGATCCTGGAAAGCTGAAGTTAGGTGAGTGGCTATTAGTTACATCTATAATACTTTAATTTGCTTTTGTCTGGGTATAACATCTCACCGCCGCAATATTCTTAAAAGGAAAAGAAACTGAGAAGTGAGAGGCACCAAAGATCCTAATAAAATACAGTCCACTCTTGCCCCATCAATAGCTGCTTGAAATAAATTAAATATTCGTTAATACGGTAATTCTCCAATTCGGCGTTCTTTGCCTAATTACCGTAACCTTTTTTATTTTTCACTGATTTGACTTAAACATATTAAAATATGAAACACATCAAAGATACGAATTCAATAATTAATGAGGCATTTACCAATTAATGGTGGTTTTCTAGTTAATGAGACTTAAAATTTTTATGAGTATGGTAATTAGAAAAGTTTAATATTTAATGCAACGGTAATTAGAAAATATCATCAAGTCTATGTAAAATATGATATAATGTAATGATAATATCACACATTATTAATTTGTACACATATAATTAAAGCAATAGAATTAACGATGTCCCTCATAACCATAACCAATAGTAAAAAAGACACTTTATCTTTTTTTTTTTTTTTATACTACTAAGGCAGCAAACAAGCATGCGGCCCACCTGATGGTAAGTGATTACCGTAGCCTATGAACGCTTGCAACACCAGGGGTATCACTCGCGCGTTGCCGACCCTGCAAAAATCTCTTCACACCCTTCTTGAAGAACCCCATGCTGTAGTCTCTTGGGAAAACCACGGCGGGCAGCTCATTCCACAACTTGAGCGTCCGTGGTAGGAAGCTCCTTAGGAACCGCACAGTACGAGACCATTTAGGTTCCAGTGTGTGAGAATGAACCCCCCGCCGATGGCGAGAGGTGCGATGGTAAAAGGTAGCCGTGGGCATCATATCAAACAATTCTTCAGAACACTGTCCATTGTACAAGCGGTAGAACGCACATAAGGAGGCAAAGTCTCTCCTCAGACTAAGGGGTTCCAGGCCGCTTGTGAGCACGGGATCGTCGACAATTCTAATGGCACGCCGCTGAACCGAGTCAAAAGGTCCAAGCTGGTATGCAGGTGCCCCCGCCCAAAGATGGCAGCAGTACTCCATATGGGGCCGGACTTGCGACTTATAGAGTAGCAGTCTTTATCCCGAAGTGAAATACTGCCTAGCTCTATTGAGCACACCGAGCTTTTTAGACGCCAGCTTGGCTTTGTCTTCCAAGTGACTACGGAACTGAACGTCACTAGAAATGTCGATGCCAAGGATCCCGATACTCTCAGTGATGTTGAGAGACGTGTTTTGGAACTGTGGTGCTACAGAAAATGGGGTTTTCTTAGCGGTGAACGCGCAGGCTTGTGTCTTGGAGGGGTTGAATTGGAATAGGTTTAGTCGACCCCAATCGGAGACCATAGTTAGTGTAATCTCGATTTCGGACACAAGTCGTTCACGACTTTCCTCTACTACGGAACGAGGGATATTTGCACGGCCTGTATAATGAGCGTCCCCAGTACTGTCGTCCGCATAGCAATGTACACCATCAATGGACAGCATATCATTAATAGGCATTTATGTCCATGCTATCGGAGCAACTACCGTCAACGACGGCTCTAATGCATCTGCTGGACAGAAAGCTAGCAACCCATTTGCATAACCCCTCGGGAAGCCCGTATGCTGGTAACTTCGATAGAAGACCCCGGTGCCAGACCCGATCGAACGCCTTCGCCACATCTAAGCTCACCGCCAGTGCCTCACCTTGAGACTCGATGGCGAGCGACCAACGATGCGTAAGATACACTAGAAGGTCTCCAGTTGAACGACTGTGGCGGCTCTTTGCTATAATTTATTAAAAATTAGACACATTTAATGGAAATCAGGTAAAACAAACTAAATAAATCAGTACAGTAAATAAATGCTACAGATAGTACACAATTTTTCATACAACGGTAATTATAAACAGATGGTAATTAGTATACGATAATTAGAAAACTTAAGATTTTCCTAAAAATTTCTAAAACCAACTCAGTTTACAAATATTAGCTTATTACAACGTACGGAGGCCAAAATACTGTCTCCATTTACATGATCAACTTTGGTCTAACTTAAAAAATCAAGTATTAAAGCAAGTACAACGGTAATTAGAAAAGTTTTTAACCAAGGCTACGGTAATTATATACTCTCGTGCTTCATTGGCGGTACCCTAACGTTAGAGACGTGCAACTGCTGATGGGCCGCGGCACACACTGAGGAGACGCGACGCGTACGGTAGTGATGTGCCAAATACTGTTATTTAGGGATGTGCACCCGAGAACAGAAAATGTCACGGCAATTATAACTTTCGATTGGACATGCGGTTACTTTATGATAATTATTTATAGACTGGTTATATTGAGTCGATATTTTGTTATGCGATACACGTTGCTTAATATAGTTTAAAACGATGAATGAATCAAAGTAAATCTGTACGTAATAAAAATTACAAGCAAGTTTTAACATTAAGTTGGTGTGCGGACACGCCACGGTAATTAGAGAACAGACGTTCTTTGAACATAGTAAATTAATTTAGTCTTAAACTACTTAAAATAGAAGCCAATGTTTTTGTTTACAGCTAGATACGGATGCTAACTAACATATAAAAAAAAATGCGTGATTGAAAATGATAATATTATGGACTTTGCAAGCCCGGACACGTAAAACTTGCTAATCGGAGAATGGCCGAATAGTTCAAAGTGGAACCTAAAGACTATCCGATGTCTCGTATTTTTAAAAGTAAAACGGAGTAAATATTACTTTTGACAGCTTCCTCGAGGGACTTCAAGATGGATGTCTATTAGACATGACGCTAATCTAATGATACGCCAGGTATATGCAATATTACACGATGGTTACATTGTTCTGATTGGATGAAACCCTTTGGGAAATTATAAGGTACTATGCGGAACCAAACATTAATGCAATCTGCATAAAATATGTCATGATGATTTAAGACTCAGGCTCAGACGGTCTAAAAAGGCCGTTCGATCAATATTGTTTTAAACATTAAGGAATATGCATGATATTTTTTTTTGCTTTAATAAAAGCTCACTCATATAAGAAGCAGTAAGAAAAAAAATATAAATAATAAGTAGGTACCTATAATAAATAACCAAGATATAACATTGACATCTTTTTTACGTTATTTCCATATTTTATTGAGAAATGTGATAAAAAAAAATCATGCATATTCCCTATTCTATTCTCGATTTACAGTTGATTATGTAATTTTAACAAAAGTCGGGCTCGTACACGAAGGGTTTCATGCCATCGTACTTTATTTGTTGTTAGAGCGGCGACAGAAATACACATTCAGTGTAAATTTCAACATAATTTTCATTCATCCGCTATCAGACAGACGGACGGATAGCGGAGCCTTAGTAATAGGGTCTTTGGGAACGGAACCCTAAAAACTATCAAATTGTATTCAAGAAGTTCCGCACCGCTATGGCTATTTACTGTATCGTTGGCGGAAGAATAAATAAGTAACTTCCCAGTGGAAAAGTTTTCGAAAATTAATATCAGCAATCGATGCAAACTCCTTGAGAGCCTTTGTCGGCGTCGCCACTTTATGTGGTACGAGTTATAAACTAGGAACTTAAACGTGATTCACTTATCCATATACTATTAAAATGATGAATGCGAAAATTCTTTTTACGTCTATACCGCTGAATATTGGCACGCAGATAGTCTATGATATGGAGAACAACATAGGCTACTTTTTATCCTGGAAACGCGGGTGAAACTGCGGGGCACCGCTAGTGTATTAGAAAATGCCCCTTTTTAACATTGAAATCATATTTTTCTTATCCAAATAACTTGAAAATATTGTATGTTATATTCTGAGATCTAATAGAAAGGGAATCGTTTTCTTTACTTTAAAAAAGAAAGAAAGAAAGTTTTTGCGCGCCACACGACACAACTAGCCTAAAAGAAAAACAAAAATTACAGTATTTCAACACATACGTAAAAAAATAAAAAAGGATGTAAGAAAAAATTAAAAGGCTTACTTTTCTAGGAAAAAAAACAACGTGACTTGACACTGGCAGAACGAATTCGATTTTTAAACAAAATGTTTTTTTTGCTTGTCCCCGTCAGATTAGTAGGATGAAGTAATTCGCGTAGAGCATCCACTTAAAAATCTTTTTCTCCTTGCTTTTAATGTTGGTAAGTCGCCATTAGCTTTTCACTTCTACCACACGACAATACGCAAAAGTTTGGGACTTTAGTAAGTTCCATAGCTCCAGAACTAAGCCCTGTGGGGTTGTTTCGCCTCCCTGTTTACCTAGATTTACAATTTTTCACAGTTTTATTATCGCCTTGTTGTTTGCAAAGCCTACTTAGCTTGAATAATAAAACAGTAGTGACGCTGGTATACAACTTTGACACGAATATTTTACCGGACTGAGCCGGAAGGAGGGTTATATTTTCGATTTCATAATTTTTTTGTTCTTTAAGGTGAATGCTTAAGGTGGAGCCTTCGGTTGGAGGGTTAAATTCAAATTTTATCACATTTTTTGCTGACATATACGACTATTTCATGAAAATGTTACTAATATACCTTGGAGGAATATGTTGATGATTTATTTTGTTATTAATCAGTAAATATACTACCATTATTGTCGCAAATAACATGTTGATTACTTACGACCTATAACTGAGCTGCAATTAGCAAAAAACGTGATAAAATTTGAAACTCCAACCGAAGGTATACTCTTAAAGTAAGCCGCGAACTTCAAATTTTATTAAGTTAGTTTTTTGCTAAGTTTGTGATTCGCAACAAGAATGTTAGTATATTTACTGATTAATAACAAAAGAAAACATCAATATATTTCTCCAAGTTATATTTGTTTAATTTTTATCTATGTTAGTATAACCAAATATGTTTTGAGTTCCATCAAAAGCTGCAGAAAGGTCTTGAGAAGGTCATACATGTATTTTTTCATTGAAAATAAGTATCTATATAAGAGATATGAAGGTTTAAAAAACCCCTTTTTAATAGATTTCATGAGGTGAAAGCATCTCAAAATCTGAGTTTTTCAAGACTTAATCTATCTAATGTAATAAGTAAATGGCAATAGAACTTGAGAATAACCAGCACACAAATAGAAAATTGTAAGTAAGAAAATAAATTCAATGTTAAAGTAAATACAAAGTTGAAAACTATAAAACTAGAAGCACTGGGAAACGTCACCGCTCCAGCAAAATTCACAAGTAACTATTGCCGTTGCACTTTACTTACATTAACCGAGAAACAATCTTCAAAAACGCCATAAACAAAGTCAATTCAGAGTGTAGCTGGATGAAGTCAGGCGTTAAAACGTTTGTTTACTAGAGAAAACTGCTCGCCGCAAATTGTTGTCGCATTAAAGCTGCGGTCTCATTAGGCAAAAGACAGCGTGTAGGTACCAGGTATTCCTAAAAGACGCTAGCTACATATTGTGCCGATTCTAATAAGGTCAAGTAATAAATAAAATAAAACTAAAAACTACTTAAATAAAAAGGGCTAAACTAAGTGAAGGAGTCGCTGTTAGAAGGCATCTATTCATCTCTGACCTAAGTATACAGCATTCTGGTCCCGAGATGCAACAAATAGGCGTTTTGCTATTTCATTTAAAAGATGGTGGCCACTTGGCCCCAGATTGAAACCAGTATGTATATATGTAGTATATCAGTTATCTGGTTTCCATAGTACAAGCTCTGCTTAGTGTGGGATTAGATAACCGTGAGTGACAAAAAAAAAGCATGGCCTATTTTGTACCTGCTCTTATTTATTTCCTCACTTCTATCTTGACTGTCATGGCCTAATAAAGGAAATCACTAAATCAAAATTATCTCATTTTAATTTATGACCAGCCTGTCTAAGGAAGGAATTCCCAGAGAAAAGATAAGAGGATCATGAAATTTTGAGAGGAAAAATACCTCGCAAGAGAGATGCCCAAATATATTTAAGATGCACACCCTGTCACTGAGTGAGAGCCACTCGATATAATTCCCCAAGTTTTTATTTTACTTCGGATAGACTCGGATTGAACACAATCTCACCATAATATAAGATGACGTAGACAAAGGTTGTAAGCACACAAAGCCTCGAAAAAAAACTGGTTTTCAAATGTTCCAATCGGTACGCGGTAGGTTTTTAACCTGTTGGGCGTCGGCCATCTGACAGCGGAGGTCACTGATAGCTGGCTAGCTAGCTAGTTAAATTTTGTTTTTGCACATGAAATTTTCAAAATAAGGTCCCAGAAACAAAAGCGGGTAAATGCCGTCACACGGAGGTCCACTGTAAAGGGAAATCTATTAAAGCTGTATTATATGGTGGTGTCGCCCAACAGGTTATGATATTTTTTGAATTAAAGGTGTGACAGGCATGCGAGTACTAACTACTACACAGTTATTTGCCTTAAACCTATACCAAAACCTCGCCGATTAAATGAAACACTTATATAACGACTCCTATCAGCAACATATTTCACACACCCGTGGTGCAACAAGGCGCTACATTGCACTGGCGACGTTTATCCGAACATTGACATATATACAAAATACCAACATGTACAGTTGGACCGCGGTCCCAGGGACGATGACTCAGCCTAGCGGAAAATCTTCCCACCGACTCAATTTGGATTTGACGCTGAGCGCCACTCGATGTAGTTATGATTCGCTTGTTGAACATTAACATATCCATACCCCAAAGAGCAGACTTCTGTTTGTTGTCGTGCGAGACCAGCATTATCGTGCACCGGCCAGTCTCGGGTCGTCTTCGTAATAACACTAAAATTTAACGATCCAGCACTTTTGAACGCGTTCACTTGTGCATTTTTATTTAATCTTTATCGCTTTTTAACTTTAATGTTTCTATTTTCGTTGCTCTTTGATGCGACGCGAACGAATGAATATCGTATTCAAATTAAACATTATAATGTTTTCATGTTATTTTGTATTTTAATAATTGCTGCTCAATTCGTTGTTTGTATAACTTAATTAATGTTGCTAGTTGTTTTTATTACGATGTACATTTATTTGGCAACACTTAATTTATGATTAATTATTTAAAGAGGTTTCATGAATTTTGTTTTTGTAGAGTTCAAAAATTGTACGTATAAGACGATCTAATGAAAGAGAAAACGTATTATTTAAGAAAATATAACTAAATAAAAGTGTAGGAGTATGTAAATATAGACAAAGCTCAGTGCAAGGGATTGTGAAGATTCTAACATAGCATTTTCTTTTTCTCTCAACTACTAAAGTTGTTTGAATAATGTGGTTGAGTCGAGAACAAATTAATTAAAACTAAAGGACATTGTACTGAAAGGTTTTCTTTACTTAATTCCCAGTGTTTCTTTATTAGTGTTCATTATGTACCAACGCTATTTTTTTTATTAAAACTTATTCGGTCCATTTTCTCAACGTAATCTCGTTTTAGAGTTTGTAATATTAAATAAAGTTAGAGAATTATAACTTATGTTATTTTGAAAGTTTCCTAACATTATTCTCAAATAGTTATTTAAGCACATAAACACACGGTAGGAATCCTTCCGCAAACGCCTTAGGAAATATACCGCGTGTTCGCTGAAATCGTTTTATTCCGCAAACCTCGTTTTACCGATATTAAAGGCAAGCAAGCAAGCGAAGCCTTTGAGAGGCGAGCCCGGGGCTCAAAGCTGTTTATATTAATCTGAAATGCATCCGCGCCTTGCTTACCGTGTCTGTATTTCTTCCAATTTTCTTCCCATGAGTGTATTTATGGTACTTATTTTGCATAAATTTTACATTACGGTACGGTATAGTTTATTAGTTTCATCATTGGTTTACGAAGTATCTTTTAGGGTCGGTTGCATAAAGCGCGGTCAGGTTATAGTAAGGTTACGGTTATAGTTGACGGGCCAGTTGGCGCAGTTGGTTAAGACACCACCTATTGCGCCGCAGGTGGGTTCGATTCCCATCTAGGACAAACATTTGTGTGCATGAACATGTCTGTTCGTCCTGAGTCTGGGTGTAATTATCTATATATGTATGTATTTACAAAAAAAAAAGTAGTACATGTATCTGGTTTCCATAGTACAAGCTCTGCTTAGTTTGGGATCAGATAACCGTGTGTGAAGAAATGTCCCAGGATATTTATTATTATATTTATTATTATTATAGTTAACTTTAACCGCCGAAAGAAAGCAAACTGGGATGCTCGTGTCACTTTAAACTAAAATTTTAACCGTAACCATAACCGACCAAGGGAGATCGGTCATCGTCAAAGTGACTCTACGGTCAAAGCATGGTAATAGTTAAGTTAACTTTGACTATAACTTTAACTAAAATGTAAGAGCAACCGACCTTAGTGTCGTTCTATTATTTCTAACAACTTAGCCTCCAAGCACTGACTTAACTCGTTAAAACTCATTGATTAACTCTCTATGGAATATACGAAGAAATATCCATTTAGACTTACTTTCCTTAGATTCTGTTCTATTCTCTGGTGATAAAATAAATGAAGTCCCGGATACAGTTGGGGACAAATATAGCGTATACGTAGCTTAACAAGCGTGTTAATGTGATACTACGTCACTAAACATTTGGCTTGGTAGCCTGATGGCTTCATCAACCTGACAAATCAGCGAGCGTGTGAATCTCACCATGGTTAGGAATGATGTGCTTATCTTTGACCACATCATTCCTAACCATGGTGGATTTTTTTTTCAAATCTTTATCTTTGCCTTCGAATGTTTGGTCTGAATTGGATCGCTTCTTCGTTTTAAAAATACTGTGTCAAAAAGTAGCTCAATACATTAATAAATCTAACATTTTCTTTGTTGGTTCATTTGAGGCACAGACGAGGCGAGGCAACAAATAAAAAAGCTCAAGGCACAGCTAATGACTTGTTGTTTGTAAGGCGTCGCTCGTTTGTTTCGGAAATGGATCGGAAGCGAGGTCTTGCTTTTGGTGTCTTGCTATTAATATCACCATGGCTTGATACTTACAGAGACTACGGGACATAAAGAAACAATGGCTTTATACTAAAGTCAATTATATTTAAGCAAATATTTTTTGAGGAACTAGAAAAAGGATAAAGACATTTCTAGTTTCGTAGATAAATAAAACCTAATAGCGGCGATTCATAGAATTAATAAAAATAATCTATGCGGATCAAATATGCCATATTTGTATAATATATATTGAATCAACAGCATTGATAAACACTAATCTCCGCCCAGCGGTTTTATCCCCGTTTCCGAGGGATTTTATGTTTTCTCGTGTAACGTTGCACTTTGCAAGTTATTTTATAAAGTACAATATAGTCACATAAGTAATATTTATAAAATATATTACGGCTAAACTAAAATAAATTACAATAAAATAACAATAAATCTAATAAAACAACTAAAACTATTAATCTAAAAAAAATAAAATAAAATATTACTACGGAATCTACAAGTACGTATTAAATGCTAATGGTTCTCGCGTCTAACGCGTGTGCGCTAGCTCAACCCTAATTAAAAACCGGTTACCGAGCGGCGAGCCGCTTCGTCCGGCGACGCGCTGTTCGATGAGTATCGGAATTCCTGCTGACATTGCATTTAAGAGCTACGGAGGTGAAGGCTGTGTAAATTGCTACAACCAAATATTAAATTAATATCATAATAATTTCTTGGAATCCCTCTAGGGTAAGTTCCCATGTATTATTATATGAAGTGCTCGATTGTAAGGTGTTTCTATCTATTTCTACAATAGCGTTGACTGCTTTCCTATTCTTTGGAACACTGCGACCTTACTATGACCTTACTACTGTGACCGTTGGACCCACGCAAATAGCTCGCAACAGCTGCTTAAGCTTCTATTTATCTGGCATTCCAGGATTCAAGAACAGATTTAAACATTTGAATTATATTACCTGCTCGGCGAATCGGAGCTAGATTGGAATTACATCCTGACCTGCTGTTGACTACACTTACTAACGAAGCGAGCAAGACAAGAAGCCTGGTGTCCTCAGTCATCCTACGCTATATTCAGGCCAGTGTTCCCATTCTAAAGCCATAATCTAGGCGAGAGGCGGCCACTAAAAATTCTAGGCAATAAATAATTATTTTTAAACTACTTGTTAAAGTTATTTATCGAACCCCTATCTGTTGGCTAACCCCCTAAGGGAGACGCTACAGTGGCGCCCGTAACGTGTGTTTTCTAGTGGCCTAATCACGTCTAGATTAGTATTTGAGGTCAGCAGCTAGCTACAGATCAACTATATATTGTGCTGTGAACGTGAAGGTGACATTGCAGAATAGCGAACTGGTACGTACCTACCTTATTATTTGTACTTAATCATTGCTTACTCTCACTACGCATTTTCACTACGTATGATTGTTAACTGTTACGTACATATTAGTATCTACCTACTAATTGTTTCAAATAGTTCAAGTTCAATTATTTTATCTGGTATTTTTATATTTTCTAAAAAGTATAAGAACCTGATGTAATTTCTAAAACTTATTGTTATACGTAACAGTTCGCATAGCTAAATCCATCCTTATTTCATATCTTTTCAGTTATTCATTTTTTATTTTATTTGGTTTTTTCTTTTGCTTTCATCATCACCTAATCGTAGTTAAGCTAGTTTTTCTCATTTTTGTAAAGAACACCATTTTTATCACTGATCATTCATTTTCATTATATTCATTCATTATTCTTCTGGATAAACATGGGAACTCATCCTATTAAATTCTTTTTGCTAAACAAAAATGAACTCACTTATGAGGTACTAATTAGAGGCGAAGAACCTGCATCAACCGTACTTGGACTTCGCAAACAAATAAATAAATTAACACCAATTATACCTACTTCTGATATCTGTGAGTCTGGTCTCGATTCTGATACTGATATTTCAGGCGTGGGCACTTCTTTAAACGAACTTACATCACGTGTAAAAACTTTGGAGGATAAGTACGACTCTAATCTTTTTGAACGCACTCGAGCTTTGTGTAACCATCTGTATCACCGACTAAAAAGAATTGATTGCACTGATTCTAAATATTCAGAAAGAGTTAAACCCTTGTCAAAAAATTTATCAATGCTAATTAATAAAATTAATGCTATTAATAAAGCTGCTAACCCTACTGCTAGCGGTGAGCTTGTTGCAGATGTTACTCAGACATCTTCATCACTTGATACCGTGCAAAACGTAACGTTGCATTGTGACCGCTCGCATATTAGTGAACTTCAAAAAATTAAATATAACGGTAAATCTTGTGTGCATGCTTTTGTACAGCGAGTGAATGAGTGTAGTACTGCGAGAAATATATCTTCTAGTAAGTTACTATCTTATGCTACGGAAATATTCACAGGCGATGCGTTACATTGGTTCCGTAGTGTTAAAAGTGCTGTTACTACTTGGGATGAGTTGATTGTTTTACTTATTGAAGATTTTAGCCACTTTGACTATGACTACCGTTTGTTAACTGAGATACGTAATAGAACGCAGGGTGATTCTGAAACTATAACTATATATTTTGCGAAAATGTCTGAATTATTTGCTAGATTAACGAAAGATATTTCGGAACAGGAAAAATTGGACATCTTAATGCACAATATTAGACCCTGTTATTCTAGTGTATTAGCTGCTAACCCCTCGTCTATCAATGATATAGAAAGTTTGAAAACGCTATGTAGAAACTTTGAAAAAATTCAATCTCTGACTTCTCAATTTAAAGAACCTCCTAGAGTTTCTACGGATACCTTAGCTCCTGACCTAGCGTTTTCAAAACTATCTGAACCTAGCACTAGCAGATCAAACACATATAATCAAAATAGATACACTCATTTTAATTCTAGATGTAACCGTGATTTCTATTACGGCAGATATAATCATAAAAATCACCAAACAAATAATTCTAATGTCGTTAATAAGTCTGGAAATAGTTCAGGTGTAGCTGCTATTGCTTCGTCTGGTTTTAATACTAAACAGGTTTACTGTCCACGCTGTCGTAACTCAGAACATTCTTTGCATCAATGTACAGCTGAAAGATTCCCCATTTGCTTTAAGTGTGGGACAAAGAACGTCAAATACCCTACGTGTCCTAAATGTCAATCTCAATCTAATCAAAAAAACTAGCTACTAAAGATTGCTGTAATGAAAACGCTATAAAAACAGAAAATAAAACTATAGATTCTACTAAAACTAACAACTTTGATGAAAAAGATTGGAACGACTGGCTTTCAACTATCAAAATATTCTTTTCTAGTTACTTCATTACAACAATCTTCGATAAAAAACCTATTAATGACGTACGTCCTTACGCGGCTATCCAAGTAGGGGATACAAAACTCTGCGGCTTACTTGACTCTGGTTCTACTGTAACTATTCTAGGTAATAATGCACATCTACATTTAATTTCATTAGGTCATGCATTATGTAATGATAATGATGTGAAATCCTTTACTGCTGCTGGTGGACAAAGTTTGATTTCTATTGGATACATTAATCTTCCAGTTACTTTTGAAGAACAATTCCATATTTTAAAAGCTTACATTATACCATCAGTAAAATCAAATTTAATTCTAGGCATTGATTTTTGGACTAAATTTAATCTTTTCCCTAAATTCTCAAATTCTATTTCACTTAACGATACCGCATGTTGTATTAACGAGGTTAGTACTAAAACTGATCCTTCAGGTATATTACAGTCCTATAATGAACTAACTGAGGTTCAGCGTGTAACAGCCGATAACATTATAGAACAGTTTAATAATATCTCGACTGAAAAACGTGGTTTAGGTAGAACTAATTTAGTGACGCATACTATTGATACTGGCGATTCCTTACCCATTAGGCAAAGATACTATCGAGTTTCTCCTGAAAAACAACGTATCCTATCTGATCAATTGGACGAAATGTTGCAGCTAGGCGTAGTGGAAGAATGTGAGAGTCCTTGGTCTTCACCTGTTCTATTAACACCCAAGAAGGATGGTAAACTAAGATTCTGCCTAGACAGTCGTAAACTGAATTCGGTTACGAAAAAAGACGCATATAAGCTACCTTATATATCAGAGATACTGGATAATCTTAAAAATGCAAAATACCTAAGTAGTGTAGATTTATCTAAGGCCTTCTGGCAAATACCTATTTCTGAAAACGACCGTAATAAAACTGCTTTCTATATTCCTCATCGTGGAACCTTTAGATTCGTTACTATGCCCTTTGGCTTAACGAATTCACCTGCTACCCAACAGAGACTTGTTGATACCCTTTTCTACGGTCCTGAATTTGAAAACTCGGTCTTTGTTTACATCGACGACATTGTAATCTGTAGCTCAAATTTCGAAAATCACATTTCTCTTCTTTTAAAAGTACTTAAAAAACTTATTATGGCCAATCTAACTATAAACTTTGAAAAATCCGTATTTTTTCGTACAGAACTCAAATATTTAGGCTATGTCGTTGATTGTAAAGGTCTTCGTGTTGATCCTAATAAAATTGATACTATTTTAAATTACCCTACCCCTACAAATAAAAAAGAGGTAAAAAGATTTCTAGGAATTGCTTCTTGGTACCGAAAATTTGTTCCAAAATTTAGCTGTGTTGCTGGACCCTTAAATAAGCTAACCTCTTCTAATAAAAAATTGAATCCTTTCCTTTGGTCTACAGAGGCTGAGGAATCCTTTACTAAACTCAAAGAACTTCTTGTCTCTGCTCCAATTCTTTCATGCCCTAACTTTGACCTACCGTTTGAAGTCCACACTGATGCTAGTGACTATGGTGTTGGAGGTTTACTAACTCAGACTATAGACGGAGTCGAGCATCCTATAGCCTACACTAGTAGAACTTTGACGGGCCCAGAGAGGAATTATAGCATCACTGAGAGAGAAGCTCTCGCCGTCTTAGTTGCTTTAGAACACTGGAGATGCTACCTAGATAATGGACAAAAGTTTACTGTCTATACAGACCATTCAGCACTCAAGTGGTTCCTTAATCTAAATAACCCTACTGGGCGGCTTGCTAGATGGGGTGTTCGTCTATCAGCATTTAATTTTGAAATTAAACACCGTCGTGGCGTTGATAATGTCATTCCCGATGCGTTATCTCGCGCTTGCCAAATTTCTACCATTGATAATAGTCCTAAAACTATATCTACTAATGATCAATGGTACCTAAATATATATAACGGTTCTCAAAGTTCACCTACCTCTTTTCCAAACTATTTAGTTAAAGATAATAAATTATTTCGCTTTATGCAAACCAAACACCCTCTAAATAAAGAGTTCGAGTGGAAAGAAGTCGTTCCTGCCGAGTATAGAACAAAAATTATTACTGAAAACCACTCTGAACCAACAGCTGGTCACTTTGGTATATTTAAAACATACAAGCGTATAAGTCTCAGATACTACTGGCCAGGATTGCATGCTGATGTAGTGGAAGCTGTGACGTCTTGCGATACCTGTATTGCACATAAGCATCAAAATCATGCAACTTTGGGTGAAATGGGTCGACCTAAACACTGCTCGAGACCTTTCCAAACTATTAGCGTAGATCTAGTAGGACCTCTACCGCCAACTAGGAAACTTAACTGCTACATCTTAGTCGTGACTTGTTGTTTTAGTAAGTACTGCTTACTATTTCCAATCAAGCACGCGACTGCCGAAATTGTAACTAAGATCTTAGAAGAACATGTATTTCTAATACATGGCATTCCTTCTACTGTAATACTCGATAATGGTAAACAATTCGTAAGTGCTACGTTAAAACAAATGTTTGAGAAATATAAAGTACCTAAATTACACTTCACCCCTAAGTACTCGCCTCATGTTAACACAGTCGAACGCTACAATAAAACTATTATGACAGCTATCTCAACATTTATTACTAACGATCAACGTATTTGGGACCAACTTGTACCTAAAATTCAATTCGCTGTGAATAGTTCTGTAAACGAAGTAACTGGCTACACTCCTTCGTTTTTGGTATATGGGCGTGAACTAGTCACTTGTGGTTCACACTATATTGATACCGGAAACGACGAGGATATTATTTTCGAACCTAGAGATTCCTACGCTGAGAATATAGGTGTACTTTCTAGCATCTTTAACAAAGTACAATCATTGCTACTACAAGCTCATAGTAGGAATTGTCAACAATATAATTTACGCAGAAGACCTGCTGAATTTAATATTGGTGACGTTGTTTGGAAAAGGACTTTTTATCAAAGTGATAAAGACAAGTATTTTAATAAGAAACTAGCACCAAAATTTATAAAATGTAAGATCATTGATAAAAAGTCCCCACTAGTTTATATATTAGCAGATATGTCTGGAAAACCATTAGGTTCCTGGCATATAAAAGATATAAAACTTATAAACTATAAAATCTAAAATAATTGTGCTTAGTACCTATCCTAGCCTTAAATTATATTAAATCTAATACCTAAACCCAAGTGTATTAAATAGTAAATAATTTAGTACACCTAAACTTATTGTTTGAGTATAATTATAACTTGAAAATTAATGATACTCTGTCTGTAAGGATCTCAAGTCATAAATAAGTAAGATTTGATGATTTTATGAAAGATACTATATGCGTGAAGTATGAAAGATCGTCTGTCTGAAATAGTAAGTTAAAATGTAGTAGTAGGTAGTAGTCGGATTTTACTATTCAGTACGCAAAATCCTTCGTTTTTGGGCGGGGTACTGTAACGTTGCACTTTGCAAGTTATTTTATAAAGTACAATATAGTCACATAAGTAATATTTATAAAATATATTACGGCTAAACTAAAATAAATTACAATAAAATAACAATAAATCTAATAAAACAACTAAAACTATTAATCTAAAAAAAATAAAATAAAATATTACTACGGAATCTACAAGTACGTATTAAATGCTAATGGTTCTCGCGTCTAACGCGTGTGCGCTAGCTCAACCCTAATTAAAAACCGGTTACCGAGCGGCGAGCCGCTTCGTCCGGCGACGCGCTGTTCGATGAGTATCGGAATTCCTGCTGACATTGCATTTAAGAGCTACGGAGGTGAAGGCTGTGTAAATTGCTACAACCAAATATTAAATTAATATCATAATAATTTCTTGGAATCCCTCTAGGGTAAGTTCCCATGTATTATTATATGAAGTGCTCGATTGTAAGGTGTTTCTATCTATTTCTACAATAGCGTTGACTGCTTTCCTATTCTTTGGAACACTGCGACCTTACTATGACCTTACTACTGTGACCGTTGGACCCACGCAAATAGCTCGCAACAGCTGCTTAAGCTTCTATTTATCTGGCATTCCAGGATTCAAGAACAGATTTAAACATTTGAATTATATTACCTGCTCGGCGAATCGGAGCTAGATTGGAATTACATCCTGACCTGCTGTTGACTACACTTACTAACGAAGCGAGCAAGACAAGAAGCCTGGTGTCCTCAGTCATCCTACGCTATATTCAGGCCAGTGTTCCCATTCTAAAGCCATAATCTAGGCGAGAGGCGGCCACTAAAAATTCTAGGCAATAAATAATTATTTTTAAACTACTTGTTAAAGTTATTTATCGAACCCCTATCTGTTGGCTAACCCCCTAAGGGAGACGCTACACTCGTGTTTAAAATAAAATAAATATCCTGGGACATTCTTCACATATGGTTAACTAATATACTACTTTTTTTTGCAAATACATACTTATATAGATAATTGCACCCAGACTCAGGACAAACAGACAAGTTCATGCACACAAATGTTTGTCCTGGATGGGAATCGAACCCACGACCAGCGGCGCTACAGGTAGTGTCTTAACCAACTGCGCCAACTGGCTTGTCTGTTTAGAAGCATTCTATATTTTTTTATTGTGTAGGTACGGGCCAAATTTCATTAAAAACTGTTTAGCCGTTGATATATGATTGAGTTGCAAATATCCATCAACTTTTTCACAATATGAGTGGAATGAGATGAGATGATTACGAAAAAAAAGTTTATTTTTATCTTTTTTTTTAAATAATATCAGATTTTGCAACCCTGGTTGATTTGAATAAAGAATAACCAGCTTAATCTAACATTTTGCTATTTAACATTAAAATCTCAAAAAAGCGAATACATAGAGACCCTACAAGTTTCTGTTTAGATTTATTTGTAAGTCTTGGAGGTTGCTTTGCTGCGGTTTTCAATACATGTGAGATACCCTTGTTAGCTTGTCTGTGTCTATTTGCAGAGAGATTTTCCATTTAAAGCTTGCTTGTGTCTATTTATAGCTTGTCTGTGTCTAATTACAGTTTGAATGTGTCTATTTATAGCTTGTCTGTGTGTTTACGTAAAGCTTTTTTATTTGCTAGTATATTCAACTATATTTTTTTTTACTATGTATAAGCCTGTGTTTGACCACAATCCCATCGTGGTCAGTGATGATGTGGCCGATGGTGGCCACAAAGCCTAGAAAGGAACTGGCTCTCAAGTGCAGCTGTCGGAACACACCGAAAGGTGCTTGGCGACAGATTTTCAACAGGCGGGTACTATAAAGTACCCTACCACCGTGCTATAGTTTCCTCACGATGTTTTCCTTCACCGAAAGCTCAAGCTCATTGTAGGATTCGAACCCGCTACCTTTGTCTCGGCATTCGACGTCACTACCACTGAGCTATCATCGCCTTAAACAACTATTAATTATTGTATTTAAGCAACTGTTCTTGAATATCTTGTAAGTAAATAAAGCGCCATACTATATTTTGGATTTTATGATGTGAAACTTTTTAATTTACATTAAGGATGGGAAACTTGCGAACACATGGGTGATGTGAGTAAGACATGCCTCGTATGTAGTTTGCCTTTTAAAAGTTAAAATTCGTACGTTGCCTTCTAGACAATGTTACATATTATAATTTAGGGCGATGATAGTTTAGTGTGAGTGACGTCGAATGTTTGGTGAAGGTTGTGGGTTCCAATCCTATAATAAGCTTGAGCTTTCAGTGAAGGAAAACATTGTGAGGAACGAAACCATATGTGTGTTAAATCCGATCATCAAAATTTTAACATTTGTTTTTCTTTTTAATGTAAGTACTTAACTTTAAAGTTGAACCTCGCCTTTTAACTATGGCAGTTAAAGTCTCAAAACTGGACGTTAACTGTTGTTAAAGTGATTTATGTTCTCTTACTGCGAAGTAGTTCCTTTTGTATTCGTTGGAAAATTATTTAAGTATTTTCTTTTGAGTTAAGCCGCTTCGGGTTTGAAAGTTTGGCCTTAACTCTTACTTATATTGCTGAATTGAATTATTTTATTTATACTCGTATTTAAAAAAATAGTGAAAATAACCCAACGAATTTAAAACTTAATAATTAATTAAAAATGTAGTAACCTTATAATTAACAAAACAATTTACTCAACGAAATGTTCTATGTGTCAGATTAAAGTAATGCACCGCAGTTACGAATACAGCTCTGTAGTTGTCATAGTTTGTAGTTTGTCTCACAAATTGTTTTGCTCAGTTTCCGACATGAATTATACACGAGACTGTGCCTGTCTAAAGGGCAACAAATCTTGTTATGTTGTTCTGAATCTATACAGATCTGGCTAAATTCGGCCGCATACTTGTTTACACAACTAAACAAATTTTGAACATGTCTCTTACAAACGTTATTGAGAGAGGTTAGAACATTAATTTCTTGTTTTTTTTGGCGTCACATTGTTCATTGTTTTTGTATTTTGCCAGTGTCAAGTTGAGCAATGTATTCTATATTCCTCATACCTGACTGACTGAACGACTAACTGACTGATTATCAACGCACAGCTCAAACCACTGGACGGATCGGGCTGAAATTTGGCATACAGATAGCTATTATGACGTAAATATATGCTACGAAAGGATTTTTGAAAACTCAATCCCTAAGGAGGTAAAATAGGGGATTATGGGTGAACCGCGGGGAGGAGAGCTAGTTATTAGTATAAGATTCTCAGCATATGTATCAAACTGCCTTAATGGAAATTCAAAATATTCCATGTATTTCCAGACAGTTACATAAATAGTTAACAGGAATACCCCGGGGGTGTTGCTAACTAGTTAGTAAACACAAGTCTTTCCTGAACTGAAGTTAGCCGCGGCTGACCGACGTTTGCTAAGCTATACGTCTCTAGAACTTCGCATTTGCTTAGATTATGCCTAAGTTATGACGCAATCAAAACTGTTTTATTTATGTAATCACCACCTTCTGCCCTTTTTTAAGCGACGTCAAAAAAAGGAGGAGGTTCTTAATTTGAATGAAGGTTTTACTCTGTTAAAAAAGTTTTATTTATTGATTATTTATTTATTTATGTACACACACAGACAAGTAAAGAGAAAAGACAAAACAGATACAAAGGCACAAAGGGACTGCTTATTTCTAATAGAAATGTCTTCCAGCAGCCCTGCTACTGGAAAGTTAGATAGATATGAAGACACAGTGTGTAATAGAAGAAAGAAATACATACATGAAACAGATAGTGAGGCTTAAAACTAGTTACATAAAAATAAAATAAACTACATAAAAATTATAATATAATGATAAACTAAATATTAAGACACAAATACAAATAAATACGTAACATAGTATACATAAATAATATATGAATGGATAATCAAGGTAACGATGTAAAAAGTAATCCTTGAACGTTTTTTTGAAAATGGAGATAGTCTTCGAATTGCGAACGTTAGGCGGCAGTTTATTCATTTTTAAAAAAGTTATTTATTTAAGATGTATACTAGGCCTGAGTTTAACCACAATCTTGCCATGGTTAGTGATGATGTGAAAATGTGTTAGTGAAAATGGATTTTAAATGTTATTCTAATGCTATCTATGTATATGCCTATTGTCATCTAAATCTGTTAAATGGTTTATGCGTCATTTATGCGTATAAACATTGAAACTTTTAAACAACAAAATATATTTTATCTACTCTCATATCGTAAAGTTTTAATTATGAAATCAAAAACAGTACTTTTATGATCCACTTTATGCACACCCGTCTATAATGAAATTAAAAAATTATATTATAGTACAGTTTTCTTCCAAAGATAATGCTATAAAATATTTTTTTTTCTTTTAAAGTATACTTTGGACCTAAATAATTAGGAATCAATCAGTATCAATTAAATTTTAGATGCAAATTTATTTACTGTGTGTAATAGAGACGAATTTTTGACTTGAACTTTAGAGGTAAGATTTTTTGGGAGTTGGCAACACGAATTTGATTATATGTTTATTGTGTTTGTTTATTTTATTGTTTTTGTGTAATTTTGACCAAAAATTACACAAAAATAGCATTTTTTTTTGTAAGCAACATAATATTTTTTTTACCTTTAAATTACATTATTTATATGAGTTTAGATAAAGTACTGTATAATACTGGACATAATTAGGTATTAAAAACTCGTGTGATACTATTAGGAACCTCGCCTACGGCTCGGTACTTAAACTCACACTCGTATTTAATAACCCCTATTATGCAACAGTATCATAAACTACACTACTTAAACAATAGTCTAAGTTGATTTAAAGCTCTTTTTATTACAAACAGTTTACTTAAACACCGTAATTATTAGAATAAAACTTTTGATTACAAACAAACAAACTGAAATGTATTTTGAGTTAAAACGTAAATTTTATATCTAACTTTTACATCGAATGGCAAACATTTGCAAATTACTTTTAAACAATCCGTTGGAATGGCTGAATTTAAGGGAAATCCAATATATATGTAACATGTATTTTAAGTGAGCATTCACTCGCCATATGTTTCGATTTTGTTTTTAATTTTGAATATCTACCTATATTTTATCAAGCTACATGGTATGATGGAGCATCACTTGAGAACGGCTCTATCGATTCGATAATAATCCACGGGATGGTAGAGATTAACTACGATACCATGGCGCGTCCCTCTAAAGCTTAAATATTTGAAATGTGTGAAATTACTTCAGACTCACAACACATGTATGCGTACTAATACAGCCGTCAAATAAAAATAAATCCAAGGATTTGCTGCTCAACTAGCGGCTTCATTGATCGCTCATTATTATTAGTATAGCGCTGAACTGACGTACACTTTAAAAATGACACGTCCGTTGTGTTGCTCGACTGGCTAGTTATGATTAGTTGACCAACAAATCTGGTAAAAAGTGAGATACTGAAGATCAGGCCATCTTCAGTATTTCACTTTTTACTACTGGACGAATACTTACAACTACATACAAATGATTTTGTAAGGATGTGACACACATTGAAACAGTAATTTTGAGGGGCGCGTAGTTTATCTCTATTTTAGTATGAAAACATTTCAAAGTGATTTTATCACTTGGGGCGTTAAAGCTAGCTTTTCGCCCCGCGGTTGTACCCGCGTTCCCGAGAGATATTATGTTTGCCCGGGATAAAAAGTTGCCTATTTATATATTATTCCAGAGTATGATCTATCTATGAGCCAATTTTCATCCAAAACCGTTCAGTAGTTTTTACGTGAAAGAGTAACAAATAACATACTCACAAACTGTCGCATTTATAATATTAGTAAGGATTTAAGATAGATAAAAATAATACTATTGA
Organism: Tethea ocularis; assembly: GCA_963555595.1. Classification (NCBI taxonomy): domain Eukaryota; kingdom Metazoa; phylum Arthropoda; class Insecta; order Lepidoptera; family Drepanidae; genus Tethea; species Tethea ocularis. Next base: position 8,377,667 of record OY741975.1, read on the forward strand.
ATCGAAAATTATAGTAAGCCTGTGACTTCGTTATGTCGGAATCGATAAAGGTGAAATAATCGAATTGTCTCCCACATAAGTCGATTACACAATGGTTTTTATCGGCCTTTTCCTCTATTACGCTATCTAAGCATCCAGTCTACTTGACTGGAGTAATACCAACATACTTATATCGTATGTTAAAAGCATTACCTGTACTGAGAGGTTTTGTTAGTTTTACTGAAATAAAGTGTTTACTATTTTTAGTGCAGAAAATCTACCATTTTTATTTTAATCGTTTTTGGAATTTAATTAAAAACTTGAAAATAAATATCAACTTTTGTTCAGACATGCGGTATTTATTTTTATAGAGCAAGTATTTTAAATATCATATTGATTATTATTTAACGAATTCTTTATGCAGCAAAACTATTATTGGTACTCGTAAAATAAACGCAATATTGCATGAAGAGAATCAACAACTTTCTATACATGACTTTATCCAGTGAAATCCTAAAAATACTCGTTGAAAATTCAAATATCTCTATATTCAGTCACTGGCGGGGCAAATGCATACTAAGAATGTAAAAAAAAGAAACTTATTCAAACGAACTGAGTAAACTTTTGCTACGCCGTATCCGTAGCTGCTACGAGATGCTACGAGACTACGCCGTAGCCTACAATATGTGGTGTCTATTATAAACTTTAAGTTGAAGTTGGTAAAGTGGTATATATGGATACGTTACATGATAGAATATTTTATTAATTTAGTTACGTTCTACTAGTTAATGTTAGGTAACGTTATTCAAGACTAGTTTCCATCCCGCGGTCTCACCCGCGTTCCCGAGATGTTTTGGGTTATCTTGTTTTATAAAAAAATAGTCTTTATATATTTCCATGTATGTGCCAATTTTCATCCAAATCCGTTCAGTAATTTTTGTGTGAAAGAGTAAATAACATCTTCACATCCATACAAACTCTCAAATTGATATAATATTAGTATAGGATTTAAAGTTAATAATTAATTAATCAATACGTATTTAAAATAACTCTATAAGAACATACATATTACAATAGGCAATACTCCACAACATTTTATGGCAAATACAATTAAAAGCAAAGGTTTAATTTAAACAAACTGACACACAGATTGTCATATAGATGTACAATTTAAGAATAGAAATGTAACATCGCCTAAAGTCGCATCAGATAAAAATGTCCCTAAATTTTATTATCCCAACTTGAATGATAATAATATTTCAAAATGTCTCCGTGAGTAATAAATCATGACTGCCGCTTCCTAACCTTTTGTATAAAAACTGCTTGTTTTAAGTGAATTGGCGATCCCTGGGGAATAATTGAATAACGCTCTCTTACTATTGGACGCCCAGTGGATTTACTACCGAGAGGTTTTGTATAATGTAATAGCTTTATTTACTACTCTACTTTAACTTTCTTTCTTTTAATTGTGCTTCCTTGATTAAATAGGTGTAATTAAGGAAAGTTACCTGTTTTTTTTAAAGTGTCTTTGCGGCGATTTCAGCCTTTGCAGATAAAGATTGACTGGCTGACAAAACAGGACTAATTAAAACTATCAGATTAGAGTTATCTACATAGTTATTTTATGATTTTTAGTGCCTTTGAAGGCGGTTGTATATATTTTTAAATGGCGCGTTTCGTTATCCACAGTATGTGTGGAAACGACGCGCTGTCATATTAGCCTATGACCACAGACTATGACATTGTCATTTAGGGAGATATTAGTCATAAACATAGAATCGGGGTAATTATGTTTCTATGTTAGTTATTAGGGTCAATTCCCTTTGTTTCGAAAACAAATTACAAAAATAATACAAAATAAAAATCTAAATACATCATCATTCGTCCAAATTAACCAGATTAGCTCGCATGCGTATGAATATACTCGTATCTCATGGGCCTTCGTCAGGCCCTTAAACTTGATTGTAACTTCTTTATAACTAAAACCCAATGGGGCTGGTTGGCTACACTTCAAAGTGGAAGCTTTCCGAGCGTGTGAAGGGACATAACGAAATTTATTAGTTGCTACAACTTGCGTAGAGTTACTGCTTTGTAGACACGACATGGTTTATTGGAAATCTAGCGACCCACCTCAGAAAAATAGGAGGTTCTGACTTAGGTTTCGTGTTTTTTTCGGTAAGTTTTTATTAGCTATAAAGATTATTTTTAGTTGAGTGTATATTTCATATGTGACGTACCTATACTATATTAATATATTATTACTGATTTTTTGTTGTGTACATTTTTATATCTTTGTTGTTTAGTTAGATTACCAAAAAATATTGGACACATGTTTTTTCTTTAGTTCTGAAAACAAAAAATAACGAAGATACAGTGCGTATAAATATCGCGTGACGTCACGTTTTAGTACACTTTTTACACAGAAGTGACGTCACAAACCCCCACTCCTGAACTTTGATGCGACCTATCTTTGTAAGTTTTTATTGATTTGATAAAATAAAAAATAAGTATCCAATATTGTTTGATAACCTAACTGACGGACTAAATAGAATTAATTATTTTTTACCCAGTCATCATCCCTATTGTAGTAATGTGCTGTAGTAAATTTGTCTTTCTTTGTTTTTTTCTACAATCAAAATTCCAATATTTTAGGGTTCAGGGTTGATCAATAAACTTTTTCTTTTTAGTACCTGTATTTAGGCATATCTACATATTATTAGATCTACACTATCGTTTCAGCTTTTAAACTGTCGACGCAAAGTTATATGAATGTGAAATAAAACTGTAACGTGCTCTCAGGGGAGCGCAATTAAACTGTAAACTACATTATAAACATCCCAACACTCTTAACTGACCTCGTTTTCCTTTTTATTAATAATTATGAAGGTAGTTTGTAAATTTTCGACCTCATAAATTATTACTATCATCGCCGTGGCCGAGCGGCAAAGTTTGGCTGGAGATGAGATCCAAGGTTTTGATTACTAGGGCTTTCTGATTAAATTAATTAATAGATCAAATATACTGAGACATTCTTCACACATGGCCATCTGATAATAAATCAGACAGAGCTTGGACTAAGGAACCCAGATAACTGCTAAGATACTTTTGAAATACATACTTTTATGAATAATTACACCCAGATTCAGGTCAAGCTGACCATTTTAAACTTATTAGGGAATCGAACCCACAACCAGGAGCGTGATAGGAGTATCTTCGTCAAATGGCCCGTAGAATTTATTCTACACAGTTCGGAAGTTAGCAAACAAACAAAGCCTGATGGTAAGCGGTTACAACAGCGGTTATAATAATAAGGGTATCAATTGTGCTAGTCTGAAAGTGATTTGATTGCCTCAAAGCAGCAGCAATAATGGATCTGTAAGTTCGGAAACGAGGGTCCACAATGAAAAATCACGTAAAATAAAAAAAATAAACTAGTAAAGATCTCGATAACATAGCTACGGAATCCTAGTTTAATGTGGCACGTACTTAGCTAGTTTTTTTAAGGTTGGCAATAAATTTCAACAGGGTACGCTTTGGTAGGACTTACTTATCAAATAACTTGAAAGTCACTTTCCAATAAATTACATACAAAGGATAAATAATAAAAAGGTTCGCTTAACCCCAGTGTTACCACGCCAATAAAATCTGTAACCTCATTCAGGCCCGCTTCTTTCATAGGGCAAGGATTTTTTCTCGCAATGCCCTGTGAAGTGGAAAATCCCTCTTTGGGAGGTAACAAGCAACTCACCTCCGAACAACTCAATAAATCTGTTCGACAATGAAGCGAGCCGTGGGTTGATTACGTAATTTCTTGTAGAAAATATTGTGGAATGGTTGCTTGTTGATCATTTGAATCAGTGTTCATATTGACAATCGGGGCTTTTCAGACCTACTCGATTACAGATTTGATTTGGATGACAAAGGAATATATTCTACGAATGGTTCCTTTATATTTTTTCAGATTGACATTATGAATAAATCAGTAAATTATTAAATTGCTGAACAGCATAAAATTGAAATAAAATCGCTCCTAACGATCGGAATGGCAAACGAGTAGGTTTAATAGAGGAAATGCGTTACCAACCTTAAAAATTGTTTTGGAATAACAAAATATTTTCAATTTAAAAAACGAGAATATCATCTGAAAATTGAGAATTTATTTAGAATTTGAGGTTATGTGAATTATAGTAGTCGTTAAGCAACCGTTTGCCAATTGCTTAATTTGTATAATCAAGCCAAGAGGTCCTCACAACTCGAGAGTCGAGGGACCATTGTAATTTTTGTCACATTTTTAGGTGAAAAATGTCTTGAGGGTGACCGGTCCGTAACAATAATAGATGAAAATTCGACTTAGAGCAGCTATAATGGACGAAGGTTTTAGAAAACTTTACGGTAAAATAATTTCTTTATATTATATATTATGTATTTTATGGCATTATAATAGTTATGGTTGTTCATATACTATACTAATATTGGTCTAAATTCACCTTTAGCCAGAATATGTATCGACCTAAACAACTTAATCAAGCGAGTCCCAGTAACCAACTTATACAATGACTCCAAAGCAGTTTTTAAAACTATAATAAAAAACTAGTTTCCAGGTGCAAAATATTTTTTTATTTGTTTTTTAATTTTACTTGTGTATTTTACAATTTTGCTTCTTTATTTTACTTACAATTAGTTATTTACTTTCGATTTGTATCTCTTTTAATTTTTGCTAGCTGTATTTGAGATTGATGTAAATTTTTGTTTGCCAACGGAGACATATTTGTATTACATATATTTTTGGAAATATAAATGTCTTATTTATTCAAAGCTTTTTCGTCCGATTAAAGAGGAATTCTCGAAAAGCCTAGACCCCAATCTTGTGTAATGATGCGAGTACACGAAACAAAATTTGTCTTCCCCAAGAACACCCCCATTCATCACTATCACGTCACGCTGTATAGTTACTGCGGTTAAAAATCACAACGGAATATAGCTTTTATCTTGTGAACGTTAAGACTGATGTCGGGTGGAGGTGGTATGCAGAAAAACTGATCGTTGAAAGTAGGGTAACCGGTTTTCTGATGCGTGAAAGGCAAACGTAGGTATTGTTCGGTGTTTTTTTTCGTAGCGAATGTTTTGTGGTTGCACAAAAAGTTTACGCTATTAGAAAATGTGGGGTGTGTACGTTACTTGCAGATATTTTTGATTGATGTTTGAATTGTTTAGATTGAATCTTTCGTCAGCAGGGCTGAACTTGATGATGAAGCAGTAATAGAGATATTTTGTAGAAGTTTAACAAGCTCGCCGCGAATATCGCTGGGGATGCCCTGGGAACTTACGCCGAAACGTCGAAAACGTTGCGTAATCGCCTTGCGTCCGCTACGTATTCGCTGTGCAACCGCTCCGCTTTGAAGACGCTCGTAAACCGCTTGTCTGATATAGCCCTAAGTCGATGATAGCTCAGTGGTAGCGACGTCAAAAGACTTGACGAACTTTGCGGTTTTGAATTATATAATGAGCTAAAGAATTGAAGTGCTGGTGAAGGAAAACATCGTGATAGTTTATAGTACCCGCCTGTCATCATTCATATATTTTTATATTTTAGGAAGCCGTTCTAAAAAGGTTTAAAGAAGATTGTCAGAGCTCCACAAATAAGTGTCTGAAATGTTTTTAAAGGCAGATTTAAGCAGAAGAGATATTAATGAAGCGTGTAGTCCATAAATCAAACCTGGTAATTTTTGGGTCTGTAGACAAAGGATATATAAGTTTTAGCATAGCTTTTCAAGCTAATAAATAAGTCTATGGTTTAAGAGCTTTATTCTCATAACAATTATAAATTCACTTACATGAGAACTTAAACATCTACGTAATAGGAATACTTATTCCAGATTAACTAGCCACACAGTTTTTACATCTTCGCAACAAATATATCTAGGTACTTATGTATTAAGTTCTAGCTATTTTATGGTGAAAAACGCATCTAAATTTATACATTCCGCTTATCATATAAATTAAAGTCCCTATAGTAGGTAGGTAATTTTTCAAAACAATTACATCCCCTTATCAAATAACTGCCTTAAATGGGTTTTTTATCTAAATTACGTAAGGATCAGGTAAAGAGGCTCTGTTGCGTAGGGCCGGAAACGGAAGGAGATCCATCAAGGTGTCGACGTAATATTCACCTGTAGGGCGTACTTAAAGGGCTGATATAAGGGAATCTCGTGGAATCACAAGTATTTTGAGAACCCTAAATTTGTAAGTAGGTAGTTATGTTATAACAGAAAATTAAATTAAATGATAAAATCATATTGGGATTAAATGGACATATAATATAGGTATTTATTTGAATGGATACTTATTATAATTTATAGGCCTGTCTCTTGAACTTGAGGATTGACAACATGAGGGTGGTAGCCAGCCTGGCGGGTACTATAAAGTACCCTACCACCGTGCTCTGGTTTCCTCACGGTGTTTTCCTTCACTGGAAGCTCAAGCTCACTATAGGATTCCAAAACGAGACCTTCGTCTCGGCATTCAACGTCACTACCACCGAACTATCATCAAATCAAATCAAAACTCATTTATTTAGTTTAGGCTCTGATAAGGCATCGTTCTAGATTATTACCTAAATGTCGTAGTTGAAATCATTAATAAACTTTAATGTTCATGTCAGTGAAGGGAAATTATAGATTTAGATAGAATTATAGAAGTTAAATAAGGCTTTCAAAATCAGGTTTCGAAAAGTCTGCAGAAGAAAGCAAAATCAATTTATTGCGAGGCATCGTTACTGTACTCAAACTGAGTCATAGAGGAACCCTTAGGCTGTTTAAAAAAAAATTGAATGAATGAAATAACATTTAATTTCAAAATATGTAGCAAAAAGTCATGGTAACATTTAACATTTACAGGATGATTAGTTTCATGTGTGTAAATAAGTAGGCTTTGTTAATATCGCTCGCTTTATCATTATTTACAAAGTCGAATATAATGTAGGGAATATGAAAGGTTGTATCCACAAAACCGCTGTACATTGTCAACCCGACTTAATCTCGGTAACAATACCAATTTAGTGGTACCAAATCATAGGACACAGTAAAACTAACATCTAAAGTAGTAAGCAATCCTGATGTTCGAATTACTATTAATTTTCATTGTCGAATCATCATCATGTTAGCCGAAAGACGATGGCCAGTCTTGCGCTAACCGCGACCCTCACAAGATCATCGGTCTACCTTGTGGGGGCCTGCCTACACTGCGTCTTCCGGTTCGTGGTTGCCACTCGAGAACCCTTCTTCCCCAGCGTCCATTGTTGAATGGTTATTTTATGTAATCATAAAAGTGAAAGGGTCTGTATTTGTTAGAATAAGTAACTAGGATAATGTTTTTTTTATAACAGTTACTAAAATGAAAATAAGTTTTTTGGTAAATGAAAAGAAATAAACCGAAACGAGTGACTTTCGTTATTGAATTAAAAATGATTGGTGTAATTTTTATTAATTAGTAATTCAACGCATCTTCAAAACGTAGCTTACATGTTACATGCTATTCTAGGGTATGATCTATCTATTTGCCAAGTTTTATTTAAATTCATTCAGTAGTTTTTACGTGATAGAGTAACAAACATATTTACATCCACAGCAACATTCGCATGTCATTTATTATAAATTTTTTGACGATTAAAAATACTTGCAATGAGTTCTTTTAATAAAAACACTTTTGATTTTGAAATTAATCATTTATATTAGAGTTAAACTACTGTGCAGGTTTGTACTGTAACATAGTCAATGAAACGACGGCCTATTCAGAATAACAAACGGAATTGTGAGGGTGCCTTGACGATTCAATCCGCTAAAAGCCCTTCCTCCACGCTGCTTAAAGGGCATGTAAAGTATAAACGAAAAAAAAATCTTTTCAGTTTACCCAAACGCAGAATTTTATTTGGCTTATTGACTCTGAGATGAAACGAATGGAAATGCCATGGAATTTATTTCAAATTATAGGATTTGAGTTAAAATATGTAGATAAATAATGGTGCTGATCCTATTGAAAATCTTATTGAAAATCTCACACACAATCTCTTTCTCATATATATTATTGAAAATGCGTAGAAAATATTTAATGCTATCCAGTTAGTCTGTCATTGTCATTTACGAGAAAATAGTGACTATTTTAATGTGAGAATAAATTCACATTCAATACTAGAAATTGGATATTTTTGACAGCTAAATTTCTTTTTTTTTTGTAAAGAGATATAGTGAGAACAAATTAGTTGAATTTGTAAAGCGATCTAAGTATGCCTGAATAGTATTCTTGTTAGTTAAATTAGGTTTATATACGGGCGGAAACTAGTACATTATAAGTTTGACTTTAATTAAATCATGTTGAGGAATTGTGGGCGAAAGTGTTTTAAGTCCTATGCTGAATTTGTAAATATATATCTAAACAAAAAGTTCTTTATTTTACTTTAATAATATATCATATTTACATATTATTTATATTTACAATGACAGTATAAAATGAAGTCGCTTCCGCTGTCTGTTCGCTTAGACCTTTTAAACTACTCAACGGATTTTAATGCAGTTTTCAGAAATAAATACAGTGATTCAAGAGGAAGGTTTATATCTGTGATATTTCAAAGATTTGTACACCCGTGCGAAGCTGGGGCGGGTCGCTAGTTTAATATAAAAAATTCAATAGCTAAATTCAAAAACATTATATTCATTATAGCACGCTGTTGATCGGCTTTTTATCGGATTTTTTTTTATAATGTAGATTGTAATTTATATTTTTGTTGTAAATAATTGTATATAAATAAATAACCCTTTATGTTAATGAAAATATTAATTTACTATCAAAACATTTTTAATTCAACTATACAGGCTGTATAAATTTCCACTCTGCCGAAGATTAAAAGCGAGCAAACAAAAGCTTGCCATCTATACGCTATGCCTTCTTAAACTCTAATGGAGTTTTGAATGGGAAACTCCTAGCTGTCGATAATGCTCGGCAATTAATCATCCATAGTGTTTGATGGATGATGCTATCACATAGCCAGCGGTAAACAACACTGGGGAGGTTTTTTAATAAGCACCCTGTGAATTACTTTTTGAATATAGGCATAAGATTTTTGGTGGGAGTAAAATTAATTATAGGCATTCTTGAAGGTAAAGCAAAAGTGGTTTTTGGGTGAAATAAATGAATTAAAAAAGACAGACAGAAAAGTAAATACTTCGTCTTTCGTATAAGGAAAGTAGGTAAATATACTTACTTGGGAACTTTGATTATATCCTACTTCCTAAAAATATTATAAATGCGAAAATTTGTGAGTATGGCTGAATGTTTGTTACTCTATCACGTAAAAACTACTGAACGGATTTGTAACATGTATGGCAATAATTTTACGATATGACAGGGCCTCAAAGTTACATTTTTGTTTAAACCTACTAAGTACTAAGGTAGCTAAGTAATAAGTTAGTTAAGTAAGTTCAACTTTAGGGTAGTTTTCCCAGGGGAGATTTGCAAGGTCAGCAAAGCACAAGTGATATAACCTACCCTTTATGTTGCAAGCGTCTCTAGGGTACGATAAAGTAATCAAAAATCTAAAAATCTTTTTCAGCCAGCGGCGCAGACAAATTTAGTATTTTTTCACGGCGTCCTACTCTAACTATTTGAAAAATATACAGTGTACAATTCAATAATAGTAGTTAGGTTAGGTAGATAGGAACAAAAATTACAACATCTACAATATGAAATTTAGTTTTTTTTATTATAAAACTAGCTGTTCCCCGCGGTTTCACCCGCGTTCCCGGGATAAAAAGTAGCCTATGTGCTAAACTATAAAGAGTTGTAAGTTTGGATGTAATAGGCAATCTCAGAGTTACCTACTGGTTCAATTCCAAAAATTCTTTCACTAGGAAGGTCCTTTATCCCCGAGTGCTATAGCCTACATTTTATCTCAGGAACGCGGATGAAGCCGCGGGAAAAAGCTGATCATTTATACACATAAAATTAATTTAAGTCTTGGTTTTCAACGTCCAACTGCATTCCAAACCGAAATTAGTTCAAGAAAACAATTCCATTATCTCTAAAGAGATTAAAGAACAGTTGACTTGGCAAAGACGTCTGGTACTATACCGACTGCGAAGAGAGAAGTTATGACAAAAAGACTGAACACTGAATCGAGATAATACAATAGATGTAGTTTGGAGTCCGTAAAGTTTGTCCATGTCGGCGGCCGTATTACGATTTACTATAAACGATTTAATTTCGGTATTGCAGAATAATTATTGAGAACTAGCATTCCGTTCCCTTATTACCCAACAAAAACATTCGGCCTAATTCCGTATCTACCTCGTATACTCTTCTGTACAAAATTTAAACATTATCTTTAAGTCAATCAATCAATGACTATAAATGGTATTAAAAAATTACTTACTGTCTCCCGCGGTTTTATCCACGTTCCCAGGATAAAAAGTAGCCTATATTTTAAAATAAGGTATGATCTATTTATATGTAAGTTTCGTCATAATCCATTCAGTAGTTTTTGCTTGAACAAACATCTTTACATTCCTACAAACTTTCACATTTATTAGTAAGTAAAAAAAGATCCTTGGGGAGGCGTTTGTCCAGCGGACGTCTTTCGGCTGACATGATGAATTAAAAAAAAATATGAAAATAACAATATCTCATATTTTCAGTAATATTACGATTTTTTGTGACTCAATAACGCATGAACGGATGTACAGATATTCAAAGAAAACCTTAATTTTTAGAATCATAAGAAAAAAAAATTGGTATAAAAACCCTTTACAGAATAGGTCTGTTAGTTGGTTAAGAATTTAGTTAGGCTCTTGTAAAGCGACATTGGAGAATGTCTCAGGGAAAGTTCTGTCATTGGTCAAATACTGAGACCACGCTCGAGTTGACATTAATTATATCCATCCCACTTTTGGTACTATTGTAAACAATTCACAATTCGATTTTGGCACTGGCTGTGGAATTGTTCTTGTCATTCATGGGATAATTTCTCATGAATGACAAGAACAATTCTACAAAATCCTACTAATATTATAACTGCGAATGTTTGTGAGAATGGATGGATAAAAACTACTCATCGGATTTGGATGAAACTTGTGACATAACTAGATCATACCCTGGAATAACAATGAAAACGGCCTGAACAATTATAATAGAGTAGTTGACACTGTCAAAAATAAATGACCAAACACTAACCAATGCATAAAACATCTAAAAACACGTGGAAATATGAAATATGTCGTACATTTAATGCTTTTTATGATTTTTAATTACCAGTGGAACCACTAAGAGTAGATGATTTGATGCTGTGAAACTATGACGTCATAGTGTAATATTTCATACAAAATTCCATATAAACTATCGTTTTGACATTTATTAAAAAGTAGCTGATTTGATATGTCAGTCAACTACCCAATTCTTTTAATATAATATACCTACGTATAACATATACAAAAGAGTAATGTGTATGGTTACACATTTCCTTTCCTGCAACTATAGATAGACTGAAAGACCCCTAAGAAATTCAGTTGCACGTTCTTGTTACAATATACGTACTCACTTACCGAGGTAAAGTTGAACTCCAATTAAAGTTCTCACAGACTTACAGCACTATTTATACGCCTTAACCTACAACTAATGAATTTGCAAACTCTGCCTTTACATACAAGTAGGTTAAGAGTAGAATCCAGCGGATTTAGTTGGTCCCCGCTGGGTGACGTAATCGTTATGTAATTAAAAACGAATGACATTTAATTTAAGTTGTAGAGGTACGTTGTAAAATGTAATGGATATGGGTATTGAATTAAATAGTTGTAAATGAGTTGAAAGTCTGCGTAGTTTAGATTATGTAGGTTTACATGTCCATCCTACTGTAAATTATCATCAAAAATGAACCGATTTTTTTAATTAATGTTAGCGAAAAAAGTCTGCTTTTTCGTTTTGTAATTAGAAATGATTACCTTGAAGTTTCACTAAAAGTATATTTAATCGTAAAGGTAAAAAGAAACGGCCAAGTGCGAGTCGGTCTCGCGCACGAAGGGTTCCGTACCATTATCTATAAAAACGGCAAAAAAAACACGTCTGTTGTATTGGAGCCCCTTTAATTTTTTTTTTATATCTGTTGTTATGGCGGCAATAGAAATACATCATTTGTGAAAATTTCAAGTGTCTAACTACCACGGTTCATGAGATACAGCCAACGGTTCATGGTGACAGACGGATAGCGGAGTCTTAGTAATAAAAAGCATAAAAATGAGAGTACCCTCAAATTCAGTGTGAATCCTACGCGCTACTACAAGTAATCATAAATGCTAATTAATCTCTTCGGACGAAGGCCTCGTATAATTATGATAGAACTTCACTTACAGGTAAGTTCGTTTAATCTTTAATTATATTTTTTTACAATACAAGACACAAGTGTAGAGGTATCCTTGATTTCGTGTATACATCAAGTTGGTAAAGCGAAATATTTACATGAACATTTGAAATTTCGCTCGATTTATTTACAGTTCAATGAGTTAATGTAGATCGAGTTCATACTTACCTTGTACAAGTACTTAAATTAAAGTACTTAATAACGACGACTTATGAATCTTCATGAGTTATTTTAGTATACTAGAGAATACACCCCAAAAAGATTTTAAAGTAATATTGCTGTGTAATAAATTTAATTAAATATGTTTATCACTATGATAATTTATTATGATCTTTGATTTTTTTTTTTTTTTACTTTGAATACCTACGCTTGTATTTCGGGCTTTGTCGGTTCATTATTGTTGTTCGCGCCATATATGCGCTGTTTTTTTAGTTGTTTAAATCTATCGCCGCTCTCACGTTCACTTCCTACAACCTTCAACGTCCAAAAATCGCTATGAAGTGAAGTGAAAAGTGATTGACGTTTTTCGATGTGAAAAATAAGTGCCGCTTCGCTCCGTATGAAAAACCTGTGTGAAAAACCTATAAAATTATATAAAGGAAGCAATAAACAATACATGGATGGACAGCTGCAGCTGAAGAAGTTACTGTGCATTCCTTTTCCTCTCCTACTCCGTGAACTTGAGTAGTTATGTATACCTAGTTTCCTCCCGCAATCCGCATCATCAGATTTCCAACGGTGATCCTTCAAACAAATTAATAAATAAGTAGGTTCTTGTCCCACCAATTTTTATCGTCTTTAAATTTCCTTTATTTGCGTTCATTGACAAATAAAGACAAATCAACTGACAACATTCCAAGACATGGTATTTGATTCCTTTGCCTTATCAAAATCTGAGCCAAAGAAACAATATGTAGGTTTCTTTATACCCGTTCGTATATTACAAGTTGGTAAAGCTACGCGGTTTGCACTCGGCTCGTGTGCTCCTACGATTGTTTATTTGTTGTTCACTTGGCGAGGCAAGGCTGTTGACTGGGTGGATGTTTTATTTTGTTTGTCTCGAGATGAGCCTCTGAGCTTCAAGGGTTGTTTGTCAGTTTTGTCACTCGATTCTGGCTGTTTATTTTTGTCTACTTCGTTGAGATTTGATGGGGTTAGAATATTTAATTTATGTATTTTGAATTGAGTAACAGCGGTGGTTTGTATTTGGGTGACCGGTATACTTTGTTTGAATGTATGCATTGGTGAAATTTAAATCCGTAAAATATTCAAAATTATATACTTTTAATCACGTGTTTTTTGCTTTCCTTTTTTATTGTAAATATACCTATTGAAATCGATAACCTATTGTTGATCCGGGTTGTTAAAGTTCTCATTGTCGTTAATGATTAAAGGTAGTAAAGAACATAAAACATTTTTTTTAATATAAAGAAATAGAAGAGAAAGAGAAATTAAGGGCAAATATGTTTGGCCACCATAGAGGACACGAAAAGGAATATAGGATTAAATTAACGTATTTAAGAATTTTGTAAAACTATCTAAGTAAAATGCATGAAAATAAAGGCTTTATTATTATTATTAAACAAGATTTGGAGACAAGAGTTTATTGAAGGAATAAGTACCTAATGGTTGAAAACTAAATTGATGATAAAATAATGGACGCATAAATGATTAGAGAGGCTACTCTCTTAGATAATTCATCACGAGGAAGCTAACTAACAAGAGCCCATCTCTTAAATATGTAAAAACAGCATAAACCAACCCGAGATAGTTTTAAAAGGTTTAAACCGTAGAAAGTTTTAGTTTCGAGTTCGAAAACCGTCACTCTCGTCTGTGAATTTAAAATGAGAACGCTACGTGACGTCGGAAGTTCGAGTATACGTCACAAAGTTAGTGGTTTGTGGGGGTACGGAAAAGCTGATGCATGAAGGTGCATACACACATATTACGTCACCGATCAGTCAAGAAATATCACATAGGAAATGTTTCGTGTCAGTTGCCGTTCATACATGAGTTACCGTTACGGCAAGACACGGTGGACATTTTTACACACCGTGAGCCGGTAAAGTGACTGATGGGAAAGCACCTTAACAATGCATGACGTTCCCTGGCGCTGTGTGTGACAGAAGTTGATGCGCGCAAATGTTTATGTAACTTTATTTATGGTATGGTTTTCCGGATACATTATTTTATGTTTATAGGTGTCCCGAAATTAAATGTCAAGTGGTAACGCAGCGACAGGCTAGGTTATACCAGTTCTGGCAAAAAAAAATATATATATGTTTTTTTTTAAGCACAACCGTTTTATTATAAATAGGTTTTTTTATGCCATGGTTGACAAATAGGCAGGCGGTCCACCTGATGGTAAAGTGGTTACCATCTAAAAAGGATATTTGAAATTTCAACCCCTAATGGGGTAAAATAGGAGATTACGGATGAAACCGCGGGGGACAGCTAGTCATTAAGTAAGACACTTTTTTATATCCAAAAAAACGTTATTACTTTTAATCTATAGTCTGATTCGAAAAATTCTTTCACTAATAGGATCAAATAAAATCAAAAACTCATTTATTCAGTTTAGGCCCTAATAAGGCACTTATGAATGTCAACAGTTACAATTTTTAGACTCTACTACCGGTTCGGAATACACTTGAACTGAGAAGACTCCGGCAAGAAACTCAGCAAGGCTTCATTTTTTGTGGATATTTTTTTTTGAATTTATGTAATTACAGTTGTTGTTTTAAATATACATACAGGAAGCTACATTATCCCCGAAGGTTATATGGCTACTTTTTATCCCGGAACGCGAGTGAAGCCGCGGGGAACAGCTAGTTATTGATAAATCAATAGTGTCAGTCATCAGCCGAATAGTCAACAATGAATTAGAAATTAGGACACGCGTCGACTCGCCCGCCGCCAAATTGCAGAGAATTGAAATTATCGTTCCATATTATAGGTTTGATTGCAATTATCGACGTATTATCGACTAGTGGGGTGTAATTGAATTCATGTTACGTGTTAATAGCACTCTATTACAGGTTATTCACATATCACGTAATAAAATATACCTTCATGTCAAATGTAGCTTTTATCTCAACCAATTTATTTGATATACATATAAAAGTACTAATTTCAGTTCGAATTGAACAAATTTAATGTAATCTACCACATAAGCTACCAAGGACTTACCTGCAACATATGAAACGACCCCTAAATTAAATAAAAATCCCAACATAAAATATACAACCGTGTACCTAAAATTTAATTTAAAACGAGTTCCACGTTATACAACATACGAATACGCAAGCATCATACGTCTTCCTGACATTCCATTTGGATGAATGTGTTTCAGCACCAAGCTAAATTGTGAAAGCAGGTGTGAACTGAGCACTTTTGCTGGAGAGAGAAACGGCCTAAGCGATGTGCGCGGTCAAACACTGAAATACGTTTTTGAAATTTGATTAAAGGTTGTCAGTCACACCGTAGTGTGTTGTTGTTCGGGGTTCTTCCGCTACGATTCGAGTTGTTACACGATCATTATGAAAACAGAATGTGGTGGTTAATTGGAATTGTCATCTGGAGTTATATAATGCTTAAATCTCATGTTACTGGACGTCAACCTGTTTAATATTTGCGTGTCTCATTAGTTTACAATAGTTCTGGAAAATGGGAGCCTATTTCAATTAAGTTTACTACTATTTGTTAGCTCCATGGAACGCCAACTAAAGTTTGTGGCCTATGATGGCTGCAGCAACCTTACCGGACAAAGAGCAAGTTTGAAAAGGAGCGTTTTACGATATTATATTTTATGCGTATCGATAGAGAACCGTGGTTAATAGTACATGCGTTGCACTACGGTGTAACATGTAGCCGCAAACATTTAGTTATTTTCGCTCGTGAACAAGTAATGGCTTATATTAATTTCGTACACAATTTAAATTTGCACATATGATTTGCAATTGGGTCACGTAATGTTACTAGATAATATACTTTTTATGAACGTTTGTAATTTATAATTTACTTGTACCTATATATTAATTACGGGTCACTACATTTTGAAGTATTGCCTAGTTCTCTGTGATTTTGTTATTAAAACAACGAATTCTTATTATTTTGCTATTTAATTAATTTTCGGTATTATACAGAATGAAACCACAACAATCCATAATATGACCTATACCATTATAACTTAAGACCATATTGTTATACACAATCTATAAAAAGCTAATTTCATAGACGAATGTAGATTTTTTTATATATGGCTCACATGTAGTCGGGTGGTAAGTGGTTACCGTCTCCTAAAACTTTTTCACAAACCTAGCCTACGCAAAGGAGACCTATTTAAAAAACCCCTAATTTTAGGATATCGATTGTGTTATGTACCATTTTGTATAGAATATGAGCTTTACAAGAGTCGGCCCAGGAAACTCATAAAAAGTAACATGCCACATCGATGGCAGTTAAGACCGCGTATGGACGGAACACGTGGCGATTTATAAAGAGGCTCGGGAGATATAAGGAATATTACGGCCCTTATAATGGAGATGTGTTAAAGCCGAAGGACTTTTCGCCTGTTAAGCTTTATGATTCTGATGTTGGTTCTGGCATTGGCTTGGCCATAATGTTGGCTATAAGGTTGGTAGATTCGGATATCTTAATAAAGTTAGCGATCTTATTTATGTAACAATACAAACATTTAATGATACTACGTTATTATCACGCTTATGGTTAGAGTACTAAATTAATACACTACATAGCTAACTTGGAAAGTGTTACAATAGGGAGTCTTATCATTAAAAGTGATCAGTACCAGGCAACTAAAGCAATCATTATCGAATACACTCTAACTTACATACCTAATTAATACTTAAAGTTTTTTAAGGGTATACCTTCGGTTGGAGCACGAAATTCAAATTTTATCACGTTTTTTGCTAATTGCAGCTCAGTTATAGGTCGTAAGTTATCAACATGTTATTTGCGACAAGAATGGTAGTATATTTACTGATTAATAACAAAACAAATCATCAACATATTCCTCCAAGGTACATTACTGACATATACGACTATTTCATGAAAATGTTACTAATATGAAAACGTGATAAAATTTGAATTTAACGCCCCAACCGAAGCCTCTACCTTAAATGACAAACATTTTAAAGAGTTATTTACTTGCCATGTGCACTTTTTGACAATGGCTATTTAAAAAGCTATAAATAAATGATACAATCAAGTTCAAATTAATTGAATAAAAACAATTAAAAGTCCAGGAAACATTTGTGATTAATTTATTCTTGAAATTGGTTCCTATTAAAGTTTAAGTTGGGATTCCCTTGAATCCATTTAACTGAGTGCTCAAGTTAAACTGCCCTTTAGGGATCCGCTTTCTTAGAAAGCAAGGAGTTTAATTAAGAATACTGTAATATTGAAAAGCCTTTTATGGGTTCGTCTATTAATCACATGAGTCTCGAAAAGTGGGGAGGGGGTTTGAAAAACATCATGGGGTGGGGGTTAAGTTGAACGCGCGATTTCACAAGTACTAAGTACAATTATATGTTTTTCACATGAATACTTCTTTCCTTTATTATTATGCCAGTCAGAAAAACCTGCAACCTTACAATGATAAAAATGTCCAACCGTTTGTTTGGACAAGTTCAGGAGTGGGGACTTGTGACGTCACGTCTCAGTAAAAAGTGTACTAAGATGTGACGTCAAGAGAAATTTTGCTTTAATTTTAACTTTAACTGGGTATACTTGGTGAAACTATGGCCCTAACAGTCCTGCCTATGTCTAAGCCTATGTCTGACTATATAATATTGTTTGACGGATATTTTATGTATTATTCAGCCACAAATACCATCAAGCATTGGATGTCGACGTCCGACAGCTATTATCGTAAATCGAAATTACCATTATTAAGTGGTTAGTTGTAAGATATGAGAATAAAGCGATTCACACACTACGCAGATACGAAAATATTAATTTTATCTGCAGATAAATGAGATGGCACCATACTAAGAAAAGAGAAGTAACTACCTGCCACGACCTGCCTTCAAATTCCTTCCCTTTCTCTGGTATAACGCTCTCATTGATTTGCAGATAAAATAATATCGTATCTGGCGTAAAAATATTACTTACAAATTGTTATGAAAATGGATTTGAGAGTATTAAGGGAAGAAAAAAGATTGCCAAGAATGACCTTAAGATTTGCTAGTTATTAAGGCAAAAGCAAAAGTCGAGATGGCGAACATAAAAAAGTTGGGTTGGGTTCGACGAATGCTGAGATGAAGGTAGTGGGTTCGAATCCTACAATGAGCTTAAGCCTACGGTGATGGATGGAGTAAGGAAACCATAGCACGGTGGTAGGGTACTTTGTAGTACCCGCCTGGTTGGCTACCACTTTCAAGTTGAAAACCTATAGCCAAGCACCTTCTTGTGTGTTCCAACAGCTGCATTTAAGAGACACCATCACTGACCACGGTGAGATTGTGGTCAAACACAATCTCACCAGGGTAAAAAAAACAATCTCTTCATTTAAATCTTGGACCACCGCCTGTCTATTATGGCAGGAATTATTGATACTAAGTAGGTATTGCCTATAACATATTTATTGTATCATATTACGTCAACGTGGCTTAAAGATATCGTATCTACTACATTTTGAGTGATGTGATATTTACTAACCAGTAATGTAAGTTATTAGAGTATCGGAATTCAAATGATTCCTCTAAGTCTATCTAGATCTCTATTAGCATTTCGAATGAGATTACATATCAGAAAAGAAACAAGAATATTATGTAGATACTTATAGACAGACTTCAAATCAAATCAACTCAGCCTATCGCAGTCCACTGCTGAACATAGGCCTCTTCCAGGCTGCGCCACAACACCCTGTCCTCCGCTTTCCGCATCCAGTCTGTCCCAGCCGTCTTCTTCAGGTCGTCGGTCCACCTAGCTGGGGGGCGCCCCACACTACGTTTGCCGGTACGCGGTCTCCACTCCAGGACTCGTCTTCTCCAACGGCCATCAGTCCTTCGACAAACATGGCCAGCCCACTGCCACTTCAGTTTGCTCACTCTGCAGGCTACGTCGGTTACTCCGGTTCTCTTCCGGATAACTTCATTTCTGATTTTATCCATCAAAGAAACTCTGAGTATAGCCCGCTCCATAGCGCGCTGTGCGACCTATCTGGTCAGTCAGACTTATCTGGTCGATAATAGTGGTAATAGACACAAACAAATTACCGTATTTATAAGTAAGATTTCTACTTTGATAGAAACGGTTACGGGCCACTTGCAACTATGAGAAGACAAAAATAAAGCCTTAAGCTGAAAATCTGTCACCAAGCACTTTTCGACAGCTGCATTTGAAAGCCAGTTCCTTTTTAGGGTTTGTGAGCTTATCACTTTCTGTCATATAATTTCTGAACACGGTAACATTTTGGTAAAACATTAATATTATATTATAAAAAAAATATTTGCACCTAATCGACTTTTATGTACAAAGCTGTGTCAAGTGGAAATATTCCTTTTCAGAAAATTCTCCGAAATTTTATCTTTAAGGGGGAGGCTTTGGTTGGAGCGCGAATTAGTAACATTTTCATGAAATAGTCGTATATATAGTCGTATATGTCGTACCTTGGAGGAATATGTTGATGATTTATTTTGTTATTAATCAGTAAAAATACTACCATTCTTCTCGCAAATAACATGTTGATAACTAACAACTTATAACTGAGCTGTAATTTGCAAAAAACGTGATAAAATTTGAATTTCGCGCTCCAACCGAACGGTTCCCTTTAACCTGAATAAAAAAATAGTATACGAATTGAAGCTAAATTTAATTGTTTAAAAATAATATTAAATTTTTTAGTGCAATTCAGTTTCAATAAAAACTTGCAACAAAATGTCAACAGATCATATTCAAAGGGTTATGGTACGTGCCTAAATCTATTTTGAAGACCAAATCAAATGTGGGTTCCGCAGCCTTTCCTTTAATAATTTATACAAGGCCCTTTTGTTTTTTTTTTCATACAACCCATTGTTCATTTCGGTTAACCGGGCAAACAGTATCGGGCGGACAATCGCGAACAAATAGCGCAATTTGTCTTGTTTTTTGTATGCTACACTGTTAGTTACACACGGTTATCACGTTCATATTTATATTATCTAATAAAACGGTTTTTGAGTAGTTTGTAATTTATTGGCTGTTTTGTTTAGGATTCGTTATCTAGGATTTAAAACGTGCATTGTATAATGGAGCACGCTTGACGACAAAAAAGCCTATTCACTCTGACCTGTCCAGTCTGAAGTGTATTACGAACCGGTAGTAGAGTCATTTATACTATCGATGTACAACTCAAACTCAAAACTGAATGAATCAGTTTTGAGTTTGAGTTTCACCTTGAAAGTCCCTAGTTTCTAAGAGTTAGGAAACAGACGCCGTTAACGAGTCCTATTCCTTAGCTGTCTGCATTATAAAATTAGGATGTTATTAAAACTCATTTACTAAGTATCATCATCATCATTATGTCAGCCGAAAATAGTCCACTGCTGGACAAAGGCCTCCTCTAAGGATCTCCACGATGGCCGGTCTTGCGCTACCTGCATCCAGCGGTTTCCCGCGACCCTCACAAGATCGTCGGTCCAGCTAGTAGCGGGCCTGCCCACGCTGCGTCTTCCGGTTCGTGGTTGCCTCTCAAGAACCTTTCTGCCCCAGCGGCCGTCGGTTCTACTTAGTCAGTTTACGAAGTATATAGGTATACATATATTGCTGCTCATCCTCTCCGTCAGTACATCATAATCTCCAAACGAGCCCGGAACAAATAGAGAAAAAACCATTTGATTGTCGCAACACCATGAATATGCATCGATATGTATCAAAGGGCTGTACCCGTGTCAGTTATTATTCAGGCTTAGTGTTAGCACGAAGTAAATAAAACAGAAGGAACACAAAATCGTTGTATGCACACGCATATATGTATAGGTTTATGTGTGCGTTGGGTGTGAAAGTTAAAAGGCGTGACCATTAAAATTGTTGAAAAATTAAAAGATCATGTTTTACAGTGCTTCGGTTCAGTCACGTATATTGGACCTATCTCCTTTGCAGCCGGTAGTTAAATCTATAATTTACATATTTTCTGTCTATCATAACTATGCCTTCATAATCTTTTTTTAATTCGAAGAATAAACAAATGAACAGCATAATGTCGCACGTAAGTAGCAATTTTTGGAAATAATAGTATGGTTTTCTGTGTATTATCTATTTGGCGTGTGCTGTCAACGTACATGTTCGACGGGCGAGGATTATCGTATGTCATATGACAGGTGGGTATATGTTAACATGAGAATCGAGCTGATGGAGCTGTTTAACATATCATAGTCTTTCTAGATACAAATAGTCGAATGCGTCACACAAAATAGTGAGTAAAATCAATACTGACACTAAAATCTTGACAATCTAATAGGCACATTTTGCCAGCACATCTTGTGTCAAAAAAGGCAAACATATTGCGACAAGAAGAGATATCTTATTAAAGCTGTTACATAAAATTATATGCATACTCTAATATAGTAAAGATGAAGTTTGTTTGTACCTATTATTACAAAAGTGAAAGTTTGGCTGTTTGTTTGTTTGCGATTCCATTACGCTAGATAGATCAAAGAATCATCCCTGGAATAATAAATAGATCTTTGACTGCAGAAAGACATAAAATCCCTCTGGAACGCGGGCTAAACCCCACGACGGAAACTGGATGAATAAATGTCAACCAAAAACTTATAAATCCAACTCTAACACTTTCCCGTAAGGTTAATTTTACCGAATTACCAGTAATAAAATTAGATTGTAAAACCACTTAATCAGCGTCAGTCTTTACCATCTCACACCATCGTTGATCTATCCCTATTGAAAAGTGTATTTCTCCGACATGATTTATAAGAAAGATCAATTTACCAATGCTCGGTGCAAGCAACGATCAATGTTAATACATCAACCGTGTGACGTGTGAACTAAATTCCTTTTCGCTTTATATCTATTTCTAGGACATTTTATTTATTGCTTGTCGATTTAACGGTAGATGCGGTTGATTGCACCATGATTTTACCTAACCGTAGTTAAAATAACAACTACACAATTTTCGGAAAAAATAAGGCTAAGATCTCGAAACTAAGATCTATATTCCACCGAAAACTTTTTAATTGGTAACTTGCTCGGAAACTCTCGGAAATATTGCCAATGCTGCAGGTAATAGAACAAAAAAACAACATAGTACCTTGCCTTGGAAATTGAGCCCAACATCTGGTCTCAAACATAGTGGCCGCTAGACCACAGATATGATCACAAAATCACTGATTTTTTTTTAGTTTGAATTGCCAACTCAATCTGCTAATAAGATATATATATTACACATTTTTTATTTGACCTATGTATTATTAATTTTATTGATCCAATTATTTTAAACAAAAGAACTAGGCTAACTGATCGTTATTTTTAAGGGTTTACTTAGGCCCGTAAGATCGATCGACGTTTAAACTATCGTTTATGAAATCTAAGATAAAATTTAATCCATGGTTTAAACTATTGTTCTAAGATCAAGTGACAAATATGGACAGATCGGTTAAACTTCGATTAATCCCATAGATACGGCAGTACTTTCTACTAAGTTTTTTTTATGGTGAAATTTGACATTGACATTGGTGTAACAGTTCACTTATTTCTTGATTATATGGCATTAGATACGTTTTTTACACAATTCTGCCAGTGTCAGGGTCATACATCTCGAGGGAAATGTCAAATTATGATAGTTTAATCCATTACCGGGAGTTTAAACCCTCAAAAAGGATAGTTTAAATTAATCGATAGTTTAAACTATCATTCATCGATCAACTGCCGTTGATGTTATGAAATAATCAGAGACGGGAGATTAAACTCTATGTCGTGGTTTAAGCTACGATTGATCTTACGGGCCTTAGTGAGTTCAAACCGTGCAATCTACCATACATATACTTGTAGCTTACAGAAAAATAAAATGAAAGAATTTTAAACCCGACCACGGTGATCTGTCATTGGAAAGACATCAAATTACGTGATTCCATTTCTCTCTGGATTTTTAATGCTCTATAAGTAGAGTATTTTTGGTCTTATTTATACCTGTTTGTTATACCTTATTCGGTGTAGAGGGATCAAGAATATGTATTATACAGGGTTACAGGTTAAGTCGACCTAGATCCGTTAAGGGCGTGTAGTACCCATCTTTTCTGACATATTTCACTATAGAACACCCTACCCCGAACCTAAACGTTTTCAAGAAAATCGACATTGAACTTTCAATCGTCCAGAAAAACGTATTTAGTTAACCTTAGGATTTTGGTTATTAAATTCATAGAGCATCTTAATCCGCATGTAAAAAATCAATAATAATAATAATAAGATGCACTAACTTCAAAATATCGTAATTAATGGCAAAAAATCGGCAATTTTTATTAAAAAAATTCAATGTCTATTTTCAACATTATGGTTGGTCCATTTTATTTTTATTAATTACCTTTTCTCTATGTTTATTTCATTCACATTAAATCTACAGTAAATAAGTAACCAGAACTTCGTCGTAACATAGTATCAAATATGCTTGATCTCAAATTAATTTAGAAAATTAAAACAATTTCCTTACTAACTGAAACTTCAAATCCTTTCTGTTGGAAATTATAATACATTTTTCAGGCAATAGGGTTGTACAACTCTTGTTCTAGAATCCGAACATCTATCACTACTGTTCCTTAATTGTAGGGATGAAATCCCTATTAGTCTGACTGCTTCAATCTCAGGAATGCTTGCAAAAGATATAAATGGACTTGAAGCGACACTTTTGCTGTGAATTTAATCATTTTACTCATTAATTTGTATACTTACATAACAATCTGGTGCTGGCAATGCTTTAGTTAGAGGGTGGCATGGGATTAAGTCTGAAATTACAAAAAAAACAACCTTGCTCAATCAAAATATGCGAAAACTGTAAGCATCTAATGTGAAAGGATTTTTGAAAATCTAGGGAGTAAAATTGGGCATCGCGCGTTAAACCGCGGGGTTGAAAGGCGCTGATTGAATTATAATATTTTGTTTAAATACGAAGACTAATGTCTGACCAATGGTAGTGATGAAGAATGCCGTGGTGATCACCACGTTTATGGGTACAAAATTTACAATTAGCTTGTGCTATCGGTGAAAGAAAACGTCGCGTATACTATAAAATGGTGGTACAATGTAACCTACATTGTAGTTACCGCCTGACTGGCTGCCAACCTCAAGTTGAAAATTTGTCGCCAAGTACCTCATTATAGTCCGGTAGCACTTGAGAGCCAGTTGCCTTCTAGGCGTTGGAATAACAATACCAGAGGGTATTGTTATTGTTAAAAGATGATGATGTAGCCACTTACTATCAGTTGAATCACAAGATTGATAGAAAATTGACAGCCATCTGACATGAAAAAATGAACTAATGAACCAGAATTAATAAAGAAGACTTTTTGGGGAGAATTTATAAAGTGAAGTAGCGTTTTTGTTATTTTTATAAAAATGGTGTATTTTGATTTTTATTGAATATTATCGGTGATATTTTATTTCTATCTATAAGTACTATATAATAGATAAATATAAATGCAAATGAAATAATTTCATGTATAGTGGCTTTTCAAGTTGTCCCAAAAAGTCCGTGAACAGTTTTAATGTGACTAACAACAACTTGAAGGGGATGACACTGGCAAAATACACAAACCGTGTGATGCTAATAAAGACAAAAAAGTATACGAGTAGGTACGTCCAATACATACGCTCTGTTTCACAGTTAAATTTAACGATACCAATTTGTACATTCGGATTTAGCTATTTAACAAATAACGAATAGAATCGTAGATTTTTTTTATTTCAAGTGACATTTAGTTATTTCAAATCAACCTTAACATCTAGATATTACGTTTCCATGTGCGCTAGGTTCGCGGTTTCTTTGCCGGCTAATTAAAAGGCACCGGTTACGCAAATTGCCAACATTATGGTTTCATCAGGCCATTATTACTTCCGTCTTAGTGGGTTGGCTCCGTGAAAATGGTACAATTATATTTTATGGCCATATTGTTGGGGGTTACAAAGTGATTGTAAGAGTATCCGTTTAGTTACGACGTTGCCTACAGTTTTAATGCAAGGATGTTTAATTTTGTTAATTAAATATATTTTTTTAGGCTGAGTTCAGGTCGATAGCCGTAGATTCAACTATTTCATCATCCTGTCAGCCGAAAGACGTCCACTGCTGGACAAAGGTATCGTCCAAGGATCTCCACGATGACCGATCTTGCGCTACCCACATCCAGCGGTTTCCTGAGACCCTCACAAGATAGTCGGTCCACCTTGTGTGGGGCCTGCCTACGCTGCGTCTTCCGGTTCGTGGTCGTCTCTCCAGAACCTTTGGTATAGTGCCTCAAGCACCCCAGTGAAAAAATAGTTCAATTCTTCATTGTATGAATAATATCCTCTTGTAACAATTTTCTTTGGTATAGTGCTTCCAGCACCGCACGTATGCTGGTCTACAGATGTCCAACATACTATCGGCGAGTCCTGGGGTAGCTTATCAATTATTCAAAATGATCTCATTTCGTATTTTTGAGCTGCTACATATTCTGCTCAAAAAAATGCCATAGCCATTCAGCGTGGCAATGCTGCCAGTTTTAATGGCATGCATCTGCGGGGCAGCGATTTGGCTCGCGTTTCCGATTTGTAGTTTGTTTTTTTGTAATTTGATTAGTTTTAGAGAACCTTAACATACCTATTTCTGTATATTACTTATATATTATGTTTATTTTTATTTTCAAATTTTCTTAGATTTTTTCCTTGCGTGTATTTCCTAAAAAATGATGTACATAATGCATGAATACATAATTAAAAATTGTTGAAAACGTGTATATTTTGACTTTAGCAATCTTAGGTCCGGTTTCTGAATTGAGAATTCAAAGTTGATAGCGTCTCAAACTCTGCTTAAGTATAACTTAAACAATTTTTCATTTCTGAATTATGATTGAGTAGAGTTTAAGCATTTATCCCTGAGTTTACTTATATTTGAGATTTTGAAATCTTAAGTTGTACTCAACACTAGATTTGCGTTTCTGAATGCATTTGACAGCGCTCAAACCACTCTCATGTCAAATTTAAGTGTCAAATAGATAAGTAACAGAATTCCACTGCTTAAACTTTACTCACGATTAATCGTAGTATGTAATAATAGTTTCATGCGATATATTTATATTAAAATAACAATGTCTAGTGACGATACTTCGATAACTTCGTTAGAAATGGCTCAGAGAAGACCACCGCGCAGGCGAAGAGTTATAAAAAAACGATATTGTAGAATCCAAAGACGGGACTGTATTGCACCGATACTACAATTATTAATGGAAGCTTCCAAGCTGTTGTGGGAGACACAGCAAATGTGAGCAAGTCAACAGTATGTCGTGCCATTGAAAGAATTTCGAGACAGTGGATACCCATGTCTTAGGTATCTCCTGACACCTTTCATTAATCGTGCTACTCCAGCACAAGAAGCATACAACAAAGCCCAGATTTCAACACGAAACACGATTGAAAAATGTTTTGGAGAGTTAAAGAGAAGATTTCCTTGCCTCCATCCTGGAATGCAACTTAAATTACCAAAGGTGTTAAAAGTGATTGTGGCCTGTGTAGTTTTACATAACATTTATCACGAGCTCTCGAGCTGTATGGACGTCAGTGCAACCGTTATTTCACCTGATACTGAAGTCTATCATAATGTTAGTCTGTATGTGTAATTGAAGTGATTATTTAATTGTATAATTGCTACAATAAAGCTATCGAGCCCATGAGGAGTTTCTTGTGTCGCTTCCTCTCCTCATACGGGACTATTCCGAAGCGATGGTATAAAGTTGTTTCAATTGTCTGCACTGCACCCACGGAATCGAATCCTGTTACCACCTAACCCTAAACATGGTGTTTGTGTCGCTTGGCTGTTTGTTGACGCTGACATACATATTATAAGGACTGATAGGAAGTAAATAAAACATTTCATTTTCAATTAAGAATGTAATTATGCTGTTTTATTTTAATCATCATTCTTACCCTAGTTACCATTTATTACTACAATAATTATTATTGTTTATATATTATTTAACTGAGTAGACTGGTTCTATGATGATAGATTCCACAGGCAGCTTAGCTTGATAATTTTCATTCTGAAAACAACATAAATAATTTGAAAGCTTGTCATAATTTATTATTTTATAGGACATGATTGCCTGGCTGATAGACTGGCACAAAGCATATGATATGAATATTATAAAAACTTTGCCATACCTAATAAATATTGAGTATAGGATGAGGGAATACTATGGAGGTGTTATTTAGTAAGGTAATAAAGCTTGAAACTTACATTTTCATCAACCGCAGATATGTTGGAGACTGTTTCAAAAGTATTGTTAGTTTCAACATGCTCAGTCAGATATCTTTGTTTCTATAAACAATATTCCAAATTAATTTTATTTTGAGATAAATATGTAGGTACATAATGTAGGCTTGTATGGTAGGAAGTTATAAGTTCTAATATTACTCACATTTTCATTAGCCGAAACATTCCGAGCTAGATGTGATAAATTTTTTTTTTATAATTTGGTATTTGTTTGTTTGACAACTTTGACATAACAATCGTTCCATTCTTTACGAACACTTTCAACTAACCTACCTATATCATAAAATAAAATCGGAATAATATGAAATTAAACAATGTAACAATTATATTTGCTTGTTTTTCACTTGTAGTGTAATAACATTAAACATTTTTGTATACATTTTTCACTAAAATTAAATGAACATGCAAAAAATATTAATTTCGGTAAATATCGGTTTTTTTACTTGTATCGGAACGTTAAAGCAATGCTCTCGCTAAGCTAAATACCGTTTGAGAAATACTTAGTTAAAAGCGGTTTGAGCAAATCTAATTCTCACTTGTGAAACACACAAAACTTAAGTACTTATCAAATATTTGAGCAAAACTCTACTGATTATTGCTAGAATTCTCAATTCAGAAACCGGCCCTTAGAATCGTAGGGACACTAAATTTAAGTAACAATCGGTTCAAGCTTAACACTTTTTATTTCGCCAACGTTTAGCCGTATGAAAATATATCGTCCCACGAATAACAAATGGACAATTTATCTCTTAGATTAGAGTAATGGCTGTTGTACAAATGGTGCAAACAAAATAGATGTTTTTTTTTTCGACGGGCAATAAAGTTAAAGTACCGAGCGTCAGATAGAATAAAGTATCTATCCTTTGAGAAAAATATACAAAAAATTACCCTTTTTTCTACATAGCACTGAACTATCCTTTTCGCTCGATTGTGTTGTCGAAGCTTTTCCAATTTAGTGAAAGATATAAGGAATTAAGCTGAATTTTTTGTCATAGTATCTTAGAGGACTGGTTTTCGGTGACATACTATCACGTTTGGTCACTTTCTACCCACGGTCTTTCAACACACCTCTTGATACCACTATGATGTTATTGACTTTATGCGGCTGACTTAAACATCTCCTCGGAAGTTTTTCTTTGGTACACTTATGAAGAAAGTCTTACTTTTTCGTCGGTAAGTAAAATCCAGGAACAAATAGATGCAAAGGAAAGTTTTGAGGTCAATTATTATGCGATATTGGCCAAAACTCAGTGTATGATAGATGATTTATTTCAACCCGGCACAGCAAGCTTGCCGCGATCAGTTAAATTGTCTACTTACCTTGTCGCAAGTTGATGGTTCACGCGAGCGCTGGCTCGAGGTTTGCGATACCTTCATATCCTTAGTTCATTCTTCTCTAGTTATTACAAAAATTTCACTAGTCGATCTGCCTAACCTCGTTTACCTACCCAACTAAGCCAGCTTTACTGTAAACTGTGCTGTAAATACTAGCTTCATGTACACATATATGCCAATTGACTGTCTTTGAGACTTCAACAGTGATAATTTGTGGCACTGATTTTACTCCCATCACTCATGACAATGAAATTCCGTCCAGATTTATTGTCGTCAAGACTACAACTACAAGACACACAAGAGACACACAGACTACAAGAGTTAAAACAATATTAGTAAAGACCTAAATTTAGAAAGGTGATTTACATATAGTTAAGAAAAAAATATGTGATGTAAATAACTATTAGGTACTTATTTTTTATCTTTTCAGGTATCATTATTTAGCAAAAGTGGAGAGAAGTGATTAATGGCATTAATGGTTCAGTTTTTTAAATTTGAATACGAAAATATACCCGTCAGATTGTGATAGTCATTTGTTTATTTTTATAAATTTTTGTTCGACAATGAGGAATAACAACAAAAAAATCTAATTAGTCATTAGTAAGATTTCAATTCATTTCATTAATTCAATCAAATTTAGAGATCCACAGCTTTTACGTAATGAGGAATAACAACTTCTAATTAGTCCGTCAGTTAGATTATCAAAAAATATTGCATACGTTTTTTTTATTTTTTCAAATCAATAAGAAGTTACAAAGATAAGTCCCATCAAAGTGCAGGATTGGGGCTTGTGACGTCATTGTACAACTATCCAACTACTTTTTAGTACACTTTTTGCAGACCGGAAAATTTTAACGCACTGTATCATCGTAATTTTTTGTTTTCGGATCAAAATAAAAAATACGTATCCAATATTTTTTGATAATCTAACTGACGGACTAATTAGATTTTTTGTTGTTATTCCTCGTTACGTAAAAGCTGTGGATCTCTAAATTTGATTGAATTAATGAAATGAATTGAAATCTTCAAAAGTAGGTAAGTGTGTAAATTGTACTTATCATGTGAGTAATAGGGATTTATTAGACATTTTAAATGGAAATAATTGAGCTTGAATATAAATTAGTTAACCTTTTTAATTGCGTTTTTCAGTTGTTTTTTAGAATGTAGGTAGGTATTATAAAGGCCTGTCAGTTCACGAACATACAAAATGGCAGATTTATCTCTAAATAAGTTATAACATTAACGTTTAATTTATTTTTTTAGTATTCTGTCCCTGAAAAGTGCCACGTGTATCTTTTCAACTGTAACATGTAGCTGATTATAATTTTAACATACAACTAAGGTGAAATTGTCACCAACGTCGTGTAACAAAACTGAGAACAAATACTCCGTTAAATAATTACAGTCCATTATCGATACATACCGATTAAAAACATACCGCATACATAGAAAGTAAGAATATGTAATCCTCACACTAAGTTAATTTACTGAGCAAGCAGACAAAAAATATCTTTTTTTTCTCATCAATCAAACGTCGCGACCAGGTATTCTCAAACTGTGAACTCTTCAGTGGGCGGAAAGTTCCAGTCATTTCTCAAAATGACAGACTTCTCACGTATAAATCCGCGTCACTGGCATACAGTTTGGGAAATGGTGATTTATATTTTGCTTTTGGTTTTTTTCTCCTATACGTAAAGCGAGCCGTGATATGAATACAGTTATTTATGGGTCGCGGTTCACTCAATATGTTATTCCGTAGAATGACGCTTAATACAATTTTTCTGTTCGGCTGTGTATAGAGCTTGTTTTTTTACACTTACTATAACCTTGGAGAACTCGCAAAATGACGATGCGTTTTTGATTTATTTGATAAGTTTTATTGAATACTAGTTGTTCCCCGCGGTTTCACTCACGTTCCCGGGAAAAAAAGTAGCCTATAACCATCTCCAAGCTCGATGAAGGAAATCATCGTGAGGAAACCATAATACGGTGATAGGGTAGTTTGTATTACCCGCCTGGCTGGCTACCACCCTCAAGTTGAAAATCTGTCGCCAAGCACTTTCCGGTGTGTTCTGACAGCTGTATTTGGGAGCCAGTTCCCTTTTAGGCTTTGTGTGCCACCATCGGCCACATCATTACTAACCACGGTGAGATTATGGTCAAACACACACGTAAAAAGTAACAAGTAGCTGTAAATACTTTTTTCATTTTACGTCCCATCCAAATGAAAGTGATGAAAACCTGTCATGGTTCGTGCGAACATTGAAAACGTAACACATAAACCCTCCATAGAAATGTGTTCTTTAACCAATTTGTTTTATGAAATTTTCGACTTTACGACTCGCTTTATAGCGACATATATTTTAGATTTTACGTTCCCGTGCTACGATAAAAAATAAACGACGACCCGGAACTGTCGGGAATCGGCACACCTATTCCTTTTTTTGCCATTGAGTTATTAGTTATGTTTGCAGCAGATTTGATATATCATGTTGTTTGATATTGAAAAAGTATTAGAAGAAATTGCGTGTGGATTTAACTGCAGATCATACGTAAACCTATTTCTTATCTACATATTGTATTAAGTAAAAAAGTAACATTATACATACAAAAGATTGTGTTTAAGTTAATATCGCACCACTCCATAATAGCTGAATAGATATGGATTTAATTTTGCACGTAGATAGATCATAATCGTTTAATAAAATATTTTACCTCGGAAAACGTTAACGAAAAAGCTTGTACCATTTTCAATGGAATTCCTTTATATAAATTTTCATGTTTTAATAACGTCTCTAGTTAATCCAAAATAACTTTTCATTTTATAATAAAAACTGAAGCTTTCGTCCAATTTCCTTTTAAGATATAAATAAGCATTAAAGGTCGATACAATTTTAACGTATTGCCGGCTTTTAGAAGTTCGCGTCTTCATTAAAGAAGCCAAAGTCAAGGATTCAGAATGTACTGAGTCAAAGTTAAGTTAAAGTAAGTGAGTTTTAAGTTGGCAAGAGGGGCGCTCTGTTAGATAACGGCGTGATTCATAAGCGATAGCGGGAGCGGGATATTGTTTTAATGTGATATAGTAATCGGATACAAGTGGAGTGTTGAAAGTGTGGAAAGTATAATCTTATACTAAATTGGCTCTTAAGTCCAGCTACCAAATCATCCAATCACACAAGCATCAGTTGGTGCTTGCCAAGTCATTTCATTAAATTGTATGTTTTGTCATTGATATTTTCTATTCCTATTTAAAAAATTTGTACGGTTTATAAATTCAATACCCAAACATTACTTGCATTTACAACGTTGTAAATAATAATCGTTACCGCTTACGCCCATCACTTACACAGCACATCGACAAGCAGAGTTCCCCCGACAGCAGAATCTGTTTTCCTAACGAACACCAACTTAAATTAGAAAGCTTAACCCGGCCGCAAATCTTACATTCGAACGAAATTGCCAGCTAATGTGTTTTACTTTTAACGCATTGTTAAATATACATTAGCGTTGAATGGGAACAGCTTTAGGTATATCAAAGTTTATCTATACTGTTTGAAGTGAGATTGGAATCGATTTTCTGAAGGTTTTTATGCCATCTTTTTTTTGTTGAGTGTGATGGAGTCCGATATACAATGTGGTTTTAGAGGATATAGGAAACATGATTATGTAAATCAGTCATCATCCATTATGTGCAAAATTCAATGATACTTAAAGTGATGATAAGTTAGTTACGTTCATTTTAATCATGTTAGCTTGGTATTTTCAAAATCAAAATCAAAAACTTATTTATTCAGTTTAGGCCCTAATAAGGCACTTATGAACGTCAACAGTTACAATTTTTAGACTCTAGGTACTACATTTTCATGGCAAGGCAGTCAGTGTAGAAGCACAGTGTAACAATATTCTTCGTACAGTGTGGCATCGCGTTTGATGTCGGGCGATGCCGCCGCTCGTGTAATAAGTACTTACGGATTGTCACAAAATGGAAAATAAAATAATCGTGTAATTTAAAAGTACATACATAATATACGTTCATTTATATTACTATTATTATTTCCTGTAGGTATTGTTTTTTTTGACGAAGCCTCGTAAAACATGCTCGCGTCGTTGTCGTCCCTCAAAGTAAGAGCCATCAAACTAAGCGAGTTTGGTGACAGTGGTCCGCGCTAAAATCTATTACAAGAATCTTATAAATATTTTGCAAAAAGGTTTTAATTTGCCTTCACAACTGTATTATTATTATTTATTTATTTTGTCAAAAAAAACTGTACGAAATAAAACCTTATCATGCATATTGATAAGCCAGTGCTACCCATCTATCGCGTCGCAGGTCGTAGGTTCTATTCTTGTCCAGAATCAAGATTCGTGTGCATGAATATAATCCTGAGTCTAAGTTTTTACTTAAAAGAGTAACAAAAATCCACTAGGACTAATCCTTAGGACTAATAACTATATTAGATGATCCTATTTATACAAAATCCGCATAACCAAAACCAATGAAATACGTAATTAAACTCGCTATTAATAATAAAGATAAGAATGATGTTATACAAACAGCAATTGATCGCTCGCTCGCCGCAAATCCTCGGTAATAAGTCTGGTTTGCGACAAAGGACTTCTCAGACGGATCGACACGTATCGACGGAGGGTACGTGATTGAGGCCCAGCGGTCCAGATTACAGCATTAATTGTTACAGTCAAGTAGTTGACGTTTGTATTATATTTACAAAGTATCTTCTTCAAGAAGAAAATTAGTTCCGCGATCAAATTGTCGACATTTTCAATAGATGGCGCAATATCTTCAATTTTATTTTTAAATTCGAAAATAA
Source organism: Tethea ocularis (assembly GCA_963555595.1). Classification (NCBI taxonomy): domain Eukaryota; kingdom Metazoa; phylum Arthropoda; class Insecta; order Lepidoptera; family Drepanidae; genus Tethea; species Tethea ocularis. The sequence goes on from OY741975.1 coordinate 8,411,688, forward strand.
AGTCAAATGTAGTATTTTTTATGAACCTTCTGTTCTGAACAAATTTTCCAGCGTCATTAAATTTTAGTTAATTTAAAATTATTATTAAACACCACCTACATACACACAATTACACAAAATACATAATAACACCACATTCGTAAGTACATTGATGTACGTGTTATTGAAGATATCTCTGCATTTTAGGTACGTGGTAGATCTAAGTCCTCAAGTTTTCATCGACTCCCGCGAGATCAGTGCATTACTTGTGTCTGGCGCGATTATTTTTAGGTATGAAAAGATTTGGCAACGTCTTCTCGTGCAAGCGTCAATCGACTCCCATTTGTACATAAAGTAGGTAAAACCCTGACAAAATATGTTAGGCAGTTACTGCCTGAACTTAAAAAAAATGCAAAACAAATTCTAAACGTACATATTTTTTCATTAGTTTCGTAAACAAAAAATATTGAAGATACATACAGTGCGTTAAAATTTCGAGTGACGTCACGTCTTAGTACACGTTTTACAGACGTCACAAGCCCCCACTCCTGAACTTTGATGCGCCTTATCTTTGTCACTTAGGAATAAATCGTATATACTTGCCGCTGCAGAAGTTCAACTCCAACTATTAACCAGCAATATTATTTAAAATTCATTGAAACGTAAAGTTAATAATTAATAATAAGTTCAAATACAAACCACGATATTGTGATTCAAACAAAAGACTTTTGAACAATGAAAGCTAAGTTTAGTAATTTTTACAATTTCGTGTGAACTGGGAACAGATGGCAGACTCTGATTTTGATTATACAGACAGGCAAGACAGATCATTCAATAATCAAGAAAAAATTACATTTATGTAAAAGAAATATGCTATTGGTGTAATAATAATAAATAATGGCTAAGAGAGGGGTTCCGTAGTAGATACCTAATTATTTCTCATTTGAAAATATCAAATTTCGATCGCAAAGTAATATTAAATTCAAAATATTATCTACTTAATGCTCGAAAAAGTCCTTGGTCGACTAATAGCTATTCTTTGTATGAATTTTCTTTGCTCTTATGCTGTTTTTTTCATTTTCAAAATTACAGTTCTAACTGTGGGGTGTGGGAACGCATAAATCCCATTAAATGTCAATTTTATATATACCTATATCGTAAAGTAAATTATGTCAACCAATTAAAAATAAACGGAGTAAATATTAAATGGAAACAATATATTCGCTTGCCCAACATTTATTACCGTATTTTTTTTTCAAAATTCAAACACACTTGAACTGCATTACACTGCGGTGTGACATAATTCCGTTGTCCTCATAGCCGATAGAGCCGCACAAGTTTTAATGAGTTTACATTAAATATTAGTTATCGTAATGCAAACATTTCCACTGGGGGAACATCTTAACAGCTACAATGTAACTCTTAGTTAGTAAGAGGGGTCGATTGTGAGAAACTTTAACTTAGTTAACTTACGACAAGCGTGTTTACTCGTTATCGAACTGTTTTGGTGTATTATGTGTTGATTCTGTTTATTTAGCTTTACATTAATGAATTTTCCCTTATTTATGTGATCATTGAGGGAAGTTTGACCACAATTCCACCATGGTTAGTGGCGGTTTGGTTAACGCCAGAGGTTGGGTATTGGGTCTCTAGTAAATCTGATGGTAAATTAATATACTAGTATGTGTATCATAATGGTGGGTTTCGAATGAATTCTGATGAATTCGAGTACAACCTATTTTGTACGTTAAAAAACAAACATTTAAACGTTTCGTCGTATCCTGGATTCACCGAATCCTGTGGCGCCACTCATTTGAAAAGATATCTTGACCGGCCGGCCTCGTGATTATAAAAAATAGAACTAAAAAGTGTGTGTTTGCGTGTTTAAAGTGCTTGGACTCCATGTCAGTCAACATCTAATATTCAGGCCCATAATATAATTTTATTCAATACGCTAGCTGCGTACACATGATGATCACTAAAAGGCTGTGGATATTAGGCAGTATGGATGTGAGACAGAGACTGACCGACAAGGCTACTATACTACGGTGTTCTTCCATGTGTTTGAACAGATGATGAAAACACAAATATTAGATAGCTGTTCGTATCTGGCGTCACCCGGGGATTTTTATTAAGATTTTCATGCAAAAATGCCATCTAAATTTCAGGCTCTTACGGCGGATTTTCCAAAACAAATTTTTCACACAAACACAACAAAATAATTAGTCAGATAGGTGCCGACATGTTGAAGTGTTACACAGTTACATACATTTTGACATCGATTTTCATTAATATAGAAAAAATATAATAATTTTACCAGCAACAAATTAGAATACTTTCAATAATTTAATCTCGAGCTCTTTTCTCTCATCTCTTTGAAGAAACTACTTTCAGCTGGAAATAGTTGTAATATAAATACTTAAATTAATTGAATAAATTTTTGAACAGTGCTATATAATTTATTGTAAATGGATTAAACTCGTTGGCTCTTTAAGTATAGACTTCCGAATCCAAGAAACTTTTGAGTTGCACAGTTTTGTTGGAAACTTCGCCAAAGTAACAGAAAATAGAAAGAGTAATTTCAAAGCTTGTAGCGTTTATATTAAGAGCAGGCTATCTGTGTATGTTTCCGTCCCATACTAAACTAACGTACCTTGAAAAACGTAATTTTGGTAAAAATATGGTTTTACGTTATTTAAAAAGAAACTAAGCTTTTTTTGAAAAAAGTAAGAAAACTATTCCCTTTCTAATCTATTTCAGAATGCATGTTAATATTTTTTAAGTTATTTGGATGGCCCAAATAAGAGAAGAATGTATTCTTAGTTTTAAGAAGGGGCATATTTACGATTCTTTTCGAAAATTCCAATTTTTAAAAAAACTATTCCCCGTCACATATTCATATATAGTTTCACATATATTTTTTCCAAACCTCTTGGAACGAAGAGTAGAAAAACGCATTTTAGAATCATTATTTCACGTATAGCATCGCCTTAATAACGAAAGCTATTTAATTTATTATATTTAAGTATATAGTCATAGCCGAAACGGTGGTTCAATCTATTGTAATAATTGTAACTATCAACATTTATAAGTGCCATAACAGGGCCTAAACTGAATAAATGAGTTTTGATAGCTGCAAAAGTCTACCTTTTTAATTATTTTATGGACAAAAAGTTGCCTATAACCTACGGCAATAATGTAGCTTCCTATTAGTTAAAGAATTTTTCGAATCCACAGTTTAGCGCGATCAAACAAACAAACTCTTCAGCTTTATTATTAGTATATATATTAGATGTTATATTATAACTACAACATGATCAAAAATCGTTGTGAGCTTACGACTTGCACCAAACTTTAACGGTTGGTTGAAGTTTATAAGTTTTTCGCGTCATTAGTCGCGGCTATGATAGAAATGAATTAATGGTTTCTGACAAAAATCTACTTTATCATAAATAACTTGCTTTCATTGCATATCATTATTGCATTAACCTAAATGAAAATAGGGTATCAAAGGCACTTAGAAGCCTGGTAGGCTAGAACCTAGAACCCTCATGTTTATAATCTGTCGCCAGTTATCGTCGTATTGCTGAGTTCTATATATATCTTCACTTAACATGGCGAGATTATGGTTAATATACAAATGTTTTCAAAATAAAAGCCTAAAATGCAATTGGATCTCGAGTGCAGCCGGATTACAGCTAATTATAAATATTAACAAATACCTAATAAGCTCAAGATCTCGGCATCACGCAGTGTTTGTCGGCCGTAGTATAGTCGCGCATACTACAGTACTTTGGACATGTCTCTAGGCGGGACAACGACACCATGGAACGGCTGGTTTTGCAAAGAATGGTGGAAGGAGTGAGATCACGCGGCAGGTCACCTGTGCGCTGGACTGACCAAGTAAAATTGGGGACCACGTATCCGACTGCACAAGACAGTCTGCCAACAGGGAGAGATGGTGGGAGATGCGAAGAGCCGTGTCCGCCTCTACCACCGATGTGGACGCCTCAACGTGACCACGACCGCTCTGCCAAGAGCGTAATGACTAAGAAGAAGAAGAAGGTCATCGTAAGATTTTAATACATGACCTTAGCACAACATTCCACAACTTTAAGACTGACATTAATTTCATCGAAGTGATCCAGATCAATAACAATAATACCTATAGTTCGACTGAAAATCAGTTCTGAGGTATATATGTATTAATAGGTATGTATCTACGTCAGAGTCGTAACCCTTTTTGACATTGCACATTATTACGGAGTGTTTTAGTTAATTGTTTTGTATGTATTCTTTTTTTGCTCTTTGTTTGTTATTCTCTGTAATTTTGTGTGTATGTTGATTTTTTTTTCCTGCGACATTCTCCACACACGGTTAACTGATCCCAAACTAAGCAGAGCTTGTACTATGGAAACCAGATAACTGATATACTACATATACTACTTTTTTTTGTAAATACATACTTATATAGATAATTACACCCAGACACAGGACAAACAGACATGTTCATACACACAAATGTTTGTCCTGGATGAGATTCGAAACCTCGACCAGCGGCGCTACAGGTGGTGTGTTAACCAACTGCGCCAACTGGCTTGTCAAATGTTTTTCCTTTCTTTTCTTTCTTTCTTCTATTTCATATATATAGAGTCATTCTGCAAAGACCAAAATCCTCTTTATCCGCAAATCTCTAACAATACATTACTTCATACCTTGAAAATATTCAGAGTCCGTCCGATATGGAATATAATAAACGCTACTCAAAATTCCACCTATGTACTGTTTTATTTATAAAGAAAACAGCATTCGCGTTGAGTTTATCGAATAAAAAAGACCGTTAAACTAATCTCGCAAACGGTCGCCTACGCATAAATCATTTTTTGGGATAAAATCGTTTCTGTAGACGAACCGCTATGGGGAATACAATATGCATAAGTACATTTCTTTTTAAAATGTTTTTGGAGTGTAAATTAATGTTGGTATTAGAATACGAATAGCACAAATTATCTATTTAGGCTATGATAAAGGTACATATTTTCAATTTGACATTCAGGTTCTGTATATATCTTTGCGGTGGCTTAATGCTACCAACCTCTTTTATAATTTCATACTTGTATATAGCCATACATAAAGAAAGAATTTTATGCTGTTATTTTCAAACGTAGCTTGTCAGTCAGAAAGATATTGTTTTTCCAAGACATGGTCTGGTACTGGTTTTGAATTTATTATAGCTTCTCATATGATATAGTGATTGTACTTAAACTGTACGTTCAAATATATAATATATTTATATATACTACTCCAAGATCCTCTATCACTTAACACTGAAATCTGGTAAAAAGCCAACCTACCATCCCGGTTCAAAGGCTTTATCTTCTTCTAATCTTCATTTGATTAGTTATACTTACTATTATGATGTAAATAAATTTAATATTGTATTGAAAGCAAGTAAATTTAACATGACTTGAACTTTGAAACTTGACGATTGACGAGAATTTAATACATGAAGAATATAAAAATACCTACATTGCTCAACTTGACACTGACAAAATATACGAAGTGTGATGCAAAAAAAAAAAAAAAACTGTCACTTAAAGCAGAAACAAAGTGTTTCGTCCCAAAAAACTTTCTTAGACTCCCTTGCCAGCCCAAGGGTCGTACAAGCCTATATGACGCATTTACATATCCCTGCGAGGGTCTCCTAACACTGTTTTAGGCATTATAAGCAGAAAACGGTTCCCGGGACAGACTTAAGGTGTTTTGCCAAAGCGATTTATGTTGTTTTGCTTCTTGGGATGTATAACTTCAAATAATAAATTGAACTTTTTAGTAAGTTTAGAGCTTATGATAAAGTTAAATAGCCCATTTAAATTCTTCTACTAGACTTTAATGACAAACTTGGGAAAATCTAAAACATTATGATTGACTAGAGCCTATTTTCGACCAGGTGGTATGTTTGTTTGTCGATTTTGTAGTTTATAATTATTTATTATTTGAAATAATGACTGTGTAATATTTCCAGTTGAATTAGCATTGCTATTCATGGCTTCCATTAAAATCACTAATAAAAAAATGTTTTTATAATATATACTTGATATTATTAGTGTCCAACGAGACATTGTAAAGCGCTATCCACACATTTCCGGGTACCCGGCCCTGCCGTGTTCCGTCAGAGACGGGGAAAAAAATCGGTTACGTACAATTAGTACGAACTTGTTCACACAGCTCCGTGTCAAGTGCGTCCGGATCGTCAGTGTCCCGGAGCACGCTCGGACGCACAGACGCTCTGACAGTGCTATCCGATTTATCTAGGTACGTAGACGACAACATGAACAAAGAAAGGTTGATAGAACTTGTAAGACAGAATAATATACTTTACGATCTTTCTAATCCACATTATTTGAATTCTAAGAAGAAAAATATAATATCAGCTAGAGAAACAGATTACACTGATATCAGATTTCCCTGATATGTGTGAACACGGGTGACGGATGGCACGTCCCTGATGCGAACACTGAAACTAAAAACTCGGAACACGGATATCCCTGACCCGGAAATGTGTGGATAGCGCTTTAGACTCATCGTAATTGTTATCTACGTTGATGACTTGTTGATTTTTTAGATACTTATTTCTAATTCAAACAACGACAATAGACAACTCAAACTTCTGACCTAAAGTCCACCCTCGAACCCTGTACCGATCCATTGGTTACAATTTACACGCCATTAAACGCGTTTGGGACACGCCACAGTTGATACATTACTGTGACGTATCTCTTTTATACTTGTACGTCACGGAAGTGACTTTTAAAGAATTTCGGCGGCTTTTCGTTTTCATTGTTCGAGAGGTGAATGTTGGCGTGTGCAAGTATTTTGGGATATGGAATTTATTTTATCTTTTCCATCTTCTGCTCCGTGTTTTACGCGAGTTTCTGAGGATTTTGTCTGTTCCCAGGGTAAATAGCATCCATGTTTTCATTTAGGGAATGATTTATCTAAATGTCAAATACGTTCCATTATTCTGTCGTGATTGTTTCGAAAAGTCTTTTTATTCTTTTTAGCTTTTCCAAGCGTTATCTGGCTATTAGGTACTTGAAATTAGAAAATTTTTTGACTTATCCGAAGGAACAGCTTGCCCGAATATTGAACCATAGTACTAACCATATCAGTGCAGTTGACTCGTTTCCTAGATGCTGTAGGTATTTTTTTTACTATGTATTGGCCTGCGTTTGATCACAGTCTCACCATGGTCTGTGATGTGGCCAATGGTACCTATTAGATTACCTAGTAGGTTATGTAGCAGCTTTTACTGAAGTTTTTTCATTACATACCTACACTTTGCTCGATAGCATGCGACACTTCATGGAAAAGAATCTGACTCCTATAAAATATGAAAGATACTTTACACATTTCTATTTATTAAATGAAACAACAACAATTCTCAATATTCGAGAAAACCCATATCCTTAAATTAACACATTAATAAACCAATATTCCCCTTCAAATTCTATATTTTTCATATCTCAATTGACACCTAATAACCGTTACGTAACCAGTATCGTAAAACGTAAATATACTTATAACCGGATGAAAAGGAAAGGAACCGATATACCGATGTTTACCGTTATGTTATTATATTATCGGTTATTTGCTTTTCGAGATATCCCTGTCAATTTGATGGTATGAGATGTTGGAGTATGAGTGAAAATAAAAACCTTATTTTTTAATAACCTGGCTATGATACATAGAAGCGGTAGACGTCATGTTTATGGATGTGGGGTCTAGCTAGCCCAATGACAAAACCTTGTCCTTGGCCTCTGACTTAATCTTAGAGAGATCTTATTTAATTTTATTATTCACTCACTTCGGTACGCATGATGTTGACGACACAGACCGTATGTAAATAATACTGTTATACCTTCTTAAAATAGGTAATGAGCTTTTACGCTTGTATCTAAATTCAAATTCTATTAGGTACTTTCAGTTTGTGATGTTTTTTGGTAACTTATTCCACATTTTGTACATATTCATCAAAGTATTTCTACCTGTTTTAACGTGTTATAGAGGTTTCATACACATGATATATCTCGTGTAGGAAGGTAAATCCTACAACTTAGTGAGTAACCATTTTTGTTAGTTGTGTTTGCATCATCCATTGCAATTTGTTGTGCAGTTAAAACATGCCGTTAAGCAGGAAATCCACCTCGACAATTAAGGATATTAGCATTATTAGCAGAATTACCAATCGGTAGCCCACCTCTCCAAAACATAGAAGTCAACTGCTTCTCAAGTCGAACTGCCAGAATAGCAATAGATGCTAAGATGACAGATTTTCAACATCGTATGGTAGCTAGTCAGACGGGCACTATAAAATAACCTCTTTTGTATGTCACAAAATACCTATGGACTCGAAAGTCTTCATAAAATAGCCCAGCTATTACCGCTTCCACAGGGTTCATCACAATACCTACAACCATGTAGTTGTTTTTATTTGCGTCTGCGCAATGTTTTTGTTCCACAGTAGTTAGGTACAAAACAGTTGAAAGTTTCGCACCTCTTCTGTTTTCTTTCACTTTATTTGTTCGAAGTTTATTTGTTGGGAGTAAACTCCTCTTTGCAGTTGTACGCAATACGCTCATGTTTTTATTTTGTTTTTAAAGCAACGCGTAAATTCTTCCCGGTTGGAATTCCAGTACTATGTATACAGGGATTATTGTATACATAGTATTTGAATTGTATTATATATTTACCAATATACAATAATACTACTTATAAATAAAAAAGAAACATAACAAATGATAAAACTGTTACAATAGGCAGCCTTTTATTGAAAATGATCTTTATAAAGGTTAAATAAGATGTAAAGTGCCTTGTAAACGCAAATTCTGGATGGATTATTAGTTTATCATTTAGGATTTTACTTTTTAGAAGCAAATATTCACACATACAAATAACCACTAAAATAATTTAATTAAATTTCACATTCAAAAAGGCAACGACGCGACGCAGTACTACCTACTGTACTATTGTATTTCGTCGACTAGGGGTAGATAAAAAGGATGTATTCTAAACATCGCATTTCAACGGTCAACACCCCTGTATAACATGTTTGTCATACTGAAGAACTTAGTAAAAGACTTTTTTTGTATTTTTTGTGACAATAATTCCTAATGTTCAAGCAACCCATCTGATAAAAAATATTGTAAGATTAATAATATTTTTTTTTTTTTTTTTACTATATATATGCCTGTGTTTGACCACAATCTCACCGTGGTCAGCGATGATGTGGCCGATGATGGTAAGCACACAAAAGCCTAGATAGGAACTGGCTCTCAAGTGCAGCTGTCGGAACACACCGAAAGGTGCTTGGCGACAGATTTTCAACTTGAGGGTGGTAGCCAGCCAGGCGGGTACTACAAAGTACCCTACCACCATGCTATGGTTTCCTCACGATGTTTTCCTTCACCGAAAGCTCAAGCTCATTGTAGGATTCGAACCCGGGACCTTCGTCTCGGTATCCGACGTCACTACCACTGAGCTATCATCGCCTATTACAGGTGATATGACTATATTAGGTGTTGTTTCTACCGTACCCCTTTTCAACCCCCGACGCAAAAACGACGGGGAGGTAAAAGACGTATTGACGTGTCTGTCAGTGGCCTCATAGCTCCTGATCGGATGGACCGATTTCGATCTAGTTTTTTTTGTTTGAAAGGTTTTTAATTGACAGTGTTCTCAGCTATGTTTTAAGAAAATCCGCTCAGCCATTTGGAAATTATGACCAAATTTCTAGTGTGTTTCGGGGGTGCCTTAAATTTTTTAATTTTAGTTATTATTTAATTTTCTCTGCTGATTGATAACGTAAAAGTATCAACATTGTAATGAACTATAAAAGGCTTTTAGGGTTCATTACATAAAATAATGATGCAAGTTAAAAGAAGATAAGAAGTAAAAAATAAAACACATACCAAGTGTTCACAATCGTGAATCAGCATTTTCACCGCGCAGCGCAGCGGCAAAGTGTTTGCAATAAAAACTTCATTCTGTTCGGTTTATTGAGATAACTTGCAAGTGAATTACTCTTAAGTGCAAATTAGTTAGTGAAGACATTACCTTCGCGTAGTTTAGTGGTGAAACGAACCGGGAGATATGACTTAACTCCAACTTGAAACTTGAAAATGGAATTAGGAATACGCGATTTATTTTTAAATTGAGTGACTAACTTTCAAATTTCGATACGTATTAATTTTTAGGGTTCCGTACTTCAAAAGGTAAAAATAAACCCTTATAAGATCGAAGATTTAAAATAAACTATCGTTTTCACCGAGTCAAAAATTAATAACAAAGTTTAGTTTAGTTAAGTTTTAGGTGTTGCCATTATTTTAATATTGTGTGCATCTATAATAGGCGCATATACTATATTTTAAGTTAGTCTTAACAAAATGTAACTATAATTATTATCTATGCTAATCCATTTTTAAATAAACTTTGTAAAACAGTCAAGGATTTTTCGTCTTCCTTGTAAAAATTAAGTGCGTGAACGTGCATACACCAAAGCGTCATAAATAATGTTTTCTGCAGGTAACTGCAGAAGTAGATACAGGTTACCTACTATGTCCATATCAGCTCTCGTAGCATGGCAAGCGTAGACTAGAGAACACTCGAGTATTCGACCAATAATAATCATGGATTCATTTCATCACGTCATATTGGCCGAAAATTCGTCTTCTCTAGTCTACGCGTGTCATGCTACAGGGCAGGTCGCCTCTTCAAAGACTAGCATTATGAAGAAAAACAATACACAAGGTACCGCACAATTTGATCATTTTTTCCACCCTTGTGTCTCTTGATCAAAGTACTTTGATAAAATAATATCGCAATATTTTTATTCTTTCCATAAGTAATAAAAAACTTCAGTTCAAATAGCGTTTTATAATCAAGGCCATAAGTGTTGAAATGCTCTAGAAGATCCTGCAGGACGAGTATAACCATTTGCCAGAACTAGCCAGAAGTTGAATTCTTAATGTTTGAACCCATTAAAGAAGTTATTGCTAAAGCTTTGACCCTCGCTAAGAGCACCTAATTGTTATTGATGTGAATGGATAAGAAAACTAAATTCTAACTGCGAAATGAAATGCCAAACGCAGAAACGACATTGTATTGATAGATCGCCAAGAGCGCCGTGCAATGATTGTCGATGTTGCTGTCCCCCATGACGAGAACCTCGTGAAGTCGGAGAAAGATAAAGAAAGCAAGTATCTTGATCTGGCACACGAAATTGTTAACATGTGGGATATTGACACGGCAACGATTGTACCGAAAATCGTATCAGCCCATGGCCTTATGGCCAAGAGCCTCGACAAACAGAAGGGCCTAATTCATTTTTTTTATAGATTATATTTAAAAATGTGATTTACAAGAGATATATTTAATAAATGAGATATTAATAATAAAAATATTGCGATTTTTGTTCCACTCAACCAATATTGGACAAGAATCTCTATTTGAGAGTAGCCACCACACTCGTAAAACCAAATTTTCAATAATCCTGACTTTTATTTCAATGAAAAATTTGCTTACATACATACCCATAAATGTCCAGTTCACGTGAAAAATAAAAAAAAGCACCAAAGCATTGACCGTTGGTAGGTGAAAGCTTAGGCTGGAATTTGCAATGTTTTTACATTTTTTCCCTAGGATTCTGTTGAAAGGTATCTAACAGATAAGTTTTTATTCCCTTTACATGAGCTGTCAGAAGAATTTAGCGTGCTAAAATTATTTATAAATCTATTATGATTTGACAACGACTAAGCCGCTAATGAAACTAAAAGGGCCTGGGATGACCTGGGATACCCAGGCTGTTTCCAAACGAGACAAGTTGTTCTAAATGGCTCAAGTTAGCGTCACCTGGACAACCCGAATGCGGTTACAAGTTTCTATTAAACATCTTGTAAAGTCAAGAATCATAGAGAGAGATGAATATTTAAGACCCCTCTAGTTTGCTTTCAATTGTAAAGCCCCTACAGATTTTGAATAGGCTAGATAAGGCTTGTTCATTCAATTTATACTAGTATAAAACCGAGCGTGCCATTTGTGTATCTACGATCAAATTAAATATTCTCATTGAATCGGAGCATTACTCTCTAAAAGTTTTTACAATTGATAATGGCACAATTTGGAATTGTGAAGGTGGATTTCTGTAGGTGGCGGATAAAGTGACTGACACGCGCGACCGATGCGCTACGTCTAGGCGTGCGCGCCACTTGCACGCCTTGTACCTACTAATGTACTTGTTGCAGTCAGTGTTGTTCTAGTAGATATCCTTGAAAAAGAAGGAGAAGGCAAATTATAGCAACTTAGTGCTGTATTATGAAAGCTGGAACAGAAAGATTGATTCGATTATAAAAACCCGAAATAACGACATTTAGTGACATTTTAATTGAAAGACACTTAAAATCTGACGAAAAAAAGTTTTGGAAGAATTTTCAACGACACGACTTATCACCTTCTTGACAAAATTCAAGTAGCAAACTAAAGTAGAAGTAGGATAATTGTTTGAACAACGAGGTTCTTAATAGTATCACACGAGTTTTTAATACCTAATTATGTGCAGTATAATACAGTACTTTATCTAAACTCATCTAATAATGTAATTTAAAGGTAAAAAATCGATAATATTTTGTTATAGGTTTTCATGACTTACGGGTATCGTTTATTCGTCATTTCCATTGCCGCCTCCATAATTTCAGATCCAAGTTTATTTCACCTTAATATCACTGCTATTTTTCTATCATTTTTGGCCAAAATAAAATATGTATGCAAAAAAATCAATAAAATAAACATACATTAATCATCATGGCGCCCAAATCCGTGTGGGGAAAAACTCCCAAGTTGAGATCTCTACCGCATACGCGACCACAGACAAAGTAAATTTGCATCTAAAATTATAATTGTTTAGTCCTGATGTCTGGCCACTTATAATGTTTTTTTCTTTATTATTTCGTTTGACAAGTTGACTGACAGTAATTGAAGTATTAAAACCCAAAAAACATTATAAGTGGCCAGACATGTCCAAAACAGTATCCTAAACTACTATAAAACAATTTAAATTTTCTTAATTATATATCATTATTGACGCACCTTTTTTAATATCAATGTCAGCCAATAAGACATTATAAAAATGGTAAAAATTCTATTATAATAGTAGTTTATGATACTGTTGCATAATAGGGGTTATTAAACACGAGTGTGAGTTTAAGTTACGCAAATAACATATCTCGGGCTGACAATTGATGATAGATTTAACTGGTCAGGGCATATAGATATAGTCTGTAACAAATTACGTGCAATAATGGCAAAATTCTATATTTTAAAATACAAAATACCTTACTCTATTCTCATTGATATGTATAAATCATTAGCAGAAAGCATTATATTATATGGCCTCAGCAGCTATGGACGCACATTTAATACCTACCTTGACCGAATATATAAACTACAGGTACGTCTCTTAAAAACAATTTTACCAAGAAAAATTATGAAAAGATTTGGTAAAGATGTAGATGAATTATTTAAAAACTATAAAATTATTCCTATCCACAAAAGAGTCAATCTATGTTTACTTCTCGAAAATTACTTCAGATATGATGACTACAAATCACATTCAATTTGTACCCGGCAAGTTTCAAATAAATTGTTAAAAACAATTAGTGCTTTAAATTTTTATGGTGAACGCACTACTAATTATATCTTACCTAGGTTAATTAATAAAATTCCGAAAGAAACCAGAGATAAAATAAATCCAAAAAATATAAAATCAATATTAAAAAACCTTATTTAGAAAGAATATCATTGTAATAACTAGCCGAATAATTTACAACTTACTGATTTCCACGCCATATAATACACCACCCTGTAACATTTTGATTGCTTCGAATGCGAAGGTAAAATAAAATTGTACCTATTACGAACGATACCGAGCGCTGCGCTAACATAACACTTACCCACATTTGTTAGTCATGTTTTGCGCGCAGAAGACAAACTAATGAATTTATTATTTTGTAATTAGTAGGTATAAGTTCGAGGAATGTAACACCTTAGACAAACCTATACAGGTTTTTAAGGTGCCTCAATGCTGTAAAATATTGTCATGTTTATTAAATAAATTAAAAAAAAAAAAAAAAAAAAAAAGTACCGAGCCGTAGGCGAGGTTCTTAATAGTATCACACGAGTTTTTAATACCTAATTATGTGCAGTATCATACAGTACTTTATCTAAACTCATCTAATAATGTAATTTAAAGGTAAAAAATTGATAATATTTTTCATAGGTTTTCATGACTCCGGGTATCGATTATTCGTCATTTCCATTGCCACCTCCACAATTTCAGATCCAAGTTTATTTCACCATAGTATCACTGCTATTTTACTATCATTTTTGGCCAAAATAAAATATATATGCAAAAAAATCAATAAAATAAACAAACATTAATCATCATGGCGCCCAAATCCGTGTTGGGAAAAACTCCCTACCGCATCGCGTATGCGGTAGGGAGTAAATTTACCACAGAGTAAATTTGCATCTAAAATTGAATTGATACTGATTGATTCCTAATTGTTTACAAAGAGAATATAATACTACGTTTAATTGTTTAGTCCTGATGTCTGGCCACTTATAATGTTTTTTTCTTTATTATTTCGTTTGACAAGTTGACTGACAGTAATTGAAGTATTAAAACCCAAAAAATATTATAAGTGGCCAGACATATCCAAATACTTGTACTTTAATGAAAAAAAGTTATTTTATAGCATTATCTTGGGAAGAAAACTGTGCTATAATATAATTTTTTAATTTCATTATGCACGGGTGTGCCTAAAGTGGGTCATTAAAGTACTGATTTTGATTTCATAATAAGAACATTACGATATGAGAGTAGATAAAATATTAAAATAATTTTTTATTTCGCTGCAACAGAAAAAAATATCGAGTTCAACAATCCATAATTCACTGTAACCCAAAAGACTGAACGCATTCTATAGATTAAAGTGCCCCTACACATGACACAGTAAAGCACCCTAGAGACGAGTCCCGAAAAACATTTAATAGATTAAAATTGCTGAATGCAGTAAGTAAATGAAACTCAAGCACCGAGTATTTCAGTTGAGGGGAAGGTGGAAAAAATGAGGTTGTCATTGTCTGGCGCAATAAGCGTCACTCGGTGGAATATGACGATAAATTGTCGGGTGGAAGTGCATTTTTATACTTTTTATGGAATGAGCAGGGATGTTATAGTACCAAAAAGCGACCTTTTTGCTTTACAGCTGATATAAATGCGAAGTTCATGCAAAAATAAGGTTTCTTTGAGCGATGTTTACATTTGAGAAAGAACTAAGATGAATACCGAGTTATAATATATTTTAGCGTAGGTACGTATATTCCAGAAATTTCTATTTGGCTTGCTAGAAAATAAATCATGTCCATATTAAGCCTTGAAAGCTGTTTGGAAGGCAGGTCTGTGGAAAAATTCTGGGTGTCGGTAGGCATACTTGAGAAGGCTGTTTTTTTATAACTAAATCGAAAAACTGCAAACAAAGTCGTGAAATTTTTGACGTAAAACTTCTATGTTCTTATGATAAATGAATAAAACCGAAGAACATCCGACTGCCGTCCATGGACAGCGGCCCCAAAAAATACTCGTACTTTCATTAGCAAAACACAAAAGACTACGGTAAGGGGGCAGTATTTCTTCCCGCAAATTGCCTATAAATTTTTATTATGGCCACTCTTATTTGAGGTACAGAGGTTTTCCAGATAAATAGGTTTGCTTTATTATGTAGGAGTGACCATGATTTGTGTACATAAAGATTCCTTTGTTATTGAAGGTGACCCATTCATGCGAATTTTATAAGGAATTCGAATAAAAGTTAACGATGATTTTCCTCGAATAATATACCATGTTCATATTATTTATAAAATAATTTGTCCTTTAATTTACTTTCTAATAAAATATTAAAATGACGAAGACAACTATATTTACATAAATATTCTAATTTTGTGAAGTGTAATTCAAACTAAAAGGTTGTTTTTTTTTGTAAAAATTAATTAAATAATATAGAAAAGAAAGTATGGAAGAAAAATTTACATTTTATTTGGGTACTACGAGTATAATGATCCATATTACAATGTATATAAGCTAGGTCACCATGAACTGTCGTGAAAAAGGAATGCTGGGACATTTCCGCGACATGCAGCACTCCTTGACGACCATGGACTCTCGTCAGTCATTTCTACTCATCAGTTTTATGACAAAGCAGTTGGAGGATGGCAAGAGACAGAGACCGGATGGAATGTCACAGGGGCAGTAGGTCTTTGGAATGCTAATGCATCGACCCCCTCGCACCATACCACTTTATAGATACATCTGTAGTCACCGACGCTACCGCGACACAACAAGAGTGACTCAAACGTTGCAAGTATGCTTTTCTTACAAAAAAAGAATAGTTATAAATAAATAATAATAATAAATAAATATCCTGGGACATTTTTTCACACACGGTTATCTGATCCCAAACTAAGCAGAGCTTGTACTATGGAAACCAGATAACTGATAC
Organism: Tethea ocularis; assembly: GCA_963555595.1. Classification (NCBI taxonomy): domain Eukaryota; kingdom Metazoa; phylum Arthropoda; class Insecta; order Lepidoptera; family Drepanidae; genus Tethea; species Tethea ocularis. The sequence goes on from OY741975.1 coordinate 8,428,280, forward strand.
ACTACATATACTACTTTTTTTTTTGTAAATACATACTTATATAGATAATTACACCCAGACTCAGGACAAACAGACATGTTCATGCACACAAATGTTAGTCCTGGATGGGAATCGAACCCACGACCTGCGGTGCAATAGGTGGTGTCATAACCAACTGCGCCAACTGGCCCGTCAATAGTTTACTAGCTTCCGCCCCGCGTTCTCTAGGTATCTTATATTTTCTCGGGATGAAAAATATGTATGATCTATCTATGTGTTTTTACGTGAAAGAGTAACAAACATTAATCCATACTCCATACACACAAACTTTCGCATTTATAATATTAGTAGGATTATTTTCTTAATATAATTTCCCTACACTTTTGAAAGTAAATCCGCAGGACAAAATCTTGTATTACATCAAATAAGAAGTTCCAGCCGACCGCGAAATAGAATCGCTTCGATTCAGCAAATACATGAGCATGGGCGTAAGGCATTTTCAAGTCAATAACAATTTGATTCGTGAACCCGATCCATGTTCTAGAAATGGAAACGTTAACAGGAACTTGAGGTTCAAAATATAAGAACCATTTTTATTTGTATTCAAATGTTTACGGACGATTATATTGTAAAGCTCCTTTCACGGAAACATTTTTCTATAAAGCTTAGTTTCGTTTATAGTAGGAATTGAACCTACGACCTATCTATATGTAATTAACACTTTTATAATTGCTTTTATTATATAATTTAAATTTTTAAAAAAATGCCGTATTTTCTCAGTTAACTGCTGATTTTAATACTAGTACCTTTAGTACTTTTGATTTTCACAAATGCCTTCCGAGAGTTTAAACTAGATAAAAGACTTAATACTGGGAATTTATCACATTATATAAATGTGCCCCTAATTTATCTAAGATTTATTATTTATTTATCTGCTTTCTTGGCATTGTAACGGCAACACATGGCAATACCTGGTATTGCAAATGGCGATAGGCGACGGTAACCACTTACGCCTGCCTGCTTGTCAACCTTCTGACTTAAGACGGCTAAATATAATATGTACCAAGTTTAATTCAATTACGAAGCTGAGACGAAGTGGATTTAAAAACCAAGAAGTGATAATAGTTTTGGATAATTTCAATGAAATTTAGAACAAGTAAGGAGTGCGCGCGTGACTGATCTGTGAACTGTAAAGGCACATGCACTCTGACTCACTGGATAAGTTGTAAGCCATATAGACACAGAGCCCGCATCTCTGCCAGTAACTTTATCTCGAGTGCTTTTGCAGTCACAGTTACATGTTTTTGTGTAAGTTCAATTTGTAAAATTATTGTTAATCTCCTGAACTGAGAATGAGAATGAGAACTGTGTTTCAGATGTTAAATAAATAGTGTTATAGGCAGACCGAGGGCTATAGATTGTATAGTTTGTTTTATTGTAATTTTTAACCTGGTCATTTTTCTTTACTTAATACAGTTTAGTAAGTATTTTTAACATAACATGTATGGGTTTACAAAAGGTCGTTCAACCATTGATGCCGGGGTAGCACTTTTGAGAAATATTTTTAGCGCTTGGGAAAAGTCACAGAATGTTATTGGAGTCTTCTGTGATTTATCTAAAGCTTTTGATTGCGTTGATCACCGGACGCTCATACGTAAACTGGATTATTATGGAGTTAAGGGTGCAGCACTTGATCTGATGATATCCTATCTTGGGAATAGAACTCAAAGTGTTGATGTTAATAGAGTTAAATCATCTGGTTCTCCTGTGCATATGGATGTGCCGCAAGGATCTATTTTAGGTCCTTTCCTATTTTTAATTTATATAAATGACCTTCCTTTTTATGTTAAAAATACCTGTGGAATTGTACTGTTTGCTGATGATACCTCACTGATTTTTAGTGTTGATAGACAGAAATCTAATTTTGACGATGTAAATGGTGCATTAGCCCAGGTGTTAAACTGGTTTACTGTAAATAATCTAGTTTTAAATGCTAAGAAAACTAAATGTATTAAATTTGCACTACCCAATGTAAAAAAAGTTGACTGTAACTTAATGATAAATAATGAGTCTCTTGGTCTTGTTGAGTCAACAATATTCTTAGGGATTACTTTAGACTCAAAACTTCAATGGGGCACCCATATATCATGTCTTGCGGGGAAGCTCAGTTCAGCTGCTTATGCAGTTCGGAAAATTAGGCAGCTAACAGATGTAGATACAGCTCGATTAGTTTATTTTAGCTATTTTCATAGTATTATGTCTTATGGTATTTTACTGTGGGGTAAGGCAGCTGACATAGAAACTATTTTTATTTTACAGAAAAGAGCAGTGCGATCTATTTACAATTTGAATTCTCGGGCTTCCCTCAGAGATAAATTTAAGCAAATCGGTATCCTCACTGTAGCGTCACAGTATATTTATGCAAACATATTATTTGTTCATCAAAATATTGGTCTCTTTGTAAAAAAAAGCGACGTGCATTGTATCAATACTAGAAATAAACATAAACTTGTAAATTCTGCTTATAGACTCCAAAAAGTGCATGGTTCGTTTTTAGGTCTGTGTACACGCTTTTATAATATGATACCTCTTTCACTTTTAAATTTGCCTTCACATAAATTTAAGGAACATATTAAGACCGTTTTAGTAAAAAAGGCTTATTACAATATTAACGAATATTTAAATGACAAAAAGGCTTGGGTGTAGCGCTCGCTTTTGCAGGATATATTTTATGTACCTAAATTATGAAGTTTATTTTTTTGAAAAGAGTAATTGCTGAGTTTATTGCCGGCTCTTCTCAGCAAAAGCTACCTTCCGAACCGTGCATTAGAGTCTGACTATTCATAAGTGCCTGTGAAGGTCTATTTGAATAAATAATATTTCATTTCATTTCATTTCATTTCAACTATTATAATATGAAATTCAATAGTTAAATTTTAACATAAATATTTAATTTAATAAAAATGCACTCAACATATTACTCGTTTAAAAACAAAAAAAGACGTCCATTTTACGATTTCAATAGAACTTTCATAGCTTCATATAGCTTAAAACAATTTCTGTAGTAACCGATCAAAATACAACTAAAACGGTTTTATGTAACACTAAAACTTCTATTACAATTGTCGCAATGATGTCTTTTATATACCTAGTGCAGTTAAAATCACACAATATTTTTATATTGACTCCATTTTAATGGCGGTTTGTACCTGTATAGCTTCATAAATGGTTTTAAAATGTTTTGTGATCACTTCCAGTTGCAGGTGGGGATGCTGCGCCATTTTAAAAAATTATTTCAATATTCCCAACAGATTTTATGATACATCAAAGCAGCAAGAGTGAAAAGTGGCTTTTGTAGGGTCAGCAAAGAGTGAGATGTAGCTAAAGATGACTAACTATTTAATTATACTACGTAAAGGAGGCGCACTCACACCCTCTTGCAAATGTATTGCTTTCACTCATAACGTATAAAAAATCTATCATCATGTCAGCTGAAAGACGTCCACTGCTGGACAAAAGCCTCCCCCAAGGATCTCCATGATGGGCGATCTTGCGCTGCCCGCATCCGGCGGCTTCCCGCGACTCTCACAAGATCATCGGTCCACCTTGTGGGGGGCCTGCCCACGCTGCGCCTTCCGGTTCGTGGTCGCCACTCGAGAACCCTTCTGTCCAAGCGGCCGTCGGTTCTACGAGCGATAAAAAATCTATACTCTACCGTGTATATCGACTATTGCCCTCTTCTCTTGACTATTCAAATTAAATAAATTTTTCCACATCGTCATGAAGCGCATCTTCACATAATTATATTTTTTTATCATCTTTAAAAGCTAAGCTTCGGGTCCACCCGCATTACCGCGTCGCAAAAGCGAAGGGGCAAGTTACTGTTGTAAGTGGTAAGTTTGTACACAGTTCGTTAATCCTTATATCCCTTTGCGTCCTCGTAGGCATTCGCATCACCAATGCCAATAAAGCAAATATTTATTAGATAGTCAAACTTGGGAAAACTATACTACCTAATGAATTTATTATATGAACAAAGCGTCCAGTGTGACGGTTAATTTCAGACTGACTTAATCTAGGGCTTACTCGCTAAGGATAGACTGAGCCACATCAGCAATACGATCTACCTGGAGGCTAGACGCCTCGTCAGCTCGCGACATGCGTGGGCGCAGAGATAAGCACCTGCGTGGAGCGACAATAACACAATAACGTTCTTAGAAGTCATCGGATGTTTTCAACAGTTTTGTTTATGGTGCTAAAAAGATTTGATGACTTGACGATGTTGATAACATAACTAGATAGACTAGAGAAAAATTATAAAATTAAATTAATCAATTTGAATTTAATGATCAACCACATTATTAAAAACTGTTTGGTTAATTAGTTGCCTGTGGTTTATTTAGTAATGTAATTTAAACAAAAACTAGAATTTGTGTTGTCTGTAGAAACTTAGTTGATTCAAGTTTTTATTCCGGCTCGTCTAGACGATGGTGTATTTTCACATAAAAGAGAGTTCCGCCTATCCGAACAGCAGAAGAACTTCAAAACCTGGAGATAAATGACATAGTTCTCACTGTGGACATGTAGTGAAAGATTGTCCTGACAGATCTGGTTGTACGAGTGGCTGGCATGGCCACCAAAAGAGGATCAAGAGACCAGCCAATAAGTTAGCCCCACTTAAGGACTAGGCTGTGTAATGTAGCTTTGCTACACGGGAGGGGATGACATTAAAAACTGTTTAGTAATTGTTCCTGTTTTTTTTTAAATTATTTTGCACGGTTGTAGGGTATTTTGTAGTACCCGTCTGGCAGGCTACCACCCTCAAGTAGAAAATCTGTCGCCAAACACCTTTCGGTGTGTTCCGACAGCTGCACTTGAGAGCCAGTTCCATTCTAGGCTTCGTGTGCTTACCATCATCGGCCACATCATTGTAAGGTGAGATTGTGGTCGAACACAGGCCTATACATAATAAAAAAAAAATGTTTGTGCTATATCGTTTGCTTGCGTGATTTGATGACTTTATCTCAACAAAAATAATCAAAACGTTTCTTTCGACAAGTTCACACAAACTATGAAATCTCACAACTATGCTGTACTCAACTAAAGCCAAACAACACATGCTGTGATAAAATAAACATACATATCATACTTCATTGTTCTCAGCTGAATATGGAGTGTGTTCACAGCTTATTGTTTCAATGTGATTCGGGGGTTCAAGGGGGACGCGAGCTCATTTTAGGGGTCCATTGTTAAAAACTACGGTCAGATTGTCGAGCCATTGTTGAAAAATGGGCTACATCGCAATTCCACTTTAAAAAGCACAATGCAAGTGAAAAAATTCAAAAGAAATCGAGAGAAACTTCACTGACATTTTGAAATGGAAACCTGTTGCCTAAAAAGCTATTTTCTTGGCAAAACGGCAAGAAATCTAAGCAAGCTACTTTTCTTAGACAGAAATAAAAAAGTCATTAATATTCTTCATTTTATTTGAGTAGAATTATTTATAACTTTTGACTGATATCAAAAACTTCTGTGAAACGTGGTGAACCCCAGTATTTATAGAGTAACTAAATTAATAAGTTTTACTTCCGAGAAACTAAATATAAATCAAACATATAGCTTTTGTATAGCGGTATTACCCGCGGTCCAAGGAACTGTTATTATGAAATCAAAAGTAATTTAAGTTTTATCATAGATCCATAAAAACATACCAAATTCTATAATATTAGTAGGCTTTTGAGGAGCTCTGACAGATACAGAGAGAGACAAACTTAGACTATGACATAATAAATAATAAACTTCCAAAATACGTTAAGACTTGTTACATCTAAATTCCCAAGTGAGCGTCTTCACAATTCCTTCATATTTTCACGATATGTCCCCGTGGGGGTGAACGTAAAGGATAAATCGCTGAAACTTTCCCTCGGAACGGTTCTTTCAGTTCCCTTCAATAGAATACCAAAGGGGCAATAAGTATTATTGGTACGGCAAGGAATTAGTTGTGACATTCAGAAACCATAGATATTGAACATGATAGATATGCTAAGGATTTATTATATTGTCAAGTTACTATAAGCAAAAATCGTAGTTGCTAATCGCAAAATATTCTAATTTTAAGCATAATCCATGACCTTCGTTACAACATTCGATGCGAGCTGTCATCGCTTCTAAGAAAACTAATTTTAGTGTTCTAAGCCAGAATATTGCTTTATCTATTCTATTGTCGTATTTGGTGTCGAAACTCACTTAAGTGTAATAATGACAGTTTTGACAAATAATGTGACATGACTCAACGGCTTCACGATGTTGTCACGACGATGTTCGAGATAAAATGACATGTGGAAGGCGCTGACAGAATATGAGTGTTGTGGGTAGCTTCCAACTTTATGCTAGTGTCGGGGCATTGTTCCCATTTCGTGACACACAGATTATTTCATATTTATTTCAGACAGACAATGAGCCTTTAGTGCTGTATGTTGTAATTTTGATTCTTTATTCTTATTAATCGTAACAGACTAAATAAACTATTATTGTATAATATATTTTTAGCAGGTTTTTCAATTAATCTCTTTTCGACACAATATGGATATTTGTTCAGTTTCTTTTAGCGGCAGCACACCAATAAAATTAAGGTACCTACTCTATTACTTGTTATAGTCAAAAGTATAAATTTGAGTATAAAATTACAAAATGCAAGTACAACTTAGTCAGAATCTTAATAAAAATCGGGTCATTGCTATCAAGCATAAATTGTAAGGTAAGCAGAAAATTATAATTCCACTTCTTCTTGACACATCTAGAGATCATCGACATCTACAATCAATATACGAGGCTTTACTTATTATTTAACCTTACTTGGTTCTTAAAGGCGAGGCAGGTAAAGTACAAAATTGAATAGCAACATGTAATCTTTTAGTTTTGTGATAATAGCTTTTCAACAAAATGTTCTTGATAATTAGGTGTTAGTCTTATGGTTAGTCTTAATGCGGTGAGCGTCAGCCAAGCTATATATATAAATATCATGATTATTGTTTGGTGGGATTGGGATTCAAAAAAGGTTCCGGTATTGCGAGATGAAAAATAATAGTTTAATATAGTATATCAGCTGGATTCCATAGTAAAACTATCTATGTAACGTTTCAGATCATATAATATCGTAATAGTAGGTGAATAATGTCCCAGGATATTATTTATTAATTTTGATGATCTTTTATTTTAGAAATATTTTAAGTTTTTCATTTTTGTTTTGTGACTTATTACACATATAATGTTTTATTATCTGTTAGTAGTTGTTAAGTAAATGAATAAAATCACCGAGTAGACCAGGAGAAATAAACTACTTTACTATCAAAAAAAGATTCAGTAAAACTATGTAATATAGCTTCCCAAATTACTTTTACTTACATTATAACAGGCAAACTATATTAATTTCAGGATAGCAATTAATTTTCATACAGCTCCTATCCTATTGTTCAAGGATAATACCTAGTTTGTCTATTATTCCCTAGTCTATAGAAATGGACCGATAATTCTAACAAAATTTAAGACAGAATAGAGGTCGGATCTATGCGGACGACGTCACGGGGTATCCATTTGTTTTATACCAAAATCTTCTTCAAAATGGAACAAATACTTTTCTGAAAATTGCATCAAAATCGCTTAGCCAATCGCAGACAAACTTACATACAAAAACGGGTCAAACTAAGAACCTCCTTTTTTAAAGTCGATTATAAAATAATTCTATACATTTCACCAGCAATAGTTATATAGAAAAAGATGAAGTAGAACGTAAACATGAACATGCTGAGACCCAACTCAAATAACAAAGTAAATCAATGATGATGAATGTAATGGAACTTGCGGCAAACGGGTAAAGTTTGATATCCCCGGGCGTTTTGCGACACACCTGTATAAATGGAATGCCTTCATCTATGGTCCAGGACTGAGGCTGGGTATCTATGCAAGCGGTGAAGATTAAAATGGGAAGTAATATCTCATCGTTTATAAAAAAGACAAAATATAACAACAATACAAGAGTATTGTCAAGGCAACCGTATTTGTTAGTTTGCTTAGAGATAAATATATACTGAAATAAGTACTGAGGCTGGCGGATCACTTTTGGGAGAGATGGCTGCGTGAGTATCTGCCCACACTGATTAGGAGACCGGAGACCAGCACCGAGACTACCCCTAATTTAAAAGAAGGTGACGTAGTTGTAGTCACCGATCTGGCTTTGCCCAGAGGTATTTGACCCCTTGGTAGTACCATATTGTCAAAACTTACCCAGGGCAAGATCGAATTGTTTGGGTTGCTGAAGTCGCCACCAGAGCCAAAAGGCCAGCGCGTAAATTAGTATTAATTGAAGCCAACCAGTCACGTCTCCACGCCATAGCAGTGCTCTGCACCATGGGTCAGGATGGCGACTGGCTGGTTTCGCGACGGCGATACATAGATTTAAGAAGTAAAGTTTTTATATTTGGAGTATTTTCAAGGCAACCGTGTTTGTTAGTTTGCTTAGAGATACATTTTAATAAATATATACTTTAGAAGACATTTCTTTGTATTTTTGTTTCTCCTAATAGGTCTAGTAATTCTCAAATGATACCTATACCTATTTAAAAAAAATATTCAATACTGGAATGTAATATAAAACTATTAGGTATCAGCACTGAAACACAAAACTCATTTACCTATAATTTAGACCCTAAAGAGAAGTGCACAAACACATAATGATTTTTATAACTGACTTTTCCAGTTCAAAATACACTTGAATTTAGAAGACTCCGGTAAACTCTTGCCATAATGTAGGAATTACTGTCGTTTCAAACATATTCTTTCCTTTATCTGATCCCAAACATACTGATATAAATAATCACACTCAGACTCAGAACAAAGAGACATGTTCTTGCACACACATGTCTGTCCTAGATGGGAATAGAATATAATGGTGCTATAACGCAATAGATGGCAAGCGAGGAAAGATGGAGCAGTTTAAAAATCACATGGTACCCAAGAGAGACTAAAAGAAGAAGAGGTAGAACAACTGCTAGATGGAGAGATGAACTCTAAAATTATGAAGGAGCACTAGCAAAGATCCGTAATAGACAAAAATGAGTGGAAGAAGAAGGGAGAGGGGGGCCTTTGCCCAGCAGTTGGCAAAGGCCTCCCCCATGAAAATATTGATTGTAAAAAAAAGAAACAAGTAAAACAATGTATTAGGCTTAAAATAAATAAATAAATAAAACGATAGGTGTTGTTTTTACCAACCACGCCAACTGACCCTTCATAGTATGTGTTTGGGATGAAGATTATTACTTGAGCGTGGAAATATGGTTGAACATACGCGAGCAGTTTTCTGTTCTGATCAAACCATTGCTTTCACACTAAGGTTAGCCACCTTTTACTTGGCAGGAAGTAAAAAAGTATATGAAATGGTTTCTATTGATACATTTGGTCAGATAACATGAAAAAAATTATGTGTGTACGTTGTCATGTTAAGGGTTAAATAATCGTTCAATCTAGGCGGAAAAACTTTTCCTTATACAACATCAAAAATAATTGGGTATAAGAATTGATTTCTTGCTACGCTACCAATTATACCATACCTTAGTTGCGATTCCCACGAGCTATAAGTTTGTGCGATATCAAATGAGCGGTTTTGTCTGACTGAGACATTAGGCTATAGGGTATTTGGTTCATATTTTGGTCAATATTATATCTTTTTTACTTTTACTGGTTCCCATAATGTCAGGAGGATGACAAGCAGGCAGGCGGTTCACCTGGTAGTAAGTGGTTACCGTCACCTATCGTTATTTGCAATACTAGGTGTTGCCGACTTGTTACAATACCTTATTTTAGGAAGTTTTATCCAAATTCATCCAGTATTTATAATATTTTTTGGAAATTTCTAAGTAAAATTATTGAAATTATCATACACAATACGGCCAGCAATGCGTCATTTAAAATAACGATAGATAACAGAGGTTAATAGTTACTGAGATAACATATTTTATGTACATTTACAATTAGTCATAGTCACTGGTAGATAGTAGGTATTAAATACTGTCATTCAATATGAAATAGTAGAACTGGGCCAAAATAAACAATAAATAATTTGATAACTCAGTGGTACTAGTGGTAGTAATGGTCGGTTGCTGCGACAAAGGTCTGGGTTCGAATCCTATAATGAGCTTGAGCTTTCGGTGAAGAAAAACAACGTGAGGAATCCATAGCACGATGGTAAGGCACTTTGAAGTACCCGTCTGGCTGGCTAGGCTACCACCCTCAAGTTGGTAATCTTTCGCCAAGCCGTGGTTTCACCCGCAATTCCCTATTTTTCCCCCTTAAGCTAATCTGTATGTCAAATTTCAGCCCGATCCATCCACTGGTTTGAGTTTTGTGTTAATGGATCAGTCAGTCATTGGATAGTCTTGGACCCGGTAGGTGGCGCTGTTGTCTGTATACATATGTTATCCAGGTAAACGTCTTCCGGGTCCGCTAATATGATATAAAAAAACGAAATCTGATTCTTTAAACGGTCATGAACTACAATAACTTGGGGTTTTATAGGTGTTGCCTTTTAGGGCAAAGTTGAATGTCTTTGAGTTTGACCTTTTCGAGTAAATTTATCCTCTTCCGGTTAGTATTAAAACTTTCTGAATATGCCGGTTTATACCGTAACTGGTATGTTCAGCACCAGTTGCTTTCTAGGCTTTGTGTGCTTACCACTTTCAGTCATCATCACTGACCATTTACATTAGGTCAGTGATGATGAATTTACATTAGGGTCCAATACAGTTTTATTCAGGCATTTTTTTTATTAGACCTTTAAATGACTTTTTCTGATTATACAGTATATGGTATACTTTAGTGATAAAAAACCAGATCAAAACCTAATGTAGGTATGAACCAAAAAAAATGTTTTTAGTCACGGAGATATTTTTTCTAGTCTACCTACGAGAGGAGGCTACTTTATCACAGCGCGGTATTCAATATTACGAAAATTAATCGAATCGGCTGACATGATGACGTTTGTTTTCTAAGGACCTCATTATCGAAAAAGGGTATATTTATACTACCAACGAGTGTCGCAATTAATAAGTCATTGCTAAGTATCGATAGTGTCATCGCTGAGTACCTATCTCGGGCCGTTCACTTATTAGCCGCCCCTCGTAAGTAGATAACAAAGACTTTAAGGATTTCCCAAAGTCCAAAAAATTTAGAAGATCTTTATTTTCCGCAATCACGCCCCCGCTCTTTCAAATGTCTTAATAAGGCTGAAGTTAAAGAAATCTATACTAATAATAAAGCTAAAAAGTTTGTTTGAACGCGCTCATCTCTGGATCTACCAGTCGGGTTTGTAAATTTCTTTCACTAATAGGAAGCTATGTACATTATCCCCGAAAGTTAATATAAGAACACGATTTAAACCGCGGGGAACAGCTAGTTCATTAAAAGTCCCAAAAAGTCCATTATATTACTTTATCAAAATTAAAAAAATATAAACAGTATATCAAGAAGTTGGAAATACAAACTAGTTCATTTAAATTCTGATGTCATTTCGAATATAATTTTATGAGCAGGGTATTCCCTGGTAAGAAATATAAAATGCTCCGTGTGATATCTACTCACATTTCCTGTTGTATAAAAGGCTGATTAAAAAAATATTATGATGCTATTGGCAGTAACCGGTTTTAGGTATCTGTACTACGGTAAACGGTAATTATTATGTCTATCGTATCATTATAAAATGGTTTAACAAAGTCAACTTAGGTATATTCCTTTTATTAGGACGTAAGCTTGCTGTTCAATGCTCAGCTAACCAGAATTAACATTAACATATTTTTTATCCTAGGGTCTAAAGGTATCTAAGACTATATTACCATACCAACAAAAACAAGAGATAACTTACACGAAAGTCCAGCTTATACTATCAATTTTATTTCCAGGCAATTTAAAATCTGAAATATATACTGATCAACTGAAAACAGCGCGAGGGTTACCTAATTAACAAAAAATAACCATAGATTGTGCTATGGTTGACCTATTCCGGGCATCATTATATTATTTATTGTTTTTTGGCATTTACTTTTTTTAACCTAATATGTTACGATAGTATTGCATTTAAATGCTCCTTGCAATAAGATAAAATTGATCATAATTTATATCAAAACAACATGTTTAATTAAACTTATTAAAATATACATTTTAAATACGCAAGATACGGTTTCTCTTATTTCATGCGCCTTACGTACAGTACATCCTGTACTAGGTTCATTCCGAGTTACGAAATTAAAACGATATTCACTCTTGTATATTCAAACCTTATTCATTTTATGTTTGTTTAGTTGTAAGAGTTATATGGAGAGCAGGTAGACAGGCAATAAATAAATAAATTATATTTATTTGTAGCACACTTGCCAAATAGGTACATACAATTTAAGTTATAATAGAAAAAAAAGAAAGAAACCGAAAAAGCAAACAATTGATAAAAAACGACAATTTCTATTGTAGACTATTATTTCATATCTATCTCATTTTCAAATCGTGCTGCGGAATAGTGACACTGACATTTCTATTATCTTTTGCCCGCAATTTTGATGCGCAAACGCAGCGGGCGTCTCGGTCTCTCAGTTCTCTCACTCACTCCTCAGTACGCCCTTGGCCGTTGCACAGCACGCGCGTGTTAAAAACGTTTACAAACTGCAATCCGTTTTAATTTCATATTGTTTTTAATTCAAGTGACAAACGGAAAAATGACGGTGCCTTATGACACGTAAGTAGATTGGAATCCGTTTTCTTATTATTTATTAGCTATAGGTACGATTTGTTTTGGTAATAATGCAGTTTGTTTTATTCGTTCATTTGTAAACATGGCCGACGATGCGGGTTCTAATTCTGCGCAATACTGTGAAATATTGAGGGTTGTATGTTATATTTTGTATGAATACATACGGCGTTTTAAATGTGCGGTGCATAGTAGGTGCGTTACATTTTATGGTATTTATTGTATGGGCTTTGTTTATTGTAGTTGGATTTGAAATAAACAAATTTAATAAAAATAATAATTAACAAAGTGCTTTTTACGTGTATCGTATTGAATGGATTTTGGATTAAAAGCCAACTTTGATCAGCTTGGCAAAGAAAGTAAATAAAAGAAATTCGCCATAAAATTGTTTTGGTCCAAAAACCCGCTATCTATTCATGGAAATCACTTACTGAAATGTATTACGTACGCGACGCGCTGGAAGATGTAGGTACCTATTCAAAAATAAAGTGCCTATGCATCTCTTATGTAAATCTTTATGAAGAACAGAAAAATGCCACGTGATGTTATTATTCTGCCGTGCGTCTGTCGTCCTTATGGAATTACCGATAAAAATACTTGGAGGTAGAAACAACAAAGTGGTCTGTGTATGATTTATAACAAATATTTCTATAAATAGTGTAAAAAAATATTTAACTAAGCATTACGTTGGTGCCATTAAACCTTGATATTATTGTTTTTAAGTAGGACTTTTACTAAATTGACAATGTTTTAATGTCAGCAAAATCAATCTTAATTAAAAATGATAACAATGCATTATCATCAAACCTCATTACCATAATATGTTTCAAATTACCTACCTAACATCTAACTATAATTGTTTTTTTTTAATGACAAAAGTTGATGGCTTCAGCAACCTTACCGGACAAAAAATTGTAACAATTTAGTTAGGTGCTATTGGGTACTATTTGTTTCTTTTTGCGTTCAATAGAACCCGGACATATTCAATAATGCTGTAAAACAGGCAAATGCCCCACATGATGGTATGTGGGTGCCATCTCTCAGGGACATTAGGAATACTAGATTGCAATTTTAAAGTCGACCTTAAAATTTTATCTACACTTAATAAATAAGAGCCTAAAGTTTGGGAAGGGGAAAGCCAAGATTTCCTTTAAGACCCTGCCAGAACCAAAAAAGATGAATAATTATGGAAAATTAGTATATGTAATTAGTTTTCTATTAAAAGTCCAAAGTTATAAATCTTTTAAGATGACTAATACATTCTATACTTACAAAGAGCTCTCAACTAGGTACGTACGAATAATACAGGTTCAGTTTCAAGGTAGTCGTGAGTAGTAGAAAATATAGAGTTCCGACACACCACAATAAATACCACAAAACTCAAGAAGGAACTTTTATCAGGAACACCTCGTAAACATTAAAACCTATTTTGCAATAACTAGTCGGTATAAGTTTTACGTCAAAACTGTTGCCAGCACTATAACATCACCTATTGCAAAAGTTGTCGATAATAATAGAATGAAATGATTTGTAATTGAGAAGTAGGTAGGTATTTTTCGGAGCTACTGATTCGATTTTGAAAATTCTTGCACTAATTAGGAAGCTACCTTATCCCCAAGTGCTATAGGCTACTTTTCATTACAGGAAACAGCTACTATACAATAGAATGCAACCTGACTGTTTTGTACAACTAATGATATACAGTAGGTGCTTGGTTGGCGACATATTTTCAACTTGAGGTCTAAAACTTGACTCTGAAACTAATTGCAACCTGTGCTGTGCTATGGTTTCCTGCCTTTCGTTACCGCATTTTACATAATTACCACTGAGATATTGATATTGTCGTCTTAAATCTGCAGTATTAAACGCTTGTGTTTTGGCTAGCAGCTGGGACGCATTTAAGGATACATCCTCATGGTGTCTCTTCGTAGTACTATGTTTGTCTCTTTTTGGCACTTTTATGTATTCGGGCTATCAAAATTACATAATGTTTAAATTCCTCGAATTGCAATTCCGGGAATTTTGTTTTTTACATTGTAGTTTCTAGAGTCAACGATAATCACTTAATAATGGAAGCATTGTCTCATTGATCGTTCTCTCTAGACATGGAAGACTGAAGCTATTGATTCCAACCGCTTCGGAATACCGTCACTACAAAACCTGTTATAATTATAACTTAGTCTTTTTCCTTACTTATTTTGTTGTTCTAGATGATGTCATACCGATATACCTAGTTTACCTTATTTCACTTGACTCAAGGCATATCGATATTTTTAATTTCAATTCGTAATACATAAATTATCTATACCAATAATAGTACCTATTCAATGTTGCATACAAAAAGTCAAAGATAGCAAAAAAATGAAACATAATCATATATTTTCAACATAAACTTAAAACAGTATTTTCATACTTCAGAAAAAGCGCACCTAAATTTCTTGAAAATAAAATGCCGCGTTCAATATTTTGCAACGCAGAATTATACCTATCTAGAATATTGGAATGGTTTCCACGAACACTTCAATCTATTTCCATCGATTCTTTCTCCTTGCATTTCCAAACAAACTTTATTTATTGCCGATATCTTCGTTGGCGATCACATAAACATTTTGATTCTGCATTTAATCTTTCTACTCATTAGTCTGCCGAATTGAACTCTAGACAGAAAAATATACTACATAGTTGGATTTGCATTGCCATCCTACTAATCTTATTTTACCACTTATCTTAACCAACCTACTAATTCCTACCCATATTTATCGTTCTAATGGTTTTCCCAAGGGAGTACAACATGGCGTTATTGCGAACATGTTTTTTAGCAATGGCTGACTGAATGTATTTGTATGAAACTTAACTCAAAAATAGCTTAGTCTAGCTGTAATTTGTATAAAAAGTATTGAGGTAGCAATAGGTAATATTTTGCCGTGAGACGTTGGGTCATCGTTTTTCCATCCCTTCCCTTTATAACTAGCAAAGTTTTGTCTACGGCAGAACGAGATAGATAGTCTTTAAAGTTAATATGGAGCTCTCACCGCTCTTCTAATTTGTCTTTGTAAGGGTATGAAAACCATGTACGGCTAATACTATTTCAATATAAAAGGTCTAATTTGACAAACCATCTGTTTCAACAACAAAACGATGCGAAACACTGTGCATACACAAAAAATAATGTTTACAACCATCGAGGAAAAATGATCAAGAAACAAAACATCAAGTTCGCAGAATAATGTTTTTTATGCAGAAATTGTTTTTGTAGTAGTTGAAACCTGTTATCAACTTTTTACCTATGGTTTTGTTGAAGTAATATTATTATCCAATTGGTTTTTTTTAAAGAGTTTGCCTACAGATTTTATATCACCATTTGGAAATCCTAACGTGTAAAACCCCGGCGCGGAGATTTAATACACTATATCTATCTAATACCTTTAAACGAGCAATTGTATATAAATATAGGTATATATATAATCTGAATCTCGGAAACGGCTCCAACGATTTTCATGAAATTTTGTATGCAGATGGTTTCAGGGGAGAAAAAACGATCTAGCTCTAGAGCTCTAGTTTCATTTTTAGAAAGGCCGTTTTAAAAAAAAACGAGCAAAGCTCGGTCAACCGAGTACTGTTTATAAAATTTCATTGTGACTACCACACCAAATTCACATGTGAATAACCCGATATAAATGCAACAAATGAAATCAAAACGATAACAAACAGAAAGGCAATCTGTTGTAACACTTTTTATAAACATCACGCGTACGTTCAAGTTGCAAAACATCCGTTTATTTAATGTAATGTCTCTGAAACTATTTGACCGATGATATGACTCGGTCACGTAGAGTATTCAAAATTTAATGTGAGAGTACTTAATTATGATATTCCTACTGTATTAATTATAAGGACATCGCTGATATTTGTAATAATATCGAAATATTTAAAAGGAAAACGTAACTGACTGACTGGTCTATCAACGCACAGTGGAAACCACATGACGGAATAGGCTGAAATTTAGTAAACCGATAGTTATTGTGACGTAGACATAGATTTTGAAATGGGGGCGGAAAGCTAGTTACCATTAGAGGATCAATGTTATGGAGATGTACTACAAAGCGTAATAATATAGGTAGTACATTAGTAACAATCAATACCTATCAAAACAAAGTACCTCGTCAGTTAAAAGAACAAAATTTTAAAGCTGATTTCGTCAAAGATAAAGATGAAATAGTGATGGACAAAATAGATCAGTCTGATTTGTTTGTAAAAACTGTCGGTAAATAAGTAGACTTAAGTTAACAAAAATAACATGAAAGAGCGGAATTGAAGTTTAAATAAGTGGTATTTACACATCTTGGGGTTATAATAGACGAGTCATCCAACATCGATGCCATTGGGTGGCAAATCGTTCGCGTTGAATCCACCTTAGATTTAGAACATCTAAATCGATACTTAATCCTGTTTGCACATCACCAATTTGTTTTAAATTCTACTAATATTATAAATATGAAAGTTTCTATACGTGAAGATAATTTTGTACCCTGGAGTAACATATAGACTACTTTTGGTCCCGGGAACGCAGGTGAAACCACGAGGATTATATGGAAACCTATATGTTATTCTAGGTTACCCTGATAAAACGTCGTAATAACGTCATAAATGTCATGATGAACTAATTAAAAACATCACATAGAAGAGAATCGAAGGAAAAAGGAAGACCTAGGATAAGCTATAATATGTACCAAGTAAAAGCAAAATTAGACGCCGTATCAAATAAGAAGGTGCAGGAAGCTGTAAACGACGAGAGTAGGAGAGCAGTAAAAAACATAACAGAGAAAGATTTACAATGGGCGGCCTTATCACTAAAAATCGTACAGATCTTCAAGGTCAGAGTGAACAGGCATTTTTTAGGCAAGCATGCTAAATTCTCGGCATCGTCGTAACTCCTGGGGTTAGTCTACGTTCAAACGTAAGCCTATTTTAAGTAATAAGTGAACTGTATACGTACTAATTTAATTCTAGTTGTCAACTAGCTCTCGCCGTTTTGGTCCACTATACTCACGCAAAACACATGTCAATCTTTTCATGTGTTGCGCAATATGTAAGTATCTAGTATAATATGTACAATTTACACATTCCTTGTCGACGCTGAAAGTTAACCTAGTTTTTAATAAAGCGTGAAGGTAAAGACTGATGAATAAACTAACTTCATGATTGGTAAGTATTAACATTAAGATATTTCAGATCAAGGTGCTTTATTTGTATGAGATTTAGATGGTGCCGATCACAGATTTATGTTTAGTAATCTGAGGTGCCGATTTTATTGTTTATGAATGAAACTAATTTAAGTCCTAATATGATTTTTATCGCCGATCTTTATTATTTATGACTATTTTCCCGGGAATGACATCATATCTTATTTCAATAATTAATGAATCATGATATCCTTAAAATTTCTTTAGTTTAACTAAATTAAACAGCAGAATCATATAATCTCAAAATACATATTGGAAAGTAAAAGAAAGTGAAGTGAGACAGTGAAACCTGTTAATCGATAACTGGCTGGGCAAAGAGTATACCTACTAAATTTGAATGTTGATAAACATAATGATCTATACTGAGCTGCATTTAGCAAAAAATTAAATAAAATTTGAATTTCGCGGCTAACTCAAATTCATCTTGACTTGAAACTGAAAAGAGTTCTGATTATGAAGATTGAGAGTAGTCAACTCAAAATTCTTTTCCAGTTCACGGAAGGCACTTATGAACGTTGAAAGTTACAAATGATTCTACACCGGTTCGTAATACACTTAAAACTGAGAAGAAAGGCAAGAAACTCAGCAAGGGAACTCTTTTGTGGATCTTTCTTTTGAATTTATTTAATTATAGTTTTTGTTTGAAATATACATAAAGTTCATACAAATTGTCACTTGGCCAAATGAAGAGAGAAGCTACTGCAGCCATGTATTCATATTTTTGACGTAATGAAACGTGAGATACTTTACAATTCTGAAATTCAATAACAAAAACACTAATAACAATAAATAATTACTTATTTTGTTTCAGTATGTCAACGACTTCTGTCAGCTCCAACTCATTGTTCAACAAATGCTGTTTCTGCATTCCACTGAGGATTGGATGCTTCATATTGGGATATTTGAGTCTTGTAAGTCTATTCATCATCTTATCATCATATCAGCCGAAAGACGTCCACGGAGAGACGGAGATTCATCACCTCAATAATATCTAAATATGTAAAAGGAAAACGTGATTTTACCTTTTTAATTTTTAAGGTATGGTTTTTTAAAAACCCTTTCATCAGTCCGATCCGTCCAGTCGTTTGAGCTGTGTTGATAGATCTGTCAGACGCTTTCCTTTTATATATTTAGATTTGTAACGGGATCCATCCATATCTTTTCAAAACAATTTCATCATTTTATAGTTCGTATTATTTTTTACATTTAATTTCGCATACAGACTTAAAGTGTATTACCAAAGAGCTATATTTTTGTTTATGTAAATGTCTGTAATGTAACATGAGACGAGGGTACGGATACACAAAAGGTTTTTGGACATTTGGAGGTTGTTACGACACCCATTATAATGATACTTTGAAATGCAAAACATTGAGAACATTGAACTAATGTTATGGAGATTGAAAATTGGTATTTTTGTGTTATACTAGTAACTAATGAGGGCGAACGATCGTTATACAAAAGAAAAGTGTTCACGCCAAGGATTTATTAGTCACACGAAGAAATTATCTTTAGAGTATAAATCGTTGCTGCGTCTGTCCTTGTATACTTTTGAGGTTATTATCATATAATATTATAATTGTAACAAAGGATGACTTTCTACAAACATTGACAACGCTATTTATACCACCATTAACATCCATCTCACATACAGCTACTACATCTCAATCAGGGTTTCGATGCCTCGCTCTAGGCAAGGGCAAAATTAGTCTATCATCGTTATGCAATATCATTAGTGTCACCAACTAATTCAGCCACTGTTATTTTCAGTTCTTCAACACTTTCCATACTCTCGCGTTGGTCGCGGTGACAGCATACATTGGAATATCGACCCATGGATTCAACCACATTGATAACAGCCAGTATGAGCAGTCACAACGCCTCAACGTGATCCCTGATGAGGAAACCATACAAAAACCAATTCTGAATCAAGTTGAAGTGCTGCTCATATTCGTGCTATGCGCCAAAGTTGCTTGGCTGCTTATCAATATAGCATGCTTGGTTGGACTACATAAGGTAAGATGACATTTTTAGTTCATTTAACATTGAATGGTCTATAGGTACAGAATATGCGTTTAACCTTAAGTTTTATTCTAAAATAAATATACAGATTACAAAATAGTAAAGGTCTCCACTGCATGTGAACCTCTCTTTCTTACAGACGGTATTGGAAAAGGATAGGAGATATTTAAACCTGTCAAATGAATCCAATTGTCATTGTCTTTTACGGAGAAATAGTTGTGATGAATAAAGATCGCGCTTATATTAACGATGAAATAAGCAATCGAACTACTTATATTTGTAATTGTTTAAATTATCATGTCACGTAATAGTAAAATGAGATATAGGAATTCACAGGTATTAACTTCTACACGATATGTCAATTGTCAAAAAATGTACTCAGCCTCAAGGTCTTTATTGTAAAGGCCATGCCATATCACCAGTGTTTAAAAAATTGCACAAACATACCTACATTATATTGAAGTGTTTGTTTGTATTTTTCATTACAACGCACATACATTAATTTTATTGTATTTATTTTAGGTAATGTGTCTACAAAAATATTGGTATTTTTATCATTTTAAACAATCGACTTCATACGAGAGTCTGTTAAATTCCTTGTTTCCATTTATGTCTATCCATCTAGACTCTACTTATTAGCTAATGCACAATTTTTTTTTTATATTTTTTTTTCATTCTAATGACCTATACATTCATCCCCCCAAAGGACCTCATCTAATTTGTTAGGACCTTATATAGTTATTTTTGTATGCCATATTTTCTAAACTTTCATAACTAATCGTGAACAATTTTTAGCATGGGATCAATTTCAAAATCTAAAAAATTTACAAACTTGTCATACATTTTGACCGATCAAGATAAATAAATATTTTGCATGAAAAGTTTGTAATTTTTTTCGTGATTTCAGCATTGGTCCCATGGTAAAAGTTGTTCATAATGATGAGTACAAAAATCCCTAAAAATTTCGAGATGGCAAATAACTCATCCAGTATAAAATGGTAACCAATCGATTGTTTGACTGACTGATCAACGCACACGCAACGATTTGTTACACAATTCAATATGAAATCAAGATTCTTCATAAACATCCTCTAAAGACGAGTTTAAAGCAGCCAGGGATAAAAAGGAAATTGCGGTTGAAACAGTGCGTTGGAAAGCTTACATAATTAATTAATCCCCGTCTTGACCATCCCATTTTTATGGAACAGTAGTGAGGCACTATAAGTATACAATTTCCTCAGAACACGTGTAGTGGTCATAAAATGAAAATAACCAGCTTAGCTTTATAAGAGGTACAGGTCAGCACATTGCGTAATAAACAAAATGTGCTGGCAAAGTGCTGGGCATCCTCCCTGGCTCCCTCGGCCCGAGCACTGGATGCCGGCCAGCTGAGTAACTCAAAATGAACGAACATTTGTTATACAAGTGGCTAGGCTAGGAGATCGTTACCTTCATGGTTAATTTATTATTTGACTGAGATACTATAAATATAAATAAAATATATAAATATCCTGGGACATTCTTCACACACGGTTATCTGATCCCAAACTAAGCAGAGCTTGTACTATGGAAACCAGATAACTGATATACTACTTTTTTTTGTAAAGACATACTTAAATAGATAATTACACCCAGACACAAAACAAACTATATAAAAAAACTCCCTGCCCTGATCCCGTCCTGATCCCAAACATTTGAAGTCGGCGCAATATGTACTTCTCCCATTCAGCCATTTTATCTGTCATATTGACATTCAAACTAGTACAATATAAAATATAGTTTTAGCTCCAACCAGCAACAATTTTTCAATTTTAATATTAACATGTTATCGGTGCCTCATAAGTAAATAAAACAAACGAAAAGTTCTTAAATTAATATTGCTATTTCTCATAGCTAGTCTAGGTTTATTGACTTTTCATCATATATGCTTTATAATTAAATAGTTTTTGTTTGTTTTTAATAATAGAAAAACTTATTATAATAGTTCAATATGTACTAAGGCAAATAATTTAACAAACAATATGAAATAATAATTCAATGGTTGGTGTTTACTTATGTTGAATTGGCATATCGTCAATAACAAATGTCGTATTCATAACCTACATTTAAAATTATTGTCGATTAGTAATAATAAAAAAAGACGGGCTCCATGCCTAAGCGTAGAATGTAAGCCTGTTTATTATTGCGCACTATCGAAACACAGAGTGCATCCCACGTATTAGCAATTAGATCACTTCCTGTTTCATTATGTACTCTCACACATAATTTATTAATAGGGTAGTTGACTGACACATCAAATCAGCTAGTTTTTAATAAATGTCACAACGATATTTTATAAGGAATTTTGTATGAAATATTACATTATGACGTCATAGTTTCACAGCATCAAATCATCTACTCTTAGTGGTTCCACTGGTAATTAAAAATCATAAAAAGCATTAAATGTACAACATATTTGATATTTCCACGTGTTTTTAGATGTTTTAGCATTGGTTAGTGTTTGGTCATTTATTTTTGACAGTGTCAACTACCCTATTGAACAGATCGTAGGTATAACACAAACCATTCAAGAATGAAATGGCGAACAGCGCTTAATATCATGCCCTCGCATCTTGCACATTAGCTTGTTAGCGTGCGAGGTGAGACGGCATGATAATCGCAAATGATTTATAATAATAAAATATATTTACTTCGGTTACATCTTACCAACTAGTGGGCCGAGTGCTTATTTGCCGATACTAAATAAAAAGCAACGAAAATGATATCCATTCTTTATTTGCTGCTTTCTGTCAACGCATTGAAACTCTTTTTAAACGACTAAGCATCAAAGCAAACCAGTTAATATAGTATTATCTTTACAGAGAAATCCAGGCCCTATCAGGGTATACGTGAGTTTTGCCAGCGTTCGCCTCCTGCTTACCCTGATTGGATTCATATACCTGGTGGTGCACGCTGACTCTGGCACTGAATGGTCTACTCAAGGCATCGTCAGCCACAGCTTGGACCTTGGTGAGTTCCATTTCATATTTAGGTGATAATCTCTCAGTTGTATTGACGCACAGCCAAGCGAAGTGGGACGCTCCCCCCCTAGATGGAGAGCCTAACGGGTAGCGGTTGGATGTGGAAAGCAGAAGTCAGGAAAAATGTCGCAACTGCTTTTAGGAAAAGCCTATATCCAGCAATTAATGTCTATAGGCTGATGATGATGATAGTGGTGGTAGTGATGATAAATGCCATGACAATGAGCTTGAATTTTCGGTAAAGGAAATTATCTTGAGGAGGAATAGTTTGGTAACACTGTAGCACCCACCTGGCTACCAAACTCATGTTGATTTATCACCAAGCAAGTTTCCGTCTAAGCTCTTTTATCATACGGTGAGATTGTGATCAAATATAAGACTATCAGGTTTAGGTATTAAATGTACCATATTCGAGTATTTTTATTTAATTATCGTAGATTCGTAGATCGCCATTAAATTATTAAAGCATTCTTTCGGCAGCCGAACTATAAGTGTGATTTTTGTATGACAAATGTAATTTTAACTCTACCAATTTTTCACTTTGAATTAAAAATTCATTAAATATTCTCTACCTTATTGGAAAACCCTTTATAATACATCTTTCAATCCTCGTGTACCAAGATGAATATTTAATAGGATTAACAAGCACCAAGGATATATGTATCATGTTACCTATTGAATACAGCTGAATACGACGCGAGGTATTGCGAGGTCATACGCGACAATGGAGATATTTTAGAGTTGTCGCTTTGCAAATCGACACTGTACCTAATAGCCGTCGTGTTTTTATCAGCCTCTTAACATTCCACTGTTTGTTGTGGTCAGACCTTTACATTGATACGCTTAATTACGCATGTTTTACCGGTCGTGGATTCTTGATGATTATTTTTTATTGTACACAGGATAAATATATCAAACATATATATTATTTTAATTAGGTCGAAATAATACTACAATCGCATCTATTGAGTAAATAAATACTAACATTAGGTATGTTTTTAACAATGTACATGTAATATTATTTAGATTATTATAAAATTATCATCATCTCCCTGTCCCAATCATTTGGGTTAAAAATATTTAAAAAAAAATGAATTATTTGTTTATCAGATTGTTAAAAAATATTTATAAGAAATAAAATAAAAAAAACAACTAAAAAAAAATGATCGCAACTTTACAAAATTTCATAAACCCTGTGCCTACTGCGATAAGAAGAATATGTGACGGGGAATAGTTTATTTTTTTAAATTAGAATTTTTCATTAGTAACGTCAAAAAATCAATCGTAAATATGCCCCTTTTTAAAACTAAGAATGCATTCTTCTCTTATTTGGGCCATCCAAATAACTTGAAAAATATTAAACATACATTCTGAAATCCATTAGAAAGGGAATAGTTTTCTTACTTTAAAAAAAAAGGCTTCCTTTTAAAACCACATATAACCTTCTTCTTTACTAAAATTACGTCTCTCCCGTCTCATACATACATACGCAGATAGCCTCCTCTTAATTGGGTGCTTACAGAAATTGTATATAACAATTTTCGATGTCACTTTCATCCAGTAGTGTAAACGTACTCAAAACTTTGACGCAACTTCCATTTAGATAGTTAAAGGCAAGGATCTTACTGGTAATTGTTCTTTTTTCAGGTCTTTCAGCTTACTTCATCCTGGTGTACTACATCTATGCTGGTCAGCTCGACCGTGAACGACAGCAGGAGCGTATCATTAATGAGAGCACCGAACCTCAGAAAGACATCTCATTTATTTACCCAACTAAACTTGACAAGAAACATTTAATTGCATAGATTTGTAATGGCTCCGTTTAAATTTTTCGTACGTTTAATTCTCGATAATTATTCTTATTTTTTTCTCATTTAATAAAAAATAATCTTCATGGGAATTTAAATTATAAAAATTCTGAGACTTGTAGACCTAAGCTATGTATGTACTTTATGGAAAACATTTTGGGGTTAATAAACTCAAAATATCGAGAGTCGTATCAGCAAAGAAACGTAATTATAATGTAGAAACGTAATTTAGTATAACAATAAATTTTACCAACTATTTTATTGTATCGTGTTTTTTTTGTAATAAAAACATGAATTATTACTGTATGTATATGACGCAGTGATTTATAAATAGCCAGGATATATTAGTTGAGAAACTCAATTTCTTGCTAGCTGAGGATTATTGTTTTTACCTAGTTGCATAGCTCAATACCGCGACCAGAAAACTCCACTATCAGCATTTGCGTGCCCTGTTCCTATAACTATTTGGGGTCGGCGCAATGTGAACTCTTCTTCCATTCAGCCCTTCTATCCTATCGGCATTCACTCCTTTCATACTCAAATCTATATTTTATGCATAGAAATATTATTATATTCCAGTTATTTCTATTTCACTGCGTCATAGGTAGAATTTAAATGAGTTTTGTGAGCAATGTTTGCAAATAAAAATTAAAATGAAATATTTTCAATCAATTATTTCAATTCCTTTTTAAATAACTTATTGTGATATCCTTTACAGTAGCTTCTTTCATTTTCGAAGCTTTACCTTTTTTCTATAAAACCGAATTTCGTCAAAACCGAATCATTTTTCTATATTGTAATATTCCCAAAGGGAGCGTGTCGTGTTCACAATTTGCTGAAGTTAAGGTGTATCGCTGAGAAATGTACTTTTGAGGAAACTACTACATTCAGATTTGATATTCATTTCATGGATATAATTTTAACGTATGACAATGAAGTCTGTGACAGGACTTTAAAAAAATCAGGCTGTTTGCATTAAAATACCTATTCGTTCTCAAAATATTACAAAACCACATTAAATAAGAAAATTACAAATAGTTGAGCGTATGAAGATTTCAATCCATTTGTGTCAAGTATTTTTTTTATTGTTACGTTTAAAAGCTATAGGAGTGTAATGATGGTTATGACTTTCCCAAGGATGCATGAGGATTAGGTTCTTGAAGAGAGAGATTTTAGCAGAGACGGCAATCGCGTTACTCGTATACCATCTGGGAGGGGGGTGGATGCGGAAAACGGAGGACCAGAGGATGTGGCAACTGTTGGGAAACGCCCATGTCCAGCCTGTAGACGCTAATAATGATGCTTACCAAAGAAGAAAATATTCATAAGAGATATGGCGAAATGTAACAAACAATCTATTTTTTCCCCAAACGTACACATTGCAAACATATTGAATAAATATTGACACGCTGAAAGAAAAGGGGTAAAACAATTTATTGAAAGCGCTTATAAAGGGGTAGAAAATTGTAGAAAATCCAAGTATTGTTTATTAGACAAATATTTGATAGGGGGAAGGTTGAGACGAAAAACGATAGAGGATTGATATGAACAATGTGTGTAGTACAATAATAATAAACTACCTGTGCCCTGCGGTTTCACCCGTGTTCCCGGGAAAAAATTAGGTTTATGTGGTAAGTTTCATCAAAATCAGCTCATTAGTTTGCGTGAAAGAGTAATTAATGTTTTATAAGATAAATTTAAGGCAATAATTTAGCTTAATAGTAGTGACGGTGAATACCATGACGACTGGTCGTGTTTTCGAACCGTACAGTGAGCTTGAGTTTTCATTAAAGAAAAATATCACGAGAAAGCCATAGCATCATGGTGGTTTATAGTATTCATGTTCGCACCATATCTATGCGTTTTTAAATTTCTGTATTATTATTTTTTTCATTAATTAATGTAAAAAAAAAAACAAAAGTTAAATATAACTGATATACCGGACTATAAACTTCAATCTTAAGGCGATGATAGCTCAGTGGTAGTGATGTCGGATGCCGCGACGAGGGTCGTGTGTTCGAATCCTACAATGAGCTTGAGCTTTCGGTGAAGGAAAACATCGTGAGGAAACCATAGCACGGTGGTAGGGTACTTTGTAGTACCCGCCTGGCTGGCTACCACCCTCAAGTTGAAAATTTGTCGCCAAGCACCTACCGGTGTGTTCCGGCAATTGCACTTGAGAGCCAGTTTGCCTTCTCGGCATTGTAACAGGTCAGCAATACATTGGCAATATCTCTGGTATTGCAAATGGCGATAGGCGACGGTAACCACTTATACCATCAGGTGGGCCGTATGCTTGCTTGCTACCTTAGTAGTATAAAAAAAAAATGTGTTTTTATTTTTTTACTATGTATAGGCCTGTGTTTGACCACAATCTCACCGTGGTCAGTGATGATGTGGCCGATGATGGTAAGCACACAAAGCCTAGAAAGCAACTGGCTCTCAATTGCAGCTGTCGGAACACACCGAAAGGTGCTTGGCGACAGATTTTCAACTTGAGGGTGGTAGCCAGCCAGGCGGGTACTACAAAGTACCCTACCACCGTTATTCTACTTATATTATTTCCAAATTCAAAATCGACTACCGTTTCGGAAATAATATTCATGCAAATTCAATACCGATAAAAATACAGTGACGGACTCGAAGTTGACATTAAAAAGAGCGTAATTTCCTTTATTTCAATCATAATTCAACATTAAATTGTCAAACTTTAAATAATTCTCATTAAAAGTTCGCCGTCGTAAAATTGAATGTAAACATAAAAAACCTTTTTTGTACCACTCGGTTCCAAGACCGGGGAAATTGGTGGGTAAATAATTTGATCACATAGGCATAGATTCTGATATTGACTTCATTATAATATTTGACTTGTCGTTATAACTTAGTTCAGTGGGAACTTTATAGACTACGGTACGCGGAGCTGTCTATTGGATATAAATAAAGTGGGTATAGATCAAACGTAGGTGAGATTTGATCTTTATTAACACCTTATACAGTGTGTTCGGTCATAAACTGGCGATATTTTAAGGACTTATATTTGAACACATTTTATGAGACTTTTCTCAGGACCAACCCTGAAACAACAATCTTGTTCGGTCAAAATGTATGAAGAAAAAAAAACTTCATCAGCTGCTGGATCGATTTCCTAACAGGCTTTAGTAAGCATGTACACACGGCCACAGATCAAGCTACACATTTTTGTTGCAAAATAGCGCCTATTACAACCGCATAAGGTGCCGCAGTGTGTAGCTTGATCTGTGGCCGTGTGTACCTACTATATCTTTCCAGAATGTATTTGTTTTGTGTCAGATCGGATCGGATATCAGATCGGATATTTGTATATATTTTAATGATATCCGTTCGAACTTCTAATATCCTGCTATATTCAGTAAATTTCATACAATTTTTATTGCTTTTTTACCCGACTGCCAAGGAAGGGTTTACAGGCAATATGTCCCGCGGGCCATTCGATATCGCCATATTCTAAAGAGTAAAAATAACTGTCATATTTATTTTGCAATAAACATAAACTATGATAAATACCTACAGTTCAAAGTTCTCTTTCCTAAAACCTCCATGACACAGACAGGTTGACTTACACGACATTTTATAAAGGGACAAAAAAATATGTCTCCAACAATATGCTCACAGGGTTAAAGGGCTTACACCCGTCTAAGCTTACCCATATACCCCGGATTTGCTTACGTCAGCCTTTATCATACAACCAAGGATTATCAGAGCGTTATAAAACAGCTCGCAATGTAAACGTGTCAGAATAAACATTATAATACCAATATGGAAGTGAGAATCTTTCACGGGATTAATGTTAGTAATATTGACAGAATTTTAATTTAAGGCAAAGATTATTAAAATAGTAAATCCATGGTATAAATATGTTATTTTACATAACAACATTAAATGCGAATGTTTGTGTGTGTATGTTGTTACCACTCAGCGTCGTAACGCAGAGCGGATTTGAATGAAACTTAGAACACAGATAAGATAGAAATCTCGTTTTACGAATTACAAAAACAATTACTTTGAACAATTAATCTAATTATTACATAAAAAGTGTTAATTTTATTGATTTTAATAGTTTTTAAGCAAACAACGCTGGTAAGTCATCGATCAACGTCACATAAACAGATTAAGCTGTGTAAGTTGCAAGAACTTGTACCTACCAATCTTTGTTGCTTGCGCCCGAGTATTCCGCTGAGAATTAAGCAAATGCTTCATGCTGATGTCACGGTATAATATCGATATTTGAACGATATGACTATATCCATATCCTAGATAGAGTCATATCGTATTTATTTATTTTATTGGTCATTGTTTACACATAATATTTTCAGGGGCTCTACCGCTTTTTTTTATGGTAATTGCAATGGACACCATTAATTATTTCATCCATTAGATGCTTTTATGAAAGTGACAGCATGGCTGATTCTATTAGTTTGACACATACATTTTTTTAGATCTTACGACAATAGGATCTCAATACGGACATTATTCAAATTCCCGATTTAAATAGAAAAACATTTAAATTGTTGAAAATAATAAACAAATTAGGCATGGTTTTTTTATACTACTAAGGTAGCAAGCGAGCATACGGCCCACCTGATGGTAAGTGGTTACTGTCGCCTATCGCCGTTTGCAATACCAGAGATATTGCCAATGTGTTGCTGACCTGTTACAATGCCGAGAAGGCAAACTGGCTCTCAAGTGCAATTGCCGGAACACACCGGTAGGTGCTATAATATAAAAGATCATCTCGCTTCTATATCGGTTCGGAAACCAAAATAAGCTGCCTGGCGACCTGGGCCTGCCGCAGAAACTATTACAGCAAAAGTTAAATCAGTTTTGTTGGTTCTTAGGAGCTGGTTTCATCTAGATTCATCCAGTTCTAAGATTCTCTGCGTATGCAATCTCGTAAGCAACGCGAGGAGGAATCGCTTTCCAAATGGAAAATAATAAATCTCCAGATTTATTTGACTTTATGTACGTTAGGACGATCTTTTGGAAACTCGAAGGGAGATTTATTTTATATCGTGAACTTTTGCCGATGGAAATTGTTGGTCATGAAATCATGGACCGAATTGAGTTGTGTTATATTATTTATATATATAATAGAAAACCAAAATTTTGAAACGTAGTTCTTTAAAAAAAAGCAAAATTGTATTAATATATGCACTTGTGAACTTAAAATTAAAATTTAGAACAGTTTTTGTATCCAATGGACTTATCTCGTATCTCTAGCAACTGAAAAATTTGAACATAATGAACAGTCACATAAAAATTATAATTCATACAAAATTATTTTCTACCTCTAGTAAAAATTTGAGCAAACGAGGAATTTCTCTTCATTATCATCTGATTAACAACAGGCAATAGATTTTCAACTTGAGAATGGTAGCCACATGAAATTAAAAACATTAAGAAAAAAAAACATTATTTCCAAAATCTAATATATAGATCTGCCTGTTACCTAAGTAAGACTGTGTTTTGCCTGTCAGTCAGTCACTGTACCCGTTATACAGTACAGATGTATTTCCATTAAAATCTAAATATTAATAATTCCGTTCTATAAAACAGGATAGTCGGAAAAGATAGTTATTATAATAATAATAGCCATTTCCAGTAATCTGTCGAACAATACATGAATTAGATATTACCGGATATTCAGCATCCATTTATTCCGGTCGCTCGATCGGATCAAACCCGGATCATGATTTCACTAATGATTAAATTGAATTTTGTCGTTAGTTTAACTAGCTCTTAAACCTAATGAAGAGTTAAATGGCCTATTGAAACCATTCGGGATTACATAACCAGTTAATGATGGCAAAAAAATATTGGTAAGTGGAATACACAATACCTTAAAAAAAAACTATACCCCTATCAAAAGAAGCGTTTGCCTACACTACATCATCTCTGATAAATTGGGGCTAAACACCAACTTAAAGACCTTTAAAAGAACCAGCAAGGAGTCGCGAAATTATGAAATTCCACCAAACGAAAAAAGAAAAATCAAAAGCTACTAACTTATTTTACCTGACTAGTCTCCTACCCATTATTTTACCCGGTGATGTACTAAAGATAGCAAAAAAAAATCGTCTGACAATTTTTAAAACATCGTTATTCGCCGGAAATTGAATATTAGACCAAAAACAGACATAAACTAGCAAATTTTTTCAAGCATAAATAAAACTCTTTCATAAATAGCCATTCAGAGCAATTGTTCCGCTAGAATTCAAACTTGGATTCGTATGTTCGATGGAAATATTCCTCCTTTGAGGGGAGAAGTTCGAGAGGGCTCGCCGAAGCCGTTTTATCATATAACTTATGAATGGTACCGCTAGGAACGTTTAGTAGTGATGCATGGTAACATTATAGTACGGCCCGCTGGTTAGCGATTTGATTTGTTAGGATTGCAAAAACTAGGGTAACTTGTTTTTTAATTAAATAAAGATGTTTTTTTAACTGTTGAAAAGCACGTTTTAATTTATATTTATAAAAAAAATGCCATTTCTGAATTATAATTTGAATTTATTGTAAATAAAAAACTTGTGGAATGTTGATTTCCCCAAAAACATTTTATGATTTCATAGAAAAATTCATCAGAATATTTTTTACCTTTAAATATTTTGTTTGTTACAAATATTTAGGTTTTTGTTCATATTTTAGTAAGCAGTAGCATGACATTTAATAAAACATGGACCTCGCTCGAATGGAATACAATTGTTTGCACATTACAAAATAAAATAGCACTTGTGAAAATGTTGTTTTAGCAGATATGCGGCTACTACTCGGTACAGACGGTTATAGCCCGTTCCATGCTGTTGACTTAGCAGTTAGAAATGAATAGCTTTGTTTGAACTAGGTCTTTTTTATCTACGGGTTTTAACTTGAAATTTTAGGAAGAAAATGATCAGATTTTAGAATAAAGTTTGCTTTAAAGATTGAGTTAGTCCTTATTAATTCTTTATCACAATAGGGTAGTTGACAGTGTCAAAAATAAATTACCAAACACTAACCAATGCATAAAACATCTAAAAACACGTGGATTTAATGCATTTTATGATTTCTAATTATGATTTCTAATTACCAGTAGAACTACAAAGAGTAGATCATTTGATGCTGTGAAACTATGACGTCATAGTGTAATATTTCATACAAAATTCCATATAAACTATCGTTTTGATATTTATAAAAAAGTTGCTGATTTGATATCTCAGTCAACTACCCTATTATTTTTTTATCTGTAAAGCTTCATAAGCCGGAACATAATAATAATTAAGAGGTTCGCGTTAGGCAGTTGTGTCAAGGTCTAGATTCAGAAGGCAGTGCGCATGGATACGGCATTTATAGTGAGGAGACTTCTCTCTCTGGAGCCTTTACTATCGGTAACTTGGACCCTGTTCCCTATGCCAGTGGGATTACTATTTTATAAAAAAATATTTTTTTAATAGAAATATGGATATTATGGGACGAAACGAGCTGTGCCCTGAGCACGAATCACTTGCGTAAAACTTACGTATCGTCATCGTAGCGTCTGCGTGTAATTTTTGACAGAAGTTCTATCGTCTACTCGATACCCAGCTAGCGAGCTACGTTAAGTTCGTCTAGAAATTATTATCATACATTTTTGAATTGTATTGTTAAACAATATATACATATTTATTTAAAAATAACAAAAACATAAATTAAATAACCTGCATATCTCACATTATTAGCAAAAAATAAAAGGTATTCTAGATAATCCTCATATTTTAATGTTATTTTTCTACAATTTTAAGATAATAATATTTCTTTATTTATGAATGAAAAAATGGTGAACGAAATTCATGTAATCAAATAATATTAAAAGTAAAAAGCGCGCGTAGTAACTTTTTTTTATTTCAGCAAGGAGATCTAAGTTTGAATTTAGAACAAATCTTAAAAAGTTGAGCCTCGTGATTTCTATACAAATGAATTCGATGCATTTCAATTATTGATTTGTTTTTTAGCACATTCTATGAAATTCGTATTTATTTTTTTATTATAATTAAAGGATGTTCCTAAATTAACGATCGATCGAAATAATCATTTTTATAAGTATTAATTTTACTATCAAAATTTCGAGGTATACAAGATGGTCCATCTTTAGCCGCCCAAACAAAATGAAACACATCTCATAGGGGTTTACCTTTTGATTTTTTTGGTTTCTATATAAGAATTATTAAAATCTAACTAAAAAAAATTTTAAAACTTTTTAATAAAATCACAATATACAAAAAAAACAATAATCTGCGATACATGTTTAAAAAATGCTGTAAAAAAAACGACCTTCTCACTGCAAAATATTCGGTGAGAAGGTCGACGATAGCTGGCTAGCGAGTAACTGTACCATTATATCAAATTTAATACAAAACTGCGTATACGTACGTTTACGCACGTGACGTTAGGAAAACGTAGAAACTGTCAAAGGTGTTCGTGCTGCCGATTTGCAGATCCGTGAACGTTTAGCACTGTTCGAGATTCAAATCTCCATACAATTTTGTTTTGACGCACTCGATACGATGACGCTACACTTACGGCAGAGGTTCGTGCTCAGGGCTCAGATCACATCTTTGATAATAAGTGGAGAGATCACAGCTTTGAGGTGGGATAGCTTATAGTTTAGTCCAGGTCCAATACCAATAGTATTTGACGAGCCTTTATCAATGACGAGAAACCACAACAACAAACATAATTTTTTATAGAGGACCGTTTTTCTTGAAAATATATATTTTTTAAGTAAGTCTGCCAATATACAAACAGGGACAAGCTCGTCGGACATAAGAAGTAACCTTTTAACTCAATTTTTGAAGATTTTACAAAAGTATGTACAATATAAAGTTTTATACTCAAAGCGCAGTGTCTTGTCAATAAGGTGACAAACGTAAAGACAGCGTACAAGAAAACTTTCCGAACCGTAAGCAATCTTTCTACGGATACTTTCAAAGACAAAGCAACGACAGAAGGACCAATCCATTAATCCAATTTGCGGAGTCAGCCGTTCGTACCAGCATCCAGACGCGATTATTGGATTCCTTACGACGGATTTCATCAGTTCACTCTGTAAACTCAAATGTTTGTCAGGTAAACATTCTCTTTGAACTAATAGTAAATGTAGATCGGTGTCCTTTTCATGATCTATGACGTCGTCTATGAGGTGTGAATAACAGATAGTGCGGGCTTTGAATTATTTTAGGCAAAAGTTCGCAAAATTTTATGTCAGAATGGTATTTTTATAAGACAAACCTAGTAAAGTTTTATCTAAAACAATTCCATGTTCATAATATACCGTGCCTTATTGTAATATCTAATTTCCACCAGTTAGTCGTCTGGATTTCATAGTAAAATCTGAGAAGTGATAATACCGCGTGTGTAGAAATATCCAAAGTTATTTATAATATTAAGTGCTCTACATACTGAAAGGATACAAATGTTGGTTGTTGACATTCTTAATACCTACTACACGAATACAGAAAGATCTGTGCGATCGGGAAAAATAGTCTTACCATAGAAAAAAACTTTAACTTGGAGGAAATAATATTTTTACAAATCAAAAAATCTATTAATTCATTAAAAATCAACAAATTTTATCAATGAATAGGTATTATATTCCGAATAAAATCCAAATCTTGGAAACTCTTCCATGTGTTCTATGGTTCGTATTCCATGAAAATATTGCTTTATTCATAACGCAGGGTATTAAAAGCTTCAGTGAATGGGAATTATAATGAACCCACACCGGCCTTTGCTCTGGGGCTGAACGACTGAAAAATAATGAATCGTCCTGTTTTCAGGAAAGTATACAGCCTGTGAAAGGCATTACACAACAGCAGGATGAATAATAATAAAATTTTATATGAAATTAATAAAGAAAACATGAATGAGGCTTAGACCAAATAAATACAGTTACAAAATAAAAAGATAATGTAGCTTCTTATTAGTGAAATATATTCCAGAAACGGATCAAAAGCTCTAGAGATTACTTACTACCCTACCTACTTCGAAACTAACCAACAAACTTTGATCATCATCTTATCAGCCAAAAGACGTTCAAAGCTGGACAAAGGCTTCTTCCAAGGATCTCCAGGATGCATGGCCGTCTTGCGCTACACGCGCCCAGTGGTTTCCGACAACCCTCACAAGATCGTTAGTCTAACTTGTGGGGGAACTACCCACGCTGCGTCTTTCGGTTCGTGGTCGCCACTCGAGAACCTTTCTGCCCCAGCGGCCGTCGGTTCTACGAGCGATGTGCCCCGCCCACTGCCACTTCAGTTTGGCAATACCAACAAACCAGCAAACCTTACCTTCCTAATATTAGTAAAATACACTATGCTGATAAAAATATATTTATTCCGACAAAACTTTAATACAAAGGCAAACATAATTCACGGCAGATGTTAAGCAACTACATAACTTAACTAAACATCCTTGTGTATTCTGCGAGTAATAAATTACAAGTTTCAAGGTCTGAAAAACTCATTAGCTCCGAACACGTTCACGAGCGGAAGGACCAGGCGTGAATGGAGGTCGCTCCCAAGTGACCTATAATACTGCGGTCTACCTTGAATATCTCTAATAATAAGGTTTTATTCTGTCTGTATAAGCTATGTAGGTAAATTAAAAAAACTAAATCCTGAGCGAACGTATGACGTTAAGAAAAAGAAAAAACTTTATATTTTATTTCAATTAAAAAAATCTTAGTTCGAAAAATGATAGGGCAATGTAATAATTTCACAAAACCGAACAAAATAACTAAATAAGTCATTTCGTTT
This sequence comes from Tethea ocularis, assembly GCA_963555595.1. Classification (NCBI taxonomy): domain Eukaryota; kingdom Metazoa; phylum Arthropoda; class Insecta; order Lepidoptera; family Drepanidae; genus Tethea; species Tethea ocularis. The sequence continues at coordinate 8,463,947 of OY741975.1, forward strand.
CAGTAAAATATTCAAAAGAGAAAAGTGAGACCAGAGTCAAAGACTAGTTTTAAAACCTGGTTGGAAAAGGACCAGCGAGGTTCATCTGATTAAAATGTTGCCAGAAAAGGTAATCAAACGAATAGGAATAATTTGGGAACTTCTTAATAAGGCCATAACAGGTAGCTCTCTGGAGAATATCAATGATTTCTCTCCTCTACAAGTACAATATTGTGCTATTAGTAAATTATTTAGGTTAATACTTATTATTTAGTAGAAAATAATAATTTGAAAATTATTAATTATATACAATATATAATGACAGATGTTCTAGCGGTTAAAAGGAGTTTGACTGAGAGCGTCAGTTATAATAATTTTTTACCGCAAATTTGCAGTCAAAAGCACTATGGTGCTACGGAAGATAAAATATAAGTATTTTAAACTACAACGTTTACAGGCTTACAGTAAGCGCATATCACCACGGGGGTAAATATAAGAATAGTTCGATTCCAAACTACTTTTGAGCAACCTGTTCAGTCAAAATAACTTTTGCCTGATTTTTTTTCAGTTAAAAGTACTTTTGTCTTGTTAACTGCAACATTTATATACCTACATCAGATTATTCAGGAATTTCACAAAAGCAAACAAAATTCCTTCCGTATTTTTTGGCCGATTTTAATTTCATTTTTTGACATTGCTTTTAAGGAATATTATTATAATGATTTTTTATGAATAATAATGATTTTTTATGAATGTACAATTCCAATATTTTAATCATTTATTATACGCAAGAAATGATCGCGTCTTTATTTCTAAATAATTTATGATAGCAAGAAACAAACGTTACTGAAATCATATGAAATATCTACCCATTTATTATCAGCAAAAGAAATCTGTGCAAATAATATCTGAAATATGGCCAAAAAAACATATAAAAGCCTTTTTACATTAGTCAGATCACAAATTCATGTAGACTATTCATGCCGGTAAAAAAAGGTCTAGATAGGCACTAATCATCACAATCTTTTCAGGCGTCCTCAAATAGAGGCCGGTTCAATACTAAAGATTAATGATTGCGAGATGTAGGCCGGGGGAACTAATGATGAATCACAGGCCTCGAATTGGAATTTAGCCACGTATTTTCCGGGTAGCCAATGTTTTGTGTGACGGTACTTGCTCGTGCTGTATTACGGAGTTATGCCGTAACTCAAGTGCTTTATAGGTTTGGTAGGATTAGGGTGATTTTATGAAATAGGGTTTCGTTTAATTGATTCAGGTATGTGTAATGTTTTATGAAATAGGGTTTCGTTTAATTGATTCAGGTATGTGTAATGATATATATTGTTTCGATTCCTTTTCTTATTTGCTGTAATTCTACTTTCAGTCCATCTGTTTGCCCATCCGTCCATATGTTACTGGACTCTAGCAAATAAACGGAATTTGTTAGAGACCTGAAATTTACATATTTAGTAAATAAGAACTGAATATTGAATAAGAAAAAATATTTTGAAAATCGACACACAAAAAAGATTTTTAAACGACTGCGACTCAGTGATGGATAAACCTAAAAATACGGTTTCTGATCGTTGTTTTATGTGCTTTGTTCATGTAATCAATAAAATTATTTTCTTTTCACAATCTTACAGTATCGCAGAGATTTTAATTAGTAATATAGTATAGTTTATAGTTAGGAGTTTAAAATTTCTATAATATTTACCTACCTACCGTATTTAAACAAAAAGTACCTACTAAAAATATCAATTCACATTAAAAAGCAGTATAGAAAATCTATTAGAGCTCCGATTTTCATTTGGCTAGTTTTTTAAACTAAATTCAAACACAAAATGCTTAGAACTATCAAACCAATAGTGTTGATCTGACTATACCAGTCTTGGTCTACAAACAATTCAGTACGACCTAAATCTACGGAGGTACCTACTCCAACAAAGTTACTTGACCTTATTTATAGTGACAATCGGTCGTAAATGAGGAGGGAGTGGACTCCACACTCCTGAGGCGAGATGCCCTAATCAACTGTACTGTCAAGGGAAATCAGAACGTTTTATTAGCTTAGAATATAAATTGTTGCCGTTCTAACCAATTAACGGGCAGGCTTTGACGCGGAAATTAAAATGTTTGTTTATAACTGTAATTTGTGATGGATATGGGTCGTCAGGGGATTTTGACAATTTTCCTGGTAAATTTATTTCACTTTATACTGAAATTGTTTTCAGTTATGGAGCATGGGCTTTTTTTGTACAAATTGTCTTTATTATAGACCCTGTCATTTTTATTACCTGTCTTAGGACGAACAGACACATTTATACACATCTGTGCTCCTGGGTGGGAATCAAACCCACAAGCTGTGGTGAGACAGATAGGCTATTATACTAAATACTCTAACCGGTCCATCACTAATTAGCTACTAATTTATCAAATGTAAAGAAATAGTGAGTTGTGACGTCATAATTGAAGTGATAGTTTGAAAATTCTAATCACCAAAGTTAAACCGAGATTTTAATAAGCCAGTGACAGTACGAATTTACTTAAAATAATGCTAGATTTTGCTCCAAGGTTTTATCTACGATCCTGAGGATTATAAGTTTTTTTATAATTAAAATACTTATTCTATATGATATTCCAGGTTATTATCTACCTGTGTGCCAAATTACATCTCGATTGGTTGTGCTGTTGAGGTGTTAAGAGGTAACAAATGAATAAACAAACTCAGTTTACCTATCATTTTTGACACTCGTAGCTATCTCCAAAGACACGGACGCAATAATTATTTGATTGTCTATCGATGAAAAATCTTTTCGTCAAGTCCCAAGAGTAGATTAAACATAATTACAAGCTACTTTTGCACCATTCAGCATTTAATTCAAATAAAAAACATTGTTCAGGTGGCGGTAGGCTCGACGTTATTTTTTTAATAAATTATAATAAAAATGTGATCTCGCCGTCCTTGTGATGACAATGTACCTATACTTTAGTTGAGTTATCTCTTAAATAATTTTGTGATAAAAAAGGTACACAGAACATTTTTAGAAAAAATAAGCAATTTCTATGTAATAAACTCGTGGTTCTGTACTGAAATAAATATGCTTTTGTCAATTTAACGTTTTTACAACACTAACATGTGTTAATAAAATATAGAATAAATATATATATATATATACTTTTGACTTTGTACGTATTTTAGGCTATCCTTATTACAAAATAATATAATGGTGTAAAGCAAGTTTTGTAAAACAGGTAAACGAAAATAACCTATCTTGACACATGCCTACTTAATTTATACAAGACATGCTTTTAACCACATTATTTTATAATAAAACAGTAGGTGACCTAGCATTTAAAAATATATCATATTCGATTGTATCATATATTGTAAAAGAAAAACGTTACTGACTGATTTATTACGCACTATTTAAACTACTAGACAGATAGGGCGTGGATAGGGCTGTTTGGCATACAGATAGCTATTATGCCGAGACATTTGCTAAGAAAATATTTTTTTAAATTAAATTCCGAAGGGGGTAAAATAGGGGATCGCGGTTGATACCGCAGGATGAAAAGCTAGTTTAAAATAAGCGTAATAAATTAGGTACACTCTCATCAAAAACACATTACAGTATTATTATTATTATACATGGCATAAAGTATATCTGCATCTTCAGATAAAGGAGAGTAATATGAAAGAAAATCTACTAGTGACTCGAAAATTCACAACCAAGGTATATTTTCGCATTAAAAACAATAAACCAAGCTCGAATTAAATAAAAAAATGCAAAAGTAATTTCCAGTTTATAGTTGGATATAACATTGAAGGATTTAAAATTGTTCTGGCAATTTCTAGGTACAGCGCAATATTTATAATATTATTATCACTCCGCTGCGTAACGTCTGAACGGATTCAGATGAAACTTGGCACAGAGATAGATCAATTCGAATAACATCATATAAGATTTATCCCGGGAAAACATAAGATCCCACGTGAATATTAATTAGTAAAATCGCCATTTTATCCAATGATAGCTTTGTAATTGATGTCGAATGCTGTGGCGATGGTACTGGGTACCAATCCTCTGTACTTGAAAGCTTCTAAGCTTACTCATACAATTCAATAAAAAAATACTCAAGAATTTTAAAACAATATGTACTGTAACCGTTTATAGCAACATTCACTCTCCTTCAAAACGCTATTGGGAAGATCTCGTGCCATTCCGGTGCTGGATGGTTATTTGACAAGCCACTTTGTATGCGTGACACAGAGTCGACTCGGACGCTCCTCGACTTCCAACGATGCCCATTATTTCATACAAATTGAAATGTCAGCTAGCTGATTTGAGTACGCTGCCGATGTTTTTCAGATGACTTGACACGGTTGAGTTTTCCTGGTTGGATTGCTAAGGATTTTTGGGATGGACGTTTCGGAATTGCAAGTTTGACATCTCAATTGACGGATTGTTTGATTTAAAAAAAAGTTTGGCTTATTTCGAATGTTGCAGTAAAAGAAATAGTGTTCCATGTGAGTTTTTTTATGAATCGGTACTAAACAGTCAGTTTCTTGGTGGCCAGTAAAAGATCCATTTTGAGGATAGCGGAACTGAGAATGAGGAATAACAACAAAAAAATCTAATTAGACCGTCAGTTAGATTATCAAAAAATATTGGATACGTATTTTTTATTTGATCAAATCAATAAAAAATTACAAAGATAAGTCCCATCAAAGTGCAGGGCTTGTGACGTCATTGTACAACTACTTTTTAGTACACTTTTTGCAGACCGGAAAATTTTAACGCACTGTATCTTCGTTATTTTTTGGTTTCGGATCAAAATAAAAAATACGTATCCAATATTTTTTGATAATCTAACTGACGGCCTAATTAGATTTTTTTGTTGTTATTCCTTATTCAACATGGTTTTCGCTATATAAATTAATGAGACATTATATTTATACATTAATTATTTCATTGTACACACGGCCACAGATCAAGCTACACACTGCGGCACCTTAGGCGCTATTTTGCAACAAAAATGTGTAGCTTGATCTGTGGCCGTGTGTACATCGTGATCATTGATATTTTTTTCGAAAAACAAGACCATAACAATTTATAAATTGAATCAATGCCCGTCAATCCAATAACACGTGTCAGATGTTTTACTAACGTTATAACCGTATTAAAATGTTACGGCCAAGCCATTTCCGGATTCCTGTTATCGGTTATTTTCTATTTCTCGTCCATTTTACCGATTGGACGTAGCAGATAACGGTTTTATTTTACATTGTTCCGACGACACAGAGTGGGACTGAAATCTTGCTCGAACGAACTTTAAATCGACAAAGGTTACTCGATGCTATCTCGAAATACATTCGACAAGTTGAAAATCTGGCGTCCAATTCTGTTCAAATGTGATTATCTACGTTTTTTGTTGTGTTATTCGTTAAAAGTAATTTTTGTATCATAGGGAACCTCTTTGTTAGAGGGTTTGCTACATTTTGTAAGTCTTGATGTTATAGGGGTGGTTTCAGTTGGGTATATTTGGCCATGTACCTTTTACTTTTATCATTGTCAATAAATCCTACAAAATTTCAAGAGCTTGAACATTTATGCATTACCCTTAAAATATATTTTTCTGGCAAGTCTTTACTCGTACTATAAAAACGTAGTGATATCCCTATATTAATGCTCGAGTAAACTAATAAGTACACACTTACTTTGAAGCGTATTTTAATGCATTTCTAGTATGCTGATATATTTTTTTAATTTGGAAATATTTTGTGTTGTTTTCTTCTCATTTTTTTATAGTATACTTCAATGGTATTTTGCTCTACTATACTTAACTCCAGTATAATCCTGTTAATATTTTAAATTAAACGATAAACTTAGGATATATTTGAAACTTCAATACTGAAAATAGTGAAACACATTTTTGTTGCCACTCTCTTTAATTGAATATCCCTTTAAAGCAACGAGTTTTGATCAAAAATCTTATAAATACAACTATAATTAAGATAATAAATAAATTTACGTTCATTGTACATTGTAAAGATCATCTATTTTACTTAAATTACCGGCTTTGCCTTTCATTTAAGCCATTCTGGTGTCATTTGGGATTTTGTAGTGATTTGCATCATTATTACCATGGACTTCTTTACTGTATTCATTTTTTGATACATTCTTACTTCATTAGTTTTAAATTACATTTAACAAATTGTCTAGCAGTTAAGATTTGCGTGAGACCCATGGTGTGAACTAACGAGAAATAGAGTAATTCATAAATTTCGTTTATAAAATTTTATGACAACAAACAAGCCAAAAGAGATGTGTATGTAGCTCTAGTCGGCTAGGAATAGGTGCAATACTTCGCCTTTAGCCGTAACATACCTATTATTATACATTTGATCTGTATACAAATCACTACAAAATTCAAACGTCGTATACAACTACATCACTTCAGAATAATTACCATTCACAACGTAACAATTATTTAAACTCCACAATAAATGCAATGTTAAAATAAACACAAACTTAGCAATGTATTTACATCTCTATCAAAATTTGATATGTTAAATATAATTCACTATATCGATTAAAATAATAGTAGGTATTAAAACTTATTCAAGTTGTTCGAATATTATGTAAGCACGACCGAATAATACTGAAATATTCAAATACAAATTAATTTTATAATTATATCAAATATTTGATTTTATATTGTATTAATGAATTTAAGCTAACTGAATGACGTTTAATTTAAATGTGTCAACCCAATTTATGATTTGAAATGTTTGTCTTAGTAATTAATGGTTCCAACATTGGGAATTATTTCTTTTACATTTCAATGAACATTAAATGAAAAATCATTATTTGTGGCAAGAAGGTAGTTAGTATGTAGGTAATACAATTAACACGTTTACATATATTTCAAAAAAATCAAAATGAAAAAACTTATAACGATCATAAAATTCAACTGTGCATACTCTAGACTCTTTTTTTACAAAGCAGTAAATTCAGTAGAAAAAGTAGATAGTGGCATAGTCAAGGGATCTTTTTCTATATGCTTATTATCGACATTGGCACCTGGAAGAGACCATGTTGAACTACCAGCTGCAGTTATCCTTGGCCCCATGTTATCGTATGCGGATTTCAAGAAACAAGTTCTACTGCGTCTCGGTAAAGTAGAACCACCTCCCAATAAATCGGGATATTCATCATTATGCCCCGAAACTTGCACTGAAATGAATATGTTTCCATATGGCGCTGGGAGTGCGAATTCTGCAGGTGGTGGTGGGAATGTCCCTGGCGGACCTTCTATCGTGATCTGCACTGGCTCAAAACGCTGTGTATCTTCACTTTCCATGGACATAGACCTATCTAACATTTCAAAACCGTAAGATGACCCTAAATCAGCACTGGTTCTATCACAACTGGCGGCGAGAGACGTATCTAACAGCTTCTTTTCTTGGTCTGTAAAACTTCTACTTGGCGGAACTCTTCGACGTTTTGTCTTCCAACAAATACAAGCGGCTATGAAACCACCACCTGTCATAGCTATCATTGATCCAGCTATCACGAAAAATGTAGAATAGTCTGGAGCAACACGAGCAGTCGCAGTTCTAGCTTTAGGAAGAAATAAAGTCAAATAAGCTGTTGCTTCTCCTACAGTACTTTTTGCACTACATTTCCACTCACCCGATAAGTCTCTTGTCACATTACTCACAGTCACATTGACCCACTGAGCACTTTTGTTAATAAAGTCATCACTGTATTCGTCAAAATGGTCCAATTCATACTTATGAATTAAAATTTCACTATTTTTGCTAGTGTCATTATAAATAACATTGTGGCGAAAATACCACGTCACAGTGGGTTTAGGATCTCCACGAGCGAAGCATCCAAAAGTTATTTCTGCACCTGCTTCAGTTCTTATGATATTTGGACTTGTTAAAGCTGACGGTGGACATACCATGTCCTCTCCTCTTAAACTCCGCCATGATATTTGATCTTTATTTTCCGGTCCCCCACAAATAACTTCCTCATTTCCGAGATTGCTGTTCAAAAACCACTCGTGAAAATCCCTCAGTCTACAATCACAATACCAAGGATTGTCTGATAAAGTTAGAGTTTTTAGTACCGGCAGGTTAAACGTATCTTGATGGAGATACGACAACAAGTTTTGATGTACATTGATAGTTTCTAGAGCTTGTAAGTTTATAAAGGCAAACGGGTGCACCGTTCGAAGTTTACACCGCGATAGTTCAAGTTTCTTCAAATGTTGTAGCGGTGGGAATTGCTCTGCAACTAAAACACTCAATGGATTGTCGTTGAGTATTAAGAGTCTTAAGCGATCGTTTCCTTTGAAAGTGTCAGGTGATAATCGCAACAGTTCGTTTTGGGAGAGATCTAATTCTATCAATATTCGAAGTTCTCTGAAAGCATTGGCGTGCAGTGAATGCAGATTCGTTGAGCTGAGATTCAATCGTTGCAAGTTTAACAAGTCTATATTGGCAAAAGCGTCTTGTTCTAACGTCTTGATCGGGTTCCCGTGTAAATCGAGCACTTGGATGTCCGATTCTAAATGGGGCAGTTGTTTCAAGCCAGCTGAAACACACGAGGCCGTCTTCTTCCCAGATGACCATTTGCAGTGACATTCTTGTATTTGAGCGCAGTTTAGCCAGTCGCTTTCGGATAGAGTGACGACCAGAATCAAGATTAATATGCCGCTCCATGTACGAATGCCCATTTCATAGCAAGAATCTGCTCCTTGCAATTTACCTGCAACAAAACATAAGGAACTTAATCAGAATAATTATTTTAAAGAGTGTTAGAGTTACATTGGCATTTTATAATTCTGAGTCAATGGATGTAGTTTATTATAACCGCAACGTTTTTATTAAAAGAATCAACAGAGCTTATTGCACTAATGAGTACAAGTCACATAATCATATCTTATCCGTGTGACATGCTAGTTACGAGTCTAATGAAGATCAGACACTGGATAGAGTTCTGTTTAATTAAAGAGGGTACACAAAAGGTCCGGTGGAGACGTATGACTTACATTCAAAGGGGGACCCTCATTCGGATCGTTCCGTACAAATTAACAGTTTGGCAGCCGTGACAGGGTTCTTGACGATAGAATGAACTTGTATTGTGATAAATTGGAAGTGCACTCATTGTATTAATATTGTTGAGTAACTTTCACAGCGCTCTTTATTACGAAGGAGAATTTATATCTATGCTAGTCTTTTATTTACAAGTGAAAGAATTTTCAGTAACTCTGTATCATCTGCTTATACATCCAAACTATGGATTGTTACTTCACAATATTGCAGAAAGTAAATTACAAATAAGTCCCAATTGGTGAATCCTATGATCAAAACATTATTCGTTCTCGTTCGCTTCATCTATTTCTACTATAAAACACCTATTTGAATACAACAAATTATATAATTCAAAGCATCGAGTTTAATACGATGCTTGAGTTTCGGTAAAATTAATTTATATCTCGCTTAAATTTATTTGGAAACTCCGCAAAGCCTGATTAGATTTAAATAATAGCGCTGTAATTAGCCACACTAGTTACGCCGAATATTCGATGGTTTTCTAAACAAAATAGTATATCATTACTTTTATGTTTTTTTAACTTGATTTATTGAATAATTACGTAGCTCTAATTTGGTCAAAAATGATGGACTGAAGGGATAAATAAAAAAATAAAGGTACATTACCAATTGCACAGACGGCAAATGTAGCTGAGGATTAACCAATTTATAATTAGTCGATCGGTAAATTAGAATCAACTACGAATAGCAAATAAAGCCGAAAATTCGGCATTAATTAATATTCATTTGTATTCACGTCCCTACGAGCCAGTAATGTAAATTTATTATAAACTAGTAAATTTATTTGAGATGCTTGAGATAAGCTCAGTTTTGCGGTTGACCAAGGCACCAACGTTTGGCAAGGCTACTAATTGGGAGCTTTGACCCGCCAAGCTCATTTCATAATGCATGCTCGGATATTATTAATGTGTCCACCCCTTAAATGAAATTACTTCGCGACACTGGTCGTCAAACTTTACTTTGTGAACCCTTGTAATAAACTAATTGATACGTGTTTCATTTATTTTCTAGGCTCCTTAAACTCATATAATTTGAAATTTCAAAGAATTTACAAGATCTAGTTCTTAAGTAGATGAAACTTGCCATTTTCGTAGCAAACTATTTTGTAGTCTACATAATTTCGTTTATCTACCATGTTGTCATGACCCTTGAAATTAAATAACTTTCAGACAGTGATATTCAAACTTTGATGCAGGTTTACCTTGTTATGTGTTGAGTGGCATGACCTTAATCATATTCAAAACATATAATATTTGTATTTTATTAGGATTTATCTAACTAGATAAATGAAATATATCGTAAAATGAAATATTGAAGGAAAACTTATTACAATTTATGGACACTACATAAAGAAGTACATCACAGACAAAAAGGAAAGGTAATTGTTTTTAAACATTTAATTTTCTTTTAGGTGCCATAAATCCGCTCCTATCTATTTTAATTTTTAAAATTAATATACCCCGTTGACACACGCGCAAAGACAAATCTAACAACTTATCATTCAACAAAATTGTTTCAGCCGTTTAGTCGTTACGACGAAACATAGAGACAGGCACATAACCCTCCTTTTCGGCTTCGCCGCGGTCGAGTAAAAAGGAGTGATGCTATCACTTTGGGAGCCACTTACCAGCGTTGGGCGACGAGGTGAACTCTAAAATTTAGCTAAAACTGCATTAACTAACGTCATGACGAAGTTTACTCTGCAGTGGCTTAAGTGCGCACTGATTATGACTGAGCTCGACTAAAACTAATTTAGTTATTGTTTAGACTGGCCGAACCCGTTTAGTTTACTTTATAAATATTCAGGTGTTTACCAAACACAATGGGAAAATTTTCACTGAGAGCTATTTGTTTAAGTTTTGTTTATATTGCTAGTATAACATTATTATAATATTACCGACATCCCCAATTCGTTTTATATTTGTTTTCGTAAAAGTGTGTTACATGTTGTGTTTTTTTAATATAATTCTTTAGGTAGGATGAATTTAATTTAACAATAATATTATTGGATTTTGCACGCTGATATTATAGCTAAATAATGCGAAGCTTAATATAAATTTAACATTAAGATTGATTTATGTACACCATATTCAAGCAAAATATAATTTCATTTCATTTACATGAGTACCTATGTCAGTACATCGTGCTGATAATAATATTTTCATTATGTACACTATGTACACCAAATTTAAAACGTTAAACAATAATAATTAATAGTCGTTTATGAAAATGAAGCATAATAGTTTCACACGAGTGTTTTAATTACGTATTCTGTTTGTTTACTATAATTAATGTGTTTTTTAGCTGCATACTTTATTCTAGTCAAAAATATCTGATATACAGCTGTAATACTATAGGTAAAATCAACTTCATCTGACATTCCGGAGGAAATGGAAATGACGAATACTCGGTACCCGTAAATCATGAAAACGTTATGTTATGACAAAGGTTGTAATTATTTTACCTTTAAATTATATCTTTGCATCAGTTTAGATAAATAATGTATGACTCTGCACATAATTAGGTAAGTATACAAACACTCGTGTGATAATATTATACTCACACTTGTGTTTTAATGACTTATTATGGAACAGTTTCATAAACTACTATTTCATAATTGCTGTCATTATTTTGTTTCTTATTCTTACCATTAAGTTTTATGGTCTTAGTTATATCTGATCTTCCTCTTCCTTGGCCATCGTTATATGATATTTTATTAAGTTCGTTATCCTCATTCAAATAATGACTTACCTAGAGGCCGAGTACAATGTTTAAAACTATATTAAATTAAGGTTGAAGGTCCGCAGTTTTTTAATTTATTACGTCAATTTTAAGAGCTTAAAGGTGGGTTGCACCATCCAACGTTATCGTTAAATTGTCTGTCAGAGCAACGGTTTTGCTGACAAAAGACAATTTGAACAGACAATTTTGCGATAACGTTGCGTGATTGAATGGTGCAAACCACCCTATGAGTCGTAATTTTGTGATTCAGGAACAGTGGAACACAGGAATATGGCTACAAATACAATTATCTATGTATTAATTTTGCATTCAACATATTACTTTGTACTTTTGTTATAAATGTCCTTTATTTAATCATAAGGAACCAACGTATATGGATTTAAATACCTTCAAAAGCATAATTAATACCTAAATATAATTATCAATTGACCTACGTCTTAGGCGCTACTCACAGTTATCATTTCAATAGGCAGATGGGTACTTGTCATCTAATAAATTAAAATGCAAAAAATATTCGTTAAAAATTCTAAATGCGGCCCAACCACTTTAAATAAAGCTTGAGTTGAGAATTCCTTAATAAACAAACAGAGTGCCGATAAAAGGAAGTGATAACTTTGAAAGGATCCATCAAACGTAACGTCGCCGGCAGATGTCGCCTGACGTCACGTAATATCATTACGCGCCAAATTAATGGCGCTAGATCCGATTAAGTGACGACACCTTCGTAATCACCTCTTGTTGTGATTACGAAACGACGATCTACCTATACTAGTACTAGCATATAGGTAAAAGATATACTAGATCTAGATTTCTAGGTGTTTGTTTGCTGGCAATTTATAAAATTACATTTGAATTGTAACTGTTTGCTGCCTAAATCTAAATATATAAGACGAAAACATGACTGACTGATCCATTAACGCACAGCTCAATCCACGGATAGATCGGGCTGGAATTATGGCATACATATAGCTATTATGACGTATAGGCATCCGCTTAGCAAGTATTTTAGAAAATTCAACCCCTAAGAGGGTCATAGGCAGGTGAAACCGCAGAGCGGGACGTTAGTAAACTATAATAAACAAATAAAAATAAAATAGTTATGGGCATATTTTGGACTATAATATATCGTGGATATTAATATTGACCAAAATTCACCATAGAAAAGCTATGTATCCGCCCATATCATATTCCTAGTTTCTCTTTTCTGCCTAACAATTAGTTCATTGTGTCTGCCGCTATACACAAGGGTGTGGGGAAAGGGACGATGATAGCTAATGGACGGGACATTCTTGACCCGCCTGACCTAATTCTGTCAAAATTCAATACGTGCTTGGGACAGCGACACGTTTTCTTTCATTAACTTGGGCATGATTACTTCTAGCTGCTGCCCTACGGCAGGTGGTAGCAGTTGTAGAAAAAAAAATATAACAATGATAATCTGCCAACCTATGGTTATTTCTGACCTGAGGTTTTACCGCGTATCTTTGGTAATCATAACGAACACCATCAATGAAAATCATCCAATGAGAGCTCACGGCGCCCACAAAATGGTCTTTGTCGTAGCGCGTCTTTGGATGAAATCACATTAAGATTTATTCTGCAGAAGAATGGACGGTCGATGGAACAGACGAGTTTTAGAGAGGAGACCGCGTCTTGACAAGCGTAATGTGGGACGCCCTCCAGCACGATAGACTGACGACCTCAAAAAGGTAGCCGGACTGGACTGGATGCGGGTAGCAAAATATCGGAAGGAGTGGCGCGCTTTGGAAGAGGCCTATATCCAATAGTGGACGTAAAATGGCTGCTGACGATGATTATGATTACCACCAAAACATACGCGGTAGCCCGGCTGATATCCTCAAAAACTTTAATTTAAATCGATATGATTAGTAGTACCAATGTCAGATCTAATTATCCCTCACAGTATTATGCAAAAAAACATGATTCACAACCCTATGAGAATTAAGATATTCTGAAAGCTTACAAAAGGGATTCGCTTCAGAATTGACATAAGGAAGAATTCAATTATCTGGAGACAGCAGTGGTTCCGCTCCGTCGAGAAACAGATAAAAATCTACTACTAAAATCTTAGAGCATACATGACCCCATTTGGATGTCCCAGTATACCAAACGTTAGCTATGAAAGTTATTTATTGTTGACAAATTTTCTACTGATGACGAAACCCTAAAAGATGCCCTTTGGGATAATGACAGCAAGATATCAATGTCTCAAAAGCAAACTGACTTTGAAATTAATTCGTCATTTGATTGAGAAAACGAATTTTAACTATGTTGCTAATTTCACCAAACATCTCTTGTACCATGCTAATAACAATTTTATTCAATTGAAAAAAAAGATACTAGTTATAATCCTAATCCCAATAATTAACTAAAGATCATGATATAGCAATGTTTATTAATTATGTTCAGTTTTCGAAGGCTAACTTCCAAACAGCTGGTAAGCTCAGTAGCTTCAAATTTCACTTTACATATTTAAAGGTTACGACTTTTACTTGGAATAAACTTAAAATTAAAAAAAAAATTGCAGCAATAAATGTTTTCCATTACTAAAATCGTTCGAAACAATAATAATCACACCTCATATTATTATTTACAAAACCTTCAATTTAGCCATTGAGTTTAGCAGTTAAATCGATGTAAGTAACAAGTTCTTTGTGTCTCAGTTTTATTTGTAAGAATTACTTTGGGGTGGGTAAACGTTAACAACGCAACCTCTCCAAGCGAATGTAACGAGTAACTGTTGGAAACTGGAAGGAAATACTTTTTCACACGTGCTTCATTACGGAACAATTACCGTTTGAACAACTAAGCCGAGAAGCTTGTACGCTAAGTGGGGTACAGCTGGCTTAGCAAATGCCCTAGATGTCTAGATTATGCTGCTTCAGCAGAACAAGTTCAAACTTTTCAACTTTGAAATTAAAACAAGCTATGTATTTTTATATCAGACGTATATAGCTTCCTGATAAATTATTTAATTTTATATCTGTACCTAATGTAATTTTAAAGGTTGGAAAGTTTTTTTTTTCAGTTTCAAACCTATTCTTCCTTTGTTCGGAAAGCTTTGATAAATTCAGTTTATATTAAATTAAGTGCTGGCTATAGTCCAAAAGCTCGCGAGCAACATTAATACAGTGAGACGTGCACGCATCGGTTCATTGGCTCCAGGACTAGCCTCGTGATAAGAATGCTTGAACAGTTTTGGTTGGGTAACTAAATACTTTAAAAACCCTAACTGCTGTTTACTGGGTAGTTTTGTTTTATATCCATGGTATGTATTGATAGCATTTGAAATTCGAGAAGCTTGTTGAAAAAAAAGTAGGGGAAAATAGAGGCATCTTAAAAGTTTATAATTTAAATTCAAAAAGGTTAAAGATTAAATTAATAATAATAATATGTTCAGTTGTACCGGTGATTTTAGTTCGGTAGTGTCGACAAAAAAAAAAGCACAGGCAATTCTCTTTGGTCTGGCATTGCAAGTGACCACTTGCCATTAGGTAGACTGCCAACCACCGCTAGGTATTTCGTAACCTACTGGAAAAAAAACTGAAAGTGTAATTATCTGAGTAATTAAACTTGATATTAGCGAGGTTCAGCCCAGACAAAAATCCTAAATCCGCTACTGGTTTCTATTTAAGGGTAAACGTTCGGTTGGAGCGTTAAATTCAAATTTGATCACGTTTTTTGCTAATTGCAGCTCAGTTATAGGTCGTAAGTTATCAACATGTTATTTGCGACAAGAATGGTAGTATTTTTACTGATTAATAACAAAAGAAATCATCAACACAATCCATCCTCTCTACATCCTCCAAGGTATATTAGTAACATTTTCATGAAATACGTATACGACACGTCAGTAATATACCTTGGAGGAATATGTTGATGATTAATTTTGTTATTAATCAGTAAATAAATAGATAAAATTTGAATTTAACGCTCCAACCGAAGTCTCCACCTTAAGGTAGGGACCAACTAATTTATATGGCACCTAAAAGACTAAGATAGCTTGGAGAATAGCACTATAGGTAGGTACTGTTACTGACCGATGACCACCGGCTAGTTTTTCTGGCATCAAGCCAAGGAGCACATGTCCTGGGCACGATTAATTTGTTACAGACGTGCACGCCATGGTTCATTGACTTCATGCCATTCTTGGACTAGAATCAAGATCGAAATGCTTTAGCAGTCTCAATAATCTAAAACTTTTCATACATTTTGACCGAGTACGGTTTATATATGTATTGTATGAAAAGTATCAATTGTTTTTCGTGATTTCACAGTTGGTTCCATAAGTTGTATTATGAGTTCCATCCTTGTATAATTAATGATACATAATTTCGACGATGAAACATACTTGCAATGAGTTCATTTAATTTTAATAATAATAATATTTTAATAAAGCCACTTTTCAATTTGAATTTGAGTCTAAGCGTATTCCAAACGGGGATGGTAGAATCAACAGTCACGTTTTTAAGTACCTTATCAGGGTCTAACCAGGATAAATTATTTTTCTAATTCAATAGAAAAACTCTGTGCTCACAGATTTTATACCACCGTCGACCACATTTTTTTTTCTTGTATATATTTAAGTTTTATTTCTTTTTTATACATTATTGTCATATTTTCATATATTGGTTTTGTTAAGGGGGAACGTTCGGTTGGAGCGCGAGAATGGAAGTATATTTACTGATTAATAACAAAAGAAATCATCAATATATTCTTCCATTCTTCTCAAAAATAACATCTTGATAACATACGACCTATAACTGAGCTGCAATTTGCAAAAAACGTGAATTTTTTTTAATTTCGCGCTCCAACCGAACGTTTACCCTTAAAGGTTGAATTTTATTTCAACAAGCATGGAGGTTAAACATTAGTTAGGATACTGAGCTTAGCCATCGTAAACTCCCGGCCATTAACCCACGTGTCTACGGAACCCGACGATCCAACTACAATAACTCCATTTCATTTCCTGATCGGTTCAACATCAAACCAAATTCTTCCAAGGATCCTTGAAGATAGCGATTTGGCTAGTCGGTCTGGATGGAAAAGAGCAATACGACTTTCAGATAATTTCTGGAACTGTTGGGTGCGTGAAGTTCTCCCTACGATGCAACTACACGGCCAACCTGCAGGCTATGATGGGGGACATGGCCACGAGGCAGAATATAGAGAGTGTTTCCCGGAGAGGATGGTGTAACTAGGGTAGTCGACGTGCCATGCAGGGGGTCTGCTAAGCCGGCCTTTGCAAAAACTAGTGAACTAGTCACCTAAGGTTGACCAGACCATGACCAGCCGGAGCCAGTTAGTGCATTACTGCATAAGGGGCGAATGTTGCAGACTCTTTGATATATTTAAGTTTTAGTTATTTTTTATACATTACTGTCAAGATTTTCATGACGTATTGGTTATGTTTTATTAAGCTAGTCTGTCTTTTCTATACTTCAAAAGTGATATTGTGTTTAAGATTTTCTTCAAACTATATGAATTTGTAAAAGTAAATAATAGAAAATTCTTATTGAAAAATACAGTCCACACACAACTGTAACCGCTTACCATCAAGCGAGCCGTATGCTGACTTCCAAAATGCATGCATAGCTGTACAAAATGTTGAATAAACGATTTAGGTAACTCAACCCATGTTTATTTAGGTTTAAGTAACATAAACATTTGGTAAGAATATTATAAACTTAAGGTTTACTCTACTTGCGGTAAAATAATGTGAAGATATAATAATAGAGGATCGTATGAATAGAGTGTATTCAGTTGAAGCCCCGTCTTAGTTGCTTAAACTTAGAGCTTTCATTGTAAGACAAATTCACAGCTGACCTGAGCTAGTAACTTTGAAACTTCAGGTTGCGGTCATAGACCGGGCGGTTACGATAGCGGAGAACATTTCTCAAACAAGTTGCTAAGTAAATTCTAACTTTCATACAAAACACATACATGTACTTCTATCTCATTTGAAAAGAACTTTAAATTGTTAGATTAAACGAATTGGAAACTACGAATTACTGAATGGATTAGCTATCTTAAGGTTGGAAGATAAGATTCAATTCCGTTCGCTCTGTTGAAATACCTTTTTGTGAATTTATAATTACTAACAGGTCTGCGACTACAGGTGACATAAGAGAGAGTGTTGCAGCGCATTAACAGCGCGGTCTTTATACACGACTGACGGAAAAAGGAATCATGTTTTCAGGATTCAAGTATGTTAATTTTATTCATGTTAATATATTATTACATTTAACTCCTTGGCATATAGATAGATTATACTCTGAGTTAAATAAACCTGGATCACATAGATTTTTAGCTTGATCATTTAGTTAAATTTTCATAGTTTTCGCGATATGTGCAGGCTTCAAAACTATTAGTAAAAATACATCTCCCATCGCCTGCAAAATGGCTACAGCTTAATAAAACCAGTATACTGGTGATATGTGTCGATATTCATAACTTGCTAACACATTGGTAATTGGAAATTGTACTACATACATGTGTTTCGGGTTACGTGCGAATTAGTTTAACTGACCGTTATACAGTTATCGGCAACTTATCGGTAACTTATGGGTACATTTATAAGAAACTGGAACGAGGAAGGTGAAGTAAGTTCTTGTCGACTATTTCTTTTGTTTTGTATTCAAAGTTTCTTGCTTACAAATTCAGTTTACTATTTATTCATACTTTGGTAGTAGACGTTGCGATGTTTTTTCAATGAGTTTCGAAGGTGAGGAGAAGTTTATTAAATTGTTTGAATAGTTGAAGTTTGTGCTATTGAAAGATTACCTAAAACCGTGAAAAAGTGTAAAAAAATTGTATCCGAAAGTTTTTAGGGATAAATATTATTTATATAGAAACTGAATAAACTTATAAACGTAGAACTTGCATTAATAAAAATGTCAATGCATCACAGACAAAATTGTTGACAGCATCATAAAACGAAAATTTTGTAAGTTAGTTTATTATTGAATTAGAGAAATTTATAAAAAAAGACGTTTAGTATAAAACTAATAACGAGTTTTCAGGAAAAATAGTAGCATTGAGGCACTAACTAACACCATTAAAATAGCTAACTAAAGTACCAATAAATTTTTCAATAGTTTCAACAAGGTCTGCAACAGATAGATAAATAATGGTCCCCCAGGGTACCACCGGGTATGCACTCCCAAGATCGCAGTCCGGCAATTTATCTCTTCATCCGGCTGTAACTCAACGTGTCCTATTTGTGCTACCGGAGCCTTGTTCGACTCCCGGTTACTAAAACTTTTAAGCATTTTTGATACTTTAAAAAATCGAGATGGAAACGTATCATGAACTCAATTTATGTATCAATTAAGTAGTAACGAGTCTTCCGGAAGCGGTCCGGGAAATCACGACCATTGACGAATCCTTCTATGTCATTCACAAAAATTCATATAATTTTCTCATCAACTTTAAAAAAGACTTATTTAAGCTAAGAAGGTCCATCCGCATCGTTTTATCACAAAAGTGAAAGTCCATATTGAGCCTTATTTTACCTTGCCCTCGTAGGCAACTGCATCACCAGGCCTTATCATTTTGGACTAGAAAAAAAAAAAAACAACCATCGTTACTATTATCCATAGGTACCTACTACGAAAGAAAAATATATTTTTTATTATCTAAAAATAATAATAATATTTTTATAACGTAAAAAAAGGATAGGACCATGAGAGCCACAACACAGATATATCACAGACGTTTTTTAAATTAATAAATACTGCCAATTTAATGACTCAGAAACATCTTTGTTTATTTTATACCAATACATAGGAACAAGTCTAGAGTTACCTAATTAACGTCTAAGTGCGGCAAAAAGGTTCATAAATAAATATAATATTATAATCGGAACAATGACGTTCAATTTACTTGTAAGGACTCGGTCTTATTACTTCTTATATCAGATTTAATCGTGAACTTTAATTCACTTTCATGGCCCAACGACCTTAAAGATGCTAGTTAAGTACGTCTGAAATAAATAAGAATCTCATTCCTTTGAAGTTTCTTGATTGTGCCGTTTGAGAAACTGAGACGTGACGAGCTCCAGCTACTTTTTTATTGGATTAAATAAAAAAATATTACCTTTGAGTGGCCTAGAATTCTAATTTAGATAAATTGGTCGAATAATCTCTGTTATTAAGTTACTTACATCGTGAAACTAGCTAAAAAAGTATTAGAATGCTAAGGAATTTTCTGAAAAATTACATCAATCTTTAAATCACCAACTTTTATTTTGACATTAGGTTTGAAGTCGGCTTGAAGTATTTACACTGATAGATAAGGGCAAGTATATTAAATACCTATATATTACATAGACAGCGATCCTAAATCAATGAATACATCCTGGGACATTCTTCACTCAAGGTTATCTGATTCCAAACTAAGCATAGCTTGTACCATGGAAACCAGATAACTGATAATTATACTACATACCTATTTGGCTTTGTTATTTTATTGACACTGATTCCTACAATAATTATTATTGTTATAAATGTTTTGTTTTAACAGTAGACGTACACTGTTATTATGTACTAATTTTCATTTTATTTTTATTATGTTTTATTTTATATTATTTTGAAATTGACGATCACTTTCCAAAAAGTAATTATGTTTGTAATTGTATGAAATTTGGAAATTTTAAGATAAATAAACTAAACTAAACTATTAAACTTTTTTTGTAAAAACATACATACATAGATATATATACCCAGACATGACAAATAGACATGCATACAATGTTTGTCCTGGATGCGAATTAAACCCATGACCTACGGCGTGATAGGTGGTGTCTTAACCAACCAAACTAACTGGCCCGTCAAACATGAATCATTTTTTTAATAGGCTATTTAATCTGTATGCACCGCTATATGAAAAGAGGTCTAGCTACCTAGAGATACAGTCCACAGTGTAATATATCTTATAATGACAGTTGTCAGTTAGTTGCCAATAAACACAAATACACATAAAATTTTACAGCATAGACTTATATTTGACTATTCTCTTCTGTCAAAAAAACACGTCCAATATTTTATTATTTTATAAAAAAAACTGTAAAAACCATGAAAATAAACACCATACAGCAAAAGAAAGTCATAGGTATAAACAAACATAACAAATTAAATGATTCGCAAAATGCCAATCACGAGGTGTCTTCTATCAACTTCTTTAGGCGTCAAGTAGCTATAGGGCAATAACAAATTGCGTTGAAGGTTAAGTCGGATAAATATCGGATTACGTAGGATAACGGATTATTTGAAGGTGATATTATTTGGGGTAGGTATCTGACACGTATATAGAGTTTTATCGCTCGTTGAATGTGATAAGGAAGGAGCTTAACACACAAAGCCTAGATTACAGCAACACTAACATTTTATACATGACCAACAAGAGAATTAAAAAAAACCGATCAAGTGCAAGTCGGACTCCGTACCATTATCTATAGAAACGCCAAAAAATCATGTCCTTTGTATTGTCCCTTAAGGTAAGGTTTCTTCCAAAAGCGCGGTGCCACCATGTAGCGACCATAATACAGCGATGAATGACGTCACTAGAACGTTGTCTATGTTAACCAAATGGCGCGGTTGCTTAAAGAACGGTAATTGGCGGCACCGCTTTTTAACGTTACGGTGGCACCGCTTTTGGAGGAAACCTTACCTTTAAATATTTATTTTGAACCGACTTCAAAAAAAGGAGGAGGTTATTAATTCGACTGTATTTTTTTTTTATGTTTGTTACCTCATAACTTGCGACTGGGTGAACCGATTTTCATGATTCTTTTTTTATTTGAAAGCTGGTGCTTCCCGTGTGGTCCCATTGTCACCATTTCAATACCTGATGATGGAATCTTGTAGAAATCGGGGGAACTCTTCAATAAATAACAGCAGATTAACCGCGATTGTTGCTATAGCATATCTAAGCATTGTTTACGCCATCACACAACATAATATCACGCCTGTACTCACTACAAAAAAGGTTATAAAATTGACCTCGAGTTACATTTCCTCTGTTGAGATTCTCCCTGTCTTCCTGTGTTTCCTTTAAACGGCGCTGTCTCATATGAGCAGCGCGTTTAGTAGGTCTACCCATACTCAAATACCTAAGTAATTAGTGTCCTTAAGATTCACTAAAAATCAAGAAATAAAAAACAATTTTAACAAAAAAAAACACCGACTTCAAAAAATAAATATTCCAAAACAAATTAATATGCACTAAAAAGTAAAAAAATAATTGCGTATTTTTCTACAACTTAACAAATCAACTAACTTTACTAACGTACCTACCTATGAATAACAAATAATTATCAAAATATTTTCAGAGTTCTCCTAAGTAAAACGAAATGAAAAATATTTGACTACTTAAAAAGCAATCAAATTATTACGATAACATTATAATTATGATAATTATATAAATAAGTAGGTACAATTATTGTTATTTTTGGAGTCGGTGTCAGCCAAGGAAACGCCAACAACCTAGCAATAATAATACGAACTTACTAACTATTAAATTAATAACTAAAAAAATCTCACGTTTAAGTACCTACTTACAACTGGTGTAAAACTGTAATGATTTGTAGTGATAATAAATAACAAACCTATCTTAGTTGGCTATATATAAACGGACGAACATATGTACATACAGTCGTGTTTTATTTGCATTATTTCGAAATTACTAGATATCTCATCACATTCAAATGTAATTAGGTTCACTATAAATTTACAGTTAAATTAAAATAATTATACAGTTCGTACAAGAATAACACAGCTTTATCAATTCCATTGACAAATACACTGCTTAATTAAACCTATTTGATGTTTATTTGTTTTCATAAAACTGGAACAATGCGCAACGGCTACGAGCTAATTGTAAATGTATTGTATAAACGAATCGGTTTTTGTATCGGCCATGTTATTTCACAATGGGACCAAATTATGTGCCGCATCTGTTACAAATCCGTTATCCAAACCATGAAATAGACGATTATAATAGGGAATATGCATGATACCTATATTTTTTTTGCTTTAATATAAGCTCATTCATATCCAGTCTGGCGTCGCCACCATTTAATACAGCTTAATAGATTTCCCTTTATAGTGGACAACCGTGTTACGGCATTTAAACACTTTTGTTTCTGGGAACTTATTTTGAAAATTTCATGTGGAAAAACAAAGTTAACTAGCTAGCTAGCCGACGCCTGACTGGATATAAGAAGCAGTAAGAAAAAAACATCGGATTACTATAAAAATATCCAAAATATATAAGCCATCAAAGATTAATTCCTATCTCTTTCTAGCAAAACAGAATTTAGCATGGAGTTTAAAATGGCCGTCATAGTATTATGACATCACATCTTACATATGTCCGATCTCTGAATCTAATTAGTAGTTTAAAAAGCTTATATCTTCCGTGTTTTCTGGCCGACTTTAATTTTAATTTCATTTATTGACATCTTTTTTACGTTATTTCATATTGTGTTAAGAAATGCAATAAAAAAAAATCATATAATTTGCCTTATTTCAGTGAGAATTTGTAGTCAAAGGTAGGAATCATACTTGTACAAAGACATATTTTTACATGTCTCAGAATGAGCAGGTAATAGGTAGTACATGCTTGAGTGTATTCCCTACAAAGAATAAATGTAATAAATAATTTGAAAACAAAAATCACAAGCCAGATCGAAGAAGCGTACTTTACTGTACTCTAAGTTGATTTACTGTAAAAGCATAAAAATCTAATAAAATCTTATGTAGGACCTCGTAAAGTGTACTAAGCTAAAACCTTTTCGGTACGCGGCATCTATAAAAGGTAGACTAGTCACTTACTATCGACTGGGATGGCTGCCAATTCGAAAACATCTAGGGTTTCTTAAAGAATTTGTCGGTAAATTGGAATCACCTTAGAGGGAAGAGAAAAAGTAAGGTAATAAGAGGTAAATAAAATAATCCTTTCTTTAGAGAAAATTAATCAAAACGAAATTATCAAGACTCATCTCATGACTGTAGTTTCCTAGTATCATTATTGAATTATAATTTTCTAGGGGAAATACATAGAAATTGTATACAATTCCTATGTTTCATACATTTCCGGTGACACACTAGTTTAGCATTGATCAATAATGTAATACATTTCCGATTGGTATTTAGGAATTGTATAGATTTCCTAGGAAAAGTGCATATTACAAAATATATCATAGATTTCCTATCTATTTTAGGAATAAAATTGTACACATTTCCTAGGAAATGTATACACTGACGGATTACACACATTTCCGTTAACATATACAAAGACAGCAATAATTAGAAAACAGTGGTTCGATAAAACTAAAACCACTAAAGGCTGTTGTAATATAAATATAAACACATTTAAATTAAACTTTGTTTATTTTACAGTATGACATAAAATACAATGTCACATAGACATCATTCAACGCTACATGACCCCCCAAATGTAGTGAAAATGTTATCTAGTTTGTTGATAGTGGCTGTCGTGCTGTTTGATTTCATCGGTATGACTTCTAACCATTCAGGGCCGTAAGATCGATCGACGTTTAAACTATCGTTTATGAAATCTAAGATAAAATTTAATCCATGGTTTAAGCTATTGTTCTAAGATCAAGTGACAAATATGGACAGATCGGTTAAACTTCGATTAATCCCATAGATACGGCGGTACTTTCTAATATTTTTTTTTATGATGAAATTTGACATTGACATTGGTGTAACAGTTCACTTCACTTCTTGATTATATGGCATTAGATAAGTTTTTTACACAATTCTGCCAGTGTCAGGGTCATACATCTTGAGGGAAATGTCAAATTATGATAGTTTAATCCATCATCGGGAGTTTAAACCCACAAAAAGGATAGTTTAAATTAATCGATAGTTTAAACTATCATCAATTGATCAACTCCCGTTGATCTTCTATACTAATATTATAGAGAGGAAAGATTTGATTGTTTGTTTATTGTTTGTTTGCATTGCATAGGCTCTGAAACAACTGAACCGATTTGAAAAATTCTTTCACTAATAGGAAGCTACATTGTCCCCGAAGGTTATAGGCTACTTTTTATCCCGGGAACGCGAGTGAAACCGCGCAGAACAGCTAGTATGAAATAATCAGAGACGGGAGATTAAACTCTCTGTCGTGGTTTAAGCTACGATTGATCTTACGGGCCTTACTGTATGAATCTATCACTATTAATATGTATAATATCTGCGGCATGGGTAAAGTATCTTATCAGCCAAATAGCCTATTAGATAACTGGCAAATTGTTTGTTAAAATAAATGTGTTTCAAAAATAACAAACATCAATCACAAAAAACAATCAGTCCCTTATTACCAAAGAAAAACTAAACCTAGTCTCGTAAAACTCTGTTTTAAATATATCCATCACTTTCTAATGTCATATACAAAAAAGAGTCAGACTTACTTTAAACCATCATTTATAATAAGCCAGTAAACTTTTAAAGACATTATTGACCAATAAACATTCACACGTACACTAGATAGGATTATTAATAATTACAACAAATATTGTAATATTGTATTGTCTCGTTCTACACCTAAAGCATTATCAAGTTAAACGAATTGCAGTGGAAAAATCACTGCCCAAGGAAAATAAACAACATCTTGAACGTTTAATAAACGTTTTCCTTATCATTTTCCTACTTAGGTATTTATAAATTCATCTTGTAAAATATGAGGCTTAAGAAAAGAAGAATTCATCATGTTTAGAATTATAATTTATCATCGACAAAAATATCCTTATATCTCTAATGTATTAGGTTTAAAGGGTTCAATAAATTACTAGAGCCGACGTGGTAGGCTAGAATTTAATTTAAGGGTTTATTTAGCCTTTCTGATACAGTACATGGTTGCTTTTATTATTTTTTTACGTCAAAAGGCTGGTAATCAGGCAGTTTATATGATGGTAAGTGGCTATAGTCGCCTATGGATATAAAAATTACCATAGGCCATTGGATGTAAGCCCATTTATACCATGACTAAATATTTTTTCTAGTTGATTAATTAATTCGCGTATTTATTTAGTAATAAAACTTAGTTATGTAACTGCTAATATTATAATGAATTTTGAAATTGTTATCACGATAAATTAATAACATATACTTTGATTTCTACTAGCTAAAAAGATTGTAATGAAAACAGCTTAAAATTCAAACGGCGACATCATAAAAACAAATAGTACAAAAAGTTCTTACTTTTCAGTTCCAAGTTTAAGAATCACATGTTAGGTACACCTCTCCAAATCTCCAAGAAAAATCATTACACAAACGTTCACTATTGAAATCACAAGCGTTTAAAACGCGAACTGAGGTCACGACGCTGAACTTTGATACACGTGTTACCGGGACGCGCTCTTGCGTCTGTCTGCCTGAATCGCCTGAAGCCGGGTATAGGCTATATAACAATAGAGATAAACTCCTACAATACAACCTGTATAAGCCGTTTAATCGCAATTTCCTTCTAAGCAGAAGATTGACTCAGTCATTAAATTAGTAAAAAAATGTATTAATGACGAAAACAATCACTTTGAAGTATTTTTTCGTAATGATTCAATAAGATGTTTATTAAAAAAAATCTTCAAAGTGTATTTTTGTTTACAATGAAATGTAGGTTTATATTTTCCAACGCAATTTGTTCGAATATAAATACATCAATATAAAGGTTTCTTTTTCTCATTTAGCTTTTTTAATTAAAAGTTAACGGTACCATTCGAAATAAATATTTGAACTTGGAAGAATCTTTTATGTCAGAATGGATATAGTGTCGAATGCCGTTCGTAATTAAAATATAAAAAACTAATCCCTTTTATAACTTGAATTGAAATTCTAAATATGAATCTATCATTTGTGAGATTTACTATGCAGCTTTTTGATTAACCTATTCGGCGTTAATTACTTTTCAGTATTGTACGCATGTATCGCATCGAAAAATGGAAAAATATAGCTTCAATGTATATTTAGACATAGGTTTAAAATGAAAACTACAAATTGCAGACTCAAGATCCGTACTTTTTCCCGATTCGTTTTAAATTGTAGGATTGTTTTTTTTTATTGATGATATAACATATGTCCGCGCAAACAAACATTTCCTTCGATAGATGTCTACTAGGTACACACTGTGATGATTTTTCAGCTGGCGTGCAATCCTAATGCAGACAGTTTTCTTAGACATAGAGTAAAGAAACAAAACAGCATCATAAATCCAACAAGTGCATCAGTTTTAAAATCTCTATTCTCTAGTGTATCGTACAAAAACAAGCTTAATGAGTTCTACGGAGAGCGCGTTTTAACGGCTGAACATGAAAGGGGTCAAGACATAATGTTTAAAGTAGCAAACACCTGGTACACACTGACACCCTTCCCAGAACGCATTCCAGTTAATGCTCGCTCAAATGAGTTACGGACCAACCGTGTACTTTACATAGGCTAAAAATAAGCACAAATATTACTGAGTAGAATGAAAAAAACTGGTACAGTATAAAAAAATCAAGAGATTGATTCTAATGCAAATACATTTATGTTGGGATGAGAGTTACACTTAAACTCAAAAAACATTTATTCAGTTAAGGTCCTGATAAGGCACGTCAAAAGTTACAAATTGACTGTACCACCGGTTCAGAATTAGTACCTACACTAAACTGAGAACAGTTGACTTGACATCTCGCAACATTATGTTACTGTTTGTTTTAATTGTTTGTACTGTACTTTATTTTTCAATCTTGTAATGTTGTGTGTTGTCATGAATAAATGTTTTTCTTTCTTTTCTTAGTTAGGTACACACGGCCACAGATCAAGCTACACATTTTTGTTGCAAAATAGCACCTATTACAACCGCATAAGGTGCCGCAGTGTGTAGCTTTCGACTATAGCGATATTATGCTTTTAAGCATAGATAATATCGCTATAGTCGAAAGAAATAAGCACGTTCTGATGGTCGCTATTTGTTATTTAATCTAATCCTATTATAAATGCTAAAGTTTGTGAGTATGTATGTATCTTTGTTGCTCTTTCACGTAAAATCTAATGAACGAATTTGGATGTAACTTGGCACATAGATAGATCATACCCTGGAATAACATATAGGATACTTTTTATCCCGGGATAACATGACATACCTCGGGAACGCGGATGAAACCGCGAGTGGTTTTTGAAAACTAGCTGTTCCGCGCGGTTTCACTCGCGTTTCCGGGATAAAAAGTAGCCTATAACCGTCGGGAATAATGTAGCTTTCTATTAGTGAAAGAATTTTTCAAATCGGTTCATTAGTTTCGGAGCCTATTCAATGCAAACAATCAAATATTTCCTCTTTATAATATTAGTATAGATAATATCTTTATTATTTAACTAGCTGTTTCATGCGTTTCATCCGTATTTTTGTGATGAAACTATCCGTACTCGGGGATTCTGTAGCATCCTAAGAATGTGTATAAACGGATCAGTGATTCTGTAGATTACCCTCCACATAGGATGTATGTACACTAATATATGTATAGACAGTAATATATAAAAACTGATATAATTATATTAATTTGTCAGATAACTAAATATAACTTAAGTGTCAGAAAATAATATTCCCAATTATAAATAAATAAATAAATATCTTGGGACATTTTTTCACACACGGTTATCTGATCCCAAACTAAGCAGAGCTTGTACTATGGAAACCAGATAACTGACATACTACATAAACTACTTTTTTTTTGTAAATACATACTTGTATAGATAATTACACCCAGACTCAGGACAAACAGACATGTTCATGCACACAAATGTTTATCCTGGATGGGAATCGAAACCACGACCTGCGGCGCAATAGGTGGTGTCTTAACCAATTGCGCCAACTGGCCCGTCAATTATAATCCCGTATACAAAGAAAAATAACAAGATTCCCATCCCACAACGATATAAAAAACAGTTTTATCTCCTCAAGTTCATTATTGTTCTCAAAGACCTTCCACCGATTTATTTGAATACCGATCCGATCGCTAAAAACGATAAAATGTCATTAAAAATTGACACTGGTGCCGATTCTGTTGTTTACGAACTTAACTAATATTAGACAAGTCATCTCCCTTTCATTTTAACCTTATTGAAAAAAGATAGAACATTTTTAATGCTGTCAGTTTAATCCATGCCGTCGTAATGTACGGCTAAATAGTCGTGACCAATAAAGATCGCGCTTAAATTCATGTCGAAATGTGTGATCGGATTAAACTGACAGGACTAAAATATCTTGCATCCCTTTCTTATATTTACTATTAGAAAGAGATATAGTGAGATTAAATTTATTTTAGTTCGTAAACAACAGAATCGGCACCATTGAGAGTCATGTCTTCATTAACTGTTTTCATGTACCGATCGAAACTTACTGAATTGATGTCTGAAATAGCGAATTGTGATGATGTTTTTTTTACTTTATTAAAAACTCATTCATATAAGAAGCAGTCGAAAAAATATATATTTCGAATAACTTTAAAAATAACCAAAATATAAGCCTTCAAAGTTTTATTCCTATTCTTTCTAGCAAAACAGAATTTAGCATGGAGTTTATATGGCCGTTATAGTATATGACGTCACATACTATGTCTCATATTAATATTATTATTTAAAATGTTCTTATATCTTCCGTGTTTCTTGGCCGATTTTAATTTCACTTTTTTACATCTGTCTGACGGTATTTTCATATTTTGTTAAGAAATGCGATAAAAAAAAATCATGCATATTCACTATATTGGATGATAGAAGCTTATTTACACAATATGTAGGTAATAACTTGCCGCTCCGCCATGCGGTTTCACATGAGGTATTGTATTTTGAAAATCCCTTCGTAATTGTTAAAGAAACTATTTAGAGAAAATCACCTTTTTTAGGTTTATTTAAATTAAGAATTGTGAAAAAGAAATCAATAAATAAAATACTCACAACTCTGACTTGTCTAAAAAACTACCTATGTGTTTTAGTTTCAAACCTCTAACAGTGATACCACACCCTAGGCACTTGTTTCAAGCTAACTAATTTAATTAGCTAACGGTGTGATCACGCGCACATGTAGCGAGTGGTGAGCCGGTGAAAGGGAGGTCGATCGGCAACGGTGAGCCAATTCTATCAAGAGGACTACCTATCACGCTAAATATTACGTTGCAGGCGGAGACGATAAATTTTCCGTAAATAAAATTATATAAGATTCATCAGTTTTCTTTCCAAGCCGCGAACGAAATGGCAAGTGCATATTGTAAGTTACTTTACCTTGCAAGTAGCTGCAACACAACAGAACTCAACGAGGGCATTCGACAAAACTCAAGCCAAAAGCTATTTCCTTCAAATTTAAACTGAAAACTTGGAAACTTATTCGGAACACAAACTAGACCTCACTTTGCTACCAACAATAATATTACAGTAGTGAAGTGCGCAGCTACGATTTATAAAAGAATTGCAGACTGATTTGTGTATTTTGATTTCATCTGAAGGAGCGTTTATTTTTTGAATAAGATTTATTTATTTATTTAGGAAAAAATAACAAGAAGAGATTACAGATAATAATAAGACTAATTTAACAATAGCAAGTTTTAAATCTATCTCTTTAACATTTTTCACAGAGAACTAAAAAATTTAATTAATTAATTTTGGTGACATTATAAATTTGGACATAATCTATTTACGTGCAGTTGACAGTAGATATAATAAGGCTAATTTTCTTAACACATATAAGGCAATTTTTCTTAAGGCTCTCTGACTTAAGAAAAATTGCCTTATATCTTTGCAATAATGTCCAATGTCATGTGGTTAATTTTTATAGCTACCTTCACCCGCACCAAGCTACAACGTAAATAGTGCAATTCACTTGACTTCTATGAAGCGAAAGCCATTTATTCACAATTAAAAAACAACAAAGTAGTGCAAACTATTTACGGAACTGTAGTTTGTAAGTTTCTTAGGATGACGCAGATCATTTTACGTATGTCTAGGTTCGTGATAAGTCTTAACAAATACCTACTACTACAGTATACTGTAGTATTGAAGTAGTTTGAAAAGCAGTCACCGCAAAACTTGCACGGGGAACAAACCACACAGGAGCAATATGTTTTTGTCATGTTGGTGCCAACTTGTTCTGGAGCTAGAGACAAATCTGTTTACCAACATAACTGATTTATTTAAGTTTTTTCTTGTGATATCTATGCTTATTTTGTACATAAAAGTATGTTAGTTATTTCAGAAACGTGATGTTATAGTAAATTTTAAGTCGCAGAACTGCGTTGAACCGTTGCGATGCAATTTCTTTCTGTGATTAAATTGAGTAAATTATTTTACTAACTCTGTATTGTTTGCAGTGCAAAGTATAGCATTAGTTAGTTATAAGTTAACTGTTACTAGAAAGACTTCGTCTTAAGAATTACCAGACGAATTACATACGAGACAGTTACTTTATTTTAAGTCCTCGGTTCGATTCCCATCAAGGACAAACATTTGTGAGTATATGTCTGTTTGTCCTGAATAGTCCTTCCTTACTAATATTATACATGTGAAAGTGTGTTTGTTGGTTTGTCATACCGGGTCGGAGACTAACATAGGGTAACATCAAGTATAGTAACATAGGGTACTTTTTATCCTAAGAACGCGGTTAAAACCGCAAGGGGAAACCCAGTACTTACTCGAAAAGTAGTTTGCGAGATAGTGTGTGAAAAATGCATTATATTGTTGTTAGACTGACGAATTTGTTGCCAAGAATCTAAATTGCACCTGAAACCAATTGTCGCAGCCTTTTCGCTTGCGCACAGAAGAAGTCACGTTTTCATGAAGAAGTCGTATTTCCATCAAATATAACTTGGCGAAATATGTTGATGATGCCTTTTGTTATTCATCAGTAAATATACGAATCACATTAAATCAAACATAACGACGTATTACAGAGCTGCAATTAGTAAAAAACGTAAATAAACATTTTCGCAAGTATTACGTATGGAAAGTATAAAACTGAAAACAATCGCGTGACGAAAGAAGCCATACAGGAATAGGTATATCGTGGCGAGACTAAACAACGGAAATCGGTCACGACAGCTCTGTTGAGTGCTGAATACGGGCAATAACTTTGTTTAGATTTACTTTAATGCACTGTCATGAGCTCCTTCAACACTAACCTGTCGACTTAGACAAAAGTCAATCTCTACAGTTTTGGCATGCAGAATTGGGGCTTTGAAAAATAGTAAAATTTTAAGAACTTTGAATTTGGAAATTATAATTCACGTTCGTTTCACTTTTGCTTGCTTTCTCACTTTTGTGAAATTAACGAGATCCTAAAATTATGCATTGTTGTCAAATAAAACTTAATAAATAATATAAATCCACATACCCAATTAATTAATTAAATAAATATAACGTGATACTATTAATTAAAAATGTTTTGATTGCACAACAATGAAAGATATCAGAAAAATATTTCATTTAAACAGCATTAATATGAGTAAATGTTATTTTAATATCGTATTTATTTTTAACAATGCTGTTCAATCCATTTAATAAACATTTTTATATCGTGTGGGCATAAAGGGTTAAATTTATAGGCTTATTTAATGGTAAGGAGTTGCTTCGATGCGCTACGAAAGTTTACGAACAACATTATTTTGAAATTCGAAATAAAAAACCTTAATATTTAAATAGCCATAATATTTTTACGACTTATCTGACCATGAAACACTGTCATATTGCCTCCGTAGCGTCAGCATGTACAAATGATATTAATCAAGGAAATTTGTAAATCATTGAAGTACAAAAAGATTCAAAACTATGAAGTTATTAACTTCTAACTAAAAGGATTTTAAGCTTGTAATACAAAATCACCACTTACGAAAAAAATATAAAATAAATATCCTGGGACATTCTTCACACACGGTTATCTGATCCCAAACTAAGCAGAGTAGTTTATGTAGTATATTATACTACATAAACTGTTTATGTAGTATATTATACTACATAAACTACTTTTTTTTTGTAAATACATACTTAAATAGATAATTACAGAACCCACGATCTGCGGTGCGATAGGTGGTGTCTTAACCAACTGCGCCAACTGGCCCGTCAATATCAATCAAATAAGCTTCAACAAATTAATGGCAGCAGCCTCGAGGATATTTTTTACTAGGTATCAGTGGCGAGGGGTGAAATTATGGCGAGGTTAAGCCGTTCAAAAAACATCAATTATTTTATAATTACAGTATATTTTAAAAATGATGAAAATGTTTACTAAAGGTACTTTGAAATAATGAATTTGTGGGACTGCGATTTCTAAGAAGTAACAATGAGAATCGGCTTGTATGGACCCCTCGCCACTGTTACCGCCTTGTTGTAAATAACTGTACATAATAAAAATGACTCGTTAATCGTCAAAAAGTTCAGGAATTCATTTGAATAAAAAAACGACAAGACAAAATATTCAATAAGTCGTAAATAGGGGGAAGCGAACGAAATCACTCGCCAACTTATGTCATTAAGGAAGTTAATTAAGAAAAGGAGCTTTATCGAAAAGTTTGAGCTACGCAGCAATCGCTAGAATTATAACGGAGGAATGACTAAGGTGGAAACTTGCTGTATAAGAAAGATCGTATTAGGAATTATGAATGAAAAATTGTAATAAAACTTTGCGATGGACTTGGCGGAATTTGAATAATTATCGTGAGTTTGGTGTTTTTATTTTTTAACAACAAAATTATGTTTATTTTTAACCTTATTTTTAAAATGATCAGATTTGTTGAGGAAATGTATGTGCTGTCATCGTTAGAGGTCTTCAAGTAGCCACTTGCAATACTTCGTTCTATTCAAATTCTTTATAAGGTATATTTTCTTCGCACAGACTATAATAACTAAGCGTAAGACGAAGAATACTTCTTTTAGCTAGATTGACGTGTAGGTGTAAAAAAAACAAGTAAACAAAGTTGGATTCCCAGTCATTATTAGAAATATTACCTTCGGGATTTTCACATGTAAAAGTGAAAATCCAGAATAAAGTGCAAGTGTAGTTAATGTTAGATACATTTCATAAACGAATACACAAAATATTTATTTAGAGGTATTTGTAAACTACTAATATTTAAATCCAAAAATATAAATCAATAGTATTCTTGCCTTTTACTATATATTTCAGTTGAACTATTAAAAAAAGAACAATTAACATGGCGGTCCAAAACTCGCCATAAAAAGGCAGTGAATCAACAGAATACCACAAGTAAATTAAATAGGATACCTCGTGGACCCCTAATTTTGATCAGGAAACGCAAATACATCCCAATGTAATCCCAGGGATGTAATTAAGCTCGTCCCAGCTAGGTTGTGACGTGTTCAGTCATTTTGCTTTTCCTCGCTTGCTTGGCTTGTATTGTGGTGGGACTATTTTGGGGACATACCGAAATTAAATTACGTTTTTTGGCGATTACACTTAGGTATACCAATAATGGGTACAGTAATGAAGCAAAAATTGCAGTATTATAAAAAAAAGTCAAAACTATTGTTGAAATGGAAAAGTGAAGCAAACTTTAACAAAAGACTGTATTTAATTAAATAATGTCTTGATAATAAGTTAACTCACAAAACATTAATGGAATTTATTATACAAAATTCATAAGCCTTCAACAGCAGCCGCTATAATTGGGCCATTTTTTAAGAAAATTTGTTTCTCCAGTAAAGTAAGTATTTTCTCTCGAATTAAGGTACAGGGAAATAAAATTAGGGCTCATTATTTTGAGTTATAATGGTGGATATAATTTCTAAATTTGTTATGATGGTTTTCATTTTGAGATTATAGCTTTTGCCCGCAAAATCTCATGTTCTAGGAATAGCATACAACTACGAGTATAATTATACTGAGCGTAAGTGATATCATAATGAAATCTAAAACAATAATTAACCATTTTGTTCACAGTTTTTTGAATTAACCAAAAAATCTGCTAATGAATACATTTTCTTTTTGTAAAAACTACATACCTACTCTGTTTTTAACGGTAAAGGGTCTAAAATATCAGAATCCATGATCTACATTTACCTTAAATTAGAAGAGCTACTGAGAAATAATCGATCAGAAAACGTTCCAACCACAATTAACGGCTAAAACATCAAACCAGATAAATTTTTAAATCGGCTTTGAGAAAGCTGCAGCAGACCGCAGGCCAGCCGCTATTCAATTCCCAAACTTTCTACTTACTAAGGAAACAAAAACAAAACATTGCGTTTATCTTTTTTCCACAAAAACAACCCGTTTTCACAGCGGCGTGGCTTAAGTGAAAAGTTTTCACTTTTCCGAGGATAATTAAGGGTCACTTAACGCGTCGTAACACGTTGGGCTTTCATATGATCCTTTGAGATTTGCTGTTATGTTCTACGAGTAAGAGGCGTCTTTGCAGAACGTCTTGTTAGGCTGGTTTCTTTGTTGGTTTGTAAATTTATTTCTATTGTAATAGGCACATTATTTTGTTGATTATTTAACTCAGGTTACATAGCTTAATTAAGTTGACGTTGGTAAAAGAGATCAACGACTTAGTTCAGTAGATTTTATGAACGTAATTTATTATTATTCCTGTCAGCTTTCGCAAGGTCTTCATTTTTTTTAATAATATCTTACTGGGTGCCTGATGATAAGCGGAAACCAGACTTTATTGATACTTGCAACGCTAGAGCATCACTGGTTGAAATATATACCTTATTTCAATTGAATAACTATTAAAATCAATTGATAATTTTTAACTCCTCTGCCACTGTGCGTAGGCCATTAATCCATAACCTGAGCGAGCATCCACGGTAGGAAGGGCACACAAACATTCACAATAATAATAATAATATTGGTGAGATCAGATGAGAACAAGAGATTGAATCACTATCATCCAAAAATCTAAAAATTCACAAAATATAACTGTAATTATAATAATTTGTAATTCAAGATAGTCAAGTTTAAAGATGAGATAAGTGGGAAAAGAGATTATTTTCATCTATTCATTATAAGTTTATGGAATAAATTTTATCAAAATAGGTGATTTTGATAAATTCAGTACTGCCCTTGAAAACTTAGCAGACGATCAACCGGAGATAGGAAATATGTTTACCTCAAATATTTCGGCAAAAACAAGCTCAAACATAGAGAAAGTTTTGTACCGCCACATAGCTACGGACGTCTTAAAGTAAATACTAAATTAAGTTAGTGCGCTGTGAAACATCCAGAACGGTGCTCAGGTGTGCCGCTTTTAACGTTTATTATGATAAAGTCCTACTTACCCGCCTCCCATTAGCTTGAAATTGCAGCTCTTGTTGAAATTTAGGAATTTCCTGACTCAAGTACTATGTCATAGACCACAGAATTAGGTATTGTGCCTTTCGTCAATCATTCCAGGAAATAAACAATAAGGAGTCTAGATATTGCTGGATCTTAAACGCTTTTTTCATGGATGGCCAAGCGGAAAAGCTCCTCCCCGCCCACCAGTCCCCCTACCACAATAAGCTTAATTGGTTATTTTATTTTTCATGTCAGTATGATCACCACATATATAAATAAATTTGCAATAACCTTGAAGAACTGTTTTTCTGGCTTTTTTAATGAACCCATATTAATTCTGCATTCACCCTCAAAACAATATCCATAGCACCAAGGTGATTATTAATATGAATACCTATCAATATGATGAGAAGTCAAAGTTGGGAAGACAAACAAAACAAAAACTTGGCCAGAGATAATATTTGGCATCGACACGGACGAAGCGTTCGCATATTTCATGTTGTTTTGCCGTCAAAGTCGACAGTTATGATTGAAAAAGTTTAATGATTTGGGCCCTTCGATCAGTCTTCTGTTCATTGATACCCAAATTATTTATCAGTAAATATCTTGAGTTTAAAGCGACGATATCCGAGAAATGATGATTCTAGATTAAGTTTTTCTCGGCATTCTTTGTTGCAAGAGATTTGTATAAAATATAATGTTAAACTAGATAATATGTGACGGGGAATATAGGTAGTTTTAAAAATTGGGATTTTTCATTAGTAACGTCAGAAAAAAATTGTGAATATGCCCCTTTTTTAAACTAAGAATACATTTTTCTCTTATTTGGGCCATCCAAATAACTTGAAAGTATTACATACATTCTGAAATCCAATAGAAAGGGAATAGTTTTCTTACTTTAAAAAAAGGCTTAGTTTTTTTACTAAAATTGCATCTCTCCTGTCTCGCTTGGAGACAAGAGAGTTAGTTTAGTAAGGGACGGAGTCATTCGTGGAGAGCCTCCTCTTAAGATTAGCGCTAACTTTGAGAATGATAAACAGCACCATGCGTCGTTATTCACTTTGTAGTATTTAATGCAGCATTTATGCGGCAAGCCACATCTGTCGACGTACACATAGTCGCTTGGAGCAGAAAGGTGCTCGAAAGGAAACGTCGTAAGTCAGAGGGCGCGCCTTGGACTGCTGAAGAGTAAGTCAAGCTGGAAGTCAATAAACTATATCCTTATGGATTTTTTTAAAAGAATAAAACAACTATTGTATTAAAATGGAATTACGAAGATTTTGTTTTTAAATAAATGAATTTGGATTTTTGTCGAAAAATGCATTTGACTTTGATATTTTTATAAGTTTGAATATTATATTTTTTAAATAATAATTGGTCATCATGTTATTTTTTATAAGAATATAATCGTGGAGATGCATACAATTAATAATTTTTCCAATATTTGTCAATTATTATAGATTTTTAAAGAAATTCCGCTTGAACTTAAATTTAGTAAGTCAGTCAGTACTTAGTTAGTCAGTATTCAAAACAATTGAATTTGATTACTGTATAAATGAAAATGTGGGTATATTTTTATAAGTAATCACAATATTATTGAGACTAGTGGTGTTTCTTATTTTACATGAACGAACATAAAAAGTATTTTAACCACATATTGAATTTAGAGTTCAGTAACGTTGAAAAGAGCTTTAAATTGCTAAGGGTTGGCTTTTGAACCAAGTCGTGAGTCACTGAATTTATTACATTTAAAGCTCATTGTAGTCTTATCTCGGCATGCAAGCAGACTATCGGTATTATAAATGAATAAAAAATAAAGCTTACTCAAATTGCTTCATAAATCTAAAGCCGGCTTAGAGTAATTGCAAAAAGGCTAAGAAAAATTAGATTTAAATTATTTAGTCTGCGTTAGATTGATCTAAACGTATCTTAAAGTCGTGAAGTCTCGCCTTCGAGTACAGTAACCAACGAAAGAGTGAAGAAATATTTTAGTAAAATCATTATTAGCTCAGCTTGCGTTCTTCTTATCTTTTGCCGACTAAAACCAAACTGCTTCTAAGTATAGTTAAATAAATAATGACGTTTTCAGCGTAGGTCGTACGTCTTGCGAAAAATCTTAGTAACGTTTAATGAAAATCAGCTTCATACTCGTATATTCGTTTATTTACGCGTAAAAGCCTCTCAGAAAGCAGCCTGCGGTGGTGGGTAGTTAATCAGTTGTATTAGCTCGTAGACTATGAAGTATATTTTATGTAAGCGCGAGCATTATACCACCATAGGTCACCGCGTGATTACGACTGCACCACATGATTATGGCTGCACCACATGATTACGACTGCACCGCATGATTATGACTGCACCGCGTGATTGCCACCGCTTGATTATCACTGCACTGCACTGATTGCCACTTCTATAGTCATTGATGTTGTTGTCCTCGGAACATCCTACTAATATTTTGGACCCATTTTGATGAAATTGGGTATAGGGGTAGTTGATACACTGGACTAACACATAGGCTACTTTGTATCCCTCGGGAACGCGGATGAATTCGCGAGGCAAAAGGAACAAAATGTACTTATGTAAAAATAAAGTGAACAACAAGATAGTCAAGTATTGCATGGTCAACGTAATGAACAAATTACCACGTCACAGCATAACCCCGAGGGATCTTCACAAACAACACAAAGACAATGTACTTCAAAACTGTTGGTTCGATAAGCGCGCGTTATCTCTAGTCACCAAGCACAAAGACTTTGAGCTAATTCGATTTCTATTTATAAAGCAGCAAAACTCATTTTCCATCGCGTTGCGCTTAGAAAATAATTTTCTAACCGGAGTCCTTTTGTACGGTGTATTGTTGTCAAAAGAATTTTGATCTCATGCCTCGGACGGGCTTTGCACTGAAATAATGGAAAATTCTACTTATATACAACTTTTTGAATTCTTTGTGGTTTCTAAAGCAATTTTCTGTGAAATTACGTTATTTTTAATAGTAATTACAATAGTTCATAAAAATAACTGGGTTTTTTTTTATGGGGATAAAACGTTCGCAGTTCGTATCTTACAAAGTTTTAGCTGTGGTGAAGAGAAACATCGTAATCAAAGCAAGGTATTATAGAAATGTACTTACTTGGATGACCTACTAGCCTTATGTTGAAAATCTGATGCCAAGCACTCGTACACCTATACCGCACTGTTTAGTACATGTAGGACTAACGTACCGTGTTAGGATTGACTTGATTTCTTTCCATGAAATAAAAATAGAGCGTTTAGGTAACATCGTAACAAAAATTGATCACGAAATTATTATAATGATTTTACATAAAAAAAACATTTATGAATTTTAACTATTTGTGAAAGAAACCAGACTACGGTCCGGTTATATCAACTGAGATTGACATACGTGTAATAGTTATTAATGAAATAACTATTTCTAACAGTTTATTGGCAGGTGGGTTGCTTTGAAAATTTATGAATAAAGAGATAACGAACGTCAAAATGGAACTAATGGTTTTACTATTACTAATGGTTCGATGCAACTGGACCTAAAAGGGGAGAAAATAGAGAGTGAAAAATATACATACGATTCAAATTTAATCAAAATCAAAACGAATTTATTCAGTTTAGGCTCTAATAAGGCACTTATGAATGTCAAAAGTTACAGTTTTACAATAGACTACTACCGATCTCAAATTAACTAAATTTTGTAACCCCAACTAATAATAAGTGCAATCAGTAGCGAAACCAGAAGCCAAATTAATATTAACGATAGGCGGCGATCATCAGATCAAATCTAAACGAAACGACTGTGACCCCTTTATTTGGCTTTAAATTTAATTAAAACCTCAATTTCGTTACGCTACAGACGAAATAGCTATTCCATTTCGTTTCGTAAATTGATGGATCAAAATCTCTTTGTCAGTCATTAAAATTTGATGCCGGGCTTATTTTTGCTACTCTGCCATTTTATATTTAAGTTATATTTGCTCAAGTTATTTGAGAAAGTGGTATTGAAGTAAGAGCACTTTTGTTATGCTTGTTTTATATTAGGAACGCATGTTTATACCGTAATCCTTCTCAAATCCTCTATCCTTCTAAAACTCAAATATATTGAAGTTTAAAGTTGGCGACTGGATTTCTAAATCCAATGTAAAGTATTTTTGTTTATTACTTATTTACAGGTTTGTTCCGAAACTTGAACGACCTTTGTTCCGCCTAGTAATAATCAACATTCAAAAAATAGTAAAACCTTCTTAAAAGACAGTAAAATTATTCATATGGGACCTATAGATTGAAGCAATACAGAACTCAATGCAAAAATTATGATTAAAATCGGTTCAAAAGAGTTATGCGTGAACAAACATAAACAAATACAGCCGAATTAAGAACCTCCTTCTTATTTTTTTGATGGAGGTAAAAAACTTGAGGATCCTATGATTTGCATGAAACCCCAGCCCACCTGAACAGCAGGACTCCCTTCACTTTACCTGAAGATAATTTGACGTTCCTTTGATAGAACTACTTTAATATCGTCCGGGCACTTGACAGACGTGCAATCCTATCTTTTTGTCAATGACAAATCCAATTGTAATCTTCTCATTTAGTTACTAGCTTCCGCTCCGCGGTTCCACCCGCGTTCCCGAGGGATCTTATGATTTTCAGGGGTAAAAAGTAGCGTATAAGTTATCCCAGGGCATCTATTTCTCCGTGATCCAAATCCGACTGGTAGATCCAGAGATAGCGTAACAAACTCTTCAAGCTTTATTATTAGTATAGATAGATGGTATATATCATTCTATCTAATCACTATCCGTTAGTATTCGACCTATATACCCAACAAAAATCACTATGTATAAACGAAAAAAAAACATTCAATTTTCAAAGAAGTTAGTCCCCAAATTCTGTTTGAACATCAACATTTTATTTCCATAACAAAAGCTACAACACTTGAAAACCAAAAAGTCCTGAAACGTTTCAGTATTCAGAATCTGCGACATAAACCGTAACAATGAAAACTTTACAACCTAACCTCTGATGGCATTCAGGTATACGACATACAATACTCGTCTGATGAACCATTTGTGTTCAATTTAACCCTTTATGTCTTAACTTGCTACACACCCCGGCTTCATACCGAATACATTTTTTCGCAATAAATATCAAATCATAAAATACATTTTTATATTAGGTAGGTACATGGAGTCAAAACATCTCTTCGAAACTATCCTACTAATACGAAACTTTGTGAAGATGTACGGATGCTTGTTACTTTTTACGTAAAAACTACTGAACGGATTTGGATGAAACTTGGCATATAGATATATACTGGATACCCTGGAATAACATATAGGCTACTTTTTATCACGAGAACGCGAGTGAAACCGCGGGGGACAGCTAGTTAAAGATGAATGTAAAGCTGAAACCATTGGTCGTAGAAACATGACCGATCGATTTTTTTCTACAAAGGATTCCCATTAATAGACTAGGTAGGTAGGTATATGACTAAAATGATGAAATAGGTATCACTTTTTTTCAATAATCATATTTTACACAAACAAACAAATCAAAAACCTACTT
Source organism: Tethea ocularis (assembly GCA_963555595.1). Lineage (NCBI taxonomy): Eukaryota > Metazoa > Arthropoda > Insecta > Lepidoptera > Drepanidae > Tethea > Tethea ocularis. The sequence continues at coordinate 8,505,681 of OY741975.1, forward strand.
CCTACTTACCTGACTGAGAAAAATAATTAACAACATTTTGAGGAACGTAATAAACTGACTGATAGACATCGTACAAGAGCTGAATCCAATTTTTTTCGGCTGTGAACTAGATCTGTCTGGATTTCATCGGAAATGCTCTCGACAGCCCTCATCGTTATATTTTAACGATGTGCTTGCGTCTGATCGTCATTCTTTGCATGAACTTTGATTGGCATGTAGCTTTGACAGTATGTCTAGTTAAAAAAAAATACTAGGCAGTTGGACTAGCGCTAAGAATTCTTTCATATTTTTTGGATCGCAAACTTAAGAGGTTATGGAAATAATATTTAAATAATCTGCAACAAGGCTATACGTAAACGAATTATCTTATCAATATTTTTTTTTTTTTTTTTTTTTATACTACTAAGGTAGCAAGCAAGCATACGGCCCACCTGATGGTAAGTGGTTACCGTCGCCTATTGCCATTTGCAATACCAGAGATATTGCCAATGTGTTGCTGACCTGTTACAATGCCGAGAAGGCAAACTGGCTCTCAAGTGCAATTGCCGGAACACACCGGTAGGTGCTTGGCGACAAATTTTCAACTTGAGTGGTAGCCAGCCAGGCGGGCAAATTATTTATAGAATTAAATATAAGAAATGATTAATGATTGTACAAAAACGGCATTTTCTTTCAGTGGTTAATAATATATAAACAGTCTCTAAATTCAAAATAATATACCCTGATGAAATGATAATGAGAATGAAGATTATGACTGGAGATTCTAGATTTACCTATCATGTTATACCCAAGTATACATCCGTTAAGCACGTACACATAGCTTGTGGAGAGGTATAATAGCTAAAAAGGCTAATCTGTAGCCAATTTCTAGTTATTGTAACATACGCGTTTACACTTCGTGCAAACGCAAGCCCGTGTCGTGTGAAGTTAGTTTCACACGGTCGAACAAGTCCATTACTCTGAAACGAAACGTGTTTGCTCTCGTGTGTTCTGTCCATGCGAATATTGCCCTCATTGTCAATAAACAAGAATTGAGGCTAGAACCATTTGTAGTATGAAGTGGTTTAGAATAAAAAAAAAGTTACTTTACAGAAATCATATTGAAAAAAAATCAAATACTGGATATGTTCCATCCGAGGTTTCTTTCCAAATCGATTTCTTTCATAGATCAGTTCATACATAGATCTTTTATAGATTTCTTAGTGAATTTATGCTAAGTGTAGGGTTAGTGGGTAAAGTGGATTAACTACTGTGTCGGCTGTAGTCTCTATCTGATATGGCGAGCGAGCACTGCTGCCTTACTGCTGTCTGCATAGCACTGCTTCAGCAATAACTGCATCAACTCGGGGCTCCTACTGGAATGCCACTAGCACGGGCTAGCACTTACGGGACATTTACCGCTTAATCGACACCTATTCTTATTAGGTGTCACCAACAGTCCTTTATGCAGGGTCTGCATGAGGATAGAAATAAAGGCTGCCTACGTCATCCAGGAATGCGTGGTAGTGGCTACTGCTCACTGAATGAGTCGACAAGCGAAACGCCGCAAACTGCGTACACTACGCGCGGTATGGACACTCCATTTAAAATTATAAGGAGGCAAACTGGAAGCAAACAGTCTGCCGCTAACAGTGAGCCTAGTGGGGTCGCGCCCTTAGAGTATTGATCACAAAACCACTTTTCTGCATTTCCTCTCCAAGTATTGAAACCAATTTAAAGTTTAGAACGGAACTTCAACACGAAGAATCTTGAACAATCCCATTGAGTTCTACTAATAAACTTATGTTAACTACACAGCTCCCTTCTCCCGGCGCGGCGTGAACTGAATCTAACACGGTTATAAACACCAATACGCTGCCAAATTAGTATTTTAACAAAGCTATTTGTTCTTTGGGGTATATTTGTTTGTATGTTTACCAAAAATGCTTTTGTGGAAAAAGATGTCAGTGAATGACACTCAAAATTACATAGCATATGCATTGTAAGATATGATAACGTAAACGTAACGAAACACTGCATGCCTACTTACTTAAAAAATAACATAAAATTTCGAAAGTTCCAAAAATTCAATTGACAAAAGATTAAGAACATAAAACGTCAAAAATTGATCGTAGTGTCTGTGTATGACATAGGGAGCAAAATGAATATTTTTTTTAATGAATAGCATATATTTCCCATTTACTATGTTATCTCAGCCCATGCCTTACACCCTGCTCTCTTATTACAGCTTGTTCTACAGCCAGCTCCTCTCAACTGCGCTATAGGTACACTCGGCGTCAGAACGCGTCAGATATCGGCGATCGTCCGCCTGTCCGCCCGGCACGTTCCGTCCGGACCTCACGTTCCGCTGGCTCAGATACTTGTCAGTTACATTGTGCAGCCCTACGATGCCTGAAAGTTCAGTGCCCTGACATAGTTATCGACACGCTCGAGGTTTTTCCCTAAAGTTCGAGTTTAATGACATGTTTCCAGTTGTGTGCTTGGATAGGGTTTAACTTAAAAAGTTGTTTGAAAGATAGATAATATTTTTTCTGATTTAACATTCAGACCTTGAAAAAAATAAAGACTGCCACGTGATGGCACCATTTTGTTTATAAAATATGTGAATGCTTTCGTTGAGGTAATAAATAAAATAGTAAGTAGGTAGTAGGGGCACAGCGGCACGCGCAAAGAATTTGTGATTTTTTACTTTTTAGTGTTTTTGAAGGGGATTGTCTTTTTGTTAAAAGTTATTTATTTATAAAACAGTTTTATGTTTAGCGTCATGTAAATTTTATACAGAACAAAACTTAAAATAAATAAAGTTTAACTTTTTTTTTCTCAGTCTAACATTGCACTTTGAAAATTGAATTTGGTTTTTATATTTTCACAGTTCTGCGGAGTAGTTCGAAATTGACATAGGTTTGTGAATAAAAAAATATGTGTAGGGAATCAAAGCACTCGTACCGCCAGTGAGCCGATCTCACGTATAACAGGAAAATAACTGAAATTTCAATTAAAATGAAACAATCAATCCTGAACTTTCACGGTACGCTGTTACAACGGATAAAATGAAAAAAAATATACATTCATTTTTCAGTTCATGCAGTTTCGATTTGTTAACGTGAATAGTGTGATTCCACCTTTTGGTATTACAACCGAGAAATTTCAGGCATTCTCCTTTGTTGTATTGTGGACGAGAGTGTCGAACACAAACAGCTTAAGTTGTTTGAATCTCATAGATACTAGGCTTAAATATTTAGTATCTTCTTTTAATAGAATACGAAAAACGCCAATAATTCTGTTCCATGTGTCCTAAGACATTCACTATTGCACGCTTACGTTCTATATTAAATTACCTATAAGGGTGAGTTATTTCAACTTAACAAGATTGCGTTACGAATTACAATTTATTTTCTCTGTCATTTTTATGTACGGTCATAAGTACCAATTGCTATCATTGTAAAAAAATAAAAATGCATGTTTTGATACGGTCAAAATCTAATAGGCCCCTTTTTATAACACAGACAAGTATACTGTGCGCAGAAAGTAAATCTATTTCTATACAACGATTTAGATTGATCGACTTTAATTACTTCAAATTTTGCAAAAACAACTTGTAAATACTTGCTAGATATCTACGATTCAAATCGCAAATTGCAGATTGCCTCGAGCGATCGTTCACGGAACATATTTTATTTGCACAGCAAAGTCATAAATATCACAGATAATAAAAATGACCATTTAAAAGCTGCATGAGCCGAAATAATCTCGCATATGCTATATTGAAATATGTTTTAATGATTTACATGTCCACTAGTGAGATTCTCATTTCGTTTTAAAATTATTGAACGTGTGATTTAATTGTTGAGTTAGTTTATGAGTTCACAAATGGTACAGAGTTTTTTTGGTCTGAGAAGAGACTGTCTGTTCTACCAATTGTACAATGTACACGCGTTCTGAGGATTTTTTGACTTGATCACCTTCTATCATATACCATTAATAATAATAATAATAATGACACTAATAGTCTTGATTTTTTAATCAAAATTTTTCAATATTCATTGTTATCATATTTACCCTAAATAATTTACAATATAAATACATTTTAACTTTTTAACCATGGCAGAAACAATAATATTGCATAAGATTATGAATAAAATAGTGAATTTGGCACATAAACTTGAAAATTATACCACGACATTTATGTCACTTTGACGACAGCAAATAATCAAAAAAATACAAGGAAGGAAAACAATGAAATGATAACAAGATCAAGGCTTAAAAAAACAGCGGAACATATAAGCGCACAACAAACACCCTCGCCCGCCTCAGCCAGCTCCTCGCCATCCTCATCAGGTGATAATTTCGCCACTGCGGACGACACTAGCGAGTCGAGTGACGAGCGCGGGCCGTCGACCTCGCCGCCACGACCACCTGCGCGACGAGGGCGGCCGCCACTACCGGCACGCTTGGAACCTGCGGGACAACTTGCCCCGCGTGCGGCTCCCGCTACCGGTGGTATAGTGCGTCGCATGCGATGGACACAGTCCATGAATGAAAACTGCATGCGCGCTTACTATGGGGCTACAGAGGGGGGAACCAACTTATGTGCGTATCGTGACCGGATGCTACCTCTGTTTCAGAGTCTTGAACCAGCCATCGTCGTATCCGCACAACGATTATCGGATCAGGTGCGGGCCATTCAGCGGCTCAAGCGGCTGGATGACTCTGTACTTGATCGGTTACGCCAGGAAGCGTTACCTGTTCGCTCTGCCACTAATTCGACGCGGGATCAGCCTGCTGCTTCACCGATATTGTTGCCGATATCTGTCCAGGCGCTGAGGGTGGTGCGGGTTGATCCCAGTGCCGACGAGGAGGATTGTGCGAACAACGTAAGCTTCCAAGCCAATGAGCATTTGAGGAGGACTTTGGAGGAGGCGATTGTGCAGTATAGGTTCGCACCTAACTCTAGGCCGCGAATACCACGCTTGCCCACGAATAGACGAAACCTTATGCTAATGGGAGCTCTGAACGCTTTACTAGAGCCGTATTTACGTGCTAGTGAAGATTTAGTTGATACTCACTCGATTATGTACTGCGGGGCCATCGCGGCGTGCCGTGTTGCTCGTGTCAAGCTACCAGATCTTGACCGAGCTCCGCGGCGTGCCGGGGGTGCTCCTGCATGGCAAGTGCGGATCGAGCGGCGTATCAACACGTTTAGGACTCTCATTGCCAAGTTGATCTGCTTCAGTGAGGGGAATAATCGCCCCCGTGTCATGCAATTTGTGAACCGGGCCTTCGTGGGGACTGATATCAGGCCTCACGACTACATGGCTTGTGTCACGGAGCGCATTGACTTTCTGAAGCAGAAGGTCTATGCGTGGGCGAGCCGTATCCGCCGCTACAGGGAGCGTATGGATCGATTCCAGCAGAATCGCCTCTTCCAGAGTGACCAGAGGAAGGTATACCGGAAGTGGGAGGGAACTGACCAACTTGTGTCGGACGAACAGCTGCCGGATACTACAGCCATGATTAATTTCTGGCGTAGTATTTGGTCAGTGCCAGTTGAACACACCGAGGGCGAATGGATGAGTGTTGTCGAACGTGAGTGTGAGTCCATTGAACCAATGGAGGCCGTCACTATCAGCCCCAATGACATAAGTTGTGCGATTCGCACGACCCAGAACTGGAAATGTCCTGGGCCGGATGGATTGCACAACTTTTGGATAAAGTGGTTTCGATGTTCACACGAACGGTTGGCAACGCAATTCCAACAAGCCCTTGAACTTGGTTGCCTGCCAACTCTCCTTACAACCGGTGTTACTTCCTTGCTCTATAAGTCCGGTAGTACCACGGAAGCGAAAAACTATAGACCCATCACGTGTTTACCTACACTTTACAAACTTCTTACATCCATTTTGAGAGAAAAAATTAATACGCATATTGTTGCGAACAACGTTTTGGCCTCCTCCCAAAATGGATGTAGGGTTGGGTCCCGTGGTACCAAAGAGCTCCTTCTCATTGACATGACAATTTGCCAACAAGTCCGGCGGAACAGAGGAGCCATCTCAGCTGCCTGGATTGACTACAAGAAGGCCTATGATTCGGTCCCTCATTCATGGCTGGGGAGGATCTTAGAACTGTATAAAGTTGATACAGTTTTAAGAACCTTCTTAAGTGCATTTATGAGGCAGTGGATCACAGTCCTTCGTCAACCAGGTGGTGGAGATGGTGCCTCTGAGCCGCAGGATTTTATAAGGATTGAAAGAGGTATTTTCCAGGGTGACAGTTTGAGTCCTTTGTGGTTCTGTCTGGCTTTGAATCCACTCAGTACTCTGCTGAAGGATTCAGGACTAGGCAGTCGGCTTCGAAGAGGGGGTGAGATCATTTCTCACTTGTTGTACATGGATGACCTCAAGTTATTTGCACCAAACCAGCAAGATTTGATACAGCTACTGAAAATTACGGAAACTTTTAGTAGCTGTATTAAAATGGAGTTTGGTGTAGATAAGTGTGCGGTCATGCATGTACAGCGAGGGAAAGTTGTAACTTCGACGAATTTACAGCTTTCCGAGACAATGTCCCTCAGATCTCTCTCCGAAGCTGAAACCTACAAGTACCTTGGTATGTCACAGTCATTGGGTATTATGGACGGGGACATCAAACGGGCTGTGAAGGAGCGCTTCTTTTGTCGCTTGACAAAAGTACTGAACAGTCTTTTGTCAGGTGGCAACAAGGTGCGAGCCTTCAATGCTTGGGTGATGCCCCTACTCACATACTCCTTTGGCATACTAAGGTGGACCCAAACTGAGCTGGATGCCTTGGATAGGAGGGTCCGTCTTCTGCTCACAACACATCGTATGCTACACCCACGCTCATCTGTTATGAGACTGTACATCTCACGTAAGTGTGGAGGCCGTGGCTTTTTAAATGCCAAGAACCTCCACAATCGGGAGGTGTACAGTCTTAGGAGGTATTTCCTCGACAATGAGTGTGGGATGCATCGTGATGTTGTGGCAGTAGACAGGAGCCTCACCTCGCTCTCCCTGGCAAACGAGAACTGGCGCAGACTAAAAGTGCTAAGCACTGAGGATCGCAAGGACGTATGGAAGAGTAAGGAGCTACATGGGCGGTTCTACAAGGCCCTAACAGGGCCCGATGTAGATCTACTCGCGTCGGTGAACTGGCTACGATTTGGTGACCTCTTTGGGGAAACCGAAGGTTTTGTCTGTGCAATTGCGGACGAAGTTATCATGACGAATAACTACCGGAGATATATCTTGAAGGACGGTACGGTCGACATCTGTCGAGCATGCCGCCGTCCCGGAGAGTCACTCAGGCATATTATCTCCGGTTGTTCTCATCTTGCTAACGGCGAGTACTTGCACAGACACAATCTAGTAGCCAGAATCATTCACCAGCAAATTGCTCTTCAATACGGCCTTGTGGATTCTGAAGTACCGTACTATAAGTACGCGCCTGCTCCAGTTCTCGAAAATAGTCGTGCCACGCTCTATTGGGATCGATCTGTTATCACGGACAGGACTATTGTAGCCAATAAGCCTGATATCGTGCTGACAGATCGATCGAAGTGCCGGGCAGTGCTCGTCGATGTCACCATCCCCCATGATGAGAACCTCGTGAAGGCCGAGAAGGACAAGCTAAGCAAGTACCTTAACTTGGCTCACGAGGTGACAGCCATGTGGGATGTTGATTCGACGATCATTGTCCCGATAGTTGTTTCAGCGAACGGTCTCATAGCGAAGAGTCTCGACCAACATCTTGAGAGGCTCTCGCTAGGTGGCTGGATCAAGGGTCAGATACAGAAGGCGGTACTTCTGGACACGGCGCGCATCGTCAGGAGGTTCCTCTCTCTGCGGCCCTAACCACCGGTAGCTTAGGTCTTACCCCGCTGCCGACGGGATACTAGAATTAGGTTTTTTTTAAAACATTATGAGTTCATTTTATAAAAATATTGTAAAAAAATAATCATATGTTTATTTATAGGGTTAGTTTTTTTATAATATTTTTGATTTTTGATACTAATGTTGTAAAAAAAACTAATTTTAAGGAATAACATAAATAAAGAATATAATAATAATAATAATATGTTTATTCCGAAATGCACAAGTTCATACATATTAAAAGAAAAACAGAAATAATGGATAGGTATACAAAATAAAAACCTGTTAGTTACTCTAATAAAAATTACATGCAGAACCTGCACTAAGAAAAATAATCTTGTACCGTAGGTGTCTGCGTACCCTTCATATGTACAGTTTAGGCCATAAGTTGATGCAGAGCATTGACAGGGGTAAATAGCGAGTGTTGTGATGGCAAAAGGTTGCTTCCTACCGCAGTTGCTAAAGTTGCTACCTTATTAGTAACTAATGCCGCTGGATCTCCTTCTCTGTCAAGTCCCAAATTAAATGTCAAAAATTAAGTTATTTTGGTTCTTTCAAGTTTTCGCGAAAATCTAAATTTGCTCATATTTTTTATCGTGTTGATTTAGGACCTTGATTTTTATACACCTAATAGGGACTGTAGACCTCAGTATCTGGTATAAATTTCTACTTGCTAGGTCCACCCCCTTTCTGAGAAAATAGAAGGTGACACAAGGACAGACGGAGAAGAAAGTAATCTTAAAAAGGTTCCTTTTTTACCTATTGAGGTACGGAACCTTAAAAAAATAGATATGGCTGTCACCTTTATCACAAGACAATACAAATAATGTACAGGTAATTATTAAATTACAAAAAGAAAACTAGGCAATTATTAAATAGTCTAGACGCAACTTATGGATAAGATGGCAATGTCGGTATAACAAAATTATTCAATTACATAACAATCTACTAAAAGCCTTCAGTTTCGTACTCGTATTGTATACAAACACGACATTTTCTGAGAAAGAACGCTGTCATAGTCCAAAAACTTGAAAAGGTTGATGTATGATATTTTTGGCTTGAAAACTATGTGGTAACCTAAAATAAGTTATTACATTTAACGCCAATCAAGCAACATAAACTCAAAGATGGTTAAGAGCCAACTAAACTCGCGTGGAGAGAGTACCGTGCGATTTCGTTTTCCGTGAATATATATAGTAAAAAAAACCGGCCAAGTGCATGTCAGACCAAGCATAGAATAGGGTTCCTTAGTCACACTTAATTGCACGTGGACTTAGAAGGTTGTGTCCAATAGACAATTGTTATAATTTTATTTTTAATATTTTACATGTTTACATAATATATCGTTAATAGAAGTTTTCCTCTAGTTAGGCTTCTATAACTCCTGAACTAACAAAATTATCTAAGCCGTTATAGTTTTTAAAAAAGCATTAGGTACACATTAGAAAACCAAAAGTAAATGGCAACCAATACCTAAAAACGAGAAAACGACGTGTCCCAAAATGTCACTCCAGTTCCCATGTACCCCACTTTTGTGAAAGTATATACTTTCGCAAATTAAACGGGTGGAATAGAATTGAACGTGTTACATGCAAATTGTCATGTCGCGGTGTTTACCAACACCATGCGCGGGGACGCTTTACTATACAATCTAATAGTATACTGAAATTTGTATATTATAGTGATGCTATTGTATAATGGTTGTTAAGTAGCTATCTATACTAATATTAAAAAATAGAGCCAGTATTTACATATGAAAAATATTCTGAATGTTTGAAACTGAATGACGGTAATTTAAAAATTATTTACGGTGTGGAAAGAACGAATGAAAATGTATTAGAACAAAACACCTGTGACACAATACATAATATATGTATGCATATTCTCCATTAGCACATACATACTTGCGCGTCCTGCCCGTTATGACATACGGTGCCGAAACGTGGACACTGACAGTCGGGCTGGTCCACAATTTCAAGGTCGCTCAGCGCGCTATGGAGCGGGCTATGCTCGGAGTTTCTCTGATGGATAAAATCAGAAATGAAGTTATTCGGAAGAGAACCGGAGTAACCGACGTAGCCTGCAGAGTAAGCAAACTGAAGTGGCAGTGGGCTGGCCATGTTTGTCGAAGGACTGATGGCCGTTGGAGCAGACGAGTTCTGGAGTGGAGACCACGCACCGGCAAGCGTAGTGTGGGCCCCCCCCCCAGCTAGGTGGACCGACGACCTAAAGAAGACGGCTGGGACAGACTGGATGCGGAAAGCGGAGGACAGGGTGTTGTGGCGCAGCCTGGGAGAGGCCTATGTCCAGCAGTGGACTGCGATAGCCTGAATTTATTGATTGATTGACATACATACTTTATACCTTAGCTTAACACACTAACTTTTTATTACTATATCCTCTGAGAAGTGCACCAATACAATTATTAACTAAAATAATTACTGCATTCCCAAATCAAAATCTAGACACCAATACAAAACAGCAACACTATAGTAATTTCAACTGAAAATAGTGAATGGAACTAGCATGCAAAGTAGACACATGTGACCAATACAAGTCGGCCGTTCCTACGGTCCAAACGAGGAATAAGCGGGACAAAGGAAAAACATTTCATTATGCCCCTTCGATGGTACTTTTTGTTTTTGAACTTGTTTGGGAGGAAAGTTTTAGACATCTAAATCGTTTCATGACCTGGAAAATTTTGGAAAACTTAAGGTTGATGGCTGGATTACAGTATAATGAGGCAAGCTATAAGGCGATGACGACAACAGCCCGATAAACTATCAATTTTATGTTTTCGATCGTGACTGTCCTACACTTATTTGCTAAGTTTTTTATTTTGTAAAGAGTAACAAATTGTGTAAATTATTTCTTCCATTATAATATCATAACAAAAATACGACAACAATAAAATTCAATTATTCCGCGCGTGGTATTTATGACAAAAACAGCAAAATATTTCTGTATTAGCGCTACAAATACAGAACAAGAAAATATACATTCTTATTGCTTTTCATTTTGTGATAAAAAGTAGACTTGAAATTAAAAACTTGGGCTACACCGCGAGCCAACACGAGATTTAAGGATCTGCAGAACAAATGGAAAAACGGTTTTTTTATTTATTATGAAGTAAATATCGTAATTACTCAAACAAAAAGGTAGTATTATGTAGTATATCAGTTATCTGGTTTCCATAGCTCTGTTTCGTTTGAGATGAGTTAACCGTGTGTTTATTTAATAATTAGCTGTTCCGCGCGTTTCACTCGCGTTCCCGGGATAAAAAGTAGCCTATAACCTTCGGGAATAATGTAGCTTTCTATTAGTGAAAGCATTTTTGAAATCGGTTCAGTAGTTTTGGAGCCTATTCAATGCAAACAAACAATCAAATCTTTCCTCTTTATAATATTAGTATAGATAATATAGGTAGCTTAAATTTTTTTATCATTTTTTTAATTCACCTCTAGCTTATGTGCATACCCGCCACAGATCAAGCTACACACTGCGGCACCTTATGCGGTTGTAATAGGAGCTATTTTGCAACAAAAATGTGTAGCTTGATCTGTGGCCGTGTGTACTAGTTATTTTAATAAAAAGAACGAATGATAAATTTAAAATATCATTAAAATTTTAAGTACGGGGAAAAGTTTTTTATTTGTGTGTAACGAAATATTGCAACACTTTTATTTTTCTTTACCATAAAATCACATTGATAACTAACAATATATCCGGAGGTGGTAAGCAGATACAGCATAGAAGGGAACTATCGAAATACATCAAGAAGCGACATTTCCTTATCAAGAAGCTCAAAATAATTGTATCACGGGGAACCCAAAATCTCCGCCACGAGTTATCAGCATGATACAGAACACCGACCACATTCAGTATGATTCTCTCTTGTCGATATTTTTTTCATAAACCAGTAAGGATAGTAATGTTAAGGATATTGTGAATTGGCATAAGCAATAAATAATGGAACATTCTCTGTGGATACAATTGCATGAATATTTTATTAAACTCCCGCCAGGGGGTTGATTTATTTTCACGCTAAAAGATGGGTAAACGATGAAATTGTATTTCAATCAGAACAATTTTATTTCAAATCGGTTTACAGTTTCAGATTTTTGTTTTTTGAAATACCAAGATTTTTATTTGCTTCACTTACGTACAAAACTTAACTTAATTACTAAATTTCAAAATCAAAACTCATTTATTCAGTTTAGGCCCTAATAAGGCACTTAAGATTTATTATGATTTAATAATGAAATTATTTTAATTTGCGGGGTGCATGGAGAGGTATTAAATACATATTATTATTAATAATAAACTGTATAATGTGTAGGTACGAGTTTTATATGCGTTTTTTTACAAAATTGATGAAAATTTTACCTGACTGTCAAACTGATTCTTCAACACAAAGCCTAAGCCGCTTAGGCTACAAAATTGAAATTAGGAGGGTTTCTGGTGAAGAAAGGGTTTTTTGAAAATTCGCTCATATAGGGTTAAAAGAGAAAAGGAGATCATGGGTAAAACTGCGCGGCAGAAAGTTCGTATAATATACCTATATCTTAAGAAAAAACTTAAAAGAAACAATGGTGCACGTCTATTGGCGCCTTTGTACCTTATACTTTGGTAGTAGGTACTTTACTAGAAAAACTGGAACAATACCGTTCTAATGGACGTTCCTTTTGCTTTACGAGAATGGTTCCAGAATTGAGTTCACTTTGCGAAAGACGGGTTCCGTATTTAATTCGAATTATAACGGCCTAGATATAGCAAGTTTCAATTATTGTCAATACTCGTAATAGTAAATCTATAATCATGCCATTTTATAATAAGTACCTCGTTGACCGAGCTTTGCTCGTTTTTAAAAACGACGTTTTCTAAAAATGAATCCTAGCTAGATCGATTTATCTCCCCCGAAACCCTCTGTATACTAAATTTCATGAAAATCCTTGGAGCCATTTCCGAGATCCAGATTATATATATAGGTATATATATACAAGAATTGCTCGTTTAAAGGTATTAGATAGATAGGTATGATAAGATCCTTGACCACCGGTAACTAGAGCTCTGTTTCTGGTACCGAAGGGAAATAGTTTTTTTATATTTTTAAACGACTTGTTAATAAAATATAACATTTATTTAATTACTGATGTATGGATGAATCTTTGTTACTCTTTCACGTAAAAACTACTAAACAGATTTAGAAAAATGTAACGATTTAAAAATTAGTAAACCGGAAAAACATAAGATATCTACGGCGGAAGCTAGTTTCAATATTTTCTTAAACTAATTACCTATTTTTACCATCGTAAATATTATCTTAAAGGATTTTCAAAACAACGCACCGAATCCTAAAATAACAAATTGGAGCTACGAAACAGGCGAGGCGAGGCATACTGGTGGTGGTTGCGAAAACGGATGTCTTGCAATTATTATTTGCGCTTGCATTGCAACGCTTGTATTTTTTTCAATTTCCTCTCTGTAGTCGTTATTGCACTTAATACCAACGTAGTAAAATAATTTTAGGTAGTAGAAGTATAAGACTTCCATTACCAAAGGTTTACACTACTTAATTTAAAAGACTGAAACATACAATAAGAGAATAAAATCTGTAAGATAAATATACTACCCTATTTCAGATTTATAGATTACTTACATTTACGATTCGATACATCAAAATAGTTCAAGCTAGTGCCACAGGACCTAAATTGAATGAATGAGTCTGAGTGGCGGTTAAATTGAAAACCCTGTCAATATCAATGTTACAGCCTCCACAGAAATAAATCACGATATTTTTACCTTATAGGTATCCCGCATCTGACAGCAGGGCTAGGTTAACATTCTAAATAGCCAAGTAACCTAATTTTGCCCTACCACAATTCACGTACGATTCAATATCGAGTAATAAGAAGCAAATGGTATTATACCCAAACAAAATTAATAAACATGTCTCGTAAATCGGATGAAACGAGAATTCATTATTGTCGTAATGAAATAGGTAAGTATCAGGAATTATATTAGGTACAACATTCATCCACAGTTATTTTCTTATAAATAAGCAATAGAAATTCTGAGAATTTATGAACTGCAATACTTATATTGTATTTGCATTTCGATGAAAAACTGTGAAAACCAAGAAATAAATGCCATACAACAATAAAAAGACTTTTATAAAACACCGAAACTCCGTGCATGGCCCTCTCCATTGCTCTTTGGGTGGCCTTCTTATGAAGCTCATCATAAGCGACCACGTTTCAGCTCCATAAGTCATCACTGGCAACATACACTGGTCGCAGACTTTCAAGCTTGAATATTCCGTGAAGGAAAATATCGTGAGGAAACCACGGTGGTAGGTTACTATGTAGTACCTCTCTGGTTGACTACCTACCTTCCTTTAAAAATCTGTTGTCAAGCACACAAGGGCTAATGGCTGCAGTTGAACCTTCTAGGCTTATGGGCATCACATGATCACTAACCTACATAGTTTAAAAAACTAACTACTTTCAGGTGAATTTTATTTTATCCGACAAACATTTACAAACGATTGATTCTATTCCAGCCAATATTGTTTACGTGCCACCAAGTTATATTATTTCCTTCTCACGGCTCTATATATCAAAATCCAACCCTATGTCTTAACACATAAGAAGGAGAATCGAGACAGAAAAATAAACTGGAGGAAATGTGATAGTGAAATTCCTTCGGAATAATAAAACAAAACCTTGTATTTATTTCATGTTACAACGGGACATAGAATAGCTATGTTTAAGAGATAGAATAGCAATCAAAACATACAGAAATGAGATATCAAACCTAATTGTTTGTGAATTATATAATTATTTTTACGGTTAAGAGAGTTAAACAGCTGTAAGTTCTAAATAGGTATTATACTTTATCCTCGACTTAAGCTTAGAAACCACGTAGAGTACCACCGAATTTGAGGGTAGGTACTTTTTAATAGGCAAAAAAAACAGTCGGTTAATTTTTCCATTTCGGACGAAGTCTTCATCTATCTATCTAATATCTTAAAACGAGCTCCAAAGATTTTCATGATTTTTTGTATGCGGACCAAATAAAAATTGCCTAAAATTGCAATAAATATTTTATTCCGCTGCAACAAACAAATTAATAAATAAAAAACACTCAGCACATTATTTCTTTCTTTTCAACAATAGTCTTTCTAATCAATTAAATGAAACAAACTCTGTTTTTAGATGCAAGATGCACTGTTTTCCAATCAACATCAAGACCAAGGTACAAACAATACGAACGCATCGTCGGTAGTGAAGGTGCGTTTGAACGCATTTCTGAAACTGACTAGTAGGTAACTAAGCAGGAATTGTGTGTTTAGAAAATTTTGTAAAACCATTTTTAGATTAATGTCTTTTGCCTGTGGGTTATTTACTTTTAACTTAGATATTTCGCTATACATATTTCTAAACCATTCTATTGACAAATAATAATAAATAAATGTACAGTGGAAAATTTAATTCTTGATAAATGCTTCATTAAGATTTCGAGATATATTTCATTTTGTCTAGACAAAATGAAACACAGCTATAAATACTAGTGAAGACTGAAACTAAAATACTCTAATTAGCTTTCATGAAAATTAAGTCAAATTAATAAGACGCCGGCTACCTGGAGACTAAAGTACATTACAGAGTACAATTATTCTACATTATGTTAAAGTTTATTCAGTACTTGCAGTATTTTACGAGTTAGTTTAAGCACAGCCATTTATTAATTAAATACGTATCAACTAACAATGCATTTTCTTCAGAATTTCACTAATAATCACTTACTGCTAGTTATTTTGGTATTAGTTAACTAAGCACTTTATACTTTATTCATAAATAATGATTCAGCTTTTCAGTTCCTGTTTATAGTACATAGTTTTATTTATTTGGCACTGTAAATCTATAAAAAATGTGTATTTTTAATTTTATCATCATACATAAATAAATGCTCGTGCTAAGCGGAGGTTACTTAATTGAGTCGTTGGGGCAGAGACGCTGGGCTCGTGGGGGCCAGGAGCCCATCGCATTTTTCGCGAGATTTAAAGCGCCTAAACGAGACATCACGTGACCAGAGGGCTGGCCAGTACCTTGGACAAAGAATAAGTACCTATTGCCATATAGCGTGGCAATGCCGCCAGCATTCTGGGCACACTACTAGTTGGCAATAATTTAGTTCAGCTGTACTTACTTTAATTAAATAGATTTTAATTTTTAGTTCATACTTAGTTTTATTTATTGATTAATTCTTGTTCGTTCCAAAATTAAATAACATAAGGATACCTAATCAATAGTAGTTGGATGAATCATTGGATTTGCATAAAAAATATCAAATGTATAAATCATAAGTAATTAAATAATTTCGGAAGTCATAAACAATGGAGGACTTCTTAGTCCCGTTATAAAAATAAAAAAAATATAATTGTAATAGTTTGACTTAATTATTTTTCTTTTAATTACTTTTTAATTTTTAAGGCGATGATAGCTCAGTGGTAGTGACGTCGGATGCCGCGACGAAGGTCGTGGGTTCGAATCCTACAATGAGCTTTAGCTTTCGGTGAAGGAAAACATCGTGAGGAAACCATATTGCCAATTTGCCTTCTCGGCATCGTAACACATTGGCAATATCTCTGGTATTGCCAATGGCGATAGGCAACGGTAACCACTTACCATCAGGTGGGCCGTATGCTTGCTTACTACCTTAGTAGTATAAAAAAAAAAAGATAAAGGGTAGTAGGAGCTTCTCTTGCTGTTAAAAACTGTTATGTAGTTTTGGTTCATGGTTGCTTATTTCCTTCTTTTTTTACGTTATGATAATGTAAAAAAAAATAAAAGCAGTATAATTTGTGTCAGAGCTTGGTTGTTTATTTCCAGCAATTTACTATCCATTTCTCTACATTTGCAATTAGATCTCTCTGGCGAAGAGTTAAATAAAAATAAAGAATATAAGAATAAAGAATATAAGAATAATTAATAATAAGAGTTATCAATTAAGTGTGTACCTAAAGATGCCTGATTATGTACAATATTTTCAAATTGTCAAAATTCGAAACGAACCTCACATTCAACTAACACAGCAACATAACCAATTATGGAGAGGCCAAGATAACATAATTTTTCAAAAAAAAACATTATTATGAATGAGAATTGACTAACATTAGTCCTACCATTACAAAAATTATGGAGTGCCGTTAGATTATGCTTCAAGTAAAAAATATAAAATAATTAATCAGCCCAGCATCGTTGCAGCAGGATAAACCACGACGGCTTTAGTTTTGTCTAATCCTGACTTGTCCGATGAGAGATAAAATGCAATGTCGGTATCTCTCAGGAGAAAATTAAAGTAGAGAATATTAAAACATTCCTTACTGAGAGAAGTGTCTTTGGACTCTTCATCTAAATTACCGAAAATATTTATGTTGAAAAAAAACTGACAATAATTGTTAAAGACAAATATAGTATGGTTTATTTTTAGTTTATTAGGCGGCGATTTAAATGCGGTATATTATTTATAGTTACTCTGTATATAGGTTTGATTTTGTAGTTTAATTTTAATTTAATATTTCATTATAGATAGTTTATTATAAAAATAAAATGGTTTTACAGATGTTACTTTGTATTGTTTGCATGAATCCTTTGAACTGATCAATCGATTCATGAAACGAGCATCCTTATTGTAAGATGAAAGAAATCGAATATTGAATAAAATACGCGTATAACAAACAAGCGTGTTCATTTTAGGTAGGTACATTATTATAATATTTTTTGGAAGTTTACCATGTTATAGTGACACACCATAAGAAAAACACATTGATAAGATAAATTAAAAATTTTAACCAACCCCTTAATTTTCATGGCTTAACCAAGATTTTTAAGACAAAGCTTAAAATAATATGGCGAAAAGAACACAAAAAGAAGATGTACGGTCTGAGAATTGTCTATACTATTGAAGATACAAGGTGTCGTCAGGTCGTCTTCTTCCCTCGTAAAAGTGGTTCTTCATCGCCAAGCTGATCAGAACCTATGATTACTAGAAGCAAAGCCAAAAATATGGAAAATATGGAATCGACTAGCGCCGCTGCGGACGGAGGTCATGACCGACCACCCTCCCAATATAGCCGCGCGCCTTCGCCGACATCTTCCATAGCTTCCGCACTAAGTATAACGTCCACGGTAAGACGACAACGACTTTTGGCACTTCAACTTGAAGCCGCTGAGCAAGCTGCAGAAGCTGAAAACCGGCTCATACAAGAAAAATTACGACTGCAGACCGAAGCTTCGAGCGAAACTGGGGATGACATCCTATCAAACGCGGAAAGTGTGCGTGCCGCGACAGTTCGGCCCACAGCAATGAAGACGACTGACGAGGGAAGAAGACGATCTGACGAGACCTTGTATCTTCGATATAGACAATTTTTAGACCGTACAGAAGAATAAAAGAGTACTTATAGCTGCTTTTATGCAATAAAGCGTAACAAAAGCCAAATCACTGGAGCAGTGAAAAAAATAGAGGAAAGAAGAGAAGCCGACGCCTGCTTTATGCTAGAAAATGAGTACTTATCGTTAAAAATGTTTAAGAGCTATGAACGTGGACTCTATGATTAAATAAAATTATTGTTAGGCCAAAAATGTATAAGGAGAACCCCAAATGAAATGGGACCAAAGCTGGAGAACAAGACATATTCAAAAAAGGCACAATACCTATTTAAACGTTAATCATGACTCTCTGAATCTGTAATTAGTCTTTACCTTTCTTTTTTAAAACAATTGATTTAATACAAATTATAGACACTAGTAGGAAACAATTAAAAACAAAGCCCACGCATTATAGACGTGTTTAGTTTAGGGATGGGCCGAAAACTTAAACAACCCAAAAATAAATCACGGCACGTTTAAAGCCTTAATTCAGCTATTATCTTTTATCTATCCGTTGTAAATCCAGGTTTTAGTTGGTGGCCAGGGCAATTTTGCGGTTGCCACACTCGCACGAATCCCGAATTTGTAATCTTCGCGTGTACACAAAAGGTAAATTGGTCGTTGGTGTTACCAGCCGCAGTAATGATGTCATCACGGCATCCTGCGTAATCGAGGGGTACGGATACTTTTATAGTATCCACTATGGACACCGGCCGCCTGTTACATAGAAATGGAATTCCGATCAGAAAACATGCGAATTCGATGTCCTTCAAAAGTTGAGCGATAGGTAGGTACTAAAAGGGGTGGGTTGCTCTACCAGAATCTTATGTTTAGCAAGTCGCGTGTACTGTGTTTCTTGGTATACTGGCATGTTAGAGCAGTATTCAAATACAGTCTGGGTTTATTTAATTTTTTAAATTCAAATTGTCTGACTTTACTTAATTTTTTTTTATGTCAGAAGGTTGACAAGCAGGCAGGCGGTGGTAAATAGTTATCGTCACCAATGGTAGTTTGATGTAGAATACCATTACTACATAAATATCAGTATTTTTTTTGTTTATAGGAAACAGGAAATCACTCATAGGTTTTACATATGCTGACTGGGAAACTGGTATTGTTTTAACAGTGGTTTGAGCTGTACGCTGGTTGATAAAACAGACAGTCACGTTTTCTTTTTAACGCTGTTACCCGCGGTTTCACTCGCGTTCCCGGGATAAAAAGTAGCCTATAACCTTCGGGAATTATGTAGCTTATTAGTGAGAGAATTTTTCAAATCGCACCAGTAACTCCTGAGATTAGCGCGTTCAAATAAACTCTTCAGCTTTATTATTAGTATAGATAGATAAATTACTAATCAGATGAAGATAGAATTGTAAAAGGTCGACAGGTGTCTACCAGGGTGACAGCATAACGTATTTTTGTCCATTTGCGTAAAAAATCCAAATCCAAAAATTTATTTAATGCCAATTTAAAAAACCAAATAGATTTTTTTATATTACAGTGTAACAGAGGTCCTCCACAAATGTAATGCTCCGGGTATATCCCAAACGACATCGTGAGAATGGACCGAACCTTTTGTATGGATCTTATCTGCATTTCGCGGTTCTCAAACTGTACCGTCACGCCACGGTCCAGGTTATACGAACGCGTCCTGATTTGTGATAACAATTATATAAATTGCACATGGCTATGAATTAATTACGGTGTAAATAGTGGCCATTAAGCCCCTGTTACAAATTACTTTTCTACGGAAGTTTGGATTTGGGTTTAATTAGTAGAGACTTGAATAAGGTTGTATTTCCTTTTGTTGTTTAGAAATTAAAAAGGAGTTCAAGCAGTGATATAACATACTACATCACAAATTAGAAATTAAAGTACATAATTCACTATCATTTGAAAAGCAATAATTAAACTAGTTTCTACGGGGCAGCGATTTGACTCAAATTTCCTAATTGTAATTGGTTTGATTTAAAATGTTTTAATTTGTTATAATAGAAATGCCGCGAATTGAGAAGAAATAAAAAAGATTTATTCTGACCCGGTGTTAGAATACTTCTACTAACTCCGATTTACTTATCAATGTTTATTTAAGTATAATTTCTATTATATGTTTATTTTTCATTTAGATTCGGAGAAATTGACTCACACGCAACAATACATTAAGTAACTTTGCAAAATTAGAACAGTTCACGGTCCGTGAGCAAAATATCACAACCTATTCATTGACTTCATCGTGGCTTACCCACACAAACAACAGGATCCCTTTCACTTACATAATCTCGAAGGGCTCATTGAGTATGACGGTAATTGCGCAAACGCGGAAATGTCCTCTGATATTGTTAATTAATATTTAATCATCCTGATCTCCAGAAATTGAGTTCAGACATTTATGCACAGTTGATTTTCATTAATTAATTATCCCTTTTGGATTCATCAATCAATTGCAGTCACTATTTTTATTTTAAATCTTGTATTTATTCACGACCATAAAGATGTAACAACTTTTTTATAAAATTAAAAATCAATCAAAACTCATTTATTCAGTTTAGGCCCTAATAAGGCACTTATGAATGTCAAAAGTTATAGTTTTACAATAGACTCTACTACCGGTTCGGACTATGGGTAGCATGTAAAAATGTAATCTAAAATATAAGTCTCTCCGCCTTATTGCTTAATTTTAATAGCTAAACTGCTGAATCAAATAAAAAACCAGGATTTGTTCCGTCTGTTGATTAGTGGTCATAGGAGACGTTTGCAAACATTAATTTATAAACTGTATTTTTTTTTAATTCTGCCTGTGAAAAATACTGCACTCCTAATGGCCAGGTGAGCAGCAGATTAAAACGAAACGATTAATGTATCCCGCCTGATTAATTCTGTTGCGGAAATGCAGTGCTTATTAAGACAAATTGCCTTTCTGCCCGTTTGCCTTTCGCTTTATAAAATACATTTTTAAGACAATGTTCATGGGTCAGAGGTAACTTGATTCATGGTTTTATTGAGGCTTGGGGTTAACCCAATTGTTTACGACCTTATTTTACTATTTATAGATTCTGTACGAAGTGAATTATCTGAAATTCTTAATAATTACTATCTTCCATGGTGACTCCTTTCCCTAGACGATTCTTCTTTGTACCTGATAAGAACATAAAAATGTGAAGGAAATTTAAAAGTTCCCTTTAAAAAAATACATAATCTATCCAACATTCACAAAATAAAAATGTTGTTTATTCGTCAGAAAACTTATTGACAAGGAAATAAATCGAGATGGCAAGCGTCGCGAAGAAATATTCGAGCGATAGTGAATTCTCGATAAGATGAGATCTCTAGGAGTTTTATTGGAGACCGTTGCGAAGTAAAAGGGTTCTGTTTCACCAAATATTAGGTAGCCATTTTATAGTTTAGGTACTGCATACTCTTTTTCTAAAAAGTTTCTGGCCATGCTAGCTTGAACAATCTGAATGCCAACCAGCACCATCCACACATAACCAGTAAATAAGTGAAAAGTAAATCATTTTTTTTATACTACTAAGGCATCAAACAAGCAAACGGCCTACCTGATGGTAAGTGGTTACCGTAGCCTATAGACGCTTGCAACACCAGGGCTATCACTCGCACGTTACCGACCCTGCAAAAATCTCTTGACGTATTTCTTGAAGAACCCCATGCTGTAGAAATATCATAACCAAACCAGTCCTTAAATAATGATCTGCCTGGATTTCTTTTTACCGGGGATGTAATAGTTGTCCACAATCTCCGACATCAGATGATGGTATACGATAGTTATTATATGTACAGTTTGTAAATTCAAAATCGTGTGAAAACACGATTATTGTTAGGTCCAGATATTTGTAAAATATTCATTTATTAAAGTATTTGTATCAGTCCCGAAAAAACACAAAACCTAAAAAGGAAACCTCTCTTACTTCTCTCGTGTATGTACCTACATAAATATTTCGTGCCATCAGACACCTTTCACAATATTTCTCCCAACACTTCCATCAGTCGGCAGAGCATCGTAATGGCTAATAAACAGAAGTGGCAACACACGACATTTACGTGACATGCCATTTTACCAAGAACCGGCCTCTCATAGTAAAATCAATATATTCTGGCGCGCAGCCAGATCAAATGGGAGGGAAATATGTTTACCGTGCCCTAGCCTATGTTCTGATCATTGTTTTTGTACTAAATTAGTTGGAGACAGATGTACTGAGCTGATCGCAAACACCACAGCTCATGATACATCCTTATAGTGAAACATCTTTTCATCCCATTTTGATTTGAAGCTTTTATTATTATTACTATATTGCTAAAGAACAACGTAGCTCTATTTCTTCCAAAAAATATTTTATGTCTATGATGGTTAGATGGTCTTGGATTTAAATCCTACAATAAACTTGAAATTTTGGTGAAGGAAATCATCATGATGAAACCATTGCACTTTGTAGAACTTGCGTGACTGGCTACCACGCACAAGTTGAAGATTTGTCATCAAACATTTGCTGATGTGTTCTAGTAGCTGCACTTCTGCACTTCCTCAGAAAAGCTAGTTCACTTCTAGACTTTGTGTGCTTAACACTTTCGGAACAATCGGTCACATCTGATTATTTTTTTTGATCTTTATGGCCAATTCTTAAGTTAGTATTTTGGTAAATTTCATCCAACCAATAAAAACTCACCTAATAAATTTAGTTGAAATATCATGACAGATGTTGTGAGGGTAAAATAAATCAAAAATATTCTCCATTTGCAAACAAAAACCGCAAAAACCGTTTTCCAAACTATCAAAAGAAGACGAGACAAGACTTGCGTTAAGAATAAATTTCCCTAAGGTTTGACATATAGTGTGACGAAACGAGTATGCGCTTTATGAGCCTCCTACCGAGGTAATCCTATCATAACACACATCAAAAGGGAAACTTGACTTAAATAATAATCGTCGGATCGTTTTTTATCAGAGTTCAATGCGGGGCGGATATTTGGTAAGGCGGAAAATAGTTTGCCATGATTTTTTTGCATGTTTAGAAGCGTGGGTTGGCGTGGAACTTATTTTTTGATATTTTTTTACGCTATAGAAAACTGTGAAGAGTGAAAGAGATGATAGAGGCCGTAATACATGGTAGATAATAAAAGTACCCTAACATCGTGCTGTGGATTCACCATGAAACTCAAGATGAGCTTCCTTTACAAAATATTATTGAAAAATTTGATACAACTTTTGAAGTTCTTTTTACGTCACAACGAGTTATCATTCTTGAGTAAAAACAAAAATCCAGTGACAGTAGGGTGACCCATTTTGTCAGAGACCGTACTCGCTTGCAGCTTTCAAAAATAGCTTCTTTGATAAAATTTTGTTTGACCACATTCCGACCACATGGTTAAAGGATGTAGCCGTGAGTAGCATGCTAAGCTTTTGTAGATGGGAATTTATTTTCAATATGATGGAAAACCACTAAAGTGGACTGAGACTTACTTTATAGGATTCCATAATATCTGATCGGAATCTTACAATATTCTTGTCCTAACTCTGTTTGTCTAGATATCACAAATAATAAAACTTGAAATTAATGTCTGATATCGCTAAGTTAATGAGAATAACTTCTACCATTACTGAAAATATAAAACTACATGACTTTTAAAAAAAAATATATAATTATATTCTCATCACATAATGTAGAGGTTTTATTTCGTGATTAATTTTGTGATTTTATTTATTATTACCTCAATCGAACCAATACATAATTTCCATAGACCATACTTTAAAACAAGTCTCACAATATTTCAAATGAACATTCCAATTTCCCATGCTCTTTTTTGTTGTAAAACCCATCTTTAGTGCGTATGCGGCCTACAAATTTTATGCGGCCCATTACCGACAGGAATGTACTTACGTACATTTTTTACGCCTCACGACGCCCATTAAACCGTATATCGTGATAGCACAAGCGTGACCCGAAGTGATACGTGGATCGGACGCTGAATTTTTCATAGTGGAGACGCTTTTGTTGAAAAAAGTGAATGGACAGCTTTATAGGTTGGAGGATGTTGAATCACAGATAATTTCTCTATAAAAGGTTAATATTGTGTTTTTTGGGAAGAATACCTTATTTTTGGTTATTGAGGATGTTGATACTTTTGTATACAAAAAATCTTGCTTTTATTGTTTACATTCCGATTATTAGAATTCGACATCACAAGTTATGGGTCCTATTTTATCGTATTCTCAAATGTCTAATGCAACATTAAAAGGGGAAGCATTGAGCCCCAGAGCTGTATGTGAAAGACACAGAGAGAGAGTGATATAAGAACCACAGGCATCAATGAGAAGTCAAGTCATAAAATTAACATAATTTCCAGGATAGACTGCTATGATATTCTTTATTTCATTATACTAATTGTAAGTAATGATGTAGTTGAACTTGAGTATCCGTAGCTTCAGGTATGTGCTGACCATTATGATTATTTTAAAGTGAAGTTCCCGTTAAAAAATAACTTCAGCACTAAGATATTCTTTGCTAAGCCCCTCGAACAATGTTGGCTGTACGAAAGCCGTGGGCTAACTTCCAAACTTAAGTGCCAACGGCAACTTCCCAAAGACATTGTTCTGCACCATTGTAAGTAAATAGACTAGTGAAGTTTGTAATACATATTGGTCACTTGAGAGCAACGATCGAAGAAAATATTGTAGTATTTTATTTGTGAAGGAATGTGTTTTTATATATATTTTTTTTTAATATATTCATATAAAAACATACAAAGAGAAAATGGTTCTTGGCTCCCGTAAACCACATATTGGTTTGGTCTCGTTTAATGTTTTAATATTGTAAATCACTATATTATTATCCATTGTTTTTGCCCGTTTGCTTGTATTAATACATTTTTCTAGAAAATACTCACATATAAATTTTCTTTGTGTACATTTTGACAAGTTATCAGAAAAACTGAATTGTCATTGTTGTAATATACAGCCTTTTTTATGTATGTTTTTTAATCCAAACTGGTTATTCCTTTTATAAATATAATACATTTAAATTTGTGTCAATGTACATATTCTACAAAAGCAGTCGTTTCCTTATTTCCAAATTTTATTAGACTTTCTGAAATAATTATATTTGCCATAAACGTCGATGACGTTATTGTATTTTATAAAAATGACCTGTCATTTATTTTGACAATGTCAAAAATGATTTGGAAAATTATTTTACTGTCAAAGATTTAGGTCAGTTATGTAACTATTTCGAAATTAATATTTCTCAAGAAAATGGTAAAACTAATAGGTTGGGGAAAAAGTTTCTTCGCATTTTTTAAGAAAATTCAAAACATTTTTTAATATAGTTTAATTACATTTAACTAAAGTATGTAGGTACCATTTTGTTCGATTTTTTTTTGCCATCTTGTAGGTAGGGACATGATACCATTGCTATAGAAATTTTGGGACTTCTGATCAAAATACCGCAACAAGTGGTTTTGGCAGTCCTCTCGTGATGTTAACCTGACACTGCCTAAAGAATTCTGAAGAGACCGAAACAGGTGGAAATCTGAAGGTCCAAGGTCAGGACTATACGGCGGATGCATTAACACCTCCCAGCCAAACTCTCTTAATTTTTGCTGAGTGGCTAAAGATGTGTGAGGTCTAGCGTTATCATGATGAAAAACCACACCCCGTCTCTTGATTAATTCCGGCCGCTTTCTCTCAACTTCTTGCCTTAATCTCATCAGTTGTTAGCAGTAGAGTTCAGAATCGATGGTCCTGCCTGGACAGCTCATAATGAATAATGCCCTTCCAATCCCACCACACACACAGCATCACCTTGTTGCGAGTTAACCCGGGTTTCGCCACAGTCTGTGAAGCCTGACCGGCCTTTGACCACGACCTTTTTCGCACGTTCTTGTCGTACGTGATCCACTTTTCATCACCAGTTATGAGCTTCTTCAAAAATGGTTCGGTTTCATTACGTCGTAATAAAGAATCACAAATGAGTACACGGTTCATTAGGTTTCATTCAGTGAGCTCGTGAGGTACCCAAATATCGAGCTTTTTTGTGTACCCAGTTTTTTTCAAATGCGCCAAAACTGTATTGTGGTCAATTCCCAGTTCTTCAGCTACGTCGTAACTACTTTTTCAAAAATGGCATCCATTTTATCCGTAATAGGGCGACCAGAGCGACGTGCATCTTTGACATCAAAATATCCGGATTGAAAACGCTTAAACCAAATTTGTGCTACTCTCACAGACACTGCACTAGGTCCTTAAATATCGCAAATTTTTTTCGCGGCTTGCGTTGCACTTTTACCTTTTTTGTAGTAAAATTTTAAAATGTATCGAATTTCTTCATTAGATTCACTTATCTTGATAGTACGAAAATAGTAGTTTATGATACTGTTGCATAATAGGGGTTATTAAATACGAGTGTGAGTTTGTACCGAGCCGTAGGCGAGGTTCTTAATAGTATCACACGAGTTTTTAATACCTTATTATGTGCAGTATCATACAGTACTTTATCTAAACTCATATAAATAATGTAATTTAATGGTAAAAAATCGATAATATTTTGTCATAGGCTTTCATGACTTACGGGTATCGATTATTGGTCATTTCCATTGCTGCCTCCATAATTTCAGATCCAAGTTTATTTCACCTTAATATCACTGCTATTTTTCTATCATTTTTGGCCAAAATAAAATATGTATGAAAAAAAATCAATAAAATAAACAAACATTAATATTAATCATCATGGCGCCCAAATCCGTGTGGGGAAAATCTCCCAAGTTGAGATCTCTACCGCATACGCGACCACAGACAAAGTAAATTTGCATCTAAAATTAA
This sequence comes from Tethea ocularis, assembly GCA_963555595.1. Lineage (NCBI taxonomy): Eukaryota > Metazoa > Arthropoda > Insecta > Lepidoptera > Drepanidae > Tethea > Tethea ocularis. The sequence continues at coordinate 8,532,833 of OY741975.1, forward strand.
TTGTTTAGTCCTGATGTCTGGCCACTTATAATGTTTTTTTCTTTATTATTTCGTAATTGAAGTATTAAAACCCAAAAAACATTAAAAGTGGCCAGACATGTCCAAATACTTGTACTTTAATGAAAAAAAGTTATTTTATAGCATTATCTTGGGAAGAAAACTGTACTTTAATTTAATTTTTTAATTTCATTATAGAAGGGTGTGCATAAAGTGGGTCATTAAAGTACTGTTTTTGATTTCATAATTAGAACTTTACGATATGAGAGTAGATAAACAAATGAAAATCACACATTTACCTAATTTGAATTTGGAATTATGTTCTTTAAAATTTAAACTTTCAATGATATCTAAACCAGCCAGATACAAATAGTATAGCCAAAGAGATTTTATTATAAGTTCATACATACTATAATGCGAAAAGACTTTTTCCCCAACCTAATATTATAAACCAAAAAAAGTACATATCGAATTTATTAAAGACATTCAATATGGAGTTTTACAAGGGACAAAGTACTCCACTTAATAGGATGTTGGATGATGAAACGAACGATGGTGAGCATATATATCCTTATCAAAATTTAATAGGATGTTTGACGTTCTTGGCCGTTACTACCCGGCCAGATATAGCTTTTTCTACCAATTAGTTGAATCAGTTTAACACCAGTTACAGTAAGGCTCACTGGGATGCAGCTAAACGTGTCCTCCAATATTTATAGGAAACTAAGTTACTCCATTGTTTATAGGAAGTCGGTGAATCCTCTAGTCGGATGTGCAGATGCAGATTGGGCAAATTGTAAAGCAGATCGACGTTCATACACAGGATATCACTTTCAGTTAGCTGGGGGGACTGTGTCGTGGGCATCGAGAAAACATCCTACTGTTGCTTTATCGTCAGCAGAGGTCGAGTATTTTGAGGCTTTAACGGATGCTGCACAAGAGGCCTTTTATTTGCGACGATTTAAGAAGGTAAGCGGGGTAAACCAGGATAATAAATAAATAAATATCCTCGGACATTCTTCACACACGGTTATCTGATCCCAAACTAAGCAGAGCTTGTACTATGGAAACCAGGTAACTAATATACTACATATACTACTTACTATATATATTATACATTTAAATTGACAAGCCAGTTGGCGTAGTTGGTTAAGACACCACCTATTACGCCGCTAGTCATGGGTTCGATTCCCATCCAGGACAATCATTTGTGTGCATGAACATGTCTGTTCGTCATGTGTCTGGGTGTAATTATCTATATAATTATGTATTTACGAAAAAAAGTAGTATATATTGTAAGGTCTCGACTTCAACTCAGGAATTAAATAAGGATTGAATAGATTTAGTTTGATTTTATTCTCATCGAAAATATTAACACTCTGTTCGACGGTTCAATCACAAGTGACAAAATAATCATAGTAGTTACAATACAAAAATACATCAGTGGCAAAGGTCTTACTCCCATACAGCCAACCAATATGCATTCATTCAGTCTATCACTCTTCTAGTGACGGGTATCTGTCAATGTTACCAGACGAACAAATAAAATACAGTTTACGTGTCTATGACAGCCGACAGATACTCGTCACTAATACAATTTAACAACAATCAGATAACTTTGGTGAACATAACTATAGTGTTAGTCTTACAATATAGTATATCAGTTATCTGGTTTCCATAGTACAAGCTCTGCTTAGTTTGGGATCAGATAGCCGTGTGTGAAGAATGTCCGAGGATATTTATTTATTTATTTTATTTGTGTCAATTTACCTACTTCGTGTAGTACGTAATGTAGCAATCGTTTCCTTATTTCCTAATTTTCAAAGACTTTTACAGTCTGTCATTATGTATGTTCATAGAAATGTGGTAACAAACGACGGTTAAATTCTAAAACACTCGTACAGACAAACACACACATTATACACAACCTAACTCAGCAGTAAGCGACATCATCCATTAACCTAATCCGACCCAAATACCAGTATTTGCTAGTGATACGTTTTATTTGAACTGCGGTTAAATGTCACCGTTTTCTCGCCACAAAATGTGTTGACAAACATCGCCACTAGGAAATGAGAAATAGCCACGTGGCCCAAAACATTGATACTCAACGTCTAAATAAGCTATAATCACTTCATTATTATGTTGATAATGTTTTTTACACACACATAAATTGTAACTACGGACTAAATAACACACTCAAAGAAAATAAAATATTTTGGCAATTTTTACGTTGTTTATTTTTAATTCCATTAGGAAAAAAACTTAGGGCGTTACCTACTCAAAATCTGTAACATAATCTGTTTTAACCACTATACATTTATCGAGATATAAATTTTACGAGTAATGTAAAATATTAATTTGAACAATTTTGAAAAAAATAACAATGGTAACAAACACAAAATCACCAGTCGATTGTGATTGAAAAAAAAAACCGTGACTATTTCTTTACGACTTCCGTCCTTGGAGATTGCTGAGAAACATCACAGTGAAATTCAAAGACAATACAAATCAAGGAGGCCTCTTTCAGCTGAATAAAACTCAACGTTGCCGACCTGAATGCAGGAAATTGATTTCACTCGCTACGATTGAACGATTTTACACTAAACGCGAGGTGGAAAGGTGCATTTATTATGTTGGAATCGTTTGCAACCAACAACTAACTATAAATTGAGTTATTGAAAACGGATTTTCAAACTTAAATTTATGAGTATTTTTAGCCTTTTGTATCTTCCAAATTTGTAAAACTGTTTTTTTTTTATTTAGGTATGTCGCATCGAAATGATTTATTTTCGAGTGTTGATAGAGCAAAATAATGCTTGGCTATGAAACCTTTTTAATAGAAAGAAAGAAAGAAGAAGAAAGAAAGAAAAATAGGTAATAAAGCATCACAAATATCAAAATGGTGGGCAAACAAGTAAAGTTTAGGACAATTGAGATGAATACATACATAAATAGATAATTACACCCAGACTCAGGACAAACAGACATGTTCATACAAATGTTTGTCCTAGATGGGAATCGAACCGACGATCAGCGGCGCAATATGTGGTGTAGTCTAAACCAACTACGCTAACTGGATGCATAGATGTTATTCTTCCACGTAAAAACTATTGAATGGATTAACAGATTAGCACATGAAGATAATTTCCTGGAATAATTATATGGTCTACTACGGGTGACACCGCGGGGTGGACACTAGTATCAAATAAAGATAGATCGTAGGGTATTTTCATAAAATAGATTAGACTATATTATGCAATAATAATAAAAGAGCAAAAGGCGTTTACGTGTAAATACACTTCAGACGGTTATTTTATATCTTGTAATTAATAAAAGCGATTTATTACCCAGAAAATGGGCTTGTTAAAATATTCAGATTATACCTTTAGTAAATTAAACAAGTGAAATTTAACTTTAAACTTCATAATTGTGACCATAAATCAAACATTATACAATAAAGAGACCAAGACCACAGTTAAAATAGAGTAGTAAGTCGCCTTCATATATGCACAATCATGGACGAACAAAAGCGAGTTCGCTCATTCCGATTGGTAGGAATGATTTTATTTCATTATAAATATAAAATATGCTGATGCTGCATTAGATTCGTTCACCGCGATCGTGTTCCGATCGACCACCTGATTCTAAACGAAAGCATATATTTCCATTTGACTTTGGAAGTTATCCAATCAGTTCATCATCCAAATCGAGTCCGGCTCTGAATAGCCCCGATTAATTGATATACCTTTAATTTGACATCAACCAAGAACATAAAAAAAAATCTTCAAGAAATCTTCACTCACATCACATCTCCCGAGATTTATGACGGGCATTCATACTGTGATTCTAAAACGAATACGTGTAACAAGAATGAAGATCAAGTTAGCTTACTGCAATCTCTCTACTATGATATGACGCAGGCTGCGGTCTCGCGTATCCAAGACTAATGGTGCCCGCTAGCAGCACCGGGCTCTTGATAGCGCAGGTGATACAAAATTGATTTACTGTAACGTCACATGGAAAAATGATCATCGTTTTATCATAAATAATGAAGGTCGAAGTGTGCAGCCTTTTAGACACGTCTGATATAAAGGCTAGCATTAATATAACTGGTACTTATTAATAATAAGCAAATTATAAAAATTACACTTAGACGTAATTGTTTAGTTTGTAGAAATGGAATATAAAATGGAAAATAATAATTAATAATAATTGAAATAGTGGATTAAGTTAGCAACACTGGCATCCATTTTCTGAAGCAATATAATTATGGCGTTTGGTTTTCTTTAATATATTTGAACACTGGCCCCTAAAATAATAATTAAAAGGTCATATAGGCCTAGATAGCGTTGATTATTGAAGCATAGTCGTGGTGTTGAAAATGAAACAAGAAACCGCCAACTTCATAACCTATTGCCTTGGAAGCGCACAAAAAGATTTGTTTGCATTGAATACAAATATAGCGACTCATGTTAATATAAATAGTATTCAACTAGGTCGGCTCCTAAGAGGGCAAGAAGATTATAGTATATTTTTCCAGGAGATCCTCTTAAGTGCTGCTACTAGCCATCGTGGTGAACATAATCCTAAACGACGCAGGCAGTTAGTTTATTCTTTAAAAAATGTTTTTCAAAAACATCAAAAAACTGCTATTCGAATACACGTCAAACGAAACGATACAAAAAATAAACGTGTGTATGCAATAAATAAAGTCACTCAAAACACCTCTACCGGATCCATCGGTTGAGCCCATTTTCGGTAAGTCTTGCTTTATATTGTTTTTAGACTGCCGAATTTGTTGCCAACCAACCAGAACATTTTAAAATCAATCTTCTGAACATCAACTAACATTTAATGAATGACTTCTCTACAACTGTGTAAAATATGATTACTTCATGACCCATTCGGAGTAGGTTTTACAAAAGTTTAATATAATGGAACTTTCCTTTCAATTATTTAAAAAAAAAGGAACAATTCACAAACATGCATGATTATCAACAACATCACAACACAAATCAAGTATAGAAATAAATAGTCCCCTTGTATCTGTACATTATTTTCTTTTTACTTGCTATTGTGCGAACATAAATTTTAAAAGTGTATGTAGCGTGTGACCGTCCTACCCGTGCCACTAGGGGCAAGCTTCCTCTTCGCTATAAAATATAGGTACAATCATCCCTATTCGCGCGGCCGGCGAGAGGCCCGCGCAGGGGTGGATAGACAGTCGAGATCGAGAGTCGTCCGATGAAGTTCCGTAACGTTTTCATAATTTGATAAAAACTTTATAAAGGAGTTCTGTTATTCATTCCTAATGTGCACATTGTCGGGTTTATAATTTGATATCTGTTAACAATTACTACAATTATATTAGACGGAGAGTGATAAAGATGTTCAAGATGTTTCTCCAGCTCTTTATTTTCATCATGCTAACATTACAAGTTCCACGTCTCGGAGCTTACTCGGTTTTATAATAGGGAAGACTCGCCTCCTGATCCTGTCATGCCAAAGCGGTCAAGGGGACGTCCCCGTATCCAAGATGTAGATGTCCGAGTCCATGAACGAGGGCGTTCTCATGAACTCGAGGGGGAGTCTGTAGCGTGTGACCGTCCTACCCGTGCCACTAGGGGCAAGCTTCCTCTTCGCTATAAAATATAGGTACAATCATCCCTATTCGCGCGGCCGGCGAGAGGCCCGCGCAGGGGTGGATAGACAGTCGAGATCGAGAGTCGTCCGATGAAGTTCCGTAACGTTTTCATAATTTGATAAAAACTTTATAAAGGAGTTCTGTTATTCATTCCTAATGTGTAACTTGTCGGGCAATCCGTATTAAACAGTTTACTAACTTAATACCGTGTTTACGTTACACCCACCCCCTACATGTATAAAAATCTGAACAATGTAATCGAACGTAAAAATAACGATACATATTTTAAAAAACCAGGACTAATAACGAGCTTTCCCAAAACGCTAGAAACGCATCGAATGTATGAATTTTTATGGTTTGTAGGTAGGTATAACAGAGGAATGATTCGTCTGTTGTGTCGTAAAAAAATTGATTGGCAGTCAAACTTTTATTTCACATGGTGTCAGCAGATGTGTTCGTCGAAACAAGATGAACTTTGGAATGACATTCTGCATGTAGGTACTAGAATATCGTGCTATATTTATATATTACAGGGAAAAACACTGGTAAATAGAAACACAGAAAAATTAATGAAATAATATGGCAGTATACTCCTCACTAAATTATAAACACGAAAGTGTGGATATTGGTTTTCCTTCTTTTACAAAGCAACGGAGGAAATTTACGTAGGCTTGACAATGATAGGTTATGGACCGGAGAATATCATTGGCTGCTTTTTCTACCGGAAACGCGGGTGTTAGCAACTGGCCCGCGCCGGCGACGTAGGTACATATATGTGAAAAGTAAAGGTTTTGATATTTAGTAGGTATTGTCAAGGCAACCGTGAATAAAATAATTATTAAATGCTTTTGAAAATACAGCAGAGATTCCATAAGTCCACGTCGTCAGTTAACAACGGGTAAAACAGGAATTCCCTATAAAACCTCTAGTTTTCCCATTTAACTGAGCTATCCCCAAAAAATATTTACAAGTACATTGATCGCTCAATCGCTCAGCAGCTCGCTAATAAAATATAATTACAATAAAATTGTTACAAGAAAACCAAATTTGAGATAAAAGTAAAAGAAACTTTTTATAATAATGGCACAGTAACGCACGGTGCGAGACAGATGTCTGGATGGAGGCAGGAAATTGTGAGGCGTGAGGTGCGTACTGAGGTAGACGAGTTTCACCACCTACGTTATATAGGCTGTTTACATGATGCTATTGGCACAGTTTTGAAAAAGGAAAAATGCGAAGGCGTAATAATAAAAATAGCAGAATAATAGAACTGTATAATAAGAATAGCTCGGTTGTCAATACAAATATTCCAAGCATAACATACAACCATATCATATTTTTTTTACCATGTAGACTTTTGTTTGAACACGTTACAATCTCACCATGGTCGTGTGGCGATGTAATATTTTTAGTTTAAGTTTATATTTCGATTTATAATACGGAGTTGACGCGTCTAAATTGTATTATTTTAATTGTATTACTACTAGGTATATAAAGTATATTTCATTCATTCATTTTATACAGCAGCTACAAATCATTTCAGCTTGGTCTCAGACCAAGACTCAAACACTATAATCAATAGATATTGAGATAATTAATTGTATTTATTTAGTGTCTAATGTCTATCGCAATAGAACCCTCTCTTATAGAGCTGCTGAATCTGATATTTTTCAAGCGCTATCTAAAAATATACTTACTCATTCATAAAATGAGGGGTTTATTTCTTTAGGGGTTCAAAATTAAACCTCACAAACAAATAAAACACATTAAAGGTCACAGTCAATAGACGATTCAGTATAACGTTCTGAATTTATCTCAATTTCCCTCAGATAACATAACCGTGCGATATATTATGATCAAGGAGCAAAAGCAGGTAAAGTTTCAAACTAAGCATCGAGCGTAACTCACTGTACAGTTCTGTGGTTTCCAATTTGGGAAGTACCGCCCCTTGGTAGTATGTAGATACTATTTGAGGGGCTACTAACTTATAAGTATGAAACATTTAGCTAGATTATAGTATACAAGTTAGTTATACTAAAAGTTTGTTGGATTTTCAAGTTGGTATCGAGATCCATAAAGCATATGGAATCATCCAAGTTTTACTTAAAGATGAAACTTATAAACTAAAGTACAGCCGTCGAGACAATGAGTTTCTCACACAATACGTAAAGAGCTAACCAACGAAACGGCTAATCTGATTTCGATATGACTAACTACACTATGCTTAAGAAAATACTACTAAACAGAAACCGTAAAGGACCAATCGAAATCAGAAAAGCCGTTTCAGAAATTATTTATAATATCAAATAAAAAGTTACTACTATCGTTAAAATAGTATGATTTCAAAACGCAGTTAGACTATATCTGAATATTCAGTTAGGTGTTTACCTACGCTGTTTTGGGTTACACAGGACTTAAAGGACACCAGCTAGGTATTAAATTGTATGTACCATTTTAAGTAGCTTCTAAATCAAGCGGTTAGTAGTCTAAGGAAGCACAACCGTGTTTTCATTGAACATTCTTATCTGCCATCTTAAATTACCGTTTCTGATCGTAACACGCGCATTCCAAAAATAAAAAAAAACTTGGTTTGACTTGCAATTATTTTCACTTTTTGCATCCAATGTAACCAAAGACTACAAACAAACTGCAGACTACTATATTTCCATTTTATAATTTTTTTTGAGAATCATGTGAACTACAAATCTGATATTAGAATATAGTACAATACTGATATGAACAAATTTAAAAACGGCAAATACCTAGTAACAGTTTGAGAACCTCTGTTAAAGAGAGATATCCTCTGAGTTATGACTCTCTAGCTTCACGCTTGGACTTTTGCCATAGTATATTGATTGCCACTTTGGAAATTTTAGAATTTGAAATATGACGTGTGAAAATTTTGGATAGTAAGGTAACAAATTGGCGACGCCGTTGGTTGTCTGTAACTTCGTCGACTTGTTTACATTGAAAACGCTGAAATGGAGGTCATTTCCGTAACAATTCAAAAGAATGCACAATGCGTCTGTAGCATTGTGCATCTCATATTTTTTATTACTGATGTAGTACAAAAACAAATAAATAATGTAGAAGATGGTGTAAAAAATCGTAGAGATTCTAGAGGGTGGCCTTTGTCCAGTGGACGTCTTTCGGCTGATATGATGATGATTATGCCTTGTAATAAAAAGAAACGTTAAGGACATGGCATACAACTGTCCTAATTAAATAAACAGCCAGTTTTCTCAAGTAATATACGCAACAAAAGCTCGTGAAATGGACACCGAAAATGTCGTAAACAGTCTAGAATATTGCCAGTTCTCGCTCAATCAAATTCTGTAATTTATTCAATGCCATAACTCTCGTCTGACTACGGTCAAAACCTCCTAGTTAGACTATCTTAACCCTTTCAAAGCCGACGAAATCGACACGACACAACACAACACAACTGAAGCGGTACGGTCTCCTTGAGCAAAGGGAGAAAGGGAACAAGGACAAAAGTCAAGCCGTCATATTGTCTCCGACGTCGAGACAAAACACAAAATGCCCCAAGAAAATATCTCGACAAAAGCACAAACAAAGACGTTGCCTTCTAAATAACCCAGCGAGCTTATTTAGCTGTGAAACAGATTCATTTTGACATGAAAATAAGTTTTGTTTTTCAAGTGCGGCAACCGTGTTTTCGACCAAAGCATTTTCGTGAAATTATATATATATTTTATTTTTTTATTAAACGTTTTTAAAATAAAACGTTTTAAATTTAGTATCGTTTATTTTTACAACTTATAGTAATAAATATATAGAGGCAACAACCTTTATTTACCTATTTATAGTGCACTAAAACTCATACTTAAACATTTATCCCTAAAGGATAATGGAGATTTTTATAATAGAAAAACGTTAAAAACAAAATTCTCCAGTGAATCCAACAATAAATCCAATTTGCCAAGCCAAGACGTCAAGTTATTTATGTAAAAAGGTTCACAATAAAAATTTAATTTGAATAAACAAGGGGTTTATCCAAATTTCTTTTAATGTGTTTTTTTCGAATACTCATGGAACGTGACCCTGTGCGATCCGGAACGAAAAATATGTTCTTGGAAACTCCATCTTTTACAATATAATATGTCAGATGAAGACTTAAGATATGTATTGGAATTAAATAATAGTTTAAGGGAGTGGAAATTAAAAGGAACAGCAACAAAGAATAATAAAGATCCAGAAATTATTCAAACCAACATGAAAAATACTCAAAAAGAATAACTTTCAGAATCATAAAATGAAGTAATTCAATGAATATTGACTATTGTATTTTGGGCACATTTGTACAAAATTTGCCCAAAATACTTTAATAAATAGTAAGAATGGAAAAATAAAATGACATGAGAACTAGAATACTTAAAACGCTCTGTTTTTCATTAGCGAAGATGAAGTGGAGAAAGAGTCCAACATTACGTATCTCTCCGAATGTGTGAACCTGATTTGAAAACATAAGAAATCAAGAGATACACTCACACAGAGGTATCTAGTAAAAACGAATAGGTATCCATATATCAATGTAGTTCCTGACGACTCCAAAAAGCGGAATAGAAACCTACCCACGCCACAATGGATTTTGAACTGCCTGCTTTAACGGCTGTTTTTACAGTAATAATGATTTTGGTAGTTGTCACAGCAATTTGCTGCTTTAAAAAATTCATAAAATCATGTGGTTTAAAAATTCATAAAAGCAAGGTGCACAAAGTTTCCCCAAATTCAAATATTTGTATTTCGGTTTCGAATTCAAATATTTGTATTTCGGTTTCGAATTCAAATATTTGTATTTCGGTTTCGAATTCAAATATTTGTATTTCGGTTTCGAATTCAAATATTTGTATTTCGGTTTCGAATTCAAATTCTACCGACCTTTCGTTTTCGCAAAAGATTCGAGAAAAATAATTTACCTTTGATATGCTGGATTCCACGCGAAGCACGTTTCTGCGTGGCTTCAGCTTTATGTATTTGTATAGACAACATTTTAAATATAAATTTGAAAAGCGATTGGGAAAATGTGCTAATTTTTTCATATAGAGTGTTGAATGTCCCTAGTTCCTATAACAAAGAGATCTCTCTCACTCAAGAAAATTAAAATATTTGTTCACATAGACTCAGTTATTGACTCGGTTATTCCTAATTTTCCTAAACGTCAAAATTAAAATATTAATAGTAATGATTTGGCCAGTATTATTAGAAAAATTGAAAATAAAGCAATTGACGGCAATTTCAAGGGTGCGCACATCTGTTCATTTCTAGCGATGTCGTCGCTGTAGACACACCCAAAACCCTGTCCGCTTTAGAATCGAAACATCCACCTTCGCTTCCAAAATGTGATCCTCCCCGATCTTCCTCCCCTTCTTTTGACCAAACTTGTCTAAATTGTACTGAACAAGATCTTTCGTGCACGCTTGCTAACTGTCCCTGATAGGGACTCAGGGCACTGGTTGCAAGGCATTCCATCCACAAATATAGGGACTATGTTAGATGATGAACAAGATCTTTCGTGCACGCTTGCTAACTGTCCCTGATAGGGACTCAGGGCACTGGTTGCAAGGCATTCCATCCACAAATATAGGGACTATGTTAGATCGCATAACATTAAGTCTGTGTATTTGTCTTGGTTCCAGGATCAATAATCGATCGCTGATCCTGTGGTGATTTAGTCGGCAAGCTTGGCCACCATGGGCTGTCGTGCTCTGTAAGCGCCGTCAGAATCTAAAGTCACTCGGCTCTCATTATCCACAGGGCTCTTGCGTCGCCGATGTGCCTTCTGTACTGGAACCAGTCGGTATTATGCGGTATATGGTAAATCATTGGTGTGGGATGCCACATGTGCTGATACAGTTGCACCATCTGACAGCGAAACGTAGAGTTTTGAAGTAGTGAACCTTTTGCGGTCCATGGGTCCTTGGGGGTCCGAGACTCGCCGGCCGCCTCAAGGATTTTTTTAATATGTAGTTTGTATATTTGATGTAAATAATTGTAATATTGTTAAGAAATAATAATATTAATTGTCTGTGCAATTATGGATGAGGTTGTGATGACGAATAACTACCGGAGATTTATTCTGAAGGATGGCACCATCGACATCTGTCAGGCAGGTCATCGCCTTGGTGAATCCCTTAGACAAATCATCTCCGGATGTTCGCGTCTCGCAAATGGTGAATACTTGAATTACTATTTACTTATTTACTTTGAATTATTAATGGTAATACTTTTTTAGAATGATTTTTTTATAAGTTGTTGAATAAATGAGACTGAGACAATAATAATATTTTAGAAATTATATTTTGTGCCAATTTACGATTTTTTTTTTTAAAGTGCTCCCAACTTGATTAACGTCCATGATATCAACAAAACGCAAGATCAAGTAGGTAACTAATGAACATTGTTATGAAAAAGTAGAAAACTTTTCCTTACCTTGGTGTAATGGTAAAAGTTTTTTACTTGTAATTACTACCATAACATAATGATTCTAACGCCCTATTTTATTACGCCATTATTTAGAAAACATAGTGCAGAAATAAGACAAAAGGCATCTAAATTAAGACCCAAGCCCGGAACTCGTCAAGGCAGATCGGCAGATTGCCAAGTCCCAGCTTAAATCCATCTTAATTACGGCACGGGACATTAAAACATAATTAATTAAACGGTATATTGGGTAGGAACTCGTAATTGTACCTGCTTAATGTTTCCGCCATGTTTGTTGATACATGTAAGTTTCAATTTATGCTTAACACGTGAGAACAATGACACTGCAATAAGAAAATATCTTCAACTAATGAAACATCACAGAAACCTTCTCAAAATATGTTTATGGAATGTTCTTCAAATACAGTTTTGGTGTTAGCTTTGACGTAATATGACTATGAATTGTTTAGAGATTTGCCCTTTATTTTGTCCTCAAGTGCAATAACTCTGTTTACGTGATGACAACCCGTCCAAATCATTATTAACCGTCTAATTTATTACCTCCGGCTGGTCACTACGTAATAATATATCGATTTAGCATAACGTAGCTAACCGGATGCGGTCTGGACGATTTGTTAGCCAAATGTCTGTGCAAATATAGCCCGTATAGTGGGCGGATACAGTTCAAAGTTAGCAGTGTCTATATTTACCGGACATCTGTCGGTAACGGCGTCATAAGTTAAATCGTTTCAGTTGGACTTGCAGAATAATGAGTGATGGGATGGCTTAATCTGACGCTTTAAGATGGGTTTTGTTCTAGTCTTTATATTAAGGTCAAAATTGCTGAATTCCTTGCATTCAAGCGTTTGTATTTAATGAATATATTTTAATGTCTGAACTTTGAAGAAATTAAATAATGAAGCGTGAAAAACAGTTATATGTATGTCTAGAAGAACACAAATCTGCTTTGAAGAATATAAACATCGATTTCTCAGCGTCAACACATTACCTAGTAGCAAAAGTAGTTTAATACTGAGTATCTATATTCATGCAAAAATAATTAATTGTTCACTTTTAGGTTTAGATTCTAATATGGCCTATAAAGCCAACGACGGCGATTTCATATGAGCAGCATATTGTTGTTTTCTGGCGATATCGTCGCTTTTTCGTCCTAGGGAAAAACAATATATAATATATGTATAATGTTATATAATATCTACCATGCAGAAATCCGACTTCATGCCCTGATTACAATCTATGATTATTGTCCCCGGATCAAAATTAACAACCATAATAACGCAATAAAATACGCATGGAGTTTATTCTGTGCCAACTATCGCTTACCGTATATATTACCCGGAAGACTATGAGCATTTAATTTTTGAAACCAGTTGCGTTATTTTGTAAACGTTGTGCAATTGCTTACTAGTAGGTATTATGAAGAAAACAAAAAAAAATGTTTGGATATTTTAATAAAACGCAAAATGAAAAAAAAAACGAAAAGTATCCATAGTTCCATTTAATTTAGTTTTGAATGTTGCCATGTAAACACTTGTATAAAAACAAAGAATAATGAAGATTATACCCAATTGTATCTCAGTGGAAGATTATTCATAATAAATAAGATGATGGAAACCGGCGTCGAAGGATTAACAAAAGATTATCCTCAATCAAAATATAGGCATTCATTGTACGACCATATTTAAAAATAACTTTCTTGGAATTCTTAGAAACATTTCCTCCAGAGATTACTTCAGAAATCAAAAAGGTTTGCGTATACGAATAAGATACACAAGTTTCTTTGTTATAACGAGGATATCCTTTGTGGATTGCATATTAAGGTTACGACCTCAATTTAATTAGCCCAAAGCGTCTTACCGCTCCCGAGCCATTTGAAGTTCCGGATTTTTTTAGATCAAGCCATTTCAAACGCTAAGCGTGTATACCTACTTTCACAACAAATATTTATAACCATATACGTTGTTATCTAAAGAACAAACAGCATTCAAATGTAGAGACAGTATGCATTTTCATATTGCTTAACATAGCATAGTTTAAAATGCTGAAAGTTCTTAGATCTTCTACCGACCGAATAGCTCTGGCAAGAGATTTTGCAGCAATCAACCACAAAAAGGCAATAACAACAAGTTGCTAAAATTACATAATCCGATGCACTTTCGGGGTGAACATACAATAATATCCTGGTGATTACATCGATGTTCTTCATTTCCGATTTATCTTCGACCGTGTCATCCGGGCATAACTCTTTTATAGTTACGACCGACTTTATTTCAGTTTCGATATTAATCTTTCGCGTTACAATGAAAATCGGCAAAATGGGTCAGACTTTTAATATTTTACAATTTCAAAAGTTGTAATACGGATATCGGGAATCTGTGTATTATGGCATTCATATGGACAAAATGGAAAACGAATTCAAAGTATAGTACTCATTTAATGGCTCAGACAATTTTCAAGCGCATGTTTATCCTGATGGAAAGCAAGTAAGCATTGGTGGTAACCTGATGGTAAGCACCAAGAACCCATTGGACATTCATACACTATGAAGGTAGATAAAGAATCTGGATAAGACCGAACAACAAATAAACAGAATCATATATAATAATGATTGACATGAGTAAAAAACTAGTAAATATCGAGATGACGTAGAACTGAAAGAAGGTATCGTAAAATGTGAAAGTTAGAGATACCTAGGTATTACCAAATAATTGGAAACAAAACATGCAGCATATTATATCTCTTGCTTGATAGAAAGTAAATTAGGAATTATCACCTACCTAAACATACATTACATACATCAAAGAGTTTTCTAACCGCTGAATGCGTTTAGCGCAAGACCGGCCATCGTGGAAATCTTGGGGGACAACTGTCTTTCGGGTGATATGATGAAAGCTAGTAGAGTTAGCAATTAAAAAATCAGTTGGGTAGGAGCGAGTAAACTTGAGTATGTATTTGTGTATAGGTACATGTAGATCTGTTAGTTTATCAACTTAATACTTCAATGAAGCCTACCGTAAACAACATAGGTCTAGGCAATAAATTAGATCTTTAATTAAAATTTACGTGCACATACACACATTTACAAACTAATTTTGAACCTACATGTAGGTTACTTGATACCAGTATTACCCGTTTTAGGTTTTGGTTGCATTATGAACCTTTAAGCGATTAGACAGTGAATATTAGTATTTTATTTGGATTTATTTGCACGGGCCAACATCCAGGACAACATCTGTGTTTTTTTTTATTTTATACTACTAAGGTAGCAAGCAAGCATACGACTCACCTGATGGTAAGTGGTTACCGCTGCTTATCGCCATTTGCAATACCAGAGATATTGTCAATGTGTTGCTGACCTGCTACAATACGGAGAAAGTCAAACTGGCTCTCAAGTGCAATTGCCGGAACACACCGGTAGGTGCTTGGTGACAAATTTTCAACTTGAGGGTGGTAGCCAGCCAGGCGGGTACTACAAAGTACCCTACCACCGTGCTATGGTTTCCTCACGATGTTTTCCTTCACCGAAAGCTCAAGCTCATTGTAGGATTCGAACCCACGACCTTAATCGCGGCATCCGACGTCACTACCACTGAGCTATCATCGCCTTAAGTGTGCACGAATATGTATGTATGCCCTGCTGGGTGTAACTTTTATCATGTTACCATATCACGTCTAAACAGCTGAACTGATCATAATGAAATTAGGCACACTTTCTACGAATCAATATCAATGATATGAAAAAAGACGTGCGCTATATTTTACACCGAGAACGCGGGTGAAAACACGGAGAACAGCTGTGTTATATACAAGGGGAATGCACCTAATTATTTTATGTTCGTAAAAACTATAGAACCTGAGGAATATTATTATTAAAATAGAAACAATACTTTAAGGTTTAATGGGAACAACTATTTTCCTAAGATATCGTCTGATTTTGATTTTGAATAAATGGTATTCAGTTAGGTATAATAAATCACAAGTGAATCTTTTGATATACTTAACTTGGCCTGTCAGACAATCTCTAAAAATACATCAACTATAATGGTTTTTATTTGACATGTTCCAATCCGCTTGCTTTAGCAACACAAACGCATCCTTAACCCTCGACTTTGATGAATATCTCTATTGGATAGACCAATTGTTACCAATTTGTTAGTGGTCGGATCCATATTACATTGTTTACTAAATTAATGGGCGCAGCAAAGCCCACGGTTAAACCTGTGCCTGCCGCTGAAAATGATTTACAATCAACTACAGCGCTGCCTGCGACACAAATCATTTTAATAGATGCGTACGCTCATCAATTTTACATGCAGTATTATTTTAAAGTGGTCTAAATACTGGACTACTGGTTGATCATGAATTCACTATTTCATACTAACCAGTCTATAGTCCTCTTATAAAAAAAAATCATTTTAATTTATTTTATTCATTTACATATCCCATTTTTATAAATAACATTTCTGTTAGTATAGTTGGGTAAGACAAATCATAAATAGATATTTTAAAAATTCTAGTAATATTTGGTTGCGTTACAGCTCGTGCTTATTACTTAGTTCTACATCATTTGAATAAGTTTTTTTTGTCATTGTACAAATTATTAAATTGCATGATTTTTCTTACGAAAATGTATTTTTTCATTCAATCCCGTGCTCCCGAGGTCAACGAAGTTTTTTTTAAGACTAGCTTTTGTTTTATTCAGCTTTATAATTATTAAATTATCATTGGATGGTATTATAGGTTCAGATTCTTTCAGATCCATTGAACAGCGGGAAGTGGGTTAAAATTTACTTTCGACCTAAAATCTACCTACGAGTACTAACACGACAAGTTAATTAAAAGCTTGTAAAATATACGTTTCAACTTATTTTAAATTATTTTCTGGGCTAATTATGAGTTCAAACTGAACTTAAAGTTTAAACTTTAGGCCTGCTTTAGGTAATGATCTATTTTTCTGTCTAAAAACAATCTTATGAATCATAATGGATGTAGGTGAAATTAAAAAATAATCGAATATAGGATAGCTATTAGATTATTATATGCATTATAAATATTATTAAAAAAAGCTTTTGATGATTTAGACTATCTATTAAAAATACTTTATGATAGTGAATGCCAATTACTTTCTGATATGATCTCATGATTTTGATGACCAAATTGAATGTAAACAAACAGCAATGCAATTAAATATTACAATTTAAATACATTATACCGAAATAAAGTAGCTTGATACGAACCGTAATTGGTCAAACAATCATTACGGTTACTGCACGTAAAGAAAATATTAAAAAAATATAATCGTAT
Source organism: Tethea ocularis (assembly GCA_963555595.1). Taxonomy (NCBI): domain Eukaryota; kingdom Metazoa; phylum Arthropoda; class Insecta; order Lepidoptera; family Drepanidae; genus Tethea; species Tethea ocularis. The sequence goes on from OY741975.1 coordinate 8,550,246, forward strand.
GAGTTATTATTAAATATTTATGGTATATTTTATTAAACTAAAAAAAAGTGTTTTTTTATCAACATTATGAAGCGGGTGAAACCGCGTGCCAGGGTACTAGTTATGTATAATTTAAGCATTTCATCAACTCCTTGATGTTACACCTATCTACATCGAAATATTGTTTGTGAGTCACTTCAAAGGCAATAAATTAATCAGATTGTACATAATTTAGGGTGGTTAGTATTCCACACGTATTATGTCAATGTCAACTGCCATCAATGTGTCAATGGTGACCATCGCTGCACTAGACACTCCTCTATTGGTTATGGTGAGTTGTTAAAATGTAACAAGGACTTTACCGCAACCCAGCTCTATAACAAAACCAAGTGCTCTGTTATTTTCGAACAAAACTGAATAAGATTTTGTGAAAGTCATTCTAAAACTTATTAAGGCCCACGTTGAATGACGTCTCATATACTTAACAGCCAAATATAGCTCTGTCCATTGAAAAATGAGACTTTAATAAATACTACAATTGAAAAAAAAGGAGGTGACCTGGTAGATAAGACCTATGCATTAAAATAATGAACCAAATCATTACATTAACCATTTCAAAACCTCAAATGACCCCATGCAACATAGATACATAATTTACATAAATTCAAATACCACCATGCCGATACGTAAATTCATACAGCCGGAAAGATTTTATCAGACGCATTGTGCGGTTAAATACCACAAAATTATTATATTGTCATTATTTCAGCATTATTTCGTAGGTTAAAACGTCGAAAATGTTAATATCAGGTCGATTTATAATTCCATTTTATACGTGCGCTGTATATTTGACTATGGGCGAAATTTTTCATGCAGGAGGTAAGAGTGACTGTTAAATATTAATCATAGATAAAAAAAATGAAGAATCATTTATTTCGTGTATGAGAAAGTACTATGATAAGTAAGTAGTATGGTGCATGAAAATTATGCGAATAAGATAGCGCTTAATAGAACTTAGTTTTTCAACATTCGTTTGTTATATTATTATTATTGTTAGAAGAAGTCAGTTGCTTGTCTGATCTTAAAAAAAGAAGAATAGAGATAGTTTAATTTACATTTCTAGGTACCTACGCCAGTTAGTTTGCAAACGCGTTTATATGTTTTGCGTACTTAGTGTAATAGAGACAATGGAAACGCGATTCCTTCTGCCCAAAATTCAGCAAAATATACCCATATAAATATAGGACTTACAATAGACGGACACCTAAACTCACCTATAACAGATGATGAAGTCAGATATTCTCGTTAAACTTTTAATGAGTTCAAAATATGAATACACAAAGACCAAAGTAACTTTTGTTAAAGACCAAAGACATCCAGCACAGGAAATACTTATCTCAAAAAGAGGAAATAAACCACGACTTTGACTTAGAACCAGATTAGAAACAGACCTAGGTATTGAAATATACCTACTGCATGTTCATCTCTGGAGACGAATAGTTTTATGCGTATTATAAATATTCACGATCAAAAGAAACCCAAGCATACTTAATCTTATCCACAAGAGAAAAAAATGGAGTCTGTCAAATAATACCCAGTTATTTTATTGGACAAAAATTTCGTCCAAAAAAGATCAATTACCGCCGCTAAAGAGGCGTCGAATAAAATCAGTTTGTAACCCTTATAAAAGAACATCCGATAACCAATGATTTGTACTGAAATTAGTTAAATATGAATATAAAAGTATGGTGAATTATTGTTACTGTTCAAAATCATGTGCTCTCGTAGCACTAAGCTCTCGGAGAGCTCTAAGAGGAAATCAATGCGAACTGAATTGGGCTATTCAATCTGTAATAGGCTTTTGATACTCGACTTATTATAATATTGTTCTGCCCTCTATATTACAAAGATTATGAGAAGCTATTACTGTTCACTTCACAAAATGATTGATCATTTATAGATACTCGTATAACGTGAATGTATATAACACGTAGGTTCAAAAAATGAGAAGCTAAGTGCATACTGCAAGGCTGCAGTAAAACTGGCTATTAGTCATCAGAGAGTAGTTTTCTACACTACTACAACCAAAGCATACAACCTGATAGTGAAGGATTACCATAGCCCATAAACGCTTGCTGCACCAGCCGGGCCTATTGCGTATCTTATAGTGGTAATTTTAATGAACACCATTTCTTTCCATGACCCACTAGGACGAAGACAATTTTGTGGGCGTGATACGTGAAGATACGTGGAAGAGCCCCAGGGGTATTATTAATGAATTATGGTGATGCACATTGCTTTCAGAGAATCCATTGACAACAGTTGTTCGAAAAACCCTCATAAGCACTGCTCGAAATTGCATGGCTCACGTGAACGCCACACAGGCAGATCTTGAGTACCTGCGGAAAGATCCGCCATTCCCTGAGAAAGCTGCTTGCATTATAAAATGTCTTCTTGAAAAGGTAACGGCTTTTACATCGTAAAAGACTTTTAACTTTGGAAGCTTTCGATTAATTACATAGAAAGTAAGTAAGAAAAAATTATTACATTACAAATGTATTAAAGATTAACTTAAATTACGGTTTAATAAAAATGTATTTTTTTTTGTTCTTCACTCTCGCGAAATACACTTATATTTAACAGCTTTGATTGAAAATTGATAATTTCAGTTAATACGTGCATAAACATTGTCATTCTTGTTTAAATACTTGGTAATTACCATAGTTATTCAAAGCTCCATTGATAAAATACCTACCTTAGTTTGAAATAAAATAAAGCAACTCAACAAATCACACACAATACAATGTAACAATACTAAATAGGAATATAAATGCCTGAACGAAGTCCACTTTATTGAAATAAAATAGTTTCGTGCACAAAATATAAACTTACTCTGTTAAAACTTAAACGATATATTTAAGGGTTTTATAATGCCGTTTTATCTCGTATTTCAACTTTTTATGTAACCACACTTTAGAGTTTGGAAAGGCTTTACGAGATTTTAATGGCATACTTATATCGATTTTATGGGCTTGACCCGAATGAGTGTAGACTACGGTGAATCTCTTTGGATTTTTTTTTCTTTTTAATACAAGCATGCATACGGCCCACCTGATGGTAAGTGGTTACCGTCGAATATCGCCATTGGCAATACCAGAGATATTGCCAATGTGTTGCTTACCTGTTACAATGCCGAGCACACCGGTAGGTGCTTGGCGACAAATTTTCCACTTGAGGGTGGTAGCCAGCCAGGCGGGTACTACAAAGTACCCTACCACCGTGCTATGGTTTCCTCACGATATTTTTCTTCACCAAAAGCTCAAGCTCATTGTAGGATTCGAACCCACGGCCTTCGTCGCGGCATCCGACGTCACTACCACTGAGCTATCATAGCCTTAAAATAAGCCTAATATTTCTTCAATAAAAGTAAATTTATTACACAAGTCACTAATGGCCATTTTAATGATATCATGTAAATCGCATTCAACCATTACTCGAACTAGACTTTTGTAATAATTATCTATTACAATACTTTTGAACGAACATACTTTGCACTAACAGACAAATAGCAAGACACCATTCGGTGTTCCGAATTTCAATATTCCAAAATGAAATCAGGCCAAGCCAAACTAGACAGACAAATTCTGAATCAGGAAAGCTAATACCTGACGAACGGCTCGTAAGCCTATCAATGTCAAATATCCAATACGAGGAACGCAATAGACAACAATGAAACGAGCTCATATTAATTAAAATGTTTATTTACCCTTTAACAGATCGGCGTAGTGAATAACAACAAATTTTCAAAGATCGGCTTCATGACAGCCGTTTCGCCTCTAGTGTTCGCAAACAAGAAGAAATTGGAACACATGAAAACAGTATCCGAGAATTGCGACAAAGAGGTATTTGTATTCCATGGCCAATCAATTTTATATTTCATTCAAGCTACAATATGATACAATCAGTAACGTCAATTTGCCTCAATTATTATAGTGACAAAATACGACACTTTCATACACTTTATTTGAATTTTTAACCAATATTAAATTTCGTGCGTTTTAATTTATTACGACAATTTGAAGCACTCACGAGTCGTAATTTTGTGATTAGCGACTTAGAGTTACAGCTATATATTTATTTATGTATTCATTTGGCAATCAAAATATTATAGAATTATACCGTGTTCCTTTAAAGTAAGAAAACACTTTGAAAAGGGACAGACTATAGAAAAATGAGAAAAACAACCCTAAATGTAGATACCTAAATACTTTTGTACGCTTCATTAGCATTGAGTGAACTCATAAATGAATAAACCGATAAAGTTCCAGTTCCATTTAAATAGTTTTTAATACTAAAGCGCTGAATATACGGATATTTGCGGAACTTTACACAGAGTTAATGTTTTTGCTATTCATGAATAAACCTGTAAAGCAATTTGTGGGGAAATTATTGCCTTTGATTGATTCATGATTTAAAATAAGACTCAAAACACTTTTTTTGATCAAAACTAAGTACAACTGCAGATCACAAGCATAAGCTGAAATCTAGGTTCTACTTATGACATCTTTTTTTTGTTTTCAGCGTTTTATTGTTTTAAAACGACACATATTCTGCCTTGGGTCCGCTTCTATTTATAAAAAAAAAGTCACTTTCTAACAAAGTCTCTTTCTAATACTGAAAGGGATAAAAGAAAATGTTGTCCTCTCAAATTAGTCCTACGGCTTATTTCAACGTTTCCATTTTAGGCACGATCTTTTTATGTAAATCACAATGTCGTAGAATAATTTGACAGCTACATCTCCTATACTGTTCCAATAATGTTCGTTAGAAAGAGAGGTGACGTGACTAATATTAATTTATTTTCTAAACAAGAGAATCAGCACCATTTACTTCGAGCAACGTTCAAATTGTTAGCCAATAACAGGAAGGACGATAAATACATGATCATTTAAAGATTGTTATGCATTTGAATTCATTTTTCAGTTACTAAGCCCACATATTTATTTTACAGATAAACCATCATGAAGTAACACCCTGTCAACTCGGCAACGAGGTAACGACCTGCATCTTCAAGTATGCTCCAGAATTGCATTTGAAGACTTAGAAAATTTACTTATCATTTTGCTGAATAAATTTGTAATCTTAAAAAACTCTTTGAAAAATCTAGCCCTTATTAATGTTTAGAAAAACTAAATCAACCAAGAATCTCAACAGCAATTTATTCGAGTATCATTACTATAATCTAACCGCAACCGCTGTAACGCGCCTTAGGTATGCGCGGGGAGGTGGGGAGTGGAAAGACTATTTGCCGCCGTGAGCAGAAATACGTATTGTTGATGATGACTGGACGACGGAATCAATTTATATTTGTGGCACTGCTGCGAAGACAGCAGTGCCAGTCTGCCTACATTATTCGCTCATGCCGAAGTAAACCCACGACCCACTTTGTGTGACGCTCCTTTTCCTTACCTACCTGTGCTTTTCCCTAACTATCCCTCCTGAGTCTACATATCCAGAGACACTACCTATATTTAATAACTTATCAATGTTTTTTTAGATATTTTTTATCTTTTAACGTAACATAACAGATTAAATGGAAATACACAAAAAATAGTTTTTTTTAAACGACTCGTGAAAGGTATTCTAAAAAAATAAGAAATTAACCTACTTTTTTAAGTTACCTATATTACCTGTCATCAGACGACGCAGTGCTTACAGTAATAACCATTTGGGGCGCACCTGAATTTCTCCACCACATAATCTTGTGATGTCTCCCAAATATTACCGTTTGGCACATTTAATGAAATGTAAATTTTATTCAAAAAGAATGTAATATCAATGTAAATTGCCCACGCGTCTGATACGAAGCGCGTGACAAGGTTGATAATAATATTTTTGAAACATTGGTTTTGTTTTTATTTGTCATATTCGATTGTAGATGCTCACATCATACTTTGATCTATATCTATAACTAGCTGTTCCCCATCGTTCCACTTGCGTTCCCGGAATAAAACGGAACCTATAACCTTCGAGGATAATGTAACTTCTTATTAGTGAAAGAATTTTTCGAATCGGACCAGTAACTCCGGAGATTAACTCGTTAATAGGAAGCTATATTATCCCCGAAGCCTATAGGCTACTTTTTATCTCGGGAGCGTGGGTGAAACCTCGGGGAACAGCCACTTCTATATATAAAAAGACTTGTCCTATCTAACAGATTTATTACCTATAGTTTGAAATTTTCAACTTTTTTAACGGAAGCCATCCATATAACTAAGAAAGAATTTTCACCCCTTAAGGGAAGAAAGGAGGTGACGAAGTATGGGAAAACATAATTTTTCATGACTAAAATGGTAAACTTTTTTGAATGAATTTTTGCTTCTCATGTCAGAAAGGATCGTGTAAGAAATCGCGGGATAACAAGGTAGACTTAAAATGTTGTAATTTTATGAGAAAGTAATCACCCTACGATATGCGATGTCTATCACGTTTTATTCAAGTACCTATATAGGACAATGTATCTTACTCCTGCTTTTTTATACACAAATAGACAAGACACGTACAACCTTTAAACAACAATAAAAATCCAAACAAAAATGAAGCCATTTTAAACTAAGACAAAAATTAAATACCTATACTATTATGACGAACAAGAGTGACGAGTGAGAAACAAGTTATTAAGGTTCACAAGAAGGTAGGTATAGTTTTAATTTTTAATAATATTTTTTTTTGAGTTAGGTTTTTTTTAAATATTTTTTTTGACTTTTGTATTAATGTTATATAAAAAAAAAATTAAGGATAAAGAGAAATATAATATTGTTTATTTTGACAACTAAGGCCCAATTGTCAGTACAATTATTTATTAGTAGTATTCTATTTTGTCCAGTTTTTTTTTTATTTATACATCAAACGCACATTTGAGCCGATTTTATGTCATATTATTAAATCAACAAACATAAAAGCACCTCAAACGCGGTAATGGACTAAAGAACTTATTTTATACTTTTTACAGACGAGTTTCTAATACAACCTGCAACAACTGTTAATAATGGGATTTCAAAAAGTGCTGAATATAATCTTGATAAAAATCTCAATAAATAAAAATACCAAGCAATTTAACACCATAAGATAAAATTTGAATAAAAATTTATTACATTCAACAAACAAAACCGAAAACCAAGTTGATGCTTTTGACAAACAAATTTTGCAGATCTGAAGCACACGAATAAATAGGACACCATGAAAATCTGACGCGGCATAACGACATGACATGACTTGTGTGACGAGACTCCACGCCACGCCTGCAAAATATTTCACGTAAGGAGGGTGATTGAAAATATTAGCATATTTACACTGCAGAGCTGAGGAGACTCCCAATTTGTTTATCACCTTACATTTGAAGGTATGGCAGGAAAATGGCAACAGGAAAATGTTACAAGGAAAAACTCAATGGTAATTAACATATTAACTTAACGATTATTTTTATTGACGATATCCTGACTTGGTGACAATGGGACCACCTGCGAAATATACTCTTTCAAACAAAAATATTTTTCCAAATTGGTCCAGGCGTCTTCGAGCAATCTGGGAACATACATAATAAAAAAAAATAATAAAGATTCCGACGAATTAATAACCTCCTCCTTTCTGAAGTTGGTTAAAAATAACCAACAATACTTTTATAGGTATGTAGCAATCGCTCATCAAATCTCGTACGAGGAGGTACTCTTGGTACATGTCTACGAAGTTTCGGGTTGCTTTTAAATTTTCGGGTCATCCAAACTGGTCTTCAGCCCCTTGGAATATAAATGTTTGAATATAAAATGGACATTAGTAGAATATTGAATCTTATTTTCACTCACTATATAGTATATAGATAGCATAGTGCTAGTGACGTCGCTAACAGGTCACTAGTTCGAATCCTGCAATGATCTTCAGTTTTCGTGAAGTAAAACATCGTGAGGAGACCATAGCATGGTGGTAGGATACTTTGTAGTACCTGCCTGGTTGGCTACCACCCTCAAGTCGAAAATCTGTCGCCAAGCAACACCGGTGTATTCCGACAGCTCACTTGAGAGCCAGTTCCCTCTTGGGGCTTTTGTGTGCTTACCACCAATAGGCCACATCATCGCTGATCATGGTGAGATTGTGGTCAAATACAGGCCTATAAATAAAAAATAAAAATCAAAATATGTCCTGCAAAAATCAACAACTCATATTTTCACCCCCCATTCTCTTAGAGTTGATCCCTTGCTCCTGTAATGTGACCCTAAGGATTCCATCAGCCACAGAATAGCTTTATCGGAGATCAGCTTCTATCCATTGCAGGAAAAGAATGCAATTATATCCACAATGCCTCCAGTCCACTACTGCACCCAGATGTGGTACCTAAGAAAGTAAAATTTTGTTTATGGAATAAAAAGTCCTCAGTACAATAGATTTTATACCTTATTGATAAGTTAACTACTTTCAAGATGAACCGATTTAGACACGCCGTTTTCATTTGCAAGCCAATAAGCCACGTTCTAAAAAAAAAATTCTGAAAATTCACATACCACAACAAATTGTGGTGGCTTAATTGATACCTCTTTTATTACCCACGACGAAACGGAGACGGTATATGCGTTTGGGGTGAGAGGTTGTTTGTTTGTGCAAATCCATGTTGCCATTTTTCTCCAAAACTACTAGTCCGATTTTGATGCAGTTTTCAGTTATGAGTTTGGGTTTGATTGGTGCATGTTCTTAGATAGGTGTTACGGTGACAACTCACCAGGGGGCGCTGCAGCAAACATTTTTTGTGCAAATAAATGTTGGTGCTTGTTCTTAGATAGGTGTTACGGTAACAACTCACCAGGGGGCGCTGCAGCAAACATTTTTTGTGCAAATAAATGTTGGTGCTTGTTCTTAGATAGGTGTTACGGTAACAACTCACCAGGGGGCGCTGCAGCAAACATTTTTTGTGCAAATAAATGTTGGTGCTTGTTCTTAGATAGGTGTTACGGTAACAACTCACCAGGGGGCGCTGCAGCAAACATTTTTTGTGCAAATAAATATTGGTGCTTGTTCTTAGATAGGTGTTACGGTGACAACTCACCAGGGGGCGCTGCAGCAAACATTTGTTTGTGCTAAACCTAAACTACTAGTCCGATTTTGATGCGGTTTTCAGTCATGGGTTTGTAGTTGATTAGTGAGGGTTCTTAAATAGGTGTTACGATAGTAGCTCACTAGGAGGCGCTGCAGTAAATATTTGTTTGTGCTAAACCAAAACAACTAGTCCGATTTTGATGCGCTTTTCAGTAATGGGTTTGTAGTTGATTAGTGAGGGTTCTTAAATAGGTGTTACGATAGTAGCTCACTAGGGGGCGCTGCATTAATATATTCTATTGTGAGAAGATATAGAAATAGAAAATTAATTTAATTATTATTTTTATTCTACGTCATGATATCAGGCTCATTCGGCCGAACGCCCGGTGCGGCGCGTTAGGCACATAATATCTATACTCTCTAAAAAGTTTAAAATAAAAAGCAAAATTAAAAATTTTGAAAAAACCCACGACCTTTGTAAAGTAATTGAAAAAGGATAAAATAATATAAAAACTCCCCGACTTAAAAAATAAATTTAACTTAATAAAAAACTTAAGAATATCTGTCGGGGGCTGCCATCACTATTTTAAATTTCATCGTAAATAAAAATAAGTATCATCAACTCCTAAAGGTCCCCACTGTAGGGGCACGCGGCCTACCCATTAAGGCTAAGTATAGTGCTAAAAAATCTCCAATTATTCACATTACTATGAAACTGCAAAATAGCAGCCCCGGACGGATATTAGTAGGATTTTTATTAATTTCTCATCAGTCTATTCTAGGAACCTACCGGCACTTTCGCTCGTTTCGTTGTAGTAAGAATAAGAACGACCTTCTAGAAGTTTCTGGTTACGTGTACATGATATGTCAAAATGGCCACGGATTAGATCAAATATTATAATGTATATAAAAAAGATACTCACCAGGGTAGTTTTAATTAGTTTTCTAGGTCAATTGATTGCAACAATAATTAAACAATTATTAATATTAATATTTTCAATAAAATTCAAATAAATAATATCTTTTCTGACATTTTCTATTCAATTGCATAGCCTACTTGAATGACGTAACTTTTTTCCGATGTTCTTTTTATGAATTATTAGAAGTTTTTTTTTAAGAATCGCTCATAAAGAAACAGTTTAGGCCGGCGACATATTATAAGATTTTTTTATTCGAATTTCTGACGCAGTCCATTTTGTTTTATTTTTCTTACTCTTTGTTTGTAAGCCCAAGAGACATATCAATTAAAATAGAAATATTGAATAAAACAGTGTTTTCACCAGGAACATTTATTGCATATAGTGTTAAAGACACAAGAACACAGAGACAGACAATACTTGAATATCGAATAGATTAAACACTATGCTTTTATACAATGCCAGTATCGCATATGGCCTCCAATAAATTATGCTATTGGCCAGCCACGAACTAAACCCAGATTTGCCGGAGCAATGTGTATGATAGACCGTGTGCGAGGTAATACCGGCGCCGCCGACGGGCGCGTCAGAAATTTTTGAACAGAAAAAATCTTATAATAGGTATGCGGCCGGCCTTAAGCTTCGCGGATTAAATTTTTTTATTTAAAAATCGAATTGTGTTTAATTAATACGAGCAAAAAAATTAAAGTAGTAAATAGGTCGAATACCTACTAGTCGTTGATTTCTGGACTTATTTTGTTTTTTTTACTATGTACACACGGCCACAGATCAAGCTACACATTTTTGTAGCAAAATAGCGCCTATTACAACCGCATATAAGGTGCCGCAGTTTGTAGCTTGATCTGTGGCCGTGTGTACATGACATTAGGCCTAAATAAGACTTTACTATTATTTTCTTTTTAATTTTATTGAATCAGATTACATATCGAAGTCATAACAAATATTTTTATAGATTAACAAGAATAGCCTGACTAGGAAATTAAATACCTCGCCATGATGCGGAAAACTAATAGAACTTTCTAGTAGTGGTAAGTTGTCTCAAAAAGTCCGTGAAAAGTTTTAGTACAACGGCCACCATTCTGCTAAAACCCTTAAACCAACAGAAACTGACTGTGTGACTGACATGAAAATGATTTATTAACTTGACTAGAACTTAAAAATTAATTTGACGAAAAATTTAAATATAAGAAGAAATCAATGCTCAGCTTGACACTGACAAAATTTACAAAGTGTAATGCCAAAAAAACAAAAAAAATACTAAAGGCTTTGGTGGTCGGTCCCTACTAGCTAAATAAACAACAATAAATATACTTGCAAATCTTAGAAATAACTTTGTCCATTTCAGTAAAAATAAACTGAATAACTGCGTGACTGACTACCTATAACTAAGGCGATGATAGCTCCGTGGTAGTGACGTCAGATGCCGCGACGAAGGTCGTGGGTTCGATGAAGAAAAACTTCGTGAGAAACCATAGCACGGTGGTAGGGTACTTTGTAGTACCCGCCTGGCTGGCTACCACCCTCAAGTTGAAAATTTGTCGCCAAGCACCTACCGGTGTGTTCCGGCAATTGCATTTGAGAGCCAATTTGCCTTCTCGGCATTGTAACAGGTCAGCAACACATTGGCAATATCTCTGGTATTGCCAATGGCGATAGGCGACGGTAACCACTTACCATCAGGTGGGCCGTGCTTGCTTGCCACCTTAGTAGTATAAAAAAAAACTTGAAAATAATTTATTAACTTGATTATAACTTAAAATTTTAAAATTAAATACAAGAAGAAAACATTGTTCAACTTACGCTGGCAAAATACATAAAGTGTGACGCCAGAAAGAAACAAAATAATATAAAAAAGTTTGGTGGTCTCTACTAGGACTTTTTGGCGGGAACTTGCGAAGTGACGTTGCATTTTCATTTTATTTTCATAAAATCGTGTATTTTTGAGTTTTATTGAATATTATCGGTGGTATTTTGTCCAATAAAGATCAATACAAGTGCCCCAGTGAAGTGAAATGAAATGATTACGTGTATAGTGGCTTTCCAAGTTGTCTCAAGAAGTCCTTGCAAAGTTTTAGTAGAACGGCTACCATTGTACTAAAACCTAATTGAAGATGATCAAATAAGACAAGGCTGTATGGCTCTGTACTTTTGTCTTTTAAAGAAAAAACAACAACGGTCTCTACTAGCCATTACTAGCTAATTAAAAAAAACAATAAAAAACATTGCAAATCTTAGAAATAGTTCATGTTTATATCAGTTAATTCAGAATTTCAAAGCCAACTGATTCACTTTATGACGTTGCATGTTGGTAATATTAAAATAGCGCCTCAAGGAGTTGCTGGCTCGACGTTGCGAAAATCATGTTTGGCACTTACCTGCTAAAATAATCCTGTACGTGTAAATTGCAGCACAGAGGCAGGGAATATACAAAATTCAATTTTCTTCTGTACCTATAGCATTTTGGGTGAGCATGTATAGAGCTGTTTTGATTTACTAGATACAGTCAGTTAACTTACCTAAATATATATATTATTACACTATTTATATATGTTGTAGCTTGGTAAAAAGTGTATTATATGAACTCATTGCAAGTATTTTTATTACACTACTTATTAAATTATAAAATCATACTCGTAAAATTACATAATTATTTTTATATGTTTTGTTTAAAAAAAACCCCCCGTCTTTAATTTTGTTTAATTAAATTACTCCGTATAGTGTAGGTAGATACCGTGCCGTGCCACCGCGCGTTCGTTTGCGTACCCGCTCGCGCACCGTATGCTCTCTCGTACACCAACTACCGACCGCGCATCGGCCACCGCACGCGCAGATACTGGCCCGCCAGTTGCAGTTGATTGATCTCCTCCTCCACCCGCGCACGCGTCGTGACCTGACACAAGTCCTCAGTGACCAATAAGACTAGTCTCCTCCTCATTATGGACTCCAAGTGCGTCAGTATCTAAGTGTTTGGAAGCCAGTGGATTGGCATTTCTATCTACTTGTGAGGAAAATTTAAACAACTACCTAGTTAATGTTCATGAAATAACCAGTGTTACGCAATTTAGTACAAAAATTGAGTCGGTATGTGAATCAGTAAATTTTTTTTTGAGTGAATTAAAAGGAAAATTGCGATGCCGGGCTCAATTGTGCATCGAAAATGAGGGAAGGCTCATTGAGCGGTATCTTCGAGTAACAGGTTAGTAAGTAAACATTTTTACTTTGAATTATAATATCACATTGTCTGTAAATTTTTATGATTACAAACGTGAGGTAGAATTAAATAGATTGTCATTCTCATTTAAAACCTACCTACTGTACCTGTCTCTTTTGTTTAAATGTAAAATTAAAGAAGAAAGACAGAGCTAGTAAATCTCATGCTCCAAATCAAGTGGTTGATACAAACATGCGGCATGGGAGCGCAATTGAGTGAACGAAATCCGTCATTCAGTTTTAGGTGAAACACGTATGGGGCAAATAAAAAAGTAAAGAATCATTGTTTTTTTTTGTGTAATCATGTTTTAGCGAATAACCAATGCCTTTGAACCCGATACCGCCTCCGAGAAAAGTTCCAGCACCCACTAGGTTGGGAACCTATGTTCTAGGGTGTCAGCTACCTCCATAAAAAATTTCATCAAAATGTATAAGATAGGATTTGCTTGTTTATTTACGGTGATTGTATATAGGTACTGTATACAGGCTATTACTATAAATATTTTTAACGAATAATAGTACTATTCCTCGTGTTACCCTATTTTTGATCATATTTTATCTAATATACGCTAGTTATTCCAGGAATTTCTTATTAAAATAACTAGCAGTTCACCGAGGTTTTTCACCCATGTTCCTAGAGTGTGAAGTAGCCAACTCTCAGGGACACTGGAAGCTTCCTATCAGTGTTTTTTTTTATCGGATCAATATGTAGTTTCAGATATTATACCTTTTACTCATTATATCCTAAACTCACAAGTTTACTTTTATTAGGTACTAGGGCAACACCCCGCGGTTTCATCAAGTTCCCGGGATAAAAAGTAGCCTATAACGTTTGGGGATAATCATCATCATCATATCAGCCGAAAGACGTCCACTGCTGGACAAAGGCCTCCCCAAGGATCTCCACGAAGGCCGGATTTGCGCTAGCCGCATCCAGCGGTTTCCCGCGACCCTAACAAGATCGTCGGTCCACCTTGTGGGGGGCCTGCCCACGCTGCGTCTTCCGGTTCGTGGTCGCCACTTGAGAAACTTTCTGCCCCAGCGGGTCGTTTCTACGAGCGATGTGCCCCGCCCACTGCCACTTAAGTTTGGCAATTCTTCGGGCTTTTTTTTTTTTTTTTTGAAAGGACTAAAGTTGGTAGCCTCTGATGGCTGCTCCAACCTTACCGGACAATCGGCGAGCGCAGAGAGCTCTCAGCCGGGTAACATTTAGGTAACCACGCCTGAGGGCACCCCCGAGTGCGGTACGAACCTCGGCTCAGGGCGTTACCGGGGGAAGGGGAGGACTTTGTACGAGTTACGACGAATTGGGGGCGGTCGGATTACTAATGGCAGCTCGGGCCGCTTGAACGGGACGAGACTGAGTGGGACGTCGCGGCGGTCCTCGCCGTCGAGGACGGTAGCGTAATCGGTTTTGTGTAGTGTGTTGTGTACTTTTACGGGCTTTCTTCGGGCTTGTCGGTAACTTTGGTTCGCCTGCGGATCTCATCATTTCTGATCCGATCTCGCAGGGAAACTCCGAGCATAGCCCTCTCCATTGCCCTTGGGGATAATGTAGCTTCCTATTAGTGAAAGAATTTTTTAATCGGCCAGTAACTCCGGAGATTAGCGCGTTCAAACATACTTTTCAGCTTTATTATTAGTATAGAAAGATATAGATCACATGCAATCATGCAGGTACACTATTTATGTTCTAGCTTGGTGCGGTTGACAGGTAGCCAGAGAGATATGAAAATGAGCCTTGTCTTTGCAATAAAGTTCATTGTTTAAATATGATTCATTTTAATGTAGATTCAGATAAACCTAATTGTCATGTCATATTATGGTTATTTTCATATCTCTCTGGCAACTGTCACCCGCACCAAGATACAACGTGAATAGTGTAGTATTTTTTGATGTACTCGTATGTTCGTTGTCTTTCCTTTGGGAATATAAGCTAGATTTTTAGAAGCATTATTAAGGGGCCAGACACTTTTTATGTGATAAGGGTGGCAAGCCGGGATAGTATCTCAAATCGTACCCAGCTCAATAAATGGGACACTAATACGTCGCTTACGTAAACAAAAATATCTTCCGTAAATACAAAAGCGTATTAGCCATAAATGATACTGCAATGCGTAACTCCGTGATTTGGATATTGTTTTCTTTGTCCCCGAATGAAGGTCGAATTTTCTTATTTCTGTATCGTTGTAATGCATGCCACGGTTACCCGTACGCCCCAGGATTTTGTATGAGTTGAGATTTTGTACTTACCTAGTAGATAGTCTGGCAATAAGCTGTTTGCTTGTTGATTTACGGTTCGATATCAAACGGTTTGTAGTTTTCTGAATAATAAAAATGAAGATGTTTTTTTTACATTATTAAATGACCGAAGGTGGTAAGCATAAAAAGTCTAGAAAGGAACTGACTTTCTGAATATTATTCAGATAGCCAGTAGGTGTAAGATAGGTACCACGTAGGTATTAACTAGGTATTTAGCGTTAGGTTTTGTCGTTAGTCGGTTAAGAGATTTCAATAGTAAAGCTCTCCTTAGTTTGGGATTAAATAGCCGTGGGTGCGATATCTTATTAATATTATAAACGTGAAAGTTTGTATGTTTGTTGCTCTTTCTCGCAAAAACTACTGAACAGATTTGGATGAAACTTGGCACATAGGCTGACATATAGGCTACTTTTTATCCCGGGAACGCGGGTGAAACCGCGGGGCGGAAGCTATTATAAAATAAATTGATGAAATTTTTTTTTTTGTATTTTTTTCTTTCTATTTCTATTCATGCTTATATTATTTTCATTGTGACTCAATCACGTGTCAACGACTCAACGAATTTAGATGAAAAATTACATATAGATAGATCATACCCAGAAATAACATAAAAGATAGGAAAACCTAGGAAAACATAAGATCCGCGCTGGCCGGAAACTAGTTAAAGATAAATAATCGCAAAAGATGGCGAGTATTTTCCTCTGCAAGTGTAATTTTTAATTCCAAGACAGTCTTACAAAAATCAGTACAAATTATTAAGAAGCAGAATATTAAAGCCATTTCAAACAAAATCAAAGTTAGCTTCATGATTGAAATACCCATTATAAAGCTTGAGAATTCTTCAGCGGTTTGTTTGTAAATTTTTCCCTTTGTAGCGAGCCAGCTATGCTATTCTAGAGCACGCGCCTGTGCCATCTACAACGGACTTCTCACGTGATTGCTTAGTAAACGATAGAGACAAGAGTACATTGACAGGGTCGAATTCGTCGTCGATCTTGTGATATTGCCTTACTTACAGAATAGCACTGCATTAGGTATCTGGAAAACAAAGTGTTGGTTGTAAACATTTATTTCGGTTTATTAGAATAAAGCTACCTAATTCATTAGCTGAACGACACGAATCTTTTTTGTCACAGTAGGTATTAAATTAGAAATCTGATATTGTAAATGACTTTTACAAAAATAAAAGAATAAGGCGATGATCGCTTAGTGGTAGTGACTTCGAATGCCGAGACGAACGTCACGGGTTCGTTCCTACAATGAGCTTGAGCTTTCGGTGAATGAAAACATCGTGAGGAAACCATAGCATTGTGGTAGGGTACTTTGTAGTAAGTACCCGCCTGGCTGGCTACCACCCTCAAGTTGAAAATCTATCACAAAACACCTTCCGGTGTGTTCCGACAGCTGCACTTGAGAGCCAGTTCCCTTCTAGGCTTTGTGTGCATACCACCATCGGCCACATCATCACTGACCACGGTGATATTGTGGTCAAACACAGGCAGGCATTTACATAGAAAAAAAGGAAAGCTATATAAAATGTCTTTATTTTTATCATTCAACGGTTCCTACACATGTTTTGTATGACGACAGTGACATTTTAATATTTATAGCTCTCAGTAGATCAACCAACATACAGTAGAAATAAACAGGCCAAGTGTGCGTCGGGTCACGCACAGTGTAAGGTTCCGTATCCGTTATAATATGCGGACTCAGAAGGGGGCTTTTTGTTTGATACTATGAACATTATTACGACACCTAACACCATAGGATAGACGAGAAAAAAATGTCAACCCCGCATTACGTGTAGAGAACCTTAGATACTAGAGGTAGATACCCTAAAGATTATTTTTCTAGATTTTATTTTACCATCAATGCCGCCAGGCTTCTTGGCACGTTCACTCTGGGCAGTGATCTGGCACAACTTTTTTATTTGTAAATATTTTGTATTTTGTAAATAGGGTTAGGGTTATATTAATTTTTAGTTGTAAATATTTAATGATGTAAAATAAAGAGATAATACCATATGTAAAATTGTAAAAGCTGGATAAAAAAATATTTTTGTTTAAAATACTATTGACTATTTTACCACCTTGTCGGTATAATTTAATATATTTTTAGTAGGTATTAAGGGTTTCTGAGCTAAGCCGCGGATAGGCGGTTGGGCATAGTGAAACTGTAAGGGTTCCTTGTTGACTTCGAATCCCTAAAGACATAGGTAGGTACCGAATCGCTATAAAATATAAAGATCACGTATTAATTAAACTTTATCAAAATTAAAAATTGCTATAATCAACAGTATGGTCGACATTTATTTGCCATTACGAAAACAAGTCGAATAAAAGGGAGATGTCATTATAACAATGAAATGCAAAGGGCATCTAAACAAGGAATTAGGTCAAACAGATAATACTTGGTAACAAATTGTTCTGACAGTTCCACCGGGCAATAATCATTGTGCAAGAAATTATTTGGAGATTAGTGAATTTTACGATTTGTTCTTAATTCCTAAAGATTCGATAAATATCCCTTTGTTATAAATTTGGTGTTGGTAAAACAGGACCCTATTAAGTACTAAAACTCCGCTGTCTATCATATAATTATTTATATATATCTATATAAATATTATTGAAAACATACATT
Organism: Tethea ocularis; assembly: GCA_963555595.1. Classification (NCBI taxonomy): domain Eukaryota; kingdom Metazoa; phylum Arthropoda; class Insecta; order Lepidoptera; family Drepanidae; genus Tethea; species Tethea ocularis. The sequence goes on from OY741975.1 coordinate 8,568,359, forward strand.
TTGGTGTCAAAACTCGCCTATTTTTTAACATTGCCAGTGACACTCGCACAATAAAGACAAATCTAACGGCACATCATTAATGGTTTAGCCGTTTAGTAGTAACAGGGAACACAAAGACGGACATACATACATACATGTCAAATAACCCTCCTTTTTGGTTTCACCGCAGTCGGGTAATTTGATAAAGGTCAATTTAAAACAAAGAAATTAATATAGTACTAATTTAATTTTTCATTTTATTTACTTACGCCATTTTGTTGACCTAGTATACGAGAGTACTAGGCTAACATAATCTACCATATAGCACCCATGGGGATACCAGAAACTCCGCATTCCGCTACGTAATGCCTCGTGTTTGGATCTCTACATTGTGTACATACCTTAAGAAGTTCATCATTTCGCCAGTTCGCTTGGAGGAAAAAAATCTGTGAATTGTCTTTTAGGGTACGCAGGAATTTCTGTTTAAATATTTGTTACATATTTAATAGCAATTTTATAAAAAAAAAACATTCTGACCAGTTTTTTTTCATTTAACAAAATAATTGTCTCAGTTTTTTTATAGATATATCTACCCAACAAGAGACTTGTCGGTTAAATTCTTTAATTAAATATTTCTAATGTAATCAAGAAGATACTGTGTTAATTTCTGGAAAATGTTTGTTTTATTCTTGGTGTAAATAATTAGTACAAACTAATAGTAATTCATGTTTCATTTTAGCTGTTATGTTACGTACGAAGAAAACCGTCTCAAGTTAATTTTACTATAGCAATTAGCATAATATGAGACGTATTTACCCACCCTATATCAAACTGGTTTATAAGCCACTATAATACTTGAATTGCTATATAAATTTTCTTCACCGTTATTATAGTACCTAAAATATCCAGTGTATATGAACTAAAATAGGATATAAAAGAGTTTTCATATAAAACTGAGTTCAATAAAACGACAGAACATTTTTACGTGATCGGTTTATTCTTTTACATTAGATATTTTTGCTTTCAAAGAAAATGTTTAGAAGCTATCTTGTCTGACACTAAATAGAGTGTATAGCTTTATACATACTCGTTATAGTTATAAAGAGAGAATAAAACAAGAGAAAAAGGGTCAGTCTTATGTTTGGGAAGTTTGTATAATAAACAATATTTACAAAAGTTAGGAAGACACTCATTCAAAAGACCAAAGAAACGTCTAGGAAACAAACGAAGTCAATACTAAACGCTCTCGATTCAATCATTGTCCCAACATATCAACAATTTCACCATAAATGCATTATTACAATGTTTTTTTCTTAATATTGATAACAACCTTACGTATTTAAATCTCACGGGATGTCACACATCGTCCACACTTAGCGCTTTAACTATTTACATTTTTTTTTCATTAAATTAATAATTACGTCGAAATTATCGTAATTGTAATAAAATTGGGGAATCGTCTAATTGACTGAATTGTTGGGTACCAGGTCACCTCAGAGCTGAAGCGTCTAGTACCAAGGGCCTAGGCTAAAGGGAGACAAACTCTGGTGGTGGAGGCGGTAAGGTTAGCACTGGGGTTTCTGAAGCTTCAATATTCTCTGAACTGGCTCCTGGTAGTGACCAAGTCGAGCTTCCAGTTGCTGTGACTCTTGGACCCATATTATCATAAGCTGGAGTAGCGCAGCATGTTCTATTTCGTCTTGGTAAAGTAGCCCCACCACTTAGTAGATCAGGGTATTTACCAGGTTCGCTTCTTCCAGCTACTTGAACAGATATGAAAATATTTCCATACGGAACTGGCACTGCAAACTCCGCAGGTGGTGGTGGAAATGCTCCCGGAGTACCTTCGATTGTTATATGAACAGGGTCAAAACCACAACCTCTCGGCGGGTCGTCCCCCGATAAAGATCGTTCAGTCAATTCAAAGTCGCATGGTGATGCCATATCTCCAATAGACCTATCGCAGCTCACTACCACTGATGCATCTATTAATCGTTTTTCCTGATCAGTGAAACTTCGACTTGGTGGAACAGTTCTTCTTCTCATATGCCAGCAAGCTACTGCTCCTATGAATCCAAGAGTTGCTAAGATACCTAAAGCGCCAAATACTACACCTAACAGCTGAGGTATTCCTGCAGCTGTTCTAGCTGTAGCTGTTTGTGATCTAGGTAAAACTAAGCTAATTATCGCTCTTGCTTCACCAGCAGTACTTTTGGCTACACACGTCCACTCTCCTGCAGCACTTGATGTCACATTCAATAAGGTTATATTTACCCATCTTACACTACCAGGAACTCGTTCCTCTGAATCATCTTCGATGCTCGTTTCACTCTCTTCCATGTCACAATCTACAGTACTATTGTGTACATCAAGACCATCGAAGAGCCATGTCACTTGAGGCTTCGGGACTCCATGCACCCAACATCCAAACGAAGTCGCTACTCCAATTTCAGCTCTAACTACTAATGTGCTCGACCGAATTTCTGGCGGACAAGCCATACTCTCACTGTGAACACTACGCCACTTATTTCCAGCTTGCGTAGATGGCTCAGCACAAAGTAATTCTTCCGTACCCAATTTACTTTCTAAGAACCAGTCCTTAAATTCACGCAATCTACAATCGCATCGCCACGGATTACCAGATAAAGACACCGTTTTCAATGCAGGCAAAGAGAATGTAATCAAACGGAGGAATGTTAGCTGATTTCTACGTAAATCTATCGTCTCTAACGACTTCAAATTCCTCAAAGCGTTGGTGTGTATCGACCGTATTCTGCAACCGTCTAATAAAAGCATCCGTAAATGCGGCAGTGGTGGAAACTGGTCTGCAATTAGCGTAGTCAACGGGTTGTTGCTAAGTACGACTAGTCGCAGTCTTTCGTTGCCTCTGAATATATCTCTTGGCAAATTGGAAAGATCGTTGTCACCTAGGTCGACTTCGATTAGTATCCTTAATTCTAAAAATGCATCTGGGTGGATCGATCTCAATTTCGTCGCTCTGAGATTAAGTCGTTGCAAGTTAAGAAGGCCGATATTGGCAAAAACCTCTTGAGGTAAGTTTCTGAGTGGATTGTCGTGCAGATCGAGGACTTGGATATCAGATGAGAGAGAGGGCGGGCGGCGTAGGTCACTGGAGGCACACGTGGCAGTTTTCTTGCCAGAGGACCACTTGCAGCGACACGTGGTGATGTGGGCGCAGTCTAGCCAGTCGCTTGCTGTCCTTGCGGCGCACGTCGTGAGTATAACAATCCAGTACCACCTGGCCCACGCCACGCGCATACTCATCTCATTTCGGCTTTGTGTTTACATCGGCCGACTGCCTGAAACAACAAACGGTGTACGTTAATCAAACTAGATTAGTTAAACAATGCCGCAACTGAAATACAATGGTTCTGGTTATCGTACAATTTCGATGGATGTGTGTTTTAAATTATATTTTACGATATTGAAAGCCAAACGTTGAGCGATTTTGTTTTTATATTGCTTTGATGAATTATATTGTTTTACTTTGACAAGACCAGTGGCCTGCTATCCTGAAATATGTTTGTGTTTCACTCTAATTATAAAGTAATCAAAATATATATACGGAGCCGTAACTCAGTCTTCCAAATACAGAATATATCATAAACACATTCAATTAATTATCTATAGAATTGAATAATCATGTAATCACTACATCGTTGTCCATTTATCATAAGATCAGATCTAAATGTCAGAGGCAACCTATATCAAAACGAGTCATGTATTTATAAACAAAGGACCCCTCATCAGAGCAGTACGTCATTACTGTGACCTTAACAAGTTTTACAGCCAACCTTTATTCCGGGTAAATTCATCAGCAAACTGAACACTGACTCTGTAATTAATCTACTTGAAATTAAATTAGTTCTACACTATGTAGTTCATCGCAGGAAGTGTAAACATTGAACCACTTGTGCGATACCGTTAACGGTTGAGTGGCATTCGAGGAAATTAATTTTGCACCCTCAAAAGAGAAATTTTATAGGCTAAGTTTCTAAATATTAAGTTTGTGTTTCTGTTCATTGTTCAAGCAATAGCTTCGCTTGGAATGATGATACATTTGACGTGAAATAAAGAGTTTTATCGAGGTCGTTGGAGCAGACGAGTATTTTAGTGGAGACCGCGTCTTGGCAAGCCCAATGTGGGACCCCCTCCAGCACGACCGACGTGGCCAGACTGGACTGCAAGTGCTGTGCAGTTACCGGATAATACTGTAGTGCTTGACAACAGATGTTTCACTAAGAGTAGGTAGGTACAATAAAAAAAGTTAAAATAATTTACAAACGTTTCATTTCGGTTCTCTTCTCTATCATCTAACAACCAGCCACATTGTGCCAAGTTTTATGGGTTATTTTATTTACTGCGCATTAACTGAAGAACAATCTCGAATAACTTGAGTAATAACCAAACATAAAGCAGACTTTTCTTTTGTTTAATGAAGATAAAAAAATATTTTCATACCACTGCGTACAAGAGAGATCAGTCGGCGTGGTTTTGATAAATATATCCAGAGTTCTATAACTCTCCGGAGGTTTTCTGTCAAGATTAGAAGGATTAATGTTACTGAGTGGGGTATTTGTCTTGTCCAGTAGATTCCGGACAGATACCCGACGAGTTGTATGTATAGACTAGTGTTGGGACACCAGTGAGCTTTGTTTGTTACTCGAGTAGATTTGCTTTGGCTTCATTCGATTGTTAGTATTCGTTCTGGGTTGTTTGGTTGTGTGAGGATGAGTTTTAAAGCAATTTATTGGTGCTTTTATTTGTCAATTTCTATTAACACAGACATTATAATCTTTTATTCATCCTGTTAATTTTTTATGTTTAAATTTTATCAAAGTCATACATAAAGCCAATTTTATTTGTAATAATAGTAGTAGCCAAGGAATAAAAAACACTTCAATATAAAGATAAATTTTCAACGAAAAAGTTATTCAAAGTCAAAATCTCATTTATTCAGTTTAGGCCCTAGTAAGGCACTTATGAACGTCAACAGTTACAGTTTTACAATAGACTCTACTACCGGTACTACTACTCTCTACTCTACTAAATTAGGTATAGAGTAATGAAATCAATTGTTCCCCGAGTGCAAATAACTCCTAGTTTAACATCACTTCAGAGTCGGAGGTAAAACGAATTATTTACGGTTCTTGAAGAAAAAAAAGCACACCTATTTTTATTCCCAAGACTAGATTAATACTTCGCACGTGATACCTACATAAGCATCTAGAATTTATTGCCTAAATTTCAATCTACGATGCGTTTTATGTGTAACATTTTTCTACACGATATCTTCCCGTATGAATTATTAAAGAACTCCAAGTTTCTCAGGTAGTTTGTTATTCACCCACGCTAGCTTTATTTTAACCTTTTAAAAGCAATATGCTGTTTATAAGTTGAACTTTTGTTTCTGGGTTAGTGTTATGCTCTGTTAAACGAAATGGTTTTTGTAAGCAGTTATATCCTAAAGGCGTAGTCTATAGTTATTCCAAACTTTTTATACATAATTTTTCTAAAAACATCAAAACTTTTAGTATAAACACTAGGAAATAAGGATAAGTTTGCTGGACCTATAACATGACCCAGCAAATCACAAAGCTAATCTATTGCTTTATATTACTGAATACGATTTGAAGTAGCCCAAGAAGTAATACCCAAAGATTATGAAAATCTAATTAGGGATTATCTATTATATAAAAGAGTAGCGGTTTTTTGGGTAAACATCCCCCTGCCCACACCGCTGAACCGATTAATGTGAAATTTGGCATGTGCATAGATTTTGTCACGTAGACCCCATTTAAGAAGCGATTTTTCGAAATTCCTTTCCGCAGTGGTGGAAACGGGCCCTTTGTGCGATTTAAAGAATCTTAATATCTCTGGAACCATAAGGTCTAGGAGTCTGAAATTTTTAATGTAGCTTTTTCAGTAAAAAATATTAGATATGGGTGCGAGCGTTTCTCAAACTTTTGTCTATGGGAGGAAAATTTAAAAAAATAAGGGATTTGCTTTGTTTCCGTTAAACCTTGATAACTTTGTGAGTTTGAATGTTACAAACTCAAAATTTATACTGTAGGTAGTTTAATAATACTGCTAAAATATATTTTCGGCGTTTCTCAAACTTTTTTTCTTCGAGGAAGATATTACCGATGGAAATTATGCATTTTTCAAACTCTTATATCTCTGCAACGGCTGAAGATAGGTAAATGAAATTTTTGCTATACAAATACTACAAATTTCAATTTGATGTTTGTCAAAGTTTTGCCCATAGACAAAGTAAAAATGTTGAAAATTTACTTTTAACATCCTGTTTTTCTCAGTTAATATTCATAGCAGAAGCTTGATTTTTGGAATATAAGCTTTTTACAGTATTTGTTTTGAAATGTACTGTTAAGTTTCTCAAACTTTCCATGCGGCATAAAGTTATAAAGGGTGAAATATCCAATTTTTGCACTTTAATATTTTTGTAATGGCTCAAGCTAGGGACCTTAAATTTGGAATATAAACTATTTAATACAATTGAAACAATATTCAAACCAGTGTTTCTCAAATTTTTCATAGATGTAAATTTTATGACACCTTAAATTATTTTCTATAAACCTGTATAACGGAAGTACTATACAACTGAGAAGCATGATTTTTTGGAAATAAGCTACTCTTAGCAAGCACTATAAGAATCCTAAAGCATTTTGCAATACTATTTAGCAATGAAATGTTATAGAGGGTGGAAAATTTTATTTTTGACTTTTAGTATTTTTGCAATTACTTAAGCTAGGGTTCCAAAATATTAAATGTAGACCATGTAACATAAATGTAACAACATGCAAATCAATAATTAAAAAAAAATGATCGTAGACAATTTTATGACCTTTTTAATTTTTTTTTATCAACCTGTATAACGCAAGAACTATTTAACTAAGAAGCATGATTTTTTGGAAATAAGCTACCTATAGCAAGCACTATAAGAATCCTAAATCATTTTGCAATACTATTTAGCAATGAAATGTTATAGAGGGCGGAAAATTGTATTTTGGCCCCTTAATATATTTGCAATTACTGTAGCTAGGGATCTAAAATTTTGGTTGTAGACCATGTAACATAATTGTAACAACATGCACATCAATAATTTCAAACTTTTTAATCATAGACAATTTTATGACATTTTTAATTTTTTTTCATCAACCTGTATAACGCTTTTCCTATTCATTTAACAACCACGAATTTCTGGTTATAAGCTACCCATAGCAAGCACTATAAGAATCCTAAAGCATTTTGTAATACTATTTAGCAATAAAATGTTATAGAGGTTGAAATATTTCATTTTTGCCCTTTAATATTTTTGCAATTACTTGAGCAAAAGATCCAAAATTTTGAATATAGACTAATTAATACAAATGTAACAACATAGAAATCAAAATTATTCTAAATTTTATTCATAGATATTTATATGATTTTTTTAAAAAGTTTATCAGACTGTATAAAGCTACTCTATTCTTATAAGTACCATATTTTATGAATTTAAACTATCATATAGCATGCATTGTTTATAGCACACTAAGAACCCTTCCACTCACAGTATTGTTCAACTTTCATGCCAAAATAAAGTAACAAAGCTTTAAATTTTCTTCAATATCTCAAACAAGTGATCTAAAATTATAATACTTAGCATTTAGTTTATATAAAATAACTAGCTGTTCCCCGCGGTTTCGTTCGCGGGTTTATAAGTAGCTTATAACCTTCGGGGATAATGTAGCAGCAGTTCCGATTCGAAAACAATTTTTCGAATCGGACCAATAACTCCGGAGATTAGTGCGTTCAAACAAACTCTTCAGCTTTATTATTACTACCTATATATAGATTAAGTTTTCACCCAAGAAATAAAAAAAAAAACAAATTTAGTAAAAATAAACTCAAAACCAATTTTGAAATAATTAGGACCTTCTTAAGTAGTATTTGTTTCTATGAAATCCGTATATAACATCTACAACAATTCAACTTAAAAATATTCAACGTCAAAGCAATTATCATCAAACAAATTACGTATAGGACTTCATGTCGGTGAAGTCATGCATAGTTCGGTTCTTTTCGGTATTGCTCGGGTTACATCGGGCGCCGCGTCGCATCGCCCGTGCTATACAAAAATAAATAAATATCCTGGGACATTCTTAACAAATTTTTTTTCAGGTTTTCAATTGCAAAAAGATTTTTCCAAATTCGACTGATAGATCCAGAGATTAGCGCGTTCATACAAACAAACAAAAACTCTTCAGTTTCATTATAGTTTAGATAGATAGATATATAGATTATTATTAGTATAGATAAATTATGGATAGGTTTATGTTGGCAGTTCTTGACAATTTTGCATTAATCTGTATTGTATCATTGAGACAATCATTTAAGAAGCTGTCCTTAGTTTCTCACAAGTTCTGGGATAAAAATACCTACCTTCTTATCTCACGGGTCTACCTCTCTGCCAATTTTCATTACACACTGTTTGAACGTTTAGAAAGAAAGAAGAAAGAAAAACTTTTATCTCCTGCATTGCATACCATTCGAAACTTATAAAAAAAAAAAAAACAAACATAAAAATTCAATATACCTACAAAAATAATAAGAAGGCTGTATGGCTCTGAACCTTTGACTGTTTTTTTTTAACGTAACAAAAACTTATGTATGACTAATAATGGATTGTAATTTTTTACAAGTATTTAAACGTGAAAACTGAACTCCACATGCATAATAGGTATATTTATATAGCATTCAATCGTCACAGAACTATACCTGTCCCTGGATATTAAATAGCCTAACACCTTCATCTAGGAACCTGAACCTAAGAGGATACCTATCTTTGAAAAGCGCTTCATAATCTGTACTGTGGTTCTCGAGGTATGAGAATACTAACGGACAAATTGACGTACATATTATTTGGTTGGTTAAATTGAGTACGGGGTGTTCATGAACTCTAATGCGGGTGAAACCGCTGGGCGAAAGCTAGTGATATATAAAAAAGGCTGCTCTACTGATTTTATAGACAAGAACTTACTTAAATAAATTGCTCGCTTCACATGCTATGGCTGCCGCAAATTTAATTAAAATCATAATATTGTTAAGCTAGTAGTAAGGTTATATAGACAGTAAGAAAAGTTGACGATTAAATCACTTAGGTCGATGACATTTTCCTGCGAAAATTCATGGTAAACGCCCGATTATAGCTTATCGGACCGTTTCCTAGTCGGTGAAAATCGATCATACCTATAATGAATTCATGTCAGAAAATAATAATTTTAGTTCCAATTTTCTTTCATAACCTTATTCAGAATTAAGAACTTTAAACAATAAACTTTCACAATCCAATGCAATAACTTCCTTTGTCCATAAATTCCAAATTTCATGATGTAAAAACGTCGAACTTAAAAGCCAAAACGTGAAATAAAAACAATAATTCTGCACTGCATTTGTTTAAGCTACCCAAAGCAAATAGCGCAAGAATTTCCAACTCGTGCAAAACTTAGTGGAAACGTGGGCGGTAAATTGCGGGCTTGGTGTGTTTTACAAGAAAAATCGAAGAAAGGAATCGTTTGGGCTCCAATCGATCTATTATGTACCATTGGGTAAAAAGAACATCTAGAAAATCTTCTTTTATTACTTTAAGAAGCTTAGGATACCATTTAATTAATACTATCTATACAAGTATGTATTTACAACAGAAAAGTAGTACATGTAGTATATCAGTTATTTGGTTTCCATAGTACAAGCTCTGATTAATTTGGGATCAGTTTTAAACGTATGTGAAGAATGTCCCAGGATATTATTATTTATTTAAATAATAGTAAATTTCTGCTAACAGAGGACTTTTTACGTAAAAACGAATACTGATATAGCTATTATCATAAATTCGGAAAAACTCATCGCAAATTTCCTCGTAACATAAAACAAGCAGTTGACAAGCCCGTTACGTTATTACAAGCAATTTCATATTTACCCTGCAGGCTTATAGCGCAGGCTTTCCGCTAATGAAATGAAACTCTGAACTAAGTCGAACAAATAAAAGATTTAATAAACAGCCATAAAAACTTTCCAAGTGTTCTTTAAATTGCCGTCCATTGACCCTTATTTCATTCTCCTTAAAAAAGTTTGTTGAGAAGGGAATTGAGAAACCAAAAAGTTTTGAGAATGACTACCTAATTATTGGCATATTTTAATGGCTTTACTTATGTTGACTAAAATAATCATTTTAATATTGGTATGATTTTACATTTAGATTTAGTTGACACAGAATGCAAATTATTTTGTGCGGGTAAAACTAGCGGAAGCGAACGACAACAAGTGTATTTTTTTTCTAATTATTGGATACATAAATTATAAAATTGAAGACTAATGCAATACCATTCGTTACATCTGGTTTCCCGAGGGATATATTAATGTCCAGGGATAAAAACAATCATAAATGTTACTCCAACCAAACAGTCCAAACGTTGTAAGCGCCGCTAATTTCACGGTGCCTAGGTAGTATGGCGAACGGATCAGCTCAATCGAACACAGTGCGTGTTCGTATCGCGAAATCTAGTGCGTAGTATACATATATACCTATCGCGGGGCAGCGATTTGGCACAAATTTTATATTTATAGTTAGGTAGTTTCGTTTCTTTTTTTAATTTAGTTAATTTAGTTAAATATAATGATAATTAATTTCACGAATTAAATAAATATCAATCCTATCGATGGTTATATATATTTTTATCCGGGGAACGCAAGTACAATCGCAGGTAACAGTTTATTATATGAGATTCATATAGTTAAGTTATCGAGAAAAGGAAAAATAGCATCATGTGCAGCTATGCGAAAAGCGCGATGCCTATTTCGCTATAATACCTACGTAAGGCGGAAAGTGGCCGAGCAGAGAAATTCCTCTGCGTTCCTGAAAAGAATGCAATAATCCTGACTGCGTTGAAATATTCTGAAGTGGTGTGATTTTCACTGAAATTCGAGCCGGTATTTTTGTATGACATAAAAATAATGACGTGTTTTTTTACGAGTACAGAAGCTAGAATAATACATTTTTATAGGTTTTTTTACCAACATTTTATTAAGCATTGTTTCTTTTACGTTAGGTTACCTTATTTCTCAAAAGAAATTAGTTAGGTTTAAATATTTTACTTAACATGACAAGTTATAAGCAATAAGTACGTAACTTAGTCACATTTTTTTTTATTTTACCAAACACTTCACCCCAAATGAAAATGTAAAAAATGATGTCGAATAGGATTACTACTCAATTTTACTCCATGGTATTGTGATAATATAGGTAGGTACCTACCTCAGAAATAATTTTCAGTCGATCCCTTTTCGACTGAAAATTCAGATAGGATTTTTTTTTTAGTAGGATCTTTCTTTTATGGTTCGGTTGTTTCAACCGAATGAAATGAAAAATACAAAAACCTTAATTCACAGTAGGTATTGATTTTTTTTATTAAATTTCGATACAGTCGATACTCATAACATATATTTTTTCAATGTAGGTATGTTAAAAGTACTAATTACTATTTAATGTGTTAATAACACATCAGTCACGGTGTCAAGACTTATCGTTAATTACATACAGGGTGTATTTCAACTTGTTACAATCTCGTTAGCCCTTCTCATGCAAAAACAAACTACACGCTTTAACTAAGGCCCTTCGCCTGTGAAACTAAAAATGCCGGAAAAAGTCCGTGTAACGAAAAAAAATAATATTTAGAATCGCTTTATGCCAAAATATTTGTAAGCCCGAGTTTCAATATCCTATTAAATAAATATTATAAATATGAAAGTATGGATGTTTGTGATTTAATCAAGCATCAACGACTGAACGTATTTGGATGAAAGTTGGCACATTGATAGATTATACCCTGGAATTACATAGGGAAATCTTGTATGCCGACAAATTACAAAATTGGAACGCGGATACCACCTGATGGAAACTTTTTTTTATATACTCGGCTCAGATAAATTTCTGAATTCTAAGAAACGGACTAGAATTTTATCACCAAATTTATATAGCACACGTCTCGGAGGGATTCCAACATGACCTCCTCTTTCTATGACCTGGAAAACGTGGAAAGAGATAAGTATTCTCGTTGGTGTCTGTTTACAAGCTTGCGTCGTGAATGGGGCCGTTTATAGAGCGGTTAAACGATGAAAACTTCGCAAGTGCGAAAGTACCTATTCAAATTCAATTTTGTATTTAGAAGATGAATACTACTTCTATCATAAGCCAAAGTAAACAATTTTAGAATTAGGAAATCTTTTTATTTTTTTTATACAAGAGAAGGTAATGTTTTTTTCTAAACACACATAAACTGAAGCAAACAAAAATATATGCTTATTTAAAGAAAATAAAGTGAAACTCAATAAAAAACATTTAAGAATAGTGTTAGGTAGTTATGTGGGAATTTGCGGGGAAATAAAAACCGTTACAAAATAAAATACTCAATAGAAAATGTTTTAAAAACACTGCTCAGCTCATTACACGATAACATCCTGTATATCCTAATCTTGGAAACTTATTTTAATTACCTTTACCTAGAATGTAAAGTTGGAAATATTAAGACTACCTAAATAATGTTCAGTAACTTTTACAAGACACAAAAATTAAGACATGAAGCGATATTTCTTGAGAACATTTTTAATGTAATTAAGTACCTAGTAATTATTTTAATTACTTTGTTACTTTTTATTTGTACGACTATTAGGAGATACGTAAAGCAGTCGAAGGTAAAGTATGTCAAAAATAAATCCACTAAATCTTAAAACCTTCAAAATGTGTAAAATGTTTAAAATATGTATTTTCGCGTTCGCCTTCGGTGAGCTCTTAGCCGAATCCCAGCTGCTTTAGAGAGTCACCGCTGGTAAAATATTCGGCCGACACACAAACTATAGCCGAGGGGGCTGCGTGAAATATGTTTATTTAGGTTATCAGCATGGCCGACACTGCGTCCTTTATTGCCCTCTTTGCCGCCTTTTTAATATAACCTTGCTTGTAAAATTTGGTGGTAAAAAATTATGTTAATTTTTTTATTAAAACTAAACTTAATTTTCTTTGGGCAAGGTCGTGAAAATGTACATATTTTGATAAAAAACGTTAGAGTTATTTTATCGCGGTCTTGAATTAATAATTTTAAGAGTATCTTTCTGAGGCCCTATTTGTAACGTTGAGAAACGTTTATGTCCTAAAATGAGGAAACATCGCGGCTAAGAAAAAATAAATGGCTATTTGGCGTTATTTTTACTGTACGTCGCACCACCCGCCATCTCAATTTGAAAATCTGTTGCCAAGAAACAAGCACTATATTCTGACACTACTTTTAAGGTCAAATTTTCTTTCTTTTTTTTTTTGTCTCATTACACTGCAATCTGTCACCAGTAGGGACATTTATCAGTGGGTTGGTTGGGTTTGTTATTGGCATGCTCGGTATGCGACCCGTGTCACATCCTACTTTACTTCACTGTTGCGATCTAAGTGTGTCTTGGGGCATCTTCCGTTTCAGTCTGTGGTTTGTAGTTTTGTCTTCCATCAAGACATTGGCCAAGCTGTTTGGATGGTCTTTAATTTTTTCCTTGTACTTGTTTGTATAGAAGAGTATTGCCTGTTTGACCGTGGGCATCTGCAGGTCGTGATGAAGTTGTTCATTTGTGACGAACCAAGGGGCACAGGTTATCGTCCTCAAGATTTTGTTTTGGAATCTTTGCATGATTTCGATGTTGGAATGGGAGGCTGTCCCCCAGAGCTGTATTCCATAGGTCCAAAGTAATGTTTAAAGTCTCTAAATGTACCTACCTATGAGCAGCTCCCATATATTTTAATTTACTTAACGATCAATCTTGTTCTGAAAATTCTACCTCTATATTTTTCGTTTAACTAAATGCTGTAATATCATAAACAACAACATTATGTATACAATGGTTAATAACCTGTATCCTTTATTTTTCTGTTACGTGTACTAAATCGACTTGGATTTACATAATATCTCTATGAAAAATAACGTACCGCAGTCATGCAATGTGTTTATTTATATTTTACTGTTCATTGGTCTGAGTTATGTTAGGAAGTTGGTTACTACGAAAGTGGTTGTAAAAATAAATAGACTCTTAAGCTTTAATAAGCTAATTTGATGAAATGAGCTTCTCTTTGGCTTGGCTTTATTACATGAGTATGGAGTACACACCCTACGCACTTCATTCGAGCGAATTAATTTAATTATCTACGCTGTAATCACACGCATACGTAGCGATGAGACTAATCTATAACTATCTAGTCTAGTAGATATATATTTATTCGTGATTAAAGGGTTGGTATAGTAAAAGTTGTTCATAATTATGGTTGCAATAATCCCTGAAAAAATACATGTTGATTAAAAATACATCCTGTATAGGAGCTAAAGAGATTGTTTGTTTGAACGCGCAAATTTATGGATCTACCAGTCGGATTCTAATAATTCTTACACTAATAGAAGGTACATTATCCCCAAAGGTTATATAAGTAAAGGCTACTTTTTATCCTGGTAACGCGAGTGAAGCCGTGGGGAACAGCTACTGTTATCAACATAATAAAAAAGATTTGGCTCGATTATTGGATTTGGACATTTATGGTGATAGTTTCCCTAGTTTTAAGAAAAAACTTACGGATTATCTTGGGTCTAAACTCGGGTAGGTAAGTACCAGCCCCTGCTTGGACCTGGATAGTTGGTTTATGTTTATGTTTTGTGCTTTATTTTTTTAATTTCTATTAGTAATTAATTTATTTTTGTTTCTTCTTTTGTAGGTACAAACATTTTGTCATTTTTTTTTGTTTAATTTATAATAGCGGTAGAAATTGTTGGTGTTAGTAGTGATTGCCTTTAATTAAGTGAGCACAGGGCAAGTTATTCTGTAGCACTATCTTTAGTCATAGTTGTGTGTATCATTTGTTGGCGATCCTTAATAAATAAATAAAATAAATAAAAATAGGTAAAACTATTAATAAAAACTATACTACATCTAACGCGAAGAACTTTTGAATTTAATTTTTGAATACTTTGACTACTTTCTACCATATTTAGATATACGTATGTAAACAACTACATTTCTTCACATTTACATTTATAAGACTTGCCTTGACTAGTTTTAATAATATTTCTTTCTCCACAAAAACCTTTGCATGACCACGACCTATTTAGGTAACCAGTAACTTCCTGTTTCCGTTCCCTTATCGTTATGTCATAAATTGATGAATTACTTCCGATTTTATTTATAAAAGGTAAAAACGTTTTACCTTTGCGTTCTCGCTACTCTTGTATTTTAATTCAATCCCATATCAGAAGATAAATTAACATACCTATTACTAATTCTATATCTCGTTTAGGAGAGAATAGTATGAAAGATTTCTATCAAATGGATTTACAAACGAACGTCATAAAAGGTGATAGAAAGTGATCAAACGAAAAATAACCGAATTGCGAGTCGAACTCGCCCACGAAGAGTTCTGTACCATTATGTATAAAAACGGCAAAAAAAAACGTTTATTGTATGGGAGCCTATTTTTTTTATTGTTTTTTTTTTGTATTTTTTGTTATAGCGGTAATATAAATACGTCATCTGTGAAAATTTCAAGTGTCTAAAGCATAGGATCAAGACCTAAGCTGCACCTGCTTTAGTAATTTATGTCATGACTGCTGATGTAGAAGCATCGTTCATGTTTTGTAGAATGCTCTTACACACGTGCTTAAGTGTGGTTAATAATCTTGGTTAAGGGTAAACCTTCGTTTGAGCGTTAAATTCAAATTTTATCACGTTTTTTGCTAATTGCAGCTCAGTTATAGGTCGTAAGTTATCAACATACTATTTGCGACAAGAATGGTAGTATATTTACTGATTAATAACAAAAGAAATCTTCAACACATTCCTCCATGGTATATTAGTAACATTTTCATGAAATAGTCGTATATGTCAGTAATATACCTTGGAGAAATATGTTGATGATTACATACAACTTACGACCTATAACTGAGCTGCAATTTGCAAAAAACGTGATAAAATTTGAATTTCGCGCTCCAACCGAACGTTCCCCCTTAAGGATAACCAATGAATCATTAGATTGCTTTAAGATTTAGTAGGATATTACAAGCCAGTAAATATCTTTTTAAAAGTACAGTAATACGTAATTAATTCCAAAAACAAAACATCAGATTCAAAAATAGAACGAACAAGATACACAGAGAATGAAAATTAGGCCAGGGTTTAGCTCATTGTGTCTGAAGATAATATTTAAAAAAATCCCTATTGTTTTCGTGGTAAAGACGCAGCAGGCTAAAGGGGTCATCGCCCGGAATAGTCGGCAAGATGGCGGCGTGCCAATCCAGGAACAAATGTTATGTGATTCGGGCATGGTATTGCGCAACGCCACAGTATCTGTACACACAGTTTAAAGACAGCGTACTCAGTTCTTAATTAATACTATTATTTAATTTATGTTTAATGGGATTTTTTTTAATTCTAATTCTAAGGACTTCCGGATGTCTTATTTGTGTATTTTTTTATATTATGCTATACAGCTTTTAAATTATTGTTTTTTTAATATACCTAAGTGATAGTTGCTTAATCGAAATTTAGGTACACACGGCCTCAGATCAAGCTACATACTGCGGCACCTTATGCGGTTGTAATAGGCGCTATTTTGCAACAAAAATGTGTAGCTTGATCTGTGGCCGTGTGTACATAATTAAAAAAAAATAATTGTTCGCGATTTCAATGTTGATCTCATTGTAAGAGTTATTCAACTTGGCAAACCTAACGCACGTTTAGAATAGATGCCATTTCAAAATAACGTAATGTATTGTTTGTATACCTACCTTACATTCCCCTTGGGGGAGGGGATCAAACTTCCACTAATAGTAAGGTGGATTAACAAAGAACAAGCTTTGTTAGGGCGGTTTATAGGTACATAGATTTAGGGTATGGTATTACCGTATTTCGCCATTTATTTGCCTTCACGTGCCCTTTTGTTTTCTCAAGCAACCAGTTTCCTCATAGTTTTTCCTCACCAAAACTTAGTAGCGAGTCCATTTGGTAGTTAGTTAATTGGGCCAAATCAAATAACTTTAAACGAGCAATTATATTTATTAATTTATGTCTTTATTTATTAGTTTTCTGTAACTTTAGATTTTTCTCTTTTCTAGATGATAGTTAAGAAATAAATTGAATACCTTTAAACAAGCAATTCTTGGGTGTATATATAATTCATCATCATCATCATATCAGCCGAAAGACGTCCACTGCTGGACAAAGGCCTCCCCCAAAGATCTCCACGATGGCCGGTCTTGCGCTAGCTGCATCCAGCGGTTTCCCGCGACCCTAACAAGATCGTCAGTCCACCTTGTGGGGGGCCTGCCCACGCTACGTCTTTCGATTCGTGGTCGCCACTCGAGAACCTTTCTGCCCCAGCGGCCGTCGGTTCTACGAGCGATGTGCCCCGCCCACTGCCACTTAAGTTTGGCAATTCTTCGGGCTATGTCGGTTACTTTGGTTTGCCTGCGGATCTCATCATTTCTGATCCGATCTCGCAGGGAAACTCCGAGCATAGCCCTCTCCATATAATTATATAATCTCTATATAATTATATAATCTGAATCTTATAGAATCTCGGGGGCGATAAATCGATCGAGTTAGGTTTTATTTTTAGAAAACATGAATTACCAAAAAAAGGTACTATTTATTATTTTTGTAACTCTGAAACGGTTCTAACGATTTCAATCAATTTAAATTTAGATAAGCTTCCTTCATCGGGACAAACATCGTGTTCTTACATTAAAATGTTTATCCTGGATAGGAATCCAGCCCACGACCTGCGTTTTATTGGCTAGTAGTTAGATGAACAGCTAACACAGAATTTATGTGAGCAACAATCACTGATAAAGCTGAAATTAAGCTGTGACTCGCTTGATTGCCTAGGTCGTAAGTCTTTGTTTAATTTTAGACTTAATAATAAGAGTCATAGCGCTTGTTTTAGTACATCGTGTTAATTCAGTGCGGTATGCGGATTAGTCTTAATGGTTGTCCAGACATTTGGCGAATTAGCGAATTTCTTCCTGGTTTTGAATATTTTATTTTAGTAGTTAATGTTTTTTATTTATTTGACGAATTGGTAAACAACCAACAACAAGATTGTAAATGATAATACTTGTAGATAGAAAGTAGGTATATGTACCTACCTAGCAGTGGCGAGGGGTGAAATTATGGCTAGGGTGAGCCGTTCAAAAAACACCTGTATTTTATTTAATTTTTATTACATTGTATAAAAGTGGCTTTGAAATAATGAAAATGTAGGACTGGGATTCCTAAAAGGTAAGCTGATGGGAATCGGCTTGTATGGACCCTTCGCCACTGCTACCTAGATACCTAATTTATTTTTTTACATAAATATAATACTGAGTTTATTGTCGTAATCTTCTTAGTTACCTGTTTCCTCCCCGAA
Source organism: Tethea ocularis (assembly GCA_963555595.1). NCBI lineage: Eukaryota > Metazoa > Arthropoda > Insecta > Lepidoptera > Drepanidae > Tethea > Tethea ocularis. The sequence continues at coordinate 8,586,843 of OY741975.1, forward strand.
ACAAAAATAAAGAAATAGACATGAATTATAACACAAGAAATAATTGATAAAAATATCATAAATAATTCAAAGTATGTACGTATTGAATTCCGAGAACTCTATTATTTTTAAGAGACGCGAGTCCCTAAATAACTTTACTTATAGCTGATGCCAACAGCTTTAAATAAATAACCAATACCCTAACGTTCATTCCAAAATTTACCACTAGACCTAGGCAGGGCTGGTGCCTAAGTTACGGCACTCTAGAGACTACAGTTGGGAATCACTAGTTTATTCGATTACTCCCACGGAGTCCCAATCGGCAGTTTGTCTACCTGACCCTTAACTATGAAACGTCATTTGGCAGGAAATACGACGGTACGAGGTTATCCTTATACATATTTATAACTTTTCAAAACCTAAGGTGGAAAGAAGCGTGGGATGACTTATTGCAATTTATATTAATACTAGATTCCGCCCCGCGGTTTCACCTGCGTTCCCGAGGGATTTTATGTTTTACCGGAATAAAAAGTATCCTATGTTTTCATCTAGGTTATAAACTATCTGTGTTCCAAATTTCATCCAAATCCGTTCAGTAGTTTTTGCGTGAAAGAGTAACAAACGTCCATCCATCCATACATCCATACTCACATAGTAGGATTGTTTTTACAAGGAATTTTTAATTTATCTAAAAATTGGTATGCTTCTAATGGATGCAGGTGAAGAGGAGATGGTAAATGTCAATCTATGGCTTATAGTGACGTGGCATAGCCCATAGTATGTATGTACCAGTTTAAATTGTTAATTTTAATTATTTATTTCATAAATAAGAGAATACATTAAGTTTGAATTACATGTTACATGACTTCTCTTAAGGATATACCTTCGGTTGGAGCGCGAAATTAAAATTTTGTTGTTTGTGTGTTGGAGGAATATGTTGTTGATTTCTTTTGTTATTAATTAGTAAATATACTACCATTCTTCTCGCAAATAACATGTTGATAACTTACGACCTATAACTGAGTTGCAATTTGCAAAAAAAATGATAAAATTTGAATTTCGCGCTCCAACCGAACGTTCCCTCTTAAGTTATTAAGCCTTTAACTAACCACTGACTGACACAAAGCCTAAGCTGGTGCTCTTACACATATGAAATTTGAAGAGTCTGTTCCTTTTGCGGTTTGAACGCGCTAATGCCTGGAACTACAAGTCAGATGAAAACTTTTACTATTAGGAATCTACATTATTTAAGTTATAAGTAGCTACTTTTTATACCGGGAACGCGAGTGAAACCTCGCGGACAGTTAAAAAACAGCTAGTGAGTAAATTAATTGTGATTCCATCATATCCACTGCCTATCCATTATTTATTACCACCAATAACAAGTGTTATTTACTCTGAGTTGTTTGAATCTAGTAGCTATTCTGTATCTTAACAGATCTTTGGTCGAGTGTTGGCGCAAACCTTAAAGCCAATATTACATTACATTATTAATAAAGCTGAAGAGTTTGTTTGAACGCGATAATCTCTGGAATTATCAGTCGGATTCGAAAAATTCTTTCACTAATAAGAAGCTACATTATCCCCGAAGGTTATAAGCTACTTTTTAATCCGGGATCGTGGGTGGTAAATAATACAGAACTAACAAAGGTTACAAGATCTCAAGTTTTATTCACATAGGAAGAAAGAGATCATAGATCAATAAATAATAAAATGAAACTTCCATAAAAATAGGTAGATATGACACTAGAGTCAAGTAAAAGCGTGATTCATCTCTTGGCATAGTTTCAAATCTTGCACTTTTGTAACTTTGAGTAAAATATAACATTTCCGGGTTCCGGACATGTTTCCGCGTCGTAGTTTTATCCGTTGTTGATTTTTTTCTAATCTGGGCCATTCTTCACAAACTGCTATCTGATTCCGTATTCATTAGAGCTTATATTATGGACACCAGATAACTGATATATACTACGAATACATAACTACTTTTTTGAATATACATATTTTATTAATTATGGAATATGCATTATTTTTTTTATCGCTTTTCTTAACAAAATATGAAAATACCGTAAAAAAGATGTCAAAAAGTGAAATTAAAATTAAAATTACGGAAGATATAAGCATTCAAACTACTAATTAGACAGCGATTAGATAGAGAGATCGGACATAAGATGTGAAGTCATAATAAAAAAAAACAAAAACCATAGACTACGATAACCACTTACAATCATAAAAAAAATTACATCAAAATAATGTCAACAAAAATGTTGTCAACTGATTATTATTTACGTCTATGCCATTAATAAATCCTATAATAAATAAAATACAAGAGACAACTCGCGCCACTGACTCAAGAAATGTTCAATTCATTTGTGGCTGAAACACGCTGAAGTAGCTGCTTGAGAAAGCTTTTCTGATTTACGAACGTGTGTACATGTCTCACCACACTACTGTATTATTTATATACATGCCTTGTTTTCGGGAAGGCAGAAAATATAGAGAATAAAACTCCGGTTTTATGCGAAGCACGTGCACGACAATACGCTCAGAAAATCGTTTGCGGGATATTGAATTGTTTTATGAAACTGTTGAGTTAGATTGTAACTATTTCTTTGCTTCGAAATGACATTCCTGCATTGAGATATGATAAGATAACATTACTTACAGATTCTTATTTTTTGTAAGACAAACAAAAGCGGAAAGATGGAGTCACGGCATTGGAGTAACCTATTCCAACGGTCAGACAATTTAATCCAGAAAACTGAAAATGTAGTTCGAGAATAAGGTGGCCTTTAACTAGCACAGTTAGACAATGTAAGTTGTTATTAGATGTTAAAATGCTTGTGTTTGAGCTATTTGCTATAAGCTAACCGTCCCATTGCCCTAGGTCTTTCCTTTCTTCTGTCTTTTCACTGGATTGTTGAACCAGCGTTTGTAGGAGATTATCGCATCTTCTAAGGCTTATATGACTATGTCATTTAGCATTTTATGGGATCTGTATATTATGTATGGCTCACATATCATTCGGCATACGTGACCAGTCATACTTTAGCTTACACATATCAGTATATTAGATAGCTTAACATAATATAAAGCTCACAGGAGTTAACAAAGCAGTTGATCTGGTGCCATATTTTCTTTTACCCAATGTATAATTCTAATAAAAGCCAAAAACATTCCAATAACTGAAAGGAAAACTTTAACAATAACATCCGACATCGACTCCGGATTTACGGAGATCAGTTTTATGTGAAAACAAGCGGATCTTCACCAGCCAAGATATTATTACCTTCATTTTCTTTAAGTCTTCTAGGAAATACGACTTACTTATAGTTATTACATATTTATTTTTCCGAATAAAACGTGCTTTTTGCTATATTCCTTTTTATTATTTTTCTGTTTGGGATAATGGATAATATTCTTAATCAAGTTGAGTTTAAAGATAAGTTTTGTGACTCGTTTGTTGGGTAAGGTTTAATGGCCGTGTGTGAAGAATGTCCCGGGAATGTAATATGACATAATATCATAAGCAGTGTCTTGATAAGGAAAAGAGAGTTATTATTTAGTAGAACCAGTAGGGTTGAAACCTGTCATATTTCTTTTTGTCATGACAATTTAAATTTTAATCAATAAAAATATTTTAATTTCGTATCCTCTATAACTATATTCATCTCGTTTCTCAGAGCAACCCTTTAGTTTCTTTAAACACAGGCTAAAAACACCACGTACAAACAGTAACAAACCAACAACGGCGTAATAATATTTGCCACTACCCTCATCGCAGACTTAGTCATGGTTCCCATGGGCCTGATAGTGGAATAGGGTATCTAATAACAATTCCATCGGTTCTAATCTATAGGGAGTCCGTGTAAATATTGTTAGAATGTGTTGGGTTTAATGCCTTACCCTGGATAAAGGCCTTTGTTGAGTCTGTATTTTGAATTAGGTTAAGGATTATGACTGAATCTTGAAGCTCATTGTTTAGAAAACTAAGAGCTTTTGCTAGTTTTTGTTTATGTAAACTATGTAAAAAATTCATGATGAGATCCGCAAGCGAACCAAAGTAACTGACATAGCCCGAAGAATTGCCGAACTTAAGTGGCAGTGGGCGGGGCACATCGCTCGTAGAACCGATGGCGGCTGGGGCAGAAGGGTTCTCGAGTGGCGACCACGAACCGAAAGACGCAGCGTGGGCAAGCCCCCCCATAAGGTGGACCGATGATCTTGTTAGGTAGCGTGATGTGGATAGCGTAAGACCGCCCATCGTGGAGATCCTTGGGGGAGGCTTTTGTCCAGCAGTGGACGTCTTTTGGCTGACATGATGATGTAAAAAATAACATCAATTAAATTAAAAACGTAGATACATTTCTAGCATTAACGGCTTGACCGTATTTAAAATCGACACAATACTGTCGGGTCGGACAAGTCGGTAGGAACACCAACTGTTTTCTTAGGACTTATAGTATTTATTTTATTTTATTTATTTTTGCTACTGTTCAGGGATAAGAGAATAATTTTAATTAAAAGACAGCAACGAATGGTGAATCCTTGACAATGGTCATTTGTTTTACCAGTTCTTTGTTGTCTGTTAATTTTGGGAATGTTCAGCTCATTTCAAAATTGTTTATGCCTTTTCATGGTTATGAGCTTTATTCTCAAAAGAATAATACATTACAGCATGAAACTTATAGTACTAAAATATTTATAAGTTTACATACGAAAGCGCGTTGATCCCACGCATCTCGCGTCTACTGACATTATTATGGTTGTTCATAAATAACTGAGTGACATACAAGTGAACACTTTTACAAAGTATCATACCTACTGATACAACTAATTTAGGAAGTGTCCTCTCAAAAATTCTCAGCGGAGAAAAAACCCGCCTATCCCCACAAAACTTCGAAGGAAATTTATGACACGGATGCTTTAAAATCATTCAATAGTTCTAATCGTCAGTTTATCAAGACGATCAAAAAGCAAGTGAAAGTTAAAGGTAAGTTAACCTTCAAATATGTGGGATGAAGACAAGCCACGCATATCGAACTTAACAACTTTAATAATTATAGCGAAGAAATAATGCTCATTTTGCTAGCCACTTAGTTTTTATAGCATAATTGGGCCTTAAAGTAAAATGTCTTTCAGCTGTTCACAAAATACCATTTTTTTATCTTCAACTATATAAATTTGAGGAAGATATCCCGTTTTTTTGCTATTTTCAGCTCAATAATAGATCGTGTGTTTGTCAAAATGTGATTGGCGACACAGATATAGGTATGGCTATAGATTTATCAATGTAAGTATTAATTTTTCATTGAAAATAGTATAGAACTGTACCTACATTGGTTCCTGACCGTTTATTGAACAGTAATCAATGTATGGCTTAAAATAGTATAAACAGTATTATGTATACGTACAACTTGTTTGAACTGCAATTAGCAGAAAACGTAATTATATAATTAAATTTCACGGGTTTTTTGGCCAATTTACTAAGGTGAACTAGGTAGCAAAGTTATAAAGCCTAAAATACACATTGTAGCTATGCATGAGCTGTAAGACTTCGTTATGAAGCGAATGTTTGCACAAATAATATTCAAGTAATAAATAAACAGAGCACTCAAATGTCTGCGCTAGAATACCTTAGGCGCCGACAATGACAACACTCGGGCCCGACGTAATAATTGTGTTAGGCATGCAAATATTTGTTATATTTAGGTTATTTGGGCTGTCGTTTGTGTAAGGCTTGTATGTTGGCGTATCGCCTTTAAGCTGAGTCCACACTTGTAAATTGTGCATCGTTTCAGCGTATTGTATCGTACGGTCGTTGAATGTGCTAGAAATGTAACGGCACTTAAAAATATATTAGCTGTTCCCCGCGGTTTTACTCGCTCTCTCGTCGCTCACTCGCTCGTCCTGGATAAAAAGTAGCTTATGGCCATCGGGGATAATGTAGTTTCCTATTAGTGAAATATTTTTTGAATCCGACTGTAAGATCCAGGATTAGCGCGTTCAAACAAACTCTTCAGCTTTATTATTAGTATAGGACTTCATTATTACCTACTTTATTTTAGTGTATAGATGTGCCATTTAATTTACCTAAGTATTTTCTTAAAATCTTTGTTTGTTGTTTGTTCTTTCAATTCCCGGAATTTTCCAGAGTTTTGCCGCAAAAAGATTTGTTTGGTTTATTACATTGGTATAATATTTATTTATGTAGTTACCTTGCGCATGAATAATTTGTACATTTTAATATGAAAAAAAAACGCTGTGATAGGATAGCGTAGCGATGGCAAAAGATAAGATGGTAAACGGTAGCCGTGGGCATCAGGTCAAACAATCTCTCAGAACACTATCCATTATACAAGTGGTAGAATACACTTAAGGAACACATAGGGAACACACATAATCATAACACATATGAATAATATTTTTTTTTGATCCTGATATCGCGTGTAAATAGTAGGACAAAAAAACCTATAAGTAGTATTTATTACATTACGTATCGGAGCAGGGTATCAAGACGTTTTATGCATGATACGTTTATTCTAACGAAAACCGATTATACCCTACAATAGGAACACGATAATAATGATCGGCACGATGTACACTTGGCTTTAGGACTGGCTCAGGGCTCCGCAGTGTTTATTATTTTTTTATGACAACCTAGAAAATACGATATACTTATTTTTGCGATTTTTTTTTTTACTCTTTATTGTATTTGTTTGTGTAGATATTAGATTAAATTATTTTTCTTTCTTTCTCCTTTATATACAATACGGGTAAAGTATAAGACATGTACTTCGATGAACAGATGACCATGTGGTGAAAAGGTCCTTTTTACATGACTAAAAGAAGAAGAAGAGACGAGGAAGTCCTCAAATCACATGGAAGACGAAGGTCCAATAGGAAATAGAGGAGACGGGAATTTTATTTAAAAAAAAAGTATATAAGGCTATAAATAAAAAATAATTATTTATTAATAAACGACGTGGCGTCTCATCCACCGCACAGGTGACCAAAAGGCTGGCTGCTACCTCGGACACAGGATAAGCCTTGCTATCCAACGAGGCAATGTGGCTAGCCTTCTGGGCACTCTACCAGTGGGCAGCAACTTTAACCGTTTTTTATTTCTTTATTAATGAAATAATCGTCACCAAAAGCAGGAAAAAAACGTAGAATCACTCACTCCTTCTAAATTGTGGATAAAACCGCAGAGCGAAAGTAAACAGGCAATAAGGTATACCCAGGTCAATGTCCTTTTCTTGACTTATAGGTAAAGAAGGTTGGTCAAATCAATTGGTAAATTAGGTCACGTGCAACCTCCAAAGATACTAGCAAACAAATTAGTGAAGACCAATCAGGTTTTTGATCTTGAATTCCATACGCTCGTGTCTATTTATTTAGTCTGTAGGCGTTGAATACTAATTTTCCTTCCCATTGTTTGTCCTTATACTCGTATCATCATATCAGCCGAAAGACGTCCAGTGTTGGACAAAGGCCAAAGATCTCCACGATGACCGATCCAGCGGTTTCCCGCGACGCTCGCAAGATTGTCGGTCCACCTTGTATGAATGTTGATTGTCTTCCCACGCTGGGTCTTTCGGTTTGTGGTCGCCACTCGAGAACCTTTCTGCCTCAGTGGCTGTCAGTCGTATATGTGTAATTTATGAGTATTATTGTTTTATATATTACTTTACAGCATCCGCCCTGAGTTTTACCCGCGTTCCCGAGGGATCTTATGTTGTTACGGGATACAATTACAATTTTTTTTAAATAAAATATAGCAAATTCTTGAAATCTGTCCAGTAGTTTATTAATTGCATACAAAAATACAAATCTTTTCAATATATATTATTAAGGTAGATTACTTAGGATTACACTTTGAGTTACATAGCCATAGTATAAATAATTTCAAAAATTTATTGGTAATCTAAATAAATTATGATGCTTTGATGAAAGCCACATCATACAGTAACATCCAAACCACTCATCTGCGCCTGACCCGTTTACTTTCATACTTTTATTTATATCAGAGTCAGACGTATGGTTTCTTTTAAAATATTGGCAGGTTATAAACAAATTAGAGATCATGAGGTCAGCATTATGACGTGAAAGCAAACAGCTGCGTTGTAGGTTGCTCGTAAAATCCCCAATGACTGTAAAATAGGGCAGTTACGGGATCACGTTATAAATGATAACGATATGGACATTTGCAATTTAACTGTAGGGTTAGATAGATAAAAATTAAAGGTCTAATCTAAATATATAAAACGTGACTGACTGACTGATCTAATCAACGCAGAGTTCAAACCACTGGACGGGCGGATCGGGCTGAATTTTGACATAATGATAGCTTATGACGTATGCGGCTAAGAAATTATTTTTGAAAATTAAAGAGTAAAAGTACCCCTAATTCACGATATTTAAGTTTATAAAGATAAAAGATTCGGTTTTTTCTATGTTTGTTTTTATAGGATAAACTCAAAAACTACTGAAACTGAATTCTTTTTATTTTATTTTCGAAAAATTTGAGATCCCCTCGAAATTTACAATAAGGTATAAAAAAATTGCCTTTCAAAGTCGTTCATTTAGGCGTGCACTACAAAAAAAGCGATTCATAAATAATGTACTATTACATGGGACGGGTCGGGTAGGAAATTTGGCATCAGTTTTTTGAAAATTCAACCCCAATAAAATAGGGGATCACGGGTGAAACCCAAGGGGAATGCTAGTATTCGCATATTTATCGTAGCCAAACACAGCATAATCGAATGTCAGCGTAAAAATTCCAATATAGCGGCCTACGCAAAAGTACGCACGATGTATTTTTATAGCTCCTTTCCCTGTCACAGCTCAGCCCAAGCGCCGAAGCCACGTAGCGTAAAACATCCAATTTGTGACGCGTACTAAGCCGTAAATGAATCGAAACCGCAAGAATAAATATTCGAACACAGAGCCTTCAGACAAAAACGTGGCTAGATATAATGTATCGTCAAGTAATGATTGAATCACTAGTCCATCTTAATAAGCTGTCCCCCACGGGTGTTACCCGCTTTTCTAAGATAAAAAGCAGCCTATAATTTTATGAGTTTGAATTTATAGTCTACGATGGCCTGGATGGACTGGACTGATGTGGGTGGCGAAAAATCGGAAGCAGCAGCGCTCTTTGGGAGAGGTATATGTCCAGCAGTGGACCCAAAATGGCGATGATATAATTCATATCCTAATATTTACAATTATTTACAACAAATATACAAACTACATATAAAAAATATCGACGCGGCCGCAGCTGCCGATCAACGGTAATGTTCTCAGAAGGCTGGCAGCGATCCCTCTTTGGTTGGCTAATACGCGTCGGCGCATTCATATCCTATTTTTTATTTATTTAAGTATCTTACTTCACATCTCTTTCTTATGCATTTGGTAAAAAGCTGTTATTTTGACATTAAAACAGACACTTATTTGTATAGATATAACAGAATACTAAGAACGTTATTGCAATATTTGACAACCCTACAGTTATATTACAACTGTTAGCTTTAGCTCTGTATCGATATTTACTCGTGTCTCGAAACTTTGCGCACCTGCAAAGCCAGTATGTAAAATAATATACAAATGATGAAAGCCCTAGGGGAATTTGTATACTATATACAATATGTTAATGTCTTGAGCTCATTAATTTTATAATCGTACAATAGGGGCATGTAACAATTAAAAGGAAAATAAAAAATTAAATGCTAAATGAGATTTTCAAACTCAGCTGAATTCTAATGATTGTTTTTCAAAAAAGGTGTCGTAGGTATGTTTTTTGGGTTCCAAAGGGGAAAACGGGAAATATAGATCTGTGCTATTACTAAGACTCCGCTGTCTGTATGTCACCATGAGGCTGTATCTCATGAACCGTGATAGTCAGACAGTTCAAATTTTCACAGATGATGTATTGCTGTTGCCGCTATAACAACAAATGCTAAAAAATATGTGTTAATTTAGGCCCTAGATTCGAGGGTGTCAGCTACTTCCATACCAAATTTCAGCAAAATTGGCCAAGCTTTTTGAGCGTGAAGAAACAAACATACTCACAAACTTTCGTATTTATAATATTAGCAGGCTATGTAAAATAGTAGGATTTTATGTATCCATCTACTCTAATATTGGCACATAGTAAAGTCTCGTGATATCGCGATTCAGGGAAACACATTGACAAGTTGAGCTTGACGTAAACTAAGCCATAGACAGCCTTTTGAGAGCTTTACAAGGAAACACAATCTCTTGTGAATGGATGATATGCTGTCGAAATTCTATAACGCCAAGAATAATACATACTATACTTATTTATTTATTGAGCCCATAAAAAAAAATTTAAGCATATAAAAATGTGAAAAAACTAATTTTCTAAAAGTCGCTAATGTCAACTGTCATAATATAATGACAGACTGACAAGCAAACCTATTTATATTGCACTGTATGTAGTGCAAAAAAGAATATAGGCAAGCGTATAAGTATAGTTTTGTGTCAATTCATTTTTTAGTCTGTGGTCGGGGGAAAATAGAAGCCCATAGACTTTTAAATAATCCCAGCTAAAAAAAAGAAATGTCAGGTTATATAACTGGTGTATTATTTTGCGGTGCAAGACACAAGGGGAGGCCTTTGTCCAACTGTGAACGTTTTTCGGCTGATATGATGATGATGCAAGACACAAAATTAAAAATTAAACTGTTTGTTATAAGTTTATAAACTCTACATCTTATATATAAAAATGAATCCCTATTTCCCTAGGTCACGAGATCACGCGTGCAGGGTGAACCAATTTCGCTAATTCTTTTTTTGTTGTGTTTGTTATTGTCAGGAGAAGGATCTAATTAAAAAAAAGTCGGTAGGTTGGTCGGTAGGTAGGTAGTAGGTAGGTAGGTAGGTAGGTAGGTAGGTAGGTAGGTAGGTAGGTAGTAGGTAGGTAGGTAGGTAGTAGGTAGGTGTAGTTATGTAGGTAGGACAACGTCTGCGGGGCAAACTAGTTTATTTATATGACTGGACTTGCGTGCCTACGAAAGATATCGTCCTTTCTTTGTTTTTTGTCCGATTGTTCTATTTCCTGCGTTTAGGCAATCGGGCAGATAATAGGATCTCTTACTGGCTCACACGATTCGACAATTAAGTGGTACGTTTTCCTTTTCTTTGTGGTATATCCCCATTTTCAAGCTTCAGTTGTCTAATCGCTTTTTAGGGTTCTGTTGTCAAATATTACGTGAGAAGGTTTTTTTAGCTGAGCTATCTTAAAAACTTGATATTACGTCGTCTTACGTAATTAGGGGGTTATAGTTTCGTCATGTCCTTCCGCTTGTACGTCTAATTATAAGTCTTGTTAATTATTTTGTAGTATATTTCGCTTAAATAGCAAAAGGCATATAGGTATATAAATGCTTAATTATAACGATAAAAAGCTGTGAACAAAAAATAGAAAGAAACATATTCAAATAGTTTTACCGGTTTTACCCGCGGTCCCGATGGACCATTCCAAGGTATTTATCTATCTATGGTCCAAGATTTATTTAAATATGTTGAGCTATTGAGGAGGTAAGTGCTAATAAATACATACACATGCTCACAAACATTCGCATTTATTACATTAGTCGGATTTACTATTGCGAACGAAAAGTCATTTTTGAATTAAATAATTCGGAATTCTATAGTTATGCATTGTGGCCTATAGTCTTATATACACAAAGCCGTTTTTTATTCAAGAAGTGTATAATAATGCGTTCAAGAATATGGTCATAAATCTATATAGGTACTTACTAATAATAAAGCTGTTAGTATGTTTGTTTGTCTAAACGCCCTAATGTCTGGAATTACCGGTCGGATTCAAAAAAATCTATCACTTTGGTACATACCTAAAGCTACATTATCTCCGAATGTATAGGCAACTTTTTATTCCGGGATCGTGGGCTATCGATCGTAGTATTTAAACAAAAGTCTATTTCTAATTGTTAGTAGTATTTGAGTTTTTAAGTTACTGAGCTCAGTTAGTAGTTCAAATTGTTTTTGTATAAAGCCAGTCAGCTAAGTCCGAACTTTGTCTTTAAGTATTTCTTGTCTAAATTGAATCAAATACTTTCACGTAGTTTAGACTTCTATAAAATCTCGTAAAACTGAACGTAATTAATTATTTATATTCTTGAAACACAAATTAAATCAAAGATGAAAAAGAACTTCTGTTTATGTTTAATTATTTTTTTCATGCGTATTTTTTCTATATAAAAAGATGCGTTATAATTTTATGCGTATCATGCTATTCCAGATCTATTTAGATTATTTATCAACGCCTATGTCATATTTGATACTGTCTTACAAATATTTATAAGAACACTAGATGGATTAAAAAGTAAAGATTCAATAATTTATATAAAAGAAAACATACTAACAAGTTACTATCGAGCTTACACTATGGTATAAGCTCGATAGTTGGGTACGAATAGGCTAGTAAACAGTGTCAAAAATAGGCCATAGTCAACCTATGGGAATGCATGGAGCCACTGCTGAGCCTCGCGACTGACGCACGCGGCTGGCCATACATTTTCATAGGTCGGCTATGGCCGCTAGCGTCAGCCGTCGGCCGTAACCCTCGGAAGTGTACCATAGAAAGTTAAAGTATGTGAAGTTTCAACACGAAAGGACATTCATATTTTATAATTTGTCCTTGGCAGACAAAATCCACAGGTGTACATACCTAATTATAGGACTTAATATAACATGGCACATACTTTGCTCAAAGAATTGCCATTGCCATCCAGCGTGGAAATGCTGCCAGTCTTCTTGGCACACTTCCGCGGGGCAGCGATTTGGCACAAATTTTCTATTTATAGTTAGGTAATTTTGTTTTTATTTTTAATTTAGTTAATTTTGTTAAATATAAAGTTACTGTATAGAATTAAATAATAGTAGTTTATGATACTGTTGCATAATAGGGGTTATTAAACACGAGTGTGAGTTTAAGTACCGAGCCGTAGGCGAGGTTCTTAATAGTATCACACGAGTTTTTAATACCTAATTATGTGCAGTATCATACAGTACTTTATCTAAACTCATCCAATAATGTAATTTAAAGTCATAGGTTTTCATTACTCACGGGTATCGATTATTCGTCATTTCCATTGCCGCCTCCACAATTTCAGATCCAAGTTTATTTCACCTTAGTATCACTGCTATTTTACTATCATTTTTGGCCAAAATAAAATATGTATGCAAAAAAAATCAATAAAATAAACAAACATTAATCATTATGGCGCCCAAATCCGTGTTGGGAAAAACTCCCTACCGCATACGCGACCACAGAGTAAATTTGCATCTAAAATTAAATTGATACTGATTGATTCCTAATTGTTTACAAAGAGAATATAATACTACGTTTAATTGTTTAGTCATGTCTGGCCACTTATAATGTTTTTTTCTTTATTATTTCGTTTGACAAGTTGACTGACAGTAATTGAAGTATTAAAACCCAAAAACATTATAAGTGGCCAGATATGTCCAAATACTTGTACTTTAATGAAAAAAAGTTATTTTATAGCATTATCTTGGGAAGAAAACTGTGCTATAATATAATTTTTTAATTTCATTATACACGGGTGTGCATAAAGTGGGTCATTAAAGTACTGATTTTGATTTCATAATAAGAACATTACGATATGAGAGTAGATAAAAGTTAATTTATGATTACATGGGATAACACACATGAAATACAGAAAAAATAAATGAATTCTTGCTCCAAAATCAACATTAGGAGAATAGCCCGTGCGTTGAAAAGACGACAGTCACAGACCCAAGTGTAATTTAAAAAAGGTTTTTGTAAACAACCATAAATTCAATGTCGTAAAATTGAATTCGCTAATAGCTTTCCTAGATCCGATTAAAAAATACGTTCACTAATTTACTTGCCCAACCGACTTCGTGTGGTCCAAGAGGTAAACTGAAGGCTGTTTCTACTATTACTATTCATTTTTGTTTACATTTATAAGTAGTTTATCTATTTTATCTCATTTTAAGTAAAAGTAGGTTAGTATTGTAAATATATATCTTAACTACCTTCCGCTCCACGGTTTCACCTTCGTTCCCGAGTCACTCTATGTTTTTCTGGAATATAAAGTAGCCTATATGTTACTCTATTTATACCTATCTATGTTCAAGTTTCATCCAAATCCGTTCAGTAGTTTTTACGTGAAAGAGTTACAAACATTCATCCATACATCCATACTCACAAACTTTAGCATTTATAATATTACAGTAGGATTATATGCTTAAAAGTAAAAAAAAATAATCCCATTTTCTTTGTATCGCAATCGGGTTTTCTAGTTTTTAATTACATGATTTTTGTTAGACCACAGACTCGCGAACCTCTCCCGCTCACACTCACACCGCAGTCCACTCTTGCGGTCTCGGGCTCCGTACACGTACCACACCCATGCTACACCCAATTAGAACGCGGCAGCCCTCGATATCCAACAAACGAGGTTAATCTTTTATTGACTCTATAAATCCAGCCTTGTAATTGGCTTTCGGTTTACTATGAGCGTTGTATTTTGTCACTTTCATAATTAAACAAGTTTAAAAAAAGTTGTTAATAAATGAGTACCCGGTTGACCGAGCTTTGCTCGTTTTTTTTTTTAAATGACATTTTCTAAATATGAAACCTAGCTAGATCGATTTATATCCCCCGAAACCCCCTGCATACTAAATCTCATGAAAATCGATGCAGCCGTTTCCGAGATTCAGATTATATTATACAAGAATTGCTCGTTTAAAGGTATATAAGATAATAGTCAAGTATAATGTTTTCAATACCAACCACAAAAAGTAGGTACACTAGGTATTTCATTAAAACGTACAGAGAACACGAAAATGAAACATTGCATTTTTATTTATTTACAAACATAAATCATTATTAAGGTTACCACTTGAAAAAATATTGAATTTATAAATAAATCTGTTGTAACAATCACTGGCAATTCGAGCGGACAGGTTGATATAATTTATTGTGCCGTAAAACTAGATTTATAGTTTGCCTGGAAAGCGCAAAGCTTGAACAGGGTTTTTAGTTGAGTTTTACTTGAAGGTACACTTAGATATACCTACGTCAGGTTAAAAAAAAAAGTAAACCAACACAAAAATATATACGTAAACAATATATAAACCAATTTAGTTTAAAAAACACTTAAGGGTATACCTTCGGTTGGAGCGCGAAATTCAAATTTTATCAAGTTTTTTGCTAATTGCAGCTCAGTTATAGGTCGTAAGTTATCAACATGTTATTTGCGAAAAGAATGGTAGTATATTTACTGATTAATAACAAAAGAAATCATCAACATATTCCTCCAAGGTATATTACTGACATATACGACTATTTCATGAAAATGTTACTAATATACCTTGGAGGAATATGTTGATGATTTCTTTTGTTATTAATCAGTAAATATACTACCATTCTTCTCGCAAATAACATTTTGATAACTTACGACCTATAACTGAGCTACAATTTGCAAAAAACGCGATAAAATTTGAATTTCGCGCTCCAACCGAACGTTCCCCCTTAAATGTAAGTCTAATTGAATATTTACTTTAGTGCTTTAGTACCAAAACTTAAATCAAAACTAAAAAAGAAGCTATAATGTATTAATTACAAAAGTGAATCCAGTGGCCACTGGGGTGGTTATAATTATTTTATACCAATACTCTACTTGGTAGGTACTCGATCAAAATTAATAGAACAGCTCATGTTTTACGTGATTTCGGAGTTGGTCCCCAGTCGTAACTATTAGGTACTACATACATACCTACATGCCTACGTATTACTAACTGATACAAATTGATTGGTTTTTTACGATGATTATAGGCCAGTGTTTGACCACAATCTCATCGTAGCCATTGATGATGTGGCTGGTGGTAAGCACACAACATAAAAGAGAACTGGCTCTCAAGTGCAGTTGTTGAATCTACACCCAAATCTAAATAAATAAAAGGAGAAAGTGACTGACTGGCAATTTATCAACGCACTGCTAAAACCACTGGACGGGTCAGGCTGTTTTTTTTTTATTATCCGTTAAGAAAAGATTTTATAAAATTCAGCCCATCATTGGGTAAAATAGGAGCTTTGGGCGGAAAGCTAGTTCCATATAAATCTATGTTCCGATAATCTAAAATGTTCTAAATATTTGCTGTTATTACAAAATGACATCGTCTTTTTGGCATATTGTTTTTAGCCCTATTATCCTGTCAGGCGTCTGACAGCGGAGGTCACTGATAGCTGGCTAGCTAGCTAGTTAACTTTGTTTTTCCACATGAAATTTTCAAAATAAGTTCCCAGAAACAAAAGCGTTTAAATGCCGTCACACGGTTGTCCACTATAAAGGGAAATCTATTAAGCTGTATTAAATGGTGGCGACGCCAGACTGGTTATACTATTTAACTTTATGTTACCCGGGATTAAATGAGGATTCTGGAAATACCTCACACTTCAAAATCGGCCCGAGCATTCAGAAGTTAGAAGACCAACATACTAGAGACCTAAAAACAATGTAAGAGTACATTTTTTCAGGCAGTCGTGTAATAAAACCGGTGTTTCTAAACATCTCTATCCACAAATCATACTTAGTATGAAAGAAGCAATATGTATCAATCATATCCATATAAAATAATTCAATATGATTTATTTAACATAGTGATTTATTTAGGTTTCTCTCTCGTTACTATTATTTATTATTATAAAATACTGACCTATATTTTATGTATTGCTATGTCATATAATACAAAGATATTTATTTTACAAAAAGTGGGGCATCTCAATTGATTCCCGTACGATATCTATCATATGTAATAAAAATAATATATTTTCTATATTATGATATAGGTATTTTAAAACAAACAGAACCGAGGTAATTCTTTTTTGCTCATATCTTTGGAACCATAAACACTGGTTACAAAAATTCTTATTAACCGACTACGGCGAAACAAAAAGCAAAGTTATTGAGTCATGAAGAAGACCGTGTGGGTGTGAAAGATATAAATAATCTTTAAATCGCTCGTGTCACATGCGCATGGATTGTCGATTAAAAAATAACGATTAACTATGGTTTGATTATTCATTTAGCATTAATGAAATATTGACAAGCCAGTTGGCGCAGTTGGTTAAGACACCACCTATTACGCCACTGGTCATGGGTTCGATTCCCATCCAGGACAAACATTTGTGTGCATGAACATGTTTGTTTGTCATGTGTCTGGGTGTAATTTATCTATATAAGTATATATTTACAAAAAAAACGTAGTGTATGTAGTATATCAGTTATCTGGTTTCCATAGTACAAGCTCTGCTTAGTTTGGGATCAGATAACCGTGTGTGAAAAAAAAAAAATATGAGAATATTTTTTAATAATTTTCATACGTTAGATTTGTTGTAAAAAATCTATAAAATTTATTATTTAAACTAAGTACCTATATATGGTGTCTCATTCTATTCATTTCGAAAGACAAGTCTCTGTCATTAACAAACACCTAGCTCACATTTTTTCTTAATTTTCGATTAACTATTAATAATAATAAGTATTAACATTTCATAAATACAATATATTACATGAATTAATTGTATTTCTTGTTTCAAATTCCGCATAATATAATATTATATAGTACCGACGTATTATAACTCAAAACAAGGAGGATGAACGGAACCACAGAGTTATAATCATAAGGAAATTATTACGCCACAGAAAATAATTACAACGCAGTGTCACTGCGACTGAATCTGTCAACATTTATAAACTTCGGTAATTAATCATGGTGAACCGGGAATGTACATTTTATTAACGCGTCACTTTATCCGTGCGGTAAACTGAATTCCGCTTCGTATTTTCCGCGAGTACCTGAGGCTATTTATAATTGGGGACAATAATTTAACTAATACTATGTAAAGGCGCACTGATATGGTTGCCCATATCTGTCGCCTGTTTTACATCGTCATAGCATAACAGTACTCATAATAGTATTGCTCGAACTATCAACCGATGGCTTCTCCGCTCGCTGCGTGTGCGTGTAATCATAGCGTAGATGAATAACTATTTTTTTTTTTTTAAAGTACTAAAGTTGATACCCTCTGATGGCTGCCAACCTCACCGGATAATCCGACGAGCGCAGAGGGCTCTCAGCCGGGTAACATGTAGGTTACATCTTTATTCTGTGATTTAGGTAACTACGCCTGAGGGCACCCCCTCGGGTACGAACCTCGGCTCAGGGCGTTACCGGGGGAGGGGGAGGAATTAGTACGAGTTACGATTAATTGGGAACTAAATATTTGTTCGATGAAAAATGCAGATAGATTGAACTTAACTAAGAAGATATTGGTCGACAGTTCAAAAAACCCTTTGAAATTTGATATTCAGTGGAGTAAAAATAGACTTCGAAATATTCAGTCAAATAGTTGGCAAGGGTATTATATAAAAGCATTTCCTAGTGTTCCGTGCCAACTTGAGTAAAGAACGCTTAAATTGTAATATGTTAAGTGCCTGAATGTAATTTCTTCAATTTTCATTTGGCTCTTTGCTACTGCTATATTTTTTAGCTATGTAGCAAGTAGTTTATTTATAATAATAAATAATAAAAATAAATATCCTGGGATATTCTTCACACACGGTTATCTGATCCCAAACTAAGCAGAGCTTGTACTATGAAAACCAGATAACTGATATACTTACTACATATACTACTTAGTTAGTTGACTATTGTTGCAAGTTATCTGTGTAAGTTGAGTATACCTATATATTATATAGTTTAGTTATTTGAGTATGTAAATTATTAATTTTGGTAATTGAGTATTGTTGCAAGTTATTTTATTTAGTTGAGTATTCAGACTGACCGCTGAAGAGTTTGTTTGAACGCACTAATCTCCGGACCGTTGCTGGTCCGATTTGAAAAAAAAAAATTACTAATAGAAAGCTAAATTAACCCCAAAGGTATACTACTAGGCTACTTTTTATTCTGGGAACGCGAGTGAAGCCGCGAAAAACAGCTAGTTTTTTATAAAGTTAGAAAAAAGGTTTACCTGTAGCAGCATAAAAAAACTATATGATAAAATGAGATAATTACCCAACTTTCACGACAATGTTCGAAATATTTCCCATTTCATTCATGTGGTTTTATATAAGGTGTCTCTTTCTTTCTTTCTTTTTGTCATCCAGGTATATTGTAATAAAATTCTTATTATATATTCCAAATAAAAACATCTAATTTCGAAAAACATAAACGTTATTTATGCCAACAGAAGTGTGCACAAAAACGAATACAATCAATCTTGTTAATAAAGATGTTATTGCTTTAATTGCAGAATTAAATTGTGATGGGTATATTGTATTGATTTTCGATTAGAAATTTGTAATTAAATACCATCCCATTTGTAATTTGCCCCTCGAAGACCGCTCTAACCATTGCGATTAAATTAGATAAGTTTGGGGAGTTTTTGGTGGCGATTAATTGATGTAGATTGACAGACATCTTCAAGACATTTTAACATAACAATTAGGTATCGTAATTTTAAATACTAATAATAAAGTTGAAGAGAGATAATTGGTGCCGATTCGTTGTTTACGAATTTAACTAATATTAGTCAAGTCACCTCTCTCTTATGTTAACCTTATTGAAAAAAGATAGAACATTTTTAATGCTGTCAGTTTAGTCCATACCGTCGTAATATATGGGTAAATAGTCGTGACCAATAAAGGTCACGCTGAAATTCACGTTGAAATAAGTGATCGGACTAATCTGACGGGACTAAAATATCTTGCATCCCTTTCTTATATTTCTTATTAGAAAGAGATATAGTGAAATTAAATTATTTTAGTTCGTAAACAACAGAATCGGCACCAATGCATGATATTCTATTTTTAACTCCTTCGCGAGTAAAGCCGCGAGATAACAGCTAGTGAGAAATGTAAAGGTTGGTATGCTTGGTTAAGCGTAATTGGATTGTAATTTCCTTCAATAGAACGGGTAATTTCAAAGGCATGGAAATAATACGGTCTAATTTATTTCGCTGAGTTTTTCATGTAGAAAAAAGTACACAATTATTTCAGTAGTAAGTATGTTTTCTCGTATTCTTCAATATCCAGTAAAAAATGCGGTTGTCGTAATTGGGTATTTATAAAAGAGTATTTTATTTAAAAGCTGGCTTATAATAAATTATTAGTATTATTGCTAATATGCTTTTATGTCAAAATTGTTTGGTGAAAAAGGAGGAGGTTTTTTATATGGTTGTATTTTTTTAAATGTTTGTTTACGGATAGCTTCTTTGTTTGTGAACTGATTTAAATTTTTTTTTTTCGTTGGTTTCAATATAGATTCAATGAATCCCATTTAAATTTTATTGGAATTGGACCTTAGACTTCGAAGACTACAAGTGTCAGGTTAGAGTTTATGAAGGCGTTTTTTTTATTTTTTGTAAAAAGTTAATGTCATACCCGTCTGACTAGCTAGCTAGGTAGGTACCACCTTTAAATAAAAATCGTTAGCCGTGTGTATTTTGGCAACTGCACTTTAGAAGTTCTTAGCTGAAATTATTATTACTACAAATCACCACTTACTACGGTGATTCAATATTTAAATAAATGCGAGTCGTAATATTTTGATATAATGCCTGGAAGTAATGGCCCAATTTTCGCAAAGTGAGTCGTTAGCCAAATGCATGCCTGTAAAATTTTAAAAGGTAAGTAATATAAATTTGTTTCTGAAATCAATAAATGTCGTAGGTTGTTTGTAACGCTTTCACGATTAAGCTTTCCAACCAATATAACTGAAATAATGCTTTATAAAAAAGTGCCTTGTAATCCGCAAAATTATAAGCTCTGAGACAGCGAGTCTGTGAACATTAAATACAAATAAAAAAAAATAACAATGAATCCCACACTTGCTTTGTGCTTTCTTTATTGAGTACAGTACCTAAGTAGGTACCTATACTTATATTGTAGGATTGCAAAAAAAAATGATAAATCTTTTTTACGGCGCACCGTTTTCTCATTAAAAGTAGATTTGGGGGCACGGACATAAATGGAGCAGACGAGAAATAGGTCAAGTACGTGTCGGACCTTGAATTGAATTAAGAAAAATAAACTCGTAGGTAACGTGTCTCTAGCTAGACTCCCTACACTAATTAAGTATCTATCAGAAAACTTTGTTCTTGTTTTGGTCTGTTTTGAAAAAGTAGGTAGGTAGGTATATTATATTCATAGTAATTATTATTAGTGTGGTGTATCCAACTCGGCTCGGCGTTTGGGAAACCTAGATAACCCGGGCAGGCTTCTTTCAGAATGAAAACAATTTTTTATTTTTTTTATCATTATTTGTTGATGTTCTGGCTATCATCAGTTACTATGATGAGATTATGGTCAAACATAAGCCAAAAGTAAAGAAAAACCTACTTGAAAACCACAAGCGTGATAAGAAGCACTGGACACCAAATAGGTCGATTTCAAAACAATATTGTAAACATTTTGTAACTTGTCTATAGGATTTTTTATAGCGAACTTGCGAAGTGACATTGCGGTTTCGATTTATTGTGGTATTTTCTATACTAATATTATAAAGAGGAAAGATTTGATTGTTTGTTTGTATGTTTGCATTGAATAGGCTCCGAAACTACTGAACCGATTTGAAAAATTCTTTCACTAATAGGATACTACATTATCCCCGAAGGTTATAGGCTACTTTTTATCCCGGGAAAGCGAGTGAAACCGCGAGGAACAGCTAGTGTAAAATAAAGATCAATACAAGTGCACCAGTGAAGAGAAAAAATTAAGTGTATAGTCACTTTTCAAGTTGTCTCAAAAGTCCGTGAAAAGTTTTAGAAGAACGGCTACCATTGTACTAAAACCTAACTTAAACTGATCGACTATGACTCATGACTTGAACTTTAGTAGAACGTAGAAACTTGAATATTGACGAGAATTTAAATACATGAAGATAAAAATACCTACATTGCTCAACTTCACACTGGTAAATTACACTAGGTACATAAGTTAGATGGCAAAAAGAAAAGAAAAAAAAAAGTTACCATCTAGCGAGTGTGTATGACTCTTTTATTGGCACTTCAAGACCTAATCAGTAAAAAATCCATTGGAACGGTATCCTGGTGCCAAATAGGACTCCTAAGTTCGCTTGCCAAGTTTAGGTAGTAATGTTAAAATTCTTTAAACATGACTTTCTGTAATGGTATGTGCTTGGAAATAAATAGGAACTGTTTATAATATAATAGGTATAATTATAAATAATTTACAACAAGAATCGGAACAAACAGACACGTTCATGCACATAAATGTACAGAACTAATAAATGTTAGTAGTAAATGAACATGTCTTTTTGTCCTGAGTCTGGATGTAATTAAATTATCTACAATTATCTGGTTTCCATAGTACCTATGTGTAGAATATCCCAGGATATTTAAAGTCGCTCAAATCAATAACTTTCCGAATTACTCGAAACCGTTTATACGACCATTTTTTTATTATTAAAGCCTATCGCAAAAAATACGATAGCGATACAAATCGTTCAATTTCAATTTACAGCACACCTGAATTCGGAAACGTACATTTAACAGCTGCCATAAAAAGTCCCTAACAAATATTTGCAAAGCAAAACGATCGCTAATAGGAGCATTGAGGAGCATTGCGAAGCGTTATAGCTCCCGATCGGTTATAACGAATACTCTCCTAAAGCTCTAACGCGTTGGAAAACTCGGACCGAATGGACTGAAAGCTTTAGCTTCAGGTTTTATTTAAAGTTTTAGACAGTGAAGTTAGATTGGCTTTTTTAATCTCTTCTCTTTAAAATGCCACAGAAAGGGTGTCAGGCCAGAAAATTTCTCGCATTTTAATTTATATCTATCTATACTAATAATAAAGCTGAAGAAGTTTGTTTTTTTGCATGCGCATATCTCTGGTGTTACTGGTCCGATTCAAAAAAATATTTTAGTATCAGGAACCTACATGATCCCCGAAGTTTTTATCACGGAAAACCATATGAAACTGCGGGGAACAGCTAGTTAAATTATAATATTTAATATCTCTTACAAATTTTAATTGGCAGAAAAAATACTGCATCTTAAAAAAAAAATTAATTTTGATTCCAAGAAATTTCTTCCTCTTCACATCGTATTTGAAAATCTTTTTAGTAAATACGAATAGGTTTCCAAAGGCTGTTTAGTGGATTCGTATATCACTCAACTGGGTAATTGGCCATATGAATAGACACTCAAATACTCTTTGTATGGTTGAATGGACCTTTACGAGATCGTTTGTCACAAAGTCAGGGCCAAGACTGTTATTTTGACTACAGACGTTAAGGCATCCGTACATGATAACCTGCCTTTACAACTCCATTGTTATTGAGCTAATGGTGCGTATTCTGCTAAATTCATGATAGTTGTCCAACGATGGCATAATATAATACTATCATGTTGGAAATTAGGTTTTATTTATTTGTTGGTATAGAAAACAGAGACCGTCCATTAAAAATAACTTAAATCTTATAAATATTGACAAACAGGCATAGTTCTAAACATGTACCTACCTACACACAAGGTATACATTACTAAAAACACTAAATATAGACATATACTTTTTTATGTCAGAAGGTTGACAAGTAGTCAGGCGGTCCACCTGATGGTAAGTGGTTACCGTCGCCTATCGCCATTGGCAATACCAGAGGTATTTCCAATGTGTTGCCGACCTGTTACAGTGCCGACACGGCAACTAGCTCACAAGTGTCAACAAAGTCGGTATTTAAAATGCAATCTTCGAATCTCTCTGTGTGCTAAGCAAAGCCTAGGTGCACCTAATCGATGAATTACCAAAAACTATGCTACAGATTAAAACACACAAATATTTGCTTTATTACGTAGGTTTATACCCTAAGTAAAGTCTGTCCAAAGGCAAAGTCCAAGCACGCTCTATAGATCTCAGCCTCAGTACCTACTACGGGGTCTTGCACTTGGCTGGTTTCCTAAGTTCACACCTGTGGTCACGATGGTAAATGTTAATGTGGCGGAAGGTGGTACACATATAAAGCCATATAATTTCATATTATAATTGATGTATTAAATATTAAGATACCTATAATTTTGCGATACCTGAAAAAGGTCACTAAGTTATTAAGTTCTGTGTCTAGAATAAGACTCGTGTACTACACTTAGTTGCAGATTAAATGAATTGAATTGAATTGAGCCTAAAAGGCTATCAAGTTCAATGCAGCTGTTGGATTGCACAAGTGCTTGTATTTGAGGGTGGTAGCGTGGTTTCATGGTGTTTTGTTTCTCAACTCAAGTTCGCTGTAGGGTTTAAAACGACAATGGTTCAGTCAAAGACTTCGTTTTGGTTATACCATCATTTCTATAAATGATAATTACTTTAACTATTTATAGGTTGATGAATCCGTATAAGAAAGAATTATCCATATCATTAGTTCTTCAATACTACCAGAACATGTATACCTATATGATAAATAGTAGACAAACTAAATACGAGAGGGGCGTTTTGGGGTGTGTTTATTATGTATTGTATGTGTATATAAATAATTATCAACCGCAGAAGAAGCAAAAACCTAATAAAAAAATATGTATGAAAAACTAACTTGTTTTTTTATTAAATTTTAAATAAAAAAAGTATTTTTTAATTAACCATTCATAATTCATTAATCTTTATTAGTAATTATTTAACCATTATTTGATCAATTTTAAATGTATTAATGTTCTTCTAATACATCAAAAATTTTACGAATTTAGATTTTAATAATGTAAGAATAAAGAATATATTGTTAATTTAAATAAAAAACGTATATACTTAATACCTATGTACGTTGAATCATAATATTATTAAAATTCCAATTTTAAAACCTGGAACCGTCGAAGCAGAATTTTCTTCTTCATTTCCATAGTTATAGGTATTAAACTGTGGTATATTACTTGAACTTAATATTTTATAATAATTGTGTTATAAGGTGTTGTTTATGTTCTTATAATAAATTGATTTTAAAAATATCAATGCCAAAGGTACCCCTTAAACGTAAAACTAATTCAATTTAAGGTGGCTCTTGCAGGGTCACAAAGAAACTTGTAAAGGTCAAAGGTATAAAATTCCCGCATTTTCTACTTGTGAATAAATTATACCATGGAAAAGTAATCTTACCTAGTCATAATAGTACTTAAACAATTTAATTAAAACTGATTCACGTTTAATTATAGTCTATTTGATATAATTACCCTTCCTAAATTATTAATAAACATTATATTGTATAGTCTTTTAAATAAATTAAATTACATTATAGAGTTTTGAAATTTCAGAGGTCCGGAATTTAGTTAATAAAATTAATTTCCTGAATGTGTTCTACTATGAACGAAATATACGCATGAAACATGAATCGTTTATGTGAATCACCACTTATTTATTCATACCGTCGTAAATACACGAAGAGGAAATTGTACAAATCCAAAGAGAACTAATAACATCAACTCGGGATATAGTGTTACAAAACAGTAAGCAGATTTACTCGTTCACGAAAAACGAGGAAAAATAAATAAACAAAACAATGGCTCAATACTCACCATGAGAGGCACAGAAGATTCCTATTGAGAGAACACAACACATAAAAACCACATTGCTGATACGTTCAGAGTACACTTTTATAAAATGTCCTTTTCAGTTTTCACAAACAAACACGCACACAACATCACACCGAAATAAAATTCGAAAAAAGAATGTTGAATTCCAGAATTCGAATTTCGACGTGTTTCGGGAACGCAGCGGCATCCACGAGACGCTCGTACCTCGCAACCAACGGAGAGCTTATGGCCCATGGGCGCGAGCTTGCGTGAATCGCACCCGCCCGCCCCGCGGACCAAGCTCCCATAATTTTAGTCAGTCTACCACCATAAAAATATTTATTTCGCGACCGTATTGCGCAATGCATAAATTGTGGAGAGCAAACATGCACGTAAACGTCGTACTATAAAAAATCCTCGGTAAATTTTCTTTCAGTCGATTGTTGACTTTAATTCAGTAAAGCACGAGAGCTTTCAAAATTATGAGGGAATATAGATGTAATTAAGCTCAAAAATTCGTTAGGAATAGAAGAGGAATGTATTTTTTGACGACGATTAATTAAAAAGGATTTTCGTGTAAAGGGCTGAGAGCGACGTGTAAAAAATACTAATCAGTGTGAAACTGTGTCGGGATGACTTTTCGGGAAATTGCGTTCTTCATTCGAATTGGTCTTATTTTTACTTTTTTCGTACTCTTTGAGAAGTCCTCGTCATTTCATTGATGAAAAAGGGAAATATACTAAAAGATTTACTTTATGTTTGATGTAGTTTTAAGGTTTCCTTATATTATGGTTTTCATTCAACCCTTTCCAAAGAAATGGTATTTGGGTTAAAAAATAACTCATTTTCTTCTTTCAAATAATCATCATAAAGTTTTATACTACTAAGGCAGCAAACAAGCATAAGGCCCACCTGATGGGAAGCGGTTACCGTAGCCTATAGACGCTTGCAACACAGGGGTACCAATGTGTGAAGATGAGTTTCCGGTCGATGGTAGAAGGTAGCAGTAAGCATCAAGTCAAACAAATCCTCAGAACACTGTCCGTTGTAGGTACAAGCGGTAGAAGTAGAATTTTCTATTTCAGGCTTGTACAACGGACCTACCTGTACCTTATGTGTGTTCTATCGTAGAACAGCAGTCTCTATAGCAGTCTCTCCTTAGACTGATAGGCTCTAAACCGCTTGTCAGCTCGAGATGGCACGTAGTTGAACCGAGTCAAAAAACCCAAATGAAAATATAAATAAATAGTACTTACGTTTGGATAACAATCATCGAGAATAATACTTTATCCAATCCATTAGCTTATGTAAGCTAGAAATAATAATTATTACAATGTAAATTAGGGCTTATTTCCGAATAATTTAATTATGCAAATCTCGCAGTCGTAATAAGCAAATTTTGTAAAATCGGGGAATATAGATAGATAAAAGATTCCGACGAATTATTGAGAACTTTTTGAAGTTGGTTAACGATAGCAGAGAGTTCCTTTCTTACCACCTTCGAGCACATCACTTACCATGTTGCCAAAATCTAAAAGGTAAGGCGGAAAAACAATAATCTAACTAATCTAATACATATGTATAAAACTGAAGACATTATTAATTATCTGAGCGCATTAATGGCAATCTTAAGATAAGTCGGATAAAAAAATAGGAATAGTCTTTATTTTGAAAAATTAATTTAAAACATGCATTGTATTAAAAATCAAGCACAGAAAAATAATCTCGTATAATTTTCAGTCCTTTACATAACAAAAAACCTAATTCTACTAGATAAGGAAAATAAATGAGCTACCAAACAAAAACTGTGATACGAACCAAATAGTTTTTACTTTTCTCTAAGATAGTCTATCTCTATCTAGTGAATCGTAAATAAGTGGATGCGACTGAGCCGTTTTAGCGTATTTTCGCCACCAAATTTACGATTTACTTACTAAAGCTATATTCAGCATCTTAGGGGTCGTTGCCCTCACGCTGAGACATCTCTGAAACTGCTGGGTGTTCGTACACATGTTACTGGTCGAGTGATACTCCTGACATTTGATAAATGGTCTATAATGTATTTGGTATTATTAAAAATAATACTGATGAAAGTTACTGCTTATTAAAATTACGATCGCTTCGCGTTTAATTTATCTTATTTTAAATATAAAATTATAAACACTTTAGCTATGTGTTTTTTACAAATTTAATACTTACATTTTAGAAAATTCGTCGATCCATTGTTTCATTGTTGCGTAACACTTACAAAAATAAACTTTGACAATTTATAATATTAAGAATGATGATGGGGCCCGAATATTTTTTTTTGTTTTGAATTGCAATATCATAAACCTGCTAATGTGACAAACTTGGTCCCCTGGTCATTTTATATAATGCCTATTTCAACTATACTTCATGCGACTACAGCCCCAGAGTATAGTGGCAATTTACGAATATTACCCATCTCAGTACACTCGCATATCGGGTAAGTGGTTAATCTGAATTTGTCAGGTAACATTGTCTCATTATGTATTCAGTCGAGATAAGGTACATCGGAATCCCACTTCGTAGAGGTAAAGTGTAGGAAATTGGGTGATATGAAGATATGTTTCCGTTAACCTGGCTAGCTACCACCCTCAAATTGAAAATCTGTCGCCAAGCACCTTCCGGTGTGTACTGACATTGCACTTGAGAGTTAGCTCCCTACTAAGCTTTGTACGCTTACCACCTTCGGCTACATCATCACTGACCACATATAATGAGGCTTTCTCTTTAAAAAATAAACTTTATCTCAAGTTAAACTGGGTGGCGTTGACACACAAAAAAAAAGAGTGTCAAAATCAAAATAATATTTTTTACCTTCTACAAGTAACTGACAGATAAATATAATTTCCAAGTGCCGATGTACCATAAAAAATCTTGATAAATTGATAATCGCCCAGTACTTTTTTTAATTGGTACTTAAAGTAGGAATACAGCATGATGATAACCCCTATTCAGTATTTTTGCAAAGGATAGTGTGTAAAGCAGAATGATGATCTTTCTACCCTATATTTCCGTAAAGATTTTCCTCTTTTCTCTTGGTATTTGAGTGGAAGCTCCCTCCCAAAGGGCTGCCCTTAAGGGATTAAAGCACCAAGGGTTGACAGAGTGCCGTCAAAATGGGGATCATTTCTCTGACAAATATATCTTTCATTATTTCTTGCTCTCGAATTCTAAGTGCCAACCCTATTTTCGGGCTCCTTTATTGTCTTTCAAGAACCCTTTACTTACGTCGAGTAGTTGTGGCTGATTATTTTTATTGAATTTTTACTGTAAATAAATGTGTAACTCACATATAATTTCGTATGTTCCATTAAATATGTAATCCATAGGTAAAAAAAGTACTATTCTGTATTTATTTTTTTATTTTACGCCGAGTAGTTTCGGAGTTAAAGGAGGGAATGATAATTTTTGTCTATTTTTCTTAAATAACTTAAAAACTAAACAGAAACTTAAAATAAAAACAAAAAATATTGGAAATTCTCACAATGAGCACCTTTCATTTGATTGATATGTTTATTTAAAAGTAGCGCTGCCATCCATATTTCTTTATATTACAACGTGTACCAAATTTCAATGCAATCAGTCCAGTAGTTTCGGAGCAAATTGGCTCTGAAAGATCCAATAGTGATTCCTTAAGGGTTCCGTTTTTTCCTTTTCAGGTACGGGACCCTAAAAATAAACATACTTGGTTAAGATAGTTCATCTAAATTAGGTTGGGTATTACCTACAAAATGTATATACAAACAAACAGTAATACCTTATCATAATAATAATAATTCAAAAGCCGACCAAAAAAACCAACACACACTACAGGATCACTTACATTTATAATAATTTAATAAAAAAAAAAAAAAAACTTAACTAATTAATATGAATTAGAATAGAATTTAAATTAACTAGTTTTTTTTTTAATATTTTATATTTATATTTTATATTTTATATTATTAATAATTGCACTACTACCACGTCAAAATGCGATAGGTGCAAAATCAAAAATACCAAATTTCATCCAAATCCGTTACTTAGACTACGTTTACCATTAGACCCAACCGTTTACTGAGAACGAAACCATAGCTTGTTTTAAAAATGAACAGCGCCATCTAGCGAAAATATTTAGCAACTTAATTTCATGTGAAATTTTGTAATGGCAGATAGACCTTTGAGCCTTTGTTGGTATGAGACGAATAATTAATTAACGTAAAAAAACAAATCATTGCGTAGAATGCAAACACAACTCAGAATTAAACAAATAATGTTCGTGACTCTCACGACAAAGGTGCTGACAGAATACCAATGTTGTGGGTAGCTTTCTTCGACAACTTTATGCTGAGTTGGGGTCTGTTTCCGTGACATACAGGCAGCAGATATTAACTTATTTTTGCTATTTTTACTTGTCCTTCTTTCTTCTTTTCATTCAAATAAATTGTAACAGCTATGATATTGAATATACCTATTTAATATTATGTAAATTATATCGTTTAGGTATATTGGTTTACTTTTATGTGCTTTTATTCATACTATATTTTAATTGAACCACTATTTACATTGTAGCTTCCTGTTACCCAGCTTGAACCAAAATGAACCTTAAGCAATATGATACATTTCAAAACTCATTGAACAGTTGAACTTTATTGCAAAGAAATACGGCTCATTTCTATGCACCAAGCAAGTGTAACTACCCTCTTTTTTTTGTGAGGTTGGTAATCGCCGCATTTAGTTCTTTGGAAGGCAGTTAGCCGCTCGTGCGTATACCGTGTATAATAAAGACATGCTTTCTGCAAGATCGTTTCTTGGACATAATCTCATATTCACGAGTGATATTATGCATAAACTATAGTATACAATGAAACATAACTTAAATTTACCTCGAGAGATTTTTACGAAATCTGTTGTGTTAACTTACGTATGGAGGAGTGCGGTGGAAGTGAAAGAGGTTAGTGGTAGCATATTTAACACCTGGTCGAAGCATTTCGTGACCAGAATATTGTATACTTGGGAGAGAATCAGCATTGCCTTCCAACGTGGCAATGCTGTTAGTATTCTGGGAACGATGCATTCTGGCAGCAAGCAACATTTCATTTAGTTGAATCCTTTATAATTAAATAGTTTTAGTTTATTTCAAAAAAAGTTTGAAGTATTTTCGGTTATTACTTGGAGACGTTAGAACTTGCTTCTAGCATGTGTTTTCAACTCTTACAATCTTGGGACTTTCAAGGCCAGGAACAAAAGTTTTCATTTGGACAAGCATGCTCCATCTATGGTTTCGTCTTCATCATTTATGGGCGAGTCAGTGACCAGACGCATGTCCATTCACTATTATAAAAAAAAGTAACAAAGTATACTTTTTAATCAAACTTTTCGTGAAATGTAATGCTTTCTTTATAAGTTTCTCAGCAGTGACTAGGCTAATATTATTTTCCTCTGTGTAGGCCTACGTCTCGTTTGTAATTCAACTCGAGAAGATTAAAGAGAAGTTAACTGGCGTTAGTGTCTGTGTAACTCGACTTCTTTGAATAAACAATTATATAATTTGTGTTGGCCGGTTGTTAAGGTGTACCTTACGTGAAGACAGTTTCTTATGTTACGTTATACTTGATGTGTACTGACTAGCTTTTCACTCGCAGCTTAGCTCCCATTCCCGTGAGATCTAATATCGAGATGGCAGGTATTCTGATTTTTCCTGACAAGCCAGTTGGCGCAGTTGGTTAAGACACCACCTATCACGCCGCTGGTCATGGGTTCGATTCCCATCCAAGACAAACATTTGTATGAATGAACATGTCTGTTTGTCCTGTGTCTGGGTGTAATTATCTATATAAGTATGTATTTACAAAAAAAAAGTAGTATATGTAGTATATCAGTTATCTGGTTTACATAGTACAAGCTCTGCTTAGTTTGGGATCAGATAACCGTGTGTGAAGAATGTCCCAGGATTCTATATAATATAATAATTATAATATATAATTTATTATTATTATTTATTATTATTCCTGGACATGATATGTTTCTACGCCAACGTCATAGAGTAGTCATAGTGTTTTACTTCAATATTAAAATTGTTTCATACTCTATCCTAGTAAAAGTGGTTAAGCATAACAGATTTCTAGCTATATGAAGTTGATAAAATTCATCTATAGGAGCTTTGTCCGCCAACGCGTTAGCTTGGCCATCCAAACAGGAAATGCTGCCAGATTTCCCGAAACCTTCTTTCTTGCTGTTGAACGGCAGCAGCGGCCGCCATGTAGATTGTTTTTGTTTATATATATATATATATATATATATATAATCAACCTTTCACGGTAAATGTTGCTCCAGTGAGAAGTTAGAACAATTGTTGATCCACCTATTTCACGTGTATACTCAGCTCCGCGACTCGCAAACTGATATACTTTGATCCGTCTTTGAAGCGCGTGTGACGTAGGTGGATCTGCACGTATCGGTTTTCAACATACTCCTCAACGATTTGACCATTATTTGTTGATCCATCAACGGTCGAAAAAATCATACTGAATGTGATTTCTTAGATCCAGAATATATTTAACTTATATGCGACATTTACTTCGACAAAGTTGATCCGGAGCCAAAATTGACGAATAGGTACTGAAACACAAAGCGGCAACGTCGCGTTCTGCGTGTGACAGAGAACCCTGTATATTAATTCGTTAGAGTAATAAGGTAAGAAGATGCGTTAGCTGCTGCGCTTGAGTTTAAGAATAGTTTTTAACCACGGACACCGTCCAATTCTTATATGGAATGCATAGTAGATACCTACATATACTGGGTTATTTTTTTTACCATCCCGGATAATTTTAGGGATTCATCTACTCGTGAAAACAAGCAACTTTTATTATAGGACTAAAGATGAAATCCTACTTAATATTATAAATGCGAAAGTTTGTGAGTATAGATGTATGGATGGATGGATGTGTGAATGTATGTATGTTTGAAACTATTTCACGCAACAACTACTGAACGGATTTGGATGAAACTTGGCACATAGGTAGATCATACTCTGGAATAAAATATAGGCTACTTTTTTATGCCGAATAATCCCGATAGTATGTTCCCGTGGGACAATTATCGAACACCACGAGTGCGACGCCCCGGGCTTCCATTATGTATGTTTGTTACTATTTCACGCAAAAACTGCTGGACGGATTTGGATGAAACTTGGCACATAGGTAGATCATACTCTAAAATAACATATGGTTTACTATTTATCCCGAATAATCACGATAGTATTTTCCCATGGGACAATTATCGAACACCACGAGGGAAACGCCGCGGGCTTGCATTATGTATGTTTTTTACTCTTTCACGCAAAAACTACTGAACGGATTTGGATTAAACTTAGCATCCCATCATTTGGGAAAACTTAAGATCCCTCGGGAACGTAGTGCGGAAGTTAAAGAGTAGCCGTTTGAGTCGTCATCGCCCTGCCCACATCGCTGAACCGATGAATGTGGAATTTGACATGTGAATAGATTTTGACACCATATATGAGATTTTTTTAATTCGTTTCAGCAGCGGTGGAAAAGGGCCTTTTGTACGATTTTAAGAATCATAATATCTCTGGAACCGTAAGGCCTAGAAGTCTGAAATTTTTAATATAGCCTTTTCAGTAAAAAATATTAGAAACCGGTGCAAGCGTTTCTCAAACTTTTGTCTATGGGACGAATATTTAAAAAAACAAGGGTTTTGCTTTGTTTCCGATAAACCTTCTCAAACTTTTGTTCTTCGAAGAAATTATTACCGATGGAAATAATGCGTTTTTCAAACTCCTTTATCTCTGCAACGGCTAAAGCTAAGAAAATAAAATTTCGTACTCGGTGTTTGTCAAAGTTTTGCCCATAAACAATGTAAAAATATTGAAAATTTACTTTTAGCAACCTGTTTATCTGAGCTAATATTCATAGCAGAAGCTTGGTTTTTGGGATATGAGCGTTCCACAGTATTTTTTTCGAAATGTACTACTAAATTTCTCAAACTTTTCATGTGGCATAAAGTTAGAAAGGGTGAAACATATTTTGAATATAGACTATTCTATACAATTAGAACAATATTAAATACAGTGTTTTTCAAAATGCAGAGCAATGAGCAGTCCCGTGAGTGTAGATGTTGATCCGGTTGGAGCCACATTAGTTACCAGAGATGCATATTGGATCAACAAAAGGCGCCGGATCAAAATGCGTTTTTGGATCAACAAAGTGCTCGCGTGAAGTCGCGTCTGATCAACATTTACCGTAAAGCGATATCTATGTATATATAGACGTAGGTAGAGGTAGGTAGGGATAGGTAGGTAGGTAGAGGGTAGGTAGACGTAGGTAGACGTAGGTAGAGGTAGGTGGAGGTAGGTAGAGGTAGGCAGGGATAGGTAGGTAGGTCCAAGTTTTTTTGTTCTCAGGACAGGACAAAGTCTGCCGGGTCAGCTAGTCGCCAATAAAAAAACAGCTGTTTATACATACAAGCATTAAATAAAAACCGTATGGACCAGCTAATTTTTTGTTTCGCTATTTCAGTTTTGGTGCCACATTATCTGGGGTCATAACATTATTGGTTACTAGCTGTTCCGCGCGGTTTCACTCGCGTTCCCGGGATAAAAAGTAACCTATAACCTTTGGGAATAATGTAGCTTCCTATTAGTGAAATATTTTTTCAGACCGGTTCAGTAGTTTCGGAGCCTATTCAATGCAAACAAACAAACAAATAAACAATCAAATCTTTCCTCTTTATAATATTAGTATAGATGACACCACCTATCACGCCGCAGGTCATGTCGTAGGTTCGATTCCCAACCAGGACAAACATTTGTGTGCATGAACATGTCTGTTTGTCCTGTTGTGAAAAATGTCCCAGGATATTTTATTTTTAAATTTTTAGTTTATTATGTTTTATCACTGACCTAGTATAAGCTATCTTTGTACCTTCCATCATCACATCAAATTATATAACTAAAGAATTATCCCCTAACTCCTAACCGTTAAGGAGTTGTATACTTCCATCATCAGCTCAGCAACGTAAATGACTACCAGACGCAAACATCTGAATAGCTTTAGAAATTATATGAAAAACATTGTAAGTGCCTATAAAATTGGAAGAGTTCTCTCGATTTCTCCAGGATCCCATGATCAAATCCTGACCTGGTGACTATGGGATCATCTGTGAAGTATAACCCTTTCAAACAAAAAAATAATCTTCCAAATCGGTCCAGGCGCCTCCGAGTAATCGGGGGAACATACATAAAAAAAAGAGAGAACCTCCTCCTTTTTTAAAGTCGGTTAAAAAGACAAAGCGCTGACGCTGTAATTTTTTCGACGTATGCCATTGCCGAAAGTTGAAAGCGAAGTGAGGGCGAAGTAGGGCAGACGGCAGTATGTAAACACATACCTACTTCTCTCAATCATGCCGCGGCAATATTTAGGTAATTATTGCCGGCAGCGCGAGGAGCAGCGGCAACGTCGCGGCTGCTTTCAGCCAATCCGATTGTT
Organism: Tethea ocularis; assembly: GCA_963555595.1. Lineage (NCBI taxonomy): Eukaryota > Metazoa > Arthropoda > Insecta > Lepidoptera > Drepanidae > Tethea > Tethea ocularis. The sequence continues at coordinate 8,621,955 of OY741975.1, forward strand.
TGCTGTGCTCTGATTGGCTCATTTAAATCGGATCAACATTTTCCGTAACTATCGCAAGGTGGATTTGTATATCGGATCAACTTCCGCAAACGCTAATAAACAGTCCCGTGAGTGTAGATGTTGATCCGGTTGGAGCCACATTAGTTACCAGAGATGCATATTGGATCAACAAAAGGCGCCGGATCAACATGCGTTTTTGGATCAACAAAGTGCTCGCGTGAAGTCGCGTCTGATCAACATTTACCGTAAAGGGATATCTATATATATATATATATATATATATGTTGTAAATTTAGGTACATGATATGAAATCAAGTTCTTCTTCCAAAATTTAATAAGCAAGTACCTAACCTAGCAACTTATTTATCGTCCATCGTTTTTGTAGAAAGCAGGACGGTATCTCAAATTTCCAAATTAATCTGTTTGAAGTACGCTTGAAGTGCACTTATAAGTATTTATTTGTTCTTAATAACGACAAAACAGAATTTAACAGGGTTGAAGGACGAAAATAACCCTTTTGAAGTATTATCTGTTAATTTGTTATTCATTGAAAATATAAATGCTTTGTTGGTTATAACGGCAAATTATTAAGCTTTGTAATTTAATTTTTACTTATCAAATAATATTGTTTAAATTGTGTAAGGTTTTAAGTAAGTTTATTTATTTATTAATGGAAATTAATTACGTAGGCTCCAGCCGGAGGATGCAAAAAAAAACAATTAATTTAACTTAATTTATTAATTAAAAGAATACAATATTCAATAAATCTAAAGAAGGTGTCTGATGGTCGATGTCAGTACCAAAAGTGAAGTATGGGAAAGAAATATTGGTGCGGTGTCCACCGCGATGATGTAAAGCTGCATCGGCGATTTAGTTGTTTCATCAATGCAGGAGGTCTTGCGAAATCGATGAGCTGATTCCTTCTATTACACCGTACTTGATTTTATCAGCAATTCCTTAGTCACACCGTATCGTAACACCTCCCCCCATAGAACAGCGACTATTTTTTAACGTTCAGTAAAAATGTTGCTGGGTTCAATTCTATCTCTTCAGGTTTTACTTTAATTCTTTGGGGAACATTTGGTTGTTCTGAATCTTCAGACTTTGTCGTCGGAGGTTCGATTTTCTTGCAGTCGAATAAGTTGTAACGGCGGGCCGCAATTATTAAAATGATTATAAATGAACTTGATAGAATGAAGTAGATAGGTATCGTAGTGTGATACATAGTCTGGTCCATAGCTTGATCTATCTTTACTGGTGTCTGCAATGATATTTTAGAGTTACTATCATGCAGATACTCTAGATTTATAGAATTGAGTTGAATACTTGGTTCTTCGTCTAGTCTTGCATAATTTTTCATATGTGGGATTCCAATTATTTTCATTACGTGTCCCTTGATACGGTTATCGGTATTAGTTATAGTGAATTCTGATGTCTTCAGCAGGCAGTTGTGTGGGACTACGGCTAAATAGCTTCCTTGAAGAGTTCTATATTGATCTTGGCCACACGATGTCTGTACTTTAGTTGGGTTTGGAAAGCATAGTGTGTAATGCTTGTCGTCTAGTTGTTCTATAGCTTCTTTTTCCAGGATAATTGAATTGAATTTGCAGGATGAATCCAGTTGCTGTTGTTTGATTAACCGTGGAACGCAGTTAGGTTGACTTCCAATTTTGTAGCTAGGTTTTATTTCGCAGAGATACCACAGATTGATCTTAGGACATTCTGTCTCTATGTACATAGAACCGTTTCCATGAATTGCTATATAGGGTGAAGTTGGAATAAGGACTTTATGATATTTATTGGGGACAATGGATAGTTTATATAGGTCAAAGGATTCAGGAAAGACAATCGGCACCTTAAAGACGATTACTATTTGATTATCGATAAAGTAATATCCTAACTTAATAATGTCATAATAATTTCTAAGATCTATTTCTAGAACTTCCTTTTTAGAATATAATGTTCTCAATTTACTTATCATGTTACTAAGTGATCCTAGGCTAAGAATAGAATGAGATGTGCTCGATGCACGAATAAAGGCTAAATTATTTCCTAACTTATACAGCTCCTCCGATAAGGATTCTATATTATCGCTTAATATTACAAAATGCTGAGCTAAATGAGCATACTTAATTAAATCAGTTTCTTTGGTACTATCGCTTTTCATAATAACCTTTAAAACTGATATTATTTTATTCTGATTCTCTACAATACTATCTAATATCTTAGAATGACGTAATGTCCAATCTTTAGTCAGACTTATATGATTATTAATTTCAGCTTCTAATTTATGTTCGTTATTCTGAAGTACTTTAATGGCATTGTTATACTTAATAGCATCTGTATAATCTAGATTTCCTGAAATACTTTTAATGACTGAACCGAGTCCGTCGATGAGTCCTCGTTTAATACGATTAGGTTCAAACGAATGCAATTGTTCAGAAACCTTTTCAATTTTATCAGACAGATATTCAATATGTGGCTCGTATAATGATAAAGTCTTATTATTAAGTTGAGGTCTAAGTTCATTCAGCTGCGATTTTACCGTTTCAATTTTATAGTGAATGTCGTCAAGTTCAATAGTTTGAAGAAAAGAATGATAATGGGATATTAATTTGGTAGGGCCTAAGTTAAAGGGAAGCAAACCGGGTCCATCTTCTAATGTTTCAATTGTTACGTCCTGCGCTCGTACCAGGCAGAACACTATCGGCAGAAGTATCCTGTAACAATGAAGATTTTGGTGTTCTTTTCAGGCGTGCTTTGGCTACGGGTCCGCGTTTCTTTTTAGTATATATGTGAATGGGGAGATCTGCCAAAACTGTATCATGTGTATAACGTGGTGCTAATTTTTGTCGACTTGCCATGGGATTACGTACATATATAGATTGGTCAGGGTTGTATTCCTTTTCAGGTTCACGATCTTTATTCCTATTTTCGGTAAGTACTGTACGATCATGCAAAGAGGACTCGTTTATTATACCGTATGCCTTAACAACCATTTTCTTATGTTCCTGTGTATACTGTTGAAGTAAATGTTTCGATAGATCAATGTCTATTGGGTCTCTGGGGTCAAAATGGCCGGTTATTATTTCTAAGGGTCTACACTTAGTGAAACTATGGATTGAACTATTATAGGCTAGAAGGGCGTAAGGCATAAGATTAATAACAGATTCATTTTTCTGTTCTAACTTTAGTATTCTAAGGTGTTCAAGGATGGTTAAATGAAAACGTTCTATTATTCCATTATCGTTAGGGCTATGAGCAAGTACTTTATGGTGTTGTATTTTATGCAATTTTACAAATTCAGAAAAGAGCTGATTCGTAAACTCCGGACCTTGGTCTGTCACTATTGTCAATGGGACACCATGGTGAGTACAAAACTTTAGAAGGGCTTGCACTACACTGATCGCTGTACCATCTCGGAGATAGTATGCTTGAGCGTACTTGGAAAAGGCATCTACCAAGGTAAGATATTTTTCGTTTTGGGCAGTGAATACATCAAGGTGTAATATCTCAAAGGGTTTCGTAGGGGGTGGTACAATGCAAAATTTCTGTTTTACAGGGTTACGATCATATTTGGCCTGACCACATATATTGCAACCGTTTATGTACTTTGCAACATGTTCCTTCATCTTTGGCCAATAGTATTTCCCTGATAGCGCTAAGTAACATTCATTTATACCGCGGTGGTTAGTTTTACCCTCGTGGTATTTCTGTATAATTTCCTGCTGACGCAAATACTCCTTCACATTATCTACCTCGGTTTTAGTTAAGATAAGATTCATAGCGGAACTTTTAAATTTATCTTGAATGATAGGGATTATTTTGAACATTGCTGTATGTGGATATATAATAATGCCTGTTTTCACTTTGGGGTTAACATATTCTTTTATGGCATTGATAACGTCTTCCTCGAGGTTCGATTCGGATAGTTGAACGGATGTACGCGTATGGGTTTCGAATGGCTTAGTAACTGTTGCGCGTTTCTTTATATCACCCACTATAGTAAAACATATTTGCCTATTGAATTTATTAAGGGGTTCATCTGATATGGGCACTTCTAAAATAGGACTTTCAGCATCTGAGTGTACAGTAAGAGTAGAGGACCCTGTGGTTGAAAGTGCTCTTTCAGATTGGGCTGTATCTGTGGATGATCCTGATTTTGAGTGAGCATTTTCAGACAGATTGACCGCGACAGAACTTACATCTTCATTATTAATTTCGATCCGAGAGAGAGCATCGGCATTAACGTTATATTTACCGCATTTATAGATAACAGTAAAATTGTATTCACTAAGCTTAAGTCGCCAACGTGTTAATCTTGAATTTGGTTCCTTAAGATTCATTATCCATTGTAGAGGTTTATGATCAGTTACTATCTTGAATTTACGGCCGAATAAATACGGGCGAAAGTATTTAGTTGCCCAGACTATGGCGAGAAGCTCTTTTTCTATTGTACTGTAATTTATTTCACTAGTATTCAAAGTTCGTGAAGCATATGCAATCGGTTTATCGGAACCTATAGGCCCTTGAGAAAGGACTGCACCTATCGCTAAATTTGATGCATCGGTTGTTAGAACAAACTCTTTAGTAAAATCGGGGTATTGTAAAATCGGATCGTTAGTTAATAAGGTTTTACATTTCTCAAAACAACTTAGATAGTCAGAATCGTTATACGTGACTTTGGATCCCTTCTTTAAACACTGAGTCATGGGCTTTGTGATACGAGCGAAATCAGGTATGAATTTCCTATAGTATCCTAATAGGCCTAAAAAACGCTTTATTTCCGTAGGTGTTTTAGGTAGTGGAAATTTCTGTACCGCAGTGATCTTGTCTGGGTTTGGCTTTATACCGTCTTTACTAATAATATGACCTAAGTACGCTGTCTCTAATTTTAAAAACTCAGACTTATCCAGTTGAATTTTAAAATTCGATTCTCGCAGTCTTTTGAATACTTTTTCAAGGTTATCCATGTGCTCTTGTAATGAGGTACTAAAAACTATTATATCGTCTAAATAAACTAGGCAAATTACATTCTGAAGGCCCCTGAGGACATTGTCCATGACTCTTTGAAATGTCGATGGAGAATTTTTGAGTCCCATCGGCATTCTCAAAAATTCAAAATGACCGTGCTCAACATTGAATGCGGTCTTGGAAATATCTTCAGGGTCCATTTCCACCTGATAAAATCCACTAGCGAGATCTAGCGTAGTGAAATAATGGCAGTTCCCTAGTTTGTCTAAGACGTCAGTTATGTTTGGGATCGGATATTTGTCATCTATGGTTTTTTCATTAAGTTTCCTGAAATCAACTACAAGACGCCACTTCTTTTTACCTGATGCGTCAGCTTTCTTAGGAACCACCCATATGGGGGAGCTCCATGCAGATTCTGAAGGCCTAATTATGTCTTGATCTAGCATCTTTGTTATTTGATCGCGTACTTCCTGCCTATGTACGAATGGATATCTATAACTTTTCGTATAAATCGGAACTTCATCAGTTGTACGAATATGATGTTTAATCCGGTTAGTAAAGGTAAGAGCTTCCCCTTCTATATAAAATACGTCGGCATATTTAGCACATAGTGATTCTAAGTTAGCACGTTCTTCAATATTTAAATGATCGGTACGTAAGCGAGATAAAACTTCATCAGCGCGAGACGACAGTTGTTTAGTACGTTTGCACTCGGTATTAAATACTGACGCACTAACCGGTTGATCCATGGAAAAGATTACGTCATTCTGAGTGAGATTAGAGATTTCAATAATACCACGATTTTTACTGATATTAGTTATGCATTCACCAATTATGCAATTCGATATGGATTGTTCGGGAACTAATGCATCACCATCATGAATATTAATCGGTACTCTAATCAATTTTGATGAGTGGGCCGGAATTATATCTTCATACAAATTACAGTTTCGCGAATCATACATAATAATAGAATTCGATGCCTGACGAGTGATAAGTTCTTTAGCTTTTAAATCTATATTTGATTCCCACTTACTTAAAAGATCCAAACCAATTAAACCGTCAAAATAGTCGTGAAATTTATAAATGAAAAAGGTAACGTCGTCATTCTCATTAAATTCCTGAAAACAAGGCAAGGTTATAGAATAATCATTACGAGTCGTAGCATGCACATTAGACACTTCAAAAGGATCATAATTCCATGGCAAGGATGGATAGAATTTATTTACTGCATCAGGGCTAATAAATGATTGATTGGCACCTGTATCAATCAATAGCTTGATTGGAGGATTGGATATCTGTATATACGGTAATTGTCTTTGGGTCTGTAAGTTAAGTTCTATTTTGGCTTTTCTGATTTCGAGACCTGCTGAAAATCCTCATGTTCATTAGGAGGAACATCATCATGAGGTCCTTCAGGTGGGTTCGAATAATATGTTTCAGTGTATTGGCGTTCATCATTATCACACACATACTCAGGATATTCATAGCAGTCATGATTGTAAGAGTCGGAATAATAATAGGGTTCATATTGATTCTCGTAACATTCATTAAAATTAATTTCTCGAGATTTAAAATAATTTACCGGTGGCGGGTTTCCAAACTTAGTCCAATCATGTCCACTAGGTGGTAAGGTTTTCGTGACGTAATGACTGACGCCACTCATTGGTTGCACCGAGTTATTTAACTTAGGTGGTGGATTCTTAGGAGCAATTCTGAAGACGTTGCTCTGGGGTCTGTAATTAGGAGGCGGTGCAGCAAGCATTTGCTGAGTACGCGTAGGACCTCTATACGAGTATATAGGGACCTGATTTAAATTAGGTTTCCACATTTGTGGGGGACGTTGAAACGGTTGGAAAGGGGTCTGTTTAAATTGGCCTGGCATATTAAATACATACGGTCTCGAAGTTGATGCTACTGGTGGCATAGGGCCATGTGAATATTTCGGAGACAGGCTCATTTGTGCGTGAGGTTGCGATTTCCGATCGGAGTGCTCATTTCTTTGCTGCATATACATAGTATTTGTTTCTTCATGCACAAACTCTAACGCCTTTTCTATAGAATCCGGTCGCATGCACCGAATACGCGATCCTAACGGGTCTTTAAGGCCACGTACATATGCCTGTAGGGTTAATTTTTTATAGAGTGATCGTTTTGATTCTATTGTACTCGCCACGTTTTCATGTAAGCTAATATAGGTCATGATAGTACTGAATAGGCCTTGACAATTTTCATAAAATTCTTGTGGAGATAAAGATCCTTGGCTTAATAAAGCAAGATCGTTATATAGCGAGGTCTCATCGCGTTGATCCGCGAAATTATTTTTAAGAGCATTTTTAACGCCTTCCCAGCTATCTGGGATGCCATTTGAGTTAATTAAACGGGCTGCATTTCCAGTCACTTTATTTAAAATGCCATTTAACAAAGCAAGTTTTATTAATTCATTGTCCGGTTCCGGATCCAAATATTATTTTACTAATTGATCACATAACTTGATAAATCTAGTGAGTATATGCGGGTTTCCGTCAAATTCCGGGACTAATCTGAGTGCTTTTAAAATTTGATCCATTTTCTGGGCCATAGTACTTATATTTCTATTTGCGTCGTGCGAATCTAACCTACTATTTCTTTCTAACCTAGGGGATCGCGATTGCCTGGGATGGAAAATCTTGATAAATTAAAGTAGTCTTATAGGAAAAAGGAAGCAACTCCAGAATGATTCTAAAGTACTTACATGCGCATTATTGGTATCTCTGCTGTATCTATGTCTTGATACTCCGCCGGGCTGCAGCTCTAGGTTCTGGGATCTCGATTGGCAGAAGCCGGTCAGTCACGCGAGACTCGCTTCGGCTAGATATACGGAAATCTTCGCTGTAGTTCGCGTCACGCACTGACTCGAGATCCTACCGACTGCGCCAATTACGTAGGCTCCAGCCGGAGGATGCAAAAAAAACCAATTAATTTAACTTAATTTATTAATTAAAAGAATACAATATTCAATAAATCTAAAGAAGGTGTCTGATGGTCGATGTCAGTACCAAAAGTGAAGTATGGGAAAGAAATATTGGTGCGGTGTCCACCGCGATGATGTAAAGCTGCATCGGCGATTTAGTTGTTTCATCAATGCAGGAGGTCTTGCGAAATCGATGAGCTGATTCCTTCTATTACACCGTACTTGATTTTATCAGCAATTCCTTAGTCACACCGTATCGTAACAAATTCATAAACTTGTATTTGACCAAAATGTCATGGATGTTGATAAAATTTACTGAATCTTATTTTGTGGATATCTTGCTGTCTATTATCTGGTTCAACGCTTCCTCCAAAGTATACCAAATTTCAGGTTTAAATCTCTAGAACTTTTACATTCAGCTGTGTATTTTCGGGTAGGTAGTTAATGATTCAAAATAGCTGTAGCGTCTCCCTTAGGGGGTTAGCCAACAGATAGGGGTTCGATAAATAACTTTAACAAGTAGTTTAAAAATAATTATTTATTGCCTAGAATTTTTAGTGGCCGCCTCTCGCCTAGATTATGGCTTTAGAATGGGAACACTGGCCTGAATATAGCGTAGGATGACTGAGGACACCAGGCTTCTTGTCTTGCTCGCTTCGTTAGTAAGTGTAGTCAACAGCAGGTCAGGATGTAATTCCAATCTAGCTCCGATTCGCCGAGCAGGTAATATAATTCAAATGTTTAAATCTGTTCTTGAATCCTGGAATGCCAGATAAATAGAAGCTTAAGCAGCTGTTGCGAGCTATTTGCGTGGGTCCAACGGTCACAGTAGTAAGGTCATAGTAAGGTCGCAGTGTTCCAAAGAATAGGAAAGCAGTCAACGCTATTGTAGAAATAGATAGAAACACCTTACAATCGAGCACTTCATATAATAATACATGGGAACTTACCCTAGAGGGATTCCAAGAAATTATTATGATATTAATTTAATATTTGGTTGTAGCAATTTACACAGCCTTCACCTCCGTAGCTCTTAAATGCAATGTCAGCAGGAATTCCGATACTCATCGAACAGCGCGTCGCCGGACGAAGCGGCTCGCCGCTCGGTAACCGGTTTTTAATTAGGGTTGAGCTAGCGCACACGCGTTAGACGCGAGAACCATTAGCATTTAATACGTACTTGTAGATTCCGTAGTAATATTTTATTTTATTTTTTTTAGATTAATAGTTTTAGTTGTTTTATTAGATTTATTGTTATTTTATTGTAATTTATTTTAGTTTAGCCGTAATATATTTTATAAATATTACTTATGTGACTATATTGTACTTTATAAAATAACTTGCAAAGTGCAACGTTACAGTACCCCGCCCAAAAACGAAGGATTTTGCGTACTGAATAGTAAAATCCGACTACTACCTACTACTACATTTTAACTTACTATTTCAGACAGACGATCTTTCATACTTCACGCATATAGTATCTTTCATAAAATCATCAAATCTTACTTATTTATGACTTGAGATCCTTACAGACAGAGTATCATTAATTTTCAAGTTATAATTATACTCAAACAATAAGTTTAGGTGTACTAAATTATTTACTATTTAATACACTTGGGTTTAGGTATTAGATTTAATATAATTTAAGGCTAGGATAGGTACTAAGCACAATTATTTTAGATTTTATAGTTTATAAGTTTTATATCTTTTATATGCCAGGAACCTAATGGTTTTCCAGACATATCTGCTAATATATAAACTAGTGGGGACTTTTTATCAATGATCTTACATTTTATAAATTTTGGTGCTAGTTTCTTATTAAAATACTTGTCTTTATCACTTTGATAAAAAGTCCTTTTCCAAACAACGTCACCAATATTAAATTCAGCAGGTCTTCTGCGTAAATTATATTGTTGACAATTCCTACTATGAGCTTGTAGTAGCAATGATTGTACTTTGTTAAAGATGCTAGAAAGTACACCTATATTCTCAGCGTAGGAATCTCTAGGTTCGAAAATAATATCCTCGTCGTTTCCGGTATCAATATAGTGTGAACCACAAGTGACTAGTTCACGCCCATATACCAAAAACGAAGGAGTGTAGCCAGTTACTTCGTTTACAGAACTATTCACAGCGAATTGAATTTTAGGTACAAGTTGGTCCCAAATACGTTGATCGTTAGTAATAAATGTTGAGATAGCTGTCATAATAGTTTTATTGTAGCGTTCGACTGTGTTAACATGAGGCGAGTACTTAGGGGTGAAGTGTAATTTAGGTACTTTATATTTCTCAAACATTTGTTTTAACGTAGCACTTACGAATTGTTTACCATTATCGAGTATTACAGTAGAAGGAATGCCATGTATTAGAAATACATGTTCTTCTAAGATCTTAGTTACAATTTCGGCAGTCGCGCGCTTGATTGGAAATAGTAAGCAGTACTTACTAAAACAACAAGTCACGACTAAGATGTAGCAGTTAAGTTTCCTAGTTGGCGGTAGAGGTCCTACTAGATCTACGCTAATAGTTTGGAAAGGTCTCGAGCAGTGTTTAGGTCGACCCATTTCACCCAAAGTTGCATGATTTTGATGCTTATGTGCAATACAGGTATCGCAAGACGTCACAGCTTCCACTACATCAGCATGCAATCCTGGCCAGTAGTATCTGAGACTTATACGCTTGTATGTTTTAAATATACCAAAGTGACCAGCTGTTGGTTCAGAGTGGTTTTCAGTAATAATTTTTGTTCTATACTCGGCAGGAACGACTTCTTTCCACTCGAACTCTTTATTTAGAGGGTGTTTGGTTTGCATAAAGCGAAATAATTTATTATCTTTAACTAAATAGTTTGGAAAAGAGGTAGGTGAACTTTGAGAACCGTTATATATATTTAGGTACCATTGATCATTAGTAGATATAGTTTTAGGACTATTATCAATGGTAGAAATTTGGCAAGCGCGAGATAACGCATCGGGAATGACATTATCAACGCCACGACGGTGTTTAATTTCAAAATTAAATGCTGATAGACGAACACCCCATCTAGCAAGCCGCCCAGTAGGGTTATTTAGATTAAGGAACCACTTGAGTGCTGAATGGTCTGTATAGACAGTAAACTTTTGTCCATTATCTAGGTAGCATCTCCAGTGTTCTAAAGCAACTAAGACGGCGAGAGCTTCTCTCTCAGTGATGCTATAATTCCTCTCTGGGCCCGTCAAAGTTCTACTAGTGTAGGCTATAGGATGCTCGACTCCGTCTATAGTCTGAGTTAGTAAACCTCCAACACCATAGTCACTAGCATCAGTGTGGACTTCAAACGGTAGGTCAAAGTTAGGGCATGAAAGAATTGGAGCAGAGACAAGAAGTTCTTTGAGTTTAGTAAAGGATTCCTCAGCCTCTGTAGACCAAAGGAAAGGATTCAATTTTTTATTAGAAGAGGTTAGCTTATTCAAGGGTCCAGCAACACAGCTAAATTTTGGAACAAATTTTCGGTACCAAGAAGCAATTCCTAGAAATCTTTTTACCTCTTTTTTATTTGTAGGGGTAGGGTAATTTAAAATAGTATCAATTTTATTAGGATCAACACGAAGACCTTTACAATCAACGACATAGCCTAAATATTTGAGTTCTGTACGAAAAAATACGGATTTTTCAAAGTTTATAGTTAGATTGGCCATAATAAGTTTTTTAAGTACTTTTAAAAGAAGAGAAATGTGATTTTCGAAATTTGAGCTACAGATTACAATGTCGTCGATGTAAACAAAGACCGAGTTTTCAAATTCAGGACCGTAGAAAAGGGTATCAACAAGTCTCTGTTGGGTAGCAGGTGAATTCGTTAAGCCAAAGGGCATAGTAACGAATCTAAAGGTTCCACGATGAGGAATATAGAAAGCAGTTTTATTACGGTCGTTTTCAGAAATAGGTATTTGCCAGAAGGCCTTAGATAAATCTACACTACTTAGGTATTTTGCATTTTTAAGATTATCCAGTATCTCTGATATATAAGGTAGCTTATATGCGTCTTTTTTCGTAACCGAATTCAGTTTACGACTGTCTAGGCAGAATCTTAGTTTACCATCCTTCTTGGGTGTTAATAGAACAGGTGAAGACCAAGGACTCTCACATTCTTCCACTACGCCTAGCTGCAACATTTCGTCCAATTGATCAGATAGGATACGTTGTTTTTCAGGAGAAACTCGATAGTATCTTTGCCTAATGGGTAAGGAATCGCCAGTATCAATAGTATGCGTCACTAAATTAGTTCTACCTAAACCACGTTTTTCAGTCGAGATATTATTAAACTGTTCTATAATGTTATCGGCTGTTACACGCTGAACCTCAGTTAGTTCATTATAGGACTGTAATATACCTGAAGGATCAGTTTTAGTACTAACCTCGTTAATACAACATGCGGTATCGTTAAGTGAAATAGAATTTGAGAATTTAGGGAAAAGATTAAATTTAGTCCAAAAATCAATGCCTAGAATTAAATTTGATTTTACTGATGGTATAATGTAAGCTTTTAAAATATGGAATTGTTCTTCAAAAGTAACTGGAAGATTAATGTATCCAATAGAAATCAAACTTTGTCCACCAGCAGCAGTAAAGGATTTCACATCATTATCATTACATAATGCATGACCTAATGAAATTAAATGTAGATGTGCATTATTACCTAGAATAGTTACAGTAGAACCAGAGTCAAGTAAGCCGCAGAGTTTTGTATCCCCTACTTGGATAGCCGCGTAAGGACGTACGTCATTAATAGGTTTTTTATCGAAGATTGTTGTAATGAAGTAACTAGAAAAGAATATTTTGATAGTTGAAAGCCAGTCGTTCCAATCTTTTTCATCAAAGTTGTTAGTTTTAGTAGAATCTATAGTTTTATTTTCTGTTTTTATAGCGTTTTCATTACAGCAATCTTTAGTAGCTAGTTTTTTTGATTAGATTGAGATTGACATTTAGGACACGTAGGGTATTTGACGTTCTTTGTCCCACACTTAAAGCAAATGGGGAATCTTTCAGCTGTACATTGATGCAAAGAATGTTCTGAGTTACGACAGCGTGGACAGTAAACCTGTTTAGTATTAAAACCAGACGAAGCAATAGCAGCTACACCTGAACTATTTCCAGACTTATTAACGACATTAGAATTATTTGTTTGGTGATTTTTATGATTATATCTGCCGTAATAGAAATCACGGTTACATCTAGAATTAAAATGAGTGTATCTATTTTGATTATATGTGTTTGATCTGCTAGTGCTAGGTTCAGATAGTTTTGAAAACGCTAGGTCAGGAGCTAAGGTATCCGTAGAAACTCTAGGAGGTTCTTTAAATTGAGAAGTCAGAGATTGAATTTTTTCAAAGTTTCTACATAGCGTTTTCAAACTTTCTATATCATTGATAGACGAGGGGTTAGCAGCTAATACACTAGAATAACAGGGTCTAATATTGTGCATTAAGATGTCCAATTTTTCCTGTTCCGAAATATCTTTCGTTAATCTAGCAAATAATTCAGACATTTTCGCAAAATATATAGTTATAGTTTCAGAATCACCCTGCGTTCTATTACGTATCTCAGTTAACAAACGGTAGTCATAGTCAAAGTGGCTAAAATCTTCAATAAGTAAAACAATCAACTCATCCCAAGTAGTAACAGCACTTTTAACACTACGGAACCAATGTAACGCATCGCCTGTGAATATTTCCGTAGCATAAGATAGTAACTTACTAGAAGATATATTTCTCGCAGTACTACACTCATTCACTCGCTGTACAAAAGCATGCACACAAGATTTACCGTTATATTTAATTTTTTGAAGTTCACTAATATGCGAGCGGTCACAATGCAACGTTACGTTTTGCACGGTATCAAGTGATGAAGATGTCTGAGTAACATCTGCAACAAGCTCACCGCTAGCAGTAGGGTTAGCAGCTTTATTAATAGCATTAATTTTATTAATTAGCATTGATAAATTTTTTGACAAGGGTTTAACTCTTTCTGAATATTTAGAATCAGTGCAATCAATTCTTTTTAGTCGGTGATACAGATGGTTACACAAAGCTCGAGTGCGTTCAAAAAGATTAGAGTCGTACTTATCCTCCAAAGTTTTTACACGTGATGTAAGTTCGTTTAAAGAAGTGCCCACGCCTGAAATATCAGTATCAGAATCGAGACCAGACTCACAGATATCAGAAGTAGGTATAATTGGTGTTAATTTATTTATTTGTTTGCGAAGTCCAAGTACGGTTGATGCAGGTTCTTCGCCTCTAATTAGTACCTCATAAGTGAGTTCATTTTTGTTTAGCAAAAAGAATTTAATAGGATGAGTTCCCATGTTTATCCAGAAGAATAATGAATGAATATAATGAAAATGAATGATCAGTGATAAAAATGGTGTTCTTTACAAAAATGAGAAAAACTAGCTTAACTACGATTAGGTGATGATGAAAGCAAAAGAAAAAAACAAATAAAATAAAAAATGAATAACTGAAAAGATATGAAATAAGGATGGATTTAGCTATGCGAACTGTTACGTATAACAATAAGTTTTAGAAATTACATCAGGTTCTTATACTTTTTAGAAAATATAAAAATACCAGATAAAATAATTGAACTTGAACTATTTGAAACAATTAGTAGGTAGATACTAATATGTACGTAACAGTTAACAATCATACGTAGTGAAAATGCGTAGTGAGAGTAAGCAATGATTAAGTACAAATAATAAGGTAGGTACGTACCAGTTCGCTATTCTGCAATGTCACCTTCACGTTCACAGCACAATATATAGTTGATCTGTAGCTAGCTGCTGACCTCAAATACTAATCTAGACGTGATTAGGCCACTAGAAAACACACGTTACGGGCGCCACTGTAGCGTCTCCCTTAGGGGGTTAGCCAACAGATAGGGGTTCGATAAATAACTTTAACAAGTAGTTTAAAAATAATTATTTATTGCCTAGAATTTTTAGTGGCCGCCTCTCGCCTAGATTATGGCTTTAGAATGGGAACACTGGCCTGAATATAGCGTAGGATGACTGAGGACACCAGGCTTCTTGTCTTGCTCGCTTCGTTAGTAAGTGTAGTCAACAGCAGGTCAGGATGTAATTCCAATCTAGCTCCGATTCGCCGAGCAGGTAATATAATTCAAATGTTTAAATCTGTTCTTGAATCCTGGAATGCCAGATAAATAGAAGCTTAAGCAGCTGTTGCGAGCTATTTGCGTGGGTCCAACGGTCACAGTAGTAAGGTCATAGTAAGGTCGCAGTGTTCCAAAGAATAGGAAAGCAGTCAACGCTATTGTAGAAATAGATAGAAACACCTTACAATCGAGCACTTCATATAATAATACATGGGAACTTACCCTAGAGGGATTCCAAGAAATTATTATGATATTAATTTAATATTTGGTTGTAGCAATTTACACAGCCTTCACCTCCGTAGCTCTTAAATGCAATGTCAGCAGGAATTCCGATACTCATCGAACAGCGCGTCGCCGGACGAAGCGGCTCGCCGCTCGGTAACCGGTTTTTAATTAGGGTTGAGCTAGCGCACACGCGTTAGACGCGAGAACCATTAGCATTTAATACGTACTTGTAGATTCCGTAGTAATATTTTATTTTATTTTTTTTAGATTAATAGTTTTAGTTGTTTTATTAGATTTATTGTTATTTTATTGTAATTTATTTTAGTTTAGCCGTAATATATTTTATAAATATTACTTATGTGACTATATTGTACTTTATAAAATAACTTGCAAAGTGCAACGTTACATAGCTTTAAAAAAATAATACAATATAGAAAATTTAAACATGTAAATTTTTCAATCCATCATCTGATAAAAATTGAGGTATTAATAAAAGAGTGGAAATACATTTAGCAACAGATACTACAATGGATATTATAACGTATGAAATCGTAATAAAAAAATGGAAACACCAATATTGCTTTATCTATGAATGTAACCGGCAATCGAGTTAACAGATTAATTTCACAGAGAGCCAGACAAAAATAAATTTGAAACGTAACAATCAAAACAAAATTGGCAATTATCCAACCACAGACATAACTCCTAAAACCGTGACTGGACCGAACAGAAATATCTCCTTTAATAGTCGAATATAACAGTACATTCCTTCCGCCTGTTGGGTCACAGAATAAAAAATTTATAGAATTGTCAAAATATTACCTACATATTAACAAATGCCTAGGTATAATAGAATAGTCTCTATGAATGCTATACTGTGTTTCATTCATCAGATTAGTTAACATAATTTAAGTACATAACATATCAGCCTATGATATCTCCACTGTTGAAGATAAGCCTGCCCCAAGACACTATGTACTCCTTTCCGTCTTCCTCATTAATTTACTCAGGTCCTCAGTCTAGCGAGCCAGTATCGTAGGTCTCCATTTCAGCTCTATTCTGCTCCAGCGACTGTCTGTACGTCGACAGACAGACGTCTGCTTGCTTAGGTATTTGAGGTGCTATGTATAGGTATTACAGGCAAATTTGTAAGATTCGTCTTAATACAAACGTCGTCGTACGTTTAAAAACGACACGGATTATTTAGGTAGAAACACGAATTGGGTAAAGGCTTTTGACGAGGCAATTTACATTTTGCCTTCGTCATTTAACAGTCATACTAATCTGCGAGCGTTTTTAAATAAGCCATTTGTAAAAACGAATTATACAAAATGCCGCGACATATATACCATCATACAAATTAATAATCAAAGACTATGAAACCATACAATCTACGTACAGGGTTAAATTATTAAGTTTCCGACTATAAATCTATGTAGATGATCAAGTTATGTACTTGAGTGATTTATGTATTCTCCTATATATTAAACTCTCATTTACCCAATTATTAATCATCAAACTTGAGTAAGCAGTCTGGGCAAGATATCGGATAGTTGCTAACTAATGTTACTTTGTCGAGTTCTTTCTTTCAGCGAAACTAATAATTATGATTGATGGTCAGATAATTATATCAGTATACAAATGACCTAAATTGTATTCAATATAAGATACCAATAGTGCTGTGATATTAAAAACTCTATTGCTCTTTTTAGCTTTCCAACGCGTGATTTTACCAGTGATCTCCTGTTTTCTGTTGTACTTTAAAAAATCTGGCCTAGCTTATAGCTTGCAACACCTTAACTAACTACATCATATAGAGGGTTTTTCTATACAAAATTTAAGTTTTCTAGGCTTAATTAGACTCGGCGTTGAAGTCATTCAATTACTATGTATGAATACTTTGACTTATGAATCAGGACTTTTCTTTTTAAATACATTAATTGATAAACAGCAGAAGTGTAATTTTTTTTATTCAGCAGTAGTTTAAATTTTAGTACTAAATAATAAGAATTTGGAGACAAAGTAAATAATATAATATATAGGTATTTAGTATCAAGAGCTGTCTTTATGCAAGTGTATGTATCACAAGCCACAAATTAAACTGAGGGTAATAATATAGGATCTCTACTCGTACAAAGCAATGTCGCTTCTTCAAATTAATGGAAGTGCTCCTACTTAATCTATGTCACAGTGTAAAACGAATGGCTGTTATTATATAGCTTTTAAAGCGTCGCATTCTATGTCGAGGGGTTTTATTGCAACACTGTTTATGTCTCACTTGTTTCTTGTTACTTTGTACTTCTGGTTTGTATACGACACTTATTTTTTTCAGTGTTATGTCACGCGACAAACTGATATAAATGTTATTTTAATGAAATTCATTGCATGTGTTTACTGTAACGCATGGATCATTATTTTATTTAATAACTAGCTGTTCCCCTCGGTTTTACTCGCGTTCCCTAGAATCAAAGTAGCCTATAACCTTCGAGGATAATGTTGCTTCATGTTCCTCTGTTGCAATGTGTTTCTGACCTGTTACAGTGACGAGAAGGCAACTGGTTCTCAAGTGCAATTGCAGGAACACTCTGATACTACAATGATCAAGTTATGTACTTGAGGTGATGGTAGGTGCTTGGCGACAGATTTTCAACTTGAGGGTGGTAGCCAGCCAGACGGGTACTACAAAGTACCGTACCACCGTGCTATGGTTTCCTCGCGATGTTCTCCAAAAGCTCAAGCTCTTTGTAGGATTCGAACCCACGACCATCGTCGCGGCATCCGACTTCCCTACTGAGCTATCATCGCCTAAAAATATACCTAAGTCAATACCTAATAACTCACACACAAGCTCATTATCATTCATCAACATTACATACTTACTTGTCATAAAATTAGTAATCTTTGATGTAGATCAAGTTTTATCAGGTTTTGTCTCGGGTACCTTATGGACCAAAACGTTCCAGAATTAACAAGTTTCGAAAGAAACAATAAAAGTGTATTACTCGTAGGAGTACTGCATTATATTTCATCCATTGATTATAAAATGTAATCTAGTATATATACATTTCTCCAAAATCCTAATATAATAATCTTATTATTATAATATTTACAATTATTTACAACAAATATACAAAATATACAAACTATATATAAAAAATTTCCTCGAGGCGGCCGCTGCTGCCAATCAACGGCAAGGTTCCCAGAAGGCTGGCAGCGTTCCCTCTTTGTATGGCCAAGCTAACGCGTTGGCGGAAAAAGCTCCCCGCCCGCCGGTCCCCTGTGACTTCAATTAATTTTGAAGATAATGTTCGAGAAAATCGGCGAGCCTCGGACCCCCAAGGACCCATGGTCTCGACTGCAAAAGGCAAAAATAAATAATTTGGGCCAATAGAAGCGTATTTTTTGGATTTAGAATTTTCCGCACCAGCTGCAGCCGCTCCTGCAACTCTACATGTCGCTGGCAAGTGAGATGGCGCAAGTGTATCAACACATGTGGCATCCCACACCAACGACTTACCGACACTCCATGGGATCAAAGACATACCATCCGGTCTCTTGCCATCGCCACGCATAATACCGACTGGTTCCAGTACAGAAGGCACATTGGCGACAACAAGAGCCCTGCGGATTATGTCATTGAGAGCCGAGTGACGAGAGATTCGGCCGGCACTTAGAGAGCACGACAACCCATGGTGGCCAAGCTCGCCGACGAAATCACCACAGCGGCAGCGATGAGGATGATTGATCCTGGAACCAAGACGAAGACAAATGCACAGGCTTAAAGTCATTCGATCTAACATAGTCCCGATATTTGTGGATGGAATGGCTTGCAACCAGTGACCTGAGTCCCTATCAGAGACAGCTAGCAAGCGTGCGCGATCTGAATCCGTAGAAAAATTTGTGAATAAATTTTGCCAAATTTTTTCGCAAAGGGGCTTGTCCCACGCTCTCTGAGAGCTACTCGAGGTCGGAATATTTGTGCCTGGACAAGCTGTCCGCCAAGCATCTCTGGCATCAGACAGGTAAGAAACCTCAGCAGATCCAATAGAAGGGTTCAAAACAGATCTGACAAGGTCACCCACGCTGTATACCGAGGACAGAAACGCCGGTAATGATGTGCTCGAAATTTTCCGCACTCCTAGGCCGCCATAACGTATGGGAAGGGTGGCCTGAGACCAAACTTTGTTTTCATCAAAACTGCAATTTAGGATTTTAGAAAGAGAAATTCTGATCATATCATCCAAAGTATTTAAAATTTGATCAAATTTGAACAAGTGAGTACAACGGAGTAAGTAGGTAAACTTCGGCACAAAAAGACAAAGACGTACAATAAAAAATGCATAATGGGCATTAATCTCATAAAGACGATTGGAAGAGTCGTTAAAATTTTGAATCCTTTTCTCAAAGAAACCGGGAATGGATTCATCTAAGACAGGAGCCCCAAGAAGAAGAAGAGACTCCTTTGAAAGTAATTTAATGTTAGGAGCCAAAACATCAAATTTATGAATAATTTCTGTTTGTTCTGATTCTGGAAGAGAATCTAAAACAAGGAGCTCGCATTTGGAGCAGTTAAATTCTAGCCCAATTTTTTTAAAATTTGCTGTTAGAGTTTCTAAATCACTTAATACAGAAATCGCGTCACCTCCCAGAGTACCATCGTCCAGATACCAAACATTAAATTTAGATTTTAAGCTGGATATAATCGGATGAATAGCCAAACTGAAGATAGCCGGACCGAGAGGGTCGCCCTGTTGACAGCCCACTGCGGAAACAAGTGAATGTTCCCTAAAAAAAAGTTTTGACTGGAACCCATAACATTGCCAAAGGTATGAATATATTTCTGGACAAATATCCTGTATTTGTGTTAACATAGCGGCCCTATCGACGGAGTTAAATGCATTTTTTATGTCGACCTTGAGCAAAACATCACCTCCGTTATTTAAAAGGAAAGTCCGAGCCGCATGAACAGCTGCCTCACATCCTCCCTTTGAGCCGAAACCAAGTTGAATTGGCTGAAATAATTCAGAAACTTTCGGGAGAATGTGACGGCAACAAATTTTAGAGGCCATACGACGGATAGTATTACCCACAGCGATGGGTCGTATACCACCGTCCTTTTTTGATAAGGCGCAAAGGTTGGCCCCATAAATTATCTCAGTGATGGGGCTCGGTACCTTTCCTGCCAACATTAGATTTATAAGAGAGGTTAATTTTGATAATAATTTGGTACCAGCGTCCCCGGCGGCACCACAGATAAGATCTTTGAAATGCTGTGGTGTGAAACCGTCGAGTCCGCCAGCAGAACCAGGTTTAAAAGATAAAATTACACTCAAAAGATCTTGATCGTTACAATTTAGACAAGTTTGGTCGAAAGAAGGGGGATCGGGGAGGCTAGCATTTGGGAGCGAAGGTGGATGTTTTGATTCCAAAGCGGACAGAGTTTCAGGTGTGTCTAAAGCGACGACATCACTCGAAAATAACAGATGTGCTGCACCTTTGAAGTCGCCGTCATTGGCTTTATTTTCAATTTTTCTAATGGTATTGGCCAAATCATTACTATTATTAATATAATTTTGACGTTTAGGAAAATTTGGAAAATCCGAGTCAATAACTGAGTCTAAATGTAAACAATTATTTTTAATTTTTTGAGTGAGAGAGATCTCTTTGTTGTGGCTACTGGGGACATGCAACACTCTATATGAAAACATGAGCAAATCTTCCCAATCGCTTTCCAAATTTTTATTTAAAATTTTATCGAAGTACTTGTTAATTCTGGAACGTTTTAGTCATTAGGTACCCGAGATAAAACTTGATATCAAACAAAACAATTTCAATTTAATAAATGTAGTTCAAATTGACTGAAAACTACCGTTTAATTAATTTTATTTCTGTATAGCGTGTCTGTTTGTACGGAAATAGAACTTTATTAGTAGATATCGTTTAGAGATCAAAGCGTTTGATAGAACTGGTTAATTTGCTTTATTTTTCCGTTACACACGATGTGTGCTTGTGATCAAAAGGTATTAGATTTGTGTGTTGTAAGTCTCGTATGATTTGCAATACCAGAGGTAATTGCAAATGGCGATAATAAATGGATTTAAGGTTTCGGTTGGAGCACGAAATTCTAATTTTATCATGTTTTTTGCAAATTGCAGCTCAGTTATAGGTCGTAAGTTAGCAACATGTTATTTGCGACAAGAATGTTAGGATACTTACTGATTAATAACAAAATAAATCATCAACATTACACTACTCCAAGGTATATTAGTAACATTTTCATGAAATAGTCGTACCTATAAGTCAGTATCACCTTAGGCCCATTATGTACAGATGTCGAAATGCATTCTTGGCGCTTCTGTAGCAAGTAAACTTTTGCGATATTAATGAAGAAAGTTAGAGCTGTGAGCGAAGTGTGACCTTAACTTTATTTACATAATATACTTTTGATTCCATCTTACCAAATTGAAGACTAAGGCGCGTTTACGTAATCAAAAAGGGGAAAAACTAGGTGTGTATAATTAATTCGTTTAATATTCGTCTCATTAGCCATAACTCAGTGCGAGTAGGCATTCCCAGTTGGAATTTGAGCCATATTTCAGCGCCATGACGGTCGTTCAGTTGATGTCCGTGGTTTAAAAGGTGAACTTACAGCGACTAAAAAGCTAAAGCTCATTCGACGAAAATGTGGTTCCAATTCTCGTCAAGCTACTACCAAGTCATGTTTCTGGTGATGCTATTCATTATTGGAAACTAGCTTTCCACCCAGCCGTTTCACCTTATTTCACCCCCTTAATGGGTGCATTTTCAAAGTTTTTCTTAGGCGGATGCTTACGTCATCTGTATGTCAAATATAAGCTCGATCCGTCCAGTGGTTTGAGCTGTGCGTTAATAAATCATTCAGTAGTTTTATAAATAAATGTATCATATAATTTTAATCTCGGTTAAGATCTACTTACATGACAAATTTCATTACGATTAGTGATGTCGTTGAGGAGTCAAGAGGTAACAAACAAACTAGTAAACTGCTATATTTTATAATATTCGTTGGGATTATGCTCCAAACCTGTCCGTATCCGTTTTTTATGCAATTTCAGAATTGGTTCCATAATAAAAGTTTTATATGTTCGTATCTCGCTTGTTCAGCCTGCCACCATGTTTAAAGTTTTTAGAATTAAAAAAAATATCTGCCAACAGACTCAATACCCGCTAACTCGTATCCCTAACGATTTCACGGCACGCCCTTCTGTTTGAGGAGATAATTTTCTTCTTAATTAACCCTCTGTTGAATAGCGTATTTAATTGGGCCATTGGAACGTGTGCGAATTGCGATGACTGTCGTATGTATGTTAGGGGGATTAGAATATAGACTTTTTTAGTTGCCACCGTGTTTGCGTACTTTCATTGTTTTTATGTAGGAAGGATGCAAAAAGTAGTATAATTTAAAAGGTCAGTGATTATTTTCAACCAATGAGTCATGAGAACTCCAGTGATGTCAATAAAATATCACTAGCGACCCGCCCCGGCTTTGCACGGACACAATTTATATACCTAAACTATCAAACTCCATTGCGTAGTTTAAAGATATAGTAAAGATGAAGAATAATAATGTTAACATATAGAGTAAAGTACAATAAAGAAATCTTTTAGATATTTAGCTACAATTTAAAATTACTAGATTTCCTTTTGCCTCAGATTGCTTATCCCTTTACATAGTCCACATGTGCAATAAAGATAAACAAGTCTTAGCAACATGGTTAATCTAAACCATGTCTAGCAACCAGTAATATTATGGCAAAGTTAGCATAATCCTCACCAGGGGTCGCTCATTCGTAAGCTGGGCTCTGCAGGCGAAATTGGGACGTTATTCGGTGAACTTGCGAAAACATCCAGTCTCACCGCTCAGTCTGGCCAGTTTGTTTTGTTACCTACTAGTTTACTGGAGTCCATTCTACTACAGACTTTAAGTGTATTTAAGTTTAGGGCTACATTCTAAGTTTAATATTATTCCACCATGGAGACCACGGTGAGATAGGGTCTACTAAAACAGTTAAAAAAAATTGACTGATAAATAAATAATTGTTCATTATTATCAATTATCGGTATCAGGACCAGGATCCAGAATGGTGGTAAGGGTCTAGAGAGAGGATCATCCTCACCATGCCTTTTTTTTATTATTACTAGCTGTCCCCCGTGGTTTCACCCACGTTCCCGGGATAAAAAGTTGCCTATAACCTTCGAGGGTAATGTAGTTTCCTGTTAGTGGAATATTTTTGGAGTCTGACTGGTAGATCTAGAAATTAGCGCGTTCCAAGAAACAAACTCTTCAGCTTTATTATCAGGACAAATTAAGAGCACAAGTTTATTTATTATTTATAATACCGTTCCAAAACAAAGTGAATATTTATTGAAAATGGGTTCAAGCAGATAATTATTAAGCTACTAAAATGATCGCCCGTACAAATATATCGCTAGGTATTTAACTATGAACGACGATTGTAAACACAAAGTATTTGTTTGGAAATCGTAACGTATAGTGCAATGAGACCACACAATCGGAAGCAAGTAGGTTTACTTCCCCACTAAAACTCGAAAGGAGTGTAAAGTTCAGATTTGGCTTTAAGTTTGAAGCGAGAGACATTCACAACATCTTGTTTGATACGGGACAGTTATCTATTCTTTTGTTTTAACATTTAAAGAACCACTATGCACTATTTAAATGTTGTGGTTTCTATTACGAAAGATAGGACAGAATTTAAATATAAATAAAAAAAATAACAAAAGACTCGTCTTAAGAGGCACTTAAAAGCATAAAATAACAGTAGGAAGGAACACTAATCTGATTGTTTTGAAGACAGTAAAAATATTTAATATTTATTTTATACAATAATACTTTAAAAAATCGAGATGGCAAAGAAAACATCCAGTATATAATAATGATATTTAGACAAATTTTTGATACTACAATGCAGAATACAGTAGAAGCATCAGAAACGGTAAAAATATACAAAAGTCAGAAGATTTTGACTAAGCTCTATTAAACTACTAAAAACTACGAGAATAAGTGACCTAAAAACGTCACAAAATGCTTGAATGGATCTAAAAAGGCTAACAAGGAACATTCAGTGAAGATAGCTTCGTGAAATTCTATACAATTGTTGAAATAAAACTCGGAACGCACAAAAATGCACCATTCTGAACAATTTTTATGTTGAACATAACAGTTTAGAGCACTGTTGGGATTATGGGTATAGAAATACCCGATATCGATTCAAAACGACAATTATTGACACATATCTCGTTTTACCGGCGTTTTTATGGGATAATCTGGATATTCGACGATCCTTCCGAATGTCCTACATTATAATAAAGGATAAATTGTTATCGAAATGGTTCTGCGTTCGGTTTTTTAGGCCACGGATTATGTGTTGTTTGGATTATGGCATATACATTTTTGGTACGCCTTAACTTTCAAATTGGTATTTAGTTTATATTTTTAATCGTATAGTTTTTCATAACTATTTATAATATTTGGACGAGCCTGTTGTCGGTTGAGACACCACATAGTACACCGCAGATCGTGAATTAGATTTTCATCCAGGATAAACATATATGCGCATGAAAATGTCAGTTTTTCATATTAGTTTATTATTAAATTACGCTCAACAACAAGTCAGATTAAGTACCTAATAGATTACTAGTTTAGTATAGGTAGTAAAAAAAAAATCTAGTGAAGGGTCACTAGATTTTTTTGAGCGCGAGTAAAGACTTTTACCAAACATTTGCGGTAAACTTCTAACTGTCATATCTTCGTAATGGTAATGCCCAGGCACCAAACTTGTAGGATTACTAAAATAACAATATATAGGTACATTATGCGTAGAATTTGGGCTAGTATACTCTCTCAAAATCACCCTCATTAAGTATCATCATCATCATCATGTCAGCCGAAAGTCGTCCACTGCTGGACAATGGCCTCCCCCAAGGATCTTCACAATGGCCAGTCTTGCTGCACCTGCATCTAGCGGTCCACCTTGTAGAGGGCCTGCGACCTCGAGAACCTTTCTGCCCCAGCGGCCGTCGGTTCTACGAGGGTTTAAAAACGTATTTATTAAAAAAAATAGCATAATACCTATCATCTGGTTTCCATAATACAAGCAATTTTTTGTTTGGGATCATGTGTGTGAAGAATGTTCCAAGATAATAATCGATATTATGATGGAAAGATACTCTGACTCTTCCAAGGCGTCACTTCTTCTGGTCCTCCATCTCCCTCACCCACTCGATCCCTACCTCTTCAGTTCGTCTGTCCATATTTTTCTATCCGAAATCTTCACACGAACACCTTTCAGCTCAAACAACTACCTGACTACTTCAAAAATAAGGTGTCAAGTAAATACCAAAAAGCCCCAGATATAACTAAATTAAGTCATAACTCTGAACCAGAAACCCAACAACCGAAGCGTCAATTTCTCGTTACGGCGCCTCCATCCGACAGTGCCTAACTGCTAAATAAATAATCACATTTCATACCCAACCGTTCATAACGTACATTTTAATTTTCCCCGCACGATATCTCAATGTCGTTGCGCGACCGTTGAGCAATCTCTCGGAAAGGATTGCTCGATACATATTTTATAGAGCATCCTTTGAGAGCCATTGAATTTCTGTATCTGACTTTAGGAGTTTTGATGAGTGGAACAGGTGTTACAAATGTTATATGTTGGGAAATCTTAGTGGGCTTGTATTTTATTACAATTTAACTTGATTATGATTGCAAGCAAGCAATTTATGAGCTAGCCCCACCGCATAGTTACAATCAGTTGGCAATGAGGTATATTACTACGTATAGAGACGCTATCCTATACAAAAGTCATGCTCCATTTTGTTAAGATTCGCTGCAGCGCTGAAACAATAATTAGTCTTTTAACCAGACAGTTTAAACGCGTAGTGCTAAAACTCTTTTAAGGTGTAGTTTATTCGCGACCAAAAAATTTCGTGTTTAAACAACTAAGAGGAGTGCGGCCGGACGGCTGCACTTGAACGGAACATAGTGGTTAGGTATATGTGGCGTCTTCTCTTTACGTAATAATATACCTCAATATCAGTTGGGCCTTATTCTTATTAGTATAATATAATAAAAACCTTTCGTTAGTCATAATATAATAAAAATAAATGATATAACTTCTTCGTCTAAAATATAATTTACTCAAAATTTACATCATTGGTATATTTTTGTAGTGATCGTGACAAAACTAACAAGAGATATTGTAAGCCCAGTTATTTAAATCAAATACTTGTCGATCGTTAGCCTGATCTCGATTCCAGAGTATTATTGTTCTTGGAAATAAGAAGAGATTCTCGCCAGCGGTATTATGAAAAAGTATAAAATGGTGGAGCAGGGTTTCAATTTAAAATAGTTCAAGTGGCTAATGGAATTTCTTCCACAAATCTGTTAAATATTAACGTTTAATCAACTATCATTTTACCTTCAAAGCATAATTAATTAACATATATTTTTTCATTGAAAATATGTAGGTATCTATATAGACTTCGTGAGGTGACAGCATCTTCCAACCACGCCAATTGGCCCGTCTAAAACTAATTTGACAGCTTTAATGATTGTCTGTCGTTATCGTGTACCTAATTTAGTTAGTTTGTAAACAACGGAATCCGCATCAATGCAAAGCTTTGGTGTAAGCTCGAAAATCAGTAGCTTTCTGCACCTTAATTGGTGCAGAAAGCTACTGATTTTCGAGCTTTGAAGGTAAAATATACCACATAGATTGACGGATAAATTTAATAGTAAATACATTTTTTATAAATTAGTCTTTTTTGCGTTTTTACGGGATGCGCTAGCTTCACTTAATCTTCCACTATGTATGGCGATAATTTGTATATATAGTGTTGCATAGAGGTTTTGTATACCTTCCTGATTTTAATCCTGGCTGACAAGAAGAAGAAATCTTTATAAATTTTTTAAATATGTTTGGTGTCATGTTTTTGATATGTCACTGCGTTAATAAATTCAATAGTAAGACTTACCTATTACGCCACAGGTCGTAGGTTCGATTCCCACCCAGGGCAAACATTTGTGTGCATGAACATGTCTGTTTGTCCTGAGTCTGTGTGTATTTAGTTACAAAACAAACAGTAAAATATGTAGTACGTATATCAGTTATCTGGTTTCCATAGTACAAGCTCTGCTTAGTTTGAGATCAGATGGCCGAGTGTGAAGGATGCCCCAGGATATTTATTTAGGTATATACCTATTCTTTTTTTTAAATAATATACGGGGGATAATCGTGACCAATAAAAAAATCACGAGGACATTTTTTATATGTTTTTTGTTAGAAAGAGGAGAGCTCTTTTTACGCTTCTTTTGAAGAACCCCATATCGCAGCGCTGAGGGAAAACCGTATTGGGGAGCTCATTCCACATATTTTATTTAGCTTTTCTTTTTTATTTTAGTCTTGTTTTTATTTTATTTCATATCAATATTTAGTTTTCAAGTAAATAATTAGTAAAATATATTTCCAAGCAACTAAGCTCTATGTAAAGTTTTGATCGAATTGGCCACTTTTTTGTTATTATATTATTCTTGAATCTTTTTCTACAATGCACTTGCTATTTATTAAATGAACGTTATTCCTTGCTAAATTATATTAAAATATACAAATGACTTACACAGATACCCTTTCAGTTTTATTATAAGTGATAAAGTTGATTACTTTTTAATTAATTTAATATTCAAAGCGCAGCTACTCACCTAAGTGGAATATTATGTCTGCCAACCTGAAATTAACAGTGGAACGTACCTAAATATGACAGTATTTTGCCTCTCACTGGCACTTCAAGTGTTTTTGTTAGTGTGACGGAGAAAGCAATAGTGAAATGGTT
This sequence comes from Tethea ocularis, assembly GCA_963555595.1. NCBI lineage: Eukaryota > Metazoa > Arthropoda > Insecta > Lepidoptera > Drepanidae > Tethea > Tethea ocularis. Next base: position 8,650,150 of record OY741975.1, read on the forward strand.
ACTGAGTTAACTTACAGAGATGCACTTGAGTCAGCGAAATGAAACGACGTATTATTTGCATTAAGACATTTTAATTGTGAGAGAAGATTTGAAGTATCCTCAGCGCATACTACAACTGAAACTTCTTACGTGAATTGAATTTATGAAAACTTGCATAAATTTCATGGTTATGACAATTCATTGCATACATTTTAAAATACGAATCATCCACATTCAATTAATATGTACCGAATATATTATTATTAATTTAGAGGATAGCACTGGTAGTGACGTCAAATGCCAAGACGATGGTTCGAAACCTACAATGAGCTTGAGCTTATTAGGCACTATCGGCCACATCTTCACTGTAAACGGTGAGATTGTGGTCAAACAGCACAGCCTATAGAGTCCTTTCACACATTTCCAAAACGTTAAGCAAATATCAACCTTATTTTCATTAGTTATTCAACATTCTTTGCTTATCATCCCAAAACCATTTTTTTCCATCACATTAATATTTTAAGTCAAATTTCCACAAGCATCATAACGGATATCATTCACGTGTCGAATCCGAACATATCAGATATACCGGCAAAATATCCTGTACATAATTTATCACTGTACAGTACGCCAGGCCTGTACGTAGATTAGTGTTTGAAATAGGATCGCTAGGCGTGAAAACGAGCTACATCGTATATTTTGTTGATAGACGACGCGACACTGGAAATGGGGACGACATCGCGAGACGTGGATTCGTCCACTTTTATGCTTTTGTTATATACTCTATGGCAGTTATTCGTTTTAAAATATGTGTCATGAATTGCTAAACTGTGTTTTTAAGACCCCATTCCCTGAAAAACGCTAAAACATGTGTTACGGTTTCCCAAAAATAACGGCAAAAAACCCACATTTAATAACATCTCAAAGACATTTTAAAATCTAAACAGGTATATCAACAACTTCACCTAGCCATATTTTTGAAATATTTTCTCATTTCCAGAAAAAAAACATAATAAATTATCTCAAAACCTAAAATTGACCTTTGCGGTTTTCCAAATTTACATTATTTCGAATGAATTTATTATAAATCTTTTTGTATAAAATAAAACTTAAAAGTATGTAACCCACCTTCACCGTCTCAGTTTTTTTTACAAACTAATACCATAACAATAATCTATCGTATCGCCATTTTTCATAGTAATTTGTATGGCGGAACGTCACCGTATTTATTTGAAATTGATTTGAATTATTTCGAATGCGTGTATCAAACATTTTCAGTACCTTTTTAGAATCAAAGGTGAGAGCACGCCAGTTTGAGCTCGACGATGAATTTTGTTTTTTGCATAAGTTGGGTCGCGACTGCTCAATAAGACATTATGACTGACTGTCAATATTGTTACTACCTACATAACTGTGATGTTTCAAAATTATTGAAAGTCATAAATATTTTAAACTCAAACTAATGCATACAAACATACAGATAAACAACAACACTAAAAATATTAATTCGTCTTCAGTGTCGCTCAATTAGTTCCTTCCTTTTTTTTCTCAAAAAGTTTGCAATTACAGATGAATTTTCTACAGGCTTTCTTCTTACTTTCTTCTATGTATACAGCATGATTTTGAAATGGTATTTTAACCCGAATTCTAAGGATAGTGTACCTCATTATCAGTAATCCTACAAAATTTCAGGTGCCTGAGCACTACCATTACGATGACAAGATTTACAAGTTTATTGAAAATCTCTAGTAAAAAGCCTTTACTCGCAATCAGAATAGTACTAACAGGGCAAAATAGCTATATTATACTCGCTCGAGTAATTTAATTGATACTCAGTTAGACTCACATTGCAGTGTATATATAACGATGAACTAATTTATTGATTGATTGATTGATATCTTTCGTTTGTATAGAAATATTGTAATATTGTTTTCCACTCTTAACCGTGTGTGAATAATGTCCCAGGATATTAATTATATTATTATTATGATTTATTATATAAACTCTAAAATTGATTTTTCATGATCTGTATAAGGTATACATCAATGCCATTTCGGCCTACTATACCATTTAAAAATCAGCCTGTATAATTCGTCAAATCATGATATAGGTTAGGTTAGGAATATAATGATTTGGCGAATTATACGATTGGCCACCGACTAGTTCAGACAATGGGAATCATTTCAAAGATTGGATTAAGTAAAGTTTAATAAACATAAATATAGTGTAGTAATAAGAAATAACATCTTTCCATATCACATTAACTATTTACCACAAATGGATCTTTATATATAATTGTAAAAAGCGAACATGTTTATTTTATGATTTGTAGTGTTTTGAAGTCGTCTCTATTCTTTGTTAAATGTTTCTTTGTCTTAATTGTTTTCTCGCTGGTCGAGGTGAAAAGTTGCATGTTTCACACGAGAGCATTTTTTTTTATATCTCGTGCCTTTAAATCACTCACTGTGGTTAGTAGTTAAAGAATTTTAAAATTAGAATCACTGCTACGCTCTTGATTCAATTCTAGATTACATACTTCATTAGTTCATGTTTTGAAATCCGCACTCGTAGCGAAAAATAACTTTGCTTGCGTTATTTTTGTAAGAAGTAGTCAAAAATTGAATAACGGGCGATTGATTTTAATGTAGACTACTGAGCACAATGAGTGTTTTAAAGCCACGAGAAAACAATGTGTGAAATTCATTTTTTCAATTCTACCAGCGAGAAAACAATTAAGTCAATATTTGAAACTTGTTCTATTAACGCTTTTGGAGTTAGTCAACTATCTTCATTGCGGTCCAGCACATCGTAATGCTGAAAAAATTGATATTCGCCATTACGATTTTAAGTTTTTTTTTTTAGATGTTGCCTTTGGAAACTACACTGCTTGACATTTGTATCAAAACTGAACATGATATTTTTATAGGAAATTTGTTATACAATTTTATATAAAAATATTAAGTTATTTATTTTAAATATTATTTCGTGTTCTTAAAAAGGCAATAGTAAATTTCATAAACTTCAATTTCAAAAAATAACACAAAATCTTGTGCCTATGTGTTAAATCGCTAGGCTAAAATGATTTTCTGATCAAACCAGCGTCCATTTTATTTTAGACTAGATGGTGGTGGTGCTCTAGAAGGCGGTGTTCGTTCGGATCACTTTTCTTCACGCTCGCAGCAAAATAGCTTTTTTGTTTTTACACGTCAAAAGTGCTTTTTTCGTGCGAGAGAGGTGAAAATGTTTTTTACACTTTCAAAAATATAAGGGATGATACGCTACCGCGAGATGCCTAGAACCACGGTAATATTATAATCATTACCGTGCTAGAACGGTACATTGTTCATTGACCGATGATAAATAAAACATCATATAAATTGTTACTAGTTTTGCGGGATACGAGTTAGTAGGATAGTTCAGTTAGCTCTCCTACCAAAATTAAGTGTATATGCTAATTAATATAAAATTATTATATGTAAGATCGGGTACGTACTGGTTGTACCGTGGTTATCTAAATAACATGTAGTACGCGGACAGTGGCAATCCACCCATTTCTCTGTTAAAATGATGACGCAAATGTGTGAGTAAAATATGTCAATGTGTGTAGTGTATGATAAATTCCCACGCTTGGAGACTAGCCTCTTAAGTACTAGCTTTCAGCAATGCCCCCGCAATCTGCGTGATTTAAGGTTTTTTTTTTTATAAAATCTAATCCATCACTAGATATATATTATCCAGTCATTCTACTGGTGAAATAAATATTTCAAAAGAATTTTTGAACTTGGTTCTAGTTCGAAATTGGTCCTAGGTCGAAATTTTTTGCTGGTTTGAAGATTGTTTAAATAATCATAGGTATATGATTTGGTTCCGAAGTTTAATAAAGATAGATATTGGAATGAATTGCTTAAAAAATCTTATAAAATAACTAATCAGATAATGTTCAAATATTCAGTATTTAAGGTACGAATAATAATAATAGTAAAGTTTTTCATAAATCGTAAAGTAAAATGTGAAAGCTATGAAAATCACCTTGCAAGAGGAATAAACAATACATTTGATATTATATTAGAGTAGCACAATAAATCCAAACACGGACAATGACTGACATTTGCCTAGATTCGTCACGCGCAAAGCCGCAAATGCCGCGGGCAGCTTACATCTCATACACACAGACAGGACGATTAGACAATTAAGTTATTTGGTGTACTTGGACCTAAAAAGTGACCCTTGGATCCTTTTTTACAAATTAATCAATTTAATCTCACTAGATAATATCTCTTTCTAACAATAAATATAAGAAAGGGATAAAATCAATTTTAGTCTAGCCCGATTACGTATTTCAACGTGGATTTCCTTCATGATTATTCTTCCTACACAACTATTTCCTTATGAAACGACGACAGTACAAATTACTCTACCACCGTAATACACTTGCATGGACTAATTCGACAGCATTAAAATTTCCTATCCTTACCTCGACCACCCTCGACTAATATTAGCCAACGCTATCGGCCTTTCATGGAAATCCGTTACACACCGTAGCAGCTGATGTCGATCCGATCAGGTAGGTACATCTTATAAATCTGATAAAACCTCAGAAAAAGTTAAATGCTCTCAATGACAGTGTGTTTATAGATGATACTGTCCCATTCGACCTCTGTTTTTGACTTTGATTGATGCCCATGGACTTACCACGAGTGTTGCCCGAGATCTCATGGCTACAGACACTGTATGAATCTAGAATGAGTCGCGGTATTCCTACTGAGGCGAGATTGAATTAACCATTGTATTACGGGAGATGGATTTAGTAAACGGTGCTGTCTTGTGAGTTGCTGATTAAGGTGTTTAGGGTATATTATAAACTATGTTATGTTACTACCCACGGGTATGTTACCCGTGGGTTCACTCGTGTTCCCGGGATCAAAAGTAGTTTATAACCTTTGGGGATAATGTAGCTTCTATTAGCATCGGACCAGTAACTCCGGAGATTAGTGCGTTCAAAGAAACAAACTCTTTCTTCAGTTTTATTATTAGTAATTAAAATTAAATGTTTTTTTGAATTATTTGTCAATTCAAAATCAAGATCAAAGTCGATTATCGAGTTTGTTTATACAGGTTTACTTTTCAATGCGTAGCCAAATTTTCAGGGATTATTGTAATCATTATTATGAATAACTTTCACAACTCTGAAATGTTGAAAAAAATCCTAGAAAAGTAACATTGTATATCAACATTTAGACAAAAACCCATACATAGACAAATATAAAGTAGATACAGAACAAGAGACGCAATTAAATAATCCAATGAGACTCAGTTCTAGTGAAAACAGTAAGTATTCTAAGAGAACTAATTTCGTGGATACAAATAAACATTCTGTATGTAATTAACCTATAAGTAACGCGGGAACACGTGGAATGAATAGAGCTTAAATATTCATAGACAATTAGATGTACACAGGCAGAATGTGGTCAAATTTATCTGTGCACGCATAGCACCTGGTATGGAGCAAAGTTTGTTGGCTTGAGGATGCTCAGTCTTATTGTTCGAAGGCCCAATAAGCACCAACGTCTTATTCTGTATACAAAGGCTATGGGACAGAATTTGTATAGAGAATCAGTCAAATTGTCAATTTACCCGGTGGGTTAGTGCTATAGTGATATGACCCTCGTATCAAGATAATCACGTTAACGTTAATCAAGGTATACGTTAAAGAAAGTTTAAATATAGCTAATATTATTTTTGCTGTTTCACGAATTAAAAGTTCTGTGTAATTTTTCGTTATGTGATAATCAAAACATTTTGATTATAGAGGATTAACAATTAAATGATTTTCAATAAGTATCCATTATCACAAAAATGTTGTATACCTACAGTTAGTATCGGAATACAATTTTAAAAAGCTATTATTTTTCTTATATTAGATTATGTTATTATTATGAGATATGTATTTCGTTAATGTGTCTTGAAATGAAAAAAATACTATTATCGATAGTATCTAGAACTGAGGCCAACAGTATCAATAATATCGATAGTATTGCATTTAATACTACTATCGATAGTATCTAGAACTGAGGCCAACAGTATCGATACTATCGCATTTAATACTTCTATCGATAGTATCTAGAACTGAGGCCCAACTAAAACTACTTTCCAAATTCACGCTTTGAATTTATTTTTGTGATTTTTATAAATGATGATTATAGACCAACACCTTAAAAAACAGATGTCCATAATTTATTTGCAAAAATAAGGACTTATTTTTCACAGAATACTTTAAACCCAACAACCTTAAATCAAAAAGTTCCTTCGTTGTGTACCTACACTATGTATAATATTATGTAGGTACACAATCTAGTACACCCTTGTCACTATACCCAGTTAATATTTAAAGTCCGCTCACCGATTCTGATGTAAATCTTACTTAGGGGACCGGTGTCCGCCGGGTGATTACTACTGCGAACATGTTCGGCGCTTTGACGTAGGTGTAGCTACTGCTTTATTTTGCTAAATGATTTTCTTTTCTAGCGTAGGCGAGGCTTTAGTTTGTTAAATACTTTATGTGCTAGCTAGTGTTAGAATTTTAGACTTTTTACTTGTTTCTGTAGGTTACGTTAGTATGTAATCTTTTTTGTAATTTTATTATAATTTATAAATCCATGAAACCTCCACCTTATTGCTCATGCAGTCGGGTAAAAATAAAACAGTTTAAATCACTTGTTGAGTCGCCCTACCAGCTAAGTGGATTATGGTGGGAGATGGAAGTCTGATTCGATTAAGTACGTCGTGGTCTGAGAAGCAGGAATACAGTGGCATCTTGATGTAAAAACTGTAAGTTTAGTAATCCTCCTAATGTTATAAATGCGAAAGTTTGTGAGGATGTATGGATGTTTGTAGGTAAGTATTTCACGTAAAAACTACGTCATACCCTGGAATAACATTATAGGCTATTTTTTATCTCGTCGAGTTGTCAAATCGCGGTGTGGAGGCTAGTTTTTTTTTTTTTTAAAGGACTAAGTTGGTAGCCTCAGATGGCTGCAACAACCTTACCGACAAATCGGCGAGCGCAGAGGGCTCTCAGCCGGGGAATATTTAGGTAACAACGCCTGAGGGCACCACCGAATGGGGTACGAACCTCGGCTCAGGGCGTTACCGGGGGAGGGGGAGGACTTTGTACGAGTTACGACTAATTGGGGGCGGTCGGATTACTAATGGCAGCTCGGGCCGCTTGAACGAGGAGGCTAGTATTAAATAAAATATGTATGAAGTCTATTTATTGATTTCTTTAAGAGCATTGGTATTGCCTAGCGATGGCCATATACTAATAGGAGTATGAACTAACTACTAATCCTCGAGGCGGACGGCAAGGTTCCTAGAAGGCTGGCAGAGTTTCCTATTTTGATCATGTTATTTAGATAAAAAAAACATTTTAGTTTGCGCTTTACAATATTATACTTATTGTCGTTATACATTTCTATCAAAACATTTAGTATGATTTAGAAGTTATAGGTAATGGAATAAAAAAACGAGAAACATTACATTATTACATTAAAAACAAAAATTTAAACATTTCACCGCTTCAGTCAGTCGCATTTAAAAAAAAATACATCGCATAAAAATAAATACAAGAATTTTTTTGACTAATCAAAGCAATATTGTCATCATTTAATCGTATTAAGAGAGGCTGATTCAAAGGTCTCGTAAAATAAACATCTTGATATAAGCTACACTTGCTTACATTAAAACAGATAAAAGCCTTCGCAAAGGAGGCATGAGAGCAAAAATTAAATTCTGCTATGCCTTTAAGTGCCCTTTTAAGCTTCGTAATTAAGAATTTCTCTTCGTTACCTCCGACCGACCTACTGATTTACTGCTTAAATTATGGAGGACGGAAAAAAGTGTCTTGAAAAAAAGTCCGAATTATTTTCACGGCCCAGTTTATTTAGGAGTTGGTAGGTATTTCTTATCACTTAACTCTTTTAACGAATAATTTTCATTTCACACTAAGAAACTGTAAAATTATATGAGTAAAATTGAATGGTAAATAAATAAATAGCCACTTCAATTAACACAGATTTATTCAGATGTTATTTTGTCGAATTCTCAAATGTAATATTTTAAAATACGACCATTTATTTTTAGGTTACAAGAAGGCTGGCACATACTTGGCTCAAAGAATTGCCATTGCAATCCAGCGTGGCAATGCTGCCAGACATCCGCGGGGCAGCAATTAGGTAATTTTGTTTTTTTTTCTAATTCAGTTCATTTGATCTTATTATTCTTTCCAATGTTATGTTACATAAATAAATTGATTTACTTTTTTTATTGTTTTGTACCAGAATTTTTGTGGCGGTTTCTAGTAATAATAGCCAGCGGTATTGCATGTGGCGTATTTATGACGCAATTACGGCACCCGTAGGTCTGTTATGCCATGAACAAACATAATTACGCCCTTGTTGTTATTCTACATTATGTCAACTACCACCTCGTGTGGTTTAATTTTTTTTATATTATGAACGAAATAACATTAATTAAGCCTTAACAGATATTTTGTAATATTATAATCATATTAAGGGACATAATTGACTAAAGAATTGCCAAACTAAAGTGGCAGTGGGCGGGGCACATGTATCTAGTAATGTCTGTTAATAGTGTGCTAATAATAAATAGAAGAGAAATGGTTACCAAGTTATGAAATAACCTCTACGTATAGTTCATTCAATGCGTCATTTCCGAATGAGCTGAAAACCGGAACCGAAACACATCTCAGCCTCTGAATGGTGCTTACAGCATAGTCTCACTTGAATTCACTTCAACTAAGTAACCAGTTTGCTCGAGTGTACCAAATGTAATTATCTAATGCAAATGTTTATGTACCTGCGAGGACACAATGCCTGTTTGTGTTAGGGTTGTCACACTCTAATGAGTCAAAACTATTATAATGACATTGCGAAAAACCTTTATAAGATTAAACAAAAGACAAATATTTTGTACCAAATTCCGATGGATCTCTTTCAGTCCAGTCCCAGCGGAATTAGTAACTTTTTTTTATGCTACTAAGGCAGCAAACAAGTATACGGCCCATCTGATGGTAAGTGGTTACCGTAGCCTATGGACGCTTGCAACACCAGAGGTATCACTCGCGCGTTGCCGACCCTGCAAAAATCTCTTCACACCCTTCTTTAAGAACCCCATGCTTCTTTCTTTTCTAATATTTGTCTGTTGTTTAATCTGACATTGCATATTTTTTAATTTATATTCAAATTTACTTAACAACAGATAAACAAAATATCATTGATTAAAATAATCGAAATGCTTTAACAGTTTTATCAAGATTATTCAAGAATCATAAATAAGGCTTAAAAGGAAAGAAATATTTTTTCAAAGGAGGACTGCAATAATCTGCGCAGATATTTACTAAAAGCGCACGAGGGATGTTCTATCATCAAAATTTTCACTCCTATTCTTTACAGAAGAATTGAAAAAAGTGAAACATTTTAAATTCTTAAATCTCTTCTTAAATCCGTTCCATAATTCCCAACATAGTAAAAATGCTTTAGAGATTTCTATGTGAATTTTATAAGCTGTGAGCTGGAAATCCAGATTAAATATAGTCCAATTATACCGGAAGGAAATAAGGATTGTCTTGAGGATTTCTAAGCAGCAAGAAAAACAAATCCGCTTGAGATAATATCTTGTATTTATGCTTACATAAGTTCTTGTTCAAATTAAATCTTTTGTTTCGCTCACTGAGAGTAGTATTAATGTAACTTGAATTTAATTATACTATTTAGATCTACTTGAACTACTATGTTTTCTAATTAATTTAAAGCGTGTAAACTAGCTTCCGCCGCGCGGTTTCACCCGCGTTCCCGAGGGATCTTATATTTTCCCGAGATAAAAAGTGTTTTATGTGTTAATCCAGGTTATAAACTATCTGTGTTTCTGCTTTCTTAGTTTTTGCGTGAAAGAGTAACAAACATACATCCATTCTCACAAACATGCGTATTTATAATATTAAGTAGGATTTCAAACATATTCACGTTCTTTTCTCCAATTTTAAAATGTTTTTATTTATAAAAACTTTAATTAGAGAAAATAATATCAATTTATGAAACATTTGCATTGAGCATGAATATTTAAACGTTCCAAATTAATTTAAAACGATAATTGCAGTAAAACTAGGTTGACAACCCTCGATCACGCATCCACCACCACTGGACGCAATTTATTGACCGTAATTGCATAATAATTTTGAGGCAGGACATCTACTTTACCAACAGTATAATATTGCAATGGACAGTAAATTAGTTTAGGTAAGTTTGCAGAATATTATGGTGAAGATGGAACAACTGGAACGATCAAAGTTATTTTGCACTATATAGACGGTATTCTGAAATAATACATACATCATTGTAGAGCATATTTGAAATAGTAAATAGAAATAATAGGATCACTGAATTATTTAAATAATCATATTGGACTACAGAATCTAACAACAGGCGTGTAAAATTGCGCGCGCCAACTTACACACGTTGAAACGGAAATATTTTAGTGTAGTTTTCCTTTAATATTTTTGAAGGTATACTTATTAACCTACTTTACTAAAATCAGTGTACAATGAGCATCCACTAAGCAGGTGAAATAGAGGATCACGGGCAAAACCGTTGAAGGGAAAGCTAGCTAAAAATATACAAAAGAACATGACACAAAATTTTTGTTTGTGAATTAAGTATAGCATTTATTGATTGAACGAAAATTGCATTTAATCATTGGCTATTTAACGGAACAATTCGGTGTTCTTGTTGAACAAAAACGACAAATTATTTGTCATGATACCCGTCCATAGTAGGTATACGTTAATTGATACTTCGTACAATTCACTGGTTTGATTTTACGCCCACAAATAAATTAAATTAATACTGTAAGCAAAGATTAATTTGCGTAGATGGGTCGTTTTGTTCATTGATATATTATATATGAATATATAATTTTATTTGGTTTCAGAAAACACTTTTAATTTTCTTTGTCCAGTAAGGTTGTTGCAGCCATCAGAGGCCAACTTTAAAAAAAAAAACTTTTTTTTTTGAAAGGACAGAAAAAAATACAAGAAAGGTAAAAGAATATAATTGTTACAGAACACAGATTTGTAAGAATACTTAAAGCCCATAACAGTCACGCCCCCTTTTAAATAATAAACAGACCATAGACTAAGATTTGTGCAAACAGACAGAAATTCATACTTTTGCATTTTTCTTTTGCTTTTGAGATAACACAGAAATTACATAACATACGTTTTTGTCATAAAATCGAATAAATTTATAATACTTTTTAGAATTCTTTAATTTCAAATTTCATTATAAGATCACTACCTACAGTCGTTTAAAAATATAAGTTCTGGCCCTTTTTACATGGTATTCGCTGCTAGAGGGATACGCATATCAATGGTTTGACGACCGCATAATACTCAGTCAGGCAGACAGACAGACAGACGTAAGGAACTCGAATATTAATAACGACATTTTATTTCAAAACGCGTCAAATTGATAAGCTATATTTGATTTAAACTATGTCAAATTTATGCTGAGCATTGAGTAGTGAAGCATAGATTTATATACTAAAAAAAACTTTTATATTATAGTAAAACTATAAAATAATGTCGTTAGAATATACCTTGTAAAGTTGAAAAGTGTAATCGAGGAGCGTTCAGTGCAATGAAGTCGCAACAATCACTAATTATGCGAGTTAGCATTCAGCTTGTAGGCACATTAACACGGACACTCTGAACTTTGCAAATTTTTATTTTATACATGCACTGAGAATACAAAAGTTAGTACATGTTAAAGCTCTGGCAATACACCTGTGGGTCTTACACATAATGTCTCATTTGAATACAGGATGATGTTTAACAGACATCAAAAAAGGAGGAGGTTCTATGACGATTGCTCGCAAAATTCTACATGAGGTAATTCATAGCAATATCACCCAAACTGTACAACTGACACATTTTATAAAGCAATATTATTGCCCTATCTCAAAAAAAGTCTACGGAGACATTTAAATATTTAGTTTAATATATATTGCCTTATTTCTTTTGTTTAATCCTTTTAAGAAACAAATATATAAAGATAATATTTCAATATAAAATAAAATAAAAGTTGTGATAATAAGAACATTAATTTAAATTTCAGAAATCGGGGTTTTACAATTATTATAAATAATCCATTAAGTAAAAAAAAAAATATACAATCGTCACAAGTTTTTAATAAGTAAAAGATCAAAAAGCGTAAATTTTCTTTTACATCCGTAATACAAACTTATAGGATTACTTACAATAACATTGTAAACTTTATATTACTTCGAGGTAGTAAAGTCTTTTTGAACAGGCTTCAAAACATCTGTAGGTAGGTAATTTTGTATTTTATGTAGGTAAGTCACTTCGCTAATTGCCAGGGTAGTGGAATCTTCTATTTTGTTTCTAAAACTAAAGCCATTATTCAAAATAATGTCATGCTAATGACAAAATAATGTCATGAAATGACATTCAATTGACCGATTGAATTAATAATTTAAGATTTCATTGTTTTCCATTCATTTAACTTCTGAAAATGGAGCTCATTTCGAGCAATTAATTAGTTAGTTTAAATTTTTGTACATAATTAAATTAATTTAAAATTTAATTGTTTTCATGTAATTCAATTTATGAAGTTTGTTAAAGAGATTTCATCCTTATTGACCCTAACAATCAATGCAATAGAAGTACACGGTGCAACTTTTACAGATTTTAGTCGGTTCGATTACCGTGTGCGGCAAGCGAATTTTTAAAAATCTTTAATGCCGTTTTTTTTCTTTTCAAAAATAAAGGAATGTTTCCTTTGAGCAAAATTTTCTATCTAAAGTATTAAGAGTACTTCCCCTCCAGGTGGCATTACAAAATTCCACCCTGTATAACAATTTAACAAATTTAGAATTAGCCCAACATACCTATAGTCTACTTCCGCGCCCATCCAAATGGTTAGGTTATTCAAAAGCTTAGAGTTTATCCACCATAAGTCATCATCATGTTGCATTGTCTGTTATACACAAAACGTGATTTTTTAAATCTACCTACAGACAACCAACCACGTTTTTTCAACTGGCGAAATGGAAAAGGAGTAGGTTTTCAATTCGACGCGTATTATTCATATTCTATACGTACACAACAAATAAATAATAACTTACAAAAAAGAACTCTAATAACACATTGCTATAGTGAGAGTTGTAGGTACCTTTATTTATTTATTAAGTACCAAGTTTAAATATTTAGATGGAAAGATTTTCTAAAATGCCGCACTATTACTGGCGCGTCTGATTTCAACTGTATTAAATATTCATTGACCGATTTGTATTAAGTCACCGAGCGATTTATGGGCGATTCTCAATTTAAATTTAATTCAATTAGTAGATACAAATCAGTTGGTCGACTTGATGTCCAATTAATTTAACTTTAAATTTCTTTGAATTTAATTTATTTTCATGTAGGTGTTGTGTCTACTGTGGCATTTAATTCGAGGTTTAATGCGGTTATTAACTTTTTCAACTTTATTTTATGAAAAAACACGGCGGCAATACAATTAAAAATGTTACATTAATGTGTATTTTGAACTTTTTAACTAGGTACATTTTTGTCTGCCCTTGGTACGTGTATGTATTATGAGAAAAACTACTTAAAATATGAACAAAAGCAACTACGAAAATTTTCATAAAACAATTTTCTCACGCTACATGCAAATTTCTACACAAGGTTGTCTGAAGGACAGGCTACAAATGAACTATTTGAATGCCTTGAAGTAATATGTATTAAGTGTCTATATAGATGCTAACTGTTATATATAATACAATTTATCAAGTGTAAAATTAAATTAATATTGTTCTATTATCAAGTAAAACTTTAAGGCACCGTTTTATTCTGTCATGATGTTTCCAACGCTCACAGTTCTAACTTTCTTCATTATTATCGCAAAAGTTTACTGCTACAGAAGAGCCACTAAGAGAATGCATTTCGACATCTGTACATAATGGGCCAAATAGGATGGTCTACGCGACTGACTTCGTCCCGTATTTTAGTAATAAAATTATAAATGTTACTTGTACATAATAAGAAACAAATCTAAAAGTTTTTTAAGTTATTAAAGTTAAATAAGAGAAAAAAAAAAGTTTTTAATTTTAAAAAGTAAATTAATTAAAAATTTTACTTTAGTTTAACTTATATTTTTTTACAAATCTCTTGCAACAAAAACTGTAGAAAAAACCTTCATTTAGAATCATCATTTCTCAAATATTGAGTCTTTCACAGAAAAGGTTTAATATTTTCTAAGCACAGCGCAGTTACCAGTCGCAATCAGATTAGTCTTCTTGAAAATTTACAGGTGTTATAAAAGCTTTATTTCAGCGACCGCACTTTACTTATTACCTACTACTTTCAGCTATTTTGACTTGCACACAATATATAACAAACGACACGCTAAAATTTAATCAATAAATTTTAAATTCTGTCTTAACTTCATAATCAATTGAGTTTCAAAAACTATTCGTAAGTGTAATTGAAACTGCTATTAGTATTTATCTCAGGCATATATTGAGAAGGCTTTGAAGACACTGTATATCTGCATAGAATTTGAAACATTTTGGAACTACTGGAACTTGTTGGAACTTTTCCAAATGTAAATTTACAACAAAGATTTGCGTCGCATCGTCGTTTATCATTTCCATATTCAGAATTGCCCGCTTTTTGACCATGAAATTGAGCAGCTAAAATAATTGCTGTATGTTACGTTTTGATTATTTACAAAAAAATATAAATAATAATAAATACTAACTAGGTACATACAATTTTATAAATAAAAAAATTGGTTAAAGTTGCTGCCCACTGGTAGAGTACCCAGAAGGCTAGCCACATTGCCTCGTTGGATAGCAAGGCTTATCCCTTTGTCCGAGGTAGCAGCCAGGTCTTTGGTCACCTGTGCGGTCGATAAGACGTGTCGACAGCTCCTTGGTCAAATGGGTACGAGCAACTGGCCCCCACGGTCCCATAGTGTCTACTCCAAACGGTAGAAATATAGGTGATTATTTTGATTGAAATTTAAAATTATGCAAACTTTCACATATAATGCAAAAGACTGAACGGATTTGGATGAAACGTGGCAAATAAAGGAACTCAGTTAATTGTCATATAAATATGAAATAAGATTATAATCATAAAATACCCCACGGATCTCCACGATGACCGTACGCTACCCGCATGCAGCGGTTTCCCGCAACCCTTACAAGATCGTCGGTCCACCTTGTGGGAGGTCTGCCCACGCTGCGTCTTCCGGTTTGTGGTTGGCACTCGAGAACCATTCAGCCCCATAGGCAGTCGGTTCTACGAGCGATGTGCCCCGCCCACTGCCACTGTCAGTTTGGCAATTCTTCGGGCTATGTCGGTTACTTTGGTTCGCCAGCGAATCTCATAATTTCTGAATCCATCTCCTACTTAAATAATACCATTTATCTATCTAATACATTTAAACGAGCAATTCTTGTATACATAGGTATATATCATATAATCTGAATCTCGGAAACGGCTCCAACGATTTTTATGAAATTTAGTATGCATATTTCGGGGGAGATAAATCGATCTAACTAGGTTTCATTTTTAGAAAATGTCGTTTTTAAAAAAAACCGAGCAATGCTCGGTCATCCAGGTACTCTACAAATACGTCCAACCTTAACTTTCCTCTTAAATAAGGCGGTCGTCGGTGCTAGGAGCAAGCCTACTGGGACGATATTTATGTAAATATTCCGAACAGATTGCACCATGTCCTCGTGTAAAACGTCTGTCCCATCCACATTTGCATAACTTTGTTATATATAGTTTGGGACGAGTCACTGGTGATTTAGAAGCTGATATGAGTTTCACGTTCTTAGAGTTGCCAGACGTAATATCTGTAAAGGGACATAGTGAAAGTGTACAACTGATTTCTCAGACGAAAACTAAGAGTATGTACCTCTGTTTATTTTTTAATTAAAAGTTTAGGTAGTTCGGGATGAGTTGGACGTGTGCATTTGAAGAAGATAATATTATATTTAATATCTAATGAAGACCTACTAAATATTTTCAATTTTTTTATAATTATAAATTTTCTCAATGTCAAAATAGCTTCTAGTTCGTTTCACTCGGTTTCCCGAGGATCTTATGCTGGATGCGGGTAGTGCAAGAGATTTTGGAAAATCCATTCCTAAAGGTGTAAATAGGTCGGTAATACCGCAGGATCAAAAGTAGGAAGATTTGAATACCTAAGATTTGTTTCAGCAATATAACTATCTATACACTTACCTAATTTAACTTCAATTATATAATTTACCTCCTTAAACTTTTAGCACCATCATGTTGGCCGGAACTTCTGTTAATAATTAACAAATTAATTCACAGAAGACTTAAGGTATATAGGTATTTCTTGTATCTATGCGTAAGTAAGCTCCGTAAGTTCAAAGTCTCAATTAGTAAAGCTTTTACTTCGCACTAATTCAGGCAAAAACGGAAGGAGAGTACCAGATGGTAATTCATTTAGCTATATAACTTTTCATGCCAATTTATTCTTGATGAACTTTATTCAATGTTTTATGCGATCAAAAATTCAAATTTGTATCCAAATATATGTTGAGTTTTATCGTTTTCTTAGATCGGTATTTTTTATCAGAAAATAATATATATACTTAATAAATTACTAAGTTTTTCTTAGCGGTTTCAACAGCGATGCCCAATTTGAATTTTCAAAAATCTTTTCTTAGCCGATGCCTACGTCATAATAACTGCTAATATGCTAAATTACAAGCCGATCTATCTAGTGGTTTTAGCTGTGCTTTGAAATAGTTAAATATTTAAAAAATAAAAAAGGAAATAGCTAAAACACAACATATTGAAATTATACTACATGATATTATGTTATTAAATCCATTAAAATCGATTAAAAATGGAAAGCTACTCATAAAATTCTAAAGAAAATTCAAATCTACTAATCTTCCGAGGAGATATACCTAGCTCGCATCTTAAAAAACGCAATATTGCAAATATATACCTTTCCTTACAAGAATTAAAGCTTGGCTTTTTTGTCACAATCGGTGGAACCAGCATAAAAGATTGAAGCTTATCTACCTATTCAAGTACTATTATTTTCAACTAGGCTCGACCCAAACTAGAGTTATGTAAAGTCTCTTATGTACATTAATTCCCTGTACACATACGTGAACTAAAACTATACGAGGTATTTTGTTGATTTATGACTAGAATTAACACGAGTGCCCTTAAAGGGCCAATACTCTAATGCCTCTCCATAATTTTATACTTAAATCGTATTAAAACTTTTTGTTAATGCTTAGGTATTTTACGTTTCATTATACGTTTTCACAAGTTTTTTAGTTAGTGTAAGTTTATGTAAAATATATAAAGGAATCATGTAGTTTAAAAAGGATTGAATCTAATAATATATAGGTACATCCTTCTGCCGCGCGGTTTTACCCGCATTCCCAGAAAAAGGTAGCTTAATATGTTACTCTCCTCCTTCTCCTTCTATGTTAATGCGGAAAATTGGTTTAAAAGTTGTAATTTCATTTCTTGTGAGGTAAAAGATTTTTTTTCAGAATGTATCGTAAAAGGAAGGCTGTAAAAAAAACAAAATTTCCAATATTATGTGCGTACGTGATGTCTATAAACGGAGAAAAGTATTACGTACACTGTCGTGCAGTATTGTGAGATAAATGTTAATATTTGACCGGTTATTATTTAAAACATGTATGTCAAGTTATCCTAGAAAGGTATGTTGGAAATACTAGATTAGTGTATATCAAATAATTATATATTTTTAGTTTAGTGTATTTTTTTGTAAAATAGCAATCTTTATTTAAAATTTGAATTCTAAAATAACTGTAGTATAATACCTAAATATAATGTTTTTCATCCTCATTCAATTGCTTTTCAAGTACTAACTTATTCATACAATGCGGTCGTTCACTTGACATTTTTATGAAAATGTATATAAAACGTTTCAAAGCGTGTGATTATGCGAATATCTTCTTAGAAGCCTATCTTTTATGCAAACATAATTTTAGTATCAGAAAACTACTGATATTTATTATTCATCATGTCGTATATACCAACCGACCGCTTTATGAATAAATAAAACAAGACGGACTCTTTAAATAAATCTAAGATTTATACAAGTGAATGAAGAGATTTGTTTAGATTGACTGCGCTCTAAAGGAAATATTTAAGGCGATGATATCTCAGTGGTAAAGACGCAAATACCGTAACTAAGGTGTGTGTGAGTCCAACAATCAGCTTGACCTTTAGGTGAAGGAATTTTGAAAATTTATAGTAAGTAATCGACTAGCTATCTATCCACCTCCAAATTAAAAAATCTATTGCCAAGTAGATGTAGACCTTCAAATGTATTTTGAGCGCTATATCTAAAGGCCAATTCACTTAAAAATACAATATAGTTTAGATAGCAAAATTACCTTTTGGATGTAATTTTTTTTATTACTAAGGTAGCAAGCAAGCATACGGCCGGTGGTTACCGTCGCCTATCGCCATTGAAATTGAAAAAAAGAAACTAATAGTTTTCAGTGGCCAAAATTGTATGGTTACGGATCAAGTTGGTGTTGGGGTAATTTTCAGGTATCGCACGTAGATCTTTATTCAGAATTAGGCCTGTAAAGGCACCTGTTTACTAAAAAAACTAGTCTTTTTTTATAATCGATACAAGTAGGTACCTATACCAAATCTATATAATCTAAGTTTAGTGGGTATCATTACAGTACAAAATAAATCATGAATTTAATATAAGATATCATAATTTCCAAGCAAATTTTCAGCGTTTTTTAAAACTAGTAAAACAACGGGGCCAGATATATTCTATAACTAGCTGCCCCGCGGTTTCACCCACTTTCCCGGGATAAAAGCAGCCTATAACTAAAGCAGCCTATAAACTTCGGGGGTAATGTAGCTTCCTAGCAGCTAGTAGTGAAAGAATTATTCGAAGATGAATCTGACTGGTAGATCCAGAGATTAGCGCGTTCAAATAAACAAACAAATTCTTCTGCTTTATTATTAACTAGCTGTTCTCCGCGGCTCCACTCGCGTTCGGGGGATAAAAAATAACCTATAACCATCGGGATAATGCAGCTTCCGTGAAATATTTTTTCTAATCGGACCAGTAACTCTGGAGCTTAGCGCGTTCAAACAAACTAACACTTCAGCTTTATTATTGGTATAGATTAGTATAGATATATAGATGTAGATGAATCAATATTTTAATTAGAATTAAATCCGCATGTGAAAGTAATTTTTAGAGCTACTGATCTGATTTTGAAAATTCTTTCACTAATAAGAATTTACATTATTCCCGAGTGCTATAGCTTACATTTCGTCAAAAGAACGCGGATGAAATCGCGAGAAACAGCTAGTTTATAATATATAGCAACGGGTTTCAGATTAAAAAGCATGTATAAAAGATTTAAATTATTTATTAAAGCACCGCTGTAACAGAAAAAAAATATTTTCTCAACGTTTGAGTAAATTATGTTTCACTTCCCCTGTGTTGTGTATGCTTTATGATTTACCTGATCGTAGATTTTTTATAACTCAAGCCGAGGGTTGAGACGTATAGGAAAATTAAATTTGCATATCTCGTAAAAGGTTGAGGGGCTGTGAGTGTATCCGTTTCGAAGTTTTTTGGATACTCTATTGCTGTTTTAGTTGATTGATTTGGAAAACACAAATACCAATGATGTCTTTTCCCTGATGGAGTTTCAAACGTAGTCGTAGATACTGAGATCATCACTTATATAGGTAGTAAAGCAAAATCTAGGTAAGTGTATCTATACTTATAATAAAGCTGAAGAGTCTTAAAAATTTGAACGCGCTTATCTCCGGAGTTACTGCTCAGATTCGAAAAATTCTTTCACTAATAGAAAACTGAAAACTACATTATCCTCAAAGGTTATATAGGCTACTTTTGATCCCGGGAATGCGAATGAAACCGCAGGGAATAGCTAGTTATGAATAACTTCATTAGTTAAGGCTGGATCTGAAGTAATATCGGAAAAATACGATAATTATTACAAAAATTAAAAATCCCAGAATTTTGCAAAAAAAATATCCTTTCACTTGTAATTTTTACCTAAATCGGTAATTTTTGTCAAAAACTTACTTCGTTCTATGGTCAAATCGTGAAGGTTATTGGGCTTTTATGAGTCAGATCGAATCAGATTTAGACGAAATTTGACATACACATAATTATCCTGAAAATTAAACAAAATATGAAACAAAGATTTTAAAGATAATAAATAAATATACCACATTTTATACACCGCGCAAAAAATAACTTAATGTCATATACACAACATTATATCTTAAATCGTAAATCTAATCCACGTAAGAATAATAAATAAAGGAAAATTGAAGATAATTCCCATAAATTGAAACTCTTCGTTTATTTATTTTTTCATGTGTCATTTTTTGAGCTTTGTAAATTGACATTACGAGTACTTGGGTTGTTTTACCTTTGCTTCTGCCATCATTTACATATCAGAGAGATGGTATGCAGTCAAGGAAAATGCCTTTAATATTTATTTACGTTTATTTAGCTGGTTAAAAATGTTCTACGTCGGTTGTCGGTTACATGTAATACATAATGGTGCCGATTCTGTTGTTTACGAACTTAACTAATATTAGACAAGTCACCTCTCTTTCATTTTAACCTTATTGAAAAAAGATAGAACATTTTTAATGCTGTCAATTTAATCCATACCGTCGTAATGTACGGGTAAATAGTCGTGACCAATAAAGATCGCGCTTAAATTCACGTTGAAATGTGTGATCGGATTAAACTGACAGGACTAAAATATCTTGCATCCCTTTCTTATATTTACTATTAGAAAGAGATATAGTGAGATTAAATTTATTTAGTTCGTAAACAACAGAATCGGCACCAATAACAATTTCCGGTAAATAGCAGGGATTTTTTCGTAATTATTTATTTATGCAGACGTTATAAATGGAACGATCGAATAATCTGTATACATATGTCACAGGAAATGAGGATTCTAGGGATTTCACTATATCTCTAGGGATACCACGAAATCACGGTATGTCGAATGTTTATTATGCCCTCTCACTAAAAATGTTTTGGGATATGACAAAATACAAACCACGAAAGACGTATATTTGACATCTACCTTGATTTGATGGTATCCCTAGAGATTTCGTGAAATCTGTTGTATCGAAATTTTCCTACGATATATATTAAATTTAAAGCTCCTGACAAATACATCAACACACAGCTCAAACCATTGGTCTTAGAGACATGAAGGAGGGTGTATTGTATACGAGTAGTGTAAGCTTCCATAGATTCATAGAAAATCTAATGCTAAGTAGGTAAAATGTATCGCATATATTAAATGGGGCAAAGTGTGCAATCCTGCAGACGCAGCGCTTGTTTTTGAATTATCATAGCGTATGTTTTTTAGAAAATTACGGGTTTTTATATCTATTTTTTAAAACAGACTACAATACTAATTATAAAAGTAACTTAATTCATAATTTAGAAAGCGTATTACAATATATAGCTTGAAACTATAAGCAACGAGGTAATTTAATTTGGTTTCACTATCCATCTTACTAAAGCAAACCTACCGTGCAAGCCTAACATATAAGCCACCTTGCACTCAGTGTTCAGTTTGGCTTAATAAATCGCTTCCTAGCTCCCATAACGACGCCTGACCGTTGTGCTTGTAGTCTATATATCTATGTACTATCTTGCTGTATCCTGTGCAATCCTGTTTCAAGTTTATTTAATACTAGCGACCCGCCCCAGCTTCGAACGGATCTACAAATCTTTAAATGTCTCGGCTTTTCGGTACTATAGTATGTATGTATTATACGTATAAACCTTCCTATTGAATCACTCTATCTATTGAAAAAAACAACATCAAAATCCGTTGCGTAGTTTTAAAGATCTAAGCATACATAGGGACAGACAGACGGGAAGCGACTTTGTTTTATACTATGTAGTGATAGTATGATGTTAGAGCCTGGTTTTACTGGTTAAAGACGATTGGTGCGAGAGAGAGAGCGCTCTACATATCTGACATTCAAAAATCATGGCATAAAAGTTAGGTCATGGTTGCAAGATGTAGATTTTTGAGCTTTGTATTTTTTATAAATGGATTGCGTCACAAATATTAAATTGTTTTATGAACTATTTAGTAGTAGAATATTTTTTTTTTATACTACTAAGGTAGCAAGCAAGCGTACGGTCCACCTGATGGTAAGTGGTTACCGTCGCCTATCGCCATTTGCAATACCAGAGATATTGCCAATGTGTTGCTGACCTGTTACAATGCCGAGAAGGCAAACTGGCTCTCAAGTGCAATTGCCGGAACACACCGGTAGGTGCTTGGCGACAAATTTTCAACTTGAGGGTACTACAAAGTACCCTACCACCGTGCTATGGTTTCCTCACGATGTTTTCCTTCTCCGAAAGCTCAAGCTCATTGTAGGATTCGAACCCACGACCTTCGTCGCGGTATCCGACGTCACTATCACTGAGCTATCATCGCCTTAAAATATTATGGTGATCTTTTCAAGGTATAATTGCGTTAGGATATTACCTACTGGGTACTTATACTATATGTTCGTTTACTGCAACTCGTCAAACTTGACCCCCAAAATGGTGTATTGAACAAGAAGACGTAAAGCTGAACCCTAAGTACAGGCCAATTTAGTCTTTTTTAATGAACTAGAATTATGTTCTCCCATTGTAGTTTATGAAACAACGTTCGCTAATAAAATATACAAATAAACAAGTTAAAGGCGCCAAGTCTATTTATAAGGTTAAATTGGAAGGAAAAATGGGGGTCTCTGGGCGACTCGTTAAGGGCCCTGTTTGCGCCTTAAGACTTATAGACAGAATAAATTACCATTTTATTTTAGCAACACCACTGGGCTCGGACAAAACCGGCTTATTAATAGAAAATTTATACGGCGAATTAACTTTCTAGCGTTGTAGAGAATGCAGTAGGTACGTGAGAAGATTAGTTGCTTCGAAAATGGCTTTATTATTAGAGAAAATTTGGATAAAATAGGTGTTTTTTGTTTTTTTTATACTACTAAAGCAGCAAACATGCAGACAGCCAACCTGATGGTAAGTGGTTACCGTAGCCTTTGGACGCTTCCAACACCAGGGGTATCACAGGGGTAACCCCATACTGTCTCTTGGGAAAACCACGGTGGGCAGCTCATTCCACAACTTGATGTGTTTTATATTAGTTAAATACTTTCGGGAATGTAGAAGGCATATTTATAAAAAAATATAATTCTAGTATTATTCAGTATGATAATTTTTTCAATATTTCTTGTTTTTTTTTGTTATTAGAATTTTGTAGGTAAAACACTAGTTGGTATACAATTTTGTGACTCGTAAATAAAATGAAGAAAAAACTTTTGTACCGCTACACTGGAAACACGTTAAATCTTAATTTTAATTTAGTAACTTTCCGTTGAATTGCGACAAAACTCTTCCTTTTTGATGCAAATTACTTTTAACTTTTGGCGTTCTCATTAAGAAATATGAATTAATGCTGCAGCAGTCCAGTGGTTCTTATATATTTTTTAAATGTAGAATTATTTGGCTCGGTTCATTGCCCTTTACAACAATATTCTATTTGCTACCTAACTCTTAAAATATTCCTACAATATGAAATGAAAACCAACCAGCGTTGCAATACAGTGCAGAGTTAGTGTGAAGAATTTAAGAACCTGTGCAAAACTATTACCTGCCTTACCTTTCTCAGTTAAAGGAAATGATTTACAATACATACATACCTATTAGTTTAAACACTACTAATATGAGTAAATAAAAAAAATAGGTGCTCTCACCTCTTATTTTCAATTAAAAAATATTTATATTAATTTTCAAGACCTTTCTGCAGCTTTTGACGGAACTCAAAACATATTTGGATATACTTAGATAAAGAAAAAAATTAAGCATACCGCTTGATTCACTTTGAAAGCCAGTGTTTTTGTAAACAAATATACAAACTACATAATAAAAAAACCCTTGAGGCGGCCGCTGCTGCCGATCAACGGCAAGGTTCCCAGAAGGCTGGCAGCGTTCCCTCTTTGGAACACTGTGACTTCAATTAGTTTTGAAGGTAATGTTCGAGAAAATCGACGAGCCTCGGACCCCCAAAAACCCATGGTTTCAACCGCAAAAGGCAAAAATAAACTATTTCGGCCAATAGAAGCGTATTTCTATTAAATTAATAAAAAAAAGTAATGCAAATTTCATATTAATGTCTTTCTTTCTTACTTAAATCAGAAATACTAATTTTGAATAAAATCATAATATCTAAGAAGACTTCAAAGGAAGTACCGCAACAATTCCACAAACCATTTTCCAGAAAGGAAACCGCACACGATCGCTTTTACCTATAACGTAAATTCATTCGGCAAGGCACACCAGCTGAGCTTGCAAACCGCAAACGTGCAGTGCCGTGTGCAGCCTGCCTAACTACGTAATAAAATTCGTAGCACCGTAGCTGTAGCGCCGCGGACGCTACGCCGTAGACACTGCTACACATTTGTCAAGTAAGCGAATTTTGTTTCTGCAAAGTGAAATGTATTTTTATTAGGAAATTTTTGTTTTATGTATTAATTTTATTTTACATTGGAGTGTTTGTGTTGCCAAGCTTCTGGTGTAGTCCGCTGTGTGACAGCTGCACTTAAGAGCCAGTTCCTTTCTAGGCATTGTATGCTTACCACCATCATAATTAATGTAATGTTATGACCACGGTGAGATTGTGGTCAAACACAGGTCTATTACATAGAAAAAGTTCATAATTTATTGTATTATAATGTTCCACGAATAAATAAGCTATTATTATTACTGTTATTGTTCTTCTTATTCCTAGTCAGACACTCTAGACTGAGAGGTCGTGGTTATGTTAGGTCTCGAATCTTGAGTGGCGGCTTTTACAATGCGTCTCCATTTAGCTCTGTTGCAAGCATTGTGGGAACATTCAGTCTAAATTATCTAGTCTAGGACCGACCACGTGATCTTGCCATCCATTCTGCCTTGTACTACCAAACGTATCATTGGGCCTTCTTTGCGGGTAACATGTCCAAAGAACTTAAGGAGTCGCATCTGAACAGTTGACGACAGTCTTTACCTTATATGAGCTGCTATCCTATGACCATTAAAATTTATAATAAGCTACCATATATTTATAAAAGCCTGCCTTTAAATAAATTCAAATCTGAACTCTTCAAATGGCTTACTGGGAGATGTTTTTATACCTTAGACAAATATTTTAAATATGACAAAAAGAAATAATGGACTTGCGTAGTTGTTTTTTTTAATTTATCTTAGTTTTCTGATTGTTTTTGTGTTGTTATTTGAATTTATATTGCTGTATTAATTAATTGATATGACATTTTATTAGATTCCATTAAATTCATAATTTTGCATGCTATTATATAGCGAAGTGTGTAGTCCCAATATTTTATAATACGTACCATCTTATTGTACGACATTTAGAGCAAATAAATCATTTCATTTCATTTAACTTGAGCTCCAAAATTTACACATTGGTGCGGTACGCTGTTATTGTAGATATTCGTAATTTCGTTTAGTATTAGTAGATACATAGCTTTTTAAATTATGACCAAATACTCAAAGTCATTGTATTGGGTTTGCTATATCATTATTATACAAAAAATTTCTTGATACTTATTCTCTGACGGATACCCGCTTCCTATCCTAATGATTGAAGCCGATACGAAACGGCTTAACGTCGTGGCTATACGAAAAGTTAAGACCAGTATTACTCCAGATAATACTGGCCAAGAGCGTGTTTGAAAAACGCGTAGGGTTCCATACTTATAGTGATGTGGTAGAGGCTTACGACATATAATTAAAACTTACTTATCGCCTCGCGGTTTCACCCGCGGTCCTCTTAGGAGTAGAATTTTCAAAAATCCTTTCTGAGCGAATGTTTACATCATACACAATAACTCAAAATCAAAATCAAAAACTCATTTATTCAGTTTAGGCCCTAATAAGGCACTTATGAATGTCAACAGTTACAATTTTTAGACTCTACTACCGGTTCGGAATACACTTACTACCGGTTCGGAACTATCTGTATACCAATTTCAGCTCGATCCTTCCAGTGGTTTGAGTTGCACGTAGTTTTTTTAATATATTACCACTAACTGTTCTCCGCGGTTTCACTCGCGTTCCCGGGATAAAAAGTAGTATGTAACCTTCGGGAATAATGTAGCAATGTCTATAACTGAAATTTTTTTTGGAATTGGACTAGTAACTCCGGAAATTAGCGCGTTCAAACAAACAAACAAAGTTTTCAGCTTTATTATTAGTATAGATGTAAAAACATTCAATAAAAATAACAATAATCATTATAGATCAGTCACTCATTCAGTCACGTTTTGCAGTTACTAATTTAGATCATTCAAAGTGCATGGCTTGTAATTTGCATCGTCTGTATGTAAGTGTACGTACTCGTATAATTCACGAAAAACAATACGAATTGTAATGCTGATGTTTTGATATTTTTCCTCGAAGGCTTGATATACCTGGTATTGTGACAAATGAATGCTAAAAATAACCATACGAATGGAAGAGCGTAAGCTAGTATAAATAATTATATAGAATACGATATTACCATTTAAGGTAAAAAATCATGTTTGGCTTACGTAATAACTAACATTTCAATAAAAAAAACCCGACAAAATTACACAGCACACCACATGCGAACAATTAAGTATTACATGGCGTATTTACTATTCAGACAGGTTCATCCTATACAAATAATTCGTACAAATGTGTAGCCATTTCATTTGTGTCCGGGCTTAATGGACGCCAAATCGGCGAACCCTTTTAAATATTCACTAAGTATCGCTCTTTGTTCGTACAAAATACCTACAGTCCCGTTCGGTTTGACGGATACCTTCGATTAATATATCGAGAAATATTTGGCTAATTTTACAAGACTAAAATTTATCCTGTTTTTATGCTTTTTGTTTGATATAGTGCTAGATGTAAGTGGTATCTTTTGTTTTTAACCAACTTAAAAAAGGAGGAGGTTCTCAATTCGGTTGTATTTTTTTATGTTTCTTCACGCATCATTGTTTGCTTATGAACTGATTTTATTAATTATTTTTGCGTTTAATTCAGTATAGCTCCAAGGTGGTCCTGTATTAGTTTTATTGTCTTTAAAAGTTTAATTACTTTAAATATTAAAAGTTAACGCCCGCTCCGCGGTTTTACCGAGAGACCATAAGCTTTCCCGGTATAAAAATACTATATGTTATTCCAGGGTAGGCCTATGTTCCTAATTTTGTTCATTCAGTTCCGTTCAGCCAGCCGTTAAGAAGCTGAGTGCTAACAAACATACATAAACTTACGCACTTTGAATATTAGTAGGACACTTTTTATATTTTTTGTAAATAATGGTAATAATAAGTAGGATGATATTAAGTTAATTTTTACATAGGTATTCATATTATTTCTAGAAATAGCAGAATATTACCTCTTGATAATAATAGGTATAGAGCATTTGTCTACTATTTAAAAACCCCACCACACCTGCTGCACAAAAAACAACATTAAAAAAACACCGAAAAAATACAACAAAACTCCCTCGTAGCACAACACTAACTTACAAACTGACATCTTGCAAGAATGTTTCGCTAAGTAGCTGTCAAAACTTCCCTGAAACATTGAGATAAAACTGGAGAAAAAACAGGTCAAGATGCCCATTCTTTGCCAAGAGCAAGACGCCAAATAAAGCGGCATATAAAGTAACCGATAAAGGTTCCTGACACGACATTTACCTCTACTAAGTATATGTGTTGTAAACTCATTGGATTTCCACTCGATTGAAGTTATAAACAAGTAAGATTTTAACCGACATCAAAAAAGGAGGAGTTTAATAAATCCTAAATTTATCGAAGACGCCTGGACAGATTTGGAAAATTCATCTTTTGTTTGAAAAGGTATACTTTCCAAGTGGTCCCATGGTCATCAGGTCAGGGTATGATGATGGGATCCTGAATAAATCGAGGGAACTCTTCAAATTTTATAGACACAATGTTTTTCATATATTTTTTAAAGCTACTAAGATATTGGCTACTGGTAGTCATCATCTTATGTTGCTGAGCTGATGATGGAAGGTACAAATATTTAACCGTTAAGAGTTAGGGTATAATTCTTTAAGTAGGTAAGGAACCGACCGGTAAGCTTTGACCGTTAGTTGTATTCTTTGATGTGATGATGGAAGGTACAACGCTAATATGCTTATAATTTACTGCTTTTAATGCATTATGCTTATAATATATACAAAAAATTGAAAAGTAAAAGCTTTTAACAAAAAATAACCGCCTTTACGTGCACTAAAAAGCATTAATACCTGTAGGAACTCTAATCTGACAGTTTTGAAGTCAGTGAAAAGAAATCTGCGGTAACATGGTATTTTTGAGTCTGAACTCACGAAAAACATTTCAAACCTTTCATGGTTTGCTGTCGGACGAATTTTATAAGCTTAACAAGCGGACCCGGCAGACGTTGTCCTGCCCTGAGAACAAAAATAAAACTGGGACCTACCTACCTACCCCTACCTACCTTACCTACCTACCCTACCTAACTACCTACCCCTAACTAACTACCTACCCCTAACCTAACTACCTACCCCTACCTACCTTACCTACCTACCCTACCTACCCCTACCTATCTACCTACCCCTACCTAACTACCTACCCCTACCTAACTACCTACCCCTACCTAACTACCTACCCCTACCTACCTTACCTACCTTACCTACCTACCCTACCTACCTCTACCTACCCCTACCTATCGTTACCTATCTACCTACCCCTACCTAACTACCTACCTAACCTAACCTAACCTTTTTTTTTTTTTTTTTTTTTTTGACAAGGTGGAAAATGCATTACGCATTCGACCCCCCGCCTTGGGAGCGGCGGGGAGGATATGTGGGACTCCCTCATCTCCCCTTCTCATTATGAGAAGGGGTAGAGAGGTTTACCCACTAAAAACCACCTTGGCGTACCCTCGCACTCCGGTTACTCGGGCACCGTGGAACCCGCTCTAAGCATTCTCCACGATGCCCACCGGTCGCCCCGGCCTCTGCCAGGGCTTCCCGCGTCAATGGGGGGGATGGCCGAATACGCATGGCCACCCCCCAGACCGCCGAGTGACTTGTCACGGCAGGCGGAGGTCTCCCATCCTCCGCCCGCAGTCACTAAGGGTGAAGGCGCGCGGCAAACTGCCGCCGCCTCAACCCCGGCCGCCTACGCCGGAGCGGGTGCGCGAGAGGATCGTCCTCGCGCTCCCGCTCCGCCTCCTCCTTCTGCGACATAACAATCTCGCAGAAGGAGACCACTGCCTCCCAGGACCCCTCACTGCTGAGCATCGCAGAGACGACGCTATGCAGCGAGAGGTCCACCCGCTGGATTGCCCGTGCCATGAGGCCCCTCTCCGCATCCCAACGACTGCAGACCTGAAAGGTGTGCTCAGCCGTGTCGTCGGGATCTCCGCACTCATGGCACCGTGGGCTCGGCTCCCTCCCAATGTTGTGCAGGTGATGACCGAAACAGCCGTG
Organism: Tethea ocularis; assembly: GCA_963555595.1. Taxonomy (NCBI): domain Eukaryota; kingdom Metazoa; phylum Arthropoda; class Insecta; order Lepidoptera; family Drepanidae; genus Tethea; species Tethea ocularis. The sequence continues at coordinate 8,679,847 of OY741975.1, forward strand.
TCCGGTCAACACCTGCACTAGCCGGTACGTCAGCGCGCCGGCTGCCCTCTTACACCATTGGTCCATCACTGGGAGGATCGCCCCCACGGTACGAGTCCCGTACGGGGCGTCCTCCAGGATGGACTTCCACCTTTCTCGCAGCCGGCGCGCTGTCATACGGCGGGAGGCCTCCACCTCCTCAGGGTCCGGGCGTTCACCTCTTGCCCGAGCCCTGGACCTAACTGAATAGGTTTCCGCCTGCACCTCAGCGTCCAACTCCCACGGAGGGGTGCAGGCGAGGAGGCAGGCCGCCGCGTGGGCCACTGAGCCGTATGCCCTGGCCATCCGCTGGGCCACGGCCCGCTGTGGCCCCCTCAGAAGGGCCCTGTTTCGGGCGGACAACCTATCCGCCCATATCGGGGCCCCATACAGGGCCATGCTCCTCACCACGCCGGCGAACAGCCGCCGGCACGAGGAACCTGGCCCCCCAATGTTGGGCAGGAGTCTGCCCAGCGCTTGCGCGGCGCCCCTGATTCGGGGAGCAAGTCTTCTGAAGTGCTCCCCGAAATCCCACTTCCGGTCCAATGTAAGCCCCAGATATTTAATGTGGGGCTCTACCTGGACCGTCCCTCCTGGAAGTGAGAGCGCCGCGCCCGCAGGCAGCCTCCATGCCCTCCCTCGCCCCCCGAAGACCGTAGCGTCGGTCTTCGGGAGGGCCACCTTTAGGCCGAGCTGCTCGATCCCCCGGATCATCAGCTCGGCCGCTTCCTCCGCCTCGCGGAGGGTCTCCCACCCATCTTTCCCGCGCACAGCCACCATCGTGTCGTCTGCATAGCAGACGGTGATTGTGCGCGGGAGGGTCTCCCCTCTGATGGCCCGGTCGTACCCCAGGTTCCAGAGCAAGGGGCCGAGTACGGAACCCTGGGGCACGCCGCAGGCCATCCTCCTCTCCCCCCTCTGCCCGTCCTTATTTTCGTAGAGAACTACCCTCTCGGTAAGGTAGTTCTCTACGATCCTTCTCAGGTAGTGGGGCACTCCATGATACTGAAGTGCCCCACTTATCACCCCATAGGAGAGGGTGCCGAACGCGTTCGCGATGTCTAGAGACACCGCGACCACACCCTCTCCCCTGCTCGACGCGTCGTCGCAGAAGTCCCTGAGGGACTTTATCGCGTCGAGCGTGGACCGTCCTCCTCGGAACCCGAACTGTCTATCAGACACGTCCGGGCCGGCGGTCTCAAGGTGCTGCTGGATCCGGTGGGCCAGGATACGTTCAAACGTTTTCCCGGCCTCATCCAGCAACACTATGGGGCGATAGGCGGACGGGCAGTCCGCAGGCCGACCATCTTTGCGGAGGAGGCAGAGCCGCCCCTCCTTCCACACCCTCGGGAACCGTCCCTCCTTCAGGCAGTCATCCATGAGCTGCCTGAGGCGACTCCCGAGGTGTCCCAGGGCGACCGTGAGGACACGACCAGGGACCCCGTCTGGTCCCGGGGCCTTTTTGCAGCCCCTGAGTCGGTCCGTCACTCTTTCGAACTCGTCGTCGCTTATGGGTGCGACGGCGAGTTCGGCCTCCGCAATGGCCATCGTCGGGGGAGAGAACGCTGGGGCGGGCGGGAACAGCCCCTCCAACACCCTACTGAGGAGGTCGGGCTCCATTGAATCTATGGGGGGGGCCGCGCGCAGCTTGTTGCGCACCATCTTATACGGCCGCCCCCACGGATCCCTGTCCAGGGTGGCCAAGAACGAGCAGTGTGCTTCGTCCTTGGCCACGGCGATCGCCACTATCAGGGCCCCCTTTGCCTCTTTGAGGGCCCTGTGGAGCCCCTCCTCCTCCTCCTCTGTGTGCCGCCTGCGCCTACAATGCTGGTAGGCGCGGCGGGCACAGTTGCTGGTGGTCCGCAGGGCCGCTATTTCTGCGGACCACCAGTACACCTTCTTGCGGGCGGACGGGCGTCCGGCCCGGGGCATTGCCGCGTCGCACACCCTCTGTAGTGCGGCGCGGAACCGAGCTGCCCTCTCGTCGACTCCGAGGGTGGCGTGAGGGGCTGCACACCAAGCCTCCTCCATCGCCGCCTCGTCCGCCCTTTCCCTATCCAGGTGGGTCAGAGCCCACCTGGGGAACCCTCTTCGGCCCCGGCCTCTTGTTCCCCCCCCTGGGGTTGGCGACGGCAGGACGCCATTGGAGACCCTCATTCTGATGTACAGATGATCAGAGAGGGTCTCGACGTCCTCCAGGACGCGCCAATCAGTGACGCGCGCGGCTATGGCGGGGGTCGCGAACGTTACGTCCACGACTGACCCCCCCCGCCGCCGCACGCATGTGTTGACGCTGCCCTGGTTCAGGATGATTAGTCCTGTTGCCGTCGCCCAGTCCTCGAGGGCGGTCCCTCGGGGGTCCGTGACTGGGGAACCCCACGCCGAACTCTTGGCGTTAAGGTCCCCCATGACCATCACCTGTGACGGGGCAGCTCTACCAACTACCCCGTTCAGGACCCCCAGAACCTTTTTTTTTTTTTTTTTTTTTTTTTTTTTTTTTTACAAGGTGGAAAATGCTTTACGCATTCGACCCCCCGCCTTGGGAGAGGCGGAGGGGATATGTGGGACTCCCTCATCTCCCCTTCTCATTATGAGAAGGGGTAGAGAGGTTTACCCACTAAAAACCACCTTGGCGTACCCTCACACTCCGGTTGCTTTGGCACCGTGGAACCCGCACTAGGCATTCTCCACGATGCCCACCGGTCGCCCCGGCCTCTGCCAGGGCTTCCCGCGTTGATAGGGGGATGGCCGAATACGCATGGCCAACCCCCAGACCGCTGAGTGACTTGTCACGGCAGGCGGAGGACTCCCATCCTCCGCCCGCAGTCACTAGGGATTAAGGCGCGCGGCAAATTGCCGCCGCCTCAACCCCGGCCGTCTACGCCGGAGGGGGTGCGCGAGAGGATCTTCCTCGCGCTCCCGCTCCGCCTCCTCCTTCTGCGAGATGATTAGCTCGCAGAAGGAGACCACCGCCTCCCAGGACCCCTCGCTGCTGAGCATCGCAGAGACGACGCTATGCAGCGAGAGGTCCACCCGCTGAATTGCCTGTGCCATGAGGCCTCTCTCCATATCCCAACGACTGCACACCTGGAAGGTGTGCTCAGCCGTGTCGTCGGATCACCGCACTCATGGCACCGTGGGCTTGGCTCCCTCTTTATGTTGTGCAGGTGATGACCGAAACAGCCGTGTCCGGTCAACACCTGCACCAGCCTGTACGACGTAGCGCCGGCCGCCCTCCCCAACCATTCGTCCATCACTGGGAGGATCGCCCCCACGGTACGAGTCCCGTACGGGGCGTCCTCCAAGATGGACTTCCACCTCTCGCGCAGCCGGCGCGCCGTCATACGACGGGAGGCCTCTACCTCCTCAGGGTCCGGGCGTTCACCTCTTGCCCGAGCCCTGGACCTAACGGCGTAGGTTTCCGCCTGCACCTCAGCATCCAGCTCCCACGGAGGGGTGCAGGCGAGGAGGAGGACCCCCAGAACCTAACCTAACCTAACCTAACCTAACCTAACCTAACCTAACCTAACCTAACCTAACCACAGAGGGGAGGAAATGGCAGGCGCTCTGGAAGAGATAGGCTTGCAGGTACTCAACGACGGCGAGACCCCGACCTTCGACACTGTACGGGGAGGTCGGCGGTACACGAGTCACGTCGACGTGACGGCCTGCACGGCGGACTTGCTCAACCTGGTGGAGGACTGGAAGGTAGAGGAGAGCCTGACGAGCTCGGACCACAACGGCATCACCTTTAGGGTAAACCTAAAGCGGGCAAAAGGGGTACATATCCAAAGGACCACACGTATCTACAATACAAAAAAGGTTAACTGGTTCCAGTTTCATGAGAAACTGGACCAGTTAAAGGAAGAACACAAAATTAATAAAAATGAAACTGTTAAAATTAAAAAAGAAGAAAATTTGGAAAAAACTTTAGGTAAATATTTGGAAAGTATTGTAGATGCGTGTGATCAATGTATCCCAAAGAAAAAAGTCCAAGATAAACTCACCATGCCGTGGTGGTCCGAGGAACTCGCTAGGATGAAGAAGGAAGTCGCCACCAGGAAGCGCAGAGTCCGATGTGCAGCGCCAGTCCGTAGACCGAAGGTCGTCGGGGAGTACCTGCAAGCAAAAGAAAGATATGAAACGGAGGCCAAAAAAGCCCAGACGGAGAGCTGGAAGAGCTTCTGCGGGAAGCAGGACAAGGAAGGAGTCTGGCAGGGCATTTATAGGGTGTTGGGACAGACTGCAATACGGCAGGAAGACCCACCCCTAGTGAAGAACGGGAAAGAGATGACCCAGCAGGAGTCCGCGCAGGTCTTGGCGGAAACCTTCTACCCGGAGGACCTCGAAAGTGAGGATGATGCTGACCACCGACGGACAAGAGCCACAGCCGAGCTCGTAAATGGGCCGGGTCATGATGAACAACATGACCCGCCATTTACGTTGCGAGAGCTGGAGTCTGCGGTGGACAGCTTCAATCCCAAGAAGGCCCCCGGGGCAGATGGCCTAACCGCCGACATCTGCAGCCAGGTCATCTCCAAAGACCCCGAACTTCACCTAGCCCTGCTAAACAAGTGCCTCGAATTGTCCTGCTTCCCGACGGCCTGGAAGGAAGCCACAGTGGTCGTCCTCCGAAAGCCCGGTAAGGACGACTACACAGCACCCAAGTCGTACCGGCCCATCGGGCTACTCTCAGTAATGGGGAAGATCTTCGAGAAGATGCTGGTCCGAAGGTTGCAATGGCACCTGATTCCCCGGATGAGTACTCGCCAATACGGATTCATGCCCCAGAAGAGCACCGAGGACTCCCTCTATGACCTGATACAACATATACGTGGTAATCTGGCGGACAAAAAGCTGATTACCATGGTATCATTGGACATAGAGGGAGCCTTCGATAGTGCCTGGTGGCCCGCGATCAGAGTCCGACTGGCTGAGGAAAAGTGTCCGGTGAATCTAAGGAGAGTGGTGGACAGCTACCTTCGGAACCGAAGAGTGAGGGTGAGGTACGCCGGTGAGGAGTACGCCAAAAGCACCAACAAAGGTTGCGTACAAGGCTCCATCGGCGGCCCCATCTTCTGGAATCTTCTTCTCGACCCATTACTGAGAGGGCTCGAAAGACGGGGCGACTATTGTCAGGCTTTTGCCGACGATGTCGTCCTGGTGTTTGCCGGTGATACAGCGTTGGAGGTACAGAGACGTGCCAATGCCGCCCTCGCGTATGTCCGGGGGTGGGGTGTCGAAAACAAGCTGAAATTTGCGCCACATAAAACCAAAGCGATGGTGATAACCAGGAAGCTGAAGTTCGACACGCCGCTCCTGCACATGGGCGGTGTAGACATTGGCATGTCCGACGAGATCAAAATCTTGGGGCTCACTATTGACAGCAAGCTGACGTTCAACGCCCACACTGCGAACATCTGCAGGAAGGCGTTGAACATTTATAAGCAGCTGTCCAGAGCCGCCAAGATAAGCTGGGGACTCCACCCAGACGTGATCCGTGTCATCTACACGGCTGCGGTGGAGCCAGTGATCTCGTATGCCTCCAGCGCTTGGGCACTGGCAACACAGAAACTTGGAGTGCAGAGGCAGCTGAACGCGGTCCAACGAGGATTTGCCCAAAAGCTGTGTGGGGCCTACCGCACCGTCTCCCTGAACGCGGCACTGGTGCTGTCTGGGATACTTCCTCTCGACCTCAAGATACAGGAGGCAGCCGCCCTGTATGAGGCTAAGAGAGGAGTTCCCCTGACAGTGCTAGGCGATCGGGAGGTCGAACGCGGTGTGGCCTTCACCAAAGCCCCGCATCCGGCAGAGCATATGCGCCTGGAGTTCGTGAGTCTGGTAGACCAGCAGCAAGTAGAGGACCGCGTCAACCAGGCGGTCCAAATCTACACGGATGGCAGCAAGATTGAGGGCAGGGTCGGAGCCGCACTGTCTCTGTGGAGAAGTGGGGCTGAGACAAAGGCCCTCAAACTCAAGCTGCCACCGCACTGCACGGTCTATCAGGCGGAACTGCTGGCCATATGCAAGGCCACGAGGTTGATCCTCCAATGCGGTGAGGCGAGCTTTGGGATCCTCAGTGACTCGCGTTCGGCGCTGGAAACCGTAATAAACGTGAGTTCCCTCCACCCCCTGGCTGTCGAAGCCCGCGAGAACATCTCGCGCAGCCATCTCCAGAACAAGGAAGTCTCCTTGTTCTGGATCAAAGCACACGCGGGCTTGGAGGGGAACGAGCGTGCGGACCAGTTAGCCAAGGAGGCTGCCCTGCACTCCAAGAAGCGGCCGGACTACGATGGGTGCCCGGTTTCATTCGTCAAGCGGGAGCTCCGTAAGGACTCGCTTGACGAATGGAACCGGAGATATAAAGCCGGCGACACGGCTGGGGTCACCAAGACGTTTCTTCCCGACGCAGTGGAGGCGTACAGGATTGTCCGAAAGCTCCGCCCGGCAGGCGTGATGACGCAGGTGCTGACGGGGCACGGTGGGTTCTCCGAATACTTGTGCAGATTCAAGTGCAAGGAGGACCCATCGTGCTTCTGCGAGCCGGGCGTGAGCCAGACAGTCGGACACATCCTCGCCGAGTGCCCTGCCTTCGGGAAGGAACGTTTTGAGACCGAGTGTGCACTACAAGCACAAATAAAAGTAGGAAACCTAGGGGAGCTACTGAAAAGCAAGACAACACAGGGACCTTTCTTGACATATTGCCAAAATACAGCTACAAAAGTAATCGAGAAAAATAAATAATTTCATAATTTTAATATTGAAAATTCGGAAAATCATTGGAAATGATAAAATATGCATAAAATTTAAATAAAAAAGCAAAATTCTAAATTAAATAAGTAATTAAATGACAAAGATGGTAAGCGACAGAATAACAAAGCCTCAGATCATGTCCGAGGGACGCGTTATTTATTCAAAAAAAAAAAAAAAAAAAAAAAAACCTAACCTAACCTAACCTAACTACCTACCCCTACCTAACTACCTACCCCTACCTAACTACCTACCTCTACCTACCTTACCTACCTACCCTACCTACCTCTACCTACCTTACCTACCTAACTACCTACCCCTAACTAACTACCTACCCCTAACCTAACTACCTACCCCTACCTACCTTACCTACCTACCCCTACCTATCTACCTACCCCTACCTAACTACCTACCCCTACCTATCTACCTACCCCTACCTAACTACCTACCCCTACCTAACTACCTACCCCTACCTAACTACCTACCCCTACCTACCTTACCTACCTACCCTACCTACCCTACCTACCCTACCTACCCCTACCTACTTATCCTATGTCCTTCTCCTGGCTCTAAACTACCTCCCTGCCAATTTTCAGCTAAATCGGTTCAGCCGTTCTTGAGTTATAAGTGGAGTAACTAAAACGACTTTCTTTTATATATATAGATATATTTAAAATGTATAGTGTCACAAAATAGTAGGGTTCACAGCTTCCGCATACTATTAGGTACTATTAAGCAAAACAAACCTTAGTTAGAAGAACTTAAAACCTTTTGTGCCGATGTTTTTATAAAATTACAATAGACACTTTACAATTAGAATATGTTTCCAAATAAGAGTACCTACAGTAGTACTCAATCCTACGTTAAATTTCGTAGTACAGCAATTAAATTCATTTCTAATTGACAAGACTTATTTTTATGTATTAACTAATGTTCGAGATAGGTTTCACTCGCGTTCCCAGGATAAAAAATAACCTTCGGGAATAATGTAGCTTCCTATTAGTGAAATAATTTTTCAAATCGGTTCAGTAGTTTCGGAGCCTATTCAATGCAAACAAACAAATCTTTCCTCTTTATAATATTAGTATAGATTACTTTGACTTCTCGATCATATATTACGTTATTTAACTATTAAGGTATTATTTTTACCTATCAAAGTGTAATGGATTGAAAATGCAACAAAATTACACTTAAATTCAAATACTGTTCGAGTTTATAGAAATAAAGTAGGTTAAATAACATCATATCGCAAATCGATTTGACATACATACTTACTTACCTTTTTCTCATTTAGTTTTATTACATCAATTTCAATAAAGTCTGCCAATGATTTGTTTTTTATTGGATACCAAATCCCTCCCTGAAGAAGCTTAGGCGTGTGGTGTCGCTTTTTAGTCGTACCCTTTCATACTTTCTTAATGTCACATTGTGCAGGTTATTGACCTTATTACTATGTAATATTATGCCTTTATTCAATAAATATCAATTTTATGGTCCAATCTCACACACCCACTAAAATAATATTGCTACATCCAAGACTGAGATTCTTATAGAAGATAAAAGCATTATCGAGCCTTTTTTCAGCCCACTGCTGGATATAGGCCTCTCCCACATCGCGCTACTCTTTCCAATTCCTTGCCACTTACATCAGGCCCAGCTTGGCTTCTTTCTTGAAGTCGCCAGTCTTCATCGGACCGGAGGGTGGCATGTATGTTACGCTTGCGTAGACCCGGTCTAGACGCTAAAGTCTAGATAGGGTAAATTAATCTAATGTAAAAAATGCTTGGTTGATATACTCTTTCAATAAAAAATGCACTGGGACTACGATCAGAAAATTTTATGGAATAAAATACTTACCTTCACGTAATGATAAACTATTGAACCCTTAAAATTTTATCGAATCAGTAGAAATTAATGTTTTTCTCAGAATATCTCATTTATAAAATCCAATAGCATGGAAAATTGCTTTAAATATTTTTTTCATTCAAATGAGTACGCAGTCGATGGTTGGAATAAGTGATATGCTTTAAAAATCCATCAAAAAAGGCTTGAATCGGACGTTAATCTGATGGAAAATGCAGATATTTATCGAGATCATTGAACGATTGATATATTTAAAAAGGCCCTGTAATTTATTTGCTTTGATATCAACCACAAAGTATTATAAATTTTTATGTGATATCTGTATGGGTTTATCATGATTATATTGCTAAATTACTGAATTGTTGAATCTTAGAATATGAATATTTTAGGTTTGTAGGCAAAGGCAACTTACCTATATTTTAGATTTGGCCAGAGAGTTTAATTCTAGTCTTTGTGGGTAGTGAGCACACAAAGCCTAGAATTAAACTGAATTTCATAAACAGCTTTTGGATAATGGTACTACTAACTGATAAGAGTTTTGTGAAATATTTTGAAGCTTAAGTAGTAGCCAGGCAAGCGAGTACAAAGTAAGTATCACCGTGGTTCATTATCGAATGCTCAAGTTCTCTGTAGGATTCGAACTCTCCGTCATTTGCCTCGACACACGTTTTGGTATTGTATTAGTTATCACCCATCAATTCTAATATATTAATATTAGATACTATAATGCTGATAAGAATGTATTTTTCATTATTTACACGAGAAAGTTAGTGATTTGTCGCGGCGGTCTCGCAAAGTTTTGTTCATAAAGGTTGCGGCAGACATGTGTCATGTGCCAACTTGGACGACAACGATTTAAATTATCGTGAGAAAATCTGAGAATTTGGAGGAAAAATATAAAAAGTACTGTTAATGGCGCTCTAGTATCGTTAATGTTTTTTATTTATACTAAATAGGAGAAAAAGTCATTCTTTGTTTTTGTTACTATGAATTTTTTTTTAAACTATTGCCCGCCATAATATATATAGGTATATATGTTACGGTAAATCTGATTAATTGAAAATTATTAATATTTTTACAAAATTATTAATAATATCAACATGTTTTGGTAAATGTGAATAAACGATCGAAATTTATTACTTTCAGTAGTAATTATTAATAATTCACGACACATATTGGTAAAAGTTATAAAATAAATAAAAACTCAATGTTTTTGACCAGCAGGTATTTATTTATAATATTAAACACAGTCTTACAATTATATTAATTAGAGATCCGTTCCGTCAGTAGATAATTCCGTTCAAAAACGACACGGTTATTTTTTTTTATCACTTTAACCTCGACTTTCGGTAATTATTAATAATAATAGATAATTATTAATAATCTTCAATTATTCACTCTTACCGTAACATATACATACTCTAGTTTAACATATATTTTCTATCATGAATTTTATTAAAAGAGCTTAGATATTCTCCATCTAACCTTAGAACATCTAAAATCAACTGGAAAATATTAACAAAATTACATGACCCAATAGTTAATTGATTGACACATACAAAAACAAGTTTCATTAAAATACCATCTAAAACATGGCTTCCAAATAATAGTTACTAATAATCATTATTAGTACCGATATCCGGGATCCGTATTAATCCCTGCAGTCAATTACCGAGGCCGGATGTAATCCAAGGCAAGATGGAGGTCAAGCCCAGGGGAGGACATTAAGAGTCCCGCGCGTAGAATTAAGGTTCACTCTTTGATGAATGCATTACTTTGATTTAAACTCTTTTCCGGTTCGATATGGTTTAATTTGTAAGGGAATTTGGGAATAAATCCCATTAAAATGTGTTTATTTAAAGCACCTGGTTAACCGAGCTTTGCTCGTTTTTTTTAATACGACATTTTCTAAAAACTGAAACCTAGCTAGATCGATTTATCTCCCCCGAAACCCTCTGCATACTAAATTTCATGAAAATCGTTGGAGCCGTTTCCGAGATTTAGAATATATATATATTTATATATATATTTAAACAAATAGATTTGATTAGGTATTTTTTTGAATGACACATCATTGACACATCAACATACAGCCTCAGCCGCTGTTCCTCCAGACATAAAGGAAAGTAAATTCCGTGTAGGCAACATCACTGGAAAATTTACTTCTAATCGGGTAAAATAGGGGATCACGAGCGCTACGCCATGGAGCGTGCTATGTAAGGGATTTCACTACGTGACCGTGTCAGGAACACGGAAATCCGTAGAAGAACCAAACTGCCTGACGTAGGCAAAATAATCGCTCAAAGAAAGTGGAAGTGGGTGGGCCACATTTGCCGCAGAGACAGAGACAGAGACACTAAGGCTGAGATCTATAGAGAGTGCTTGGACTTTGCTTAGATTTTACTTATTACGTAAGTAACTTGACTCATTTACGAGTTGTAATAAAGTTTAGTTTTTTTTTACCATTAATTGTAGCAAAATTTTTGGTAAGTCGTCGATTTGGTGCACTTAGGCTTTGCTTAGAATACACTCAGAAGGATTAAACCTTGTCTTAACTGAAAGTAAAGTTTGAGCAAAGTCTTAGTACGCTATAGATCTCAGCCTAAGTGGGGCAAGAAACAGCTAAAGTGGAGACCTAAAACGGAATGGAGACATGTTGGGAGATAACCAACAGGATGAACCGATGATCTGGTCAAGGTGGAAGGGACTGGATGAGGAAGGCTCAAGATCGTGTAAAATGGAGTGCACTAGAAGAGACCTACACTCAGCATCGGGTGGACATAGATTGAGGAAGAAGGGGATCACGGGTGAAACCGCGAGGGAAAAGCTAGTCATTTTATACGAGTCAAACAACAACGCATAAACAAAACGTAATATTTTTAGGAGCATGTTCAACATAACTTTTTAAAACCTTTCTAAACGCCAATGTTTCGGGTAAAAAAATTTTACTTTCCGTCGAGCCTCTGCCTGACATCAAATGCTCCTACCCAAATACTCCTAATGGATTTTCGCTCATAAAGATGACACACGTACACAAAGTAATGTCTACGTAAGGTAATACATTTACTGTTGAAGTGGTAGCTAAGTGTCGCTCAAGTTAAGGGACAATTAAGTTAATTGTCTTTATTAGCGAAAGAGCGCTTTTATCAAAATGCGAATATTAAATCATACCTAGGACTTGTCTTGTCAACTGCCTCCTAAAGTGTCTTGGAAATTATGTTGCGTCAGACTTCTACACCGGAACTGGGTAACTAAATAGATTAGTAGAGCTATACTTTCTGTATAGCTGATATTTTAACCGACTTCAAAAAAAAGGAGGAGGTTCTCAATTTGGTTGAATGTTATTTTTATTTATTTATTTGTTTAGTTTTTTGCTTAAGGTGGAGGCTTCGGTTGGAGCGTTAAATTCAAATTTTATCACGTTTTTTGCTAATTGCAGCTCAGTTATAGGTCGTTAGTTATCAACATATATACCTTAGAGGAATATGTTGATGATTAATTTTGTTATTAATCAGTAAATATACTACCATTCTTGTCGCAAATAACATGTTGATAACTTACGACCTATAACTGAGCTGCAATTAGCAAAAAAAGTGATAAAATTTGAATTTTCAAAAAATCTAATCAAAATCAAAAACTCATTTATTCAATTTAGGCCCTGGTAAGGCACTTATGAACGTCAATAGTTACAAACATTACAATAGACTCTACCACCGGTTCGGAATACACTTGAACTGAGAAGACTCCGGCAAGGCATTTAACGCTCGAACCGAAGGTTTACCCTTATGTACCGATTTTAATTTTTACTTTTGCGTTAAGTTCACTATATATCCAAGGTGGGCCCTTAATTTTATTGTCTTTGAAGGAGGTTTTACTTTTTTTTTTAATTTAATTATGATTTGACATTCCTATAACTTTCTCATATAATGGCTATTTAGCTTGGTCTCCATGTAAGTGTTATACTCTCTGTTCTATTATTTTACGAATCATCATCATCATATCCGCCGAAAGACGAAAATAATATCCCTGAAGAAAATATTTTTGTGTTCCAGAGTTAGTAATTAAAAAAAAATACCTTAAAAAAATCCAACGAATTGAGAACCTTTTCCTGTTTTTAAGTCGGTTAGAAATAGTGCCTGGTCCATGGTAGATAAGCAAAAAATAGAGTGTTAGGTGTTAAATAGTAAAAAGAGTTGGTGACAGGTGAAATACTTCAAGCAGATATAATGAAATATTTCTCACAGTTCATAAAATCAAATAAGCAATGCTGCTAGTAATCGTGTGAATAGTCAAGTCATCCATCTGTATAGTAATTTTTATTCTCTACTATACAAAATCTACAGAATGCAACCCACAACTTTCATCAGCATTATTAACAAGGATTTGTTGACACAATAATCATCCTTCCAAATTACCCAGGTGGGACACAGATTAGCACGGAAAGTGGTAAGAGTCGAGTGACGTCGGCAGTTAAAATGAAAATCGTGCAATTAGCCGCGGTCGCAAATTACGTAATCAGCTTTCACGCGGTCTGCCACCACGGGATGTAATAAAAATGGAAACCGGCTAAGTGTAATAGGCCCTGTTTATGAAGAGTTCCGTATTATTATTTTACCTATTTTTATTACATATTAAACCTGCAGTGTTTAAATGTAAACTAAAATGTTCATCATCATCATGTCTGCCGAAAGGCCTCCCACAAGGATCTCTACGATGGCCGGTCTTGCGCTACCCGCATCCAGCGGTTTCCCGCGACCCACCAACTAAAATGGTGTATGACCATAAATCACCATTAGTGATAATCCTAGTCGGGTCCTACTTATCCCATAACTGCAGGTATAATTTGTCTTATGCTTGAATCTTGGGACATAGATAGATCATACCATAATTAATATTTGTATCACAGGAAATCATAAAATCCCTCGAGAATGCAAAATGAAAATATATAATGCATAAAGACTATTATCAGAGTTTAACAGTAAAAAAAAGATACGTACCCCCAAAATATTTGTAAAATTTTCGTCACCATGTTGGACGGTGACGTCACAGAAAGCGTCGCGGCGTCGTCCAGTCGTATCTTGAACTTCAGTTTTGCAATTGATTTAATTTTGCATTTTGTTACGCAGGTGGGGAAAGGGGAGGTAATGAAGTTACGAAATGGAATGAAGTAAGGCTCTTTGGGGTAAGTTTGCAATTTTTTTTTCTTTATTTCTAATTTACCGCCGTGTTCAGGTCACCGACTTACATTATGTGTACTAGATTTCAACTCAATTGGTCCAATCGTTTTGGAGAAAATTGGCAGTGACAAACAGATGGGTGTGATGTATGTAACAGACAGACACACGAGTGTTCCTCTAATGGTTCCTTTTTTTTGAGGTACGGTACCTTAAAATGATCTCATCCCCTAAAAGGGGAATGGTTTGTTAAGGACTAGAAGGTCAGAATCTGATGGCTGCAAAACCCTTACCGGAAAAATCGGCGAGCGCAAAAAAGACATAGAAAACGCGACCGTAAACTAGATAAGGGCCACAATATAATTTTATATCATATAGAAAAAATGCAGACAATAGGGTAGTTGACACTGTCAAAAATAAATGACCAAACACTAACCAATGCATAAAACATCTAAAAACACGCTGAAACATCAAAAATGTTGTACATTTAATGCTTTTTATGAATTTTAATGAGCAGTGGAACCACTAAGTGTAGATGATTTGCTGTGAAACTATGACGTCATAATGTAATATTTCATACAAAATTCTATATAAACGATCGTTTTAACATTTATTAAAAAGTAGCTGATTTGATATGTCAGTCAACTACCCTATTTTGAATTTGTTGTCAAAATAATACAACTAAAAATATAACAAAAATGGTTTGTTTTGGTAATGAAGAAAAATAAGGCCAACGAGAAAAGCTGTGAAAATGAAATGCACAAAAAACAGGTGTTACAAGGATATCACCACCGTTTTTTATTACGATTTATGTTTTAATTTTTCTCTCGCCTCTTAATTTAATTTTCGTTTACAAACTGAAAGCTGAAGAAAAGAAAATACGGTATACAATTTAATTTCTTTTATTTTTTTGTAATTTCCACACTATTTTTCAAAGATTAGAAGACACCTTTAAACTTTTCTAATAAAATCATCTACATTGACATAATACGACTAAAAAAAACCTGTCTTAAAATTTTACTAATAAAATAGGATTTAAAAAATAGGCTTTTACCAAATGGCTTGGTAATTCTTCATTCGTAATTCAACGTTTAAAGGAATATTCGATTCCCGCCAACTTCTTACATTTGAATTTTAGATCAAAGCTCTATTTATTTTAGCTCAGAATTAGGTTTTGTAATCTGTGATTGAATTGAGACAATTCTTAGTTCAAATTTATTTTTTTACTAGCTGTTTGTCCCCGTCGTCGTTCGGATGATTTTTATTGAGATTTTCATACAACTGGTACTTCCATACAAATTTCCGACTTTCTCGGTGACCATGTCCTGACAATTACAAAAAAAATACAGTATTTCTAAAATGATGCGAATGTTTATTACATAAAAAAAAAATATTACATAAAGGTTCTTGAAATTCAAATAAGGAATAGGGGAAAAACTAATGTTGGTTAGTGTGTAAGTGTATTCCGAACCGGTGGTAGAGTCTATTGTAAAAATTGTAACTATCGACATTCATAAATGCTCCTAAACTGTATTATGAGTTTTGACTTTGAGTGAAAAAATATCCGATCACGATTTTAAATACTAAATTGCAAATTATTTATTAAATCTTAGCTAGACGTATAAAGTATATTAGTTATCTCCTTCATTTGTAATCAGATGACCGTGGATAAAAAATATCCCAGAATATTAACAAGGAGTCCATGCACTTTAGTTTTTTAATAAAAATCGCTGTAAATATCAAGCCAATAGATACCTACCTATTTTTATAAAATTCTTTTCGTATATTTAATTTAGCTTCAAGCTACATAGCCACAGAGCTTTGCAAGCTCAACTACGAAGCTCCCACGCACAACCATTAAGCTTCATTGTTGCTTTTAAAAAGAAAATTCCAAGTCTAGTAAGCTTGAAGTTCCAATATCGCTGAGAAAAACTCAACGATACATTTTCAATGCGAATACCAGTTTCATAAGACAGAATCCACTATCATCTAGCTTTGAATTTCAATATACTATGTACGTATATTTACGTCACACTTTGGCTTTGAATTTGCCAACGGGTTTTTCTCGACGCCTCTACAGCGCTGTATGGGGTTATCTCTATTGGATTTCCGAGTAATTTACTGGGACGAAACGCACCAACAGTCGTTACGGCGGCACCTCAAATAACCTGTGTATGTACCTCTTTTTGAGGGAATGAAGCGAAGCTTTTTTGTATGGGCCACTTTGTTTTGGGTGGATGAACTTTGCATATCATTTTATGGGATCCGGATTTTTTGGGAATAGGTACTTGGGGACTTTTTCACGTTAATTTTATTAATCTTATCATCCTAAATATGTAATGTCTCTTAGAGATTTATTGATTCACTAAGTTGTTTTTTTAAAAGACTAAAGTTGGTAGCCTCTTATGGCTGCATCAACCTGCGCGGAGGGCTCTCAATTGAACATTTAGGTAACAACGCCTGAGGGCACCCCCGAATGGGGTACGAACCTCGGCTCAGGGCGTTACCGGGGAGGGGGAAAATTCACTAAGTAGTTAGCTCTAATAAATTTGAAGCAGTAATATATCAGTGATTCAATGTGAATGATATCAGGTTGAATACTTTGACGAAAGTTGTGAGAGTTCAAATGCTACATTGATCTTGATCTTTACATGAAGAGAAACATCATGACTACCGTGACATGACGTGCTTTATCTGTGAAAATAATATCATGACGGTGATTAAGTAATTTAATAATAAAGTTTGTTTCTTTGAACACGCCAATCTCCGGATTTACTAATGCGATTCTAAAATTTCTTTCACTAACAAGAACCTACATTATCCCCGAAGGTTATAGGCTACTTTAGATCCCGGGAACGCGAGTAAAACTGCGGGGAACATCTAGTTATTAATATATCCAATCTCGTTTACTGACACGGGTTTTTTTATTGATTCACCAAACTGGATACAATAATTATTGTTGATAAAAAGAATACAGTAAAACATATTTATACATATCTTACTGTATCCCACTAGATTTAAATTTACAGCTTGCTAAATGAGTCGGTAGATTTACAACTAGGTACTGTACGTTTCTTGAGCGAGAAGATAGCTAGTCGCTTTCTCGTCTCTGGTGGGACATATGGCTTAACAAATAGGTATAACGCTGCTGGTACAATAATACGGCAAAGTCATAGCATCTTACAAGCCAGTTGGCGTAGTTGGTTAAGACTCCACTTATCACGTCGCAGGTCGTGGGTTTGATTCCCAACCAGGACAAACATTTGTGTGCATGAACATGTCTGTTTGTCCTGAGTCTGGGTGTGATTATCTATTTAAGTATTTACAGAAAAAAACTAGTATATGTAGTTAAGTATATCAGTTAACTTATTTCCATAGTACAAGCTCTGCTTAGTTTGGGATCAGATAACCGTGTGTGTCTACAAAAAGTAAAAAAAATAGCAGAGCCACGTTATCTCTATAGCCATGTAAATCTTAAAGAGCCCCAATTACACCAAATATTCCACGCTAACACAAAAACAAACAAACCAAATAAGTATACATACATAAACTCACCAATATGGCATACGTAAGCAATTTTACTGCTAACAGTGTCTGATTCTCAGGAAAAACTTTCTCAGTAAAGTCGGCAAGCAATATTTTACACTAACAATTTTATTCTTGCAATAACTGAATCTCATTTCGTTCAGTACATAAAGAGAGCGGCGAAAATGGCTTGCGAAGACTTTATTCTAACACAATGGGCGTGCACGAATCCTGTAATAAAGCAAGACACGCAGGCAAAGCCGCGGGACATGGCAAATCCGATATGACGTCACGTAATACCGCGAGCTTGGCTGTGTAATAAATAAGTAAAGGAAAAATTGTAGCTTCGTTTTTTGAATGTCAACCGTTATTGTATTATTTTTTATTACGTTTAAATATTTTATACAGGTATACCTATTTTTTTTACTATAAATATGCTATTCCGAAGCCGGCTGTAGAATTACTAATAGGAAGCTAGGCATTATCCCTGAGTGTTAAAATATATCGACTACTTTTTATCCCGAGAACGTGGAAATCACAGGAGACGACTAGTTAGTTTGCATGCAAAATCAGAAAGCTCATAGTTTTTTATATAAATTAATCTTTTAACACTACTTGAATCGAAAAGACAACATCGTACTATAAAATAATCATTGCATTGGTAAAATTAAATAAAAAAAATATACCTTTTAGTAATCAAAATTCAAATCAACAATTATATGATTTAAAAGGCTATATACTCTATTCATTTAAGTAATTTATAGTTTTTAATAGAGTTACGAGTATTTTCTTGTATTGTGCTATAGAACTTGAGTATTTATTTCTGTGCTACCTACAGTTTATAATTCCGTCGTGGAAAACGTTGTAGAGATGATAATGGACTAAGTTAGTAAAGCTCGTAAAAGCTAGAAAGGAAATAACTTTCAATTTTGCCCATTCTCACTAATTGACATAAACACCTAAAAGCAACTAGCTAGATATTCGGTGGAAGTACCCACATAATATGAATTATAACTTGTGCCTGACAATTAATTACGTCCCGAACTATCTCAGCTCTACCCAGATTATTTCGATAATCGTAACATAATTTTAAGTTTTGTGCTTGACCCAGTTTTGAAACTAACGCCTAAAACTTGACTGTAGACCGAAATTCAGCATAATTTAGACTTTAAAGGAACTAATGAAGACTATAATTGTTATAACCTAACATAAAATAATTATTTCGAACAGTTTACAGAGAAAAATATATGAATAAACCGATAGAAAATTATTAATCTATACTAATATATACCTCTATACTATAATATTATAAACAGGAAAGATTTGATTGGTTTTTTGTTTCTTTGCATTTTAAGGCGATGATAGCTCAGTGGTAGTGACGTCGGATGCCGAGACGAAGATCCCGGGTTCGTATCCTACAATGAGCTTGAGCTTTCGGTGAAGGAAAACATCGTGAGGAAACCATAGCACGGTGGTAGTGTACTTTGTAGTACCCGCCTGGCTGGCTACCACCCTCAAGTTGAAAATCTGTCGCCAAGCACCTTTCGGTGTGTTCCGACCTGTGCTTTCACTAATAGGAAGCTACATTATTCCGAAGGTTATAGGCTACTTTTTATCCCGGGAACGCGAGTGAAACCGCGCGGAACAGCTAGTACAAAATAAAGAAGGAGATAGAAATCGGATTATCTTAATCCTGTTGTTTTTGTATAATACGTATAGGTATATAGGCCTGTGTTTGCTCGTAATCTCACCGTGGTCAGTGACGCTTGTCTTAAAACAAACTACTGTACGGATTTAAATGAAACTTGGAACATAGATAGATCATACCCTGGAATAATACTACTTTTAGGTACTACTTTTTATCTCAGTAAAAAAAGATTCTTTGAAGCTAGTCTTATAATATGTTCAATAGAAGAGTTCAAAACCTGTACCTTACAGAATACCGCAAACCAGAGACCATCGGGGAGGAAGGATAAGTCGGTAACACGTTGGTAGTAAGTTAACGGTGCCCTGAATATTGCAAGCGTCTATAGGTTACGTGGTTGCTTACGATGGGCCTCATAAGAAGGCTCAATGTCATCCAAAGAGCAATAGAGAGGGCTATGCTCGGAGATCAAATTAGAAATTATGAGATCCGCACGCGAACCAAAGTAACCAACAGAGCCCGAAGAAATGCCAAACTGAAGTGGCAATGGGCGGAGTACATCGCTCGTAGAACCGACGGCTGCTAGGACAGAAAGGTTCTCACCCTACAAGGTGGACCATCGATATTGTGAGGGTCGCGGAAACCGTTGGATGCGAGTAGCGCAAGACCTATCGTGGAGATCCTAGCCTCCCCTTTTGTTCAGCAGTGGTCGTCTTTCGGCTGATATCATGATAGGTTACCGTAACCGATTACCTTCAGGCGGGTCGAGTGTTTGTTTAACAACTTTATAAAAATAAAAGAAAGTTAAGAAAGACAATTTATTTTTCTATTCGTTCGTCTCTTTATCCGATAATTGCATCCCAGGTCTCTAAAGCAATCTTTTTCTTCATCAATACCGATTAATTCCGAATTGATATTCCTATAGCATCCGAAGGTAACCTTCGTCAGAGTTCATGTAAATACAATAAGTACGAGGTAGGGCCTCAGTTTGCGGAAGTACCAATATTTGTTAAGGACAGCCATGTTTGGAAACACGATTTTCGGTTTCACCTTTATTGGGGTGACGTACAGGTAGGAAGTTTGTTGAGCTTGTACTAGCTTTAATATTAAATGGGTTGAACTTGTATGTAGGCTACGTTATGAAGTTTATAGGTATATAGGTATGTCACGGCCAGATCTTAGATTTGATTACTTCATCACCACCGACCATTTCATGAATGGAAAATACTCCCTGCCCAAATTATGATTATGGTCTGATCAGATCAATGAATAAGCTGCGTTTCACGATATGAACAGCTAAACGCATGGCTACTTCATCATTAAGGTCCAACATTTGTGATCATGTCATAAAATAGGTATTTAAGCCACCGTTAGAGGCGCTGATATCGTTTTGTTTTTGAGATGAACAATAGCAGCGGAAAAATATTCTGAGAAAAAAGCTAATAATACGCCAATTGAAAATAAAAGTGAAGTGAAATGCCATTACGACGCAAAACTACATGAACTTGAATTAAATCTTTGATATCATGTAAACCCAACATTAGTGATATAGCCAAACATTTAACATTGACGTTTAAACGATTAAGTCAGATTAGCTGGCCATATTATGTAATACAAGCATTTGATTAAATGGTCGTCTACATCAAACACACAACACATATGTTTGTTTGCCTCTTGACAAAACAGTGTGTCACCCAAAACTATTTATTCTTAAGATTCTTTCAGTTAACTGATTATGCTCCTAAATTGACTTTCATTGTTATCCTTGATATTTTCATAAGGGCTTAACACCTATTAAATTTGTTAATATAAAACGGTATTAATTATACAGGGCTGGTAAAAGCTAGGGCGGCGGGCATTGGCCAGTCGGCCTAAACAAATCTTTTATTCAGAAGCTTTGTGATGAATAGTCTGCTTATTTTACTCCAGTTGGTATAAAAGGTATAAAGTCGCTATTCGCGTATAAATCACTTTGTTTGATCTGAGGTGTTTTAGTTTTTATTTGTACAAAAGGCGCATTGGCATAAAGTAAAATATAGTGGGAAAACTCAGTAAAATATTTTATTGTGATCAAAATATATTTAATGTATAAAAAATATTTATATAGTAACTAGTAACCAGTATACCCCAAATATTGAATATATTATTTTTTTATATAAATAAAGATTAATAAATCCAGTCAAGTTTCAAAATAATAATCTGCGATCTCTTTCAATGTTAATTCTTGCCTCTGTGCGCCATAAACATAATAAAAAACAACTAAACGGTATTTGTATTTACGATGCCAAACAAATATTTTTATTATACACCGTAACATGATATTTATAAGGTATAAAATATACTCTGTCACAGAACATAAAACGAGATTATATTCTACAAACTGTACTCTGCGTTAAATGAACCGTGATACATATTCATGGGGGCTGTGTTTACTTTAGGCCTGCAATCGACTGGCGACAAATAGTCGGCGCCTTGCGATTGGATAGCAAAAGATTCTGTGTGAAATCCTCTAACCTGGACACTTTTATGGCTAGTAAATATTTTCTGAGTAAGCATGTAACACCCTCGGTTTCCACATCGCTCGTCCTAGAGCGAGTCTGAACTCGCAAGCCTATTTTACTTAAAAAAACATTCTTGTAAGTTTAAAAAAATCCATAATGTTAATAAAATTTAAATACAAGAAGCATTCGATGAATTATCTAATTCTAACTTAACTTTCCAAATAGAAGAAAAAGTTAACATGAAAAAATCTCAAAATTTATTGGCAAATTATTCAAGCATTTTTGAATGATACAAATTATTCTTTTAATTGAACCACCACCGTTTCGACAAAAAACGCAATAAACTTAGGATTTTTTTTTTGATATTTTTTTATACAATCATTACATTTATCGTTCACACAAGTTTTCTTTTCAATTTCTTATGTAAAAACAAATAAAACGATAAAATCCTTTTTTACAATTAGTCTCCCAGTTAGCATAAGCCTAATACGCAACGATACTTCGCCTCAATCGCGCAAATATTAAATGACCCGAATGGGATGGCCGAATTTGACGTTTTGCGGTCGACTTGGGTTTCTTTCCCTTTGTTCCGGTTTAAATGTGGCAGTTAGTCGGCTTGTTTTTTCCACCCGACCTCGGTCATAATCATTCTGCTAATTCTTTGGGCCTATCTCATACCCACCGAGATTTCGACTTAATATTTTCATCGTCGATTTGCTTTTTAGGAATATGAGCGGTTAGGATAAAATGTTTGATCGTATTTAATGTTTAAGGCCTTAGGGTAAACTGTTTTGAAAATGATGGCTATTTCTTATTATAATCCTACTAGTAATATTATAAACGTGAAAGTTTGTATATATGTATGTATGTTTGTTGCTCTTTCACGCAAAAACTACTGAACGGATTTGGATAAAACTTGAAACTTGGCACATAGGTAGATCATACCCTGGAATAACATACATATAGGCTACTTTTTATCCCGGGAACGCGGGTGAAACCGCGAGGGAAAGCTAGTATTATAAATGCGAAAGTTTGTGAGTATGGATGTATGTTTGTTACTCTTTCACGCAAAAACTACTGAACGGATTTAGATGAAATTTGGAAAAAAGATAGTTTATAACCTGGATTAACACACAGGATACTTTTTATTCCAGGAAAACATAAGATACCACGGGAACGCGAGTGGAACCGTGGGGCGGAAGCTAGTAAGCTATAATTTTGGGGTACAATGATATATACTACTATATATACTGCTATATTATAGACGTTTTGGGTAGTTGGACGTATAGCTACTTACTTAGACGTATTGATCGGAAAGCATATGAATCAATATGAAAGTGTACAGTATGACACAACTTAGATGTAGCATCGGCAAATCGTTTTTGTACACTTCACTTCCGATTTACACAACTAATAAAAATCCTTCATTATTGCGCCATTCAACGTTCAACAAGATCATTTTCGCCGATCATTTTTTAACTCATGAGTAATCTTGTAGGAGCACTCTTTTCGGGAACGATCGATTTTACGAATTTTGCCGATGCTTCATCTAAGTTCAGTCATACTATACCTACCTATTTTTTGGTTTGTCCTTGTTTAACACAGCAACGGATTCACGTGAGTTTTTGCATAGAAATAGGCTAACAGCCAAAAAGTATTAGGTACTTTTGATCCTGGGAACGTGGGTAAAATCGTGGAATCTACTTAGCTGTCAATATGCCTACCGAACAATTGGTTATTTTTTTATGTTACATGATATTTGAATACTTTCAATTTTTTTCTTTCTAAAATAATATATTTAATTTTTACCGAAATAAAAAGGTCATGTCACAATATATTTAAGGAAAGGCGATTAATTCGAGCGCATAATATAGAATTGTGTTATAATTAAGTTAAAATAGTAAGAAAAACGTTTTTCCAGTTAGACAGCTTTATTTGAAGTGAATAGAAAAAATACATGACATAGAACATATAATAAAATATTCAAAAATCTAATAGCCAGTATTCTAACATTCCCCCTTAATGGCTACTTACTACCCCACTTTATCTACACTAAGGCCTATGGCCTGTACACAAGTATCATGGGCCATACGCCCTAAAGGCTTTGTTAATACATCAGCCGGCATTTCGGCTGTAGGTAAAAATCTTAACTCTATAGATAAGTCAGAAACCTTTTCACGAATAAAGTGATAACGCGTATCTATATGTTTTGTTCGACTGTGGTGAATCGGATTTTTGGCTAACATTTGTGCACTTTGGCTGTCGCTAAATATCGTCACCCGGTCCTCAGATATACTACTAACCTCCGACAAAAAACGACGTAGATAAAGAACCTCCTTAGCAGCAGCTGTTAGCGCCATATACTCCGCTTCTGCAGAAGAGAGCGCTACTGTTGATTGCTTCCTTGATTCCCAAGATACAGGACCTCCACCAAAACGCATATAGTAACCAGTGTAAGAGCGGCGATCTAAAACACAGGTTGCGAAATTTGCATCAGCGAAACAAGAGAGATACTGCCCCGTTTTCCTGTAAGTAATACAATAATCGACAGTGCCCTTTAAATACTGTAACACGCGTTTCGCAGCTAACCAATGTGATTTATCAAACCTGGTATTAAATTGACTCAGATAACTACAAGTAAAAGCAATATCTGGTCGAGAATTCACTGCACCATACATAAGACTGCCTATCAGACTCTGATATGGGTATGAAGACAACTCACAATGTTCAGCTGGAACCAGTTTGTTTGTAGTCAATGGAGTTGAAACTACTTTACAGTTTTCCATATTAAACCGCTTCAATAAATCACGTATAAAACTTTTTTGACTAAGCTTTACACTTTCTCTACAGCTTTGTATATTTAAACCGAGAAAATATGATAATTTTCTCAAATCTTTCACTGAGAAAAAATTGTTCAAGTCACTTTTGACAACTTCAAAAATCGTGTCACTTTTATGAAAAATTAATAAGTCATCAACATAAACTGCCAATATGACGAGTTCCGTATCAAAAAGTTTTGTATATACACAAGGTTCCGAAGGAGTCCGACTGAAACCCAGAGAAGATAACGTGGTATCAAGTTTTAAGTTCCACGCTCGGGGAGCTTGCTTTAATCCGTAAAGTGACTTCTTTAACAAGCATACTTTCCCTTCTTTGGCTATAAATCCTTGAGGTTGAAACATGTATACTTCTTCCTCTAGATCTCCGTTAAGGAATGCTGTGTCTACATCCAAATGTTTCATCTTCAGATCCATCTCCGCCGCAAAAGCAAGCAGCGTTCGAAGAGACGAATGGCGAACCACGGGAGAGAAAGTTTCGTCGTAATCCACTCCTGCTATTTGAGTAAATCCTTTAGCCTTGTATTTTATCGGATCTCCATGTTCATTTCTCTTGAGCTTATATACCCATTTACATGGAATAAGCTTTTTGTCTGGTTTGTCTACCAGAATCCAAGTCCCTTTATTAATTAGACTCTGATATTCATCTTTCATGGCTTTTATCCAGTTATCACACTGATCTGACCTTACAGCTTCACCATATGAAGTAGGTTCTTCATCATCAGCCATGTCTGTTTTCAGATTGCGCATTCTGTTTCTAAGTGGATATCTACAGCCAATTGTATCAGATATTTGCTCTTCATTAGTATTTGGTGTTTGCTCTTCCGTAACTTCTATTTCATCATGGTGATCAACTGCATCAGAGAAATTCTCAGCTTCAACTTCATTCTGCCTCTGAGAATATTCTTGATACGAACCAGTAGACAGCAACAACGGAACAGTTGGACAAATTGCAACTTCCTCTTCAGTTGGACAAGTTACAATGTTCTCCGTCACACCAACTCTATTTTTCTTAAGATCTGTAAAACAATCTTCAAAAAATGTTACATCTCTTGCTTTTGTCAGTCTTCTCGGATATTGAGCATCTCTAAAGGAATAGCTGTTTGGGTCTAGGTTATACCCAACAAAAATATTTTGAGCAGCTTTAGCATCTAGCTTTTTCCTCTGACAAGAAGGTATATGGACTAGTGCTCGACAACCAAACACTCGTAAATGAGATAAATCAGGCTTACTTCCAGTCCATTTCTCCATTGGTGTTTGTGTTTTCAAAGCCACATGGGGACTCCTATTTTTCAAATAAACAGCGGTTTCAAAAGCGTCTTGCCAATAAACTTTTGGCAGTGAACTTTCCGCCAGCATCGAACGAGCTTTCTCTACTATCGATCGATTTGTCCGCTCTGCAACTCCATTCTGCTGAGGGCTATATGGAACGGTAGTCTGATGCTCGATACCTTTTGACTTCAGGAAATCCGTGAATCCTTTATTCACATATTCAGTCCCATTATCCGTCCTTAGTGTCTTGATTTTCGCTCCTGTTTGTGTTTCTACCAATGACTGAAATTCAGAAAACTTAGTTAACACTTCTGTCTTTGATGAAATAAAATAGGGAAAGATTCTTCGCGAAAAATCATCTATAAATAGAACAACATATTTATTTCCTTGGAAAGATGTCTCTGACATCGGTCCACACAGATCAGAATGCACAAGTTCCAATAAAGAAGTAGTTTTCTTATGCGATATTGTTTTAAAAGGTTTTCTACTTTGCTTACCTTCAATGCACGCGACGCAAGGATCCTTATCAACCTCATCATAGTCCAAGCCAAGAGCTTGTCCTTGCTTAAGCTTATGCATACCAAAACGACAAAGATGACCTAAACGTTTGTGCCATAGACTATATTGCGACAGTCCAAAATGCACATTGTTGGCTGATAACTCCTCTGGTGCTTTGACAGTACAATCCAAGGTATACAATCCACCATTAATAGAACCATGTAAAACAATTTGACCTGTACATGAGAAATCTTTATAAAAATTACAACCTTTATTATCAAAAACTACAGTATAACCTTTATCTACTGCCTTTTTAACTGAAATTAGGTTTGAATTCAAATTTGGCACTACTGCAACATCCATAACGGTGCCTTCAGTACCATCTTTAGTACTAAACTTCAGTTCACCAAAACCTGTACAATCGATTTTATCTCCATTTGCTACAGTTACTTTACCAGTATCCTCCTGAAGAAATTTCACATTATGTAATAACTCCATACTTGAAGACATGTGGTTCGTTGCTCCAGAATCAATATACCAGTTTTCTTTCTGTTCATCCTTAACTGTATTTAATGTTGTCGACAAGGTTACAGCATTAGCACCTTTAGAACTATTTTTCCTATTAGGACAGTCAGGCCGTTTATGTCCTGGTTCATGACATTCATAACAAACAATCTGTTTCTTGTTTTTATCTTTCTTAATTTTCTTAGAATTTGAAACATTACCTTTCTGAATAGTTCTCAAAGCTGAAGAGCTCGGTTTCTGCTCCATCCTCAAAGATTCATTGAGTAATTTACTTCTTACTAGATCACTTGTGACATTAACGTTTGAATTTTCCAATGCCATCACTAGGGGATCATAACGTGGTCCTAAACCACCTAAAAGAATAGCAGCAACACTTGCGTCTTCAATTTCCTTCTCAATATCTGCGAGATCTTGGACAGTACACAGTACAGCGTTTATATACTTCTCCATATTGTTGTCAAACGTATCTAGGCTATATCTATATAGTTGTCTTTCTAAAGCAAGTCTTTTGCCCAAGCCCTTTTGTTATGGTACGGTTTAAGGGTACCTATATGATGGTAGTTAGGTTGGATAGGGCTTTAATATAAAAAGAATGCACGACTTGGTTCTTCATTTAAGAGATTTATTTTTCATCTGTCAACTTATGTCTTAAAACAATAACTACTTTTTTTTGTATTCAAATGGTTCGAAATATGAAAACCTCAACATCCTCCACCCCCACGAGAATGAGGAGAAACCCTTGAATAACAAAAATATAAATATAATAATAATTCTAAATCTAACTTAAGGTTACCGAAAATAACAAAATACATTACTATAACAATCAAAGATAACTAGCCGTTCGGGCATCCTCACTAATCGACCCGAACGAGTGAAATGTATTTAGAAATATAAAATGGCTCAGGTACAGTGGCTGATGACGCATTACTCTTGATTGCTCTACGATGCTTCAAATGGGTAGAGCTCAACGATGACCAATGACCAATGACCAATTCACCCTCTGACTTTACTGTTCGCATCATGACTTCCCAGAATCCTCCCCACCATGGCGCTGCTAGTGTAAAGAAGCGCCATTCTATGTTTTAAGTAGGTAAGGTGTTGTGTTCTACATCTTGCCGCTGAACCGTTTGCAAATTACACTCACTATTTTCTTGACGAGACTACACATAATCCAGTTCTTTTCACAAAGTCAGTGAGCCTGCGTGAAGATATTTTCCAATTTAAATTTCTTTTTACATCATAATATAGCATAATTTTACAATAATATTGGTGACAAGAAACTGTCATCATCTTTGCGCAAAGCCGTAACGTGTTTGACACAAATGAGGCGTTTATCGTTATAAAAAGTTTCAAACTTACTAAATTTCATAATTATATACAAATGAAACTTTTCCTGTGAATAATGGTAAATAATCAGTTTTCCGCTACTTTATATTCTTTATTTAATAGGTTTCCTCTTTTCCTTTGTTCTCTCTTCAAAATACAGATTTCATGAAACCTCAAGCACCAACCAATCATTCTTACTATTTTTTTATTTAATTCTCTGAGAACATCTCCTTCATTTGGAACTGTCTCCTTTTGTGGCCAGTCTGTCTCCTTTTCCGATGCCAATCTGGCCCTTCCCACCACTTGCATCTTCTATGACTATCAGCATTGCAGCCGTGAGATGGTAAATCTGCAGGGTTATGCTCTCCTGGGACATGGCGCCAATTATTTATATTTGTTTTTACATCCATACTGTATTTAATTGTTGATGGATCTTTACCATACAAAACATTCTTTCTTGGATCCCACGTTAAACCAAGCTCTAAAGTAGTGACCACCTCTTCATCATTGTAACGAAACGAATCTTTGCAAAATTTAATCAACTTTGACTCTACTTTCTTTTGGTTATTTACTTCTGGTTCATCTCTAATACCGATTGTCTCCAACTTCCGAAAATGTTCAATGTTATTTAAACGAGAATGGAGCGTACTTACATTATTTACAGAGCAATGCGTACCAACCACTGGACCCTGTACTGTCCAACCTAGTCTCGTTTCTAAAGCCAACAAATGTTCATCTACTCGTACTAATTGACCGGTGAGAATGCAACCTAGAAAATCACAACCAATTAATAAATCAATAGCAAAATTATTATCAATACAATCAGTTATAAAAATTCCTTTGCTTTTTAACAAAGATAGAACAGAAGAGTTTTTATTTAACTTAGGAAGAATTCCACAAATAGTACCTTGTTCTAGAGCATTTATTTTGCAAGTATAGCTACCAGTTAAGCTTTTAAGCTGAATGTTGAACTGTCTGTGTTTTATGTTTTTAATTACAACTCCTCCAAATAAAGTATGACTCAACTCCTCTTCGTTAACAGGCTCTAGACCCAGCTGTTTCACTATATTGCTACTAATGTATGAGCTCTGTGCGCCAGAGTCTAATAAAGCTCGTATAGTCTTTACTTTACCGGCATGTTCAATCTTCACCTTCAAAGTCTGAAGTAAAACAGTTTTCGATGTTGACGAGTGGTTCAAACCAACTTCTTTGTGATCTGGGTCGTTTGAATCGGGTTCGGATGTAACCTTCTCTGGCAAACCTCCACACATAATAGGATAGTGCCTTCTGCCACAGACCACACATTTTGGATGCTTTCTACACCTATTCCACGTATGACCAATTGTGAGGCAAATAAAACAAGCATTTTTACGCTTAATGAAATCTTTCCTCTCTTGTAGAGTTTTATTGATTGCAATATAACATTCTGAGCTGGTGTGGGAATTTCGCTCACACCATAGACATTTCCTTTCATTTTGTTGTTTTTCTATATTTTTATTCAATGTTGTAAAACAAGCTGTAGTTGGATCTGCTGCCGAATGATTGTCTGAAAATACTGAACGTGCCAGACGTATCTTCTCGTCCCCCTCTACTTCTAACTTTAAGAATGTTAATAAATTTGTGAGAACGTTACCTTCTTTATTTTCAAGCGAATGCGATCTATTCCATGCCTTTAATACGTCCTCTGGTAAGGACGACTCTACTAATGGAAATAAGAAAGCCGCATACTTCTCTTGAGTAACGCCCAACGATTCTAGAGCTAATATTTGTGTCATCACTTTATCATATAAGGCTCTAAGTGTTATTTTTTGCGTGCCTTTTGATTGCGCAAGGACAAGCTGCAGTAGTTCTCGAACATAATATTCTATTATAAGTTCGTCCTTGGCAAAACGCTCTTTTATTTGTTGCACGACTTTATCATAGTTTTCACCGCATGGTGGAAAACTCTCTACTAATTCTTTGGCACAAGATCCGTGCTCCATACATTGCAAAAGATAATGGAATTTATCATCCTTGTCAATTTCGTCATCTTGGTGAATTTTATTAAACTGTGACCAAAAGCCTATCCAGTTCTTCACTTCACCGTTGAATGTAGGTAGCTTCAGTTTAGGCAGCCTAAAGTGACGACGACGATCTTTTGATGTCTCGCTGCTGTCCTCATTCATATCTTTGACGGTACCTTTATATGAGCTTTGTGATCCGTGCATATTTAGAAACTCGTTTACTCTATATTTTGTATTGAACCACGTAGTTTCGTAAGTATCGGAGGCCTCTATATCTAGTTCGAACAAATTTTCATCCCTTTGGGAATCATCCAACCAGAGCTCTAATGTTTTATTTTGGATGATTGATAGTTCTTCGAACAGTTTATTAAGCCTCTCAAATTCCGGTTGTAATGCGCTCTTACTTTTTTGTGATAAAATATCATCAACTTTACTCACGCATTTTGTAAAACGTTGACGTGCGATTCTCCTTAGCTCTTTTGCCTTTTCCATTTTAACTGTTCACGGTCGCCAGATGTTATGGTACGGTTTAAGGGTACCTATATGATGGTAGTTCGGTTGGATAGGGCTTTAATATAAAAAGAATGCACGACTTGGTTCTTCATTTAAGAGATTTATTTTTGATCTGTCAACTTATGTCTTAAAACAATAACTACTTTTTTTTGTATTCAAATGGTTCGAAATATGAAAACCTCAACACCTTTTCTTCATAGGCTGCCAAGAGAGCATCCCAAGCTTCTTTGGCTGTCTTTGCTCTTCGAACATACGTAATAGCTGATCCATTCAACGTAAGACAAATTTTTGATAAAGCCTTTAAATCATTTAAGTCTCTTAGTGATTGAGGAGTAGGGTCTCCTTCTTTGTAACCTACGATCGCCTCCCAGAGAACTTCATGTATTAGATACATCCTCATTTTAAATTTCCATGATGCATATTCTTTCTTACTTGAAAGTGTGAAAGACGGCAAAGAAGAACTGCGATGAGCATGTCGAGCTCCGTCACCGGCTGCTTCCATGGTAAAACCGACTGCTTCCATGGTAAACAAACAGCCACCGACTTCAACAATACTGTTTCACTGTATTTTTCCCTCGTGCTGATAACGATTTGTTATAATTAAGTTAAAATAGTAAGAAAAACGTTTTTCCAGTTAGACAGCTTTATTTGAAGTGAATAGAAAAAATACATGACATAGAACATATAATAAAATATTCAAAAATCTAATAGCCAGTATTCTAACAAATTGTGTGCCAGTCACTCACATCTTATGGGTTTTCAATATAAATCGCACGTTTCAAGGAGTCTTTTATGGCTTGTAATACGCCACACAAATACCCTTGTCACACCATGTCATATTAGAACATAACATGGAATAATTCGAGTGTGAAAAAACAAATTAGGTATTGAGAAAAAAGTATATTTCAGAGTTATGTTGCATTTTTATTACTTTTATAAGTTCATGCCTTTGATTGGCATCAGCGGCCGCCTCGAGGAAATTTTTTATAAATAGTTTGTTTATTTGTTGTAAATAATTGTAAATATTGTATATTTATAGAATAAAGTTCATGAGATTTAAAATAAGCTAAGAGGTTTAAATATTTATTTTATGAAAATAAACTCAATTCTACATCTATTCAAGACAAGTCTATGCAATCCGAAATATTTCAGTGTAAAGAAGCCATGAATTCCCGATTAAAACAAGTCTGGTAAAACCAAAGTTTAAAATACCTACATTGAGCCGCAAAGAAAGCGGGGGGAACTTTTACATGTAGTCACTGAGTGAGACCTCGTTTACACTTATTTTGTGTAAGCCTGCAAACTCGATTAAATTTTTTCACGGCACGCCGTATGAATATTCATGAATTTCACGTGTTTTTGCCTAAATTATACAATAAGGCGATGATAGCTCAGTGGTAGAAAGTTGTGGGTTCGAATCCTACAATGAGCTTGAGCTTTCGGTGAATTAAAACATAGTGAGGAAACCATAGCACGGCGGTGTGGTAGGGTACTTTGTAGTACCCGTTTGGCTGGCTACCACTCTCAAGATGAAAATCTATCACCAAGCACCTATCGGTGTATTCCGGCAATTGCACTTGAGAGTCAAATGCCTTCTGGGCATTGTAACATATCGGCAACACATTGGCTATACCCCTGGTATTGCAAATGGCGATAGGCGACGGTAACCACATACCATCAGGTGGACCGCCTGACTGTTTGTCAACCTTCTGACATAAAAAGAAATAAAAATAAACCTTTGGTGTACAGTTCCAATAAATGGGATGTCGTAAAGCCTAAAAAGTTTTATTTTTAAGAGCATTTCACTTTCACTGACTCTAATAAGAAATCTTTAAATTATTAAATTTTAAATTAAGTAAGGTATTTTATGTACACAGTTTTTTTTTTTTAAAGGACTAAGTTGGTAGCCTCATATGGCTGCAACAACCTTACCGGACAAATCGGCGAGCGCAGAGGGCTCTCAGCCGGGTAATATTTAGGTAACAACGCCTGAGGGCACCCCCGAATGGGGTACGAACCTCGACTCAGGGCGTTACCGGGGGAGGGGGAGGACTTTGTACGAGTTACTAATTGTACACAGTTAATTAATGTTAGTTTAGTTTAGACACAGATAGATAAATCTTTTAATTCATTTATCTTAGAGATAACTTAAGCGTAAATTAACACTGCCAGATCAAATGGGTCTAGAAAGACTGAGAATTTGAAATTTAAGTGATGCTGATATTAATATAATAAACATGTTTAGAAATTAATTAAGAAAGAAGATACTTCAATTTATTATTAAGTACCTACTTAATAATTCCAAAATTATAGTCCAATTTGTAGTCTTAACGTAGTAGTACCTACCTATATAAAAAAAAAGATCGGCGGTATAATAATTTTGCAAATAAATTGCCTATTCTTTTGTATTATTTGGAGATGTACCGCTTCTGTTGTTTAGAATCAAAACTAATTCTTTCTTACTCAAATATTATTGAAAAAGGATTCAAATTTCAAATTCAAATTCATTTATTTCTTGCGATTATGTGTAGGTACACATAATCGCAACATAATCTAACCTTTCGGCGTGCAAGTTACATAGTATAATAAAATTGATTCTAAAGTCTCTAAATTAACATTAAATATTTCGTCAATAAAAAACATTATTAAAAGTTACATTATTAGGTATGATAGAAAAACAAAAAATTAAATGTACATGTCATCAATACGAATTAGTTAAAAAGAATAATAACAATACATAATTATGTCAAGTAAATAAAAATAAAATGTCAGATGCAGTTAAAATTTATCGATGAGGTATTCATCTACAGTATAATAATACACCTTGTCTATCAAAAAACGTTTTAACTTAGTTTTAAATAAAGAGTTACTGTCTATATCTATTATATCTTTTGGCAGACTATTATAAAGCCTTGGTGCCATACAAAACACACTCTTGTTAAGTAGTGCTATGTTACTTTGGGGGCCGCATAACTTGAAATTGTGCCGTTTACTCCTGAGATTTTTATAAAGTGATAAATTAGATTTCACGAACATAATTGACTCGTAAATATATAGACACGGTAGAGTAAGTAATCTAAGACTTTTAAAAAAAGGTTTGCAGCTTTCGGTTGGCTTTAAATGACATATAGACCGCACACACTTCTTCTGTGCCTTAAAAACTGCCTCTTTGTCTGTGGAATTTCCCCAAAAGATGATTCCATAGCTCATGTTAGATGCTACGTAAGCATGGTAGGCCGTAACTACAACTGATCTGTTAACTATTTTTGAAAGCATATATAGAGCATATGAAAACTGGTTAATCTTTTTACAAATATTTTGTGTGTGCGTCTTCCAACTTAAATTGTTATCAATGTATGGGCCTAAAAACTTTGACACTTCAACTTTATTTATGTTATTACCTTTATATTCCACCTCCAATTCGGAATTCTGTTTTTAAACACCATGATAGCTGATTTTTCAAAGTTCATGTTTAAGTTATTAGCACTTAACCAGTTCATAATGCATTCTAAAGTATTATTAATTTCAGACTTTAATCCAGTTCTATCTTTATCGATAAAAGTTACAGTACTATCATCGGCAAAAAGATTAACTTTATGGCTAATAGCGTTAGGAAAGTCATTTATATATACAATAAATAATAGCGGTCCTAAAATGCTTCCCTGGGGTACTCCAAAATGCATTTCTTGATAATTAGAATTGTAATTTAATTGTTTTTTATGTATTGGGGAAATCCTAGTTATTTGAGTTGATTGTTTTCTATTACTAAGGTATGATTTTAAAAGATTAAGTACGTTACCTCTTACTCCATAAGCGTACAGTTTATTAGCCAGTATTTTATGATCTACGAAATCAAAGGCTTTAGTTAAGTCCATAAATAACGCGCACACTGGATTTTTTTTATCAAGATTCATCATTACTACATTTAGAAAATCATATATTGCTATATCAATCGTTTTATTTTTCCTAAATCCAGCTTGCTGTTCAGAAAATATATTATATCTTTCAAAAAAAGCATAGAGGTTATCAGAGATAATTTTTTCCAATATTTTAGAAAAGACGGGTATCAATGCAATTGGTCTATAGCAATTCATTTTTTCTCTATCTCCTTTTTTAAACAGAGGTTTGATAATGGTTGTTTTTAATTTTTCTTTTAATAATACAGAGATTAAAAATATAGCTCAAAGATAGAAGATATTTAAAGCTATCAAACTATACTATTGTCATTGTCATTTATGGGGAAACTAGCTTTCTGCCCCGCGGTTTCACCCGCGTTCTTGAGGGATCTTAAGTTCCCGAGGGATAAAAAGTAGCTTATATGTATCAATCCAGGGTGGCAGTCAGTTTTTTTTTTAATTTGGATTTTTCATTAAAACCGTTTTTAAAACTAAGAATGCATTCTTCTCTTATTTGGGCTATCCAAATAACTTGAAAAATATTAACATACCTACATTCTGAAATCATATATGTTATTATTATTTATAACATTACATAAAACCATCTTTTTTTACTAAAATTACGTCTCTCCTGTCTCGCTTGTCCCCGTCAGTTTAGTAAGGGACGGAGACATACGCAGAGAGCCTCCTCTTAAAATATTTTAATATTTAAGTAACAGAATCGGAACGGTTATTTCCTTATCTACATTACTTAACCTACAATCTAGACAAACCTTTGATCGGAGACCACAATGTAGTAGCTTCATTATCAACACATTTATTACACTTCAATACGTGCGTGAACGTATCACAGTAATGGTTACTAGGATACGAGCAGTAAATACGCACGTATCTTAGTGCCGAGGCTTTGGGCGGTACGTATCGGAACTTCCCATTAAGTACGTCTTTATAAATTTACACATATCAATTCGGTTACCACCGATGGCATAGATTAGTGGAGATTTAGTGTAATTCAATATGAATATGGAGGTAAAAAAAAATACATCGAGAAAAGGATGGTACGTGCCGCTTTTTTGCTCGATTTGGCGGAGGCACTGCCGTGCCCCCAGATAAAAAGCTAGCTAGCCCCCGCGGTTTCACCCGCGTTTTCAAAATAGCCTATGTGGTTTTGTATAATATCATCTCTCTTTGGTTCATCAGTTTAAAAGAGTAACAGTATGTTGAATTTACTGTCGTCACTTGTATGTACCTAATTGTTAAAAATACCGCAGTGACTCAAGTCGAAAGTCTTCGACCAGTGTTTGTAGACGCGAGTTTTCGAAAATCTTTAAATGCTAACTTGTTTCTGTTTCAAAATAGAGAAATGTTTCCTCAATGTACAAGAGTACTTTCCCTCCAGGTGCGTTTAAAAATATCACTCTGTATTTAGTATTCTGTCAGCATAAGCATAGTAGAGTCTATCGTAAAACTGTAACATTTGACATTCATAAGTGCCTTATTAGGGCCTAAACTGAATAAATGAGTTTTGATTTTGATAATGTTAGTGATGCAAATAAAATAAATAAATACATTTTAGTACTGTAAAACACCCTATATGTTACCTCTACCAATGTATCATCTACAAACTACTCACATGTTTATTCTATGACAGCTTCGGTAGCGAGAGGTAAACCATTTTCCCGTCATACGAATGATGTGAAGAAAATGTAGTCATCCCGATATAGGGAAGATATCGAAAACAAATGAGTTTGCTTAGTGGATCGAGCCTCGAGGCGGCTACGGCTTTTAAAATACCTACGAGATCGTATTATTCTGAATATACATGTGAAAATTGGTTTCATATAATATTTTAGGAACGGTATGTATATGTAATACGTA
This sequence comes from Tethea ocularis, assembly GCA_963555595.1. Taxonomy (NCBI): domain Eukaryota; kingdom Metazoa; phylum Arthropoda; class Insecta; order Lepidoptera; family Drepanidae; genus Tethea; species Tethea ocularis. The sequence goes on from OY741975.1 coordinate 8,716,071, forward strand.
TTTGGCGCACTTCTTTTTAACTCCCGACGCAAAAACGAACGGGTTGTTATAAGTTTGACGTGTCTGTATGTCTGTCTTTGGCATCATAGCTCCTGAACGGATGGACCGATTTAGATTTATTTTTTTTTTATTGAAAGGTCTCTTCAAATAAATCCGCTCAGCCGTTTGAAAATTATGACCAATTTTATAGTGAGTGTTGGAGTTTTCTTTAAATTTTTTAATTTTTGTTATTACAATGTAGGCCTGAGGTTTGACCACAATCTCACCGTGGTCATTGAAATGGCCGAAGATGGTAAGAACAAAAAGCTCGGAAAATATTCCAACTTTATCTACTTTAGCTGTAATATTTTACTAGGATAGCTAAAATGATTTATAGATTTGAATTAATGGTAAAATACTTTACCTGCCATATAAGCCACAGGTCGTGTGTTCGATTCCTACCAAACAAAGTGCAAAATCATGTCTGTTTGAGTATGGGTGGCCTTATCTATTTTCATTTTTTTTTATATTTAGTAGGTATTAATCTGCGTAATTTGGGATCAGCTGGGCGTGAGTGAAGAGCGTCTCAAGAGATATTATTACTATGTTCGTCATTCTCTCTGTACCTATATCTTTACATAGTATAAAATGAAGTCGCTTCCGCTGTCTGTTCGCTTCGATCTTTTAAAATACTCAACGGATTTTAATGCAGGTTTCAGCAATAGATATGGTGATTCTAGAGGAAAACAACGCGAAAAAATAAGGCATGCGAAGCCGGGACGGCTCGCTAGTTTCTATATAATACGATCTTTCTATAGTTGAATCTAAACTTTGAGACAGCAAAAAATTTGATTAAAACATTTATTCTCCATTTGTATTTGTGACGCAAGGAAGAATAAAAATAACTAAAATAAAAAACTTAAAGAAACCCCCGAAACTCACGAGAGAATTGGTGATCATTTTCAAACGGCTGAGCGGATTTTCTTGAAACATAGCTAAAACCACTCGGGATAAAATTATCTATAACACAAAAAATACTAAACGAAAATCGGTTCATCCGTTTTGGAGCTACGATACCACAGACAGATACACAGACAGACACGTTAAACTTATAACACCCCTCTCTTTTTTCGTCGGGGGTTAAAAATAGAAACCATTTAAAACATGATCGGAAGTCTGTTATTTATATTAATTGTGATAATGACGAAAAGTAAACGTTAATGCTATCATAAAAGAGAATGCTTTCGCTTATAAAAGTTGATCGCTAAGTTCACACCACATAAAGCAATAACTGTGAGTGATGCTATTTATATTTATGATATGGGTTAAGCACTCAACAGAAATCTATATTTGAAGGAAGAAATGCATTTATACCAGAGGAAACAATAATTTTCTGGGTTCTTCACACACGGTCTCTAACTAAGTACAACTTGTTCAATACAAACCATGACTGCTTATGGAAGGTTCATATATTAGAAGCCAGACGACTGGTAAATACTGGGTAAATAAATAAAATTGATCCGGAGACACTTGAGCTCTTACTGCGCAGCGCTATTATTAACCGACTTCAAAAATGGAGGATGAGAACCTTCCTGAAATTCGACTGTAGGTATGTTTTTTGTTACGCGATAACATAAGTATAGTTTTACACTCCACGGCACTAGTGGATGCCTAAGTTAAATTAAACAGCTGTATGCCAAATTCCAGCCCAATAAGCCCATTGGTTTAAGCTGTGCGTTGATAGATCAGTCAGCCAGTCAGTCACGCTTTCCTTTTATATATTTATATAATACCTTACTTCTACTAGAGAGCGCTGGCTAAACGCTACCCTAGTCAAATACAGGTTATGCTGAAACACTTTTATGTGTGTTTTTTTTTATATTTTGATAGTAAACATGTTCGTTCAGCCAACAAACGAGCAACAGGTGAAATGTTAAATATTTTTTCAACGTTTATCTCAATTTGTCAACTTTTGACGGTGGTCTAGGCTAGGTGTACATACCTACTCTTTTGTTAAAATAAGTGGGTGACGCTTTCAAAAATAGCGATGCGGACAATTTTATTAAGCCATTTTTACAAATAGTTTTTATTTGTTTACTTAATTCTTAGTTTATTCCCGAGCAAAGTTTATATTATCTTTTTCTATATCTATACTTATACTAATAAAAAAATCTGAAGATTTTGTTTGTTGGAACGCACTAATCGTCGGAGTTACTGGTCCGATTTGAAAAATTATTTCACTAATAGGAAGCTACATTATCCTCGAAGGTTATAGTTTAGTTTTTATCCCGGGGACGAGAGTGGAACAGCTGGTAAATTAGAAAACGCGACGATATAACACAGCTCAAAGTAGTGGACGGAACGCGTTGAAATTTGGTATACAGATAGCTATTATGTCGTTGACTAAGAAATATTTTTTGAATTATTCAACCCCTAAATTATAAAATAGTAACAAAATATTAACGACATTAGTTGAGTAATAAAAAAATCTGTCAATTACGCAATATTTTTAAGTTAAGAGGCTAGTCTCCAAGCGTGGGAATTTATCATAGACTACACACATTGACATATTTTACTCACACATTTGCACATTTTTACTCATCATTTTAACAGATAAATGGGTGGATTGCCACTGTCCGCGTACTACATGTTATTTAGATAACCACGGTACAACCAGTACGTACCAGATCTTACATATAATAATTTTATATTAATTAGCATACACACTTAATTTTGGTTATAGTAGGAGAGCTAACTGAACTATCCTACTAACTCGTATCCCGCAAAGCTAGTAACAATTTATATGATGTTTATTTTTCATCGGTATGTACCGTTCTAGCACGGTAATGATTATAATATTACCGTGGTTCTAGGCATCTCGCGGTAGCGTATCATCCCTTATATTTTTGAAAGTGTAAAAAACATTTTCACCTCTCTCGCACGAAAAAAGCACTTTTGACGTGTAAAAACAAAAAAAGCTATTTTGCTGCGAGCGTGAAGAAAAGTGATTCGAACGAACACCGCCTTCTAGAGAACTACCACCATCTAGTCTAAAATAAAATGGACGCTGGTTTGATCAGAAAATCATTTTAGCCTAGCGATTTAACACATAGGCACAACATATTGTGTGTTATTTTTTGAAATTGAAGTTTATGAATTTTACTATTGCCTTTTTAAGGACACGAAATAATATTTAAAATAAATAACTTAATATTTTTATATAAAATTGTATAACAAATTTCCTATAAAAATATCATGTTCAGTTTTGATACAAATGTCAAGCAGTGTAGTTTCCAAACGCAACATCTAAAAAAAAAACACTTAAAATCGAAATGGCGGATATCAATTTTTTTCAGCATTACGTTGTTTGAACTATTTCTATGATATATTAAAAAAATGTAAACTATCTTCATTGCGGTCCAAAAGCGTTAATAGAACAAGTTTCAAATATTGACTTAATTGTTTTCTCGCTGGTAGAATTGAAAAAATGTATTTCACACATTGTTTTCTCGTGGCTTTAAAATACTCATTTTGCTCAGTAGTCTACATTAAAATCAATCGCCCGTGATTCAATTTTTGACTACTTCTTACAAAAATAACGCAAGCAAAGTTATTTTTCGCTACGAGTGCGGATTTCAAAACATGAACTAATGAAGTATGTAATCTAGAATTGAATCAAGAGCGTAGCAGTGATTCTAATTTTAAAATTCTTTAACTACTAACCACAGTGAGTGATTTAAAGGCACGAGATATAAAAAAAATGCTCTCGTGTGAAACATGCAACTTTTCACCTCGACCAGCGAAAAAATAATTAAGACAAAGAAACATTTAACAAAGAATAGAGACGACTTCAAAACACTACAAATCATAAAATAAACATGTTCGTTTTTAACAATTATATATAAAGATCCATTTGTGGTAAATAGTTAATGTGATATGGATAGATGTTATTTCTTTTTACTACACTATATTTATGTTTATTAAACTTTACTTAATCCAATCTTTGAAATGATTCCCATTGTCTGAACTAGTCGGTGGCCAATCGTATAATTCGCCAAATCATTATATTCCTAACCTAACCTATATCATGATTTGACGAATTATACAGGCTGATTTTTAAATGGTATAGTAGGCCGAAATGGCATTGATGTATACCTTATACAGATCATGAAAAATCAATTTTAGAGTTTATTTAATAAATCATAATAATAATTAATATCCTGGGACATTCTTCACACACGGTTAAGAGTGGAAAACAATATTACAATATTTCTATACAAACGAAAGATATCAATCAATCAATCAATAAATTAGTTCATCGTTATATATACATTGCAATGTGAGTCTAACTGAGTATCAATTAAATTACTCGAGCGAGTATAATATAGCTATTTTGCTCTGTTAGTACTATTCTGATTGCGAGTAAAGGCTTTTACTAGAGATTTTCGATAAACTTGTAAATCTTGTCATCGTAATGGTAGTGCTCAGGCACCTAAAATTTTGTAGGATTACTGATAATGATGTACACTATCTTTAGAATTCGGGTTAACATACCATTTCAAAATCATCCTGTATACATAGAAGTAAGTAAGAAGAAAGCCTGTAGAAAATTCATCTGTAATTGCAAACTTTTTGAGAAAAAAAAGGAAGGAACTAATTGAGCGACACTGAAGACGAATTAATATTTTTAGTGTTGTTGTTTATCTGTATGTTTGTATGCATTAGTTTGAGTTTAAAATATTTATGACTTTCAATAATTTTGAAACATCACAAGTTATGTAGGTAGTAACAATATTGACAGTCAGTCATAATGTCTTATTGAGCAGTCGCGACCCAACTTATGCAAAAAACAAAATTCATCGTCGAGCTCAAACTGGCGTGCTCTCACCTTTGATTCTAAAAAGGTACTGAAAATGTTTGATACACGCATTCGAAATAATTCAAATCAATTTCAAATAAATACGGTGACGTTCCGCCATACAAATTACTATGAAAAATGGCGGACGAATTTCATGAATATTTAAACGTAGATTATTGTTATGGTGCTAGTTTGTAAAAAAAACTGAGACGGTGAAGGTGGGTTTCATACTTTTAAGTTTTATTTTATACAAAAAGATTTATAATAAATTCATTCGAAATAATGTAAATTTGGAAAACCGCAAAGGTCAATTTTAGGTTTTGAGATAATTTATTATGTTTTTTTTCTGGAAATGAGAAAATATTTCAAAAATATGGCTAGGTGAAGTTGTTGATATACCTGTTTAGATTTTAAAATGTCTTTGAGATGTTATTAAATGTGGGTTTTTTGCCGTTATTTTTGGGAAACCGTAACACATGTTTTAGCGTTTTTCAGGGAATGGGGTCTTAAGCTAACTACTTTAATAGTTAAAAAACAGCCACACATCCAAACACCGCTTTCGACAAACTTGCATAACACATATCTAAGTTACAAAGGACTAGCTACGTACAAACGAATAACATCCAACCCGCAGTCTTCCTAATATTAAATTATTCAAGCAATTCAGCGCTGAACTGTTATGGAGCAAGCTTTGAATACGGCAGTGGTGTTATAAATTCGTGGACCACGTCCAAATATCCCGGGCTACATCTGCCCTTGATGTTACCCACCCGATTTTAATTAATCCCAATCCTGGAACATAAACTAAGGAATGGAACCCTTCCCAGAACACTTTAATGTCTGTTTTCGTTAGTCCATTTTCTTGACACAGACTAGCTTGTAGTTCTAGATTTTGTTATTTTGCTGTTTGACCCTAATTCGGATGGTGTATTTCTTAGTTTATTTCATTGTTTGTTTTCTTGGCTTCAAAGAAAGACTTGAGTTTGAATACCCAAACGATTGTTGGTTAAATGATCCTGAAACTAGGGACTTAGAGGCATATTACGTCTTTTACGCGAACTCTGAGCAAAATATCGAATTAAATATTAGGTAGTATCTAAACTCCTTTGATAATGTCTATAACTCTAAAGCTATAGAGAGAAATTATCTCTTTCTGTTACGTGAAAAAAATATGCTTGTTTTACAAGCATATTTTTTGTTGCTTTTTAAATCTCGATGAGCTCAATTTTAATTTATAAATAATGTACCTCTTTCCTACCGTCATATCATACAATAGAAATTGAATCTTTAAAAATATTGTATTATTTGATTTTTCCACAAAAACTAAAGCTCTGCTGAATAAACAATTCTAAATATTTTTTTTTAATTAAACCAAAGTGCGATTGTTATAAAAGATCTATTAGTATGCACATGAGTTTTTGAAACCACCAAACCAACATTAAGTTACTCGATAAATATAAAATTTTCTGTCCTAATATCACTTAAAATGATTTAATTATTCCAAAACTTAATTGCCAAAAGACAAAGGACAGCTGACAATAATTACTGCCTACCTGAAGTTAAAATAATAGCAAATATGCTAATTTCCAAATGTCCTAGATTTCCGAGGTCGTGAATTGTAATTACCTACCTACATATTCTCAATAGCTTCAATTATGTCAAGTACTTAATAATTTAGTCTGTTATGTTACAAGTACTATTTAATGAATTTACCATCAATGCATTATTGCTTCATAGATTACCTAATCTTGCTGATATTTTGTCAGTCTACTGACATGAAAAATTTTGCATCATTACATGACTACAATACCCAAATCATAGAATTTATCTGTTTATTGATCGATAAATGTTTTCTCTCTTTTTAAATACCTCTCAAATGGCATAGCTTGATTTCTGTTTCGTCTAATAAACAGAAGTTAAACAGGAAATTAAATGCTATTGAAATTCAAACATGGCTAATGCAGATTAGGATATTAATAAGGAAAGGACGGAAGATGGAGTGAAGTAATTAAGTACGAAGTGGTCAGCAGAATCAATCAATGGTCAGAGGGATAACCTCTAATTACATTTTAATAATGACCGTCGAATTGTCATGCTATGTAACTTTATTCATTTTTAAACTGTTTTACTTGTCTTTTTGGTAGATAACTTTTAAAAAAATATTTTACAGAAATTAAAGAATTCTCCTAGTCTTTATTTGCGATATGATAAAGTCGAAAGTATAAGACATCTATTAAGAATATGCTTATTCTATTATTGATGAAAACACAGAAGCTGGAACTATTTTCTATTTGTATTTTTTTTAATAGGATAGATGCAAAACGTCCCAGTAAATGAAGTAAAGATTGCTGTATGTAGTAGAATCGCTTAATTTGCAAAAAAATGCAGCACGACGTAGAATAAGCTTATTTCCTAATAATTCCAGTATTTTTATATAAAAAAAAAACTCTATAAGTTCAAAACACTAACATCTTTTCACTGACAGCATCATAAAAACCAGTGACGAATCACAACTAGGAAATTCGACAACTTATTCCGAGTTCTCGCGAAAGTTTGCGGTTTTCTCGGATTAAACAGTGCAATTCTACGTAAACGTTATTACATTAATATAATATCGAAATAAGGTGATAACAAAAATAAACGATGATTTAAACATATTCAATGAACGCAAACAAATGAAGCGGAAACGAGAAGAATCAATTGGAAACCACATTCAATCAGATTGAACACAACAAAGTCTCCAAACTGGCCTAAAAGACAATTAATTCCCGATCCCCGGTCCCACTTTAGCGAAGTTACAAATCAGGGATCCTCTGGCACTTGCCTAATGTCGTTTTCCAGAATTCCACCAAAACTTTGGTCGTTCAAACATCCCGTGATGGGTGTAGCCAGTGGCTGTCAAACTATGTTCAAATGTGTTCAAAATGTGTTCTGACTATGTTTGGTTAAACAGAAGTCTAAACAAAATAAATATCCTTTTGCTTAAAGCTTGATCAATGAAACCTATAATTAATATAAATAAGACAAATGTAATTTTTTGATTCCACATAATTTCTTTTGTGTGAACATCAATTCTTACTATTAAAATATCGCGATAAATAGGAAGACTCATTCAAATTACTACTCGTAGTCGTTTATTTCGTATTGTATTCAAAATTTCTATTGATTGTAAGTTTAATATCAATATTTTTCCAAATAAAAATGCTTTTGTTCGTAACATCTTATAATACTTTAACGTCCATCTCACAACCATTTGAACTAACTTCATTCGAATGCCCTAATTTAATTCCATTGAGGGCTTATTTGGTAAGTTTGAGAACCACTGTCTCAAAACATTTGATGAATATTTAAATTATACAAGCGACGCTTATCCGCTGTTATGCTTATGTTTGTGCTAAGTTAGGAGTAGTGTTAACATTCTGAGCTAGAAACAACATTATCAACGTTAGAGAGAGTATGCTTCGATTTAACATTATTATGATAGTTTGGAATTGGATTATTGGCTAACTTATGATGTTGTATTACTATGTATTACATTGGTGCCGATTCTTTTGTTTACGAACTAAAATAAATTTAATCTCACTATATCTCGTTCTAATAGTAAATATAAAAAAGGGATGCAAGATATTTTAGTCCTGTCAGTTTAATCCGATCACACATTTCAACGTGAATTCTTTATTGGTCACGACTATTTACCCGTACATTACGACGGTATGGATTAAACTGACAGCATTAAAAATGTTCTATCTTTTTTCAATAAGGTTAAAATGAAAGAGAGGTGACTTGTCTAATATTAGTTAAGTTCTTAAACAACAGAATCGGCACCATTGTATCTTATTATAAACTTTAAATTTGTGTAATACAAACTTTTGAAAAAATATTTACCAGGAATTAAATAAATTTTCCTAATCTTTAATTGCGGTACGATCTACGATAAAATCGAACGTAGGTAAAGGCCCTTAATTTTAAATCAAATTTTTTGACATGAGGTGCTCAATGGTGAGGTGAAATTTGATGATATTATTAATACATTTATTCTACTCTACTAAAACGAACAACGTGTAAGTACGCTTTTACTGAAACGTTTAAAGCAAAGATCCAGCCACAAGTCTGGTATAGAATAATTTAAAGCACCAAATTTCCTAAAACTAAAACTGCCGAAGTACTAACAATAAGTTCAACTAGAAAACGTGAAGCGAGTACGGTTTGGTTGTTTGTTTTACTGTCGGCTATTTTAAGCTGTAGGCCATGAAATTGGCGAAATTAGGAATATAGCCAGTCATGCTATTCTCTAACGTTTCAATGCAGCCTACACAGGTTGTGCCGCAGATATCAGACCTCTCACCTGATTGCTGATAGAAACAGCGCATATGCATCAAAGAGCTTGCGACAATTAATGGCTTTATAGAACTCCTCATCGGTTGGCAGAGGCTGTAATTGGCATAGATCTGAAAAGCGAGGCATAAAAAGGAGAGGTATCAGCAGTCGGCTCAAAATACTAAGCACCTTTCTTAATTTTTCATACAAGCTACTTTCTCTATATTGCAGGCTATCCTCAAACAAAGACACCACTGTGTTTATCTTTAGCCACCTAAATTGTGTTAGTACAAAATATTGTTCGTTGTTCGTTCATCATATCAGCCGAAAGAAGTCCACTGCTAGATAAAGCCCATCGTGGAGATCCTTAGGGAGGCCCCCTAAGGATCTCCACGATGGCCGGTTTTGCGCTACCACCAGTTATTCATTCATAAGTACGTAAATAAAGAATTAAATATTCAGTCACCAATAGTGTTGACACCACTAACGCCTTATATATTCCACCAGCATATAGTTCAGTCCAGCTACTACATTTAGAAGCTCAGACAGGGGCTGCACTTTCAAAGGTCATCAGCTTCATCGATTCTCGGTCCTTCGGCAGGGGAGAAACTTCTACCGCTAACTTCTTCTAGCGTTCAGTAATACGCCCTCCCTATGGCTCTAAGATACGTAATTGACATAGAGTTTCTAAGACAATTAATTAGTAGATGCTATCTAACTTGTTTATTGTTACCAGAGGACTGCACTATTAGCATCCCCAACTGATAGCAGAATGACTGAATTATATAGTAAATTCTCGTCAGTATGTAATAATAATGATGAATTTTGTTTTTAGAAATGATGAAAATTTCATTAGTTTTGACCTTTATAAGTTACTAGCTCTTCCCCGCGGCCTCACTCGCGATAGATACGCCTTTATATAACGTTCGGGGATAATATAGCTTCTTATTAGTGAAATATTTATTCGAATCGGACCAGTAACACCAGAGATTAGCGCGTTCAAACAAACAAACTCTTCAGCTTTATTATTAGTATAGATATATGATATCTTTAGCCATAGTAATTCCTTATTAGGCTGGAAAGTGAGTCCGTTTGTTTCATACCTTTTCACGCCTCAATCGCTGAACCAATCGCAATTATATTTCACGCGGAAATAGTTTATGATATGGAGAAGGACATAGGCTACTTTTAATCCCGGGAATTGTAGGAGCAGCTAGTACTGAATAAATATTGACTTTGACGTTGGATCAGTTATTTCATAAAGAAAAATTTTTTTTTTTAAAAGACTAGCATCGATAAATCTGTCCCTAGGTATATTTGAGTATAATCCAACGTTTGTGGTTTTTAATCCCGATAATACCTAGTCTTATTCTTGCATGATGACAAACAAAATATATTTGATTTTTATATGTAGTTTGTAGGTATATTTGTTGTAAATAATTGTAAATATTATATTATGCAAACAAACTAGTAATTAAACCCCAAACGAAGCCTCCATATAGTATTTAATACCAACAAAAACTTAATTGTACTATGATTGACGATATAGCTTATAAAATTTCGTACCTGCCTGAAACTAAAACAATATCTTGAAGATGAATTACCTGGCGTTTCCCCGGACAGAGTTGGAGTAACTATTAGGAGGACAAACTTGTGGCGCCCGAGGCGACTGCTGTAATAAACCGAGCCACAGTTGATCAGTTAGTTTCCAGTTTTATTGCGTTTTCAAATGATTAAAGATTAATACGTGGCTTGAACACGACAAATTGTGGATTTGAATCTGATTTTAGTTCTATTGTTAGTTTCAATACGGTTTAGTTTGTTTTGTTTATATGCAAGTTGTCGCTGTGCAGGTATAACGTCGCATAATTTAGTTGTTTTGTTTTTCAAATACAAGTAGGTATGGAAACCGTATTCAATGCTCGAAATAATAGTTTACGTGCATAGTAATGCCATGATATTTTGGGACTTTAGTCTTTTTGTTGGTTATTTTTTTTGCGTAATAAAATAGAAATTGTAATCCTAATGATTACTTTATTGAGACTGTATTACTTAAGTAAAAAAATAGTATTTTACATAAATTCTTTTCACGATTTGTTTTACAAAATTAAATAAAAAAGTTAAAGCAATTTAGGTCCAAGTAGGTTGAATCTTATCAGCATGAAAATGTTATTACGATTCGATGATTTATAATTCCGACATATTTCAGCATTTCCAATACAAGCGAAAGCTTTGAAAGCTCTGTGCGGCGGCGGTCCGGCGGGTCACGAAATAAAATGATATGACAGATGTGTTCGTACACCCGCTACATACTGCTTAGGGTATTTCATATCTAAAAAAACGCCGCAGACATTACTCTATAGTGCAATAAACTAATGAGATATAATTGAACACATTTTTTTAAGAGTTTACGCTAAAGCAAATATTTTCTTTATTTACTATTTAATATAAATAACTATTAATATAACTTCAATATTGTAAAATAGACTTCTAATATTAAATAATTAATTACTTTTTAATATCTATTATATTTCATATGATTATTTGAATTATATTTCGTTGTTCTGTATGTTTTATGTACTATGTAAATGCCTGTGGGTTACATCCTTCTGTTCTCGCGAACATTAATTCTAATTGGCTGTGTATAAAACACCTAAAAATACGACATCAGATTATGATGTACATTTAATGTTTTTAATGATTTTTAATTTGGTAGCAGTACCACTAACAATAGCTCAATTGATGCTGTAAGATTATGATGTCTCACGCAAGTATTTCATTAAAAACTGCATGATAAGCTATCGTTTTGTCTTTTAATAGAAAGTTGATATGTCATCAAATACCCTAATATTTCTTAGTACCAACTAAATATTGCCACTCTTTTAGCATTTCAAAACTCGATAAACTCTGCATTCCCAGTTAGTCAATATGAACTGGCCTTTACCTTTATAACCTGCATAACCTGTACTAGTGTAGTGATGTATCAGGCAAAATGGGAAACGTCCTGTATCTTTTTTTGCATGAAATAGTACAACATGTCTTTTAATATTGATGAAATTTACTCATCGTTTTGTGCTTATGAAAGCCGTGTGGATGCCGAAAAATCCTAGCTTAGTCGCACGGCATTTTTTTATTTATGGTGTTGCTACTGTACTTTCAGGAACCATCTAACTTTTATAAAACTTTAGAGATGTTGTTGTGAATGTTGATGTTGTGTTTATACTGTTATTTTTTCAAATTTAAACACAACTAATTCATAAATTAACTAAACAAAAATTAACTTTGTTATGAATTTTGAAAAATCCTTCCACCTACTTTTTTTTAAACACTTGCGTGTAAAATTTCAGGCTTCCAGATTATACAGTATTAAAGAATGTACAGCCTAGTGTATTCTTTATCAGTCAGACAATGATTTAAGACTAGTTTCTGCTCCGTGGTTACCGTATTTTCTCTCGGGAATTAGGGGTCTCTATGATCTACCTGTCTTACCTATATTGAGAATAAAATAAATTTTAGAAGTAAGTGGAAAAAAGTATGTAATCAAACTAAACTTCACACACTTTATTATTAACATAAATAAAAACACTATATATTTTTAACGGTGCTCCTTTTTTACTCTACTTGCCGTTGCGAGTAGACTAGATCAAACTCCGCTTAAAATCTTAATTCTAAGAACCTGAGCCCTGGATGATTACAGTGAAAGAAACATTTGCATTTTTAATAGGTACTTAGTAGGTAGGATGATGTAACAAAAATCAAAACATTATTCCAATTAACCAGCTGGAAAGATTTTAGGTACTTCTTTATCATTTTGGTAGAATAATAAAAAATTTATACAAAAGCATTTTAACGTAGTTTTTATAATTAAAATTGTTAAGTTGATGAGTAGGTAATTTAAAAAAAAATTGCCTCAACCTTAACAAAAACAATCTTCAAAAGACTTCTTCAAACCGGTGTTCTTAAAAGAGATAAGCCACGAGAAATAATTTGATAGGAAGCTAACAAAGGTGATAAAATCTGTTTACTCTATAAAAAATTTCACCTAGTACCCTCGTGGATTTGATCCAAATTTTACGGATTTATGCAAATGTAAACATAGACTTGAATCTTTTGTTTTGTAAAAAAATTACGTAAGTGCGAGTGGACCTCGTACATGAAGGGTTCCGTACCCTCGTTAATTATTTTATGTTCATTATTAGTTATCGCAGTGGCAACAGAAATACACATTCTGTGAAAATTTTAACTGTCTACCTATTATAATAATTATAAGCCTTTATTACAGAGTTTACAGGTTTTTTTTCTAAATCTAAACACTTAACTAAAACTAAGTTTTTCATGATGAATCGACATCAACATCTGTCTGCCCTTTTTTGGCAAAGGCCTCCTCCATCTTTCTCCACTCTTCACGGTTTCGTGACATTCTGGTCCAAGTTTTCCCTGCTACATCTTTTATTTTATCTTCCCATCTTTTGAATTGTCTTCCCCTTTTTCTTTTCATATAGATCGGATACCAGTTCATTACTAGCTTACTCCACTTTTCCTTCCCTCTAACTGTGTAACCTGACACTTCCATTTCAGTTTTTTTATTTTATCTGTTACGTCTATTATCATTGTGCGTTTTCGTCTACCTATTACGTTTCATTAAATACAGTAATAGTTATGGTCGAGCAAAAATCGTTGAAAAAAAAAGATTTTGTATGGTAATTTGTATATATTATTTTTTGCTATAGCGGCAACAGTAATGCATATTCTCTAAAAATTTAAACTGTCTATACCTATTACAGTTCTTAAAATATCCCGAGATCCTGACAGACTAACGGACGGACTGACGGACGAGCAGCGAAGGCTTAGCAGTGTAGGGTTTCATTGTACTCTTTGGGTACGGAACCTTAAAAAGGCGATCAAGCTAGATTAATTGGAAATTGATTTGAAGTTACGTCCTCGAGGGATAGGACCTCAGGTGTTAAAGCAGATTTAAGTACTTAGACTTGGGAATTGGTGTCGTTTATTAAATTTATCGATCTTTTGATCTTAGATTAAAGTTAAGATTCAACACTAATGTTTTTTTTTAATATCATATTTATACGATACTAGTAGGTAATAAGTAAATTTATCCTCCAGTGGAAAATATTATAGCCTAATTATAAAAGAATAGCTGTCCCCTGCGGCTTCGCTCGCGTTCCCGGGATAAAAAGTAGCCTAAAATCTTCGGGGATAATGTATCCTATTAGTGAAAGAATTTTTGTCTGAATTGCCTGGCTCACCATTAGATCTTTTATCTTTGTCTAAAAGTAAGGGTATTAAATGTGATAAACAATTTTCTTTTTTTTCACCTCGTCTTTCACATAATCACAATGTCAGAGAGCTTCAGGGTATCGAGCGAAAGCAAGCCGTAATAAACTTATCACACACAGAATAGGATGAAATAATTTCAAATTTTATCAAAGGGAAAATTTAAAGTAAACCGTATTGAAGGGAAGAGAAAAGTTATAATCTAGTAACATTGTCGCCAGTAAACATAGTTAATACTAACTCTTTGAGCTTGCTTTATAACATGAAGCCAATCAAATCTTCAGAGATCATATCTTATGATAGATAAACGCAGTATGTACTACCGATATTGAAGCGTCAGCATTCTATCGATGACTTTGTGTAAGAGCTATTAAAAAAGCGTTTTTGTCAGTAAATCTATTTTTAAAAGAATAAATTATTGACTAAGAGCCTTAACCCTTGATAGAACCTTTGTTTAGCTCTTGATATAGCCTTACATTCTCCGAAATTTTAATCTTACGACGGATGAAATCTTTTTTACATAGTAGGTATAAAACGAAGTCGCTCCCGCTGTCTGTTCGCTTAGATCTTTTAAACTACGCAACAGATTTGAATGCAGTTTTCAGCAATAGATAGAATGATTCAAGGGGAAGGTTTATAATGTTAATACAAGCATATTATCGTACAGAAAAAGCCGGGGCGGGTCCCTAGTTAAAAATAAGGAAATATTTAGATGTGAAGAATTTTAGGTTAACAGTTTTAGGCAAAAAAATTAACTTTTTGCCTACCAACCTACCTAGATACAATAAGATGTCAAAAGGTAAAAATATATAATCTCTGTGATAATTAAGTACCTGCTAAAACAATAAAGTATACGATTTCCGGTCCCAATCTTCTAATAAACAAGTAAGGTCTGAATTGCAAATAGGTATAATTAACACGTTCTAAGCGAAAAGCGGAGCAACTACGCAAACTAATTGTTAAGCAATCATTCTAATGACGATCAATAAACAACGTTTACGCTAAGATACGGTTCACGACAATTAACATCTTTAGGTCAAGTTACTACTGTACTGTAAGACAGATTAGATATAATAAATGCGGTAGTAACTCTGTCTGTTACCATTTCACCTACGGTGTAGGACCTATGATATGGAGAGGGCTTCTTTTTTTCTCGGGAATGTGGGTTATACCGCGACGATTAGTCAGTCAAATAAGCCTCTTAGAAATCTTAGACTCTTACTTGATTGATTTTTATTTTCATATTATATTTAGTTTTCTGTGTTGTACCTATTTTTTCTTTTTTAACGTTTATGGTTTCGTGTATTTTTTTATATGGTGTACAAATAAAGTATATTTTCATTATTTTGTTTCATTTTATATCATGTAGGATGATGAAATAAGAATTAATCGGAATGCTTTGCAATTTTAACGAATTTTTACTTCTGTTGAGTACATTGTGTTTGTGTGCGTAATTCTTGAATGACAATATGAGTGGTTTAGAGATACGAGTTGGTTTTTAATCCATACAAGTAATATTACGTAGTGTTGCTCAAAAATCAGGGCCTGAAAATAGATAGGTATGATAATTTCTTGCAATTATTTCGATTGCAAAGATGATGAAATAATAAATAGGTTTGTCATAAATTTTATATTACTCTCCAAACACAAAGCAAATTGTAATGGTTTAAGATTTTGTGCAAACAACCTCTTGGATTTATCTTTGGTAATTAAAAGAATGATAACCCATTTCAAAGTATCAAATATATTTTCGTTGAACTATAAAACTTGTTTTGTTCGTTTTGGTGTCTATTCAAACTCGTCCCAATAACTTAGTCAACATATTGACGTCGATTAAATCCACAAAAAAACTACCGAACGGATTTGGATGAAACTTAATACATAGATAGATCATATTTTACTTTGTATCCCGGGAAAACAAGATCTCTCGGGAATGTGGGTGAAACCGCGGGACGGAAGCTAGATTTTTATAAAGCACAGTAAAAAAAATCACAGATAAAAATACACACAAAGCTTCAATAAAGCGATAATAAACAAGTTTATCGCCGGCGTTATGGCCACACTCGCCCATCTCTGCAGGGTTCTCCGTGGTCAGCACTTCTCCAAGATGTCCCGATTAATGAGCTCTTCACTATACCTTTAGAGAGCGATCAGGCACATTAATATCTCGGTGTGATACACACGGACAGTTTTGTTGGTTGACTTGTTGTATGACATTAAGAACATTAGAAAAACTGTTCTTTTGTGAATAATTGTTGTTCTTTTGTTTTTCACTTTCATAAGGGCATTACTTGGTAGCGTTTCCTTGCCATTATATAAAAAAACCCGACAAAAATACGAGCTCTTCAAGTACGGCCATACTTGGTAATCCACCTTTTATTGAAATCTAGCTGTACCCCGCGGCTTCACTCGCGTTACCGGGATAAAAAGTAGCCTATAACCTACGGAGATAATGTAGCTTCCTATTAGTGAAACATTTTTTCAAATTGGACCTATAACTCCAGAGATTAGAGCGTTCGATCAAACAAACAAACTCTTCAGCTTTATTATTAGTTTAGATATACATAGGGTGGTAATCATTTTTACTTCAAATGGACCATCCCCCTGTAAGTCAACCAATTTTTTTTTGTTCAATAATAACAATAATAATATTCTAGAATATTCTTCACACACAACTTTATCATCTCCCTGCCCTGTTCCCGATCATTTGGGGTCGGCGCAATATGTACTCTTCTTTTGCAGGTATTCTCCATTCAGCCCTTCTATCCGTCATATCGGCTTTCATTTCTTTCTTACTCATATTATGATCTTTCACACAATCTATCCGTCTCTTTTCCCCTCTTCTACTTCCTAAAATTATTGCTAATACTTGATAACCATCACTTACTTCCCGCAAAAGATGCCATTTGGGTACAAACTTTCATTATAACTCATATTCACAAAAACTATAACAAGAATGGCGAAAGGGTAGGTACTATAGCTTAAACTATTATATGTTCCACAAGAAAATGGCGGCTTAAAAGGGCTGCAGTAGGATTAGAAGGGACAAACATGACCCGTACCTACTGACCTATCTGAAAAGGTATTAATTTGCATCCGTGACGACATGTTACGGTTTTGTTTGGTGTGATTTGTTACGGGTTCGTGGTTTTTGTAAAACTTAGTTATCAAAAGTTTTCCACTTTTGATGAGATGTCACCTTTGATGTTTTTGTGAGCAGATGTGATTTTAGTTTTAGCATCAAATCAGCCGAGCTAGATACCGAAATAGATAGTATTTTTCATTTTACTTGCCATTTATGTATGTTTAGGTCAAATCTTGCGTAGGTTAATTTTGATTTACTTTACGTAAATTTGGTACCTATAAGTAAATAAGGTAAGTTTGATGATAATAGGCTAGTTGACAGTGTCAAAAATAAATGGCCAAACACTAACCAATGCATAAAACATCTAAAAACACGAAATACATCTGGAAACATGAAATATGTTGTATATTTAATGCGTTTTATGATTTTTTTAATTACCAGTAGAACCACAAAGAGTAGATCATTTGATGCTGTGAAACTATGACGTCATAGTGTAATATTTCATACAAAATTCCATATAAACTATCGTTGTGACATTTATTAAAAAGTAGCTGATTTGATAAGTCAGTCAGCTACCCTATACAATAATATGGTGTCTGATCTGATTAAAGAGCTGAATAAAAAAGGTGTCCTTAATTGTTTTTACTAGTTACCTATACCTAGTTATAATTTTGTGTGGTCTACATGGTTTACTACTTTTTAAATAGCTTATTGTTTTCCCATGTTCCATAATAAACACTGTTCAAATGAATGAATAAACCCCTGGAAATTTATACACATTTAAAAGTACTCTTGTATACCTACTTTACTTCAAGTTGCCTGACTGTAGTAGCAAAATGTCCCATGACCAAGCTCTGCGATGCAGGCGAAAATTTTCCGATAAAATTATCATAATGATACCTAACACGGGAGCCCTGGGAATGACGGGATAATCTCCCCGAGTGTACTTTTAATACCCGGTAAATAATAGCTTTAAAGTTTATGTCAACGACACTTTACAGGTAAATAATGAATATTTGTTGAGACGCAACAAAGCTTCAAGCACAAGTCAGAAGGAAAATTAAATCTTAAGATAAGTAGAGTCGTCTAAAATGTATCGAATGGACAGATAATAGTAGGCTAGAGATGAACTTTAAATTTTACACTCATGTGTCGACACAAACTAATGGCGTCCGTCCAGTACCTAGTTATAACAGTATAATTTAAGGCGTCAACTCTTGGGGACCGCTGAAAATCAGTGTTGTGACGTAGCCCGTCACTATATATGCTGAATCGGTCTCCTTTTTGGCAGCACTTTTTTATTTTATTTTAGCTATTTCATAATTTAATTATTTTTTTTTGTTTTGCATTATCAGTATTTTGTATGTACATATTTTAAACTGTCAAATAAATAATATTCAATTCTAAAACTTTTGAACGGTGATCACTTATTCGAAAGTGCCGTTTCCACTTCAATACTGATTCTTGATTAGGATTTCTAAAAGCTATTGGCTCCATGTAGACTAACATAATGTAACATAATTATACCTTGCTATATATACTTAAAAATCGAGGAGCATAGTACATAGAAAAACCCGTGCGGATTTTTTTAAATTCATAACAGCTTGCCCAGACGCACACCTGAGCGGTAAACATACAGCAAATGCTTTAGGGAACAATTAATGCACCCATACATCACCTATATAGTAAGCACACACGTGAAGCATTTGGACAATAAGCTTACTGTCAACAAGATTACTGTCCGCCACATGGTAAGCGGTTACATTAGTCAATATATATGTGTTAACGGAAAAGTATCTAATCCGTCATTGTATACATTTCCTAGGAAAACCATACATTTCCTAAATATCTATCGGAGTACTACATTCGGTATATTTGTAAGGATAGCGGTATTTGGGGGGTTGTAAGTGAAAGGTACTTTTGTGCGAATACTTGCTATTCTATGCAAAATAAAAAAAATAGCCCCAACCTATTTTTTTCAATAGCTTCTATATATTTCCAAGTATCATTATTGAATTATAATTTCCTAGGGGAAATACACAGGAATTGTATACAATTCCTATATTTCATACATTTCCGGTGACATATGCAAAAAATTCCCTCACCCATGGTTTACTTGCTTGATATGGCTATCTTCATTCTAACTTGTTTATTTATTTTGTTTTTTATACTACTAAGGTAGCAAACAAGCAAACGGCTCATCTGATGGTAAGCGGTTACCGTAGGTAGCCTATATTATATACGCTTGCAACACTAAGGGTATACTCGCACATTGGCGACACAGCAAAAATCCCTTCACACCCTTCTTGAAGAACTCCATGCTGTAGTCGCTGTGTGATCAAACATATTCTAAAAACCACCAAAGTAACATCAACTTATTTCGAGAATCGGGTAAAAAGTTGACCGCTGATCGGGCAAAATCCTTTTGAAACGTACTCATTGAAGTAATGCCCAGAGTTCAGAAAAAATAAAGGGGGTATACAATAGAGTATTCTTTGGGCTGTCAGTAGGCGCCCCGGTAATGGGGAATGCGTCAGCATCATTAGTTCATTACGTCCGTGGTTACGCCCAGTGACAGTGGGCAGGGTGGGCATATTAGAGAGCGAGAAGCGATGAACTAGAAGCGGTGGGCGAGAAGCGAATTTTTGTTACCAAGAATAAGGTAGGAATATGATTAGGTACAAATAATATTTTTTTATTGCTTTCACCCTTTTGCGGGCGTTTGTAACGGTGTAACCTATCTCTATTCAAAATATTACGTTGATCCGTTGAAAGAGAAAGAAAGAAAAAAAAGAAAGAAAATATATTTATTTGACGAACACAAAAAAGTACAAGAAAACAATAATAGGCTAGTTGACAGTGACAAAAATAAATGACCAAACACTAACCAATGCATAAAACATCCAAAAAACACGTGGAAACATCAAATATGTTGTACATTTAATGCTTTTTATGATTTTAATTACCAACAGAACCACTAAGAGTAGATCATTTGATGCTGTGAAACTATGATGTCATTGTGTAGCAAGTATTTCATACAAAATTCCTTATAAACTATCGTTTTGACATTTATTAAAAAGTAGCTGATTTGATATGTCAGGAAACTAGCCTATTATAAACAACAAAGTGCCACCAATCTATCTGTGGTCGTTGCTGTGTGAAATGAGGATAAATCAACAAACATACTTATTTTTCCTTTTTTATGTCAGAAGATTGACAAACAGGCAGGTTAATTTCGTATTCATAATGTTATTAGGGATCATACTGTGAAGCGATTAATAATAAATAATGTCTGCACAATAAGTAAACTTTTAAAGAGTTTTAATAGCATTAGATATATTCTATACCTAATTTCCATCCATCCTTGTCCGTAAAAAGACCAACTTGGAAAAAATGCCTTTTATACATTTTTAAATAGCTATTTTTTTTGGCTAAATAATTGGCTATTGCCCGAATACTGAAATGCAACTCATACAATCGAACTGTCAAATGACGACATTAGCACAACTTACCTATATACTTATAAATTCTTCAATTATAATGACTACTATAAAAAATTACTGACCTAATTGCTACTTCAAATATCTGCCATTTTAAAAAGTAAAGTGCGTGGAGATATTTTCTTAATCCGTTCTTGGTAACTTGTTATCAAATGACCACATAATCGCTCTCGCTCATCACCAAATCCCTACCCTAACAAGTTAATGGGGCCTGTTCGTCTGAGATACGCCGCAGTTGGCCGAGTGTCGACAAAACACCCACTCACTGTGACTGGGCCACTATTTTGTACGCAATCCGCTTTTAACCGGCTGCTGATTTATTTTATATATCCGTCTTTATCGCACTTCCTCGCTTAGGGAATTAAACCGTAAACTGTCAACGGTGGTCTATTTGATCCGCGGATTTCATTTTGCATACCAAAGTTTGTCCTAATTTGCAGTAGCAGTCTATTTTTAGCAGTAGACTTAATTCTTTTGTTCAGTTTAGGCCTTATAAGCTTGAACAACTGAATATCACCGATTCTACGAGAAGAAGATAATTTCAACAATGATACACGTATAAACTCAAAATACTTTCGAGCCAAATAAACTAAATACTTATCTAAGCGATGTTTCTTATCCTGATAACTTAAAGGTACAATAAAATCGTCAATAACCAAATTTATAGGTAGAATTGTAGGTAGTTAATATTAGACTAGATGATGATTTAGCCATACATACTAGCTGTTCCCCGCGGTTACACTCGCGTTCTCGGGATAAAAAGTTGCCTATAACCTTTGGGGATAATGTAGCTTCATATTAGTGAAAGAAATTTTTAAATCAGACCAGTACATTAGCGCGTTTACACAAACATACTCTTTAGCTTTATTAAGTAAATAACTGAGAAAACCTACAGTAGCGGCACAATATGGCCAATCACGAATAGTGCTAGAACCATAAAATAATATGAAAATAACAAATACCATGTAAGAGATAGTACCACACCGTCGGAGAAATTTCAAATAAATATAATTCACTCCTTCGAACGATTCTAAAAATGGACGCAACAGTGCAGGCTATAACTTTGAGTAAAGTTCAAATTCCGAACAGTAAAATATAGAGCGATGGAAAAGCTATTTACGACACAATACTCGAAATGCAGTATTATCAACTACCTACTGAAATCCACAATATTGGGCTGCGAGCAGCAAAATAGTGTGACATAAATTGTTAAATTGCTGTCGATAATGACAGGGGTGTGTAACTAACTAACTTTTAACAAAAAGAGAACCGCCTTCAAAAACACTAAAAAGTATAAAAGGCAGTTCTCTATTTAATTTATTTTTTTTAGTTTAAAGATTTTTTGTTTAATTTAAAAAAAATAATTAAATCTGTTCACATATGACGGAGTAATCGCGTAGCACAGTGGAATTGAGAACCTCCTCCTTTTTTGAAGTCTGTTAAAAATAAAATAGCTACATTTCGGTGTTATTTTTCATCAAATGAATTCATTTTATACCGATTGTTGGTTTTCTTCAGCCATTTTTGGAATAATCAATAGTTTCACTTTAGAACATACCTCGGGCTCATCTGGAAGGAGCTGTATGGATTCCAAAAGTATGTCGTCAAAATATACCTTTTTTTTTTTTTTTTTTTTTTTATTTATTTTTTTACAAAAGAAATACATATTTTAAAGTTAAAAATAATTCTGCCAAACTGCTGAGCAGTTTGTTGGCAGATACAGTTCCCATTTACAATTTACAATGCTAAATAAATACATCTTTATAATAACACACGATAAGACAAATTTAATATTGTCAACTAGTAGATAAGTAGGTACCTATCACAATCTTAATATAATTTGCTCAGGTAGTGCTGCTTAACATTTTTTTTAAATTGTTTTTTTGTTTTGGTATTATCAATGGTGCTATTGCTTATTTCATTGTATAATGTGGGTACAATAAAGGCTCGAGTACGTTCACCATAATAATTGAGGGTATCAGGAACATTATACTTCTCAGTTCGGTTCGAGCGAAGTGCCTATATATAGGCAAAGAATAAATAATATACTACGTACTAGTATAACGATTAAATTCTATAGACTTCATAGCTGATTTGCAACGTAATGTGTCAGCGTGCATTGCTGCATATAATGAAAAAAAAAACAAAAATCATGTTTTCAAATATGGAACACAGAATATTATCTTACACCATTTAATCGACTCACGTCGCATGTCGCATCCCTACCCTCGTTACGCGACTCACATACAGATTGATGTCGGCATGAACCCGGGTTATTAGTGGTGATTGACATGTGAATTCATTGCGAGTAAAGATGAATTTGAATTCAGAACGTTAATCAGTGATGACTGTACTAACGATTTTCGAACAGTTTTTTGGGAGAATACAAAAGCACTCGTAAACAAAAGCTACAAAAGGCTTTGTGTTTTTAGTGAAAGACTTTTGTAAAGTTTTCTGGGTTTTCAGTCTTCAATAAGGTTTACGAATTTATGACTAGACTGAAGAGATAAAGTTATTGTTTATATTAAATAGTATCTACAAAATTTGTTTTCGATAATTTTTTTTTAATATTTGGCGATTGCGTGATACATAGTGCGGTGCGACGACTAAGTACTTACATCTATTTATCTTAATTATTTAAAAAAATCAATGATTTTATAGTTTTAGTCTAGCCATATACTTAACCTAAAGAAGAAAGTAGAAGAGGAACCCTAGGTTGAACTTTAAAGATCAAATGAAGGCTAAACTGGACGCCGTGTCGTTTAAGGAGGTATATAGGAAGCGAAAACAACAGATAAGAATGAAAGTAGCATACTGACAAGAGCGAAGCTCTTAAATATAGAAGTACCTACACTGACGGCTAGAAACGCACAATAAGCTTTATCCTATCTATTTATCACTACATATAAAGTCGCTTCCCGTCTGTCTGTCCCTATGTATGCTTAGATTTTTAAAACTACGCAACGGATTTTGATGCAGTTTTTTTTAATAGATAGAGTGATTTAAGAGGAAGGTTTATATGTATAATACATGTACAGAAAAGCTGAGAAAAGCCGGGCGAAGCCGGGGCGGGTCGCTAGTAATATTATAAATGCCAAAGTTTGTGAGTATGTTTGTTACTTTATCACACTCAAATGGCATATTTTGCAAAAAAGTTTGGAATGGAGGTAGCTGAAATCGCGGGGCGGAAAACTAGTAAAATATAACTCAGATGTTTTCGAAATATAATAACATACTCAAACTAAAATTGTCAAAATTAGGAATGAGTACATAAGAGGAAATTTAAAAGTAGCACCAGTGAATGATAAGTTGAGAGGGAACCGTTTATCGTGGTTCGGACATGTTATGAGGAGGGATGAAACCCATGTGACTAAAAGAGTCTTGAATATGAAAGTTGATGGATATACGGGAAGGGGAAGACCGAGAAAGAGATGCATAGATTGTGTGAAAGATGATATAAGAAAGAAAGGAGTGAATGCTGATATGACGGATAGAAGAGCTGAATAGAAGAATATATTGCGTCGACCACAAATGATTGGGAACAGGGCAGGGAGATGATGAATAAAATACTCAAAACTCATAAAAACATATTCAACCCTGATAGATAAGGCACTTACAGACGCTTTTATAATATGATACCTCTTCCACTTTTAAATTTGCCTTCACATAAATTTAAGGAACATATTAAGACCGTTTTAGTAAAGAAGGCTTATTACAATATTAACGAATATTTAAATGACAAAAAGGCTTGGGTGTAGCGCTCGCTCTTGCATGATATATTTTATGTACCTAAATTATGAAGTTCATTTTGAAAAGAGTAATTGCTGAGTTTATTGCCGGCTCTTCTCAGCAAAAGCTACCTTCCGAACCGTGCATTAGAGTCTGACTATTCATAAGTGCCTGTGAAGGTCTATTTGAATAAATAATATTTAATTTCATTCATATTACTAATCTGTTAATACACTTACTATATTGCAATTTACCGACAAAATATCTAGCAGCGAGTCTTTTGAACCAAAACAGCTCAACCCACTAACAAAGGCCAAATACCAGAGAAGTACCGCAATAGAAAATCCTCTATGAAATGAAACAAACTTAAACAATAATTCCAAGTTTGGCGGCGCCTAGAAACGGTACCTTCTTAGCAAGTAGGTACCCGCAGTAGGTAGGATCGTTACCGTTGTCCCATATTTTTGCCCGAAGCCCAATAAGCGAAGGTACGGGCAAGTTTGCCAACCTCTTCTAATTAATTTCTACTCCGTGCTGCTTAAGTGAGAACGTTTGGCTTGGTTTATGCGAAAGGCGGTAGCGAGTTCTGAGTCGATGCTAACCGATTGGGCAGTGAAAATTTACGATAATTTCAAATCAGTGAAAATATTGTGAAGAAATCAAAGACTGATATTAGTAGAGTACTTTGTAGTAGCTGGTAGGCAATACTAGGTACCAACCTACCAAGGTGTTCTGGCAACTGCTCATGGGTTGCTCCAGTGCTCTTCTTGGCTTGTGTGCTTAACAAAGACTATTGAAAACATTGTAGATATAATGTTAACTAATATTATGTATACTTATTTTTCTATATTATAAGAGAAATTTAGTTTTATTTTCCACATGGCGTTCGTTAGCTTTTGGGAAGTAACTTTCATGTCAGGTACCAAAAATTTTCTCAGCCAAAAAATATTTTCTTTTTTATATATTTTTTATATTTATCCAATTGCATGACTTCTATAGGTATATAGCCCTTTGTCCTGAACGAGCGTGTAGCTGAATTTCAGGAAACAATCGCTAATATCTTTTTACATGGACCGTAATTTTATGGGACTTTCCACAAGCGATAGTGTAACTTTACCGAGCACAGAATTGGTGAGATTAATTCTGTAACAAAAGCGTTTGATCTTCACGCTATCCTCCTAAACTTATAACTATCATATAATATTTAATAATTTAACTGATATTTTTTTTAGTAGCTAAAAAACTAAGGGTCGGTTGCATAAAGCGCGGTCATACTGAGGTTATAGTTAGGTTACGGTTATATTTAACTTTAAAGCCCAAATGAAATCAAACTGGGTTGCTCGTGTCACTAACTAAAATTTTAACCGTAACCTTAACCGACCGAGGAAGATCGGTCATCGTCAAAGTGACTCTACGGTCAAAGCATGGTGATAGTTAAGTTAACTTTGACTATAACTTTAACTAAAATGTACGAGCAACGAGTACGAGCCTCCCCCAAGGATCTCCACGATGGCCGGTCTTGCGCTACCCGCATCCAGCGGTATTCCGCGACCTTCACAAGATCATCGTTCCACCTTGTGGGGGGACTAAGGCTGAGATCTATAGAGCGTGCTTATACTTTGCTCAGACTTTACTTAGGGTATAAACCTACGTAATATAAAATATTTGTGTGTTTTAATTTGTAGCCAAGTTTTTGTTAAGTCGTCGATTAGGTGCACTTAGACTTTGCTTAGCACAGAGTCAGAGAGATTCGAAAATTGCATTTTAAATACCGTCTTTATACGGTAAAGTCTGAGCAATGTCTAAGTACGCTCTATAGATCTCAGCCTAAGACTCATGTCTTAGCATATTCTAACGATTTATATTTTTTTCAAGTTTGTATCGAAATATTTTTGGCCTAATATACCTTTCTAAAATAACCTAATATAAAATAATTAAATGTTTAATGAAAACAAAAACTGAAGAGAGATAATTTACCAAAAGTGACTAACTAACAAACGGGCGTTAATTCACACATACAAACATTATTTCTCGGACACGATACTTAAAGCTAATAATGAGACCCTTTTCACTGAACGCTGGCAGTTTTGCTGTTAAATTTTAGTTTGGATAATTAAGGGCGATGCTTCATTTAAATTTCAACTTACAAATGAATATTTGAATATAATTATATCTAACTTGAATTTGTATGAATTGAGAACATTTTTAATTTAAAATATTTGTCTTGAAATGTTGAGAATAAAGTCTAATGATTATATTATATTTTTTCACAACTTTTTTACTATGTACACACGGCCACAGATCAAGCTACACACTGCGGCACCTTATGCAGTTATAATAGGCGCTATTTTGTGTGGCGCAAAAAATGTGTAGCTTGATCTGTGGCCGTGTGTACCTACTATAGGCTTGTGTATGGCCACATTGGCCACAATCTCACCGCGGTCAGTGATGATGTGGTCGACGGTGGGAAGCACACAAAGCCTATAATAAAAAGTTGTATTTTATAAAGTAAAACTATTCTGATACAATTTCATGAAACCCAATCCAAAATATTGTACAGTATGACACAACTTAGATGTAGCATCGGCAAATCGTTTTCGTACACTTCACTTCCGATTTACACAACTACTAAAAATCATTCACTATCGCGCCATTCAACGTTCAACAAGATCATTTTCGCCGATCATTTTTTAACACATGAGTAATGTGGTAGGTGCACTCTTTTCGGGAACGATCGATTTTACGAATTTTGCCGATGCTTCATCTAAGTTGTGTCATACTATAACGTCTACTGTATTTTCTATTTTCCAAGTTATAAGGAGCTAATGCGACATGTCACAAACATACATCGAGGTGACCCAGCACCAGCCAGCACTTTCGTAACTCGAGAACTCCGCAACGATATAGAATTCCAAATACCTATCTAATGCAACACAACTTTATATTTTTGTGGTACAACTTGAATGTAAAATGCATCTTTGTTTTTGGAATAAGATTTTGGGACAGTATTGAACTCTATAAATCATTTGATAGATTATTTATGTACCTATTGTTTCATTTTGTCAGGAGAATTGATTATTTGAAATATTTTTATTATTCCCCTTTGTGTTTTTAAAACAATCTGTAGTAGTAATTATTTTTCTTACTTCTATTTTAATTCACCTTGCGGTTTGCTTTTTGAGTTGATTTTCGAAAAACCCATCCTTTTATGTTGGTAAGAGCAGCGGTTTCATTATTATGTATTTATTTATTAAAGCGATGATATCCGAGAAATGATGATTCTATATATGGGGTACTTAATGGTTAATTACATGATACATCTAATAGTTATCACAAGACTAATTAATACTAATCTAAACAATTAATACCTAATGTAACTTAATTAAATAAAAACTAAACTAAAGAACATAATGAATGCTGTCTTCTTTCTTTTAACACATTTTAATATGTGCGACAGTTTAAAGTAAGCATTTGTTTATTAATTAACAGTAAAAACACAAATTACAAATTAAATTAATTATCAACTATTTCTATTTTCAACTATTAATACGGGAGTTGTACTTGCGATTCCAGGTGACTTATTAAGCCCTGTATGTACCTACAGTATTATTATATTTTATTTAAGTACCTCGATAGAAATTCGAACTGAAAACTTTATTCGCATAACTGGTTAACTCCAAAATCTATAAAACAATACCTTTATGCAGCTGTTGCATTTTCAGTCCAATTTTTATTCAAGTATAGATGATTATTCCAAATCTCTGGAGCTTCCTACCATATCCTGGCCTTATACGTCTCCAAAGCGGTATTTGATGGGTCCATGCCGGTTGCCCATCGTATACTCGTTTGCGTACCACTGATACATTGCAGTTTGTTTTGAGCCAACGAACGAATGTTTTATTTAAAATTGGGTAAAGAGAGCGAAGAAAAGTGATTTGACAGACGGATCTATCATCGCACAGCTCAAGCTGGACGGATCTAGTTATTATAGCTACATTAGGCAAACAGATAGCTAATGACTATTATATCTAGGGATTTTTTTACATCTATACTAATATTATAAAGAGGAAAGATTTGATTGTTTGTTTGTATGTTTGTTTGATTGCATTGAATAGGTTCCGAAAATACTGAACCGATTTGAAAAGTTTTTTTTACTAATATGAAGCTACATTATTCCCGAAGGTTATAGGCTACTTTTTATCCCGGGAACGCGAGTGAAACAGCGTGGAACAGCTAGTGTATAATATATATCTTAATCGTACCTCGGTAACACGTCCGTACGGTTTGGTTATTTATAATTACCTTCGTCAAAAAAAAACAAATTTGCACTGAGTGTACACACCTATGATATACCTTTACTTAATCATTCTAATCATATTGTGTAATATACCTAAATGAACGTCTATTTGGTAGGCTTTTTTAAAATAAACTAAAATAATAATTTAAAATTTTATTAGTACTTAAACCTAATTAAAAACCTCTACAATAAGAACCTCACGAAGAATTTTTATTATGCCAAATGCCAATAATAATAGTGGAACTAATTACATTTGTAGCGAGGTCATTGTTTCTTTATAAATGACAAAACTTTGCCGTGTCCGAGGGACGGCGTCGGTCATTTATCAGGACATTACGACAAATTGGAATTGTTTACCGAAGGAAGGAAAAATACGCTACAAGTCATAGACAATGCCGTTTCCTGTTTATCCTCACAATATTTCGATGAAATATTGTTTAAACACGAAAACAATTGGTACTTACGAAACATTATTTTCTATCCTTTAAATTTGATATAATTTAGATAATCTGTTATTTATTGATAAGGGCCTAATGTAAGGATTTAAATAGTTTCAAAAACATAATTATTACATAGAATAATCAATTGAGATACATCTCAGGCGCTAATCACAAAATTTGTATCAATAGATAAGATTAAACAAAATACAAATATTTAGTAACTAATTTTGCTCGATCTCCGTCTCTGTCAGCGGAATAAGTTACAAAATATTAAATATTTGTCTTTTGTTTAATCTTATAATGGATTTCCGCAAGATCACGCCTGAGTCAATTCATTCTATCAATAGATAGTAAAATTTTATGTAATAGGTAAATTGAAACAAGAAATTTCTGTTAAAAAATTAAAATGCGTTTCATAGCGGTTATCTGATCCCGAACTAAGCAGAGCTTGTAGGAAACCAGATAACTGATACATACCTACATTTTTTTTATAAATAAATACTTAAATAGATAATTACAGCCAGACTCAGGACAAACAGACATGTTCATGCACACAAATGTTTGTCCTAGATAGGCGGTGTCTTAACTGCGGCAACTGGCCTGTTTTAACTAATAGTAAGTTTACAGTATGAGACAACTTTTTTAATTTCAAAGTTTGGAAGTGACTTCAATTCATTATAATAATAATAATAATAATAATAAGTCAACAAGTCCGGCGGAACAGAGGAGCCATCTCAGCTGCCTGGATTGACTACAAGAAGGCCTATGATTCGGTCCCTCATTCATGGCTGGGGAGGATCTTAGAACTGTATAAAGTTGATACAGTTTTAAGAACCTTCTTAAGTGCATGTGTGAGGCAGTGGATCACAGTCCTTCGTCAACCAGGTGGTGGAGATGGTGCCTCTGAGCCGCAGGATTTTATAAGGATTGAAAGAGGTATTTTCCAGGGTGACAGTTTGAGTCCTTTGTGGTTCTGTCTGGCTTTGAATCCACTCAGTACTCTGCTGAAGGATTCAGGACTAGGCAGTCGGCTTCGAAGAGGGGGTGAGATCATTTCTCACTTGTTGTACATGGATGACCTCAAGTTATTTGCACCAAACCAGCAAGATTTGATACAGCTACTGAAAATTACGGAAACTTTTAGTAGCTGTATTAAAATGGACTTTGGTGTAGATAAGTGTGCGGTCATGCATGTACAGCGAGGGAAAGTTGTAACTTCGACAAATTTACAGCTTTCCGAGACAATGTCCCTCAGATCTCTCTCCGAAGCTGAAACCTACAAGTACCTTGGTATGTCACAGTCATTGGGTATTATGGACGGGGACATCAAACGGGCTGTGAAGGAGCGCTTCTTTTGTCGCTTGACAAAAGTACTGAACAGTCTTTTGTCAGGTGGCAACAAGGTGCGAGCCTTCAATGCCTGGGTGATGCCCCTACTCACATACTCCTTTGGCATACTAAGGTGGACCCAAACTGAGCTGGATGCCTTGGATAGGAGGGTCCGTCTTCTGCTCACAACACATCGTATGCTACACCCACGCTCATCTGTTATGAGACTGTACATCTCACGTAAGTGTGGAGGCCGTGGCTTTTTAAATGCCAAGAACCTCCACAATCGGGAGGTGTACAGTCTTAGGAGGTATTTCCTCGACAATGAGTGTGGGATGCATCGTGATGTTGTGGCAGTAGACAGGAGCCTCACCTCGCTCTCCCTGGCAAACGAGAACTGGCGCAGACTAAAAGTGCTAAGCACTGAGGATCGCAAGGACGTATGGAAGAGTAAGGAGCTACATGGGCGGTTCTACAAGGCCCTAACAGGGCCCGATGTAGATCTACTCGCGTCGGTGAACTGGCTACGATTTGGTGACCTCTTTGGGGAAACCGAAGGTTTTGTCTGTGCAATTGCGGACGAAGTTATCATGACGAATAACTACCGGAGATATATCTTGAAGGACGGTACGGTCGACATCTGTCGAGCATGCCGCCGTCCCGGAGAGTCACTCAGGCATATTATCTCCGGTTGTTCTCATCTTGCTAACGGCGAGTACTTGCACAGACACAATCTAGTAGCCAGAATCATTCACCAGCAAATTGCTCTTCAATACGGCCTTGTGGATTCTGAAGTACCGTACTATAAGTACGCGCCTGCTCCAGTTCTCGAAAATAGTCGTGCCACGCTCTATTGGGATCGATCTGTTATCACGGACAGGACTATTGTAGCCAATAAGCCTGATATCGTGCTGACAGATCGATCGAAGCGCCGGGCAGTGCTCGTCGATGTCACCATCCCCCATGATGAGAACCTCGTGAAGGCCGAGAAGGACAAGCTAAGCAAGTACCTTGACTTGGCTCACGAGGTGACAGCCATGTGGGATGTTGATTCGACGATCATTGTCCCGATAGTTGTTTCAGCGAACGGTCTCATAGCGAAGAGTCTCGACCAACATCTTGAGAGGCTCTCGCTAGGTGGCTGGATCAAGGGTCAGATACAGAAGGCGGTACTTCTGGACACGGCGCGCATCGTCAGGAGGTTCCTCTCTCTGCGGCCCTAACCACCGGTAGCTTAGGTCTTACCCCGCTGCCGACGGGATACTAGAATTAGGTTTTTTTAAAACATTATGAGTTCATTTTATAAAAATATTGTAAAAAAATAATCATATGTTTATTTATAGGGTTAGTTTTTTTATAATATTTTTGATTTTTGATACTAATGTTGTAAAAAAAACTAATTTTAAGGAATAACATAAATAAAGAAGATAATAATAATATTTATTTATTTCTCTCACAAGATTGTAAATATAAACAATTGAAGGATACTTAAGTACTAAAATCACAAACTTGCTTTGCGAGAGCTGGTGCCTGATATAGGTTTATAAAAACCTGTATTACAGGTAGGGCATGCAATTATCCGCCTCATTTTACTATCCGGATATTTCGGATACTTCCAGTTCACTATCCGAATAAATCCGGATAATATGGATAATTCGGATACCCCCTTAGGAATGGGTAAATCAATCAGTCAACTTAAAAATATGTCTTCAATTAACATTTTTAAACACGCACGCTAAGTGCCTCATCAACCATTTATAATTAAGAGACGGCATCCACCCTCAATAGTCACCCCGCACGACGCCCAACGAAATGCTCAACAGATAGATCTCAAAGTTTTTAACTCGCGACACACGCCAATCTAATACAGTTAGTATTAAAGAGGCCATTGATCAGAATAAGGCTCTAAAGTGTTCGCAAGAGATCTGTCTGTTGGGCAGAGCCAACTAACGAAGCTGAAGACTGAGGGTGGCAGAATCATCTCATCAAACATGTCGGCTAACCCGACACTATACTGAAAATATCCCGGACGTCAACCTGTATGAGATTAGAATGGCTCTCAAACAACTCAAGAACAACAAGGCGCCAGGTGATGATGGAATTACAGTTGAACTTCTGAAGGTACACCGATCCTCAGGGCCCTTCAGAAACTATTTAATTCCGTCATACTCAAAGGCCGGACGCCGCAAGCATGGCACAGAAGTGTGCTCTTCTTCAAAAAAGGAGATAATTCCCTATTCAAGAATTACAGACCCATCACACTGCTGAGCCATGTTTACAAGTTGTTCTCGAGAGTCATTACAAACCGTCTCGCACGCAGGTTTGACGACTTCCAGCCTCTCGAACAAGCCAGTTTCCGAAAAGGCTTTAGCACCATAGACCACATACACACGCGGGACAAGTTATACAGAAGACCGAGGAGTATAACCAGCCATTATGCTTAGCGTTTGTGGACTATGAAAAAGCCTTTGATTCGATTGAAACCTGGGCCGTGCTGAGGTCTCTTCAAAGGTGCCAAATCGACTTCCGGTATATTGAGGTGTTAAGTATTAGTATGAGAACATCACCATTTTGGTCCGTCTCCAGGACCAGAACTCGAAACCTATCCAATTGCAGCGAGGCGTGAGACAGGGAGACGTGATATATCCGAAACTGTTCATCGCTGCACTGGAAGACGTCTTCAAACTTCTGGACTGGAACGGATTTGGCATCAATGTCAATGGCGAGTACATCACTCACCTTCAATTTGCCAATGATATAGTAGTCATGGCTGAGACCTTGGAAGACCTCAGTACAATGCTCGATGACCTCAGCAGAGTCTCTCAACAAGTGAGTCTAAAAATGAACATGGATAAGACGAAAATCATGTCGAACGTCCATGTTGCACCCACTCAAGTAAAGGTTGGGAATTCTGCACTCGAACTTGTAGAGTTGAGAGAGACTTAGAGAGTTGTCTATATTTACCTAGGACAGACCATCCAACTAGGTAGGTCCAACTTCGAGAAAGAGGTCAATCGTCGAATCCAACTCGGCTGGGCAGCGTTCGAGAAGCTACGTAATATCTTCTAGTCTCAAATACCGCACTGTCTCAAGTCGAAAGTCTTCGACCAGTGTGTGTTGCCAGTGATAACTTACGGAGCAGAGACGTGGTCGCTTACGATGGGTCTCATCAGGAGGCTGAAGGTCACCCAAAGAGCAATGGAGAGGGCTATGCTCGGAGTTTCCCTGCGAGATCGAATCAGAAATGATGAGATCCGCAGGCGAACAAAAGTTCCCGACATAGCCCGAAGAATTGCCAAACTTAAGTGGCAGTGGGCGGGGCACATCGCTCGTAGAACCGACGGCCGCTGGGGCAAAAGGGTTCTCGAGTGGCGACCACGAACTGGAAGACTCAGCGTGGGCAAGCCCCCCACAAGATGGACCGATGAACTTGTGAGGTTCGCGGGAAACCGCTGGATGCGGGTAGCGCAAGACCGGCCATCGTGGAGATCCTTAGGGGAAGTGGACGTCTTTCAGCTGACATGATGACGATATAATATATGAGTGATTTTGATGTAATCAAATTAAAAATTAGTATGCTATATTAATAAAGTAACTATTCGTTTTATTCGTTTTATCCGGATAGTAAATCGAATAATATCCGAATATTAAAATCGACGGATATCCGGATAATTCGGATATCCGAATATCCGGATAGCATGCCCTAATTACAGGTCACCAGGGCCCACTCTACGTATTTATTAAATTAGACCTTAGGTAGGTACATATTATGTGTAAGATGTTAATAATCTTTAACTTGAGAACTAAAGAAAAACAAAATAAAAGTAGAAGAAAATAATAAAACAAAAGGTAAAACAATAACAAATTAAATCACAGCAGTCATATGTTGAGTAGTGTAGGGGTGTGTAGTGTGTGTGTCTGTAGGTGCGAAAGTTAGTTAGAGGCTAGTGAGAACAACAAGTACAAAATAATAAAAATATGACATATGAAACAAATAATTATATGTTCTTTATTTAAGTTGGAGGGCTTAGCATTACTTCAGTGTCCTCATAGTTAAGTGATTTTAGGTAATTAGAAACTACCTGCTTACAGTTGGCCTTACGTAATGGATAAATATTACACAAATTATTCAATTTATTATATAAGTAAACGCCTGAGAAACAATAAAAATGACGGGAAAGACTCGTGTGGAACACTTGGGATTGGCATATAGTACCTTTGCGTCGTTTATCTTTCATTCGTTCCGGGTGATAGAGTAATTCAGAATGTTTTTTGAGAACAGTGTGCAGAATAAACGATTGTCGGATTGTAAGCGTGTCCCATTTCTTATACAACTCAATAGTAGGATACCGGAAGGGAAGACCAGCAGCAACTTTGAGTACCGCACGTTGAGCTCTTTCTGCCTCGATTAAATGAGTTTTGGCGGCGCCTCCCCAAGAGGTGATGCAGTAGTCCACCAGCGACTGACACAACGCATAGTATACCATTTTAATGACGCGATGATCAGCTACGTGTTTAAGAGTTCTGAATATGTAAATGAGTTTGCGTAACCTGGTAACTAATACATCTATGTGCTGTTTGAAGGTTAGACATTGGTCTACAATCACTCCAAGATATTTGATGCTCTCAGTCCTCTGCAGAGGCAGGCATAAACACGAGAGGCTTCCAGGTGGGCACCTATGTACGGTAATTGCATGAGAATCAGGTGGAAGCAGGTTTGATCTAAGTGCAAACGCTATATACTTAGTTTTAGAGACGTTAAGTGTCAACACGTTGCTGTGCAACCAAGCACTGACTACATTTATCCCATCCTGAGCGGCATCAAAAACCTCATCCCAACTGTTACCACAGAAAAATAGGGCAGTGTCGTCAGCATAAGAGAGCGTTTTACCGCTACGGAGATTGAGTTCGCAGAGATCATTGATATAAACCAAAAATAGCGTCGGACCGAGTATACTGCCTTGGGGCACACCGAAGTGTACCGGGAGCTCATCGCTTAATTGATTATTGATCTTAACCTGCTGCTTCCTATCGGTAAGATAGTCTTGGAATAATTTTAAAGGAAGACCTCGCACACCAATTCTTTCCAGTTTTAATAATAAGTGTGGGATTGAGACTGTGTCAAAGGCCTTCGCTAAATCAAGAAAAACTGTTAGACATTTCCTTCTTTCATCCAGGTTAGCAATTGTCGAGTTGACGAGCTCGTGTAATGCGTCATTGGTAGATTTGCCTTGACGAAACCCAAATTGAGCAGAAGAAAGAAGATTATTCATTTCAAAAAATTTTATTAGCCGGCGGTTCAAGAGACTCTCTAAAATCTTTGAAAGCGTGGGTAGAATAGAAATGGGTCTAAAGTTATTAACACAGTCCCAATCACCACCCTTATGTATCGGTTTTATAAGTGCAGTTTTGAACGCTAATGGAAAGACCCCTTCAGAAATAGCGAGGTTACAAATATGTGTGATAGCAGGGGTAAAAAAGCGACAGTATCTTTTTAATATCTTGCCTGAGATCTGGTCCTTTCCCACTGCACAATCATCTCTTAACCCTTCAATTAATTGTGTAATTTCGTTGTCGTCAGTTGGTAGTATTACAAATGAATTAATAGGTGATGTGTTATTTAAGGCGCCGGATATAGGTCTAGTAAAGTCATAAGAGGAAGTGACTTGCTCGGCAAGTTTTTTTCCGACATCGACAAAAAACCTGTTTACATCATTTATGCTCTTCACCGGGTTCTCTTTTGAAATAAGACGCGACGAGTGATCTGTTACCTTATTTGTACCACTAATCTGTTTAATAACATCCCATAGCTTTTTCTTATTGCACCTAGAATTTTCAATCTGTTGCTTCTCGTAATTTCTTTTAGCTTTTTTCAAGATTAAAGTACAGAAATTCCTGTAACGCTTATAAGTTATCCTTACTTGTTCATTTGCTGGGTCTTTTTTCAGTTTTTTGTGAAGGTTGTCCCTATTCCGCATACATCGTAATAGACTTTTTGTAATCCAGGGTTTACTCACTCGTTTCCTTCTTGGTGTACTGACCAACTTGGAGTTTTCTTCAATAGCACGAGACAAACAGCCCACAAACAAGTATGTAGCTTCGTTTACATCTTTAGAATGTAAAATCCTCTGGTAATTTATGTTGAGTATGGTTTTATCTAGGTTTTCATAATTAATATGGTGACAGGTCTGGTTTAAATAATTTAATTTTATGTTCTGGCTAAAACAAATGGCAACACTCTCGTGGTCTGTTATAGATGATTCAATTACGAGACAGGCCGCCCGCAGTTTAGTTTTAATCATGATGTGATCCAGGCATGTTTTGCCATGCGTTGGAAGGTTATGACCAGGAAGTATGCAATGATAAGCCAGGGCATTTAAATATTCATGGGATCGTTTATCAGTGCTATTTGTGACTATGTCTATATTTATATCACCGCATAAAATTATATTTTTAAAACTGCTTAATTTGGTCAGGAGTAAATCGATTGAACTGATGAAATTACCGGTGTTTTGTTGACCTGGTGGTCGGTATATGCCAAGGATACAAGTATCAGCGCTTATTTTGAGCAATAGACAATTGGCATCACTTATGGCGGGTTCTTCAAACGATACATCAAGTTGCTTCCTATAATAAATAACAACTCCTTCATTTTGTGTTCTATGCAAAGTAGTAGTTGCGAAGTTATAGTTATCAAGGGTAGGAATATACTTAGCTGTGGGTAACCAACATTCAGAAAGAACTAACACGTCCCATGATATATCAGACCTATGTAAAAGTGTAATGAAGTTAGGCATATTACAAGTAATGCTACGGATATTTTGAGAAAGAATTTTTAGAGAGCAATTTCTATTGGTTATATGTTTTTTTACGTTATCTATGTCACAGTTAACAGCCCCAGCCACCGATAAAGAGTCCAGATCCGAGTTAATATTTTCAATATTTTGGACCATAATAAAATATACAATATATAATAAAGTCACGAAGATCACGTGACTTGTAAAGAGTATATTGATATTGTTGGTTAGAACTCTGATCTGGTAGACCGGAGGCAGTTGC
Organism: Tethea ocularis; assembly: GCA_963555595.1. Classification (NCBI taxonomy): domain Eukaryota; kingdom Metazoa; phylum Arthropoda; class Insecta; order Lepidoptera; family Drepanidae; genus Tethea; species Tethea ocularis. The sequence goes on from OY741975.1 coordinate 8,753,956, forward strand.
CGTTAAATAGGGACATGAAGCAAATAGAAAACTGAAATATATTAAACCAATCCGCATAACTAACGCAGGTTTTATGTGGTGTGTAAATATGGTAAGTTGATTGTATGTGTTGTGTTGGTTTGTGAGACTGCTTTCAATATAAAAATATGATAAAAATAAATTCCGTATTGTTAACGTATTTAAAACTACGAACATGCTAATTATAGTTACTAATACTATTAAAAAATAACAAAACCGGGGTTGGACTCCGACTAGTCAATTAATAAGTTTCAGCAGTTCCAATTCTTCATCGACACGAATTGGTGGAGCCCCATCATCCTTCTTTACATAAATTTTTCCGAAAGAGGTCCACGCAGCGAATATTTTTTTATTTTTGACACCCTCTCGTGCAACGTAAAATACTCGTTTAGCTTTAGTCGTCAGCCTTTCAGCGATAAAGATTGTACGAGGAGGACCAGGAAGATTCAAAAGTACTGAATTTAGCTGAGGCTCCCTGTTTTCACGACGTAGTTTATTATATGTTTTATATATCGCTAGGATGCCGTCCCTTCGAAGATTAGTAGTAAAGTCGACAACCACTGCCTCAGATTTGGCGCGATAGATGTTCTTGATCTCAGATTCCTGAATTGGTGTTTCTAAACCCAATATTTTACCTATATTGTGAGTTATGGTTGTGAGAGTTTTCTTATTCTCGTTTTCATGTTTAGGTAAATTACGAATTTCGATGCCAGAACTTTTTTCATGTTTTTCGACGAAATCAAGCTGCTTTTCAAGTGTTAACACACATTATACCTAAGTCTTCTTGGAAATAAAGGTTACGCTAACTGTAAACCATTTGGCAACAAGCCTAACTGTAATAAAACGAGCTAGATACCTAAAGCTAAGCTAAGCTAGGTACGGAAGCGGAAATGTAGCGCGAGAAAAGTTGGGTAAAAATTTTGAATTCATAGATGGCCTCTATTTCTTAGAAATTCCATATTGCAACAATCCATAACGGTAGATCAAAAAGCTTTACCTAGGTTTATTATAATCTAGCTGTTCCCCGCGGCTTCACTCGCGTTCCCGGGATATACATTGTGTTATGAACCGGTAAAAAATATCGATACTTTTTACTTTATATAATACACATTGGAAACCATAAACAAACCTTTATATCAAGATAAAAATAAAACATTTCGACGTATCTTTGCTTAGGGTTTGACCCAATTTATAGTACGCATTTTACCCATAAGCATCCCATCATTCTTCCCATCACGTATCCGGGCCATAGGGTTATGAATAGACCTTCCGCCTACTTATATCCGGTATAAGCTGTGATGAAACATGGGACGTAACTACCTTCACAAAAAAAAACAATTTATTTATTTCACCTCCTTTTTGAAGTCGGTTAAAAACCCTGAAATGTTACATTGCATTAGGTACTCTATTTTGAGCGGTGGGGTCGTAAACAAATAAGTAATTACAGTTAAGCTCCTATAACAAATAGTTTAGATTAATATACCTAATGACCTGTTTCAACCATGAATTTAGTTTTAATAGACCTTTAAAAGGCTCGAAGTAATAATTTTCACTATTACTATGTCAAAGATTATCGGCTTAGGACTATTTGTGTGTAAAATTTTATCTCATAGTTCAATTTGTGAGTAAAAATTGAAATAGGTGCCTTGCGATAGTGATTTTTTCGTTAAAGTAGTTTTTAGTTTTTATTTCATACTAGCTGTTCCCCGTGGTTCCACTCGCGTTCCCAGGATAAAAAGTAGCCTATAGCCTTCGGGTATAATGTAGCGTCCAATTAGCAACAGATTTTTTCCAATCGGACCAGTAACACCAGAGATCCTCGCGGGTTCATACAAACAAACAAATAAATATTGAACTCCACAAATACATTTATAGTATTATTTATAGATTAATTCACTGAACGTATCCCAATTTTTTCAATATTCTGATAATCTTTAAAAAAAATTTTTTTATAAAAAACTTAGACAAATTGGTCTGGCCATTCTCAAGTGATGCGCTTACCAGCGAACAGTAAATATTTATTTTAGATAGATTTAGGGTGATGATAGTTCAGTGGTAGTGACTGATAGCCGTGACGTATTTGTACGCGTGATTCAATAATAGGATACCTACTTTATTCTGGCTGGCTGTGTCACCTTCACGCTCGGCATCTGTACCCCGAATTTAAGGCGATGCTATACGTGAAATGATGATTCTAAAATGAGTTTTTCTCTGTATTCTTTGTTCCAAGAGATTTGGAAAAAATATATGTTAAACTAATATGTGACGGGGAACAGTTTTTGTAAAAAAAATATTTTTTATTAGTAACGTCAGAAAAAAATCGTAAATATGCCCCTTTTTAAATCTAAGAATGCATTCTTCTCTTATTTGGGCCATACAAATAACTTGAAAAATATTGACACCTACATTCTGAAATCCATTAGAAAAGGAATAGTTTTCTTACTTTTTTAAAAAAGTGCTTAGTTTCATTTTAAATAACATAAAACCATATTTTTTACTAAAATTACGTCTGTCCTGTCTCGCTTGTCACCGCTAGTTTAATAAGGGACGGAGACATACACACATAGCCTCCTCTAAAAGAGGTGTCAGTTAACGCTTACCTACTACCGCGTTCGCGTTTACGACATTCTCTATACAAATTGGTACAGCGTCTCTCGTAAGATATAAAAATAAGCTTTCAAAAACATATCCTACTACGTCTAAATATTTCATCAACTTTTATAGCTAGCTTCCGCTGCGCGGTTTCACCCGCATTCCCAAAGGATCTTAAATCGCCGGTATATAAAGAAGCTTATATGTTATTCCAGGGTATGATCTATATTTGTGCCCAGTTTCATCCAAATTCGTTCAGTAGATTTTACGTGAAAGAGTAACAAACATACATCTTCACAAACTATCGCATTTATAACATCAGTTGGATCACCCACGATATCAGCAAACAATCATTCAAACTCAATAATTATTTCTATTCGAAATTCATTCACAGTTTTTAAATTCCATTTATCAGTTTACAAGTTCAACCCTTCGGGGTTCGGCGTAAGTAACAATACACGGGGGAGTTAATGACCTATAAACCTTCCCTGATTCGCCTGCCCTAATGTGCTTTTAATGGCATACACTTTGCTTTGAACTGTCATTTAATATGACTAACAGAATTTACGGCGCCAACCGTGGGCCGCTGGCTTAGTATTTGGAGAGAAGTGTTAATCTTTATGTTCCTAGATTTATTATTTTTCTGTTCCCATTGTGATATATGCATATATAAGGTGATGATAGCTCGGTGGTAGTGACGTAGAATGCAGAGATGAAAGTCGCGGGTTCGAATCCTGAAATGAGCGTGAGCTTTCGGTGAAGGAAAACATTAAGAAAATTATTTCGAGATCATAGAAAAAAAACCTAATAAAATACAGAAAATGAACAATTTTAACGTAAATTTTAAAAATATATCTTGACGTATGAATAATTTTTCATAGCCATACATACTCGTTTACTTAAAAAAGAAACTGGATTATCATTTAAAATATAACACACCATAATGAGTTAAAAAAATCACTTTAACATATTTTTTTATGTGAGCACGAAAGTAACAAAAGTTCATTTTTCACATAAAAACAAAGTCGACAGCCTCTCGCAATGTGAACTTGTAACACCATAATACATTCCCTTTTTTCCCATAAGAACAACCACAAAGATTTACAGCGGCCCTTATGCAGTGGAGTTGACTCGACGCCTTGTTAGGGCAACGTTTCCGCCAAATAATTTATGTTCCTAGATAAATTTACATTTCACATCCCGTTTAGATGTGGCTGACCCTAACTTAGTTGAGTTAGGTATCGTCTGAAATTAATATTTGATTTTATAGGTAGTTATGAATTAGTTTGTAGCTTCAAACTAATTTTGACCCCCGACGCAAAAACGAAGGGTGTTATAAGTTTGACGTGTCTGTTTGTCTGTATGTATGTGTGTGTGTGTGTTTTTTGTGGCCTCATAGCTCCTGAACGGATGGACCGATATTGATTTAGTTTTTTTTGTTTAAAGGCAATCAAGAGTGTTTTTAGTTATGTTTCAAGAAAATCCGCTCAGCCGTTTGAAAATTATCACCAATTTTCTAGTGAGTTTCGGTTGTTTCTTTTAATTTTTAATTTTATATGGATTAAGGTTACACTCAGCGGTTAAAATTGATTGTCATCATATCACCGTCCGAAAGACGTCCACTGCTGGATAAAGGCCTCCCCTAAGGATCTCCACGATGGCCGGTCGATTTTCATTGGGGGGATATACATAGCAATAATTACCACGCTTGAATGACGGGTTGGCGATCGCAACAAGGTGTCACAGTGCTCAGAGATGCGCTGCTGCCCGTTTCTCAGCGGGGTGAGATGGTGGTGATATTCTTCGCCGTCGCCTATCGCTATTTCAAATACTAGAGTTACTTATTGCCAATGTGTTGCCGATCTGTTACAATACCGAAAAGGCAACTAGCTCTCAAGTGCAATTGCCGGAATACACCGGTAGGTGCTTAGCGATCGATTTTCATCTTGAGGGTCGTAGCCCGCCAGACGGGTACTCCAGGGTACCCTACAACCGGTTATGGTTTCCTCACGATGTTTTCCTTGAAAGCTCAAGCTCATTAAAATCTTGTTTGAGGTCTCCACTCAAAATCATTTTAACAGAAGTACTCGTACATATAAATCGACGTTTACAGACAGTTCGTCGCCGCGTCGTGTAGAATCCTTTTCGTAACCATAACTCGCCCATTGTTGAGAATAAAACCCTCTCTCGTAAAATAATTTCTTTTGAATACTTATGACGAGGGTCTGCTTATATTTTATCTACACGAAATAAAGCCTTATGGTATTTAAATAGGTCATGCTCATGCCTTAACAAAGCGTAAAATGTATGAATAAATCAACCTGGGAGTTTATACTCATATCGCGTTCAAATCGTCATGTAGACGAAGAAGGCCCTTAATACAAAAATGTACTCTATCTTTGAAACTATAGGGAATATTTTTTTATCGCATTTTTTTAACAAAATATTAAAATACCGTAAATAACATGTCAAAAAGAGAAATTAATATTAAAAACGGCCAAGAAACATTTCCATTATATCCAAAAGACCCAACGTTAAAAGCAGGTATATTCCTATGTCTGCCACTGACTTTAACAGATCCAAATTTAGACCAGACCTGACCGTCCATCTTTAACAGAAATGTAATCTCTTGGACAAAAATATCAACCTTATTTTACCGATAAATAAATTTGTAGAATCTTCAATGTGATTTTACAAATATATACAACATATTTTCACTCGATTCCATCACTAGTGTATGTGACGTGACCTTTTGTTTTTACGCTGGTATCCCTACTCAAATACAGTATTTTACTGTCAGTGTCAGGCATCCAAAAAACATGTAAAGATTTTTAATAAAACTGATAACATTATTTTGAAATCAAGACCTAGCTATTCCCTGCGGTTTCACACGCATTTTCAGGATAAAAAGCCTTCGGGAATAATGTAGCTTCCTATTTGTGAATGAATTTTTCGAATCCGATTGGTAGATTCAGAGATTAGCCCGTTCAAACAAACAAACAAACTTTTCAGCTTTATTATTAGAATGGATTAATTTTAACACTTGGTTGAACCAAAACCATTCTATGTGAAAATCTATGGGTTGGGTTGTGTTCAGCAGTGGACAGTCATTAGGCTGAAGATTATGATGATGATGATCGAAAACTTACTCTTAACCCTCAAATCTCATAAGAAAGAATTAATTGCTCAATTCAAGTAGAACATAAATTGATAGGTACCGTCGGCCAGGAAAGTGGTGTACCACCCTAAGGTTGAATGTCGCTTGCAGATCAATCTGACAACTTCTATTGCTATCTTATATTGTCAGTTTTCTTTACCAGATGGAATTTAGTTGTCTATTTAAAAAGTATTTATTACTTTTGTTTAGAGTTTGAACCTTGTAATAATTTTCGATGACTCCTAGTCATTAAATCAAAACTGGCACATCACTTTCTTGGCCGACCGTACGTGCGTCACAGAGAAAGAAGGTATAAACGTACTTCATTTTAGAACCTGAAATAAATTTAAAATAGGTCCATGAAGACTACTCATGAATTCATAACTAGGTAATTAGAATATTAATATGCTCCGCAACATCTCACTTAGCGTTGTTAAAAGTTGGAAGTTTATAACTTTAAATTATAAGACTATTGGAAAACTATATTCTATCTTAAGTGACCAAAAATAGTTTATTGTGGTCAGAAAACTTTTTTTTTTTTTTGAAAGTACTAAAGTTGGTAGCCTCAGATGGCTGCAACAACCTTACCGGACAAATCGGCGAGCGCAGACCGGAGGATCGGAGGGCTCAGCCGGGTAATATTTAGGTAACAACGCCTGAGGGCACCCCCTAATGGGGTACGAACCTCGGCTCAGGGCGTTACCGGGGGAGGGGGAGGACTTTGTACGAGTTACGACTAATTGGGGGCGGTCGGATTACTAATGGCAGCTCGGGCCGCTTGAACGGGACGAGACTGAGTGGGACGTCGCGGCGGTCCTCGCCTCCGAGGACGGTAGCGTGGTCGGTTGTGTGTAGTGTGTTGTGTACTTTTACGAGCTTCGTCAGCATCGATCTGAGCTAATGTAATAGGGTCATCCGGCTCGCTGAGGGCTTGCCTTGGTCTATGGATACGGAGTATACGGGAGGGCGTGTAGGTTGCGACATTCACTATAAGAGGGTTGCGGTGATTAACGGCGGTATTGAAAAATCTGCGTGAGGTGCCTTTTATAAATTATTTTATCGTGGGGAGACCTAAGTCAATGTGGAGATTTTCATTACGCATGTACCACGGGGCGCCCGTGGCTTTGCGCATGAAGCGATTTTGTGAGGTCAGAAAACTTTTTAAAATTATTGTTGATAACCAAATAACCAATTTCCGAGGCAACCCGTCTCGGAAATTGGGTAACTGGCTTCGATGGGTATTTTACAGGAATGTTCGGCATTCTCTTAGGCATATATTAGTGAAGATTCCGTCAATATAGGATAAGCAGTTTCTGATTATCAGGGAATCAGAAACGCATCACCGGGTGTTAAGTATCTTGTGGTCATGTTAGTCAAAAAGAACAAGCACAAACACGCGGGCGTTCCACATAGCGATGTAAAATAAAAACTAAATTAAAAACATTTCGTAATGGAAATTAAAACATTGTAACTTGAAATGGAATTTCACACAACTTTTAACGTAATAAAAACTAATTAAAGGCCAGACATCTTAGCATCGATCAAAGAACGTTTTATATCTCCAAAATAAACTAATTAAGGCGCAGATAGAATTTCAATTTGCCATCATGAATAGTTGTTTGTTGTACTCCAAAATATGTTAAAACGACTTAACAGGGTATTAGTTCAAATACCTTTGCGTTACAAAATAAATAGCAATAATGTTCTTTGAATCATTAAGATAGGTAATTAATTAAAAATATACATTTACGTTGAAAACTAAAAATACTTATTAGTGGAAATTACTTATCTTACGAAGATACTACTTAATGTTATTTTAGTTAATTAAACGCTATATAATCTAAATCTACAGGTAACAGTACCTATACTATTTTATGATTATATTTCTTTTATCGAAAAAACCTATAAATTCAAACTAACTTTCCACCCCAATCACGAGCCCCTATATTATTACCCACTTAGGGGCTGAATTGTCAAATATTTTTACTTAGCAGATGCCTACGTCATAAGCTATACATTTATGCCAAATTTTACCCCGATCCGTCCAGACATTTAAGCTATTTGTTTTGATAGGTCAGTCAGTCAGTCACGCTTTCCTTTTATATATTTAGACTAGCTTTCCGCCACGTGGTTTCATCTGGTTAATTCAACCGGATTCAAATTCAATATTTTTTTTACCTGTATGCCAAATTTCAGTCCGATCCGTCCATTGGTTTGAGCTGTGCGTTGATAGTGCCAGTCAGTCAGTCAATCATTCAGTCACGCTCTCTTTTTATAGGTATAATTAGATTTATATTCTCTAGGATCAGCGGTTGGGGCTGTGAGTTGATGTGTCAGCCAGTGATCAACTAGGGACTTGGAATTTTGTGAATACAGAAAAGTAAGTCCGTATTATTTTTCTACTTACTGGCTTTTCACTCTGTCTGTTTTTTACGACTTCTTATTTTAACAATTTAGGATTATCCGATAATTCTAAAACACATCTCTTTGCATTTTAATTTTCATAAAATCCTTTCCAAGTACACGTCTACTTTACAAAAGAAACGTATCCTCCTTTCATGTTTCAAAATCCTTTAAGCTCTGCGAATCACTCAATCAAACAGACAGGGCTTGTTCTTTAAGTTAAGTATATAGTCATAATACAAAGCTCAAACAGTCCAAACGGTTACAAAAATATTTTTTTAAAACAACATTTGTACAAACCGCTTCAGGGTATCTCCAAATAGGGTATAAACAAACACGTCGGTAATACGTCACGTGTCGCGCAAATTGCCGCAATAAAAACCGTCGCGACGGCAATCCGGATAATATCTAGAGATCAATCCGTCACAAACAATAATCCGGTGAGTGTGATGTCTCGGACACACGGTGTGATAGAACGAGAAGCTTTCTTAACCTACAACATGCTGTTAAGTAGAGGTATTTTCTTTTTACTTCAGAGGGATTATTTTTTGGTAAAGTCAGAACGATTGACTATGGATTCAGTACATGATTCTGCAGAATTTCATTATTTACTTTTTTATTTTTTTATGTCAGAAGGTTGACAAGCATTCAGACGGTCCACCTGTAAATAGTTACCATCGCCTATCGCCATTTACAATACCAGAGTTATTGCCAATATGTTGCCGAACTGTTACAATGCCAAGAAGGTAACTAGTTCTCAAGTGCAATTGCCGGAACACACCGGTAGGTGCGTAGCGACAGATTTTCAAGTTGAGAGTGGTAGCCAGTCAGACGGGTACTACGGTTCCTTCACCGAAAGTTCATTGGATTTGAACTCATGACCTTCGTCCCACGACATCCGAAGTCACTACCACTGAGCTATTATCGCTTTAAATTAATTTTAATCATATCTTTACATTGTCACGTTACTCTTCAATTGTTATTTTTTTAAATTAAATTCAGATAGAAGCTGCAAATATGACGAAATTGACTCCCGTGTTAATGAACAACTCATGTACTTACGTCCCCATTGAAGAAGCACAAGTCCCTTAACGATCCCCATCGTATTGAGATCTATTTGATTGACGTCGAAGCGTTTTAATTGGTGAACATAACTATCCTTTATAGATCTCTATATTTGATGACTCTGATAAAATTTTAAGTGGGATCATTATTGACGCCTGTTTCTTCATTAGTAATTTTAGAGCTATGCTCGGAGTTTCTCTGCGAGATCACATCAGAAATGATGAGATCCGCAGGCGAACCAAAGTAACTGACATATCCCGACTAATTGCCAAACTGAAGTGGAAGTGAGCGGGGCACATCGCTGGTAGAACTGAAGGCCGTTAGAGCAGAAAGGTTCTCGAGGGGTGATCACGAGCAAGCTTTAAGCACCTACCGGTGTGTTCCAGCAATTGCACTTGAGAGCCAGTAGTTGCCTTCTCGGCATTGTAACAGGTCTGCAACATATTGGCAATACCACTGGTATTGCAAATGGCGATAGGCGACGGCAACCACTTACCATCAGGTGGGCCGTATGCTTGCTTGCTATCTTAGTAGTATAAAAAAAGAAAAATGAACCGAAAGACGCAGCGTGGGCAGGCACCCCACAAGGTGGACCGACAATCTTGCGAGAGTCGCGGGAAACCACCGGATGCGGGTAGCGCAAAACCGGTCATCGGGGAGATCCTCGGGGGAGACCTTTGTCTAGCAGTGGACGTCTTTCGACTGATATGATGAATTTTAGAGCTTGTTTTGAATAAAAATAATTCTATCTTCAAAACTGTCTGATAAACTTCACGCCTGCATATCCCACGTAATCCGAGCCAGGTACACGATGTATTATTACATTTATTTATTTTTACGTGTTCCCCGAAATAAATCATTGATGCCTCTCAAATATTCAATAGGACCTAAAAGGTCCTCGTGTGAATTAACCTTTGCTCTGCGGTCACTACCCGATGGGTTGATCAATTAAGTAAACAGCTTTAGTTAACATAGTTTATTAGTATTGGAATTCATTTGTTTAAGGGTCGTAAGAAGTAGCTTCAAGTAGTAGAGATGAAGTAGGTAGGTTAAGTATTGTTCCCCTGCCTGTCGTAAAAGGCGACTAAATGGGGTCCTTTGGGGTCGTGGTCAATCGGGGGGGGGCCCTGTGCGTCCAGAAGCGATCCCAAGGAGGACGATAGGTTGTTGTGGTCACGATGCATAGTGTGGGTGGGAAGTATCATACTTCCCCCGGGACGGGCTATCTAGCGCCGCGCGTGCAGGGGGAGTGAGCCAACGCGTTCTGCACGAGAACCCGTCCCCCTCTACAGCGCAGATGGCGACCACCGTGGGGTTTTAGCCACGAAGGGATTATGAACTGCATATTTCTAGAATCAGCCTAACTTGACTTATCGTGTTGAGTCTATCGATCACAAAACTCAAGTTTTCAACATGAGATAGATACCTACTACAGTCCATAAAACTGATTTCTTATGTACTAGTATCACAATCATATTCAGTCAGGCTTCCTTTAGTGTCATGAGCGGTACCCAGCTTCTTCTTAATTACCTTCATACTCTCTAAGATATAAATTGTTGGTACAATTGGAATATATTTGTGATCTTCAACGGCGCAGTCGCGGTCGTTAACTTTTACGAACCCTATTTAAAGGATAATTGTCAGCATAATTAATTTCTAGCCACGTATGTGTGACACAGAGTAAACGATTTAAGTAATCAAAATACTTTAATTTTTACGAAAGAAAGCTTAGGTAAACAAAAGTAAATCATTTAGAGGCGATTTATTTACAATCAAGGAACTTTTATTAGTTTTAATGTGATATCGTCTTTCTAACTACTAATAAGAAAATGAGTCATACGATTTTTTTAAGAGACAACGATCAGAATAGGACGTAGTTTTATCGTAATTAAAAATAGCAAACAAGGATACGGTATATAAACATAGTAAGAAAACCATAGCACGGTGGCAGAGTTCTTTGTAGTAGATACCTGTCTGGCTTCTAGGGGTCAGTTCCCTTCTAGGTTTTTTATGCTTACCATTATTGGCCACATCATCACTGACCACAGTAAGATTGTGGTCAAACACAGGCCTATAAGTACATTGTTAAAAGACACTGAAATATCAATCAATACCGTAATTAAAATCAATAAATTGAAGCGTTCACCTATAAGTCACTGAAGCCTATAGATCAGATTAGTCGATAATGGAAATTATTAGAATAGAGAAACTAATTGAAACTTTACCCAATCTGGTATAATCCTTTTTAATAAAAAACATTAGAGTTCTAAGCTGATTAAGTAACCCTCTGACCAAATCTACACTGTGAGCGTCTGAATGTAAAAAGTAAGGGCAGACAGAGTAAGTTATGACGGTAATTTGTCTGGAGGTGGCTTCCGCAGTCAGATCTCATGTGGAATGGAAATCTTACACGCCACGTTAGATATACTATTATTTTAAATGAGGCAAAAACTCCTGCCCAGTCGAGCGAAGTTGCAAGTCTAAAATATTGTAAGCTACTTAGTTGGGAGAATTTTAAGGGGCTGTTGGTAACTTTTGGGTAAATATACAGCCTTGAAATTTGTATTAGTATTCAGGTTCTATATAAAACTAATATTATAAAACTTGTAAAATGACTTATGGGCAACCGGTCAGGCGGCATTATAAAAATGTATCTTTCATTTTTAAAAGACAGTAGGTAAGTCCTTTTAATATTATAAATGCAAAAGTTTGTGAGGATGGATGTATGGAGGTGTGTTACTTTTTCACGTAAAAACTACTTAACGGATTTATATGAAACTTGGCACATAGATAGACCCTGGAATAAAAATGGTGCCGAAAGAAAAAATAAAGAAAAAAATTATTTTGGACTAACAACAAAAGCTAATATAAAAAAAACAAGTAACTAAAACAAAAATTAAAAGTTGTGTAAGGCCATAAAAGCACCTATCCCAGCGCTGCCAAAAGTGAAGATCGACTGAAGCAATGGCTTAAAAAGTAATAAAATACGATTTTGATAATACTACATTAGATACATTGAAATATCGTTGATTAAATAGTATTATGTATTAATATACCCCTTAATTATGTCTAAGTAAAGATTATGTCCAGCAGTGGATGTCTTTCGGCTGACATGAATGAAGGATTAATTCATTAGTATCCTTAGACCAAATCTGATGATTTCACAAAAGATGATATTGCTCACATTACTGCGACATCGGACTATCATAACAATTTATACGTATTAACACCATAACTGTGTCTTAAGGACTAACAGTTATAACCCTCTAAATTATTGAGGGCTGTGTGATAAGCGATAGCGATTCAACTTCCATTTGTATGTGATGACTTTTTAACCGACAAAAATAAGGATGAGGTTCTCAATTCGGTCGTATGTTTTTTTTAAATATGTTCTCGCATAACTTCTTTGCTTATGACCCGATTTTAATATTTATTTCTGCGTTGGGTTCAGTATTCCAAGGGTTTCGGGGAGGATTTTCTCTTTTTTTTAAAGATGATTATTTGTTGTCTACTAACAAATAATATTAAAATGTTTGAAAGTGATACAGAATACGGTATTCAGGAGACGGTATTAACGATTTATGTATTACTTGCTATCCCCGCGGGTTTGCCTGCAAAGTAAACTATATGCTATTTCAGGATATGATCTATATACCTATATACCTACGCCAAGTTTCATCAAAATCCATTGATTGCTCGATATTGGAACAGTCGGCAGAATAATTGAAAAGTTTGGGTAAATCCGAAAGTGTTTTTTTTATCAGATTTTTGTATTAATTTGAAATCCTGACTGACAACGTTTGTCGAGTCAACTAGTTATAAATAATAATAATACTTGTTTTTATGAATTTCTTTGCATAGAAGATAGCTTGATTTCGCTTACTTCTTGCACCATACAATAGTTGACCAATAAATTTTTGTGTAAACCCCAATAACAGTTTGCTTGGCAGTGGAGGCTCTAATTAATTTCAGCGACCACTAGGTCCTTTGCGAAATATGAGATTGTCTCTCGGTTTGGTGCGGCTTGAGCCTTTCCGCATTTGTCGGCTCTTAACGTGACATTTTGTTATCCAGCCGAGTTTTATGTGAGACTAAGACTCACTAGATAACTGGTTTACAGAAAATGCTGTTGGTTTTTTTGTAGACTGTAGGTTACATAAAGATATCATAAAAATATTGCTCTACATCCAGCCGCATGGGTACACAAAAATGCACGTCAAAATTAAATTCTAGTGTAAATGTTACAATATATAAAACACGTATATCTACACAACAAAACAAACATGGAAATGGTCGATTGCAATTTTTTGTTTTTAATAAAATTCCTTACTGTGTTGTGTATTTACCATATTTTGATTATATAAACAGTTGTTTGTTAATTCATAAGATAGTTATTTGGTTAGTAATTAACTTTAACGGTTCACAGTTCGCTAATAATGTGACAAATGTTGGACGTAATTAGAAACCGCAGCGTAATTGAGATTCACGGCAACGACATTGTAACAAGCGTAGGCGGGAGCGGGAGCGGTTTTACAAAATTATTAGAAGGATTGTTCTGCAAAGGGCAATGATCTATTTCTACACTTCGTTTCAACGATTACAAATAGTAATAGTCCAACACAACTCTTTATAAATAAAATAATGTTTTTTTCAATGGTATTACCATCATCAGAACCTGTCATATTTAAAAAAAAATACCTAAGTCTAAAGATTAAGCTAATACTTGACTGATACCGTATAGTGGGGAAAAATAACGGGAGGCCGTTGGTTTACTCACAGATAAAATAAATTTATTGGATACGTATTTTTTACGATAAACAAAAAAATCCTCAAGACTGCCAATCGACATTCTTCAGTTCTCACCTGGTACTAGGAATCCGTTCAATTATATTTATTTGTGAATTTACTCTGACGCTTAACACTATGTCTGAGGTCAAGGGTCGAACTGACCGCAAGTGAATGTCGGTCTATCAGGACATAATCTCGAATGTGCCACAGTTTAGACTATGTCGGACATTCCATTTCGGTCATTATCTTGAGACAAAGTCAATTAAGGAGATAGATCTATTTGTTCAGACTACCAACTATTACTAACTAACCTACCTATAAGTCAAAATTTGATAGTGCATATTTTAACATTTTGATCAAGCAAGATTTATGTTGATTTTAGTATACCTACATATAGGTATAATAAATATATATATATTTTTTTCATGAAAAAAAAAAAACAATCATAAGCGAAATTTGAATGAGTACTTCCTTACAACAAAAACCTTCCTGACAAATATGTTAGCGATCTGCATGATGTAGGATTGTACCATTAAAGCATGGTCAGTTTTGAAACCTTTTCGCTATATGCCCTGTCTATTGTTGACATTATGTAAGAATCTTCTCTTGTAAAATCATTTGTTTTGAATACTTTTAAGAGAGTGGAGTGGGCTGACATTCTTTTAAGTAAGAGTCGCGGGATACCGCTGGATGCGGCAATCGTAGAGATCCTTGGGGGAGGCCTATGTCCAGCAGCACGTCTTTCGGCTCACATGACTTTTAAGACATACACACAAAATACAGCCTGACAGTAGTCATACTTGAAGTTTGTTAATTGTACATTCACTATTTTCACTCATTCCAACCGCAATGCGCTAACCCTAATAACACCGTTTAAAACTGTACCCCAAATCTTTTTATACGGCACATATTTTAAATTGGGTAATATTCATAAAAAAACATTGTTCGCCTTCAACATTACACTTAATGGTGGGTATAATCTTGTCTGCGTTCCATTAAACCGCCAATAAACCTTAATATAACCCTGTCCGTGTAAAAATATTTAGCTCCGACAATTCTAAGGGTCGCCGCGACCCATAGACTGGATTCCGTCATTACCCTATGTAATCACACACGGAATTCGTCCCACCAATGTGTCGCCATTATAGGGTTAAGTCATTAAGTTTATACGGTAGATGGAAATAGTAAACAGGTGGGTCATTTTAGACCCAAATTCGTGTTATTTGAAGCTCCGTAATTTGTTGAAGGTATTATGTGGGGTTTTGAGATTTATTGTTTCCCGTAGGCATGTTTCATTTTACTATTGAAATAAGAATATTATAGAAAACAATAAATTTGTGAGGAAAATTAACACGCCCAAAAACCTTAATTGAATCAATAAAATAACGCTAAAATACTGCTGCCTAGTAACGTGCGGGCCAATCCGGGCGTCTGTCTGTCATAGAACTGTACATACCTCCTTGAATATTTCAATTAGCTATAAATCATCATCATATCAGCCGAAAGACGTCCACTGGACAAAGGCCTCCCCCAAGGATCTCCACGATGGCCGGTCTTGCGCTAGCCGCATCCAGCGGTTTCCCGCGACGTTTTAGCTATAAATATAAATAATATAATATAAATGTAAATTTTCACAGAATATGTTGCTTATTTAATACAAATAGAAAAAAATACAGCTTACAGACAAATCCTAGCAGACAAAGGGCCTGTATTCATAAAAAAAGGATTATTTTGCAACGTATTTTTCCAAGCTTCTCCTAATTATCTAAAAGATCTCAAGGTTTTTATTTTATATTCAACAAAAAATACATTATTTACTTTAAAGTTTCTGTCTATACATAAGTTTAAATATTGCAATATTTTTATCATGATGTTTACCTTAATTTCTCAAAATACTTGTGAGAATACTAAAACATTCACTTATAAATCAACACAAAGTAGATTTCGCATAACAACAACACTCGTTGATAAAACGTCAAAATTATAACATCTCGTTGTTTTTGCGTCGAGGGTTAAAAATGGTAAATAATATTTAACCAATTTACGAGAACAGCTTAACTTGCATGACTTAATCAAGCTAAAGTTATTACTAAGTAACAGCTTGAAAGCTGGACGCCTTTATAAGCAATTTGAGCTCGCGTCTCAATGTCCGAAAGTGAGTTAGATGGCTCATGAAATATGCAAAACGTATGCTAACCCATTGAACGACGACAGGGTAGAATGCATTTTAAAACGGTTTAGCTTCAGTTTTCGAGTTGAAATTTTCTCGTCGTATGAAGACGCCCCAATAGACGGAGTTCATATTTTATATCATCTGTAGTTTTAAAGGTCAGTGACCGTCTATCGTGTGTTGTATTTGTTGATTGGTAATCACAAAAATAAATTGTAGTATTTTTAGCGACCCCTGTCAGCTACATAGTTCCGACACCAATGGATAGATAGCGCTGCAATATATTAACACTATCTATATACAAATCTACATCGCGCTATTGAAGTTTGTTCGCGCATTCGCATATATAAATGATTCCAACATCAACAGTTGGACCCCGGTCCCCAGGCACAATGACCCAGCCTGGCGGAAGATCTTCCCTTTTCAATGGAGGAATTATCCACCTTGTTCCTCCATATATTACTTTTACTGAATTTAAGAATAGAATATTAGAATTTTAAGGCGATGATAGCTCAGTGGTAGTGACGTCGAATGCCGAGACGAAGGTCGCGGGTTCGAATCCTACAATGAGCTTGATCTTTCGGTGAAGAAAAGCATCGTGAGGAAACCATAGCACGCTGGTAGATTTTATTCAAAAATCCTATACAAATATTTAAGGTTGATAATTCAAAAACATTGTAATCAAATTACTAAAGTACTAAATCAAATATTTTTTTTTTTATAAAATCCCAAGCATCTAACAAAAAAAATGTAAAGCATTTGTCATAGGCCACGCTTCGTAGAACACCTAAACCAACGTTCCGTTTTGATAATTAGAGGACACAAAAGAGCCTAAAAGAGAGGCCCGAGGCCCGAGCGGACTTAATAACAGCGAAATTACAGCCTGTAATTATACAGGTAATTACGACTGAAAGTTTCAAGAAATACTAAATTTTTCACATAAAATGGGACATCTGGTTATGTTTATATTAATAAAAAATATATTACATAAAATAAAGTTAAGGTAAGAATATGAAAATTAAATATCGTAATAAAAAAAATATAAAATGTACCTACATTATAGTTTTTTTTGTAATTATGACCTTTTATGGATTAGGTTAAACAAATAAGTGACATTAAGCTGACAATATTATCGTGAGTTATGTTTTTTTTACTCTTGTACGTTTCAAGCGTGGCGGTTTTAATCGGTATGAGTCCGGCATAACCTTGTCACTCGACAGGAATAGCTGGGTATCCTATGATGATTTCAATAAAAAAGCCACTCTTTTTCAATGCCTGCCATTTAGCTTTACTACCTTATTATACAAATACCTTAATAATATTTAGATTAACACAATTCCGTCTCAAACAGAACTGTCACATACCATAAAGTGATATATCTCGACAAAGGCGTTGAGTTATTAGATTAGATGTATCTACGCATAGCTAATTAAGGAATTTAGGTCGCCTAGGTATTACATTACACCTGTGATGTAGGACTGTTAATTAACATTTTAGTGGAAATTTCGAGGAATAACAAAACGTTGGCTCTTTTTTATTGTTTAGCATAATAGTAACTAAATATAATGTTATTTTGGAAAAATAACCCATTTTGAACTTAGTCAAGTTGGATACTGCAGTTTATAAAGCTAGAACTTTGAAATTAGAATTGGAGATTTGGAATCGCATAACCGCAAAGTTTTTCGATTGGAACTAAAGGTACATGATGGCCCTACTGACACCTATATAACGATGACAATGATGGTGATCCGAAATATTTTCCTAATTTAAGGAGTAATGTTCAAATTTTCACGGACAATTACCTAGTCGATTGGCGACTCACAAGCCTACCAGTTGTGACTGCTATGAGGAAAGCCGAACAGGGGAAAATGGAGACAACTTGTGACCACGTGTCACAAAAGCTCATAAACTCAAAAAATCGCATAAAACCTTGACTTCTTCGTAAAAAATAATATAATCTGATAACACTACCATAACAAACCCAAAACTAAGCCACTTGACGAATCATAAACCCAGCTAAATTACTATTATGAGTATCAAAAGACGCAACTATCCCTTTATTGCTCAAATGCTCACTATATTTATAGAAAATATCTCTAGAGACATCAATGAATTCTCCTCAAAGAATGTCGCAATATTTTTTCATAGGTACAATAAGGAAAACGCAATCGTAACATTTCATTCTGTCTTATTGGTGTAATTGCTTGGTTCCATGTTGTTGTTTTTAATATTTTGTTGTGATTTTGCATATGCATCTATTTTTTTATGGAAACAATTTCCTCATTTGGGGTAGAGATATATGCTGTAGGTTCCATATAGGGTTTCTAATCAATCATTAGAATTAATCTGCATATCCAACAACCATCAACTGCTATAAAACAACATTAAAATTCTACATTTTATGAGACCGTTCTAATCGTCTTTTTACTCTGCTTTTAACTGCGTGGCTCATATGAGCGTATATGAAAAATCCAGCGATTTTCCCCGACCCTCGCAGGATTGTCAGTCCACCTTGAGCCTGCCGACGCTGCGTCTTCCTTGTTAGTGGTCGTCACTCAAGAACCCATCTACCCCAACGGCTGTCGGTTCTAGAAACGATGTGCCCCGCCCACTGCCACTTCAGTTTGGCAATTCTTCGGGTTACTTTGGTTGGCGGTTTCACTCACGTTTTCGGAAAAAAGTAGGCTAACCTTGGGAATTATGTAGCTGTCTGTAATTAATGAATTTTGTGGATCGTTCTGGTAGATCGAGAGATTAGCGCGTTCAAAAAAACAAACATACTCTTCAGCTTTATTAGCTATTAGTATAGGTATAGATGGTACATCTTTTTATTTATTTAAGTAATATTCAATGTATTTTCCGTGGTAAATTATGCATAAGCGGACATTTCACACTTTTTTTCAAAATACTTCAGGTTTTATAGGAGCTGTAAAAAATTCACTGTCAATTATACAATATTACTTCTCAAAAAGAGTACCCATAAAGTATTTTATTATCTTCCATCTTAATTGAATAAAGCTGAGCGAGTTCAAGTTAATTAAGATTTTTGTAATTAAGAAAGCGGACAGTTATATGTTTTTTAATGCTTTTGGTTGGTATACTTTCAGACCACAGTACCAAACCATTTATCAATAAAAAAACATACTGTAGCGCCAGAATTTGTAATCAATGGAATGGAAGAACAACAGTTAAAAATATAGATTAACGTACAAATATAGACGGAGTTTTACTTGAACTAAAAGTGAAGCAAAACACGTCATACTTATGTATGAGTAAAATCAATAGTTGTACAGTGACACTAATCTCTATTGATACCGTTGAAGTCTCGATCCAGAATGATAACAGACCGGCATACCTACTATGGTGATGTGTGTGAGAGGTTTAAACTTACAAGAAGAACGCACACTTATCTCAGTATAACGGGTCTTCTGGAAAAGGGTCTTATTCTAATGCATTAATTAGTGAAACTCGTATATACTTTTTTGTACGTCCATGTTTAAATCTTGTAGATTCTGTAAATTAAATAAAATTATATCTTCTAAACTAATAGAGGCCTCGGGGGACCGGCGGGCAGGAAGCTTTTTCCGCCCGCGTGCAAATGCGTTAGCTTGGCCATTCAAAGAGGAAACGCTGCCAGCCTTCTAGGAATCTTGCCGTTGATTTTATATGTAGATTGTATTTTATATATTTGTTGTAAATAATTGTAAAATACTAACCTTACTCACTCAAAAATATATAAACAGAATAAATACTACATAGAATCCATACTCCTTAAATTATAAATGAGAAAGTTTGTTTGTTAATTTGTCCTTTTATACGTTAATAAAGTAACAGAATGACGTGATTTTTATACGACGGGCATAGATACATTATAAGCCGAAGGGAAATATACCTAACCTATTTTTTACCTCGAAAATCCGCGGAGAGGGAGCTAGCTACCAATAATGATTGCAAGTTACCCAATTAAGATAAAAATTGAACCTTTAATTACTGTGCAAAAAAGGAGCAAAGACAAACAAAATGTTTTAATTAATTTCCTTGTGCCCTAAAAATTAATTGAATTAAAAAAAAATACTTTGATAGAAAATTCGTTTGCCTAAGGGTCGAAAAATTTAAGTGACTCATAATTTTAAGAAAAACTCTATTTAAAATTTATTTTAACGCTGTACAAAGTTTCGAAGTTCGTTACGTATTAATTTTATAATTAACAATCTGACTATACTGAACTTTGGCTCATTAATAATGGAAGTGTAATCATCGCTTTTAATTTTAGCTGACTTTAAATAGGGGTGGATTATATTTGTTAGGAATTTACCTCACGTCTCAAACTTGGTGATGCTTTTCGTAGTAAGTCTGTAGTTTGAATTTAATGATGCTATTTTAAAATATAAATATTGGTAATTTGATTCCTTTTTTAAATCATAGGTAATTGTTTGTTAATATAGACGAAAGAAATTTAATATGGAATTAATTAAAGCCGTGGTTTTTAATCAGTTTAATGTCGTACGAAACATACACAGGTAATAATATATTATGTAGGTAATGGTAAATAAAAACTAAACTAAACAAATAAAAACTAAACTATATAACTACTAATTACAAAAATAATCTGCTTCAAAATTTGGCATGGTACCCATGACACTTGCGGCTTAAAGTACCTAGTTAAGGTATTTCAATTTATATAAGTAAAAGTCAGAAGGCTGAGAAGCTGATTGGTAATCCACCTGAAGTCAAGAGCCTATTTAATCTTTAATCGGGCAATCTCAATATGATAAATAGGCAAAATTTTTCAACCTTTTTTAGCATGGCCGGCAAAATGTCTCTTAAGTGAGGGTAGTAGCCATCCAGGCGAGTACTACAAAGTACTCTACAATTAAAATTACAGATTCCACCTCAAAGCTAAGTGAAGTGGTCAAATTCTATTCAGTCGTTTCCAATACTATGCTGCAAGGAATGAAAGCAGTCGTTTACTCAAAGAAGCCATCAATTCCTTTAAAGAACGTATTCCAGTTAGGCATTTGAATGCATAATGCTGACTTAAACCACGAGCATTAGCGGATAAACCGAGGGGTTTCATTTGCATCCATCTCTTGAACGCTTCCGCGTTGTCGACACGTGGCAGGGTGTTTGCTAAGCTCATGAATAATTAAGTGGGTAGTAAAATTAGGTTATATTATGTGGAAGATTGTTTGCGTTTACCTAGGTTTTGTTTCGCGGTTTTACCTGGGTATTTTTTTTATTAAAAAGTTACTTATAATAATGAAATTATTTTATTGATAACCAAAGTTTGAATAGAATGGAATTACAAACTTTGTGCTTAACAGAATCGAAATACAATGAGTAAGGTAGGTATATGATGCGATTTCCGTCAAAAAATAATTTTTGTTCTTATTCTACTAATATTAAAAATGACTAAAGTTTGTGAGGATGTTTGTTAATCTTTCACGTAAAATCTACTCAATGGATTTAGATGAAACTTGGCACATAGACAGATCATACCCTGGAATAATATATAGGCTACTTTTTATCCGGGGAAAACATAAGCTCCCTTGGGAACGCGGGGCAGAAGCACACAGAAGGTACTGTATAATATTTTTTACCTTTAAAAAAGTCAGCACTCAACAACAAATTAGAGCTAGCTTTTGTCCCTCAGCCCCAATACTTGACCAAACTGAAATGTCATTTGAAATCGTTTTCGTAGCGATCTCGCAAAATGTCATCTCTTCACAAAAGCATTATATTTCCAACATAAAGGCTTTTTAATATCCTTCTTTGTGGAACTCTTCTCAGAAATTGTACAATTTAACTGTACACAAAACATTTCATATTTCGTAGAATTACTATGCATGTTTTTGAGAAAACTGTATGTGTACGACAAGGTTGGTAGAACGAGAATTTATATTATATTCTTTGGTTGTGGCACAGTTATACAAGCGTACCTACAGTAGTGAAACGAATGTACTTGAAAAAAATACAATGTACTGAGTGTACTATGATATACCTGTAGGCAATTATGATAATAATATTATGTAATTTATATTAATTATATATTACAGGTACTCTTAAATTATACTTTTTCCTTATTTTTTATTCTGTGACTATCCTGCCACGTCTGTGTGCAACTGGGTAAGTAATTTTTTTTAAACTATCTCGAATACTATTCATGTTTATGGTAACACATTATGACACAACTTAGATGTAGCATCGGCAAATCGTATATCTACACTTCCTTCCCGATTTACACAACTAATAAAAATCATTCACTATCGCGCCATTCAACGTTCAACAAGATCATTTTCGCCTAATGTACTAATAAACATGGGTAATGTTGTAGGCGCACTCTTTTCGGAAATGATCGATTTTACGAATTTTGCCGATGCTTCATCTAAGTTGTGTCATACTGTAGGTAGGTATGTCGGGTCTATTCGCGTACAAAATTTTATCAAAATATACTTTAACGTTTCGATCAAATTACATT
The DNA here is from genome assembly GCA_963555595.1 of Tethea ocularis. Lineage (NCBI taxonomy): Eukaryota > Metazoa > Arthropoda > Insecta > Lepidoptera > Drepanidae > Tethea > Tethea ocularis. The sequence continues at coordinate 8,776,627 of OY741975.1, forward strand.
GATCGTGGTCATGAGTCTACGTCGAGGTTAGTCAAAATTATATTTTGTGAGCCAATAGATCCGACATATTACTAGAAACATGAATTATGTTCGTGTTACATGGCCGGCGCGGCGCGACTGCATCGCCCGCTATGAAACTCTTTTCCGCACTGTAGAGAATATTACAATGTGGTAACTATGGTATCCTAGTTATGTATTATTTTCTTTGTACTCACTTGAATCGGTCTGAACAATAACTTTTAATACTGTTGTACATTTCACTATGAGAGAATAGCATGGATTTCTTGAAGACGATTGTGAAAAGATTTTTGCCACCACTTAGGTACTATAGCTGGAGTATGCCTTTTTGTAGTTGTATAAAAAAATCTGTGCTAGTCTATACCTTTCCTGCTCATATGCATTTTTATATTATAAGAAGGAAGTGCGACTTTCTTGCTCTTTCTTTTCTACTTTTCCTATAATATTGATGGTTGGTAAATGTCAATAAGCGTCAGTATTGTATTTACCATCAAATGAACCGTCAGACTACTTGTCAGTCAACCTTTTGACAAAAAAAGATCATCACTATTGAAATCTGGTTACGAGTTTCACAATCGCTTCGAATTCGAACCAAAACAAAAAAAAACGATTCACAAAACGCCCCGCGTGCTTTCGCCAGAACAGTTCCGACAAAATCGGATTAAACCGGATGTTACCGGATTTGGAGCGAGACCCTCAAGCGTCAATATAGTGCTAAATACGACAAAATAAACAAGAGCTCTAATTTACTTTTGTGAGGATTTGTTTGCTTCCATTGTTTGTTCTAAATCTTAAGTTGTGTTCGATTAAAAAGGATATATTCATAAATATTTTTATCTTTTCGACATAACTCCCCGGCTCATATACTTATCTTTCTTTGAAGGTCTATAGTTTTTGTGTAACGTCTTTAGGATTAGCAGAAGATAATGAAAGAGTGGAGAACTTCCAAACACAAATAATATTTTAAGTATATGAGAGTGTTTCGTTCCGGAAATCGTAAGCCCAATTTCACCAACGACGTATATCACTAATATACGTATTATGGCTATGCGACAGAATTTGCACAGAAAATAATTATGTCAAACTAAGTTCCGCCCCGTGGTTTCACCCGCGTTCCCGAAGTATCTTATGTTTTCCCGGGATAAAAAGTAGCCTTCTTATATGTTATTCCAGGGTATGATCTATCTATGTGCCAAGTTTCACCCAAATCTGTTCAGCAGTTTTTACGTGAAAACATTTATCCATACATCCATACTCACAAAATTTCGCACTTATAATATTATAAGGATTGAAAAATTTACTCCATGAATGATAGTTATATGTTTTTAGTGAAATTAAGCGTAAAATATATCATTTTTAAGAAGAACCTGCTTACTTATGTGTTCCAAGAAACATCTCCCACCAATAAAAACTCTTCAAATAAGTAACAGCTCTGAAACATGATTTTCTATATTGAAAGCTTCCCAGAATATCCCTTTTATATATTTTTTTGGAACATTTCAGTTCCCCTACGGTATCAATCACGTCCGGCTCATGGCCGTCTGTTTCAATTTGTTGGGGACATTTGCACCGAATAAGCTTCTCCGTTTTTGGGGATCCTCGGTGGGCAGCGAGCCAGTGAACTCGTTCATTAAATTTTTAATGTCATTTGTAGGCTTGTATTCAGAGAGATTTTAAATTATTCTGCAGCTTGTCTTTTTTTCCTTTTTCTTCTACCACATTGGTTATGCATAATTTTATTCGCAAGCCTATCCTAAGGGAATTGGTCCTTGGTACTTGAAAGTATACCACTGTTAGTAATTATTTCTTCACGATGAAAGAAAGACAATACAAAAAGAACCCTTGCTGAGTTTTTTGCCGGAGTCTTCTCAGTTTAAGTGTGATACGAATAGGTGGTAGAGTCATATGTAACTTTCGACTTTCAAAAGTGCCTTATCAGGGCTTAAACTGAATAAATTTTGATTTTGAGTTGGATATTTTTGTGGTTACCGAAAACTCAAGTTCATTAAACGGTACAAAGTCAAAGTCAGTCACAGTCAAGGTCAAAGCCATTTAGCCACTGGTTCGGTACAAACCCACAACTTCACAAATGCCAACATTCGACCACTTAGATGACAAGACTCTTCTTAAAAATCTATATTATTAACATAGAAAAAAACGTTTACGTTCAGAAAAGTATCGATAAGATTCTTTAGGGAAATGATTATTCTTTTTATACCCTCTGAACTTCGAGGAAAATTCAATTCAATCAAGTTTCGCAATTAAGTTACCGCTGAATATCTACTTGGTTATTGATTCGTCTTAACATTTAGATCAAAGTTATCTACTTGATTAAATGCTCAATTTATGTTGGAAGGAGATAGTTTCACTTCATTTATTATTAAATAGCTTCCGCCCTGCGGTTTCATCTGCATTCCAGAAATAGTTGCCTTCTTCGTTCAAGTTCGAACATATATTTTTTGTTGGACAAATTATAAACGAAAGCATTCAACAAAAAACTGTCTAAGCAGTATTTTTGCATATGCTAATGTAACTCTGTCTGTTACCTTTTCACTTCTAAACCGCTGAACTGATCGCGATAAATTTTGGCACGGAGATAGCCTATGATAATAGAGAAGGACAGGGTACTTTTTACGTTTATTGTAATATAGCGAAGGGACCCGATAATTTACTATAAACGTGAATTGTGTTCGCGTGAGTTTAAAAAATATTAGGGTACTTTTTATGCTGGGAACGCGGGTGAAACCGCTAGTGCTACACATAATTATGTCATCTGCCCAATCCCGTTGGTTCTAGTACTCGAGGTCTCAGGTGCATACCCTTGTCAGGCTCATGATAATCCTGTCACTTCAGATCCCACTTAATTTCCTTGACGTCCTGACAGGCTGGACATCGTCAGACGTGCATTAACTTTGCGATGACGTGGATTTGTAATGGAACTAAATATTATTAGTGGACAGTATTTTGTTTGGATAGTCAAATTATTTAAATTTCTTGAGTATTTGGTTTTCAAACACGATTTGGTTTAATATTAGGATAATTAAATATTGACATAAGTTATGAAACTATCATCATTTTTATATATTTTTTTATTATTTGCCTGGTTTGGATATCAATCTACAGGGTAAAGAACCGACAAGCAATTCGGCACTACTAACAATATTTGTAACTAGCTTCCGCCCTGTGGTTTCAACCGCTTTCCCGAGGTATCTTATGTTTTTCCGGGATAAAAAGTAGCTTATATGTTATTCCAGGGTATGATCTATCTATGTGCAAAGTTTCATCCAAATCCGTTTGGTAGTTTTTACGTGAGAGTAACAAACATTCATCCATACATCCATTCTCTTAATTAAACTTTCGCATTTATAATATATTGATTTAACCATCTAATTTATAAAATACTAGCTGTTCCGCGCGGTTTCACTCGCGTTCTCGGGATAAAAAGTAGCCTATAACCTTCAGGAATAATGTAGCTTCCTATTAGTGAAAGAATTTTTCAACTCGGTTCAGTAGTTTCGGAGCCTATTCAATGCAAACAAACAATCAAATCTTTCCTCCTTATAATATTAGTATAGAAAAGCAACTGAGCAGCCAATTTCGTATAGCATTGCATACCAAAAAAGCCATCCAGCAAACAATGTCAGTGAAATCACAGTCCATGCAATACTTCATATTTTGGAGCTCTACGCACGTAGCTAAGTTCAAACGATCATTCCTCAGTTTAGAAGTCCCGACAGACCTTTAAAGTACGTGTACTGATAGTGTATATTGATTTGGTTGTATAATATTCAAAGCTGCATCTATATCTTCTTAACATTTTGTTACATAATAGAACACATTTCATATCGCAATAATAAATATCCTGGGACATTGTTCATACACGGTTATCTGATACCAAACTAAACAGAGCTTGTACTATGGAAACCAGATAACTGATATGCATAGAATGCCTTTTTTTTGTAAATATATACTTAAATATATCATGTTTGTCCTGGATGGGAATCGAACCCACGACCAGCGGCACGAAAGGTGGTGTCTTAACCAACTGCGCCAAGTTGCCTTACTACAATTAGTGTCACAATATTGGCCTTATAAAGGGTCAACTCTTATTTTTTAACCTCCTTAATTCAAAAAATTAAGAGGAGGTTATCAATTCAGTTGAATTTTTCTTTTATGTTCACTTGTATAACTTTGTTGCTTATGAACCGAGGTTCAGTATACCTCCTAGGTGGTCCTATAGTTCATTGTCTTTGAAGGAGATTTTACTCTTTTTTTAAGGTTAAACTTGAGAGTAATTCCAGACAAATGTAGTTTCAAAGATGTTTTCTCTAACAAAAATTCACGCGTTAATTTATATGTGTCGTAAAATGAAATGTGCAAATTGTACCTTACCATGTATATTGCAGAATATAAGTGTTGCATTTCTCAAAATGTAATAACAACACTGTTACAGAATTCATGACGTAGTTTGAAAGTAAAAGAGTCATTTGCAGCACAAAGTCCGGACAAGTTTTACTGTATGTTTTTATGTATTTATACGCAGCGTAAATTGGCAGCAAGAATACTTGCGGAATTTCTAGTTCTATTTTCAAGAAACTCTTTTAAAGTATTTTAAGTACTAAAAATATTATTATTTATCTTTAAAGGCAGTGGATGCTTTTTAATTATAATCTTTTATGTTTGATGTGACTCCAAAAGTATCGGTCTAAATTTTCACACGAAATTATATCGATGATTAAAGGGAAAATTTTATGCACGAGAAAGGAAAATCCCTATAGATTTTGAAACTATCTCTCAGAATATTTATTTATGTTTTTTTTTATTATTTACTGTTAAAATAGCATACTTTATTTCTCTTAGCAAATTATAAATCAACAGCAATAAGATTACTAAACTTATATAAACTTTATTCTATAATATACAATATTTACAATTATTTACAACAAATATACAAACTATATATAAAAAATTTCCTCGAGGCGGCCGCTGCTGCCAATCAACGGCAAGGTTCCCAGAAGGCTGGCAGCGTTCCCTCTTTGTATGGCCAAGCTAACGCGTTGGCGGAAAAAGCTCCCCGCCCGCCGGTCCCCTGTGACCTCAATTAATTTTGAACTTAATTACTAAGTATTAATTGACTGATTGACAGATGGATGCACAGAAGACAAGTTCCTAAACAACGTAGACATCCAAGTGTAGCGACACGCCTGCGTTACAACGCGTTACGTCAAAAAATAAAGTTAGATAATTACATACCGGGTGTAAATATGTAACAAAAAGTAATACTATCTTTCGGTCGGAATATTAAGAGGATCACTAACGCCAATGACCTAGATTTGTCCATACAAATAAGTACTCAAATTGAGATCTTGAGGGGAGCCTTGATTTTTATTTATAAAAATAATTTTAACTAATACAAATTGTAAAAAAATATATCTCGTTTTTTTGGTGTAAGATTCATTTACATCAGATAGCCGTTTTGACAAAAAAATTCAATTTTTCTAAATTCAGGGATGTAACTTTAATTTTAATCAATACAATTGAAACATGATGAACTAAACTATAACATATATTTTTTTGGACTAATAGACGAAAGAATTCGTCAAAAAGTGTCTAAACACAACGTATTTTGGCTATTTGACCCGTGTACCACCCATAACCAGTCTGACGTCGCCACCATTTAATACAGCTTTAATAGATTTCCCTATATAGTGGACAACCGTGTGTCTAGAATAAATGTTATTTCTTTCTTATTTCTTTCTTTCTTTGACGGAATTCAAACGCTTTTGTTTCTGGGAAATTATTTTGAAAATTTCATGTGGAAAAACAAAGTTAACTAGCTAGCTAGCCAGCTATCAGTGTCCTCCGTTGTCAGATGGCCGACGCCAGACTAAAAAAAAACATGTTTCGTTCGGTGTGTCTTTGGTAACTTATAAAAACACTGCAGGCGTATCGAGCGGAACATTCCGCCGCCGAACCTTACGCAGGTGTGTTTCGTAAGAGCTTTTTAAAATTCAGTCATTATAGGGGTAATATAAAAGATCGCAAGTGAAACCACGGAGCGTGAAAAGCTAGTTATTAATAAAACAATTTAAACAAATTGCTTACACACCGAAAATATTTTGAATTTTATTCTTCTTAGATTCCGACCACGTAGTTGACTCGCCAAAATTCAATCCATGAACTTTACAACGTCTAGCTACAGTCTAGACACATTTGCCAAGTGGCAAATTATTGTACAGCATATGAAAAATAAATTTTTATCAAAGAAAATCGTAGTTATTATCATAAGTCTATCCATTTACAATGACATATTTTTATATATTATTCTGTTCATAAAGTTTGCTTTGAAAATATGTTCAGACGTGATATTCTAAGAACTGATCATTTGAAAAAACAAAAAATAGAACCGCCTTTACGGGCACTAAAAATGATAAAATACCTATGTATATAGTAACTCTAATCTGACTGTTTTGAAATCAGAGAAAGTGTAGTTCATGGAAAATATCATGACTTCAAAACTGCTTTCGGTTTTTCAATTTTTAGTTTCTTATGTTTTATCATTGACCTAGTATAAGCATATTAGCGTTGTACCTTCCATCATCACATCAAAGAATACAACTAAAATGGTCTAAACAGTCCTATAATATTTAAAGAAATATCCCCTAACTCCTAACCGTTAAGGAGTTGCACCTTCCATCACCCCTTGTGAATTTATAGCCTATGAAACAAAAATAAAATTCTAATTCGGTCAAGGCGTCTTCGATTAATCGAGGAACATACAAAAAAAAACCTTCTTTTTCCTCCTACTATTTTGAAGTCGGTTAAAAAAAACTTTACGTTCATTATTATTGAAGATATGGTAAAAAATATTATTGTTTTTTTTTTCGTATACAATGGAGTCGGCAATCAAGCCCTTCCCAATGAACTCTTCTGTATTCGCTATTCTGTAGAGCTGATCTTTGAACGAAAAAACGCTATGCACTTCAACCTATTTCCCCTTTTTTATTTATTAAGTAATATTCTTTGCTAGTAATGATTAAATATGGATTTATTTCCTGTGCATTCAGGTGCATAATTGCATGCTCCGCTCTACATCCGGTAAAAGCGTGGTCCTTGTACAGGAACTGTTTACAATTTAATTACCTTCGCTACTAAGTTATTGCGAACTGAATATTAGATGAAGACTGAGTACGTACCTGTATTTTAGGTTTAGAAACATATTTCCTGCTTCCGACTCAAAACATAAACATAAGTAGCTAATTACATACTGAGTGTAGGTATTTAACGAAAACTGATACCGTGCATTCAATATGATAATAAACCATTTGAATTTTGTAAGACTTTTAATTAAGAGGATGCTCTCCGCAAAAGTCTCCGTCCCTTCCTGAACTGACGGAGACAAGCGAGCAGGCGAAGTGGAATTTTAATAAAAACGACGGTTTTATGACATTTAAAAAAAAAGATGGCGAGTGATCGTGCGAAGAGTCATGTCCGCCTATACCACAGATGTAAACGCCTCAACGTGACCACGACTGCTCTGCCAAGAGCATATCGACTGGGAAGAGGTGACACTATTCCTGACATTCCCTTTATATTCATAACACTGTCAGTGTCTGCAGACTAAGATAGAAGTAAGTTTCGACTGATAGTGGCATCCGCTGACAATGGCACGAAAATAAGAATAACCCTGGCAACCCTATTACTTATATGCATAGCTGACGGTAACCACATACCATCAGGACGACCGTGTAACTGTCTGTCAACATATATGATATAAAAATACCATCATAAATCCGTAGAAGAACCCAACGGTCTGACGTAGCCAAAATAATCGCTCGAAGAAAGTGTATGTGGGCGGGCCATATTTGCCACAGAGACGACACTAGGTGGGGCAAGAAAGTGCTAGAGTGGAGACCTAAAACGAGACGGAGACATGTTGGGGGACAACCAGCAAGATGAACCGATGATCTGATCAAGGTGGTGGGATAAGGGTCTGGATGAGGAAGTCCCAAGATCGTATAGAATGGAGTGCATTATAAGTGGCCTACACTCAGGATTGCGTGGAACGAGGTTCAAACAATAAAGTAAAACAGAAAAAGAAATAAGTACGTAATACAAACTGCGCCTTAACCGAGCGACATTGGCGCCTATAAACAAGCCGTAACGCGCCGCCGCAGGACGCTCGCCCCTTAATTAAGAGTCTGGTATGCTAACCTCCAGAATTACTATGCTCGCCTGTACCAACACATAATTACTGGCAGTGCGGGACGGTAAACAAAACTGTTTTCAGTTCTAATTAAAAATTAAATCATTACTATGATACGAGTAGGCTACCCGTACGTTCTTTGGCGTTGGGTGTTCGCACTATCTTTTTTTGTACGGTCAATTAAGAAAGTGGTTGCAAAAAATAAGCAAACATGATTACGTCTCGCTCTTTGCCAACTCCTTACTTTCTTGAAGAACCTTGTAAATACTTCTTCGTGTATTTCTCAAGCAAAATGCGGCACCGACTATTCAGCAAACGGTTTACTTAGAGGCATGGGGACAAAAATCAGGATGGAATTTCACCTTAGAAAGTGAAACAAACTAAACTCGAGCAATATTGCTATGCCTATGCTATGCAATTAATATCTCGAATTTACAGCAGATTATGGTGTAATTTGTCTAAATTAATTGATTAAAATGCTAGCCCCCAAGTAGTGTGCCGTTATATGCAGGAATGCTCAATTAACACTGAACCTTATTGTCACTGTTGATACCTCGATTTGGAATGATAAAGTGCCGAATGACGCCCGATAGAAACGGGGCATAGGTATGTAAAATCCTTCAGCGGTACGTCGCGTTCGTTTTGGTCGGTACACATACATAAAAAAACTCAAAGCGCCTTAAATAAAATAATTAAGTATAGAAAAAAAGAGAAAAGTTATACTTGGAGTTATACTGAACCCAACGCAAAAAGAATGATTAAAATCGGTTCATAAGCAAAAAGTTATGCGTGAACGAACATTTTTTTTTTTTTTACTATGTATAGGCCTGTGTTTGACCACAATCTCACCGTGGTCAGTGATGATGTGGCCGATTATGGTAAGCACACAAATCCTAGAAGGGAACTGGCTCTCAAGTGCAGCTGTCGGAACACACCGAAAGGTGCTTGGCGACAGAATTTCAACTGGAGGGTGGTAGCCAGCCAGGCGGGTACTACAAAGTACCCTACCACCGTGCTATGGTTTCCTCACGATGTTTTCCTTCACCGAAAGCTCAAGCTCATTGTAGGATTCGAACCCGGGACCTTCGTCTCGGCATCCGACGTCACTACCACTGAGCTATCATCGCCTTAAAAACCGCGTACACCATATACGTAGATAGGTATGACGAGACAGAAAAGTCAGATGCCAGAGTTTTGGGAATCTATACTAATCTATACTAATAATAAAGCTGAAGAGTTTGTTTGTTTGTTTGTTTGTTTGAACGCGCTAATCTCTGGATCTGCCAGTGGGATATGGAAAAACCTTTTTGCAATTGAAAGCCCATTTATTAAGGAAGGTTATAGGCTATAGAACATCACGCTACGACCCTCAGGAGCTGAGCAATGATAAAAAGAACGTTAAGCGGGAGCATGTATAGCATGGGTGAGCGATGCGACGCGGTTGTCAATGGATGACAGCGGTCGCCTAGGTAACAGTTTTTTGTTATTTTTAACTGTCATCAAGACGAGGTTATCAATTCGTCGGAATCTTTTTTTATGTATGTTCCTCGATTACTCGAAGATGCCTGACCCGATTTGGAAACTATACATACAGGTGGTCACATGGTCACCAAGTCAGGGTCTGATGATGGGATCTTGAAGAAATCGAGGGAACTCTTCAAATTTTATAGGCACTAACAATGTTTTTCATATATTTTCTAAAACTATTCAGATATTTGCGTCTGGTAGTCGTCACATGTTGCTGAGCTGATGATGGAAGGTACAACTCCTTAACGGGTAGGAGTTAGGGGATAAATCTTTAAATATTATAGGAACGATGATGGAAAGTACAACGCTAATATGCTTATCCTAGGTCAGTGACCTTGAGAGTCATTGATTACACATAAGAAACTAAAAATTGAAAAATAAAATACTTTTAACAAAAAAAAAACACAAAGGCACTAATAAGTATAAAATAACTATGTAAGAACTCTAATCTGATAGTTTTGAAGTCAACGAAATTAGCCATTGCTGTTGCATCATCAGATATTGATTGCTGCTACACTATTGACAGGTAGAAGGACGGCTCATTTCACTTCTAAACAGACCCTTACGGTATTTCTTGAAAAAGACAGCGTACGCTCTATACGTAAAAATGTACCATTGGGCATGGTTTTACAAGATGCAAACCTAATAATATGGGATGAGTGCATAAGACTCATAGAGCTAATCTAGAGGCTTTAGATAGAACTCTCAGAATTATAAAATGCACAAATAGATGGCTAATGTTTGTTTGTTTGAACGCGCGAATCACCGGAGTTACTGGTCCGATTCGAAAACTACGCTGTCGGCTGGTAGTTTTGCCATTATTTACCACCCATGGGGGTGGAATAACTTTGATGTTTTCTGGTGATTTCAGATAAACGTTGCCTGTTAGGGAAACTAGAGCAGATATTATTAAATCTTGCTTAAAATCTTCTTCATTATGAAAGTCTGTTGAATTATTGAAACTGTATACCAAAATGAGGAGTCACTTGGGTAGAGGAAGCACAGATTTCCCAATAAAGCTCCATTTAATCGGGGATGGGAAAGTACCTGAATCAGATAAAAAAATAGCTATTGACAAAGACCTTGGTAAAATCGTGACCAACATTGAAGACCTGATCTGTAGAGTATATCCGGATATAGCCAATATCGACCAAAAAAAACATTAATGGATGTGTGAGAGGGCAATTTAATTTAATTAGCTGCCAGAAATATAAGCGTTGACGCCATCAACGACAAAATAATGGCTAAACTACCAGCCGACAGCGTAGTTTTCGAATCGGACCAGTAACTCCGGAGATTCGCGCGTTCAAACAAACAAACAAACTTTTCAGCTTTATTATTTAATGCTAAATAGCTTTCCACCCGCGATGCCCCCCGCGATCAGTCAGTCAATTAACCAACTTCAAGCGGAGGTTATCAATTCGTTGAAATCTTTTTTTTTGTATGTTCCCCGAATACTCGAACGCCTGGACCGATTAGGAAAATTATTTTTTGTTTGAAAGGATATACTTCACAAGTAGTCCCATGGTCACCAAGTCAAGATCCTAGACAAATCGAGGGAACTCTTCAAATTTTATAGGCACTTACAATGTTTTTCATAAACTTCTCAGCTTTAATATAGAATGCTAAATAGCTTTCCACCCGCGATATCACCCGCGATCAGTCAGTCAGTCAGTCAGTCAATTAACCAACTTCAAGCGGAGGTTATCAATTCGTCGGAATCATTTTTTTTGTATGTTCCCCGAATACTCGAACGCCTGGACCGATTTGGAAAAATATTTTTCGTTTGAAAGGGTATACTTCACAAGTAGTCCCATAGTCACCAAGTCAGGATCTGATGATAGGATCCTGGACAAATCGAGGGAACTCTTTAAATTTTATAGGCACTTACAATGTTTTTCATCATACTTTCTAAAGCTATTCAGATATTTGCGTCTGGTAGTCATCATGTTATGTTGCTGAGCTGATGATGGACGGTACAAATCCTTAATGGTTAGGAGTTAGGGGATAATTCTTTAAATGTTATAGGAACGATGATGGAAACTACAACACTAATATGCTTATCCTAGGTCAGTGACCTTGAGAGTCCTTGATTACACATAAGAAATTCAAAATTGAAAAATAAAAAACTTTTAACAAAAAATAGAACCGCCTTCAAAGGCACTAAAAAGCAGAAAATAACTATTTAGTAACTCTAATATGATAGTTTTGAAGTAAGCGAAATAAATCTGCGGTACCATGATATCGGTTCTAATTTTTGTTAAAAGTTTTATATATTTAGATTGGCTATTGGACGCTGATCAGTGTTATTATCACCATCGGCATCAGCGTAGGCATCAAAGTGACCATGAGAAAGATCTTGGGAAAAACGTAACCTTTTGATGGGTTGGTCTTCTGTACCAAATTTGGCATACTGGTTTCCATTTCGATATACTTCAAATACAAATGGGTATATTTGACCGGCTGCAACTAACTCGCAGAAATGTAGAGTGTTGTAGAATGTACATCTAATTTATACTTTTCTTTTGTCCCATGATTGTTGCCAAGATGGTCATGAGACATAACAGCAAATTCATCCCAATTGTTCGTCATATGCATTGCATCGCACCAAGCTTTTATGTGAGTTCAAAAGCAGTATTGATATCAACTTCGATGCAAATCACCACCAAAATAACTTTCTACCCTTTTTTAACCCCGATAGGCGATGAGTTTCAATAAAATACAAAACACGTCTTCCATCAATTATCTTAAAGAATGTTTATGCAAAATTTGAAGTAGATTGGACCAAGGAATCACGTTGTTCCATACAAACTTTGTCCCAGTTTTTTAACCCCTAAGGATTTCGGAAGATCCTTTCTTATAGGATGCCTACTTCATACGAAGAACACACCCTCTAAGTTTCAGGTCTCTACGATCAGCGGTTTAGGCTATGCGTTGATCCGTCAGACAGTCATTCAGGACAATGCATGTTAAATAGATATTAGTCCACCAAATTTATGTAATGGTACCAGACTTCAAGTAAAATTTCCGTCATAGTAGCGATTGGTTTTGACTGAGCCAGCAGTTGGGCAAACAGTACTGATACCTCGCATTCCGATGATACCCACAGATTTACCATATAGATTTAAACGAATAGGTACAATTTCATGTGAAATTACCTACCTATCGTCTGAAGTCAATATAAATAAAGCACAAGGACAAACTTTTAAGCATGTAGGAATATATTTAAGTGAAAACTGTTTTTCCCATGGACAATTATTATGTTGCCTTATCTAAATCAGGTTGCATAGGCTACTTTTTATTTGGAAACGCGGGTGGAACCGCGGGGGACAGCTAGTAATATTATAAAGAGGAAAGATTTGATTGTTTGTTTGTTTGCATTGAATAGGCTCCGTAACTACTGAACCGATTTGAAAAATTCTTTCACTAATAGGAAGCTACATTATTCCTGAGGCTACTTTTTATCCCGGGAACGCGAGTGAAACCGCGCGGAACAGCTAGTATTATATAAAAAAAAACAAAATCGCGTTTTATCATAAAAATTATGTCATAAAGCTCTAATTGTACAAAAAAATAAGCCCACATTAACCGTGGACGCAATCAAAAACACTTATTATACAAATTAATAAGTTCGCAACTTTTGCCATAAAAGAATCGGAATCAAAGAAACCGTCTTAGGAGAGGAAGTCGGAATAATGAACCCAATTTAAATTAGCCACCGAAACTTGCCTGAAAGTCCCTTCAAAGGGCAATAATTAGCCCTTTGTCTGAAATTTCCAGGATTAACTTTCATCTTTGAAGCCGTAAATCATTGATGATAAGAACGCCCTCTCGTGTCCTGACTTGTTACTTTATGAAGCTAGATTATGCCTGATTATCTGACCTGACTTGAGTTGTTTGCACAAGTAATCTTTTAAAAATATCGGAAGTAATGTAAAGGTTTTTATCTACTCTCATATCGTAATGTTCTTATTATGAAATCAAAATCAGTACTTTAATGAGCCACTTTAGGCACACCCGTGTATAATGATTCATTATAGTACAGTTGTGTTCCCGAGATAATGCTATAAAATAACTTTTTTTCTATTAAAGTACACTTTGGACCTATCAATAGTATATTCAATCAGTATCAATTCAATTTGACGATGACAATGTGACAAATTTGTTGACTTGAAATTTAGAGGTAAGAATTTTTGGGAGTTGGCAACACGGATTTGATTAGGTATATGATTATTGTGTCTGTTTATTTTATTGTTTTTGCTTACATATTTAATTTTGACCAAAAATGTCACAAAAATGGTTTTTTTTTTTTTGCGAAGTTGGTAGAAATTCAATTTTTTTAAATGACATTATTTATATGAGTTTAGATAAAGTACTGTATGATACTGCACATAATTAGGTATTAAAAACTCGTGTGATACTATTAAGAACCTCGCCTACGGCTCGGTACTTAAACTCACACTCGTATTTAATAACCCCTATTATGCAACAGTATCATAAACTACTATTTTATACTCATTTCAATTTGATATTTATCCATCTAATACCTTTAAACGAGCAATTCTTGTATATGTTACCGGAAATGTATGAAATCAAGGAATTGTATACAAATCCTAGGAAATGTGTACAATTCCGATACTATTTAGGAAATGTATAAAATATTGTTTGAAAAACTATTTAATGCATAGATATCCTAGGAAATGTATAAATTTCCTCGGAATTGTATATAATTCCAATATCGTATTAGGAAATGTATAAAGTAAATGCTTTCTGTAATAAAACGTTGTTAATAATATTTTTTTATTATAGCACTTATTGAGACATATTTGGGGGGTTGTAAGTGAAAGGTACTTTTGTGCGAATACTTGCTATTCTATGCAAAATAAAAAAATAACCCCAACCCATTTTTTTCAAATATTTTTTTATTATAGCACTTATTGAGACAATCGGGTAACAGTCATACCGTAAAATAATAATAATATGATCATATTATCTTACTAATTAAAACTTCTAAAATCAACTATCTATTAACTTTTATCGTATCACAAAATCAACTTTTATTTATTCTTATAAAATCAAATTTTCAACAATAGCGACGTGCACACGCACTGACAGTTTACAAGGCATTGCGCGCGCGATCGCCGGATCAGGCGAAGCAATACCCTCCCCTCGTCCCGCTATCCCCGCGTACCCACCAATGTCTTAAATGTTTTACATTTCCGATTGCGATTTAGGAAATGTATAGATGTCCTAGGAAATGTGTAATGTGTAAGTATAATATAATTTATTTCACACATTTCCGTGCGATTTTAGGAATTACATACATTTCCTAGGAATTGTATACAATGACGGATTACATACATTTCCGTTAACATATATATAAATAAATCATAAATAAATATCGTGGGACTATTAAACCTCCCCCGAAACCCTCTGCTGATTCAGATTATATATAGATATCCCTTTACGGTAAATGTTGATCAGACGCGACTTCACGCGAGCACTTTGTTGATCCAAAAACGCATGTTGATCCGGCGCCTTTTGTTGATCCAATATGCATCTCTGGTAACTAATGTGGCTCCAACCGGATCAACATCTACACTCACGGGACTGACTACTAGCGTTTGCCGAAGTTGATCCGATATACAAATCCACCTTGCGATAGTTACGGAAAATGTTGATCCGATTTAAATGAGCCAATCAGAGCACAGCAAACAATCGGATTGGCTGAAAGCAGCCGCGACGTTGCCACTGCTCCTCGCGCTGCCGGCAATAATTACCTAAATATTGCCGCGGCATGTTTGAGAGAAGTAGGTATGTGTTTATATACTGCCGTCTGCCCCACCACTCACTTCGGTTTCAACTTTCGGCAATGGCATACGTCGAAAAAATTACAGCGTCAGCGCTTTGTCTTTTTAACCGACATTAAAAAAGGAGGAGGTTCTCTCTTTTTTTTATGTATGTTCCCCGATTACTCGAAGGCGCCTGGACCGATTTAGAAGATTCTTTTTTTGTTTGAAAGGGTTATACTTCACAGATGATCCCATAGTCACCAGGTCAGGATTTGATCATGGGATCCTGGAGAAATCGAGAGAACTCTTCCAATTTTATAGGCACTTACAATGTTTTTCATATAATTTCTAAAGCTATTCAGATGTTTGCGTCCGGTAGTCATCTACGTTGCTGAGCTGATGATGGAAGTATACAACTCCTTAACGGTTAGGAGTTAGGGGATCATTCTTTAGTTAGTTATATAATTTGATGTGATGATGGAAGGTACAAAGATAGCTTATACTAGGTCAGTGATAAAACATAATAAACTAAAATTTAAAAATAAAATATCCTGGGACATTTTTCACAACAGGACAAACAGACATGTTCATGCACACAAATGTTTGTCCTGGTTGGGAATCGAACCTACGACATGACCTGCGGCGTAGGTGGTGTCATCTATACTAATATTATAAAGAGGAAAGATTTGATTGTTTGTTTGTTTGTTTGCATTGAATAGGCTCCGAAACTATTGAACCGATCTGAAAAAATATTTCACTAATAGGAAGCTACATTATTCCCAAAGGTTATAGGCTACTTTTTATCCCGGGAACGCGAGTGAAACCGTGCGGAACAGCTAGTAACCAATAATGTTATGACCCCAGATAATGTGGCACCAAAACTGAAATCGCGAATCAAAAAATTTGCTGATCCATACAGTTTTTATTTAATATGTTTGTATGTATAAACAGCTGTTTTTTTATTCGCGACTAGCTGACCCGACAGACTTTGTCCTGCCCTGAGAATAAAAAAAACTGGGACCTACCTACCTACCCTCTACCTACCTACCTATCCCTACCTATCTCTACCTACCTCTACCTACTTCTACATATATATATATAGATATCCCTTTACGGTAAATGTTGATCAGACGCGACTTCACGCGAGTACTTTGTTGATCCAAAAACGCATGTTGATCCGGCGCCTTTTGTTGATCCAATATGCATCTCTGCATTTTGAGAACACTGAATTTAATATTGTTCTAATTGTATCGAATAGTCTATATTCAAAATATGTTTCACCCTTTCTAACTTTATGCCGCATGAAAAGTTTGAGAAACTTAGTAGTACATTTCGAAACAAATACTGTGGAACGCTCATATTAAAAATTTCAGACTTCTAGGCCTTACGGTTCCAGAGATATTATGATTCTTAAAATCTTATAAAAGGCCCTTTTCCACCGCTGCGGAAACGAATTAAAACAATCCTTTCATATATGGTGTCAAAATCTATTCACATGTCAAATTTCACATTCATCAGTTCAGCGATGTGGGCAGGGCGATGATGACTCAAACGGCTACTCTTTAACTTCCACCCCACATTCCCCAGGGATCTTAAGTTTTCCGAAATGATGGGATGCTAAGTTTAATCCAAATCCGTTCAGTAGTTTTTGCGTGAAAGAGTAAAAAACATACATAATGGAATCCCGCGGCGTTTCCCTTGTGGTGTTCGATAATTATCCCACGGGAAAATACTATCGGGATTATTCGGGATAAATAGTAACCTATATGTTATTTTAGAGTATGATCTACTTATGTGCCAAGTGTCATCCAATTCCGTCTAGCAGTTTTTGCATGAAAGCCCGGGGCGTCGCCCTCGTGGTGTTCGATAATTGTCCCACGGGAAAATACTATCGGGATTATTCGGGATCAAAAAGTAGCCTATATGTTATTCCAGGGTATGATCTACCTATGTGCCAAGTTTCATCCAAATCCGTTCAAATTCAAATTCAAAAGTGTCTTTATTAAATGAACTCATTACAAGTATTTTTAATCGTCAAATTTGTAAAAATAAAAAATATGTTCGTTCAGTAGTTGTTGCGTGAAAGAGTTTCAAACATACATACATTCACACATCCATCCATCCATCCATACATCTATACTCACAAACTTTCGCATTTATAATATTAAGTAGGATTTCATCTTTAGTCCTATAATAAAAGTTGCTTGTTTTCACGAGTAGAATAATCCCTAAAATTATCCGGAATGGTAAAAAAAATAAATAAAAAAAATAACCCAGTATATGTAGGTATCTACTATGCATTCCATATAACAATCGGACGGTGTCCGTATTTAAAAACTGTCCATAAACTCAAACGCAGCAGCTAACGCATCTTCTTACCTTATTACTCTAACGAATTAATATACGGGGTTCTCTGTCACACGCAGAACGCGACGTTGTCGCTTTGTGTTTCAGTACCTATTCGTCAATTTTGGCTCCGGATCAACTTAGTCGAAGTAAATATCGCATATAAGTTAAATATATTCTGGATCTAAGAAATCACATTCAGTATGATTTTTTCGACCGTTGATGGATCAACAAATAATGGTCAATTCGTTGAGGAGTATGTTGAAAACCGATAAGTGCAGATCCACCTACGTCACACGCGCATCAAAGCCGGATCAAAGTATATCAGTTTGCGAGACGCGGAGCTGAGTATACACGTGAAATAGGTGGATCAACAATTGTTCTAACTTCTCACTGGAGCAACATTTACCGTGAAAGGTTGATTATATATATATATATATATATATATATATATATAATGTAATAATTATATATATTTCACCCGAGCGAAGCCGGGTTTTCCCCTGAATCTCGGAAACGGCTCCAACGATTTTCATGAAATCTAGTATGCAGATGGTTTCGGGGGAGATAAATCGATATAGCTAGGTTTCATTTTTAGAAAACGTCGTTTAAAAAAATCGAGCAAAGCTCGGTCAACTAGGTACTTATAATAATGTAAGTATGTAGGTGTCAGTGGCGAAGGGTCCACAAGCCGATTCCTATCGGCTTACCTTTTAGAAATCACAGTCCCACATTTTCATCATTTCAAAGCTACTTTTACTATGCTTAAAATACACTGTAAGTATAAAATTACAGGTGGTTTTGAACGGCTTACCCTCGCCATAATTTCACCCCTCACCACTGGTAAAAGAGTTAGTGATTGATTTGGGTTTTGTGAAATTGAAACTCATTTTAATAGTTTTTACTGCTCCTGTAAAATTTAATTTTATGTAATTATACCGTTTTGTTCGCCAGCTCCTCATTTAATATGAAAACACATATGTTTGCCTTTGTTAAATTCCGGGCCCAAGCACAGACACAGACAGGTGCAGATGCCGCGTGATAATCAGCTAATGGATAAAAAAAAAGAGTAACCAACTTTTCTTTTCTATATTATATTACCCAAACCAATCACATATTGATATACAAAAATATGTAAGTACTCGTACCTAATTGATTGATAGCAGTTTCAGAACGTATCATAACCAAGTAATTTGTATTAAAATGTAATGTAAGTGTCATCACTCATCATCTATCTTGCCGATATGATGCGTGTAAAAGTTAAAAAGAACAAAATATGTTTTTTTTTTTTATACTACTAAGGTAGCACGCAAGCATACGGCCCACCTGATGGAAAGTGGTTACCGTCGCCTATCGCCATTTGCAATTCCAGAGATATTGCCACTGTGTTGCTGACCTGTTACTCGGTATTGTAATACCGAGAAGGCAAACTGACTCTCAAGTGCAATTGCTGGAACACACCGGTAGGTGCTTGCGACAAATTTTCAACTTCAGGGTGGTAGCCAGCCAGACGGGTACTACACTAGCTTTACACCCCACGGGTTTACCTACGATTTCTTAAGGGGAAGAACATTCAAATTTTTTTAAGAATCTCTATTTATAATAACGAATCCCTATTTCCCTTCGTCAAGAGTTCACGCGTGAACGGCTGAACAGATTTCGCAAATTCTTTTTTTGTTGTGTTTGTTAGTTAGGTTGTATGTTAGAAGATTCTTAAATTTTTTTTTTTTAAAATAACGTCGTTACGTAAGTGGTAGGTAGGTAGGGTAAGTAGGTAGGTGTAGGTCGGTGTAGGTAGGTGCAGGTAGGGGTAGGTAACTAGGTAGGTAGGGTAGATCCCAGTTTCTTCAGAGTTTGTTTGTTTGAACGCGCTAATCTCTCGAACCACCGAGTCGGATTTGTAAAGTTCACTACTTTATATCTCGGAAACGCGAGTGAAACCGCGGAGAATAGCTAGTTATCTATATAAGAAAAATCCTTGTATTTTTAACGACTCCATTAATTTAAAAATCCATCATGCGTTTGACATTTTCTAGTTTAATAGATAAAGGTACCCAAAGGCTGCTCCACTTTACTGACATGTCTGAAAATAGGTCTAGGCTAGCCTGAAACCCTTTTACCACCACTAAGTAGGGTGAAACAGGTGTAAGCGATGAGGGTTGACCACTCTTGACTACAAAAATGATTAAGCCTTAGCTATCAGGCGGAAAATAGCTTTCAGAATAATCTGTTTGAATATGAAGTGCCACATGTGAAGCGTGGATTCATTTATTTTGTCCTCACCAGAGATTATTTGGGACAGAGGCCGATGTCACAATCTTTTGAAAAGAAATCAATTGGAGATGACCATGATCAAAATGTCAGTAAAAAAGTATACTCTGATAATGAATAAAAGTATTATAATTTTGATCGAGCAAGACTCTTACTTTTTTTACAAGTAATTGAGTAATAAAAAAAGTAAAAGAATACATTGATTTTCTATATTTATATAAGAATGACATTAGATATTTATATCTAAACTTTTACTTCCACGGTGGTAGGGTACTTTTTAGTACCCGTCAGGCTGGCTACCACCTTCAAGTTGAAAATCTGTCGCCAAGCACCTTCCAGTGTGTTCCGGCAATTGTACTTGAAAGCCAGTTGCCTTCTCGGCATTGTAACAGGTCGGCAACACATTAATTGCAGTAAGCACTTACCATCAGGTGGAACGCCTGCCTGCTTTGTCATAAAAAAAACATGTTGAAACTTATCCCCGATTCATGACCATACAGGTAATTTTGTTTATTATTATGATTAAAATCATCATCATCAATAATTAAAACTATAGTAGTTACATATTTTCCTACAGTAACAGTAAAAAAAATAGCACATGTTTTTAAAAAACATAATTGTATAAATTCTTTTGAAATTTAAACACGACTTTTCTAACGTACAATACTACAAAAATGTTTAGCAGACGCTTAAATTATAATTCAAGTGGACGTCATAATATCAGAGAGCACCATAGCAAAGGCCACAGAGTGAGGAAATAAAAGTAATGGGCGCACAAAGTCTTCAAGTCTCATAACGGTACGGGGCGAGCATAACTTATGCGACATTTTAATATTTCGCAACTCCCTACTTGCGGTAACATGAGGGATATTAAAAATTCCGCCTCTATTCCTTATTGATACTAGTATGAATAGTAAACAGTAAAATCGTATTTTATTTATACTAGCATTTTGGTTATTATTTGTATTATTTAACGTTTTACCGTCAAGCCAAAGTAAATAAAGCTCTACCTATATTTTCTGTTTGTTTAAGCTACACATATTTTGTGAAAACCTCATGGAAATACTTTAAAAAGGAAAAGAAGAGTTAAAAATGATAAGAAAAAAATCTTTGGGGATGTTAAGTGATCCCTAACGAAGCTCCCATTCAAAAGACTGGTGATTTAAAGTGACTCAAGCTCGTGACGCCAATTTGAAAATACAAGAGAAATGCTATTTTGAAATATTTAAATTAATAGTGTCTTATCACTTGACACTTAAGTACCTTATCATAATTGAAACAGTAGCTTTCATTAGAAAGTTAAAGTTAGAGTTTTAGTTTATTGACTCTACCACCGGTTCGGTGCCTAGAGTCGCTTAGAACATCAGGATTATCACCTGTGTGTTGCTGATTGCGAATCCTTCAAAAATCTTTTCACTCTCTTCTCGAACAGTTCCATGCTGTTCGCAAAAAAATGGCAGGGAGCTCTTTCCACCGAGCAGTAGTAACAAACTTTTTTTAAACTGAAGTACGAGACCACTTAACTTCCAATGATGAGGATGAAATCACCGTCGATGGTGACAGGTGGACAATTATTTATTTTGACAATTTGTTATTTTTAACAGTATTAAGATTTTCAAACATCAAACCCATTTGTACTACTGTCTTTTTTATACTATAAAGCAATGTCGAGACGAGTTTGTGAGTTGGCTTCAAAGGATGATTGCATAATCCATGGGAAAAACTACTGACACTGAAAAGGAAAGGTTCCGCGGTTAGATTTGGATTTGTTATATCATGTTATCCTGGTAGATACTTGTTGTAAATAATTGTAAAATCTATATTTTTTTTTGATTATTATACAAAAATTAAATCGAAATACGATGATCAAATGGTAGGGACATAATGTATTATTTATTGTATAGACTGATTACGATGTTTTCGACGATTACGTTTAAAATCAAGTATAAATCTATTCATACAACAAGCGTGGCTGAAGTTTCGTACAATCATCTCGTCTTCTCCTATTTACATAAATATTGCACGGGTCTAAGACCAGAATGGGTATTTAATTCTCATTCAAGCTGCAGTTCGGACCCTCTAAACAAACACAGTTAAACACCCCTATTAACCTCTACCAACCATAATACCGTACCATAGAGTTCAAAATCGAATACTATTAAATTTACAAGCAGAAAATGCATGTTTGTAAAATAGTACACGGCAAAATTACAAATGCGAGTCGCGATGAAAAATAAAATATATAATGAACTTTATTAATGTAACAATAAGGTTGTTTTTGTTGTATAGATGTGGAGGGTAGTGTGATGCTAGAGGTTGTCAACTTATTGTACGTGAAAGACGAACACAAACGATCGACTGTGATAGTGCGGTAGGCAAGATTGCAATGCGCTTTTGGTACCGTGTACTTTGAATCAATTTACATATTTAATCGATGGATACCGAAATGGTTTTGCATACCGTGTCTAAACAAAGCAGCCAAAATATCCAGGCTTAACTAGGGTTTACGAGGAGCAAATATGGAAGACAGCTTGGAACGTGAGAGATTAATTTAGAATTTTCGGCATAAGGCTTAAATTATAAATAGGTTTTTTTTTGTTATTATCTATTTTGTTATTATATTTATCGACTGGAATAATTTAATACCAGAAAAAAAAACTGCGTAATGTTTTCAATTATAAAAGTATGTTTGTCCGTTTCTTTTTTTTCTTTAGGTACTATAACCATTCCATGTTTGACCAGAAGCTCACCGTCGTAGTACGACGTAAAACAGACGTACGACTGTTTTTTTATGTATGTTCGTTCACCGATATCTCTGCCAATTATCGACAAAATGTTCTTTTTTTTCATTCGAAAGAGGTCTCTCTCGTCGTCACCAAGTCAGGATCTGAAGGGATGGGAAACGCAAAAAAGAAATTCTTTGAACAAAAAAGAACTAAATAGTATAAAATAACTACATAAATTATGTAGGAACTCAAATCTGACACTGTTTTGAAGTATGCGGAAGCTGGAAGGATGCCTAACGCAGTTTTTTTTATAATTAGTAAATTCATTTATTACATTGACAAATTACAGTTTTTGACATTCATAATAGTAACTAGTACAAAAATGTAAAAATAAAAACATTCTAAATTTTCCTCACATTAATGATGCCTAAATTGTGGTATCTAATTCCGATACCAAGTAATTCAAGCACAAAATTACAACGAGATCCTATCAAAATTTACAATTAATTCACAATATTAATTAGGCGTGTAAAAACATGGGAATATTACACTGTAAGACACGAAACGGGGAGCAGATGTTACGTAACCATTCATTTGATTGTAACAAGCACGCCACGTTTTGCTCGACGGTGTACACGCTCCTATTACACTGCCGAGCAGTGTTAGCACGTATTACTGTGTACTTACATAACTAGCATTGAAATGTATGAATTGTACGGTCGGCCAAAAAAGTGGTGTATCAGCTATGATTTATTTTATTTGTTAATAAAAATGTTAGTAAGATTATAATAATTAGTCACCGTTTGATTGTAAAAACCGTTAGTAGGTACTTATACAGGGTGGAATTTTGTAATGCCACCTGGAGGGGAAGTACTCTTAATACTTTAGATAGAAAATTTTGCTCAAAGGAAACATTCCTTTATTTTTGAAAAGAAAAAAAACGGCATTAAAGATTTTTAAAAATTCGCTTGCCGCACACGGTAATCGAACCAGTGTTCTTTAAATTATCTATCATTCTTTTCAGTACAAATCGAGTTGGTGTCTGACGGTCTCGATATCTCTCTCCATACCACCGCAGAGCACGATTCACATCTTTATTATTTAAAAAATAAGCTTCCATTAAATCAAATTGCTCTTGATAAGCCATTTTTACCGTGAAACAATTATGAAATGATTTGTAAAAACAATCAAATGTGAATAACAGATGAAAATCTATTTTCAAATGTAACATTCCATATTTAAACTACGTCATACACGCAGTTATGTCACATCTAAGAAAGGAGTCTGCATTACAAACACGTGCAAATTGCAATCGTCTTATCTAAATAGTAATTCGTCATTTCGATGGATAAATGACGTCAATGATAATAATTAATGAATAACATAAGTACACAGATAGATCTTTGAGTAAAAGTGCTTTAACTTGACCGATTGAATTAATAATTTAAGATTTCATTGTTTTCCATTCATTTAACTTCTGAAAATGGAGCTCATTTCGAGCAATTAATTAGTTAGTTTAAATTTTTGTACATAATTAAATTAATTTAAAATTTAATTGTTTTCATGTAATTCAATTTATGAAGTTTGTTAAAGAGATTTCATCCTTATTGACCCTAACAATCAATGCAATAGAAGTACACGGTGCAACTTTTACAGATTTTAGTCGGTTCGATTACCGTGTGCGGCAAGCGAATTTTTAAAAACCTTTAATGCCGTTTTTTTTCTTTTCAAAAATAAAGGAATGTTTCCTTTGAGCAAAATTTTCTATCTAAAGTATTAAGAGTACTTCCCCTCCAGGTGGCATTACAAAATTCCACCCTGTATAATATATCTTGCGGGATTCTCTATAACCTGTCCGTTCATAATTTAACGATTTGACAATAATAGATTATTAACTATCAAAAATTATACGTTATAAATTGTAGTAAGTACAGTTCATATTGTATCGACAGTTTACAATCTCGCGAGATTGATTATAAACTAACGGTATTCATGATCGTACATTGAAATAGGTGCTTATTTTCATTGATTTACGTCAACTATTTATAAGATGCAAGGCATTTTAATCTTTTAAAATTAGAGTTTTTATATGTATCTAGAAAGTCATTCGATCAATTTAGATACAAAAGAAAATAATGTATGCTAATAGATCGTTGTTTTTTTTAAAAAAACTGTCAATTTTATCAGATTATTTATCTACCAGTTTAATTAATTTTAAACTAAAAACAAACTTTATTGGAACAAACATCAAGGCATCACAATATGACAAAGCCAGCAAATAATAATTGACAGACATTCATGTGAAAATAGTGCAAATGAGATTCAACTTTAAGGTAAACAATAACTTTTTTGTCTCACTGTACAAGACAATGTGGAACTGTTATTTAAGTGTAACGTAGTTTTAGAATAAGGTATTTCGAGTATTGTGGAACCGGTCTAAATTATCTGCAAAGAATCAAAATGAGTGAAAATATAATTTAGGTTAGCCAAACTAAAGTGGCAATGGGTGGAGCATATCGCTCGCAGAACCGACGGCCGCTGAAATTTAAAATATATCACAAGATTTCAAGTTCTTGGCCACATAGATTGACGGATTCATCTATATATATAAAAGAAAGTCGTGTTAGTTACTCCACTTATAACTCAAGAACGGCTGAACCGATTTAGCTGAAAATTGGCAGGGAGGTAGTTTAGAGCCAGGAGAAGGACATAGGATAGGTAGAACGATATAAAACTAGGTAGGAGCAGGTAGGGTAGGTAAGGTAGGTAGGGGTAGGTATGGTAGGTAGGGTAGGTAGGTAAGGTAGGTAGGGGTAGGTAGGGTAGGTAGGTAAGGTAGGTAGGGGTAGGTAGTTAGGTTAGGGGTAGGTAGTTAGGTAGGGGTAGGTAGATAGGTAGGGGTAGGTAGATAGGTAGAGGTAGGTAGGTAAGGTAGGTAGGGGTAGGTTAGGTTAGGTTAGGTTAGGTTAGGTTAGGTTAGGGGTAGGTAGTTAGGTAGAGGTAGGTAGGTAGATCCCAGTTTTATTTTTGTTCTCAGGGCAGGACAACGCCTGTCGGGTCAGCTAGTTTATAATAAATAATAAATACGTATTTTTTTTGCATATGAGTTTATTTTACGTTTTTACGAATTGCGCTAGCTTGATTTCACCTCCAATATGTATGGCGACTAAACTCACACTCGTATTTTGATAACCCCGACATATTAACACACTTTATATAAATAAAATTGAATAATCAACACAAATAAACGAGATGAAACATTGACTTACTCACATGACTTATCAAACTTATATCTGTCCACTGCTGAAGATAAGCCTCTCCCAATGCGCCACTCCTTTCAGTCCTCCGACTTCCTCATCCATTCACTCCCTTTTCTTCCTCAGGTCATCTGTCCAGAAAGCCGAAGGGCGTCCTACTCCTGTTTCCTAATTCGTGATCTCTACGCCAGCACCTTTTTGCTCCAGCGAACCTATCTGTGCCTTGACAAATGTGGTCTGCCCAGTAGATCAGCTTGCTTATTCAAACTCAACTCAAACTAAAAATCATTTATTCAGTTTAGGCCCTGTTAAGGCACTTATGAATGTCGATAGTTACAATTATTACAATAGACTCTATTATCGGTTCAGAATACACTTTAACTGAGAATACTCCGGCAAGTAACTCAGCAAGGCTTCTTTTTTGTGGATCATTCTTTTGAATTTATATAGTTACAGTTTTTGTTTTCAAATTCAAGTTGCTATATCGGTCACCTTTGTACGTCCCTTTTACAGAATTCAAAATACAATATTATATTAAATTGAACCTTAAACGAACTAAGAAATTAATAGTTAATCCAATATCACGTCTAGACAAGTTAATTGAGAAATTTGTCCAAATTTTTATCTTAAACATTATATTTTTTAGTATGTTTTCCTTTAAAAGATTAATCGACATTATTAATAAAGAAAAATTGATGAATCAGTATTACATTTTCTTATGCTAAGCTTAATTTTATTAATCCCAAGATATTTTGCTAATTGCTTGTTTATTTTTTATTGAATAATAAAGATTTTTTTAGAACTCGGATTAATCCATTCTTTTTAGGGTTCCGTGCCCAGTGGGAAACTATTATTAAGCCTCCGTTGACCGTCCATCCATCCATGTCAGCGGGTTTTATCTCATGAACCGTAATACTTAGTTGTTAAAAATTCATTCGCTGTATCGTGGATACAGGATTTGGTTAAAGGAAGGGGCAATCTTACCTACTTAATCTTCCAGAAAAATCTACAATCTATTTGTGGGGAGTGAGTTAAGTAGACGGGACTCCCTTTTTGTCACGTTTACGAAGAATTACTGATGTTGCCATGAACCGTTCAGTTTAAGTGTATTCCGAACCGGTGCGGTGGTAGAGTCTATTGTAAAAGTTGTAACTATCGACATTCATAAGTAGCTTAACAGGGCCTCAACTGAATAAATAAGTTTTGAGTTTGAGTTTGAACTGTAATAGGTAGACAATTTCATAGAATGTGTATTTCTGTTGTCGCTAAATAAAAAATAATATACGATGATACGGAACCGTTCGTGTGCGAGCGACTTGCACTTGGCCATTGTTTTAATGCGAGAGTGGAGTTAAAATTCTGCTTATGTAATGCTTAATAAACGAGCCTTATTCTTGTTTGTTACCTTGCTAAAACAACCATACTCGTCCAGAAGAATCCTGAGGCCTTGAAAGTCAAATATCTTAGGTATTATTTTCATTCAAATATTTAGGTATCCATAACAACCTTGTTTCTAGCTATACCTACTTAATCTACTATTTACTATGCATTGATGTAATGGAATCCTTTGAGTCCACTTTTACGCGCGCACATGTTTTATGTACACAACTTTAGTTATTATTTCATGAAAATATACGGTTCAAATTATTTCAAACCTTTTAGCCAACCATGACGAATAAATTATTTGAACTAACGAGAGATAACAAAAAGATTTGCTTCTTTAAAATTTTACTTGGTATTGTAATGTTAACTGATTATATTATTTTTAAGTCAATAGTATTGACAAGCCGGCAGACGGCTCACCTGATGGTAAGTGGTCATCGCCACCCATGAAAATTTGCAATACTAAGGTGATTGCTTACTTGTTGCCGACCTTGAAGAATTCTTTTTTATGGAACCATATCGTAACACTGAGGGAAACCGTCATGGGGAACTCATTCCCCATTTTCGTGCAATGTGTCTTTAATTGGCTAAGAGACGTGATTTTAGATATTTTTTTATTTATTTAGTAGGTACTTTTATTTGTAGGTACCTACAGCATTCAAACATTTTTGAATAGACGTTTATTTCAGACTCAAAGCGAAAAAATACCACTGGTCAATAGGGATAAAATCTTTCCCCCTCTTTTCAGCAAAAGTAAGCAAAGCTCTTACTCCCTCCTCCTATGCTAACGTAAACATTGCATCTTAAATAAATAAAAACATCATTTTCAATTAATATTATAGCCAACTTATCATCCAGCATGCTCGAGCGAACTTGTTCCCGTGAATCCTTATCAAACCTTTATACGGGACCATCAACACGTCATTCTTCCATAAAGCATACGCACTTAGCTTTTACGGTATTCCATATTTACTGTGGCAATGAAACACATTGTCACCACACTGTAGTGTGACAATGTTGAATAGTTTTTATTTACATTTGATGTCAAGTGTGTTTTATTGCGGAACGAGGAAAAATGAGTTTGTAAGAGCTTTAAGTGGTTTGATGTTTATAAGGTGTTGGCTGGCACCTCATGAAGTCTATTAAAAGGGCTTCTTTAAACCATTATTATTCCCCTTATAGATACTTAGTATGTACCTGGATGACCGAGCTTCACTCGTTTTTTTTAAAACGACGTTTTCTAAAAATGAAACCTAGCTAGATCGATTGATCGCCCCCGAAACCCCCCGCATACTAAATTTCATGAAAATCTTATTTTTGGAGCCCATTTCGAGATTCATATTATATATTTAAAGCAATTCTTGTTTATTTAATATTATATTCTTGTATAAGATAATTATACAAGATTTGCTCGTTTTATAGATAGATATTCAATGAAAAATTATATTACGTAAGACAGTTTTTTTTATTTTTATTTGTGTAACTATATTAACTTGTTTAGTTAAAAACAAGTATTTAAATTCTGATGATCAAAATGATGATGATATCATCATGTTATCATAGCAAAATTACGTGACATAGTGCAGCCACGATAACCAACATATCCAGGTTGTTAAATATTAACGAAAGGCTTTGTGCCTAGATTTATGGCTAGCACCTTGAAGCAAGCGAAGCTTAATTAATAATTGATAAAATATCGCGTAAGCTGATTTATTAGATGGCGTCTATAGGATATTGGATACCTGGCCTTGACACTTCAGTTTTGAAGGTCAATTTGACTTTCGTCGTAGGTTGTTGAAATGTTGACCTGATGGGTTTATTCTGAAATTGTAATTTGTAAATAAAACTGAAGATTGATATAATATATATTCTTTATTAGCTAATGTACGAGTAAATATCTCATTGTCATAAAAATTTTGATGCTGTGTAAATATCAAATATATTTTTTTTTTCATTTTTCTATACGCCTATAAGTGCTTGGCGGCCGCTTTTTTTAATTGAGGGAGCCACCCAGTTGTGTTATGGTTTTCTCACGATCAGTGGCGTAGCTAGGTGACAAAGGGCCCTGGGGCAAAATAAAACTGGGCCCCCCTGGGGTGTAAATATAATTTAAAATTTGTCGGGAATTTCTCTGTATTTTTTTAAATGAGTTGCCTTGATTATAGTATTGTTTCAACCTATTTTATTCAGATTCCGAAGGTGCGAAAATTTTCACTAGTTCAATAAGAGGTTAGCTAATCAATAAAAATAAAATCATTAAGAGGATTTGGGGGCCCCGGGGCACTGCCCCACCTAGCCGGTAGCTACGCCAGTGCTCACGATTTTTTTCTTCACAAAGCTCAAGCTCATTGGATTCGAACCTACCACACCAATCAATATCACAACAATAGCTATCATCTCCAAAAAATATTTATTCTATTTTTTGTGATATTCTTAGCATGACGATCTGAACTTTGATTTTAAAAATATGACGTCATCAATAAGTATACACTCTGTATAGGTACGTGTTATTTAGAAGCAAACACAACCTAAAGATTCATTTGTAAATAGTTTTTTGCTTTTCTTTTTCAAACATACAATTACATAAATATATCTAGAACACACAAAATATTAAACAACAATAAGAGCTTTATAAATGAAATTTTTTGACTTGCTTTTCTCTCTAAATGGATAAGAGAGAGACAGACTATGATAGGATACTTAGGAAGTTGAGAGGTCTCATAAGTTTGCTGACGTCAAGTCACTTGAAATTTTACTGCCAAGAGCTGGATTGTTAAGTTTCAATTATGAATTAGCATTTTTAAACTACGAGTAGTTTAGTATCGAAGGATTTTTTTCCTTATTAATTTATTTAGAAGTATTTACTTCCTTGGACCAAATTATGACAATGTTAAAAAAAAACCTGGGATGTCTGACTATAAATATTAGCAATACCCCCTGGGATTTAGTGTATATATTTAGGAAATATAGATGAATATATTTTTGGAAATATAATGTAAAAGATATTCGGAATTCTTTCGACGAAAGATAAAATTTAAAAACGTGTCAAGAACGAATCTTGAAACATCGAGGAGCTGGAGACCGCAATCTAATGGGAGGCCTAACGCTGAGCATAAGGGCCTCTTACGCGGTGTAGAGGCCGATAAAAGGGGCCTCTAGCCGTCGTCAGGCTCTTGCCACTCAAACGAATGGAGAGGTTTCAAGCTGACGTGTACACCGGCTATATCTGGATTGAACGAGATTGAAGCTTTTTAATATGATTTGATTGTTATCTTTTTGAATGTCATGAGATTTAGACAGGGTTATTTTTTTTTATGTCAACAGGTTGACAAGCATGCCGACGATCGACCTAATGGTAAGTGATCACCACCACCTATGGACATTTACAATACCAGGGGGGTTGCCAATGTGTGCCGACCTTAAAGAGCTTTTTTCACGCCCCTTTTGAAGAACCCTATGTTGTAGTGCTGAGAGTAATTCGTGATGGGGAACTCATTCCACATCCCAATGGTCCGCAGTAAGAACTTCCGATTTCTGATATAGGATAGACATGTTTTCAAAATTAAATTAAATATGTTCATTCGCCTGAATTATGGTAGGTACAAAGTATTTTCGCATAAAAAATCAATTAGTATATTTTGCTAAATATACTGAACGGATTTTTATGCGGTTTTCACCAATAAGCCGAGTGATTCATGAGGAAGGTGGTAAGTGTATAATTTGTTAAGGTTTTGTATAAATTGGTTGAAATATGACGATAATTGTTGAAGATGTCGGAAAAAATCATCCGCGTGTATGAAACGGTCCCACACCATGTGAAGCCATGGGTCGCTAGTTAAACAATAAAAATTAAACAGTACAAACATAAAGTTACCAGTACAAACAATAATTCATCGTAACTTTATTATAAGTCCGACGCAAATTTTTATCACTGAGGGGTCCGAAATGAATAGAATCCAGTCTTCCTGGGATCAAAAGTAGCCTCTAATAGGTACCTACCTACTCAGGGAACCTAATCCGTAAAGCCAGGGGTAAATGAAAAATATACCCAGGAACGCATAAGCAAATTCATTTTAATCATTGTCAAATACTATATACATTCTTTAAGAGTCGAACCATATCGCGATCTAGAAATTTTATAACGCGATCTAGTTTGCCCTTATTACAACATAAATATTTCTACGAATTGCTCTATAAACAAATTAGACGCCGGAAATTACGAGCTATACTTGAACTTACAAAAATTACCTCTTTATGACAAATGAATGCAAAATAAATAAATAGTTTAGTCTAAGTGAGACGTTAGTCAAATGTTTACCTTACAGTAAACGCAAAATTAAAAGGTTTCCCATAAAAACGGGGTTTTTAAAACTAGTCTCAAATTAAAGCAAGCACGGACGGGAGGTTGGCGCAATTTTCTACACAGGCGTCTCTGTGCACAGACCGCAGGCATAGGATGTAAGAAAATGTTTACGATTTTTCATCATGGAGGCGGTAAAGATATAATAACAGACGAGTTAGTTATTTTAAGTCATTGTTATGAGTTACAAAATACTAGTAATCTATGTAACAACATTTTCAACCTCAGTCTTGGAAAAAAACTAAAATAGAGCGCTGCCAATAACATGAAGTCAGTATTTTCATTAGGTATGTAATTGGCATGGATTTTAAAGGCGACAGATTTTCAACTTGAGGATGTTAGCCAACCTGGCGGGTAGGTACTAAAAAGTATCCGCTAAGGTTTCCTCACGAATTTAATTAATATAAAATTACATGAATCAATGTAACGGAGCCCATGAGGAGTTTCTTGCGTCGTTTCTTCTCCTCATAAGAGACTTTTCCGAAGCGATGGTATAACGTTGTTTCGTTACCTGCATTCCTGCGCCCATCGAATCCTACTACCACCGAACCCTAATTATGCTGTTCGTATCGCTTGGATATCGTTGATGTGAACATACACATAAAATAAAAATATGAACGTACAGCGATACCTATATGTGAGGCTAAAAAGTGGCATTTACCTCAATTAATTCTGCGTTGTAGAACATTGAAGCGCTGGTTTTCAAAAAGGATCAAAAGTGAGGAAACACTCTTCCTCACTTTTGCACAGTCATACTCATTTAGAGAAAATTTTGTAAAATGCTCTTAGAACTACATCACAAGATTTTATGGTATCCCCATCGCTTTGATTCATTATCATAACATAACCTTAACATTTTTACCACATCCATTATCTACAAGTTCCGACATCATATATCAAAGTAGCCATTACGAGAGTTCTAGCAGGGAAATTGCTTTCTTGCGCGCACTTCATTCCTCGTGTAAATTTCATTTTTTACCCATTCAGGGCCCGTTTTCTCGCTTGTTTGGTGCGGTTGGTATTACTGACGCGTTTATGTTTATTTTAACGGTTAATAGAGGTTGGAAGATGAAAGCTTAGAGTTTAAAAGTTACCAAACTAGGTAATTGTTGGTAATACGAGTACAATAGAGCTTAAAGTCTGCCAATCTGCGTTGAATTACGAGGTGACTTGTAAGCTTGTTGATTACTTATAGCTTCTTCTCGCAGTTTTGACCGGGTTTTCAGGGTAAAAGTAGCCTATAGTATTCTCCAGCCCACCTTTGTTTATGTAAAACAATACAGTCAATCTGTTCTTTAAATTTCCGAATGAAATAAGGACAAGCCAAAAAATATATTTTCAAATTTATAATTTACAGATTTATATATATATAGGTAATGTACTCTGTGGTCCTGATAAGGCACTTATGAATGTTAGTTACAATTATTACAATAGACTCTACCACCGCACCGCTTCGGAATACATTTAATCTGAGAATTTAGAAGAGATCTAAGCGTCATGTGCTTGAACTAAACAGTTAGAAATAGTTAAACAACTAGCCTGTCCGGCTGTCGATAGAGCTAACAATCAGACCGTGTTTAGAACAGTCCCGGAAACTTATCGGCTCATTTCAGTGTTTACTCCAGCACCGGAGTCTGGACTCTGGACTTATTTATATTGTGTAAGTTGAATTTGGATTGATTGATACGGCGAGTTATGTTACTTAGTTAGTTTTTTACATGGGAATTCTTGGTTATTTTTTAACAGAACCTCTGTTTGATCCCAATCTGTGGCTGATAGTGAGTGTGTAAGCAGAACAAGGGACCAGTAGGATTAATTTTGTGACATTATAAGGGGGAACGTTCGGTTGGAGCGCGAAATTCAAATTTTATCACTGACATATACAACTATTTCATGAAAATGTTACTAATATACCTTGGAGGAATATGTTGATGATTTCTTTTGTTATTAATCAGTAAATATACTACCATTCTTGTCGCAAATAACATGTTGATAACTTACGACCTATAACTGAGCTGCAATTAGCCAAAAACTTGATAAAATTTGAACTTCGTGCTCCAACCGAAGGTATACCCTTAAGCTTCTATGTTTCGGATGGCATTTCATCGGCCTGTCAACTATCTTTTGTTTTATCTAATTTGACAAATTTGTATGGAGTTTCGTAATATAGGCCAGTTCTAGATAAAACAGATATGTTGATGAAATGCTATCCGAAACATAGCAACTATTCCTTCAGTCTGATTTCCTTCAGTCTCTCAGGTCATCAGAAAATCTAATCTTGAGAATACCGTTACATGACAGCTCTTTTTATGGTAAGTCTTTCACTATCCATGCAGTCTGCCTTTGGAATGCGCTGCCAGTTTCTATAAAGAGGGCTCCATCACTCTCCGTTTTTAAAGATCGGTTAAAGGAATTTTATCTTTCTGGCTGACTTCTTCCTGCTGCTAAATGTTTTTTTTTATTACGAAATATGTTTATGCTTTATATGAATTATATAAATATGTATGATGTAGGTATATATGACTATAATATAAATAAGTTTGTGTAGTTTTTATGTATATATATATATGTAAAATAGGTATATATATATATGTATTGTTTTTTAAATTTATTTATTTTTAAATATAGAAGATGCACTTATCAAAAATACACCACCGTCTATAACGTTTGTCAATTTCCATCCATCCAAAGGTTGTCTGGAAGAGATCGCTTCTTAGCGATAAGACCGCCCATTGTACATACATAATATTAAGCTTTTATTTGTTATTTTGAAATGTTGATTTATGTACAATAAAGTGTTATCTATCTTTCTAACTATGAAGCTACAAATGTGACAAAATGAACCCTATTAGCTCTCAGATGCAGATAAGCCTACCACGGTGCTATGGTTTCCTTGACAGCAAAGCTCATTCTCACCATAAAATTTGAAACTTTGGCCTTCGTCTCGGTATTCACTACCGGTGAGCTATCTTCGCCTTAAAACCTTCCATCTATATAGTACGACGGCATTTATATACCTGAGAGTTGTCCTCCTTGGAATTCGTTTCCAACTGAGTGTAGTCTATATCCTCCGGCTCATAAACTATCTGAATCATAAATCTAAAATCATATCAATCCCTTGCTGTTTATTATTGAGGCTACAGTACATATGGACTGAAAAATTAAAGAGTTATGCGAATAAATTGACGTCATAAAAGTTTTTTTTTTCTTTTTATAGGTCTATGTTGACTACATCTCACCGTGGTCAGTGATACTGTGGCCGATAGTGGTAAGTACACAAAGCAATTAGGTATTAATTGGCATTTTTTTTTATTAAAACATTTAGTTTTCAAAAAGGTTTTGGTAGCTGTTGTGGGTACTTTTTATTATTATTATTACAAGCTTTTATTCAACTTATAGGTCAGTATGTTTAGATCAAAACTGTCGAGGCAATTTTAACCCACTTCCCAGTGTTCAGTTGGTCTGAAATTTGGTACACATATTGAAATTCGATGACATTACAATAATAAGGCGTTATAGTTTTACAAATAAATAAAAGAGAACAAACAGCCTTCAAAAATACTAAAAAAGTATAAAATAATAACTATACCTATAGGAAAACCTAATCTGACAGTTTTGAATTCAATGAGAAAATCTTCGGTACCCACAATTTTATTTTAAAATTTTTAGTTTCTGGCCGTTTTTTGCCTTTTCCATCAACAGATCCTGAGACTTGTTGACAATGGAACCACCTCAGGAGTATACTCTTTCGAATAAAAAAAGAGTTTTTAAATCGGTTTACATAATAATATGGCGGAGTAATCGTGTAACAAATTCTTTAAATTTTAACTTATTTCTTAACAAGATTTAGTGATGTTTTTGTGAACGATGATGTAGCTAACCAAAAGGTACAGGTTATAAGCGTTTAAATACAGCGGCGTAAATCACATTTTCAACACACAAAACGCCTAAAAAGTAAACATTACGTTTTCATCCCCGCGTTCCTTTGCCTAAATCAACAATAATGACTACCATAACTCGTATAAGTGAAATTTATAGAGTCATTAATAAATTTTCCCTTATAATGCGTTTGCAAAACGCTTATCGCGTGCGCCAAGGTTGCGTGAAACTTATTAATGGAGTTACAAGGCGTCACATGAAAACTTTTATACAACTATGAACTATAATATTGTTACATTATTATACACTTCCCCTTTTAACGCCGTACTCTGCGTATGACATTTAATATTATGCTGCTGTCGTATAGCATTTTAAAGGTTTATTTGATGGTGTTATATTTAGCGCAATATTCATACTGTTGAATCTGGCTTTTGATGATTCAATGCTCTGTTATTTTTTGTGTCCTATAGCGAAGTTTTAAAAATCGGGCTCCTCCACTTAAAAACGCTCATCTGCAGAGCACCCATGCTCATCAATCTTAGTAGATAACTGAAAAGAACAGTATATGTAGTCAAAATTAAAGTAGCTAAATTACTACTGGCCTGTTTTCCTCAATTGAATATTGACTTCCCAACTGAAAGTAACTTCAATTAACCTTCATAAAAGCCCTTCTTAAACTATATAAATAGCTTTGATTTAAATAACCAATTTACCAACAAAACCAACCAAACATCGCATCAAAACCATCATTAAGTTACAAACTAGCTCCTAACAGAAAACTCCATCACACGGTAATCGGAAACAGCCCTGTTCTGTTATCACAAACGCAATCAGTTACGCTCCGTGACGTGATGAATCTACGCTAGTGGTATAAGCGTCGTATGAATGCGGTATAGACGTTGTATAGATGCTGATTAATGGCGCTGCACATTAGTTGTGAACATTATCGCATGCCGCGACTGATGACGCGGTTCCATTGTGCTATGTAAGACTGGTGACGGGACCGTACATTACAAATGCTAAAAGAATTATCATTTTGATCGAATAAGGATGTAAATTTTTAAAATGTAAAAATTCCTCAATCGCCGCAAATTGACAGGCCAGTTGGCGCAGTTGGTTAAGACACCACCTGTCGCGCCGCAGGTCGTGGGTTCAATTCCCATGCAGGACAAACATTTGTGTGCATGAACATGTATATCCTAAGTCTGGGTGTAATTATCTATTTAAGTATGTATTTACAAAAAAAAAGTATGTAGTATATCAGTTATCTGGTTTCCATAGTACAAGCTCTGCTTAGTTTGGGATCAGATAACCGTGAGTGAAGAATGTCCCAGGATATAAATTTATTATGTATTTGCGGTGCTTGTAGTTGAAACTTTGGGTCATCTTACACTAAACTAATAGTGCAAGCGTCCTCATAAGAAGGCTCAAGGTCACCCAAAGAGCAATGGAGAGGGCTATGCTCGGAGTCTCCCTGCGAGATCGAATCAGGAATGATGAGATCCGCAGACAAACCAAAGCCAGAAGATTTGCCAAATTTAAGTGGCA
The DNA here is from genome assembly GCA_963555595.1 of Tethea ocularis. Taxonomy (NCBI): domain Eukaryota; kingdom Metazoa; phylum Arthropoda; class Insecta; order Lepidoptera; family Drepanidae; genus Tethea; species Tethea ocularis. The sequence continues at coordinate 8,813,940 of OY741975.1, forward strand.
GTGGGCGGGGCACATCGCTCGTAGACCCGACGGCCGCTGGGGCAGAAGGGTTCTCAAGTGGCGACCAGAACTGGAAGATGCAGCGTGGGCAGGCCGCCTACAAGGTGGACCAATGATCTTGTGAGGGTCGTGGGAAACCGCTGGATGCGGATAGCACAAGACCAGCCATCGTGGAGAACCTTGGGGGAGGCGTCTTTCGGCTGACATGATGATGATATGCAAGAATATGATTTTAGACCCAGACGAAAGTAGTTTCGAATCGTACTTCGGAAGAAATCGCAGGGTGATGATGAAGTATCTACTTTTTAGAACCCCCCTGGCTGGCAACCACCCTTAAGTTGAAAATCTACCGCCAAGCGATTACGCGTGTGTTCTGGCAATGGAATTATGATTCAAAATCAAAACAAAGGTAACGAACGACACTTAATAATGTTATTGTTTATGTTTACCCAACATCAAAACCAAAGTAGCCTCACAAACAAACCAAAATTAATTCAAGTCCCAAAAATAGGCCAAAATAAACCATAAAACATTACCTACGGCCAACCCTTCGCAAGCAAAAGGCCCGTGAAGTGTAGGCCTCTAATCTACCACGTTGTGAATGACATAACGGAAGTTGTAATTAAATTAGAGTCTCCAAGGGGTGCAGATATGCGTGGGCTCGAATAATATGTTATCCTGGGCCCTTTTTTAATTTAAAAAGTTCATTAAACCACGGTCTGTTGACGAGGTATTGTAGATATACCTGGATATGACAATTTCCTTTTTGTTTTCCACCCGTAGTTTTATACCTCTCGTTATTATATTGCCGTTTTTGTATTATTATCACTATTGTAGTTTCCAAAGTATAAAATGGAAAGGTAAAATAATAGGAGGACTAGCTTTCCGTCCCACGGTTTCACCCACGATCCCCATAGCCCAGGAGTTAAATTTTCAAAAATCCTTTCTTAGCGTATGCCTACGTCATAAAAGCTAGGTATCTTATCCTACTTCCTATAAATATCTTTAACTTATATTATAAATATCAAAGTTTGTGAGTGAGTATGTTTCTTACTTCTTCACGCTCAAACGGATGGACCGATTTTGATTTAGCATGTTTGCAAGGTGACTTAATCGAGAGTTTTCTTAACTATGTTTTAAAAAAAACCACTCAGTAGTTATTAAAGTCATATCTAGTATTATAACAATAAGTTATTAAAGTCATATCTAGTATTATTATAGATCAGTGTATCAACACCGTCAATTTATGGAGTACCTAAGCTGATTGCTATGGGAAGGTAAAAATTAATTAACTTATCAGAGAAAAATTTCAAAGCACTTTCTCACAATAATATTATTGCAATTTGTCATAAAAACATACCATTTATGTGTAGACATTGCCGATATAGAAGATCTCTGTAACTTTTTAAAAGGATTTATTTTTTTGATATTAAATTGAGGTTTTTGAGGCAAAAAAAACACAAATCTTATATATATGGCATAGATTTTTCCATAGTTGCCTAAAAGGGAATGTCGGAATAAAATAAAATGACCCTAATAGGGTCGGTTACATAAAGCGCGGTCATAGTAAGGTTATGATTAGGTTACGGTTATAGGTAACTTCAACCGCCGAAAGAAAGCAAACTGAGTTGCTCGTGTCACTTTAACTAAAATTTTAACCGTAACCATAACCGACCGAGGGAGATCGGTCATCGTCAAAGTGACTCTACGGTCGAAACATGGTAAAAATGTACGAGCAACCGGCCCTACGTGTATTCTGAACCGATAGTAGAGTCTATTGTAATAATTGTAACTATCGACATTCATAAGTGCCTTATCAGGGCCTAAACTGAATAAATGAGTTTTGAGCTTGAGTTTGAAAAGTAAAAAACGCAGGAGCTTTTTTTTCATTAAAAACAATCCCCCTATGTCTAGGTAGGGTTAGCAATCTGCGCTGAACCGTACTATGAAATGAAATGACTACTTAAATACGGTCGCGTAATTACAAGCGGTCTGCCGTCATGTGAAATATTTTATTCATACAGTTTTTAATTTAAAACTTCATTATCAACCCGCTCTGGGACACATTGTACTAAAACGAGAGGACGAGAATGTATTAATTTATTTATAACGCGCTTATCTGATTAGTTAAGTTAATAAGTAGGGTTTAGTGGAGTTGATTTGAATTTTTATTAAGTTGTAGTAGATTTTGTAAATGTGCAGTCGATTTACAACCCTACTGCCTATGAATACTGAAGTGAGTTTGTTGGTTTCCCATTCCTTTTTTTGCTCGAGAAATAGTTAAATTATAGTTTTGCTCTGTTATGACCGGTACAGAGTGGCGGACGGGATGGCAGAGGATTTACAATGTATCAATTGAATTTAATAGTTATCCAATGAAAATAAGGTGTATATTTCAATGCCCGGTGACCGACCACGGGGCATCGCAGCGCAATTTTGTCTAGAGAATCGCTGGTTGAAATATATACCTTATTTTGATTGTGTTTAAATTTCAAATCATCTGCCATCCTGTCCGCCACTCTGCGCCGGCCATTACTCTGACCATAGAGTTGATATAAATAGAGCTTTCTATCCGAATATGTTTGAATCGAATAAAGAAAATTTACTTGACAAGGTAATATTTTTTATCGATTTTTTAGTAGACAATCTAAAAGATTATTTACAAAAAAAAAACCAATAAAATATAATCTACATTTTAAAACAAGTTATTTGTTGAAGCAAGCTGGCAGCATTTTCAATTTAGATGGGCAAGCTAATGCGTTATCGATTGATTTGAAGTTTCAAACAGCTTCATATTTTAAAAACAAATCACCGTATCCTTGACTATATAGGTAATTACCAAAATAGCAAGTCGTATGTTACAGAATATTAATCAAAATGATTACTATTATTGAATAAAAAAAAACAAAAACTACATACCTACACCCTTATTCGCTGCTATAAATCCCACCAACTTCAGTCCCTTTATAAATTGAGGAGCGAATCTATTCAAGATTCGCTATTTTAAAACAGAAAAATTCAGAAAATCTGAATAATTTATTTTCCACGTAATCGGTTGTTCATCCCCACGCAAACAGCTTACAAATTTCAACTTTTCTTGTGACAAGAAAAAAATTAAAAAGTCGACGATTAAATGCTATTAATATTCTTGTGGGCCCAGAATGTTGACGGTCTGTCAAATATTCAATGATTAACGAGCGAGCATTGTTTGGCCAACGTTATTGTACTTTTACCAGCTTTCTAACAATGGTTTACACTAAAAAACGGGGGCCAGCATTTTGGGATGTATTTTTTAATATCCCCCTTGAAATCCCGACGTCTCTTGTCACTTTTACGTTGGCGGCAAAATGGCGAAGATATAAGCAAATATTTGTGCTCATTTTTCTGTTGCGGGCCATGAACATTACGAGTTTGATTCTATAAATAATAAACCAGGGAAAATATAATTCGACAATGAATATGAATGTGTATTAAAGCAATGGCTGTGTGTTGCGTTTGTGCACAATGTGGTAAGACTCCACCACAAATTTTGTAAAAGAAAAAGATTTTGTAAAGAAAGAGAAGAATGAAACCACCCAATCACCATTTGGCTCTCATGTCCAATTTTCGATACAAATAGTAAAGTTGCTATATTAATTTAATTTATAATGTTGAAATTAATTAATAAATAATTTATTTATTTTATTTGTATACACATGTTTTTTATATATATTTCATAAGTAGTTTTTTATAAATATGAGATGTATATCAAACATGTTGTCTACAATTAAATAAAGTAAAGGTTTTATTCTACACTTGAGACTAGGCGCTGATACCTATCACACACTATTATTAATCAGTTTAGATATCAGTTTTAACACTAAAATTGTACCTTTACCAACTAATATGATTTCAAAATGATTCCATATTGTTTGATATTTCATGATGGGGCAAATAAACTATGATTATTATTAATAGATATGATCGCTTTCCTTCTGGCCACAAACGGTCACGGCATACGATAAAAGCCACAAAGCCACCTCGTGGTACCATACAAAACACGACCGTAGGTAACTAATACATAAGCACAACATATAATCTGTTTTCATTCAAAATTTATTGCTTTTCCTTCAAAATGTGGAAAATGTATACATCAATTTCCCGAAAATAAGTTGTTGTTGATGATATTATTATAGGTTGTTATTATTGTTTTTTTACCCTTATCAGGCTTAGTTGGGAAGAACCTTGTAAGGTATACCTATGAAAAATGTTTTACCTCTCCTATTTATTTTAATAAGCTTTGCGAGACTAGGATTAGATAACAAACTTACATGTTGATAACAAAAATTTGCAGGTTTTTTTTCTAACTTTGTCATGTATCTATATATAATTAAAAATAAGAGCAACATTACAACCTCGTTATAAAAATATTACTTACTATTATTTTAACAAATTATTATTATTAATTAAGTATTCTCTAGAAAATATAATATTTTATCTACTCTCATATCGTAATGTTCTTATTATGAAATCAAAATCAGTACTTTAATGACCCACTTTAGGCACACCCGTGTATAATGATTCATTATAGTACAGTTGTTGTTCCCATGATAATGCTATAAAATAACTTTTTTTCTATTAAAGTACACTTTGGACCTATCAATAGTATAATCAATCAGTATCAATTCAATTTGACGATGACAATGTCACAAATTTTGTAACTTGAACTTTAGAGGTAAGAATTTTTGGGAGTTGGCAACACGGATTTGATTAAGTATATGATTATTGTGTATGTTTATTTTATTGTTTTTGCCTACACATATCATTTTGACCAAAAATGACGAAAAATTGCAATTTTTTTTTTTTTTTAAAAGTTCAGTTGGTAGAAAAATACAATCGATTTGTCTATTTTTTTAAATTACATTATTTATATGAGTTTAGATAAAGTACTGTATGATACTGCACATAATTAGGTATTAAAAACTCGTGTGATACTATTAAGAACCTCGCCTACGGCTCGGTACTTAAACTCACACTCGTATTTAATAACCCCTATTATGCAACAGTATCATAAACTACTATTTTCGTTTTGGTCCTTCGTCCCGATATCATTTTTTTACGCTTGTTACGTGATGCCATGAATAATGGCACCGACACAGCATATATTGAAGTTAGGACTTAAATTACTAATTTCCGGAACCGATAATCATAACAATAAGATACATAAACATTTACAATAGGGAATATTGCATGATTTTTTTTAACAAAATATCAAAATGCCGTAAAAAAGATGACAAGACAATCGACCAAGAAACATGGAAGATATAAGCATTTTAAACTACTAATTAGACAATGATAAGACAGAGAGATCGGACATAGAATGTGACGTTTTATACAATGACGGCTATATAAAATCCATGCTAAATTCCGTTTAGCTAGAAGGAGATAGGAATAAATCTTTGATGGCTTATATCTTGGCTGTTTTTATAATTTTTTTTTTTTTTCTAACTCATTCCTTCTTAAAGGAATGAGTTTTTATTAAAGCAAAAAAAAATATCATGCATTTTCACTATTGTTTCTAACACCTAACCTAATACACATAAAACTGAAAAAACTCCGGCAAGAAACCCACCATCTAGCTACCTCATCTACATACATATTGTATGTCTCTAAGCAAGTATATTTAGACTTCAAATTTCACGTCTATTCAACTTTCGCCTCAACTATTAAATTGTGCTTCGCCTTTTCCTTAGGCTGTGTTTATTCTTAGCTCAGGATTAACTTGGTTTAATGTACTCGTAGTTAGTGCACGATGTTTAAGCATTCTTAATTTCTCTAGACTTGGTAAGAACCAAGTTTGAAATGAAGAATAGTTTTTTGAGCTCTTAAAGCAATAAGTAGTAATTTTAAGGAATCTGGTATAAAACCATTTTACACAATTTTAAGAGGTCCATGTAAATGACGAAAATGCTGCAACTTTTCCGATGATCGTGGTCCCATTGAAGATGTTACACATAGAATGAATGAATGAATATTCTAGAGTTGATAAAATAATCTAAGTTATCTATCTTTCTATCTACCTCCAATACCTTCAAACGAATTATAATTTGAATCTCGGAAACGGCTCCTACAATTTTCATGAAATTTAGTATGGAGACGGTTTCGGGGGAGATAAATCGATCCAGCTAGGTTTCATTTTTAGAAAACGTCGTTTAAAAAAATCTAGCAAAACTCGGTCAATCAGGTACTAGTTATTAATACGGTACAACATTATCACAAAGTGTTAAAAGCAAAAAATTTACAAAAAAGATACATTTTGAGTACCGCTGCTATTTACACAAATTAATTAACAGAATATAATTTGTAGGCAAATTTAATTATACGCCAATATTTCCCAACTCCAATATTAGATTACAGAACACTTTATTCACCTTAAGAAAGACACTCTGACATGTTGAGTTAGTGGCAAATGTAATGATATTATCATCTCAGTACACCACAACACGGCATTACCATCCGCACCGCACACGTGTTGGTAACAGCTCATCACTATCACTACATAATATAAAACAAAGTCGCTTCCCGCTGTCTGCCTGTCCATATGTATGCTTAGATCTTTAAAACTGCGCAACGGATTTTGTTGCGGTTTTCTTAAACAGATAGAGTGATTCAAGAGGGAGGTTTATATGTATAATACATGCATATTATTGTACAGAAAAGCCATGAAATTCAAAGATTTGTACACCCGTGTGAAGCTGGGACGGGTCGCTAGTAGAAAAATATAGCTTTGATGCTGATGGGGCCATGGTTACTGCGATACTGTGGATTTCACGACACCAATTATTTTACAAAATTACTTTTTTATATCGAAACTATTTTCGTGAAACTGAGTTCAACATGCGTGCCACTAATTTCGCAATGTAATTCCGGCTTTAGTGGCTAATGTAATGATATTATCATTTCAGTACACCACTACACGGCATTACCATTCTCACACGTGTTGGTAACAGCTCATCCGTTATAACACGTGTATAACTTCATGGAACTTTATGTGTACTAAGCTAATATATCATAATATGGTTGACTTGGGTATGGAGTTTTGTAAGCCATGATATTTATGAGGAAAATATTGTGTTGAAGTGAGATAACATTGACATATTTAGGGATCTAGGTTAATAAATAATATTAGTATGGAGAACCAACAATAATGGAATTAATAACTTAGGAAATAATAATAATTAATAACATTAACAATTTTCTGTATTTTATTCAATATTTTTGGTACAGTAGTTTCGGAGATAACGGGGGGGAATAGTCAAGTTTCGCCTATTTTCTTAAATAACTTCAAAACGTTGATTTTAAAATTATAACAAATTACAAAAAATATAATATTTAAGATCCTCACAACGAGCCCTTTCATTTGATATATCACACAATATAGTTTGTATAACTTTTTTGTTTAAATTTTCTAATTTAGGTACCCCCCAAAAGTTGTACCCATGTTTGAAATTCATTTATTTACGTTACACTTCCGTGTTTGGGTCACCGACTTACATAATGTGAACCTCAACTCAATCCAGTCCAGTATTTTTGGACAGACAGACAGACACAGAAGTGATCCTATAATGATTCCGTTTTTTTCCATTGAATTTCGGAATCCTAATAATTTCGTTTCCTGATAATAATTAACAAGAACCATTTTTGTTTCCAAACCATAATTTGATTGTGGAAATAAAACCTATAATAAAAATCCCCTTGTTGAAAGCTATAACGATAGCGCAGACACACTCTGCAATAAAATGATTATAGCAAATTGAAAATGGTGTTCAGTTGATGTGTTTTTAACTACCTTGTTTTCAATGATAAAATTGACATTTAGTACCTTTTATTAGCTTGCTTTTTAATTTATCAAGGCACTAACTACTCAATACCATGCAATTAATATGGCATTATAAGGTAGGTATTACTTTAAAAATAATATGTCAAAAAATAAAGAAGAAGAGAAATATTATGTAAATATTTTGAAAATTAATAGAGTTGTAATTAGTGAAGTCTTGACAGAGCTCAAAAGGATTCAAAGAAGCTTTTGTTGAATGGAAACAAAAATGGTCTAATTAAAGCAGTTGCATACAAGTAGACACAAACAAACAGTGTTTTCCTGAATAAAACACAAGAGAATAAACATTAGCAACTAAAGAAATAACGGAAAATCTTCAAGGCGACGCTCGTGGGGGTCGGGTAAAAAATGAAAAATGCAAAAGTAATTTATTCGTCGCCGTGCGACGTCGGAAGTGAGCTCGGGGGAAAAATTGTACCGGACTGAAATCGCATGGTATTTTTGTGTTGACGCGCAGAAATTTTGGGCAGAATACATGCTTTTTGCTGGTTTATGGTGAGAAATCTTTTGGGAATAGAAGACCTTTTGAGTCACTTGTTTATGTAACGTCTAGTTGATTTTATTAAACAGAGTAAGTTGTATAAATAATGGTAGTGAAAAAATTCTGGAGTGGTTTCTAGACCGTGTTTAATTAATGCTCCCGAGACAAATAACAGTAGTAGAAAATTCTGTTACATAAATTATCCAAATGTCGTCTGTAAATCATACACTGAATTTATAGGTAAAATTCAGTAGTTTCCGTTGGTCTTATTAAAATTCAGACTATTCTTCCGACTAGCAATGACAAATAATAACAGATTCCTATAAAATTATGGCTCCATCGTTAAATACCCGAGCGAATTTAGCTTTTAACTTTGACAGTCAAAATTCCGTCCCTTCCTCCCAAATTATAATAAATCTTAACCATTTTCGAACAAAAAGTCTGTTATCATTGTGCAGTTTGAATGGGCGTTACAAATCACTTTAATTTATAATCAGGGTAAGCACAATTGGACCGGACGTAACGTTACACAATGGATTGTAAGCTCTGGTCCATTTGATTGGAATGATATTAGGATTGAAGATGCTCTGAAAGATCCTATAAGTACTATTATAGTAACACAAATAATGCTGTACGTTAGGTACAGTCTGACACAACTTAGATGTAGCATCGGCAAATAGTTTTCGTACACTTTCGTTCCTCCAAGGTATATTACTGACATATACGACTATTTCATGAAAATGTTACTAATATACCTTGGAGGAATGTGTTGATGATTTCTTTTGTTATTAATCAGTAAATATACTACCATTCTTGTCGCAAATAACATGTTGATAACTTACGACCTATAACTGAGCTGCAATTAGCAAAAAACGTGATAAAATTTGAATTTAACGCTCCAACCGAAGGTTTACCCTTATGGGAAAAAGTTTTGGGCTTTCGTATGACCGACACTATTCAAAGATACAAATTTCTGATGCAAAATTTGTTCGAATTATGAAAGAAAGCGTATTTTCTAACAATGTGGCATTTGTTATTCAAATACGGTTTGAAATATTCATAAATTCCTTAAAAATACCTTTTATAAAATATCATCGAACCTAATTGGCGCCCAACGTGGGCTCAATTTAAACCTTTTGTATAAATTAAAAACGATACAGGAAATCTCTTCTAACGTTACTAATACTATATTAAAGCAACTTAAAAACGAATCTTGAAATACAAAAGGGTATTAAATAAGCTGCTTACTGCCTCTTTAGTATGTCAATTTATAAAATTTCTTGATACATTTTAATGAGCATCCTTTGTAAACCTTTGTGAAGCAGCTGCAATTTTATAATGCTCTTGGAGAAAAAAAGCATAAAATTAGCTCTCCTAGTTAAAATGCCGGACGACAACGGGTGGCGACATAAAGAGACTGAAAATAAAAAAAGTTTTTCTCTTGCAATAGTTCAAACATTGCTGTAGCGATACTGGAAATAACATTACGCCATAGGAAGCATATCGCTAGGCAGCAGTGTCCTTTACCACTTTTTATTAGATTATATTCGGACCGCGCAAAAGTTAAATTCGATGAAAGTCAAGTCTTTGGTCACCTAAAGAGTATTATTTATACTACTAAGGCAGCAAACAAGCATACGGCCCATCTGATGGTAAGTTGTTACCGTAGCCTATAAACGCTTGGAATACCAGGTGCATCAATCGCGCGCTGCCGACCCTGCAAGAATCTCTTCACACCCTTTTTGAAGAACCCCATGCTGTAGTCTCTTGGGAAAACCACTATAATTATTTAAAGCAATTCCATCGTAAAAATTAGCCATGTTTTCATCCCTGTAAACCTATGACGCATCCAGTAACTCTTATCTATGTCAACATCCGTTTCAGTAGTTAAAGTTTTCCGAGAGGCTTTTTAAGGATTCTTCTCGATTGCACCCGCGTCACTGTTAGCGCCCGCGCTGCACCGCCACTGCGGGTAGATGCACAAAGTTAACACTTGCCAGTTTGGGGCCTGAAGTGTCCGGGTGATAAGTACCTACCTACCGTTTTATTTTTATGAACTACTATTTAATTAGGAAGATAGTGGTAAGTGAAACATTTTTCTGCTAGGAATTGGTTTTTAAGATTATTTTGTCGTGGTTAGTGATGTGCTGCCGAAAATGGAATGGAATGACTCTCAAGTACGGTCAGGATATGTGTGTTTTCAGAATAAGTATAAAGGATGACTCACGCTAGACCGTGTCAGGTTCAAACCAAGAACCCAGAAAAAATTACAATAATTTGTTTTCAGGGTTTAAAATTCCATTTATTTTCATTCTTGTCTTGACTTTGTTACCTTAGATCACTTCCATGATAAGATTATGGTGAAACATGCATTGCCATTAAAAAATAATCACTATTAGCAAGAATATTCCCAAAAAGAACACTATCACAGAAGAATAAAATATGATACTACCTTAGTAACTCAATGTTAACATGTTGCAAAACAAAAATTATGAACACAAGACACTCAACTTCTCATTTCAAAAAGTATTATACAAATCGGTATACATTATACTGAATACCTTCCAAGAGCACGAAGACAACATGTATGTAACATCACATCCCACAGTGTAGAACACTTGCCCATAAAGGGGCCCTAAAACCTAATGGACCAAACTTTTGGGCACCGCATGTTCGTACATCCTGTATATAATCTGTGTTATAAGGATACTTGTGTTTCATTTTGTTAGGATGAAGAAGTTATTTAGTAAATTTTGTCTGAGTTACTTCCGCTAAAAGAAATGGATAGAGTATTTATATTTCTCACGTTCCGGAAGGATCTAATGGATATTTTTGGATTAAAAAGCATCTCTTATGTTATTTTAGTTTATGAACTACCTACGTATAAAATTTCAACCAAATATATATTACATTCAGGCGCTATGAAACTGAGTAGTAGTAACGTAGTAGTGTACCTACCAATTTTCAACAAAAATCTCATTATTAAAAATTCTGTTCCTTCAAAAGTTACGTACTTATTTAAATGATTATGATATACGTACTTATTACAATGTGTAAAACTTGTATTTACGAGTAATTCCACCCTGAAAATTATTCTTAAAGATTTCTATTTTATACGCAGGTCTACATACTCAAAGATCATTGCAACCTAAAAAAAATACATTTCGTGTTTCACAAACGTATGAATACCCAAATCCTTTAAATTTAAATTAAATCCAACTTCTCTTTCCAATCCAATACGGAAACATTTACAACTCATTCCAACATTTTGTGTATGAAACTCCGAGACTCGCAGCCAATACTAAACTTAAGTATTACAGAATCTGTACCGATACTGAAACTGAAACTTTGCTCGTCCCCAAATTGTTCTGATCAAATTTGCGCGGCTGAAAGACCATTGGCTACCGAATTAATTTCTAATTCCAACGTACTATGGACGCATTTACAATGTAATATGTCGCTTGGATTTACTATCTCAAACCATTTTTTTTTTAAGATTATTAAATATATGACACTACTAATAATTATAAATGCGAAAGTGTGTTTGTTAGTTTTTGTTTCTTTCAAGCAACAATGTAAAAACAGATTACCTGATTTATCGTATAGAGATGGTTATACGCCGGTGAGTAAAAATCTATGTTTCAAGTGTTAACCAGCTAATGAAAACATCGTAAATAATCAACTTTAAAGAAATGAGTAAAATCTCCTTCAAAGTCAACAATATGACCACCTTGGAGCTCTACAGAATCCAACGCAAAAATAATGATTAAAATCGGTTCATAAGCAAAAATTTTATGCTATAACAAACATAAAAAAAACAAGGTGTTCTGCTGAATTGAGAACCTCCTCCTTTTTTTGAAGGATGTTAAAAAACTATAACACGGAGCTAAGATACTTTGTACTATTGCCACTTTACCGGATACCACCTTCCAGTTGAAAATCTAACGGAAATCACCGATCGCTAAGTTCCCACAGTTCTCTCGTAAGATCTGTGCGAACTTCAGCCACATCAACACTTTTTATAGTGAGTAAAAAAATAAAAACCTTAAATCCATACCAATATATAAGTATATACGAACGAAAGTAACTCTGCTTGTTTGTTTGTTACCTTATCACCTGAACGGACGGTAATGAAATTTGGCAAGGAGATACCTAGGGAAGGACATAGGGCCAAAGAATAATCTTGAAATATGATTGAATTTGTATGGGCAATCCATAATTATTCTAGTTTTTTATATAAATGCGGACGAAATCGCGGACTAGTAAATAATAAATCAGGCAAGGCAGTGTTACAGAACCGTGTACTTGCGTTCAATGCAGCTGCAGAAAGCTGTTGGCTGTGTTAACTTCGAGCTTCTTGGCGAACTTAATCGCACTTGCGCGAACTTCACGCGTTTGCCGTGAATCATGGGATGATTATGGAAAATATTATATAAACTTTTTAAAGGGACCATTTGTAGTCTTTGGATTGTTGTTCCGTTGTAAGCGATATTTTATTTATATTTAATAAATGTTTTCTGCAGAAAAAGGTGTTGGGAATAGTGTGATCTTCTAAACTTAAACTTATCAATGATTTATGAATGACTAGCGCTCCTATTAGTCGCTTTTATGGGTTGAATTTTGAAAACCTCTCGTCCTGCCTATGAAAATTTTACGTTTCTAAATCTAAGGATTGAGCCGAGAGTTGTCAGTGTCTGTTGTGTTGTATATGTCGTGGCCAATCATAAAATTGATTCATGATGTGACCGACCATTTCATGAAGTGCTTGTATTTCATGATATGGCCAGCAAAAGTAACTAGATCGTTTGTTTTTTTAATTTCTAACTTTGCATATATTTTGAGCGAACAAGATTGATATTTTGTATGAAAAGTTTTTTTTTTTTTTACGATAGTAAAAGTTGTTCATAATGATGAGCACAATAATCCCTGAAAATTAAAAAATCACCCAGTATAGACTATTTAGTATATCTACAGATTATTAATTTAATTTAACAAGCGAACACAAAACACAACAAATACTTGTTACATGATGTAAAATCTTGAGAAGTTTTCCTAAAACTTTAGTTAAGTCTGAAATCTCCAAATTAAACCAGGTACAGCCTTCATCAATCTTTGTAAAGTGACAACATCGTGTTCGAGACAATAAATCCAAACTTTCAGAGTTCCACTTTGACTAAAGATTAATTCCAAATCCCTGAGAAGTGAAAACTTGGAAAAGTTTAAAATGTTTAAATTAAAACATGAATCCATTAACTTGTTTGGTAAATTAATTTCAATTATAAATCTATTGACTTTGTTTAAATTTGTGACAAATGGATATCCTTAATTTTTCAGTTTGTTTTTTTATAATGATATTTTGCTTCAGCCGTGAATTACTAACATTCTAAATGCGAAAGTTTGTGAGTACGGATTACTATGGATGTATGGATGAATATTTGTTACTCTTTGACGTAAAAACTACAAAACGGATTTTTATGAAACTTGGCAAATAGATAGATCATGCCCTGGAATAATATATAGGCTACTTTTTATCTCAGGAAAACATAAGATACCTCGGGAACGCGGGTGAAGCCTTTGAGCGGAAGCTAGTATTTTATAACTACGAGTAGCTTTTCGCCATGGGTTTTCATCTGCAATTATTTTACCTATTTTGCCCACTTAGAGGAAGAATTCTCAAAAATCCTTTCTTAATGGATGTACGTCTACGCCATAATAGCTAGCTAGCTACGAGTATCTGTATCTGTATGCCGAATTCCAGCATGATTCATCCAGTAATTTGAGCTGTGCGTTGTCAGTCAGTCAGAAGTAATTAAGTATAGTATGACACAACTTAGATGAAGCATCGGCAAACTTCGTAAAATCGATCGTTCTTGAAAAGAGTGCGCCTACAACATTACTCATGTGTTAAAAAATGATCGGCGAAAATGATCTTGTTGAACGTTGAATGGCGCGATACTGAATTATTTTTATTTGTTGTGTAAATCGGAAGTGAAGTGTACGAAAACGATTCGCCGATGCTACATCTAAGTTGTGTCATACTGTAACTATATGTTTAAATTGTCTTTTATATTTATATACATTAGCCGATATTTTTAATTTAGAAAAAGCAATAAACGCATATAAGCAATAGACTTTTTTAACCCTTCCAATATGGTGCAAGTCGATGGCCGAATTTTAATTATTTTAAAATAACCAGCTTCGAATGTGCAGCATTATTTACCCCATTATCATTATTATATTAATCCTTACTTTCTAATATTATCCTGTCTGGCGTCGCTGTCCGTATTTGGCCCAACAATTTTGTTGTCATATGGCTTTTGTTTATAACAAGTAGTTTCCGTTACACTTTTATTATTTTTAAATGTTATTTAAATTTCAACCTTGACAGGAAAATATAAGAATTATAATAATAACGTTTTTAAAGTCAATAAGGACAAGATTCGCCTGCGAAAGAGTTGCTTTTCATGACTTTCCTAGATTTTCCTTTTTTTTTATTTGTCTGTGACGCCAGACTGTAGATGAGTGTCGCTAGTTATAAAATAATATCCCCAACGTGTGTGAGTGACCTCCCACCATTACCCCAATAGTAAATACAAATAAAAACTCACTAAACCTAACTTCACTATATAAATATTTATTCGCACTTATTGTTGTTTGCACTACCAGCAATTCTCTATCCTTAGAAATAAGCAAGACGAATTACGTATCAGCTTCATATAAACACACTGGTTTGAATAAACGCTGCGTTTTTTTAATAATTAAATTGTCTCGCATAAAATAAAAATAAAGATGATAAGTGCAAGTCTGTACTCGCGCACTGAGGTAATTTCCTGTAGGTAATCATTAAGTAAAGAACTATTTTCTGTTTTTTTTTTAATTTATATTTTTTGATAACAAATTAACTACATAAATTATACCTTTTCATGTTGTAAATATCTATTTACTAATATAAAAAAAGGCTGTTTGTTTGTTTGAACGCGCTTATCTCTACTAACTTAACTATATTTGAGCAGTGATGCATCAAAATGTCTACAATTTGAACAGTTGATCAATTTGCCTATCAATCAGACTTGGTTACGTACGGTATACAGCATATCCAGAATATACTTCGCTTAGATTCCTGATAATTCTGGATATTCATTTGATAGTATATTGGCTATGTAAGTATATATTGATCTTGATCTAACATGTATTCCGTCAAATTCTGTGCCAAATATGCTCCAGAATATATAAACAAAGTAGTAAAATACATTTATTACAAGCTTAACGCCTTTAACTGGAATCGTGGAAAAATAAGACGCTCGTAACAAAATAACATATCTACTGACCGGCTAACGCGGCGTCACCGCAAGCTAGTGCGTAAATATATTTAATCCAAGACGTTTTATACAAATACTATCAATCACGCGCATGACAGAGCAATCGGAAACGGATTGTGGGCAACAAAATAAATTGAATGCTGCCGTCGCCCGCGTCGCTTCTACACCCAATTATTTTCACTTTTTACACAATATATTGTAAGATGACAACAAAGATTTAAGTGTTTTTAAACAATTTTATTTATATATCTATCTATATCTAAACTAATATGTATGTTACTGATGTGTGGACTGTATGTTGAGAGCCTCCTGTTATCTGCTTCAGCCAATTCTACTAATAAATAAATCATTCAAGAAAACACAATATTACTCTTTATGAAAATAAATTTGACAGAACTCGCTTAACAAAAATCAATATATGAAAATGACAATCTCTGTGTAAAAAAGAAATAAAACTTAAAACTATCAAGGAGTCTGCAACAATGTATCAATACTAATCTGTATCTGTACTATTTATATCTATCTATCTATGCTATTAATAAAGATAAAGAGTATTTGTTTGTTTGAACGCGCTAATTTCCGGAGATACTGGTGCGATTTGAAAAATTCTTTCACTAATAAGAAGCTAAATTATCCCCCGAGGTTATAGGCTACTTTTTATCTTCTAGAATTTTTTTCAGTTTTTTTTTTACTTCATTATCATCTGTTTTATGCCAACACTAATGAGACTTTGCAATTTTATATTATGCCATATATTAGGAAGAAGATGCATTTCTTTTTGTTCGACTGCTCAAAGGATTTTATGAACGATATATTATTATTATTATACGACTTTCATTATTAAATGGCTTATATACCTATAACTATTATAGCAGTCGGCCAATTTCACAAAAGCTATTATTCTAGACAAAAATAAAGGTTTTCCAGAACAGCCCGACCGATAAATCGTATTAGTTTTAAAACTTTTTTAGAATAATACGATAGTTTCTGCCCAAAAAACATATGGATAAAATCTATTACAACTTTTAAAACAATATCCATTATATGTTAAGGTATGTTATAAAATAACTTGGACAAATTACAATGTGATTTTACTTTAGCAAAGTTTTTCACTTTAAAAAGAAAACTAAATTATTCAAAATCGAAATACTACCTTTAAAGTGAATTAAAAAATTTATCGGATGGTGTTTGTCTGCATAGTAAGGACTAATAAAGGGCATGGAGTCGTCGACCTTGATCGATAACTGGTTGGCAACCATAAGAGGATGCTCTCCGCGAATTTTATAAACTGACAGGGATAAACGACAAGGCCTACTTTTAATAAAAAAGACGCTTTTATTTAATAAAAACTATTCCCCTTCTATTAAATCCTAGCATGTATGTTAATATTTTCAAGTTATTTGGATGTAACAAATTAGAGAAAAAATCATACTTAGTAGTTTGAAAAAGGGTTTTTTCACGATTGTTTTATAACTATTCCTCGTCATATATTCTCTAATTTAACATATATTATTTACAAACATATTGCAACAATGGATGCAGAGAAAAACTGAATCTAGAATCATCATTTCTCGTATATCGTCGCCTTAGCAGCCCCTCTACCGAGTATATATTTTCACTCCTTCACACCACGCCGTAAGACAAAGACAACTAATTCCAAACAGCACTTGCGAAAGGTAAGGTCTCAAATATCCCAGGATAGTAGGCAATATTTCCCGGGAATGTATAAACTTGCCCCGGGATTCTACGGTATAATTACTCAGTTAAGGCAACGTAGGTGATTCCAGTACGGTATTAATTAATTCGAGGAAGCTTAGTTAATGGCTGGGTTAGCTATAGTTATGTGTTAACAATGGTGGGTTTTGAGTCGACACCTGTTTTAATTTTAATGTTTCTCAAAGTTTATTTTGGCCCCCTAGCTGATGTTTTTTTTATGTCAGAAGGGCGATAAGTAGGCGGTCCACCTGATTGTAAGTGGTTACCGTCGCCTATCGCCCATTTGCAATACCAGAGGTAAATGCCAATGTGTTGCCGACCTGTTACAATGCCAAGAAGGCAACTGTTTGTACAAGCTATCAAAATTTTGCCCGGTTGAGAGCCATTTGCGCTCTCTGATTTGTCCGGTAACGTTGTTGAAGCCATCAGAGGCATCTTAAAGTTCTTTAAAAAAAAAATTGGCCGTTACCTCCCTTCGCACTTCCCCACATCGCGTCTCAAGTCAGACCCGCGTGGAAGGGATAGCAACGCTTGTTATTGTTTTGTTTGTGCCTATGACGTCATTCAACGACGGCCAACTAGAAGTGAACGGCTAGTAATCCTAGTTTTGATATTGGTCATTTAATTTGGTAGGTAAAATTTCTGTAAAATTATTACTAATCTGTCTACAAACTTTTCCGAAATCAATGGTGATTCGAATGGTTATCTAATAAATATGAAACATTTATTACTCAATCACGTCGGAATTGATGGACGGATTTAGGTGCCTGGGAAAAAATATCGGGTTTTCTCGATTGGACAAAAGGTAGCATATATTACTCTTCGGCCCATAATTTTATCTATATGCAAAGAATCTCGTCAATCTGTTGCTTCGTATGTGAGAGACAAACCAACAAACATAATTTTGCATTTATAATAATTAAGGAAGTAAAGAAAAGGATTATATCCCTAAAAAGATAAACCCAAGGGATAGAAGTTAGTTGGATTGTTTTGAATAAAAGTGTATAGCTGATGCTTGCCTAAATAAGAGCTGGGCTTTCAACTACAA
This sequence comes from Tethea ocularis, assembly GCA_963555595.1. Classification (NCBI taxonomy): domain Eukaryota; kingdom Metazoa; phylum Arthropoda; class Insecta; order Lepidoptera; family Drepanidae; genus Tethea; species Tethea ocularis. The sequence goes on from OY741975.1 coordinate 8,832,380, forward strand.
AAGTTTGGTACATGTATTTTTAATAAACAAAAATTCGAACTCATCACTATTTTTCAAAAGTGATTTTTGATTTGATTTTATTCATAGGCCAGGAAAACGGCTGCCGGCCTAGCTAGTTTCTATTAAAATTCTATGGTTTCCCTTAAAAGCCCCTTCGGCAAGGTTCTGTACATGTTGGCAGATTTTCCTCGCTGTATCTATTTTAATTTAGTATGTGTTAAATTTTCCAATTCATCATGTCAGCTGAAAGACGTCCACTGCTGAACAAAGGCCTTCCCAAGGATCTCCACGATGGCCGTTCTTGCGCTATCCTTATCTAGCAGTTTCCCGCGACCCTCACAAGATCCTCGGTCCACCTTGTGGAAGGCCTGCCCACTCTGAGTCGTCCAGTTCGTGGTTGCCACTCAAGAACCTTTCTACCCCAGCCACGAGCGATGTGCCCCGCCCACTGCCACTTCATTTTGGCAATTCTTTACAATTGCCAAACGCAACAATACATTCTATTGTATAAATTATTACTATATAGCCCAAGCACACACTATTGCACTGTTTGCACTATGAAATTGAGTCGCATATCCAATGTTTGCTCAGATATTGTGCTATAGGTATAGTGTGTACAGAGCACAACGTAGTTACTACTGTTAGCTTATTTCCGCTACGCCTCGGTCATACCCACATTATTATAGAGAACAAGTCGGCATCTTAACTCGTGCGCTCCTGCATTGGTCATTCTTGTTCGAGACACCGTGGCGTTAAGACGTAAAATAACCAGTGAGACGTTGTCATATATGATATTGTAGATGTAGAAATTGTAGAAATATATTGAAGAATAGATGGATAATGGATAACGGATGGATAGTGGAGAATTGTTCGGAAATTGTGGATATATTTAATCTCGGCGCGTAAGTAACGATTGATTTTTATTGTACAGGGTTATAAACCATTTCCGTTGATGATTTATAATAATTATATTTAAAATTATTGGTATTTGGTCTGTCTACTTGCAAACCCCAACACCATAAACGGATAGGCTTACATTACATTGTTATTATATCGCACGTAAAATTGAATTATACTAAAAATATTTTTTAGACTAAAAAAATAACTTTTCAACACATTTTTACTTGGTTTTAGTATTTCATAAAATATTTGTTTGTTTTGGTATTATTTACTTTTACTATTCTAAACGCAATCAATGGTTAGTTTACTTTAACTGTAGTAAAAATACGTACGTTTTATTGTACGGTTACATTTCAAAAGTACCTACACAAAACTAATATGGAATAACATAGAATATTTTTAAAACCTATAGGTTCTTAGTGATTGATTTTTCATCGTCATAGTGATAGCCAGCCGGATAATATTAAATACACTTTCACCGCTATGGTTTCCAAAAAGCTTAAGCAAATAGGATTAATTAAAAGAAATAAAGAAAAAAAAGTCCTATCGAAGACAATAAAATTAGTATGAATGGTTGGTCCCTTGGACCTATACAAAACCCACTGCAAAAGAAAAAATGCTTGAACAAACATAAAATATTTGTGAACCTCCTCCTTTTTTTAAGGAGGTTAATAAAGAAAGTATTTTTTATTCATAGCACATACAGGATTCAAGGCACTTCTTAATAGAAATAAATTATGCGATTACCACTCTACTGATTTTCTGAGACTAATGAGAAAGGAAACTAATATAACTTATCTAGTTGTACAGGGTGATGTTTGTTATTATTATACCTACCGAAAGTATATTGGTGTATACAGGTCATTAAAAAAATTGATGGAAAACAAAACTAAATATTTATTTAAAAAAAACAATAAATTAGTTTAGCATTAAATACACTTAAACGTAAATCTAATTACTTAAGTATTATATTCGATTACTCAAGTGCTAAAGGATACAAAACTAGCTATTTCCCTCCATGACTACATTTCTGAGTCACTACTTACGAGCTGTTCCGTACTTCGTTTCCGGGATAAAAATAGCCTATAACCTTCGGAGATAATGTAGCTTCCTATTAGTGAAAGAATTTTTCGAATCGGACCAGTAACTCCAAAGATGAGCGCGTTCAAACAAACAAACTCTTCAGCTTTATTATTAACTAGCTGACCCGGCAGACGTTGTCCTGTCCTGAGAACAAAAATAAATTTGGGACCTACCTACCTACCCCTACCTACCTCTACCTACCCCTACCTACTCCTACATACCCCTACCTACCCTACTCTACCTAACTCTACCTGCCCCTACCTACCCCTACCTGCCCCTACCTACGTTACCTACCTACCCCTACCTACCTACCCTAAGTACCCCGACCTACCCCTACCTATCCTATGTCCTTCTCCTGGTTCTAAGCTACCTCCCCACCAATTTTCAGTCAAATCAGTTCAGCCGTTCTTGAGTTATAAATGGTGTAACTAACACGACTTTCTTTTATATATATAGACAAGATATATAGAAATTGATAGACTAGTATAGATATAGATATATATAATATAACCAAATCATCCTGTATAGCTATGTATCGATGAATACGAACAGTCACGTTCCTGCTCAAGGCTTTTAATTATCTGTCATTACGACATATCTATTGGAATTAGCAGGAAATCACTTATCCTTTCATATTCGTCTTTCCGTATATATTAATTACCATGTAGCTGATTAAATTAGACGATGATAATATTACTACCTACAAAGCTTTGTCTATTATGTAGTATCGTAGTAGATCTCTGACATCTGTAATATAAGTTGTGCAGAGTGGATGTTAGATTTTGTATTGTAGACTGAAAGAGTATTGAAGTACCTATGCTACACTCGTTTAAGCTCGGTTTTATCCGCGGTCCACGTGATATGGAATTTGATAGGTATTTTTTTACACTATGGTTTACATTTAGAGTTTTCGAAGAGATCCCTAATTATTTGAAAGTAAAATGTTATTTAGTAGTTTTTTTTCTATTTTATACTACTAAGGCAGCAAACAAAGCAAACGGCCCGCCTGATGGTAAGTGGTTACCGTAGCCTAAGGACGCTTGCAACACCAGGGGTATCACTCGCGCGTTGCCGACCTTGCAAAAATCACACCTTTCTTGTATAACCCCATGCTGTAGTCTCTTAAGTGCACCACGGCGGGCAGCTCTTTCCACAACATGAGCGTCCGTGGTAGGAAGCTCCGTTGGAAACGCACAGTACGAGACTAATTAGGTTCCAGTGATAGTAATATAGAACTGGTGAATTTTTTTTAAAATCGATCCAATACTTTCTGTCTTTATTCCTTACAAAAAATAATTCTTTTTTTTTTATGTAATTAATGTAAATAGATGTCTCAATTTGGTCCTTTCCAACACGACTTTACCCAATCATAAGCTCCATAGAATAAAAATAATTTCCAAACATAGAAATTTCTCTTTCAGAAACAAAACACAGGCGTATTTAAGAAGCTTGAGTGAAGGGTGCGTTCACCTCCGTCACCCAAGCGATGGTCGTTAGAGCGAACTGTGAGTAGGTAGGTACTTACACGGCCCTTTACATTTTCCTCCAAGGGCCGAACATTTCCTATAAGCTATGGTGGTTTGTATGTTAGAAATAGGATCACCAACTTGTAATGATGAAGGTTTTTTTTAGCTAAATTTCAAACTGACCAATACTTTTTAGGATTCCCCAATTATTTTTCTTACCTTAATTATTTTTCTAAAATAAAGTTAACCAATTACTTACTCCTTATAAAATAATTTATCTGCTAGTAGTTTGGTGTATATAGTCAAAAATTGGCCTTTAGTTTATAAGCTGTTATTTAGACATTACAGACACTTCTATTTTATTTATTTTTATAAATGGAAAAAAAGAAACACACAAAAACCTCAAAAAATATAAATATCAAACTATGTGGTACAAATAATATCTCTTTTTCCTGTTACTTTTTTAATCTTTCTAAAAAAGCTCGTTTCGTTAATTTATAACTTTTTTACAAAATATATATTTTTAACTTTTAATTTCTTACCGAAATTCGTGATTCGTGTAACTTTTAATATAGTAATTACGAGTAATTGTATGAACTTGTGAGTTTTGCTATCAAACTTTATTGGAAATATTTTTTTTAAACTTAAGCATAGGTCAAACCGTCAACAGTCAAGTTGACTCAGACGTTCCTTTACAATATTTCATAATATTATTTACTAGGTACTTTAAAAATCAGACTAAAAAGCTTCAACTGGAGAATTATTAAAAAATATCAATGATATTCTGAACTTGTATCAATTGAGCAAATCTTGATTTTTCGTACAACTTTGATCAAAAGCAAAATTCATTGAACTCTAAAAAAGGGAACAATCGAACTAAATGGTGATCACTCATACATCATTGGGTTGGATCTAGATGAAACAAAAACCGTGTACAGTCAAGTGTGAATTATTGCGTCTCACAAAAGATTTATTTGCAACACGATTGGCCATCATTTTTCCATTCGGCCTTCTTTAATATAATGCCCATTTCATCGGACTCTGATACTAAATTATTCATTTTGGATGAATGTACCTTTCTTTGTAAGGATAACTTTTTCAGTCACCATTATTACCGAGTATGACAAATGATGACATTTCATTATATTCACGAACGAAGATGGCTCTTGTTTTAGGGCCTTAACCTTTGTGAAGCTCAGATTTTCTTTTGCTATATTATTATAATATACCTGTGTTTGAGTACATCTCACCCTCATCTCTGATGATGTAACCGAAGGTGGTAAACACGAAGAATATCAGACACATTGACCACGGACCAGACCGGAGTAAAAAAATATAATAGATTAGAGGCTATACATATTCGGTTGTGTTTGACCAAAGCACACATTGCCTATAAGGGAACATGCTTTCAAGGGCAATTGATTGATAGATGCACTTGAGAGTCAGAGGACCTACCACGAAAAACGATACACGAACAGGATACTTTGATCATCGTTGTCAAATTATGAACCAATAGAATTGCACACAATTTACGTCTCGTCAGTTTATTGCAATTCTATTTTATAATCTGACAACGATGATCAAACTATCGTGTATCGTTTTCGGAGAAGGTCCTTTGACTCTCAAAAGCATCTAACGGATCTGACAGTTGCCTTTGAGAGCAAGTTCCCTTCTAGGCAATGTGTGCTTTTGTGAAACACACCCCATAGCAAAAAAAGGTAATAAACATTATATATTATGAATATACATACAGGCAGGCATATATACGTTCTTAAACTCATTCCCTGTTTCCATATAATAAAATCGATATAGCCCATAAATGTTATACGGTGGATCATTAAAGTTACATACATCTTACTTTACTGCCTCGTATTGTTAACGTTTTATTATTTGAAATTTATTTAACGTGTGTTTTATAGCAAAAATTATTTTCGGAAGGTAAATCTACCTTTCCAATTCTTGAATATCATATATATTCAAAACATCAGGTACTAGGTGTTTCTTGCGGTTTCACCTGTGATTTCGGGATAAATTGAGACCCACTGCCCTTTTGGTATCAGAAGCACATGCTGAGCTGGTATTCTTTTGACAGCACACCTTGCGTTTACGGAATAAGAAATGCCTTGTTCTTCTATATTGTTTTATTTCGTTCCTTGTATTATGTTGTATCTTATTATTATTTCTAGATTTATTTTGCTTTTTATTTATATTTAGGTATTAATGTTCCTTGCTTACATTGAACTCATCATCATATCAGTCAGACGTCCACTGCTAGACTAAGGCCTCCCTCAAGGATCTCCACGATAGCCGGTCTTGCGCTACCCGCATCCAGCGGTTTCCCGCGACCCTCGCAAGATTGTCAGTCCACCTTGTAGGTGGCCTGCCCACGCTGCGTCTTCCAGTTCATAGTCGCCACTCGTCTTCCTGTCCCAGCGGCCGTCAGCTCTACGAGCGATATGCCCCGCCCACGGCCACTTCAGCATGGCGATTGTCTATCTCCCTCGTAATCGGATTCCGATAACGATGGCTCTCGTAATCATCTTTTATTTTTGGCATTATCAATCTTTTTTGATTCTGATGACTAATTTCAAATGATTATGAGAAGTAATTACAATCGCAGTTTAGTTGTTGTTCACCTAAGATAGACAATACCAAAGTTATAAGATGATTACGAGAGCCATCATGATTGGAATCTAGTTACGCAATCGCCCTGCAGGTTGGCAATTCTTCGGACTATTTCAATTTATATTTCTTGAAACATTGTTTTTATTCCATTCTATTCTATTTTATATTTTATTTGCTTATAGCCTCGGCCACATCACTGATCAAGGACTGCAATGACTGACATGACTGAGTGAGTGAGTAGACATCATAATTAATGGCCCATATATTCACACTAGGGCATGAGCTTGCATAAACAACGTGGGTCTTCAAACAGCTATAAACAATGTTTACCACATTGATTTAAATTAGTGTAGATAAGACACTCGCTCAAGAGTGCCTGGTAAGCTGGTGCACCTACTTGCCTTATTTTAGTATGAAGTTTATTAAAAAATATATATGCAATATATATCATACTTATTTAAAATACTTTTTGAATGATTGCGTTTTTGCCGGAGTCTTCTCAGTTTAAGTGTATTTCTAACCGTTCTATTCTAAAAATTGTAACTATTGACATTCATAAGTGCCTATTAGGGCCTAAACTGAATAAAATGAGTTTTGAGTATTTTTTGAGTTTTGAAATGTCAATGACATGTATGACATTTTCAAAACCTTTGACGAAACTCAAAATAAATTTAAATATACATAATACTAAAGAAACTTTAAACATTCTGCTTGATTCACATTTAAAAGCAGCGTTTCTCTTCATTGTCTGTTTATTTCATTTGTATAGACAAATCTTTAAGGTTATTGGAATGTAAAATGACACAGTATAAAAATTTACAGTTGTTTAAACTGGTTTAGATTGTTAGTGATAATATAAAATGTACTCTGGGGCATCAGAGTAAACTCAGGTGATGACAGTACGCTCAGTACACTCATATAAACAACGGCTGCGTTTAAATTGAAGATTCTTGGTGAAAACACGTTGATCATAGAATATTTTGATAAGGTAACCGTAAATTATTATTTAAACAAAAATACCCAAAGTAGTAGGTATAATTATTATTATTATACTTATCATATCTATTTGACAGTCCAGTTGGCGCAGTTGGTTAAGACGTCACCTATCGCGCCGTTGGTCGTGGGTTCGATTCCCATCCAGGACACACATCTGTGTGCATGAACATATCTGTTTGTCCTGTGTCTGGGTGTAATTATCTATTTAAGTATGTATTTACAAAAAAAAGTAGTATATGTAGTATATCAGTTATCTGGTTTCTATAGTACAAGGTCTGCTTAGTTTGGGATCAGATAACCGTGTGTGAAGAATGTCCCAGGATATTTATTTATTTATTTATTTATTTACTATGTAAAACATACTTAGTTATCATAATTTTACAAAGAAATCATAATTTTACGGGTTAGAAATGGTAGTCATAGTTTATTTGTAGCATTGTAGCAGTGCTACGAAAATACATGATACTTTCGTGTTTTTTTTTTTCAACTTTTATTATCATCTTTTTTTCGACTTCAAAAAAAGAGGAGGTTAAAAATTCGTTGGAATCTTTTTTTTAATGTTTTTAGTTCCTTTGAAGGCAGTTTTATTTTTTGTTATTAGTTTTAAATTTTTAGTTTCTTATGTGTAATCAATGACTCTCAAGATGTGTCACTGAACTGTCGATAAGCATATTATTGCGTTGTACCTTCATCGTTCCTATAATATTTAAGTCGAAATATTTAACTTGAAGTCGGTTAAAAATAAAAATATACCGCATCTAAAGTTTTATTGTTCTGTGGAAACAAGTAAGGCAATGTTTACAACACAGGAGGATGCAAATAAACTCAGTATGCTACTGAAAATTGACGACACGAGACACTCTGCACATAATGTTTGTACGTAAAATTGTATTACATGGATTCCTATAGAGGTACATTTGTTTTGTCTTTTATTAAAATCAAAAATCTTTGCAGGCACTAAGTATACGAAGTTGACTCTTACCGGTTCGGAAGGTTGATAATTTTGTAAGCTGTTGGTCCCTCAATAAAATAAATAAAACAAACTTACATTTGAATTTATATTTGAACTAGTTGTTTCCCACGGTTTCACTCGTATCCCGGGTTAAAAATTATCCTTTCTCTCAAGTTGGACCAAGCTACATATTCACAAAATTAAATTAAAATCGGTTGAGTGATTTCGTTAACAAACATCGTGACAGGCTTTATCTGGGCATGCGTGCTTTATTTTTGACATCGTACCTAATTATTTTTCATTGTTTTTATATTATGATGAAGTCGGTAAACTAGCATGGCCCTTCACCCTTTCCCCGATGGTCACTCGTAAGAATACCTACCTGTATAATAGGTATTATAAATTACTGTACCACATTATTCGGAATCGAGCAAAAGATTGAAAATTAAATGAAAATATTTGTCAAGAGCAAAATGCCGTCTAAAGACAAGTGTCCTACTAAACTTTTTTAAGTCGATGATAGCTCAGTGCTATGTGACGCCGAATGCCGAGACGAAGGTCATGGGTTCGAATCGTACAATGAGCTTGAGCTTTCGGTGAAGGAAAACATCGTGAGGAAACCATAGCACGGTGGTAAGGTACTTTGTAGTACCTGCCTGGTTGGCTACCACCCTCAAGTTGAAAATCTGTCCCGAAGCACCTTTCGGTGTGTTCCGACAGCTGCACTGCCCAGAGAGCCAGTTCCCTTCTAGGCTTTGTGTGCTTACCACCATCGGCCACATAATCACTGACCACGGTGAGATTGTAGTCAAACATAGGCCTATAAATAGTAAAAAAAAACACAAATGTTAAAAAAGAAATCACGAAAATAAATCATATGCAATTACATTACAGACATTACAGGGTAAATGTAGCAAAGTTCATTTTGCTAACAATTCAACAAAAAGTGTAACTAGAAACGTCAACGCTGTAGGGTTGCTAACATCGTAATTAGGTATCTATTAAACATATAAAAATGAGTTTGTTCGTTCGTTTGTTTGATAGAATAGCTGATAGTTTTATATATTTCAATATTTTCTTCATTAATCCCCGACGCAAAAAGAGAGGGGTGTTATAAGTTTAACGTGTCTGTCTGTGTATCTGTTTGTGGTATCGTAGCTCCCAAACGGATGAACCGATTTTTTCTGTCATAGATAATTTTATTTTATAGTGTTTTTAGCTATGTTTCAAGAAAATCCGCTCAGCCGTTTGAAAATTATCACCAATTCTCTCGTGAGTTTCGGGGGTTTCTTTAAGTTTTCTATTTTAATTATTAAATTATACCGTAAAAAAGCAATATGGTACCTAACTACAGTATGACACAACATAGATGTAGCATCGGCGAATCGTTTTCGTACACTTCACTTCCGATTTACACAACAAATAAAAATAATTTAGTATTGCGCCATTCAACGTTCAACAAGATCATTTTTAACACATGAGTAATATTGTAGGCGCACTCTTTTCGAGAACGATCGATTTTACGAAGTTTGCCGATGTTTCATCTAAGTTGTGTCATACTATACCTACCTACTTAATTTGAGATGCATCGCATTTCTTAGCATTTTTTTTTCATATTTACCACGGACCAACGGGCTAAATAAATGCATAAGCTCGGCCTGCCGCCGATCCCCGAGGTCTGAATATTTCACTGAGGTATATTACTACGTATAGAGAAGCTGTCCTAAGCAAAAGACATGCTCCATTTTGTTAATATTTGCTGCAACGCTGAAACAATAATTAGTCTTCTACGGTGTAAACAAGTAGCGCTAGAACGCTTTTAAAGGGTAGTTTTTTCACGATCGAAAAGTCGTGATTTTCATTGGCGCTTAAGTGTTTCGTGTTTGAGCAACGAAGTGAAGTGTAGCCGGATGGCTGCACTTGAACGGAACATAGGTTATATGTGGCGTCTTCTCTATGCGTAGGAATATATCTCAGTGGATTATTTACAGAAATTGTATAGTTTTGGTCTATCAAAAGCATGACGAGTCATAGGTAATTTGCCAGCCCTATTCATAAAGCATATCAAACGTAGGTATAACAAGTTACAGAAAAAGAACAACAATCAAGCTCCTTTGACCAAGTTACGTTGGAAAAAGTTTTGTTTACGATAACAAGAAGGCTCGTTGGGGGAAGAAAATAAAGCAATCAGTTATCCGTTAGGTTTGTTTTTTGATAAAAATGTTGACTTTGCAATCTCGCGACTGAAATTAAGTGCTGCTCGGTACGAAAGTCGACAAACTGATGAATTGCTCTTATTTTCTCGATTAACTTCTTTATTGAGAAAATCAGATAACGGCGTTAAGGCAATTTTGCAACTAAAATTGTTAAACAATAACATCTACTTACTTGTGATTTTTTTAATAGGTGTTGCCTAGAATTTTCGTAATTAAAATTGTTGGTAAAAGATTTATTTCTGGATATTTAAAAAAGAACTAAGTAGAGTTACTATGGAAACTAAACTAATTTACGACAATCATATAGGTACCTACTTTAAATTATACGTCTATAATATATAAGTAGGTATTATTTTTTCTAGTTGATTGTTTAAACCTTTATCATACACAATTTTACGTCTATATTTGTTAATCACCTTCATTATGCAGATACAGGTAAGTCTCATGGATTTTTGAAACGCGTAACATATTGGCTCGGCAACACGGCAAAAAGAAATTTGCATTTTAATTTTGTTCCAGAGTGACTGTTAGGAACTGGGAAGCGGAGAAAAGCGACACTACTTCAGTTCTTTAGTCTCTAACAAATCCGCTAAGTCGGGTAAACTTTTATAATGAGCCGGGGAAAGGCCGTTTTTCATTGTCGTACAAATGAAGTTGTTTTTTGTTTTAATTGTCTGTAAAAAAAAGGTGATATTTTATACTTTAATGACTGTTTCAGTTTTGTTTAGCGTATTTTTTTTTTAATTTTAATGCCTTGGGATTAAATGGTATGGCGACTTTGGATGTGGATACGGTATTTTGTTGAGTGTATGTAATCCTTTATTTGTTTATTTTTGGGAAGTAATTAATTAAATGGCTTTTACACCAGCGACTTTGTGGTCTTTTGCTTTTGGAGAAATGTGTTCGTTCGAAAATACAGGTGAGTTAAATTCTTTCAGTTTTCAAGTGCAGATTGCTGAAACTTAACAGTAGATCTTAGCTACAGATTTTCGTGGGTGGGTACCTGACTTATTGTTTATTCGTAGTTACCTACACCTTCTTTATTGAGGAACGTGCAACTCCCATACAAACCGAATAAATAGAAAATACAGTTTGGCCATTTCAACCATAACCAATAGATAATGGTGAAACATAATATCTACGTATATACATAATATGTTCTTATTATGTATAGGCTTGTGTTTGACCACATATGTAGCCGATAGTGGTAAGCACACAAAGCCCAAAAAGGAACTGGTTATCAGGTAGTTGTCAGAACACACCGGGAGGTGCTTGGCAACAGATTTTCAACGTGGGTCAAACTTATTGTAAGGATTCGAACTTATTCTAACTACTAGCTGTAATTAATATTTAAAAAATAATGCAACCAAAAGTTCTCTAGATAAATAGAACACTTTAAACACAAGTTTCAATATTTATAAAATATTGGCAAAATTCCACGACCGTTGTACGTAGGTTCAAAAGTATTAGGTACTTTTCTACTAGTAATATAATATAAATTTCCTTGCGGGAAAAGTTTACATACCACAACTTTTACAAAGTATGTGATATAAGGCTGCTGCTTTATTGATAAGCCATGAATTAAAAGCCAATTCCTTCACATCAAATTCTGGAAAGATATTTATTTATGTTTTGTCTTGGTTTTGTGCACCTACTAGCGCCATCTATACACGAATAGCGGAATCCCAAAATACTGACACGAAGCAGCTTAAAGTAGTCTCATATTATGATGGTAACATCTGACATCTCATCTTTATAATAAGCAACATTAATGGTATACCCTATTCTAAAAATATTCTTCTTTCTCGTCATACACGCAAATACTGTTTGGCTGACAGTACCAACCTCTCGGAAAATGGGTTGGTACCATCTGACAGCCAACTCTACCACCGCTCATTGGTTAAATCAAATAGCGCGCGTTTCCCCGACTTGCTGTCACTCACTTCCTACCCTTTTCACGAAATCACTCCCACAGATTGCAGGAAAGCGAGAGGAAAGATGTTACACATCAATAATAACAAAATTTTAATCGCTTTCTCTCGTGAAAATGTTACCGGCTTTAGAAAACCACGATCACGCACTCTGACCCAATGAAACTGGACGCTTCTTGTTTCAAATACTCTTGTATTTATTATTATATTTGTATAGTTTTTTTTCTATAATTTATAATATTTACAATTATTTACAACAAATATACAAACTATATATCAAAAAAATCCTCGAGGCGGCCGCTGCTGCCAATCAACGGCAAGGTTCCCAGAAGGCAGGCAGCGTTCCCTCTTTGTATGGCCAAGCTAACGCGTTGGCGGAAAAAGCTCCCCGGCCCACCGGTCCCCTGTGACCTCAATTAATTTTGAAGATAATGTTCGAGAAAATCGGCGAGCCTCGGACCCTCTTGTTATATCCAATTTGTATTGTATCTTAAGTTATCTAAAGGCGATGATAGCTCAGTGGTAGTGACATCAAATGCCAAGACGAAGGTAGCGGGTTCAAATCCTACAATGAACTTGAGTTTTCGGTGAAGGAAAACATCGTGAGGAAACCATAGCACGGTGGTAGGGTACTTTGTAGTATCTGCATGGCTACCACCCTCAAGTTGAAAATCTCTCGCCAAACAGCTGCACTTCAGAGCCAGTTCCCTTCTAGGCTTTATGTGCTCACCACCATCGGCCACATCATCACTGACCAACGATGAGATTGTAGTGAAACTGTGACAGAAATTCGTAAAGTCGTAGCAAATAATAATAGTCGAAATTTCGAAGCCAGAACAAAAGACAGTCAATGACAGTCTCCAAAAGACAAAGGACAAAGCAAGTATGAGTCACATTTCAGCATAAATTCAATTCACAATATGTGAGTTTCATGTAGCAAGACAGAGTAACAACTTGACATGAAACACTATTCACGCACACTGCACCGCGACCTGAGGCGCTTTACTTTCAAAGTCTATGTTACACCAAGTTCCAAGACTGTGAAGATGTGGATACGGTTGTTTTATGGAATATATTACGTGAAAATGGGCTCGTAAGCTACCTGAGACCAAAGACTTTTGGACAATAAAATTGATACTAACTACCTCAGGCGTGACCTAGCAGCATTACACATTTATACAAAAGACAAATATTTAGTAACTAGTTCTGTTACATCTCCTTCTCTGTCGAGTCACACACAAGGAAACTCAACAAGAAATAGACACGTGTTTCGCTTCTCCACGAAGTATCATCAGGACATAGTAGACTCGCTGTCACCGACTTGACGAACGCGGGACTCCACAGACGCATTGCCTTGCCTGTCGGCGTATCGATTTCCTGTTGAGTTTCCATGAGTGGAACTCGACAGAGGAGATCTAGCGGAACTAGTTCCTAAATAATTATCTTTTGTATAATTAAAAAAATTAAACACCATCAATGTCTTGACTGTCATTGTAGAAAAGCACCTCAAAAGGAACCCTTAAAGGATCACTGGGTTAACCGTTTGTCTGTTTCCGCGTGACTAAGGTCGTCACAGCTGATCAGCGAATGGGAAATAAATGGTCGGAAACGCAAAGTGCCCTACCACTATGCTATGGTTTCCTCGCATTTACTTTCTTCTTCCTGTGTTTTTATTTTCTATCAGATTGGTTCTTGTCGGTGTAGCTTCTTCCCTATTATTTGCTGCTTTCTGTACCTCCTTATACGACACGACGTCCAATTTAGCCTTCACTTGTTATATATAGTTCAATCTAGATCTTCCTCTTCCTCGCTTTCCTTCTATGATGTTTTTATTAATTCGTCTGTTTTCTGTACATAAACTAAATACCACATCGACATATTCCTAACTTCATGACAAAGTACACATCCAGCACATTGCGGTATAACCTTTGCAGAATAAATTGGAACGTCTTCCATGAAAACCACCGAGCGTCGATCCTGAGAGGAAATTACTGGACCACGATACTTCACTGCACGTCAATGCGCTTTATTATTTTCTAGCTTACGTGTAATGGGATAGGGTTTTATTTTGATTGAGATATTATTTTTTTATATTTATTTTATTTTCATATATCGGTGTTTTTCAATTTGATTCCAATTGATATGTGTTTTTGTGATATAGTTTTTTAAATCGTCTTTTTCAGTTCTCATGAATTTCGGTTTTGCTCCCTACACTATGTCATTCTCCTGTGTATAAACTACTTTATATAAAAACTCACATTTATACATTATTTTATTTAAGAAAAAACTTTATATTTATGATATTATACCACAAGGTGGACCGACGATCTTGTGAGGGTCGCGGAAAACCGCTGGATGAGGGTAGTGCAAGACCAGCCATCTTGGAGATCCTTGGGGAGGCGTTTGTCCAGCAGTGGACGTCTTTTGGCTGATATGATGATGATATTACATTATAGTCAGTGACCTAAGTGGCAATGGGTAGGCCACAACACTTGAAGAGTCGATAACCTATGGGGAAGAAAGGTTCTAAAGTGGCGACCGACCGATAGGCCGACGATCTGGTCAGAGTCGCGCTCAGCACTGGATACAAGCGGTTGTGTTCAATAGTGGACGGCTTCTTCTTGGGCAGATGATGAATGGGGATTTGCAAAGTATCGGTTGGGAATATTTCTTTTACTAAGAAGAGTTGGCTATAATCCCGAGAATCAGGGTTATTCAAAGCAGTTTGCTTGCGATCCCAATTTGAATGACGAACCGATTATGTAGTTTCCATATTTCAGACCTCCATTCAGAATGAGGGGGTTGGTCGAAACACTATAGCGTCGTTCCTACCGGAATGGCAAGGTCTGAACTCCGAATGACTATATTCCAAACTAAGTACTTATCTCAATAGTACATCAAATTATCATGAAATTGTCACTATGCGAGTAATGTCCAGCATATTTTTATTTGCAGCCCTGGTTTTCAGCAGAAGGCTCTATTGAATTCACGGTCAAATAACATGGAGTAAAGCGCAGTGATGCAGTAAAATAATGTCTAGAAATAATTTTATTTATATAGCATAATGAGTGTGTTTCTATGTTACGTTACGTAAAAACGTCTATCTTTAAAAAAACATACCAGTATTTTTTTATGATTATCGTTTGCCACAACTTCCTGAAATCACAGAGTAAAATTACTGAAACAACAAAATCTGTCGTCAAAAAACATAAAGTTCCTTATAATAAACAAACAGTTTTGCTTGTAAAATAATTTGGGGAAGTCGTTACCTCCCTCTTTTGCCCCACTACACATTTAGGCCGACCCTCGTGAACTCTTAACTGGCACTGCTACAGTCGCATTTACACCGTTCAACTTAAAAATATACTTTTTATACGTTTTTGTGATGGTATTTTATTTCGGTTTTCTATAGAAGTATATTGTCTTTATGTCAGCCATCTGGTGTTTTTAAAATAATTATAACTTGTTTTCGGCCCCGCGGCTTCTCCCGCGATTCTCTATTTTACCTCCTCCTTTTAAATCATTTCTTATCGGATGCCTGCATCATATTAATTTCAGCCAGCCCAGTGGTATGAACTGTGCGTTGAGAGATCAGTCAGTCATGCTCTCCTTTTATATATTTAAGTTTCTAGAGTTTTAAAGAAAAGGATAAAAATAAGATTTTTTTCTACTAAGTTATCAAACCTTCAAAATTTTGGTAAAAATCTACAAAATAAAATTTATTTAGTTAGTTTTATCTCATCTTCAATTATGAAATGAATACTACATAATTACATATATATTATTATAATTAGTTTATATATTAAATATTGGTGGGTTTTGAATGGGCCTGACGAGTACAACCTATTTTGTACTTTAAAAAACAAACATTTGAACGTTTCGTGGTGTCACCGATTCCTCTTGTGGCGCCACTGACTTAAAAAAGACATTTTGACCGGCCGGCCTTGTGATTACAAAAATATAACTAAAAGTGTGTGTTTGGTGTTTAAAGAGCTGACTCCACGTAAGTCTTTCTCCAATATTCAGGCCCATAGTATAAATTTATTTCAATACGCTAGGCGCGTACATTTTGGTCCTTCGAGCCGGATTTACCAGTTATCAAATCAAGGTAATTTCAACACTAAACAACTAATTCCACATAAAACACACATATTTCAAGTTAATTCAACATACACAAAGCTTTATTTCTAGTCTAAAGTTTGTGTTTTTCAATTATTATTCAAGTCAATTATTGTATGAGGCTATATTCATCATGGCGGTCAGTGAAAAAGTAGATCTCGATCGTTTGTTGCAACCATATGTCATTAAAAAAGAAATGTGTTTTCAACGGTTGCAAAGTCTATATGAAATGTCCAAAACTGTTTCGAGAGATTCTGATAATTACACGGAATTCGCTTTACGTGTAAAAGATATCCATGACTATCGAAAATCTTTTGAACATTCCATTGGTGAAATTAATATTTTGAGTAGCATTCACAAACCAAAATATAAGCCTAATTATCAAGATATGGTATCCTTTGATGAATTGTACTATCGTGTCTTGTGCACGGCGGAAGGTCTGTGCGAAACGACGGTAGATCGCGAAGAGAAACATCAGATCGATGTGATGGCGGGACACACCGGTGTCGGTTCGCGACGTGCTAAACCGAGGTTACCGAAATTAGAATTGTTTCAATTCGACAGCAAATTGGAAAATTGGCAAACATTTTTCGATACATTTTCCAGTCTTGTCCATTGTAACAATGATATTTCCAACATAGAAAAATATTACTATCTGTTGTCAGCTGTCAGCGGTTCAGCATTGACTTTAGTAAAAGGCATGCCGGTAACCCACGATAACTACCCGATAGTGTGGGACTTACTAGTTAAGAAATTCGAAAATAAGCGTGCTTTAGCTACGAGTTACTTAGATCGAATATTTCAATTTAAACCGTTGACGGTAGAGTCAGCCTCCGGATTAAGTACTTTCTTGCAAACCTTCCAAGAATGTGTCAAAGCCCTGACACTTTTGAATATTGACGATTTGTCTAGTTTTTTGTTATTGTACATATCATTACGTAATTTGGACTCCAATACGCGTCGTGAGTTTGAGAAAATTACTGAACAAGATAAAATACCTACGTTCGATCAACTTATTACATTCGTAGAAAAACACGTACGTGTATTGGAACTATCTGAACCTAATTCGTATGGTCTTAAAGGTCAATATCAAAAATCGATTCAAAATAATTATAAATCTGCTTCGAATTCAAAATTTAATAATAGTAATAAGTCAAATTCAGGCAAAAATCTGCAAAAGTCGTGTTTGGCAACATCTAGTACCGAAGACAGTTCATTGAAGGATAAATTTAACAATAAATCAAACAATTTCAAACTGTGTGCCTTTTGCAATAAGGCCCACTCTATATATCGATGCTTCGAGTTCGGCGAGCTCATTCCGGCACAGCGGCTAGTTAGGGTTCGCGAACTTAAGCTATGCGAGAACTGCTTACGCGATGGTCACGTGTGGCACGACTGTCCATCAAAGATTCGTTGTGCAGTGTGCAAGGAAAATCATCATCATACTCTACATATTGATGAAACTGTTAGTCGGGTTCAAAAGGCAACGCTCACGTGCTCTTCGAATTCAACCGTAGTGTTGGGTACAGCTATTGTTCACGTCGCAGATAGTTGGGGTACTTTCCACGCCGTACGTGCAGTTATCGATAGCGGAGCTATGTCCAGCTACATGACTAACAAGTGTGCACAGCGCCTAGGACTGCCACGGAGTAAATGCTCCTTCAATTCGACAGGTATAGGCGGCATTCCCGTGCAAGATTTAGGGGTCGTTACGTGTTCTTTAAAACCAATTGATTCTGTTGGACCTATTTTAAAAACTGAATCCGTGATTGTGCCTCATATTACCGGTAATTTACCTACTATACAGTTAACCGATAAAATTATTAATAAATTCAAACATTTACAATTAGCGGATCCTAATTATAATATGCCCTCACCTGTAGAACTACTTATTGCAGGCGACATGTTTCCCTACATTTTTGAAGGCCCTAAAATTCTACCACAGGAACCTGATGTTCCTGCCGCGATGCTTTCTATCTTTGGTTATGTGATCTGTGGTCAAGTTACACTCGATAGTGATACTAAGGTTGAATCGTGTAACTTATTATCGATCAATTCTAGGGTTGACAAAATAATTAGTTCCTTTTGGGAAACCGAAAACGTGCCATGTGACATCCCTAAAAATCCTGAGGACGACTATGTCGAACAATGTTTTATGAATGAACACCAGCGCGACGATACAGGGCGTTACATAGTTCCATATCCATTTAAACCTGATTTCGAACTAGGTGATTCTTCTCAACAGGCTGTTCGACGCTTAATTAATTTAGAAACAAAATTATGTCGCTTACCGGCTCTCAAAAAAGAGTATGACAAGTTTATGTCTGAATACGAGTCATTGGGTCACATGACATGTTTAGGTGATATCGGTACTGTAGATTCAAGTTATATAATACCTCATTTTTGTATCCATCGACCGTCCAGTACCACGACAAAACTGCGTGTGGTATTTGACGCGTCAAGTAAAACCAGTAATAACAACTCTTTAAACTCCGTGCTATACGCCGGACCGAAACTCCAAGCAGATATAAACGAGATCTTAATCAATTTTCGAATACACGATATCTGTTTGTCGGGTGATATTTGCAAAATGTTTCGAATGATATTAATTAATCAAAGTCAACGTAAATATCAACACATTTTGTGGAGGTTTTCTCAAGATCAACCTATCCAAGTTTACGAACTTAATACCGTTACATACGGTGTTGCTAGTAGTCCCTACTTGTCTATTCGAGTGCTTCATCAGTTGGCCGACGACGATAAGAATAAGTTTCCTCTAGCAGCTAAGGTACTGAGGAATAATTTCTTCGTCGACGATCTCCTGTGTTCAGTTCCAACCTTGGAAGAAGGTATCAAACTTCAGGATGAGCTGTTAGGGTTGTTGAGCGGAGGAGGCTTCATACTTCGAAAGTGGTCCAGCAATTGTTCACAGCTTTTGGAACGTGTGCCTGCTGATCACCGTGAAACACCTGTCACCTTCGAAGACAACAAAGACTTCTCCATCAAGGTACTCGGTCTCCAGTGGTCACCCGCAGAAGATGCTTTCTCATTTTCAACTACACCAGCGTCATCTATTGTTACGAAACGGAGTGTGCTCTCTGAAATAGGTCGTCAATTTGACCCTCTGGGATTTGTAGCACCCTGTATATTTTATGCCAAATGCTTCATGCAGAAACTCTGGCTTCGAAATCTCGGTTGGGATGACAGACTACCCCTAGATTTAGAGAAAGAGTGGCATGCGTATGTTTCTGAACTTCCACTCTTATCAAAGTTTAGACACGAGCGACAGGCTACTGTCAAACAACATTCCTATTATCAAATTCTAGGATTTTGTGATGCGTCTACTCTAGGGTACGCAGCCGTAGTTTATTTACGGTCTATAAGCAGAGATGGTGAGGTTAAGGTCAGTCTTATTATTTCTAAATCCAAGGTAGCGCCCTTGAAGACTGTTTCTATCCCGCGTCTTGAGCTGATGGCTGCACACTTGTTGGCCAAGCTGGTAAAATATACCAAGTCAATTTTACTAGCTCAAATACCTATTCATGACACATTTTTGTTCACTGATTCATCTGTGGTTCTAGCGTGGTTGAACATTCCAAGCTACAGTCTAAAAACATTTGTAGCTACGCGCGTAGCTAAAATACTGGACAGTGTGCCCGGTGACGCATGGTACCATGTGAGCGGTGAGTGTAACCCTGCTGATGTGTGCTCCCGCGGTGCTCTGCCCTCCACACTGCTGGCCATCCCAGAGTGGATGTCTGGACCGTCATGGCTATACACACCACAGATGAATTGGCCGATTAAATCGATAGAACAGTTTAAATCGGAAAATGTGCCCGAACTCAAACAATCAAATATTAATTTACTTCAATTATTTCAATCAAACGATTCGAATTGTATTTATGACATGACAGATAGGCATTCTAGTTTTTCAAAACTTCAAAATATTATTGCTAGATGCTATCAATTTATCAATAATTGCAAATCAACCAAATCGAATCGCACAGTGGGGCAACCGTCTCTCAGCGACGTGAATAAAGCTCATGATATCTTAATCAAGACTATACAAAATCATTATTTTTCAATTGATATAGATGCATTGTCGAACGGTAACAGTTGTAGTAAGACTCTAAAGAAACTCAGCCCCTTCGTAGATCCCCTTGGATTCCTCAGGGTGGGGGGTAGATTGTCAGAATCGAGTCTACCGTATCAAAAGAAATTTCCCTTGTTGTTACCTAAAAAATGCAATTTTACCAATATATTGGTAGATTATTATCACAAACTTTATTTACATGTCGGCCCCCGCTCGCTTCAAAGTCTAATTAATCAAAAATATTGGATTATTTCAGCACGCAGCGTAATTCGATCTCGCATTTCAAAATGCATTTCGTGCTTCAAGGTTAAACCTTCAACTTTGCAACCGATAATGGGTAGCTTGCCTAAGTTTCGAACCCAAGATGTTCATGCCTTCCACACAGTTGGTGTTGATATGGCCGGTCCCTTTTATACGAAAGAACACAATCGACGAAACGCCAAAATTTCGAAAGCGTATCTTTGTCTCTTCGTATGCTATGCGACGCGCGCTGTGCACCTGGAAGTGCTGACAGCTCTTACAACCGAATGTTTCTTAGCAGCTTTTGACCGATTCACAGCTAGACGAGGTTTATGTCACACCGTGGTATCGGACAACGGTAAAAACTTTGTCTCAGCTGGTAGGCAGCTCGCTGAAATAATTCAATTTTATGAACAAAATTCGGTTCAAATGTCAACTGAATTTAATTCTCGAAAAGTAAAATGGCAATTCAATCCACCCACGGGAAGTCATTTTGGTGGTATGTACGAAAGCGGTATCAAGTCTGCCAAATTACATTTGAAGCGTGTCGTGGGTACGAAGGCGTTGTCGTTTGAAGAACTGACTACACTGTTCGCGCGGGTCGAAGCTGTTCTCAATTCGCGTCCCTTGTGCAGCTTGTCGGGTGATCCTTCTGAATTCGAAGCACTGACACCTAGTCATTTCTTAGTAGGCCGCGAATTATTGTCTGTACCTGAATTCGATCTGTCTGACCAGCCTGCATACGGGCTTACTCGATGGCAGTATGTACAGCAGGCTTCGCAACAATTTTGGAAGTTATGGAGAAAAGACTATCTCCACACGCTACAACAACGTCAAAAGTGGTTCGACAAATGTCGTGATCTGACGGTGGGCGAGCTTGTACTTATTCACTCTGATGCTCCACCATTGCAGTGGCGTCTAGGGCGCGTTATTCAAACCTATCCCGGGCCCGACGGAGTAGTCCGTGTTGTAAGACTTCGCACACAAACCGGTGAACTTACTCGCCCCGTGGTTAAGCTTAGTCCACTTCCGAGAGATTCTGGCGAGGACTCAAATTAATTTTCTTTTATCAATTAAGTACAAGTTAGCTTTTAATTTTCAATTTAATGTTTCAAGTTTTGTTTTAGTTACTTAAACTTTAGGTTAGATTGAAACTTTCATTTACAATATTTTATCAAATACATACAATACATATACTTTTCAATTACACATACATACAGTCCACTACTCTACAGTCCACTGTACAATGCCTCCATCCCTGTATTGGTAACTGGAAATCTGGGTGATTTCCGGTGGGGGGTTTATGGTGGGTTTTGAATGGGCCTGACGAGTACAACCTATTTTGTACTTTAAAAAACAAACATTTGAACGTTTCGTGGTGTCACCGATTCCTCTTGTGGCGCCACTGACTTAAAAAAGACATTTTGACCGGCCGGCCTTGTGATTACAAAAATATAACTAAAAGTGTGTGTTTGGTGTTTAAAGAGCTGACTCCACGTAAGTCTTTCTCCAATATTCAGGCCCATAGTATAAATTTATTTCAATACGCTAGGCGCGTACAAATATCAAGGACCACTCGGCTCACAATGATATTATCTGTAGGGCTCTTGTCATTGGATGGTATGTCTTTGATTCTGTGGAGTGTCACTTCTGACCTTGCGCCATCTCACTTACTAGCGACATGTAAAGTTGCAGGTGCGGTTGGGGTAGTGAAAATTCAAAAAGGCTAGGTGCTTATTCCTCCAACGGCCACCCAAATATTGATATTAAATCCTTAATTCTGAAGGTTTCAGTAGGCTGACAACTATGTCTGACGCTACTGGAACCTTAATGAAATAAAAAAAATGGATTTTATAACAAATAAAATAATGTTACAAGAAAATTCAAAATCAAGGACTATGTCAATGAATTGATATCATAACGGTAATTGGAAATCAAACTCTACAAAAACCTAAAAGGATTACCGTCATTAATTTAAAAAGGTTGCGATCAGCACTAAGGGAGAGAATGATGGGAAAACGAAAGAGATTGTATTTTTATGAATTTAATGCTTGTTTTAAAATAAAATAGTCTTTACAACGACCTATCGATCCAAATGTAACTCTCTCTGTTTCTTTTTGCCTAAACCGCAGACCGCTTGCATTTAAATTTGCCACACAAATAGTTTCTAATAATGATAATATGTGAAGTAGCAAGGGACAGCTAGTGCAGAGTTAGTTATAAGTAGTATGAACATCAAAATTTTAAAAACATTAAGGTCGACCTAAGATAATCAACTTCATTTATATTTCTTTATTATTTATATTCAGATTATAACCTCCTTGAAAGACAATAAATTATATGAAACCACTTTGAAGCTATACAGAACCCAGCGCAAAAATAATTATTAAAATCGGGAAAATCATAAGCAAAAAAATTACGTGTGAAAAAACATTTAAAAAAATATATACAGCCGAATTGACACCTCCTCCTTATTTATTGAAGGAGATTAAAAATTGCGTAGTACTCGCTATCCTTGTGACACTTTCGTCGATTATTCATATTACAGTACGGTGTAAACGCATCCGTGGTGCTGCAAACGCCACTCGGCGGGATCTTTACGAGCGTATTATGCAACATTATGCAACGCGCATGCAAAATGTATCGCATGTCTTTTTCCGTTAAAATCTCCGGGATTCCAAGACGAGTGGCAAACTTTTAGGTGTCAAAAGTAATGATATTTTACTATATTAATTGTAAAGTAAAAATACTATATTCTTTTGCATTGTTTAGAACCAACAACAAAAGCCTAAAGTTTAGTCTTTTATTAGTTTTCGTAGTATGGAAAAAAAACGATAAACCTGAAATTATTTTGGAAATCATTACATACGATTAACAATTAATCACAGTAATAAACATTCATATTCACACTCTCTTTCACACACAGAAAATTATACCTTTTGTTCACTTTTATAACTTTTAATCAATGTTCTTTTACTCATGTTTTCCCTGTTCAATTATTTATTATAAATTTGATTTAACCTTTGTAAGTACATTCACTTATTACCTACGCTTTAATCATTAGTAGATAATACCCTGAAAATGGACCTCTCAACCACGTTTCAGACTGTAATAATATTTTTGAAAATAAGTACTTTCAATCACAAAATATTACCAAATTGTAAAATAACAACACAAAAGATAATTCAGACGCGTCCAAACACGAAATAGAGCGATAAATACACCTTTACCAGATTAACCGGACCATTACCGGGCGTTCGGAACCGGGCATAATGTGCCCGAACCGGGCATTATGCTCTAGAACCGGTCATAACTGGGTGTGTTGCAATGCAGGCAGATGCTACCTCGATGTGTGTTAATTGGTAGGGTGTTAATTCAATTCGGTATTCGCTAATTCTATAAGCAACTTGATTATTCGGTCTGTTCGTTTACTTTTAGCCCTTGTCAGTATCGTTTTTGGTTGACATTTTTAATCAGTCTCGCACATTCTTTTTGCGAGAATTATGAAATAGTGATATTCTGGAACATTCCTCACACACGATTATCGGATTTCATACTAAGTAAAGATATTGCATACCTATATAATTTTAATAAATTGGTGCTTTCTGTTGATTGATTCTGTTGTTTACGAACTAAAATAAATTCAATCTCACTATATCTCTTTCTAATAGTAAATATAAGAAAAGGATGCAAGATATTTTAGTCCTGTCAGTTTAATCCGATCACACATTTCAACGTGAATTTAAGCGCGATCTTTATTGGTCACGACTATTTACCCGTACATTACGACGGTATGGATTAAACTGACAGCATTAAAAATGTTCTATCTTTTTTCAATAAGGTTAAAATGAAAGAGAGGTGACTTGTCTAATATTAGTTAAGTTCGTAAACAACAGAATCGGCACCATTATGCTCATAGGTGACTAGCTATCGCGGTTTCACCCAGGTTTTCGCGTGAAACCTATAACCTTCCGGGAAAATGTAGCTTTCTTTATTATTTGTAGGTATAGATATAGATGTATAGGACAAATGTGGAAACGGATACAATATGTATCGGAATACAAAATAAACAAAGCAATTAATTATTGCTGACTATCAGTGGCGAAGGGTCCATACAAGCCGATTTCCATCGGCTTACCTTTTAGAAATCCCTGTCCCACAAATTCATCATTTCAAAGCCACTTTTATATAAAATACACATTAATTAAGTATACAATTATCGGTGTTTTTTGAACGGCTTACCCTCGCCATAATTTCACCCCTCGCCACTGCTGACTATAGTCAAGTTCTGTGAATGTTATTAATATTAGATATTTTCTTATGACAAAAATATTTGTCTAAAAGGTCCGTACGATTTCTAAATAACACTAGTTCTTGTCCCGAGGTTCTGTCCGCAAGTTTATGGAATAAAAAGTTTGCTGTTTTATTTATGTTACTTGATATAACCTACACATAGAAGTTCACGCACACATGTACCAGATACAATTTTTAGTATACTATTTTTTTATGTAAATATCGCTCGTTTTTTTTTTTAAGATAGATAAATCTTTATTTGCAGAATACATAGATAATACATAAATGGTCTTAGATTTAAATTGAGCAGTTAGTATTCAGCTTGCAAAGCAGGCGTGCAAATATTTGTATTTCCTATGACTATGAAGCTAATTTACAAGGTCAAACATTATTTCATTTTATTAAAATTATTACATTGCATTAAAACATTAAATTCTTTGACACTATAAAAGCTGTGTTCTAGCAACCACTTTGTCAACTTAAATTTAAAGGAAGTCAATTTTAATAGTTTTATGTCATCAGGTAAATTATTAAATACAGTAATAGACATATTCCTAATATTATTCTTATAAATATCTTTGTGATATGGAGGTTGGTACAATAAGTTGATATACTTCTGTCTTGTCTGCCTCGGTACAACTTCTACACGTTTCTTAAATAACAATACTCGTATAACATGCAATAAAAAGCTTTAATTGAAAACAGAAAATATACAGGTGTTTACATTGAAACATATAAACACAAACAAACCTTCATTAACTAACGTAGATATGTAAACGATACCAAAGATACCTATACGAAATGGAATTCAGTTTAAATCGTCTACAATACTTTAATTAGATTTTCGCATACGGTTTACTTTTGTGTGAAATGTTTGTTACAACTCAACATTATTTGGGGCCATTAGATGTGAAATTTGATATTCTAAATACGCCTTTCAATGATATTTTTATCTAATACCTACTCACAAATATTTTTTTAAGATGAAACCCCAACTCAATAGAAAAGAGATGATGATCTTTAAACGACTGAGCAGAATTTCTTGAAACATAGCTAATTAAGATACCTTTTTAATTAAAAAAAAAACAGAATCAAAAGTTCAGGAGTTATGATGCCACAGAAAAACACAGATACACACTACTAACTTAAAAACACTTATCTTTGTCTTCGGGTGTTAAAAATGGTGTAGGTATTACATTTAATTATAAAATCTATATTAATACTACTCGTATAATCAGGTAATGTTTGTTTGTTTGATTATAGAAGAAAACTTAGAAACGCAGGTGAATCCGCGGGACGGAAAGTAGTAATGTTATAAAAATTAAAAACTGATGTATTTTTACTTTTTGATAGATAAATATCCTGGGGACATTCTCCACACACGGTTATAGGTATGATCCCAAACTAAGCAGAGTTTGTACTATGGAACCAGAAAACTGATACATACTACATATACTACTTTTTTTTGTAAATACATACTTATATAGATAATTACACCCAGACACAGGACAAACAGACATGTTCATGCACACAAATGTTTGTCCTGGATGGGAATCGAACCCATGACCAGCGTCGTGATAGGTGGTGTCTTAACCAACTGCGCCAACTGGCTTGTCAAAGATAAGAGACGATACGATAGATAAATAATTTATCTGTCGTATCCTAATACTTAATAATTATGATACCTTATGTCAACCAAGACGACATAACACAATACGAGTAGGTACCTACCACGCATTAATAGAAACCCGAAACTATTTTCAGGCATTTTTTTTTTTGTTATGTCAGAAAGTTGACAAGCAGGCAGGCGGTCCACCTGATGGTAGGTGGTTACCGTCGCCTATCGCCATTTGCAATACCAGAGGTATTGTCAATGTGTTGCCGACCTGTTACAATGCCGAGAAGGCAATTAGTGGCTCTCAAGTGCAATTGCCGGAACACACCGGTAGGTGCTTGGCGACAGATTTTCAACTAGAGGGTGGTAGCCAGCCAGACGGGTACTACACCGTAGTATGGTTACGTACCCTACCACCGTGCTATGGTTTCCTCACGATGTTTTCCTTCACCGAAAGCTCAAGCTCATTGTAGAATTCGAACCCACGACCTTCGTCGCGGCATCCGACGTAAAAACAGACGAATACAAAATACGTCATAATTAAAACAAAAAATTAAAAGTAATAATAAAATAAAATTGAGTTTACGTGAAATAAAACAGCTTCATAATTATTTAATGGCCTCATACAAAATGGGCTTAATTACTCAACACATTGCGTTGAGAGAGACTCACCTGTATTAATTAATATTAGACGCACTTGGGGGAATTAAATTAATTCATTTAAATTTATGCAGCGACAAGAAAATGTAGTATATACGTATATTGTTTTTAAGAGTGCGTACCTGTGTAACTTAGAATAGTAACGACTCGTAATTCACATTTTGAGTATTGTTCAAAACCACGTTTTGAAACTTTAAACGGTTTTCATTCTAATTTTACTAAATTTAAAGAAAATTTTGTAGGTAATACAAATAGAAAACTTACTAAAATATATACCTACTTATTCACTGACTCTTCACGACATTTCAAAAACTAATAAAAGGAATTTATACGTAACGCTTTATTGTCACACCACTGTGATCCGAACAAATACAAAAACTTAAATATTAATGAGTCAATGGCCTTATCGCAAAATGTGATCTCTACCAGGCAACCTTTTATGCACATGTAAATAGTATAATAAGGAGTAGGTACACGTTTCATAAGAAAGGATTTTCGAAATTCAAGCTCTTATGGTATAAAGGGGAAACTTATTCAATTTAATTCAAAATCAAAAGTGGTGAAATGAAATATTTATATTCAAACAGACCTAGTTGAACCCTAAAGAATGCCTGACATCTGTATCTAATATTTTTGTACCTATGATCCACAATAAAAATACATTAACTTTGACCTTATAAATTATTCATCATCATATCAGCCGAAAGACGTCCACTGCTGGACAAAGGTCTCCCCCAAGGATCTCCACGATGGCCGGTCTTGCGCTAGCCGCCTCCAGCGGTTTCCCACGACCCTAACAAGATCGTCAGTCCACCTTGTGGGGGGCCTGCCCACGCTACTTCTTCCGGTTCGTGGTCGCCACTCGAGAACCTTTCTGCCCCAGCGGCCGTAGGTTCTACGAGCGATGTGCCCCGCCCACTGCCACTTAAGTTTGGCAATTCTTCGGGCTATGTCGGTTACTTACGGTATAAATTATTGTCAGACTATAATTCACGGTTCAGAAGAAACCAATAGCTTTATTTTCTGGTTGTATTTTTTGTACAGTTAGTGATAATATTAAACATAAAACAGCAATTATGTTTCACAGGAAAGATGTTATAATGTTTATTTTATTTAAAAGATAATTACTAATTACTTACATTCATAAAAATGACCAAAGAATAACGGTAAAAAGAAAATTAATTATGTTACTAAAAAATATAATTAGAATTTTAGACATAAGAGGCGTCTCGACGTAATCAGAGATTATTTTTAAAACCTTTATACCCATTTTTCATTCTGTAGGAAGATTTTACAGTGTTCCCAAATAAGCTTTATTTGGGGCGAACAAAAGATTTTTCTGGTGGAAAATCAACAGGATTTTTTTTTATCATTTAGTGGAGATTTTGTTTTTTAGTGTTGAGTACAATTTATTACAGATTAGCGAGTAAATAAACATATTTATAGAGTTACCAACGTCGCGCCGGCCACATCATCACTGTGACATTTTTTTAAATTAAAATTTAGGCGTATTAAATGTTTTTTCGAGTAACCCAAACCAAATGCTTGTAATTTTCTGCTTGCTTGTCAAAGATAGCTAGTTTGATTTTCTGGTAATAAATATCTTCTTTATATTTATCCTATAGATATCGGTTTAACGATTAAAGCTCAGATAAATTGTAATCGATGCATGTGAGTGGTAAAAATATGGTAAAAATGTAGCTGTAGGGAATCCACCGGAACCAGCAAAATTTTGGAAGGGGTCTATGAGAAAAAAAGTCCGGGAACCTCTGGTTTAGACCATACATGATAAAAACAGTGTTTAATGCTTAATAGTATCATTAATCAATCCTCAGCAAGCATTCCAGGGCTTTCAAGATCCTAAATCTAGCAAACAATAATGTTTGCTTCAAGTTTCTTGGAACTACTGAGTGGAAGATTGTTTTTTTTTTTTCTTGAAACAGAATCTTTTTTCTGATCTCTGATTGATGAACAACATTTATTAACGCTAACATTTAAGAAAATCCTTTTTATAGACTGTTTATTTTTAACCCCCGAATAAAAAGAGTGGTGTAGGTTTGTAGTGTGTGTCTGTGTGTCTGTCTGTGGCATAGTGCATATTGTCGTATATTTTTTTTTTACTATTTATAGGCCTGTGTTTGGCAACAATCTCACCGTGGTCAGTGATGATGTGGCTGATGATGGTAAGCACACAAAGCCTAGAAAGGAACTGGCTCTCAAGTGCAGCTGTCGGAACACACCGAAAGGTGCTTGGCGACAGATTTTCAACTTGAGGGTGGTAGCCAGCCAGGCGGGCACTACAAAGTTCCACCAAACCACCATGCTATGGTTTCCTCACTATGTTTTCCTTCACCGAAAGCTCAAGCTCATTGTAGAATTCGAACCCGGGACCTTCGTCTCGGCATCCGACGTCACTACCACTGAGCTATCATCGCTTTAAACGGATTTAATACGGTATTGAACGGATGAACTGATATTGATTCTGTTTTTTTTCTTTTGAAAGGGGTATAATTTTCACAATATTATATTGCTCAAGGAGTTTCTTCAATACAGTTATTTCAATTAATTTGAACAATACGTAGCTTAGTTTTAATTTTTAATTAATTTTGCAACAGTTTATAAAATCGACAAGTGACCTTTTATTATTAAAGCTGTAAAAAAATGGCCCGGGGCGTTCATAAAAGCTATCTATTCAATGTCTTTGTAAGCTAAATTTTCAAACTATCAATATTATTATTTCAAATGATTTATGACAGTTTTTTATTCATATTCTATCTCATTCACTCGCAAATCTTCAAATGAAGATTTTAGACTTACATAAACCATATGCGCATTTGAAATTACTATACATTTATACTATTCCAATATTCAGAAGCTAAAACTGACATCACATTAACCATTTCATATATTATGCAGCGTAATATTTAGGCTCGGAAATAACCCAGGCAATCTTACCCTGAGCCTGCAGGCTCTATCTCAGTGGGAAGTAGGATATTATCTGCCTAGGTCTAGATCTAGATTTACAAGCAGGCTTATATGCAGAGTGCATATTGCACAGATTGCTCCCCATTCACGGTTGCCGTAAAATACGGATTGAATGTACTGTCTAATATCTTTAGGGATGTGCGTGGGTATGGGTAGGGGTGTCGATATCATATTGCATATTTTGTGTCGATTGATACCTACCTCAAAGTATCGATATTTTTTATTGTGCTTTTTATCGATTGCAACTGCAAGGTGAGGAATAAAAAACAGTAATGTTTAATTATATCAATTTAATGTTATTGAAACTGTTTGAAAATTTCAAATTAATGTTATTAAAAATGTATGAAATTTCTGTTTAGCGGTTTCCAAATTAAAAAGTTAACAATAAAATATTTTACCATGGGACAAACTATTTCATCGATACCTTTATTGACATCACTAACTGAAGGGAACATCTTAACATAAATAATTCTGAGAAAGCCAATGCTTTATATAAGGATAATCACAAACATTCAAACACTTAACAATGTTTAGAATGTTTAGAACATTCACATTAAAATATTAGTAAAATTGGACCAAAATGAAACATTCAATTCGATTACTAATTTGTAATACTTATCCTTCTTTTTTTTTTATATGTATAGGCCTGTGTTTGACCTCACTCGCACCGTGGTTAGTGATATTGTGGCCAAGGGTGATAAGCTCACAATGCCTAGATGGTGTTAAATATGCTCCAATATTTGTCAACATTTCTTCTTCTCCGAGGTAAATAGAGCATAATACAATAAGCGCTTGGCGAGGCTAGGCGTTTGGATTAACGTGGCGGCTTACCAGCGCCATAGAATACATAAACAAGTAGATCGGACACTCTTTTATTATTCTTCGTAGGTATTTATTATAACATGGCGCGACCCTCCAAAGTACTGTTTCAATGTGTGTAGTCACATCCTTACGAAAGAGTTTTGTATGTCTTTGTAAGTATTCGTCTTCAGTAACAGGCCGTCTTCAGTATTTCACTTATTACCAGATTTGTTGGTCAACTAATCATAACTCCATCCGGCCATCGTGGAGATCCTTGGGGAGGCTTTTGTCCATCAGTGGACGTCTTTCGGCTGATATGATCACGATTACCACCAGCCTTTATTAGCCATGATTGTCCATGGATGATTCTTAAAACTGAATGCTCGTCCACTCTCGTTATGCTTAATCAGTACATGTCATCACTAAAATAACATTTTGATAAATGATGACTAAAACGCACGGTGGTATGGTACTTTGTAGTACCCGCCTGGCTGGCTACCACCTTCAAGTTGAATATCTGTCGCCAAACACCTTTCAGTGTGTTTTGACAGCTGCGCTTGAGAGCCAGTTCCCTTCTAGGCTTTATGTGCTTACCATCATCGGCCACATCATCATTGACCACGGTGAGATTGTGGTCAAACACAGGCCTATACGTAGTAAAAAAAAACGCTTGGAACGGGAGCGTCTCTTCTACTCAAAAGAGATAATATCTATTCTATGCAACCGCCTAGATTGCGAACTATTGAAATTTATGTTCCTCTCTACGACTACGCCGTGTGTATTGCGGAATATATTTTACTCTTGATTAAAATTTTTGCACTATCGTTATTTAATGGATAGTTAAGTGGAATGAAACGAATCATCGTTTATTTATTTTAGAGACTTACAGTTAATTGATAATACATAAACTACTTATTTTTGTAAGACAAAAAAGGATTGATTTCACCAACGCAGAATAGCATTAATCCAGGGTAAAGGTGTCAATATGACAGATTCTCTATACAAATTCTGTCACATTGCCTGTCATATTTATACCGTGGATTAGTACGTATAGTACATTGGGTGAAATTGGGCCTAAAATAGATAAATACTAGACTCAGGACAAACAGATATGTTCTTGCACACAAATGTTCATTTTGTCCTGGATGGGAATCGAACTTGCGGCGTGATAAGTAGTGTCTTAACCAACAGCCAAGTGGCCTGTCAGTTGCGTTTCATCATCATCATGTCAGCCGAAAGACGTCCACTGCTGGACAAAAGCCTCCAAGGATCTCCAGTTGCGCTTAGTTGGTCGTTAAAAAAGGAATGAATCCATAAGAAAATCTACAAAAAGACATAAAATATTATATAAACTGGACTTGTATTTTTAGTTCAGAATGGAACTCCTAATGATACATTCACGCAAGCGTAGCGCGCGTTTCAATAACTTCATAAAGTCGATTCCCAGCACAATTTTATTCACAAACTTACTCGGGAGCTTTGTCAAAGTTTCATGCGTGACTTGACTTCTTTTTAACAGTAATTATAGATTTCGACCTTGTTCCCATTGTAAGAGATTTTTTATTAACTCAGCTAGTCTCAGCCTCGGTTTCCCCCGCGTTTCCGAGGCACTTAGGTTTTCAAAAAGTATCCTATTTGTCATTCCAGGGTAAACGTGATGGTTGGAGAGCGCACTGTAGTAAACCCTAGTCTTAAGGGTAAACCTTCGGATGGAGCGTTAAATTCAAATTTTATCACGTTTTTTGCTAATTAATCATCAACATATTCCTCAAAGGTATATTACTGACATATACGACTATTTCATGAAAATGTTACTAATATACCTTGGAGGAATGTGTTGATGATTTCTTTTGTTATTAATCAGTAAATATACTACCATTCTTGTCGCAAATAACATGCTGATAACTTAGGACCTATAACTGAGCTGCAATTAGCAAAAAACGTGATAAAATTTGAATTTAACGCCCCAACCGAAGCCTCCACCTTAAGGTAACAACATGGGACTAGTTTCACAGGAGGCACAGAATTTATCTGTAGGTACTAGCTTCCACAAGGTAGGTATACAACATAAGTCTTAAATCCTCAACAAGAGCATAAGAGTAGGTAAATCCTTCAAAGCCTTCTCCATTGAACGTCCATAAGCTTACTGTGAATAGGGATGATGACTGGGTAAAAAATAATTAATTCTATTTAGTCCGTCAGTTAGGTTATATAGGTATATAGGTGCCGCAGTGTGTAGCTTGATCTGTGGCCGTGTGTACCTACCTATATTAGTGACATAATATGACTATTTCATGAAAACGTTACTTTTTACAACAAATTTAACTCCGTGACATATGTTGATGATTTTTTTTGTTATTAATCAGTAAATATACTACCATTCTTGTCGCAAAACACATGTTGATAACTTACGACCTATAAATGAGCTTCAATTAGCAAAAAACGTAATAAAATTTGAATTTCGCGTTCCAACCGAAGGAATCACCTTAAAATTATATTTTCACAAAAATATGATGTACCCTCAAATGGCAATTTAAGGTAGCGTTCTTAAATTGGGCGCGTAGGACAGGGCGCAGTGTCGCAATGCGGACCGCCGACCGCTCGCAATTCGCCACCTGCCTCGTTCGATTACGGACTTCGGTTTACTTATTGTAATTTTTAAAATGCTGAAGAGGTAATGAAAATTGTTTTTATTTAGAGGAGGCTCTCCACGAATGTCTCCGTCCCTTACTTAATTGACGGAGACAAGCGAAACGCAATTTTAGTAAAAATACGGTATTTTGTTATTTAAAAAAAAACTAAGCCTTTTTTTTTTAAAGTAAGAAAACTATTCCCTTTCCAATGGATATCAGAATGTATGTTATTATTATTCAAGTTATTTATAGTTAGTTATAATAATGATTAGAGAAAAATGCATTCTTAGTTTAAAAAAGGGGCAAATCCACGTTTTTTTTCTGACGTTAATAATGAAAAATCCTATTTTTTTTAAATTATTTCCCTTCAGATATTCTCTAGTTTAACATATACATGTTCATGTTTGTACAGCTAGAAATAAAACCGGTTATTTATTTACGGACTATTTTTTTCAGTTACTTTTACGCTGACTGTACAAATTTTGGTTATAATTATTGTTTATTTGGTTTACTAGAATTTAAATTGTTTTTTTTTTAAATAATACTAGTTCTTTATTTGCATGTAGAGGTACCATCGAGTTCGATATAAATTACCCATAATAGTGCTCACATAATAAACAAAGTAAATAACAATAATAAGAAACTTTAGGCGATGATAGCTCAGTGGTAGTGACGTCGGATGCCGCGACGAAGGTCGTGGGTTCGAATCCTACAATGAGCTTGAGCTTTCGGTGAAGGAAAACATCGTGAGGAAACCATAGCACGGTGGTAGGGTACTTTGTAGTACCCGTCTGGCTGGCTACCACCCTCAAGTTGAAAATCTGTCGCCAAGCACCTACCGGTGTGTTCCGGCAATTGCACTTGAGAGCCAGTAATTGCCTTCTCAGCATTGTAACAGGTCGGCAACACATTGGCAATACCTCTGGTATTGCAAACGGCGATAGGCGACGGTAACCACTTACCATCAGGTGGACCGCCTGCCTGCTTTGTCAACTTACTGACATAAAAAAAAAAAAAAAACTAAACTGAACTCAAAACACAATAATGCTGACGTCAATAAACTAATGCATATACCAAATAACATTACATAATACTGTAAAGGTCAAAAGGCTTGTATAAATAAAACATATATAAAATTTACTTACATCCAAATCCAGGAAAAGGCAATGTCTGATTGGACTATTAATATCTTTGATTAGCTAAAATGAAAGAGGTTTAGATATC
This sequence comes from Tethea ocularis, assembly GCA_963555595.1. Classification (NCBI taxonomy): domain Eukaryota; kingdom Metazoa; phylum Arthropoda; class Insecta; order Lepidoptera; family Drepanidae; genus Tethea; species Tethea ocularis. Next base: position 8,867,212 of record OY741975.1, read on the forward strand.
AATATAAACAACCACCATATTAGACCATATTTTTGGTCAATAACAAAGGTACCATGAAGGCAATATACGGTGGAATTAATATGAAAAGTTTGATCAAAAGGCAAAGTTTCCCAATCAGTGCGCCCTTTTGTACGGCCCCCAAATTAATGGTGACACCAAGCAAGTAAACTTTGTACATATAATAACATAAATGTGGCCAATCTTTTGTTGTCATAATATTTGGGAAACTTATCTGCTTTTCCTGATACTTAGAAAATATTTTGAAATATCTTCTGCCCCGTGGTTTTATCCACTTTCCCGAGATTAAAAGTAGTGTATGTTAGTCTTTGGCCCATACAATGACCCTCAGACCCATGTCTGTGTAGAAAATTAGCCAAGTTCGAGTCGGGTGCACACACTTTATTTTCATTAATGGGGTTCCCATGCAGTAAAATTTTGTTCATTCACATTTTATTTTATAAACCTTATTTTGCTTTTATTTTTTATTACAGTTGAATCACGTGGGGTAGATTATTTGTTGCTATAAAATAATGATGTCTCCAATATTTCATCAAATTGTATTTGATCAAAATAAATTTGAAGTAAAACCAAACTATCGGGATTTTTAATTGCAGCATAACGTCTGCATTACTGCAACTGCCGCGAAGTGATTAAGAGAATAGCGGAAAATATAGAAATAATATTACATCACAACTGTAGTTTATATGAACGATATCTCCTGACGCCAACCGGCAACCGGCTGAGTTCTGTCGAGTTATTGCTTTGTTAAATGATGTGGAAACAGTATAGATTTTATTTTGTGCCCCTCTATTGCTTTTGCGTTGATCTGATGACCGATAAATCGAGTGTTTATTTCTTTATTATTCCATATTTCACCTTTCGAAAGAATATAATCTTTCCCAAGAATAAAGTCAGGAATGTAGGAATAGACTGGACCGAGTCGCCCCTTGTCAAAAATGACGTAATATGTAACATGAAACAAATTTATTCCACGCCTAGGAATTACCACGCCAATGTCAAAAATCGGGTAACTTCGTTCGAATGTTCGAAGTCAGCCTGTCCAAGAGTTTTTTCTAAGTCTATGACACTTCCAATGAAAGAGAAGATCTTCCGCTAGGCTGGGTCATCGTGGCTGGGGACCACGGTCTAATTGTCGATCTTAGAATATTATACATGCCTCGTCGGCCGAAACAATATCTTGATCTAGACTTTCTCTGCATTAGGACAAGGCCAAGATGTTCTTGTAAATCTACTGACCGGGCTATCTCATTGAATACAAAATGCTGTTTTAATATAGCCTTCTGTCTATTTAATTTCATAATAAAAAGTAACCTTTCAAACAATTGAGAAGAAAACCAGTAATGCAATGTAAATCCTGATATAGAAATGCTGGTCGGATGTGTGCTACTGCAATATGCACCTGTATTTGCACAGAGTAGGCGATGATGGTAGAGATTTCAGATATTTTATTTAACATGTTCCAAATAACCTCAAATGAAATATAATAAAAAAAAACTAAATCTATGCAAAATACTTAATGTACGTCAATGGTGAGTAACCAATTAGGTTTATTTTCAGGTTATTAATATTACGAAAAATCTTTTATGCGGGTTATTTACTCTCCACGAATATGGTGAGGCGAGCATTAGTGTAGCTATAACCCTCCTCGCCGACAATATACCTTTTGGCAACAGCTACATTTATAAAATTATTTTGATTTAATTTAGCAATCTGCAACGTAAACTTAAAAATAAGACTGCAAATACTGTGTATTGCTTATATTTACTCTTATTTATGTACATTTTATTAATTCTATGACCTAACGAAACGAAGACTAAAAATGATGAGCAGCTCATAGAAACGGTATCTCATGTGCAGTTTACTGAATAGTTTTATTACTGAATATAAAAATATTAATGAGGATCTGTTTGAAATTACTCTACGTTTTGGAATGCGATAGGAGCCACTCGAAATAAGCATCCCATTTTCTCAAACGCTTCTTCTAATAAAATTATTACGTACGTTCTATAAAATCTTATGCTTTCTAAAAGCTCAAGAATATGCTGTAGAATGTGTGAATATAGCTGGTTTTTGTTTTTATTCTATTTAGGGCATTAATTTTTAAAATGATTTTTTAAGCTTCTTAAAAGCTTCTTAAGCATCATCAAATTTATAGGTACCTAAGCATTCTGACAGATACCTAATTGACATATACAATTTCTTTTATACAAACCGTATGTTCTTTTTCTGACTTCAACATTGTGTTAAAAGTGTGTTCTTCGATCATTTACCTGTCTTGTGTATTTTTTTATAAATTGCTTTTAATATTTAATATCACTCAAAGCTTTTTTGAAGGTGGTTTTATTTTTTGTTGTATGGAGAGCTTTTGAGAGGTTATTAATTCAAACCGGTAACTTAAGATTTGGTGTATGTCTGTATGTTACAGCTATTTTTCGCAGCAATTACTGTGGACTTGAATTTTAATTAATTTAATTTTAGCAGTAAATATAAATCTAAACGATAAGACATAGCGACCAAAATAGTACTCCACGACTTATTGCCTATTGATAACAAGTCTATATGTCCGCTACCCCGCTAGTGTAATTTAGCACGGGATGAAAGTATTTTTATGAAAATACTAGCTTCCGCCACGCGGTTTCACCCGAAATAAAAGCACCTAGCCTATGTGCTACTCCAGGGTGTCAGCTACCTCCTTACCAAAATTAAAATTGGTCCAGCCGTTAGAGTGTGAAGAAGTAACAAACATACAAACTTTCGCATTTATAATATTACTAGCTTCTGCCCCACGATTTCACCCGCGTTCCCGAGGTATCTTAGGTATGTTTTCCCGGGATAAAAAGTCTATATGTTATTCCAGGGTATGATCTATCTATGTGTCAAGTTTCATCCAAATCCGTTCAGTAGTTTTTACGTGAAAGAGTAACAAACATTCAGCCATACTTACAAAATTTCGCATTTATAATAATGACCAGGTTTAGGATTAGGATCTTCATGGCCCACTCTATAGCTAGTAGGTACAATAATTTAATATATTTGCCAAAGGCCAAGAAAATACAAGTTTCTCTCGAGGAACTACCTAACTATACCGTATCATTATTTTTTATAGTTTTCTCTCCACACTACTACATCTGAAATTCACTGCACATAAAATTTATATTGGTTTCTCATTCACTTGATTATAAAAATAAAACATAGAGGGTGTGCTTTACAGTAAGTATTTCTATTAAATGGAATAGGTGCCCGTTTAAAAAAGAAGAATAGGTACCACGGCGAGCTTGGCTACTCAGCGCATCTGCGTGCGCGCCATACATACCTAAAAAGTCGATTGGTCTTGTGTTGCATGTGTTTACAGGCTAAGGTAACAGCTTAAAACCAATCAGATCATATATTTGTTTGCTACCTTATTAGAAAAAAACTCATACTAACTGTTGCTTAAAAAATATTCCTCATAACACAAAGGAAGTAAAATTCACAACACTCTGTATAAAGCCTCCACAGGGTGTATAGGTAAAGCTATCGAATGCGCACCTATCTGGATACAAGTAGATTGAACTGGAAAATATCCAATGCAAATATCCACCTGCCATGTAAGTAAGAATTGTTAGAAATGGATGCGGCAACAAGAAACAAATTTCTGTAAAAAAAATCATTTTTGGCACAGTCTTCAACTACTCGTTAAGACGATTACAATGAGCCCAAACACGACGGGGTTGTGTCGTTTCATGACAGATTTCCTATGACCACCTTCCAGCTCCATCATCAGATCAGCTCCACGTCATCATAATATTGCATGGTCACGCGATTTGCATATTCGTGCAAAATTTCAGCTCAATCAGAAACCGGAAAGTGGGTCAAATTTAACTTAAAAAATTCCATTACAGACAACGGGACAGGCGAAAGTAAATAAAAGCTTGTAAAAAACAGACAAGTGCGAGTCTCACTCGCGTACCGAGGGTCTCGTACAGATAATACAGATTGAAGGACAATATCTAATTGAGAATCCACACTGTAAATTTGTAATCCCAAAAAAAAAATTGATACGACAGACAGCTAGACAACCAAGTAATCCTACAAGGGTCCTATTTTCTAAACTTTCGACGTTCATAAGTGAGATTATTAGATTAAGAGAAGTGGAGTAAATTAGTTTTAAGTTTAATAAAAATGGTGCCGATTCTGCTTCTAAATTTAACTAATTTTAATCAAGTCACATTTCTTTACATTACGGAAGATAATATAAATAAAGAGACATTATGAATTTATATATATCAAAGGAAGTCGTGTTAGTTATTATACACTATTTATAACTCAAGAACGGTTGAACTGATTTGGCTGAAAATTGGTAGGGGTAGGTAGGGACAAGTAGAGGTAGTTAGGGGTAGGTAGAGGTAGGTAGGGGTAGGTAGTTAGGTCCCAGTTTTTTTTTTCTCAGGGCAGGATAACAGCTGCCGGGTCAGCTAGTTAGAAGTAAAGAATCAAATTGAATCAATCATCCAAAGGAAAGAAACTCAACAAAGAATCTACTTGTTGATAGTCATGAAAGCTTAAGGGCTATTTCCCGAACCAATATATCCCCAACTATGTCTATTAAATGTTTTCATCAAATAAAAAGTTTGTCATGAGATTTCCTCGACTATTGGTGACCGAATGTGTTTGTAATACAGTTTGTTATTTTTATAAAGTTACCCATTTTATTCGGCCATTTCTTTCTGTGAGCCTATCGAACATCGATTTGATACTATTGTCCCCCTTATGGTTTGTACTTTTGTTTTTTGTGGGAAGAGAAAATTCGTTTGTAGGATATGTATATGTATGATAGTGTAATGTCTGTGTAGGCTATGTGTGCTTACCATTGCCACATGATCTCTAGAAACAGGCCTATACCTACATGGTAAAAATCATCATCATGTCAGCCGAAAGACGTCCACTGCTGGACAAAGGCCTGCCCCAAGGATATCCACGATGCCCGGTCTTGCGCTACCCGAGCCCGCATCCAACGGTTACCCGCGACCCTCACAAAATCCGTCCTTCCGGTTCGTGGTCGCCACTCAAGAACCCTTTTGCTAGCGGCCGTCGGTTCTACGAGAAATGTGCCCCGCCCACTGCCACTTTAAGGTATACCTTCGGTTGGAGCGCGAAATTCAAATTTTATCAAGTTTTCTAATTGCAGCTCAGTTATAGGTCGTAAGTTATCAACATGTTATACTGACATATACGACTATTTCATGAAAATGTTACTAATATACCTTGGACGAATATGTTGATGATTTCTTTTGTTATTAATCAGTAAATATACTGCCATTCTTCTCGCAAATAATATGTTGATAACTTACGACCTATAACTGAGCTGCAATTTGCAAAAAACGTGATAAAATTTGAATTTCGCGCTCCAACCGAACGTTCCCCCTTAAGCTTGGCAATTCTTCGGGCTATGTTGGTAAAAAAATACCACCTCTATATTTTAGTAATTCCTTAATAATTGGTAAGAAGAGCCGGCTCCTGAGAAGAAAGGGTGAAATTTCAGTCACGCGCCAACTAAAGGAACCTCTGGCTCATAAATATTGTAATCGGACGCAAGTGTATCTCATTCTATAGTGAAATTTATTTAAATGTTCACACTTACATATTCAACTTTTTTTATTGGACCTATCCACCGGTGTGGCCAGTTGAAAAAACTTTCAGCTGGTGATGTAATTCAATATTCTCGAAATATTTCTTAGTTTAAGTATTTTTTCCAGTCCCAAGTTTTTAAGTAATGTAAGGTCCGTTATCTACCTAATTGGAACGGAGAAGATTCCGCTCTCGTGTGGCGGAAAAGCTTAGTTTAATATAGTACGAAATTTGCAAGATAAGAGTTCAAGCTAAAAAACAGAAGAAAACAAAAAAAAACTAATATTTATAAAAATAACCAAGATATCAAAGATTTAATTCTATCTCTTTTAATGAAAACAGAATTTAGCATAGAGTTATAGCCGTCGTGTTATATACTCTCACTCACATACTATGTCGGATCTCTCTGTCTAATTAGTAAATTAAAATGCTTTTAACTTCCGTATTTCTTGACCAATTTTAATTTTACCTTTTGACATATTTTTTACGGTATTTACATAATAAGTATTCATGCGTTTACAAGAAATAACAAGAAAGAAATAACATTTATTCTAGACAACACACAACATTACATTATGACATACAGTATAATACATTGAACAATTTATTTATTTATTTATTTATTAAGGGACAATAAACAGCTACAATACACAGTCTTAAATATATGAAAATAATAATGTAAATAATTGTAACAATATTGCAGCTTACTGCATTATCCGCATATTATCTTACAATATTAGATGAAGATGTGCCACTAGAGGTGAGGCCTCTCAGTGCAGTGAAATCATATGCAAGTTATTTGCTTGATGTTAGTCATTGTTGTATTAGAGGTATGTTAAGTAAATGTGACATTTTGCAGTTTATGTAAATGTTTAAATGCGTCTTTTTTAAATTTCCATTTAGAGCATGCCAATATGTCAATGTCTATAAAAGTAGTATTGTATGACTCAACCATTCGACGAATATAACAATAAAAAAAAAATGTAAAAACAGAGTAACATACAATAATGTAATGTTGCGTGATGCCCGGAATAGGCCCCGACTCAGCATTGTGCAAAGGTTAATTAGAGAACTAACCCTTGCGCTGATTTTCAGTCGGCGCCCATATCCATGACATCACGAACATACAGTGACAATTTACACGCTATAGTATCGGACATACAAGTCGGTGGAACGCTAAAATATCTCATTTGAATATAGTATTATAGTCTCTATTTCAATCATAAAGAGTTTTAATTGTAATGACAAAAATAAGTAATTTGACGTTTGTCAAGCGTATAAGCGTTCCATGGATATGTTCCTTCGATACCTATATACCTTATTGCAGTCTCACATACATAACTATAAAACAATATTAACTAGGTTTTGATATGATAATCCTATAATATTCCATTAACTAAACCATAAATGCCTATAACCAATTCAGGATTCAATTTGTACTATCCATTCATTAATGATTTCGACTGCAGCTTGTGTTTACAAATCCCTGCTGTTACGGAATCCGTAAAGCTCATTTGCAAGTTGCTTTTACTGTTACTTAATCTTAGATTAAAACAAAAGAGGAAGATACGGTAATTAGTTGATGACAGTAAAACTAAGTCTAGCTGAGGCATTATTACTAAATTGTAAGCAGAGGTGGTGAAAATACTTTTGATGATATCTAATTAATTTCATTCAAAGTTACAGATTCAGGCTAGCCAAAGTCAATAAGTCTTTTCTCGGGAAAAGACTTCTTACATTCGCTTTTATAATAAAAATACCATATTTAGTAACTAAGATGTCTTATAATAAATTCAAAGAATAAACATAATTTGATCGACAAGGCCTACTTTAAAGTAGCTCATTACATAGAAGACAAGAATACATGGTTGTAGTAGCTTCTCTCTGCACTTACAGCCCCCTCCCCAAGTGACAATTGTATGAAGTTGTGGTTACCGTCGCCAATCGCCATTTGCAATACCAGAGGTATTGCCAATGTGTTGCCGACCTGTTACAATGCCAAGAAGGCACCTGTCTCTCAAGTGTAAATTACCGGAACACACCGGTAGGCGCTTGGCGACAGCTTGATTGTTTGCTCTTAAAATAAATAAATAGTAGAACAGGCGACCCCAATACGGATTGATCCAATTCTCGTGGGTACTACATGCGGGTTTCCTAACAATGTTTGTCCTACCTACACCCAACAACTTTACTAATGTTGAATCTGTACTTAGTTTAAAACTTTCAAGGCGACAGGGAATCAAACTGTGAACAGTACTGATCGAAGGTGAAACTGAAGAATTTATTTATCTAGATTGTATGTAGGAAATTATTTTATTTTTTACTATGTATCAGTGGCGATGTAGCCGAAGACCGTAAGCACACACAGCCTAGAAGGGAACTGGCTCTCAAGTGAAGCTGTCGTAACTCACCGGCAGGTGCTTGGCGACAGATTTTCAACTTGAGGGTGATATCATCTAATAGAGTAAGAGTAGTAACTTACCCCAAGCTCTTTGTAGGTTTTATGGAGGAACAAGGTGGATGATTCCTCCATTAAAAGAGAAGATCTTCCGCCAGCCTGGGTCATCGTGCCTGGGGACCGCGGTCCAATTGTTGATGTTGGAATCTTGTATATATGCAAATGCGCGAACAAAGTCCACTAGCGCGATGTAGGTTTGTATGTAGATAGTGTTGATATGTTGCAGCGCCATCTTCCATTGGTGTCAGAACTATGTAGCTGACAGGGGTCGCTACAGTTTCAACCTATTACTATCGTGACGGCATTCGACATCACAACCACTGAGCTATCATCGCCTGAAAACCATTTAACTTTCAGGAAGGATTTAAAAAAATATTTAACCATAGACCTACTTTTTCGCACAGTGTAATATATGAAACAGATAGACATAACACATTCCAAGGATGACGTGAAGTGGGTGGTTGTAATGTATGCCAGGAATTCTAATATTACCTACCCTGCCTGGCAGGTGTACGAGTATTTTGGGCCAGCCCTCGTAACTTTAGATGCTTTTAATTTAGCTATGTTTAATTTAAATAGCATTTTGAATGAAGATGTGGTGAGAATGACTCGCGATCTTACAAGATGGTAATCAATTCTACACTGAGCATGGTCTTTCGATGAAAGAAAATGTCACAAAACGTTAGCTTTGTAGGGTAGGTGAAGTACTTTTTGATTGATTATTTATGCTAGCAACCTTAAAAATGTGTCTAGACGTTATCGATTTCCTAGTACCTATTACAAATATTTATTGAAGACGGAGTTCTAACTATTTCTCGGAAGACGTATGATATTTAAGATTATATATTTTTTTTTGGATTGATTGGAATTGGAAAGATTGGACTAACTAGTAAAATAAAATAAAAAAAATTAACAAATTTTGATAAGTATGCATATAGGTAGGTACATTATTAAATCAAAGGAAAGAAAACAAATCCTTACTGAGTTTCTTGCCGCAGTCTTCTCGGAAATGTTAATTGTAACTTTCGACGTTCATAAATGCCTTATCATGGCCTAAACTGAATATATGAGATTTGAGTTTTGTAGCAAAGTAGGTAAAGTACGGATATCGGAACACACCGGTACTTGGTTGGCGAATAGAGTCTAAAAAGACCTACTTATAACATTTGGATTGTAACTTACTTTTACAGGTTAGGGGTATAACTACCTTATAGGGACGTAACCACGGGGCCCTTATTGAGGTATAATCAATACCTTGGCTTATAGTGAACAGGAAATCTAAAACCTAGACAATAATTAATTACGCTAAAAAAGTAATGACAAAGGATTTCAATCTCTTTAATCAGACATTATTATGCTCTTTATAGGCCCTTGAGGAGTCAGGGGCCTTGTGATTACGAAAAACCCCAATTTGCGATATGGGTGTTAAGTCCACCCTTACAAGTCCTTTTGAGCGGAGGTCAGAATTTAATTTTCGCTAATGAATAATATTCCCCAAATGCGACCATATATCTTGGGATTCGAGAAATACTAAAAAAGATTGAGGAGCGTTTGAATTGGGTTTTAAAGACTGGCTTGTTCATTTAAATTATGCTTTTTTACAAAATTTATTTTGAGGTAAATCTTCGATTTCTATGATCAGAATCAGTGTCAAGGCCAGTAGGTAGGTATAGTTTACTAGATGCTTAGTTATATTGTTGTAGGGGTTGGGGCAGACTCGATCTCTGATGATTTAATGGTGTCGAGCTTTATTAAAAATGGTTGAAGAGAGTTCAAGAAAGAATATTAAATGCGGCGGGAAAGTATAACAAAGTAGGCTGACTTGTGACTGTAAAGAGTCGAATTATTCAGACACATGGATGCTTTTCCTTATAGTGAAGTCTCAGTAGGTAAGTAGGTATTCTGACAAACAATATAATGTAATTGTTCCGAAAATACGTTTTCATTGGCCTAAACTTTTTGTAGCCGAGATGGTCGGTCCTCGGGGGTCCGAAGCTAGCGAATTTGCTCGCACCTTATCAAGGCCTCGGGAGACCGCCGCGGGGGGAGCTTTTTCCGCCAACTCGTTAACTTGGTTGGCCATCCAAAGAGGAAACGCCTGCCAGTCGAATGTCAGCAGCGGCGGCCTCCAAGATTTTTTTATGTAGATTTTATTTTGTAGGTACCTATACTCTTTTGTTAATACTTTTTATTTAAATTACAGTTAATTATCTAGACAACAAAATTAAGGCATATAAATTAAGACTACGAAAAATATCTGTGCTCAACAACAACATCTCATTTAATTACTTCTTTTAATACTTAATTGTTGTTAATAATTATTGTTTAAAGTTTTTTGTCAAGCATTGATAACAAGTGATTTTTACTGTGCTCTAGGATGCTTTGTGTGGGACTAGTTAGGTGGATACCTACTAGCTTTATCACAATATAGAACATCACTTATGGCAACTATTCTCGGGAACTACTCTCGAATAGTAAATTAGTTAAATCCAGTAAAAACTGACTCTCCTAAACAGTTTTCTCTGGGCAAGTACTAGCTGCTCACAAACGGGTCTTAAGTGAGACTAATGGTCCATATCTTAATAGGAATCTCGGTCTCATAATGTCCATCTCATCAGCGTTTTCCGAAAATAACCTTCTTAAGGACTACCAACCCAGTTTTTGCTGATGACTCTATTTTTTTTAATAACCTCACTCGGTTAAATCTGAATTAAATTTGTAATTGGGTTGGCGGTTATTTCACAACTTGTTTTAATACTGCTTTGCCCTGTGGACTGGCTTCACCTGAAAGCGTAGGTCCGTTCGTATTTTTTTATTTTCAGTATTATTTTGGTAATCGACTGACGGACCCTATTCTTAAAATTCTAATTGTTTAATATTGATAATTACCTAATTGTTAGGTAGATAAGTTTCGGGTAGGTAACCTAAATTCAAAATAAATAAATATGCTATTTTGTAGGTACGCCTACCTATTATAATGTTTCGAAATCTATTTTATGTTAAAAGGCTGACAAGTAGGTACTCTGTCACCAAATGTTAAGTGGCTACCATCACCTGAAACACATTAGCTATGCCTACCTACCACATTAGAATACTTAGCCAATGTGATGCCATAATTTACCTACAATGACACTGGCTCTCAAGTGAACACACCTGCTGAATTAAATAGCAGTGATAAATCGATTCTGATGACATTATGATATCATATCAGTTAAAAGCTATTTCAGACTAAAAATCGAGATAGGTAGGTTACCTATCTAATTCATTTTAATTTCAACTCAAGTAGGTACCTATTATGTATGTCGATTTAAAAAAATTGCAATAGACTTTTTTTCATTTTTGTAATTTAATATTTTTTACAATTTATTAAGAATAAGAAAACCTGTAGGGTGTAGGTCGGTTAAAAAGAAAAGTTATATCTTGAGAAGCGTTTGAAAAGGCATAAAACTGTGGATGGTTATTTTCTTCTAGAAAATTAAAAGTAAAAGCAAAGGTAAAAGTAAAAACAAGACATTGTCGGTAAAGCAGTTGCTCATATGACATAAAGAAAATCAGAAAAGTGACATCTTTAGTAAACATTGTTAAACAAGTAACAGCATGTAGCTAATTTTAATATGGCAAATAATTTTGTATAAACGCTTCAATTATTCGTTATTTCACCGATTTTTTACATCCATATTTGTTGTACACAATTAACTAGCATTTTTATTAAATTCAATGATTAATGTATCAATCAAGTTCCTGAAAACATTCTAATTTACTGAGACAAGTAGCGACACCTCTTGGCAGTTTAGTAAAAAAATACTGCCATCTATTGGCATTTCTTGGCTATTTATGTGTAGTTCACATTCCATCCGTGGCGCTCAGAACCCAAACAATGAATTCCAACATGGTGGCAATGTGCTACACAGTTTGAAAATGCAGGTCGTGTCATGCATTGAAAAAAATCATTTTATACTCGTATTTGGTGGAAAATGTCGGACCCTAAACGTGCTACTCTTATAACAGTGGGTGCTCCAAAAAGTGCAAAGAATAATGTGAATAAAACAGTGAGATTAACTATAAATTTGGTTGAAAGCAACGAAAGTAAATATCCGGAGCTGAATTACAAGGAACTAGTCATTGCAGAAGAGGTAAGTTATAACAGAAAATCATAGCAATTTACGCAACCATACTGGTTTTCCAGCTCTTTGTAGTGCAAGGATTGTGCTAAAAAAATTTGGAAGCGCATACTTTATTAGATAACCGGTCACAGATGGTTTCATCAGACCCTGTGGAGATCGTTTTAGGATATTTTTTGCCTACGTTACACAGCTTTGTATTAGGTTTGTGACATGATTTTGCGCTCACGGTTTGTACGAGAAGCCCAGATAGCGGTCGCCATGTTTGCAACAATCATAGAACTTCGATGTCAGCTTAGAACATATTTTACGAGGCCAATGTTTTGATCGGTAACGCTGACTGATTACAGTTGTTTTTGCGCCAATATGAATATTTTCTCATCGTAAACCCATATGAATAACTTGGCAAATGTCAGCTTATTGAATTGCAATACCTACCAACCATGTCAATTAGGCTGGAAAGTCGTGATTCAATGACCTAGGTTAACCTACCTATGAGGTTTCCGGTAAAAGCGGGCTATGTGGCTTTTAGGTTATTTTTCACTGTGCAAATTAATTTAATTATAAATGAAAGTATTAACATCTGGATGCATTTATTTAGTGTATAGGTATTGTAGGTACGTAAGATATATGTTTATCGCTATGAGATAGGCCTTGCGTGTGTGATGATAGGCATGTAGGTGTACACTTTATTTGTATAGTCGTACTGCTCTAACTCGTTATTTAGAATTACGGGAATATTTCTTTTTTCGTCATTGAAAGGGTTCTTATTATGTATTGAGCGCATTTATACAATGTTATATATTTGTTTGCAAACTTGATCTGCAATGTTGCCAATATGGTTTGCGTTTGCAAAATGCATCTGTTGGCAGTTTTTCGGCGACCTTTGCTTCTCTTGGAGCTTTTTGTTTTGTTTTCTTGTAACAATCGATATGTTGGCATCAATTTAGTAAATAAAAGTGTAGGTTAGGTTATGTTTTTTATACCTACATTGTGAATGTGTGTGTAAATGATAAGTTAAGACTTTCAACTCGTTTGCTAAGTGGTTTTATATGTTTTGACGTAACGTTAGTCGAATATACCTAGATATTTTCGGTTTTAGGTTAGCTTTTATTTCACGATCTTATAATCCGTGTACCTACCTAGATAATTTTATCTGAATGAGTAGGAAGATGTCGTATATAACTGGGATTGATCATTTTTTCGTGTTTTATGTTTTGCGATACCGTATGTAGGTATTTTTAGTGCGTTATTTTTTTGTTTAGATAATCGATATCTTTTTAAAGAATTTGATTATTAATCATTTAAATTTGGAATAAGAACGTTTTTAGTTGTCTTATTAGGTACCTACCTTTGAAAATATTTTTTATTAGTGTAGGTTATTTATTATCTTGCGGTACACTAAAGGAATGTTCATCGTCGCGCAATTATGACCCTTTTCTCAATAGATTAAGATTTTTAATTATTAGGCACGTGTCCATTATGATGTACCTATCTCTTTATTATTTTCTTGCTCACTCACTCTTAGGGTTACGTGGCGTGTGAAAGAGATGGGTAAATGAGGAAATGGCGCGGAATCTTCTTGAATTTAAATTACAATAATGTTGGTATTGATTGTCGATTTACTTTTCATTTGTGACGTCACATCAAAAGGCGCGCGAATAAAATATATTGCAGGCAATGCAATTTCCTTTCATATTATAATCTAAATTTAAGAAATGTATTTAGGTATCTATTTAAGTTATCATTACTTTTAATACCTAGCTAGATCCATTATGTTTACATGTATGTAGGTAGGTCGATATTTGAGTTATTTTATTTTTGTTAACAATTTTGTAAGTATTCAAATTATACCAATGAAAGATAAATCAATAATATAATTTTAGGTTAGTTAGTATAGGTAGGTAAGTACATAGCTACTTTATAACTGTTTATTAATTTAATCATGGTTAAGCTAGCTGAATGGATTTGGATGAAAGGACTAAATTCCATGAACACATGGAATATTTAGGTATTTTATTCCCCAAAAATATTAAATCCCTTGGGTGTAAAGGTCAGGCCATGGGTGGGAGGCTAGTAGGTAGGTAGGTACCTACCTACTTTAAAGAACACATCAGAATTGTAAAATTATAATAATATGAGGTAAGTTACCTAGGTAGGTACCTATATAAATTATTAACTTTTTTTTTTTGCATTCCTGCAATGATACATTTTATGTATTGTATTAATTTTTCACAATACCTATGTAGGTTAATTAACAACCTACTCACAAATCTAACTGTTGATTTAACCCAAAAATAAAATAAACATTAATTTAAATAAAATAAATAAGCGTTGCTGAGTTTCCTGCCGGAGTCTTCTCAGTTTAAGTGTATTCATGTTCGAGGCGATAATAGCTCAGTGGTAGTGACGTCGGATGCCGCGACGAAGGTCGTGGGTTCGAATCCTACAATGAGCTTGAGCTTTCGGTGAAGGAAAACATTGTGAGGAAACCATAGCACGGTGGTAGGGTACTTTGTAGTACCCGTCTGGCTGGCTACCACCCTCAAGTTGAAAATCTGTCGGTCGGCAACACATTGGCAATAACTCTGGTATTGCAAATGGCGATAGGCGACGGTAACCACTTACCATCAGGTGAATCGCCTGCCTGCTTGTCAACATTCAGTACAGATTTTGTAATGCTTTTCAAAAATTTGGTATCCTTTAAGGTTCCTAGAGGAAGGTTTTAAGCTATGTAAATATCCAGAGACATCTATAGTTGTTCTGTCACTATTTAATGCTCCATAAATATATTATGCATGTAGAGCCCTGTTTAGTATTCACGTTTTAACACTGGTTGCCTAATAGGTATTTAGTCTTTGATAAATTAAAAAACCAGTCAAAAGTTCAGAGCCATACAGCCTTGTCATATTTTTTTAAAATTTGTATCTTGATAATTCTTATGTGTTTGATATTGTTTCTTCTTGTAAGCATGCTTAAATGCATTATTTTTGCAAAGCAGACTTTTTTAAGTGCTTATCACTTAAATGCCCACTCCTAGTAGTAACTTAGCCTAGTAGTTTAAGTCCTTACTAAATGAGTTTTGTCTGTACGTTAATAAACCTTTTTATGTACTATTTCAGAAAAAGAAACCAGTGGAAAATGGCAAGACAACAGGGCTGGACCCGTTCTCTGACAATGAAGATGATGACGTCAAGAGAGTTGCCAGGAAATTTGAACAAAAATATGTAAGTTGATCATAAATAATGTACGGTCGGCCAAGAAAGTGGTGTGCCAGTTTTGCTAGCAGGGGGCCATGCCCATTCCCCCCCCACAAGGACAGCTACCTTTGCGGTTTGCATTGAATTTTGAGGCTATGATTATGATAAGCTCATGTGATACCTACTTATTCTTTTAAATCGTGTGTTAAAAAAAAAACGTGGCCGAGGGCCCCCCCAAATTGGAATCCTGGATCCGCCCTTGATGGGACTGACATATCCTTATCCATATAAAAGTCCCTGATAAATAATGGAAAAAAAGGATACTATTATCTGTGTTACTATTTTTTGATGAAGTCTTCTAAAACACGCTCGCGTCATCCCTTAATGTTCGAGCCTGCAAACTAAGCGTGTTTGCAGGCAGCGGCAGGCAGCGGTCCTCGCCGCCCGCAGTAGCCCCGCCGTTACTCTGCTCAAGTACATTCGATACCGAACTGGTAGGGATATTTAAGCTGTGATAAGGGATAGTTAGTCATACATAAGCTGTAGATGTAAAATACTATACACTTCAATAACTACTTTATTACAGGGTGGCAAAAGCACATATGGAAGGAAAGGTAGATCAAAGCGTGACGACTTTGCGGATATCGGAGCTGGGTACGATGAGAATGATTCCTTCATTGATAACACAGACGGAGTAAGTAGCCAGAATTAACCTTTTTCGCCTAGTAACCTTGTTGGCTGGGGTAGAAGGGTTCTCGAGTGGCGACCACGAACCGGAACACGCAGCGTGGGCAGGCCCCCCTCAAGGTGGACCGACAATCTTGTAAGGGTCGCGGGAAACTGCTTCGTGGAGATCCTTGGGGGAGGCCTTTGTCTAGCAGTGGACGTCTTTCGGCTGACATGATGAACATTATAATTTTGTAATCGCAATTTTTTTTATGTGATAAAACTAAAAATTATAAAGTTTCGGAATTATTCCTTCACATGCGCAGTGAGACCTTGCTTCTTGCCAAATTTCACGATTCTAGGTCAATGGGAAGTAGGTATCCTATATGTTTTGGTATATTCGCAAAGTATCAAAATATGCAATGTATTTTTTTTTGCATTCACTTAGGAACTTAATTTTTATACAGCTCTAAAGGATGGTTGGTAGATCTTAGTATTGGATATTAATGTCCACTTCCTTGTAATACCCGCCTGGCTGGCTACCACCCTCAAGTTGAAAATTTGTCGCCAAGCACCTACCTGTGTGTTCCGGCAATTGTAATTGTCAATATGTAACAGGTCAGAAACATATTGGCAATATCTCTGGTATTGCAAATGGACAAGTGCATGTAGGGCAGTGCATACCGCAGGGTTCCGTAGTACCTACTTCTAATTCTGTAATAAAAAAACGATCTCGAAGTTTACCTAAATTTAAACTATATACTATTATATTAGTTACTTTGAAAATGTCCAAAATTTGTAAATACAACGATTTTAGCATTTAAACGTATTTACGTTAGTCTCTGAGCTAAACAATTGGAAATAAATCCTCTCGCCGTACGACGAGAGGCTATTTGCTAGATAGTATTTTAAGCGCTGACCTAAAATCTGTTCAGTATAGGAACTTCTTTTATAATTATAAATGAACTTCACTACCTACATATTATGCAACACAAAAACTACTGAACGGATTTTCGAGGATACGGTTTTATGAGGAAGGTAGTAAGGTACTTTGTAGTACCCGCCTGCCTGGCTACCACCCTCAAGTTGGAAATCTGTCGCTGATCACCTACCGGTGTGTTCCGGCAATTACAGTTGAGAGCCAGTTGCCTTCGCGGCACCATTAACCACTTACCATCAGGTGGACCGCCTGCCTCCTTGTCAACCTTCTGACATAAATAAAAAAAATATATAATTCCATAAGGTTTTGTTTAAATTTACTGAAATATGACGATTATTGTCGAAGAACTCAGCGAGTAAGCGGTCCTCTCACACCGTGCGAAGCTGGGGTGGGTCGCGTTAAATACAATGAGGAATAACAACAAAAAAATCTAATTAGTCCGTCAGTTAGATTATCAAAAATATTGGATACTTACGTATTTTTTATTTTATCAAAACAACATAAGAAATTACAAAGATAAGTCCCATCAAAGTGCTTGTGACGTCATTGTACAACTATTTAGTACACTTTTTGCAGACCGGAAAATTTTAACGCACTGTATCTTCGTTATTTTTTGTTATCGGATCAAAATAAAAAATACGTATCCAATATTTTTTGATAATCTAACTGACGGACTAATTAGATTTTTTGTTGTTATTCCTCATTGTGAATATAAATTTTCAGTACGACGAGATGATGCCTCTACATTGTGACACGTTATACGGTGGCTTCTACATCAACAGCGGCTCGCTGGAGTTCAAGACTTTGCCGGAGAATACGTCGCACAATTCTGACGCGGAAACTAGCAGCAGGAGGAATAAGGTATCTACTTATTACATGTTTTTATTTAACTTGCCGTGTTAGTATGTACCTACCCACTACCCGGTTTTCAATTGATCTGAAATTTGGTACCTACCTACACATGGTTATCTCCCTCGACGGCGAGGACCGCCGCGACGTCCCACTCAGTCTCGTCCTGTTAAAGCGGCCCGAGCTGCCACTACTAAGCCCTCCACCTGTAATGCCCTGAGCCGAGGTTCGCGGGTGCCCTCAGTCGTGGTTACCTAAATGTTGCCAAGCTCTGCCCTCTGCGCATGCCGATTGTCCGGTAAGGTTGATGCAGCCACCAGAGGCTACCAAAAGTATAATTAATTAATAAGTGTCGATTTTTGCTCCACGTCGACTTCCAAAATCAGTTTTTATGTCTACTTTGGGAATCCCTGATTTAGAACAAGGATTCTCAGTTCAAGTGTATTCCGAACCGGTAGTAGAGTCTATTGTAAAACTGTAACTTTTGACATTCATAAGTGCCTTATTAGGGCCTAAACTGAATAAATGAGTTTTGATTTGATTTTGGATGGGGAACCAATGGCACTTTTGGGCACGACGATAATGAAGCAATTTATGTACTATCAACAATGTTGATGCATCCAGTGGCTACCTGTGCCTTACACAATATAAAAAAAAAGAAACTTGTGAATGAATCACTTTGAAAACGTTTGTCAGATGCTTGTTCTGCTGAAAGCAAAGTAACAATGTGTGAACATAATATAAGCTATTTTGCAACTATTTTTTACCAGCAAAATTCACATTTTTTAAATTCAATTTACTTCTAGGTTTTATGGTGACAGTATTCACTTTTTACTCTAAAATTAATAAACTATTAAAATCCACCTTGTTTAATATTAAGGACAGAATCACAACATCTGTGTAATCTCCGTTTCAAATGAAATTATTAAATTTCCCAGCGTCGGATCTCGTCGAGCAGCAGCGAGGAAGAGTCTTCAGACAGCTCCTCGGAGTCCAGCCAGGATGAGAAGGATCCCAAGCCTGCCGCCAACGGACCTGGCGATTCACACAAGACTGAACATCGGAAGAAGGTAAACCCACACTCCTTAGGGGTTACATTTTCAAGATCCTTTAGCGAATGCCTACGTAAGAATGTATGCCAAATTTCAACCTGATCTGTTTAGTGGTGTGAGGTTTTTGTTGATATTTTTTCAGTCAGTCAGGCAGCTCAGTGGTAGTGGCTTCGAATGCCGAGACGAAGGTCGAGGGTTCGAACCCTACGATAAGCTTGAGCTTTCGGTCTAGGAAAATATCGTGAAGAAACCATAGCACGGTGGTAGAGTACTTTGTAGTACCCGCCTGGCTGGCGAGGCGAGACCACCCTCAAGTTGAAAAATCCGTCGCCAAGCACCCTTCGGTTTGTTTTGACAGGTGCATTTGATAGCCAGTTCCCTTCTAGGCCTTGTGTGCCTAGAAATATATGTTTTATATGCTGTTCCGCGCAGTTTCACTCGCGTCCCGGGACAAAAAGTAGTCCATAACCTTTGGGGGTAATGTAGCTTTCTTTATTGAAAGAATTTGACTGGTAAAGACTTAAAAGAGATTTATTGCATTCTTAAAACGTACACGTTAAACAAATATTGCATTACTGGTGGTCCCCACACTAGGGCAAGCCTGTCTCGTGGGAGATAGAGATTAGCGCGTTCAAACAAACAAACTCTTCAGCTTTATTATTAGTATAGATTTGGTTTAAAAAAAACCCTTTAATATATTTTTTTAATAAAATAAATAATTTTCAGAAAAATAAAAAGATCGACAAAAAGGCGAAGAAGGTTCGCAGAACTGACTCCTCGGCAGCAACTTCAGGGAAACAGACTTCAGATGGTATGTTTCTTTTTTAAATTTATTACCCGTCTCAGCGGGAAGGAGTATAAATACTTTTGGTTTTATGATGTCGCCACCAACGTTTCTGATTAGCTGTGAACGGCTGATTATGTATGTAATATTAGATCATTGTTGCGAGTATTACAAATTGCCCTATCGCCGTGCCGCATCTTCTGACGTAAAAAATGTCAGGAGGTTGACAAATCGTATCAATTAGTATACGTATGATATTGTTTCAGACAATGGTCAGGGATACGCGGAAAGTGCAGACTCGAGGACATCACAATCGGACTCTCTCACGTCGAAGCCTGCGCCCAGCTCCGAGAACGCTATCACTTCTGATAGCTCCAGGTACTAGCGCTACCGGCGCCCTGGCCGAGATACATTTCCACGGCGTCCCCTACACCCTATACCGGGTGTAAAGGATAGCGTACCGAAAACTGATACCATGGATTCAAATCATGATTCTGGAGCCCGTAGACTTTGATTTTTTCGTCGATCTTTTCATGGACTATACGATTTTTTTTAACAAGTCTAACTAAACGTGATTTAAAAATAAATAAACAGTAACTACTAATTTAGACATAAAACTGCAATGTAAATCAAAATTCAAATCAATACGCGATCAAAAATTACGATATATCTGTAACCGATGACTTCTGATATAATTGATTTTTATAATGTTGTTATTTATAAGCATTCAGTGCAACCGGCTTTAACCCATGAGTTAGTGCTATAAGACGTTGGTGCAGTTAGCCCTCAGGGGTTAAAATAGAGTAAACCACGCGGCGGAAAGCTAGTGAAAAATATTGTCCTGTAACTTGATCGACGCTGAATATTTATGATATTTTTTTTAATCAATTTATTGTGTTGTGACAGGGATGTAGAAGCAAAGGTGGAGAGCAAACTGCCCGCACCAGTGTTGCAAGCTTTGGAAGCGCTCGAGACCGCAGTAGCCAGACTACTCATGGAAACCCCCAGCACTACTTCTAAGGAGTTACTAAATAAGATGGACCATCTTATCCAGAGGTGAGATGTTTAGTTTTTAAATTTTATTTAGGTAGGTACGTTTATATCATGGATTTTGGGCCCCAACTGAAAACTAGCGTAGGCGCTAGTTTTTCTTAAAAATTAACTTTAACACAACGGTGAGTCGATAGCTATTCCATTGCACTATTGTTTGTGGTCTTTCTCAGTTTTTTTACCATTCTACGTTTGATATTTTTGTGTGTTCTCTATACTAATATTACAAAGATTTAAAGTTTGTACAACGGCCACAGATCAAGCTACACACTGCCGCACCTTATGCAGTTGTAATAGGCGCTATTTTGCAACAAAAATGTGTAAATCCTATGTACACACGGATGTAATACCGGTCCATTATCCCCGAGTGAAACAGCAAGTCTAGAAACAATAAAGGTTTTTTTCTTTCTTTGCACGGTGGTAGGGTACTTTGTAGTTCTCGCCTGGCTGGCTACCGGGTGGTCAAGTCGAAAATCTGTCGCCAACCACATTTTATTTTTCCTTATTTGTCTTTTGTATATTGTAATTGCGTTGTGTGTAGTCAAACTAAATGTTTTTCTTTCTTTCTTCGAGCAGTTCCCTTCTAGCCTCTAGGCTTCGTACGCGTACCACTGTCAGCCACGTCATCACTGACCACGGTGATATTGTGGTCAAACACAGACCTATGCACAATAAAGTATTTAATTCACTACCAAAGTGCCTCACTGAATTACCCAATAAGTAAAATTGGAAGACTGGCTTATGGATAAATGACTTACTCTCTAGCAACAAATGTAGTACTTTTTTTTATTAACATGAGACCTTGACACCAACCGTATTTCGTGCAAATAAATATATTATTATTATTTATTTATTTATTTATTTGATTAAACACAAAACAGGTTACAATCTATATTGCTTAATATATTATAATTAACAAAAATTGCTTGAGTATAACTATAACCCAAAACATGTGTTCTAAAAAGCTAAACATTAGGTTTAAGATACAAAATACAAACGGAATGACAAAATTATTATTAATAAAAATCATATTAAAATATAACTATTACATAAAATATTTATTCAATTCATTATTACTTATTTGAACAAATATTTTATGAATCATAAATCGAAATCTTTGAGGATATTAAAGATTTGTCTCTTATATATATTGAAGTTATTGTTATATAAATCTAACGAAGGATTATCTTTGATTAACTCATTTAATTGCCGACACATACGAACAATGGGATTAAAGAAAGAGGTATTATTGCGGAAAACATTAAGGGAGAAAACATTAGGTTTACGACACCTATAATTTGTATTAATGTTTAAAACAGATATTAGCGAGGGAGAATCTAAATGAGAGTGCATTATTTTATAAAGATATATAAAGTCGTTCAAAGTTCGCCTAGATTCCAAAGAGAGCACGCGAAAATGACTTAACGTATCCTTGTATGATTTTAATTTACGGTGTAGGCCATATCGAAAGCACACTATTCTAAGACAACTTCGCTGAACCCTCTCAATTCGATCGGTATGAACTTGGTAAAACGGCGACCATATAACAGCACCATACTCCAATATTGTTCGGACCAAGGTAGATAAGGCTACTAGAATTTTTAAACGGTTTTGTTATTCGAGCAATGAAACCAAGAATCTGGGAACTTCTGTTGATGATATAATCGTAATGGTTGCGGAAAGATAAGTTATCATCAAATAAAATTCCGAGATCTTTTGCAACGGACCTATGTTCTAAACTTTGATGATGAATAGTGTAATCAAAAGTAATCTTGTTAATCTTTCTTGTAAATGAAATTGTAAAACATTTTTGTACATTTAAAAACATACGGTTTTTAGTGCACCAATCACAAATGATATCTATATATATAAAAGAAAGTCGTGTTAGTTATACTATTTATAACTCAAGAACGACTGAACTGATTTGGCTGAAAATTGGTGGGGAGGTAGCTTAGAACCAGGATAAGGACATAGATATAGGTAGGGGTAGGTAGGGGCAGGTAGGGGTACGTAAGGTAGGTAGGGGTTGGTAGGAAGGTCCCAGTTTTATTTTTGTTCTCAGGGTAGGACAACGTCTGCCGGATCAGCTAGTTATTATTAAATATGAAATGATGTTGGTATATACAGGTTAGATCGTGCAGTCTCCAAGTGCAGCAGTAGTCGCGCGGTTCGTTGCGCCTGGAGTCGCGCGGCGCGGGCGCTCGGCGTGCCCGCCGCCGACCTGCAGCTACAGCTACACCTCGCAACACAGAACACGCAGCTACACGACACCGCACTAGATGCACGTGAGTTGGTATATACAGTGTCCAAGTGCAGCAGTAGCCGCGCGTGGGGTCGCCGCCGACCTGCAGCTACAGCTACACCTCGCAACACAGAACACGCAGCTACACGACACCGCACTAGATGCACGTGAGTTGGTATATACAGTGTCCAAGTGCAGCAGTAGCCGCGCGTGGGGTCGCCGCCGACCTGCAGCTACAGCTACACCTCGCAACACAGAACACGCAGCTACACGACACCGCACTAGATGCACGTGAGTTGGTATATACAGTGTCCAAGTGCAGCAGTAGCCGCGCGTGGGGTCGCCGCCGACCTGCAGCTACAGCTACACCTCGCAACACAGAACACGCAGCTACACGACACCGCACTAGATGCACGTGAGTTGGTATATACAGTGTCCAAGTGCAGCAGTAGCCGGGCGCTGTAAAAGAATATAAAAATACCTACATTGCTCAACTTGACACTGGCAAAATACATTAAGTGTGATGCCAAAAAGAGAAGAAAAAACAATGCGAAAGATTGTGAGGATGTATGGATATAATGTATCTTACTTTTTCACGTAAAAACTACTGAACGGTTTGAATGAACTTGAATAACATACATGCTATTTTTTTTATCCCGTAAACACATAAAATCCTCGGGAACGCGGGTGAAATCGTGAGGCGGAAGCTAGTTAAATGATAAATTGACAAATATTCCAGAAACCCCAGCCACCACGAACATTGCTCAATCAACAACTGGCAACACAACATCGACACACAAACGGAAAGCGGAAGACGAACTAGAAGAATCGAACTTCCGCGACTTGACTGATGAACAGAGAGAAGCTAAGATTGTCGAAACTTTGGAGAGGTTTGTGGAAAAAATATTACTGCTTGATCGTGAAAAAGTGGTCGGTCAACTGATTTTCCTTTCTCATTGAACCAATCATATGTCAATAATGAAAAATATGATATTATTCTCGTCAAAAGGCAAATTAAATTCATTGCATACTTGTTAAATTTGCTTCCGCCGATTTGTCCGGTAAGGTTGATGAGGTTATCAGGCTATCAATTTTTGTCCTTTCCAAAAAAAATTGTATTGATATACATTTTGATGTATTTCAGGTTAAAAGCACTGATAGAGGATCGTAAGCCGGCTATGATAGCGAATTACAATGCTGAATGCGAAAGGGTGCAGGAAGAGAGGTAATATTATTTTTTTAAATGAGAAGGCCACTTGGCGCAGTTGGTTAATCCACCACCTATTGCGCCGCAGGTTGTGGGTTCAATTCCCATCCAGAACACATTTGTGTGCATGAACATCTCAGTTTGTTCCGAGTGGGTGTAACTTATTTTTATAAGTATGAATTTACAAAGCAGAGTAGTTCATCAGTTATCTGGTTTTCATATACTTTTGACATTCACAAGTGCCTTATTAGGGCCTAAATTGAATAAATGAGTTTTGATTTTGATAGTACAATCACTGCCTAGTTTGGGATCAGGTAACCTTCTCTTTAATTTCGAAAACAAAAAAATACAGTGCGTTAAAATTTTGTGTGATGTCACGTCCTAGTACACTTTACAGAGAGATGACGTCACAAGCCCCCTGAACTTTGATGCGACTTTTGACTTTCGATTTGATAAAATAAAAAATACGTATCCAATATTTTGTGAGAACCTAACCGACGGACTAAATAGAATTTCCTCTTCTTTTTTTATTTTATTCGAATTTATTTATTGCAGTTTTATTACAATTGATGTCAGGCTTAGTGCAGAATATTAGCGGTCGTGTGATATGTTTATCTACAGCCATGGCTGAGCTAGACCTTTTGTCCCCTCCTTGTTTTCTTTTAATTTACTTTAATTCTTGTATTTTTTTTTTATGTTTGAGACAAATAAACGTTCATTTATTTATTTATCTACTCTCATATCGTAATGTTCTTATTATTAAATCAAAATCAGTACTTTAATGAGCCACTTTAGGCACACCCGTGTATAATGATTCATTATAGTACAGTTGTTGTTCCCAAAATAATGCTATAAAATAACTTTTTTTCTATTAAAGTACACTTTGGACCTATCAATAGTATAATCAATCAGTATCAATTCAATTTGACGATGACAATGTCACAAATTTTGTAACTTGAACTTTAGAGGTAAGAATTTTTGGGAGTTGGCAACACGGATTTGATTAAGTATATGATTATATTTTATTGTTTTTGCCTACACATATCATTTTGACCAAAAATGACACAAAAATAGCAATTTTTTTTTTTTTTAGAAATTCAATTTTTTTAAATGACATTATTGATATGAGTTTAGATAAAGTACTGTATGATACTGCACATAATTAGGTATTAAAAACTCGTGTGATACTATTAAGAACCTCGCCTACGGCTCGGTACTTAAACTCACACTCGTAGTTAATAACCCCTATTATGCAACAGTATCATAAACTACTATTAATTGATTATTTTTGAGCCAGTCATCATCCCTATTGTTTGTTGTATATATATTATTATAGGAAGAAGCTGCAGATAGCGAGTGCGGCGGCGGGCGCGCCGGCGGTGGAGAAGCGGCTGCCGAAGCGGCGGTTCCCGTGGTGCGCGCGCGCGCGGGCGCTGCTGGGGAGGCTGCGCGCGCTGGCCGGCCCGCACGCCGCCGCCGCGCTGCTCAACAAGCGCGTGCTGCCGCTCTTCCCCACCGGCTTTGTCCGGATGCCCACGTTGCTGCGACAGGCCGAGTGAGTACCACTTTTAACCTACTCAAAAAAAAAGGAGGAGGTTGTATGTTTTATTTTTGTGAGGAGCGACCGGAAATCCGAGGTCCGCCAGACGTACGAAAGCATTTTTAGTCAAACTAAAACGGAGACTGCGCTCATTTAAAAAAGCTACACGCTTCCCTGTCTAGTTAAAATAGTTAAGTGTGTCACTCAAATCCCCACTATTTTAACAAAAACAGAAATGTAGTCCTGTCAAATTATTCCGATTGCTTATTTCGACGTGATTGTAGTCGCCATCTACATATTAGTCACGGTTCTTATATTTTTTTTATTTGTTTTGTTTGTAAGCAATAAACTCCAAAACATATATTTTTTTTTTTATATTAATACAATTAATAAATATTAAAAAAAACTGAAAAACTTTAGGATGCTTTATATCGTATTGAAAACAAAACAAAAAAGAAACTTATGTAATTTATATGTATATTGTAAATTAATAATATTTATTTCTCAATTACAGTCTAAGCAAAGAAATAAAAGCATCAGAGATGAAGCGACAACGCCTCGGCTCCTCGTCAATGCCAGCGATGCCCCAAACAACACAAGCGATTCAGTTCACGGAACCTATCCAATTCCCAAGCTCTTTAACAGTAACGACCACCACAAAACCATCACCAGAAAAGACTGAAGCAGCCGTGGGACTCGATGATAATAAAATTAAAACAAGCACTGTCATAAATACTATCATGAGCTCCTTCGCAATAAGCAAAGACCTCATAGTAGAGAAACCAGAGAAAAAAGACGACAAACTCAAAGAAGACTTGTACATTCCTCCAAACATCGGCAGCATAACCATCACACCCGTACCAAATAACCAATCAAAAGAGAAAAAACCTAATAATGTTAACAATAAGCATTCTGGTTTCATTCGAGTGAAATCACCTGCGGCACTCAACGAAATGGTCAATAAAAATAATAAGGATAAACAGAAGAAACCAGAAAAGAATCACGTAAAAGAAAAAAGAGTAGATTTACCATTACATATTGATACTAGTTACCAGTCGAGCAAAAAAGAACCCAGTCCCAAGCTTACCAAGGATGATATTACTCAAAAGCAAATCGAATCTATGCGGGCAGCTGAAAATAATATACCCAGACCGGCATTAGTTCCTGTTCACCATTCTCCAACGTTTGCGAAACCTGACAAAAGACCTCCTGAAGTTAAAAAGAAAAAGGACTTAGTAATAATTTCGGACCTTGACCCCTTAGGTGATGTAATACAAGAACCAGTTTCCGTAGACGATAGCAGTAGTGACGTTGAAGTTATTGAAGAAAGTAAAGTGACAGACAAAAGTGAACTTAAACGCAGTGACAATAAGTGTGAAACAGTGCCTTTGAAGGACAAAAGTGTGCGTGTAGACTCTTTGCAGAAGAAAGTGAATAGTGTAAAAAGTAATGATCATGTTGTGATTGATGGGAAGCCTCAGAGAGAAGATGACGCGACTGACACTGATATTGATGCGATTTTGAAGAATATTAGGGAGGTATGTTTTTTTCTTCTTGTAAATCCATATTTTGTGCGTTTTAATTTGTTAAGTGATTCTCTAGCGTTTATGACTCGTAATTTTGTTATTAGCAATTCAGAGTTAAGACTTAAAGTTTTGACCATGTATTAATTTTGCATTCAAAATATTATAGAACTGTATATTGGTTCCTTTGTGGCAAATGTCCATTATTTATTGATAATAGGCAATATGTATGATTTTTTTTAATAGCATTTCTTATCAAAATATGAATATACTGTAAAAAAAAGATGTCAGAAAGTGAAATTAACATCTACCAAGAAACTCGGAAGATATTTATAAACTAATAATTAGACAGCGATTAAACAGAGAGTGATCGGACTATGACGTCGTTATCCATTTATGGATAATCGCCGTTTTCAAGTGCTATTAAGGTCGATGTTCACCGACTAGAATACGGTGCGATAAATTATAATCGTGCGTTTACCATGAATTTTCGTAGGAAATATGAAACAAACACAATAAAAATTGTTACATTTTTATTAACTCGTTACCTCTACCTACCTATGTGTATTTGCATAGATTAATATAATTGCACTAATTAACAGCAGAGGCGACAGAAGAACTGTAGGAAAGAACGCCCTGTGACTGATGGGAAGCCTCGGAGAGAAGACGAGGCCACCAATGAGGACATTGATACGCTTATGAAGAATATCAGGGAGATGGAGGCATGTTCTATTCCTATACTATCTCTACTATCAGGGTGATGATAGCTCAGTGGTTGTGACGATGGTCGCGGGTTCGAATCCTACAATTAGCTTGATTTTTCGGTGAAGGAAAACATGGTGAGGAAACCATCGCAAGGTGGTAGGGTAGTTGAAATTCTGTCGCCAAGCACCTTCCGGTGTGTTCCGATATCTGCATTTGAGAGTCAGTTCTTTTTTAGGCTTTGTGTGCTTACCACCACATCATAACTGACCATGGTGAGATTGTGGTTAAACACAGCCTATACATAGTAAAAAAAAATACTAGTTACCACCCTGGTTTGACTTTGATCTTATATTTTCCTGAATGAAAACTCTCTTATATTATTTTAGTGGATCCTGGGCTAACAAGCTTCGCTCGGTGTTTTTCCTTTGTAAAATCGCGTTTTGAATGTTTCTCTGTAGAGACGCCTATATAGATAAACTTAAAAAGCAAAACCTTATCTGAATACAAAATTTCATTGAAATCGTTAAGAGCCGTTTCCGAGATACACGAAATATGTATACGAGAATTGCTTGTTTAAAATTATTTGATATGTGCCAAGTATCTGTATGTGTGCCAAGTTTCAACAAAATCTAAAGAACCGTGTATGCGTCATGGGTGAATCAAAACATAACTTAATCCTGGGACATTCTTCACACACGGATATCTGATCCCAAACTAAGACGACAGACATGTGATGACAGAGAAACTGAATTTGAACCATAGATTTCACGTTTTGTTTTAATTCAAATAGCATCAAAATAAATGAAGGTACAAATCCATTTTCCCTGTCACTGAGATGCTTATATTTATGCTGAGATTTATACATTTCAGAATTCTCAAGAACCAACAAAATTAACTAGTAATACGTTTGGAGGAGTTATATCAAATGGTAAGTTTAAATTTCTTTTAAAATACATTTGACTGTTTAACTTAAATTTAATTATTAATCACATGTGTTTTAAAGTTAGGCCACACACAATGGTAATTATTGCTATTGTGTAACCATGATGGTAACCACTTACCACCAGGTGGACCACTTGCTTAGTAGATATTTGAGTTAAATGGTTTTTTTTATACAAGATATTTATTAGTTGAAATTGTTTATTAAAATGTGGGTTTCATGCTCTAGTAAATAAAAAATGTTGTCATTGTGATTGTTTGAATAGTCATTGCAACTATGGCCTTTATGTTCTTTGAAATAAAGGTCTTATAGTAAACATTTCAAATTATAATCTAATCAATAATTCTAATTCATTGTACTGTTGTTAACTATAATTTTAATCAAATTATTTAGTATGATAGAATGTATTATAATAATGATTGTGTTGCAAATCGCACTAAACTAATTTTATTTCATCGCTCTTGAAAGCATTCTAGAAAATAATGGAAAATAAAACCTGTCAACCTCATACAAATATCTAAAAAAAACATATAGGTAGATCTTGCTCATTGTTGCAGTATAATAAAAATGAAAACATTTTCTATATAAAATATATAGGTAGGTACTTATTATTGTTATGGATAAAGCCGGGTTTCCACCGCGAAAGGGTAATCAGTGAGAAATAAGCTGATTTCAGGCGACGCTATACTATTGTGCTATAAAGTATAGCAACCGTATAGTAAGCCAATAATATATAGTACAGTAGAAGGTGAACGTGTCCATAACAATGATGGTATTTTATTATAGCGTCGTCTGAAATCAGCTACAGATTATACTATTAATTTATGAAACAGTAAAATTTACATTATTACAAATTTACATTTAATCAAATAAGTAACTTTTTATTAAACGTCAAAACGATGGTTTACTATTGGAGTTTTGTATGAAATACTTGCGTGTGACGTCATAATTTTACATCATCATTTGAGCTACTTTTAATGGTTCATCTGGTTATTTAAAATCATTACATGCATTGAAAGTATTTACATCATATTCTGGTGTTTTCGCATGTTTTTGAATGTTTTATACACTGATAATTTATTTTTCATACTATCAAACATTGCCATTGGAAAATTTCATCTAAAAGACTGCATTAAAGTGGTAAATGGTACATTTTTGTCAATCAGCAAAACATGAGGTGTCTTCGGACGAAACTTTCTCGAGGCCCGCAATTTATGGCGAGCGCTCAGATAAAGATAAATTGTAAGTCAAAGACAATGTAGGTATGCCATGCGATGAACGTTGCTTGTTGGCCTTAGTCGCTTGTAGGCACCACAAAAGAATTGACCAATAGCGTAACACCATTTCTGTGTGTGAATTTTAATCTCATTCACTGTTTAAGGCGATATGATTACATTTTTTCTCTTTCGTATACTTATTTTTGCCCCATTGAGGTGAATGGTTGGTTTTGAATTTTCGGGACTATATTTTTCTCTTTAACTAATAATTAAGCTGAAGGGTTGATCGCGCTAATCTCTAGATGTTCCAGTTGGATTCGTAAAATTCTTTAACTAATAGGAAGCTACATTATCCCCGAAGGTTATAGGCTAATTATATAAATTCAAAAAAAAGATCCACAAAAAAAGAAGCCTTGCTGAGTTTCTTGCCGGAGTCTTCTCAGTTCAAGTGTATTCCGAACCGGTAGTAGAGTCTAAAAATTGTAACTGTTGACATTCATAAGTGCCTTATTAGGGCCTAAACTGAATAAATGAGATTTTGATTTTTGATTTTGCTACTTTTTATCCCGGGACGTGGGTGAAACCGCGGGGAACAGCTAGTGGATTTATATGTATTTTTCGGATATGATTTTCTAATAGGCCCGATATGAAATCGGGCCTATTAGATTGTAGCGAACGACTATGCTAAGTGGCCGTTATCACGGGGGAATACCTATATTATATTTAATTTTTACCATTACTTTATGTATCACACATTTCTCAACGCATTCGGCCATATCATTTGTGATCTCTGTTATGCTATTGGTCGATTTTAATTTTGTTTACTGATTGGTGGATTTATCAAATGAGGGCTACGAATCAAGCGCATATGAATTATGGCAACATCACGCCCAGTATCAGCCCACAAATTATAATATGGTTAAAAATATTATATAGTTTTGTTTTTTTTTTACTATATGTAAGTTTACTTCCAATGTTAAATCTATATCTCATCCTGAGATCTAATAAGCTACCAAGAATCAATATTTTTGTTACTAATATTCTATAATATGGGAAACTGAATCACATACAAAACACAACTCATACTATGAGTGTTTACTCCTCACCTAAGAGTTATTTGAAATTCAAGGGTAACAGGCGAAACCGTGGGGCGAAAATAAATAAATATCCTGGGACATTCTTCTCATATGATTAATTGATCCCAAACTAAGCAGAGCTTGTACTATGGACAACCAGATAGCTAATATACTACATATACTTACTCCTTTTTTTGTAAATACATACTTATATAGATAATTACACCCAGACTCAGGACAAACAGACATGTTCATGCACACAAATGTTTGTCCTGGATGGGAATCGAACTCACGACCAGCGGCGCTACAGGTATGTCTTAACCAACTGCGCCAAGTCCTGTTAGTCCCACGTAAGATTTTCCTATAGATTAAATTTCACTTAATTCGTTTACAAGGATCGCGCTACTAAGTCTCCAGCAACGCTAGCGGTACGTAAAACGCAAGTATTTTAAAGATAATATTATGTGCACCTAGCTCATTGTATAACTGCTTCGCTTCACGTGGTATTTGTATATTAATTTTTAATCTGTACATACTTGAAGTACGTAACACTAGTTTCAAAGCTTTAGTTTGGTGTATTAATTCAAGGTAAATTATTTTCCTGGACTTGCCCTCGTTTACGCCGTTTTCTAAGACGACAATAATTTTTGTCAATTGACAGAATTTTGTAATTAAATTGTAAATATACTTGGAGCTAATAAACATTATATTATACTGTAGTGAGCTGACATTATCCGATGCCATACTGTCGAATCCTATTTTGGGTTTGTCATTCAGCAACTTTTAATATGGGTTCAACTTGGAAATCGGGAAAAAAGAGTGAAAAGTTTCTTAATCGAGAATGTTCTTGTTTCAAGAAGGTCCGCTCAGCCGTTTGAAGATCGTCACATCTTTTCTAGTTAACTTCGCTCCACAAGGAGCTTTCCTTTTGTAGAATGGGTGTCTATTATTCCGACACTGATGCGTGGCTGGCTTGCAGCAACACTTTCCACTGACAGGCGACGGACCAGCTTCTCTCAAAGGATTTGAAACCTCTTCATCATTAGTAGCGGAGATGGGAATATCAGACTCAGTTAAGCCTGCTTTCGGGTCACATCCAAATAGTGCTTTGTACGGAGATCTTCCAATTACACTATGGAATAAGACATTTTTGTTATATTGTAAAAAGTAGACCCCCGTAGACCAATTGGTGGAGTTATTGTCTTTCATCCAGGATGTCAGCGAGCTTTTAATGTCTTCATAGCTTCTTTGAGCTTCAGAAACTCCAGGGACGGTCTTGCAGTCAGGGCACATTTTGATTAACTCTTCAACCACTTTTGCACTGAACTCTACATTATTTGATAGCAGTTCCGAAGGGGCT
This sequence comes from Tethea ocularis, assembly GCA_963555595.1. Lineage (NCBI taxonomy): Eukaryota > Metazoa > Arthropoda > Insecta > Lepidoptera > Drepanidae > Tethea > Tethea ocularis. The sequence continues at coordinate 8,899,770 of OY741975.1, forward strand.
CCGAAAAACAAAAATATCTTAATGAGCTCAATGGCAACTGCTGCTGGTTTATCAGACTTTAGTGGTCGAAGATTTAAGAATTTTGTGGCGTCATCTTCATAGCGAAGCAGCCATTTGTAGTCGCCGTCAGGACACGTTTGTAAGTCTATCAATTCGATATGGCCTCTCGTATAAAAATCTTGAGATTCATTCGGCCGTGACGGGGTACTCTTCTTCGGAAATTTCTTCTTCGTTTCACAAATTGCACAGAGGGATATATAAATCTCGACAGCTTTTTTCGGTATGTAATATTTATTTTTATGTCATTTAACATTTTATCTCGGCCGACGTGTCCGCAAGATATATGTATTTCTGATTGTATATCAAAATATATTTCTCTCGGTACAATACGGATCGTTGATTCTGAGGGCGTCTTTTTTTTGAAAATTAAATAATATTCTCTGGAAGTCTTCATGACGTCATACTTGCTCATCCAGTAGTAGCCCATCGGTGTCCTGCGAAGCCCGGCATTCCTGGTCTCCTTAGCTGTGTTTATTTCGTTTATAACCTCATAAATTCTTTCCTGTGTCCAGGCTTTACGTTGAGATCCTACAAAAAGATTACAGAAAAAGAAAAATTATATAATTTATTAGCACTATTTTGTATATATATAAATTGTTATATAAACACGTAATTTCGATGAAATCTATTCAAAATTACCTTGGTGTTGGTTGTCATATTCAATAAGTTTTTCATAGAAAATACGTTGAAAGTCTGAATTATCCGAGCTTGTCGCGGCTGAATCTTGGTCACTACACGCCTCCGTAGAACAATCTTCATCGATCCAAATAACTTGTGGAACGACACAAATCTTGTCGCTTGTTGACTCCGCCATATGCGCCTTATGACTAGTGGTGACGCTTGTTTTGGCGGAAGAGAATAGAACTAAATTCAAACGACTCGGCGGACTTAATAAGGCCAGTCATTCCGTTGAACCGCTACGCGCCGCCCGTTCCCTTGACTAGCAGTTCAATTAAATGCCTGGACGAGAGCGCGATTCGGTCTATTATTTGATTAGCGCCGATTCATGTAGGGGCTAGGCTACCAATTAAACTGGCTGCCTGCGAGCTAATACGTAGTAAATTTATTTGTGTTAGTCCATAGATAGCAAGCTATTTTCAATTCAGCCTATCGCAGTCCACTGCTGGACATAGGCCTCTCCCAGGCTGCGCCACAACACCCTGTCCTCCGCTTTCCGCATCCAGTCTGTCCCAGCCGTCTTTAGGTCGTCGGTCCACCTAGCTGGGGGGCGCCCCACACTACGCTTGCCGGTGCGTGGTCTCCACTCCAGGACTCGTCTGCTCCAACGGCCATCAGTCCTTCGACAAACATGGCCAGCCCACTGCCACTTCAGTTTGCTTACTCTGTAGGCTACGTCGGTTACTCCGGTTCTCTTCCGGATAACTTCATTTCTGATTTTATCCATCAGAGAAACTCCGAGCATAGCCCGCTCCATAGCAAGCTATTTCAGCTATTTGAAATTCTGGGATGTTTTCAATGTGTACAAATTTTTATTTGATATGTTATGTTATTCCAATAAGAATTCAGTATGAGTCGAGAAGTTATGAATTAAAAAACGACACGTAAAATCACATTTTACTTTTGTAAACACAAATTCTATTTGAAACGCCTCGTCACGGGAAATATTACTGTTGCTTTTCAACAATAAATAGAGAAAAAAAATTACCTATCGTACGTAATTTAACAAATCTTGTAACACTGACAAAAAATACCCATTTGTATCAAAAATTACTATACTAATTAGTATATACCCTCCTAAAGAGACCAAAGAGTTGGTGTTTACCTCGGGCAATGTATTAGAATTGTAATTCCACGCCGTAACATTGCCAGCTTGGAACCCTGCCTGAAAGCGGCGATTTACACAAATTACTTATAATTTATTTGTATATATCGCCGTTATCTGGTTGAATCTGCTATTTGATTGAATGACCAGCGCCAGACCAGCATTGAATGACTAGGCCGAACGTTGATTGAACAAGCAACTAGTTAGCTGATTGTAACATAGCCCTTTGAACAGAGCGGACGTAAAATCAGTCAGGTGATTTACTTACATACATACCAAAAAGCCCTTTTCAGGGCTAACAAATTATAGTATAGCTTATTGTAAGTTATGTTAGCTATATGAAATATAATATATCCCATCTAAATATATTTTAATGTTTACATGTTCGAAACTCGAGTACCGTTTGCTTCGTAGCCAACATTCGCTTTTGTGCAAAATGATTTTAATAGATAATTTTAAAAACGTGATTTGGCCTTGTTTAGATCAAATATTCATAAATCGAATCGAATACTTGATAAATCACAGATGTATCGCAAACCAACAGCTTTTCGTTCTAAATAGGTATCTATTAAAATGGTGTACAGTTTCGCTTCGCATTATCTTTGTTCCCGTAAAATTCATCTTCTAAAACCATTGACACTGCTTTGTTGTTATGGCATTAACTCATTAAATGTTGTAAATAGTTTGGCGCACTTTTAAATGGTGAAGGTATCAATTAAAAAAAAACAAATGCCATGCCTTTTCTTAGGATGTCCTTTCTCAGCCTAGCCCCATAGCGTGACAAGCCTCTAGAGAAGACGCGAACCTTCGACCAATAATAATCGTGCATTAATTTCATCACGTCATATTTATGTGATTTCATTGGCCAAAGATTCGAGTCTTCTGTAGTCTACGCTTGCCATGCTTTGGGGGCCATGTCGCTACCCCCCGGGCGACCGCAAACTACTAAAGGAAGTGTTGCAATCTCTTACTATATATCAAGATTCCTTTTATCAATTGACCGTAGCACGGTGGTGGGGTACTTTGTAGTACCCGCCTGGCTGGTTACCCACCCTCAAGTTGAAAATCTGTCGCCAAGCAGCTTTCAGTGTGTACCGACAGCTGCACTTGAGAGCCAGTTCCTTTCTAGGCTTTGTGTGCTTACCATCATCGTCCACATCATCACTGACCACGGTGAGATAGTGGTCAAACACAGACCTATGCCTACATAGTAAAAAAAAATTACAATTTCAATGTATTGTGAAGTGTTGAAAAAATATGGTGTATTTTACGGCCCCATCAGGTTTGGGGGTTGCGATACTAAAATAAAATGAGAAACGATGTCTCAGTGTTTATTTAATTTATTAACTTAGTATTAGAATTGTTAGCTATATAAATTGTCGTAGCAAAGCTTGTACAAAAACTCATCTCAGTTATATTCAATGTAATTATCATCAATTATTATTTAGCAAGTAATTCAACACTACGTCAATAATACGCGATGGAAGTACCTACAGCGTATTGTATAAACCATGAGTTGGATATTATTGGCGTAATGCGTATTCTGATACTCTTGGGTTCTAATTGCGCAGCTGTCAGAGATTCATATTTCGACGATGAAGTGACAAGAACTCCTAACTGACATTTTGGCGATTTCGAGTTTTTTACGTAGATAGTCTTTAAAAAATCGTTTGTGTGAGCTGGCAAGAACAGCTAAATTTATTTTCTATTTTTTTAACGAGTTATTGATTACCGACAATAACTATTAAGCAACTGTGCAGAAAATTTTCTGGCTCCTAATAAACTAATAGCAATGTAAAGTTTTTTTAGTTTCCTGTAAAATTCTGTTTATGCACATAGGAGTGTCACTTCATCGGTCTATCTCACTTTGTACAGCTGAACACCCCGGTATGTGCTTAACCACAGATTTTCAACTTGAGGATGGTAGCAAGCCGTGCTATGGTTTCCTCACAATGTTTTCTTCACCGAAAGTTTCAGCTGTTCGTTGTATAAAGTTTCAGCTGGATGTTGTTGTATGTTCACCTAAATTGGTGATGTAACCCAAAGTGTCTTAATACTCGTATTCATTATCAAAAAACTCATTTTACAGTCAGTTCAGGCTTTATGCGCTTACCACCTTCGGCTACATCGTCACTTACCACGGTGAGATTGTGGTAAAGCAGACCTACCTATCGCAAGGAAAAAAAAAATGTCATATAACAGTTACCTACAGTGATAATTCTTTGTTTCAGCACAGAACGAACTTCTTTGAACAAAATGGATGGATGTAATGTCATCACTGGTAAGTTAAATGATCAAGCATTTTTTTATTTATGTAGGTACACAGATAAGTAAAGAGGAAACAATAATAACCCTACTAATATTATAAATGCGAAAGATTGTTAGATGGATGTATGTAAAACTACTGAACGGATTTGGATGAGACTTGTCACATAGATAGATCATACCCTGGAATAACATATAGGCTACTTTTTTTTTATATATAAGATGGGCTTGCGTTTGGCCACAGACTCGTCCATTTAGTGGACGATGACGAAGCCTAAGATGGAGCACGCTTGCCCAGAAGAAACCTATTCACCCTGGCCTTGAAAATTCCGAGATTATAGGAGTCTGGAAATACAGACGCCGGAAGCAAATTCCACTCCTTTGCTGTCCGAAGAGGAAGCAAAACGTTGTGTCCGTATCTTCGGTATATCCACAACGAATGGGTGAAATTTTTCCCGGCGTCTAGTACTTCGATGTAAAAAAGGGGAAGGCGGAATCAGGTTGAATAATTCCGGGAAAACACAATATCTGTAAAAATAAGCTGGTAAACAATATAGGAACTCGTATTTGATACTGTTTTAATATCTGCAACAATATGTGGGAAACGTTTTGGTAGAATTCTTTTCCATTTATTTGCCATTTTATTAAAAAGTATTTTATTCGTTTTCAGGTTGATGTCAACATGAAATATATAATCATGAAGAAAGAGGTTGTTACATGGATCCATAGTCTATTTAATCCCGCGAAACAAGCCATCACTCCCGGACTCGCCGATATGTAACCCTAGCACTAATCGATAAATTAAATCGATTCGCGAACCAATCGAATGCTATCAATCGTACCATGCATGTACCGATTTGTAAATAAATATAAAAATAGAAATATAAATGTCATACAACTCGATTTCGGAACCAAAATCGATTGTATCGCATTCGATTGTCTCACAAATCGATTGAATATTTAGTACAGTAATATTATTTCTTACTTATTTATATGTTCATTTGTTTCTTGTAAACGGTCGAATTTGGTTTGGCGTTCAATCGAAACTGAAAATCGATTAAATCTATTTGAAATGTGTATCTATGACAAATTCTAAATCATGCCTAGTTTATCAGCATTTTATTGTTAAGTTGAAACTTGTATTATGTGTAATTATTGGGTCAATTCGTACTTTGACGATAAGTAAGATGACGTTAGATCACTACAATACAGTGCAACAAATCTAGCGAAAAACTTTTGAACCCAGCCGGTTCCGAACTTCAGTAAATGTGACTTTCCTAAGTGCCTTTCTGAGGCTTTGATTTTGACCTTATTGCATAATAAATAACCTAGAAAATTAATTAGAAAACTGCTATATTTAACCGGTTTCAATGAAAAACTAATTGAGTTACGTGTTAGCTGTGATTTCCATAGTACATAAGTCGCTCGCTTAGTTTGCAATAAGATGGTCGTGTGTGAAAAGCGTCTATGAAATAAACATTTGAGAAACGTTATTTTTACACGTCATTCGCACTATACTAATATGACCTACTTACACTATTTGCGTTGTAGCATGGTGCGGGTGACAGTAGCCGGAGAGATGAAAATGAACTATATGACATTGCAATAAGGTACATATACTTAATCATAGATGAACTTTATTGCAAAGATATAAGACTCATTTTCATATCTTTCTGGCTACTGTAAAACGGGACAAGCTACAACGTAACAAGTGTACTATAATGTACCTAATGTGCCAAATATTCTGAAGTTAATCATGCTTATCTGCAGTTAATTTGTGATTTTGCAATGCTTGTATATATTTACTGTATATTATATAGTCATAATATTGGTTCATGCAAGATATTTTATTCTTCTCACATTTGTAAAATTATTTTTACATTAAATTATTGATTTATTGAAGAAGGTTATGCGGGCAAAACCGCAGGCTACAGCTAGTATTTTATATAGGCTGATAATAAACTAGGCATTATACAGTATATCCGTGCTAGGGTATACAAAAATACATCAAAAAATTCACTTAATCATACTAGGTTTGTATAGAAACACGTATTTTGTATAAATGATTAGTTTTACACGACAGTTTGAGCATCACTGAGAATATAATTCTGTTTTTACCGCTCCACGATATTCTAAATAGAATTTATGAAAATATTGTATTTATTTTCATGACACTTTTTTAAACTTTACTTGTGACGGTTTATAGCAAGTCTAGTGAAACCCAGGTTTAAATATCTGTCACTTTCTTATGTCATGTAAAAGAAAGAGACGAGGCTACCTTAAAAATTGGGTTTTACTAGACGCGTAAAAACAGTACAGTTTTGTCGAAATTAATTTATTGCAACAATTGTGGAACGGTATTTTTTTGATAAAACTAGCCGTGTTTAATTTGTGGACTGTATTATTTTATATTAAATAAATGAAATCCATTAAATGCTTTTTGTGCTTTTTTCTTTATTACAATATTTGACAAATTGAATGACATTAGTCGAAGTATTATAAAAAAACATTATATGTGGCCAGACATATTCCGCCACCAAGGGCAAAGTGCCTCTTTGACCTTGACGAAAAGTATTTTTTTTTTTTTTTTTTTTTTTTTTTTTTAGATATCAAAAATCTTTAACTAATAGTATCCAACAAAGTATAATAAAAAAAATAAACATTTCATTTCCTAACTTAAAAATCATCTATAGATTAAACAGAACAAACATAAATAATAAAAAAATCACTGTGTTACAGGTAAAACATAAAGTTTTGATGTTGGTCTTTTTATTAGTGAATTTTTTGTACGTAAAGTGACAACTCGCGTAATCTGATCATGGCCAGGATGTTTTGTTTCGACTCTCCCTAACAGCCATCGACCTGGCGGTAAATCATCCTCTTTTACTAAAACAATATCCCCAACATTTGGTTCTGAATTTTGTCGAAACCATTTATATCGGTGCATAAACTGTGTCAAATATTCGTGCGACCACCGTCGCCAAAAATCCTGAACAATTTTTTGAGTAAGTTGCCATCTTCTCAAATTATTTAGTTTGGAGTTTTCATAATTAACATCTGGAACTAAAAGTAAGGGTTCACCGACCAAAAAATGCCCTGGTGTCAAAACCTCAGATATTTCATTATTGCCTGTTTTTGATAATGGCCTCGAATTTAAACATGCTTCAATCTGAGCTAGTACTGTGCTCAATTCTTCAAAAGTAAGAGTAGAGTTACCTATTAAACGTTTTAAGTGAAATTTTGTAGATTTTATGCTAGCTTCCCATAAACCTCCAAAATTTGGAGCATGAGGCGGTATAAAATGCCATTGTGTGCCGTTAGAAGCCAACCAATCCGCAATATCCCGAGCAACCGAGGATTTTTGCACATTTAACAAGGTTTTCAATTCCCGAGCGGCTCCAATAAAATTGGTGCCGTTGTCACTGTATAATTCTTCACAGTGCCCTCGTCTGGAGACAAACCGCTTAAAAGCCGCTAAAAAACCTTGAGACGAAAGGTCACTTACGATTTCTAAGTGCACTGCTCGAGTGCTCATACATATAAATAAACATATGTAACCCTTATACGAACGGTGACCTCTTCCTTTTGAAGTTCTAATATGAATGGGGCCAGCATAATCTACACCACTTTGACTAAAAGGACGGCTGGGTGTTACTCTTGCAGCCGGTAACTGTCCCATTAATTGAGTTTTAACAATTGCATTATGTCTTACACATACTACACACTTTTTAACTTGCTGTCTAGTAAGTTCTTTTACTCCAAGAATCCAAAATCTTGATCGTAAATAATTCTGCATTAGTTGAGGACCACCATGAAGTGTTTTATAATGAGCGTCTGCAATTATCAAATTAGTTAGAACAGATTTTTTCGGAATTAAAATTGGATGTTTTCTTCTTTCATTTAACGGAGCATGTTCTAATCTTCCCCCTACTCTGAGAATTCCCATTTTATCAATAAACGGATTTAAAAATCTCAATTTATTTTTTGACTTATTTAAATAATTATCACATTTTAACATCAATAATTCATCTTCAAAATTATCTTTCTGACATCGACGAATACAAATATCTAGACTATCATTAATTTCTTGACTCGTAAGAAATTGTTGATTCGTTTTGCCCAGTTTATTTATAGATATAGTTTTTCTCCAGTTCAGTACTCGTCTGCAGTAAGCTATAACTCTAAGCAATTTAGTAAGTGAAGAATATCGAACCCACAAAAATTCTTCGGATGTTGTACAATTACATTTTATTTCTTCTAAATTTGTCGTATTATTTTTAGGTTTCGTATATTCTAGAATATCTTCTTTTAAAAATTCTGGGCCATTAAACCACATTGAATTTTGAAGCAATTCAGTTGGACATAATCCTCTGGATGCGCAATCAGCAGGATTTTGATGGGTTGAGACATGTGACCAGTGATTTGAATCCAATGTAGATAATATTTCTGAAACTCGATTTGCTACAAAAGTCTTCCATCGATTTGGATGACTATTAAGCCAGGCTAAAACAATAGTGGAATCAGTCCAAGCGTGGACTTTTGTCTTTTCAATCTTCATAATTTGTGCAACTTCTAGTAATAACCGTGACAACAACACAGCTCCACATAATTCCAATCTTGGTATCGAAACTTGTTTGAGAGGTGATACCTTTGTTTTTGCTGTAACCAAATTAACATATATATCTTTATCATTCTCCACTCTTATATATACTACTGCAGCGTATGCTGCTTTGGAAGCATCACAAAATCCATGTAATTCCACATTGTTATTATCTGACTTTGTCTTTATCCATCTAGGTATGTTTACCTTTGTCAGAATAAGAAGTTTATTCCTATAGCCCATCCATTCTTTTAATATATCATTAGAAACTTCTGTATCCCATCCAATACCGGACAGCCACAGTTTTTGAATCAATATTTTGGCTACAATAATACAAGGAGCTAACCATCCTAGAGGATCGAATAGTCTTGTGATATCAGATATAATTTTTCTTTTTGTTATAGGTTCTTTTATTTCAGTAAGTTTTACTGCATAATTAAATTCATCAGTGCGTCGATTCCAGGTAAGGCCTAATATTTTAACTACTGAATCAAATTTTATATTCAACCCTTTAGTTTCGTCTGTATCTTTTCTATTTTCATCCATTTTTTGTAATAACTCTTCACTATTGCTTGTCCATTTTTGTAGTTTAAACCCTGCTTTGCTTAAAAGTTCATTAATTTGTTTATATATCTTTACTCCATCTGTCACATTTTCACATCCAGTCATCAAATCATCCATATAATAATCAGTAAGGACTCTCTTGGCACCTAAAGGATACATTTTTCCTTCATCATAAGCTACTTGTTGTAGAGCACGTACAGCTAAATATGGAGCTGACGCGGTACCAAAGGTTACTGTTAACAATTGATAATCTTTAATCTTTTCATTAGTATTATTTCTCCATAAAATGCGTTGATATTTTATATCTCGTTTATCTACCCACACTTGTCGATACATTTTGACTATATCAGATATCAAACATATTGGATGAGCTCTCCATCTCATAAGAATATGTCGTAAATCGGCTTGTAATCTGGGGCCAATCATAAGAGTATTATTCAAAGATACATTATTTCTTGCCTTGCATGATGCATCAAAAACAACTCGCACTTTCGTCGTTTCTCTTTCTTCTTTAACAACTGCATGATGTGGTAAATAAACGGCTATATCCTTACTGTCATCATTTTCAAGTACTTCTTCCATATGACCGAGAGTTAAGTACTCATTTACAACCTTTGTATATTCGGTTTTTAGATTTTGATCTTTATTTAATCTGCATTCTAATGATTTAAATCTTCTCATTGCAATATCTCTAGTTCCAATAAAACTGTAAGGTTTACCATTCTGGAATGGAAGTCGTACGATATATCTACCTTCATGATCTCGACGAGTAGTGGCTGTGAAAAAGTCTTCACATTGCTTTTCTTCCTTAGTTAATAAAGACGTATGTTCTAGTGGTTCAGCTTCTATCTCCCAAAATTTTCTTAACATATCATCTTGAACATGAGCGTGCATAGCCACCAAATTAGAAGTGCTGGTAACTGATGTACTGAAAGATCCTGAAAATATCCATCCAAATTTAGAGAATTGAGCAACAATTGAGCCTTGCGGGTTCTTTTTTAGACCGTCTTCAATAATTTGACTATAAATGTCAGCACCTAACAAAATGTGGATTTTATTCGGTGTATGGTACTCTGGATCTGCTAATACATTCTCCTGAATACCTTCCCATTCCACAGCACTGACTCTTACAGTTGGAAGAAGAGTTGTTATAGATTTTAGTACGTATGCTGTAACTTTTACATTAAAAGTGGGATCTATTCTCGACCTAAGATTAATTTTAACCAACGATTTCGATATTACTTCTTTATCTCCTCCTACTCCTTTAACAATGTGTCTTGACGGATTCTTTTTTAAACCTAAAAATTGAACTGTAGCTTCAGTTATAAAGGAAGCTTGTGAGCCTTGGTCTATTAATGCTCTAATCGCTTTATAGGTTCCATCTTTAGACTCAGCCCTGATTAGTGCGGTAGCTAATAAAACTGTGTTATTTAACTTTGCTGATGAAAAATAAGAAACAACGTGTTCAGATGTGTCACTTATTGGAGTAACAGGGTCTTGAATATTCATACATATTTCGTTATTTAATAGATTAACTTCACCTTTTGCTAATGCTCCATTGTCTGATTTACTTGTACCTGCATTATCATTCGAAGAAATATTGTCAACGTGTAGTAAAGTATGATGATTTTTTCCACAAATTTGACATTTCCCAGTGGAATAACATTTTTTAGCTGAATGATAATTTCCTAAACATTTAAAGCAAATTCCTTTTTCTTGAACAAAATTACGACGAGCGTCACAGTCAATAGATCGAAACTGTTTGCAATAAGTCAATTTATGGGATTCCGCACAAGATGGACAAATCAAAACATTATTAGTAGTGTGCAAAGTATTAATTTTGCTTATATTATTATTATATTGATTACCTTGAAACTTGTATGCGGAATTTATTTTTGTATCTAAAAATTCTAAAGCTCTATATCGACTGGTTAAAAAATCTTTAAATTGATCGTACGTTGGTAATTCATCGGAAGAATTATTGGAGGTTACATTTAATTCCCATTGTTTTCTTGTTTCAGAATCTAATTTCAAAGTAATAATATAAATAATAATAATATCCCATTTGCTTATGTCAATGCCGAGATTAAGCAACGATTTTAAACAATCGCTAGTAGTATCTATTAGCTCTTTAAGACCAACTGCAGATTCCGAGACTAGATTTTTTTGACTGAACATCCTTTTCAGGATATAATGTGATAAATATTTTTTATTACTGTATCTTATATTCAATTGCTCCCAACAACGTTCGTAATTTGAATCAGAGATAGGAATCTGTCTTAACAATTGTTCTGCTTCCCCAGATAAATATCCCTTCAAATAATGCATCTTTTGAACATTATCTAAATTTAAATTGTTGTGTATGAGTGAAACAAAAAGATCCCGAAAGGTCATCCAGTCTAAATATCTTCCGGAAAATACCGGTATTACAATTTTTGGTAACTTTATCTGACATTGTTTAACACTCGCTACAGTCACCTTTGAACTTTCATTGTCACTTTCAACATCTTTACTATCAAATCCTTCTACAACAGTTTCAAGCTCTGTTTTATATTGAATATATAGTTCTTCAGCTAAATTATAAATATCATTCTTAATATATTGACTTTCATTTAATTTATCTGAATCATATTCATCATACAATTTACTATGCCCTTCCTGAAACTGATCCCAAATCTTTTCTAAACTCTCTAACCTCACCTTAACATAAGGACGTGTGACACGATCCTTAGGTGATTTTTTATAGTTAATATAGGCTTTATTTAACCTATTATAGGTATCTTCTTGCTTATTTATTACAATCTCCATTATTTAATATTAAATGTCAATACATGAACACTATAACACCATCAATGTCTATGTTTATAAAAGTTCACGTTTATTCCACAAATATTTACCTTTATTGTATGAATATTTACTTTCATTTTACTTCTTCAGAGGTCTGATGTTAAAGTTAAAATTGCTAAGAAAATGATCACTTACAATTTTCCATGAGTTAGACACATAAATCATCTTACAAAATTTAAATCTTCTCCTTTAGTTTCGATTAAAATTCCTTCCTTTTAATAATCCTCAGCACACAAATGTACAATCTCCTTTAGAAGAATGTTGCGAAATTTATTCTTGAAATCATTCATTACTTTGCCAGAAATAAGAAGCAAATGAGAAACTGCTATGTGCTGAAATTACCTGGTGTTGAATGAAAATAAATGGCTCTGAAGGACCATGTTTAATTTGTGGACTGTATTATTTTATATTAAATAAATGAAATCCATTAAATGCTTTTTGTGCTTTTTTCTTTATTACAATATTTGACAAATTGAATGACATTAGTCGAAGTATTATAAAAAAACATTATATGTGGCCAGACAAGCCGTGATATGTTATAGTTTACCTCTTCTGTTTATGATTGAGATATGAAAATGATTGTTTACAAATCGAAAATCCAAATTCCAAATTATGCCCAATGTAATAATTATGAATAAATATTTATAAATAATAGACTTTTTTGTATTTCATTTATTTACCTGAACTGTTTGTTCACTGTCTGTTACGGTATACAGAATAAAATATCGATTTTTTTTTTACAATAAATTATGATTGAATTTTATAACAAATTCTGCTATGGAACTACCAGGATAGCATAAGTTCAAAGATGTATCAAATTTAATAAAGGTGACAACATACATTTTAAACGCCAATGAATTACTGGCTTTTTATGAAAGGAGTACTAGGATATCAAAAGATTGAAGGAGTTTTGTCCACTCGTAAACACAAACAGATCTAATTTTACAACAAATTCCTCTACGGAACTACCAGGATAGCATAAATTCAAAGATGTGTCAAAGGCGACAGACAACATAAAATTTTAAACCTACCTACTGGCTGCTTATAAAATGAGTACTAGGATATCATAAGATTGAAGGAGTTCTGTCCACTCTTAAACACAAACAGACCGAATCATATAACAAAACCTCTACGGAACTACCAGGATAGCATAAATTCAAAGATGTATCAAAGGCGACAGACAACATAAAATTTTAAACCTACCTACTACTGGCTGCTTATAAAATGAGTACTAGGATATCATAAGATTGAAGGAGTTCTGTCCACTCGTAAACACAGACCGAATTTTATAACAAAACCTCTTCGGAACTACCAGGATAGCATAAATTTAAAGATGTGTCAAAGGTGACAGACAACATAAAATTTTAAACCTACCTACTGGCTGCTTATAAAATTAGTACTAGGATATCATAAGATTGAAGGAGTTCTGTCCACAGTGTCCACTCGTAAACACAGACCGAATTTTATAACAAAATTTCTACGGAACTATCAGGATAGTATAAATTTAAAGATGTGTCAAAGGTGACAGACAACATAAAATTTTAAATCTGCCTACTGGCTGCTTATAAAATTAGTACTAGGATATCATAATATTAAAGGAGTTCTGTCCACTCGCAAAGACACCGACCGTATTTAACTAATTCCGCTATGGAATAGCATACCAGGATAGCAAAAATTCAGACAACATAAAATTCTCCCCTCTAGTAAACCCATCTTACGTGTAGGTAGGTAGGTAGGTCCTAGTTATATTTATTTAGTTTGCCGGGCTACCTAGTACCTAATAAATATAGAAATATTAAGTAAGCTCCTTGGTTTTGCGTAAGATGAGTTCCTTGACAAAAATTTGTTGCGTCCCATTAGTATTAGTTTGGTATTAGCTGGGTATTGCAAGAAGACTGCGGCGTGTCGCCAAAATAAAACTACAAAAGCGTGTGTTTTATTAATATTTTTTTATTAATTTCACAAAAGTATTCATTAAAAGCCACAGTTTGAAGGCTTTTAAGCTGTTAAAGCGACGACATTATAATAACATCTCTCCGTTCAAATTTTAACAGTGAGCTAGAAAACAGGAATTCACAAGCTATCTAATATTACTATACGATAAACGTTTACATTTCATAGAAAATATGTCACATAATTTTCAACCAATAAAAGGCAGTCGAAGCTTGAAATTGTCACATCTATTGCGTCTAGTTTAGGGTGTCCCAACACGAGCGGTTCGTATGCGCATACGCACATAAAACCACTCGCGTACGACGCTCCTATATATGATCGAGTTTTATATATATTTTATATAAATAATGACTTTTTTTAAATAACTTATCATTTACGTGTGATTACCACTATATTTACGTATTATAGAACAGCTCAGTGTATCGTTAGATATAGTTTATATATAAATGTGTGAAGCGACACTGATCCTAATATTTTTATTTTGAAATATATTTTCGAAGCTATTTTGTGATATCTAAATTTTGCCTTACTCTAAACTGGGGATATGAAAATGACCTTTATGCCATATTTCTACGCGTTACCTGTGTAACATAAGTGAATTAATGCCGTATTTTTTTCTAATCCTCATATATTAGGTAGGTACTCTTTCGCCGATTTGTCAAATTGAGGATTTATTTCAAGCAATGTCAATTTGACAATACTTTTTTCAACTTAGTCAAATTTAACAATACTATTTTCAACTTTGTCAAATTTGACAATACTTTTTCAACAAGTCTTTCGTGACTTGAATAATAGGTATGTCAAATATTATGAGTAAAACAAAAAGGTAATTTTCTCCCCCAATTTCAAAATAGTTATAATTACTTATCTTATTTGTTGTAGTGTTACAGACACGAAAACATTTTACTTATAATACCTACAATTCAATATCCATACCGAGTAACTTTGGAACTCATTTAACACTGTATTTATTTACAATTCAAGATAAATTTCAAGTAAAATCTAGAACACTGATAATACTTGAAAAAGCTTGAACTGGCAATTTCTATTCAAAAATCATTTTCATGGGTCCCAATTCGCTCTTTACAACTTTCATTTCTTAAGAAAGAATAACCTAAGCTTTAGTTCTAAGCTGCCACCGGTGATTAACCGGCCATTTTGTTTCAAGCTATTTACGCAAGATGGCCGCTGTTGAAATTAAATATATAAATAGGCATAACATTATCTCTTATAATATACGCTTGTGTATGTATTACGTATAAATATATAATTATATTGAAAGCTCAATGTGTTTCGAACACCCTTGTCATGATGAGGTTTGCTATTTATATAAGATGAGATCAAAAACTAACAATTTGATAATATTGGAATACATTTTACTTCACCATCCAGTCCCGTAGGTACCTACTACGAATAATGTCCAAATATGATTTGACATTTTGTATAAACAGCTACACATTTCATGCTATCGGGAAATAGTAAAGTCATTGCATAAAAATGCAAATTGAAAGGGGTTTATTTAAATATAATTTAATGCTGAAAGCTTACTGTAAGTAAGTATATAAGTATTCATATATATATTTACTCAATGCGGTGACATACAAAAAATATTTTTATCTTTCGCAATCGAATACTCACGTTTTTCCTTAAGCTTAAGCAAAAATAAACTCTGTCTATACTTACAGGGTCCTATATTTGTTTTAAATATGCTAAATATGTGTAATGACCAATGATATCTTATCCACTAGGTTCATACCGTGCTCGACACCTAAAACATTATTCAGCTAGAATTTATAACGCTGTTTATATAACATAAGCGATGTTTTTGCGTTTCTATATTCATATTAACTACACGTATTCGGTTAGTTCAATAATATTGGATAAAGGACAGAATATTCCCAATGCCTTACAGACAGTGCAGTAGCGTGTCTAGCTGAAAAACACTCAAATATTTCACACATTTCAACACACCGTAACCTATCTTATGATAATTCCCACAAAATACCTACAATTATGTACATTACGCTCCAAACTCGCTCTATTCCTTTATTAATACTATGAATCTTATTTAAATATCTAATTTTACACAAAACAAACTATTTTAACACCAATAGTCTGTGATAAGATCTTACTTCACAGGGATTATTAATAAACATAGCATAAAATTTACAAAAGCTTAACATACCTACTTCTATGGACTAGGAATTTATAAGGTAACCTTTTTTGAGAGACCAAGAATTCAGTTATATTACAATTGTCAAATTTAAGTCTCAACCATTTAATTTGAATGTCAATTTTGACAAAGTATTTTCGTCAAATTTGACACCTAAAGTAAATCAAGTTTTACCTCAATTTGACAAGTTTGTCATTTTACAAACCTATCGCTTTTATGTCTTCGATACGCTGTTTGGTGTTTATTTTATTCTAATAATTTTCACCTTTAATATAGACTTTTTGGGAAATGTTTTAAAATAGTATATCTTCTATCTAGTTTGATGAATCAAACAAGTAGAAAAACATACTATTTAAAAATGCATTGACAATATTTAACAAATACTAACAGAAAACAAAGTAAAAGGCTATATACAACAGCTGATAATAAAAAAAAATACTAATCAATTACGTTTATAACAAGTAGAGGAAGGGTAGAATAAATTTACATATAATTATATTGCTTAGGGCTTTAAATTAGGAATTTAACTGAATTAATTACTTAACAGTGATAGTTTTTTTTTTAAACTACTATGGTAGCAAGAAAGCATACGGCCCACCTGATGGTAAGTGGTTACCGTCGCCTATCGCCATGGGCAATACCAGAGATATTGCCAATGTGTTGCTGACCTATTACAATACCGAGAAGGCAAATTGGCTCTCAAGTGCAATTGCCGGTAGGTGCTTGGCGACAAATTTTCAACTTGAGAGTGGTAGCCAACCAGGCGGGTACTACAAAGTACCCTACCCACCGTGCACAAATAGATTAGAACATGGAATCGAATGACTCAGCGAGAAGCCTACAAGAGGAGCGAATAAGTGCATTAATTCAGTTAAATTTTAGTAGCTACGTAGCCGTGGTTTTAATCGGCTTTCTGACTATTTAATGTATATGCTCAAGTTTTAACTTTCCAATATCCTTTTTAATACAATCATACTGTTTTTTGCTGATGTTCACTTGTACAGTCCATTCCAACTAGTTGACAGTCGATTATGATAATATATGAGAACTAATCTTGCTCTACACATGTCTGTTACTAGTAATTTTATTAAATAATTACAATGCAATTAATTCTGAAAATTAATCATAATTTTTTGGTAAAGATACCACGTGCAGAGAGAGCATCCTCTTAAATTATGCAAACTACAGCATAATATAAAAAGGCAATGATATTTTGTTCTGTACATGACAGACTATTAGCATAAAAAAACTAACAGATATGTATGTTTATGCAGTCAAGTTGATGGGAGCGTTGTTATTATTTATATAGACTTTAAATTTGTAATGTCAAATTTGACAATACTTGAATTTGACACGACACAAAATTATGCATGTATAGGTGTAGTTTTTTTCTTTACTGTTAGTCAATTAAAAGTAGCGATTAAATTATGGTGTAATAATTAATTAATATTGAAAATAAAGAAAATACGCAAAGTAAAACCACTCGAAACCCACGCAATATGCCTCATCCCTGGCCTGTTGGTGGGCCAGTCAGTAATTAAATCCTTCAAGTTTTCGTTTTCTTACACCCTGTATATTATTAAAATAAATATTATTGAACAAAAGAAAAAATAGACATTGAATTTAACTGAAGTATTTAGCTTCACTTTTGCAAAAATATCAAATTTTATAATATATTTAGCTAGATTTTTACGACGGTCAAAAGTAAAAACTATATTTCCATAGCGTTATAAAAGTACCATTCCATGAAAGTGATCTGCTTCCCCATGCAGATCATTCTTCAACAGATCATCTAACCGTATCCATTTTATTTCATATTCTCCATATTTATTTCATTTTCTCCATATTTTTGTCATCTTCTTCATGTTTATTTTATCTTCTCCATGATTTATTTATCCTTCTCTGTTGTGTCATGTTTACCGTCATGATCGGTGTCGGTGCTGCAAGCGTTGTTGCGGTGCGGGTGCGGTGCGGTTGCTTCCCGCTGCGGGCTCGAATCGTCGCCATCTTGACACGCCGGTGGGGAAGCATCTGAAAGTTTATAATAAATCGTGGTAATATCCTGAGATATTCTTCACATACGCCTATCTGATCCCAAACTGAGCAGAGCTTGTATTGTGGAATAATTTAACTAATATACTATGTTTTGTAAATATAATATTGGTACAGGTATCAGTAAAATATTGGTTGGCTTTAAATAACTCATACGTAGAGTACCTAATTATTATTATCTTGGATTTTTCAAGCCAACTAGCAGTGTTAAATATAGAGAAAGACTTCGATAGATGTCGCCACAATAATCTACATCAGTTTATTAACAAAAATACATTTAAATATGATTCACACAACATCTACAATTTTAATTAAATTTACTCTTTCCTCACTATAAGTGTAAACTCAAATGCTCAATCATTATCCTATACAATGAAGATTTCCTAAGGGGTAGGTGAATAATTAAACACACACACACACACTCTCACCCCCCCCACCCACACACACACACCCCCACACCACCAATACACCCCCTCCCTTACACCCACACACGCCACCCTAAAACACACACCCCTCACTTTCCAATACGCAAAATTATTTGTGTTTTTCATTCAAATTTTTCATTCATATAATTGTTGCATTAATGTCTGCGACGCGGTCTTCCAGGTACCATTATAATCAATTGTACGATATGCCACTGTTCTGGTTCCCAAATAAATATTTGAATTTGAGGGAGGGGGCGGTCCCCAGGCTCGATAACCCAGCCTTACGGAAGAATTTCCCTTTTCCAAGTAGGAGTCATCCACCTTACTCCTCTAACAACGAAAAAAGAATAACCAGATACTGACCAGCATGCGGTTCCGGCGAGGCGAGCTCCGTTCAGGAGGCTCTGCGGCCGGTGAGTGAGCCCACGAGCGACTTGAGAGCCTGCCCGATGGAGCCGCCCCCCGCCGCCGCCCCCGCCCCCGCCCCGCTGGCCCCGCTGGTCACGCTCGCGCAACTTGACACTGAAGCGCCGCACGCGCTGCCGTGAGCGTCCAAACACTTCTGGTAGCGGAGCTGAGGAAAATGCAACTTGTAAAATTTCTAATGGCGTCCAAGCGTCAACTCACAATTTATGCTGAGTCGGTCTCATATTTGACAATACTTTTTATTTTATATCACTAAAACTATATCAAAATAGTAGATACCTAGGTATAATATATTTTTTTTAATTATTTTCTTTTTTTTCTTTCTGTTAGTATGATAGGTACCAACAGGTTTTGGGGTGAAGCGTGAAAAATAGTATTTTAAGACATCGTCCATATATATCGATTTTGAAATATGAACTGTACTAGACGCGTTATCCGCCTGCTGCTACGCATAAAGAAAAGAAGTTAACAATCTGTAGTAGCATTAAACATGAATGTAGCATTGGATAATGTAATGTAATGTAATGTACCTTGCAAGCTGCCTCGATGGTCTTGCAGAGAGCGCCGGAGGAGGGGTCGGCGTGGAAGGCGTGCGCCACGAACAGGTCCTGCGCCGTGTGCACGATGAACGCGCACCGCCGCACGTCGCGCCCGATGCCCAGGAACGACAGGTACCGCACGCGACACTCCACTATCGGTGTCGTCTCCTAACAAACAAACAAACAACTATATTACTTACAGATCCTTTCATATGTTTCAGTGTGATGTCGAAGGCTGCGCGGGAAATCGTTTTTCTGTTTGGTCCATCGAGCTGGATACTGCTTCCTAAAGTCATGGTACAATGAGAGCTATTCATTTATATGGTCCTTCGAGCTGGATATAGTGAGTTTTATTATACAATATTATAAGCCTGTGTTTGACTACTATCTCGCCATGGTCCCTAGCAATGATGTGGCCAAAGCTGTCAGAACATACCGATACATGCTTAGCAATAGATTTTCAGGACCTTCGAACCGAATAATACAACCTAAATTAAAGGTTCAGTGCGAGCTATTCATCTATATGGTCCTTCAAGCCGGATAATGGTCACTAAAAGTAAAGTGTCAATTGACAAAAAGTGATGTGTAGTTGTGTGTAGTGTAGTGAGTGACTGACCCCCTCCTCGGTGATGGTGATCATGCTGGGCGCGACGGCGACGTGCACGGGGCGCCAGGCGGAGGGCGGGCGCGCGGCGGCGAGGCGGTCCAGCGCGTCGTTGAGCACGCGCATGCCGGTGGCGCCGCCCACCACCGCGCTGCCGAGGTACCGCGCGCGGACCGTCTTGCGGGGCTCCTCCATCGGCGTCGGGAACGAAGCTCCTATACACAACATAACACAAAACTACATATACACTCCCACATCTCGTTCTAAACCTACACAGGGATATCTTCCTTTACACGGAAGCCGCAAAACAATTACAACATGTAAAGAGAGTCGCAATATTATGGAGGAGCAAGGGTGATGACTCCTCAAACACAAATCTCATTAACTCAAAATTCAGTTTAATTCAGATGGAATCTTAAATATTATGAGAATCGTTGCATTAACTTTATTAAAAATATAAATTTCAAATCATTAAACTTTACTTTTAAAAGGGTCTGGAAGGTGTTAGCTTATGGTTACGACACCCTAATCAGACAAAAATCATTTTGCTGTTTTAACCTTATGTAAGAACTAGCTGTCCCCCGCGGTCCCACCCGCGTTTCCATGATAAAAAGTAGCCTCTGCAACCTGATCTAGATAAGGCAACATAATAATTGTCCATGGGAAAAACAGTTTTCTCTTAAATATATTCCAACATGCTTAAAAGTTTGTCCTTATGCTTTATTTATAGTGACTTCAGACGATATGTAGGTAATTTCACAGGAAATTGTACCTATTCGTTTAAATCTATATGGTAAATCTGTGGGTATCATCGGAATGCGAGGTATCAGTACTGTTTGCCCAACTGCTGGCTCAGTCAAAACCAATCGATTTCTGTCATAGTAGATTACAGAAATCTAGAAATTTTACTTGAAGTCTGGTACCATAACATAAATTTGGTGGTCTAATATCTATTTAACATGCATTGTCCTGAATGACTGTCTGACGGATCAACGCATAGCCTAAACCGCTGATCGCAGAGACCTGAAATTTAGAGGGTGTGTTCTTCGTATGAAGTAGGCATCCTATAAGAAAGGATCTTCCGAAATCCTTAGGGGTTGAAAAACTGGGATAAAGTTTGTATGGAACAACGTGATTCCTTGGTCCAATCTACTTCAAATTTTGCATAAACATTCTTTAAGATAATTGATGGAAGACGTGTTTTGTATTTTATTGAAACTCATCGCCTATCGGGGTTAAAAAAGGGTAGAAAGTTATTTTGGGGGTGATTTGCATCGAAGTTGATATCAATACTGCTTTTGTCACATAAAAGCTTGGTGCAATGCAATGCATATGACGAACAATTGGGATGAATTTGCTGTTATGTCTCATGACCGTCTTGGCAACAATCATGGGACAAAAGAAAAGTATAAATTAGATGTTACAACACTCTACATTTCTGCGAGTTAGTTGCAGCCGGTCGAATATACCCATTTGTATTTGAAGTATATCGAAATGGAAACCAGTATGCCAAATTTGGTACAGAAGACCAACCCATCAAAAGGTTACGTTTTTCCCAAGATCTTTCTTATGGTCACTTTGATGCCTACGCTGATGCCGATGGTGATAATAACACTGATCAGCGTCCAATAGCCAATCTAAATATATAAAACTTTTAACAAAAATTAGAACCGATATCATGGTACCGCAGATTTATTTCGCTTAATTCAAAACTATCATATTAGAGTTCCTAAATAGTTATTTTCTGCTTTTTAGTGCCTTTGAAGGCGGTTTTATTTTTTGTTAAAAGTTTTTTATTTTTCAATTTTGAATTTCTTATGTGTAATCAATGACTCTCAAGGTCACTGACCTAGGATAAGCATATTAGCGTTGTAGTTTCCATCATCGTTCCTATAATATTTAAAGAATTATCCCCTAACTCCTAACCATTAAGGAGTTGTACCTTCCATCATCAGCTCAGCAACATAAGATGATGACTACCAGACGCAAATATCTGAATAGCTTTAGAAAGTATGATGAAAAACATTGTAAGTGCCTATAAAATATTAAGAGTTCCCTCGATTTGTCCAGGATCCTATCATCAGATCCTGACTTGGTGACCATGGGACTACTTGTGAAGTATACCCTTTCAAACAAAAAATATTTTTCCAAATCGGTCCAGGCGTTCGAGTATTCGGGGAACATAGAAAAAAAATGATTCCGACGAATTGATAACCTCCGCTTGAAGTTGGTTAATTGACTGACTGACTGACTGACTGATCGCGGGTGATATCGCGGGTGGAAAGCTATTTAGCATTATATATTAAAGCTGAAAAGTTTATGAAAAACATTGTAAGTGCCTATAAAATTTGAAGAGTTCCCTCGATTTGTCTAGGATCCTATCATCAGATCCTGACTTGGTGACCATGGGACTACTTGTGAAGTATATCCTTTCAAACAAACAATAATTTTCCTAATCGGTCCAGGCGTTCGAGTTTTCGGGGAACATACAAAAAAAAAGATTTCAACGAATTGATAACCTCCGCTTGAAGTTGGTTAATTGACTGACTGATCGCGGGTGGCATCGCGGGTGGAAAGCTATTTAGCATTAAATAATAAAGCTGAAAAGTTTGTTTGTTTGTTTGAACGCGCGAATCTCCGGAGTTACTGGTCCGATTCGAAAACTACGCTGTCGGTTGGTAGTTTAGCCATTATTTTGTCGTTGATGGCGTCAACGCTTATATTTCTGGCAGCTAATTAAATTAAATTGCCCTCTCACACATCCATTAATGTGTTTTTTTGGTCGATATTGGCTATATCCGGATATACTCTACAGATCAGGTCTTCAATGTGGGTCACGATTTTACCAAGGTCTTTGTCAATAGCTATTTTTTTATCTGATTCAGGTACTTTCCCATCCCCGATTAAATGGAGCTTTATTGGGAAATCTGTGCTTCCTCTACCCAAGTGACTCCTCATTTTGGTATACAGTTTCAATAATTCAACAGACTTTCATAATGAGGAAGATTTTAAGCAAGATTTAATAATATCTGCTCTAGTTTCCCTAACAGGCAACGTTTATCTGAAATCACCAGAAAACATCAAAGTTATTCCACCCATGGCTATTTGTGCATTTTATAATTCTGAGAGTTCTATCTAAAGCCTCTAGATGAGCTCTATGAGTCATGTGCACTCATCCCATATTATTAGGTTTGCATCTTGTAAAACCTTGCCCAATGGTCCATTTTTACGTATAGAGCGTACGCTGTCTTTTTCAAGAAATACAGTAAGGGTCTGTTTAGAAGTGAAATGAGCCGTCCTTCTACCTGTCAATAGTGTAGCAGCAATAAATATCTGATGATGCAACAGCAATGGCTAATTTCGTTGACTTCAAAACTATCAGATTAGAGTTCTTACATAGTTATTTTATACTTATTAGTGCCTTTGTGGTTTTTTTTTGTTAAAAGTATTTTATTTTTCATTTTTTAGTTTCTTATGTGTAATCAATGACTCTCAAGGTCACTGACCTAGGATAAGCATATTAGCGTTGTACTTTCCATCATCGTTCCTATAATTTTTAAAGATTTATCCCCTAACTCCTACCCGTTAAGGAGTTGTACCTTCCATCATCAGCTCAGCAACATGTGACGACTACCAGACGCAAATATCTGAATAGTTTTAGAAAATATATGAAAAACATTGTTAGTGCCTGTACAATTTGAAGAGTTCCCTCGATTTCTTCAAGATCCCATCATCAGACCCTGACTTGGTGACCATGTGACCACCTGTATGTATAGTTTCCAAATCGGATCAGGCATCTTCGAGTAATCGAGGAACATACATAAAAAAAGATTCCGACGAATTGATAACCTCGTCTTGATGACAGTTAAAAATAACAAAAAACTGTTACCTAGGCGACCGCTGTCATCCATTGACAACCGCGTCGCATCGCTCACCCATGCTATACATGCTCCCGCTTAACGTTCTTTTTATCATTGCTCAGCTCCTGAGGGTCGTAGCGTGATGTTCTATAGCCTATAACCTTCCTTAATAAATGGGCTTTCAATTGCAAAAAGGTTTTTCCATATCCCACTGGCAGATCCAGAGATTAGCGCGTTCAAACAAACAAACAAACAAACAAACTCTTCAGCTTTATTATTAGTACTAGCTGTCCCCCGCGGTTCCACCCGCGTTTCCAAATAAAAAGTAGCCTATGCAACCTGATCTAGATAAGGCAACATAATAATTGTCCATGGGAAAAACAGTTTTCTCTTAAATATATTCCAACATGCTTAAAAGTTTGTCCTTGTGCTTTATTTATATTTACTTCAGACGATAGGTAGGTAATTTCACAGGAAATTGTACCTATTCGTTTAAATCTATATGGTAAATCTGTGGGTATCATCGGAATGCGAGGTATCAGTACTGTTTGCCCAACTGCTGGCTCAGTCAAAACCAATCGCTACTATGACAGAAATCTAGAAATTTTACTTGAAGTCTGGTACCATTACATAAATTTGGTGGTCTAATATCTATTTAACATGCATAGTCCTGAATGACTGTCTGACGGATCAACGCATAGCCTAAACCGCTGATCGTAGAGACCTGAAATTTAGAGGGTGTGTTCTTCGTATGAAGTAGGCATCCTATAAGAAAGGATCTTCCGAAATCCTTAGGGGTTGAAAAACTGGGACAAAGTTTGTATGGAACAACGTGATTCCTTGGTCCAATCTACTTCAAATTTTGCATAAACATTCTTTAAGATAATTGATGGAAGACGTGTTTTGTATTTTATTGAAACTCATCGCCTATCGGGGTTAAAAAAGGGTAGAAAGTTATTTTGGGGGTGATTTGCATCGAAGTTGATATCAATACTGCTTTTGAACTCACATAAAAGCTTGGTGCAATGCAATGCATATGACGAACAATTGGGATGAATTTGCTGTTATGTCTCATGACCGTCTTGGCAACAATCATGGGACAAAAGAAAAGTATAAATTAGATGTTACAACACTCTACATTTCTGCGAGTTAGTTGCAGCCGGTCAAATATACCCATTTGTATTTGAAGTATATCGAAATGGAAACCAGTATGCCAAATTTGGTACAGAAGACCAACCCATCAAAAGGTTACGTTTTTCCCAAGATCTTTCTTATGGTCACTTTGATGCCGACGCTGATGCCGATGGTGATAATAACACTGATCAGCGTCCAATAGCCAATCTTCACAAGTTTCAAACAAAAAATATTTTTCCAAATCGGTCCAGGCGTTCGAGTATTCGGGGAACATACAAAAAAAAAATATTCCGACGAATTGATAACCTCCACTTGAAGTTGGTTAATTGACTGACTGACTGACTGACTGATCGCGGGTGATATCGCGGGTGGAAAGCTATTTAGCATTCTATATTAAAGCTGAAAAGTTTATGAAAAACATTGTAAGTGCCTATAAAATTTGAAGAGTTCCCTCGATTTGTATAGGATCCTATCATCAGATCCTGACTTGGTGATCATGGGACCACTTGTGAAGTATATCCTTTCAAACAAAAAATAATTTTCCTTATCGGTCCAGGCGTTCGAGTATTCGGGGAACATACAAAAAAAAGATTTCAACGAATTGATAACCTCCGCTTGAAGTTGGTTAATTGACTGACTGATCGCGGGTGGCATCGCGGGTGGAAAGCTATTTAGCATTAAATAATAAAGCTGAAAAGTTTGTTTGTTTGTTTGAACGCGTGAATCTCCGGAGTTACTGGTCCGATTCGAAAACTACGCTGTCGGCTGGTAGTTTAGCCATTATTTTGTCGTTGATGGCGTCAACGCTTATATTTCTGGCAGCTAATTAAATTAAATTGCCCTCTCACACATCCATTAATGTTTTTTTTGGTCGATATTGGCTATATCCGGATATACTCTACAGATCAGGTCTTCAGTGTTGGTCACAATTTCACCAACGTATTTGTCAATAGCTATTTTTTTTATCTGATTCAGGTACTTTCCCATCCCCGATTAAATGGAGCTTTATTGGGAAATCTGTGCTTCCTCTACCCAAGTGACTCCTCATTTTGGTATACAGTTTCAATAATTCAACAGATAAGCAAGATTTAATAATATCTGATCTAGTTTCCCTAACAGGCAACGTTTATCTGAAATCACCAGAAAACATCAAAGTTATTCCACCCATGGCTATTTGTGCATTTTATAATTCTGAGAGTTCTATCGAAAGCCTCTAGATGAGCTCTATGAGTCATGTGCACTCATCCCATATTATTAGGTTTGCATCTTGTAAAACCTTGCCCAATGGTCCATTTTTACGTATAGAGCGTACGCTGTCTTTTTCAAGAAATACCGTAAGAGTCTGTTTAGAAGTGAAATGAGCCGTCCTTCTACCTGTCAATAGTGTAGCAGCAATAAATATCTGATGATGCAACAGCAATGGCTAATTTCGTTGACTTCAAAACTATCAGAGTAGAGTTCTTACATAGTTATTTTATACTTATTAGTGCCTTTGTGGTTTTTTTTTGTTAAAAGTATTTCATTTTTTAGTTTCTTATGTGTAATCAATGACTCTCAAGGTCACTGACCTAGGATAAGCATATTAGCGTTGTACTTTCCATCATCGTTCCTATAATATTTAGAGATTTATCCCCTAACTCCTACCCGTTAAGGAGTTGTACCTTCCATCATCAGTTCAGCAACATGTGACGACTACCAGACGCAAATATCTGAATAGTTTTAGAAAATATATGAAAAACATTGTTAGTGCCTATAAAATTTGAAGAGTTCCCTCGATTTCTTCAAGATCCCATCATCAGACCCTGACTTGGTGACCATGTGACCACCTGTATGTATAGTTTCCAAATCGGGTCAG
The DNA here is from genome assembly GCA_963555595.1 of Tethea ocularis. Lineage (NCBI taxonomy): Eukaryota > Metazoa > Arthropoda > Insecta > Lepidoptera > Drepanidae > Tethea > Tethea ocularis. The sequence continues at coordinate 8,926,910 of OY741975.1, forward strand.
GCATCTTCGAGTAATCGAGGAACATACATAAAAAAGATTCCGACGAATTGATAACCTCGTCTTGATGACAGTTAAAAATAACAAAAAACTGTTACCTAGGCGACCGCTGTCATCCATTGACAACCGCGTCGCATCGCTCACCCATGCTATACATGCTCCCGCTTAACGTTCTTTTTATCATTGCTCAGCTCCTGAGGGTCGTAGCGTGATGTTCTATAGCCTATAACCTTCCTTAATAAATGGGCTTTCAATTGCAAAAAGGTTTTTCCATATCCCACTGGCAGATCCAGAGATTAGCGCGTTCAAACAAACAAACAAACAAACAAACAAACAAACAAACAAACTCTTCAGCTTTATTATTAGTATAGATAGATAGATGACATTGGTGTGTGGTTTTGTATATGGATTTTGGGGTGAAAGTTAATGAGGGTTTGGGAGTGTGTGCCCCCACACACTCCCAAACCCTCATTAACTTTGTGTAGGGAAGTTACCGGAAAGCGGGCGCGGTCGCCTTGCGGCGGGCAGGTCGGTGGGGCGCGGCGGCGGCTGCAGCGAGCGCTCGATCATGATGCGCTTGCAGATGTCGCGCAGCGCGTTGGCGATGGTCCGCGCCGGCGCCTCGCAGCGGAACACGTGGCACATGTGCTTGCGGGTCACGCGGTCGCGGGCCACGTACGCGAAGTCCCTAACCAACATTATACAAATTGAATAACCAGTCTCTATAAAGCTAGCACGAACAATAGGGATGATGACTGGGTAAAAAATTATTAATTCTGTTTAGTTCGTCAGTTAGGTTATCAAAAAATATTGGATACCTACGTATTTTTTATTTTATCAAATCAATCAATAATTACAAAGATAAGTCGCATCAAAGTTCAGGTTGTGACATCATCTCTTTGTAAAAAGTGTACTAAGACGTGACGTCACGCAAAATTTTAACGCACTTGACTAACGCAATTGTATCTTCGTTGTTTTTTGTTTTTAAAACTAATGAAAAAATATGTCTTATATTTTTTGTTAATCTAACTGAGGGACTAATTGGTAACGATTTATCCATGAGTGAGAATAGGGCGACTGAACTCTTCGTTCTCGCAAGCCCAATATGTACATGCAATTAGATTTTAAAGCTCATTGAAAATAATTTATGTTGTGAATGTCGGCTGCTGGGTTGTTCAAAGCCTTGATGAACGTGGTGATTTAATAAATTACATTCACAAACTATTAAAAGAATTAACGATAAAATTTAAATCATACCTTTCACTATTCCAAGAATGCAAAATGGTGAAAAATAAAAAAAAAATTAGTCACAACTTTTATTTTCGTAATATTTTTTCCAAAAGGATGTGATGGGATATAATAGTATCTTACCGTCCGTTATCCCTGCCTACCCCCCAGACACGTATGGTGTGTATAGGCTGTGTATGCAACGTGTTCAGGCTCTCAGGGTCCATCAGCTTCAGGGCGCCATCGTCCAAATCCATGAAAAGGTCTTTTCCCTGAAAATATAGTATCCATGTATACCTGATACTGAATATTCTTATGGCTTCTGCTAGAAAGAGATATATTAGTTTTATTTGTTAACAACAGAATTTTAACCAATAAGTACCGGAAAGAGACCTGGCTCTTAGGTGTAGCTTTTGGAACACAACTGCTAGTCTTTTTCAAATAGCAATTCACACTGATAGGTCCATAGAACATAAAATATTGCTAAATGTATCATTTTTCATTGAAAATTACAGATAATACAGTTAAAAAACAATACCTAATATGAGAAATAACTAAAATTATTTAAAAAAAATCTTGAGTATGTATTTATGTGTGGGGGGGGGTGTGTGTATGTGTGTGCGTGTGTAAGTCTGTATGTATAAGACGTGTTTGCGAGTGAGTGTGTAAGGTTTAAAAGCTACTCACATCACCCCAACGTCCGACTTGATCGAGCAGATCATTCCTTCCCAAGCTGAGGTCCACGATGCACTTGTTGACGGCGCGGCTGGACCGCTCCGGCGTCAGGTCGGACTCGGAGATCTCCACCCAGCCGAGCGACCGGACGAAGAACCGGACGGCACGACCCGTGTCTGGGTCCTGACGGGCCGGGAAACTTCGGCGTCTGGTGGAGAGTGGGATATAAGCAATAATATTATATGGAATGGAACTGATGGTATAGAAGATAAGGATTAGAAAGGATTTGAAAATGTTTTATTTTTAATAGTTTAGTCTAACTCTCACTCCTCCATAAAATACATGTGACAATTTAAACCAAGAAAACATCTTAATACATTTTTTTTTTATTATGGGGAATTCCTCGTAGGATAACCAGCCGCTCTTGGAGGAGCAGGTTATGCTGGACTCATACCGGCTAAAACCTCACGGTGGTCGCCATCTGCGCTATAGAGGGTTCTCGTGCAGAACGCGTTCCCCCTACACGCGCATAAAAATATACTAGAGAATAATGAGAGGAATAGTTTTTTGAATTGAAATTTTCATTAGTAACGTCAGATAAAAATCGTGAATATTAACATACATTCTGAGATCTAATAGAAAGGGAATAGTTTTTTACTATGAAAAAAGGTTTAGTTTTTTTAAATAACATAAAACCGCTTGTCCCAGTCAGTCCCAGTCAGTTTAGTAAGGGACGAAGTCATTCGCAGAAAGCATCCCTTGAATGTAAAGAACTTACTTATAAGACATTTCCTCTTTCCGTTTCCTTTCTGCATCATGATCCACATGGTCCAAGGCTCCGCTGGTTGTGCTCCTCGTCACTGATGTGGTCATCACACCATCGTACTTGCTAACCTCGGACAGGTTGGAACAGTCCCGCACCATGGAGATGCGGGATTCTTTGGCTTCTACGGGTGGCATCTTTGGGATTTCTCTCTGGATTGTCCCACTTTTTATGTGCCAGTAGTAGGGGCCATCGTTGTCTGAAAGTTAAGGAACTCTGGTCCATTATTTTATTTTATTTTATTCGGAAAACAAACAGCTTATGGATGTTGAAAAAGATTTTTAACCCCCGACTCAAAAACGACGGGGTGTTATAAGTTTGACGTGTTTGTCTGTGTGAGTGTGTGTCTGTCTGTGTGAGTGTGTGTGTGTGTGTCTGTGGCATCATAACTCCTGAGCGGATGGACTGATTTTGATTTTTTTTTAAGCTCTAACGTGTTACATGGGATCACCATCAAATTAAGTAAACGTTACCTTCATGTTTCTCCCAACCTGGCGGCAATTGGGGCTCTTTCTTCGGCCTCAATTTAACGGGAATCGCGTACAGATCATCGTTGGGGCCTTCAGCTGAGTGGGGCACGGGGCCCGAGTGCCTCTTCTCCGTATCCTCTTGGTCCGCCCGTTCCTTCTCCGGTGGGGGGGACTCTTCGCCACTATTTTGTTGGGGAGGCGTTATGAAACCACTTTTTTCACTGGAAAGAAAGAAGGTAAATCGTTAAAATCGAATAATGTAGGTACATAGTTAAAAAAACAATGTACAGTATGACACAACTTAGATGTAGCATAAATCGTTTTCGTACACTTCACTTCCGATTTACACAACTAATAAAAATCATTCATTATCGCGCCAAATAACTGAGCTGCAATTTGCAAAAAACGTGATAAAATTTGAATTTGACGCTCCAACCGAACGTTTACCCTTAATGTCGATTTCTACTGGGCTAGTTGCGAGAGTTGTGTTTTTAAAGCACCCAATAGAATCACTTCATTGACCTAGCCTCGCAATGGCATGTAACCTCAATGTAGCTCTCGCTAGTTATTAGTCTTGATGTCAGATTAAAAAAAAGCCATGTTTTAATATAATTTCCTTTAAAGGCAAAGTAACAAAGAGCAGTAATACTCCAGCAGCAAGCTAAAACGGTACAATAAAATAAAATTTAAACTAGCCAGGCGTTATTTTATTACAAGCAGTCGTGGCTTAACCTTCCATCGTCGGATTAAGGCCGGTGCACCATATATCGCTGGCTTCCAGGCTTTTAGCACTCGTTTCTAAGCTTAATGCAGTGTTACAAATGGTACTCGAGTACTTTTTCACTCAACGCAATATTTACTGGCAGGTGTATTTTAGATTAAGGACAGACCTTCGACTGAGATTTTTAAGGCAATAATAGGTCGCATAATGCAGAGACATATTTTTTTATTTATACCATTTAAAAAAAACATTCAATAGAAAAAAAAACCCTATTAGACAGCATTAAAAAACCACCAAAGTTCATGGTTCAAATCCTACAGTGAGCTTGAGCTTTTGGTGAACGAAAACATTGTGAGGAAACCATAGCACAATGGTAGGGTACCTACTTTGTAGTACCCGCCTGATTGGCTACCACCCTCAGGTTGCAAATCTTTCACCAAGCACCTGCAGATGAGTTCTGACAGCTGCACTTGAGAGCCAGTTCCTTTCTAGGCTTTGTAGGATTAGTAGGTACCTACCCACGATTTTCCGATTGCCGAGAACACAAAAGATGATATAATAATGACCGCCAAATCCAAAAGAAAAGTGTTTTATACTCGAGTACATATAGAGCCACATCGCAGCACTAGTCCAGTTTTAATAATGCAGTAAACAAAAGTTAGTTATTACTTGTAAAAAATAAACAAAGAGTTTATATTGCGGCCGCCTTCATTGTATGAGTCATAGAGTTTTATGAATCATGGTAACACAGTATAGGCTATGTCTTTGGTGCTAGAGCGAAAGAGCTAAGATGCCAGTTAAATTCTGAAATTTTAAGCTATGGCAATCCTATAAGTAGTGTTCTATAACCAAAAGGGAATCCGCAGAATAAAACATAAATCACCACAAGATCTAAATAAAACTCTAAGGAAAATTACATTTGGGAAACATAAATAAACCTAATTTAGACTTTTTGGAGGGAACTTGAGAAATGACGTTACGTTTTCATTTTATTTTCATAATCGTGTATCGTGTATTTTGAGTTTTATTGAATATTCTCGGTGGTATTTATTTTGTCAAATAAAGATCAATACAAGTGCACCATACTTACATGAAGAATTTAAAATATAATGACTTACTCCACTTGACACTGGCAAAATACACAAATTGTGATGCCAAAATGCGAGTTACAAATTGAATTGTTTTATACTTTTTATCTCGACAAAGTTACGTGAGCTTTGATTGACGAATTAAAATATGAACCTAAGCTGACCTTGCCCGCTACATCTCATCTAATAAAACTACATCCTAATCTTCAACGGTCCAAGGCCGCGGCGCACGGACACAGTTCACACATTATGATCAATGCAATCTGTATTACATGCCTTGCGCTTACATGCCATGCCATAGTCATCAAAAGCGCATACTGAATCTTTTTACATCTTATGATATGACTAGCTATCCCCGCGGTCCTGGTTTAAAAAGTATCCCATATACTATGTTCGAAGTTTTGTCAAAATCCGTTCAGTAGTTAATATGTTTCTTACTCTTTAACGTAGAAAACGTTAAAGAGTAAGAAACATATTCACATTCACACAAAATTTTACATTTTACTTATTAGTAATCAGGTTATTGATAGATCTCCGGCAGCGCGAAGACCTATCGTTAATCTATGGATAGTAGAAAAAAAAATATGAATAGGGTAGGTATTAGAATTACTTATCACGCATATTTATTTAATCTAGCTTTCTTGCCTCTATTCTATCTAACTTGTTAAGGTGGAGGCTTCGGTTGGGGCGTTAAATTCAAATTTTATCACGTTTTTTGCTAATTGCAGCTCAGTTATAGGTCGTAAGTTATCAACATGTTATTTGCGACAAGAATGGTAGTATATTTACTGATTAATAACAAAATAAATCATCAACATATTCCTCCAAGGTATATTACTGACATATACGACTATTTCATGAAAATGTTACTAAAGGCCCAAATAAGAGAAGAATTCATTCTTAGTTCTAAAAAGGGGTATATTTACGTTTTTTTTTCTGACGTTACTAATGACAAATCCCAATTTTTTTAAAAACTATTCCCCATCACATATTCTCCAAATCTCTTGGAACAAAGAATACAGAGAAAAATGCCTTAATTTATTTTATACTATGTAAAGAGGATATAGGTACCTATTAAAAATTCTGATACCTTATACAATCCTTACCAAAAGTACCCTGCGAACCGTCTCTTTCGCACTTGATACATAGTTAAACAAACCGAAATCACTCAGTAACGTGATAACCAATAATTAACAATCAAATTAATTAGGTTAACGTACATAAAACACGACAATCGCACACATAATGAAGCCGCTGCTACCAAATAAGTACCTCTACAAAACAATTTGCAAAACTCGTGTTGATACTTGATTCACACTATGGGACCGGCAGAGATAGCGCGCAAGAAAAAAGAAATTAAATTCATCCAATGACGCGCTACGACAACGACCATTTTGTGGGCGTAATGAGCCCTCATTGTAAAACAAGCTACGCAGAAGTACATAGAAGTGACCACGAGAAGAAAGAGAAGAAGAGAGAATTGAGAAGAAACCTCTTGCTTGAAAATTGATCCTCACTACTATACTAATAATAGTGATACCTAAATAGACTGTAATTATAATCTGGTTTAAGGCGACGATAATTGCCAGAGATTTGTAAAAAATATAATAGAAAGAGAATAGTTTTTTTAAAAAAAAAGGTTAGTTTAAAAAAAAATGCTTTTTTACTAAAATTTCGCCTCTCCTGTCTCGCTTGTCTCGGTCAGTTTAGTAAGGGACGGAGTCATTCGCGGAGAGACTACTCTTAAGTAGGCGCAAGAGCAATCCAATTATGTGAATCGAGTCTTGATTAATCGTACCAGCTGGATAATATGACGTAGTTTGTGAACTATGTAATACAAGTAGTGTGTAATTTACATGTAATTGCTTGTAATCAGGTTTAAAAGAGCGTTTTGTGTAAATTTTTTATTTTGTGCCATTTTTAGGGTTCTGTACCTCAAAAGAAAATTATCTTTTGTGTTTTGTTTTTTTCCTTTTGAAGTGCGGAACGTACGTGGAGGTATCAAGTTCAAATACTAAGGTCTACGGTTCCTTGGCAAGAAGGAAGGTCTGGCATAAGTAGTAGAAGTACCTAAATCCAAAATTTGACAATTCGTAGTAAAATATTTTTAACGATTACTTTACAATAATTGCATTGCGGTGTGTTCCGACAGCTACACTTGTGAGCCAGTTCGTTTCTAGGTGTGTTCTTACCACCACCGGCCACATCATCACTAACCACGGTGATATTGATATAAAATCCTGATTGTCCTTCAATCCAACAAAACACGGAACCCTCGATGCGAGTCAGACTCGCACTTGACCGACTTTTTTGTAATGACGTTAATTATTTGATTCATCCGCGTATGCGCCAACCTTGGGGTGTTTTTCCAGCATTCAAAAGAAACGTCTTCCCTTTTGAAGATTGCAGTTCATTTCTCTATGAAACACGGACCGAGAATATCTAAGTGAGATCATAATTAATTAATTCTATGAATATCCACAATTTTATATTATACTAGATGTTCCCCGTGGCTTTACTCGCGTTCCCTGGATAAAAAGTAGCCTAACTTAACTTTGGGGATAATGTAGCTTCCTATTAGTGAAATAATTTTTCGAAAAGGACTAGTAACTCCGGAGATTAGAGCGTTCAAACAATCAAACTCTTTTGCTTTTTTTAAAGATTTTTTTCAATTTGTGTGATCTGCGATTTATTATTGTTTTTGTTAGCCTAGTTTGAGGGCCACGAAACACTGTATTACACCTTGTTTCTATGTAGGTACAAAATTAAATCATCGTAAATTAAGATTAGTACAAGAAACCATGAAAAATGTAAATTCAAAGCTTTATATTATAATACACAGGGTTACTTTTAAATGAATAACCACATTAGCGAAAAAGAAATTCTAACTTTCTTAATTACAAAACAAAATCTTATTGGGTCAAAATGCATGAAAAGTTCGATTTTTTTTCGTGATTTCACGGTTGGTCCCATCTAAAAGTTGTTCATGATAGTGAGTATAATAATCCCTGAAAAAAGGAAATTTTGGAATATTTTTTTTTCCCATAACTGTTTTTTATTTACTTATGAGACCTTACTTCTTGACTTTCATAATTCTACGACACCTAAATGTCAAATAAAACAATTCACAACTTACTTTGATTTTGTTACTGGTGAAGCAGCCTCATCTTCGACTCTGTGAACAAGGATTAAATCACATTAAAAATACATTAAAAGAAAGTTAACTCATTAATTAAATCTGCTGCAAAACAACACGAGTGAAAGTTTAATTAACGCTCTAGTTTTTACTGGAGCAGTGCAGATTTTGAAAAGATATTAAAAACGTACGGTAATCCGTTTTGTTATTTTTAGACTAGCTTTAAACCCGTGGCGTCGTTCGCGTAGACTTTACAAAACGAGTTTATTTCTTACCTAACTTCGATACAATTACGCGAAAAAAAATATCAAATTAACTTTTCGTCTTCTTCATCGCCTCCATGCTTATTTCTGCATAGTCCAATTACAACATAATATATGACAAACTAAACAAATACTATACCTCTTTGTAACAAACAGTATAAATAAGAAAGGGATGAAAGATATTTTAGTACTTTCAGATTAGTCCGATTACTTATTTCAACGTGAATTTAAACGCGATCTATACAATATTGGTCACGACGACAAGCCCATTTACCCGTATATTACGGCATGGACAATCTGAGCTATCATCGCCGTAAAACCTAACCTAAGAATCAATCTGTTAATTGTCTATTCACCAGTCTTTTGACGTGAGTTGGTTTTTATCAATTCCAGTAAAAGTTGTAAAACCCAGGTTTTAAGATATCTTTCTCTTTCTGTCCAAAGACGTAAGAAAGTGACGGATATATTTTACACCAGAGTTTAACAAGACTTGCTTTAAACCACACGTAACGAAGTTACAGTCCTTTAACTCTGTATTTCCGTGAAACGCGCGGTATGGTAAGTAAATGGAAAACCCGTATGACTCAGCGCGGGTCTCGGGAGACCAGCCATGAAGTTTTATGTGAACAGGCCGCTCCGTTGCATTCAATATTTATTCTGATGCTTGCACCTGTGAATTCCCTGGCCATTTGTGAGCTCGTTTATACACACGATGCAACAAACATCCTGTAAAGTGAATTAATGTGAATGTTTGTTTGGATTTTTATTACAAAATCCCCGAAACAACAATGGCTGTATTATTGTCCTCTTTGGCGATAATATTGACCGAGGTGTTTTGATTTGTCAGGACAAACAGACAGAGAAGTTCAGCACACAATTTTTTGTCCTAGATGGGAATCAAATTGCGCCAACTGGCCTGTCAAACTAAACTAATGACTAGTTTAGTTGTCCTGTCGCCCTCTTTGAGCGAATGCTCATCACAAATGGTAATCAAAGTGAGAACCCTACATTGATGACAATTATGAAAGGAAAATAAATAACAGAACTAAAAATCTGAACCCTAAGAGTATTCCGAGCCGGTGTTAGAGTCAATTGCCACTTTCGACATTCATAATTGCCTTATCAGGGCCTAAACTGCATAAATGATTTTTGAGTTTGAGTTTTTAACGTTTTTTAATGTTGAGTGAGATTAAATTACTAGCAATATGTTTCTGGTAATATATCGGGTCTTTTCATGCACAAAATATAATGTTGACTATCTTAAATACATAATTTAAATTTACCGACTACCGCTGTTTCATTTACTTTGATAAAAATACCAAAATATTTTTATTCCGTTGTTCTAAAACTATTATAATTCATGATACAAGCTTGAAAAATGGGCCTGACTCCAGAAGAATCCCATAAAATCACGCTGCCAAATGTAGACTGGATCACGACTAGATAACATTTCGATCGTTATTACACTAATAAATCATTGATGCGCACATAAGCACATAAATGAGCTAACTGTTTTAATCAAGTCTAGATTTTACGTAACACCAAATCGTAAACACATTACATACGCCTAAAGAAAACAAGAAAACCATTCGTAAATGTTACATCACTACAATTTCCTGTTATAAACCAAATTCAAGAATAGAATTCGTTGAAGCGGTAAGTTGAACTCATAAACATGCCCAGTGAATCTTGAAACTAACACCACAACAGCTATTCAAATGTTAACTGCCACTCATTGTGTATTCTGAGTTTCAACAAGCACATGCGATTTATGTGTGTTTGTTTCTAATTTGTGTGTTTTGTTGGTTAGACGAGTTATCAGAGTTAAGATGCTATACGTGAAATGATGATTCTAAAATGAGTTTTTCTTTGTTCCAAGAGATTTGGAAAATATATATGTGAAACTAGAGAATATGTGACGGGGAATAGATTTTTAAAAAATTTGAATTTTTCATTAGTAACGTCTGAAATCCATTAGAAAGGGAATAGTTTTCTTACTTTTTCAAAAAAGGCTTATTTTCTTTTTAAATAACATATTTTTTACAAAAATTACGTTTCTCCTGTCTCGCTTGTCACCGCCAGTTTAGTCAAAGACATACACAGATAGCCCCCTCTTAATCTGATAAATCAAATAAAAATCCCATATTGCAGAGTTTGTTGAATGATAAGTTGAGAGGGAACCGTCTATCGTGGTTCGGACATGCTATGAGGAGGGATGAAACCCATGTGACTAAAAGAGTCTTGAATATGAAAGTTGATAGATATACGGGAAGTAGAAGAGGAGAAAAAGAGATGGATGGATTGACTGAAAGATGATATGAGTTAAGGACTGAATGCTGAATGGAAGAAGTGTACTTGTTGCGACGACCCCAAATTTTTGGGAACAGGGATGAGAGTAAAATTCAAATGAGGTTTGTGTTTGAAGGGGAGGGGAGATGAGTTCTACCACTCTTTCAAGCGCTGTTGTTCATATTTATATGCCTTTAATCATCATTAACAAGGTGGTGATAGTGACATCAAGCGCCGTATCGAAGGTCACCGGTTCGAATCATGACGAGTTTGAGAGAACATTGTCATTGTGAGGAAAATATTGCACTTGGTAGTAGCCGCCAAGCACTACCGGTGTGTTCTGATAGCTGCACTTGAGAGTTCCCTTCTAGGTTTTGTATGCTATTGCTTACCACCTTTGGCCCCTCATCACTGGCCACTGTGATATTTTAGTCGAACACAGACCTATACATAAAAAAAAACTAGATTGGAAACCTATGTGTATAAACTTTTCCATGATTTCAAACAAACAACAACAACCCTAAATAACATAAACAAAGATACTAATGCAAATAACGGCACTTGGGAAACTCATTTAATTAAACTAGAGCGATAAAACAAAACAGTGCAAACTAGCTCATATCCTATCGCAATGGAACCTACATTTGCTTGCAACGGTATTGTCAGGGGTGCAAACGAATGCATCTGCAAAATGAAGTGCGGACGTGATCGTATTGAGAAACTGGAGTTTCTTGTCTATGGTATGAAATACGTGATAGTATTAATAAGGTTTGCGAATGGAAAATTACATTACAGAGCTCATTTGGGAGGGGAAGCGTCGGTAACTCATAGGGTGTCACTACTGTTGTAAGCCTTTAGATTACCTACCCCCGGGACAATATGCTTATTTGTCAACAAAAAAAAACGAGTTAGTCTTAGTTAGTTTTTTTTTTAAAAGGGCTAATGTTGGTTGCTTCTGATGCTACAGCCAGGCCCTTACAGTTAGTCTTACAATTATTAGTCTCGCGTTTATAGTTCTCATAGTCTTACAGTCATTTGTCTCGCGTTTATAGTTCTCATAGTCTTACAGTTATTAGTCTCGCGTTTATAGTTCTCAGTCTTACAGTTATTAGTCTCGCGTTTATAGTTCTCATAGTCTTACAGTTATTAGTCTCGCGTTTATAGTTCTCATAGTCTTACCAGTTATTAGTCTCGCCTTTATAGTTCTCATAGTCTTACAGTTATTAGTCTCCCGTTTATAGTTCTCAGTCTTACAGTTCTCAGTCTTACAGTTATTAGTCTCGCGTTTATAGTTCTCATAGTCTTACAGTTATTAGTCTCACGTTTATAGTTCTCATAGTCTTACAGTTATTAGTCTCACGTTTATAGTTGTCATAGTCTTACAGTTATTAGTCTCACGTTTATAGTTCTCATAGTCTTACAGTTATTAGTCTCGCGTTTATAGTTCTCATAGTCTTACAGTTATTAGTCTCGCGTTTATAGTTCTCATAGTCTTACAGTTATTAGTCTCGCGTTTATAGTTCTCATAGTCTTACAGTTATTAGTCTCGCGTTTATAGTTCTCATAGTCTTAAATTTATTAGTCTCCCTTTTATAGTTCTCATAGTCTTACAGTTATTAGTCTCCCGTTTATAGTTCTTATAGTCTTACAGTTATTAGTCTCGCGTTTATAGTTCTCATAGTCTTACAGTTATTAGTCTCGCGTTTATAATTCTCATAGTCTTACAGTTATTAGTCTCGCGTTTATAGTTCTCATAGTCTTAGTGCTTGGTTACCAAAGTGTAGTCTCGCATTTGGTAACCAATCATTTTATTTCAACCTCAAGAACCAGCACTATAGCAAATGTACAAGAATGTAGGATAGAAAAGGGTAATTTATTCAGGCTAGGCCCTATTATGGAACTCATGACTCTCCGGCAAGAAACTCAGCAAGCAATGCATTTCTTTTGTTGATATTTTGAATTTCGGCATATCATTTCAATTTTAGTTTCAAATTGTGTATAATGTTTCCTAAAAAACCATGGTGAGTTTACATTGATTCATAAATTCTAACATCTTAAATGGCTTGAGTGGATGAAGGTCCAAATTCAGATGGCAGTTCCCGAAGACAATACACATAATGATGAAGTTAAATAATAATTAAAACCCGTGTTATGTTCATAACGTGATTAAAGAATACGCCAGCAAGATAAAGTTCAATTAAGTAATTAACTGTTAATTTACGGTACGATAAAAATGCGCACAGCACAAGCAAGCAGTATATTTATAGTAACTCCAACGAACACAGATAATGTGCTGTAATTATTTTAAAAGTCATGATAGCTCAGTGATGACGAATTGCCGTGGCAATATGGATTTGGATTTAAACTTAGAGCGTTGATAAATTGCCAAGAAGAGGACTGACTCTATTGTGCAACCGGTAGGTGGTTGGTTATAGATTCCGAGCTTGACAGTGTTAGCCCTAGGTTTATTTGTACCTATATTTTCGAATCAAGCAAGATTGACTAAGACATACAGTCAGACAGACAGTATGTTTTTTTCGCTACTTCGTTCGTTTATATAGCTGTTCATATTAATAAGCAAACAGGTAATTTTGCTCCATAAAGCGCCCGTTTAGGCCCTGATAATGCCAGTGGCGGATTTACCAGCAGGCTGAGTAGGCTAGAGCCTAGGGCGGCATATTTTAGGGGACGGCAAAAAGAGTCACGAAAATTTTATTTCAATATTTTAGTATTGTATAGTATACTGAACACTAACGTCTGTATATATATAAAAGATTACTAAACGCTAAATATACTTTACTGATCTTCATGAATTTTTAAAATATCCCCTTTCAATATTATAATTTAAATATAGTATTTTTTTCAATTTTTCAGATGTAAGACGATAGAGGTAAGTGCAATTTCATTGACAGATTAATAACTCTAATTAATATGATTGCGAACTACTTAGGGTATCGAATTTCAGAGGTCAGTAGGGGCGGCAAAAACTGAATACCTAGCCTACTGGCGGCAAATTTGTAAATAATGCATTTATGAACGTTGAAAATAAGAATTGACTTTACCATCGGTTCATACACTAAAAACTGAGAAGACTCCGGCAAGAAACTCGGCAAGGTTTCTTTCTTTTGACTTAACAACTTATGTAATTACAGTTAATTCCAAATCCAAAAAATACGCTTCTATTGGCCCAAATTATTTATTTTTGCCTTTTGCGGTCGAGACCATGGGTCCTTGGGGGTCCGAGGCTCGCCGATTTTCTCGAACATTATCTTCAAAATTAATTGAGGTCACAGGGGACCGGCGGGCGGGGAGCTTTATCCGCCAACGCGTTAGCTTGGCCATACAAAGAGGGAACGCTGCCAGCCTTCTGGGAACCTTGCCATTGATTGGCAGCAGCGGCCGCCTCGAGGATTTTTTTTATATATAGTTTGTATATTTGGTGTAAATAATTGTAAATATTGTATATTATAGAATAATTACAGTTTTGTTTTAAGTTTAGGTACGTAAACTTCATATGATTTTCACTTTGCTAGAGGGGGATGCAAGTGCAGAGAGAAGTTACTACAACCATGTAGGTAGTAACCATGATGTCTTCCATGAGCTACTTTATACTAGGCCTTGTCGATGAGTCTCTGTTTAGGCTTTGAATGAAGTAACAAAAAAATTAAAATCTTTATTATATTTGCCCGCAAAAAGCGTATGCCTTGCGGCGTATACAACTGCATTATTATCTTGGCTAGGGTCGGATGTGGCGGATGTTATCCTGTCCGCTACGCTGGCTGCGGATATTACGTGCGGCCATTAAACACGCGGGCGCAATGCAAGCTGAGATTGAGTTACATTGTCGTATAATGGTGTGCGAAGATTTATGATTAGATTTAAAGTTTCAATGTATTATTGGTACTACTACTTTGATAAATATTATCATAATAATAATGAGTATTAGTGTGGCAAATGCAATAAAAATGATATTATTTTCGGTTTTACTTGTCGCTTAAAAATAACTCGTTCAGTTCTTTAAAAAATCGCCTTTTATTCCTGATATCCCGAAAAAACTATGTTAAAAAACCAACAAACTCTTATGAACGCCATTCATTTATCATCCATCTTTTTAACCACCTATCTCTTTGATAGAGTTTTTGCTAATAATTTTGCATGACTGATGACGTATCTAAATACAGAAGCGATGACAACATTGATTTACGCAAACATTGAACTTACGAATATTTCTTTATCCAAAACGCAAACAATTTCCGAAGCAACCAAACCGTCCATCTCGATAGTGTGTTCTTAAACTTGGTAGACTTTGAACAATTTATCATTTTTCATGTTATTTTACATCAGGCAACCATTCCAGTTACAAATATTGAGTCCCAAACAAAGATTAAACAAAAAAAATATTAAAAAATATTTTCAACAGTCAAATGTAGCAGCAACCCTCTATTGGCGTGGCCCGCACACGGAAATAGAATGCACGCGATCGATGCACGACTGCGCAGTCGGTGGGTCGTTGCACTCGTCATCTGGTACCCGTGACGTAACACCTACCCTATTTATTGAGTACCTAGCATGCCATTCCGACGCATAACTGTACTATAGATAGTACATTTGTAGTTTGGTGTGTTATTCATATAGTACATATACTAAAAAGAGGTGAAAAATTATGAGAATTACAGTTTTCATACAAAAAGTGCACTTAATATTGTCTATCAGTTCTGCCATTATACACCACTTATGATGACAATAGACGCAATGGGGGATGGGGATCAATTTTACAAGTAATTCTGAGCAATCAAAATTCTAGATTAAGATCTACATTGAACAATCCACATATCGAAATACGATAAAAATATATAATGACTAGATTCCGCCCCGCGGTTTCACCCGCGTTTCCGAGGGATCTTATGTTTTCCCGAGATAAAAAGTATCCTATGTGTTAATCTAGGTTAAACTATCTGTGTTCCAAATTTCATCCAAATCTGTTCAGTAGTTTTTGAGTGAAAGAGTAACAAACATCCATCCATCCATACTCACAAATATTCGCATTTATAATATGAGTAGGATTTACGTTTTTTTTTTTTTCTTTTATTTTACTAATTAACTTCCAAATATTTTACGTGGAATTTTTTTCATCGTAACATTTTCTTGTTTACCTAAGCAGAAAAGTTATTTTCCTACATGCCATTGATAAGGTAATTACATTTTTAGGGCAAATAAATTTAAATTAAATCCTAAATCCATATTTACAATTATTTACATAAATAAAAACTAAACTAAACAAATAAAAAACTAAACTATGTAACTACTAATTACAAAAATAATCTACTTCAAAATTTGGATATACCTGGAAATTATTTAATTTATAACTTGTAAAAAGATGACACCCACATTTCTCAATATTAAATTAACTCAAAATTTATTATATTTATTCCAATTTTCTCTTAAAATTATATAAAAATCTTGCCATAGATTCACAGTTTAAATTCAATTATCTCCATGAATGACGTAATACTGACCGTAATTAAGTCGGGTTTAAGTACATTTTTCATCACAGTTGAGCAGTTGTTAATACTAGCTCAAAGTCGAATGCTAGTCACGTATACGGTAAACAGAGCTTTATCCTTTAAGGTACTTTTATGCGATATAAAAATGCGGACAAAGTATCATGTCGTGTAGCTATTTGTGTAAGTAGCTGAGATAATATTTATAAGTAAAGGTACAAAGCCATTTGGTAAGGAATGTTACATCTTTTTCATCCGCATCAGTGGATTAGGTCCTATTATATCTTTGAAATAAATATCATATTACCTATAGTTGTGACCTATGTTACCAGTACCGGCGTTATTATAGTAGGGTAGGGCGCGGTAGGGCGATCGCCCAGGGCGCCAGATGTAAAGGGGCGCCAGGCCCACCTTTATTTACGGTCGCTCATGAGCGAGTCCTGCTATCTCGAGTCTAAATAAATAAATAAATTCTCAAGTCTAAAGATAGAATGGCTATAATGGCTTAAAATCCCTTTTGTTGGCAGGAGAAGGGGGGGTTATCACATCTCGCCCAGGGTAGAGCTAAAACCGGCACTGTATGTTACCTCTAGTATGAGTTTCTTGCCGTAGTCTTGTCAGTTCAAGTGTATTACGAACCGGTGGTAGAGTCTATTGTAATGATTGTAACTATCGACGTTCATAAGTGCCTTACCAGGGCCTAAACTGAATAAATGAGTTTTAATTTGATATTTATATAGGTCTATTATACCTACATTTTAATCGAGTAGGTACCTACCTAAGGTTGATATTTAGAAAACTTTTCTGTCTTGATAAGTTTATTGCCGGAGTATTTTCAAAAGTAATTCAGGATAGTTCAATTAAAATTATGTATATACCTACCATAGTCAAACTCAAAATCTTTAATAAACTAGAAATTGTAAGATAACCTAATAACATTCAATCTAAATCATCACTGCGCTACATTGCATCAGAATTCAGAATACAATGTAAATCTAAGTATACTAAGTTAAAACCCGTTTATCTTCAACCCGGAAAATTCTGGCATCTTAAAAACTGAACATAAGCGGGATATTCCCAAACAAAATTACAGTACGTGTACTTATATAGGACGCTGGACGAAGGATTTCGCCCGGCCCCGACTTCATACTTGCTTTATTCATGTTATTTTATTGACGTACATTATGATTCGATAGTTGAATTGTATCAACCGATCACAGGATTGGTTCAGCGTCGAAACTGAATAGTTTAACTTCGGAACACAATTCGAATAGAACCAAATAAAATGGAGCAAAACCATTTGGAAAATGAATGGATTTCACAACTTCAATTCACTTTTCGTTTATTACTTTTCGAACTTATAAGACTGTAATTATAGGAAATATGATAAGTAAAACACTTTCAAATGAGAAAATTAGAAGGAAAGCCTTTATAAGTTATATTTGATGATAAATATCCTAGGATATTCTTCACACTTTTTGTCCGGTAAGGTTGCTGCAGCCATCAGAGGCTACCAACTTTAGTCCTTTCCAAAAAAAAATCTTTACACTTGGTTATCTGATCCCAAACTATGCAGAGCTCGTACTTGGTAAACAGACAAGTCATTGTAGCCTAGAAACTGGCTCTAAGAGCAACTGTCGAAACTCACTGGTAGGTGCTTGGCCAGCGAGGCGGGTACCACCGTTCAAGTAGGTAAATTCAAAAGATTTAAAGCTAAATTGAAAATCTCCCAAGTGGGTGCATAATTTTATCTCATGCATAATATTGGATAGCATTAGATTTTACCTGAAATTTTAAATCGTCTTCAATATTATTTTATGAAGGTAAAAAAAACTCAGAAGCATTTTATTAGATTTTTCACAAAATTTATGCTCAAAAGTCCTGGAAAATTTCAAGAAAAGAGCACGTCTGTTCCAGCAAATCTGAGGCGGTAATTTTCATTATGTGTACTTCATTATTCAATAAATATTTCAATCTTATGTCACATGGATATATGTTTTATTAGAAAATCAAAACCGGCGAAGATGCAAAAGCGTGCGCTACGCCCAAGCCTTTATTTTGTCATTTAAATACTCGTTAATATTGTAGTAAGCCTTTTTCATTAAAACGATCTTACTTAATACGTTCTTTAAATTTTTGAGAAGGCAAATTTAAAAGTTAAAAAATCTTATTATAGGATCCAAATTCAATGATGCTATGATATTTTGTAACGCGACAAAGTATAAGTACTGACCTCCTATTATCCAGGTAGTTGTCATAATCATCGGGTGTGTTCTTGTCGTCGTGCATGTCGTACAGGTCGCTGTAGATGGCCGACTCCAGCCGGGACGGGTCCAAGTGGTAATTGGGGTTCTCGTACGAGAGAAGACCATTCTCTGTGAACAAAGAACAAATGTTTTAGATACTCATTGATATTTAGGATTAAAGAAGCTTTCAGTTATCAGCTGATAATATATCAGTCCGGATTGTTGGTCACATACCCTAGTTTTCACTAGGATAAGAACAAATATTTGGGTGTGTTTTAGGTAATTTCAATCACGATAATCATGTCAAAGACGCGAGAATAGGCGGGATTACCGTAAAGTAATGGTAATGAACTTCATTTCATATGGCTCTCATTAACTGGGAATCTATATAAGGGAATAGACACTACATGGGGCATTTGACGATTTATACTTTAAAAATGAGGAATACCAATAAAAAAATCTAATTAGTCCGTCAGTTAGATTATCTAAAAATATTGGATACGTATTTTTTATTTTGATCCGAAAACAAAAAATAACGAAGATACAGTTCGTTAAAATTTTCCGGTCTGCAAAAAGTGTACTAAAAAGTAGTTGTACAATGACGTCACAAGCCCCAATCCTGCACTTTGATGGGACTTATCTTTGTAATTTCGTATTGATTTGATAAAATAAAAAATACGTATCCAATATTTTTTGATAATCTAACTGACGGACTAATTAGATTTTTTTGTTGGTATTCCTCATTGTGTATTCCTTAAATAGAACAGAATTTCAGAATATGGAACTGAGTTCGTTATCACTTCCTTACGCAGTAGCCTGCGGGATCCAGTTCCCAGAATGAATAATATTATTTTAGTAAAGTTAGTCACTGCCTGAAGCACTTGTCTGGTTTCCTCTGTAACACAAGCTGAAACCTTAGCGATTTCAGCTTAGGTCTGATCCACATGTAACACGTAACATTTTTGTCAATTGATTGAATATAAATTGTATGTTCAACTTATTATTTTTTTATAAGTTTTTTTTTATATTTAAAATAATCGAAGGACCTCAGCTTATCAGTATGACTTTTATTATAATAGCAATACGGTATAAATTCAATAGTGAAATGGGCAAGTGCAATAATACTATCTAGGTACTTCCAAAAAAATAATTACTTACAATTGTTTTAGTATTTATCAAACAAAATTCCAAATTCAAAAATATTTTTTTAATAAATATCAAATCATAATCGAAACATTTTTATATTCCAAATTTAAAACAAAATTACATTCGCTCCATTACAAAACCGATCGTTTGTGTTGCCATCACCATTTAAAAGGGTAAAAAACCAATTGAAAATGGCCCCTTGTATCGGACAGCCCTTCCATAAATACAAACTACTTCCAATCGACTTTGGCTGGACCCCTGGACCCTTAGAACCCTATCACCCTTTTAACAACCCTCAATGTGTATGGTAACTGCATACCATAACAGTGTCACCTAATGATTTGGGGTAAGTAAGAAGACATTAGCGTTTTATAACTAAATAGTTTTCCACCCTGGTGTTTCACCCGCTATCTATTTCACACATTTAGGGATTTAATTTTGAAAACCCCTAAGGGGGTTAAATAGATAGCGTAGAGAGATAATTTGGTAGTAGATATGCATGGAACTTCTAGACCCTGGGGTTTCAACATGTCAGTAAGTTACATTATGTATTGATGGGTATAAACATGCAGTGATAAATATCGATTTATTTTATCTTAATACTATTATTTATATGGCGCGATTCTTCAATCGCAAATGAATCAGAAATGAAGTTATCCGGAAGAGAACCGGAGTAACCGACGTAGCCTGCAGAGTGAGCAAACTGAAGTGGCAGTGGGCTGGCCATGTTTGTCGAAGGACTGATAGCCGTTGGAGCAGACGAGTCCTGGAGTGGAGACCACGCACTGGCAAGCGTAGTGTGGGGCGCCCCCCAGCTAGGTGGACCGACGACCTAAAGAAGACGGCTGGGACAGACTGGATGCGGAAAGCGGAGGACAGGGTGTTGTGGCGCAGCCTGGGAGAGGCCTATGTCCAGCAGTGGACTGCGATAGGCTGAATTGATTGATTGAGAGATTCTTCAATCGCTATAAGTTAACCTAGGATAAGCTATTCCTCTGATATTATTTCTATACAAAAACTGTTAAATCTAAATATATTTTTGTTATTCTAGGCTCCCAGCAGGCTGGCAGCGTTGCAATAAAATGTGATGATATCTTTAACTCGACCACCTTTCTGTCAATGTCAAACTAAGTGACGTCATTGCAATAAATCGCGATGCGTATGCCCTTAGACCATACGGTATAAAGCCGTGTCCACAGTCGACGCGTCGTGGCTATTTCAACAAAGGTAACAGGAGCCCAGCCCACATCCGCTACGCATAATGGCAACACTGTATCCACGTGTATTACACGCTGTATAATAAATAATTGATTGTTCTCGTGCACCTCCTGTAGATTTGATTCAGGTCAATTTGTTCGACTGTGAAATGGAATTGGAGTTCTATATGTATTAGGTTAAATGTTAATGTTGTGTATTGTTTTTTAATGGATTCGTGAGATTGTTATGGATTATTGAAATTAAGGACAGGTATTAGTGGAATTGAATTTCAAAAAAGATTATTAATAAAATTGGATGATTTTGATTTTATAGAACCGAATTATTTTTGTGACCTATAAAAGGTCACATCTAATTTCTAACTTAATAAATATGTCATTTTGGAACTTTGGAGATTTGTGATTCAATCACGCATCAACGACTGAACTGATTTCGATGAAACTTGGCTTATAGATAGATAATATTCAGGAATATAGTATAGAATACTTTATTTCTCGGGAAAACAATACATAATTTGGCAACACGGGCGAAATCGTGGAAACTAGTAAGTATATATATATACATATTAAAAATTACGCCAACTGGGTCGTATTAAATCGTTTATTCCGACTATAAAATTAAACGGAACACATTCGTGTCACAGACTATAAAGTCATTATAAAACACAATCGGAATGACAAGAATTTGACATTACCATTAGGCACGACCTACCATTTTGTGGTCAGCACAGCCGTGAGCCATGAACTTGGCCTTAACGTGAACTTAATAAATGAAATTGTAGGTATTTAACATTGTCATGGTTACCAATAATTATTATGAGTTGTATTGTATCCTGGGACATTTTTCACACACGGCTATCTGCAGGGATACCACGTAACAAAATCGAAATGAACTTCATTGAATTCGTCTCCCATTTTTTGAATTTTCGTTTTTATAATGAAACATAATTTATGTAGGCCATCCATTGACTCATCCTAGATAATTTACTTGCTTTCTACCCAGCGGTTTTACCCACTTACCCCCTTAGGGAATGAGTTTTCAAAAAACCGATTTTTAATGGCGATGATAGCTCAGTGGTAGTGACGTCGGATGCCGCGACGAAGGTCGTGGGTTCGAATCCTACAATGGGCTTGAGCTTTCGGTGAAGGAAAACATCGTGAGGAAACCGTGCTATGGTTTCCTCACGATGTTTTCCTGGTAGGTGGTAGGGTACTTTGTAGTACCCGCCTGGCTGGCTAGCACCCTCAAGTTGAAAATTTGTCGCCAAGCACCTACCGGTGTGTTCCGGCAATTGCACTTGAGAGCCAATTTGCCTTCTCGGCATTGTAACAGGTCAGCAACACATTAATCGGTCGGCAATATCTCTGGTATTGCCAATGGCGATAGGCAACGGTAACCACTTACCATCAGGTGGGCGGTATGCTTGCTTGCTACCTTAGTAGTATAAAAAAATAAAATAAAAAAAAAACCTTTCTTAGCCTACATCACAATAGCTATGCCAAATTTCAGTCCGATCCGTCCAGTGGTTTGAGCTGTGCGTTGATAGATCAGTCAGTCAGTCAATCAGTCACGCTTTCCTTCTATATATTTAGATTAAGCACAATAAATATGAAACAGGTTAACAAAACGTGAAAGCAGACTTAATTATTGCTATTTCATTTACAAAAAGCCACAAAGCGAAATCTCTACTCTCTCATATTTAAATTTGTCATAAGGCTTTAAAATCAAAGCCTTTTGCCAGCAGATTTTCATAAAAAAACTATAAAATAAGGTTGAATCTGTTATTGAAAAAGTAGCAATACATGAAATAAAATGACCCTTAGTTACACAAGATAAGACACAAGTGGAATCACGAAAGCTGGCGAGGAGTAGTCGACTTCGTATCGATTTCTCTCGACCTTCAGACGGGGGCGGAGCAACCTGAGACACGCCACAATATGTGCTTGATAAAAAAAAGCTCGCTTATAAAAAAAAGTAAATAGATTCTAAGATTAATCAACTTAAAAAAAGTAAAACCTCCTTCAAAGACAATAAAATCATATGGGACACCTTGGAGCTACGCAAAAAGAATGATTAAACAAACATTTAAAAAAACTTTCTTTTTTTTGAAGGAGGTTAAAAATTATTATAAATTCAATTTGGAACTTTTAAATATGAATATGGTAGGTACGCAAAGAATAGGGTAGTTGACTCACACATCAAATCAGCTACTTTTTAATAAATGTCAAAACGATAGTTTATAAGGAATTTTGCTTGTATGAAATATTACATTATGACGTCATAGGTTCACAGCATCAAATCATCTACTCTTAGTGGTTCCACTGGTAATTAAAAATCATAAAAAGCATTAAATTTGATATTTCCACGTGTTTTTGATGTTTTATGCATCGCTTAGTGTTTGGTCATTTATTTTTGAAAGTGTCAACTACCCTATTCAGTTTTCCTTCTGCGATGTTATTTGCTTTTCCAAGATATAATGTTATTTTCCTTTTTACAAACTTATACGCACAATATCTACTTAATTGATATTTTACATTACATTTCTTATAAGTCATGTCATACATATATCAATCCTTAATATTTAATAGGAATAAAAATCAATTGCCGAATGTACCCGCTAACATATAGCGGACGAAAGAACAGCTGCATCTATTTGGATAATAATTTTTTTCGTGTGTTTGTAATCGTCAGGACAAAGGGCTACTTTATCTCGAGAACGCGGTTGAAATAGCGGGAGACAGCTAAGTATCTACAAAAAAAATAGGGCTAAGCTATGATTGATTATTGAAATCGCGAGCGTTACCGAAAAAACTTATTTTGTTGAAGTTTTTGATATGCGTGTAAAATTTTCAACTGTCTAACTATTACGGTTCATGAAATAGCCGAATGACAGACGAACGGACAGCGGAGGCTTAGTAATATGGTTCCGTCCGTAACCCTAAAAATCAATGGCTTCAAAAGTCTTTTGATCAACGTAGAAAATTACATTGCAATTTTAATGTCTCAGCTCAAGTGTTCACTGGCCAATTGAAAATCATTAGTTTATTTACACGAATGACAGAACAGAATGTGGTAAGCTTACGCGATACTTACACTGGACTTTCACTTATAGGAAGCCTTTTACGAGTTGGGATGACTTATATGTATTTAAGTAATAAGTGATCTCTCAAATTTAAACTTTATGATTAGGCGTCGTAAAGTTATAAGTAATGTAAATTAATTATGTATCTTTTGTACTTATTATACTATGCCCACCTGTCTGAACGTAACTTATAGGTTGTATGCTCTATCCCCTTTAAGGGGATTAAGGCCAATAACCTTGACGATATGTCCATACAACCAAGGACTCAAAGCTTCGGCGCTCGCGGTTCAGGGGAGCTTTGTATTTAAGCTTCATTTTTGATGATTAATAATAATCAATACTGGTGCCGATTCTGTTGTTTACGAACTTAACTAATATTAGACAAGTCACCTCTCTTTCATTTTAACCTTATTGAAAAAAGATAGAACATTTTTAATGCTGTCAGTTTAATTCATACCGTCGTCATAATGTACGGGTAAATAGTCGTGACCAATAAAGGTCGCGCTTAAATTCACGTTGAAATGTGTGATCGGATTAAACTGACAGGACTAAACTATCTTGCATCTCTTTCTTATATTTACTATTAGAAAGAGATATAGTGAGATTAATTTTATTTTAGTTCGTAAACAACAGAATCGGAATCACTAACAGACTTTTTAACTAATTCTAATTGTTATAAAATCTATCTCTTTTTTTTGGTTTAAGATTCACTTACATCTGATAAGCTGTTTAATCAATAATTTTCCATTTGGTTTAAATTACATGTGATAATATATATTTTCTTTTAATTCAGGGATGTTTAATCCAATTTTAATAAACTTGACGAACTAGACTTTAACACATATTTTTCGTAGGTCAAATAAACGAAAGGATTCGTCAAAAAAAGTGTCTAAACACAGCGTATTTTTGCGATTTGACTCACGTTCGAGCCTTAATTAGAGTTAGCTAAGACTATTAAAAATCACAGCGTAAACACTGCTACACAAATTGTTACCGAGGGAATGAAGCCTTAATATTTTATTTAACGTCCAAGCTGAGTCATTACGACAAATTATGTAAAGGTCGTGTCGTCATCCAACCTCGTTACGACCAAAATTGAGCTTATTCATATCATGAAAGTAATTTCAGAACGATATCACGGCGAGTGGGTAATTTGTGTCATTCATACAATTTGCTTCACTGTCAATTAGGTATTTTTTCATGATGACATAGTTTTTTTTTTAAAGTATAACGTAGCATATAACAGGAGCTTGATGAATCTGGATAATTTAAAATCACAGAATTTGGAAAGGTACACAGTTATTATAAATTATGCAAACTGATGGCGATGATAGCTCAGTGGTAGTGACGTCGGATGCCGCGACGAAGGTCGTGGGTTCGAATCCTACAATGAGCTTGAGCTTTCGGTGAAGGAAAACATCGTGAGGAAACCATAGCACGGTGGTAGGGTACTTTGTAGTACCCGTCTGGCTGGCTACCACCCTCAAGTTGAAAATTTGTCGCCAAGCACCTACCGGTGTGTTCCGGCAATTGCACTTGAGAGCCAGTTTGCTTTCTCGGCATTGTAACAGGTCAGCAACACATTGGCAATATCTCTGGTATTGCAAATGGCGATAGGCGACGGTAACCACTTACCATCAGGTGGGCCGTATGCTTGCTTGCTACCTTAGTAGTATAAAAAAAAAAAAAAAAAAAAAAAAAACTACTCAAACCTAAGACTTGATGATATTACAATAGTCTGTTCCAAAACAAAAATCCTTGAGGATTGAACACAAACAAAAGACAAATTATTGTTTTATTTAGCCAAATAGCATAACACATTTCGGATCGGAACATGATAGTGGTTATGTGTGACGTCTTCTCTATACGTAGTACTAGGAAGGAATTAAAAACACAATGTTTAATAGGAAGGATTTTTTTTTGGAAATTTTGAAGCCATTGTACATTCATCATTATCATATCATGTTAGCCGAAAGACGTCCACTGCTGGACCAAGGCCTCCTCCACGATGATCGGTCTTGCACTACCCGAATCCAGCGGTTTCCCGTGACCCTCACGTCTTCTGGTTCGTGGTCGACACTTTTCACGAGAACCTTTCTTCCCCAGCGGCCGTGAATAATAGGCTTTTTTTTATCCTGCGAACGCGAGTGAAACCGCGGGGGACTGCTATTAAGTGATAAAGACGTAACATTACCCTGATTCCATGAATACCAACCAAAATAAAGTTTCCTACAAAATTATAATAATTGGGTACAATTCGTTGAATCACATAATATGACGAAGCAAATCGTCCTACTTTAAATGATCCATGAAATGTCATATTACCGTGACGTGGTGTTAGGAATGTTAAGGTCTAGATCTGACGCAAGCGCAAGCGATGCGGGCAACAAGTAGGGCTGTCAACATCAAAATGAGAAAAACAGAGGCTTTTTAACAGAGGTAGATATGGTGTATAATAGATACCTAATGTCAAAATTATGAACAAGTATGCCCGCGTCGACCTCATTTTGCCACTATTTGGCCCTTGTCTGCCAAAAGGTTGCCAACAGTTGATTTAGAGTGTAAGATAGGGTAAAACCGGGATAGATGCCACACTTTTTGAAATCATTTTATATCTCCCAGTACAAAAATCTAAATATTTTATTTGTAAAACTGGCTAGTAAGTACTTTTGTTTTGCGAACCTCTACATTTTGGGGCATCTATACCAACGAGATAGTGGCCTAGTCCATATAAATTACGTTTCGGCGTAAACGGGCCACCAACCACAGCCACCGGTGGCTGTCGCGCGCTACCGCCACATTTGTAACAGTGTCAGAAGCGAGCGACAGCCACCGGTGTTTGGAAGCCGCCACATATTAATACACACACAGACGCGTGCGATACGTAAAACGTCTAACGGTTAACTGCGCGGGAGGTGGAGCAGTGCGACAGTGGCGGGTGTCGGCGTCTTGTGTGGCCCGTAGCGACGACAAGTGGCGAGTTGCGGACACTGCTGAAGCGAGTAGCCGCCACCGGCTACAAGTGTGCGGCGCGTCCATACAAAATATATGAAATAGTGTGTTAAGTCGCTGTTGCTGGCCACCAGTGGCTGTAGTCGGTGGCCCGTTTGCGCCGAGCCTTAGGATAGACGACCCGCTGAGAAAAATAGCATCTATCCCGAAAAACTTTAATCACACTTTGCTTTCCCATGCAATCGCACGGAGACATGAGACACGGACATTAGTGGTAGTTGGAAAGTCTCCCGATAGATAAATACAATAGCAAGCGATTAATCAGCGAAACTAGAATAATTACAATCGGGGCACCTAGGTATACTACTGGGGCATCTATCCCGGTTTTACCCTACATAATATTCTTAATCAATCAGGGGTTGCCCAGTGTCTAATCCATAGTCAAAATGAAGTGTTTCAGAATACGGGGGAATTATAATCGAATTAACGTCAACCTATCGCACGTTTCACCGAAAGAAGCCAATTTGAACTACATAATTAATTTATATTCCAATTATTTTTGATTGACGTTTTGCCGAAAGAAATCTTTGGCGATGGTAACTTGTCTGAAGAAATTATAAATTACTTAAGATAGGTATAGTATGACACAACGTAGATGAAGCATCGGCAAAATTCGTAAAATCGATCGTTCCCGAAAAGAGTGCACCTACAACATTACTCATGAGTTATAAAATGATCGGCGAAAATGATCTTGTCGAACGTTGAATGGCGCGATAATGAATGATTTTTATTAGTTGTGTAAATCGGAAGTGAAGTATACGAAAACGATTTGCCGATGCTACATCTAAGTTGTGTCATACTGTAACGTACTTTATAATTATTATGTATAGATTCTGTACAAGAAACTAATAAAATTATAACGACATATTGGTAGTTTCAACTTATTTTGTGGATTTATTTTATTTAAACGTACTACAAATACCTATATTAACTTGACAGGGTTGTCAGCCCTATTTGACGTGTGAAGAACGTCTCAGAATTTGACGTCCAATGGGAAATTGTGGCGTGACGATGAGTTACCGACCCGCGTCCTCGATTAACGCATTTTATGTTTTGTTTACATAACAATAAGGTCATGTTTGGAGTTTAATTATAAAGAGTATTTAAGCTTGTCAACTTTTCCATATAAAAATACTCAGTCTTTCTTATGTCTTTAAATCGAGCATCAGAAATGAAACCAATTTCTTACGTATGGTACATAATAGAAACCTGACTTCAGTTTATGGTATGTATGTCATCATCATCATCCATTTCGGGTCCACTGCTGGACTTAGGCCTATCCCAGAAAGCGCCACTGCTTACGATTTCTAGCCACCCGCATCCAGCCCAATCCAGGAAAACATACATACCATATACTGATATGGTATGTATGTTTTCCTGAACTATCCAACCTAAAAATAAATCGACAAAATAGTTCGACGAACATCGTAATCCACGTACACTATAAAACTAAACACACACATAAAATAGTTAACAATAACAAATTAATTTTAGTTTAGTTTACTCACTTTCCCGCTTGTGCAGACCCATGTTTCTAATATACTAGCAGCCAGACAAACACATTGCAAACACTTTGACAAACACTTTCTATATCATTTCACTTGGAGTTTATCTATTCAGAGTTCGTAGTGTGGGTTGAGCTGGGTACACACGAGATGTTTAAATTACTTCATTTGAGCTTTATTTGAATTTAAAATTGCATTTTAAATCAGAGAGAGATCGGTCAATGCGTTGAGTGAATTTTAAAGCTCGGAAAGATTTATCAATCTTCCTGATGATTATGTATTGTAAGCATGTACGTACCTACTTATTTAAAGTAAGCAATGTAAATAGTATTTTCTTATAAATTTGATCTTTGCTTTCTTTTGCCACTGATCTTTATAAGCGACACTATGAGATGGAGCAATAATACCAACATAAATTGTTTTTTTTGCGTTCGATTTTTTGAAGATCCAAGTACATACTTTACAGTTTTAGTTTTTTTTTAAATCGGCCTCCTGAAATATCGGCCACTTGAAAAGGTACCCTACATCTAAATTATTATTAGCAAATAAATTATTATTATATACTTAACAATTGATTTTAAATTATTATAAATTATGCTTTTCTTAAAAGTGAGGATGTCACGGGAATTTAAACGTAATTTAAATTATACAACATCATGTACTCGACTTAACAGTAGCCATTGCTTGGGAACTGTTTTGAATGCAATTAGCAACCTAAGGCATACAAGCAGACGTGTTTTCCACACACTCACCACGTGTGAAAGATTTCACTTTTATTTCGACTCTTGAATACGTCTGAAAGCGAATGCCGAGTAATTAAGTCTTAATTAAATGTTAATTACATTTTTAAGTCTTTGTTTAGATTTACGTATGTAATTGTTTTTGCTCGAATTGAATGTTTTTTTTTCGGTTTGTTGTTTGAGAAGTTTTTAGATTGTCTAATTTTGTATTGTTGTGACTTTTTATCTACTATGCAAGATTTTTATCATGAACAATAACTTAGGATTAGTTTTTTTGAAACATTGGTTTGGACTTTGAAAAAATCTTCCTCAGTACATCCTATATAAAATGAATTTAAGAAATATTTCCAATGAATTTCTAGGTTCATCGGTTTAGATTGTAAATTCTCTATCAATAAGTACTTTAGTCAAGAAACGTGATACCTACCTAACGTATGACGTATTTTTCAGGTGAATAAAAATCTGTTAAAATTCAATAACTAAGAATTAAACAATGCGGCGGGTTTCCCTCAAAACGGAGCGTAATTTCCTTTAATTTTGACGCTATATCTATGTAACAAGGTTGTTTATTGTTATGTAAGGAGCGGTATTTTTTGTTTCATTTTTATGAATAAACAATAATTTGATATAATATATTTGTTTATGATTGAATAATATTTCTGACAAATATCTTATTTTACCTACAACTGGTAAGTCTTACCTATGGTTCTTATGTAATCCATACAAATCTATACAAATAAATGTCTCCCCGTTTATACTCATATTTTAAAGATGAATATTAAAACCGTGTTAGCAAATAGTGGAAAGTGGAACTATTATTATTATTTATTGGCAAAAAAGTGGAAAAGCGGGGCATCTGGCAACATTATAAAAATCAGTAGGACATTACCTTTATTAGACACGTTTCGATATTGCATGGCATAAATATAAATAATCAATCAATATGGTACTTAATTTAAATAATAGTTAATATAACTTGGAATTGCATTTAAGTTAAGTAAAGTATTTTATACAATATAAACAGCAAGTTAGCCGCATTTAGGTATAAATTTATATTGATCAAGAAACAAATATGAAAGCAATTTGCGTTTTATTTTGACTGAAATAATTTTCACATTTTTTTAAATATACGGAAAAATATGACTTAAATGATTGAAACACAGCTCAAAACATCTTTTAGGTACCATTCTTATATCTACTTACTCTACATGATAAATTAAGCCGTCTACACGCTCCGCTACAATGAAGTCGCCTGCAATATAAGCGAAACTGTACCCATTTACTGAGCGTCGTTTGGCTGGATGCCAGATATGTCTAGTAATAAAATATATTTATGTTTCCAACGTAGGTACCTAAGTGATGCAGATATGTAAAGAAAGGCAAGCCTCGGGTCAAATCACGGGTGGGACGGACGAAAGGACGCACGAGAAATACAAAGTTGAAGGTTTTTTAAC
The DNA here is from genome assembly GCA_963555595.1 of Tethea ocularis. Classification (NCBI taxonomy): domain Eukaryota; kingdom Metazoa; phylum Arthropoda; class Insecta; order Lepidoptera; family Drepanidae; genus Tethea; species Tethea ocularis. Next base: position 8,957,500 of record OY741975.1, read on the forward strand.
GATAAAATTAGTTATTTGATCATTGATTGACAGGCTTTTATAGATTATTATAGACTAGAGAACCGTGGTAAGTTTTGAACAGAACCTATCTATATTGGTATACTTACTAATAATAGAGCTGAAGAGTTTGTCTGTTTGTTTGAACGCACTAATCTGGTTACTGGTCCGATTCAAAAAAATATTTAACTAATAGGAAGCTACATTATCCCCGAAGGTCATAGGCTACTTTTTATCCCGAGAATGCGAGTGAAACCGCGGGGAACAGCAAGTTAAAAATATACTTTTAAGATGAATCCCAAAATGTCATAATTTGTTATTCAAATGAGATCGGAATTTTAGTCTCGTGTTTAGTAATAAGTATCAATAAATATTTTTAATATTCTATTCTATGCAAATGATGTAAGAAAAATAATGGCCTTGACACATCATCGGACCACTTTACAAGTTGATGACCAATCTGTTACAAAGGTCATTATATCATCGGTGATCATTAATTTAAACATTCGAATGTCAAATTTATAATGTTTTATTATTAATAAATTATATAATTCAATTATATACGAAATGGACCTTATAAAAAAGTAAAATGTCAAAAGCCAACTCGATTTTTTGTCGAAATAAAAAAATGTGTGGGCTTAAAACATATTTAATTAAATTAAACGAGTGATAAAAATAAAAAATGGTACATTTTATTGCGTAGAAGTTGGTTTTATTAATTAAAACTTTATCAACGGGCGTGTTAATGTGAGTTTTGAGATAGTTACGAAATTTATATTAAAATTACTCTTTTATTTGTACCTAAATGACTGAACGCACTTAATAAGCGATATCAAAAAGTAATTCAATCTCTTTAGGTCAAATCTGATCTCTATTTGACTTCTAAATTACTTATTTTACTTTAGTAACATTTTCATGAAATAGTCGTATATGTCAGTAATATACCTTGGAGGAATATGTTGATGATTTATTTTGTTATTAATCAGTAAATATACTACCATTCTTGTCGCAAATAACATGTTGATAACTTACAGCCTATAACTGAGCTGAAATTAGCAAAAAACGTGATAAAATTTGAATTTAACGCCCCAACCGAAGCATACACCTTGAATTTTAGCATAAAGTAATCTACATACGCTATGTCTTATATATTAGGCCTATAGGCTTCTTTATCTGATTGTAGAAATCTGCCTTTGCTCAGTAGGTACTGGGTTTCATACATGGTAAGAGAAGGTGCATATATGAGGAAGTCCAAATTGATGTTTTCTAAATTTTGGTATTGTAACTACCATAGTTTAAAATGGATGATAAATTACCTAAGTCATTTCATTTTATAAGCATCTGTGGTTTTTTGAAAGGATCTTTTATATAAAATGGTTAAATAAATTAGGTATCAAAACCTGCGTTCCAAATGTAGCCTATAGCACTCGGAGAGTATGTAGAGTTTCTCATTAGTGAATCAATTTTCAGAATCAGATGATTACATTCTAAAACAAACTATATCTTTTATAAAATTACTACCGAACGAAAGTACATACCTACTAGACTAGTACTGAAACCCTTTACTTGTAGTACCAGTAGGTAAAGGGTTTTATAGAAGTTTGTGAAGTCTACGCAAGTGAAGCCTCGGGCAAGCTAACATATGAACTCAATATTGAAATATTATACCAAGTGACTCAAACCATTTAGGGAAAACATCCAAATTGGTCTGAAGACAATAAATATACGACAACTACATGTGTCTTTTATGTTATTGCGGAAGGTCGTTGCCCGCTATGTTATTCTTGCCCTATTTACTTCATGGCTTTCCTTTCCTACCCTCTTTGTTATCTACTTTTACTCCCCACAATAGCTAAGGTGTTTTAAAGACGATCCAACTTCAGTCACAGTTGTGCTATTTTTTTGTTTTCTTTTGACACATCTATTGAGACCATAAAACAATTTGGTTGTGAGCAGGAATTTATCATATTCATAATTTGTTATCGAATAATGAAAAAAACCTAATAAAAAATATAATCTAACATTAAAAAAGAAGACGTATTTTATTCGTCAATCAATTAAAGCTCAAGTAAAAGCTTGCGAGCTCGCCATGCTGTGTAAAAATAAATCTCTACACTTTTGGTTTACATAAAAAAACGTCATAAAATGAATAAAAAAAATATTTTTTGAGTGTTTGTTTCTTTTCGTAAGGTATGGTATATTTATTATTCATTATACAAATCAGTTTAGAAAACCCTCAAAAAATTAAATTCGTTCCGGCAACAAATTATTAAAGCCGTAAAAAAATCTGCAGTTTCCAGGAAGTTGCCGCGTGTGCGAACGGACTTACCGATTCCATAATGAGCGCATTTCGTGGGGGCAACGCACTACACGCCAGCCTATATTGAGGTCGTGGGGCTCTGCGATCAATCATAAACACCCCATTTGAGGTTTCAGCCACTTTATTTACATTGTGATCAATCATTTTTACTTCCCTTTTATTGGTTTACGTAAAACGTACAACAATTTATCCCAAATTGAAAATTAATAATTTCTTGGTTATTAAAATTAAGTGGATGAATGGCATGTGACTTTTGCCCTACTTTATGATAAATTATTTTTGTAAGGAGTTTGTAACTTACATTTCGTTTCAATTTCAGCGCTTTGTTAATAGCAACCTTAATATTTTTAACGCAATGAATTCTATTTCTTTTGTTATTGGTCCTAATGGTTGGCATTGGTAGCAATACGATTGAAAATCGATATAGAGATATACAGAATGGAATATAGGGTGTGATTAGGTATGTAATTAGGATACATTATTTACTTTAAAAACACTTGAGATATTTTAAAACGATCTAATTAATAAAATGTATTACCTAATGTTTAAAAGAAAACAAAATGTTTACAATCATTAAAATTACAATTTAAACATTAGAACCTAAATAATCTCACGTAAAATATGACATATGATATGATAGTAGACTGCCTAGCTATTTTTTAGCCCCTTTTATTTTGGTAAACTTTCATAAAATTTTCTTAATTAAAAATACAAGGGAATATTGCTGTTCGTTAAAAAGTTATGAAGAATAAATGTTACATTATTAAAAAATGTGAAAGATTAATAATTTTAACTTGAAATACATGTAGGTATATGTTTAAAAATAATTAATGTTTGCAATCAACTGCATTGATTTTGTATATACTTTTTAAAAATACTATTTATAAAATTAATAATTAATATTATCCTTCAGCTTTATTAACGCTAAAACATTTGAACAAAAAATATTGACTTACAAATTAGCGTGTAAATTAAAAAAAATCGTGCTAAAAATTGTTATTGTGTAAGCGGCCTTAACTCGAGTCGTTGTCGTAGGCTCAGGGCCGGTTAATCTCGATTTAACCCTGGATTAACCCTAATTAATTGAACAGATTTATGGGGATCCCACTCTACTCAGTTCCAACTGAGACTTGCTGTACATAATATTTTTTGTTTACTTGTCATTAAAACAGACAGACGTTTTGAATGGCATAATCTATTTTATTTATCAAGAAAGAAGAGAAAAAATATAATGACCGCAAAAACTGCATCAAATCTATAACATAGCTTAAAAAAACGTAGTACCTAATAAGAAACAAATCGAAATAGCGACTCTGTTTTATACTATTTGGAGAAATATTTACTGTTTAATTTTATTTATTGCAAGCTGCAGTCATCACTTTTAGATGGTCTGTACAAAACCAAAGTAGAAATTTGTGCTGGTTGGCATCCGAAATAAATCTTATTATCCCATTTACAATTAATATTATAAATGCAAAAGTATGTGTGTGTGTACGTTTATAACTACTCAGCGTAACAGCTGAACAGATTTGGATTAAACTTGCACATTGATTTAACACATACTTTTTACCCCGGGAACATTTAGTGACACTCGGAAACGCGCGTAAAACCACTGGTTAGAAGCAAATAAACCTTAATTAGGTAATTTTTGTACCCCTATTAGTACCTATGAGATACGTCAAAATTGCGGTAAGCCATCATTAAACCGATATTTGAATATGGCACAAACGTAATTGCATAATAGAAGGAAAAAAACAACAAATCCGATTTACAGATTAAAACCTTGAAACTTGGTTGTATCTAATGGAATTAGGTATCGTCGATTGCAATGAACGAAAAAATGTTGATGATGTCCGGCGATGGTCATTGCTTTTTGTATTTCTTTTTAGTTTTTGAAGGTGCTTAAAACGAAATTGGAAATAAAAACGCTTTGTATTGCCTACATAAACTATATTTATGTTTAAAACAATCAAATATTAAACTATTAAATAGGTTTTCACAGTTTTTTTTTCATCGTAATGCCTAAAAACGAACACGATTTTTAGCTGCTATTGAACATGTCCATATAAAATGAATTACATGATGAAAAAAGAAGTAATCGTTCTAAGATCCCGAAATAAACCCTAGCGCAACCCACACGCAAACGTTACAAAATACGCAGTAAACTAAACCTTCAAATAAAAAAAACTGAAATCAATACATTTTTCATCCAACGGAACGCACAAACAAACCTTATTGAGACAAAAAAACAAATGTCACAAGAATTGATTTTGTAATGCCACTGCACAATGGATGGAGCACTGTTTTTTTTTACAACATCGGGCATAGGTCAACGCGCGTTCTGCCTCGGTTGCGGCCGGCTGCAGACTGGCCGGTTGGGCGGTGAGGGGGTAGGGTAGGGGCGCCCGCCCTAGTGTTTAGGCCTTGTACTCACGGGCGATTCTATCGACATGCAATAAGGATCGGTGATACTACTATCAGTAATTATTATGGTGGCATTCTTTACCGAGAAATAACCATATGACATAGTGAATTACATTTTCTGATTTGAGTATTTTAATATTTTAAAATCGGATGTTCAAGTCTCAAAAATTTTGAAAAAACCCTCGACGGTTAAAAACTTAAACTTAATAAAAAACCTAAGAATATCCGTCCGGGGCAGCCACTAACTAGTTTTGCAGTTTTATAGTAACGTGACCTTTAGATGTTGATGATGATACTTATTTTTAATTTTTATGATGAAATTTAAAATAGTGATGGCAGCCCCCGACAGATATTCTTAAGTTTTTTATTAAGTTACATTTATTTTTAAGTCGGGGGTATTGAAGTTATTTTATCCTTTTTCAATTACTTTTTAACCGTCGTGGGTTTTTTGAAAATTTTTAATTTTGCTTTTTATTTTATACTTTTTAGAGAGCATGTTCGGCCGAATGACCCTTTGAAAGATTAATAATAGCAATATCAAAATTACTTGAACTCAAAAACTCTACCATCGGATTGCGATGCAATGGAGAGGATTTAAAATTACATTAAAATAGACGGTGGTGATTAGTTTGTAGAAATAAATTTTCTTTTTTTTTCTTTCTTTCAATCACCATCTGATATCAGCATAAGCTAAGAATAACAAACTCAAACAGATCAAACCCCGCAAGCAGTAGGTACCTTTAATTTTTTTATGTTAGAAGATTGACAAGCAGGCAGGCGGTCTACCTGATAGTAAGTGGTTACCGTTGCCTATCGCCATTTGCAATACCAGAAGTATTGCCAATGTGTTGCCGACCTATCACAATGCCAAGAAGGCAACTGGCTCTCAAGTGCAATTGCCGGAACACACCGGTAGGTGCTTGGCAACAGATTTTCAACTTGAGGGTGGCAGCCAGCTAGACGGGTACTACAAAGTACCCTACCACCGTGCTATGGTTTCCTCGCCATGTTTTCCTTCACCGAAAGCTCATTGTAGGATTCGAACCCGCGACCTTCACGGCATTCGACGTCACTACCACTGAGCTATCATTTGAGATGGGCGATAAACAATTATCTTCTGTAGACGATAACTCTTCTGCAACAGAGATTCTTGCCGGAGTCTTCTCAGTTTAAGTGTATTCCGAACCGGTGGTAGAGTCTATTGTAAAAATTGTTACTATTGACATTCATAAGTGCCTTATTAGGGCCTAAACTTAATAAATGAGTTTAGACTTTGAATTTATGCCTAAAGGCCTCCCCGTGGATTCTTTTAACGGTATTTAAATACAATTGCGTTACGTCCAGTACCAGGCTACCAGCAAGTAGAGCAGTTACCGATAATCAGTGGAGCATCAAAAATTACACAATACAAAGCAATTCCTACATTATGTGCACCACAACGTATTGCGACATTTGAGGTTAGACAAGCGTAGTGAGGGGAAACGTCGTTGCTCGACTATATCGATTGCGAATCATGTACTCGAGTACAATGAACAGAATAGTTTTATCACACACGAGTACAATTTTGAGTTCCGAAGCATAGTAGGAAGATAACTTTAATAGGCAAGAATGGAATTCAAATTTTAAATTAAACTGTATTATTATTTCTTTTAACTTATAGAAAAACTTCATTAAGTATTAACAAAAAGATGATAAATATAAATAAAAACTAAACTAAATAATTTATGTCACTAAAAACACAAAAAAATATCTAAAATGACATCTATCTTCCACAGATAATTATAATATAAGTCAATTTGTGGATTATATAACGCTACTATTTGATTGTATTTTATAATTTAAAAACATTATTGTTCATAAGACTAATCAATTAATACTTATCTTTAAGCCATTTTTTTCCGAGAACGAAACACATTATATTTTTTATCTCATCAATAAATCCTTTTCAGTATTATCAAATAAATGGAACTTCACAAGAGGCAAAAAAGCCCTGCCACTTTGATCCTTTGTTAAAAAGCTCTTATAGTTAATCTCAAGCCTTTTCGAATCCGAAAAGCACTTGAATAAAACATGCCACGATATTTCGATTAAAATGGGAACATCCGAATTATAAAATCGAGTACCTCCCTCAAGTTGAATTTAATCGATATTGTTACAAAACTACAGGCTTTTAATCTGATAAATATTATACAATAGCTTTTTAAATCTGTGTGAGCAACCGCATAGATTGATTGTATGGTGAGGCTAAGCATTTTTTTAGGCTGGTATACGATATGGGAAACCGGTACAAGTCTTTTGGAATGACATGTACCTACTTACAATCTTGCTAATCCGCCGGATATGGCTAAAATGATTTCATTAGGAATTGCCTAAAAAAATATCTGAAACATTTCATGAAAGACCACTGAGGTATACTACGTATAGAGAAACTATCCTAGGCAAAGGTCATGCTCCATTTTCTTAATATTCGCTGTAGCGCTGAAACAATAATTAATCGTCTAACCAGACAGTTTAAACACGTAGCGCTGGTATTCTTTCAGCTGCCGCACTTCAGGCATGAAAATGATATTAAACTATAAGTTTCTACATGATGTTTAATTCACTGAACAAAGATAGAATACTCTGTTTTTGCTAGACCGAACAATACATTATAATAACCCAAAATATTGCTTTGTAATCGAATACACAATACAATAGGTATGTCGATTATGACGCACTATATTTTGATTCTAATGGTTAATCAATACAGTGATGGCATGTATAAAATATTAGATATAAGCTTTGTGTATTTATTTAATGACTTATGGTCGTGTGTTTTTAATTATTGATTACTTTTCATTAAGTTTCATAGTTTGTTTTAAAATTTGTATAATTTTTTTAGAACTTATCAGTTTTTTTATAAAGGGTTATTTAGCATTACTTTATGGTGTGGAAGTCTTCATTAACATGAAGGACCAACTCTGAAACAATCTTGCTCAATCAAAACCTATAAAAGTTCAAATCTGTCCTAAAGCTGGCTCTACACTTGATACAAAGATATTTGTATATTTGTACTTGTGCTTAAAAATCGATAACATTATCGTTTAAAATATATCACTTGTAGCATATGACTTATTACCAATAGGCATTAAGTCGTGGAGTACAATTTCGCTCCCTTTGTCCTGTCTATCACTATAGGTACTATGTAATGTACCTACTATGTTGGTAGGTAACTTACAAACAAACTTAACATACTTACTCCGCAATGGTTTCTTGAAAACGTAATCGATTAATCGCGATAGTAGTATAAGTCGACACATCACAAGGCCATCGCGCCAATTAAAATATTATACATTATTAAAAAAGTCACAACATCAAAAACGTGACTTTAAACACGAACACTGACTGATATAGTACCAACTTGCATGAATGAAATCTAGGAAACCAACATAAAATAATGCAAAATCACCCTTCTAAACCAAGCTAAATCGTATGAAACTCTCCTTTGCAACTCAAGCAAAAAGTTGAAAATCGCTTGTCGTTTTGTAAAAAACATACTACGTTTCGTTCTTGATATCCAAGATTCATCTACTAATCCAAAAACTTTCAGGGAGCGTTAACGTTTGATCAAGAACCAACTTTACTGGCAAACAACTAAAGTTGACGTTTGAATAGCTATTTTCAGCGCGTGTGACGTTTCCACGGGGGTACCTAGTTAGATTGGAAAGTCCGCTGTAAATCTATGAGTCACTGCTGAAACAACCTGAACGATAGAGGGCGGGGTTTTCTGGCGCCATTCGATGCTTGAATATTAGTTACTAATCAGGTGTGGACGTCGAAATAGTTTCTACATTTTGTAGGTCGAGGCGACGGTTTTTGTTAGGTCGTGTTATAGTATTTCAGATTGATGAATTACGAATGGTTTTATTTTACTTATGAAATGAAGTCACTTGATGGAAATGACATTTGAAAGTAATGATTTTCAGTACTAAGATCGAAGAAAACGGTCTGATAAATTATAATCGGACGTTTACCATAAATTTACGTAACGCCCGATTTTAATTTATCAGACCATTTTCTTGTCGATGAACATCGACCTAAGTATGTGCGTACATCAGACGTCAATCGTTCTTCAGTTGGTTTTTAGTTTTATCGCCATTAGATACAGTTTCAGTTGAAACCTTGGGCCCTGGCCTTGGCTCATCTAACACTGCATATGCAAGCGTTTGATCTTAGCCTCTAGGCTGTGCTCTGGGGGTAGAAATATCAGTTGTCTGGTTTTCACAATAGTACAAGCTCTAAGATAACTCAGGCGTGACCTTGCGGAAATCCATTATAAGATTAGACAGAAGACCGCTGGATCTCCTGTTAAGTTTCCTTGTGCGGGACTTCACAGAGATCTAATTTAATAGTACGATACAAGCTCTGCTTAGTTTGGGATCAGATAATCGTCTGTGAGGAATTACGCAGTCTTTCATTAGTTTTGGCAAAAAAAATCCTCACCTACTTTACTTTCAAACTAATTTCTATATTATGGTATACATAGAATATCACTTTTTAAGATATTTAGAAACTTATGTTACGAGACCCGAGGGTTGATATTGTGTTTGAGTTTGAGATAAATCTCGAAATGATGAGTTCTCTGTATTTTTAAGGAAAATATTGGGAAGGGAAATGAAAGCTATGCGAATTTAGACCCTATTGCTAACTTCCTGGAGATCGAAATTGAAGGACGTTGGTATCAAAACCAAATACGGAAAGGATCTTCGACTTTGATTTTTCTTCAGTTAGCAATACTGTGTAAATTAAGTTGACTTTAAGATTTAAAATTATTAAAATATTGCTGTCTCCCTTGCCTCGGTTTCACCCGCGGGATCCTGGGATAAATAGTAGCATATAGCACTCCGGGATTTTTTTGAATCGGACCTGTAACTCCGGAGATTACCTGATACATACGAACTTACAAACGTTACCTCTTTATAGGTAATACTAGCTGTCCCCCGCGGTTTCACTCGCGTTCCCGGGATAAAAGTAGCCTATAACCTTTGGGGATAATGTAGCTTCCTATAGGTGAAATTTTTTTTTCGATTCAGACCAGTATCTCCGGAGATTAGCACGTTCAAACAAAGAAACTGTTAAGCTTTATTATTAGTAGGTATATTTGAAATCTAGCTCAGAAATCTAGACTAATCTATTTTTGCAACTAGTCTGATGGTTTGATCTAAGACATTCTAAGATAACCCCTAATTTAGGCTATTCAAACCTTGAGCGCCAGTTGGAGGAAATCTAGCTTAACGCTGATAAATTTGGTTTTAGTAGTAACTCTTCAATTTACATAAATCTGTTTAAATGTTTTATGAAAACATATATTTTCACAAAATATAAAAAAACAGTCTGACTGTTTTGAAGTCAGCAAAACTATGTATAAAGGGGTTGGAGTTTGTATACCTAGTACTAATCTTAGAGGTTTTGTATAAAATAGACTTTATTAGATAAAATCGACAGTTTATTTTCATGCAGCAAAAAAATCCTTGCATTTGAAACATGAAAAATAACAAGTTTCACTCTTCAGTCTTAACGTAAGACATTTTGCATGCAAATTGCGGAAACCAGACGTTCCGCCGCTGACTCCCTGGTGGGGGGGGAGGGGACATAATATTTGTATTTTCTGCCACATTGACCAGCTAGCTACGTTTAGAGACATTTGCGATGTCGCCAGATGGGCTCGGAGCTGTCGTGTCGAGCATCATTGTCTTTTGAAATATTGTATTAATTTTCACGAAAATATACTTAAAGCGGCTTTTCATTTAGGTACAGTTGCAGTATTTGCTTCAAAATAAAGCTTTTGGTTTGTTATTTATTGTTATTATTTATAAGCTGTGGTGGCTGGGTAAAACAGCTTATCAAGGGTGGACAGAAAACGTTATTGGCGATTTTGTTTTAAAAAAAAAAAGTTTTTTTAGGCAGTCATATAAGAAAAATCGCAGCGATCATGACTAAACCAAAATCCTAAAGTACCAGGCTTACATAAACTACAGGGCGTTTAGTGGAATCTATGAATGTACAATGCACCACTGCGTCAGGCGACGGCGGGTGTGTGCGTCAGCGGGGCGGGGAAGGGGCGGCGCCAAGATGTCTGCCGATAGGGCTGCCTCGCGTGACTCAGAGCGAACTATTTCGGTTGAATTACGGACAGGGTTGCCAACAATATTCAAATAAATGTTCATAGTGTCTAGCTAGACTTTGTGTTTGCCGGAACCATCTAAAATATTCTATTTAGCGTTATCCCGGCGTTATCGACTAGCCCACTTATTATTAAAAATGTTCCATTTTAGTACCTAGTCAGTTTAAAATGTCAGCAAATGCTAAAATAATAATTTTGCAACGTTCACACATTATAAATGATTACATAACCTTGCTTTATGATGTGCAACTTTAATATCCTGCTGATGACACATCATAAAAGTTCAGATTATCGCCATTTTACATTTGCTTAATTAAAGTGTCACCCCTTTACTTAATCTCGACGCGGTTTTATACTATGCAAACTCACTGAATTGTCACTTACGATATTTCAGTATTTTTAACCGACTTCAAAAAAAGGAGGAGGTTCATTCGGTTGTATGTTTTTTTTTATGTTTGTTCACTCATAACTTCTTTGCTTATGAACCGATTTTAATAATAGTTTTGCGTTGAGTTCAGAAAAGCTCCAAGGTTGTCCCATTATCATTTTATTGTCTTTGAAGGAGGTTTTACTCTTTAAAAAAATGATTATGTACCAGTGGCGAGGGGTGAAATTATGGCGAGGGTAAGCCTATCAAAAAACACCGATAATTTTATAATTACTGTGTATTTTAAACATGATAAATGTGTCTTTGAAATTATGAATGGAGTGTCTCGTAAAAAACTTGTTTCATTGAATTATCACTACATAGTATAAAACAAAGTCGCTTCCCGTCTGTCTGTCCCTATGTTTGCTTAGATCTTTAAAACTACGCAACGGATTTTGATGCGGTTTTTTCAATAGATAGAGTGATTCAAGAGGAAGGTTTATATGTATAATATAATAATATAGTAGAGAAAAGCTGAGAAAAGCCGGGCGAAGCCGGGGCGGGTAATAAAATTATTAAAAATAGTAACTAAGACATCATAAACATAGCCCTATCAAACTCGATTAAAGTAATAATCGATTGAAACATTGACAATAGCAATTGCAAGTCACGGAGGTCACAACAAAATGAACTTGTGAAATGACTTCTCGTGCATTGACATCAATCTATGTAGGAAAAAATCGTGATAAAACATGGCATAGCATGATGGTTGGGTTCGTAGAACCCGCCTGCTTAATAACTTTATGTTAAATCCATGCAGAGGCCCTTGGTTGAGCACACAAAGTTTGAGCCCTATTAGAAAGCCAAAAAAAATCTCGGATGAAAACATCACCATGTATTTTTGCTTAGTAGTACTACATCGGACCCTGGGCTTGTGCCTCAAAGTGACCACTTTGAAAGACGGAAGTTTTCTATGACAATTTGTATTGTTTGTAAGCAGCAAATAAGCATACGGCCCACCTACTAATCAGCGGTCATCATAGCCAATAGATGCTTGCAACACCAGAGATATCACTTCACATCTTTGCCGACCCAGCAATCATTATTCACAATTTCTTCAAGAACCCCATTTTATTTTTACTACCTTAGGCCATATCGTTACTTATCATGTCAAACAAAGTCGATAGAAGAAGAGGAGTGATAATTAAGTGACAATAAGCGCGAGAGAACAATGGTAGAACCTTACCAAATTATAATTTTATTATTAAAATTAGGGAAGATTTCTTCATTAGGGCTGTCACGACAATTTAGCTTAATATTAATTACATAGGCTAATTATGTCCTACTCACTATGAAAAACTTTTTTTAATATTTAATTATTATAAACTGAATAGGTTTATTACAGAACATTACCAGTCTGCCGGCGCTGTCAAATAAAATGAAAATGAAAATCTAGGAAAGTCGTGAAAAGCAACTCTTTTGCAGGCGAATCTTGTCCTTATTGACTTTAAAAACGTTATTATTATAATTCTTATAGTTTCCTGTCAAGGTTGAAATTTAAATAACATTTAAAAATAATAAAAGCGTAACGGAAACTACTTGTTATAAACAAAAGCCATATGCCAACAAAATTGTTGGGCCAAATACGGACAGCGACGCCAGACTGGTTAACTGCTATTAATTAGTCCTATACTATACTAACCAACATTATTTAAAAATTCTTACTATCAATCTATCGAATGGCTAATAAATAAATTAACCAACGGAATTAATTGGCAGAAAACATTGTAACAACAATAACAGTAAATCCAAACAACAGTAGTCACACTGCGAAAATCCAGTGAAAATAAAACGCATAACGCGTGCGTTGACACCAGATTGTAGCGATAGTGACACACCAGGGTCGCAGGGACGGTCAACTACGTGAAAATTGCGTGATAACATGATGATATCGGTGACACCCCTTTTGCGTACTAATATGGTTAATTAGGATGGTTTTTATGAAGGGAGTTTCGTTAATAATAATAAAGTCAGTGTAGTAATAGGCTGTTATATTACAAGTTCGAGGCAGTGATACAGTATAGGTACCCTACATTAGGTAATGTAGGGGGGTGAGTAAGAAGTTGCAGCATTAAATTGTGGAACTTTTTATGTTGCTAAGAAACTTGCACGTCTGTAGTGCTTTCATGTAATCTTTCAGTGTAAGTTAAAGAAATTTTGTTACATAAAAATACGTGTATTACTCGAGAATAGATTCGATCCCACTCAAAATATCGCCAAAGGAATAGAAATCTTCTCCGCTTAATAATCTTCCTCCTTTTTCTTGTTGTCAGTGTTTAGTGTCTGTGTGTTTATTGTTATAAATATGTCAGTTGTTTTAACATAAATATTTTAATTCATAGTGAATTTATTTAACTAGCGTTACGATAATACCACATAAAATCATGTTTTATATCAAACGCATCGTAAAAAAGGCAGTTTAAATATTATAGGAGTTCTATGGGTGGGTATTATTGACTTACCTATAAAACTGGAGTCATCGTCTATGCGATGCGGGTGTAGAGCGTGCATGACGAGCGCGGCGAGCAGCGCGGGCCGGGCGGCGGGCAGGCCGGGCGCCAGGCCGCGGAGTGACACCGGCGCGGCGGACAATATCGCCCCGCAGAGCATCTAGCGCTGCACTTGCATTACTGCACACCGCCTTGCACTGTCGATTAGCAAATAATTAATTTCGAATTTTTCACACACCAACACAGAAATAGGCTTTGCGTAAATGAATTATTATTTAACAGGGTCGGTTACACGTGAGTGTATTAGAGGTAGAATTTCCAAAAATCCTTTCTGAACGGATTTGGTTACGTCATAACATCTGTATGTAAAATTTCGGCCCAAGCCGTTCCGTAGTTTGAGCTGTGCGTTGATAGATTAGTCGGTCAGTCAGTCACGCTTTATTTTATATATTTAAATTACATTACACTTTAAACATATTTTAGTAATTACTAGATGAAAGCCCGGCTTCGCTCGGGTGAAATATGACTCTTATTACACATGTAGGTACAAAATGTTAATAGATATTTGTGTAAGTAGTTATCGGTGCTCAAGGAATATTAAAGGCAAAGCAAGGCATAGATTCGTATAACATTGTTCATTGTTCACTCTGTGATCTCTTTGCGAAACTAAATGAAAATTGAAAAAATTTACATTTCTTTCGACTTTCGTTTTGGCATCATACTTTGTGTATTTTGCCAGTGTCAAGTTGAACATTGTATTTTATATTCTTCATGTATTTTTATTTCTTGTCAAGTAAATTTGAATTCAGGTTATTAAATCATTTTCAAGTCATAGTCAGTCACGTATAATATAATACAATATCATTGGATATAGATAATTACACTCAGACTCGAGACCACAATATTCATCCTCACGAATATTTGTCTTGGATGTGAGTTTCTAGGCTACAGTTTGAGCACAATGGCCTGGCCTCTTGAGCTATCGGTGATGAAAAACATCATGAAAGACAACTCAGGAAGACCACAAAACAAAAATACCTAATAAGTATGTATTTCGATATGTTGCTGAATCACTCGTTCATATAGAAATATTGATGTTTCAGCGTTTCATGGAAAGCTTCATAGTCGAGTTTAACTAGAATCTAATGGGCAATGTCAAGGTATTTTATAACGAATCACTAATAATAACATATTTCTATAAGTATGTGGGTAAATTATACTCAAAGGGAACGTAGTAATTATATATTTCTTTTACTAAAAGGTCATTCAGCGCCCTGCGCGTTCTATAATAATTTTTCGGGTGCTTTTTATCCCGGGAACGCGGGTGAAACGCGGGGTGTAAGCTAGTCCATAATTAAACTTGTACCTACTAGGGTATATATTACAGAACTCCTGGCGCCATGCGATTCTAACTAACAATTAAAACTATAATACCAGTTTCCAATAAAAAGTAGGTATCAATAGTAACAATATCAATCAAACTAATAGCTATAGCGCTGTTTTATGGAGACAGTCTGGCTGCTGAATACTGACTCCATGGTTTTGAGTAACAATGGGACTAATTATTTTGCAAAAAATCGTGATATACACTAATGTATAGGCATTTGACCACAATCTCACCGTGGTGAGTGATACATCATCACGCTGATGGTGATAAGCACACAAAGCCTAGAAGGAAACTGGCTCTCAAGTGCAGCAGCACTTCCTTCCTTCCGATAGCAATCGGAGGTAAGTGTATTACACGAATCGGTGGTATAGTCAATTGTAACGTTATTTAGGTAAGCCAAGGCCGGTATTAAGGGTGAACCTTCGGTTGGAGCGCGAAATTCAAATTTTATCACATTTTTTGCAAATTGCAGCTCTTTTATAGGTCGTAAGTTATCAACATGTTATTTGCGAGAAGAATGATAGTATATTTACTGATTAATAACAAAATAAATCATCAACATATTCCTCCAATATTACTGACATATACGACTATTTCATACTACCATTCTTCTCGCAAATAACATGTTGATAACTTACGACCTATAATTAACTGAGCTGCAATTTGCAAAAAACGTGATAAAATTTGAATTTCGCGCTCCAACCGCCGCCTCCACCTTAAGTACTTTAAATTTAAAAAAATTCTGTCATTTGAAATGATACACGTTTATAAAAATGTATACAAAGCTAAAAAAATAAAATAAAATATTATTCTCGTATGTTTGGGTTTTGTTGATTTTCATTCAATAATAATTGTATTTTTTATAAATAACAAAGAATCATATTTTTTTAATTTATCATTTCCAACCACCTAATAAAATACAGGTATAGCAATTATGATGTATATTTGCGATATTTTGCGAATATTTTACAATACTCTCAATGCCATTTGTGTGTCCGTTTCATAATTTATTATTCTCATCTAATTTTATTTTAAACCGTTACAAGATGCCCTCACCTGACCTAGAAAGCTGTGAATTTTCTCACTTATTGTTTAATAGCACAAAAAGTTGGGAGTGCGTGCACCGAAAGCAAAGTGCTTATTACATGGGTTTTATGGGTGCGTATTATTAAAGGGTTTTAGAAAATTCAACCCCTAAGGGGGTAAAATAGGGGATCGCGGGTGAAACCACGGGGCGGAAAGCTAATTTATATTTTTACAGGAAATATCCAAACAAAAATCTAATCTTGGCAACCCTAAATAAATGGTTAGAGGGTAGTACAAAACAGGAGTAAAATTAGCTTATGGAGCTCGTGTTGTACTCTACGATAAAAACGACTAAACGGCTTTAATTTTAGTACTATTATGAATTAAGGCGATGCTATACGAGAAATGATGATTCTAAAATACATTTTTCTCTGTATTCTTTGTTCCAAGAGATTTGGAAAAAATATATTTTAAACTAGAGAATATGTGACGGGGAATAGTGTTTTTAAAAGTTAGGATTTTTATTTAGTAACGTCAGAAAAAAATCGTCAATGGTGCCGATTCTGCTGTTTACGAACTAAAATAAATGTAATCTCACTATATCTCTTTCTAATAGTAAATATAAGAAAGGGATGCAAGATATTTTAGTCCTGTCAGTTTAATCCGATCACACATTTCAACGTGAATTTAAGCGCGATCTTTATTGGTCACAACTATTTACCCGTACATTACGACGGTATGGATTAAACTGACAGCATTAAAAATGTTCTATCTTTTTTCAATAAGGTAAAAATTAAAAAGAGGTGACTTGTCTAATATTAGTTAAGTTCGTAAACAACAGAATCGGCACCAATATACCCCTTTTTAAAACTAAGAATGCATTTTTCTCTTATTTGGGCCATCCAAATAACTTGATACCTAAATATTAACATACATTCTGAAATCCATTAGAAAGGGAATAGTTTTTTTTACTTTTTTAAAAAGGTTTAGTTTTTTCTTAAATAACATAAATCCATCTTTTTTACTAAAATTTAGTCTCTCCTGTCTCGCTTGTCTCCGTCAGTTTAGTAAGGGACGGAGACTCGTAGAGATCCTCCTCTTATAGTTGAAATAGTAAGAACTCATTGGAAACAAAATGGGACCATAAGTGGGTATAATGGTGTAATGTTTGTATGGGAAAAATATATTCTGAGTCGCGACTTTAGGAGCGCCTTTAATACTCTGATAAATCCTTATGCCATACAATCGACTTGTAGGATCTAGTTTCAAGGCGATGATAGCTCAGTGGTAGTGACGTCGGATGCCGCGACGAAGGTCGTGGGTTCGAATCCTACAATGAGCTTGAGCTTTCGGTGAAGGAAAACATCGTGAGGAAACCATAGCACGGTGGTAGGGTCAAGTTGAAAATTTGTCGCCAAGCACCTACCGGTGTGTTCCGGCAATTGCACTTGAGAGCCAGTTTACCTTCTCGGCATTGTAACAGGTCAGCAACACATTGGTAATATCTCTGGTATTGCAAATGGCAATAGGCGACGGTAACCACTTACCATCAGGTGGGCCGTATGCTTGCTTGCTACCTTAGTAGTATAAAAAAAAAAAACTAGTTTTATCTTTAGGAAATACTGACATAGAATGTAACATAAGATTTATTTTTATAATTTTTTTTTAAACACAACCTAAAAATAAATTTTATAATCAGTTACATTTCAAAAATTATGATAAAAATCGTTCCTACCTTTAAGTTTCAGGAGCAAAACACCTCACCCTCGTAATAGGTGGGCGTGAAGCGTGACGCGAGCCGACATGACATGACGTGACGCGTGCGTAACACGCACGTGACGACGTTACTTAATGACGAGGATGAGTGTCTTCCACTGGATTTTTGGTATTTGAGCCATCAGATATATTATGATGATTTTGAAATGGTATTTTAGCCCGAATTCTACGGATAGTGTGCATCGTGCATCAAAATTTGAAATGCCTTACGAAGTTATGACAATTACAAGTTTAGCGAAATCTCTGGTATATACCCTTTACCTACTTGCACTCAAACACGTAGTAATAGGGACAAATAGCATACACCTATACTCAGACTAACATTGCTTTTTGCATATAACGCTAAACTAATTTATTGATATTTTTTTTAAATTTGTATGGAAATATTGTAGTGTTGATTTCCACTGTAAAATATTTTTTAGTATACATCATGCATTTTTGACCTACTTTCAAAATCACCCGGTACATTTTATAAACTCATATTCCAAAACATTTATTCAATTTAGAGCCGATAAGGCACTTATGATCGCCACATTCAACTGACTCTACCACGGCTTTTTGCGCCGGTTTCTCCTACAATTGTTTATTTTAGGGTTTGTTTTTGAAAAGGCATTAGCTAATTTCTACGATATAGGTATATTAAAGAACATGTGTCAGATTAGTTATAATAATATGATTTATTTATTTATTTAACAGTTGACAGGCCAGTTGGCGCAGGTGGTTAAACACCACCTATTGCGGCGCAGGTCGATTCCCATCCAGGACAAACATTTGTGTGCATGAACATGTCTGTTTGTCCTGTGTCTGGGTGTAATTATCTACATAAGTATGTATTTACAAAAAAAAAGTAGCATATGTAGTATATCAGTTATCTGATTTCCATAGTACAAGCTCTGCTTAGTTTGGGATCAGATAACCGTGTGTGAAAAAATGTCCCAGGATATTTATTATTCATATTTTTGTGTCTTCAACCACATGATCACATAGCGAAATTGTTGCAAAACATAAAGGAAAAGGTAGAACTAAATTCTATTCTATACCTACTAATATAGAAGCTATAATTATTTAACCTACAAAGTGTATCCCGTATCGCAAAACCGCACAATACGTTAACGTGACGTATGCGGGTTGTAAAGCCGGACGAGACCGCAACGAGGTGGGTGGTTTACGAGCTAGTCGCAGAGTTTAAAGTAGTTTTGTTTGAATAATAATATGATGGAACGAACTGTATTAGGACTTTAGGTATATATATACTTGTTTGTCGACTTTGTTGTTAAAAAAAGTGACTGTCGTGGAAATATACAACAATCATAGACGTACATAAAAATTGAAATGTATCGCCTAAAGCGCATGCCAGGTCTTCTTTTTAACCTCCTTAAAAAAAGAGAAGGTTAGATGGAAGACAAATATTTAGTAACTAATTCCGCTGGATATATCCTTCTCTGTCAAGTCCAAAACAAGGGAACTTAACAGGAAATCGACACGTGTTTCGCTTCTTCACGAAGCATCATCAGGACGTAGTAGACCCACTGTCGACTACTCGTCGAACGCGAACAAACACATGAACACAGAACCCGTATGAACGCGCACAAGCACACACACACTGAGCTCCGCAGACGTGTTGACTCGTCGACCGCCGAACAGAAAGTGAGCGGATCGCTTTTTTTTTTTTTTTTTTTGAAAGGACATGAAGGTGTTAGCCAGTGGTGGCTATAACACCCTTACGCGGACAACTTGAACATCCCCACTTATATACTCTCGCTTGCGTCATCAACCGGGCCGGATGTGTCATCAAATGTCGCTCTTTGAGAGAATATTGAAAATACGTAATAAAGGCGACTTTGGAATGCCTGTACTTAGTTCGTTCAACAATGTTGTGCTTAGAAATTATAAAACATAATACAAGCAGGTTTACATTGTTACTGTTCGGCGGTCGACGAGTCAACACGTCTGCGGAGCTCAGTGTGTGTGTGCTTGTGCGCGTTCATACGGGTTCTGTGTTCATGTGTTTGTTCGCGTTCGACGAGTAGTCGACAGTGGGTCTATTACGTCCTGATGATGCTTCGTGAAGAAGCGAAACACGTGTCGATTTCCTGTTAAGTTCCCTTGTTTTGGACTTGACAGAGAAGGATATATCCAGCGGAATTAGTTACTAAATATTTGTCTTCCATCTAATCTTATAATGGATTTCCGCAAGGTCACGCCTGAGTCAATTAGTTATCAAAGAGAAGGTTCTCAATTCAGCTGTATATTTTTTTGTTTATATTTTCACGCATAATTTTGCTTATGAACCGATTTTAATAATTCTTTTTGCGTTGGGTTCTGTATAGGTCCAAGGTGATCCCATATTAATTTTATTGTCTTTGAAGGAGGTTTTACTCTTTTTAGGGTTCTAGCAAACGACCTGAAGAAGACGGCTGGGACAGACTGGATGCGGAAAGCGGAGGACAGGGTGTTGTGGCGCAGCCTGGGAGAGGCCTATGTCCAGCAGTGGACTGCGATAGGCTGAGTTGATTGATCGAGGGTTCTAGAATTCAAAAGGAAAAAAAACCCTTATAGGATCACTCGTATGTCTGTCTGTCTGTCCCAATATACTGGACTGAGTGTGATATGGTTTTTTGAGCGGATTTTCTCTTTATAAAGACACTGTCCAAACGAAAATAACAGAATCAAAATTGGTTCATCTGTTCAAGAACTATAATACCACACTACAAATTAATAACACCCCTCTTCGTCGGAGGTCAAAAAGTATAATTTTGGGGCTTTATATCTTGAAACCGCTTTGGAACGCAGCATTATAAATTCAACACCTACATCGAACGCACGCCAACTTATATAAATTTCAATAAAAGCCAAATGATAATTGATGGGCGGTCATTATGCAAATTGGGATGTAGCCGCGACGCCTCGCCGACTAGAGGGCCAAGACGTGGCTCTAATTTATTGGAGAAGCATCCGTCGTGAAGTGAGAGGAATTAGGAAACTCGTAGGAGAGCCTCTCCTACCCTGAAAATTTTGTAAGATTTTCATATTGAGGAGACTGTGATTTATATTACAATATATTTTCTATTTAAAGGCCTGAGATGATGTGGCCGATGATGATATGCACACAAAGCCTAAAAAGAAACTGACGAGTGAAACCGCGGGAACAGCTAGTCACTATCACTACATAGTATAAAACAAAGTCGCTTCCCGTCAGACGTCCCTCTGTATGCTTAGATCTTTAAAACTAAGCAACGGATTTTGATGCGGTTTTTTTTAATAGTTAATCATGATGTGGCCGATGGTGGTAAGCACACAAAGCCTAGAAAGGAACTGGCTCTCAAGTGCAGCTGCCGGAACACACCGGTAGGTGCTTGGCGACAAATATTCAACTTGAGGGTGGTAGCCAGCCAGGCGGGTACTACAAAGTACCCTACCACCGTGCTATGGTTTCCTCACGATGTTTTCCTTCACCGAAAGCTCAAGCTCATTGTAGGATTCGAACCCGGGACCTTCGTCTCGGCAATCGACGTCACTACCACTGAGCTATCATCGCCTTAGAATCGTTGCCGTTCAGCAAAGAAAAAATAAAAAGAACAATGGCTACAGACACTCCTCGTCACACGTACGCATCTACGTCATTCTATTACAATATACCTACCTACCTACGTTACACTTACAAAGAAGCACGTACAAAACACGTTAAATAGTAAATGTGAAGCAGTTGATATAAAATAGGTCAGCACCAAGTGGTTCTATCGGTTTTTGAATGACTCTACAATTTACTAGCATTTTATTGAACAGTATATTTTCATATGACAGATTTATCTTTGACCTTTACTCTTGATGTGGTAAGAGGTGGTAAGTTCAGGTTGTTGAATTAGCTCCCTGTTGTTGAAGATTCAAGACCTACTATAACCACGACCACTCTGTCAAGAGTGTCAGACTAGAAGAGACAGATTAATTTAATTATTGAAATATGCTAAAGCCGCTTATTTGTGTGTATACCTAAATTTTAATTCAGCTCTATGTTATCACTCACTAATGATGTCTCTATGCTAAATGATATCCGATCATACTATAGTGGCTATAAGTGAGACTTGTACCTATTTACAAGAAGTCCCGGCATACTTGGCTTCACTTTCGTACAAGGAGAAATCCGCCATACAGACTTTTGGAATTGCTATGGTTTCCACATGATATTTTCTTTGATTAAAAACTGAAGTTCATCTAAATATTATAAAAGGAAAAGGTGACTGGCTGACTGACTGTCTGACTGATCTATCAACGCACAGCTCAAACTGCGCGGATCGGGCTGGAATTTGGCATACAGATAGCTGTTATAACGTAGGCATCCGAAAAGAAAGTATTTTTGAAAATTCTACTCCTGAGGGGATCAAATCAAATCAAAACTCATTTATTCTGTTTAGGCTCTGATAAGGCACTTATGAACGTCGATAGTTACAATTATTACAATAGACTCTACCACCGGTTCCACATACATTTGAACTGAGTAGACTCCGGCAAGAAACTCAGCAAGGCATCAATGGATTTTTCTTTTGAATTTATGTAATTACAGTTTTTGTTTTTTGTTGGATCGCGGGTGAAACCGCGGAGCGGAATGCTTTTATAAAACACGAAACGTCTGACATCTCTGACGTCACTGAAAATGGCGTCAATTTGGTCATATTCAAGTGTGATAACATAAGGTCGAGACTAATCTAGACTAGACATACTGTCTGAGGATTACGTCAAAGAAGCGCTTTATTCAAATCACGCAGAATTGGTTAGAGACACTTGAATTTGAGGGACTACTTCATGACTTTATGTTACTTGAAACTTTCAGGCTCCTTTAATTTTACTGCTATAGAACCTAAAAAACAGGGTATATAATTGTATAAATAAACCTCATTTTAGAAGATAAAGAAAAAAAGATTGTCCGAGAGATTTTATTAGATAAGACCATCCATTGTACAATATTACGTCTTTTTTCTTTTTTACTACACATGTATGTATGTATAGGCCTGTGTTTGACCGCAATCTCACCGTGGACAATGATGCCGATGGTGGTAAGCACACAAAGACTATAAAGGAACTGGTTCTCAAGTGCAGCAGTCGGAACACACCGGTAGGTGCTTGACGATTTTCATCTTTAGGGTTAGCCAGGCAAGCGGACGAATTGCTACTACGAATTTATCTACCACCGTGCTATGATTTCCTCTCGATGTTTGCCTTAACCAACACCTCAAATGAATGTAGGATTCGAGCCCACGACCTTCGTCTCGGCATTCGACGTCCTACCACTGAGCTGTCATTGCCCTAAATACAATAAAAAATAAAACATGTAATAAAAGCATCGATTGTACGTACAGTAATTAAATTTATTGTCTATTGCTTTATTTTCTTATGTATTTTTTTTGTGCTGTGGTAAGGCATTTATTTATCTTTATTGTAATAATTAGGCTAATGGGGCGTATTATAACTTTATATGTGGTATACAATGATTTTATGTATATTTTAATATAGGTAGTTAAAAATGATACTGCCGAACTATTACTGACAGTTTTTTGTCAGGTGCTTTGGAATTTTTTGAATAACGAACGTCAAAATGAAACTAATGGTTTTAAGTGCTCTGATTTGCATCATTAAAATACCGATTGAATTGAGATCGATTTTAATAATGATACTAAGAAAAGTTTCTATGATATGATACACCTACTTATTATAAAGTTTTATTTATGAACAAACATAAAATTTAACTTGCTGTTAATATTATTGATTTAACTACGTACCTATAAGTCTTTATATTGACTTGAAAACTGAAAAGAACCCTGCAAGAAATTCAGAACTGCAAAGTCTTCCCAAAGAAGGAACTCATTGATTTTTCATAAAGAATAGAGATTTATTTTCACAAGAAAACATTGATCTCCTTAGTAGGTTCGTATCATACGTATTTAGGTGAGTAGGTAGATAGGTAATGCGATTAAAGGAATCCATTAACATTTTAAACTTGTTTATCAATAATTATTTAGACATATACCTACCTTATTATACTAAGTAAATGATAAAAGGGACCTTACCTTACTCTTGGCCTCAGAACACGACGGCGTCTTCAAGAACGAAAAAAAAATATTACGTAAGCACACGCTTTCGCAAAAATTTAGTTCGATATATTCGTTCACACTTCACTCAGCCACTTTACAATGAAATGTACTTATTTTACATTAACACGGGATATTAAATGTACGATTATAAGGGATATGTGAAATAAATGAAAATAAAATGGTGGATGTCCGCTTTTTCGTGTGGGGGTTAGTTAGTCGGTGAGTTCAATACGCATGCGTGAATATTTCCTCACCCACCCTCCTTTTGTCTGCGTTCCGAGTTTACCCTCGCTCGTTTGTTGTTGTTTATGCAATTCACCAAAAAGCAGGCAAAGGTACAGAGCCATACATCCTTGTCTTATTTTTTATCATGTTTAGAGTCCTACTAAAACTTTTCACGGACTTCTTGAGACAACTTGAAAAGCCACCGTCGCTCGGTTTATTATGCGTCGTCTGCTTTCAGAGTTCATAGAGAAAATGGAACTGTTATAAATGGAACGTGCATTCTCAAATTAAACTAAGCAGAGCTGTATTATGGAAACCAGATGACTGATAATACATAATACCAAAGATAATACTACTTTTTGTAAATACATATCTAGGTACTGACATAGATCATTACATCCAGATTCAGGACAAAGAGACATGTTCGAACAATCAAATATTTGTTCTGGATGGGAATCGAACCCACAACCTGTGGCGTAATGTGATAGGTGGTATCCGATCGTTCGTCATCGACGTCATTATTAAAATGTGTACAGTCCTTTCAAGATTATGTTTTAAATTATAAAAGCCAAATCGAAATGGAGATCGTACGTAAGTAAACCATTGCACGATGGCAGGGTAGGTACTTTGTAGTACCCGCCTGGTTGGCTACCACCATAAGATGAAAATTAGTCGCCATGCATCTTCTGGCATATTCCGACAGCTACACTTGAGAGATAGAGTTCTCTTCACTAAATGTGATCTCTACCTACCAGTCAAACTTTGGATGGAGAAGGTGGGTACTTTACCGCGATTGCGTGCTTATCTCTTTAGGTATTAGAGCAGCGCCTCTTTTGGAAAACTCATGGAACTAATTTCTCTCATACGATTTGTAAAGGAACCTTTTGTAAACGCTGACACGATAATAATATACACTACAACATATACGTGACACTGAATCTTGGTAACTCGTAGTAATTTGCATTTAGATTTAGGTACATTGAACAATTTTATTAAAAGGTGAACCCTATTGTGTGAAAGCCCCGATATTCTCTGTTGAAAAATATTTCACACAGGTAAACTAGATGGCGTCATCCAACTTAAATAATAATAATAAATATCTTGGGACATTCTTCACACACGGTTATCTGATCCCAAACTAAGCAGAGCTTGTACTATGGAAATCAGATAACTGATATACTACATATACTACTTTTTTTGTGAATACATTATAAATTTTTGTAAATACTTATATAGATAATGGTGCCGATTCTGTTGTTTACGAACTAAATAAATTTAATCTCACTATATCACTTTCTTATAGTAAATTTAAGAAAGGGATGCAAGATATTTTAGTCCTGTCAGTTTAATCCGATCACACATTTCAACGTGAATTTAAGCGCGATCTTTATTGGTCACGAGTACCCGTACATTACGACGGCATGGATTACACTAATAGCATTAAAAATGTTCTATCTTTTTTCAATAAGGTTAAAATGAAAGAGAGGTGACTTATCTAATATTAGTTAAGTTCGTAAACAACAGAATCGGCACCAATTACACCCAGACTCAGGACAAACAGATGAAACAACTTTTTTTTTTGTTTCCCACGTACACGTGGATAATATTTAAAGATGTTCCCTAAATAGATGATTCAGCCGTTAACTACACTACACACAATAGGAATGTAAATAAAACAACTTCAAAACTATAGGAATAAAATCTGTATTTCACAGTTTTGGAAATGTTCAATACATAATAGTATTTGATTAATAAAATAGAACAATACGCTATGTCATTTTAATAACACTCAAAAATACACTGTCATATTAACGTTAGATAAAATTCTATTTTATTTATTTATTTCATTTTATTTTATAACATTAATTTGCCGATTATTTTATCTAAGCTTACATTGTATTTTATCACTAATATAATAATAATATCTATATATCTATGCGATTGTATACAGCGTGGTACTTTTCTTCAATTTCTGGAACATAATAAAATATGTGAATAAATTATTTATAAGGGCAATGGTTTATGTTTATGACACAATATTTATATACCTAGGGGATTACAAGTCAATAAGTAACCAATATTTCAGGTATTATTATAATTTTAAAAAGTAGCCAAGCCAATAATAAACTAACCAAGTCAGACCTTAGGCTACAATATATTATCCTAAGTTATCAGAAGAAATTATATTTTATGTTGTTATAAATAAATTTCAGTACCATTGAACTTGGTACCCATTTAGATCTCACTTCTTTTGTCGTTGAAGCCAACAACCAAGGCATATATCATAATATTGAACTTGGCTCTCATTTCACATTTATGTTTTTGATGGGATAATTTTATTACGAAAAGAACTTCAAGATGTCATTCGGGGTCAGTGACGTGTCGTCAATATGGCGACTGTAATTTGTCTGCCAGCACAATCAGAATTTAACAAAAGACTCGACAATCCGAATTTTGCGGATAATATGTTGTCGACTCGAAATCTTTATTTTTTTTGTTTTATTATTCAGGTAAGGTTTCGATCGAGTCTACCGTACCCCTTCACGAAATTATTAATATAGATTATGATTATGAAATGAAGCATTATGCAAAAAAGGCAATGATAGCTCAGTGGTAGTGACGTCTGATGCCGAGACGAAGGTCCCGGGTTCGAATCCTACAATGAGCTTGAGCTTTCGGTGAAGGAAAACATCGTGAGGAAACCATAGCACGGTGGTAGGGTACTTTGTAGTACCCGCCTGGCTGGCTACCACCCTCAAGTTGAAAATCTGTCGCCAAGCACCTTTCGGTGTGTTCCGACAGCTGCACTTGAGAGCCAGTTCCCTTCTAGGCTTTGTGTGCTTACCATCATCGGCCACATCTTCACTGACCACGGTGAGATTGTGATCAAACACAGGCCTATACATAGTAAAAACAAAAAAAAAGTTGCTACGGCTGAGCGCTTATAAGTATGACGTCTTCGATATTTATAGATTCGATATATAGAATCAATCTAGGTATGTACCAATTTATGCAAGAAGAATCAATCAAGTCTGCTTGCAGAGTGATACATTTTAACTTACTTTCTTGCTACTATTGTAAATGTGAAAGTTTGTTGATAAGTCTGTTACTCTTTCACACAAAAACTACTAAACAGATTTTGATGATAGCACATAGATAGATCATACCTTGGAATAACATAGACTTTATGCCGGTACAATTAATATCAGATAAATCAAGTTTAAGTTCAATAACCAAATCCAGGAAATTACGAAGTATGAAACAACTAATAAGGAAATCGGACGTAACTCTCAATCGATCATTATCGATTGCCACATGAAAAACTAATACATACACGCATCCGATTTGCGCACACTCTAGGTATTTCATAACGTATTTTTTTATTACGTTAGATCATAACGTTGTCCTAATGGCCAGTAGTGGCAAAAGTTTTTTTTTTATTTGGGAAACCTAAGATGAGCTTGCGGAGAGAAGAGCTCTCAAGTGCAGTTACAAGAGTGGGTTTCCATTGAAACAATGTCAAAATAGATGAGCTAGTTTTTATTCTACCACGTCTGTAGTGTCTGTAGCGATTTCTCGATGAGGTCTAGTGACCTACTCACGCGCAGACATAACATTAAAGTATTCAAGGTAGCCCGCAAAATTCAAATTTGATTACATTTTTTGCTTATGCAGCTCAGTAATAGATCGTATGTTTGTCAGTCATGTGATTCGCGACAAGAATGGACCCTTATTGGTCAACTAGCTTCCGCCCCGCGGTTTCACCCGTGTTCCCGAGGGATCTTATGTTTTCCCGGGATAAAAAGTATCCTATGTGTTACTCCAGGTTATAAACTATCTGTTTAACAAATTTCATCCAAATCCGTTCAATAGTTTTTGCGTGAAAGAGTAACAAACATACATGCTCCTACATTATTCCCATATATGCACTGGCATATAATCTGCATTGCATATGTGTTAACCCATGACGCAATCGAAACCTTACTGCACGGAGTTAGATCTCAACTTAAAATGTTTGACTTGTAAATTCTTTAGACTAGTTGTATTCTGCAAAATGTACGTTTAGCATCTCAAGCATTAGTTAGCTGTAATTTTTAAACTGAGAAACATGAAGAAGACTTGACATTTGAATCTAAAGCACGAGATCCATACCCACAAACTTTCGAATTTATAAGATTAGTAGGATAACAAAATAAATCATCAACCTTAAATTAGTGAAAATAAAGATATTTACCTTGTACCTAGCACCAGTTTATTTGGTCATCCCTTGCTTCGCTCGCCTCTCCCATTCGGCCCTCATTTGCAATATACCCTTGAATTGTGGAGACGCATCAGCCTCCCCACCAGCACCATCTTTCTCTATCGCACCTTCTTCCTTCTCCCTATCCACGTCCTTTTCTATCACAGCACTCTCTCGTTTCTCTTTCTCTATAGACACTCTGAATCTCTCATCCTTCCTCTGCCACGGCAATTTCGTTAAAGTATCGGCTTTATAAGCCATCGCTTCACTTTTAGCTATGTTTTTAATATCCTCTCTGTCATTTGATGAGTCGGGAAATGTTCTGTTTCTTAGTCTTTTCTCAGGAGTAGAATCTGACACTTCTTTCTTGTATTTGTTTACTTCACTTCTGTACACGGGAGCACTTTCTCTTTTTGGATTAGATACACTGTTGATGCTAACGCTTCTTTGATAATGTGGCATACCAAACTGACTGACTCTAGCGGCGATATCCACTAATCTTTTCTCTTCTTCTTTGACTGTATCTTCATTTTCTTTATCACTGTCTCGAGATTTAATTGAAGCGTTGAATTCATTTTTAAGTGACTTACTTCGAGTTGCAGTTACATTTTCTGAAGTATCATCTTTCATGTTAGATGCTGCTATATCTTGTGCTATGCTGTCGGCTTCAGAATCCTTTATTTTAAGTGATCTTCGTGCAAACACTTTCATTAGTTCAGGTTCATCATCATTTTTCCTATCACTACTGCTGCGGAGTTCTTTAGACGCCATTTTCTTACGATATACGACAGTTTCTTCGTGTCTATCAGGTGTCCTAATTTCGTTGCTGTCAGTACTGTGTATGGAACTTTTGCTACCAAAACTAGAATGTGACTTTTGGTCAATAGATATGTTATCATATATTTTCTCGGTGCTTCCTTCAGTACTTAATGAGTTAGTTCTCGGTTTCTCTGGCCTGTCTTGAAGCTCAACGCTAGTGGCTTTTCGTTTAAAGAAAGCCTTAGGTGTCAAAGGGCTTTGGGGCGTAACAGGCATCACCGATTTTCTAACATTCAAAGGAGAATTTTTATCGTCTTCAATAATTTCAATAACGTTTTCATTGGCTTTTTTAATAGATTCCTTACATACTGGAATATTTTGACTTAATTTAGTTTCTGTTATGTGAAAAATCTCAATATCTTGTTCTTTTTCAGCTTGCGGACTATCAAGTTTCTTTGGCGTTACATTAGCGGTCAATACAATATTTGTCGAAGGTTTTGTATCAACTTTGTTCAGTTGTATATTTAGAAACTCCGGCACTTCAAGCTTAGTTTCAGTTTTTTGTAGTTTCTCTTCACTTTTGTTAATTTTTTGAGTTTCTACTGGAGTTTCAGTTTCCTTTACAGCTGTTGTTTGTTCTTTATTTATATGAGTTACAGAGATGAAATTTTCTGCTTCTTGTTTTAAGTCTTTTTGAACGATGTTCGCTTTGCTGCTTTGACTCAGAGCACATTCAACTGAAATGGTTTTTCGTCTATCATCGACCGGCTTCTCGGGGCTACTCTTAATGCTATCTAAAGAACTAGACTTGAGTATTGGAGTAATGATGGGCTTAGGAGAACTAATAATATCATCGATTTTAGCCTCTATCTGAGAGATATCGCTATCGCGTTTATGGCTGTCCATTGTTATATGAATGCTGTTCGTAAACATTTTCCGATCGTCATTTACGTCATTTTTGAGGCTATCAAGATAGCTACTATCAGTGCTCTGCAAGCTATCATAGTTAGCTTCAGCATTATGAACTACACCGTAGTTTCTAGCAGACACTCTCTTCGAGAAGTCATGGCGTTCGCTAACATTTTTCCTGTAGTTAACTTCCCAGCTTTCAAGCAAAGGCTCGGATATACCGACGATAGCTGGTAGACTTGGCATTTGGTTTTCCTGTGAGCTGATCGATGTAGATTCTGAAGCGTATCTGAAGCTATGAGATTTTCCGATGCTGCTTCTAGTTTCGACATACTCGTCCCCTAAAGATCTTAGACCAGACGTCACATAAGACTCTTCAGTTTTGGTAGCGTGACGTACTGATTCTCTTTTGCATTCAACTCTTTCGCTGTATTCAGAAACATGTTCAGAAGACCTGTGTTTGATGTTTTCAGAGCTTCTTACGTTATTGGGAGAAGATCCTGAAGCGGCCATGGAACTGGGATTGAAAAATGGAATGTTCTGAGGCATGCTACCACTACTAAACATGTACTCACTGTTAACATTCTTCATACGCATCGCCCTGACAGGCGGCTCGTCTTCTGATATCTCTAGCGATGGAGATAAACTCTCCTCTTGAGCTCTTGATGCAAGCTCGTTATTAACAAAAGCTTTCGACGATAATGGATCGACTAATCTCTGTACAGAAGCCGGCCGTTTCGCTTTCTCATGGTGCAAATTGAACGAATCTCGTTTATCATCAATAATTTCTTTCGAAGGCGGCCTTTTGGTCTTTTCTACTTTCTCGCTGAATTCCTCACGTCTACTAAAACGATTTTTAATTTCCAAATTCAGCAATTTATCGGTTTCATCGGCGATTTTGAGATCAGTTATATTGTATTCTGCTCCTGAAACTTTGGCAGCGCTGTATACATCTTTGTAAGCTCCGTCTTGGACGTAAGCACCTTTGTTGTCCAATCTCTTATGCATTTGGTTAGCGAAGGCTTTCTGTCCAGCAGATTTGTGTGTTCTCTCAGCAGGTACGGGCTTATACCCTTGTTCTTCGTAGTAACCCCTCTCAGTATCTACAGGTTTGTATTGAGGAGCAGATTTTTCCGTTTTAGATTTCTTGACTTCTTGTTGACCGTCCCCATCCGTCTGATCTTTCTTACACTTCTTCCCACTCTTCCTGAGTAACAATCTACTGAAGAACGATTCTTCTTTCTTTGATTTGATAACTTCGTTCTCTGTTTTCTTTTCTGACTTAGATTTCTTTTCGTGGCAAGATTCTTCGGCGTATTTCTTGTCAGTGCGGTACTTGGTCATCCTGTCTTCTGAATGATAAGATTGGATTTGGCTCTCACGTGGTTTTGGTGAATTTGAATTTTCTCTGATAGATTGTCCTTGGGAACTGGACTGGCTCCTTTTTATTGAGGAACGAGGAGTGTTTGACTCTGCTATGCTTAGTTTAGTTGGTGACTGTCCGACTAGCTGGCTTAGAGCTAAGCCTGGAGGCAGTGATGAGGATTTTAGCTTTGTGTCGTTTGGTGTCTCCATCACTCTTTGCAACTCTCGATTCACGTGATGATGCTGGTCTTTCACAATCATTTGGTGATACTTTGTAGTGGTCGATGAAGAGAATGATTCTGGAATTAAAAGTAAGATTTTTTTAATATTTTATTTGTGGTTATAATTATATTTTTTGTGGTGAGTACATAAGATACATACCAGTTACAACTTCTGAGTTTTTGCGCGTCACATCAGGAGTTGTGCTTCGTAACATTTCTTCGTTCAGTTCGGGCGTTATCGGCAAGGCTGATGCGGCAATCTGGAATTATCACAAGGAAAATTGTATCAGCATGCATAATGATTTTTAAATGTAGAAGGCAACTGGCTCTCAAGTGCAGTTGTCGAAACACAACTGTAGATTTTCAACTTGAGGGTGTTAGTCAGCCAGGGGCTCTACCGCATATCTTTGGTGGTAATCGTAATGAACACCATTATTGAAAATCATCCAATGAGGGCTCACCACGCCGACAAAATGGTGTTTGTTGTCGCGCCATTGGATGAAATCATTAATGATACTAAGGAAGTAAAGATCGTTAATGGTAGAATATTAATAAAGTAAAGTATGTAGGTATACTAACAGGGTTGTTTTTGTTCCGTCGCGGTGCGCCGTGCGTGCGTCGCGGGCGCACCGCCATCTTGTGCTTGGCGGCCGAGTGCGACAGCGGCGCCACGCCCGACGGGGGCTCGCACGAACCTGGACATTACACGATGTCTCTTAGATCTTATTGCTAACAATACAGCGTTCATAATACAAGTTTCCTATTCCATTATACAATATTTATAAACTCAATACTATTAATAGAATATTGAGTTCAGATCTCTGCCCATGGGTAAAGTGCCCAGAAGGCTGGCAGTATTACCTCGCTGGATCTCAAGGCTAATCCTTAGACCGAGGTAAGAACTAGCTCTCTGGTCACTAAAAAAATTTAAGGAGAGCGTCGACAGTTCTTTAGATAAAGCCACAGTCTATTATTAAAACTTAATAGGTACTACGGCCGCTGGGGCAGAAAGGTTCTCGAGTGGCGACCACGAACCAGAAGACTCAGCGTGGGCAGGCCCCCCACAAGGTGGACCGACGATCTTCTAAGGGTGGCGGGAAACCGCTAGATGTTAGCGCAACAGGCCATCGTGGAGATCCTTGAGGGAAGCCTTTTTTTTTTGTTTATACTACTAATGTAGCAAGCAAGCATACGGCCCATCTGATGGTAAGTGTTTACCGTCGCCTATCGCCATTTGCAATACCAGAGATATTGCCAATCTGTTGCTGACCTGTTATAATACCGAGAAGGCAAACTGGCTCTCAAGTGCAATTGCCGGAACACACCGGTAGGTGCTTGGCGACAAATTTTCCACTTGAGGGTGGTAGCCAGCCAGGCGGGTACCTACTACAAAGTACCCTAACACCGTGCTATGGTTTCCTCACGATGTTTTCTTTCACCGAAAGCTCAAGCTCATTGTAGGATTCGAACCCACGACCTTCGTTGCGGCATCCGACATCACTACCACTGAGCTATCATCGCCTTTGTCCAGCAGTGGACACTTTCGGCTGACATGGCGATGAATAGGTACTAGATAAAGGATAATAGGTACTTACTGTCAAAGTCGAACTGGTCAGTCCTGGAGTGATCGTGTGAGTGGTGATGCCCGCTGCTGCTGTCCTCGTCCATCTCCGAGGAGCCGACGCTGAGCAGCGACCCGTCACTGCACGACGACTGGGAGATACCCGCATGGCGCCGCTGCAAACAAACAAACAAACGGTTAAGGTGAGACTCGTGAAATCTATTAAATAGGGTTTTTTTTTAGGGATTATTATAAATATAAATATCCTGGGACATTCTTCACACACGGTTATCTGATCCCAAACTAAGCAGATCTTGTACTATGGACACCAGATAACTGATATACTACTTTTTTTTTGTAAATACATAGGTACTTATATAGATAATTAGACTCAGGACAGTCATGTTCATGCACACAAATGTTTGTCCTGGATGGGAATCGAACCCATGACAAGCGGCGCGATAGGTAGTGTCTTAACTAATTGCGCCAACTGACTGACAATATTGTACTCATCATTATGAAAAACGTTTACTATGGGACCAACCCTAAAATCCAGCCGAACTGTGACAGTTCTTCAATTCTTTAGAACTTTTCTGACTTGTTACCAAAAACAATTATGATTGATATTGATTTTTTATCCATGGTAACAAACCTTAATATTGGCACTTATATGCCTCCTCCTAGGTGGCCGTTTGATCGCCACCTCCTGTGTCGTCTTTGTCACATACAGCATCATTTTAATCGATTAACTCGATCGATACAGTCCAAACTAAATCGATACACTGTTTTCACATTGCACTGTCTATTGTCTTCACTATTACAGTTTTAATTACTTTTTTATTTAAAATTCGAACACTAAATAATTTCTCTAAAAAGTTTTTGTAGTGATCTAAAAATATTTCAAATAAAGAATATAGTAATTAGAGCGTATTCAATAAAATTAAATCCTATCGATAAAATACTAGTTATTTCTACGCGTAAATTTAGTTATGTTCATTACTCTGCACCGTTTTCTTTATTTAAATCGTTACGGAATGAATATACATATTTAGGATATGTAGATACGTAGACATATTGATTATATCTTATCGATGTCATGTCGGTGTTTTATTACCCTACTGTGAAGTGCAATGATGTATTTTATCATAATAAAAGATACGGTTATATTATCGTAGGTTTGTGTCTATCTTTAATCTGCACAACAAACAGCCTTTCATGCTCTTATGTGTCCTGGATGGGAATTGAACTTATAACATGTGATGTGACAGTTAGCTTTACGCCGTCGACACCGACGTTAGGTATTCAACGTTTTCTAAAAATACTCTTTTATAAAAAAAAGTTGGTATGTAGGAGGAATTTGAAATACCTAGCTAGTTGCTAAGATTTTTGCGATGGCTTCTTATTATAACAGGGACCAACTCGGAAAGCGCGAAAATAATGTGAACATTTTTCATACATCATACTTTCATAAAATGGCGTTTGAACTTGTTCTGCTACTTAAAAATTGTAGTCAGTGTTTAAAAAAAAATTACGATAACTATTTTTGGTCCGCATTTTCACTTTTATCGCTGAGTTGTCCAAAATAGAATCCATGGTGTCAGTTTTTGTCCCTTACACCATCTCTAAATTTTCATCCAATAAATTTTAGCTAAAATTAAACGAATAAATGTTTAATGGGCTTAAAAGAAATCTATCAAGTGTCATGTATGTAAGTACCTACCTCGTTATCGTAATTTATAGAAATGCAGATAAAATTTTAATGTACGCAAATAAATATGTATTGTAGTTGGTACTTTTGTTTATCAGTGTCATTGATAAGTTCACAGAAGAGAGATAAAAGATAATTCACAAGAGATGTGACGAGATGGTCATCGCGTGATATCACCGAATGATAGTAACGGAAAAGGTACCTTACGCGATTAACGGAAGGTTTATTATACTCTATACTAAAGTCTTTAAACGACAAAATGATAATCACGAAAATAAATAAGCAAATAAAATCATGTCTGAATCTAGGTACATGTTCACAGGAAAAAAATCATAATTTCACTGACTATGGATTAAATATAACTAAGCAATTATTGTTTCTATCCCAACAGTAGGTATATGTGATCCTGAATACCTACTATTTTCAGTAGGTACATACGAGTATCCAAATATATCAAAATTATAAACATAGGTCTTAAAAAATATATTTATACCTATATATGTTCTTAAAATAAAGGGGAGTTAATTATTTACTGAATTTAGTTTGATGAGTTTCGTCAAAGGATCTGAGATCTTTCGAGAAAGTCTAGATCATGTAAACAGAGATAATCATAAGGACACTTGTTATCCCGTTAACACGGGTGAAGCCGCGTAAAACAGTACAGCCAGTATTATACATATTATAGTCGAGATTTCGAAACGCCGTCTGCAACCCCGTAACGTGATATTTAAAAGGCTAACGAGTGTACACTTGATGGCACATTAACGTATACACGCAATTAATTAATTAACGCCAAAATAAGGCAAAAGATTTTAATTATGCCACACACGTTTCGTGCTTGTGTCAGTCTTCATGTTAATTAGTTGACATTGAACTGAACAAAAAATAGACCATGTAACATTGCGAGTCTAGATTATGTAAAAAAAACATTGCGGCAATTGAAAAAGTAACACGCATTTGGTATCTATTAGCACTATTATATATCCTGTGTTTGACCACAATTACACCGTGGTCAGTGAAGATGGGCCGATGGTGGTAAGCACACAAAGCCTAGAAGGGAAGGGCTCTCGAGCGCAGCTGTTGGAACACACAGGAAAGTGCTTAATGATTTACAAGGAATCGTAGGTTTTCCTGGAATAACCTACGATTCCTTAGGTACTCCTAGGTTTTATTCCAGAATATGATCTATGTATTTGCCAAGTTTATTTAAATTCATTCAGTCATCACATTTAAAATATTAGTTGTGCACTGTCCATATCTAAACAAACATGGTAAGAAATCTAGGTACAACCTTCGAAATAAACGAAAGAGAAAAACAAAAACCTTTTTTCTAATTGAACTACAATATGACAAAACTATTTGGATAACTTTTGAATGAATAAGTGTTTAATAAAAGGTTACCGAACGCTATTTCTAGGAGTTGCGTCAACAACTACCGTTCGTGCTCAAATAAGGGGTATCAGACCAAAATGGAGACATTGACACATACAAATACCCACTTGGCTAAAACACTTCCTTCGTATGTGTTCATAAACGCCCACATACGTGACACAAAACGTCTATATTGCGGATTACCTAACATTGTATATTTTTAGTGCACGCCAGTGTACAGGCGCGGCGAAAGTCCCGTGTGGGGTTGTGTGTTGCAAAATTAAATATACACCGCACACCCGGTTACGTAATACCCAGATACCTAAAGGTGTGTCCGACATTACACCTGTCTAGGCAAATGCAATTTTATCACTTTTATTGATCGAATGTGTATTTGAATGGAATATCAAGTTCCGTATTGGTTGTGATGAAACTAAATTCGCAAATAGTTTTGTGAATTCTTTAATTTCAATCTGGAAATGGTTCTTTGAGTCTTCTCACTTTAAGTGTACACAAGATCTGCGGTAGGTAATCCGATAAATGTCGGATTATATGTAGAGTAAGTAGGCAGGTAGGTCCAAATATTTTTGAAAAAGATTACCTTGTAATCCGACAATATGGTAAGATTCTATTTAGACCCTATCCGAAATCATTCGAAACTTTTACATAAGATTTGGTTACGATTTTGAATAGTTTTTTGTTTCGGATATCCGATAGTTACGGATACGATGACGGAGCACACATCCCTAGAAGAGATTTTTGCGGGATTCCCCGGGTATTGCAAGCGTCCATGCCGTATGCTTATTTATCACCTAAGTATGTACTATAAAAATATATACATAAAACAATAAAATTATATAACGCTTCGAATATAAATAAACGTCACATAAAATGGCGTTTATAACAAAGAGATATTGATTGTTATCTTATTATCAAATCAGCCTCTCCCATTGAAGTATTGGTTGATAATCATGTCCAACGTGTTTGACGCCACTACATAAGTGCATGTTATATAATTTAACTACATTTATACCGTGGCTTCATCCAGATTGTTTATCCTACAATCCTACAAATATTATAAACGTGAAAGTTTGTATGTATGTATGTTTGTTGCTCTCTCACGCAAAAACTACTCAACGGATTTGGATGAAACTTGGTACATAGATAGATCATACCCTGGAGTAACATATAAGCTACTTTTTATGCCGGAAACGCGAGTGAAACAACGGGGCTTAAGCTAGTAATAATACCTATCAGAGAAAGTTTTCGAGGATGTATGGATGTTTGTTACTCTTTCACGTAAAAACTACTGAACGGATTTGGATGTAACTTGGCACCTAGATAGATTACACCCTGGAATAACATAAGATCCCTAAGGAACGCGTGTGAAACCGCAAGGCAGAAGGTAGTTTATGATATTCGCCAAATATCCTGGCATGTCAATTACTAAATATAGCAAAAATATATAAACACGAATACGCAAGGCCATCTAAAATGCGGCATTCAAGTTCAACTCAAACTCAAAACTCTTTTATTCAGTTTAGGCCCTAAAATGGCACTTATAGACATGGGTAGTTCGCGTTAGATTGAGGGAAATGAACAACTTTAGTCCGCAAAATAAACTTATCACTCATTCAGTACTAGTTCAAATGTGTCTCTACTTCATTTAGTTCAATATATCTTTTAGTTCTCTTCCTTCGCTCGCCGCTCGTATGCACGAAAGAAATTAATGCATCTGTGCATTTCGCGAGTTTTTTTTTTTTTTTACTATGTATACGCCTGTGTTTGACCACAATCTCACCGTGGTCAGTGATGATGTGGCCAATGGTGGTAAGCACACAAAGCCTAGAAAGGAACTGGCTCTCAAGTGCAGTTGTCGGAACACACCCAAAGGTGCTTGGCGACAGATTTTCAACTTGAGGGTGGTAGCCAGCCAGGCGGGTACTACAAAGTACCCTACCACCGTGCTATGGTTTCCTCACGATGTTTTCCTTCACCGAAAGCTCAAGCTCATTGTAGGATTCGAACCCGGGACCTTCGTCTCGGCATCCGACGTCACTACCACTGAGCTATCATCGCCTTAAATTTGATATTAGTAGAACATGCTAAGATTGACTTTAGAATAATTGAGATAAGTATAAAGTTTCAGTCGTTGTTACTTTGATGGTCACATAAAGAGAGTGATGTGATAGCTTAATATCACGCAAGCTTAATATCTCTTTAAAGGAGTCATTCAGATATACTGAACTAAATGAAGTACTGAACTAAATGAGTGATCTAGGTACTTCGTTGAGCTAAAAGATATACTTTAGTGATTTCTTTTCACTGACACATTTTGCGCATGTCTAGGCACTTATGAATGTCAACAGTTACAATTTTTACAATAGACTACCACCCATCGGTACTCATTACATAAACATTTCAAATAAAACTGTATATGATAAATAAAGGCAGGTGTCATCCCTGATGGAGGTTACCGGAAAAGGGGGAGATGATGTCGAGATAGCAACACGGATATTGTGACTGCCGGGTTCATTATGTCTTGTATGCATATTATGAATGTAGAGCAAACTGAGCAGCATCACGCCCGGCTGATTGATGATCCAGTTTATTTTGTAAGCTTGCAGCCCGCTCTCGGTTTTACTCAGCTCAATGTAACTTGGGAGGCCCCGGGCGGGTAGAAGTGCGAGGCCCTTGTCTTTGTGGAATTAGTTTTAATGATGAAGCTTGCCGAGAAATGCTAAATAGTCATCAACATATCAGCCGAAAGACGTCCACTGCTGGACAAAGGCCTCCCCTAAGGATTCCCACGATGGCCGCGGTCTTGCGCTACCCGCATCCAGCGGTTTCTCGCGACCCCCACAAGATCGGTCGGTCCACCTTGTTTAAGTACTAACAAAGATTAATTATAAATCATGATAAACTAAAGTGCATTCAAAAATGATGTTTTCGGCTTTTTTAAGACAATATTTTGTCAAATATTTTTCTACTTGGGTTTTTGTGCGAGTGCGCGAGGCCCCGCTCGCCACCACCAAAGGCGGCCACTGTTAGAACATTTATACACGGCTATCTTTTTTTTTTACTACTAAAATATACGGTCCACCTGATGGTAATTGGTTGCCGTAGCCTATAGACGCTTACAACACCAGGAGTGTCACTCGCACGTTGCCGACCCTACAAGAATCTCTTCACACCCTTTTTGAGGAACCCCATGCTGTAGTCTCTTGGGTGCACCACGGCGGGCAGCTCTTTCCACAAGTTGAGCGTCCGTGGTAGGAAAATCCATTGGAACCGCACAGTGCGAGACCATTTAGGTTCCAGTGTGTGAGTGTGTGTATCTGATCCCAAACTAAGCAGAACTTCTACTATGATGACCAGATGACTGATACTTTTTATATATTATGTATAGACAAAGTCTATAAATATATACCAAGCCTTAGCGACGAGGACTAACCATGTCAACTGAACCGTCATTTATTTTTAAAAGTAGGTCTCAAACAGAAAGAACGAAATACCGTCTTTTTAATTTTAATCGTGGTAACGCTGCACGCTGGGGACATTTTTTTTACATCAGTGGCGGCCAAAAGTCTAGAAGGATCATTTATTTTTATCAATTCTTTGAATTATTATAATTTATGAGTAACGTGGATGAAGAATTATCGACATATTATTGCTCTTGTTTCGAGTACCTATCATGATTGTTTTATAATCCTGATAAATGTAATGATTGATATTGATAATACCAGTATCTTCTATGACGTTAGTTTTTATGGGTACCTAGTACTATATTATTGCGTAATTACTGACCGACAGACACATCAACGCACAACCTACAACCGCTTGTCCTACCGACATGAAATTTAAAGGGACCTCTTATGAAAAATGTTCATGATTTTTTTTGATTTTTTTTTCAGTTTCAAAAAACTTAACAAAGAGAAATGTTTCATTATGAATGTGAGACAGTACTAAGATAGTTACATCTACTAAATAAAATTAATTATTATTTGCAAATGAGCTCGGATTTTAGTACCCTTTATCTTCAGTATTTGACTCAGGTTACAGAGAGGGAGAGAGAGATAGTAAACGCTTACGGTAGGGTTATAATATTTCTGTATAGAAATTGCTAAAGCGCCACTCGCGGATCACTCAAGGGACTAATTTTACATCTGTAATATTACAAAGTTATTGAAAGCGGTAATTTTAGACCATAGACAAATGGCATGGCAAAGCACAGATAATGGCATCTAAATAACACAACAAAACATAAATAAGTTAATATACAAACGACCGTGAGTTGCACAAGATAATCGTTATATTTAACTGGGAACAATTGAACCGTGGAAAGTGCATAGAAAGCGTGCGCCGGAGCAAACTCAACCAGCTTACTTAGACCCACTATAAGGTAGGATTAACTCTGCGAACGAGGTCCAATAAAATGGTCATCAATTTTCTTAGAGAACAAACGCTTAATAAAATGTTTTTTTTTAATCAGGTGTATCTTATTCCAGTTGTAGCAGGATGATACTAGTTCTGAACTATTTCTAAAAAATCTTGCTCTGTTGCAAACGGAAAAAGTCCAACAACCATTAGGTAAGTAGGTAATTAATTTCGCTAATGTGTCTTAGAAACGTTTTGGTCGAAACATAAAAACGCAATTTTCCTCGGATTACCAATCACCGCCCTGAAGAAACAATCATTATGCTTAGCTTCATTAAATCTATACGCAATTTGCTATAAGTATAATACCTACCCATTTTACTGGTCGGCATTATAATAAATTAAAGAATGGAAATCGCGCTAAAACGATTCCATTTTCGAATTTCCACAAAAGTTTTAAACAACGATATAACCCACAAAAGGAGGTTTTGTTCCATTTTCAAACA
Source organism: Tethea ocularis (assembly GCA_963555595.1). NCBI lineage: Eukaryota > Metazoa > Arthropoda > Insecta > Lepidoptera > Drepanidae > Tethea > Tethea ocularis. The sequence continues at coordinate 8,998,798 of OY741975.1, forward strand.
GTTGTTGCATCTTGCGTAACGTTACAATGAATAAACCGGATGCGCTTCCGACTTTAGTGATGTGTCCGTTGTTTTTTTGAAAAGTCGGTTTTTTATTTTTTCAGAATCAAAATCAAATTATTTTATTGTAATAGACTTCGCAGGCACTTATGAAAAGTATGACTAATACCGGTTTAAAATGCGTATGGAATGAAAATTACGTGCCCGACGGCCAAACTACAAACTAAACTCCATTAATAATAATTAATTATATACTAATAATAAAACTGAAGAGTTTGTTTGTTTGAACTCGTTAATCTCTGGGTCTACCAGTCGGATTTGAAAAATTATTTCACTAGGTAATAGGAAGCTACATTATCCCCGAAGGCTACCTACTTTTTCCGGGAACTTGGGTGAAACCGCGGGGGACAGCTAGCATTTAATAAGATACTGGTTATATTTTAATATACTTAGTTTAATAATAACATTAAGTGTAAGTAATTCGTAATCTTACGAAAAAAAGAATATCGACGAATAACTATAACGATTATTGTGAGTGATTGATAACTAAAATTATATTTTCCGGTAGCTAACTCCTTTTACACTAATGATATTACCTAATGTACGTAACCGTTCATTATAAATACAAAAGAATATACTTGTAAGTTTTTATTGACGCCTGAATGTTCGAATATATATATTTTTTAGTTAACAGTTAACAAAATTAATGAAATACACAAACATGTAAAGTATAATGGAAAACTCCACATTATTTTATCGGCAGGAAGCGTAGGAGTCTATTGTGATGTGTTGTGACTGGACTATTAAATATGGGTCAGAGGCGATTTTATATTATGATTGTAGTCATATTTAACTCAAACATTGGTACTATATCAAGAATTGCCCACTTTTAAATTTATATTTTTTATTTGTGTTCCGAAAACAAATAATAAACTATTTTATTTTAGGTATTTATTGATTTATCTGAATTTCATAGCTATGATTTGTTTTAGATCAAATGGGTAGAAACATATAGAGTAAATTATTTGTACTAATTTATATGTATGTATGCTTGATCTAACGTTTACCTAAAATAAAATAAACTGCTGTGCTGCATTTTACTATTTCTATAAGTCTCAGTCTTATTTGCTAGCAATGAAGAAAAAAATATTAAATGCGTTATATCACTGCACTAGAGGCCGATTACATCTCGATTCGAATCGGTATTTTACCCATAAAAATACAATCTCTAAACAGAAGGAACAGGTCGATTAGTAACGCTGCCCACCCACAACACGGTCAGCACACATCGTGAATGTACGCTGGCATTGGAAAAACGCAAGGTTCACTTGTGTAACATGAGATCTATATATTTTCGTGTTCAGCAACACTTAATCGGCACAAATGTAGTGTGGAACGATCGTCACGGTTATTGTTCTAATTTTTCTCGTTTCGAAATTCGATTTTTTGTACAAATAATAGTAATAGTGAGGTCAGGGCTGAAACAATTTAATTGGTTACAAAGGAAGGGACATTTTTGTTTCTGTTTTTTTACCGGCTGTAATACCGGTTTAATCACGACATAGTATAAAACAAAGTCGCTGCCTGTCTGTCTGTCCCTATGTATGCTTAGATCTTTAAAATTACGCAACGGATTTTGATGCGGCTTTTTTTAGTAGATAGAGAGATTCAAGAAAGGTTTATATGTATAATACATGCATATTAGAAGTACAGAAAAGCTGAGAAAAACCGGGCGTAGCCGGGGCGGGTCGCTAGTATTTAAATATTTTTATTTTATTCATGTTTAAATAATAGTAGTTTATGATACTGTTGCATAATAGGGGTTATTAACTACGAGTGTGAGTTTAAGTACCGAGCCGTAGGCGAGGTTCTTAATAGTATCACACGAGTTTTTAATACCTAATTATGTGCAGTATCATACAGTACTTTATCTAAACTCATATAAATAATGTAATTTAAAAAAAATGAAGAATGAATTTTACCAACTTTGCCAAAAAAAAAAAAAAAAAATGCTATTTTTTTGTGACATTTTTGGTCAAAATGATATGTGTAGGCAAAAACAATAAAATATACAGACACAATAATCATATACTTAATCAAATCCGTGTTGCCAACTCCCAAAAATTCTTACCTCTAAAGTTCAAGTTTAAAAATTTGTGACATTGTCATTGAATTGATACTGATTGATTATACTATTGATAGGTCCAAAGTGTACTTTAATAGAAAAAAAGTTATTTTATAGCATTATCTTGGGAACAACAACTGTACTATAATGAATCATTATACACGGGTGTGCCTAAAGTGGGTCATTAAAGTACTGATTTTGATTTCATAATAAGAAAATTACGATATGAGAGTAGATAAACATATTAATATTATTAGGTAGATAATTTTAATGACGTACAAATATACTTTAAATTACTATCCAGAGTGTATTATGTTTTCGAGTACAAAGCAAATAAAGAGTATTAAAGAGATTATCACACTCAGCGCGACAATAAACTGATACCTGTTAGACATTACAAGTGCTTCCAATGCTCTATCTATTTAATTAATACTTCAGATTGGAAACCATAGTATATAACTTATATAACATTTTATAATACGCGTTGGGGAAATTTGTATCTAATGGCTTTACAGTGCTCGAAGTAAGAAAAGTGTTGGGTGTGTGCGAGATATATTTTTCGGTTGACTTAACCCATTTTTTTGTTAATGTCTGTACAAATAATAAAATATATAAATATGAAGATGCCATTTTGTATTTAGTGTGCTTTAACCGACGATTTAACGAAAAGCCTTTAATTTAAACAAACAACGACCCAAGCTTAATAATACTGATATCTTAATTTTACCATGAAATATAAAAAGCCCATGAAGTTCTTTGTCTTATAGGTATGTAAGATAAAAACCGGTTAACGGTTTTCAATTCACACTGAACGACACTAATTCCCACGTTTTTACAGGGACGTCAACCGATAAAACCGTTAAGTTTTACCGGCAAACTGTCAAGTTTAGTGACAATAACAACTGTTTATAACACATTGTTTGTTACTTTTCTATAACAGAGCAAAAGGTGATAAATCATAGAGTTTAATAATTTTAGTTTAACTTGAGGATACGTTTATGAAGATTTTGCTAAAATGGTGGAAAAATAAATAAATTATAACCGGGACATCACGCTCACGGTAAGGGTAACATAGACTTACATTTACTAGAACTTGTTTGTAGGGCAAAATTATTCGATTTCATCAGAATTATTTGTATTTTACGAACTGAAAAAAAAAATCCTACTAAGTATTTCCTTTATTCAGGAAATTATTAAAAAAAAAGCAAAAACTACATCATTAACATTTATGAGCTTTATCCTGTGACAGCTTAAGTGATATTGTAATCGGAAAACACCGGTTTATGCGTGTGGGTTTGTGAAACTAGGGAGATTGTTCAAAATTATGTACATATAAAACAAGTGTCAGACGTTATACACAGGTGAAACGAAAATATCGTGCATGTAAAGAAAATTGCGTGTAATGGCAAAATCCGAACGTAAAGCAATAACTTGTCACATATCATGTTAGGAAACAGATGTGTAGCTCTAGGCTGTATTTCATCTGCTATACTACATCACTACATTATTGCCGAGGATGTTATTTATAAAAAACCGGAATTTAAAAGAAAACGTTTAATTTCATATGAGAAATTCGAAAACTGTTATTTTAAGTGCATGTACAGTGTTCAGAAACGAGTTGCATTAAAAATTAATTTATGTATCAAAACTTCTGTAGGTGTGTAAACTATTTTGAATAAATAAAACCATAAACGAATTATATTATAACAACGAGCAGTAAAATTGCCAAAAAAAACAAATAACTAAAGAATGTTCAGGATTTTCGATTGCCAACAAATATCATAAATAATAACAAAATAATATATTCTACAAGCACAAAACATAATTATAAAATATAAGGTATAAGTTTCTTTGAATAGGCTGCCTTTGACCACAATCTTACAGTGGCAAATGATGATGGTATCAAGTTAGTGGCAAATCATAATGCTTCTCCGTACGCTTTTACTGCGTTTTAAACATGTGTAATAAATAAACAATAAATCATACCTAACTCATTGTTACTTATTAACTGATTGGCAAAAACTACCATATTAATGTCAGATATACCTATTAACATAGTTATTGCAATAAATCAACAGCTAATCGGAAAACGTAAAACTAACTTTCGATTAAGTTGTTTTAAAGACTTCGTCACCTTAATTGGTAGTGGAACGATTATTCGGTAGCGATTTGTCGCGGCTGATTTTCACCATGACCATTTTAAATGGGACACTATGGTAATGTAATATTGTTGGGAAATACTAGAAATAACAAGCAATAGTAATTGAATTTTATATATCTTCGTAAAAAAGTTATAATTGTATAAAAGCTATAATTATATATACACATTATACTCATACACTTAAGTTATAATGAGATAATTGAAATAAAAAAAAAACAGATTTAACAAAAAGAAACTTTTTTTAATTTTACAAGTTTGCAGTTTCTACTCGAGGTGTGAATGTCACATGAGTGTGTAAAATTGATTTTTATTTACTTTTACTGGTTTAATGATGTGATAGATGACAGTGTCGAAATTATTCATTCATTGCAAAATCATTCCTTTTGTGGAAACAAACTTTTATGTCAGCTCTTATGCATATTTTTTTCTTAGAAATATTGTACAATAACTGTAGTTTCCCTAAATTATGTAAATGAAATAAATACGTAAGCTTGATTCATATTTGTAATAAGTTATAGAGCATTGTTATATTTTCAAAATATAAATTCAGCGAAACAGATCAAAATATGAATTTGAATTCCGAAACCCAGCTCCGCAAACAAGTTTATTAACAAAAAACCGATAAAATTTAAATATCGAACCACTTATTCACATCACTATTCCAAACAGTTTCCACTAAAAAGTTTTCAACACTCGTTCATTACTAAACTCTTTTAAATATTTTTTTATAGAACGCGCGCGGCGATGTCTAAGGCCGCGTAAAGACTAAACCGTTTTTATCGCGTACGTTATATCAGACACTATGGAAGCCTTAAATGGCAATGTTGTCGTTGACGCAGGTATACGAAGAGCTTCGTCTATCCATGTACGTATGACACGTATGCGTAGATAGATAATTACACGAGTGGGATGGTACATAATTAATTCTTTGTTATTGATTATGGCTACATGATGATTTATGGTACAGCCTTTAACTTATTGAAACTGTTCGTAGCTTTCCCTTGGCTATTTTCTAGGCAAGTATCCACTTCTTATGCTGGTCCTCTTTGTCGAGGGTTCGATAGCAACTTTCATGGTAGGTATAAAATTAAAGGTTTTTTATCTAAGGTACCACCACTTTGAACGGCAATGTGAGCTCTTAAAAAATCCTCTGTCAAAGGGACCCTTGAAAGTGCCATAAGACTGAGGCAGATAGTCCACTTGATGACAAGAGAACTGGTTATCGTCGACTATGAAAATATCAAACCCTAGGGGGCACCTAGCAATATGGACCGAACCGCTGGTATAGTCAAAATTGATTTGCCGCATTTTGGTGTTAATGAAAATTTTTACGTATTATTTTATTAAGTACATAAATTTTAAACAATTATTGAGAGGAATTTTGTAATTCGTTAATTCTAGACGGCTAATTGATTAATCTATGTATCATATTAAAAAATACTGTTTTTTTTTCAGACATGGTCCCATAGTAAAAGTTGTTCATATTTTTGATTACTACCACCCTAAAGCACTGCTGGTAAATTAAGAATAGGTGTATAGAATCTGTCTATTGGAGATATTACCTAGTTGAATATCGATATAATATTATCACCCGTAGGGAAGGCAGCGCCTACTTAATAAGGCATAAATATTTAATGCCTAGTCGCCTCGACCCTGGACGGTCAGGGTTCACGATCACATCACGCGTGTCAAAGTACTATTGATCTATTTTACTATTTTTTTAGGTATGAAGGTATGTTTTGGATAATAACTTTGATGTATGTACCCACTGGAAACAAATGTAATAGAAAATTATACATTTTGAAGTATTTTTCAAAATGTGGTTTGCAAACCAAAAATAGGGGGCGGAAGCAAGTCTTTAATAAAGATTTATAAGTTAGTAAAGCCTATTATTGTTTGAATGATTATATGAATGACTCATTTGCTGAATTCCAATGAATAATTATTTTGAAATATGTAGAATAAATAGTAGGTATCTAACTAACGTTACGATCCGTCTTCCTTGAATTGGAATAAAACTTGGCACATAAGATAGATCATACCCTGAAATAACATACAGGCTGCTTTTTATCCCGGGAAAACATAAGATACCTCGGGAACTCGGGTGAGACCGCGGGGCGGAAGCTAGTAGTACTTAAAGTTCCATAATGAAAGAAAACAATGTGATAGGCAAAACCATTGTGTACGCCTGTAACCCTAGCATACCTAGCCTAGGTGTAGGCTAGGTATGCTAGGGTTACAGTCAGGGACCGGCATCACCCACCGTTAACTCACCGGTACATACACGAACAATGGCAAAGTGCAGTTATATTGATTATCGACATATAATAGTTACCTTCTAGATGCGACCATCTCACTTGCACTGTAAGAATATGATAAAAAAAATATATATCACCGTGAGCGTAGGTCCGACTCTCAAATGGCGAAGAAAATTAACTTTTAGATCGGTAGGTACAGGTAAAAACAATAACCTTCCTTGATTAAATTATGTTGGAAGGTAGGCAGGAGTAGGTAGGTAGGGGTATAAATAGGGGTAGGTAGGTCTCTAGTGTTTTTTTTTCTCAGGGCGTCCTGCCCGGCTGCCGGACCATCTAGTCTATACATATTTTTTTGTAAGGACTAAAGTTGGTAGCCTCTGATGGCTGCATCAACATTACCGGACCAATCGGCGAACACAGAGGGCTCTCAACCCGGCAACATTTAGGTAACAACGCCTGTGGGCACCCTGTGGAATGGGGTACGAACCTCGGCTCAGGGCATTACCGGGGGAGGAGTAGTCTATACAATAGGTACGATAAAATACAAATCTCTTTATTGGAACAAAATATTTTACAAACATAATTAACAATGGCCCCCGCACTAGGATAATCCCACGCTTTATTTTCAAATCGTTTTTGGCATTTAACGAAAAATCGACTTTCGTGCCACCCAGTTAGAGGTTATTCTATATCCATGTTAATAATAAGCGTTGCATTGGATGGATGCAATGTGCAACGGTGAAAGTTAGCTTTGAGGTCGCTAATGCCGATGTATCGAGTTAATCACGATGTATCGATATAAACCTAAGTTTAAATGCCTAATTAAATATAAATGTCCTTTTTCTAGCGCTATGAAATGGAACTCAAGTTGGATACAAAATAGGTAAGTACCTATTACTTGAATTGATGGCTGATGCGCTAGATAGAGCTTCAAAAGCTGACTTAACACAAAATTCCCTATAGATGTCTTATTGATTTAATAAATTTCAAATAAAGTTTAAAAATCTATTAATTATAATTTTTGAAAATGTGATCAGAGTACTCGCTATCAATTCTAACTACAGCGCCATCTATAATTTTATCTTTGTAACTTTTACAATGCCTAGGTACATAGCTTACTTAACCATGTATCTATAGATAGCTTCAACGCTTGATTTTAGTTCTCAATTCAATTTAAAATATGAAAGAATTTTCCGAATTCAAGGGTCGTGAAAACACCTGACGACTATTTTACGTAATTCAGAACATGAAACACAGGTGGCGCTGTGCAACAACCACATAAGTAGTAATATGAGTAGGCGGATAGATGGCGACAGTAATGCTTTCCTTTAATATAATATTTTTTTATTTTTAAACTTTCTAAAGACGTAGACTGAAATTATATTTTATCATCATATTATAAAATGAATATTTAGCTAACATATTAATATTAGTAATATATTATGACCATAACCTATTGGGCGTCGGCCATCTGACAGCGGAGGTCACTGATAGCTAGCTAGCTAGCTGGTTAACTTTGTTTTTCCACATGAAATTTTCAAAATAAGTTCCCAGAAACAAGAGCGTTTAAATGCCGTCACACGATTGTCCACTATAAAGGGAAATCTAATAAAGCTGTATTAAATGGTGGCAAAGCCCAACAGGATAATGAATTAGTTAGGTACCTTATCAGCCTTATCAGTAGGTGGTGATGCTGGCGGGCTCTGAGGTAGGCCATCATCGTCGCTGCCATCACCGCGCCCGCGCCGCCTTACCGCTGCCACTAGCTCCGCCTGTCGACAAACATAACAAACTATTAATAAAATTATCATATTATGGTAGTTCCCTGTTTGAATCAAGATAACACTATTCAGTGTATAAAACATCTAAAAATATAAGAAAAAATAAATATACTTAAAATGGTACCTTTAATCACCCACAAAAATAATTATTTCATAGGTACTAGTACAATGACGTCATAACTTACATATCTAGGTATCGTAGGTTTGTAAAGTCAGGGCTTAGGGGCTTGGCTTATCCTGAAAAGCGTTATGCAAGTTTTGGCCGCCAATTTTACATGAAATATTTTTGGTAGGATTCAAAACTCCATATCTATGGTTTTGACAAGCTGTTTTGGTAAATATCAGTAAACTAATCTATTGACAGCTCTAAGCAAAAACAATCTTTCAACGAAAGGATATTAGGGCGGCTTTCCATGAGAGATAAGTGGCGAGTGATATGCTAACCTAACGGCCGCACCCAGAGTCGTCAATTAAGGTTTTATAGAGCTGTCCTTCTCTATAAGTATGGAATAAACAAAGATGGATATACTTTAATCAGTCATCAATTCTATTTAACGTCTCTGAGTACGGCTGTAAGTTACATTTTCACAGCTTAGCATGAGTCATAGCTTTAATAAAGTCCTATTAGCGAGCTAAAAATAATCCAGGGCAAACATTTGTGTGTCTGTTTGTCCCGAGTCTGGATGTAATTATCTATATAAGTATGTATTTACTAAAAAAGTATTATATCAGTTATCTGGTTTCCATAGTACACACGGCCACAGATCAAGCTACACACTGCGGCACCTTATGCGGTTGTAATAGGCGCTATTTTGCAACAAAAATGTGTAGCTTGATCTGTGGCCGTGTGTACAAGCTCTGCTTAGTTTGTGATCAGATAACCGTGTGTGAAAAATGTCTAATTTATTTATTGTCCCTCGTAAGTTAAGGCCATTATTATCAAGGTAAGACTAAAGTTTAGGCTCTAGCCTTTGAAAGCTAAGCTACATGGTGGAAAAGGCCCTTATCATATTTATAACTGTCACATGCACATGTAACCATCATGACATATTCGTTTCGGCTTTTACGAAAAACGTTTAACTAAAGATTGTTTATCCTATGATAAGGGTATTTCTATGAAATGAAATTACATGTTTACAAGGAGTACCATTTATAACGAATCTTGCTCTCTGATTATTATACATGCTTTTGGTGCCTTATCTAAATTACCAAGAACTGGTATCGAATATAGGCAGGCAGATACGGTTACCAAATTCTAAAGTTTGTGAGGACTCAAACCAGCCGTTTAAGCTTCACGCTCACGGACCAATATTGATGAAATTTGGTATGGAGGTAGCTGACACCCTGGATTAACACATAAAGTGGAAGGCGTTAAGTTTGGCGTGCTCTTGATTGTACTCAAGACTCGGGTCTATCTCGTCTGCTTTTTCCTCTAACTTAAATTTTGTGAAACACTTGTAACGTGGCCGAAGCCGAATTTGAAATCCTGGATCCGATTGTGTAACTGTCACGTAATCGGATTCCGATTACGATGGCTCTCGTAATCATCTTTTTGGCATTGTCTATCTTTTTTGATTCCGATGACTAATTTCAAATGATTAATTATTATGAGAAGTAATTACGATCGGAGTTTAGTTGTTGTTCACCTAAGATAGACAATGGTGCCGATTCTGTTGTTTACGAACTAAATAAATTTAATCTCACAATATCTCTTTCTAATAGTAAATATAAGAAAGGTATGCAAGATATTTTAGTCCTGTCAGTTTAATCCGATCACATATTTCAACGTGAATTTAAGCGCGATCTTTATTGGTCACGACTATTTACCCGTACATTACGACGGCATGGATTAAACTGACAGCATTAAAAATGTTGTCTTTTTTCAATAAGGTTAACTTGAAAGAGAGGTGACTTGTCTAATATTAGTTAAGTTCGTAAAAAACAGAATCGACACCAATACCAAAATTATAAGATGATTACGAGAGCCATCGTAATCGGAATCAAGCTACAAAATCATCCTGCTGGCCCCCGCGTTTGTTTTTTTTTTTATTTCGTTCCATATTAAAAAGGGTTTGTACCTCCGTGGTTTGTACTGACATCTACTTATAAGTAGTTTAATTAGTACTGTCGGATGTAAAACTGATAGCAGACATCACGAACTGCGCACGCGACTGTTTCCTCTCATAGTGTTATCAACGAGCATAATAAAGTATTTGTTACATCAAGTTTGTCGTGGATGCAACTAAGTTTCATTCAGTTAAGTAGTTAATCAAGTTTTAATATCTTAAATATACTAATAAACTATTATTTTCATAAATTAACCTAAGTACTATACAATATTTACAACAAATATAAAAACTATATAGGTATATAAAAAAAAACCTCGTGGCGGCCGCTGCTGCCAATCAACGGCAAGGTTCCCAGAAGGCTGGCAGCGTTCCTAAGTACTTAAATTAAATTATATATACAACTTAAAACAAAAAAAAACATACTTAAATAAATATTCTGGGACATTCTTCACACACGGTTATCTCTGATCCCAAACTAAGCAAAGTTTGAACTATGGAAAACAGATAACTGATATACTACATTATACTACTTTTTTTTGTAAATACATACTTATGTAGATAATTACACCCAGACACAGGACAAACAGACATGTTCATGCACACAAATGTTTGTGGATGGGAATCGAACCCATGACCAGCGGCGTGATAGGTGGTGTCGCCAACTGGGTTGTCAAATAAAAATATAATGTAAAATAAAATAAATACAAAGTGTGCATTATTTTACAGACCGCAAATCGATAGGCAGATAGCTAAATAGTCCTAAAGAAGCCATAAGATTGTCTTACCAATTTTTTGGATAAAAGCGTATGTACCTACATGAATTCGTTATAAGAATATTAATTAACCAATTTGTATAAGATATAATTAAGTCATTTAATGATAATGTAATTGAGAGGACAGTAAATGACAAACAAATTGTACTTTTTAAACTCTCGCGAACACAATTCATGTTTATAGTAATGTAACGGGTCTATTCTAGTCAAAATTATATTTTGATAATATTCTATGCGCGAATAGACCCGTTACATTACTATAAACAAATTGTATTTTTTTTTTAAAGAAATTTTTAATTCGTTTTGTCACGCCTTTTTGAATACATTATGCAATATGAACATACAAAAAATATTATATGTATTATTTTAGTTAATCTGGTTTCTATAGTACAAGCTGTAGGTACTTAGTTGTTTTTCCCCAATTATTTGTTTTACTCAATACGAACACAAAATCGATGAATCAAAAATTTACATTGTTCATTTCCATGAATAAATATTATTTTAAACAATAAGATGTTTATGTCCCTATTCATTGCGGTCGTCATTTTCCTCCCTTTATTATATAGAATTAATTAATTATACAGAGACCACATTTTATACTCTTGAACATAGCTGTTTACTCTACATTAGCAAATATGGGCTACCTGATGGTAAGCGGTTACAGATATAACATGTTCATGCATACAAATTTTAGACCTGGTTTGGAATCGAATCCTCGACCACGCCAATCGGCCGGGTCCAACATAATGAATGATGATACTTATATGTAATATATACATTTTAGATAATATATCATGATAAACTGACCCATAATCTGGCAACCTTCCCTTCTGTGATCCAGCAGAACCTTTTCTTCCATCGTTGACTCATCCCTCTCGGCCGCTAGATCACTTTCCAATATTATTATATGCTAACTATGCATTATCACAATTTGTCACTAAATTAGGCACTTTAAAACATCACTAAAGTAGGTGAGTATGTCTATTTTAAATTTGTCAATCAATTCAATATACAGCACTTGTTTAAAATATAATCAATTATTTCCTCATTCTAAACATATAATTTTTTTATTAAAATACTGGCACTTTTTCTCTTTCACAGCGTTCTCATTTCAAATTAAATTTAATATCACACTTTTATGATATATTTCAAAAATTTGAATATAGAATTATTTCACTGGCACATATTTTTTTACAAATCGAACGTCCGACGATCGCTCCGGTTTAGTTTGTACTAAAATAAATGAGCGTAATTATTAATCATGGGATTCTATGTAAACATTATGAATAATACCTATTATGTAGAATGATTATAACAGGAAGGATCGGTGTTAGGTGAAATATATTGTTTAAGTTAAATTGCTCATTAGTGCAGACTGCAGGTAATGTCTTGTCAACTTATAATTTAAAAAAGGTTTTTACTAACAAGTGTTAAGGGCGATAAAGGAATTACCAAGAACGGGAATTCCGATTAGCTAATATTGTTTCTTGGAACTAAAATCAAATTAGGAACAAGAAATTGTGGGGTTTTCGAATTTAAGTGTAGTATCGGGCGAGATAAATAGATTCTCTTATTTTTTAACTAGTTTCACCTACGTTCCCGAGGGTTCTTATGTTTTCCCGGGAAAAAAAGTAAAATATATGCTCAAGTTTCATTCAAATCCATTCACAAACTTTTTTGTTTTAATAGGTATTAGTAAGTACAATGCAAATTCTGTCACTCAGCCATATTTATCCTATAGGGGTTAAATAGGGGATTTTTTTTTTTTTTTTTTGAAAGGACTAAGTTGGTAGCCTCAGATGGCTGCAACAACCTTACCGGACAAAATTTATCGCGAGTGAAATCAGGTTGGATATATATACCGAAACACACGATACAATTAATCGTTAGATCATATCCCGCTAATATCGAGAGCAATGCATAATAATGTATCACTAACAATCGGTTACATTACGATTTCGCAATCGAGACAGACAATGGTATCGTATCTAACCGTCTCATTGTTGTGCGCGGCTGGTACCCTCCTGACAAACTGACTGACAGATTGTTTTATAGAGGCTTTCAATTCAAATTCAATATATTATGTATAATCGTGAACACAATTCATGGTCAGTCAAAATATTTTGTGCGCCAATAGACCCAACATAAAAAAAACATGTACAAAATGCATAAACATGAATTATGTATATTCTTCAGCATTCTTGGTACTCTGCCACCAGGAGAGGAGTTAGGGGAGGTTTTTTTGTTTTTTATTTACATTTATAACTAGGTATAGTTTGTTTCATTTTAGGCAGTAAGTCGGTTAGTATTAAATACATAATTTGTTATATAAACATGTAAATAAGTTTATTATGTAATCAAATGAATTATGTATATTTTTTACAAATTACAACGACTACGACTTTATAATTCAAACTCAAACCTCATTTATTCAGTTTAGGTTCACGCACTTATAAATATCAAAACTTACAAATTACTCTACCACTGGTTCCACATACACTTAACTGAGAAGACTCCGGTAAGAAACTCAACAAGGTCTCTTTCTTTTGTGGATCTTTCTTTCGAATTTATGTAATTACAGTTTTTATCTGGTATGTTATTCTATTTAATGTAGTTTTAGGATGCGGGTCCTATTCGCGAGCCTTTTTTTTTAATGTAAAATGGGCTTACGTTTGACCGTCGTCTCCTCGAAGGAGAAGTTATGACGAGGTCGAGGATGTAGGTAGCACGCTACAACAATAGGGTAGATGACTGACTTATCAAATCAGCTACTCTTTAATAAATGTCAAAACGATCGGTTACATGGAATATTGTATGAAATACTAAGCTATGACGTCATCGTTTCACAGCATCAAATGATCTACTCTTAGTGGTTCTACTGGTAATTAAAAATCATAGAAAGCATTAAATGTACAACATATTTGATGTTTCCGCGTGTTTTCAGATGTTTTATGCATTGGTTAGTGTTTGGTCATTTATTTTTGACACTGTCATCTAGCCTATTGCCAACGGATTTTGCCCTAAATTTCACTTCTAAAGCTATAAGTACCTACTTATTTACACAACATTTTAATTTAATGACAAATAAGGAGTAGTTATACGATAATCGTTTGATTATCTAGATGCGTCACCATTTATCCGAGTCGCGTCGCTATGGCGCCCGAGTTCACACGTGCTAGGGTTGCCAATTTAAATAATCACATGAAGAATCATTGTTTAAATTAAATTACTTTTTACAAAAAAAGAGAACCGTCTCCAAAACCACTAAGAAGTAAGGAAAATATCATAGAACCGCTGATTTTTTTTGCTAATTTAAAAACAGTGTCAGATTAGAGTTCCAACATAATTATTTTATACTTTATTCCAGGGTATGATCTATCAATGTGCCATGTTTCATCACAGTTCGTTCAGTAGTTTTTACCTGAAAGAGTAACTAATATTATTGACATCCATACAAACTGAAATATTAATAGGACATGCTAGGATGAAATAATGGATAGAGTTTATTTCGATAAAATATAAATTTACACTGATTTGAATGGTCTACTCAAAAACGTAGGTAAATATTAAAAAAACATTCTAACCTATTATTTTTTCAAATTAAATATATATAAATAAGAAAAATAAGCGCCAACCCTAACTCAGACCACATTAAACTGCATATAAGTTTGTATGATTTTTTTGTACGTTTTAGTTTCAAACACAAATAAAACAACAAAATCGAATATACAAAAAAAACCACAGTCTTTCAACCGGAATACGTAATAGCTATATTACAAACTCATTTGAATATTTATAAAGTGGTGGGCGACAGACGATAGTCGATTCGATATCACAATCATGATATACCTACCTACATAGTTCTACATTCCTTGCGAAACACTATATAATTTTTAAGAGAATTTAAACATAGCGTTCAAAGAATACCTCGACTAGGGAAGTACATCCACTCCACCTTACAGAAAACCGCAATCTATACTAAAAGCTGAAGAGTTTGTTTGAACGCGCTAATCTCCGGAGTTACTGGTCCGATTCGAAAAATTCTTTCACTAATTGGAAGCGACATTATCCCCGGAGGTTACTTTTTATACCGTGGTTTTATACCTTTTTAAACGTGGGTGAAACCGCGGTGGACAGCTAGATGATATGAAGTTGTGTTGCGCGTGAGCAAGGTCGCTAGAGCTCATCGGGGAAGTAAAGTTGATAATGCCTTCTAACAAATATTGATGTAAATATGCCATTTTGTAACTTTCGACGTTCACCAGGATCTAAACTGAATATGTGATATTCAAGTAAACGAAACTATTTTAATATTTTTTATACATAATATAATAAATAAATAAATATCCTGGGACATTCTTCACACACGGTTAACAGATCCCAAACTAAGCAGAGCTTGTACTATGGAAACCAGATAACTGATATACTACATATACTACTTTTTTTTATTGTAAATACTTACCTAAATATATAATTACACCCAGACACAGGACACACAGACATGTTCATGCACACAAATGTTTGTCCTGGATGGGAATCGAACCCTGATAGGTCATTTGTTTAAGATAGGTATTTAATCGATAAAAATGGTGGCCGTTCGGCCCCACGCACTATATTTAAACTAATATCGGTATTTAAATTAATCTCATGTAATAAAGGTCAATATTGAATGACAGCCAATGTTGCCGACAGCAAATCCATACTAGTGAATTATATTATATATTTTCCGCTTATAATTCAAATAGGCATTAAGCGATATATCTAATTATATTATTACAAACAAGGAAAGTCAATTAAAACCAGTTATGTTGCATTACGCTATAATTTATTCGCTACTCAAAAACAAATTAATGTATGGTATAAATTACCAATAACTAGGTAGGTGAGAAAAAAAAACTACAAAATAAGTGAGCTATGTTCTAACTAAGAAAGAGAAAAAAAGATAAAAAAAATTGAGACAAAGCTCGTAGCGCAGCGAACGAAAATTGTTTTGAAAGGGAAAAAGTAGTGCTTTATATAGAAACTAGCTTTCGCCCAGCGGTTTCACCCGCATTAGAGTTCATGAACACCCCGTACTCAATTTAACCAACCAAATAATATGTAGGTCAATTTGTCCGTTAGTATTCTCATACCTTGAAAACCACAGTACAGATTATGAAGCGCTTTTCAAAGATAGGTATCCTCTTAGGTTCAGGTTCCTAGATGAAGGTTTTAGGCTATTTAATATCCAGGGACAGGTATAGTTCTGTGACGATTGAATGCTACATAAATATATTATGCATGTGGAGTTCAGTTTTCACGTCTAAATACTTGTCAAAAATTACAATCCATTATTAGTCATACATAAGTTTTTGTTACGTTAAAAAAAAAACAGTCAAAGGTTCAGAGCCATACAGCCTTCTTATTATTTTTTTATTTTTGTAGGTATATTGAATTTTTATTTTTGATATTTTTTTTTATAAGTTTCGAATGGCATGCAATGCAGGAGATAAAAGTTTTTCTTTCTTCTTTCTTTCTAAACGTTCAAACAGTGTGTAATGAAAATTGGCAGAGAGGTAGACCCGTGAGATAAGAAGGTAGGTATTTTTATCCCAGAACTTGTGAGAAACTAAGGACAGCTTCTTAAAGGATTGTCTCAATGATACAATACAGATTGATGCAAAATTGTCAAGAACTGCCAACATAAACCTATCTATAATTTATCTATACTAATAATAATCTATATATCTATCTATCTAAACTATAATGAAACTGAAGAGTTTTTGTTTGTTTGTATGAACGCGCTAATCTCTGGATCTATCAGTCGGATTTGGAAAAATCTTTTTGCAATTGAAAACCTGAAAAAAAATATGTGAAGAATGTCCCAGGATATTTATTTATTTTTGTATAGCACGGGCGATGCGACGCGGCGCCCGATGTAACCCGAGCAATAACGAAAAGAACCGAACTATGCATGACTTCACCGACATGAAGTCCTATACGTAATTTGTTTGATGATAATTGCTTTGACGTTGAATATTTTTAAGTTGAATTGTTGTAGATGTTATATACGGATTTCATAGAAACAAATACTACTTAAGAAGGTCCTAATTATTTCAAAATTGTTTTTGAGTTTATTTTTACTAAATTTGTTATTTTTTTATTTCTTGGGTGAAAACTTAATCTATTTAAAGGTAGTAATAATAAAGCTGAAGAGTTTGTTTGAACGCACTAATCTCCGGACTTATTGGTCCGATTCGAAAAATTGTTTCACTAATGGGAAGCTACATTATCCCCGAAGGTTATAAGCTACTTATAAACCCGCGAACGAAACCGCGGGGAACAGCTAGTTATTTTATATAAACTAAATGCTAAGTATTATAATTTTAGATCACTTGTTTGAGATATTGAAGAAAATTTAAAGCTTTGTTACTTTATTTTGGCATGAAAGTTGAACAATACTGTGAGTATAAACAATGCTTGCTATATGATAGCTTAAATTCATAAAATATGGTACTTATAATAGAGTAGCTTTATACAGTCTGATAAACTTTTTTAAAAAATCATATAAATATCTATGACTAAAATTTAGAATAATTTTGATTTCTATGTTGTTACATTTGTGTTAATTAGTCTATATTCAAAATTTTAGATCTTTTGCTTAAGTAATTGCAAAAATATTAAAGGGCAAAAATGAAATATTTCACCCTCTATAACATTGCATTGCTAAATAGTATTACAAAATGCTTAAGGATTCTTATAGTTCTCGCTATGGGTAGCTTATAACCAGAAATTCGTGGTTCTGAAATCAATAGAAAAAGCGTTATACAGGTTGATGAAAAAAAATTAAAAAAGTCATAAAATTGTCTATGATTAAAAAGTTTAAAATTATTAATGTGCATATTGTTACAATTATATTACATGGTCTACACCCAAAATTTTTGATCCCTAGCTCATGTAATTGCAAAAATATTAAGGGGCCAAAATACAATTTTCCGCCCTCTATAACATTTCATTGCTAAATAGTATTGCAAAATGCTTTAGGATTCTTATAGTGCTTGCTATGGGTAGCTTATTTCCAAAAAATCATGCTTCTTAGTTAAATAGTTCTTGCGTTATACAGGTTGATAAAAAAAAATTAAAAAGGTCATAAAATTGTCTATGATCATTTTTTTTTTAATTATTGACTGGCATGTTGTTACACTTATGTTACATGGTCTACATTTAAAATTTTGGAACCCTAGCTTAAGTAATTGCAAAAATATTAAAAGTCAAAAATAAAATTTTCCACCCTCTATAACATTTCATTGCTAAATAGTATTGCAAAATGCTTTAGGATTCTTATAGTGCTTGCTAAGAGTAGCTTATTTCCAAAAAATCATGCTTCTCAGTTGTATAGTACTTCCGTTATACAGGTTGATAGAAAATAATTTAAGGTGTCATAAAATTGACATCTATGAAAAATTTGAGAAACACTGGTTTGAATATTGTTTCAATTGTATTAAATAGTTTATATTCCAAATTTAAGGTCCCTAGCTTGAGCCATTACAAAAATATTAAAGTGCAAAAATTGGATATTTCACCCTTTATAACTTTATGCCGCATGAAAAGTTTGAGAAACTTAACAGTACATTTGAAAGCAAATACTGTAAAAAGCTTATATTCCAAAAATCAAGCTTCTGCTATGAATATTAACTGAGAAAAACAGGATGTTAAAAGTAAATTTTCAACATTTTTACTTTGTCTATGGGCAAAACTTTGACAAACATCAAATTGAAATTTGTAGTATTTGTATAGCATAACGCGTATACGAAATTTCATTTACCTATCTTCAGCCGTTGCAAAGATATAAGAGTTTGAAAAATGCATAATTTCCATCGGTAATATCTTCCTCGAAGAAAAAAAGTTTGAGAAACGCCGAAAATATATTTTTGCAGTATTATTAAACTACCTACAATATAAATTTTGAGTTTGTAACATTCAAACTCACAAAGTTATCAAGGTTTAACGGAAACAAAGCAAATCCCTTATTTTTTTAAATTTTCCTCCCATAGACAAAAGTTTGAGAAACGCTCGCACCCATATCTAATATTTTTTACTGAAAAAGCTACATTAAAAATTTCAGACTCCTAGACCTTATGGTTCCAGAGATATTAAGATTCTTAAAATCGCACAAAGGGCCCGTTTCCACCACTGCGGAAAGGAATTTCGAAAAATCGCTTCTTAAATGGGGTCTACGTGACAAAATCTATGCACATGCCAAATTTCACATTAATCGGTTCAGCGGTGTGGGCAGGGGGATGTTTACCCAAAAAAACGCTACTCTTTTATATAATAGATTACCATAAAAATTAGGTGTCCTCAAAAAATTACTTTAAATACCTATCGCCAAAAACTGAGTTTTAAGGACTTTAAGATTGTTATATCTCAAAATCCTGACATCCTAGAGTATTATTATTAGTTATTATACTCTATACTAGCTGTTCCCAAAGGTTTCACCCACGTTACCGGGATAAAAACTAGCCTATAACCTCCGGGGATGATGTAGCTTCCTATAGTGAAAGATTTTTTCGAATCGGACCAGTAACTCTGGCTTATTTTGTTTACTTTCCACGAAGAATTCATAGAATCTATATTCATAGTGTAAAAAAATCTGATCAACTAACACCATCTCTTTACATAACTATGTTATAATAAGAACCAATCATAAGCCGCTATTGTTTATCCAATGTTTCCCCAAGCAGCTAAACACAAACTCGTAAACTTACTTAATCCTCCACGTAACGGTACCAGACAGTACAGATTAAAAATATTATTAAAACAGAGTTCGCATGTTCCAAATTGTAACACCTAAAACTGTGGTCTAAGTGGAGGTGCGAGCGAGTAGCGGAGCGGGAGCGGGTAAGTAACGGAAAGATATTTAGGTACGATTTATTTTTAAATTTAGATGTGGTCAGTTTTTTTTTGTGTTAGATAAATTATTATAATAGATTTTATTTATAATAAAAACTCGAATAGTATGTAACTGCAGTAAGAGTATTCTAGCAAATCTTTTAAACATACAGTTTAAATATATTAATTGTTTATAAAGTACCTAATCTGTTGTGTACTAAGTGTTTGACATTTTTAATTTTTATTTGCACTCATTTGGATGTCTAGTTTATAAATAAACAACCTTATCATTAAATATCTAATTCTATACAAAGACGCTTTTTATTTGATACTATTATAACTTTGGGCGAGGCCAGTGCGACTACTGGTGTCGATTCTGTTGCTTACGAACTAAATAAATTGAATCTCACTATATTTCTTTCTAATAGTAAATATAAGAAAGGGATGCAAGATATTTTAGTCCTGTCAGTTTAATCCGATCACACATTTCAACGTGAATTTAAGCGCGATCTTTATTGGTCACGACTATTTACCCGTACATTATGACGGTATAGATTAAACTGACAGCATTAAAAATCTTTTTTCAATAAGGTTAAAATGAAAGAGAGGTGACTTGTCTAATATTAGTTAAGTTCGTAAACAACAGAATCGGCACCATTATGTAACTAACTACCCGCTATCGCTTAACACCTGTAACCTCTTCTTAAGCAAGATTTTATATCGCATTTCACTTTCATGTTAATACAATAAAATATAGCGTACACGTCGCAACCGGGAAGCCATTTTTATACAAAAGGACAATGGTGGAAACTGGTACGGAAATTCAGCGCGTCAGAGTATTAGCTTGCATTTATATCTTTAGTTTGATGATAGTCGTCAAATGCACTTTAGACTATAGAAAACTATAGCATGGTTGGTGGCTACCACGCTTAAGGGGGAACGTTCGGATGGAGCGCGAAATTCAAATTTTATCACTTACAATCAGTAAATATACTACCATTCTTCTCGCAAACAACATGTTGATAACTTACGACCTATAACTGAGCTGCAATTTGCAAAAAACGTGATAAAATTTTAATTTCGCGCTCCAACCGACGTTATACCCTTAAGTTGAAAATCTGTAGCCAAGCACATACCGGTGTGTTCCGACAGCGTCACGTGAGAGCCGGTTCCCTTCTAGGGCTCTATCTATGAAAATCATCCAATGAGGGCTCACCATACCCGAAAAATGGTATTCGTTATAACGCATCATTGGTTAAATCAAAATTACAATTGCCACGAAAAGGTTCACAATAGCCCGGCTGGGCTTTTTCTGCTGAATTCAGAAGGATTGTCAGAGTTTCCGACCTTTACAAATCCTGGAACACACCGGTAAGTATGTTTCGAGCGTGGGCCAGCCAGGCGGGTACTACAAAAAGTACTCAACCGTTCACATAGAGATATATGAACCCTGAAATAACATATAGCATACTTTTGCGACGACGCGAGTGAAACCGCGGGGCGGAAGCTAGTAAAATATATAATTATTCAATTTAAATATACCACGATAAATCAACACCTCTTGCTCTTTAACTTAGCCTAATTGATTCTTGATCACTGTAGGTATTGTCAATCATTTAGTGGGCCACATAGTGGGTGTTAAAATAAATGGCAGCCCTAACTTGACACCTCTATTATGCTAATTATTAATACAATTCACGTTTATTCGCATAATTAATTAAAGTTACATTACCAAAAAAACTTTCGTAGCGAGCAGCCATGTGAAATTCCAAATATTCCTGATTGCACCCGTTATAGAACGCGCCATTTTATTTCACTAGAATTGTTCGAAATTTGAAATTTTCTATGTCACCACGAATTTACGTAGACAGTATTACATCAACATTTTTTATTTTAAATCCAATCCAAAATCTCACTGAAATAGGTAGGTAGATATTTATTTCTATCTATGATCAGCGCAAAAACCACGGAATTTCACTTTAAACTTCGAAAATTTAAATCAACATTACGTAATTTGCGCGCGAATTTCAAACATAGAATAAGTTTACTTCTAATTAAAAATGGAAGCTAGCGCACACTTTGCCGTCACAATGGAGAGCACCAAAAACACTGTCAGTTTGGTTAATTGTTTGTACCTACTCTGTTCTGAATCTGTGAAGAGACTTTTGGAAAGTATAATCAACGAGCGAAACGGTACGGAGCATTGAAATTAATGTACTCATGTAAAGCTAGGTACACACTTGATATAAATTTGATAGAGTCCTTGACATTTGGAATCAGGCTTATTTTTTTCTGATTATACCTATATGTACTCGCTACTCTGATAATTCTAGTAGTTAGGTTCACGATAATGATTATTATTAATATAAGAATTAAACTTGTGACCTCACGATCACAGTCCCAATCGTTTCATAAAAATAAACAGAGCAACATTAAAGTTAAGTTTTTATTTTGTCTTTATTATTTTCCTAAAATGTTTTAAATTAAACAATTCCTAGGAGGTTACTTTCATTAGACTTACACTGAATGTGTACAAGGTTCACATTCACATGACGCATGATGAGCCGACTGAATTGAAATTACGTAATTGTGACTTATGCTGACATGCCGACTAAATCCATGCGTGAAACCTATGATTCATTTTTAACGCATTTTTTACGATTAAATCTTGCAACGTCGTAAGTTATGAGACAAAACGTATTCAGTAGGATTTAGTATTACCAACCTATATGCTATGTTTTTTTTTAATAACATCAAAGTAAGAAGCCAGTTGGCTCGCAATTCCTAGAAGATGGTCTAAAGGGATTTGGCTCTAAAAATAATGTAAAAAAGGAACTTTTTATATTTAGGTTAAGAATTTTAAATAAGCGTCAAGTTCACCGCAAATGAAAGCCCGCTTTATATTCTAGACCATAGTGCTTTCTAGCACCATTATAATGTAATTTTAAATAGAATTATGTATGCACGTTATATTTTTGTTGCCAATTATGATCGCAGCTCGAGCGGGACAGAGATAAAATCTCCGACATGATATATACGTTTAACACATCGGCAATCTTCGTGTGACATCGTATTTTTGTAACATACTTCCTTTAATATATCACCAAACGTTTGATTGATGAAGGCAAGATTCGGAAAAATAAGCGGCTCATTGGATGGAGAGGAAAGAATCATGACCAAAGCCAAACATTGATGTTTAGAAAAAATAAAGGGTTTTTAAAAAAAATCTTGTGATTATAATATTATCAGCAATATGATAATTTACATGAAATATTTGATAAGCCCCGCATATTTTAAATATTTCTATTGGTCTCATTTTTACTGTCGTCGTATATTACAAATCTTGTAATATTTTTAGTAAGGTGTATTGTTATATTTTAATGCCTAAGTTTTTACAGGCAGCAAGTATAAATTCCAACGCTATAATTTCTTTAAAAAAAATAGAATAGTCACTCCATATTACACATAAAAAAAAAAAAAATCGGATAATGGTGAAAACTTTTAGCCTTGTATCACCGCATCGGTGCGGTATTAAAAACAAGGCTGTATAATAATAATTCAATACACAGAGGCTAACGAATCTAATTCAGAACAAGTATAGTATGACACAACTTAGATGAAGAATCGGCAAAATTCGTAAAATCGATCGTTCTCGAAAAGAGTGCGCCTACAACATTACTCATTTGTTAAAAAATGATCGGCAAAAATGATCTTGTTGAACGTTGAATGGTGCGATAATGAATGATTTTTATTAGTTGTATAAATCGGAAGTGAAGTGTACGAAAACGACTTGCCGATGCTACATCTAAGTTGTGTCATACTGTACTTACCTATGCTGGGGAAGGATTTTTGGCGGGCACTTGTAATGAGCCGTTGTATTTTCATTTTAAATTACGAATCTTACGATTGCCATATTTTTTTCCATTTTGGCATCACACTTTGTGTATTTTGCCAGTGTCAAGTGGAGTAAGTCATGTATTTCCTGAAGATAAAGATGTTAAGTGGTTAAACAAATATTCATCAACTATCATTTAATTATACTGCTTCCACATTAGATATTTCCTTCAGCAGTTCCGGTATCCGCTAACCTTGACATCTTGTTCATATTTATTCTGATTTCGTTTTTAATTAATGAAGACTAGTTGTCTCTTGTGGTTTCACTCGCGATCACGAGAAAATAAGTATCCTATGTTCATGTCCGTGAATCGATAAATTTTCATCAAAATTGGATTCGCAGTGCAACAGTGCAAATCCAGTAAACATAACTATGTTAGGTACAAATATCAATAAGGTGACCAAAGCCTACGGCACGCCTATTCGCAAACTTTTTTTTATTAAATTATTTGTACCTATATTCGATTATTTTATAAGCTTATTCAACATTTTTTTTCGGTGCCAATTTTTTTTTTTAAAAGGACTAAAGTTGGTAGCCTCTGATGGCTGCAACAACCTTACCGGACAAATCGGCGAGCGCAGAGGGCTCTCAGCCGGGATGTCGGTGCCTGCCAGTGTTATCATATGTTTTTTTTTTTTTTTGTGACGTCAAATAAAGCTGTCTAATGTAAACGATTACCGCAGTACAACAGGCGCTTGCAACATGAAAGGTACCTTAATCGCGCGTTGCCGTCCTTGCAAGAATTTCTTCACACCCATTTTATCATCGATGATTCATATGAAAATAGTACTAAGATGGTAATTGCCGAAACTCCTCGTGAGACGTTTTACGGCTTTTACGTTTTATTTAATTGTCATTGATTAAGCCGTTCTTCATTGAAACCGATCAATTACAAAGCATAATGTAAAATGTCTTCCTACATAACAACCCACGTGTGTTTACCTTTTGTCAAATCATAAAAAGGCAAAAGTTTTATATTTTTTAAATATCTTAAATTGTTCTTTAATTAAAAGACAAATACAGGCTTATTCCGTAATATACCATATTCCAGAAATGGTGTTGTGGAGATGACCGTTTCATAAATATTTTACGTAGGTAGTTCTATTTATAAAAATCTCTTGTTTGGTCTATGGTGCAAAAGTGAAAATCTATTTGGCCACTATTTGTTCAAGTCTATTCTAATTTCAAACGAGGATAAGTAGGTTTTACCGTTTCTCAATTTGAGCAATTAATATAAGTGACGATCGGAATTCTGCTGTTGTTGAAATCACCGCTTAGCAAAAGGTTATCAAAGAGTTAAGGTTTATCTTATGAATCAATTTTACACAGTTTAGCTAGAAATATCATGTTTTATTTACGATGCTGTCAAGTTGTTTAAATAATTTTTAATTAGGAGATTAGTTTACAAAAAGTAGTTCAATTTCCCTTCAAATCAAATTAATCAGAAGTTTACAAAACCACAACTCGTGCTAACTTAGGTATCTTGTCCTAATCATTCTTCTTTCTCAGTGACAGTTCATCATAAACTTACTTCAGTTTGACGTTGATCGATATTAATTAATTAAATGCTGGCACCAAACAAACCATAAACAGACCTTCACTAAAATGTTTTTTTTTGTATGTAAAGAGAGATCTTATGACCTTTAAAATTAAATCGGGAAGGTAATCGAGATTATTCAAAACAAAAGAACGACGTTAATTCGAAATTCCTACTTAAACACTCGATATTGTTTTAAAGAGCGCACTATTCCAATGTCAAACAGTTATTGATCAGAAGCCGACGGGACGTGAGTCAGAGGCAAACCAAACCCACTATTTTGTTCTGCCTTATTTGAAAAAGTGCCAATATTCATTAAAATACCGCAAAACTTAGCAATTAAACCATTGACATTAAGCACACTTTAATACACGTAAATAGAAACACAAAACTTGATGCTTTAAAAACCTTGACCGAAATCCGATCAACTTTCCGCCGGCACACAAAAACCACTAATATTCTCGCACACGCCACTAAAATAAAAAAAAACAAACGTCACAAGTCACTTAATTAACGAAAAAAGATAAAAAGTTCTAATTTCGAATACGCGACGCTCCGATCGCGCGCGGGTATACAGACTGGCCGAGACTGGGTTGGCGCGTGATTCATCCCATCCGAGTGTATAGAAGGAAATAAAGGAAAAAAAATAAGTAAAATAACAACATTGGTCCACACGAGCGCGCGTCGAGTGCAAAACGTGTCGTACTAAAAACTTCGTGGGCACGAGAGCATAACCGGACAGGCTTCGAGCAACGGTTGCGAATACCTATGATCACACACAAGATCTCTATTGCTATTGGGTTTCGCCTCGCATCTAGCCGTATTGTATGGTCGAGTTGATTCAACACTACGTGTACATGTATCTTTACATGTTTCTGAGAACTGTAAATTGATATGATTTTTTTTTTATTTAACATTTTGCAAAGTGAAACACTTTGTTGAGCCTTTAGCAATGAAGTGGGTGGTTTAGCTATTTAATTGAGTAGGTATAGATTTACATAGGGAATGGATAATTCCAAATAAGTTCTAATAAACTAAGGTTACGGGCGTGTTAATCTGTTTCTTGAAAGAAGGATGGGCATTGATTAGTACCTACTTATTGATTGGTGCTAAATATAAAATGGCAGGGCACATCGCTCGTAGAACCGACGGCCGCTGGGGCAGAAAGGTTCTCGAGTGGCGACCACGAACCGTAAGACGCAGCATGGGCAGCCCCCCCCCCCCCCCCCCCACCACCACAAGATGGATCGACAATCTTGTGAGGGTCGCGGGAAATCGCTGGATGCGGGTAGCGCAAGTCCGGCCATCGTGGAGATCCTTGGGCGCCTTTGTCCAGCAGTGGACGTTTTTCGGTTGATATGATGATGATGAAATATAAAATGAATATTTTTCGCTCCTAATGATCATTGAAGTCAAAAGACAAAAGTTTAACTCGAGAAATAAGAGCAATATTATGCTAATGATATTCGATTTCAACCTAATCCGCTAAGAACAGTTATGTAACCAAATATTTTCATCAGCATATTTATGGTTCGACCTCAGGGTTCGACTATAATGTTTATAATGAACTAGCTTTGCACTCCGCGGTTTCTCTTAAAATCCCTTATTTTACTCCCGTAAAAATCATCATCATTATATCAGCCGTAGTCCACTACTAGACAAAGGCCTCCCCCAAGGATCTCCACGATGGCCGGTCTTGCGCTACCCGCATCGTGTATCATTGCGTGACGTCCTAATTTCACAGCATCAAATGATCTACTCTTAGGTAAATCCCTGTCTCTATAAGTACAAATTCTGTCAGTCATTTAAGACATTGATATAATTAGTCCTAAGTGGTTCTACTTGTAATTAAAAATCATAAAAAGCATTAAATTTACAACATATTTGATGTTTCCATGTGTTTTTGGATGTTTTGCGAATAAAACATCTAAAAACACAGTGGTTAGTGTTTGATAATTTATTTTTGTAAGCTTAAGCTCAGCTTTGATTGGGATCAGATAACCGTGTGTAAAAAATAAATTAAAAAAAAAGAATAAAATAATGTAGAATATACCTACATGTTACGTATCGTATAAGTATATCGTTGATATATATTTCAAATTTTATACTGATGTTACGGAGTTGAACAAAGCCAGAGCGGGTTGGTCAGTTAGTCCAAAGAATCAAAACATAAATGTTTACGATTGCTCACAATGCGTTTTGCGGTAGGTTATGTACGTCTGTTTTCAATCATTCCGGACAGATATGAGCCGATTCAATTGATATTTGCCAGATTTTCTTAAACGAAAGCAAGGAGAAATCATAATAGTATGTTTTCACGAATATACCCACATTCAGAGTTGAACAAAGGAGAATTCAATAAGGATTCGATTCATTTGTTTATGTTTATAGATCTAGAAAACCCACAAATGCTATAAGTAAACCAAATTGTGGTTTTAAGCAATCTCAAGGTTCCTTTATTTGGTTTATGGCTTCCATAAGCCCATAATTAGACTCCTTTGGTCAGTTAACACGCAGTGGATTCTAAGACTCCGAAAATGTTTAGGTTCCACTGATTTTTAATTTTTAATTCATTGTCCTAAATAATAGTGGAGAAGATTTATAAGTAACTAGCTGTTCCCCGCGGTTTCACTCGCGTTCCCGGGACTAAAAGTATGTATCCTCTGGGGATAATGTAACTTTCTATTAGTGAAAGATTTTTTCGAATCGGACCAGTAACTCCGGAGATTGGCGCGGTCAAACAAACAAACAAAAAAACTCTTCAGCTTTAGTATAGTATAGATTAGTTAACCCAAACCCACCGTGCATTTTTACGGGTGCAATTTATACACACAAACCTTTCTCGTTTATCGCTCTTTCTTTTAGCAAAAACTGTATCAAAATCCGTTGCGTGGTTTAGAAGAAGTAGCGGAGAAATAGACAGGCAGACAGCTTTAGAAAAGAGAAGTAGAGAAGTAAATACATATTTATTCTTCTGTTTATACTTACAATGTTTTGAAAACAAAAATGTTTTATACTTCCGAATCGGAAAGTGGAGAACCGAACGATGACGGAAAGGCTTATTATGTATCCCGTAACATGTAAAAGAGATAAGTTTATTCTAAAACACTTGTAACCCTGCAGGCTTCTACCCTGATTGGATCAAGTGAAGTGAACCGGTAACATTACTGAATAAGAGAAGATAATCCTTAAATGAGTACTTACATCAAATTGAAAGTTCCACAAATAGACTCGGCCGGATTCAATTACACTTATTAACATGTGGTTTGCGAACTCCCAATCTCTTTATGATGATCTGCGTTTAGTAAAATATTTAGTTCCGTTCTGTTAAGTCTCTGTTTTTTCTTTCTAATATAAAATGTGGAGGGATACTTGTTTCCCTTTTAGTAAATCTACTGAGAGAGTCAGAAGATTAGTCCTATACAATTAGGCGAACCAAAGTACTGACATAGCCCGAAGAATTGCCAAACTAAAGTGGCAATGGGCGGGGCACATCGCTCGTAGAACCGACGGCCGCTGGGCCAGAGAGATTCTCGAATGGCGACCACGAAGTGGAAGACGCAGCGTGACAAAGTGGACCGACGAATTTGAGAGGGTCGCGGGAAACCTCTGGATGCGGGTAGCGCAAGACCGGCCATCGTGGAGATCTTTGAGGAGGCCTTTGTCCAGCAGTGGACGTCTTTCAGCTGATATGATGATGATCTAATTAGACTATTGCTTCTTTCAATATCTCGATCTTTATAGGTCTCCACAATATCCCACGACAAAGACATAGCATAATTTGAATCAATTTTTAATATTGTCTATCCTTTTTCAACAGTATTTGTAAGAAATAGATACGACGTAATTAACATTACAATTGAATCAGCACTATTTGAAGAAGATGATGAAAATGTTACAAAAGTTTGTAAATCAAGCGTAAAATGTTCAAATAAATAATACATTTCAAGGGATCAAAGGCAGGTGGAGTGCGGGAAGTAATCCTTGTGATTCACCACTATGTGGAGGAGAAAATGGAGTACCTAATCGAATATTGAACTCAGAATAGAAATACCGAAGATAAAGACGTAGTAACGTTTTTAATTTTTAATGGTCGTCGGTCTTAAGCTGAGAGCTTCCTATGCTTGCGTGCTCAATGACTCATGACTTCTAAAACGTGACAAACCAAGAAATTCAAGTACTGTCAATAGGCGATGACTAGATTTTTTAAATTCACTTTTAGTTGTGCAATAGTTTGCGTAGATGAAATTGTATGTTTTTACAGCTTTCTATTTTACTAATACTGTGAGATTTATATTATTTTCTGATTATTTAAATTTAAAAAATAGTCAGATGTAAAAAAGGTAGTAGGACCATAGGGCTAAGCTCGGAGTTTCCCTACGAGATCGGACATAGCCCGAAGAATTGCCAAACTTAAGTGACAGTGGGCTGGGCACATCGCTCGTAGAACAGACAGCCGCTGGGGCAGAAAGGTTCTCGAGTGGCGATTACGAACCGGAAGACGAAGCGTGGGCAGGCCTCCTACAAAGTGGACCGACGATCTTGTTAGGGTCGCGGGAAACCGCTGGATACGGGTAGCGCAAGACCGACCATCGTGGACGTCTATGAGGAGGCCTTTGTCCAGCAGTGGACGGCTGTCGGCTGATATGATGATGATGAGTAGGACCATAAATAACATTTTTAGATATATCGACTGCTGGCCATAGATTTCCATAATAATTCTACGGCTTAACACATTAATGCTTCCATGGTAACAGTATCTTTTTCATACAGAGTTTTGAGAATCATATTGTTTGGAATCCCTTCCGGTTGTGAACAAAGGCAGATAATTATCACAATGGATGTCTTAACTTGTTATCAGAGAGACCGGAACTACAGTTTCTGTAACATCAACTAGTGTAAGGCAAAATATTACGGGTATTGTTGCGTTGCGTATAAAAAGGGAAACTGAGTGACTGACTAAAAATTAACCCCCTTAGGGAAAAATAGATGATCAGAGGTGAAACCAAGGGGCTAAAGAATACGAATCGTCTTTTCCTTCGTAGTCGTATACCTACAACAGGTATCACTGGTAATTATGGCTAAATTCTCTCAAGCATCTTTGACGAATTTGGTTCATTAAATCCAATAATGGTTCATTGAGATAAAAACAAAACAACAGAGTTATTTTTGTATTCAGGAAAAAGAAATACCTATTTAAAAGCAATGATCGCTATTGTAACAACTAACGCCATCTAGTTACCAATGTTGGAACTAACAATGTAGCGTAAATCGCGCATTTTAAGTTTGATTGAATACTAGTTGTTCCCCACGGTTTCACTCGCGATCCCGATAAAAAGTAGCCTATAAACCTTTGGGGACAACGTAGCTTCCTATTAGTGAAATAATTTTTCAAATCGGACCAGTAACTCCGGAGATTAGCGCGTTCAAACAAACAAACTCTTCAGATTTATTATTAATCTAGACTCTAGATGTAGATTAACGGTGGTATTTTGTCATCAATACAAGTGCACCAGTGAAGTGAAATGATTACGTGTATAGTGGCTTTCAAGTTATCTCAAGAAGTCCGTAAAAAGGTTTACTATAGAACGGCCACCAATGTACTAAAACTCTAAAACCTAACATAAACTGACTAACTGCGTGACTGACTATGACTTGAAAATTATTTATTAACGAAAGAAAAGAAAAATATTGAATACACTTCTCAACTTGACACTGGCAAAATACACAAAAAAAAGATGCTAAAAAAAATATTTGTACTCTACCCCAGCTTAAATATACACCGGAAAATTTAAGCTTATTTCAATGACATAATGTAGAGAATCCCTAGATAAAACCAACTGTATTTGATGGCAGAATCTTAGCGAAGTAAGAGACGATAAATAGATAAAAGTTCCTCCAGAGATTTATAATTGGCAAAGAAACAGAGACAGCGCGACGCGGTAGACAAGGAACGAAGCTAAGCTGAGGAGCATTGGGGAATGGACTGAAATAGTTAGGATGTAAAAACTGTTTCATCTTGTGAAAGTAATGAACAAAGCACCGAGATATACCTACCTACTTGTACATAAGTCTTTTATTAGGAAACTAGCAACCCTCCCCGGCTTCGCACGGCGTGGGACCGCTTAATACCTACGCGCGGCATGATATTTTCCGACATCTTCAACAATTATTGTCATATTTCTACCATCTCTTATTTTTTTCTTACAAGGTGGGAAGGAGTCTTGATAGTTCTTACGTAATATCACAAAATGCGCTAAATTAAGATTATAGGTAGGTATTTTGAAAAAGCGCGCGTGCGCCATAAATAAAAATTATTACTACAAAACAAACGTTCCGAAAACATGCTTCTGTGAAAAAAATAAATTATAACAAACGAAACGTGTATTTTTTTTTATTTATTTTATTTTTGTATTGGAAAAAAAACACAATTAACATACGTCATCGATTATTTTCCAGTGTTAATTAGCGTGGAGTTGACGTCAAGCGATTCCATTCTACGAGTAGTAATGTCCACAAACGTCATAGTACTCGTATCGACTTGAAACCAGATGTTTGCTTCTGTCAATTACGCGTGTTTACTTTTTAGCCAATTATGAATAGAGTGTGTTTAGTATGGTGTAAGACTAGGTTATATAAAGAGAGTAGATTTTTTGGAAGTTACAACACTATTGACAAGAATATTCGGGCCTTACTGAAATTAGTCTCATACATAAAAAAAATATTATAGAGAAATATTTTTAGCAAGTTCAATTAAACCATAAAGATTTTTGAAGTCTAACAATCATTTAAGGCAGGCAATAAACTCAGCAATTATTCTTTTGAAAATAAACATAGGTACATAAAATATATCTATCCTGCAAGAGCGAGCGCTACACCCAAGCCTTTTTGTCATATAAATAATCGTTATATTGTAATAAGCCTTCTTTACGGAAACGGATTTAATTATGTTCCTTAAATTTATGTGAAGGCAAATTTAAAAGTGGAAGAAGTATCATATTATAAAAGCGTGTATACAGACCTAAAAACGAACCATGCACTTTTTGGAGTCTATAAGCTTAAGCAGAATAGGGTAGTTGACACTGTCAAAAATAAATGACCAAACACTAACCAATGCATAAAACATCTAAAAACACGTGGAAATATCAAATATGTTGTACATTTAATGCTTTTTATGATTTTTAATTACCAGTAGAACCACTAAGAGTAGGCTGTGAAACTATGACGTTATAGTGTAATATTTCATACAAAATTCCATATAAACTATCGTTTTGACATTTATTAAAAAGTAGCTGATTTGATATGTCAGTCAACTACCCTATTTACATATGGAAGGTAAAGTACTAGGACAACATACCCGATGTGAAGTGGCGATGTGCGCAAGCCCATGCGCGGGTGTGGGCCTCTCGTCGCTCGACTCGTCGCCCGACCGCTCGCCGGTGAACACTGAGTCGTGGGACACTGACAGTCCGCTGCCGTATGCGCCCTCTCTGATAAAACAATTAATACTCAATTATTCCGGATTTACTTCTTGTCTCAACATTTTGGAGTCCTGAGAATGTCACCTCCCTCGTTCGTCATCATCAACTACTAGCTTATACATAAAGTTCAAATTGTCTCTTTAGCGCTGATCACCAGAACACATGCCTGTTAAATTTTCTTGGGCTTATTCTCTTGAAAGAATGAGTCTTCATGTAGAAAAACTTCAATCAGAACCTCTATTTGATTTTCGAATCTCTTTGATCGGGACGCATATACCGTTATTGTTTACCATAAACAAGAAAACGAGCCTAACCCACTGATGGTAAGCGGTTACCGTCTATAGACGCATGCATCAGTTACCGGCCCTCCCCGTTGAACACAGCTACCTTAATATCTCATAGGAAAGTTATTTGGATAAAATGTGCGTGGGTAGGCCCCCCACAAGGTGGACCGACGATCTTGTGAGGGTCGCGGGAAACCGCTGGATGCGGGTGGCACAAGACCGGCTATCGTGGAGTTCCTTGGGCTCAGTGGGCTTTGTCCAGAAGCGGACGTCTTACGGCTGATATGTAGGTATGATGATGATGTAAAAAATACAAACTTTCTCCTAGCATGTCGGTCAGCATCGAGCAATTCACTAGTGGAACTGCTCTTAGGGTCTGGCGAGGCGTCGGTGCGCGCGCCGCTGCCTCGCCGCTTGAACATGCGCCGGAGGCCGCGCAGAAACCGACCCGTGCGTCCTTCTCCTGGAAATTAAAAAATATAATTGAAATCAACTATACAGTGCTACAAGGATTTTTAGAATACAAAAATCTGAATTTTGGCCATTGTGAAGAGTCATTTTTTGAGATTTTGGTCTGTCCGGGCAGTCCGGACTTATTATTTACCAGTGTCAGTGTTATCCATACGGATATGAGTACCAGGGTAGCATCAAACATTCGGAGTTACAATCTGCTAAATTGTGAATGATCGGAGAAGCTTCAATCTAGGCCCACTGGCTGATAAACACGTGATTACGTAGGCTGTATTTGGTCATGAGGTACCAGGGTAGCATAAAATATTGTGTACACCTCGCTCGGTGTTTGAGATAAGGCTCAAACAGGGTTTGTTACTAACAAAAGTAGGAGGACGCAGAGATCGTCAATATGTTTTTGGCCACAAAGTACCAGGATAGCATAAATAACAGGAGGTATACTGACCATTGGTGTGTGTGTGGGTGTGCGGCGGCCGGTAGGGCGGCTCGAGCGAGCCCTCTCGTACGCACGACATGAGGCCGCCGCCACCGCCCGACATCCGCCCCGCGCCGCGCCTGCAAACAACACACAAGTATTATAAGTAAATAAATTAAAACTAAACTAAAATACATGGACTAAGTTACCATATATAATAATATAATCTATAGCAGGGTATTAAGTTCCAGCTTTATTGTTAGAAAGAGACATTATCAGTAAACATCCGACCTAAGACAGTATTTTTTTTAATTAAAACCTTGTAATACTTAATGAAAATATTTATGCTATCCGTTATTACTATAATTAAACTCATTTGGGGAAGATGAAAAAATATAATAGGCCTCCTTAATCATTTCATTTAAGGGAAAGTTACGAACAGTTAACTTCACGGCCTATTATTAAGGGGGAGTTGAACGCGAGTTGAGATAATTAGGTTTTATAAATTTACGACACTGTGCTAATTATATTGAAATTCATGGTAATACAGTAAATTCGTTAAATACATTTTAGTATTCATGTGCAGAGTTTTTAGTAAGTTTTTATTGATGTCAGAAGGTTGACGAGCCGAGCTGAGCTTTCGGTGAAGGAAAACATCGTGAGGAAACCATAGCACGGTGGTAGGGTATTTAGACTTTATAGTACCCGTCTGGCTGGCTACCACCCTCAAGTTGAAAATCTTTCGTCAAACACCTGGCGGTGTGTACCGGCACTGCATTATTGCACTTGAGAGCCAGTTGCCTACTGCTACGGCTACCGGCATTGTAACAGGTCGGCAACACATTGGCAATACCTTTGGTAATGCCAATAGCGATAGGCGACGGTAACCACTTACCATCAGGTGGACCGCCTGCGTACTTATCAACCTTGTGTCTTAAAAAAAAATTACCTGCATACAAAACCTGTTAAACAAAAACCAAAATTAAACCAACAGCCCAAAAACCTACCTAAAAATAATCAATGTAAAATTAAAACACAATAAATCACCTAGCAAGTAGCAACCCATAAAAGATGACAATGCAAGCGATAACATAACGTAAAGGAAAACTCTCATGGTACAAGGTCACTTGCCCGCACCACGGGAAGGTCAAGGTTACTGGCGCGATCGATACGGATGCTGTGAGCAACAGAAATAGACATACACCTTTTAAATGAGAGCGAAAGAGAACTGAGAGTATCCGAGAGGGGTGAAAGCGTATTCCTGTTAGCGACACAGAGATGGAAAGAGAATAATGAGTTTTTTCATATCATGGCCATTGTTTTTGAGGCATGAGTGAAAATGAAAAATTGTAATCATTGAGATTGTATTTTGAGTAAGAAAAGGTAATAACCTTACTTTATTGATGATCTATTAACATAGCTCAAACGGATTGGAGTTTGGAATACAGATAGCAATTATGACGTCCTAAGAGGGGTAAATTAGGAGATCGCGGGGCGGTAGGCTAGTGTTATTTTTAACAGACATCAAAAAAGGACGAAGGAGATTGACGATTCGTCGGAACCTTACTAACCTTACCTAACCCAAAAAAATATTGTTTTTTTTAGGAGTACCTACTTAATTAAAACTAATTTAATCTCGACTATATTGTATCTCATGCTAATAAAGAACGGTTAATTGATTCAAGTAAAGAACATAAGAAAAGGATAATTATATCCTGTCTAATGAGTCCTTTTATATGTTTCAACGTCACCATACTAAGGTTGTAAAAATACAACATACTAAAATGTGGTCACCGTCAAAAAATTTCAATAAGGTTTCTAAGAAAGATATGTGACGTTCGTAAAATTCTCTTCTTCCTAGTCGGACACTTTTGCCAGAGTGGTCGTGGTTATGATAGGTCTTGAGTGGCGGCTTTTGCAATCCGTCTCCATTCGGCCCTGTTGCAAGCATTGCGGGAACACTCGATCATGGTGGAGTGTGTGGTAGACACTATAAGATCCGACCATCTAGTCGGAGACCGACCACGTGGTCTTTTGCCATTCATTCTGCCTTGAACTACCAACCGTTCCATTGAGTCCTCTTTGCGGGTAACATGACCAAAGAACTTCAGGATTC
Source organism: Tethea ocularis (assembly GCA_963555595.1). Taxonomy (NCBI): domain Eukaryota; kingdom Metazoa; phylum Arthropoda; class Insecta; order Lepidoptera; family Drepanidae; genus Tethea; species Tethea ocularis. Next base: position 9,035,035 of record OY741975.1, read on the forward strand.
GTATCTGTACAGTTGATGACAGTCTTTCCCTTATCCTGAGCTCATCCAAAATCGACACATTGGTGCGGTGCGCTGTCCACGGGATCCTCAGTAGCCGCCGCCAGCACCACATCTCCAGTGCATCTATTTTCCTCCGCTCCTTCAGTCTCAATGTCCACGTCTCAGCTCCGTAAAGAAAGATCGGAAAAACGAGGCTTCTCATAAGCCGAACCTTAGTGGCTCTGGTTATTTTTCGGTCTTTCCAGATCTTAGTGAGCTTTTCAACAGCTGAACGGGTAACTGCACAACGTCATCGAATCTCATCTTCACACTAAGTAAAATTAGTTTAGTTCATTTTGAAACAGAATTAGCTATTGTAACATCGAGAATACTTTTTGAAACGCAGTGTAAGTGTTATTTAAGGTTGTACGTACAATACTAAACTAAACGGATCGAGTTGATACGGTGGCGATCCCTTTCCGAGCTGATAAGTGTGCTGACTCCCTTAGTTGGAATCACTTGGCCGTAGATTCAGCAACCTTGCCGTTGCCACATACATTTATTACCAGCTTAGTGTGAGGTGCAAAAAGAGTGGTTGATTTATAGCAGTATTTAATATCGTTTCTCAACCTTTTATTACCGCGTCCCCCAAATAACCAATAATGGCTACGTAGCAGTGGCGAATGGTCCATACAAGTCGATTCCCATCGGCTTACCTTTTAGAAATCCCAGTCCCACAGATTCATCATTTCAAAGCCAAATTTATATAAAATACACTGTAATTAAGTATGTAATTATCGGTGTTTTATGAACGGCTTAGCCTCGCCATAATTTTACCCCTCGCCACGTAGTAAAACACCTCAGTGTAAATGGCCCCAATTTCGCTGTTATATACTAAATTAAACTCTTTCTAAAAAAACATAACAAAGGTATCAAATAAATTTAGTCCTTAAATCCCAAAAACAACTGTAAAAAATAGTAACAAAAACTCTCTACGATTTCCCCAAAAATGCAACGTGACAAACAACATCAAGCAAATTGATGTGGCCACAATAATTGCCGCTCGATTATTACACCACGGACCCTGGGAACTGGGCTAGCTGGTCCCGTGACCGTACGCACTAATGTCACAACATTACTATTGTAAGACCGTTGTATTGTACGCAAATTACATTTATACTGCTTTTTTGTGAAAAAGAAGTCGACAAAAACGAAGTAACAAAAATAGGTTTTGCATATTTTTTTAAAGGAGAATGGCCGTTGCCTTGTAGCTCGATCAATAGTTTGTCTATACGAGAAAATCATCTCTATATAGCATCTCTATATCTATATATATATATCCCCTATACCTATACCCCTTGGATCTATATATAGATCTATATGTAGCAATAACCAGATTGTGGTAAAGCAACGATTGTGAGGTACCTAAAGGTAAAAAGATAATCATGGCCGTTTCAAGAGGATACGCTGCCAGCTCAAACTCGAAACTCATTTAATCATTTAAGACTTTTGAACGGATTTGGATGAAAACTGGCACATAAATATATCATACCCTGGAATAACATATAGGCTACTTTTTATCCCGGGAACGCGGGTTAAACCGCGGGGGACAGCTAGTGATACATAATTAGATGGTATTTTTTTTTGTATGATGTTTTTTATGTATGTTTGTTTGTATGTGTATAGTTTTAGTATAATTAAGGCACCTACCTAGTATATTGTCACATTAAATAATGACTATAAATTATGGTACAATTATAAACATAGCATAGAGCAATGAATTACTATATTATTTAATGGAAGTGGTTTAATTATTTTGATGTCACAGCTGTGTAGGCTAAAAGAGGCATAATGTAGCGCCCGGAAAAGTCATTTAAAAGTATAATCGACGTTGTCCTTTACTTCATTTAATGGCTCAGGTGTATAATGGGTCTCTGTAAGTAAAGTTCTATACTAAAGCTTAACTACTTAGCACTTATGAGCTTGAAAGCTCTTGAAAAAGCTGGGAAATGCAAATCTCGAGTATTCTCAGAGTCTTTGGTCAGTCAAGTCTAGATACAAGTTTATTATTATACATGTAGGCACTGTGTGTACGTGTAAAAAACATACACACAATCTTTAGTATTCATATCATTGTTAAGATAGTAAAATATGTCTTGAAATGTAAGATTCTAGTAAGGTAATAGTTCTAAGCCTTACTATCTGTTTCATGTATGTATTTCTTTCTTCTATTACACATTATTAGAAATAAGTAGTCCCTCTGTGCCTTTGTATCTGTTTTGTCTTTTCTCTTTACTTGTATGTGTGTGTACATAAATAAATAAATAAATAGTAAGTTCCTATCAATCTGTTTTTATTTTTATTAAAAAAAGTCAATCTAGGTAGAAACTTTAAAATAACTTATAACTTTAATTTTATTAAAGGTTAGAGGTTAAACCAATTACTGACAATTTCCTTTAAGCTTCTGGGAATATTTGTGCAACTTATATATTAGATCAAGAATTGAATAAGTATGTATTTTTAACAAAATTACAATTGTAAAGGTCACGTCAAATTATAATATAAATAATGACTTATTCTCATCGAGTGTTTAATTAACTCCTACGGAACACTTGAAAGTGTTTTCCCGAAGTGTTTAATATAACTCTATAAACCATACTTGAGTACATTTGTAATACGACACTTATAGGTATTATTTTCGATACAAATTTATAAAAGCACAGGTGTACGAGGGGTGTCACAGAGGAGCCATACGAATAATTTATTAGTAAAAATATACTAAATAAAAAATATTTTTAATGCTGGATTGTGATGAAAATTTTACAGGAAAATTAAAAAAATATCTATAGAAAAACTAAATTCTTTAGTTACTAATGAGCTATTCCATTAACTAATTACATTATTATTAAAAAACTGAATAATTCAAATAGATAAATGAATTTAAATAGGCTATTAGGAATAATTACGAGACCGATTAGAATAATTCTTTTTGCTATAAATAGTCCCGCGTTCTCGATTGATCTAATGTTTTCCCGGGATAAAAAGTAGCCTATATGTTATTCCAGGGTATGATCTATGTGCCAAGTTTCATCCAAATACGTTCAGTAGTTTTTGCGTGAAAGAGTAACAAACATCATCACAAGCTTTCACATTTTTTATTAGTAGGCTGGTTATGGGCTACAAAAATAAACACGCGAGCACCGATGGTTACTAAAAAAATATAGCATCCAATCTTACTCAACAAACTTACAAGTCTCAACCCTATATTCAGCCTTCAATAAATTTAAAAGAGCTTAGCACAGGGTCGTTTAAAAACGCAATAAGTTCGCGTAATTGCTTCCACGGAACCGTTACTTGAGAGGCGACAAGGCGAGAGAGCTTTGCTAAATAATAATAACGATAGACAAGGGATGGGTTGGTAGAGTGCTTTTAGGATGGTATTAGTTATTGACTTTTAGGGGTATGTTTATGAAGTAGCCTAGATTTTGACGAGTTCTTAAATATTGACTACTAGGCTACTAGCACGTGAGTAAATACTGGTGCCGATTCTGTTGTTTACGAACTTAAGGGGGAACGTTCGATTGGAGCGCGAAATTCAAATTTTATCACGTTTTTTGCAAATTGCAGCTCAGTTATAGGTCGTAAGACTCGTATATATACATTAATAACAAAAGAAATTATCAACATATTCCTCCAAGGTATATTACTGACATATACGACAATTTCATGAAAATGTGACTAATATACATGGGAGGAATATGTTGATGATTTCTTTTGTTATTAATCAGTAAATATACTACCACTACCATACTACCATTCTTCTCGCAAATAATATTTTGTTAACTTACGACCTATAACTGAGCTGCAATTTGCAAAAAACGTGATAAATTTTGAATTTCGCGCTCCAACCGAAGGTATAGCCTTAACTAATATTAGACAAGTCGCCTCTCTTTAATTTTAACCTTATTGAAAAAAGATAGAACATTTTTAATGCTGTCAGTTTAATCCATACCGTCGTAATGTACGGGTAAATAGTCGTGACCAATAAAGATCGCGCTTAAATTCACGTTGAAATGTTTGATCGGATTAAACTGACAGGACTAAAATAGCTTGCATCCCTTTCTTATATTTACTATTAGAAAGAGATATAGTGAGATTAAATTTATCTAGTTCGTAAACAACAGAATCGCCACCATTGACTACAATAATAAGCTTGAACTTTCGGTGAAGGAAAACATCGTGAGGAAACCATAGCTCGGTGGTAGGGCACTTTGTAGTAACCGTTTGGCTGGCTACCACCCTCAAGTTGAAAATCTGTCGCCAAGCATCTACCGGTGTGTTCCGGCAATTGCGCTTGAGAGCCAGTTGCCTTCTTGGCTTTGTAACAGGTCGGCAACACATTGGCAATACCTCTGGTATTGCAAATGGCGATAGGCGACGGTAACCACTTACCATGCCTGCTTGTCAACCTTCTGACATAAAAAAAAATATGTATATAAGTAGCAAACTTGTCGCAATTGACCTGTTCAATACGACTGTACAAACTACAAAACAATGCGATATGTAAACAAAATTGACGTAAACATGGTAAAACCTCTTCCGTCCCAAATTGTGAGGTCGTTCTGCGTCCTACTGTATCGACATCTGTGTAAATAACATCATTATACTTTCCGTCACGGAACAACAAACGTACTTTTGTTTTTTTTTTAATATAACTTCAACCTATATTCTCAAAATTCCGGTTTTTCTAGAGTTTCCCTCCAGCTGGGCTATTTTAAAGCAGTCGGATTCAAAAACTTCCGAGACGAATTCCCGCGACCCCTTAAACCTTAAAAATTCTAGTGACCCCCTAGGCCTTAAGCAAACAATTTTTTATTTGTTTGAAAGATTGCTATTTACAATTTGTTTTGTACCTCCACGATGCAAGGGCCTAGGACTCTGAAAGTAAGTATTTTGTACCTAAGTGTTTTTATATTGTAATTTAAAGACTGTTCTATGTACACACGGTCACAGATCAAGCTACACATTTTTGTTGCAAAATAGCTCCTATTACAACCGCATAAGGTCCCGCAGTGTGTTGCTTGATCTGTGGCCGTGTGTACCTAACAATAAAAAATATTTAATTATAATATTTTGTATTTTGTAAATAGGGTTAGAATATTATTTTAATTTTTAGTTGTTGTAAATATTTAATGTAATTATTCATACATTTTTATTTAAATTATTACACATCAGACACACCCCATAGGACACCCTCACATCCACATAACATTGTTGAAATAAATCTTTTTTCTTTTCTTTCATCTTTTCTATAACACATTTCAGTACTATTTTTTTTCTAAATATGTTTCACTAACTTTATGAGCAATGTTTATTCCAATAAATATAAAAATAAAATCTCGCTATTCTGAGATAATGTGGATACGATAATAAAAATAAAGTCAAATTGAGTTTAGGCCACACGAGGACATAAAGACCTAAGATAATATTTTATTTATTTGCTTGTATATGATGAAAATGGTGATATAGGTTTGGAAGTCACAGCGAAAATCCGTTTTCGACTGCTTTTTTATTCATGAAAATTTAATCACTACAATTTTTATTTGTAAGTATATTTGTTGTAAATATTTGTAAATCCTAATAATATTATAAACGTGAAAGTTTATATGTATGTTTGTTGCTCTTTCACGCAAAAACTACTGAACGGATTTGGATGAAACTTGGCACATAGATAGATCATACCCTGGAATAACATATAGGCTACTTTTATCACGGCAACGCCGGTGAAACCGCGGGGGACAGCTAGTAGGGTATAAACAATCTTTTAGTTTATCACTACAAAAATTAAAAAGCCTCTACACTTTTAAGCTAATTGCGACTATTTGCGACCAATTAACCAATTAACAAAACTGGGCTAAGCAAAAACAGGCGTGGGCTTACAAAAAACTATAATAACATACAAATGTACGGTGATTTAGTTTGTTTAATCGCCAACAATCACAGAATCTCGATGAATAAATTGTCGATGGAATATAGACGGTTTTCACTCGCGTTAGAAATCTATTTGAATTAATTCTGTTTGATAGAAAAAATAATCTTTATTCATTGGAATAATTGGTCGAGGCGAGAATGCTTACATTGTAATAATTTACACGCGAGTTGAAATCCATAGATGGTTTTGGTTTGGGTAGGTACCTAGGTAGTTATATTTTAGTAGGCCGAAGTCTGCGGATAAGGTATGTACCATCAACAAAGTTGAAGCATCAAAGTTCAGGACTTGTGACGTCATGTCTCTGTAAAAAGTGTAATAAGACGTGACGTCACGTGAAATTTTAACGCACTATCTTCGTTATTTCTTGTTTTCGGAACTAAAGAAAAAATATGTAACTCTGGCCTTTACTCGCACACTGAAACGTAGTCATGGATATTTCGAAGAAGGAAAACATCATGTGGACCATATCACCATAGCACGGTATTAGGGTACTTTATAGTACCCACCTGGATGTCCGTGTGTCTGTGTTCCGACAGCTGCACTTGAGAGTTAGTTCCCTTCTAGGGTTTTGCGTGCTTACCGCCATCGGCCATACCATCACTGAGACCATATTATCCTACATGACATAATATAGAAGTCTTTTCAAACGAGGAGACTTTTGAAGGTCTTTCAAACATCACTGGTTGTCATGGCAACACATCCGGCTCTCCTTCACCTGTGCCCTTTGTCCAATGTAGGTTATAAGGTTAGGTCATTCGTTTGGTGCACTCACCGCTGGTTTCAGGGGTATGTTTCAGCTAGGGTTGCCATGGCAACCGACGGCCCCGACACGGTCACGACCTGAAATTAATCGACAAGCTTGAATTACGACGCGCACTATAATAAAAGTTACGAATGTAGGATTTAAAAGGTTTCTGAAAATTATTCTTCACACACGGTTATCTGATTCCTTTCTAAGCAGAGCTTGTACTATGGAAACCAAGTGAATAATAAATACACTACATATACTATTTGCTGTTCAAAATAGATACTTTATATAGATAACTATTTTTCTACCTTGCGTTTTCACCCGCGATCCCTTATTTTACCCTCATAGGGGTTGAATTTTCAAAAATCTAATAGCTTCTACAAAACAATCCGTATGCCTTTCAGCCCGATACGTCCAGTGGTTTGAGCTGTGCGTTTATACAAGATCAGTCAGGTTTTGTTTTTATCCCCATCGTAGCCCCGGGGAGAGCGGCCAGGTTATGCCGGACTTGGTACCTTTGAGTTTGCTTTCCTTACATGTCATGTACAGATTTCAGAGCCGTGGGAACAGACTCAGGAATCAGACCAGCGTTGAAAACAGCACCACCCACATCACTGAAGCAAATTTGCGGTCCGTTAAGGAGCTAAGATAGCTTGGGTAAAGCTGGCAGGGGGGAATACACAATACACCCCAAGCGGGACGTCAGTGCAGGCCTTATCGCCCCCACACAGAATAAGAAGATTCCAGAGCCAACTGACTCTGTACTGAACTGGAATCTGACAGTTCATTCCCTAAATTAGTAATGAAATGAAATTAAATGAAATGAAATGAAATGAAAGCCAGTTGGCGCAGTTGGTTAAGACACCACCTATCACGCCGCTGGTCATGGGTTCGATTCCCATCCAGGACAAACATTTGTGTGCATGAACATGTCTATTTGTCCTGAGTCTGGGTGTAATTATCTATATAAGTATGTATTTACAAAAAAAATGTAGTATATGTAGTATATCAGTTATCTGGTTTCCATAGTACAAGCTCTGCTTAGTTTGGGATCAGATAACCGTGTGTGAAGAATGTCCGAGGATATTTATATTTATTTATTTACATTGTTTCATACTTCTATTAAACTATCTAGAAAGCGACCGATTTTAATCGAAAACAATTACGTACCTAGATCTGACATTTGCATATATATCTCAATAGCCCTTTGTGTTAACGAAATCAATTTCCACTCAGTGACAGATTTACATGGCGCAGACATTACAATTTTAATTGCAAATTGTGGTTACTTATAAATAGGGTTGCCATCCGTCCGGGTTTCCCGGATTTGTCCTAGTTTAGAGGGCGTCCGGGGAGCGTCCGGGCGGGGTTTCATTTGTAGTCCGGGCTTTAAAGTTTATCGGTAGGTAGCTAAAATAAATAAAATTGGAAAATCAGCTGTTAAAAAAAATGACAGTGTCAGTTTAACAAAAATGACATGTCCGGCTTTAAAGTTAAAAAATCCGGGGTTTTCACACTTGTTGTCCTGGTAAGCAGATTTTAGAGATGGCAACCCTACTTATAAATAGCATTATTAATAGTTTATTGAACGACTAGCTTCCAACCGCGATTCTCTGCAGTTGAATATAAAAGGAACAAAACCAATTTTTTTTAAATATGCCTATATATATACCTAAAATAAGCCTACTTATCTCCTCTCCGCATCGGTGGAGTAACGGCGTAATGTAGGCACTAGATTTGGAAGAGCGGGGCCTCCTAGCACAGGTATAGGAGAAATGATATTGTAGAAGTGTTATGCTATAAGTGAAGTTATCGAAATAAAATACGAATTTTCGACGTACTTATATAGGTATATATATATATATCTACTTAAACTGATGGCTCGTTATCGACTTCTTCCCTAATAAATAATAAGTGAAGAGCCTCCAAATAATTGAAGGGCGAATATTAAATGAGACCTTACCGTCGAAAGTAAAAGTATAATGGAGGAAATGCAAATCTTTGAAGTATCTTTCGACCCAAATAATTTATGGACTACGCTCGATAATTAGAATTTTACGCTAGATTTTTATTTTTCAAATCATTGTTTATTATAATATCAGTGGTTAATTTAAAAAAAAACGGACAAGTGCTAATCTGACTCGGTTGCCGTGAACAAACATTAAAAATAAAAACAGGTGCATATGAATTGAGAACCTCCTTTTTCGAAGGAGGTTAAAAAATTGTCAAAATTAAACTATATATAAGATAAATTAAACAAGTACCTAAACTACTTGAAAAATTGTTCGTTCACAAATAGGTATATTTAGGTACTTAAAGTTTGCTATAAACGAGAGGTCATTTATTTAGCAGATAAATTACAAAGGAAAGTGGATAGAATGACAATAAATTTTCAGATAATATCAAGCCTGTCCTGCAAAAATAAATTGCGGCCTTGTTGTTTCGGATTATTACGATTTGGAATTTTTATTTTTAAGAGGGCTTACAATTTTATAACCGGATTATAGAATATTTTTTGCAAAAAGGATAAAAAACAACATTGTTAAAACGTGCCATGTTATTAATCATAAGATTATAACGTATTCATTTACGATATTCTATAATTTATCCATGTCAAACCGTTAAACTATGAACTGGCATCATACTTGAGTGCGACCTTGCGCGCTGATTGTTCGAACGTCTTATGCCCCGCCGCACCGCCATCTTTGGTAGTTGTCAGAGATGGCGGATGGTAAACAAACAGCTGTTTTTGTGGGTTTTAAATAGTTTATTAGAAAATTATATTGATCTATTTATTTGATCACTAATGTGCATTTACTTTATTTTAATCCGAGACCGGTAATTGACCGATCCGGGTAATTGCAGGTCCGTTCACATTGTGACGGTTAGACGTGGATGTATTGTGAACTATCGTAAATTAATACGTCATTATGGTGGGCAGTATGGTGCAGTTCACAGTTTATCGCCAGTTTGCAATTTCAAGATATATTTTGTGAACTGACGGCGCTCACAATTATACGGGGACATAATACACAACAACAACAATAAAAGCATTTAAAAATCTAAAATTTTTACTAATTTAAAGAGAGTGCGAATGTGATAAAAAAAAATATTTCACTAATCAGAAGCTACATTAACCCTGAGTACTATAATATAGGCTATTTTTCATCCCTAAAACGCAGATAAATAACTAGTCTCTTTTAAAATGCTCTATACAAAACTAATGTCAGTATTCACCTAGTCATTAGAATTCAAACCAATCATTCTCGTTTATAGCACAAGATATAGTTCTAAAGATCTCACAGTTCAAATGATCTCTAAATATACCTTTCTTCTATCTATACTAATAATAAAGCTGAAGAGTTTGTTTGTTTGAACGCGCTAATCTCCGGAGTTACTCCGGAGGTCCGATACGAAAAATTCTTTCACTAATAGGAAGCTACATTATCCCCGATGGTTGTAGGCTACCACTACGGTACTACTGTTCTGTTATCCCGGAAACGCGATAACAGAACAGCTAGTACGGTAGTATGTGATAACCCCCCCCCCCCTTCTCCCGCCAACAAAAGGGATTTTAAGCCATTATAGCCATTTTATCTTTAGACTTGAGAATTTATTTATTTATTTAGACTCGAGATAGCAGGACTCGCTCATGAGCGACCGGAAATAAAGGTGGGCCTGGCGCCCCTTTACATCTGGCGCCCTGGGCGATCGCCCTACCGCGCCTTACCCTAACGCCGGTACTGCTAGTAAGTACCTATTACAATAAAAATATATCGATCGCTAATAAAACCTTGAGTAAAATGTAGAAAAAATTGTTTCAAACAATACAGAGTTGCAATACTGTGCGTGATACCCACGATCTTCTATGCCAACTTTTTTCTAGAAGCCATTGAACTGCCTACATCTAAACAACCTTTATAATACCTTATAACATGTTCATTAAGGCTGATTTTCCTTTGAGTGACATGCAAAGTAACTCGACACAGGTCTGTATTTTATTTTAAGTTTTATTGTTCGTTCAGTAAGGTTGATTGTTAGTTACGCTAGATAAGAGTTGAAGGTTTTGTTATGTTTTCTTACCTTATAAGTTCAAGGTTCGACGAAACGTTTCCGTAGATTTTTTGCGCGTGTCTATTTATTTATCAATGTATATTTACTGTGATTTGTTTGTTTGTACATTTCATTGAACAATGTTGCTATATAGTATTGTAACCTGAATAGGGTAGTTGACATTATCAAAAATAAATGACCAAACACTAACAAATACATAAAACATCTAAAAACACGTGGAAACATCAAATATGTTGTACATTTAATGCTTTTTATGATTTTTATCTACTCTCATATCGTAATGTGCTTATTATGAATTCAAAATCAGTACTTTAATGACCCACTTTAGGCACACCCGTGTATAATGATTCATTATAGTACAGTTGTGTTCCCAAGATAATGCTATAAAATAACTTTTTTCTATTAAAGTACACTTTGGACCTATCAATATTATAATCAATCAGTATCAATTCAATTTGACGATGACAATGTGACAATTTTTTGACATGAACTTTTGAGGTAAGAATTTTTGGGAGTTGGCAACACGGATTTGATTAGGTATATGATTATTGTGTCTGTTTATTTTATTGATTTTGCCGACATATATCATTTTGACCAAAAATCTCACAAAAATAGCAATTTTTTTTTTAAAGTTGGTAGAAAAATACTATCTAGCGATACTACTATCGATTTTTTTTTTTATTACATTATATGAGTTTAGATAAAGTACTGTATGATACTGCACATAAATAGGTATTAAAAACTCGTGTGATACTATTAAGAACTCACACTCGTGTTTTAATAACCCCTAATAAGCAACAGTATCATAAACTACTATTAATTACCAGTAGAACCACTAAGAGTAGATGATTTGATGCTGTGAAACTATGACGTCATAGTGAAATATTTCATACAAAATGTTTGATTTACTTGTCTATATGCAAGTTTATCAAATTAGGCAATGTAAAGACAAAGTATTGTCAAAGAATAAAATTTGACTTCATTGATCAGTAAAGTATAAAAGCTGCTTATCGAATGAAACAAGAAATTATCTTTCTTAAAAAAACATTTAAATGTTACTTCAACATAACGTTACATAAAGTAAAATTGTTGTCTGAATGTCTGTAATTTTGAAAATTGATTAGTTTTGGTACGAGAGAGGCAGAGCTTTTACATTTTATGTCCTTTTTTGCGATTCGACGGGGATCGGGTTCAATCGCCGATTCTAATGTAGCCTGTTTCTATAAAAACAGGCTTCAGTGGTTATTTTGATTGTTATGTGATAGAGAAGAGAAAAAAAAAGTAGCAAAAAAACTGGAATTTCTATTAAATTCTCCATGGAATTTCTAGACGGTTTTTAGGGTTCTGTACCCATAGGGTAAAACGGGACCCTAAGACTCCGCTTTCTGTCTGTCCGTCTGTCACCAGGCTGTATCTATGAACCGTGATAGTTAGACAGTTAAAATTCACAGATGTATTTCTGTTGCCGCTATAACAACAAATACTAAAAAACAGAATAAAATAAATATTTAATGGGAGCCCTCATACAACGAACGTGTTTTTTTTGCCGTTTTTATAGATTTGGTACGGAACTTTTTGTGCGCGAGTCCGACTCGCACTTGGCCGGTTTTTTACAATTGGCTACACCCAAGATGATTGTAGATTTTTAGATTTGCAATCGTCTGAATATTTTTAACCGAATATAGATTTGAGTTTATTGATTTATTGAGCTAACTTACAAAGCTTTTCTCAGCAAAAACTACCTTCCGATCCGTTCCTATTTTTATTTTAGAGTCTGACAATTCATGTGCCTGTGAAGGTCTATTTGAATATATAATATTTAATTTCATGAATGAATGATTTAATCGAGTCATTGGTGTTTGAGCGAAGAATGTGTGAAGCATAAACCAATGTAAAAATGAAGAGAAAATTTTGCTTCCAAAACCATCTAAGTAAATGTAATCCTCAAGACAGCAGATCACTCAATAGAATTATCAAAACAAAACAAACTCTAAATACAGAACAGAAATGCTCACATTTAATGAAAAATGCCAGAGAATTTCAAAATAAATGGAATGGAAATGTGATAAAAATAAGACGGCTCGTAGACGACATGGCATCCAGGGAGGCTGCGGGCGATCTCAAAATACCCGGGTTATTTGCTCCCACAGGATATGAGACACCGTTCAGATTGAAACGGGAAATAGATCTGAGAACGATATGGCTATAGTTACCAATAAAATCATGATATTTATCAAATTGTACTGGCATGAATATTTTCAGTCGGAGTGGAATTGTGTTCTTGTTTTGAGAAATCTCGGCTTGTTCCAACAAAGTTTCATAGTAAATCATGTGTAATCTGTAACGGTATTAGTATTAAACTTATAAACGCGGTTTCACTCGCGTTCCCGGGATAAAAAGTAGGCTATAACCTTCGGGAATAATGTAGCTTCCTACTAGTGAAATAATTTTTCAAATCGGACCAGTAACTTCGGAGATTAGCGCGTACAAACAAAAAAAACTCTTCAGCTTTATTATTAGTATTTGTCAGTAATAGCTACCACACTCAAGTTGAAAATCTTTTGCCTACTTTACTTTTAAATCACTACTCACTGGCTCTCCACCCTGGCGCTCAAATAATTTGTAACTGCACAAACCGATATCAGCCAGTTTCTCGAATATATCGAATATACGTAAAAAGACTTTGCTATCGCACTGCCATGCACCAAAATTAAGACACAATAAAAAAAATACCAACATGACCTTTACATAATTAGGTTAAAATTCGTAAGTGATCATCAAAAAAGACAACGGACTGAGGTCAAAACAATTAAAGTTGAATAGAATACTCCAGCGATTATTACAAAACATAATACATAATTGTACATTTTGATAATCATTTTGGATCTTATTCGTGTGGGAATAAGAACGGGGCACACAATAATGTCTTTATCACGTTATTATGAAATACCTACTACGTTGTGAATGTAATACGCCGTTGTAATGGAACTCAAAATAACTGTCCAACGAACATGTAGATAACTATGAAATTAAAATGCAGAATAAAGGTCGTTTCATATCCTGGGACATTCTTCACAACTAACTAGAAAATGATTAATGGTGTTTAATACGATTCCCACCAAAATATATGCGTTAGACCGACTGATATAATGAAATTAATGATTTGTCTCTCAAGGAACAGCTTTACTGGGGAAGTAACTTACAGATTAGCTTTTCGCCTCGCTTATTATTTTACCATTTTAGCGGTAGAAATTTCAAAAACAGTTTCTTAGCGTATGCGTAGCGTATAATAGCCCCGAGGTATCTTACGTTTTCCCGGGATATAAAGTTGCCTATATGTTATTCCAGGGTATGGTATGATCTATCCATGTGCCAAGTTTCATCCAAATCTATTCAATAGTTTTTAGGTGAAAGAGTAACAAACATAGATCCATAGATACTCACAAACTTTTGCATTTATAATATTAGTTAGGAAGTTAGGATTAGGATGGAATGCTTAAAACTAAAGCATAAAGGGCTATCCACACATGTCCGGGCACCCGGCCCTGCCGTGTTCCGTCAGGGACGGGGAAGAAATCGGTTACATACATTTAGTACGAGCTTGTTCACACAGCTCCGTGTCAGGGACGTCCGGGTACATCATAGTAAAACGAACAACTCGGAACACGGATAGCCCTGACCCGGCACGGCAGGGCCGGGTTCCCGGACATGTGTGGATAACGCTTTAATTTTAAGTAGGCACTATATTACTGACTATCTCTATCCCTAGTGACAGCTCATTGATGACGTCATATGCAGGATAACTTGATCTTTTGACAACTTGATTTGTATATCACAACATCATATGAGGAAAACGTCACCAAGTACGTAAGTAAGGTATAAATAATGTAACTAGTACCTATTACATATGTCGGCGGTTGACGTTACACGGCGGAAATTAAATCGATTCCATTTCCTCTGAATCATTGCTTCGACTCGATTAATTCGATTAGAGATGTTTACTATTGATTTTTCCAATTTAATTTGGCTACTATTTGAACTAAAGGTTGGTTATACTTATGGTATTTTCTGCAGATTTTTTATTTTTAGACAAATAAATACCTAAAGTGCTTATGAGATAGATACCTAAGTACCTATCAGTGGTGAGGGGTGAAATTATGGCGAGGGTAAGCCGTTAAAAAACACCGATAATTGTATAATTACAGTGTATTTTAAACATGATAAAAGTGGCTTTGAAATGATGAAAATATGGGACTGGGATTTCTAAAAGGTAAGCCGATGGGAATCGGCTTGTATGGAACCGTCGCCACTAGTACCTATGTCAGTCTCCAGCCCTTAACATATTTTAAATTGTGTTTGATTTTGTATTACGTATATTCGTATTTTTTTATTATGATTGTGTAGGTATGTAATTTTTTTAGTGTTTTTTGGCATAGTGATAGTGATAAGGTTACTTTTTATCCCGGGAATGCGGGTAAATCCGCGGGGCGGAAACTGGCATTCATAAATGTTTGCTGTCTGTGAAGTGCTACAAATATGACATACAAGTGTGAGTGAACCCTGCTTCTCTCGGTCAACAAACCGAGATAATTATCGCTAATTATATCATCAACCCACCGTGAACAGACGTAATATTAGTTTCGAGTACCATTAGTAACATTGTCAATTGAATACCAAACTTTTTGCTCGTAAAAAATACTTTTGTAACTCGTATAGCTTGGTGTTTAGGTTGAAAATCATATGTGATTTTCTTATGAATAATTAATCAAGAATAATTATGTTTTGTTCTGTAATGTAATGTAACGTGTTCTTTAATTGTTGTATAATAATAATTAAAATTCTTACTTCCATATAAGGTTTTTAGAAAAGCGTTGTGAATTCATCAACTATTTTCACTATAATTAGAGTAAAAAAAGGCTTAGCTAAGCAGTATTAGTAGTCCTACCTACTCTTTGCTACCTTACTTGCACCTTTTTGATCGGAATTTCAGGTTATCATTCAGAATAGGTACATAAAAAATCTTTTAATTTGGCATATTTTAAACAGTAGGTAGTTTAAAATTTGCCAAATTAAAAGTTATCTCTATTTATCTCTGTATGTCAAAAAACCTGAACTATTTAATTTTAATATTTATTTTTCAAAGTGCATTAAGTATATTAATCATACCCAACGTATTTTGACTACAACGTACTTCAAAGATCCTAAACAAAATAAATAAAAGTTTACTTAAATAAAATAAAAAATCTTAGTAGGTAGGTACTTATAGTTCTGTTGAGACTTTTTCTGATTTTCACTGGGACCAAGCTACGCCACACGCTTAGCGCCAGAATGGAATCACCGAAAGATAACAATATTTCTAAACAGTTCAACAAAATCTTATTTTCGTCAAATAAAACACTGAAGCTTCTATCTGGTACCTATTATCATAATACCGTTTAGGTTTCCGCGCTGTGTACCATGAATATTGCTTCGGAGCCTGACAGCATCTCATTACTATGAGATCCACTTGAGCTTGAAACCGTACTGACTGATTGCTTCACCAGAATTGTAAACATTTTGTCATCTTCTGATTTATCATGATGTAGGCTTCAAAACCCCGACGAAAATGGGGGATATTATAATTTTGTGTGTCTGTGACAGCATAGCTTCTGAACGAATGAACAGATTTTGATTCTCAGTGCAACCTATTTGCAGGGCCGGCCCGTCCATATAGGCGAACTAGGCGACCGCCTAGGGCGCTCGTATTAGCGGGCGGCATTCGGTGGCATCGAAATTGAAAATAATACTAAAAATAAGTAAAACCCCTTTCAAAGGCAATAAAAATTATATGAGCACCTTGGAGCTATACAGAACCCAACGCAAAAATAATTATAAAAATCGTGAACAAACATAAAAAAAAAACATATACTTAGCCGAATTGAGGTGGTGGAAATATAAAGGTGTATAGTACCTACTGTTTTTTTTTTATATTGTTATTTTATTACTTTTCTTAAAAGGGCGCCGTTCAAGTCTTTCACCTAGGGCGCCAAGAATGCTCGGGCCGGCCCTGCCTATGTGATTACTTTTCTGGTAATTATTTTATGCTGATGTGTTAGTGGCAGTCTTCATTTACCTCAACGATTTAGAAATTACAATTTCGTTTGATTCAGAGGACTTCCACCATAGACTTTGAACATTCATGGACAGATTGACTTTGAACATTCGAACGACGCTACCCAATTATGCCAGTTTTCTTGTTAATATAAGACACCACACAACATTATGGTGACATTTTTGACATTCGCGTAGTATTTAGTTTCATATGGTAGCTAGGTAGGTAGATACCTATCCTATCTCGGGACACACATACCTACGACCTATTGTGCGTCATTTATAATAAGGGGCGACTGTATCCAGTCTATTTTCTACTCCTACATTCGCGAGAGGTTTTTCAATCAAATCGGAACCGCAACCGAACTCCGAAAGACGATGATAAAGCAAGTAATCACATCTACACCCAACTCCATGATGCAACTTCCCGCAAGCAATTAAAGCTGTCCACAACCGAGACGATTGGAAAATACATGACAAATTGTCGGGCAGCGCGACGAATCCCCCACTTCACCTCGTCAACACTGCTTTCCCTCACGCTCGGTTGCGAATGATGCGGATGAGCGCACATTTGTCAAGGCCAGATATTCTTGGGAATTGGATAATGCCCGTGATAGGTTATCGGTTTTTAAATGACCGTGAATAGCTGCTTTTTGCCGGACGAAGCTCGGGTTTGAACGGAACGAATTCTAGTTTCAATATTAAGTTTGTGTTGCGAAGAATCCTGAAAGGGGTCTTTGTTAAATTCTACAGAATACAGTCCTCTTATAAGATTTGTCTACCTACTACATTTATACACAGGTCATAACATCGACGGCCGCTGGGGCTGCCCAGACGGAGCGTGGACAGGCCACCCACAAGGTGGACCGACGATCTTGTGAGTATCCCAAGAAACCGCTGGATGCGGGTAGCGCAAGACCGGTCGTAGAGATCCTTGGGTGATGCCTTTGTCCAGCAGTGGACGTCTATCGGCTGATATGATGATGATGATACGTCATAAAGTTTACATATCCATAATATATAAAACTCTTCAGCAATCATGTTTTTTTATGTCAACAGACTGACGGCCCACTTGATGGTAAGTGGTCACCGCCGCCTATGTACATTTGCAATACCAGGGGATTGCGATGTCAGGTTAAATCAATATATTTTTCTCGGCATCTAAGTAATTATTGCTTATAATTTACTTGTCCAAAAATCGTTCCCTTATCAACTACACCCATGTATCACAAAGACACCTTATTATCACATATAGCTAAGCTTAATATCGCTGTATCCTATTCATAAATAAGGAATGCTCTAAGAACTGACTCTAATTGTTTAACTTATCGCGTTTCACGTTTCAAATGAAATAAAGCTCCCCATGCAACGCCCGACATGAGTCATAACACGGAAGTCGTTATGCTAATGTACTGATGTATGAACGCGACTAAGTGGAATGATATTAGATTAGATGCCAATTAATTTGTCTTATGCTATGATGATGTATAAATTTTATAATAATAATCGTTTAAAAACCAGCATGAATAGTGAAATACCCCTCATTATGTTTTAAATATCGAAAGAGCGAGGGAATATCTTATAATCTAGGTTTTACAAGACTTGCTTTAAATCATCTCACGTACTCAGAGGTTCCACACTAGGTTATCCTGTGTTGAGGGAGTTAGCCTAATGTTGTTACGGTTTTTAATAGATATACAGAAGAAAAGAAAAACAATAGAATAAAAGAACAATAAATCTTTTTTCACTTGGACTTGGAAAGATCCCAAACTGACAACCCAGGACAGACCAACCTGGCGCATTAGAACGAGGAGAGAGAGCCTACCCCAAATAATGGGAAAAAGATGATATAATAATATATTTTCTTCGCTTGATGCTCAGACTTAGGCATTTTATGAAAAAGAAACTTTAATGGTCCTTCCATTTGACAGCGCAATCAAACAACCAAATCGCACCAAACTAAACAAAACGCAGCTACTAATCGCCCGATGAATGGCACAGACGATGAGTCACCGCACTGCAATGAACTTGGTGTAAGTACACTATTGATTCTGAGTGTCACACACAGAGGGGAGGTCATATCGATTATAACAGTCACTTGAACGAAGCACTAGTTGATACCAGCTGACTTGTAATGCTAGATTAGCTAGTATGCTATCTTGAAGATATACAAAGGATTCTCATATCTAATTTACAGCAAATTACAATATTATTTGAATTTAGAAATACCATGACCAAAAAAATTTTGGAACTACACTATGCTGTAAACTCAGATAATAAACCTGTTTAGATAGAGTTCGCGCGTCAAAACGCCAAAAAAAAATTGCCGACTGTTGGCTGATAAGCTTGTTCTGTGGTGACACTGTCATTGTACTATAAACACGTATTCGTCAAATTCTGTGCCGAATATCACAGATTCTCCCCTACTTTTATGAAAAATATTCAAGAACTGGTATCACTCAGCATACCTGAGTGAGGCAGCGCGCTTGTCAAACAGTAGACAAATCTGGCCTGTTTTTTGTTGCGATTCCAGTGCAACACTCTATCTCGACAGATTTATTATCTAAAGCTGTAAATTTGAGAAAATGAATTGCAATATTGCTGGAGTGGCTTTTTAGATCATGTCTTTGTTTAAAATGAATCATACCATTAACGTGTACCAGGGCATCATAACATGATAAGACGTGTTCCGCGTAACTGCATTGTAGTTTGTACGGCTTGCGACATGTCTGTCTACCAAATAAGGAGTTGGAGCATGTTGGATGACTCGCATTACGCCTACCACTATGTCGTCGTAGGCATGTCGTAGGTTTACTAAACAATATTACGTAAATACTGCACAAAGCGCATCTAAAATATTAACAAATTATTCAAGTTAAAATAACTTGTGTCAGAGATTTCCTACATTAGATCTCAGAAAAAATACAAAACATATTTTCTGGGTTTATTTCTGTTCAAGTTGTGGCATGGATTATCAAATTTTTATTCGCATTATTATTTACTAACATAAAAGTATATGAAAACGAACACATAAACATTGCATAAAAAGGATGTAAGCAACAGAGCTAACAAAGAACTTAGGCCTAGGCATAACTACTAAATATTCAAGTAACTGCAAGTAACAACATAGGTCGCAAGCAAAACCCACGCTAATGACTAATACCAATAAGGATTACTATCAAACGTATTGCACATATCAAAATACGCTATACTGAATTTTCAAATTATTTTATTCCACAAATTATATCGATGATTTTAAGACCAATAGAAATGTGTATAAGTACCTATCACTAACGCAGAACTTATTTGTACATACCCTCTAACCTACTGCGCTCCTGGTATCTGTGTGGCCAGCCGTCTATAGTGTACTAGCTGTTCCCCGCGTTCCTAGGATAAAAAGTAGCCTATAACCATCGGGGATAATGTAGCTTCCCATTAGTCAAAGAATTTTTCGATTCGGACCAGTAACTCCGGAGATTACCGCTTTCAAACAAACAAACTAACTCTTCAGCTTTTAATTAGTATAGATATAGATTTAAAAAAAAATTCTGCGTGCCTCAAGTACCTACCCAAAAATGTCTACCAACTACTTAGGTAATACGTTCTTGAGTAATAACAATATTACTGGAAAATTCTTGATTTCAGTCTTTACGTCTCATGAATATTTATTAGTTTCTACATGATCTTGGTACACTGTATATCATCAGTAATATAAACTATTTGTATCCTTATTATATTGAAATTCCATCCACAGTGGCGATTTGACCCGAAACGCACGTTCAGTGTTTGTACCACTAGTTTGTATAGGGTTCTCAAACAAAGAGGTTTCCACTTTAAAATTCTGCACGCATTCAAAAAACCTAGCTTTCGCCTTACACAATCGTCTAGAAACAATTCCAATTCCAGAACTAAAAATGTCTATAAAACGAGAATTAAGAAGGATACGGTATGCAACCTAGTCACAGTAAGTGGGTCGACATATTAATTTTTTTTAGGTCGCTTATTATAAAATTGTTTCATGAATGTTGAATGTTGAATGAAGTTATGGCAACCCTATCTAAACCTGAAGATTATTGCCACAAATCTGGATAACCGTGTTTTCTTGTATCCCAGATTGTGACTGGCGATCTGCCAGACTTTCACTTATTAGCTTGCATATTGCATCAAACACCGGCTATCATAATAATAGCTTATATTGAAAACATTTTTTTGTTGCAACATTGTTTAATTCGCTGTCTAACCTAAATACCATTGGTATTCGAATTTTGAAATTTACAAAATTAAACTGATTTAATTTTTTTACGTTCCTACTTTAAACATATGCCATAGTAATTTGATCAAACAAGCTTGATCGAAATATGAGTTGTCAAATGGCATGTAAATTTTCGAATTTCTATTTGATCAAATTACTTGAACGTATATGGCCGGCATTATACTAATACTTTCCAATTTGTTGTTTATGGCTCCAATATGGTATTTGAATTTACTTGTTTATTTGATAACATTTACTAGGTACCATAAACGTTATTTTATCGAAAATGCCTACTCTCAAATTACAGTTTCATTTTTATAGCACCATTGAAATGTTTACTTCCTTTGTCTGTTCGTCACATTGTTTGACAATTTCAATATGATGGTCAGCAAATCTATTGACATATTTCAGATATAAAACAGTTCATCAACTCCATAAAGAGTAAAGACAGATTTTTATGGAGGATGTATAAAATTATCATTCAACTTTTTTCATATATTTTTTTACAATTTTCTTTATTTCTAAGCCAATTTACAGAAAATCGTAACCCAATTATAGCTAAGCAAAAGGAATACTAAACTCATAATCCCTTATTCGGCCCACACTAACTAACCAGATTGTAATAAATTTAATTATGTTTCACATATTGTTTTACGCTTTCTGCCTCTCTAATCGGATTGTATGCGTTATATGATTCCGTTTTGGTTCTTTAAATGATTAGTACCTGGTTGACCGTTTTTTTTTAAAACGTCGTTTTCTAAAAATGAAGCCTAGCTGGATCGATTTATCTCCCCTAATCGTTGGAGCCGTTTCCGAGATTCAGATTATATATAGGTATATACAAGAATTGCGCGTCAGATTAGATGAGTAGTGTATTTGTATGTAAAATGAGAATTCAAGCTACGTTTTTGTGCTGAAATGTAAAATCCTGAAAATCTATCGCCAAGCAATACTTCCTACTAATGTTACAAATGCGAAAGTTTGTGAGTATGTACGTATGTTTCTTGCTCGTTCATGTAAAAACTACTGAACGGATATGGATGTAACTTGGCACATAGATATACCATACCCTGGAATAACATATAGGCGGTTTCACCCGCGAGGTATCTTAACCTCGCGGGTGAAACCGTATAGAACTATGGAATATTACATGTTACTTCTGAAATCTATCGACAAGATACATAGACACTCGAATCGAATATTATTTCTGCATTCAGAGGAGCTCAAGCATACAGCTTCTATTTAGATTCTAAATGAGCATTCTACCAACCAAAAAGTGGTCGTCTGTCCATGCTGCACTATGTTCAACTGTCAAAAGCTACATAAAAATAACTTCAAGAAATGTTGATGAAATTTCTTAAAATTAAAGGCGTTGATGATATTGTTATAAACCAAATACCTTGTTTTTGTTAACCTTGTATAGGCCTATGAGTTGCTGACCTGTTACAATGCCTAGACTGGAACTGGCTCCCAAGTGCAGCTGTCACTGGAACACACCGGAAGGTGCTTGGCGAAAGATTTTCAACTTGAGGGTGGTAGCCAACCAGGGGGGTACTACAAAGTACCCTACCACCGTGCTATGGTTTCCTTCACCGAAGGCTCTAGTTCATTGTAGGATTCGAACCCGTGACCTTCGTCTCTGCATTCGACATCACTACCACTGAGCGTCGCCTTTAAGTCTTATAACACCAGTGTAACACTATATCTATGTATAAGAATCACAATCTCGTAAACCAATGTGAAATGACTCACAGATCACTGTCAGTTGCGCACTGAGCTGCGCTTGCGACTGTTTCCTGCCCATCCTATGCATTAACCTTGACTGATCGTTTGTATGTTTATGTCATATGTGCATCGTTATCTACATAATGTAAACTAGTCGTTTGTTTATTTTTATAATTTCCTGTCTTGATCATGATCGGTGAATTAACCTTGATTTTTTATCTCGTTCTGACACGTTTCGTATAAACGGATAATCAACTTTTAAAAAGAGAGTAAAACCTCCTTCAAAAAAAAAAATATAATAATATATACCTTGGACCTATACAGAACCCAACGCAAAAAGAATTATAAAATCGGTTCATAAGCAAAAAAGTTATGCGTGAAAAAAGAAACATACAGACAAATTGAGAACCTCCTTCTTCTTTTTTGGAAGGAGGTTAAAAAAAATCACAGATGCTGCTAATTTATATATCCAGCAAAATGTGTTGAAAAGTTTCGTTTCTGGAATCATCCAAGACATAAGGCTATATTGTATAGAAAAAGTACAACGGTGCCGATTCTGTTGTTTATGAACTAAATAAATGTAATCTCACTATATCTCTTTCTAATAGTAAATATAAGAAAAGGATGCAAGATATTTTAGTCCTGTCAGTTTAGTCCGATCACATATTTCAACGAGAATTTAAGCGTGATCTATATTGGTCACGACTATTTACCCGTACATTACGACGGCATGGATTAAACTGACAGCATTAAAAATGTTCTTTCCTTTTTCAATAAGGAGAGAGGCGACTTGTCTAATATTAGTTAAGTTCGTAAACAACAGAATCGGCACCAATATGAGGAATTCATAAAATAAAACAGAGTTGAATAAGGACTCCGCCCATCATGAACCTCGGAATGCCGGAATGCAGGAAATTGCGAGCAAATACCAGACTACTACACAATATTAATAGCGATTGTTTGCGAGACCTATAATAATAAACACATTATAATAAGTTATCGTCGAACATAAAAACTTTATTAGACTTTTGGTTATAATTTATAAGCATCAATTCATTCTTAGAAACATCGGGTAAAATTGATAAAAGGTCGTGGTCATTTATTAATCAATTAGGAAATAGGTAGCGAATCATATAGAATGGCAGTAGCCAATAGTGGAAAAGGGCAGTGCAGTGCACCTATCCCTTCCGGTAGGGATAGCTCGGTAGGGATAAGTGTACCAGCCGATAATCCCACCGTACTAAAGAGACCGAAGGTGTCCATAATTTTTGTAAAAGATCTAGCTCTCAGAGTAACTGCTGGTAGCCACTTAATACTTTGCTTGCCCAAAGACGCGTCTATTTTTTCTGGTTTGTATAAATCATATAACATTGCTTTGGTATTTGTTTTGAATTCCGACAACCACAAGCAGGCTGGCGGTCCATCTGATGATAACTGGTTACCGTCGCCTATCGCCATTTGCAATACCAGAGTTATTGCTAATGTGTTGCCGACCTGTTACAATGCCAAGAAGGCAACTGGCTCTCAAGGCCAATTGCCGGAAGACACCGGTAGCTTGGCGACAGATTTTTAACTTGAGGGTGGTATTCAGGTACTACAAAGTACCCGGCCACCGTGCTACGGTTTTTTCTCAGTATTTTCCTTCACCGAAGGCTCAAGCTCATATTCCTTGTAATAGACGAAATATGCATCATCGTCATCAGATTTGCATATATTTTTGCACTCCTTACATAAGCAGTTAAGTCCTATTATTATATAAGTTCTAAACGTAAGAAAGGCGTTATAGCTTTAACTACCTGGCTTCGCAAAGCCGTCGTAAGCTGAGATACCCGCTGTCACGACGTAAACCTCTTCAATTGTATGGAGCTAGAAGATTAGCGGGGCAGGATCATGAGCGCAGCGGAAACTGTGCTCTTAACGATTGGTGTTAAAAGCACAGAAATGTTCTTCAGTTTTTATGGACTATCCAGAAGATTTAATCATATTGATTCTATATGGATTTGGGTGATGAGATTTTTTTACTATGCCTGAATAAAATTTTGTTATCTCCAAAGGTAAAATGTAAATTCAGCGATAATCATAAAATAAGAAATAGTGAAGAACTTGTATAAGTACTTTTGGTTCTTTCACAAAAAAATAAGTAGATCATTAGAAATTGATAAAGATTTCAAATCAAAATTCCACTTACGAATTCTGAAACGTTATCAGGAAATTAAAGGACTAAGTTGAAAATTTACATAAACTTTAGGTCCAAAACAACAAATAAGTATACAGGAAATTTCCTGTTTGCTTTATTATACTACCTACGTCGCCGTTCGCTCGCTCCTGACGTAATATTTCGTGAAAGTTTTTACATTTAATATAATACATACATTTATGCGATAATCCTGTTTATATGAATACTATCTGGTTTTATAACAGTGCTAATAAGCTATTATTAAGCCTAACCACGTAATATTACCAAATATAAAATATTAGGGTCATCTTTAAATTTCTAAAAGAGATTCTAAACATTTTTTATGAATTAGCAATTTCTCACAAAAATAAAACAGACGAAGTAGAAACTATTATGCATAAATAAGCAATACAATAAATAAAGCTATAATTATTATGCCAATATAATCTAATCTTTTATGACGTCTGTGGAAAAATACGTATAAAAGATGATGTTAACGATACAGAAACTTGGTGTCTTGTACCAGAAATAGAACCGGTTTTTTTTTAAATGCTCATAGAATATTATTAATTGGATCATATCAAACCATTATAAAGCACTATAATGTGCAAACATGAGTTAAAAATGACATACTAAGAAGGCAAAATCAGAAGGTCATTTCTAGTTTGACAGCAATCTCACCATGGTTAATGAATAACCGAATATGGTAAGCTATCAAAGCCTTGAAGGGAATAGTACTAATAATAAAGCTGAAGAGTTTGTTTGAACGCGCTAATCTACGGAGTTACTCGTCCGATTTGAAAAATTATTTCACTAATAGGAAGCTACATTATCCCCGAAGGTCATAGGCTACTTTTTATCCCGGGAACGCGAGTGAAACCGCGGGGAACAGCTATTATATATGTATGTTAAAATAGATGAAAAGTACGCCTACTATTCGCTTGTTTCCTAGCCCGACATATCAAGCCGCCTTGACACCAGCTTGATCTCACTTTAATTGCTTCCGAACGATATTCGACTGATAAAAATCATCGGTAACTCTCCGACTGACGCCGGCTTTCTCCTTTATACCGAACAGATAACTGAGAGTTGAAAGAATTAACTGGCGCTGATTTCGCGATAAGAGTGCCAGTTCAATTCACTATTGTGAGGGGTGAGTCTGGTGAATGGGTCGTAATTGTTAAATTAAAAAAAACTGGACAAGTGCGAGTCTGACTCACGTACGCACGACTCCGTAGTCCGTATAGATAAGTTATCATGTAGTTATTACAGTGTAATCTATAAAGAATGATAAAGAGCTATTCTCTGTTTTTTTTTTATTTATTCCCTATTTTCTTAAATAACTATAAAACTTAAAAAACATTGACGATTCTCACTCATTTAAATAATCAGAAAAACCTTCTCCTGTAAAGTTGGTGTTTGCAAGTGTGACTGTTTTCCTAGGATACGACGAAATATTTCATAAGATTAGAAGCTATAGTTACCGGCTAGGCTTGGATGTTGCCAGATATGAAATAGCCTTTAGATCCTTACCTGAAACAAAAAAATAATAAATTATTAATTTAAAAAAAAAAATCTCATCCATTCAAGAGCTATAAGCCATAGATACACACTATAAACTTATAACACCCCTCATTTTCGTAAAATACATGCGAATACGGAAAAATTAAACGGGACTTTCAGGGGAGGTTTTTTTTTTTTACTATGTATACTGTGTTTGACCACAATCTCACCGTGGTCAGTGATGATGTGGCCGATGATGGTAAGCACACAAAGCCTAGAAAGGAACTGGCTCTCAAGTGCAGCTGTCGGTTCATCATTATTGTATACCTAGGCCTAGTATACATATATTCTCCATTAAGGTTAACTGCCCCAAACTTTTGTATCCTCCTCATCCAGGTGCCAGCTAAAATACCTAGCATACTTTACACGACACGTTACGTTACTACACAGCTGGGCGACTCGTGTTTTACACGGACGTGCTAATAGCTACGTTTTGCTTCACCTTAATTTGAGAGCATGACTTTATGCACTTTTGCACGTAGGTGTACAACTTGGACGTATAACAGGGTTGTCGCACGTTGAAAATCTGTTGGAGTTGTGAAAATGACATCAAAATTACTCAGTTGATTTATACAGTTCATTGTATAAATGCGATGCTAGTTGTTAGTACGTACATTTAAAATATTTGCATTTAAAGTTAGTAATTAAAAACTAGACCACATTTTTTTTACTTGGTTATTGACCCAGACTTTTAGTCGTTAATATACATAATAGGTATACATTATTTTTTTAACATTATACAAAGATTTTAGGGTTTTAATTTTATTTGAACTTCTTACTTATATTTATAATTATTATTTTTATTATATGTAGTTTTTGGAAGTACCTTTGATGGTATCAAAGTTATTTTATGGTCAAAACTATTGACATCATAATTATTATAATAGGGACGGACAGACTTTTACTCAGGCTTCTAAAATCTGAGGTCTTGGTTATAACCTACAATATAAGTAACAAGTGACAGCCCTAGCGTATATGTCCACCTGCACGTACGTGTAGGTACTGTACAGTTGGGTGCAACTAAAAGTGTAACAAGACCTCTGAGTGTAGTTAACAGTTGGGAAGTTTTACTCACGTTGATGTTTTGGCAAAGTTTAATGTTTAAGTTAGGTACGTTAAAAATAGTTCTTCTATTTTTCCCGACTGCGGCGAATCCAAAAAAGGAAGGTTATGTGTTTTGATGAATGATATGTCGTTAGATTTGTCTTTATAGCGCGAGAGTCGTTGGGATATATTAAAATTAAAATGGTGGATTTTTGCTGCCAAAAAGTATGTATTGAGAAAAAAAAATATATAATGGGGTATTAAAAGAAGAGTTTCTTTAAGTATTTTTTAATAACTGCCTCGTAAAAGACATATTTATGAATAACAATCACTATATAAAAATCACTGATTGAGTTTTCAGACCGAGAATTTAAACGGTCAAGATTTATTTCGGAAAATACGTAATCAGAAAAAATAATTGGCTTCCGTGCAAAGCTGTATAATAGGCTTGGATTTGACCACATAGTCTCGGTATTAAGTGATAATGTGGTCGACAGAGGAGAGCCTATATTATGTGGTCAAGTGAATAGGTGAATAACTGGTCTACCAAGAGAAAGAACGTATAAAGCAAAAATCTAACTCAACCCTCAGATCAAAGAGATACCTAAACCCCATTACACAGATTTCCATTCCCATTTCTCTAAAAAGTGCATTGCCTTTATGACTTCTATCTACCAGTTATAAAGTATATTTCAGCGTGTCACAGATAAATGTGGTGGTTAAACTATGGAATCGGGTTAAGTGTCATCAGCCACAGGTGCGGGCGTACTTGAGCGCCTTTTTACATTCCCTGCTCGTTACGAGCCTGGCTTTGAAATGTGGAAATGCAAGGAATGTGAAAATTCTACTATTCTAGAATATGCAACATTATTTTTAGACCAGAAAGTCGATGTGCAACAAGATTTTAATGATACCGATTCTGATGTTTACACAACCCTTAAATATGAACGTTTGTGTATGTTATTGGGATGTATGTATGCATGGATGTTTGTTACTTTTTCACGTAGAAACCACTGAATGGATTTGAATAAAGGCAATAGATAGATCATACCCTGGAATAACATATAGGCTACTTTTTATCCCGGGAAAAAATAAGTTCCTTTGATAGACATTTTAATTTTTTTAACATTTTAATTCAAAATGCACTCGTAATGATACAATAAACTCAAACTCAAAACTCATTTATTCAGTTTAGGCCCTGATAAGGCACTTATGAACGTCGACAGTACAATACTCTACCACCTGCACCGGTTCCCAATACACTTGAACTGAGAAGACTCCAGCAAAAAACTCATCAACTATAATGAATGTAGGAAATCTATTATAAGGTAAGCTCTCAAGTGCAACGGCAAATACTAGAACACACTGGTTGATCTTTGGCGACAGATTCTCAACTTGATGGTGGTAACCAGCTAGGCGAAAACTACAAGTACCTACTCTAAGAATCCAGCGACTGTAAATAATCAAGTTTTAGTAAAAAAAAAAAGTTTTCTGTGGTAGGTTTACGTAAGTTAAGTAAAGTAAATGTAGTTAATAAATGGCTTACAAAATCTCATCAAAAAATAATATATTGACAAGCCAGTTGGCGCAGTTGGTCGCGCCGCCCGTCGTGGGTTCGATTTCCATCCAGGACAAACATTTGTGTGCATGAACATGTCTCTTTGTCCCAAATCTGGGTCTAATTATCTATAAAAGTATGTATTTACAAAAAAATATAGTAAGTATATGTAGTAGGTATATCAGTTATCTGGTTTTCATAGTACAAGCACATTTACTCATGTGGTACAAGCTCTGCTTAGTTTGGGATCAGTAAACCGTGTGTGAAGAATGTCCCAAGATATTCATTATACACTTGAGAGCTTAGGGAAGAATGCTTATTGATGAAGTGCGAAGTGTGGATGACGTAATCGAAGGCAACATTGGCAGTCGATTAGATCATTGCAGCCCTTTGGGAGCATTGTGTATGCGCACATCAATCATGTTTGTGTGTTCGTTTGTTTTCTCTGCGTTTGCGTTTCGCAGTAGCTGGTATTTTTTTAAAACATGGGCTTACGTTTCGACTGACACCAGATGGAGTTTTGATTAGGCCAAGGATGCTTGCCCAGAAAATGTCTCTCCGACACTCTCCGACACTCTCTGACACGCCTTGAAGATATCCTACTAATGTTATAAATGCGAAAGTTTGTATGTATGTATGGATGTTTGTTACTCTTTCACGCAAAAACGGATTTGGATTAAATTTGGAAAACGGATAGTTTATAACGTGGATTAATACATCGGCAACTTTTTATCCCGGGAAAACATAAGATCCCTCGGAAACGCGGGTGAAACCGCGAGGCGGAAGCTAATCTGAGATATAATGAATTCCACTCTATTGCAGTTCGCTGGAAGAAAAGCAGTGTTGCGGAAATTCTCCCGACGTATATTGTGGTTCGATGGTGAAATGGGAATTAGAACTGAATCAGACTTAATAATGTATGTGCTTTATAAAATAATCTTACAACCCGACTTTACTTCATTTAATATTCACATAGAAACTTCTTTCATAAATGCACCAGATAGTGATCAAAATGCAATATTCAATCAAGCAATCCATAAATCGCGTGACGATATCTCACCGCGACTACCCGTCCCTCGTTCCGCTTCGCTATAAATGCTACGAGTTCAAGGCAATTTAGATATGGAACGCATCTTTAGAACGAGACGGATGTAAGCTTGGATGCAGTAGAAAAGGACAGGTAGAGTGGAAGGTAAACATTTTATGAAAGTATTTAATTATATGCTACTTGTTGAGCGGGTGTGTCAAGTTGTTTGGATAATGGTGCAAGTGGGGCTTATGGGCTTATGTTTTGTTTTGATTTGATTGTATAATATGAGAGAGGTGAAAGAAAGGCTTAACAATAATTTAAGCGCCACTAAGGCGATGATAGCTCGTGGGTTCGAATCCTACAATGAGCTTGAGATCGGTGAAGGAAAACATCGTAAAGAAACCATAGCAAAGTACCCCATACTTTGTAGTATCCTCCTGGCTGCTTACCACCCTCAAGTTGAAAATCTGTCGCCAAGCACACATGAAAGTAGAACGCTCTTTTCTATGTTAGAATATAATAAATAATATCAAAGTACAAGACACTTTAGTTCTGTATTATTTTATTGAATAGGAAATTATTTAACTGATGATGAACTGTTTAAGATGGAAACCTACCTAACAATTTGTAGGATACTTTACAAATTGCTTTTTTAATTCGAAGTTGATGAGATCTTTGTAAATATCAGAAGAACTGTTGACCATTGTCTCATTACAAAATTAGGTATTTAGTTGTTTGTAAATAACTATCTTCAGGCAAGAGATTTCTGATCCAACACATAGCAGAACTTGGTCTATGGAAACCAGACTACCAATAACTACTCTAAATATACTTGGAGAGATATTTACTGGACTCAAAACATACAGACATGTTTATACACACATACTTAATTTGGGTTTAAACAATAAAACCTACATAGCAGCCTGAATGCCAAACGACCCACAAAAACAAACACAACTTACGTTTCTAATATTCAAAATGAACACGACTGTATAACCCAGTAAGGTAGACTTCGACAGCTTATAACGGTACTATGAACGATCATTCGCGAATGTTAATCACGCTCAACACAACAAATCAACAGGACAGGAGCAGGGGTCAGGGGTCTCGACATGACCCTCGAGAGCTCGAAATAACTCTGGTCGTTTATGACCAATTGGTGAACTAGTGGTGTTTATATTTGTTGCATTCGCATTATGTAAATTTTTTGGAGACGCCTTTTTTTGTTTAGTTGGTACAGGTTGTCTGCGAAGATCGATCGAGGATATTATCTTCAAAATATAAATTCTGATTCAGATTTTTGTGTTATCACATTTTCAGTAAAATATCTATATTTTCTTTTATTACTTGGAGCTGTGTATTTGAGTCTAAAATTAAATAGTGAATTATTGATTTCAATTTAGATTTATTTTGGGTTGTAGCTAACTTCTCAGATGTAATGTTTATTATTACTCACATTAATAACCCCAAAAGTGGTATAAAAAGTTTTAATAATATTTGCGACTTGACTGAAATCAAGCGAAAAGTTTCAAGAACCATTTCCTATTGTGACGGTAAAAGAAAGGTTTGAGATGATGCTAATGGGAAATTCAGTAAAGGATCAAAACAAAAAGTGAGACTGAATCTGAAATGAATATTCCTCTTCACAATACGATGACACGAAAACGGAGACGACGAAGGGAACGAACCCATAAAGTTTGAAGCAATACTTAAAATGAAAGTTCTCGTGCAAATGACATTTTTAAAGGTTATTTATGAAAGAATGGACGCGGAAAGTTCTGACGCTTGAATATATTTCCTTCAGGGTGTTTGTCCTATTGAGAGATGTCATAAGTTTAAAGATGAAAACAAAAACCTTTTATTTACAAAGGCAAGTAATTTTCTCGGGTATTCATGCTTGACCGGGTCTTAATGTCAAATGTTTATGGGCATGAATGATAATGGGGACTGAAATTAAAAAATCTTCATCTTTCCATCTCATATTTTAAAAGTTAATCTGTTTGTTTGTTATCATTTCCATAAACCTCTGAACCGATCACATAAAACAAAAGATAAAAGTACACGCAGATAGTCTTTGGTTTGGAGATGCACAAGGGCTAGTTTTTATTCCTGGAATATAGGTGAAACCACAGGGAGACAGCTAGTAATATAATTAATGTGAATGTTTGAGTATAGAGATCCCGAAAGAGCAAAAGATTCCTCTTGAAAGCAGGTCAAACCCGATACGGAGCCAAATAATGAATCATAAGCATCAACAATCTAGAAAAATTGACAAATGCATAAACCAGATCTATCTTAAAACAAGTCTTGTATAATCGAAGTGTTATATCCCCGGCTCTTTCATCTATATGACTTTAGAAAGTGACGGATATATTAAAAACATAGCGTTTACTAAAACTGCTTTAAACCATCTTTTGTAATAAAGGAGTTAGATAAAGAGCCAGAATTAATTACTGATTCATTAAAAAAAAAGCAGAAGCCACTCATGTGGCTGCACTTAACGTAACAATAACCTAGATAACCCATGGCCACGCCACTAATGTTTGGATTTAGACAAAGCCAGTCATTAGTTGGACAGGAATGTCGCAAGCTGTTCAAATCACACACACGATTAGGGTTACCGTTTGACGGGATTTGATGGATTTACTAGGCGTTTTGGTTCGCATCATATATGTGAACCAAATTTTTAGATACGTAATAAGAGAATAATTAATACAACTATCATTTTCATTGATACTGGTGAAATTCTGTTGTTTACAAATTAAACAAATATGAATTATGTCTCATCTCTTTCTTATAAACGCTATTGAAGAAGGATAGGAAATATTCAAAGTCAAATTAGTCTATGCCATTATCATTTACGGGGAAATAGTCATGACCAATAAAGGTAGGCACTAGGCACGGACTTAATACGCGCGACTTATATCACTCTTATCTTGTTTAAGATTAATTTCACAAACTAATAAGTGATTTTTGTGCTAGAATAGACCTGAAAAATGGACAGTCATAACGTCTTATTACTAAATGGATGTCATAAATTCACCATGCAACTATTTCAAAGATAATATTGCGAATTTTTAAAGGGTATTCGCGTAGGTAGAAATACTAAATCACTTCGCTCATTGTGTGCTTCGCAAAGGCGAAATGGGGGTCGGGCCTTTGACGGATCGGTCCCGAACATTGCGCTTACTTTGTTACAATTCACTGCATATAAGAGCCATAACAATATTCCTTTTTGCACTTTTGAATTTTCGAGGAAAAGCGAAGGCTCTTTGTATTGATGCAGGTATTGAGGACGCAATGTACAGACCAGTCTGACCTAGTTTAGTTTCTGTTCAGTCAGCGTCAGTAGTCGAAATGATTTTCGATTCCATTGAACGGGGACGTAGGTTTTTTGTAAGTAAGGCAACATTCCATTATGAGAATTGTTATGATGTAAAAACTAATAAGTTATACGGAATTAAGCAAGCAAACAAAATTCTTAAAGAGTCTAATAATGAACAATCAAAGGAATTAACGATCATGGTGACTTTGTTTTGATTAAAAACTTTAGCCCCAACGAAAATAATAAAAAGAAATAAAAATTGTCTTTATGGATGTTACGCTTCGGCCGTAAGTACAAAAGTTGAGAATAAACTCAAACTCATTTATTCAGATTAAGCCCTGATAAGTCACGACCAGTTTAGAATACACCACTCAACATTAGATACATATATAAGAAAACATCTTATCACAGATCTAATTCTAATCAAATACCTAAGGAAGAACGACTGGCAATAACTGATCTAAAAATAAGCATGTTAAGTTTCATATTAATAAGTTCGCGTATGGACGAATCCTTGGAGCCCACTTTCCCAATATACGGGCGATATATCCCTAAGTTAGTGGAGCTTGTGTTAGTATTCTGCGATCGTGTATTGCACGCCTTGGCTCGTGATCAATCGTAGTTGAGGTGACTTGATTGATATTTCGTACACAACTGTTGTAGTACAAGGTAGAAACGAGAGCGGTAGCGTGGAGATTATTTTAGAGACCACGTGGTGCTGCAAACTCTCCTTCTTTTCCAGGAGATTCCATGGTTTTTGGGTATGCTCCTGATTTATTTTTCAATCTCCTGGATTATCACGATTTGAGTCAAGTGTCAAGGGAATGCTTGCAAGTAAAAAAGCTTTTGGATTAACAGCACAGAATAATAAAATAATATATGTACTAAAGTATCCACATACAAGGCAATTCAAGGCATGAACTTACTACCTTACTATTATAACTACTGACTAGAGACTAATATTAAAATAAGTGCCAAGAACAATTCTAAAGAAAGCTCTTTTTTCCCGTCTCCTGGATTTTTGGCACAAATATACTTCTTTATGGCAAATTAAGGTTTGCAGCACTGGATCAACGCAAGTATCGGATAGCATTTGTTTGCCCGGGGTTTTATTAGTGTTCCCGAAGGATCTTACGTTTTCTTGGGTTTATTAACCACAGGCGAAAAAAGGGGTGTTTAATTTGTAATGTTTATATTTGTACATGTCTGTAGCATCATAGGTCCTGAACGAATGAATGGAAATCATTTAAATTTAGAAAATATCGGTTTAAAGAATCTTAAGTTAAGAACCCGCTTACAGCTTACTTCTTAAAACCATACGCTAAGTTTTAATGCTCCCCAATGTCTCCCAAACCTTATTGCAAAAACTATCTTACGCTTATTGACATAAGGTACAAGGGAAGGGGTTAAGCTAAGCTTTATTTAAGGTCGATTGAGGACATTCCTTTTTACAAGTTTATTGGTATTTACTGTTCGGTTTCGAATTACGGTAACTCTAATAAATGTCGCCGTGGGAGAGTGACGGTCTGTCTCTTTTGAATCACAAAAGGACAATTTCTTCGAAGATTTATTAACGCTTTATGTAAACAGGATATGGCCAAACAGTTGCGTAATTTGGGTTCCACAGTTGGAGATTTTTTTTTTGTTAAACATTTGGTTGGACAGACCCCAGAAGGAGTTGTGACGAGGCCGAGAATGCAGCACTTCAAACTGACAAAGCATTTGAAAAGAATTATTTAATTATTGACATGTTAGTACAGAAAGAAAACAAGAAAGACATAATTGCGGAACTTATTGTAGAAAAACTGAGATAATATCGAAACTACAAAAATTTGTGACATAATATTCAAATCACGCAAACAAAAGTACCAGTAGATAAAGAAACATCGGGTACAAATAAAACTAATAATAATACGTTATAGTTCAGTGTTATGTCATTTGTTACGCACGTGGTATGAGTTCCATACCGTTCAAATATTACTCACAGCTCTTTGATCTCCTGCTATCCTAGTACACCTGGTACTTAACCTATGCTTTATAACATAACCCGGGCACTTTAGTATAATAAAAGTAAGTACAGTATCTCAATCTCAACCACTAAACTATTTGAAGCGAATAGTAGTAAAATTGTGATTAAAGTCAGTCATCCCTTTGATGACGCGGGTTGCAGTTGAATAACCTCGGAGCGGTTTATATTGGTCCCGGGATCTAGGGACATCGTCTCGAAGCGTCTCTACGTTCTTATATCATCGTTTTGTTTGAGGATTTTTAAGTTTTTATTAGATCTTTGAGAATGGATTAGGATAGGCAAGCTGTTGCCTATGAAATCTGGAACAATACCCATTGAAGTAGACGAGTATATTATAGAAGATGAAGGAACGTTTGTTGCAGTTATTGGGAAAGACAAGTATAGCCTGATAAGAGAAAATTTTAGATTAGGAAAAAACTTACGTACATTTTGAGAAGACTTTAGTCTGTAAGCTGATGATGGAACATTTTGCCTTGGGAAAGAAGTAAGTCAAGAGACTTGGACTACTAATTGGGACAGGATGATTTTGTAATTACGTTATGTTATACGTTATATATATCAGCTATACCCGAAGGGCTTACAATGCTCTACGGATCCAATATAATACGCATTTAGGATGCTGTTGCGACTGCCACGTTTCTGCAGCGCGTCATCAATGCTTACCAATGCACGTACAGATGGGTTTGACGCTGTTTGGCGTAAGAAGACAGCCTCACTGATAGGGAGAGTACGTGGAAGTAGCAACAGCATTCTAAGTATGATCGCTACTAAAGCGGATTGTCCTCTGATGTGGAAACTCATACAGGTAGAGGACAAAATCAAACATAACTTTTAAGATTTAAATAATAATATAATGTCAAACTAACATAGTATAAGATTTTACTAACACTAATGGGTTTTTATGTTGCCTGAATAAATGAATTATTTTTAAATAACTACGTAAACGTATAAATATTATAAAAATTGTGAATAATATTTTATGTTATTTTATATGGTCGACAGGAAATGTGTCAGGGGTTGAATAAATTCCTATTTTCAATACGTCTCATGCGCAAATACAGAATAACAGATTATTATCAAAGGGTCCTATCCTATTTTCATAAATTTATGTTTCTTGTAAATTAATGAAAGGGTGGCATTTTCATTTCTCTCTTGTTTATTCTCCAGTAAAACCATCAGATTTTGTAAACGTCTACAATTCCTTCAGTTAAAAAAACAATCTTTAATTTAGAACCCGTAAGCTACAATGAAGGCGTTACCCTACATTCAGAGCGTCGATCCGAGCTCCAAGGTCTCAATAGGTGACAGATAAATCCTCAAAGAGCCGCTGAGCTGTTTACGACTGGGTTTTAGTGCATTCGATACCGTAGAGCACCGTTGGTTCGATTCTACGTACAATTTTACGATACGATATATCGTGTCAAACTTTTATATCCGTTACCTGTTATTTATTTTTTTATGTCCGAAGGTAAGTATGAATACCACCTGATGGTAAGTGGTTACCGTCGCCTATCGCCATTTGCAATACCAGAATGTTATTGTCTTAAGATTGGGACCGTATATTGTCATTTTCATGTCGGTTCCAAATCTTTATGATCTTTTGCTCGTACTAATTTGTTG
Organism: Tethea ocularis; assembly: GCA_963555595.1. Taxonomy (NCBI): domain Eukaryota; kingdom Metazoa; phylum Arthropoda; class Insecta; order Lepidoptera; family Drepanidae; genus Tethea; species Tethea ocularis. The sequence goes on from OY741975.1 coordinate 9,072,240, forward strand.
GTATCACTAAATTATAAAATACATACATACATTATAATAATGACATAAAAATAGAATATATTATTTCATCATGTTGTCCTAAATTATAGCCTTGCGGCTGTCTCCAGGAATTATAGCCGGTTATAGTACTACAAAATAGCATGCGCTTAAAATGTGTTCAGGTTTCTTGAATCACAAGCAATAGTTTAGAATATATAAGGAGATATAAGCATTATGAAAAGTATATAATATAGATTTATCCCCATGGTGGCGATCTCAGTAGACCTACCCTGGTCGCAGTGATACAAGCTCTCGAAGACTTGAAACAGCCATTTAACCAAATAACTCCATTAAAACAATAGCTAATCAGTAAAATGTACCTCTACATTTAGCAGTAGCTTTATAAACAAACAAGAAAGTAAACAATTTAATACAAACTCAGAAATCTCTTACAATACAAACTTAAATAATAAATGGTCTTCATCAACTACGAGCTAAATAGTATTCTCGATTAGTCTTCGTCAACAAACTCTTGGAACTACACAATGCCAATTTACCCGGCAAGTCTGGTGTCAAGTTGTCAGTTTAAAATAGACCCAACAAATAGTACGAGTAAAGTTGAACTGCAGAGTTTCTCAACGTCAACCTAAAAAGACTACCGTCTAGTAAAGCTGGGGTATGTATTCAAGCGGAAGCGTTATTAGATTTCTTCTGAAATTTTATTGAGCAATGATGTTTTCTTCGTCACCTGCTTGCGCCAATTTGGGGTCTGCGTAATACGGCTGAGATCTATAGAGCGTGCTTATACTTTGCTCAGACTTTACTTAGGGTATAAAACTACATAATCAAGTAAATATGTTTGTGTGTTTTAATTTGTAGCCAAAAGTCATCGATTAGGTGCACTTAGGCTTTGCTTTAGCATACACTCAGAGAGACTCAAAAATTGCATTTTAAATACCGACTTTGTACGGTAAAGTCTAAGTACGCTATATAGATCTCAGCCTAAGTTTCTTCCATTCAGCCTTTAAATCAATCATTTCTGCATTCACTCTTTTCATACTCATATCTCTTTTGTTTCAGTCTTCCTGTTTCCGTATATCTATCCACTACTGGTATGTCTATATGGTATCATACTTTCTCAACCTTTTAGGCACATTAAAACTCATTCTCATTTGTCTTATTTACTAATTCCCAATCTTATCCATTCTTGTCACTCCATCTCAGAAATCTCATCTAAGTTGCATGCAATCATACGGTAAGTATATATATGTACTTACCGTACCTTTTATTATTCATAAGGAATCATATAATTAAATGTCATTTTAATAAACGAAGCATAGACTTATTTACATGCTCGATGATAGTTAATAGTTTATCAAGATAAAAAGAAATACATTTTAAATGATTCTGATACAATTTAAGAGATAAATTTTAAAGTTTGCATTTGACTACATAAAGCAGATTTTGGTAACCATACATCCCTACAACGGATTCATATTTCTACTCACTATTACCTAATTTAGACTACAAAATCTATTCAGGGTTACAAAAAAAAGTCTCCCCCGCTTCAAAACAAACCGCAGCCTTACAACATCCTTTAGCATTGACACCGTACATCAGACAGCACTCCTTCTATTCCTATTTCTAGCCAGAATAAGCCCTCGTTGAATCATAGCACCAGAGCCATGTAAATAATCAACGGCCCGGCAAATTGGTTCGATCCGACGGTTCAATAAACACAACTAACCTAGTTCTATGTTCATCAGATTGCATTGACGGTAAATACAAACATGACAAATGAAGTGCATGAAATTGAAAATAGATTTACTTTAAATGAAAAATACAATGTAAAGGTTGTTTATTTATTGACAACACTTGTTACTGCTGATATACAAGCCGCCGTTTGTTGCCGGAGTGATAGAATCTACCTTAGGCCTTGATAAGCCTGCATTTGATCAACTCACCGTAATCAGTGATAATGTCGCACGAAGCCTAGAACGGTAGTTGCTTGGCGACGAATTTGCAACTTGGTGGTAACCGCCACAGTACTACAAAGTACCCTACCTACCTACCTATTTGCAATACCAGAGATATTCCCAATGTGTTGCTGACCTGTTACAATACCGAGAAGGCGGCTAGGTGCTTGGCGACAAATTTTCAACTTGAGGGTGGTAGCCAGCCAGGCGGGTACTACAAAGTACCCTACTACCGTGTTATGGTTTCCTCACGATGTTTTCCTTCTCAAGAACGAAAACTCAAGCTCATTGTAGGATTCGAACCCACGACCTTCGTCGCGGCATCCGTTATCACTACCACTGAGCTATCATCGCCTAAAACCTTCACCGATGGTTAAAATGTCCAATCTTCACTTCACTACCACTGAGCTATCATTGCCTTAAACTTTAATTATATCCTCAAGTTTTTATTTCAGGATCTACTGTAACACTATCCATGCATTTAGTATTTATAATCGAATCAAAGGCGGATACGATAATGCCAAGGTGAACCGGCAAAATGTCTTTCCGAAAACATCATCATTATACCAGATTTCACGCTTGGCTGCACATTTGGTTCACGTGTATTGTATTTGACGTTAAAGGTCTAGCTACGGCTTCAACCGTATGATAAGCAGACACGGTGTCTGTAAATTCTCTAACCTTGCCCATCAATATAGAGGTCAATACTTAATTTGGTTTCGTACTGAGCAAGACAGTCCATATCAACTCATATACGTTTCCTATGTTGGAATTGAACATTTGAACTAATAACATAATAACAACTTGTGCCGTCTGTACTGGAACCAGTCGGTATTATGCGAAGCGGCGGCAAGAGGCCGGATGGTATATCTTTGATCCCATGGAGTGTCGTCGTCGGTGTGGGATGCCACTTGTCAGCGACATGTAGAGTTACAGGTGCGGCTGCGGCTGGTGGGGAAAATTCCAGATTCAAAAAATACGCTTCTATTGCTCTAAATTATTTATTTTTGCCTTTTGCGGGCGAGACCTGAGGATCTTTGGGAATATATCTTGAACATTATCTTCAAAACTTATTGAAGCCTCGGGGGACCGGCGGGCGGGGAGCTCTTTCCGCCAACGCGTTAGTTTAGCCATCCAAATCCAATGATCCGATCCGATTCTAAAAAAACTTTCATTAATACGAAGCTAAATTATCCCTGAGTGCTATAGGCTACTTTGTCCCAGGTAAAGCTAGTAATTATATAATTTGAATGGCTATTAATTGTAAGATTTCTCAATACTATGAGTACTACCAGCTACATACACCTACACATTTCTAAGTAATCTCTTGATAAATTGTTGTACCTAATGGAATTTGCGGCCTTAATGATGCATGTATTTAGTTACAACACACGATCATTATTCATACTGATACAAATGCACTCGTTCACTTAATACAATCATTAAGAATTTCCAAATACGTACAACTTCGTATTTCTTTAAAGCTTTCTAGAAAGCTGGTTTGGGATAATACTTATTAAAACGTGATCTTTTAGGCACATTTCGCCTATCAGCAGCAGCTTTTGGTGGTAAGCGGTTACTGTAGCCTATGGACTTGCAATACTCGTTCCAAAAAATATTTTAAAAATGTCTAGCCGAATTTCTTGACGGTTCTTATCAATTGATTGATCTGCTTTATGCTTTTCAGGTGGTTTCAAAACCAGTAGTAGCCTCAAACTTTATAACTGTCACCTAACGCCTAAACTCAAAACAATTGGTTTGATTTTGACAATCTCTCCATATACCTCTAGCTGATAAATCAACAAACACTTCGCAGGTATGATTATTCGTTCGGGTACCAAATCTACAGTTACTGTACTCACATCCTGATTGTAAACCCCTCAAATCAGCGATACAAAGACTTCATCGAGTGCACATCACAATTACATAACCTTGGCTTCAATTGACTGACTCGCAAAGGCCGGAGATTACATGTCGAATTCAATATGTTCTACGTGTGAGGATGAAGTCATGGAGGCGTTGTGTACTCTATATTTAGAAGAAACATTACGATTTTGGGTTACAAGGTCAGGCATGTTTACATGACGCGTATCTTACTTCACGAGTAACTACGGATAGTGGAGCAATGTTTTTATGGTTCTGCGAAAACAGGTTTTATAAATAACAGAGTGTAGATTAATTTTATATTGAAAAAGACCTTTGCTTATAGAATGATTGTTTCTGTATAAAGTCGATAAGGATAAATATGTGGAATGCTATACGTATGTGGTAACATTGGTTTCGGTAGAAGGATTCTTTTATAATCCACCTGGTTAGCTACCACCTTCAAATTAAGAATCTAATGCCAAGCACTTAATGTTGTGTTCCGGCAATAGAAAAAGAAAGATCCACAAAAGAATGAAGCCTTACTAAGATTCTTGCCAGAGTCTATTCCGTACCGGTGGTAGAATCAATTGCAACTTATGATGATCATAATTGCCTTATCAGGGCCTTAACTGATTAAATGAGTTGGATGGACTTGACAGCCAATTCCCTTCTTCAGCCACATCATCAGGTTTCATTGTATGTTTGTGGCAGGAGAATTTTTGGCATTATCGACGAAAATCAAGTCTTAAATGTGCCAGATACTAAAAATGAAACTACAAAACTTGACGTCATTGCTTATCAATTCATATCCCACCCAACACGTAATTAATTAGGACAAGGGATACAAAGTGCAGCGCAAATAGACCCATTAATATTTCCGATACAAACATGACGCTAGACTAATAATCACTTCATTAATCTACTAAAACAGACTACGTGAGCATCCGATATTACAATATATAAACTTCAAGTAAGACTATTTTGTATATTAGACTACATTTGTAGTGACACAACTTTGAGACAGTATAAGGAGACAATGCGTTGGTCATAAAAGTGGTAGTAGTAAAAAAAGGTATATTTGTGTATTAAGATGACGAGCCTATGATGGAACACGCTTGTCCAGAAGAAACCTATTCCTGGCCTTGAATCCCAAGACTGTATGAGTCTAGAAATACAGACGCCGGAAGTAAGTTCCATTCCTTTGCCGTATGCACTATAAATAAAGAAGCAAAACATCTTTCAGGGCGAGCTATGAATGACTACTGCATACAAGCGAAAAGGTTTCAAAAGTGATCATGCATAAAGCTTATTGATGGTACACTCCATTTAATATAGGAACATTTGATGATCAGAACACAGTTTTACTTTTATTTATGATGATATAAATAAGGAGTTAGTAACAGCTTATTTTCCCGAAGCAGAAGGGGCGAAGCATCATGGGGATCTTCAAGAAGGGCGTTTACAGAAATTCTTCAAAAATTATTGAAGAAACATTAAACATTTTTTTAAATAAAATAAAGATCTATTAATGACAGTACTATTGCTCTTCTTCCTTGATATTCTCCGGTCACCTATACCTCCATTAATGAAACGGACTAAGTATAGTTAATAATACAAGCAAGTCACGTGCTGACACCATCGCATGTCCATCGCGAGCACGACGCAGTGCTGACCTTATAAAGACCTCAATAGCGTTTAACATGTTCTGATCACTGCTAGACAGATATTTACATGTGTTAGTTTATGGTACACTTTTGGAATGAATTATACACTTGAATTTAGTAATGTTTCCAACTTATGTGCATGGAAATTGGTTCATTAAAATTACCTACGTCCATCGGCCGGCACACGCCGGTAATTCCTAATTGCTGGACAGTTTTAATTTCTTACTAGCTGTTTCCAGCCGTTTCACTTAAATCAAAAGCCTATAAGCATACGGGGATGGTGTAGCTTCCTAGTAATTTTTAGAATCGGACCAGTAGCTCCGTAGATTACCTCCTACATCTGAACTTGCAAACATACTAGATACTTTACCTCTTTATTAATAGACAGTAGTCAAAGATTTATTGGACATCACATAATATTAGTGTAGGTTATGTAGATAAACAATGATAGACACCCTAAAATAGAAATACAGTAAATACAGTACGTAATAACATTAAGTTAAAACGCGGAATCTAAGAAAGTGACATTTTCGTATCTCGCCGTATCAAATTGTCAATTACCCGGATAGGTGTGACAAATATACGACAAAGGTTGTCTTCATGGAAACTCGACAAATTTTTTTATGAGTCTTGAAAATAATTACGGCGTGTTAACTCATTTAATCATGGGCTTCTAAGCGTCAGCGACATCGTTGGCCATTGCTGTGTTAGGCGCGGACTCCACCATAGCGGAGATGGGCGGAAAGGATATGTATGTTTGACGACAATCTCATCGTAATCAGAGATGATGTGGCCGATAGAGGTAAGCACACAAAGCCTAGAAGGGCTCCCAAGTACAGCTGTCGGAACACACCGGAAGGTCCTTCGCGACAAATTTTCAACTTGAAGATGGTAGGTAGCCAGCCAGTCGGGTACTACAAGGTACCTTACCACCGTGCAACAATTGTATAAAAGGCGTACATCCAACCAAGCCTATACATAAATACTACCCTATATTCGTTTAATTAGAATACCTAATCGCTTTATGCTAATACTGACGATAGCATGGCTCTAATGGAATTAGACATTGAATATGGATAGACATTCGACGCTTTAGGAAGGTTGTCGTAACCTCTGTGATGTGACCTTGTCGAAGTAAACACCGGAAAAGGCGAGTTGATGAGAAACGAGACGTACGATACAGGTATTAAATACTTAGCTGTCCCCCGCGGTTTCATCCGCGTTCCCGGGATAAAAAGTAGCCTATATGTTATTCCAGGGTATGATCTATCTATGTGCCAAGTTTCATCCAAATCCGTTTAGTAGTTTTTGCGTGAAAGAGCAACAAACATACATACATAGAAACTTTCACGTTTATAATATTAAGTAGGACAGTAGGTAGGTATTTAGTTTTAGGCTTGGGCAAGAAGGAATTAAAAAAATATGTTCACTATTAGGTTATGAAGTTGAATAACTTGCCAAATGACAAGAGAGATATATTTTTTAATTTTTACTCAGGAATACTAAATATCTCATGTGATTCAAATCAGTGTGATGATTTTTTAAGGTCAAATTTAGAATCATTTACAACATTACATAAAGTAATCTATTTACTACATCAAATCAAACTAAAAACTTCACCCGCACAAACTGACAGACAGACAATAAAATGGGTATAACATTTACAGACTACTTTCTATCCCGGGCGGAATAGAACACCGCAAAGCGGAACCTAGTAATAATACGAGTTCTAAAACCCTATCTACTTCAATGCTTCCAATAGACATTTTATTGATATTGCTTCAGGTGAAATCACAGAAACAAATGGAGAACAATAAAGTATTTTATTTGAGAAAATACTGATACAAATGGGCGCCCATAAAAAGTACACATTCGTTGCTGGCTCATTGCAATATCGAAGAATTTAATTTAAAACTTTAATTTTAAATTTCATACAGACGGGATTTCCTTGAGATCTTAAAAATTGAATTTAACTCCAATACTGTTCATATTTGTCGAAATAGTCGTAGTCGTGACCAATAAAAATCGGCGCCTAAATTTACGTTGAAACAAATAATCGGACTAATTTGACATACCTACAAATTTATTATTATTTTATCTCTTTCTTATGGTTTTTGTTAGAAAGAGATACCTATAATGAGATTAAATAAGCTTAACTTGTAAACAACAAAATCAGTAGTTAGGACTGTTAGGATATGTAATAAACTCCTCGCCGTGGGTTTTCCGAGGATAGGCTTGTTAAAGGGTATTTCTGGAGGGTCGACAACACTGAGTGATATTCTTGGTGTCACAACCATCTAAGACTTAAGTAGGACCATAGCTTGTGTGCTACGTTACCCTATCTCACTATGACTACATGGTGGCGATGGTGGTCCTTAACTAAACCTAAGCCAAAGAGAGACTAGACTATTTAAAAGAATAACTCACACAAAAAAAACATCAGAATTACTCAACACAAACAAATAAATAGTGAATTGCAGTACAAAAGTGACTGAATAAAGTCCCTATGTCTAACAATAAAATAAGCAAACAATAGTGATGTAACCGATGGCGGACGAGAGGCCTCAATTCGCAACAATCGACTAAATGCACTGACCCCAAAACCGGCTATATGGAGAGCGGTGTTACACCACACGTTGCATCCATCGGCATCTCCACTGGTGAAATAGATGCGAAGTTTGATACTAGTGCCTATTCTGTTAAATCCTCTTTCTTGTAAACTTTATTGAAAAAAAACACGTTTTATAAAAAAGATAACCGCCTTCAATAAAGTATAAAATAATTATGTAGGAATCTTAATCTGACACTGTTTTGAAGTCAGCGAAAGTGTAGCTCGTGTTCCACGGTTTTCGCTCACAAAACAAACAAATCAGTTAGTCAGATTAGAGTTCCTGCATAGTCATTTTAAACTTTTTAGTGGTTTTGAATGCGGTTCTCTTTTTTGTAAAAAGTAATTCATTTTTAGTTTTCAATTTTCCTGGGATCCCATTATCAGATCCTACCTTGGTGATAATGGTACCACCTCAGGAGTATACTCTTTATATACATGTGCTAGTGTGCTTTCATGTACATACCTAAATCCGTTCAGAGTTACTCCGGGATACAATATACCTATGGTGCCATGCTTCGTCTCAGTCTGCTTAGCTCAAATACATATAGCTTATGTAATCTGTTACGTGTTCTAAAAAATCGCTTTTATCAAATTTGTACAATGCAACGATAGTCTTTATTCTCATTTACTTTCATTTACATTATAAATAAACATTAGATAGCACATTTACTTTTATTACAAATGAACGGCAGTTAATTTAAGTGACATTGCAAAATTTCCATTTGGTAAAACAATAAAAAAAAATCAGCAACAACAGCGTAATTGATACAAAATTAAAATTCTGCAATAATAAATTAACGTTAATAAAATACCTATTAAAGTTTCTAAATATATCATTCGAATAAAACAAAACCGATATTATAAATCGACTAAGTTTAAATGTCATGCTAATCGATCACAACGGAACAGCGCGGAGTGACATTTATATAATTAATGTTAATAGCAAATTGATTTTCAACACACTGAATGTCAAAGTCGTTAACCTCTTTGTTTTTAGTTTACTTACATTAAACCTTAGATTATAGCAAAAAGATGATACGGTACGTTCTTGCATTACGAAATTGACAACTTGACTTTTCAAGAACATAACTGACTGAGGAACTCGAGATCGCAATAATAAATGCAACAATTTTTGTCGTCCACTTTTGAGTATCTGAACCGTATCTTCCTATTTTGGTTCTATCCAACCATCAAACCATCAGATGATAACAATATTTTTGAGTCTAAAACAGTAACTCCTGTCAGCTAATATTAATGAGAAAATAATATGGTACAGACCTTACATAAAACTGCATAAATAAATAGTTGTATTACCTGAAAAAAAAAACAAATTTGTTAAATAACGTAGAGCTAAAGAAATAAAGTGGGTAACATAGGGCAAATAGGGTAGCAAATCCCACAGGACCATGGGTCCTGGTGGTGAATTGAAAACAACAACTAAAGTTCAAGACTCTACCCGAAATTCGTAAATATAAGGTAAATATTCCTAATGTACAGATTCGTTAAATGGGCTGGATTTACGACTGGTTTGTGCAAGATTGTGTTGCAATGGTACCGATTATGTTGTAAACGAACTAAACTAATATTAGTCACGTCACCTTTCTTTCTTATAATAAATAGGAGATGTTTAAACCTGTCAAATAGGAAATATGCATGTTTTTTTTCATTCATTAATAAAAGCTATTTTTTCATAAGTAAATGAGTTTGATTTTTTCACGCCTCAACCGCTACACCTATCGCGATGATATTTGGCACACAGATAGCCTATGATATGGAGAAGGACATAGACAACTTTTTATCCCAGGAACCGCGTGAAACCGCGGGGCGAAAGCTAATAAATCATAAAATTCGAATTCAAAAGCAATAAAATCTTTAAACTACCACAAAACGACTTGTTCACAGGCGAGTTATATCACCAAAACATCGTCGTCGTTATCGATACATCACAGTTACAACACTAATGATCATAGCGATCAACTTGATTCTGAGTAAGAGTTGTTGTGCAACTGGTTTTACGACGTATTGTTAAATGGAATTGGTAATTGGCCGCGTGAAATTAGTAAAGTCGAATTTCGTAGACGGAGGCTGACGTACGGTAGGCGATTGCTTGGCTTATCGATTTAGCAAATGTCAATACTGCAAGGATTCGTTTTTTTTTATGTCAGAAGGTTGACAAGCAGGCAGGCGGTCCACCTGATGGTAGACTGTGGTTACCGTCGCGTATTGCCAATGTGTTGCCAACCAGTTACAATGCCGAGAAGGCATCTGGCTCTCAAGTGCAATTGCCTTGTCACAGCACTCTAGTAAAGGCTACTTAACGACGCGGATGAAACCGCGGGGCGGAAGCTAGTTTAGTAATAAAACAGTGAATGTTTTAACGGATATAAAAATAATTCATCATTCAAATACCGTTAATGTTTACAAACAACAGATCACCAAACTGTATTAAGGGGGAACGTTTGGGTGCAAGGTATATTACTGACATATACGACTATTTCTTGAAAATGTTACTAATATACCTTGGAGGAATATGTTGATGATTTCTTTTGTTATTAATCAGTAAATATACTACCATTCTTGTCGCAAATAACATGTTGATAACTTACGACCTATAACTGAGCTGCAATTAGCAAACAACTTGATAAAATTTGAATTTCGCGCTCCAACCGAAGGTATACCCTTAATGTTTACAAACAACAGATCAACAAACTGTATTAAGACCAAATATAACACATAAAACATATCAAATTGAATGAACAACTCACAATCACCAAAATGAACCGTAATTCAATTGTCAACAAAGTTTAATGCAAATCTGACCCTATTTCCAACCGCGACGTAACTCGTGATATCTCTAACACGCCGAAATTAAGATCGAAAATCGCCCAGCAATACGAACGGCTAGATAATAGATTCAGATTTGAGAGTTGAACTATGTTTCTGTCAGCTATTTAATTTGGCTGTCCGAGTTACGAAATGCAGGCGACGCGATTCGTTTGGATAGGAATTGACGATGTAGCAGGCTTGTTTGGTAAGTTGCAACGCAAGTAGTTTACAAAGATTAAATGAATTATGGGAATGTGATATATATATGAGAAACAATTTCGTATTTTTTTTTATGTCATATAATTGTCAAGCAGGCTGGCGGTCCACCTGATGGTAAGTGGTTACCGTGAGCCTATTACAATGCCAAGAAGGCAACTGGCTCTCAAGTGCAACACACCGGTAGGAAAATTTAAATGTATAGGATATACTTATTTTCTTCTTCAAATATTTTAGTTGAAAAAATAAGTTGTGGTCTTCTACACAAACCTTTTTTATCACCTTCATATGACGATTGTATAATCAATCTAATATGAGCTTGTCAGTGCGTATCCTTATCTGTGTAATCTAAAGTTTAAGGACTTAAGGGTAAGCCTTGGGTTGGAGCGCGAAATTCAAATTTTATGCCGTTATTTGCAAATTGCAGCTCAGTTATAGGTCGTAAGTTATCAACATGTTATTTGCGAGAAGAATGGTAGTATTTTACTGATTAATAACAAAAGAAATCATCAACATATTCCTCCAAGGTATATTACTGACATATACGACTATTTCATGAAAATGTTACTAATATACCTTGGAAGAATATGTTGATGTTTTCTTTTGTTATTAATCAGTAAATATATCACCATTCTTCTCGCAAATAACATGTTGATAAGTTACGAGTTACGACCTAGAACTGAGCTGCAATTTGCAAAAAACGTGATAAAATTTGAATTTCGCGCTCCAACCGACGCCTCCACCTTAATTTGGTTCTACATTTAGACAAAGTAATATTGCATATTAAGTACGCTCTGATTGGTCAGAAATCGAGCTGATTCCTATCTGTCACATCACATAGTTGGTATTACATTGAGTTTAATAATAAACAGAGCGGATACAATTTTGTATTTACATATTCTAGTTTGAATTCAATTGTACTAAATTGAAAAGTTTTTAGAGAACATTTATGTGCAGTATGACAACTTAGATGTGCAGTATGGGAAGTACCCATGTACTATCGACAAAGTTGAAGCATGATCACCTTAAGGGTGTATTTTGCGTGCAGTGACCAGCCGCTACCTGTGTCTCACACAATATAATGCGCTTGTCATAAAATAGTAGATTGTCATTGTCAGTAAATAGTCTAAATAAAAGATTTTACAAGAGACCGTTTTATTGTCAACAATGGACAGGGCAAACTATGATTACTGGCTGCAAGCGAAAAGGTCTCAAAACTGATCATGCTTCAACTTTGTTGATGGTACTTTAGGCGAAAATGATCTTGTTGAACGTTGAATGGCGCGATAATGAATTTTTATTAGTTGTGTAAATCGGAAGTGAAGTGTAGATATACGATTTGCCGATGCTACATCTAAGTTGTATCATACTGTAAGTACTAAAATGTTATCCTATTAAGCTATGCTATGCACCATACGCTAAGCTATGTACCATATTCCGGTACTTATTTTGTTCAGCATTGAAATCGATTTGTTTGGTTTTTATTTACTTAGTGCAGTTTTGTGTCAAAACTGTTCAACGATATGATTATATTTAATGTATTAAACACGTAATTCCAAAATGCATCTAATTTTGTGATATTTTTTTGATATTTACATAATTTTGACTTTAAGACCCTGTTAGTCTAAAATTTAGGGTACGTCTATGAAACTAGTTAAAAAATATCATGCACTCGTATAAAAAATTATGTCGAATTCATATCGCTCAAGGTTTTAAGACTATAGTTTAGAGTCAACCAACTGGATATTCAGGTTTTATACATCATAAAGCTACCAAAGACCCTGGGCTTAGTATAAAAATACAACAATCTTATTCCACGAAGCCCAAAGCCGTGGATGGCTGACAGAAATATATCGTTACCATGGTATAAAGTTCAGTTCATGCGAGGGTCCGGTACCCTCGATTTATATTGGAAACCGTGAATAATACGTGAGATATCCTGTATCCAACCCATGTCAAGGGTCACCTGAAGTAGAGCTTCTAATAATATTTTACTAGCCTCTACCACTCGGATTACTTTCATGGTATACAAATTATTGTAATATTTTATTCCAAGTTATGGTTCATCTAATCTCATCAGCGTTACAAACAAACGGGTTACCTTTACCTACGCCTAGCGTCTTACGCCTTTTCATCGAAATTGCGATACTGCTAAGCTACATTACTTCTTTTTTACCTTTCCAGCATCCCTTAGGGAAATGTAACAGCCAATAGAAATGGAAAAATACAGGAAAACTACCTTTACCATTCGCTAATTACAATTTATGATGCTTTCTCCAATTCAAGGTGAAGTCGAACGATCATTTATGCTCTCGGGGCATGGAATTAGGCGCTCTTTATCAATTTGTGTGACAAAAGGTCATCCATCATGCTGCGGTCTGTGGTTGCATGTGTCGACCATTGTTTACCCCATCATTCATAAACCATTATGATTGCTTGATGGCAGAATAAGCGATGTCTGCCAGTAACTCAATAAAAAAAATGCAGTTGTTTTTAAGAAGTTTTTAGCAGTCTATGTATGTTTATGTTTACTCATGTTCTCATACGATTAAGATGAATGTGTACAGTACCGACGTTAGGGTAGGGCGCGGTAGGGCGATCGCCCAGGGCGCTAGATGTAAAAGGGCGCCAGGCCCAGCTTTATTTCCGGTCGCTCATGAGCGAGTCCGGCTATCTCGAGTCTAAATAAAAAATTAATAAATAAATTCTCAAGTCTAAAAATAAAATCCCCTTTGTAGGCGGGAGAAGGGGGGAGGGGTTATCACATCTCGCCCAGGGCGCTGGTAGAGCTAAAACCGGCACTGAATGTGTATATCAGTCCTGGTGACTTTGGCTGTAATTATTACCCTAATTTTGTCATTTTTGCAAAAAACGTAGTAAAATTTGAATTTCGCGGGATTTTCGAAACATCACCCTTAGTATAGGCTTCTTTACCCGTGAATGCGGGCAAAACCAGGCGATAAAATTATATAATTATATTATACTAGCTGTTACTCGCGGTTTCACTCGCGTTCCCGGGATAAAAAGTAGCCTAAAACCTTCGGGGATAATGTAGCTTCCTATTAGTGAATTTTTCGAATTGGACCAGTAACTCCAGAGATTAGCGTGTTCAAACAAACAAACAAACTCTTCAGCTTTATTATTAGAATAGATACTTATAGATTTAGAACGTTCTTAGTTTATTTTCCTAATTAACTTTTATACATGATTTCAAAATTGGAATGACAATAAAAGATAATTATAATGTGCTTAAATAAGCGTGAAACCCTTTCAACGATAATTCCAACTCCAAGGACTAAAGCCTCCTTTACAAATATAGGTATGAGTCACTATCCCATGAAACTAATAGATTAATCTTATTCAGGAGTAAATGGTTAGTCATCCAACATCTGAGCCTCATAAAAACATAGCGAACTGAAATACCGTATAGTGATGACTCATCTCACGTATATCCCATGGGTGCAAAGAATTTGCCCTTGTACCATAGAGATGGGATAGGATTCGTGGTAAAAAAAATATAATAAAATTCCACTCGAAGTAACTGAATAATAAACTAGCCGTTTCAACCTGGGATAATAACCAAAATTTAAAATTTAAAGAAATCCCCGAAACTCACTAGAAAATTAGTGATAATGTTCCGTGGTCCATCCGTTCAGGAGCTATGAGGCTACAGACAGCCACATCAAACTTATAACACCCCGTCGTTTTTGCGTCACAGCTATTTACCTTCATATAGGTGAAAGAAATGTTATTTTAGCATCAGGTCAGTAACTCCGAAAACTCCTGCTAAATGAACTTACAAACTACTACCTCTTTGTGCTCAGAAACAGCTTGCTCGAGTTTATAGCCGGAGGCTTTTCCGTGAGGCCTAATCTGAACAAATCCTTCGAAAGTTTTATATTTATTGCAAAATCTTGAGTATCTAATAGAAATTATAGAGTTAATAGCATCTCATTTCTAGTTTAAAGTGCAAATAAAGTTTGTAGGTCGTCTGTCTCACTTTTTAAACTTTGACCGATATTTACAGACACATAATGTCAATATTTGACCAATGTTTAAAGTCACAACAAATAATGAGAAACTATTGTATATATATGTTATAATTGATTCTTAGAAATACATATTTTATCTACAAAACAGGGATAAAATTATTAGTTATGTAGCCTAAAGATCTATAACGTCTCTAAATAATCCTTTTATTTCGCTTGCGCTTTTCGCATCCCTACACGGATGACGCACAGGGATTCCATGGAATCCTCCGCGAAGGATATAAGCCTTATAAAAGATTATAGGATTCATTCCTCGTACATTTTGTATTTCTATGAATTTGATATTGCTGCTACAACGCGATAATTTGATACATTTGTGGGTGCGTGCTGCGGTTGTCTCAAGGCTTTGTATTTAAGGTCAATGCTCTGTTACCTAATACTAGCTTAGCTGGTGACTATTATACGACTTAATATAGTTATAGCGTTATTTATATAGCTTACGTCGGTATTAAAGTTGCAGATACTGCAGTACGGTTCGGTGCATGAATGAATGCAAAATAAGGTCGAAGTTTTTCGCTAGCAGATTAATTATATATTGTTTGGGCACGTCCAATATTAAGCCTTGCAAGTTTGGATTGTTTTACTGTCTACTACACTACACTATTTGCGTTGTAGCTTGGTGCGGGTGATAGTAGAGACTCTCTACTATATCTCTCTACTAGAGATATGAAAATGAACCTCATTGCAATGTCATGTACATTGTAATGAGGTCCATCTGAATCGAATACTGAATCATAGATTTAACAGGTGAACTACATATATTGTATAGACATAAGGCTCATTTTCATATCTCTCTGGCTACTGTCACCCGAATCAAAGTCTAACGTTAATCAGCCCTCCCTGCGCAGACGTAGACACTTTTTGTGTATACTAAAACTCAGTTTCCTGGTGTGCCGTGTCAGTAACAAAAAGTGTCTACGTTTGTGCAGCGCCTAAGGTGTCTCATCTTAGGCTTAGGCTTTTTAAACTGTTAAAACAACCTTCATAGTGTGCCACGAGTCAGGTAGTCTTTCGAGAAATGTAGCAGATCCTCAGCTTTTTTGATTTCCAGTAATCAAAAAAACCTACCTGAAAAATATGTCCCTACAAGTAGGTTCTTTGTACAGTCATATTTGTTTCGAAACAAAATAATGATACCATATACGATATGAAATACCTAAGGTCTATGAGCAAAGAAAACATACTTTTATCGATAGTTACTAAAATAACATTTTTTATAAAAAAAAAAACCGTAACATTATACACTCAAATAAACAATATGCTAAAAGTACAATTCGTATTATATCTCAGAAAAATCTCTAACATTTGTAATATAACATTTACAGAAAATACAAACAAAGTGAGGAGTTAACATAGACAGAATATTTTATCGAACGAACATTCATGAGTTCACGGAACCTGTATTAGTTCTAATACGTAGAAAGAACACAAGAAAACTGTCGCAAACAATTAATAAACGAAATCGAGTATCATCAATGTTGGATGAAACAGAATCGCTCATCCGTGAAAAAAACATTGACCAGCCAGCGGTACTATCGATTACGAACTCGATTAATTATCACAAATCAAAATCGATTAAAAGACATAGATGATCATTGAGTCTCACACGGACTCGTGACACACATTTAAACATAGAAAAAAAAACATAATCTTTACATGGTATAAAATGAAGTCGCTACCGCTTACTCTGCTTCCGCTGTCTGTTCGCTTAGATCTTTTAAACTACCCAACGGATTTTAATGCAGTTTTCAGCAATAGCAATACATACATATTATAGTACAGAAAAGGCAAGAAAAGCCGTGCGGAGCCGGGGCGGGTCGCTAGTATAACATACATTATTATTACGCTTTCACATTTATAATATTAGTTAGTAAAGAATAATTAATTTTTATTATTCTTTTCGACATTTTTATAAGACATCTATATGTTAACGGAAAAGTATCTAATCCGTCATTGTATACATTTCCTAGGTAATCCATACATTTCCTAAATATCTATCGGAGTACTACATTCGGTATATTTGTAAGGATAGCGGTATTTGGGGGGTTGTAAGTGAAAGGTACTTTTGTGCGAATACTTGCTATTCTATGCAAAATAAAAAAAATAACCCCAACCCATTTTTTTCAATAGTTTCTATATATTTCCAAGTATCATTATTGTTATAATTTCCTAGGGAAAATACACAGGAATTGTATACAATTCCTATATTTCATACATTTCCGGTAACATATACAATATCGTGCTATAAGTAATTATATTCATTTAAGTATACGATACCTATAATCAAATTTTATAGATGTACACACGGCCACAGATCAAGCTACACATTTTTGTTGCAAAATAGCGCCTATTACAACCGCATAAGCCGCAGTGTGTAGCTTGATCTGTGGCCATGTGTGATGGACCTTAAAGATTATTCTTCGTTCCATTTAATCTTGTCGATCAAACGTGAGAAAAAACGCGTAAGTATACTAACCCATTAAATAGAACGCAGACAATAGCATCTTCTATTTAATTGGAAATAGCTTGGTTACTTATAAGAATACTCACTCAAAACTCTTATCTCAGTGAATCAGACAATTACCAACACAATTTACGGTACGGTGTATGTATACGTCATTGTTATGGTGACAATGACCCCGATTCGATTAACAGAAAGGGATGAAAGATATTTTAGTCCTGTCAGATTAGTAGAACACTTATTTCATCGTGAATTTAAGCGCGATCTATATTGGTCACGACTATTTTCCCGTATATTACGACCATGGACTAATCTGACAGCATCAAAAATGTTCTTATATTTTTTCAATAAGATTTATAAAGAGAGGTGACGTGACTAAAATTAGTTAAGTTCGTAAACAACAGAAACGGCACTAATGGTCTAAAAATAAGACTATTAACGTAGCCAGAAATTGAACTAATACTACCTACGACTTGAGTTGTTTTAGATTAATTTATGTTCGCAACGCCATGTGAAGTGCCTTTATGATGCTTGCTGATGCTTATAGTAACATCGAGCACAACAATTCAGCCTAAAGCGAGTTATCTGTGACTTACAATAGTTGTACAAGTGGCGTGATGGCATGTCAGTTGCTAAATAGTGCTTACACGGCGCACTGCCATATTCCATGATGAGTGGAATATTTATCACCGTATCATGCTTTAGTTTTATAGACTTCTAGACGATTTTATGAGATGCACTATGATGGATTTATGATATATATTTTCTAGGAATTCTACTTTCCTTTGTATCTGTGACTGCATTCCGTTTTACGTGAATGAATTATACTAATACATGAGCTCATTCATCTATACTAATAATATTAAATCTGATGAGTTTGTTTGTTTGAAGCTATAAAATATAATCTAATATACTCAGGGTTCACGTAGGTTTGTTTATTCCAACGTAAGAAAAAGCATCACTTGAGAGGGAACCGTTTATTGTGGTTTGAACATATTACGAGGAGGTACACATACATACATATTAGACACAAATAATTAGGAACAGGGCAGGAAGATGATGATAAACTTCTAAATGCTTAGACCAATCCAGAAGTTTGTTTTGTTAGAATCTTTAGGTATATCTTCCCAGTTTTTCTCGGCATTGGACGTCACTACCACTGAGCTACCAATGTCTTGAAATCTATCTACATATTTCGAATATTAGTTTTTCAATATTGCTATATTTTTGTGTTTATTTTATCCTATTTAAAGCTTTATCTCATTGTTCATCTCTGTATGGCGTTACCACCGTTATGCAAAATCGGACTCTTCTCTAGCTATGTTGCTAAGATCGTCAACTTTGCAGATGCCAGATAATACCTGATTGTCTCATATTCGGGGCACTGCGGAACAAACGTATATGTTAGTTTCCACAGCAACTATGCAAGACTGCTATGTGTATGATATTTCGTGCGTAAATGTCAGTAGCCTGACTTTTTGCCGCACTTCATTATGAGCGTTAAACTCACGTCCATAAAACAGAAAATGTTACATTTCGAAGAACACAATGATAGGCTCTGAATTATTAGACTAATTTGTAAGCATGCGATATTGTAACAAATCTGGCTAATTGGAATTTTACGCAAGTTACAATTGTCTTCATATAAACGTGAGATTGTTTGAACAATTATCATTAAAATTAATTAGTTACACCTCGTATTTTCACATAGAGAATTGTCATGTAATCCTAGATTAGGAGCATTAGTGTGTTTTCTGAGTTTTCACTCACTCATTTCTACTACTCAGTACTCATTTTTATGTTCAAAGACAGATGAATCTTAATAAAATCATTTTAGGTACATATTCCTATGACTATTCTTAAACGCCATAATGAAATAGGGTTGTAATAACCATTTTTATTACATTGTTATTTTTTATTAATTTTCTAATGGTGTCAATATGTCAAAAAAACCTCTAAAATAATTATGATCTTTAAAAGAACAAGCCCAAAGCAATTCGAGATAAAAAAGGTAATAATTTCAAAATACAATTACTTACAAACCGATAACCGAACAAAACAGTAGCGACCCCAATTTACTAGGGCTACATAAGCTTTGCTATAGTTTGTTTCACATAGCATGGTGGCTAAGTACTACATATATGGTGTGTATCTCTCAGTGGTAGTAAAATGATGTCGAGAAAAGTAACGAAGGTCGTGTGAGAATTTTTTTTTTTTTTTTTTTTTACTCTGTATGGGCCTGTGTTTGACCACAATCTCACCGTGGTCAGTGATGATGTGGCCGATGATGGTAAGCACACAAAGCCTAGAAGGGAACTGGCTCTCAAGTGCAGTTGTCGGAACACACCGAAAGGTGCTTGGCGACACATGATGTGTTAAAAAAATTGCTATGGTGCCGTGTAAGATAAATTTACATCGGATAAGCCGATTTGTCAAAAAATTTCCACTTAGGTTAAAATTGTATGTGATAGAACATTTTTTCCAAATTCAGGGAGGTTTACTTCAACTTTAATCAATACAATAGGGTAGATGACACTGTCAAAAATAAATGACCAAACACTAACCAATGCATAAAACATCTAAAAACACGTGGAAACATCAAATATGTTGTAGATTTAATGCATTTCATGATTTTTAATTACCAGTGGAACCACTAAGAGTAGATGATTTGATGCTGTGAAACTATGACGTCATATTGTAATATTTTATACAAAATTCCATATAAACGATCGTTTTGACATTTATTAAAAAGTAGCTAATTTGATATGTCAGTCAACTACCCTATTGAAACATGATGAAGTAAACTGACATATATTTTTCGTAGGACAAATAGACGAAAGGATTCGTCAAAAAAAACTAAACACAGCGTATTTTCGCGATTTGACCCGTGTTCCATCCATAAGCGTTATGTCTAATCATCGTCAAAATGTATCGATACGATGCTTGTCAATTTCTTCCGACATTACTGTCACTTTTTTGGTTTCACCGAATTATAGTTAATATCCTATATAAATACGCTGTTTAATATTAATGTATATTGGTAATAGATCTAGTGACTATTGGATCTGATTATGGAATGGATTCTGTGATCGGTCTATCGGAAAAGTTACCATGAATGAGAAACTGTCAGTATTGATCAATTCTATAGATCTTTCTGATGGGCAATGACTGGTATTAAGGGGGAACGTTCGGTTGGAGCGCGAAATTCAAATTTTATCAGGTTTTTTGTAAATTGCAGCTCAGTTATAGGTCGTAAGTTATCAACATGTTATTTGCGAGAAGAATGGTAGTATATTTACTGATTAGTAACAAAAGAAATCATCAACATATTCCTCCAAGGTATATTAGTAACATTTTCATGAAAAAGTCGTATATGTCAGTAATATTAATAGTAACTTAATATTACTGCCCTGTAAATCAACTGTGCAATTTTGATAACATATCGTTAGTAAGTAAGCAACAATAAAATTTTTTTTTTTTACGTTAAACCTTTTTCCCTGATACCTACTTTCCTTACATTATTATATTTACTTACTTACATAAAACTAAATTACATTTTGTCTTGTATGCCTAGCCTATTCTAAAAACGAGAGATTCTTCTATGCTTTATTGTCAATAAATATTATGATCATTATTGTCTAAACAGTGATATTGAAGTTGTCAAAAATCGTATAAGTACCTATAGTATGACACAACTTAGATGAAGTATCGGCAAGATTCGTAAAATCGATCGTTCCCGAAAAGAGTGCGTCTACAACATTACTCATGAGTTAAAAAATGATCGGCAAAAATGATCTTGTTGAACGTTGAATGTCGCGATAATGAATGATTTTTATTAGTTGTGTTAATCGGAAGTGAAGTGTACGAAAACGACATACAGTACCTATTTATTTGTAAAAATATTTTTTTAACTGTAAATGTAGGGCCTACTTAGAAAGTTTTCCTGTAACTCCAAGGTTAAGGAAGCTGTCCTTCCTTACTGACCCATCTCAAATATCCACCCGTTATATTACAGGTTATCTTATTAGGTAGTAAAATCGATCAGTTATCTCGTTTACATATGGCTCTTTGTTTGGGATCAGATATCTGCAAGAATGTCCCAAGGTATTTGTTATTTGATCTAAAAATATTTGAAATATGCGTAGTTGACACAGTAGCCCCGATTCTGTTGGTTACAAACTAAACAAAAATCTCACTATTATATCTAATGCCAACAAACAATACAAGAAAGGGATGAAAGATATTTTTGTCCTGTCAGATTAGTCTGATTATTTATTTCAACGTGAATTTAAGCGCGATATATATTGGTCACGACCGTTTGACCACTACGATGACATGGACTAATCTGACAGCACTAAAAATGTTGTTATCTTTTTTCAATAAGGCTTATATGGAAGAATCGGCACAAGTGTGTAACAATTCCTTTAATATAAATTCCAACAAAACCTGAATGGACAATAAATAAGATATAAACGCTAAGGTATTTATTAATTAAATCATCGAAGTAGATACGAGATAAAAGAGAAAGGACTAGCCGAACGAATGAGAGCCATCGGCAGTTTTATCGATATTCGAACACCACTAAATGTCAATTCAAGTGAAACCTAAACAATAGTTCTATCTTCCCACACAACCGAAATTGGTCGTTGTCAATAATGACCGCCATTAGTAAATCACTTTAGTTTTTAGTACAGTCTTTCTATACATTTGTAGTAAATTTCACTAAGTTTTTATTTTAAAATAGCTGTTCCCCGCGGTTCCACTCGCGTTCCCGGGATAATAAGTAGCCTATAAACTTCGGGGACAAACAGACATGTTCATGCACACTAACGTTTGTTCTGGATGGGAATCGAAACCACGACCTGTGGCGAAATAGGTGGTGTTTTAACCAACTGCGCCAACTGGCCTGAATGTATAAACTATTATTGGTCCAAATGACGATATTGGTGCCGATTCTGTTGTTTACGAACTAAATAAATTTAATCTCATTATATCTCTTTCTAATAGTAAATACTTATAAGAAAGGGATGCAAGATATTTTAGTCCTGTCAGTTTAGTCCGATCACATATTTCAACGTGAATTTAATTAAGCGCGATCTTTATTGGTCACGACTATTTACCCGTACATTACGACGGCATGGATTAAACTGACAGCATTAAAAATGTTCTGTCTTTTTTCAATAAGGTTAACTTGAAAGAGAGGTGACTTGTCTAATATTAGTTAAGTTCGTAAACAACAGAATCGGCACCATTGTTACTCTTATTTTAGCGGTTTGGTCAGTTCACAGTTTTCCGGATACTCCATCTCCAAGTCTCATCCTTTAGATTATTTTCTGAAAGTGTATTCCGAACCGGTAGTAGAGTCTATTTTAAACTGTAACTTTTGACATTCATAAGTGCCTTATTATTATTATTTTTTTACTATGTATTGGCCTGTGTTTGACCACAATGTCACCGTGGTCAGTGATGATGTGGCCGATGGTGGTAGGCACACAAAGCCTAGAAAGGAACTGGCTCTCAAGTGCAGCTGTCGGAACACACCGAAAGGTGCTTGGCGACAGATTTTCAACTTGAGGGTGGTAGCCAGCCAGGCGGGTACTACAAAGTACCCTACCACCGTGCTATGGTTTCCTCACGATGGCCTAAACTGAATAAATGAGTTTTGATTTTGATTTTGAAAGACCGTAGGTATTTACAATTTGATGCTACATATCGTCATTTACAGTTATGTGCTTCTCAATTTTCTATCAATTTGTATCAAAATTTGATACTTATCGCTAAAAAGTAATTTTCAAGTTTAATATTTTGTTTGATTGAAATGTATTGCTGAATTTCAATTTGTGAAATTCATCTCCGCAAGCAATTATCAATCTATTTAATTACTTGTATATAGCTTTGAATCGCGTAATTTATTATTGTTATTTGCTTTTAAAATTGATTTCTGCGTCTTAGTAATACTAGTACGTAGTATATTATTTATTATTTGGTAATACCGACTCAGAAGTTGCCAAAGATTTCCATTAGTCATTATATAAATAAACGGCAAAATATCCTGGTACATTTTTTTCACACACGGTTATCTGATCCCAAACTAAGCAGAGCTTGTACTATGGAAACCAGATAACTGATATACTAAATTTTTTTTTGTAAATATATACTTAAAAGATAATTACATCCAGACTCAGGACAAACAGACATGTTCATGCACACAAATGTTTGTCCTGGATGGGAATCGAACCCACGACCTGCGGCGCAATAGGTGGTACCATAACCAACTGCGCCAACTGGCTTGTCAATTTCTTATTTTTTTTTTTATACTACTAACATATTTTGGATGAACGACTCATCGTTTATAATGAATGTGAATTTCACGATTATTTCGATGATTACGAACATTATGTCTATGATAGATAACCTCAATTCTAATAACCATAATAGGGGTGATGACTAAAAATATCTAATTAGTCCGTCAGTTAGATTATCAAAAAATATTGGACACATGTTCCTAAAACGAAAAATAACGAAGATGATGAGATTTAAAGCACTGTGTTAAAATTTCACGTGACGTCACGTACTAGTACACTTTTTACAGAGAGATGTCGTCACAACCTAACCGTCCTAAACTTTGATGCGACTTATCTTTGTAATCTTATATTGATTTGATAAAATAAAAAATACGTATCTAATATTTTTTGATAACCTAACTGACGGACTAAACAGAATTAATTATTTTTTACCCAGTCATCATCCCTATTATGTATAAATCAATAAAATAATCAACATCTTTATTGGTTAAACGACTAGTTACGTTAATTTACGTTATCATAAGCCGTAAAGTACGTCTCAGCCGTTTGAAGATCATCACCACTTCTCTAGAGCTTCGGGCATTCCTTTATTTTTTTAATTTCAGTTATCAAACATATTCCCTTAATTTTATTTCGTAAACAACCTAATCTATTTGTTTACCTTTCAATTTTAAATCAATTGTTTCGTAGTTAACGGTGTTATACAATATGAAAACACGCACACGCAATACTTTGCGTATCAAAAGCCCTTTGTTTAACGTTCAAAGCATGCATCTGCATGCAAGCATATGCAAGCCCACATTGTATTGTCGTTCGGAGCACGCACTCTTACTCGAGTTACAAAATAAGAAAGGATACAGAACTGTAAACCACTTTTAACTCAAGTACTTGAGGTCTGAAAATAGCGCTTCATTAAAATATTTGAAGTAGACTGGAGTGCTGTGAATAGGGTAGTTGACACTGTCAAAAATAAATTACCAAACACTAACAATAACCAATGCATAAAACATCTAAAAACACATGAAAACATCAAATATGTTGTACATTTAATGCATTTTATGATTTTTAATTACCAGTGGAACCGGTAAGAGTAGATGATTTGATGCTGTGAAACTATGACGTCATAATGTAATATTTCATACAAAATTCCATATAAACGATCGTTTTAACATTTATTAAAAAGTAGCTGATTTGATATGTCAGTCAACTACCCTATTCTGTTGGATCATTTACAGAATTCTTTAGTAAGAACACTGCTAAAGAATTTACAATTAGGTCTGTGTGTGTGTATGTAGGGTGTAATTTTTAATCAAAGACAAATTATAATCGGGCGTTTACCATGAACTTTCATAGGGAAAAGTATTATTCCAGGGTGATCTATCTAGGTATGTGCCAAACGCAAAAACTGAACGGATTTTGATGACACTTAGATAGATCATATACTGGAACATCATATAGTAACTTTAGGTTACTAAAGATTTTCTAGTGGTGCTACTGGCTACTACACCTTAATTCAAACAATTCTCTTGAGAACTAAACTACTTAAAAGACCTTGGAAATTCTTGGAAAATGAGCTCATAGCAAAAATAAACACAGCGCACAATATACTGGTTAATATCTTCTTGTTCAAGTGATTTAAGGTACAAAATAGTTGTTTTTGTGTCAAAGTTGTACCGAACTATGTATTATGATTTATCTATTGACCCTTTTTTAGAGATGGCACTCGCCTAGATGCCATATCGGCATCGTAACGGGCTATATTTCAAAACTTTATACTCGGTCGGTAGGTAGGTAGACTATAGGTATCTGATACCGTTGAAGATATTGTGTGAAAAAAACGATACCTATTTGAAATTATCTTGTTATTCTATTCATAAGATTCTTTACATAAATTTATTCTTTCGGCAGTTTAGGCTATATGCGTCGGTTAAAGTCGGTTTGCACGCAAAAAATAATTTGTTTTCGTTTTAGAGATTTTTACCCAAAGGGTGCCAACGAAAGCACAGATCACAGATTATGGTTTAATGTTGCCGGCGCTATAACACGGAATAATAAAAATAAAACAAAACGTGATATCTTTACATAGTATAAAATGAAGTCGCTTGTGCTGTCTGTTCGCTTAGATCTTTTAAACTACTCAACGGATTTTAATTCATCAATAGATAGGTATAGTATGACATAACTTAGAGGAAGCATCGGCAAAATTCGTAAAATCGATCGTTTACGAAAAGAGAGCGCCTACAACATTACCCATGTTTATTAATACTTTAGGCGAAAACGATCTTGTTGAACGTTGTATGGCGCAATAATGAAGGATTTTTATTAATTGCGTAAATCGGAAGTGAAGTGTACGAAAATGATTTGCCAGTGCTACATCTAAGTTGTGTGATACTTTACATAGAGTGATTCAAGAGGAAGGTTTATTTGTATAATACATGCATATTATAGTACTTACAGAAAAGCCGTGCAAAGCTGGGGCGGGTCGCTAGTTCATAATAAAATATATTTAAAAATTAAAAATCGTCTCCATACCAATGACCTTAACAATCGCTGTATCTAATGAACTATAATAGGTAGGCAGTTTAAAATATGTATGTATGTTAACCCTTCGTATGCGAGTCCGACACGCACTTAGCCAATTTATATATTTTCTTTCTTTCTTTTGTAGTATTCGTATAAGTAGGCACATGTACAAATACGATCGTTATCGATAAAATTGCTGAGCGAGGTATATATAAGTGACTAGTAAGTTAACTATCTCACGCACAGATGCGAAACGCGACGCTATGTCATGCTGTCAATGTTAGTTGAATCAATAAACGTGTAACGTGTAGGTATATGTACATACATTATACACGCACAATTATACATGTATGTACCTACCTACTGCACTTTCTAATTGCTCCGGTGTTTTGAACAAACAAAATCTTCAAAAAAAGAAACCTTGCTGAGTTTCTTGCCGGAGTATTCTCAGTTTTAAGTGTATGTGGAACCGGTGATAGTCTATTGTAAAAATTGTAACTGTTGACATTCATAAGTGCCTTATTAGGGCCTAAACTGAATAAATGAGTTTTGAATGCTTTAGATTAGCCGGATGAAGATGGAGACGGAGAATAAGGATTTTACTATAACACGCTCTTATTAACTTCACTTGTAATTAGGGATGCCACCCGTCCGGGTTTCCCCGGATTTGACCTTGTTCAAAGGGCGATTTATAACAGTTTTACAACTTCCGACCAGC
Organism: Tethea ocularis; assembly: GCA_963555595.1. Classification (NCBI taxonomy): domain Eukaryota; kingdom Metazoa; phylum Arthropoda; class Insecta; order Lepidoptera; family Drepanidae; genus Tethea; species Tethea ocularis. Next base: position 9,099,434 of record OY741975.1, read on the forward strand.
GGTTTCACCCGCGTTCTCGAGGGATAAAAAGTAGCCCATGTGTTAATTCAGGGTGTCAGCTACCTCCTTCCCAAATTTAATCAAAATTGGTCCAGCCGTGTGAGCGTGAAGAAATAACAAACATACTCACAAACTTTCGCATTTATAAAATTAGTAGGATATGTAGGATACGATATACGATGAACCTGGGGGGCTAATTCCGCTAAATTACAACAGTTGACACCCAATTTCGATTCACTTTAAGGTCGTTTCCAATCCAATTCTAATTTTACTAAAAAACGGTATTCCACTAAATAAACGAAACCGAACCACGATTGGATTACGATTAGATTGTTATCGTTGCTGCCCTTGGTAACCGAAATAATTCTAAGCCAATCAAATGTGTCAAATTTTTAGTGGAATACCACTTTTATAATTTTCTATCGAACGTCACCTTTAACTCAACCATGATTGGATCGCGATCGTTGTCAGATTTAAATGGACTACGAAAACGTGCAAAAGTCGTCATTCAGCTGCGATCTAATTGTAATCTAAACCAAATAAATTAGTGTTATTGGCCCCTGTTAAATTAAGCAGTTGCAAATATAACAAGTAGGTACCAGAAACAACGCTGTGTTAAGGGTCTTTTGATCATTAGTTACAGTTGGCAGTACTTGGTAGGAATTCCACACTCGTGACGTTGGAGTGTTCAGTCTCGCAGTTCATGAATCGGAACCATTGTTCGACAACATCTGTTGCAAAACACACAGACGTACAAACACCTGTTATGTATACATACACTCTTAGTGAAAATTATGTGTTAGTTTGTAATTTCAGTTTTGGGTTAGAGATATGAAATGGGGAATAGAAGCTATTTTTAAGCTTCTATTCCCCATTCACCCCCGATGCAAAAATATGGGTGTAATAAGTTTGACGTGTGTGTGTGTCTGTCTGTGGCCTCATATCTCCTGATCGGATGGACCGATTTTGATTTCGTTTTTTTTGAGTGAAAGGTGACTTAATCGAGAGTGTTCTTACCTATGTTTCAAGAATATGATGGTAAGTGGTTACCGTCGCCTATCGCCATTTTGCAATACCAGAGGTATTGCCAATGTGTTGCCGACCTGTTACAATGCCGAGAAGGCAACTGGCTCTCAAGTGCAATTGCCGGAACACACCGGTAGGTGCTTGGCGACAGATTTTCAACTTGAGGGTCGCCAGCCAGACGGGTACTAGAAAGTACCCTGTTATGGTTGGAGTTTCGAATTTTTAATTTTAGTTATGCATATACATCATTCAATACCTAATCATTCATAGTAATTTAAGAATTGCAATCCTCATTAGTCACACTGCCAGAGGGCTGCAAATACCGAGTGAAAGTAACCAAATGAATAATTGATGGTGCACTACTTTCTTTAACTTTTTTTTTTGTCACGACGGCATTATATCTAGAACCCAAACCATGGAAGAAGAATTAAGTTAACAACACTATTCATTTTTTTATTATGTATAGGCCTGTATTTGACCACAATCTCACCGTGGTCGGTGATGATGTGGCCGATGGGTACGCACACAAAGCCTGGAAGGGAACTAACTCTCGATCAAAAATTAATTCTGTTTAGTCCGTCTGTTATGTTATCAAAAAATATTGGATACTTATTTTTTATTTTATCAAATCAATAAAATATTACAAAGATAATCGCGTCAAAGTACAAGAATGGGGGCTTGTGGCGTCATATTTCTGTAAAAAGACGTGCTAAGGCGTGACGTCACGCGAAATTATAACGCACTGTATCTTCGTTATTTATTGTTTTCGGAACTAAAGAAAAAATATGTGTCCAATATTATTTGGTCATCTAACTGACGGACTATATTTTTTTAGTCATCATACTTATTGACTCTAACACCTTTGGAATTCACTCGTAGGTAATTAAATTAGTTCAATTGTATGAAGTGCATAGGGTATGATAATAGGTCAGTTTTGGCAACATACTAATCAAATAAATACCTATTTTCCTTTTCGCCAGACTTACAAACAATTTATAGATACATACTGAGGTAATCTCATAAAATGCAAATTGTTCTTGCTATGCCAGGGTATTTTTGGGTGCCCAAACTTTTTCAACGGGCATAGACAATAGACCATTTTAAGATCCCAAGAATAACATCGGTACTTATTGTTGCTTGTGAAAACATTGTACCTAGTTGCCGGTTTATTTTGAGAACAGGATGCGGGCCGTGGTTGGGGTTTTTATTTTTTTTATTTAGTAATACGATATACTTCTTGGTAGATAGATGAGACCGGATTGATGTTCTCTGATGAGGAACTTAACTGCGGCCGCGCCTGAATCCCACTATGGCAAGTTATTAATAATTGAACAAAGCCTAGCTCTCAAATTCAGCTGAAAACGAACATATTACGAGAAAATAACTTTATGATCCAATCAATAATGTGTGCTCAAGAAAGATGTGTGTGAGTGACGTCATCGAAGAAACCTCCGAAGTTCTGAACTAGATCTAATATCTCTCAGAAGTTATTAAGTGGTTCCCAGATACTGTCAGAAGCAAAGGACTAACTTAGGTTTAAAGTGAGTGAGTACGATACCATATACTAGGTTAGTTTAGTTTATTGAAGGAATAACCGAACTTTATCAAGTTAGTATATTAAGGCGATGCTATACGTGAAATGATGATTCTAGAATGCGTTTTTCTCTGTACTCTTTGTTCCAAGAGATTTGGAAAAAATATATGTGAAACTAGAGAATATGTGACGGGGAATAGTTTTTTTTTAATTTGAATTTTTCATTAGTAACGTCAGAAAAAAATCGTAAATATGCCCCTTCTTAAAAATAAGAATGCATCCTTCTTTTATTTGGGCCATCCAAATAACTTGAAAAATATTAACATGCATTCTGAAATTTATTAGAAAGGGAATAGTATTCTTACTTTTCTTAAAAAGGCTTAATTTCTTTTAAAAAAAACATAAAACCATATTTTTTACCAAAATTACGTTTCTCCTGTCTCGCTTGTCACCGCCAGTTTAGTAAGGGACGGAGACATACACAGATAGCCTCCTCTTAAGTATGTATAACCGTTAAGGTGCTTAGCCCGGTTTATACTAGGATAAAAAACCTTACAATTGTAAGCCCTCTTCTTTATAATATTGTAATTTAATTAATATCAGACTCGTCACTCGAATAACTAATTCGATTCCGTGGTTGTTTGCCATAATATTTCATGCATAAAATTATTATTTAATTTTGTAACACCTACGGGTACTTTTTTTTATTTTGAACTCATTTCGACTACGTTTATTCCTAAACACTCCTCATAGGAGTCGAGTCGAGTTGGGAAACGATGTCTAAGTACTAGGGTTTTTTTTTAAAGGACTAAAGTTGGTAACCTCTAATGGCTGCATCAACATTACCATTACTAGGGTATTAGCTCGACTTTTCAAGGTAAAGATAATGTTCCTGGTTTTCGATAACAATCTGATAAAGACCTAAGCCACGCTAAGTACTCTCATCCTTTTGAAGGAAAGAATGAAAAACATTTACTTATTTGGATTGAAACTTTGGATTACAAATTGCTTACAATTTCCAAGTGAAATTGTATCTCAGCATGCGAATTCCAAATGTCAGTCATTCACTTTTACTTACCTACTTGAAACACGAAATCGTTTCAATTTTAACACTAAATATTTATACAGTGTTTCTGGGGGATTTTTTACATCAAGGTTCTGCTCTTAAGTCACGAAAGAGCATTCTAAAAGGAATTTTAACATGTGTTTGTCTAAAAAAACTCAAATCCTTCGTTTTAGGTGTGTGTTGAACGCTTAGCGTCTCGCAGGTGGCTTGAACAAACAATATTTTTATTTGAACGTTCATCGACGAGGTTTTTTGAGCTCTCAACTTTTAGAAACACAAATTATTTTCAAGAGTTAATATTTTTTTACTTTCCTTTTTCAGAGTTTTAAAAATATTTTAAACTAGTCTCCGCCTCGCGGTTTCAGGTTTGCGTTCCAGAGGATCTTATGTTTTTCCGGGATAAAAAGTAGCCTATATGTTATTCCAGGGTATGATCATTCTACCTAGGTATAGGGTAGTTGACTGACACATCAAATCAGCTACTTTTTAATAATGTCAAAACGATAGTTTAAAAGGAATTTTGTATGAAATATTACATTATGACGTCAAAGTTTCACAGCATCAAATCATCTACTCTTAGTGGTTCCACTGGTAATTAAAAATCATAAAATGCATTAAATCTACAACATATTTGATATTTCCACGTGTTTTTAGATGTTTTATGCATTGGTTAGTGTTTGGTCATTTATTTTTGACACTGTCAACTACCCTATTGTAGGTATATGCCAAAGTTTCATTCAAATCCTCTCAATAGTGTTTACGTGGGAGAGTATCAAAAATCCATATGTACATACATACATCCTCAGAAACTTGTATTTATCATAATAGTAGGATAATACCTACGAGAACTAGGGTGGTGGCACCAATTATCGGCCATGTCAACTTTTTTTGAACTTTGACTGCTTGTAATGTTTACGTTAATAGCTTTTGCTTTCTTGCAATGCCTTTTTTGCGTAGAAGGATACAGAAACTACATTCGCTAAATTACGAATCCTTTGTTATTTTTGATAATATAGACGTTTTTTTCCGAGTATGCCGACTTTCCTTAATATCAGCCTCTAACACCCTAATATCCACCGCCTGTGACCCTAATATCGGCATACCTTTTCTAAGGTGAAGTTAGGTCAACAAAACTACAAAAGTAAAAAATTATAACGTTTTATATTCCAACTTGAGTTGAATCAAATCACTTTTTTAACTCTTATCTATCATTAATTAGTCTTTTATTTACATCTCAGTCTTAAAAAATAAATAATTTATGTGTATTTGTGTTGGTTGGTACACAGTTAACCGTTTCTCAGTTTTACTTAAAAGTAAAAAAAACTCGACATCTATTAGGTTTTGGTCCATAATGTTGATGCCAAATTAAAGCCAGATAACCAGTTAATCGTCACACAAAAACATTAAATACATTCAAGGAACCGACTTATAAAGTTACAAATTTTTCATTCAGGTTCATTGTTGGACATCTGACCCTACCCAATACTAAGGTATTGGGTATCAGCTACGGCCGATATAAAGGGAATCTATGGATGCGTAATACCGGCCATTACGCATCCATAGATTCCCTTTATATCGGCCGTAGCTGATAAAAATCGTTTTTAGGTGGCCGATGTTAGGATCTAGTGATCAAACTGAGCTGTTGTTTAATTTTTAACCTTATTAATGTTACTGCTAACATATAAAATAGCTAAATATGTTGTTTTACGTTTTCATGCATTTCCTCAATATCGGCCGGGTAGATTTATCAATAATCCAGATCCCTAATCTCGACCACGCGATTATTTAATAAAAAAGAATGAATTTAAAAACATACTATCTAAACGGTACTTTGACTGTTTATCTTCAAGAACAAATAAAATAAAATACCATAGGTATGTAAAATACTTACCAAAGCAATGCGTCGACTCAGGGATTTGAATCGGCAATGCCAACAAACGACGCTCGTCCGTACCTGCGCGTGCTCTATTGCCAACTAAACGTTCAAATGTTGGGGCACCCGCACCAAAATATGGGAGGTTATGCGTATGAATATAGAGTTGCTTTTTGCATAAAAACTGATTGATTTTAGGGTTATTTTTATAATTATGTTCCATTTTCTCGAAAAGGCCGATATTAGGAGGAGGCCGACCTAGGAGACTCCACCCTACCTAATTTGTATCTAGTTGTAATGTAACCACCTTTATGTAGGAAAAATCCGTGAGATATTAAAAAAAATACTGTCGCAAGCAAGATATGTACCTACCTATGTATAAATCGTAGGTAGGTTAGATACCTAGAGTATCTATTTAATTAAAAATTAATTTCATATTGCCCAACTCAAATACCTTTAATGTTTTGTTTTACTGATGCTGTTAAAATGGTGATTAAGGGAAGTCATTATTACGTCATATAAACCTACCATCGCTTCATTAATTTGTATCGAACAATAACATAGATAAATATGATACCTATGACAGATACAGAATCAGCAAAAATACCGGTTTGGTAGGATAAATTGGTGTTCCATTGACTTTGAATTTGTTTTGTCAGTCTGAAGATGCTTAATCATTGAACTTTCACCAAATTGTTCGCTTTAAATCTCTATTTTTGCATAAAAACGTCTATGTACCTACGTACCTAACTTATACCACGAATATAGTTACGTTATGTATTAGGTAGGTAACAATATAGGTTGGTAGTTATCGACAAAAGGGTTTAATAAAAGCAATTAAGCGACAAGCTACACTGGGTTCCTATGATGGAGTGGCGATCGATTAATTAGGCATTCAACGAGCGAAATCGTTGAAGCGAGTATGTTTTAAAACATCAATTAATTAGTCAATGTCAGTTCAGAAACCTGACATACCTATTTTTTTTCAGTCAGTCTGGTGGCGGTGTTGAATAACCGGCTTGACAGGAACGGCGAGTCAACAGGTAGGGTGTATAGGGCACTGACCTACAGTCGACGGTGCATTGAATGAATGGCATGGTATCAACGTTCAGCTGGCAGAACGAGGTGCAGACATTAATGAAATATCGATTCCTGATTGATAGGTACTTGAAAATAATAAGACAAGGCTGTACAATTTTGTACCTGTGCCTAAAATAGTAAAATCATACTGGAGTGGAGTAAGTATTCTCTCTTTCCCTCATTGTTTTCATTCAAACTGCAGTAAAATAACGGTACGAGGTAAATCGTTTCATTCAAAATTTTAATAGTAGCGGCTTACCTACCTATCAGTTGAAGCTTAGTATATCTGACCTTCTGGGTAAAAGTAAACAATGGAGTCATAAACACACACTTGTAGTGCAACTCCGTCACTTGATATCACCTCTGTCAGTGATATCAAGTCAAACAACGGTACTACGTACATAATCTAAAGTGAAAGAAATACTATTTTAAATGCATAAAAACTCGTTGTAAAGCTAACTGTAGTTTGAAGAGTAACTAAGTAGGTAATTCATGCCACTCACCTTCTCGCAAACTGCAGGCGAAACGAGCCGTTTCGAGCCAGTTGCAAGCGCCTGTGTCCTTATGAACTTAACAAAGGTCTACTTTCACCGGCCGCCGCCAGCCCCAAGATTCAACTTTACCATATACGGCCCTCTTGCAAAGATTGTGACTCTGCTTGCTTACGCGCTTTTTTATCGAACAAAACAGTAACGTTCAATTGAAACGGTATACTGAGATCGCAAAAAAAACGCAAACGCACTTCACAAACACTCTTCAAGGCTCATCACTAATTTCACCGCACTATTTACGATTCGGATGCAAAAAGTCTGGGCAAGGGCCTATACTGAAAAAGTTGGTAAACTTTTCGAATATGAGGTTCGTTTTCGAACGTATCGTCACGTTCGTCGAGGGGCGAAGCCGCCGCGCGAATGCCGAATGGTGGCCGGTTTGGCTGGCCGCGATGAGAACAAAACGACAATCCGAGAGAAGCGGAGCGTGCGCACGCGACAAAACATTCACGGAGCATGCGAGTGTGAGAGGGACAGAAGAACAAAACCGTTTACCAACCCCCCCTGGCCCCTCATGCCAAATTTAAGGGGAAGTAAAAACACCTGCTTTTTTCATGTGTATTTTATTCGTCGTCTATTATTATCAGTGTGCCGATTTTCATTGGTTATTTTTTAACTAAGCCAGGCAACTTTAAAGAAAAATAATAATAAATTATTTTTGTATTGTATGTGACTGTAGACGTCACTACTTCAATAACTTCAATTTACAATTCACATGACATCACTATTTCTGATAAATACAAATATTCATGAGTATCCTGACTGTACTGTGTATTATCAACTGTAATCAACAAAATTAATAATCAATATGTAGCTACAACAGCCTAATCTTATTTAATTCAGAATAAAGGCGTATAAAGTAATAAAATAATATTACATAATAAAAAATGCAATAAAAATTCATTGATATAATAAAAAAAGAAAATATGCTAATTTAAATCTGATTTGCCATGGTGATTTGGTACAAATTTTTATAAAAGTACATAAATTACATTATAAATGTCTATAAACACACAATAGAAAGTATTTTCATAATATTAATAAATTATAAATAGAATTTTAGAATAAAAATTCATAACCAAATGGAAAAATTAAATACAAAAACAATCACATAAAATTATGGTTATACAATAAATGCTACATAATTAGGAATTATTATTATACTTTTATTTTTTAACTTTATAATACATAATCTTAATGTAAGAAATACATGTTAATGTAGGATATTTACATAAATAAACAGTAGGTACAATTATTTTAAATATCGTCAATATCTGGACGTTGTATTTTGATCTCTATTGCCATGCATTTAATTAAGGTTGTTTAACGTTATAAAAAGTATCAGGCAGCATATTAAAAATTCAATAATGAAGATTATTTTACTTGAGCTCATAAGAATAAACATTTACAAATAAATCCTAATCGCTTACTTATAGACACATTCAAAACCTTAACAGAGTACCTAATTTAAAAAACATGAGAGGTATTGTATGACACCAAAACAATGCGAGATTCACACTGCCTAGAAAATAAAGTGTGTCATATGTATGCATTAGGTTCTATCACATTTTGATAGTTACTACACTATTTACATTGTTGCTTGGTGCGGGTGACAGTAGCTAGAGAGAAAAAAATTAACCATCTACATAAATACTGAATTTGTGAATTTATAGATTAAACAGATGAACTTTATTGCAATGTCATATGATTGATTATCATATCTGGCTACTGTCACCTGTGCCAAGCCACAATGTAAATAGTGTAGGTGCTTATCGAAAACATTCATTCTGATGCATCACTTCATAAATATCCAAAAACATTATTTTATCTATATTTTTTAATTTCAATTCATTTGTTTATGTAAAAATAGTATGTTTATGTAATGTATTTTACATAAACAAATGTTTTATGTAAAAATAGTTTAAATTGTAGAAATTCAAATTTTTATTTTTCTTTTTTGATAAGCCATCTATGATAATAGTCACAATATTTATAGAAATAATTAATCACCAATTTCTTTGTCATTAACCAATCATACTTAATTATGTGATGATGAAGTATACATAGGTAATATCTTTAGAAATGCCCAAAAAGGTAATTAATCTTTAAACCTATACTAATAATAGAGCTAAAGAGTTTATTTGTTTGAATCTTTCACTAATAGGAAGCTACATTATCCCCGGGAACGGGAACGCAAGTGAAACCGCAGGGAACAGCTAGTTTAATAGTAACATAATGGATCAACATTTTAACTCAGTTTACATGTGTATAGTAATTAAAATATTGATTGAAATACCTAAGTTAAAAATGTCTAAAGAAAATTACCTTTGGGACAAAACATACTTAAAAAGTTTTATGTTAAATAACTTTGTGAATGAGGATGATCTTTAATAATTCAATTTATTCATATGTGCAAATAAGATATTTATAGTTTCAAGTAAACTGATTGTAAATCGAAAAAAAAAAAAAACTTTTGCTATCATTGCTTCACTAGATCAATAGGAACACTTAAGTCTTGTTTAACTAATAGAGGGTTAATTTTCAAAGGCTTAGTATCAAATGCTTGTTTTTGGGCAAGCACATTTGGTGCCGCTTTCTTTAAAAAACTAGTTCTTAATGATAAAACTACTGTATTTATGAAACCTACTATAACATATATACCACCAATGATGGCAAATAACCTCAACGTAAACTGTAACACGTTTTCACGTTCCTGATACACTTTAACTTTTAATGCAGCCATATCATATTTGAAAAACACTCCGGGTACCCCATGAGAGCCTTGAGAATGGCTTATAGGTCTCTCCAATTCTTTGACCGAATACTGAAATGTCTTTATTGTCTCAAATGTTGTATCTACGTCAGTAGGAACAACTTCAATGAAATATTGGTACAATACATTTTCATTTGTAGTGATTTTTTCATCTCCTTCTAGCGGGTATATTATTCCATTGGCCGGGCTACCGAAGCTGAGTCTGTTTATTCTATGACTGAAGTTCTGTGGTGTGTCATCAAATAACATATTTAAATGTATATGACCTCTAGGCAAGTGTAAGCTTTTTCCTGCGGTAATGTGAAAGTTTCCAGCAACTTTATTTAGTGTAAGAACTCCATGAAGTCGGCATGCATCTGTGCGTCGATTTGGCCTGGTTTTTCGTTCGGGAACTGTGGCCCGGACAGAACCGTGACCTTTTTTCCATAATAATTTCCAAACAGAATGATACTCTTCTCTTAAATAGGAATTCAAATATTTTACCGCGTCAAATGCGTCTTGCTGTTCCTGCGTGAGTTCGAACCATGTATCCTCTTCCTGTAACTCTCCGAAGCCAAATACACTCTGTGATGTGGAGTCTAAGATATCTGCCCCGACATTAGCGCAAGGCATTGCGATTGTAATATCTATGTTAATTCTTAGTTTCTCGTCCATGTCCGTGTCTGGCATGAATTTGAACACTAAATTACTATCTAAATAGTATGTTACTTCACTATAAATTAAGCACATAATTATAAAAAACGTGATAACAGAGAATGTTCCCCCGACCGGCGTACTATCAACGTATTCGTCGGGTACTTTGGGGAAAGCGTCCAGTTCTTTCACTTTATCTATAACTTTCTTCTTTCCTCGATATCTTAGCATCTTAAAATTGTTATATATTTGAAACTAAAATAGAAAAAATAAGTAAAAAAATATTGAATTTGATTCAGTCGGTTGACGTGTTTTTGACTTTTTGACAGCCAATAAACACGTTTGACAACTTTGATAAGAAAGGAAAGTAAGCACAGATTCAATAAATCTTTCGTTTATAAACAAATTGGTTTTATTAGTTTATACTTACAAGCTTAAAAAATGTAATTTTATGTAATTTTGGTCATTTTATAAAAAATAAATACATCAAGAGGGTTTGCATCGTTGCAGCTACGCCTACCCGTGTTGTGTTGTGTAAAATTAATAACTTTCACAAATATTACGTGGGGACAAATTCCTACAAAAATATTGAAAATGTAAACCAGAACACTAACAGCCGCATTTCTCACGGTCCTTTTCTATAGGTATTAAATAAACAAAGATGAAAATTCTAACGTCTCTAAGCGTCTAACGTCAGTTAGGCCCAATTGCATCCACTTCTTATAGCATTAACCCCCGGGTTAAGGCTATGTGACAGAATTTGTATAGAGAATCTATCAAATTAACATATTAAATAACCCGAGGGTCAGTGTTATTAAGACGTTGATACAATTGAGACTGTAAAAGTATGTTTATATTATTAACTTTACAAAATTAAGCGATTCATACCAATAACATAACTTCTGAACGAATTACGTTTTGTTGACGTTTCTTTCATTTCGTTTCTGTTCTGTCAAATTTGTCAACTGTCATGTCACTTGACATTTCGTGTGCTGTAAAGCCGAGTACAAAAAAAAATCACTTCGCCTGCTGCGAAATACGGAATTTTCTATTTTTACCTTCATCAAGCGATAATAATACAAACATTTATGCAGTCCGACGAGGAGGATACCGCGCTGCATTCATGCTTCGACTCACTGAAGAGCGCTGTCATGGGGTGTTGCTACAGTATTTGTCACAAAGAGACAGATCCACAGGTATTTTCACATGTATTTTTGGAAAATAATGCTTTTTAACATCGTTTCACACCTTTAAATTAAGAATTGCACGTCGAAAGTAGTATAAAGCAGTCTTAACTTTCTTATAATGTTATGTGCTCACTTCCCATTCGCTTCCTATTTCCTATGTTTGTGGTCACAATAGTGACATTGACACTAAACGTATTGGCTTTAATCACATATTCCTGGTTTATTGACATTTTATCTATTTAAAGCACAATAGTTGCTATAGTGTAGCGATTTAACATAAAATGATTTGTAAAACTGTTCAGAAAATATATTTCATTATTCTTCCATGTACTAATGGTATATGGTAAAGATTTGATGTAAAAATATAGATGTTTAGGGTTCCGCCCACTACATATCTATCTAGATATATTAATGAAACCTTATATTGTGAACTTTTTTGCATATCATTTATTAGTTCATAATCATAATTAATATAATCTTGACAGCAATCCAAATCTAATCTGATAACATATTCAACACAAAGAGATGTAATGACCATAGATGGAGTTTTAGTGGAAATTGTGGTATTTCTACTAAAATCTACCTTATTAAAATGTACTAGTTATTCCTACATTAGTATAATTTTTAATGACTCATTTAACTTTCTCAATATATGCACAATAGATTGTGCTAGAATCTAAAATTTCATTTCTAATTGGATTGATTCCCGAGTCCCTGATTTTATAATATTAACATATAAATTCATACATACATTGTCCTCAAGAGCTAGTACCAGACGAATGCAAATCTTTGCTCTTATATTGTTTTTAACTAAACTATTGCTTAGATCGTGGACCGGCCATCGTGGAGATCCTTGGGGGAGGCCTTTGTCCAGCAGTGGACGTCTTTCGGCTGACATGATGATGATGATTGCTTAGATTCATAGCTGTCATAGATACCAAATATCAGATATAAAAAAATATCCTACTAACGTTATAAATGCGAAAGTTTGTGAGTATGGATGGATGGATGTTTATTACTCTTTCACGCAAAAGCTACTGAACGGATTTGGATGAAATTTGGAACACAGATAGTTTATAATCTAGATAATGTATGTATTTGTATGGCCAAGCTACGCGTTGGCGGAAAAAGCTCCCCGCCCGCCGGTCCCCTGTGACCTCAATTAATTTTGAAGATAATCTTCGAAATACAAATTAAATAATCTAGATAACACATAGGATACTTTTTATCCCGGGAAAACATAAGATCCCTCGGGAATGTGGGTGAAACTGCGGGGCGGAATCTAGTAATATATAAAATAATAATTATTATTATAAGTTATCTAGGTATTTATCCTGCACATAATGTAAGTCTGTTTTCAATTAATGCTCTATTGTGAAGTATTATTGCTTGCAGATATACTACAAATGTATAGTAAGTAAACATAGGTTGCATTGCATGATTATATGAGTCATGTCACAAGTCTGTTGTGTGGCATTTCATATTGTATATTGTACATACATACTATGTAACATGATGAAAGAATGGTTCTTTGGAACTGATGTTTCATTTCCTTTGATTGATTCAACTGTTTTACTAATGTAGGTGGTGACCACTTTCAGGCAAATATTGATTTATTAAGTGCTTTTATTGGTGTTTAGAACAATACTTTTTAGGGGTACATAGCCAAAGGGTGGTAATGGAACCCTAATACAAGCCTCCGCTGTCCGTCTGTCAGCAAGCTGTATCTCATGAACCATAATAGGTAGATAGTTTTACAGTATATGTATTACCATTGCCGCAATAACCACAAAAAAATAATAACCATAGGTAAAAAGAAAACATGTTTTATTCGACGTTCTTTTACTCGACTAACAATCGCTTTATCAACATAAACCTTAATTTGGTTAAGGCAGTTAAGGCAATTTAAATTTTTACAGATTGTGTATTTTCGTTATGACAATAAATAATGAAAATAAAATAATGTACGATGGTACGGAAACCTTAGTGTCGTGCGCGAGTCCGATATGGCACTTGACCTGTCCATAGCACAAGCTCTGCTTAGTTTTGGACCAGATAACCATTTGTAACCTTCTTTACATACCACAATGTTACATTGTAATTTCCAGGAGAATATAATAAATGAGAGGACGCACCTGTTAGAAGTGCCGGAACGGCAGCAGGAGGCGCCGGCGCCGGCCGCGTCGGCGTCCACTCCGCCGCGGAAACCTGACGAACAGAGCGCACTCAATAGGATACTTCATGAGACTGCGACGTGAGTCCACTGATGCCCTGCTTATAATAGGGGTGATGACTAAGAAAATCTAATTCACTTGAGAGCCAGTTCCCTTCTAGGCTTTGTTTGCTTACCATCATCGACCACAGTGAGATTGTGGTCAAACACAGGCCTATACATAGGACAAAATATTGGACACATTATTTTTTCTTTAGTTTCGAAAACAAAAAATAACGAAGATACAGTGTGTTAAAATTTCACGTGACGTCACGTCTTAGGACACTTTTTACAGAGACGTGACGAAACAACCCCCTACTCCTGAACTTTGATGCGACTTATCTTTGTCTTTTTTATTGATTTGATAAAATAAAAAATACTTATCCAGTTAACCTAACTGACGGCCTAAACAGAATTAATTATTTTTTACCCAGTCATCATCCCTATTATATTTGAAGCCATAAGTCCAATACAATCCTTTTCATTCTGTTTCGAATCCTCCATTTAGTCGTAACTCGTACTAAGTCCGGTTCCCCCGGTAAAGCCCTGAGCCGAGGTTCGCACCCCATTTGGGGGTGCCCTCAGGTTACACAAAAAAGTTACAGACAGTTAGTCAACAAATTACCCTTTATCCTTATTTGAGTGACTAAGTTCTGATATATTTATCATTTTAAAACTATCATAGGTCTTTCTCAAGATGGGACGAGTTATCTTATCTACCAAACTGGGTAGGCAGGTCGGTAGTACCTCCAGCCATTTTATATCACAAAAGCTTACTTAATACAACATCCAAATAAATATTATGAAAAGGTTCGTGCGCCTGCAGTTGTGATTAAAAATGTAATAAATATTATTTGGTAAATATTTTAGAAATATGGCAAATTGTTTTTTTTTTTGGTAAAGTTACTGTTATATGACGAAATATTGCGGTACCTAATGTGATATATATAAAATCAATTAAAAATTAGGGAATCTAAGTTGTATAATCCACTTTTAGACAGTTTTAGACCTAAGGCAAATTCCTTTTTTATATTCACAATTTCAATCCTTTCCTTAGATTGACAAATTATAATTATTATTACTTAGTTGCATTTTAATAATGTCGGGCTATAAGCGCAGGGTGTATAAAATTATATCGAATGTACTGACCTACTCGCCTACAATACTTCGAGTGCTGTTAATCAATGAGGAATAACAACAAAAAAATCTAATTAGTCCGTCAGTTAGATTATCAAAAAATATTGGATACGTATTTTTTATTTTATCAAATCCATAAGAAATTACAAAGATAAGTCCCATCAAAGTGCAGGATTGGGGCTTGTGACGTCATTGTACAACTACTTTTTAGTATACTTTTTGCAGACCGGAAAATTTTAACGCACTGTATCTTCGTTATTTTTTGTTTTCGGATGAAAATAAAAAATACGTATCCAATATTTTTTGATAATCTAACTGACGGACTAATTAGATTTTTTTGTTGTTATTCCTCATTATTAGCTTTTTAATGAGCATGCGATATATTGAAATGGTCGATTCCAGTAACGTGATCGATGTGGGAGCGCTGGGTCCGTACGCGCTGGAGCCGGGCGCGTACAGCGAGCGCGTGCGCGCGTACACGGCGCGGGTGGGGGCCGGCGGGGGCGGGGGCGGGGGCGGGGGCGCGGCGGGCGGGCTGGCGGGCCCCGCGCCCCCCCCGGCTCCCCGCCTACTCGCCGACGTGCCGCACGCCGAGAGGAACGTGCTCCTCGCGCGCCCCGCCCTCGCCGGGGATGATAAGGATCTTGTGAGTCATACTTTATTTTAAACCTTGCCTTCTGTCAGTCAAGGTCGAAAGTCGCCGATACGAATTCTACAGCGAGCTTTCGGTGAAGGAAAACATCTTGAGGAAACCATAGCACGGTGGTGGTTTGTAGTACCCGCCTGGGTGGCTCCCTCCCTCAAGTTGAAAATCTGTCGCCGAGCACCTATAGGTGTGTTCTGACAACTGGACTTGAAAGTTCCCATCTAGGTTTTGTGTGCTTACCACCGTTGGCCACATCCACACTGTATGAGATAGGTCTAAACAAAAAAAATGCCTATCAAAAACAAACTTTTAATTTCGTCGTATTATTCTGTCTGTTTATCACGGTCGAAAACTAGTTTTGGACCAATTCATTAGTAAAAGATCGTCTATCATCGTCCAAATACGATCACGTTTTAGCAAAATTTAGTATTTTAGAGATGTTATGGTTTTTTTCATAACGAGATTTATAGAATTTTTCATAGAGAGATTCCGATATTTACATAAGGAGATATTCCGTTTTGTTTTTCCAATATTTTATATTACATTGAAATTCAAATAATATTCTATTTATGCACAAAAACTAACTATAATTGCAAGTTGCCTTCTTGGCATTGTAACAGGTCGGTAATACATTTGCTTACTACCTACCTACTATCAACTTACCATCAGGTGGACCGCCTGCCTGCTTGTCAGCCTTCTGACATAAAAAGAAAATAATAATAATAATTTACGTTACAGATAACGAATGCAGTGAAAAAAGCTGCGGCTGCCATATCAGAACTCAGAGTAGAACACCACGAGGATCTAGTGGTACCTTTCAGGGTACCATAGCAGAGGAGTTCGGCCTCTTACTCGGAGGACGATCGGCCCGGATTCTTCTGAACACGTGATGTTAAATGACTTTATTATACGAATGGAGGAATTTGGGCGTGCGCACGATTAATTAAAAATATCTATATCTAAAAATTTTTGTTCTATCTATCATATTTGTTTATTTTATTGTGATATATTTGGGATCCGAAAGAGAAATTTGGATAT
The DNA here is from genome assembly GCA_963555595.1 of Tethea ocularis. NCBI lineage: Eukaryota > Metazoa > Arthropoda > Insecta > Lepidoptera > Drepanidae > Tethea > Tethea ocularis. Next base: position 9,116,190 of record OY741975.1, read on the forward strand.
ATTTTAATTTGTAATTAAAGAAAAAGTAAGTTTCCAAAAATTAGAATTTAAATCGTTAAAATATGCGATATTCGAACAATATCAATAATTTGGAATGGCTTTTTGTTTTAATTGGCAAGTTTGTCAGATGAAAATAGCATCTTAAAAAGCTCGTCCATATACTATTGTCGTCGAATGGCAACATAAAAAAAATATTGGCCCGTTGCAAGATTTATTTTCACGTTTTTATCTTCTTATGTCCAGTTTATATGCCATTTATAGATAAAATATCTTATTCAGAAATAATTAATGCTAAGAAAAAACCAAGATAACACATAGGTAAGTGCCATCATGTGCTTTTGATGTAGAACCTAAGTTTATTAATTTACTTTAGAAATCCTATCAGTTCAGTGGTTTCTATGATTAGCAAACAGCAAAAAAAAATGGTCAGTATTTTACTCACCCACATTTTTTTTGGTATATTCAACGGACTGACATACTGGTTTTTCATTAACTGAAGGTACGCTCTCTCGCTTTCTTGAAATACAACATTCTCATTGGTGCTGATTCTGTTTTTTACGAACTTAACTAAAATCAGTCAAGTCACCTCTCTTTCATGATAACCTTATTGAAAAAAGATTTTTAATGCTGTCAGTTTAGTCCATGCCGTCGTAATATACGGGTAAATAGTCGTGACCAATATAGATCGCGCTTAAATTCACGTTGAAATAAGTGATCGGACTAATCTGATAGGACTAAAATATCTTGCATCCCTTTCTTACATTTCTTGTTAGAATGAGATATAGTGAGATTAAATTTGTTTAGTTTGTAAACAGAATCGGGGCCATTGTCAATACAATATCTAATTATTATTCGATTTTGCATGTGTCGGTTGATTAATATTAATTACTAGCAGTTTCTTGCTGTTTATCCGTGTTCCTGGGATAAAATGTAGGCTATAATACTCTGGAATAATGTAGCTTCCTATTAGTGAAAGAATTTTCAGAATTGGACCAGTAACTTTGGAGATTACCTCCTACTTCCAAACAAACCTCGTTTTAATAGTAGTATAGATTGTGCAAGCTTAATGTTTTTTTTATTCATAGCGATTCTGTACACAGATTTTAATCTATCCAAGTTATTAGCCTAACTATCCTGAACCTAACTAATTATAAACGCGATAGTGAGTTTGTTTGTTAGCGCATGAAGGTATAACCAAACGTGATGTTTGACACGTAGGTAGCATAGCATGGACTAGATTTATTATAATTCTATAATTTATAGTCACATTTTTTCTTTATTCTTAATTATTTTTTTTAATTATATCGGTATCTGTTAATAATTTTTTGGTTAAAATTATTTAGGACAGGTAAATCAAATTTATATATATTTAATGATACTGGTGCCGGTTCTGTTGTTTACGAACTTAACTAAAATTAGTCAAGTCACCTCTCTTTCATGATAACCTTATTGAAAAAAGATTTTTAATGCTGTCAGTTTAGTCCATGCTGTCGTAATATACGGGTAAATAGTCGTGACCAATATAGATCGCGCTTAAATTCACGTTGAAATAAGTGATCGGACTAATCTGATAGGACTAAAATATCTTGCATCCCTTTCTTATATTTACTATTAGAAAGAGATATAGTGAGATTAAATTTATTTTAGTTCGTAAACAACAGAATCGGCACCATTATCATAGTTAGCGTCAGCCTACGTTGATTAATAAAACCAAATAGCTCTACAGTCTATCTCTCTGGCACGAAAAAAAAAACAATATTTTGTAATCTGTAATAATCTTTTTGCTGTTTACCCACTAGTGCCGTTACCTATTTATCAGAGAATTCAGTAGGAGCAGCATTTTCTTGAAACGTAATACACAATAAACAAATAGATGTTATTGGCTAAAAAGAATATTTAAGTCTGTCACATACGTATCTATAATATTCAGTACTCGTAATATTTATTATTTATATATTATTGTTCTCTCAGCACTACATTTCCTAGGAAATCCATACATTTCCTAAATATCTATCGGAGTATTACATTCGGTATATTTGTAAGGATCGCGTTATTTGGGGGGTTGTAAGTGAAAGGTACTTTTTTGCGAATACTTTCTAATTTATGCAAAATAAAAAAAAAAAACCGTAACCTATTTTTTTCATGTTTGTATATATTGCCTAGTATCATTATTGAATTATAATTTCCTAGGGGAAATACACAGGAATTGTGTACAATTCCTATGTTTCATACATTTCCGGTGACATAAATACAAAAAATATATAATAAGTATATTGTATATATGAATATTTATAAATAAATGTCTTGCTATAATTTATATTGATTTTATATTATAGCTGCGTATGTGATGTGTTTTATCTATATATATTTTATTATCCATAATTTTAAGCAGATAGTTATATTTTATAACCAGTATTTTACTTACGAATCGATAGCACAACTTAACTGAAGTTCTTTTTTTTTTATTTTCATGCGTTCTATAGTGTTGTTATTTAGGGAATTTTATAATGTACCAACGAATAACCAATATTTGTGTAAATTTTTAGTTTATTAATTTGTAAACTTCAATATTCGACGGCATATCCATGATTTGAATATAACATACATAAAAATACAAGCCTAATGATATGTGATTAGTTTGTTTATTTTGTTTCAAACTTATTAAATGATATAAAATGAGGCTTCTTTGTAATTACTGCAAATGTTTCACTGTATTAAACCAAAGAAAAATATTGATTTCCTTTCCCCTTAGGTAATTAGCAATATTATACATATATTATATTACTAGTTGTGCCCCGCGGATTTACCCGTGATTTTCTATACCCAAAAATTTCCTCTACAAACGGGGTGTCTAACAGAAGTTTTTTTTTTTTTCAAATAGTTTTTCAATATGTGGTCTACATACAAATAAACTCATCTGCTTTACACTTATTAAAAGTGACATATTATTTTAAATCCTTTGTACTAAATTCACTCCTTGATTTTCATAGAATATGAGCATATTTTTATAAATATATCAATATTGGTTAGTAAGTTTTGGAATATATATTATTTATTCATACATAAACCAGATTTTTGTAACACTCATTTAATTTCACATAGAAATATTTGTGTTACATATGTCTAAAGAGAGAAACATTATGCAGTCATATTAAAGTTGCCTAACGATGTAAAAATAGATCTAGAATATTATGTAAAAAATATAATTATATGAAAATTATAATGCGAAGCGACGACTGACTGAAAGTAGTTAGTTTTGTATATTATATAGTTATTATAGTCTGTATACATTGTGGAAATACCTCTGTGATTACTTGATTATATAAGGTGAAAGTTATATTTATTTGATTATATAACTTTAATGATTATACAAAAAAAAACAAGAATTCAAGTAAGTTGGCACAGTTACATGCCAGTTGGTTAAGACATCTATCGCGTCGCAGATCGTGGGTTTGATTCCCATACAGAACAAACATTTGTGTGCATGAACATGTCTGTTTGTTCTGAGTCTGGGAGTAATTATCTATATAAGTATGTATTTACAAAAAAAAGTATATCAGTTATTTGGTTTCCACATCACAAGCTCTGCTTGGTTTGGGATCAGATAACCGTGTGTGAATGTCCCAGGATATTTAAGTAACAGTCCTTACCTCATTACAATCACTGAAATCTTGTAGAATTTGAAGGTATTTCTATAATATATACTGGATGGGTATTTTGAATGGAATCTTATCCAAATCTATGCAAGATTTGCCATGCCGAACAACTTTTACGATAAGATCAAATGCTTTTGTCATGGTAAAAAAACTTCAGTGTAATGAATCAAAAATAGGTTTCGAAAAGGTGTTATCTCAAAGTATCCACCTGTATACATGGTGATTTTTACAATTGACCAAAATCACCATGTATACACACAAATTTATTAGTGTTATTTGCTATATAAAAGAGCTTATTAAAAACGATAATTATGTATGTTCATTCTCTTTTTTCAGGCTTTTGGCTTCTATAATGTTTGGAGCCAAACTATATTATATTTTTAATTAATAATTATTTGGTTATTTTGTTGTAATTATAAGTGATTACTGTAATAAAGTGATGAAAGTTTATATTACTTTTTAGTTTTTTTCCCTGTTTTTATTTGAGTATTGAAAACAACAAGACAAGTGTGTTTGTCTGTGGCCTCACAGCTCCTGAACGGATGGAGTCAGGGCCGGATCTACCATATGGCCTTTTGGGCTTCAGCCCAGGGCCCCCCAGCTAAGTCAAGTCAAAGTAAAAATAGACGATAACGCGAAAGAATCCATTTTTTAAATTTATTAAATTAAACAAATCGTATGGTTTGCAGCCCTGCGAATCCTACGATTAATCAAACCCATTCAATTCCATTTAATTGAAGTCTACTTTCTGTTGGTGTTGGTACTTCGAACTGAGTTGGTACTAACTAGCCCAGGGCCCCCTAAACTCACGGTCCGGTCCTGGATGGACCGATTTTGATTTAGTTTTTTTTTAAAGGTAACTTAATCGAGTATGTTCTTCCAAGTTCTTAATTCCAAGTTTTGGATGTTATGACCAATTTTCTATTTAGTTTCGGGTGTTTCTTTAAATTTTTAATTTTAGTTATACGAAGTAGTTATCAATCTTGATGTTTACCATGGAGGTAACAGATCAAACATAATATCATATTCTCTTTGCATAATATCAATGACATTAAGACCATAGAGTAGGTACTAAGAAGTGTCACCAAACGAGAAAACGTTGAAAATCATTATTGTATTATTTATTTACATATCAAATACCCATTGCAAATACCTAACCATGTCGGTTTTCGATGGAGAAATTGAGTTTCAGTCAGTTTATATGGTTGATTACCAAAGGAAAAATAAACCGTAAGTACCTAAATAAACCTAGGTAAGTACCAACTAAATATTACAATTGCGAATGCGTTTTTGAAGATGGTACTGAATGGATTTGGATGAAACTGGCACATCGCTAGATCAAACCTTTGAATAACATTTATGTACGCTACATTTTATCCCGGGAAAATATATTATTAAGATTGCTCGGGGACGCGGGTGAAACCGCGGAGCGGAAGCTAGTCTCTTTGATATTTCAGGAAGCCCTATTAAAAACCTTCGCGTTTTCACTAGAAAAGATGATCATCAAACGGCTGAGCAGGTTTTCTTGAAAAGCTAAGAACAATCGATCATAGCACCTTTCAAACGAAAATAATAGGATCATAGGATGCATCATAGGATGCCACTAGGGCATGCTATCCGGATATTCGGATATCCGAATTATCCGGATATCCGTCGATTTTAATATTCGGATATTATTCGATTTACTATCCGGATAAAACGAATAAAACGAATAGTTACTTTATTAATATAGCATACTAATTTTTAATTTGATTACATCAAAATCACTCATATATTATATCGTCATCATGTCAGCTGAAAGACGTCCACTTCCCCTAAGGATCTCCACGATGGCCGGTCTTGCGCTACCCGCATCCAGCGGTTTCCCGCGAACCTCACAAGTTCATCGGTCCATCTTGTGGGGGGCTTGCCCACGCTGAGTCTTCCAGTTCGTGGTCGCCACTCGAGAACCCTTTTGCCCCAGCGGCCGTCGGTTCTACGAGCGATGTGCCCCGCCCACTGCCACTTAAGTTTGGCAATTCTTCGGGCTATGTCGGGAACTTTTGTTCGCCTGCGGATCTCATCATTTCTGATTCGATCTCGCAGGGAAACTCCGAGCATAGCCCTCTCCATTGCTCTTTGGGTGACCTTCAGCCTCCTGATGAGACCCATCGTAAGCGACCACGTCTCTGCTCCGTAAGTTATCACTGGCAACACACACTGGTCGAAGACTTTCGACTTGAGACACTGCGGTATTTGAGACTAGAAGATATTACGTAGCTTCTCGAACGCTGCCCAGCCGAGTTGGATTCGACGATTGACCTCTTTCTCGAAGTTGGACCTACCTAGTTGGATGGTCTGTCCTAGGTAAATATAGACCTCTACAAGTTCGAGTGCAGAATTTCCAACCTTTACTTGAGTGGGTGCAACATGGACGTTCGACATGATTTTCGTCTTATCCATGTTCATTTTTAGACTCACTTGTTGAGAGACTCTGCTGAGGTCATCGAGCATTGTACTGAGGTCTTCCAAGGTCTCAGCCATGACTACTATATCATTGGCAAATTGAAGGTGAGTGATGTACTCGCCATTGACATTGATGCCAAATCCGTTCCAGTCCAGAAGTTTGAAGACGTCTTCCAGTGCAGCGATGAACAGTTTCGGATATATCACGTCTCCCTGTCTCACGCCTCGCTGCAATTGGATAGGTTTCGAGTTCTGGTCCTGGAGACGGACCAAAATGGTGATGTTCTCATACAAATACTTAACACCTCAATATACCGGAAGTCGATTTGGCACCTTTGAAGAGACCTCAGCACGGCCCAGGTTTCAATCGAATCAAAGGCTTTTTCATAGTCCACTAACGCTAAGCATAATGGCTGGTTTTACTCCTCGGTCTTCTGTATAACTTGTCCCGCGTGTGTATGTGGTCTATGGTGCTAAAGCCTTTTCGGAAACTGGCTTGTTCGAGAGGCTGGAAGTCGTCAAACCTGCGTGCGAGACGGTTTGTAATGACTCTCGAGAACAACTTGTAAACATGGCTCAGCAGTGTGATGGGTCTGTAATTCTTGAATAGGGAATTATCTCCCTTTTTGAAGAAGAGCACACTTCTGTGCCATGCTTGCGGCGTCCGGCCTTTGAGTATGACGGAATTAAATAGTTTCTGAAGGGCCCTGAGGATCGGTGTACCTTCAGAAGTTCAGCTGTAATTCCATCATCACCTGGCGCCTTGTTGTTCTTGAGTTGTTTGAGAGCCATTCTAATCTCATACAGGTTGACGTCCGGGATATTTTCAGTATAGTGTCGGGTTAGCCGACATGTTTGATGAGATGATTCTGCCACCCTCAGTCTTCAGCTTCGTCAGTTGGCTCTGCCCAACAGACAGATCTCTTGCGAACACTTTAGAGCCTTATTCTGATCAATGGCCTCTTTAATACTAACTGTATTAGATTGGCGTGTGTCGCGAGTTAAAAACTTTGAGATCTATCTGTTGAGCATTTCGTTGGGCGTCGTGCGGGGTGACTATTGAGGGTGGATGCCGTCTCTTAATTATAAATGGTTGATGAGGCACTTAGCGTGCGTGTTTAAAAATGTTAATTGAAGACATATTTTTAAGTTGACTGATTGATTTACCCATTCCTAAGGGGGTATCCGAATTATCCATATTATCCGGATTTATTCGGATAGTGAACTGGAAGTATCCGAAATATCCGGATAGTAAAATGAGGCGGATAATTGCATGCCCTAGATGCCACAGACAGATACACACTACAAACATGTATAACCTCTTTTTCTTCGGGGGTTAAAAATAGTGATTTCAAAAAGGCCTACTAGAGGCGCGCTGCTCGTATCGCTATACAAAATGGTCACTGTAGTCGGTAGCAAAGCAAGTATTGAACTATCGAATACGTGTCGTGACTCATAAACTCTTATGGTGTACTAAAGATAGCATAAGGAGATCCTCCTTCCACACCCGTGGGTGGAACACCAGTTGCAGATAGAGGATCTCCGGAGGTACAGACTCGATTGATCAGATCCAATCAATACCTCCATCAGTTTAAAATCCCCTCTTGTATTTATGCTGTATTGTTAGAAAACTTCATCAGCGCGATGTAGAACATTTTCATTTTACAAGCTTTAAATTGTGTTTTAATTATATTTAGTAACGTTGAATTGTAAATATTTATTATTTTATTCTATTAAAAGCCATTTCGAGATAGCTACGCTAAGAAAATATGAGATTAATTTTGATTTTTCTAAAAATATTCACGTTTTTTCGAACACGCAATCGTGTGATTTTGCTAGAGATTTTTAGTAGGCGTATATTAAACATGTGCCATTTTTTTTTTAATTGGTATCTAGACAAAACCTAATCAGTCATCGTCTAATTATGTGTCCCGGTAAAGGTCAAAAATTAATAAACTGGAGGGTGTTTTACTTTCATCTGCCATTACATGAAAAATACCTAGTGGTGGACCGATGGCCGATGGTGGTAAGCACACAAAGCCTAGAAGGCAAATGGTGCTTGGCGATAGATTTTTAACTTTAGGGTGATAATATTATTTTCTCTGTGCGAGTATTAAGTAGGTACCAAGTACCTTACCACTACACTACACACACACACCACTATAGACGCTTGCAATACGGGCTCTCCGTATACATAGTAAAAGAACAAATATTTTTTCAGTTTAATTTATCATTTGCCAGACGTTAAGCTAGTCCTTAATGTTGATTGCAGTTTAAGTCCTCGTCGGCAAGCAGTTGACGACAACTGCCTCATCGTTGGGATCAGCAGGGATGCCCTGAAGGCCAAGGACGCCCCTCGCCGCTGTCCGGACGTTCTATGCTCTATAGACCATGAGTATTACAAGAAAGCTGTTGAACGGGTTAAATCTTAATTAAAAATAATCTATCTTCTAAATCTAATATATAAAATTCACGCAGTCACAGTGTTAGTCACCAAACTCCTCCGAAACGGCTTGACCGATTTTTATGATTTTTTTGTGTATATTAATTAGGTCTGAGAATAGGTCGTAAACTATTTTGTATACCCCTAAGCTAGAAATAATTTATATGGCAAAACAACGTTTTCCGAGTCAGCTAGTAAGTAAGTAAAACACATCTAAATCGTTAATCAACTACTAATAGTTGTATCTATACTAATAACTAGCTGTTCCGCGCGGTTTCACTCGCGTTCCCGGGATAAAAAGTAGCTTATAACCTTCGGGAATAACGTAGCTTCCTATTAGTGAAAGAATGTTTCAAATCGGTTCAGTAGTTTCGGAGCCTATTCAATGCAAACAAACAAACAAACAAACAATCAAATCTTTCCTCTTTATAATATTAGTATAGATAAAGCTGAAGAGTTTGTTTATTTGTATATACGCATATACGAAAAATTATTTCACTAACAGGAAGCTACATTATCCCTGATTGCTAGGCTACTTTTTAAACCCGGGAACGCGAGTGAGACTGCGGAGGATAGCTATTTTTATTACTTATTATTATTACAGTGAAGAGCAATTAAATAAACTTGAGCGCCTTCAAAATTTCTGTTTACGATTCATATTTGGATTACGCAAATATGATCACATCTCTCAGTTTCGTAGTCAACTCAAGTGGCTTCCTATACGCCTTCGCCGGAATACCCATATACTTTCGCTTTTATATAATGTTCTCTTTAATCCGAAAGCCCCATCTTATCTTAAAGAACGCTTCTCGTTCCATAGTTCTCAACTGCATCTTCTTCGCAGCTCTTCCGAAACTCTTCTCAAAAATCCACCTCATATATCTCATTCTTATACTCAATCTTTTACTGTGCAAGCTGTCCGTCTATGGAATTCTCTTCCGCAGGATATCCGACGTGCTCAGACGATAGATTCATTTAAATCGTTAGTCGCAAAACATTATTCGTTATGTTTTAACTAGACTAAAACTGTCTTTCTTTCTTCTCTCTATTACATTTTGTTTATTTTTTTTCTCCTTTTTTTATTTTTTTTTTATTTTCTGTTTATTTCTTAAATGCTGTTATTATTATAATATGAACTATATCATTTATCGATTTAAATAAGTATGTATTTGTTAGTCTATCTTATTATTATTTTTATTGTAATAGTATGTATTAGGATTTATATTATTATGTATTTTATTATAATATTAGTCTACACTAGCCATTTATAGCCGTTTCCTATTACCCAAAGGTTGCCTGGAAGAGATCGCTTTTGCGATAAGGCCGCCTATGTTGTTGTCACTATATATATTTTGTTTGTCTTTTTTTTTTGTCCTATATTTGTGGTGTAAACAATAAAGTGTATTCTATTCTATTATAGTAACTAATATACTATAATATATTATTAGTTACCAACTACTAATAATTGATATATTTTATAATAAGCCCCGTTATATATATGAAATAATTTCTTTCTTACAAACTAGCATGTAAGTAGGTATTTTCGTAACTTGGAAACTGTAAATTTACATGTAATAGAATAAATAAATTGGTAGGGCAAAATAATTAATCTTATGGATAATATTTCTATAGTGCAATCAAACGACGACAAATGACACAAAACGACACCGATGAGACAAAAAAAAATTCTGGTTATTAGTTGTGCGTAGCATATTAATTATTTTATGTTACTAGTAGTTGCTAGTAGGAAATAAAATAACAATTGGCTGAGCACAATAATAAATTACACTGACATCTAGCGGCTATGAGTGAGCAACTTTGTCGTTTAAATACACATGAGATTTTATAAATGTTGCCAATCCAACAATAATGTAAGTATATTATCACAAATCAAAATATGGGGAGAATGTCCCCAGGAAGCCTATAACAAAAGCGACGGTCATTCACATCACTCCACTTATCTGACATTTAATAAGGAACATGCCTCGTCAGTTCGCAGATGATCACCCGAAATTAACAAAGACATACATGTCGGCGGACATCGACCCCACGCCGATTGAACACGAGATACAGGATCTTAAGAGAACCGAATACCTCACCAAGTATTGTTCTAGAGGTTGGTAACTGAAATAATACTACAACATCTATCCTATACTAATAACACTGAGAAGATAATATTCTATACTAATAATAAAGCTGAAGAGTTTGTTTGTTTGAACGCGCTAATCTCTGGTGTTACTGGTCCGATTCGAAAAAATCTTTCACTAGTAGGAAGCTACATTATCCCCGAAGGTTATAGGCTACTTTTTATCCCAGGAACGCGAGTGAAGTCGCGGGGAACAGCTAGTCCGATATAAGATCCAGCCTGGGCTCACAGTTCACAACTGAGTTGCTGTCCATTTCTGAATTCTGATGTCACACACCGCAATTAATAAGCACTATATTTTATATTTATTGTTAATTCAATTTCTTTATTGTTTTGTGTAGATACTTATAGCCTTATAATATGTAATTGTAAAAGGGAAAATACACGATGTTTTTTTTTGCTTTAGTAAAAACTCATTCATTTAAGAAGCAGTAGAAAAAAAATATTTCGGATAACGAAGGACAACTATAAAAATAACCAAGATATAAGCCATCAAATATTTATTCCTGTCACTTTCTATCAAAACAGAGCATGGAGTTTATATGGCCGTCATAGTATATGACGTCACATACTTACTTACTATGTCCGATCTCTCTGTCTAATCGCTCTTATTTGTAGTTTAAAATGCTTATATCTTCCACGTTTCTTGGCCGATTTTAATTTCATTTTTTTTACATCATTTTTGCGGTATTTTCAAATTTTGTTAAGAATAGTGATCTAAAAATCATGCATATTTATTGCGCTGTGTGTATTAGAATAAATGATTTTATGGTCTTCTTCTTCTAAAATAATGAAGGCAATGGTCTCCAGAACTGCCGTTCATGTCGGTGAACCTGACGCGTCGTGCTCGAGCGTTACAGACCCTGCGACTACCTGATGATATCTATATACCGGACACCAGCCAGAAGGGGTCTTACAGGCACCCTCGCCCGGAGAAGTACGCGGACCCGCCCTCCGCTTTATCCATGAGACCTAAGTTTGACGATTCTTTGCAAAGTAAGTGTTAATTAAGGCGATGATACCTCAGTGACATTGGATGCCGAGACGAAGGTTGCGGGTTCGAATCCTACAATGAGCCTGAGCTTTCGGTGAAGGAAAACATCGTGAGAAAACCATAGCACGGTGGTAGGGTACTTTGTGGTTCCCGCCTGGCTGGCTACCACCCTCAAGTTGAATATCTGTCGCCTTTCGGTCCGACAGCTGCACTTAAGAGCTAGTTCCCTTCACCATCATCGGCCACATCATCACTGACCATGGTGAGATTGTGGTGAAACACAGGCTTATAGGTACCTACGTAGTAAAAAAAAATACTAGTCTAGACTCTATTTATGTGTGATTTTGACAGGTTGATAAACTGAAGGGCACTGAAGTGTCTGAAGTATAGGTACTTTATAACTTCAATTACTGGCCCCGCAGAAAGGGAATTCAAACCTCGGGGTAATAGCTAGCAGTGTATAAGCCCTAAAGACATATCTGTCAAAGTTTGATAACGATTTCATTCCACAGAGGAGCTTCGTCGAATCCTGCGCATAAAAACCGGGGACACCACCTACGAGGCCTGTCACGGCCTTCTCGCCAAGGTGGTGTTGAAAAAGAACCCATTCGGGAAACCACGAAAAGAACCCAAGTATGGGCGCTGGCAGGATCCTTTCCCATACACATACAGAATTTGATGTGATCTTATTTGAATAAATGTATTTTGTTTGTAATGTTCCAGTTTTTTTGTGATTAATGGTAGGTCGGTATTTATACCTACATTTATGTGAAGTGCCAGTGCCACAGATACATAATAGTTGGAAGTGCTGAGTTTGATCATTGATGCCATGAACGTTTTGAATAACATTTATAAAATACTAGGTTTTTCTCACGGTTTCAGCCTTCTTCCTGTATGAGATATAGCATATGTCCATATCGTAGCGTGGCAAATCACCGTGATCCGAATCCGTAGGCCGAACTGATAGACTTACATTCATAGTTACAATATTAAGTAGGTACCTATTATTAGTTAGGTATGTACCTAATATTAACATGAATGTGTGCATTTTGGACACATTGATCTTCTAAGAACAAAGTCTTCTTGTTTCCTTAGAGATAGATCCAATGAGTTCTTATACCGAACCAAAAGACAAAATCATATTTTTTTTTAATTAACCAACAAATCGCGACGTCAACGTCCGTCATCATTTGACATTAAACTCCACAACATCAAAATTATCCAGAGTAAATAAAACCACTGTTTTCGTTCAAGAAATCAAAATTATCTGTAGTGATGTTAACCCAAGGAGTAAATAAATAAAAAGCAGAGATGGATCATTATTTGACCACCTACAGGAAGGACTATCTATGGCCAAACTTGCCGGGAGCAAGTGGGGGTGGGCATGGCGCCTCTGGAGGCCTGGCCGAGTATGTACCTCTACGCTTTTACTAAAATTGGATAGCAATGTTTCTCAATAGCATTTCCTTTTTGTCCGGTAAGGTTGTTGCAGCCATCTGAGGCTACCAACTTTAGTCCTTTAAAAAAAAAAAGCATTTCCTCTTAATCAAATGCCTTAAACTTTTAGGTGTATCTTTTTGGGAAACGTTGACCATTCCCAGATAAATAATATCCCATGTAAAAGAACAGACAGTACTAGATAAAACAAGTTTCTCTCAAAAAAAACATTTTTGGTACAAGCTTTTATTGCACAGTCTTCAACTACTCGTTAAGACGGTTCCAATGAGCCCGAACACGACGGGGTTGTGTCGTTTTATTGCGGAGTTCCTATGGCCACCTTCCAGCTCCAGCATCACATGAATCTAAATAAAAGCATGTAACAATACTTTATTTTATTCGTATCATGAAACTAGGGACGCGCACACACGATGGTGGCATTTAGAGTTTGCCACATCTTTATAACACTTGTTAATACGTCATTTGCTATTTAATTCTTTATTGACTAGTTCCCTCTTCGACTAGGTACTGAGATTTCTATATAGTGGCTGGCTCCCAATGCCCTATAATTTATTCAACAATGTAATAATAATTGACCGATGTAAGCTCTACTTAGTTTGGGTCAGATCTTAGGATCCTGATCATACGAGAGGTTGCAGAGTACCCCAACTCTCTGGAGAGGAGCTAGCCTTCTACCAGGCATGCATGGCACACAGTAGGCCGCCTGACTGCCGCTGTCCACAGTACTCCGGGAGCGAGATGCCACAGCTGCCTCCAGGGAAAGAGAGTGGGTGGAGTCGGAATGAGGTAACGTAGAAGTTAGTAGAGGTAGCGTAGAAGTACCGCAGGTATTCTTTATTCTGTGCTAAGTAGCTATCTTCCTCATTCCTAGGATAAAAAGTAGCCTATGTCCCTCTTGTTATGCTAGTTTTAATTATTTAATAATGTTTTCAGTTAATGGGGCCAATGTTGGATCCAAAATTATATCCAGTGAGAGTTGGAGCCAGCCCTGAGACACCAACATCTCGTTACGACCAGCCCAACGCATTTTTGGATAAGGTAATAATATACAAAATACAAAGGTAAATAAAAATTAATTTCCGAAATGTACGCTTACATACAAGCGCATCATTATTATTTTTTTGTTGAGTTAGTAATTATTGAGACAAGGTTTGTATGAAAAATCTTTTCTTAGCGGATGCCTACGTTAAAATAGATATCTGTACCTACGCCACATTTCAGCCCGATCCGTCCAGTGGTTGGAGCCGTGCGTAATAATCAGTCAGTGACCTTTTCCTCGTATATATTTAAATTATTAATTATAGTGCTAGAATTGACACATGGTATCTATTTTCCAGCTCCAGTCAAAATACCCGATGCTATACAGCATCCTGCAGAACGAAGCCTCGCCAGAGTTGAAGCAGCGCATCGACCGCGATCGCAACAAGACCACCTACCAAGTCGACTACTGCGAATCTGGTAACTGTACCTTTTTATTTTTAACCGAAGGAGTATACTTAGGTTTATAAGGATTTAATTATTCAATGTGCCTACTATGTATAAAGATAATTTAGGTACTAACCTTAATCTCTCTCACATAATCGTCTCGCCAAGTTACTCGCAGATCCAATGTCGTAGGCTTCCATAACGCATTGCCACCACGTGCTTCAAAAACACAACACTCAGCATTTGATAACTAATAATAGGATTTACACACACACACACATAACATATTCAAATTGTACATAATTCGTCAACTGTTAAACTATTTCCAATAAGACATCCGCACGCAATAAGAGACAGATACAGACTAACGACATCAACCAACAGCCAAATAATTCAGAAACTACCCTATAACGCAAATAATAAAAGTGCGTGTTTTTTTTATATCAGATGGTTGACAAGCAGGCAGACGGTGTACGTATAATGAAAATTAAGTTTTGCGTAGTACCAAGGAGGATAAACAATCCAGTTCAATTTAAATAAATAGATTTTGTTGTTGTTTTTAAACGCTTCAAATATAGGACTTTTTGTTAAAGATTTATAAAATAAAAACTCTCTTTATGATAATAATGTAGTAGATTGAATTCGAAAATAACGTAATACTGTTGCGTCTGCCTGGTCACATCACCGCTGAGCGTGCTTTTCCATATGATTGATTTTAAAGTACATTGCAGTTATGCAAAACATCCAAATTCTACTCCTGAAATTTAGTTGGCCTTGTATCGAGTTAGTTAGTTACGCAAAATCATCCTGTACCTTAACTAGCCTAAAGTTATGATGCCTTGAACTCAGTACAAATACAGTCACTGAGTCTGAAAAGAGATTCAGTAACGACTAATAATATCTTCCCAGGGCCAGGAGCCAAGTTCGAGGGTCTGCAGCGAGCGGCGGATGAGAGCGGCACGGGCCCGTGCACGCAGCCAATGCGTCTGCCAGGCGACCCGTGCAGGGTGGGGCCTAAACCCAGGAACACGACTCCCAGGACCATGACCAAGCAGGCGGGAGCTGGTGCGGCCAGTGACCCCAGGGCGAAATGCGGTAAGAGATTGTCACATAGTTTTGTCTTTGTGTATTTTAAATAATAATGGAGACATACCTACATACGGTTTTTGTTATTTATTTTATTACTGCAGAATGTCCAAAGTTTGATATTTCTATGCCAATATTCATTAAAATCGATCTATATATCGGTCCAACATAGCAAACAGACCGACGGACACACATACTATGAATATTAGCTACTAGCTCCTTCGATGCGTTTTCACCCGAGTTTCCAAGGGATCTTATGTTTTCCCGGGATAAAAAGTAACCTATATGTTATTCCAGGGTATGATCTATCTATGTGCTAAGTTTCATCCAAATCCGTTCAATAGTTTTTGCGTGAGAGAGTACCAAAAATCTTCACATCCAAACAAACTTTCACATTTATAATATTGTAGGATTAGGTACTAATTAAAGAACAAGCTCTTTTACGCCTACCGACTAGTGGCCTCTTGTACAGCGGCCCAAAGTACACACTATGCTCTGAGTGCATGCATACGGTGTGTTTGAGATACTACCTATGTTAATTTATGTGTTAATACGGAACACACATTTAGTAATAATAATGTATGTGGTCTCATTCTAACTACTTTAATTGAACAGAGACAACATCAGCAGTACCACCACTCGGAAAGACAGAATACCAGGACGGAGTATCCAAGCTCGGAGCTATCATCATGCGAGACAAATTGCACAGGAGATAGAGAAGACAATAGTTTTATCATATAAGAGAAAGAGACACAATCATAGAATAAACTTTTTAGGCATAAGGGTACATTTGTGTTTTATTTATGAAATTGTTTTCTTCATCATCAAAGTTCAAATAATTCACGGATACCTATGTACGACATCTCTACTACCTATTTTCGTTATTTGATGATTAGTCAATCTTTCGATCTTCTAGGACCGAGAGTACTAGGATGCCATAAGTTTGAAGGGGGTTACAAATAACTGAATTTTACGTCATACTGGCTAGGTTTCGAATAAAGGAGTGAAACTGCATGGCTCCCGGCGTCTATATTTCCAGACTCGTATAATCTTGGGATTTTCAATGCGAGGGTGAATAGGATTTTTCTGGATAAGCGTGGACCATCGTCATCGTCCTCCTCTAAATGGGCGAAATTGTGGCCAAACGCAAGCCCATCATATTAAAAAATATAATAAGTACCAGGGTAATATAATTTATAAAGAGTTATTTCTATCACAATGATTCGGAATACTTGTAAAATCTACCAAACCCCAATCAAGTTCAGTATGAATGTTATAAACAAAGAGAAAGTAGAGTATAGTGTATTTTCGCCCAAGAAGCTCATAGGCTCCTTTTTATCCAGGGAAACCGCGGGAAACGTTATTATTATAACGCACTTTCAGAGTTTAACGCACTTTAATTATGGGATATATTAAAAGTTATTCAGTACCTATGACAAGTCCAAAATAGGTTACCAAAAGATACCATCAGAAAATATCTAAGTACCCAGTAAGTATAGTTTTACTTTTAAAACTCAGAAAATTCAATATTTCATAATAATTCTCAAATAAAATGACTCAGAATGATAAATAGACGTTTATGTATAAAAAACACGTATATATAATCTGTCATGTGGGGGGCAACCGTGCGCTGGAGATGAGTTCCCCTCTCTTATACAACTCTTTCTTCTCTTCTCTCCTTACGGTTTGCTCATCTTTCCTCACGGTTTGCTCCTCTTTTCTCACAGTTTGCTCCTCTCTCCTCACGGTTTGTTCTCCTTTGCTCACGGTTTGCTCCTGACGCGAGGAGACTCTCGTGCGAGAGACTGTACTTTCGTCGTGTTGCCTGAGGACGACTGCTCTGGCATCCGACGTGTTACGTTCTCTGAAAGTAGGGATGAAAAGTAAAATAAAATTACCGGATTTATTTCTAAGAGACAGTCAACGCCTAAACGGCTCTATAAATAGAATAAAAATAGTCCTATTCCTATTTCGCTTCGACTGTGAGAATTTACAAGTTGAAATTTTTTTTTGTCTATGTATATAGGACCTGTTTGACCACAATCTTACCGTGATCAGTAATGATGCGGCCGAAGGTGGTAGGCACACAAAGACTAGAATGGAATTGGCTCTCAAGTGCAGCTGCTGGAATAAGGTTCTTAGCGACAGATTTTCAACTAGAGTGTTGGATCCATCCAGGCGGATACGACAAAGTACCCTACCACCGTGCTGGAACTCATTCCTCACGATGTTTTCCTCCATCGAGCTCAATGTAGGATTCATCTCGGCACTCGACGTCACTATCGCTGAACTATCATCACCTCAAACATGATTCATCAAGAACATTGTCCTGTCAGACTAAAGCACGAAGGATAGCATGAAAGACTAAACCCACATTACGTAGGTTTATGGGCAAGCGAGTAAGACCTGGTACAAAAAGGCTCACCTCCCAAAGGCCACCAGCCTATCTATATCGTTGGGCGGGCGCCTCACCTCCCCCGCGGAGGTCATGGTGACGCGGAGGGCGGTGTGCGTGGGGTGCGGGTGGTGCGGGGGCGGGCTAGCCGGCGGGGAGGAGGCGGCGGAGGCGGAGGCGGAGGCGGGCGAGGAGGAGCCGACGGCGGAGTCGCGCTTGTTGGAGGACTCGGAGCCGGAGGTGGAGCGGCGGCGCGGGGGCGCGGAGGGGCGGCGCTCGCGCGGGAACGCCGCCGGGATGTGCAGCGACGCCGTGATCACGCGGCACTCCTCGTCCGAACCGCCTACTGTCTGCAAGTTACCCCTTCATTAGTATTTTGTTTGACCACAATCTCGCCGTGGTCAGTGATGATGAGGCCAGTGGTGGTACGCACGTAAACAGGGACCTGGCTCTCGGGTGCAACTGTCGGAACAGCGAAAGATTTTCAGCTTGAGGGTGGTACTACTAAATACCCTACTAACGTGGAGATATTTTTGACGATACTAGGGTATCATTAGTACCTACTAGGTACATCACCTGATTAACTATGGGTCCTTTAGCTCTCACCACCAATGCATACTAAATACATCACACTCGGGGATTGCCCATCGTAATCGCTAGATGATGGGCCCTTATATAAATAAAACACAAATTTCGTCTAGCACTGGTTAACAATATCCAAAGGTTAAATAAAAAACAATGTACTTATATCCAAAAATAAGTATCGGAGATACATCGCCATCTTGTTTGAAATTGTTATAAGAAATTAATATATTTAGGAACGCTTTGTTATCGACTTAGACTCTCCTATTAAGTCATCAATGTAAAAGCAAAGCTCAAACCCGAAATAAGACTATGCAAAAGCTGGTATCCTACTAATATTATAAATGTGAAAGTTTGTAAGTATGGATGTCGTTT
Source organism: Tethea ocularis (assembly GCA_963555595.1). Taxonomy (NCBI): domain Eukaryota; kingdom Metazoa; phylum Arthropoda; class Insecta; order Lepidoptera; family Drepanidae; genus Tethea; species Tethea ocularis. Next base: position 9,135,195 of record OY741975.1, read on the forward strand.
GTTACTCTTTCACGTAAAAACTAATGAATGGATTTGGATGAAACTTGGCACATGGATAAATAGGTTCGACTGGAAAGAAGTCATCTATGAAATCTCCAGTAAATTAGTGACGTTTTAAGAAAAGATGGAAGATTTAAGTAAGTTCTGGTACCTCATTATAGTCACTGGCGGAGTCGTTAGAGTCTGGCGCGGAGTCCCTAGTCGCGCACACCACGCCGCTGCTGCCACATTCCTCGCTACTGCGGACCCTGGTGATGATCACAAGAATATTACTTCATCATCATCATCATCATCATAAATACCTCTTATAGATCTCCAGACATTAGGTTCCCCTTCTAAAGGGTCACTGCACAAGTCTAGTACCTAGGTATACATTAGCGGTCTTCATACACATTTTTCAATTTATTCGGTATAAATTTCGCTACAAGTTTTACAAAATATTAGCTATTTCAATATTTTGCTATGGAAAGACCACTCCTGTTTCATGGTGATTAAACCCACCAAAATAGAGAAAGTAAAGGAAGTTAATGATATTCATTAATCCCGACCAAATAAAGATAAGAAATATAACAGTAATGGCACTTTGTAACGTAACGGATTTTAACCCCCCCCCTTAGTAGTCCGATGCGTTAACCCCCAGCAATAAATGAAACAAAGGTTAATTACTGGCTTAGTTCTTTTACTGAAATATATTATATTATATTTTGTAAGGTTATAAAAATGGTAGTAGGATAATATAAAAATGGTAGTATGCCACAGCTTCTCAGAAGGAGACTAATGTGGGCAACCTGAGATGAATTGCATTACTTATTTTAAATTATATTTAAATTCAAGGGCGCCAAAAGCAGGAACGGCTGCTTTCCCGTAATTAAAGGGTTACATTATTGTAGTAGTTATTTATACGATACGATATTTATAAAGTGATACGAGCCGATACGGCCCCACCGAACACCTACTCGAGACCAATCTAGGCCCCCACCGAACACCAACTCGAGGCAAAGCTATGCCCCCACCGAACATCTCCTCGAGGCAAAAATAGGCCCCCACCGAACAGCATCTCGAGGTTAAAATAGGCCCCCACCGAACAGCTCCTCGAGGCAAAAATAGGCCCCCACCGAACAGCTCCTCGAGGCAAAAATAGGCCCCCACCGAACACCTCCTTATGGAGGAAAAGAACCACGCTTAGTAAAGGTGGATCATGTCGACTCCGGAGGGAAAGGAGGTTTAAGATGACCCTGGCTGGCCACGCCACGCGGTTATCATCGGCCGCGTCAGCTAAGACTAATCAGCCGAAATTCTGTAGAAAACCGAATAATAAATGACGAGACACTGATTTAATGATAGAACTAAGCTTCCCAAAGAGAATACTCACAAAAAAGGTTAGGTCATTGACATTCGACCTTTAGATGCGTATACGCCGGGACGCCGGGAGTGAAAAGAAAGAATGTTCCATTGAACTAATGAACTTGACCTAATTACGAAAAGGGTGTACACAACTCGAAGAAGTCCCCTAATCGGTCGAAAAACTCCGAAATACCGGTCAAAAACACTAATCCAACAAACACTGAACTAATGAAATAAGGACGGGAATACGTCAAAAACACACTGAACTCTAATTTGATAAATGAACATGAAATCTAGCACTTTCCAAAACAATAATTATTACCAAATTTAGTTAAAAAGCGAAGTAAACAATGTAGATTTATTAGGTAATGTGGGAAAAAAAAACAAAGCAAATTTAATTAATAAGCTGACAGCCCCATCAGTGTTGCCTCAGTAAGAAAAAAAAATGTTGCCACGGGAATAACTTTACTTTGTACCGCAAGCAAATCGATTAATCGATTTGATAAAATTTAAGTATTTATCGAATTACAAATAATGTTTAATTGAGTATTAATAAAGAAATGAAAAATTGATAATTGGCTACAACTCCATCTACTATAAAAAGGTATAGTCAATTAATAAATTCCAAATTAAACTACGTTCAGAAATATGACAACTAATCGACTGAAAAATCGATAAAACGTAATACATGTAATAAATAATTGAAGACCCGATTTTACTACGTGACACGACCCCCCCTGTCAGAAGAATTTTGCGTAAATAAGCGCAAAATTCAAGCTGGTCCTCCAGCTTGGAAACAACTCAGTACGTACAAGATAAATCGAGGACTGAAGAAAAGTCTAAATAAAATAATAAAGATGAAAACAATATACTTCAAACTCCCTAACGGACACAACGACAACCCAGTTGTGACCGGATAAGAAGAAAGCAAAAGCAAAACAAACCTACGCCAGTAAACACATGCCTCTAGATATCAACCATAAGATGTTGAACAAAAAAAAAGAAAAAATAAACCTCCACCAACAAACCGAACCCACGAACAACTATGAAAAACAAATATGAAAAATCCGCTAGTTGGAGATTAAATTCTCCCACAACTCGTCGAAACAACAGTACCCACCTACCTAATAAGTAGTAAACCATCCAATAAACCATCAAACCGATTAACCCTAAACTCAAAATATTAAACCCCCCTAAATATATAATGTACTACATACCACTATTACATAATATTAAACAAAATAATAAATAAAATGATTACAAGAGAGAGAATACTTATATAAAAAAACTGTTATCATAATATAATATAAATAAATATTATTCCTACCACTGTTGTTTCGACGAGTTGTGGGAGAATTTAATCTCCAACTAGCGGATTTTTCATATTTGTTTTTCATAGTTGTTCGTGGGTTCGGTTTGTTGGTGGAGGTTTATTTTTTCTTTTTTTTTGTTCAACATCTTATGGTTGATATCTAGAGGCATGTGTTTACTGGCGTAGGTTTGTTTTGCTTTTGCTTTCTTCTTATCCGGTCACAACTGGGTTGTCGTTGTGTCCGTTAGGGAGTTTGAAGTATATTGTTTTCATCTTTATTATTTTATTTAGACTTTTCTTCAGTCCTCGATTTATCTTGTACGTACTGAGTTGTTTCCAAGCTGGAGGACCAGCTTGAATTTTGCGCTTATTTACGCAAAATTCTTCTGACAGGGGGGGTCGTGTCACGTAGTAAAATCGGGTCTTCAATTATTTATTACATGTATTACGTTTTATCGATTTTTCAGTCGATTAGTTGTCATATTTCTGAACGTAGTTTAATTTGGAATTTATTAATTGACTATACCTTTTTATAGTAGATGGAGTTGTAGCCAATTATCAATTTTTCATTTCTTTATTAATACTCAATTAAACATTATTTGTAATTCGATAAATACTTAAATTTTATCAAATCGATTAATCGATTTGCTTGCGGTACAAAGTAAAGTTATTCCCGTGGCAACATTTTTTTTTCTTACTGAGGCAACACTGATGGGGCTGTCAGCTTATTAATTAAATTTGCTTTGTTTTTTTTTCCCACATTACCTAATAAATCTACATTGTTTACTTCGCTTTTTAACTAAATTTGGTAATAATTATTGTTTTGGAAAGTGCTAGATTTCATGTTCATTTATCAAATTAGAGTTCAGTGTGTTTTTGACGTATTCCCGTCCTTATTTCATTAGTTCAGTGTTTGTTGGATTAGTGTTTTTGACCGGTATTTCGGAGTTTTTCGACCGATTAGGGGACTTCTTCGAGTTGTGTACACCCTTTTCGTAATTAGGTCAAGTTCATTAGTTCAATGGAACATTCTTTCTTTTCACTCCCGGCGTCCCGGCGTATACGCATCTAAAGGTCGAATGTCAATGACCTAACCTTTTTTGTGAGTATTCTCTTTGGGAAGCTTAGTTCTATCATTAAATCAGTGTCTCGTCATTTATTATTCGGTTTTCTACAGAATTTCGGCTGATTAGTCTTAGCTGACGCGGCCGATGATAACCGCGTGGCGTGGCCAGCCAGGGTCATCTTAAACCTCCTTTCCCTCCGGAGTCGACATGATCCACCTTTACTAAGCGTGGTTCTTTTCCTCCATAAGGTATTTATGGTGTTTTTTTTAAATTATTATAGTTGGTTAGGGTTTATTAACTTTTGTCCGAGTAGGTCCGGACAAGTAGGCAGGCACATGGCAGACAACTTATGTTGTACTGACCGTGGATGCTTTCTAGGGTTTGCTCTGCCCAACCTTCAGTTGTGGCAGAGTATTTCAATTTATTTCTGTCCCTATTGTTATTAATTTTCCCTGGGAATAGGATGCCCAAGAACCGAGCACATGGTTGACATCTGTGACCAGTGTCCATCCTTCTGTATGCTCTGGCTTTGTAGACACACCACCCTAATGTCGACAATATTGGTGTCCGTTCCAGGAGGTGTTCGGTGGGGGCCTATTTTTGCCTCGAGCTGGTGTTCGGTTGGGGCCCAAGGGATGCTGTTCGGTGGGGGCCTATTTTTGCCTCGAGGAGCTGTTCGGTGGGGGCCTATTTTAACCTCGAGATGCTGTTCGGTGGGGGCCTATTTTTGCCTCGAGGAGATGTTCGGTGGGGGCATAGCTTTGCCTCGAGTTGGTGTTCGGTGGGGGCCTAGATTGGCCTCGAGTAGGTGTTCGGTGGGGGCATAGTTTTGCCTCGAGATGGTGTTCGGTGGGGGCATAGTTTTGCCTCGAGTTGATGTTCGGTGGGGCCGTATCGGCTCGTATCACTTTATAAATATCGTATCGTATAAATAACTACTACAATAATGTAACCCTTTAATTACGGGAAAGCAGCCGTTCCTGCTTTTGGCGCCCTTGAATTTAAATATAATTTAAAATAAGTAATGCAATTCATCTCAGGTTGCCCACATTAGTCTCCTTCTGAGAAGCTGTGGCATACTACCATTTTTATATTATCCTACTACCATTTTTATAACCTTACAAAATATAATATAATATATTTCAGTAAAAGAACTAAGCCAGTAATTAACCTTTGTTTAATTTATTGCTGGGGGTTAACGCATCGGACTACTAAGGGGGGGGGGGTTAAAATCCGTTACGTTACAGTGGCGCCCAACGTGGGGCCGTATCGGCTCGTATCACTTTATAAATATCGTATCGTATAAATAACTACTACAATAATGTAACCCTTTAATTACGGGAAAGCAGCCGTTCCTGCTTTTGGCGCCCTTGAATTTAAATATAATTTAAAATAAGTAATGCAATTCATCTCAGGTTGCCCACATTAGTCTCCTTCTGAGAAGCTGTGGCATACTACCATTTTTATATTATCCTACTACCATTTTTATAACCTTACAAAATATAATATAATATATTTCAGTAAAAGAACTAAGCCAGTAATTAACCTTTGTTTCATTTATTGCTGGGGGTTAACGCATCGGACTACTAAGGGGGGGGGTTAAAATCCGTTACGTTACAGTGGCGCCCAACGTGGGGCGAGTAACCTGAGATGATTGTCATATTGTTAAATGTGTCAAAAATTGTATTACAATTACTACTTTAATCTTACTATTTTATAAATCTACTGCGGATCTGTTGTCTGTGTCTTGTCTGCGATTCTGTGTTTTTAGCATATAAGTCTTGCGGATTTGTGTCTTACTACTACATATTGTTAAAACTTGAGATGATTTGCAAAACAGTGCGGTGATAAAAATAATTCTATTACATATTACTTCATATTCAACTACTTTAACTAAATCTCTGGTACACACACATCGTTTACTACTAATACAGCTTATTTTTGCATAATTTCCTTTTATCATTTTTGAATTAAAATTATTTTTGAGTTTTTTTTCAACTCTGACAATTATTTCAACTTTCTTATGCTGTGACCTTTTTGCAGTTTAGTAAAACATCCCACAACTACACGTTATAGCCACTATTTCTGCCCTTTTAAAATCAATGTAATGTTAATATCTTTTGAATTATAATTAAGAATAAGTTTTTTTCCCAAAATATTTTTGAACACTTACTTTTGTTTGACAATAATACTTTATTCTTTATACCCCTTAAAGCTGTAGCTTGATTAGTAGTGCTTATTGCGAAGTGCTCTGGTGTGTACCAAGTTTACCTACTTTATTTACTTACTTAACCTTACCATTACTTGACTTACATTATCTAAACATGGAGGAATGTAGTATAGCTTTCCAAGCTTTGCATAAAGATAGAATAGCCCGGACCTGTAGGTTTTATTATGGAATGAAGAACATTTGTCCTGGCGTTGGTATATTTATGGTATGGTTTTCTATAGGTGAAGAGTATTGTAGTTTTGGGGGTTAACTATTTAAATTCTTATGTTATTAATTTATGTATGATTATCTTATTATGTGTAAGTATTATATCATTATTGAAATTTAGTTTCTTTTTTTGGCCTTACGCACAGGAGCGGGTAGTAACTCCTTTACCAAATAAATAAGCCATTGTACTAGGGGCGGATGATAACCTCTTAAAAAATAAGCCTTTCTTAGAGGCGGTTGGTTACCTCTTAAAATCTAAGCCTTAAACCATGATCACCAAAATTTTAAATTCCAAACTCATCCTTGTTCATTGTGGGATTACTGTCGCGTAACCACAGTATCTTATGTGTGTTATCGCAAGGTATCTCAAGGTGACAAGAAGAGTGACTTGTATTATATCTATTTATTGTATTCTTATTTTATAACATATATTGTGTGTATATGTATCTTATTCCTCTACCTTGTGGGTTAGGAGCGGTCGGTAACTCCTATAAAAAATAAATAAGCCATTGTACTAGGGGCGGGTGATGACCTCTTTATTACAAAAGCCTTTCTTCATCAAAGGCTGACCACTTGGTAGGAATAATATTTATTTATATTATATTATGATAACAGTTTTTTTATATAAGTATTCTCTCTCTTGTAATCATTTTATTTATTATTTTGTTTAATATTATGTAATAGTGGTATGTAGTACATTATATATTTAGGGGGGTTTAATATTTTGAGTTTAGGGTTAATCGGTTTGATGGTTTATTGGATGGTTTACTACTTATTAGGTAGGTGGGTACTGTTGTTTCGACGAGTTGTGGGAGAATTTAATCTCCAACTAGCGGATTTTTCATATTTGTTTTTCATAGTTGTTCGTGGGTTCGGTTTGTTGGTGGAGGTTTATTTTTTCTTTTTTTTTGTTCAACATCTTATGGTTGATATCTAGAGGCATGTGTTTACTGGCGTAGGTTTGTTTTGCTTTTGCTTTCTTCTTATCCGGTCACAACTGGGTTGTCGTTGTGTCCGTTAGGGAGTTTGAAGTATATTGTTTTCATCTTTATTATTTTATTTAGACTTTTCTTCAGTCCTCGATTTATCTTGTACGTACTGAGTTGTTTCCAAGCTGGAGGACCAGCTTGAATTTTGCGCTTATTTACGCAAAATTCTTCTGACAGGGGGGGTCGTGTCACGTAGTAAAATCGGGTCTTCAATTATTTATTACATGTATTACGTTTTATCGATTTTTCAGTCGATTAGTTGTCATATTTCTGAACGTAGTTTAATTTGGAATTTATTAATTGACTATACCTTTTTATAGTAGATGGAGTTGTAGCCAATTATCAATTTTTCATTTCTTTATTAATACTCAATTAAACATTATTTGTAATTCGATAAATACTTAAATTTTATCAAATCGATTAATCGATTTGCTTGCGGTACAAAGTAAAGTTATTCCCGTGGCAACATTTTTTTTTCTTACTGAGGCAACACTGATGGGGCTGTCAGCTTATTAATTAAATTTGCTTTGTTTTTTTTTCCCACATTACCTAATAAATCTACATTGTTTACTTCGCTTTTTAACTAAATTTGGTAATAATTATTGTTTTGGAAAGTGCTAGATTTCATGTTCATTTATCAAATTAGAGTTCAGTGTGTTTTTGACGTATTCCCGTCCTTATTTCATTAGTTCAGTGTTTGTTGGATTAGTGTTTTTGACCGGTATTTCGGAGTTTTTCGACCGATTAGGGGACTTCTTCGAGTTGTGTACACCCTTTTCGTAATTAGGTCAAGTTCATTAGTTCAATGGAACATTCTTTCTTTTCACTCCCGGCGTCCCGGCGTATACGCATCTAAAGGTCGAATGTCAATGACCTAACCTTTTTTGTGAGTATTCTCTTTGGGAAGCTTAGTTCTATCATTAAATCAGTGTCTCGTCATTTATTATTCGGTTTTCTACAGAATTTCGGCTGATTAGTCTTAGCTGACGCGGCCGATGATAACCGCGTGGCGTGGCCAGCCAGGGTCATCTTAAACCTCCTTTCCCTCCGGAGTCGACATGATCCACCTTTACTAAGCGTGGTTCTTTTCCTCCATAAGGTATTTATGGTGTTTTTTTTAAATTATTATAGTTGGTTAGGGTTTATTAACTTTTGTCCGAGTAGGTCCGGACAAGTAGGCAGGCACATGGCAGACAACTTATGTTGTACTGACCGTGGATGCTTTCTAGGGTTTGCTCTGCCCAACCTTCAGTTGTGGCAGAGTATTTCAATTTATTTCTGTCCCTATTGTTATTAATTTTCCCTGGGAATAGGATGCCCAAGAACCGAGCACATGGTTGACATCTGTGACCAGTGTCCATCCTTCTGTATGCTCTGGCTTTGTAGACACACCACCCTAATGTCGACAATATTGGTGTCCGTTCCAGGAGGTGTTCGGTGGGGGCCTATTTTTGCCTCGAGCTGGTGTTCGGTTGGGGCCCAAGGGATGCTGTTCGGTGGGGGCCTATTTTTGCCTCGAGGAGCTGTTCGGTGGGGGCCTATTTTAACCTCGAGATGCTGTTCGGTGGGGGCCTATTTTTGCCTCGAGGAGATGTTCGGTGGGGGCATAGCTTTGCCTCGAGTTGGTGTTCGGTGGGGGCCTAGATTGGCCTCGAGTAGGTGTTCGGTGGGGGCATAGTTTTGCCTCGAGATGGTGTTCGGTGGGGGCATAGTTTTGCCTCGAGTTGATGTTCGGTGGGGCCGTATCGGCTCGTATCACTTTATAAATATCGTATCGTATAAATAACTACTACAATAATGTAACCCTTTAATTACGGGAAAGCAGCCGTTCCTGCTTTTGGCGCCCTTGAATTTAAATATAATTTAAAATAAGTAATGCAATTCATCTCAGGTTGCCCACATTAGTCTCCTTCTGAGAAGCTGTGGCATACTACCATTTTTATATTATCCTACTACCATTTTTATAACCTTACAAAATATAATATAATATATTTCAGTAAAAGAACTAAGCCAGTAATTAACCTTTGTTTCATTTATTGCTGGGGGTTAACGCATCGGACTACTAAGGGGGGGGGGTTAAAATCCGTTACGTTACAGTGGCGCCCAACGTGGGGCGAGTAACCTGAGATGATTGTCATATTGTTAAATGTGTCAAAAATTGTATTACAATTACTACTTTAATCTTACTATTTTATAAATCTACTGCGGATCTGTTGTCTGTGTCTTGTCTGCGATTCTGTGTTTTTAGCATATAAGTCTTGCGGATTTGTGTCTTACTACTACATATTGTTAAAACTTGAGATGATTTGCAAAACAGTGCGGTGATAAAAATAATTCTATTACATATTACTTCATATTCAACTACTTTAACTAAATCTCTGGTACACACACATCGTTTACTACTAATACAGCTTATTTTTGCATAATTTCCTTTTATCATTTTTGAATTAAAATTATTTTTGAGTTTTTTTTCAACTCTGACAATTATTTCAACTTTCTTATGCTGTGACCTTTTTGCAGTTTAGTAAAACATCCCACAACTACACGTTATAGCCACTATTTCTGCCCTTTTAAAATCAATGTAATGTTAATATCTTTTGAATTATAATTAAGAATAAGTTTTTTTCCCAAAATATTTTTGAACACTTACTTTTGTTTGACAATAATACTTTATTCTTTATACCCCTTAAAGCTGTAGCTTGATTAGTAGTGCTTATTGCGAAGTGCTCTGGTGTGTACCAAGTTTACCTACTTTATTTACTTACTTAACCTTACCATTACTTGACTTACATTATCTAAACATGGAGGAATGTAGTATAGCTTTCCAAGCTTTGCATAAAGATAGAATAGCCCGGACCTGTAGGTTTTATTATGGAATGAAGAACATTTGTCCTGGCGTTGGTATATTTATGGTATGGTTTTCTATAGGTGAAGAGTATTGTAGTTTTGGGGGTTAACTATTTAAATTCTTATGTTATTAATTTATGTATGATTATCTTATTATGTGTAAGTATTATATCATTATTGAAATTTAGTTTCTTTTTTTGGCCTTACGCACAGGAGCGGGTAGTAACTCCTTTACCAAATAAATAAGCCATTGTACTAGGGGCGGATGATAACCTCTTAAAAAATAAGCCTTTCTTAGAGGCGGTTGGTTACCTCTTAAAATCTAAGCCTTAAACCATGATCACCAAAATTTTAAATTCCAAACTCATCCTTGTTCATTGTGGGATTACTGTCGCGTAACCACAGTATCTTATGTGTGTTATCGCAAGGTATCTCAAGGTGACAAGAAGAGTGACTTGTATTATATCTATTTATTGTATTCTTATTTTATAACATATATTGTGTGTATATGTATCTTATTCCTCTACCTTGTGGGTTAGGAGCGGTCGGTAACTCCTATAAAAAATAAATAAGCCATTGTACTAGGGGCGGGTGATGACCTCTTTATTACAAAAGCCTTTCTTCATCAAAGGCTGACCACTTGGTAGGAATAATATTTATTTATATTATATTATGATAACAGTTTTTTTATATAAGTATTCTCTCTCTTGTAATCATTTTATTTATTATTTTGTTTAATATTATGTAATAGTGGTATGTAGTACATTATATATTTAGGGGGGTTTAATATTTTGAGTTTAGGGTTAATCGGTTTGATGGTTTATTGGATGGTTTACTACTTATTAGGTAGGTGGGTACTGTTGTTTCGACGAGTTGTGGGAGAATTTAATCTCCAACTAGCGGATTTTTCATATTTGTTTTTCATAGTTGTTCGTGGGTTCGGTTTGTTGGTGGAGGTTTATTTTTTCTTTTTTTTTGTTCAACATCTTATGGTTGATATCTAGAGGCATGTGTTTACTGGCGTAGGTTTGTTTTGCTTTTGCTTTCTTCTTATCCGGTCACAACTGGGTTGTCGTTGTGTCCGTTAGGGAGTTTGAAGTATATTGTTTTCATCTTTATTATTTTATTTAGACTTTTCTTCAGTCCTCGATTTATCTTGTACGTACTGAGTTGTTTCCAAGCTGGAGGACCAGCTTGAATTTTGCGCTTATTTACGCAAAATTCTTCTGACAGGGGGGGTCGTGTCACGTAGTAAAATCGGGTCTTCAATTATTTATTACATGTATTACGTTTTATCGATTTTTCAGTCGATTAGTTGTCATATTTCTGAACGTAGTTTAATTTGGAATTTATTAATTGACTATACCTTTTTATAGTAGATGGAGTTGTAGCCAATTATCAATTTTTCATTTCTTTATTAATACTCAATTAAACATTATTTGTAATTCGATAAATACTTAAATTTTATCAAATCGATTAATCGATTTGCTTGCGGTACAAAGTAAAGTTATTCCCGTGGCAACATTTTTTTTTCTTACTGAGGCAACACTGATGGGGCTGTCAGCTTATTAATTAAATTTGCTTTGTTTTTTTTTCCCACATTACCTAATAAATCTACATTGTTTACTTCGCTTTTTAACTAAATTTGGTAATAATTATTGTTTTGGAAAGTGCTAGATTTCATGTTCATTTATCAAATTAGAGTTCAGTGTGTTTTTGACGTATTCCCGTCCTTATTTCATTAGTTCAGTGTTTGTTGGATTAGTGTTTTTGACCGGTATTTCGGAGTTTTTCGACCGATTAGGGGACTTCTTCGAGTTGTGTACACCCTTTTCGTAATTAGGTCAAGTTCATTAGTTCAATGGAACATTCTTTCTTTTCACTCCCGGCGTCCCGGCGTATACGCATCTAAAGGTCGAATGTCAATGACCTAACCTTTTTTGTGAGTATTCTCTTTGGGAAGCTTAGTTCTATCATTAAATCAGTGTCTCGTCATTTATTATTCGGTTTTCTACAGAATTTCGGCTGATTAGTCTTAGCTGACGCGGCCGATGATAACCGCGTGGCGTGGCCAGCCAGGGTCATCTTAAACCTCCTTTCCCTCCGGAGTCGACATGATCCACCTTTACTAAGCGTGGTTCTTTTCCTCCATAAGGTATTTATGGTGTTTTTTTTAAATTATTATAGTTGGTTAGGGTTTATTAACTTTTGTCCGAGTAGGTCCGGACAAGTAGGCAGGCACATGGCAGACAACTTATGTTGTACTGACCGTGGATGCTTTCTAGGGTTTGCTCTGCCCAACCTTCAGTTGTGGCAGAGTATTTCAATTTATTTCTGTCCCTATTGTTATTAATTTTCCCTGGGAATAGGATGCCCAAGAACCGAGCACATGGTTGACATCTGTGACCAGTGTCCATCCTTCTGTATGCTCTGGCTTTGTAGACACACCACCCTAATGTCGACAATATTGGTGTCCGTTCCAGGAGGTGTTCGGTGGGGGCCTATTTTTGCCTCGAGCTGGTGTTCGGTTGGGGCCCAAGGGATGCTGTTCGGTGGGGGCCTATTTTTGCCTCGAGGAGCTGTTCGGTGGGGGCCTATTTTAACCTCGAGATGCTGTTCGGTGGGGGCCTATTTTTGCCTCGAGGAGATGTTCGGTGGGGGCATAGCTTTGCCTCGAGTTGGTGTTCGGTGGGGGCCTAGATTGGCCTCGAGTAGGTGTTCGGTGGGGGCATAGTTTTGCCTCGAGATGGTGTTCGGTGGGGGCATAGTTTTGCCTCGAGTTGATGTTCGGTGGGGCCGTATCGGCTCGTATCACTTTATAAATATCGTATCGTATAAATAACTACTACAATAATGTAACCCTTTAATTACGGGAAAGCAGCCGTTCCTGCTTTTGGCGCCCTTGAATTTAAATATAATTTAAAATAAGTAATGCAATTCATCTCAGGTTGCCCACATTAGTCTCCTTCTGAGAAGCTGTGGCATACTACCATTTTTATATTATCCTACTACCATTTTTATAACCTTACAAAATATAATATAATATATTTCAGTAAAAGAACTAAGCCAGTAATTAACCTTTGTTTAATTTATTGCTGGGGGTTAACGCATCGGACTACTAAGGGGGGGGGGTTAAAATCCGTTACGTTACAGTGCCTCCACTTGGTAGGAATAATATTTATTTATATTATATTATGATAACAGTTTTTTTATATAAGTATTCTCTCTCTTGTAATCATTTTATTTATTATTTTGTTTAATATTATGTAATAGTGGTATGTAGTACATTATATATTTAGGGGGGTTTAATATTTTGAGTTTAGGGTTAATCGGTTTGATGGTTTATTGGATGGTTTACTACTTATTAGGTAGGTGGGTACTGTTGTTTCGACGAGTTGTGGGAGAATTTAATCTCCAACTAGCGGATTTTTCATATTTGTTTTTCATAGTTGTTCGTGGGTTCGGTTTGTTGGTGGAGGTTTATTTTTTCTTTTTTTTTGTTCAACATCTTATGGTTGATATCTAGAGGCATGTGTTTACTGGCGTAGGTTTGTTTTGCTTTTGCTTTCTTCTTATCCGGTCACAACTGGGTTGTCGTTGTGTCCGTTAGGGAGTTTGAAGTATATTGTTTTCATCTTTATTATTTTATTTAGACTTTTCTTCAGTCCTCGATTTATCTTGTACGTACTGAGTTGTTTCCAAGCTGGAGGACCAGCTTGAATTTTGCGCTTATTTACGCAAAATTCTTCTGACAGGGGGGGTCGTGTCACGTAGTAAAATCGGGTCTTCAATTATTTATTACATGTATTACGTTTTATCGATTTTTCAGTCGATTAGTTGTCATATTTCTGAACGTAGTTTAATTTGGAATTTATTAATTGACTATACCTTTTTATAGTAGATGGAGTTGTAGCCAATTATCAATTTTTCATTTCTTTATTAATACTCAATTAAACATTATTTGTAATTCGATAAATACTTAAATTTTATCAAATCGATTAATCGATTTGCTTGCGGTACAAAGTAAAGTTATTCCCGTGGCAACATTTTTTTTTCTTACTGAGGCAACACTGATGGGGCTGTCAGCTTATTAATTAAATTTGCTTTGTTTTTTTTTCCCACATTACCTAATAAATCTACATTGTTTACTTCGCTTTTTAACTAAATTTGGTAATAATTATTGTTTTGGAAAGTGCTAGATTTCATGTTCATTTATCAAATTAGAGTTCAGTGTGTTTTTGACGTATTCCCGTCCTTATTTCATTAGTTCAGTGTTTGTTGGATTAGTGTTTTTGACCGGTATTTCGGAGTTTTTCGACCGATTAGGGGACTTCTTCGAGTTGTGTACACCCTTTTCGTAATTAGGTCAAGTTCATTAGTTCAATGGAACATTCTTTCTTTTCACTCCCGGCGTCCCGGCGTATACGCATCTAAAGGTCGAATGTCAATGACCTAACCTTTTTTGTGAGTATTCTCTTTGGGAAGCTTAGTTCTATCATTAAATCAGTGTCTCGTCATTTATTATTCGGTTTTCTACAGAATTTCGGCTGATTAGTCTTAGCTGACGCGGCCGATGATAACCGCGTGGCGTGGCCAGCCAGGGTCATCTTAAACCTCCTTTCCCTCCGGAGTCGACATGATCCACCTTTACTAAGCGTGGTTCTTTTCCTCCATAAGGTATTTATGGTGTTTTTTTTAAATTATTATAGTTGGTTAGGGTTTATTAACTTTTGTCCGAGTAGGTCCGGACAAGTAGGCAGGCACATGGCAGACAACTTATGTTGTACTGACCGTGGATGCTTTCTAGGGTTTGCTCTGCCCAACCTTCAGTTGTGGCAGAGTATTTCAATTTATTTCTGTCCCTATTGTTATTAATTTTCCCTGGGAATAGGATGCCCAAGAACCGAGCACATGGTTGACATCTGTGACCAGTGTCCATCCTTCTGTATGCTCTGGCTTTGTAGACACACCACCCTAATGTCGACAATATTGGTGTCCGTTCCAGGAGGTGTTCGGTGGGGGCCTATTTTTGCCTCGAGCTGGTGTTCGGTTGGGGCCCAAGGGATGCTGTTCGGTGGGGGCCTATTTTTGCCTCGAGGAGCTGTTCGGTGGGGGCCTATTTTAACCTCGAGATGCTGTTCGGTGGGGGCCTATTTTTGCCTCGAGGAGATGTTCGGTGGGGGCATAGCTTTGCCTCGAGTTGGTGTTCGGTGGGGGCCTAGATTGGCCTCGAGTAGGTGTTCGGTGGGGGCATAGTTTTGCCTCGAGATGGTGTTCGGTGGGGGCATAGTTTTGCCTCGAGTTGATGTTCGGTGGGGCCGTATCGGCTCGTATCACTTTATAAATATCGTATCGTATAAATAACTACTACAATAATGTAACCCTTTAATTACGGGAAAGCAGCCGTTCCTGCTTTTGGCGCCCTTGAATTTAAATATAATTTAAAATAAGTAATGCAATTCATCTCAGGTTGCCCACATTAGTCTCCTTCTGAGAAGCTGTGGCATACTACCATTTTTATATTATCCTACTACCATTTTTATAACCTTACAAAATATAATATAATATATTTCAGTAAAAGAACTAAGCCAGTAATTAACCTTTGTTTAATTTATTGCTGGGGGTTAACGCATCGGACTACTAAGGGGGGGGGGTTAAAATCCGTTACGTTACAGTGCCTCCACTTGGTAGGAATAATATTTATTTATATTATATTATGATAACAGTTTTTTTATATAAGTATTCTCTCTCTTGTAATCATTTTATTTATTATTTTGTTTAATATTATGTAATAGTGGTATGTAGTACATTATATATTTAGGGGGGTTTAATATTTTGAGTTTAGGGTTAATCGGTTTGATGGTTTATTGGATGGTTTACTACTTATTAGGTAGGTGGGTACTGTTGTTTCGACGAGTTGTGGGAGAATTTAATCTCCAACTAGCGGATTTTTCATATTTGTTTTTCATAGTTGTTCGTGGGTTCGGTTTGTTGGTGGAGGTTTATTTTTTCTTTTTTTTTGTTCAACATCTTATGGTTGATATCTAGAGGCATGTGTTTACTGGCGTAGGTTTGTTTTGCTTTTGCTTTCTTCTTATCCGGTCACAACTGGGTTGTCGTTGTGTCCGTTAGGGAGTTTGAAGTATATTGTTTTCATCTTTATTATTTTATTTAGACTTTTCTTCAGTCCTCGATTTATCTTGTACGTACTGAGTTGTTTCCAAGCTGGAGGACCAGCTTGAATTTTGCGCTTATTTACGCAAAATTCTTCTGACAGGGGGGGTCGTGTCACGTAGTAAAATCGGGTCTTCAATTATTTATTACATGTATTACGTTTTATCGATTTTTCAGTCGATTAGTTGTCATATTTCTGAACGTAGTTTAATTTGGAATTTATTAATTGACTATACCTTTTTATAGTAGATGGAGTTGTAGCCAATTATCAATTTTTCATTTCTTTATTAATACTCAATTAAACATTATTTGTAATTCGATAAATACTTAAATTTTATCAAATCGATTAATCGATTTGCTTGCGGTACAAAGTAAAGTTATTCCCGTGGCAACATTTTTTTTTCTTACTGAGGCAACACTGATGGGGCTGTCAGCTTATTAATTAAATTTGCTTTGTTTTTTTTTCCCACATTACCTAATAAATCTACATTGTTTACTTCGCTTTTTAACTAAATTTGGTAATAATTATTGTTTTGGAAAGTGCTAGATTTCATGTTCATTTATCAAATTAGAGTTCAGTGTGTTTTTGACGTATTCCCGTCCTTATTTCATTAGTTCAGTGTTTGTTGGATTAGTGTTTTTGACCGGTATTTCGGAGTTTTTCGACCGATTAGGGGACTTCTTCGAGTTGTGTACACCCTTTTCGTAATTAGGTCAAGTTCATTAGTTCAATGGAACATTCTTTCTTTTCACTCCCGGCGTCCCGGCGTATACGCATCTAAAGGTCGAATGTCAATGACCTAACCTTTTTTGTGAGTATTCTCTTTGGGAAGCTTAGTTCTATCATTAAATCAGTGTCTCGTCATTTATTATTCGGTTTTCTACAGAATTTCGGCTGATTAGTCTTAGCTGACGCGGCCGATGATAACCGCGTGGCGTGGCCAGCCAGGGTCATCTTAAACCTCCTTTCCCTCCGGAGTCGACATGATCCACCTTTACTAAGCGTGGTTCTTTTCCTCCATAAGGTATTTATGGTGTTTTTTTTAAATTATTATAGTTGGTTAGGGTTTATTAACTTTTGTCCGAGTAGGTCCGGACAAGTAGGCAGGCACATGGCAGACAACTTATGTTGTACTGACCGTGGATGCTTTCTAGGGTTTGCTCTGCCCAACCTTCAGTTGTGGCAGAGTATTTCAATTTATTTCTGTCCCTATTGTTATTAATTTTCCCTGGGAATAGGATGCCCAAGAACCGAGCACATGGTTGACATCTGTGACCAGTGTCCATCCTTCTGTATGCTCTGGCTTTGTAGACACACCACCCTAATGTCGACAATATTGGTGTCCGTTCCAGGAGGTGTTCGGTGGGGGCCTATTTTTGCCTCGAGCTGGTGTTCGGTTGGGGCCCAAGGGATGCTGTTCGGTGGGGGCCTATTTTTGCCTCGAGGAGCTGTTCGGTGGGGGCCTATTTTAACCTCGAGATGCTGTTCGGTGGGGGCCTATTTTTGCCTCGAGGAGATGTTCGGTGGGGGCATAGCTTTGCCTCGAGTTGGTGTTCGGTGGGGGCCTAGATTGGCCTCGAGTAGGTGTTCGGTGGGGGCATAGTTTTGCCTCGAGATGGTGTTCGGTGGGGGCATAGTTTTGCCTCGAGTTGATGTTCGGTGGGGCCGTATCGGCTCGTATCACTTTATAAATATCGTATCGTATAAATAACTACTACAATAATGTAACCCTTTAATTACGGGAAAGCAGCCGTTCCTGCTTTTGGCGCCCTTGAATTTAAATATAATTTAAAATAAGTAATGCAATTCATCTCAGGTTGCCCACATTAGTCTCCTTCTGAGAAGCTGTGGCATACTACCATTTTTATATTATCCTACTACCATTTTTATAACCTTACAAAATATAATATAATATATTTCAGTAAAAGAACTAAGCCAGTAATTAACCTTTGTTTAATTTATTGCTGGGGGTTAACGCATCGGACTACTAAGGGGGGGGGGTTAAAATCCGTTACGTTACAGTGGCGCCCAACGTGGGGCCGTATCGGCTCGTATCACTTTATAAATATCGTATCGTATAAATAACTACTACAATAATGTAACCCTTTAATTACGGGAAAGCAGCCGTTCCTGCTTTTGGCGCCCTTGAATTTAAATATAATTTAAAATAAGTAATGCAATTCATCTCAGGTTGCCCACATTAGTCTCCTTCTGAGAAGCTGTGGCATACTACCATTTTTATATTATCCTACTACCATTTTTATAACCTTACAAAATATAATATAATATATTTCAGTAAAAGAACTAAGCCAGTAATTAACCTTTGTTTCATTTATTGCTGGGGGTTAACGCATCGGACTACTAAGGGGGGGGGTTAAAATCCGTTACGTTACAACTTGTACTACTAAAAGATGAATCTAAAAAAATATTAGTAAAACTTTTAATTGAGGGAGAACAGGATCATTTAGATTTAGTAGCTGTATCTGATGTATGAGATGTAGCTATGGAGGAACAAGGTGGATGATTCCTCCATTGAAAAGGGAAGATCTTCCGCTAGGCTGGGTCGCCGTGCCTGGAGACCGCGGTCCATCTGTTGATGTTGGATCTTGTATATAAGCGAATGCGCGAACAAACTCCACTAGCGCGATGTAGGTTTGTATGTAGATAGTGTCGATATATTGCAGCGCCATCTATCCATCGGTGTTTGAACTATGTAGCTGACAGGGGTCGCAACATAGCTACTATTACTATTGGCCGAGAAACTGGACGAGTGATGAAATCATCAAAATTGTGTATTACCTAGTAACAATGGTCATGGCGGAGGACAACGATCCCGAGGAGGTGTCAGAAGCGGCGTCTCTTGTTCTTCTACTGCGCGAGTAACTCTTCTCGCTGCGTCTGCCGGCAGAAGGCAGTAGAAATTAGAAAATATTTGCTGTATCTACCAATGCGTGTGGCAAAATGTTGTTATAATTCTAAAACTGTTAGCAATCGAGAGGTTTAGTTTTTAAATTTTGTAGCTCTTTAAAGGATCTTGTTGAAAACTCGTACTAATAATCTTTGATATCTCAGACCACCTCTACAAAACTCTCGTTGCGAACTACTAAATGGAAGTATGATGCTCTTCATAAGGTACCACAGTGCAATTTGCAGAGATTTTAAAACCCAAAGAGAATCGAGAATAGAAGAGCCAGACTGCATTTAATCAGCGAACAACCGTAATGACCCGGTGATGTCAACTAAATAACTTGAAATGCTACAATGAGCTTCAACTCTTAAATGGTGGTAGTGGGTACCTGGCAGCGTTGGCGGACGCGTGAGGGCCGGGTCCCCCCGTGGCGGCGGCGCCGTGCAGGAAGTGTTCCCGCGACCACACGCGCCGCGCCAAGCCCTCCGCGCCCTCTGCGCCCTCCGCGTTCTCCGCGCCCCCCGACCTCTCGCCCGCTGCCTCCACTGCACACCTGGAGTTGACCAATACAATAACAGTAACGTTACTACTCAAACTAACTAATTTTATGATCATCAGTCGGAGTTGCGTCAGGAAATCATAACTTTTCCTATTTCCAATTGACGCATTGGATAGATATGTTCTGGTTCAGAGATTTAAACTAGTATCTGAATACATCTGACTTGCACCAATTCTACTAAATGGACTCAAGATCCAGCCAAAGTTTCATTCCATTAATTCAATCTCATTCATCTTCGAATTTCTATTGTCTTATCACTATTGGCAGTATTCCGATGGGTGCTTAAATTACAAGTGTAGTTAGGATAGTTTTTCAATATTTACAGCTCCGCCTGCGACTCTACCAGCTGTGTAGAGTACAGTACTGTGTAGTGTTGTGTACTCACTCAGCTCTCCTCAGCAGCAAGGAGTCGAGGTGCGCGGGCGCGCTGTGCGCGAGGTGTATGTAGGCCTCGTGCAGCAGCTCCGCCGGCAGCGTCCACAGCTCCGCCTGCCGCTCCACCAGCTGGCGCACCACGTTAATCACGTCAGCACGCTCTGACAGCTGCTCAGCACTAGAAATTATTAAATACCATACATTTTATCATAAAATTATGCACTATGACAGGCTTCCACGCTACAATCCTCTTTAAGGCCAACCTGGTGGCGCGAAAGTGGCAAAGTAGACAAATCCTGAAAGATGACCAATGCTATCGCTGATCAATCCAAATTATAGGTAGGTATATGTCAAGAAATTGTTGTCAAGACAAGGCGATTTAAAGAACTTGATAATACGTAGATAAACAAGAGGGAAACATTATGAAATGCAGAATAGTTAAAATTCCGAAATCTTTGGTGATCGAAAAAGTGACACTATAACACAGATTTAGATTAGAATCACTTACCTGGCAGGCTCATTAGGCTTATTCCTATGTAGTATATTGGGTGCGAACACGGTCGCAAGGTTGGCAGCATCCATTTTGTTCCCGGCTTGGTTCTGGTGCTGATGCTGATGATCATCCTCGCAATGCGCGGCTAGCTGCGCGAGGAACGACAGCAGCGCGTTGAGAGTGTCTCTGTGCGCTGCTGGAAGCAGCTGCACTATTAGACGTAGTGCTTCCCATTGGAGACGACGGTTGCGGATTTCTGGAAGAGATTGTAAAAGATAGCTGAGTTTCTTGCCGGAATCTTCTCAGTTCAAGTGTATTCCGAAACGGTGGTAGAGTCTATTGTAATGATTGTAACTATCGACGTTCATAGGTGCCTTACCAGGGCCTAAACTGAATAAATGAGTTTTTGATTTTGATAGCATTAACCACTTTACGCCAACAGATTAATCAAATGCTATACATGATATGCTAGTTGAGGAATTATTAAGATTAAGTCGAAGTCGTTATTTATCTGAAGTTTGTGGTAAGAAAAACTAAGCAGAAACATGACTAAGTCTTGATCGATTTAAAAACGATAAAGAAGATTGTATCTCTCTAATAAACATGATATCCAGTAATAAGGTTTCATGAAGTATAATTAAGCAATACCAGAAAACGAAATAAGAAAAACTGAACATTTGCTGTTGCAAAAGACAAAAACTATTGGTGCCAAAGCTAGAAATAATAAAAAAAAAATGAGGAAACAACACATAAAGCTAGCTGTCCGTCAATTTGCACTTACTTTGTGTATACAAAAACGCAGGGTACAGATCCCTGCACAGCAGCGGGTCTGGCAGGTCCCGGAGGAACTCCTTGAGTAGTGTAGCTACATCATGCGGACACACTGCCCCATCCAGCGCTGCCTCCTGACTCTGCTCCCAGTCTTCCCGCAACTGGAATAAACAAGTCAGTTGTTTATAGAACATCTCTTGAACATGTGTAGAACCTATTATAAAATATTGTCATTAAATTAAGTCGTTTAAAAAGGACGGAAGAAAGAAGGAAGAAGAAGAAAGAAGCTGAATTAAGAATCCTGAAAAATTTATGGAGTCACAAAAGGGAGATCCATAAGATTGCAATGATTATTGAATTCAATTGAATGAATATTGATCAAAAGGAAACGCAACTTCAATGTTCAAAGTATATTCGCACACTGAAGTTCTAAATACTACACCTAAACTACACACTATATACAAATATCACAACTATTTTCTATGGAGCAGGTTTAAATAAAACAAATATGAAGCATCGTAGTATACCAATATCCCTCCCATCCCTTATCATTACAAAAACAATTAAAATAGGCATTTTCTGTACTACGTCTCCTAAAGTAGTTTTCAATCCCAAAATAATTGGGAGAAGCCAAGAATACCAGGATATACGTCATCATTCATATTGTTGTGCAGCGCCAACATTGTATCAGCTGAGCTGTGAGCCAATCACTACTAACTCAATTTAAACTTAGCTCGAAGTACTATTAGAACAAAGTTTGTAACGAATCGCTTCAACATTGGCCTTTACACGTACAGTTGGGAACGCGCGAACATCATCGCGAAGGGGTTGCACGTTCAGAAATTTTCGTATTTATAACACCCTCAGAAGTATACCTATGGTCCGTTCATTCTTATTTTACCTCTGACCGTTTATAATTGTCAAAACTTCCTTTAATTACTCCCCTATTTAAAAATACAATGATTTTCAGTCACTTCAGCACTCGACCAAAGGAATTTAAACCAGGCAATTGTAATCAAATAGCCAGAATAATGGTTCGGGTAACTTTTCAGGTTTAACTTCTCACGAGGTATGAACTACATCAAAATATTAATGCTTGGTTAGACATAAAAACTATTATAGTCCTCGCTTGGAGGCCAGTTGTGATTCTATTTTATTCTATGCTTTAGCTCTGCACTTGAATTGAGTACACTCCTAAAGAATATAGAGCACTGAACAACATTTACAAAAAAAAGTACATTAATAATCTTTGTAATTATAATAATTAAAAAATACATATTTAGAAAGAAAATCGTGATTCATTTAAAATTACAATTAAATTAATTAAACTTTAATTTAGAACATAAAAATTTAGGGAGGTTCAAAGCAGTATGTTCGTTTTAAACCGTAAGTGTAGAGGCCTTTAACTAGGTCAACACTACTTGTAGATGGCAAGCAAAACGTCTAAATCCGTCTATCAATGTTTTATTCTTGCGAGTGTGTTGACGCCGACAATCGGCTTGTTTTCAAAAGTAGATTAACTGCTACTTTTAAGTATAATTGGATAACAGGATTTGTCGATAAATCTTATGTGTTTTGTATCTCACTCTATATGAAGTTCTAGAATAGAGATTCAACGAATGTGATAAAAGATGCTTGATGCTGATTGAAGGTATACTCTTTGCTTATGTTAAGAGAGGTAAATTTTGTTTGTGACTTTTAAGGCAGGGGGTAATCTCCGCAGTTAGGTACTGGTCGGATCTTGAAAATTCTTTTACAGATCCTGGGAGTGATCCTGAGTAAGTACTTACTGTCGGTTTTATCGGGAATATATGAAATAGCTAGTATAATAAAAGTACTTTAACTTTATTAAGGGGGAATATACTACCATTATTATCGCAAATACTTACGACCTATAACTGAGCTGCAATTAGCAAAAAACTTGATAGAATTTGAATTTCGCGCTCTAACCGAAGGTATACCCTTAAACTATATTTTTATGTCAAGAAGCAAGCAGATGATGTATATGATACAGTAAATCACACTGTCAAAAATTAAATTATAGTATGTTAATCAACCATATTTTCATAATTAAAAGTAGGTACTAAGAATGTAGTAATACCAAAGAAGTAAAGAAAATTTGTAAAACCAAATTGCATTTTAAATCATTGTGATTAGATAGCCTCAATCAGGGGCGTAGCTGCCGCTGTATGAGTAGGTATCAATAATACGGGCCCCCCGAGCTACAAGGACCCCGAAGTGAAATATTATCTATCTCACTTAAACTCTTCACCGTACTTTCGGGTAAAGACAATCGTACGTGAAAAATCTTTACCTTTCAATAGGGCCCAACAAATTTTGACACAGGGCCCGTCAAAGGCAAGTACGCCAGTGGCCTCAATAATAGATAGATACGATTTTACTTTGACGATACAAAATAATATTTCCCGAGGTAACCATGCAGAATATCAATTTAATCAAAGTTGAATCTAATTTCCTGATAAAATCTAATAGCGCAGTGAGCTCATCGACTGCGGAATGGGGCAGCCATTTTTAGCAGAATGTGTCCATTGCTCTGGTGCCAGTATACACCTTTTATCTTGCCGATCAAAGTGACTGTTAGATAGTCTCCTTGATTGGATTCTTGACTCATAGTATTTTGTATTATGATTATCGATGCACTCGAAATGAGTGGTACATATTGTGAAGATCAAAAAGTAAAAATATGCGTAAATATTGATGTACACATAAAACTACAATAATGGAATCAAAGCAAGAATAGAAAAGTAGGTAATATTACAATTTTGACCCAAAAAACAAACGCCACGTAACGTAACGAAACAAAAAGGTATATAAAATGTATTCAAAATCAAAATTATTGTTAACCAGAAAAAGTAAATGAATACAGATTAAGTGGTCCTAAAGGCGGGTTGGAACTAGGGTTGCCATCTCTAAAATTCGCTAACTAGGACAACAAGTGTGAAAACCCCGGATTTTGGGGCTTTATACCCGGATATGTCATTTAAATGTTACTAAGTAAAAAAAAAAATCTACTTTTGTATTTATTATTGCGGCTAGTAAACTTTTAAACCCAGACTACAAATGAAACCCCGCCCGGACGCTCCCCGGACGCCGTCTAAACTAGAACAAATTCGGGGAAACCCGGACAGATGGCAACCCTAGTTGGAACTCACAAAAATGAAAGGAAGGAGTGGAAACAATGAATAGGACATTTTAATTTTCATAATTTGTTGGATGAAGTTCCATAAAATCTGCGTGGAAAATGATGTCGTTGCCAAAGCTGATGATCACAAAATCTAGAAGGCATTAGTACCTATAGCTGAAAGACACCAGAACATAATTTTTAGCCCAAAGATATTTGCTGAACAAAGTTTGGCACAACGAACGGTTTAGGGTCACTTGTATCCAGCAGTTCAACGACTCACTCACTCACGACCCAGAATGTCATCGCAAGAAATAAGAAGAATAATATTACCTGTCTCACTCTCTTCTTGGAAGCGGATACTCGGAAGAGGCCGACCGTGTGCAAGCCATGCCTGCGCAGATGTGCGAGGCAGGCCGACACCAGCGTGGGGACCTTGGGCCCTCCTCCGCCGGCTTCTTCCAGCCCTGCCCAGCCCCACTCGCCCGAGTCACAGGATTCACTCTGAAATTGGCAAAAAAATCATAATTTAAAAAAAATCGTTAGGAAACTTTGTCGTACCCCTTTGGCTGTTTACCGTCCAGAAATTGAAAATCTGTCGCTAAGCACCTATCGGTGTACAATTGCACTTGAGAGCCAGTTCTCTTTATTTGAAGGTAGTTTTCATTTCTATTTAATATAGAAATGAAAACTACCTAGCATAAGGCCACAATGGCCAGTGTATGAATTAATGTTTGAATTTCAGTTCTATATTAAGTTCGAAAGCTCACATTGAATATAACTCAGTTATATCAAACTGAATAAATAATGAAGCGTTTACAAATCTTATATAATATAATAAGTCAAATAAAAAATATAAATAATAAAATATATTGATTTTGAAAGAATATACAAACAAAACTCGATACAGATTTTTCATATTGAATTGCATTTGTAAATAAATAAACATACAGCCATACAAAACCAACACTTCCAGCTGATTTGTTAAGAAAATATATGCAAGATTTTATGATCAGTAAATCATTCGAATGAATCTTACTTTAATATGATTTTATATCGGTTTCTCAGTTTGTTTAGTATGGTCGCCGTTTTATGGGTTTACTTTCAAAGACATGCAATAACAGTTGCAATGCTAAATAGAGAGAGTTCATAAGGAGAAAAGCGAGAAACTTTTAGTTATGTTTTCCATGGAATTTGGAAACTCCGTAGTATTCGCAGATAACCTCAAGCGGCGCAAATAGTTTAGTTTTCGAGCCGTTTGGGGTCGAAACTCTGAGTCCGTGGGGGCCGAGTGGCCACAATAAAGAAATATCAAAACGCCTGGTAGAAGTATCTCGTGACCAGAATGCTGGCGTATACTTGGGTCAGAGAATCAGCATTGCCATCCAACGTGGCAATGCCGCTAGTATTCTGGGAACGATGCATTCTGACAGCGACTTTTTCATTTAGTTTAGTCCTTTTTATAACCCCTCCGAGTTCGAGTTTGCTTCTACTTGGGCCCAATGTCAACAAAGTCGTATACCTAATTCACGGGGTAAAAATGGCTGAGACAGAATTTGTAAAGAGAATCTGTCAAATTGACATAATTACCCCGTGCGCTAAAGACGTTGTTGGTGAAATTGGGCCTCAGACAGACAAACGCACGTCCTGTTCTACTATACATTAAGTTATATAAAACACGTCAAAGGTACCAGGATTACATGACTACAGAAGCGTTCTAGTTAGCAATAGGGAGTTTATAGTCAAGCGATTGCTATAATATTATACATGGTTATTTTAGGACGGAGATATAGCCGTGTGTGAAGCGTCATGCGATAAAATTATCGCGACCTTAATGAAAGCGAGCTGGGAAGGCCGGCCAGGTAACCGGATACCTGTGACGTCATCGTGACGTAGTTACACGTCAAATGCGACCTATTGACCCTGGGGCACGGAGCTTTTTTCTATCGAGGTTAACGGACAAACTTGCCGTATGGAAAATAGATCTTATGTCAAGGTTTATATGGGTCTGTTTTAGTCGCGGCAGGTATAATGCTGGTCTACTTGATGTAAAACCCATAGCAAATAACTAAAATTAAAAATTAAAAGACACCCCCGAAATTTAATAAAAAATTGGTGTTAATTTTCAAACGGCTGAGCGGAATTTTATGAAACGTAGCTAAGAACACTCTCAATTAAGTCACCTTTCAAACAAAAAAAACTAAATCAAAATCGGTCCATCCGATCAGGAGCTATGACGCCACAGGGCACAGACAGACACATACACGTCAAACTTATAACACCCCGTCGTTTTAGCGTCGGGGGTTAAAAACAGTCAAGTTTTTGTCAATCGGCTTTCAACCTAACAATAGCTATCAGTAGGTTCCAAATAGAAACGCGCTAGTTACCTAATATCCCAACAGCACCAGGTTCCAGACAACAATAACTAATGCTGCAAATCAGCAACAAACACAAACTGGCTTACATTAACCAGTTAAGAGGAGGCTCTCTAAACTGACGGAGACAGCGATACAGGAGAGACGTAGTTTTAGTAAAAAAAATGGTTTTATGTAATAAAAAAAAAAAACAAAAACCTTTTTTTTTAAAATAAGAAAACTATTCCCTTTATAATGGATTTCAGAATGTATGTTAATATTTTCAAGTTATTTGGATGGCCCAAATAAGAGAAAAATTCTTAGTTTTAAAAAGGGGCATATTTACGATTTTTTTCTGACGTTACTAATGAAAAATCCCAATTTTTACAAAAACTATACCCTTTCACATATTCTCTAGTTTAACATATATTTTTTCCAAATCTTTTGGAATAAGGAATAAAGAGAATAACGCATTTTAGAATCATCATTTCACGTATAGCATCGCCTTAATAACTAAAACTGCGCCGCGCTTTGTTTATGATCACGCCAGACAGTCTGAAAGTCTTAATTCATGTTTACGCATCAATCAACACACGTAAATCAGAAACACCGCACAGCACTGTCATTACGCTGATTTATTGACTCATATTTACACTTTTGATTGGCGCTTGTCATATCAGAATGTATGTGCGAACGCCTACCGACCACTAAAGTCTGTTGCGTCTGGGACTGTCGATGTTCGAAACATATTATAATATTACTACCCATGTATTTGTATTTAAGTGATTTATTTATACAGCACTGTCTGTTATATTTAACGCGATTACTAACTCATTTGTGTGGATGTATTTTCATGTTTATCGAAATAATCCTTCTTGCTAATTCAAACTCGTATATTAGGACCTGATGGCATTTAAGAATGCAACTAATGACTCTATCACTGGCTCGGAAGGCACTTTAACGGAGAGTCCAAAAGAAACTGAGCATGTCATTTGTTTCACTAATATCACCATATATTAGTATCTAAGCAATAGCTTGAGAACCGCTCGTAGAACCAACGGCTGCTGGGGCAGAAAGGTTCTCGAGTGGCGACCACGAACCTAAAGACGCACTTTATTTATGAATTTAAAATGAGCCCACGTTGCGTCCTCCTTCGTGGTCGCCACTCGAGAACCTTTCTGCCCCAGCAGCCATCGGTTCTACGAGCGATATGCCCCGCCCACTGCCACTCTTCGGGCTATGTCGGTTACGTTGGTTCGCCTACAATACCAATAATATCCAATATTAAAACAAAAGAATACACACAATGTAGTTACTTGGAAAACATTGTATAACCTATAGTTATAAACAACCTAGAACATAAGTCGTGTTTTTAGTTCTACTAACAAAGTAACAAGTGTATTTGCGTTTATGACATAGGTTACACGGTAATTTTCTAGAAAACCAACGAAACTGGACGCTTTGCCACGGAAAATTTTAGTTACGACCGTGAATTACAGTGAGACATTGTAGACTAAAAATATTGTTTAGTGAACTAAAATGAAAGACAGAACTCGTATATCAGTGGAGGATAAGAAAAACAAGCAATACTCATAGTAGAGTTAGAGGTAAGTAATACAGTTTTGGTAAAATATACCGGGTGATTTTTAAATGGTATACCGGTAGGCCGAAAGCGCATTGATGTCATACCTTATTTATAAAGATCATGAAAAAAATTTTTTGGAGTGAAAAACAACACTAAAATATTTCCATACAAATATAAAAAAAAAATATAAATTAGTGTAGCGTTAAAATACGCTGCAATGTAAGTTTAACCGAGTATCTATTTGATTACTCAACCTTATGACTTATAAAAATTTGATGACTCCATGAAAAGGCTCTTTTCATCCGGATTTTTATTCTACTAAGATAGCAAACCAGCTTATAGCTCATCATCATCATCATCATATCAACCGAAAGACGTCCACTGCTGGACAAAGGCCTCCCCCAAAGATCTCCACGATGGCCGGTCTTGCGCAGCTGCATCCAGCGGTTTCCCGCGACCCTAACAAGATCGTCAGTCCACCTTGTGGGGGGCCTGCCCACGCTACGTCTTCCGATTCGTGGTCGCCACTCGAGAACCTTTCTGCCCCAGCGGCCGTCGGTTCTACGAGCGATGTGCCCCGCCCACTGCCACTTAAGTTTGGCAATTCTTCGGGCTATGTCGGTTACTTTGGTTTGCCTGCGGATCTCATCATTTCTGATCCGATCTCGCAGGGAAACTCCGAGCATAGCCCTCTCCATTGCTCTTTAGGTGACCTTGAGCCTTCTTATAAGGCCCATCGTAAGCGACCACTTCTCTGCTCCGTAAGTCATCACTGGCAACACACACTGGTCGAAGACTTTCGACTTGAGACACTGCGGTATTTGAGACGGCAAGATATTACGTAGCTTCCCGAACGCTGCCCAGCCAAGTTGGATTCGACGATTGACCTCTTTCTCGAAGTTGGACCTACCTAGTTGGATGGTCTGTCCTAGGTAAATATAGTCGTCTACAACTTCGAGTGCAAAGTCTCCAACCTTTACTGGAGTGGGTGCAACATAGACGTTCGACATGATTTTCGTCTTATCCATGTTCATCTTTAGACCCACTTGTTGCTTATAGCTCGCCTGATGGTTATCGCAAAGCGGTTACCGTAGCCTACGCTTGCAACAACAGGGTTTTAAAACATCACCTGCAAAAATCTTTTCACACCATTCTAGAAGAATCCAAGACTGTACTCCATTGGCAAAAACCACGTTGGGAGCTCATTCCACAACTTAAACGAATATCATCTCCCTGCCTTGTTCCCTTCCCATTCATTTGTGTTCGGCGCAACAAGTACTCTTCTTCCATTCAGCCCTTCTATCCGTCATATCGGCATTCACTCCTTTCTAGCTCATATCATCTTTCATCCATCTCTTTTTCGGTCTTCCCTTCTCATATATCCATCAACTTTCATATTCATGACTTTAGTCACATGGGTTACATCCCTCCCCATAACATGGAACTTAAATAACGAGTTTGAACCTATTTGTAATAATAATTTGATTCATATTTATTTAATGTTATGTTTCGTTATTGTATATTCCAATTGTATGCGCTAATGTTTATTTAACTCACGTTGTATATAATACATTAGGATAATCAAAGAGAATGTGTAATTGCTGAACGAATATTATAATGCGCTGTCATTGATAAATTTTGAATGGAGATTGAAAGATTGCGGCTACAATTTCGGATGCTGAAAAACTGAATTAGCATCCGGAATATAACGACTTTCTGAACAACTTTTAATAGAATCAAATGGTTTAATGTACATGCATTCACTAACTCCTAGTTACACAAATGTCGTTGGATTTTCTAACTGCGTTGGCAGGCTAAAAAACCGAAAAAAATTAGGCAAATGGAAAGTGGAAAAAAAATTATAAAATTGACTGAACTTGAAACCTAATCCAGTTAAGAGTCGGGAAATCGCTGTGTAGATAAATTAACTCTTGAAAAAAGAGTAAAATTCCATCAAAGATGCAAAAAGAATTATAAAATCGGTTCATAAGCAAAAAGTTATGCGTGAACAAACATAATTAAAATGAATTCCTTTTTTTCATTTTCATCACCCGATCCTGACACTTGGTGACAATGAGACCACCTCAACACCTCTAGAGTATGCTGTTTCGAATAATGTCAATTTTTTAAATCGGTTCACATATGGCGGAGTAATCGCGTGACAAACATACAAAAAAATAAAAAAAACATTAAACATACATAGTTTAAGTAACTGACAAGGCACATAAGAATCAATTCAAGAATCGATTCTACCACCGGCTCGGAATACACAAATAATTCAAAAAAATTGCTGAGTTTCTTGCCGGAGTCTTCTCAGTTCAAGTGTATTCCGAACCGGTAGTAGAGTCTCAAAATTGTAACTGTTGACATTCATAAGTGCCTTATTAGGGCCTAAACTGAATAAATGAGTTTTGATTTTGATTTTCACACATCCCTTGACTTGAAGATTCGTCGTAGGACTCGTGGGCCAGTTTCTAATGTTTTATTTTACCTAAGGTTGTGTTATTGGGTTCTCTTTGGATGATAGCTGGTGCATCGTGGTAGATAGGCCCAGGTGCAACGGGCATACGTCACAGGTTACGTATCTTGGCTAACGTCTCGCGAACTATTTCTGAGCGTTCAAATGGCGAATGCCAACCTGCTCTCACATTTACTCGACCACTCTGCCGTGGTCTGCTGCATCCTGCGCTCTATTAATATTAACGAAGGGTTTTACACACATGTTTATGTCATACAAGTAATAGGTTATTTCTTACTCAACTTCTAATAGTTGTTTGTCTTTGTGTGTTTAGTTTAGAACATGCTAGATTATCCACAGACTTTGGAAATGTTCGTATGGTTTTATGTTCACGGAGATGATTATTTTTTAGACTTCTGTTCCTCAAAGGATAAAACGGAACCCTCACTCTGTTGTAAGTCTGTCTGTAATGTCCGTGTCAATAACATTTTTATTGAATATAATCTTGTTTTTTTTTGCTCTGTATATCTAGGACTGACGGTGGTCAGTGATGATGTGGCCGATAATGCGTAAGCGCACAAAGATTAGAGGAGAACTGGCTCTCCAGCGCAGCTGTTCAACTTGAGGGTGATACTACTGGATGGATTTGACACAAACAGTAGCCGCCATAACCTAAATACTAGAAACAAAGATAAAATTGTAACACCTAGATTCAGGCTAGCGAAAGTCAATAAGTGTTTTCTCGGGAACTGCATTCGCTTTTATAATAAAATCCCATATGAAGTAACTAAGATGTCTTATAATAAATTCAAAGAGCATGTTAAACATAAGTTGATCGACAAGGCCTACTATAAGGTGGCTCATTACATAGAAGACAAGAATACATGATTGTAGTAGCTTCTCTCTGCACTTGCAGCCCCCTGGCCAAGTGATAATTGTATGAAGTTTATGTATATTTAAGACAAAAACTGTAATTACCTACATAAATAAATAAAAAAAGATCCACCAAAAAAAAAACGCCTTGCTGAGTTTCTTGCCGGAGTCTTCTCAGTTCAAGTGTATTCCGAACCGGTAGTAGAGTCTATTGTAAAACTGTAACTGTTGACGTTCATAAGTGCCTTATTAGGGCCTAAACTGAATAAATGAGTTTTTGATTTTGATTTTGATTTTGATCGAGTTAAAATCTGCCATTTATATAGCTGTTATGACATAGGTAACACCTAAGAAAGGAATTTTCAACCTCTAAGGGGGTAAAATATCCCAGCGGAAAGCTGTTAGATAATATGTAATATAATCTCACATCGTCCCCTTTCTCAAGGGCACCTAGTGAGGCGAGCGAGGCCCGGGAGCCGCCGTGCTGCTGCCGCCTCAGCGCCCGCTCGGACTCCACGCACTGCGCAAGCGGTACTCCAAACACGCTGCCACTACTCGTCGACTCTGTGGACAACACACAAAACTTAATATAAAAATCTCTTCATTCGGGTAACTGTAGGTCTAGAACAAATAACTTTGACGTATGGAATTTTATAATAGAAAATTCAACAGTTGTTACATTACATTTTTAAACGACTTCAAAAAGGAGGAGGTTCTCAATTCGTCAGAATCTTTTTTTTTTATGTATGTGCCTCGATTACTCGAAGACGACTGGACCGATTTGGAAAATTCTTTTGATGTTATTTATGCACTCTGTATTATACAGAGATACATATACCTACAACGTGTGATTAAATTAACTCAAAGCCTGAAACTAGTTTGTTCAGAATCTATAGTGGAATCTATTGCACTACTTTATAGGTAGGTTTTTTTTTCAAGAATTGTTTTAGACCTGAGTCTAAAAGTTTAAGTTGCTCTGTTGTTTCTGTTGCTCTATCTCATAAATTATAATCGCGTGTTTCCCATAAATTTTCGTTGAAAAAATTCAGTATATTTTCTTATCAGTGAATTTGGACCTTATTTGTATCATATAGGCTCCAGAAGGAACAAACAAATTATAACATTAGTAGGAAGTAAGATAGCGTTATATAAACGCATCGAGAGATGTTCCACAGTTAGACTAAGTAATATTTATACTGTAAAGGCCGTGTGTATTCTGGTCGTACTATTTGCGGCCGGTTTATGTTCACACACAATAGCCGTTCAGGTTTGCGTGAATATATTTAAACGCACGTGTTTATCGAGGCTCGTCATTATGAATTATTGTATATCGAACTTTTGAATTATTTATTTTTACTATGTACTTATCAGGCTGTGTTTAACAACAATCTCGACGTGGTCAGTTATAATGTGCCTAAAAGTGGTAATAAATCGCATAGAATTCTGATGTGTGCTGTGATTTCCTCACGATGTTTCAAGATGATGAAGAAATTTCACATATACCCAATCTCCAGTATATATGGCTTCAGGGAGTCACTGGTAGCTATTATGATGTAGAAATTTTTTTGATGTTAGAAGGTTGACAAGCAAGCAGGCAGTCCAACCGATGGTAAGTGGTTTCTTTCGCCTATCTTGCAATACCAGAGTTATTGCTAATGTGTTGCCGACCTGTTACAATGCCAAGAAGGCAACTGGCTCTCAAGTGCAATTACCGAAACACACCGGTAGGTGCTTGGCGAAAGACTTTCAACTTGAGGGTGGTAGCCAACCCGACGGGTACTACATAGAGCCCTACCACCGTGCTCTGGTTTCCTCACGATGTTTTCTATCACCGAAAGTGAATTTAAAATTATTTGAAAATTCAACCCCTAGGGAGTAAAACAGGGGATCGCGGGTAAAACCGCGGGGCGGAAAGCAAATAATTAATAAACGTTGTTTATTGCAGAGATTTTCTACAAAATAATCGATCATAATATCATATGGCCTTGACTACAAATACATGGGTGTTGCTTGACACCGGAGAAAACGGAAAAGTGCGCTCGCATGAAATATTTTTAAACAGTTTTCTGTATGTGCATGAGTCAAGAGCTCTCTCGATGTGAAACACGTTTTAGTATTTACTTTATGATGACTAACACGTTGTTTATATTTATATTTTTCAGCATCTATTCAATCAAATAGGTTGTCACTATAAAAAATGGCATATCTTCTTAACATAAGTAATATAAGATAAAGTCGTTCCGCTGTCTGTTCGCTTAGATCTTTAAACTACTGTGTACTACAATGGATTTTAATGCAGTTTTCAGCAATAGATAGAGTGATTCAAGATAATGGTTTATATGTAGGTATAATACATGCATATTATAGTACAGAAATGTTCTCCGGTGAGGTAAAATGCTGCAGCCGTCAGAGGCTACCAAATTTAGTCTTATCAAAAAAAATACAGGATAGCCGAGAAATTCAATGATTTTACACCGGTGCGAAACTGGGGGGCGGGTCGCTAGTTAGAGATAAGCTACTCTAACAGGGCGCGCCCCTCCAAATTACTGTTTCAATGTGTGTTTGCGAGAGTTTAAAAAGTTTTAAAATAAAAATTTGAGTTTCGGTGAAGGAAAACATCGTGAGGAAACCATAGCTCGGTGGTAGGGTACTTTGTAGTACCCGCCTGGCTGGCTACCACCCTTAAGTTGAAAATCTGTCGCCAAGCACCTTTCGGTGTGTTCCGACAGCTGCGCTTGAGAGCCAGTTCCTTTCTAGGCTTTATGTGCCTACCATCATCGGCCACATCATCACTGACCACGGTGAGATTGTGGTCAAACACAGGCCTATACATAGTAAAAAAAAAAAAAAAAAAAGTATCAATGAGTGTAGTTACATGTGTGTGTAGCCTATTTCAAAGTTTAAATAACATTACAATATTTGCGTTTTTAAGCGAACATGACCCAAATCACACTATAGAAACACTTTTCACGCGAAAGTTAAGAGGAAATTGGCTGGTGCTCAATATAAACATTAAAAATACGTAAAATTATAAACAATGTGTGTACAAGGTCTAAAACGTGTGCGTATGTAAATATTATGTGTGTGTAATAATAATGTAACATTGTTGTTGTTTCACGTTCCATTTGTCTTATTAGGGTACACAAAGGGTGCAACGGAAAGGTAAATAAAGGTGTCAAATAGATTTATATTAAGTATATCAAGACTCTGAGTCCAATAAAGTATTTGGACATTCAAGATCAAGTAAGTCAATCAATATCATTTTATAATAAACTATTTACCCATAAAAACAGCTGTTTCCCATCCGCCATCTTTCTCGCATAGCGCGGAGCATGTTCGACTAAATGTATTCCGTCGATGCCAGTTCATAATTTAACGGTTTGACGTGATTGGACCCAGAACTAATGAAAATTAACACGCTACATTGCAAGCAATATGAAACAGTTCACAATGCATCGATAGTGTACAAACTCGCGAGATAGATCACAAAACAACGGTGCTCACAATCATACGGTGACATATATTTTTTAATTGGTTGTAAGATATTTTAATAAACAGATAAATCTATACTATCTATACTAATATTATAAAGAGGAAAGATTTGATTGTTTGTTTGCATTGAATAGGCTCCGAAACTACTTAACCGATTTGAAAAATTCTTTCACTAATAGAAAACTACATTATCCTCGAAGGTTATAGGCTACTTATTATCCCAGGAACGCGAGTGAAACCGCGGGGAACAGCTAGTAGGTAATAATCATAATTAGGAACAACTTTTACTATGGGACCAACCCGGACGGTAATTTTACGATGTTTCAGTAAGAAAATTAAGTAATAAATAATAAATAAAAAAAGCCTTTTATTATTTTTTAGCTTCTATCGATAGATGACTTAATCCCACCACCATTAATACAAAAAAAGTCAGATACCTATCCAGGATCCTATATGTTGTAAAATGCTTTGCAATAACCTCCATAGACTTGCATTGCACCTGCACTGCACTGTAAACATAATTAAAAACTATAAAGTTAAACCAAAGGATGTTAAACTCTCAGATGTCAACCGGTGTTCCGAACCGGTGGTAGAGTCTATTGTAATGATTGTAACTATCGACGTTCATAAGTGCCTTACCAGGGCCTAAACTGAATAAATGAGTTTTTGTTTTTTAAACTGTACTTATAATGTCGCAGTTATATTGTATAAAACGCCTTAATATATTACGGCTAGTAGGTTTGCAAAACGGCATTGTTTTCTAAAACTATCTAGTGTTCAGACGGATTGCAATTCGCCTGAAGAAAAGTACGCCACATTGTAATAGCACGTCTTTACAAAGCGGCTGAGCAACGTGCCGCCAGAATACAGTTAGGTATGGTCAGAGTTACGTGATTCTTATTTCCAAATCCTGAAATGCCACTCACATTTATGTTGTTTTTATGTCGTCATTTGACAGTTCAGTATTTGGCCCTTAGTTTCAAATATGAATCGCCAGTGGCGCCAGTATCTCTACATAATCGTCACAAACAGCAACTGCATCAAAACAAAGTGGTAATATATAGGTTTTAGGAGTCGATGTACTAAAAATACAAAAACATTTGCGCAGACCTAATCATATATTTGGACATTTTTTTGGAATTCTGGTTGTTTCATGCTCATCATGTTAGCCGAAAGACATCCACTGTTGGACAAAGGCCTCCCCCGAGGATCTCCACGATGGCCAGTCTTGCGCTAGCGGTTTCCCGCGACCCTCACAAGATCATCGGTCCACCTTGTGGGGGGCACGCTGCCTGCCCCTGCGTCTCCCGGTTCGTAGTCGCCACTCGAGAACCCTTCTGCCTCAGCAGCCGTCGGTTCTACGGGTGATGTGCCCCGAAACGTATGCTTCCTCTTACATAAATAACATGTAAGAGTACAAAATAAAACATAATTCTAAAAATAACAAAGAATTCCATAAACAGACACATACATTACCAAAGAGACATAAATAACCAAGATCATACGTGTATAGATCTTTATTTATATTGGAAGGTAATCGAACCTGTGACTAGGTACTAGAATAGATGCAAGCCAACTAGGCTAAGGGCAGCGTTTAGGTCAATCGGTCAGTCACTCGTCAGCGAACTTGCATGCAAAATGCATCAACATCTGTTTCATCATCATCTCCCTATACCCAATCATTTGTGTTTAGAGTAATGTGTACTCCAGCCCTTTATCCGTCATATCGGCATTCACACCTTTCTTACTGATATCATCTTTTACACAATCCATCCATCTCTTTTTCGGTCTTCCCCTTCCTCCCTCCTTTTAACATGATGGTACGGAACCACGACTAACAGTTCCTTTTCAATTTAACATTCACTGATGCTTATCTTATCAATTATTGTTAATCCACACATCCATTTTAACATTCACATCTCAGTGCGTGCGTTGTACAGACACCATCAAATATCAGGTACCCTACTACGAAAAATGATACACGATAGTCCGATCATCGTTGTCAAATTATTAACCAATACAATTGCACAAAATTTACATCTCGTCAGTTTGCTGCAATTCTATTGGTTAATAATTTGAAAACGATGGTTGGACTATCGTGTATCGTTTTTCGGAGTAGATCCTCAGCACACAAGACGTTCATTTAAATAAGATAAGATGTTTATTTAGATCAGCTGTACCTATTGTAAATAGCTTTTCTTTTTTCTTTTTAGTCTTTTTTATATAGGTATTTTAGTTGTGAGTTTTGATGTAAATAAATTAAACTTTTTAATTGAAGATGATCATTTATATCTGAGTGGTATTTATTATACTTCATAAATATCTATATCACTAAAAGGAACGAAGGAACGGCTCCTTATTTGCATAATGACATGTAGGGTTATTTTTTTCATTTATTTAGCCAAATTTTAGGCGAAACAGATAATGTTGATGAAATGCTATCCGAAACATATTATGAAGCTATAAATGTGACAAAATTTACTGGTAGTTTTCTAAAATCTCTTTCACAATAAATTAAATTTAGTTAGTAATTTCGTAACTTTTTCTCGTTTCTTTTAAGTTCAAGTAAACTTCAGGTTTTCACTGTTGCTACTCAAAGACTAGAAAAAAAGGCAATAAAATCATCGGCCCATCAAAAATGTATGTGTGTTTATGTAGGCAGTAGCTCTAGAACAATATATCGGTGGGTGATGATAAATACTTCTCACAAGCCATACAACAGTCTGCTGCCTATTTTTACCCACTTGTGTACGCAGCTTGCTCTGTGGCGCTTACAACTTGCAAATTTCATATTTCACGTTAAAATACTTTAGGTTAATCATAATTTAATGTACAACTTTCTTTTGATGCAGAATTGTCTAGATTGCAGTCTAGTTTTAGGTGTTAGATGTGTTCATGAGCTTTATTTAACTTCTTTTAACCCCGGACGCAAAAAAACGGGGTGTTATAAGTTTGACGTATCTGTCTGGGGCCTCATAGCTCCTGAACGGATGGACCTATTTTGATTTAGTTTTTTTGTTTGAAAGGTGACTTAATCGAGAGTGTTCTTAGCTATGTTTCAAGAAAATCCGCTCAGCCGTTTGAAAATTATCACAAATTTTCTAGTGAGTTTCGAGGGTCTCTTTAAAAAAAAATTCTTCGAACATCCGAGTTAACTAACCGAGTTTTTGAAAGCCCAATCAATGTTCATGATCAGAACTATTGCCGCCTTTACCGAAATATAATTTTGACTGATAAATTTTAATCGTTAGTACTCAAATCTAAAAGGTTTAAAAAGTAAAGCATCCAGCAAAATTTCAGTTTCAAAATTTAAATTCTGATATATAAAGATTTCGTTCGTTACAACAGTAGAACGATAATTATATTTTTATCTTTTTGTTGTTCTTTCAAATATTCGTCGATCAACAGCGCTTTCTAGGAAAACGCGTTCTATAAATTACTAGTTGCTACAATAATTCATAAATCTTCACAAGTTTATCTTTGAAGTTCATGTCGACTTTTATTCGAGGGTCATGTGGAATTCAAAAATAGTCTTATCGTAATATATCTAAATATCTAGCTTAGGTAGATTAGGGTACCATGTAGGCATCAAGGGCGGATCCAGGATTTCAAAGTGGGGTGGGGGCTCGTCCAAAATAAAAGTAAAAAAAAATATTCGTTAATCTTCTATTAACGAATATTTTTTTTATAAAATTAACAAGCAGACGAGAGAGAGTCTTGTGTGCAATCAATAGCATGCCAAGCTTTACACCTTCGACTTTGTACTACAAGCTCATCACATAGCCTCAAAAGTCAATGCAAACTGCAAAGGTAGCCGGCCTTGTGGGGGAGGGCATGGCTCCCTGAGTCGCTAAGAAATGATTTTTGAAAATTCAACCCTTATTGTAAGTATAAAATCTAGCAATAAAAGTGATACTACAGAACTGTCTATCAATCTAGGGGTAGGAGGACCATGATTTAAGCTTTTCTACTGTTTAACAATTCATTAGAATTATGCGTACATAAATCACTATTGTAATTGAATCGTAGTTTTTATTCTATTGCAGATTTTAAAAAAGCTAAGAAGTAGGAGTACCTACCAGGTGACTACCAAATCGTTAAATCCATAGCAACCTGTTTGTTTAAAGTCTAAAGACAGCTCGCCAGTCATCAGACAGAGTCGAGAAAAAAAAACGCATAAATCGTCCGTCGAGATCGATAATCGTATCGTTTGATATTCATACTAGTGTTGATAATAATCGTTCGTGTGCGTAAATGTTATGATGTTGCCGCGTGCTCGATACTTGGCACCCGTTCAGAGCATTGCCAGAATATTGTCTACCCCCACATCGCTAACGGCTTTTTCTTTATGGAACTCCTTTTTGCAGTTTTACCTGTATTTCCTGGATATTTATTATATATATTTTTTGCACGGAATCCTAATTATTTTAATTATTTTCAAAAATAAAAGTAGCCTGAGATTACTTACTTCCGCCCCGCGGTTTCACCCGCGTTCCCGAGGTACCTATTTTATGTTTTTCCGGGATAAAAAGTAACCTATATGTTATTCCAGGGTATGATCTACCTGTGTGCTAAGTTTTAGCCAAATCCGTTCAGTCGTTTTTACGTGAAAGAGTAACAAACATTCATCCATAGATCCAGATTAGTAGGATAATATAAGCTGTTTCAGATCGCCCATACCTAAAATTTACAGCTAGAATTTTTTTTTTTTTAATACTACAGACATAGTTTCATTCAATTTTGGGAGAAAATAGAAGATATAAACAGAAACTAATTTTTTTTTGAATAACAAGAAACTGAAAAATAAAATGTGACTTTTACGTTTCTTCGTGCACTTTGTCTACTCGTAAGAACTTTCCTCGGACTTCAACGAATATTTGAAAAAAAAAGCACTTGCCGAATTGGTCGCGCCGTTCTCGAGTTTTGCGCTTAGCAACACATTTAGTAATTCAGTTTTATTTACAAAGATTAATTGTTTGGCCAGTTTTTAATTTAGAGCAAGTGGGTTTTTTGTTTGGTGACACATCTGCACTTGAATAGAAAATAATCATGTAGAAATGAAAGACGCGGTCCAGTTGGCACGACGAACAGTGGCGTGAAATTAAAAAAAAAATGCTAATTTAAATGGTTAAAATATAAACATGGCGTTTCACACATTGAAGCTGATTTCAGACGACGCTATAATATACTTATAGGTCATAGCACAACTATATCGCGCTCCATACATTGTTATGGACACGTTCACCTTGTACTGTACTATATATTATTGGCTTACTATACGCTTGCTATACTTTATAGCACGATAGTATAGCGTCGTCTGAAATCAGCTTGAAGTTACAGAAAATTATAGACATAGTTTCACTTTAACCAAAC
Source organism: Tethea ocularis (assembly GCA_963555595.1). NCBI lineage: Eukaryota > Metazoa > Arthropoda > Insecta > Lepidoptera > Drepanidae > Tethea > Tethea ocularis. The sequence goes on from OY741975.1 coordinate 9,175,749, forward strand.
CTTATCAAGATTTATTTGCACATCTACCGAGCTATTTCACAGAATAACTGAGAACCTAATTCCTAAAACATATCAAAGAAAACATTTTATTTAACTACGATCACATAAAAGAGATCTTTAACATAGTGTTGCAATAATCGATTTAGCTGTCAGAAGAAAGACTATGGTGGATATCACGGTCAAATGATGGCTAATAAAACATGATAGTAAATCATGATGATAACTCACTGATTCCGCGGTTTCCTAATGAATATATCATAGTGATTTAGTTATGTTTACATTTGAATAAAAAATTACAAACGCACTGATTCATTGCATCTGCTGCGACTCAAAGTTTATTATGTGCTTTGTCGATTTTTTTTCTTTTATAACGTCTTTATGATATAATCGGGGTTTTTACCGATGCTGTGACGTCTTTTAACGGTTTTTACTTTCGGTTTTGTTATGATTTTCTGGAAAAAATAGGTTTTGATATTCCAATCTATATATACTTCATTAGACTTTTCAATGAGCAGTCATTATTGGTCTTATCATTATGAACAGCTATTACTATGGGAGTTGGCCCTATAGTAGAAGCCTGAAATCATGAAAAAAATATTTTTTTCTTGATTTCAGGCTTTATAAACATAAATCTTGATACTAGACTTGTTACAATAAGTACTTCACTATGCATATAACAAAACAAAGTCACAGGGGACCGGCGGGCGGGGAGCTTTTTCCGCCAACGCGTTAGCTTGGCCATACAAAGAGGGAACGCTGCCAGCCTTCTGGGAACCTTGCCGTTGATTGGCAGCAGCGGCCGCCTCGAGGAAATTTTTTATATATAGTTTGTATATTTTGTATATTTGTTGTAAATAATTGTAAATATTGTATATTTATAGAATAAAGAAAATAAAAATATGGTAAACAAAGTTCCTCGCCGCGTCTGTCTGAAAATAAACATAAAAAACAGATTTTCATGTTTTCACCAATAGACGCAGTGATTAATTAGGAAGATTTAGGTGTATACGTAATTAAGATTTTATTTTGTGTAAATTAACTGAAATATGACGCTGATTAGACAATGTCGGATAAATCTCTGCGAGCAAGCGGTTCCATACCGTACTAAAACCTGCCCCGGTTAGTAAATCTAACCATTGAAGCCAAGTCTAACCATAACTACGTAAAGCATATTTATTTCAATCGATTCGAGTTACATTTGCAAAACACGACAAATTAAACAAAGGTTACATAACAATTGAACAATAAGTACAGTGCACCGCACAAGTCATCGCTCCCACGGATTGGAAACAAAGACGAATGATAATTATATGCTACCCTTGCTCCCTACCTACCCGGATACCCGGGTCAGTAGACAGTTAGTAAAGATTATGTTCCACATGTATTTATTAAAGTTAGTAAAGTAGTCAGAGCTCATCGGGCTGGGGGGGGGCTAGTATTGGCACTCGTCAACGATTACTCATTTTGTTATACCACTGACTGTCATAATATTGTCGTATTATGTCCGCTTTATAGCTAATAAATAACAAATGAAGTTATGTTAGTCATTACTCATCAAGAATAACTTATACTTTCAAACTTCTGATGTCCTGGTACTTTCAGGCAATTTAATTTTCATTTTTACTACTCTAAAAGATAAAAGGAAAGGATTATTTTTCTTTTTTAATTTATTTGGTTTTTTCTTTCACTTGTCATTTTTTTTTTATTATTTGCGAAAGTATTTAAAAACAAGTTACAGAACAGCCATAGAATAATGCACTCGTAGTCAGTCTACGAAGGAAGCTACGCCGTAGACGCCTACGAATACCTACGTAGTAGACCTCAACAACTAAAACTAATAATACTGTTTCGTAGCCCAATCAAAATCAAAATCAAAATCAAAATCTCATTTATTCAGTTTAGGCCCTAATAAGGCACTTATGAATGTCAACAGTTACAATTTTTAGACTCTACTACCGGTTCGGAATACACTTGAACTGAGAAGACTCCGGCAAGAAACTCAGCAAGGCTTCTTTTTTTGTGGATCTTTTTTTTTTTAATTTATGTAATTACAGTTGTTGTTTTAAATATACATAAACTTCATACAATTATCACTTGGCCAGGGGGCTGCAAGTGCAGAGGGAAGCTACTACAACCATATATTCTTGTCTTCTATGTAATGAGCCACCTTATAGTAGGCCTTGTCAATCAACTTATGTTTAACATACTCTTTGAATCTATTATAAGACATCTTAGTTACTTCATATGGGATTTTATTATAAAAGCGAATGCAGTTCCCGAGAAAAGACTTATTGACTTTCGCTAGCCTGAATCTAGGTGTAACAATTTTATCTTTATTTCTTGTATTTAGGTTATGGCGGCTACTGTTTGTGTCAAATAGATTTAAATTTTTACGGACAAACATAATATTTTCAAAAACGTATAGCGACGGTAAGGTTAAAATGTCAAATTCCTTAAACCGAGTTCGTAAGGATTCGCGAGGACCCAAGCAATAGATTGCACGAATGGCCCTTTTCTGCAAGATAAAGATAGATTCCAAATCCGCAGCCGAGCCCCATAGCAGAAGACTGTTGTAGGAATAAAGTGTGAGCGCAAACGCAATTTATTTAAATTAAAGTGTGAGCGCAAACGCAATTTATTTAAAAAAAAACAAGCTACAAGCTTGTGACTGAAATGCAGCCAGATTCAAAAATAGATTTTGACATATTGCAAAACGACACACATTCTTCAAATGCAATCACTTTCTGTCAACGTTTTTGTATCATGTGTTTTTACCGGCGCACATCTTTTCCGATACTGAAACTTATTCATGATGTAAATATTATTCGAAGAACTATGATGGAGCGTTTTCTTATGTTTTCTTTCTAATCGCGATTTAGTATCATCGTAAAAGTTAAATAAACCATAGCATGTAACTTACGCATGCTAAAAATATGTAATGTTATTCATTGGTTTACCTAGTAAACAGGTACAACCAAATTTAAAAAAATATTTTAATACTAGTTACCCGCCCCGCGGTTTCATCGTCTATTTCAACCTTTAGCAGGTAAATAAGAACATGAGCATATCGGTGATAAGCTGTCTCAGGACACAGACTACTTTTACAGATTTACCAGCAGGCTGGAGTAGGCTGGAGCCTAGCGCGGCAGATTTTACGGGGCTGCAAATTTGACCCATTTTTTTTTGTCTTTATGACGATGACACTTAGCACTACACTAAGCCAGTACAACGACCGACCCATGTCCTACACAACCATTCGAGCACCAGCCACCATACAACTAGTTCGGTTTATAATAACTGCTACCTGAATAATTGTAGCAATACCACTTGAGAGCCAGTAATTGCCTTCTTGACATTGTAACAGGTCGGCAACACACATAGGCGATGGTAACCACTTACCATCAGGTGGAACGCCTGCCTACTTATCAACCTTCTGACATAAAAAAAATGTATCGGAGTAGCCATGGATAAACCGAGGAGCGCGTGGTTTATAGGAGTGACAGAGTGGGCTCTGGGATGGGAGAGGACGGCTAGCCAACCGCAGCCAGCTGACCACAATTGACTGACTGTTTAGCCTTGGCCCAAAATTTTTTTTCTTTACAGAAATATAAAAAAACATTATTGAATATAGAGAATGAGTCTCTGAAATTTAACCAAAATTGAATGTAATAAGTGCTCACCCTTGTCCTTGTCGGCATCCTTGGCGCGACTCTGGTCGAAGAAGCCCGTGGTGAGAGCCTTCCTCTTCAGCAGGTACGCGCGCCGCTTCGGCTTAGTGCTCGTAGCTACTGCATTTTCTGTTACAAACAAAAAAACGTTATTTTGAACAACGTAAAAATCAAACAAAAAAACGTAAAAATACTTGCAATAAGTTCATTTAATAAAGGCACTTTTGAATTTGAATATTTTTATAATATTTCACGGTTCAATAAAATCGCCTTTAACTTCGTTCAATCATTGTGCTATTAACACGTACTCTAGCAAATTCTGTGTCGAACATGCTTCAGAATATATTTTCCCCTACTTTTATGGGAAATATTCAACAACTGGTATCACTCAACATGCCTGAGTGACGCAGCGCTCTTGTCAAACAGTAGACAGATACGGCTTTTTTGTTGCGATTGCAGCGCTACACTCTATCTAGACGCAAGAAGTTTATTATCTAAGCTAACAATATATAAAACGTATAAACCAGTAGAACATCGTGCCATTCTCCCGAGCAAGGTCATTGTCTCATAAATACGTGCAATAAACAAACACAGGACAGCAACCCGAGCGAGCAACAAGACACCTTGTTTTGATGGAAAAGTAGGAAGTAACCAGCGCTCATCTTCAAAGAAATATGTATAGTACATTTTGTTTTACCTGTGTGAGTGTTTTATAATACGACAAGGGTATCACGGCGCACGATCGTGAAGTTGATCTCATACCTATTACAGACACTGAGTTATATTACTACGTATAGAGAAGCTATCCTAAGAAAAGGTCATGCTCCATTTTGTTATAATTCGCTGTAGCGCTGAAACAATAATTAATCGTCTAACCAGACAGTTTAAACACGTAGTGCTAGAACGCTTTTAAGGTGGAGTTATTTGCGAGCAAAAAGTCATAAGTACCGAGATTTTCATGGCGGTTACGCTTTTCTTGTTTTGCAACTAAGGTAAAGTGCAGCCGTCCGGCTGCACTTGAATGGAACATAGTGGTTATTTTGTGGTGTCTTCTCTAGACGTATAATATACCTCAGTGATTACAGAAAGTTTGGATTTGTTTGATTAGGGTCTGTAAGAAGGTCACCTGAGCAATAATGCTGAGGAATTCGTTTTCTGATTTCAATGAACCTAGCGTAGTTTTTTTTCTGTTACAAATTCAATTTATTTGTGAAATTTGCAACATACACAAGGTCTTAAAATAAATTTATAGTTAAGCAAATGTTGCCTACAAGGCGTACAAATATAATCACTTACATATAATATTGATTATATTAATTAATTAAATTAGTCATAAAATAAAATAAAAATATCAGTCATATAAAGTTAAGTTTTCAGATATCTCAAAAAATGCGAGCAGTCGTAATTTTTTTTTTGATGAGACTGATGTAATGACGTAATGGTCTCAGATTTTAATATTTTATACTTGTTATGTTATGCAGAGTGATGGATGTCAATTGGTTCGATAATTAAAATAAAAAGTAAATCCATAAAAACTTAATATTAACTACGTATAAGATTTATTTAATTTTAAAATTGTTAAGTTAAGTAATAAAATAAAAAAGGAAACTAAAATAGCTTAAATTAATTTAAGAAAAAATTCACGCTTCTTAAACTGAAATTAAAATTTCATGCAACCGCAAATACTCGCATACCGGGAATATTGTTCTATATATGTAAGTAAATACATTAGTGTCAGCTTCGAGACTGTGATGTGATTATATACCTGCACTCCTGCACCCTTACTATGTGACCACATTATGTGAGTTATTTTATTTTTTATTATTAGTTACTTTCGACACTTAGCAAATAAGTAAATAATTCGCCTAACCTACCGGTGTGTTCCGGTAATTGCACATGAGAATCAGTCGCCTTCCTGGCATTGTAACAGATCGGCAACACATTGACAATACCTCTGGTATTGCCGATGGCGATAGGCAACGGTATACCACTAACCATCAGGTGGGCCGTATGCTTATTTGCTGCCTTAGTGGTGTAAAAAACAATGTTTCATTAAAATCGAGCATGTTGACCAAAGATTTTTTTTTCAGTTTCGGAGTTTTCGGCCAGTATCCAGTGCCAAAATATATTCAAATCATGAAAAGTCGAGTTCTCGTAGTTAGGGTAAGCGTGAGAACTGAAAAGGTGGGCAGTGCGCTAAATAAGCGTAGCGACCGGCGCCCGCGCCCGCCGCGCCGCGCGCCGGCTCAAAATATAACGTACGCGCGACGTACGCGCACATAGCGCTCTGAGTGTACATACAGAACTGCAGTGTGTACTCAGACGCAGCATTGTTAATATCGTAATTATATAACTTCAAAAGAAAGAAGCCTTGTTTAGTTTCTTGCCGGAGTATGAGGAATAACAACAAAAAAATCTAATTAGTCCTTCAGTTAGATTATCAAAAAATATTGGATACGTATTTTTGATCTGAAAACAAAAAATAACGAAGATACAGTGCGTTAAAATTTTCCGGTCTGCAAAAAGTGTACTAAAAAGTAGTTGTACGATGACGTCACAAGCCCCAATCCTGCACTTTGATGAGACTTATCTTTGTAATTTCTTAATGATTTGATAAAATAAAAAATACGTATCCAATATTTTTTGATAATCTAACCGACGGACTAATTAGATTTTTTTGTTGTTATTCCTCATTGTTTATAATTTTGAAACGGCTGAGTGGATTTCTTTGAAACATAGCTAAGAACACTCGATTAAGTTACCTTTCAAACAAAAAAAACTAAATCAAAATCTCCGTTCAGGAGCTAGGAGCCACAGACAGACACACACACAGACAGAAAGACACGTCAAACTATAATATGACACACCGTCGTTTTTCCGTCAAGGGTAAAAGTAATACGTGAACAAACAATAAATTATTTATTATTCTTTCTACAGTTAATCGCTTACTCGACATCCTTGAACTTGATTTTGCATAAAATTTACTGCTCAAACTATTTTCTACTAACCGCAGTATGACGCCGCACACCTAAAGCTGACCGCAAACTGCCATTTCCAAAGCTTTATTAGTATTAAAAATAAATGTAGCAAATGCAAAGTAAAATATTTGTTACGCAAACGTAAATTCTATCTATACTATAATTAAAATTACTTTTTAAATCCCCACAGAGACGGTCGTAAGAGAGTCTCGTGTAACAACTAATATATTTCCGTTAATAAAGATTTATTTGACAGCATCAATGACACAACATAATAATCTACACAAATGTTATGAGAAAAGATTTGTATTTTTGTTTGTAATGATTAATTCAAAAACTACTATATTAATTAAAAAAAATCCACCAATAGAATACTATATTATTGCTGAGTAGCTATATTTTACCCTCCTTCAAAAGGAGGAGTTTCTCAATTCGGCTGTATATTTTTTTTTATGTTTGTTCACGCATATGTTTTTTGCTTACCTGTTGGGCGTCGCTGTCCGGATTTGGTCAATATTTTTTTTTTCATAAGGCTTTTGTTTACAACAAGTAAGCAGTTTCCGTTACTCTTTTATTATTTTTAAATGTTATTTAAATTTCCACCTTGACAGGAAAATATAAGAATTATAATAATAACGTTTTTTAAAGTCAATAAGGACATGATCCGCCTGCAAAAGGGAGTTGCTTTTCACGATTTTCCTAGATTTTCAATCTTACGTATTTTCCATTTTATTGGACAGCCACGCCTGAATGGATAAGAACCGATTTTAACAATTATTTTTGCGTTGGGTTCTGTATAACTCCAAGGTGGTCCCATATTATATTGTCTTTGAAGGAGGTTTTACTAATATACCTTTTACCCATTTTTTCATTAAAATCCATTTTAAATTGATGAAAAAGATGTAATTAAATTATGACCCATCGTCATATTTTCAGCAAGTTATAATTAATTGCTAAAGTGAATGACGAACAGTATTGCAAATTAAATGCCCTACTACCCACAGAGCGGCATATTTAATTAATTACATCCTGTAATTATTTTCTCGCATCTCTGCAAACATTACACACCAATTAAAATATAATTATTTTTAAGATTAGATGGGAGACAAATATTTAGTAACTAATTCCGCTGGATATATCCTTCTCTGTCAAGTCCAAAACAATGGAAGACAACTTAACAGGAAATCGACACGTGTGAAGAAGCGAAACACGTGTCGATTTCCTGTAAGTTGTCTTCCATCTAATCTTATAATGGATTTCCGCAAGGTCACGCCTGAGTCAGTTAGTTATAATTCTTTTTATTTTTTTACTTATTAAAATATTATTTCCGATGACGAAAACGCTTACCATTTTAATCGTCCACATGATATTGACAAGGACATTTATCCCGGGAACGCGGGCAAAACCGCGGAGAACTAAGAGGAATCAGGAATACGCTTTAGAATTAAAAAACCGGTCAAGTGCGAGTCTGACTCTTGCACCGAGGGTTCCGTACAAACTAAATTTTATAATTGAGTGTAGCTAAAAATTTATGAATTTCGCAATTTTTCCTTTATCTGTGCTATAAGACGTTGGTTCGTAACTAATTTCAAGATTCTGAGTTCACGGGAAGTACCCTGTAGGTTTTGATTCCCTTGCGAGTGTCGAAAATTTGCAGCATAATCGGCTGTATCTTTTGATTTCATTGCCTTAGAAGTTTGTTTTTTTCACAGCTTCAAGGGACTTGAGTATTTCATATGAATTTCAGCTTGATACCTCCACGCGTTCCTGAGAAAAAGTGTCTTGATAGACAGGCAGATAGACAACAAAGAGATTCTATAAGGGTTCCGTTTTTTCCTTTTGAGGTACGGAATCCTAAAAAAAATACCAAAATAAAAAAAGAATATCCTAGGACATTCTTCACACACGGTTATGTCGAACACAGTGCGTGTTTGGATCGCGAAATCTAGTGCGTAGTACATACATATCGATGGTGGCAATGTACCAAATGGATATAATCTTTATCCGTCAACATGTCATCGATCCGTCATACGCTACAGTTGAGTGGGCGCATGTGATTGCTATCTCTTCACAAATATACCTTTAAGTATGTTATTGTGCACTTTATCGCGTCACTTTTTGGGTGTTAATTAGTGTAGCACTTGTTGCGGTGCTATTTTGTTATGCTTGGTGAAAAATATTACTTTTATACCTACAGCTTGGTCATTATGGCTTTTGATGTTAAGCTAATACCGTAATCTATTGTTATTTTTTATTTGCAACAAGCAGGGTCATTCTTCTATCTATATCTATACAAATAATATTACAAATAATATTGAATAGGCTCCGAAACTACTGAACCGACTACAGCTAGTGTGAAAATAAAAATAGGTAAGACTTAAGTTTAGGGCATATGATAATGACATAGTAGTCTGGGCAACAATCAATGATTCTGGATAAAAAGGTTGAAAGCAGAAAGTTTGACTTCAGAACTTTGTTTGGACTATTTAGGAAAGTAAGATTAGTTAGTTAGGGGGCGCTACAAATATTTTTTAAAGAGGGCGGAGACGACTTAAGTTTGAGAACCTCTGTCTTATTCTTTCTACGTGTTATCCCTGGCATTAGTCCTGAATTACTGTTGATTACCATGATAAAAAATATATAAAAGGAAAGCGTGACTACCTGACTGATATATCAATGCACAACTCAACCACTGGACGGATCGGGCTGAAATTTGTCAGATAGTTATTATGACGTAGGCTAAGAAAGGGTTTTTGAAAAGTAAATCCCTATATATAAAATAGAGGATCCGGGTGGAGCCGCGGGGTGGAAAGCTAATCCTAACCTACTAATATTGTAAATGCGAAAGTTTGTGAGTATGTATGTATGTTTGTTACTCTTTCACGCAAATACTACTTTTTTTTTTTTTTTTTTTTATGTCAGAAAGTTGACAAGCAGGCAGGCGGTTACCGTCGCCTATCGCCATTTGCAATACCAGAGGTATTGCCAATGTGTTGCCGACCTGTTACAATGCCGAGAAGGCAATTACTGGCTCTCAAGTGCAATTGCCGGAACATACCGGCAGGTGCTTGGCGACAGATTTTCAACTTGAGGGTGGTAGCCAGCCAGACGGGTACTGCAAAGTACCCTACCACCGTGCTATGGTTTCCTCACGATGTTTTCCTTCACCGAAAGCTCAAGCTCATTGTAGGATTCCAACCCACGACCTTCGTCGCGGCATCCGACGTCACTACCACTGAGCTACCATCGCCTCAAACTACTGAACGGATTTGTATAAAACTTGGAACACATACTTAAAGTTTATAATCTGAATTAATACATAGGATACTTTTTATCCCTTAAGATCCCTCGGAAACGCGGGTGAAACCGCGGGCCAGAAGCTAGTCACTACATAGTATAAAATAAGAGTTTTTAACAAAGTCACTTCCAGTCTGTCTGTCCCTATGTATGCATAGATCTTTAAAACTACGCAACGGATTTTGATGTTTTTTTAATAGATAGAGTGATTTAAGAGGGAGGTTTACATGTTTACTACATGCATATTATAGTACAGAAAAGCTGAGAAAAACCGGGCGAAGCCGGGGCGGATCGCTAGTAAATAAATAAATTCCACGGCGCACTGAATGCAGTACACAGTTGCATTCACACGAATTGTCACATGTGGAAATAATGAGAGTGAAACGAAATGCCGAGGATTCCGCAGGTTATTTATAGGTTAACAGCGATTGTGGAGCGGTTTGCGAGACGAAGATACTTGCCGAAGATTGGCAGTTGCCATGAGCATGTAGGTACGTACATTCCTGTAAAATAAACATAAACTCTGCTCCATGAGTTTGTAAATTGCTTATGTGTTTTCTGTTTACTTTTGACGGTATGATCGTTTCGTTTATTATAAATGGTTGGCTATTTAGTTGTTAGATAATAATAATGGTCTGGGGGGCTAAAACGGCTGCTCAAGCAATATTGCTATGCAATTCATATCTCGAATTTACTGTTTTCGATTATGGTGTAATTTGTCTAACTTTTAAATTAATTGATTAAAATGATTTGCATTTTCACCTAAAAAAAATTAAAAAAAAATGTGGCTCTGCTGTAAATTCGAGATATGAATTGCATAGCAATATTGCTTGTGCTTCCTTTTTAGACCCCCTGATAAAATCAACAGTGGAAGACATTGGCAAACGCTTGGTCTTGACCCCTGGGGATTTTAAAGCCAGGGATTTTTATGCCCAGAGACTAAGCCTTACTGTTCAGCTATGAAAAGTAGCCTAAGTTACTCCTAACAACATAAGCTATCTATTGGTGAAAGTCCCGTTAAAATATGTCCAGCCGTTTCGGAGATTTGCCGGAACAAACAGACAGATAGAGTGACAAAAATTAAAAATATATATGAATATATTTGGTAAAGACCGTTTTAGCTGTGTGATGAATAAAGACTACAAATAATAATAATAAATCTCTACTTCTTCCCCGTGGTTTTGCCCGTATTATTTCAGAAAAATAATTAGGGTTCCGCGCAAATACTAATATAATATTAGAATTAGTATTTATTATACTAATATTATAAATGCGAAACTGTGAGTATGGATGTATGTTTGTTACTCTTTCACGTAAAAACTACTGAACGGATTTGGATGAAACTTGGCACATAGATAGATAGATACCCTGGAATAATATATAGGCTACTTTTTATCCTGTGAAAACATAAGATACCTCGGGAACGAGGGTCAGTTAGTAACTCATAAATATGCAGTTCGTAAAATTCTCAAAATTAAATACACCAAGCAATACGATAATACAAATCAGGATAACGATAACAAATCGTATTTATAAATAAATCTAATGTGACATAACACAACACTATTTTATTTAAATACCCCACCTACACATACATTCTTAATCAAAAATAATCTCTTAACTAACTCATTATTAAAAAGAAAATCATGTGATCGGATTCGGGTGGGAATTTTCATCCGACGGTTGGTTGCCAAATGTCGTCTAGTTATACAGCGTGATGTTATGAATAGGTAGTAGGTACATATAGTTATACAGCGTATGATTTTTTTACCTGTATATTAATAAAAAGTGAAAGAGTGTATGTTTGAACGAGCTAATCTCAGAAAATATGTCTGATTTGTAAAATGCTTTTTGTATTTATTAGCCTATCTGAGGAGCTTGCTTTGCTTGCTTGAGCTTTCCGTTTCGTACGGATAATTTTAGGCTGTATGTATTTACATAATATCAGGCTTGGTTGGGTTAGACTGCGAACACAGCTTATTTATTAAATATAATTTTTAGTTTTACTACCGTATAAAAAAAAATCAATAGATGGCCGTTTATTATGAAAGCTCTTAAAATCAAGCGAGAATAAAATCAAATATATTTTTTATCCTGGATTTTTTTTAACCTTGTCACTGTTATTTAGAAGAAAAAAATATCCATTGAATCATCGCCACTAAAACCCATTAGCATTTTACAAAAAGAAAACAACAAACAATTCCACTAAACCATATTATAAATCAAACTATAAAAACCACATGCTATATCATCGGTTGTCACTCGGACAGTGTCGTTTGTGACGTCACACGCGTCATGCTTGCGTAACGGCGTCCGCGCATACTCGCGACGTATTTATTTGAGCCGGCCATTTTGAAAATAGCCGATGTCTTATAAGTGTCCGATGTATTTTTAGCACGACGACTGGGTCACCTGTGCACCTTGCTGTTTAACCAATTATTGCTGGTACGCTCAAGTTGTAAGAGCTGGTAAGAGAAAACGATATTCTCCATCGCAGTCAGATGACGTTCTTAAAAGGTAAACTGTAGAAAAGAGCGCTGATTATAGATCGAACAGAACTATTGATCAAATCGCATAGGTATCTCGTCATCGACGTGGAGTCCATCGCGCAGATTGGAGGCAATATAGTCTCGCCCGGTGAGGTTCCAAGAGAGGACCAATAAGTAGCTAAATGTCGCGGACGCTCAGGTTGTGAAATGAGCTCCCGTGGTTTAAAATATATGCAAATAAAATATAATCGCAGAAAGTCTTTGATGATATAATTACGTGGCTAAATAATTTATCTTCGTTGTCAGTCAAAAATTTATATGCAGCATGTTTATTTACTCAAATTCTGGCAACTTTAAACTAATGTAGGTAAACAATATTTCAAGTGTTTTCGATTTGCAAAAGAAAACAACATTCGTTATGAAGATTTTCTTTAAACTCATTGCAGTGTCAAGTAATCTAGGTAGGACATTTTTGCGATCAACAGGTCCAATCTGATTTATAGTTTGGCCGTGATACGTTGGAGACAAACTCATCTTCGCCTTTATAACAGTAGTTCCTAGTCGGAGGCTTTGGAGGCTCACCCTACACACTGTGAGAACTCTACATAAACTGTGAGCATGGCTGCCAGGTGATTTTTTCGCCAGGCCATCGCGAGGCCGGATATTATAGCGATTTTTTCGATCAAAATGTATCTTTGCTAGAAGTTGAAAAATAAGACTGGATACTTTAGGTTTGTTTTACGCAATGCGGATTCCTTCCTATTAAAATTTGAGTTACGCTCGTCAAAAAACTGGACTTCCAATATTTTTGCTGGACAAATAGACGAAAAGCCTAACATGTCCGGCTACAACCCTAACTGGCTAATAAAGTTAACTTCCAAAATGAAGTATCTATACTTCATTAGTTAGTTTAATTTGTAAACTAAAATTGCAAGACTCCTTAAAATCCCAAAATAAATGGCTGTAAATAAACATATGTGGGTAGGAAGGAAGCCTAGGGGTGTGTCACAGTTACCCAGAATACGCGGAAATGACGCGCCGTGTCGAAAGGTCTGTCCAACATCACTATCACTATTATTATTAGCTAGTTGGCAGATAGTATTTTGACGTAACCTAAAAGTATTTGCGTGTGACTAGATTTTTGCTTGTCCTTGGAGGTAAACCTGCTGCGAATTCGGGAAATGAATAATTTTGTGCAATATAGCTCGAGTGACCCCGTAGTTTCACTCACATTTCCGGTATACAAAGCAGCCTATATATTAATCGAGAGTTTGATCTATCAATATGCCAAATTTCATCAGTTTAATAATATTTACGTGAAAGATTATCAAACATCCATCATGTTATCTTTATCTCCATGCTTCAAATATTTATTTTAGAGCGATGACAGGTGGTAATGACGTCGAATAACGAGACAAAGGTCCTGGGTTCGAATACTACAATGATCTTGAGGAAAAAATCGTGAGGAAATGGTAGAGTACTTTATAGTACCCGTCTGGCTGGCTACCACGTTCAAAATGAAAATCTGTCGCCAAGTACCATACGTTATGTTCCGAGAGCTGCACTTGAGAGCCAGTTCCCCTCTAGGCTTTGTGTGCTTACCACCATCGGCCACATCATCACTGACCATGGTGAGACTGTGGTCAAATACAGGCCTATACATGAACAAAAATGCATTCTTGCACCTCAAACCATTTTATTTACAAGAGCCTAGATGTAAAAATCCATCAACTGCCAAAACATAATCTCAAAATACAACAATTGCTTCAGAGTGGATCGCGACTAGTTGGAGTCGTATTGCAATCTGGTTTGAGGCCAGAAGAGATCTGGTATCCTCGAATAGGTAAGTAGTATTGGTTCCAATATTTAAATACTGTGTAGTTAAATTCACGAAGGTTAGTGTCTTCTAGTGTAAAATTTGATGTTTACGTATGACTAGGATATTTATTACTAGCTTCTGCCCCGCGGTTTCACCGAGGAATCTTATGTTTTCTCGGAATAAAAAGTAGCCTATATGTAATTTCAGGGTATGATATATCTATGTGCCAAGTTTCATCTAAATCCGTTCAGTAGTTTTTACGTGAAAGAGAAACAAACATACATCCATCCGTCCTTACAAACTTTTGCATGTATGATATTGTTCCCCGCGGTTTCATTTGCGTTCCCAGGATAAAAAGTAGCCTATGTCCTTTTCCTTATCATAGACTATCTGTGTGCCAAATTACATCGCGATCGGTTCTATACAGAACCGAATCGAAAAGAAAAATAAAAATAAGCTAGTGCATATCTGCTGTCTGTGTAGCTTGACGCACCCGCAATCTCTCTGGCTACAGTTGGGAAACTGTAGATTGTTATAGCATATGAATACTGAATCATATTTTTTTATTTTATTTTTATTTATTAGGGACACCAAACAATAAAATTATACTTAAAAATATTATGTAAGTCTAAACAGAATCAGAAATCTAACAATAATAAGGTTGCCATGGCAATGGCATAAAAAAACATTCTAACTCCTGAGAGGGCTAGAAAAAAAGCAGACGAAAAATCTAAATTAACTGCCACTTCACCTATTAGCTCAAACAACTTTATAAATACTTGTCTATTTATACTAACTAGTGTCTCCATTGTGTGGGCAGCTCTAGATAATGATATAGTCTCACTAAATACATTTAAGGTGGAGGCGTCGGTTGGAGCGCGAAATTCAAATTTTATCAAGTTTTTTGCAAATTGCAGCTCAGTTATAGGTCGTAAGTTATCAACATGTTATTTGCGAGAAGAATGGTAGTATATTTACTGACTAATAACAAAAGAAATCATCAACATATTCCTCCAAGGTATATTACTGACATATACGACTATTTCATGAAAATGTTACTAATGAGCTGCAATTTACAAAAAACTATGATAAAATTTGAATTTCGCGCTCCAACCGATGGTTCACCCTTAAACACCTTTTATCTCTCAACAGATTCATATTTATGACGTGCAAAACGTTTTGAGGACATAAAAT
Organism: Tethea ocularis; assembly: GCA_963555595.1. NCBI lineage: Eukaryota > Metazoa > Arthropoda > Insecta > Lepidoptera > Drepanidae > Tethea > Tethea ocularis. The sequence goes on from OY741975.1 coordinate 9,191,194, forward strand.
CGTTAAGGCTGAATAATGAGCTTCAAGTGGCCAGTTAAACGTGCTATAATGGGGTTATAACAACTCGAGGAGTTTGAGTGAAGATTAACTCGTGTTGCGAAACTTGGTCGCATGCCAGTCGCTGGAGTCTTGTTCGCGAACTTGTTGTCTAGTGAGACATCGTGTCGATTGATTTGTATGTGTCACTGAGTTTACCTGCATTCCAGGGATGAATCGGGAGACGTTTTAATTCATGATTCAGACGGGAAGGTTAGTCAAATATAATCATGTGCTTTTAGTATGATAGTACTGGCCCTGTCATGTAAATTTATATATATTATGGAGGTGAAATCAAGCTAGCGCAACTCGTAAAAACGTAAAACAACTCATTAAAAAATTATATACTATTCATTAAAAATGAATCCGTCAATCTATGTGGTCTATAATTTGAAATCGTGTGATGTATTTTTAATTTCAAATTTAAATAGAAAATTAAGAGAAACACTGGATTTCAAAGTCATGTTTAAAGTATTTTTTTTAATATCTAAGTATATCCAAATATGTTTTGAGCTCCATCAAAAGCTGCAGAAAGGTCTTGAGAATGTCGTAGGTACATATAATTTTTAATTGAAAATAAGTTTCTATATAGGAGATATGCTGGTTTTAAAAACCCCTGTCGGGATGTGACAGCACCTTAGAAACACGAAATCGGCAAACACGTTCGCCTGGTATTAAGCGGTTACGAGGCATCTCAGAAAAATAAATTATAATTTTTGTCAAATTAACAAACTAAAGAGTACCATAATTATTTTTACCAATATTTGCCAAAATAAAGCCTTTCGAAAAGTATAGCCGGAGTTTTTTCAGTATAATGTATATTCCTCAACATGGGTAGGGTAGAGATTAAAATGCAATCATCGGAAGCCGACAATCTAAGAAATGCCTGGATAATCTTCCTAAAACTAAATAAATACTGCTAGTAATATTGTTAGAGCACTGACCTTCAGGTATCTTAATAGTAGTTCCAAGGTTGATCTGCTGCAGCCTGGCGAGGGCGGCTTGCTGCAGCGCGCGGCGCTCCACTTCGCTGAGGGTAAGCAGCGAGGTGTCCGCCAGCCGCACGCACCGCCCGCTGCCGTCTGCCCAGCAACAGCTGCCCTGCACATAACGCGTGACGTCATCACACCATGATACACACACACACACACCCCTACAGGATCTATCATGTATTGGTCCACTACGTTTGAGGAACGAAAGTTCTATGATTTTTGTTAAACATGCAATAGCTACAAATCGTTTAGTATAGATAGATAAATAAATAATAGTGCCGATTATGTTTGCTAGAGACTAACCTAATATTATTCACGTCACCTCTCTCACTTATAAATATTATTTTAAAAACACGCTTTCCCTTTATACATTTAGATTTTACGTTCAAAGCGCAATCACAAAAGTTCATTAAACTTAAATACAGGTAGCCTTTACTTAGATACTTTGAGGATAATGTAGCTTCCTATTAGTAAAAGAATTTTAACTTAATTATTAGTATAGATAGATAGGGAATCGAATCTCAAGATCAAGATCCTATCGTAGGCGAGTATTCTATTTAGTACAGACATAGTGACATTTAAAAAACATGGTACAGAAACCTCATTGCGAAATTGTCTCAAGAGCAAATAGTTGAGATAAAGAGAAAATATTACAGGAAGCTCTTACCGATAAAATATAATGTTTATTCACACATTAGACACAAAACAAACCATATATATAAACCAGAAGTGACATATAATGAGCATTAATAGGTGTATTTATAATATAAGAGTAGTTTTAGTTTATCAGAGCGTGAGTCTGTCAAAAAAGAAATGAGTCAGAGGGCAATAAAATATGTGTTCTGTCTCAAACGACGTTGTCGCCCACGCTTTCATGGGTTGGTAATTTTCTTTAGTGAGAAAAAGTGTAGGATGTACTGAGGAAATTGAACAACTTGTGTTGCTTGACTGGGGGGGGGGGAGTTATTATAATTAGCTGGAAGGACACCTGTTATATGTTGCCAGGGTTGTTGAAAGCTTCCTAGTTATGTATTGAAATAACAATGTATTGAGGAAACAATATTCAGAATTCGAATACTTACCGTGTTTTTAAACAAAATTATGAAAGTAGTCCAAGGTAAAATAATAAGGAAAGTCCGAAAGAAAAATATGTTTTGCACATATATATTTGCTAGTTTTATTGTTTGTCAGTATGTCAGTCAGTCAACAGATATACCGGGACTGACTCTCTGAATGACTGACTGCAAAGCACCAATAGACACAGAGATTTTAAATTTGGAAAAAATATTTCTTGAGTAGAAATATTTCTGGGGTCCATGTCCATTTCAAAATCATACAAAAGTTCCGTAGAAAAAAGACACTAATATTTTACCAATTTTTTCCAATTTGCCCGTCCATAAAAACCTAATTCGGACTATTACGAATATTTTAAATCAATTGTTTGCAAATGATGCGCTTATCAATGAACAGTATTTCATTTTGACAATAAAGTAGCCTATGTGTTAAATCCAGAGTGTCAGGTATCTTCATACCCAATTTCATCAAATTTGGTCCAGTTGTTTGAGCGTGAAGAAGCAACACATACCTCACTCACAAAATTTTGCATTAAAAGTATTAGTAGCAAGTAGAATAGCAGTGACAATTTGGGCGTTTAGATGTTTGTTATTATTATACTTATTATACTTAATTTTTACATTATTATACATTATTATACTTAATTTTTATCCCGGAAAAACAAGAACCGGAAAAGCGGATGAAACCGTAGTGTGGAAATTAGTGTTATGATATATCCAATTCAATTCAAATTATTTATTTCAGATATCGTCCATATTTAAAAAGATACAAATATTAATAAAATTATTAGAATACGGTAGTTGACTGACACATCAAATCAGCTACTTTTTAATAAATGTCAAAACGATAGTTTATATGGAATTTTGTATGAAATTATAACCTAATGACGTCATAGTTTCACAGCATCAAATGATCTACTCTTAGTGGTTCTACTGGTAATTAAAAATCATAAAAAACATTAAATGTACAACATATTTGATGTTTTCACGTTGACATGTTGACACTGTCAACTAGCCTATTTAGACAGCCTATTAAATATTCACCTTGCTGACATCATAAGGCGAATGCATAGATACCCAGTGCCTCAAAATTATATATATATATATATATATATCATGGATAAGCAGGCTACTACCACAGTTGGCTGGTTGGCAACTAACTCCAATTGATACACGTGCCGAAGTGTTTATAGACAGTGCTATTTGAAGTCCCAAAACACACGGAAATGTTTTTGTTTTCATTACTACGAGTATCTACGAGTATGCGGGTTTCGATCCATCAACTCTGTTAGTTGTTACAAAATAATAAAGCTTGAAGATACTGAGGATAAATGTATTTTAAGAATTGCCAAAACTGCTTTCAAAACTCTTACATTGAAGGTAGGGTATACCTTCGGTTGGAGCGCGAAATTCAAATTTTATTACGTGTTTTGCAAATTGCAGCTCAGTTATAGGTCGTAAGTTATCAACATGTTATTTGCGAGAAGAATTGTACTATATTTACTCATTAATAACAAAAGAAATCATCAACATATTCCTCCAAGGTATATTAGTAACATTTTCATGAAATAGTCATATATGTCAGTAATAGTTCGCGTTCGTTATGTCAGTTCGCGCTCCAACCGAAGGTTTACCCTTAACGTATTTGATAGAGGGGCTGACTGATGTGATGGTAAGCACAAACATTTAAGATGTCGTATCTATGCGGATTTTGATTACAAAATTATAAAGAAAATTTGGTTTGTTGAGGTTTAATGTTTAAGGATTTTTTTGGAATTTCATAAATTACTTTGTACAAGCATTTTACATTATCTCAACGTATGTGATAAAGGCTCAGAGGGCCTACTCCGAAAAATGAAATTTCGACCTTCGGACAAGGCGAAGTTCTGTTTACATTTTAATTTTAACCAATATAATTTCATAATGTACATCTCGTCAGCTTGCTGCAATTCTATTGGTTAATAATTTGACGACGTTGATCGAACTATCATGTATCGTTTTTCGGAGTAGGCCCTCAGATATTAAATAAGCACGAAAAATTAAAAGGTTAGCAAAAGCTTGACCCCTAAGTGTAGATACACCTGTAGGTACCCGACGATGTATTTTTGACCTAGGAACTCGTGATCTTCGATTGGCCGTAATTAAGGAAATTTTAAACAGACCTTCGCCTTGTCCGATGTTCGAAACGTCGATTAAATATCTATTTTTAGTTCCATGCCCTATGCTCATAAAAATGGTTTGAAAACAATGTTGAAATTCCGCGCGTCATTACAGGTTCCTCATAAGAAAAACGTTTACAACATATACATACGAGAAATTATTAGCTTTGCAGGAAAAATAATGTGGTATGCCGCTTCGGTTATTCGAAATGAGTAACTGAAGGTCATCACGAGGTATTTCTATTCCAATTGTTATAAATACCTAGATACCATGGCTCATATAAAAGAAAACGTGCATTATCAACGGGACAGTTGGACAGGAGACAATTTTGTTTGTGTTTAGAAATAAATTTAAGTGGATGGTATATGTTTGTTGTTAATGAATCTTTTATAGTTCTATTTTAAATACCAGAGACTCGGATAGTCTACAAAGATAAAGAGTTTGGAGGAAGCAATAAAAAAAAATATTTTCTAATATATTATCGAGGAAAGTTAATATTTTGATTGGTAACTACCTAAACCCAATTGGTAAGACAATAATAGAAGAGAGAGTGGACGAACATTGGCAGCAAGTTAGCAAATATAACTCTACATTACTGAAATTAGCGTTACTTTTCCTACAGTGCTAGGTATAGGCGATAAACTAGTATTCTCCCACGTTTAATTTCAACCAATGGTAACACAGTAGATAGCGCTTATGTACAAACTAGCCAATCACAACAAAACACAGAATATAATGCGACTGACCTGAGGCGTCCATGTGGCGGCGACGCGGCTGGAGCTCCTGCTCCGCGTCCGCCAGAGCCTCTTGCTCACACTCTGCACCACGCTGCTCGAAGACCTCGACTTCTGCATACCACCTGCAGGAGGAGCCACTGTAGGGGCGCTTCGACCTAACAACGTCGACAGAAACGAGTGAGACTGAGTCGGCGATGCCGGAGGAGGCGAAGTCGGAGTAGACGCGACCGACGCAAAATGCAAATCTCTATACGTCAAAATCCACACTTCCTCCGTCTGACAACCTTTATTAGGCCCATCGTCGTCCACCTCTCCCGGGGGACGAGGTTTAATGTTCCGCAAGTTCTTGTCGTAATTAATCCGCTTAAAGCGGTCCGCTTTGTCAGCGTCCACGCTCTTCTTCCGTGCCATCCTCAGGTACCGTTTAATAGTGTCGCTAACAGATTGCGAGACGTCGTCGTGGTCGACACTGGAGCGGCGGCGAGCCGGCTTGCGATCCGGCGGGGGACTGGTCGGGCTCGTCGGAGCCGTCTCCACTTCCAGCTTCTCTCTATATGTCCGCTCTAACTCCTGCAATACTTCTTCGCGAATAGGACACGTCTGTGTTCCACAATCGACGTATTTGTCTTCGAAAGACTCGTGGCACACTTCGATGAGTGGCGGCGGTGACATCGGCGGCGACCGCATGTAGTCCTCGCCGTCGACCCTGCGCGGCCCCATACGACCCCACGACACACTCCTGGGCCCCAGGCCGGCGCCGGCGCCGATGCCACTACCGTACCCCCCGGGTCCGAAACCACTGGGTCCCGAGCCCCCGCCACCACTCCTGGCACCCCTATACGGCTTAGTTTTACGTAGATCATGATAAAGTCTTTTCAATAAATTCCTATCGGTCAACAAGTCCTGCACTATATGATCCCGGTTCGGCGAGCGGCAGTAGTACCTGCCTAGATTATCCAACAGATTCCTCTGCGTGGGGTCCGTATCCGAATCGACCGGAGTGCGCTCCGATTGCCGCTTTATATACTTTCTCAGTGAACGCACTAACTCCTCGGTGTCCGTGAGCCTCGTCGAGGCTTCATCGTCCTCTACTTTCAGGTACTTGCGCAATAAATCGACTAGAGTTCCCTCTTCCTCCTCGACGGTGGTCGGTCGTCCACCCGAACCGTTGGACACGGCGCTCGAGTGCCCGTGAAAACCGGCACTGGACTTCGAATTGAGGCCGGAGGTGGAAGCGGGCGTAGGCGGAGTCGCGAAGAAGTCCCGCCGTAGCTTGGCAATATCGAAGCGACCGCCCGAGGTGTGGCCGATGAACAGGTCGGTGGGCCTGACTGGCGGAGGCGGCGCGTCGTCGGTAGGCGACCTCGCGCGCACGGAGCCTCCGCGCGCTCGCTTCTTCCTCTTGGGTCGCGCCGGCAACGCTCCCGGGTAGGAGCTCTTGCGCCACAGCAGGAACCGCGGCTCCCGGGCGCATACCTCCTGGAAGTAGGCCTCGATGCGCGGCACGTCCTCGGGGCGGTTCTGAGCACCCTCGGGGACGAGGCGGCGGCCCGCGTCCGACATGTACTTCCATGTCTTGCGCGTGAGCAGCCACCGCTCGCGAGGCTTCTCGCGGCGGCGCGGCACCTTCGTCATGGGGTCGCGGTCGGGCGCGTCGAGGCGGGCGGGGCGACGGCGGCGCTCCATGGCCGCGGGTCACATGGGGTCACGGGGGCGGCTCGCGGCTCCCGTGCGGCATCCCGACCTCGGCCCGCGCACCTGCCCGTGCGAAACTGAACACTACTCAGCACCGTTCGGTATATTATGCGCCGAAATAGCCGTCCGGTTATAGAGCGGCCGTGAACTGGATACAGGGTGCGCTCGCGCAGCGGCGGACCGGCGCTGGCGGCGGCTCGGCGCGGGACTGCCGCCCGCCCGTAAACAAACCGCGCCCGCCCACATGCTGCCGCTGCCCGCTCCCGCGCCCGCACGCCCGCGCCCCGAGCGCCCCGACCCGCGCCGTAGCCATAGCCATAGCCGTAGCCGCCTTCCTTGACCTATGCGGTGACAAGCCCTACCACCGGTGATTGATGATGGTCATGGATTACGTTAACAACGCATCCTACGTTCTACGCATTAATCTTCGTAAGTACCACATTAAAACGGCTTTTGTCGCTGATATTTTTTTTTAATATTTCTTACTTATTTGTTTTTTATTTAACTCATATTTTATACATCTTTGTCAATATGGTATCTCTTGCGTTTAACCTAGAAAATTCTCGAGAGCATAAACTTCAAGCATAGTCGAGCTATCATTCTTATGACAACTCTCAACATTTTATAAGTACCCTCATCTTCATCTACGTGACAGTTACCATAAATCATACAACGTTAATTGGCTTTTTTTCAAAATATTAATTCCCATAATTAAAGCATAATGTCACTTGCTGCGTTAATAATTTATAAATATCTACTATGACACGAGATTATTTAAGCTTATGTCTCTTGAGAGGCTATAAAGAAGTCAGACCCATATTTTAAAGAGATCATTAAATTAACTCATCATTATCATCCTCTCTTCACCTTCATAATAATAATAAATTTATTTGCATGAATTTGGGTTACAAAGGTGTTAAAAATTAAATTATTGAGCATTCCAAATTCTGCCTTTCCAGGCACATACAATACCTACATTAAATTATTCATCCAATATTCATTCAATTTTATACCTAATAACTTATTAACTAATATGACAGGAAAAGGTGTCTGACTGACTAACTGATAGATCAATGCACAGCTCGAACTACTGGCTGGACGGATCGTTTGGCATACAGATACTTATTATGATGTATCTGCTAAAGAAGTAAATTTTGAAAATTAATTCCCTAGTTAAAGCTAGTTCATGTGTCATATCCCGGGGATGTTGTATTTAGGTAAGGTATTGCATACAGCCCACCTGATGGTAAGCGCGCACTTACTCACGCGCAGCACACAACGTAAAGTTATTTGGCTGCGGTATTCTGTAAGATGAAGAAAGTACCTACTTCCTCATTCGAATTGCTCATTGAGTGAAAAAACGTTTTAAAGTTTTGTAGTATCATTCAGATAGTGGATTTTTAACCCCCGTCGAAAAAAGGGGTGTTACAAGTTTGTAGCGTGTATTGTATGTACTGTGTGTCTGTCTGTGGCATCATAGCACCTGAACGGATGTTGATTCTGTTTTATTTTGTTTGAAAGTGTTTTTAGCTATGTTTCAAGGAAATCCGCTCAGCCGTTTGAGGTTTATCATCTTTTTTCTAGTGTGATTCGGGGTTATCTTAAAATTTTACTTTTTATAATACCTACTTCCAGACATTGACAATAAAAAAAGTAAGTAGGTATTTGTAATAACATTATGAATACTCGAGTGGAATATAGGTAGAATTAGCTCAAATAAACTGTAATGAACTCATCACTAATTACGCGATAAAGTGTTGCAATTATCACTTTACAGAAATTGCTCGTACTAATTAGACTATTTGAGGCACTTTTGGTTGGACTAAATGTGAACGTGTTTGTTTAATTAGAAAATACTAAGGATAAAAAATCAGCTACTTTTTATGAAACGTCGAAATGATAGTTTACTATGGAGTTGTGTACGAAAAACTACATTGTGACGTCATAATTTCACAGCATCAAATTGATCTACATTTTTTCTAGATGTTTTTCCAGTGTTTGATTATTTAAGTATTTATTTTTCAAAGTATCTAATAGCCTATTAATTGGATTTTTTTAAATAAATCAATAGGTACACTGCTACGATTTCTTAGGTGTTTTGTTTTGATCTGTGTCACAAATAGGTAAATAGTTTTCTTTCTTTTTGTCTTTGTTTAAAACGTTGCGCGTGAAAAAAATGGTCACAAATATCTTTCATTAAGTTCCCTTTAAAAGTAAAACTATGAAAATATAAAATTAAAACAACTTAGTTTTGTCGGGATAGAATAGGCTATCCTCCATATCATAGGCTATCAGTGTGCCGCCAGACAGACTGAGTTACTTTCGAATGTAAAATATTAGTACCTATATAGATGCTATATTTCAACGCGAATATCAATGATATCGAAAACGCATACCTATTATAAATAAGAATGAAACCCTGTGGAAAATTTGTAAGAACAATATATACCTGACAGATAGCTACAAAGCTATAATTTAAGAAAAATCATAGACTAGAAACATTCCCACGTAACAGATCAAAACAGAGTGAAAATCGTTTTATTACGGCACTAAAATCAATAAAAAAAAATTGCGTAAATGTGTTTGTAAGTGTGGAAAACTCTCGGCATTGCATCCAATCGCCACATTCTGTACGAATCGCGGTGTACATAACTTCCTAGGCCACTTATAAAACGCTCCGTTTTAAAAATAAACCGACGACATAACATAAACAAAATAATTCGACTTTTCCGCGTTTGAAATTACTACCAGCGCCATCTGTTGGAGGCGGCGGGAACGAGGAAAATTGAAAGCTTGCCAACTCTGGCAAAATTTCGTATGTTCGTTTTCAATTTAAAACGGGTGGGGGTGTCGTCGGCTATTTCCCAAGTTCATACATTTTCCGGTAGATGGCGACGGTATAATAGTGGTTTGAATATGAGTTGTGATCGATCATAGGATTTAAATTAGTTTTAATCATAAAGTAAATAATATACTACGTACAAGTTTTAATAATAATAATGCTCACAAAAAATTAAGGAAACACAAATTTGTTTCTGCTCTTTCAAAAAACATATTTAAATAAGTGCTGCGCGTCGCAAATCAAATAATAACTTTTAATTTTGAAATTTAGATGGGTACCTAGCTTTCCGCCCCCATATTTTACTTCCTTTCATGGTTTGACAGAATATTTATAATAATGTAATTTTTTGGGATAATAAATAAAAAGAAACAGCAAAACTTTGTTATAAATGAATGTTAGTTTATAATATAAAATAACACATCCAATAGATTTCGGCGATTAAAAGACACGACCCTCGCCACGGATCTCGTTGCTGAGTGCCCAGCAATTTTCAATGGTAAGCATTTTTGAGAAATGCAAAAATTTCTGAATCACTCTCCAAGCATAGGTACTCATTGACAAACCGACACACATGCATATCAATACTTCATTATCGCTCGAATATGTATTTCCTAAGTTTAAAATGCTAATTGATTGGTTAACAATCGAATTGGATTGAGGTTTTGGCAAGCTCGCTCGCATTGTATCACGCGTCCCGATTTTTGCAATTCCATAATCGATTTACTATTGTTTTATCGATTAATAATGGTCGGTTGCCAGGATTGTGACCGAGGTTCGATCTATGACGTCAATGAATTTGGACAATCCAAATATTATGTGCTCAAACGTAAAAAAAAAATAACCTACTTGCCGGTGTTCAAATTGATTTGAAATTTGGTACACACTATGTAAATAGAAAATAATATGGTTTCATTGAGGTGGTCTGATGATGGAGCTGAATAAAAAAAGCTTTTTCTTAAAACAATGATATCCTGGGACATTCAATCCACACTCGTTGGCCATTCATTGTTTTTTAATGGGTTTTTAGTTGGTAACCTAACTATACCTACTATAGAAGATATTTAAATTTTGTAATTAAATTTTGTGAAAAATGGTATTGTTTAAATTAAAAAAAATAAAACTAGTCTAGGTACAATAGTGATAAAACTACAGACATGTTTGTTACATTTTAATTATGTTCAGTTCTCGTAATGAAGTAATTTATATGTAAAGTTTGAAAAATACTGGTTTTCAGTTCGATTATGTGTTTTTATTAGTTTAGCAGTAAAAACAACATATAAATTTAGAAAAATCCGACAATTAAAACATTCTGAGTAAATAAAAAAAACGTGAAATAGATGTTTACGTGGACAATTCGCCATTTAAATAAACAAATTTCACATGATCGTCAAAAATATTCGAGGCCTCGAGAGACCGGCGAGGAGTTCTTTCCGGTAAGCATTAGTTGGCCGTCCAAAGAGGAAACGCTGTCAGTCTGCTGGACCTTGCCGTTGATCGGCAGTAGCACACGCTTCAAATAATGTATTTCTACATAGATTGTATTTTATTTATATTTATCATTATATCAATTTATTTACATTGATTTTCGGGAAAATTAAAAATTGTTACTAAGCCTACTAAAAACCTTTTATTTCTGAGATCATGTAAGTTTTGGGCTTGCATTTTTTTTTGATGATTACAATTTTTTCAGCTTTCATAAAAGTATAAATTAAATATTTAGAATGGAGTAAAAGGTCTTTTAAAATTTCTAAAGAATCAAAGAACCGTAACTGCTTGGTAACCATCCAGTTTTGACCCCTAGTGGACTTAATTTGTTGCTAATGACCTCTAGTATCATCCCTTTCCAGGAATAGGTCAAGTTTCCCGGTCACCTTGTATATGTAGTCACAGAAATATGTATTTTAAATGAATGAACTTTAAATTCACAGTTCGTTAATCCCGCTGAGGTCAACAGCACGCGGCTTTCACAAATTGTCACAAAATATATATATAACCGGTTTCAGTATCATTTGTCTTCCGTTTCAAATTATACACATTATAGTTACTTTTCGTGAGACGCTGAGATAATTTTTCAGCGGTTGTGTAAGTGTCTCTCGTTCTTGGTGTCACTCAATAATTTAATTCTGAATCAAGGAAACTAATCGTCTTCGTCTATTCTTTTAGTCTTCGGAACTGATTCATTCCAACTCTCTCCTTATATAAGAAATTACTTATTTTAATTTTTTCATATTTCCGACAGCTACATCCTCCGTTTATTTGTAATTCTCAAATGAAGTACTGTACTGTATATTGCCACAGATAAACTAAAACTGATCTGTTTTAAAAGCTCTTTTGTTTTTAGCTTTTAATTTAATTATCTGCATCAATTTATTTATTCGATACAGGACTCTATTCGATTTTATCATGAGTTACGCAAACGCCCATTATAAAATCAATCACGTCGTATCAAAACAATCTTGCAATTAACTCCAACCTGAGGATATGTGTCAAAACATCTCATCGATCTACAGTTATATTTGTGTGTCATATCAACAATGTGGTGCGAAAATCGTGCGCGTACGCCGGTCACTCCTCAGAACTGTGCCGCCATTCCAAATTCAAAATTAACGCTCATCTATCACCGTTACAGTCTCACTCGCTCTTTAGGTCGCTACACGTATGACATTGAACTTATATACGAAAATAATAAAAATGTTTTAGAATAACATATTAGAGGACAAGGATGAACTCCTGACAGCGTTTATTTTTAAATAATTGATCTCTTGGAAGCGTACAAGGCGATATTTTCTAAAGTATGTGATTCCTGAAGCGCTTTGAAAGCAAATAAACGAATATGCAAGCAATGCTTGCTTTTAAAGAAAAGATTTATTTATGCGATCTTTGAACAGGTTTTTAAATAAGTCTCGCTTTCCGTGTTGCTTTTTTTAAATAAAAATAAACAAGCAGGAAGGAGTGAATCCTCGAAACTCATCGTTGATTCATCGAAACTACATCCTGATTTTTTCGTAACTCTAGAAATCTAACATTTATTTTTTGGTTTAAATCCTATTTATAATATAAAAATTAAACTTAGGTAAATGCAAACTTGCACGTCAAACACCAATTAAAATCTGTACAACTGATGAACTACTTTACTTGAATATCCTTTACCTTTATGATCGCCTGGTACTTATACCCAATTAAAACCATTTGCTTTTGACGTGAGAATTTACAATTAACTTTTTTTAACTAGCTGTGCCCTACAGTTTTACCCGTGCTGGGGGTCTTAGCCACCCCTTAGTTAGACAAACAGACAGACTCAACGTCAATGAAATTGGAATACTTTAAGGTTATTATCGCCTAGTACTTTACCGATTTAAAATCATCTGATGTGTAAATTCAAATAACTTTTTTTTAAACTAGCTGTGCCTAACGGTTTTACCCGTATTTCTGGGGATTTACTCCTCGGACAAACACACAGACAGATTGTCACATATTAGTAAGGAAACACTTACATGCACTATTATAATCCACAGTGTTCTCAACTTGAATTCCCATGGTTATTCTTGACTAGAATCCAATCACTTCATCCTTGGGTTCACTTCACTTCACTGTCACTTATAATCGAACGCTTTGCGCTCTTCCTCTATCATAAAATCACTTCATCACTTTACATTAGTTTCACTTAACACTTTTATGATAACTGTCATTTTCAAATAATCATATTAGTTTCTTACTGTAAAAAATATAGGTGCTCAACTTTAAAAAAAATTATGAGTTACCATAAACAATACAGTTTACTCTATGATATGTTTTTCACAATAAAAATAAATATGATTATGAATGTACCCCGCACATGTTCAAAATTGGAATGTTAGTGCGCGCACAAAGCGCACAGGCAGCCGAGCGCGTTCGAAGCGTGCGCGTGTCGCTACTAGCGGCATCTCACTGCGCGTGCGTCTGAAACGGAAAAGAAAATAGCTTTCCATTATTTTCGCTCATTTTTCTTGTCATGCCCGCTATTCGGATGTTTCTTTTACCAATCAAGTATCCGCTGTGTGAATGTAAGCGTATTTTTTCTTAGTTATTTTACGGTCTCCAACTAATTTATTTATAGTAGTTTATGATACTGTTGCATAATAGGGGTTATTAACTACGAGTGTGAGTTTAAGTACCGAGCCGTAGGCGAGGTTCTTAATAGTATCACACGAGTTTTTAATACCTACCTAATTATGTGCAGTATCATACAGTACTTTATCTAAACTCATATAAATGATGTCATTTAAAAAAATTGAATTTCTACCAACTTTGCAAAAAAAAAAAAATATTTTTGTGACATTTTTGGTCAAAATTATATATGTAAGCAAAAACAATAAAATAAACAGACACAATAATCATATACCTAATCAAATCCGTGTTGCCAACTCCCAAAAATTCTTACCTCTAAATTTCAAGTCAACAAATTAGTCACATTGTCATCGTCAAATTGAATTGATACTGATTGATTATACTATTGATAGGTCCAAAGTGTACTTTAATAGAAAAAAAGTTATTTTATAGCATTATCTTGGGAACACAACTGTACTATAATGAATCATTATACACGGGTGTGCCTAAAGTGGCTCATTAAAGTACTGATTTTCATAATAAGAACATTACGATATGAGAGTAGATAAAAAAATATACACGATAGCAAAATACTACATAAACTCAGACTGGATTTGTTTTTTAAATACATTAAAACATGCCATGACAATTAAGGTACGTAAAGCATCTTTTTGTGCTGAATCTTTATCTTTGAAGTTTACTTTATATTAATCTCTACTAATAATGAGCTGTATCTACTGTAAATAGCTTTTCTTTTATATTTTAGTCTTGTTTTTATTTTATTTCTTATTAGTATTTAGTTTTCATGTAAATAATTAGTTTTCTTCAATAAATATCTTCTCATTCTAATAATGATAAATTGCGAAAGTGTTCACCATCATGTATGCTTCATGTGAGCTTACTTTCCTTTAAGGTCTAGCCATGAGAATATTTAAGGAGCCATTATAATTAGATACTTATCTAGTCTCTACCTACTCTCTAAAATAAACAAGCTATAAGCACTAATTTAACTGGTATCTTTCGCCTTTTTCCAATTTTCGCGAAACATTCTGGTTTATTTTAGCAAATATAATGTTAACAGTAGATGATGAAACTTGGACGAATACAAATTATTGTTTGATGATTAGCATTTCTCGGGTCTCTCAACACTGACGATACCCAGAGTTCATTTTGTTTATGTACCTACCAGAATTTAGCAATGGTGGATATTTATAACGGGACCTCGACCCTGTACGAGTGTTTACTATGCTTATTATAATTACATACATACCTACAATTCTAATAATAATACTTGGCAGTGTAAAAGTAGCCACCGCTTGCATTTATGCGGTTCAAATAGTCTCACTGATGGCCAATTTAGAAATATAGTTATTTTTTACTAATGTACCTATATAAGCTACTATGTACTAGGTAACTAATGTATAAGGCGATGATAGCTCAGTGGTAGTGACGTCGAATGCCGAGACGAAGGTTGCGGGTTCGAATCCTACAATGAGCTTGAGCTTTCGGTGAAGGAAAACATCGTGAGGAAACCATAGCACGGTGGTAGGTATTTGTAGTACCGCCTGGCTGGCTACCACCCTCAAGTTGAAAATCTGTCGCCAAGCACCTTTCGGTGTGTTCCGACAGCTGCACTTGAGAGCCAGTTCCATTCTAGGCTTTGTGTGCTTACCATCATCGGCCACATCATCACTGACCACGATGAGATTGTGGTCAAACACAGGCCTATAGGTAAATAGTAAAAAAAAAAAAAAACTAAGAATACTAATTCTACGTATAGAAGGGCATTGTCGATAAGTGGTGGCTTGGTGATAGGCCTGTATTTCACCACCATATCACCGGTGAGGAGTCATAATAAAATCATAATGGCTTAATAGATTTGAATAAAAATGCCACATAAATAGTTTATACACCGGATTAGCTGTTTGTAGTTTCATTCCTAATGCGTACGAAGCCGCGATGAAAGCTTGTACACACGGCCACAGATCAAGCTACACATTTTTGTTGCAAAATATCGCCTATTACAACCGCATAAGGTGCCGCAGTGTGTAGCTTTATCTGTGGCCGTGTGTACACAAAAAAATGTTTATTCATATATTTGACTTCTCATGTAAATTTAAACTTCATACTGAAATATTTCAATAAAAAAAATACATGTCAGAAAGTTTTAATAAAAACGTCAACACAACAATTTTATTTTGATATTTCTACTTTAACTAATATTTCAGTGGGTGTACATAACAATATGTTTCAATAAACTGTGCCCACTCGCGCGTATAATAATAACAAAATAATTATGCAATACAGTATCACTAATACCGTAAATTATCATAGAAATGTCATCATGCTGAAATACGTGGTGACGTCAATGGTGGAGCGGCGCGCACGCAGCGTCAACTATAAATTAAAAAGGTAATAGCTGTCCGATACGTGCTCACAGATCTCTTATCGTCGGTGGAAAGTGTGCATGCCGTGTATTTGTGAACCCTCGTTAGCCTTGTCAAGATCTTCAAACGCTGGATTCGTGTTTTATTAAGGAAAATGCTTTTGAAACGTAACGAGTTGTTTGAAACGAATATACTTATGTGACATTCATTTGTTGTATGTTGTAAATAGTGGAGAAAATGGCCGCGGAATACATTTTTAGCTTGTGTTGAAATCAAAATAGAAAGATACGGTGTAGATTTTTGATCGTGGACTATTAAATTGTTTGCATAGAACACAATTTTGTATCTTGTTTGAACTAGTTCTTGGAGTCAATAGGATATTTGACAGTATGAAAAATAAATTATCAAACACTGACCAATGTATACAACATCTAAAAAACACGTGAAAACATCAGAGAAGAGAAGAGAAAACATAAGATGTACAAATTAAGAACATTAATGATTTTTAATAAATCATTACGACGTCACACACAGTTTTGTATGAAATACTTCATACAAAACTCCATAGTAAACTGTGTATAGGCTTTTAATTAAAAGTTGCTGATTTGATACAATGTCATCAAAATATAGGTACTCTAATACCCTGATGGGCGTCGCCACCATTTAATACAGCTTGAATAGATTTCCCTTTATACTCGTAGTGGACAACCGTGTGACGGCATTTAATCGCTTTTGTTTCTGGGAACTTATTTTGAAAATTTCATGTGGAAAAAAAAACCTCCACTCTCAGATAGCCGACGGCCAATAGGATACGTAGGGTACGTATTAGAGTACCTATATTTTGTAAGTATATTTGAGTCCAGTTGTCCATTTAGTATATTATTATATTTTGCTTTTCATTCTATGTTCGTAACACTGAGGATTCTTATAGCTGACATTTCTAAAGCAAGTATAAAAGGTAATCTACTGTGTTTGATCTATGTCAAATGAAAGCTCAAATAATTTCTACTTTCTTTGAACTCTACATTGTTGAAAAATGGAGAGAGGAAAACATATTTAATATCGGACGGATGAATCAGCGGATGTGAATAAATTATTTAATAAGATTCCTTTTCACGGCGAATTTATGATTTATTATTTAATTTGTTCAGATAGCACACACATTACAAAACAAACTAGGAGCAAACATTTGTTTTATATTTCAAATTCTTTCTATCTATAATTTAGAGTAGGTAGTTTATAGAGTTAGTTTGGCAAAAATTAAAAAGTTAAATATTTTTATCGTGACGACGGTAGTAGTAGAACAAAGTCAGCAAACAAGCGTACGGCCCACCTGATGGTAAGCTGTTACTGTAGCCTAAGGACAGCTGATTACCTGGTTTCCGGTACTTTAAAGTACCCTATACCATCGTGTTATGGTTTCCTCATCATGGTTTTCTTCACTAAAACCTAAAACCTTGAGATTCGATCCGATGACCTATCGTCATGGCATTTGACGTCACCACAACTGATCCTGGTTCTAAGCATCAGTCATCTGGTCTCTATAGTACGAGCTCTACTTATTCTGGAATCATATAGCCTCGTGTGATGAATACCTCAAGGCTCAATTAATTTTACTAGGTATTGATTTACTAAATTAGCCTATTACCTATTGGTTCAGTTAGCTACCAATTAATTGGAAGCCGTTAATTAAACGCAATCAACACCTGAGTGGGAACGCTGCCAGAACCGCGAACGAGCCCTGCCACTTTGTTTTGTGATATACAGACAGACAGACGGACGAGGTAATCGAGCTGTTTTAGTGCGTAGAGTTTATTATGTTACGTCAAGAGGATGACAGATTTCGTTTAAAAATAAAACTATCAGCTACAGTCGATTATATTTGACTAGCTTCCACCCCGCGGTTTTACCCGTGTTCCCGAAGGATCTTATGTTTTCCCGGGATAAAAAGTAGCCTATGTGTTAATCCAGGTTATAAACTGTTTGTGTTCGAAATTTCATCCAAATCCATTTAGTAGTTTTTGCGTGAACAAGTAACAAACATCCATACACACATACATATCCTCATAAACTTTATTATAATGAGTAAGTTGGATTATACATCATTCTGAGGGAACAAACACCTTCAGCAGATTACCAAATTTCAGGAATTTATCTTAGTATCTTGCTCTAGCTGGACCAAGCTTTTTAAAGAAATGTAAAGCTATTTGAGAATGTTTTTTCCATACATTTCATTTATGTGATTGCCTTTGAAGATTAGTGACCTCATAGCTCCTGAAATGATGGATCGATTTTGATTTAGCTTAAAGATGACTTAATCGAAAGTGTTTTTTCTAAACTATGTTTCACTCAAGAAAATCCGCTCAGCCGTTTGAAAATTATCACCAATTTTCTGGTGACTTTCGGGGTTTTTTTTTATTTTTAGTTATTCTCATAGTTTTATATAAAGTAACAGTTATATGGATAGTGACGTCTGAAATACGTTTGTATTGAGACGTAGAGACGCGACTCTGTATATAATAGACTCAGCGCGTAAATTTTTATATATTCACGTATATATCGGTTTATTAGTCATGCCGGTTCAACACACCACGTGTTGAGTGTAGCTTTATTTCTATATATCGATTCATTATTATATAACAAGAAAGTTAATGAACTGCTGTTGTAAATGTTTTAAATTGCATACTTATGGGTGTTTGCTTTATAAGAATATTGTAAGTACCCAAGACATTGCCATTTGCCAATAGGAGTCTTAAATCTAAAGAGATTATGCTTCAGACCACTTGGAAATAGCTCTTTTTCAAAAGCGAGTACCTAGTGACGACAAAAGAGAGATCAAAAACCATGGGGTTTAAAATGGTACTCGAGCAATAAGTGCGTATTGACTCCAATTCATTATCCGAATGCAAATACTATAAAAAATATTAAATCTGAATCTATTGTTGAGTTTAATATTTAAAATAAAAAACCTTTTTTTAAATGGAACTCCAATTTGGTAAGTATGTGAAAATAAATTTGTTTTGCAAACAAAAAGTTAACCTACGTAATTTTGGGTATTTTCGAGCAACAAAATTAGTTTCGTTAATCAGTTTCTTAAATGTATGAAAACATTGATTTCGTCGATTTCAATATTGATCCCATAGTAAAAAATAATCATAGATATCAGTGGCGAGGCGTGAAATTATGGCGAGGGTAAGCCGTTCAAAAAACACCGATAATTTTATACGTAATTACAGTGTATTTTATATAAAAGTGGCTTTGAAATTATGATTCTATAGGACTGGGATTTCTAAAAGGTAAGCCGATGGGAATCGGCTTGTATGGACCCTTCGCCACTGATAGATACTGTACATAAACTAAAAACCCGGTATAAATACTTTCACGGCGTTCACCCAAATTCAATACAAACACATATTCACGCACATGGGCATGGAACCCACAACCTGTAGCGTAGCAATCAGTGTATAAATTGCCCTACAGTACACAACTAGCCTGCATCATTCCACCAATGCCCGCCTGCCAGAGAATTTTGGCAAGCTGTAAGCATCACCGCCGAAAATAATTTTTTCACACCCATCTCAGCATATAACAGTTGTAGAAGTAAAAAAATGTCACGGCTCGCTCATATTTGTGTCGCCAGATATAATGGCATGTGTTCCGGGTTGATACACATGGACGGACAGTTTATTGTGCTCTTTGGCGTATGTTTGCTAATTAAACAGGGCTACTGATAACTAAGGTGACTAAGGAACATCAAGAGTAACAATTTTTTTTTATGAAAAAAAAAATGTTTTGATGCGGATTTCTATCAGATCTACATATCGTATTATGTGACTGCCTCATGCCGCATGCGTATTTATGGATTCTCTGACTGCCTAGATAGAGTTTAAGTAGAGTTGAGATTAACAGAACTGCAAATATGCTAAACTACTAGACTAGTTCGCTTGTTTACTGCTATAGGTATTAGACGCTGAGCGTTAAAATGTTACTAACATTCGTCTTCACAAAATTGTAGATCGTTCGCAGAATTTTGAAATTCTTATAGAAACTGTAAATTAAGACGTAAATTTTTTGAAGGGGTGTTTTCTGAGTCCGATATTTGCGTACAGAATTTATGTTATCAGTTCGTTACGATTTCTCTTAAAAGTCTTAGATAATATTATTCAAAATTTAGATAGATTTACATTTGTGTGCATGAACATGTCTGTTTGTCCTGAGTCTGGGTGTAATTATCTATATAAGTATGTATTTACAAAAAAGAAGTAGTATATTAGTTATAAGCTCTGCTTAGTTTGGGATCAGATAACCGTGTGTGAAGAATGTCCCAAGATATTTATTTATTTATATGTATGTCTAAGTGAATAGCTAAGTATGAAAATAAACGCCAAAACATTTTTTTTTTTTGAGGGGACTAAAGTTGGTAGCCTCTGATGGCTGCAGCAACCTTACCGGACAATAAACACCAAAACATTAAATTACAATGGTATTACAAACATTTTAACGTAGGTAAGTGGTTTTCATAACAGGAGATGCGGTTACGATGAAAGCTTGGCGAGTAATCACTTCGTCACACGTTAGCATCACCACACGCGTAACTTCCGCCCATCATAGCTCGCTGATACTCTACGTCAGACTCAACAATTTCAGGGTTCCGTATACCCAAATGATATCTAGCAAACATCGAAAATTACACTAGGTGCTTATGTCCATGCTATAGACTGTATCATGTAAAATATCATTACGATTGCTTGATGAGTCAAGAGGTCAAAAATAAACAATAGACAAAATGTTAACATTGAATAGTAAAAACAAAACCGGAGTACTTACGATTCTGACGTCTAGTAGTTTTGGAGCAAATTGGCTGTGACAGACGTACGGACAGACAGACAGACCGACAGACTCAGGTTCCATTTTAAAAAGTGGAAGCATTGACACTTAATCAACTTCAAAACAATCCTACTAATGATCTAAATGGGAAAGTATTTTTTTTATGTCAGATGGTTGACAAGGACGCAGGCGGTCCACCTGGTGGTAAGTGGTTACCGTCGTCTATCGCCATTTGCAATACCAGAGGTATTACCAATGTGTTGCCGACCTGTTACAATGCCGAGAACGCAACCGGCTCTCAAATGCAATTGCCGGAACACACCGCTTGGCGACAAATTTTCAACATGAGGGTCGTAGCCAGCTTGACGGGTACTACAAAGTACCCTACCACCGTGCTATGGTTTCCTCACGATGTTTTCCTTCACCGAAAGCTCAAGCTCATTGTAGGATTGGAACCCACGACCTTCGTCGCTAATTTATAACCTGGATTAACACGTAGGCTACTTTTTATCCCGAAAAAACAAAATCTCTCGGGAACGCGGACGAAACCGGGGCGGAAGCTAGTTAGGTATATTTCAGTGTATCCAATTAGGTTTATTTTGTTTCCACGACCATTGGCAGCGAGACGAGGATTGCCTTTTATCTTGACATCCATGGAGACTTCTTTGAACGCGAACGTTGTAAATTATTTCCAGTGACAAGGAATTAGCAATAATTGAAGCTGACTGATACGTGCGTACTATTGCGTAGTACGTGACAGTTGATGGACGCATTTCTACATGACGTAGTCGTTATTTGTGTAAAAGATCAAAAAATAATATCTAGGGACATATGTCTTGGGATATTCCTTACACGGTTATCCTGATTCCAAGCTAACCAGATAACTGATACATATTTACACCCACACTCAGGACAAACAGACATGTATTTGCGGACAAATGTTTGAATTTGACCCACGATCTGCATCTGTATCCTTGCCCGTTAGTTCACTGCAACGCAGGACGGTTCATTCACGTACATCACACTTATGAACGTATTCCGCCTTGAAACTGAACAAGGCATTTTTCGAATTACGGTTATAGAATTAATTTTCCTAAAGAATTTACTAATACACTACTGTCGAGGAAAGACGCCTTCGTGGCGATCTCATTGAAACGTACAAAATCCTCAATCGAAATTATAACCTTCCCCACTTACACGACAATTATTTGTAATGAATGTGTGCGTTAAATCCTCCCGTGGGCATCAGTACAAAATAAGTCGTGCACCATCTAAGACAAACACTGCATACCACTTTCTCAGTAACAGAGTGGTATGTAATTGGAACCAACTACCAGAAGAACTGGTTTCTGCTACTTCAATTAACTCTTTTAAAAACAAATTAGACAATTCATTGAAATGGAATTGTTAAAAAAAAAGACGTAAAGAGTGTAGATATATATTTTTTTTCTATATAATATTAGTGGGGGTAGTTCTAAACACTGAGAATACCGAATGAATCTCAATTCGATATCTACGATCTATTTCTTGGCTCGAAACCTTGTTTCATGAATATATTATTCAAAAAACCCCTTCCCAATTACATTTTCTGAGAAGTCTAATCCAGTCTAACAGCCCGGTGACTGATTTATAAGACGCTTGCATTAATGACGTCACAAATGCAATTTATTATTTGTCATAATTTTATACTCGTACGAAACATGTACACTGAAATATTAACGGTTTCCAGCTACTGCTATTGACTTCATAAAAATATTATATTTAATTTGTTTAATAGAGATGGCTTTAGAAGAAAAAGGTTGGAAGAGCGAACGCTCAGGTTCTGCAATGAATTCTTGCTGTGGTGGTTAGTCAAATTAATGAAAAGTCAAGGAAAATTCTAACGCCGGCGCCGATGAGTCCTGAATCCATGGTATCAGTTACTAAGTCACTTATACACGGTATAATCATTTTCCACCTAAGTGCTATAAACAAAACTGATCCAAACATTGTGAAGGGAAGCCAAGGTCGAAACATACGACATAAAGGGCTTAACATAGCATCATTGTGTATTCTACAAACGCTTTTAAGCGCATTAATTCTGAGATATGTCGTTAATGGCAATAACATCCGCTGACAACTTGTCTGCTCGCCTGTCCATGCCTGTTCCCTGCAGATATTAGCACAAAGACACGAGAACAACCCATAAAACGGCCATTAAGACAGTTGTAAACTTGTGGCAGTTTGTTTTTCTGAATGCTACGAAGTGGAACTTACAACGTAATTTCCACACAAAGAACGGAATTAAAATGTAATAACATTTTAGATACAGGATATCTATGGGTTAGCCAGGCTCGTGACTTCATCATCATCATCGTATCAGGCCGACAAGACCGGCCATCGTGGAGATCCTTGGGGGAGGCCCAAGGATCTCCACGATTGCCGGTCTTGCGCTACTCGCATCCAGCGGTTTCCCACGAACGACGCAAAATCGTCGGTCTGCCTTGTGGGGGCTGCCCACACTTCATACAAGCAACTGATTGGCCTCTCTGCTTCTAATAAGAAGGCAAACTTCTCATAAAATAATTCGTCTTTTTAAAACACTAACTATATATTCCAAAGAAAGCGTTAAGAACAACGGTTATTTTTACTTGTACTACTGATTTATACGTCACGATTTTAACATAATAATAACTAGGCCATAACCATTTACAATTCCTAATTACATTTCGCCTAAGAGTTTTGACGAAAAACATGATGGATACCAGTATAAAAATTCTATTGGTACATTTTGACAGAAGTCCGCTAGATTTTCGCCTAACGTCTAAACGTCATCGACGTAGAAAGCGCAAGATTCGGTAGCCTGACGTGTAAAAGCACACATCATTCATCAGTCATTGACAAGCCAGTTGTGTCTGTTTGTCCTGTGTCTGGGTGTAATTATCTATATAAGTATTTATTTACAAAAATAAATGTAGTATATGTAGTAATTATATCAGTTATCTGGTTTCCATAGTACAAGCTCTGCTTAGTTTGGGATCAGATAACAATGTGTGAAAACAAAAAATACTTTATGTAATATAAAAAAATGGGATTCTATCCAAAACCAGACGAAATGACAATGTTGCAATATGATATGATTTGATAAACTGCGTGGAATGTATTACTATTGCACTGAATGTGGCGCTCCACGTCATAAGGGCTCTTCGTCACGACGCGAGTGATTCACGGCAGTTAATTGCGTGTCTCGTCGCCGATGCGTATCACGCCTTATTTTCGTACACTGACTGACACTGCAGACGTTTTATTAATTAAATTCCGTTGGGACATTCTCTAGTCAAATTGGTGTTAGATTTAGTCGTTATGACAAATTAAGATTTTCTTCAGATCTATTTGTTAGTGTTTAATTATGAGAGGTAGAGAGAGGTAGCGTTCGACAAGGCCTATCTTAAGGTGGCACATTACTTTGAAGACATAGAATAGAAAATATGGTTGTAGTAGCTTCTTCTGCACTTTCCAAGTGACATTAATTGTATAAAGTTTATGTATATTTAAAACACAAACTGTAATTACATAAATTAAAAAGAAAGATCCACCATCCAAAGAAAAGAGCCTTGCTGAGTTTCTTACAAGGGTCTTTTCAGTTTCAGTGTATTACGAACCGGTGGTTGAATCATTGTAACTTTGACGTTCATAAGTGATCAAATCTAATAAATTTATTTCAAATAACTTACAAACTAATTAGATTACCAACGGTCCCCGCACTAGGCATGCCTGTATCGCGGGAGACCATGTAAGCATTTATCAAGGCATGATATTAGGTGAGTTTTGAGCTGTTAACATGCATGTGCACAAAATAATATGGCATAAAGCTCATGGCTTCTATTGACGATATTAAACAAGCTTATTTCAGGGATATGGTATACACTGAATAACTCTGTATACATCTTTGTAAAGCGGCTGGTCAATCTGTCATCATAGATTAATCGTCATTCGATGCTGCATTGTTGGCAATCATTCTTTTACAACGCCATTATCACACAATACAATGCTGTGACGTCAACATTAGAGCGCTGTGAATCAATAAGTACACCGTCCTCGACGGCGAGGACCGCCGCGACGTCCCACTCAGTCTCGTCCCGTTCAAGCGGCCCGAGCTGCCATTAGTAATCCGACCGCCCCTAATTAGTCGTAACTCGTACAAAGTCCTCCCCCTCCCCCGATAACGCCCTGAGCCGAGGTTCGTACCCCATTCGGGGGTGACCTCAGGCGTTGTTACCTAAATAAGCCCTCTGCGCTCGCCGATTTGTCCGGTAAGGTTGTTGCAGCCATCTGAGGCTAGCAACTTAGTCCTTCCCAAAAAAAATAAACATCGAATGCCGAAACGAAGGTCTCGGGTTCAAATCCTACTAGTGAGCTTGAGCTTTCGGTGAAGGAAAATATTGTGAGGAAACCAGGTATTACAAAGTCTCCTACCACCATGCGGCGGTAGGAGACTTTGTAATACCCGCCTAGCAAGCTACCACCTTCAAGTTGGAAATCTATCGCCAAGCAACAGGTGTATTTCGACAACTGGCCTTGAGAGCCAGTTCCCTTCTAGGCTTTGTGTGCTTACCCATCGGCCACACTCATTACGGTGTATCTCTAAGTTCAGGTTTACAACTGAGTTGTTGTCAATTTCTGATGTCACACAGTACAATTAAAAAAAAACAATTACTTATTTTCTTTTCGCTTTATGTATGAGCCACTAATTAAAACTAGCACCTTATTGCATTAACGACTTTGCGAACAACAATTACACTTAAAATAGTTGCAGAATACCCTGCTGCGCACGCGCAGTTCATCTCGCCAGCTTATACGATCTTATACACAAGCTTAGTCACTACCATTCGTACCATCAGTGACTCTTAGTTATTTTTATAATGAAAATAATTTATAGATAATTGACTGCTGTGCTTGTGGTCAGTTCCCTAATCCCAGACACTTCATGCAATTTCTTAATTTTACAACAAGTTGACAGACGTTGCCTGTCAAGATTTTAAATTCATACAAAAATCCCATACAAAAAAGCACTTTCAGTTTTCCCGAATAAAATGTTTTTTCGGGTTTCCTCAGATTTCAACAAATAGGTATTTGAAAAAATAATTTACCGAATTGATCCAGCCGTTCTCGAGTTTTGCGCTTAGCAACACATTTAGCCATTATAATATTTTTATTTCAATAGATGGATAGACCTGTGTTTGACCATAATTTCACCATTTTCTGAAATTATATGGCCGATGGGAGTAAATAAATGACTTGAAGGGAAGTGGCTCTCCAGTACAGCTATCGGAACTCAACCCTAAGTGCATGGCCATAGATTATTTAAAACAGACAAACAGACAAACAGATAATTATATAGTTATACATACATACCTACTATTACTACCAGGAGGGCTATCACGTAACTTTGTTGCAAGAAACCGGTTAAATATTGCGTTTTTTTTTCAGATAACAACATATGCAAACAGCAAACGGAATTCAGTGTTATTGCAAATGGAAACACTTACGATATTGTAAAATTTATATCGATTTAAAGGTTCCGTATTCACTTAATGAGTGTAGGTAGGTCCTGATAAGGCACTTATGAATATCAGATGTTACATTGTTTACAGCCGTTTCGTTCTATAATATTTATCCATCCTCTTGTCGGGTGTAGCCATTTTCCTCTGTTGTTTGCACCTCTTTATATGATACGACACGTAATTTTTTACCTTCACTTGTCTATATAGATAATTCAATCTAGGTCTTCCTCTTCCACGCTTTCCTTCTATAATGTACCTTATTAGTTCGTCGTGACGTTTAAGATGGCCTAACATCTTTCCTCTCCTATTTTCTATCGCAGAATAAGAATTACGAATTACTAAACGTATTTCGTTGCTCTTCATTTTTGATCTAGGACAAGATGTCTACGTGCCTTCTCACACAGCTATATGACACACTGGAAACTTTTCTTTAGAAGCTCAAAATAAATGCTACAAAGTGAATACAAACAACAGTTGTTCAGGTTTTATTTCTTTAGTTTGCACATCTGCATTGATTTGCAAATTTGATGATTCATATACCGTAATTAACTAGTTTTTGAATGACAATGATTTTGAAAATTAATATTATTTGAACAAGCTTAAGATTTTTTAATCTGTGGGTTAAATAATCGAAACGACGCCATGATGTTTAGTGACGTCATATTACTATAAACTGCAGCGTACGAAATTTAGTTACTGCTAGAAGGGTACGAAATTTGTACTTTATGTTCGTACCTTTGTATTTTTGGTCTTAGTTTTATTTAGCCTTAGTTTAAGTAATACAATAAATATTAATGAAATAATAACTGGGTATTTGTACCCGGATTGTGCATTTTTAGAGCTTTTCGTACTTTTTCAAGGATTTGCCACATATCATCTGGTAATACTGATAGACAACTGTTTGTTATTACAATTATTTACAACAAATATACAAAATACAATCTACATAATCATATAAAAAAAATCCTCGAGGCGGCCGCTGCTGCCGATCAACGGCAAAATCCCAGAACAAATTAACAAGTAAATTTATTAGCATCGTAATTTTTCCCCGTTTAACGTCATGACGTCAAAAAATACGTCATTTTTTACAGTCCAGTGAGTTTGAAGATGATATGATGTCATCATTTGTGTACAGTCGGTTGCATGGCGCTGGCGCTCGTGAAATCATAAAACTTTTTGGCAAAAATAAAGCTGTAAAACAAAAATACTGAATCGCAAAATTATGTGCCATTCCAATTTTATTTCTTTGATTATTGTGTCGTTAAGTATTTTAACATGCACTAACTAACAGTTTCATTGACTGATTCTCTAATGATTTTGTCAAAAATCATTTGCTGTACCTGCCTCCGTAGCATGGCGGACGTAGACTAGAGAACACTTCGATTAAATATTGATGATAAGAAATAATCTGTGACGTCTTGCAAGGACGTTTTAAATGCTTTCATAAACCCGTGTTCTTGCTCAAGTAATAGGTATCAAGTATAAATTGGTGATGATTTGTTTAAAGAAATGATCAGTGATCCCGGCATCATTAGCGTTCACAAATTATAGGCTTACAACTCCCGAAACTCACGTAAGAGTTTACGAAAACGCGCAGTATATGACGTCATAGCCTCATAGCATATCCGGGCGCATGTAACAGACTATTCAATATTATTTAATAACATTATAGGGCAGTGACGATGTAAAACAATAAATAACTTGCAACAAGAACAATCCCTAGGGTATAGTACGTAAAGTTGAGTTTTCATTGGTATTTTACGCTCTTACTATATATATTAATATATTTGTATACCTAGTCCGTTAGCTGATGTGCATGTGCCTTTCGCAATCTTTTCAGTTTTATGAGATTTTTTTATTGTATTTTTATGTGTTCGTCTAAAGATGTCCTCGCATGACTTCGGAAGGCTATTATGTAATCATTTTGTTTTTAAACTGCATGTACCTACCTAAGTATATACCTGAATATTGTGTACTCCGATCTATCTGAGTTTAGCTGTAAATTTCTAATAAAATTAATTTAATTTCAGTTCGATTGTATAGGAACTGTCAAATTACAAAGCACAACTTAAATGTGAGTGACATTTCAGTATTTGGTCATTAAATAGTTTATTGTTTAAATTCAAAAATTCTATTAAAGTATGAATATTCTATTTATTATTCTTGTCACTATTATATCACAAAGGTAAAGTACCTGCAAATAAAATTAATTATCTTTAATCTTTACATAGTATAAAACAAAGTCGCTCCCACTGGCTGTTCGCTTAGATCTTTTAAACTACGCAATGGATTTTAAAGCAGTTTTCAGCAATAGAAGAGTGATTGAGGAATGTTTACATGTAATACATTATAATACAGAAAAGCCGGGAGAAGCCGGGGCGGGCCACTAGTAAAAAATAAACGAAAAAAAAACGAGCCTTTTCTATTTCATTGATATATTTAACTGATAACTAAAGGAATAAAACCTCCATCAAATACAATAAAAATAAAATGGGACCTTGGAGCTATACTAAACTCAACGCAAAAATAATTATTAAAATCGGTTCATAAAAAACAATATGCGTGTACAAACATAAAAAAAAATTCAATTGAGAACCTCCTCCTTTTTTTAAGTCGGTTAAGAGTGGTGTTACTCTTTCATTTCCAAGCACCTTGATGGTGTTTTCATGGAATTGCAAGTACCTACAGTAGGTAATGTATTCCACTCTTGAAGTCTAGAGTGATGTCAAAGGTCGGTACAGAAAGCCCAATTCACTCTAAGTGATATTCCTGTTTATCTCGATACTAAGTCGTCAACAAACAGGCAGACGGGCATCTGATGGTAGGTTGTCACCGCCGCCTATAGACATTTGCAATACCAGGACCAGGGGGATTGCCGATGTGTTGCCGACCTTGAAGAAAGAGCTCACCCTTTTTGAAGAACCCCATATCATAGCGCCAAAGAAAAACGGTAATGGGGAGCTCATTCAACAATCGAATGGTCCGCAGTAGGAACGTCCGATTGAATCGTTGTGTGGACGATCGAGGCAGGTCGAGGATGTGAGGATAAACTCCACATAGTCGGCGAGTTTTATCTATTATACTCTTTGATGCTTTTTACCTCTGTAGGTAGGTACTTACATATAAAAAAAATTAAAGTCACCTCTCATTAAACATTTTTGATTATCATATATTTTTATGATTACTTGCTTAGCGGATCCTACAAAGTACCCTACCACCATGCTATGGTTTTTTCACGATGTTTTCCTTCATGGAAAGCTCAAGCTCACTATGGGATTCGGACCCGAGACCTTCGACATCACTACCACACAGCTATCATAGCATATATCAAAATGAAGTGATTGACAATCGTTACAACTGGTATGGATGAAAATTAGCACAGAGAAAGCTCATATCTTGGAATAAATCTAAGATCTCACGGGTATACGCAGTTAATAATACGGTGCGGAAGTTAGTTCTATTTCGCATAGAATAATATAAAATACCTTTTAATTTGAAGGTGAGCGAGCCCAAAGAATATTTTCCATTTGATTAATAAACAGAAAATATACAGAACTGCCACAGTTTCATTTTAATAAACGACTTACATAAATCAGGCAGCACAGATCGGTATATACAACACTATTATAAATAGAACGGTAATGGGGCGCTAAACCACGCAAATATTCGGTGAACCGCACTATCTATCATTGCGATGTTTATTTCATTCTGCAAGTTTATCGTGTGGATTACTATCAGAACAGATCATTATTGAGTAATGAGGCTATGAGAATTATTGAAATCCCTATAATCACAGACCATGGAATTTAGTAGACACGAGAAGATATTGAAAAGAACATTATTAAGCCGCTCCGAAATTAAATTATATAATTAAATAATTTATATTATTACTAAATAGAGCCTCACAGGACAGGCCAAGCCTAGTGTGAGGTTCACAAGATATTGGCTACGGCATGTACTTTTTCTGCTGATAAAGTATTATTATTATTATGTACCAAAAACTTTTGGCCCCATATAAAAACTCGAGACATCATTTTTAACAAAAAGAGAACTGCGTTCAAAAACACTGAATAGAATATAAAATAACAACTATGTCGGAACTCTAATCTGTCTCTAGTCAGTTTTGAAGTCAGCGACAAAAGTCTGCGATAAGATAGGTACCTACCATGATATTTTACACGGATCATTCAGTTTTTATGGCTAGATAAATGAATTTTCTAATGTACCTACTGGCGTTCAGCCTAATCTAACCAAGATTTACGTAAAGGTTTCTGTAAATAAAGCCTGTAGGTAATTTTCTTAATTTATTTATATTTTATTAATCATAATATTTATTTCATATTTTATGTGATGAACGAACTATTCGTTGAGAAAAGTTTTTATTATTGTCATCATTCTGCCAATCATGATTAATTTTATCACGAGCACTAACAACCTGCTTCGGTAATATTTAGTTTCAAACCCAGTGATAATCTGTTACCAAGATCCGGATGTATGATTGTGAATAATTTAACAGCTCTGTCCTGTAATTCTGTTATTGCTCCTCTCAAACTATAAAGAATATTCTCAACTAACCTACTACGTTCTTCTTTCGACATTTCATTAACATACCATTCAGTAGCTTGATCAAAATTATTAGGAGCTTCTTCGTGGATTTCAATCAACTCCTCCCTGATCTTATCCTTGTAAGGAACTGGGCCATTGAATGAATTTGGATAGTAGTTCGGACTGTCTCCACCGTTATAATTAACAGGCGGCACTCCATCACGAATATAAGAAAGATCCATATTCCTCAATGGACAATTGACAGGTATCTTATTAAAGTTTGCTCCTAAACGATAATATTGAGCTTCTCTGTAAGCTAACCTTCGAGCCTCAAATAGTTTATCAGGACCACCCAAAATGCCGGGTACTAGATTTGCTGGGCTAAATGCTAATTGTTCTATTTCAGCAAAATAATTTACAGGAGCTTTATTTAAAGTAATTTTACCCACAGGTCTCAACGGGTATAAGTCCAATGGGAGTATTTTAGTTACATCAAATACGTTAAACTTTGCTTTTTTTACATCTTCATGACTTAAAACTTGGATACTGACTTTCCAGCATGGAAAATTACCATTACCAATAGCATTGTATAAGTCTCTAGTGGCATAATCTGGGTCCTCACCTGCAATTTTTCTAGCTTGTTCTGAAGTCAGATATCTGATGCCTCCCTCTGGGATAATGTGGAATCTAATGAAACTCTTTTCACCGTACTCATTTACTACTTGATATGTTTCAATACTGTAGCAAGGGGTATATCGATAACCATCTGGAATACCGCGATCTCCAAAAACTAAAAAATACATAAACAGTCCCTCTGGATGAGAGGTCAAAAAGTCCCAAAACGTGTTGACGTCGTACAAATCTGTCGATGGATTTTTCTTATGTGATCTAACAAATGTGGGGAAAATCAAAGGATCCTTATAAACATACATTGGAGTACTAAAGCCAACGATATCGAAGTTACCATCTTCTGTATAAAACTTTACAGCAAAACCTCTTGCGTCTCTGGAAGTTTCTGCACCTCCTTTTGAAACGATAACGGTAGACCATCTTGCCCTTATAGGTGTTTTCTTCCCGTCAGCACTAAAAAGCTTAGCTTTACATATATCTGTGATATTGTGGGTTACTTCAAAATATCCTGAACCACCGGCACCATCCGCGTGAATTACTCGTTCTGGAAGTCTCTCTCTAACAGTATGTGTAAGGGAATCCATGAAAAATTCATTGACTATTAGTTTAGAGTTCAGCGTGCCTGATGCGTCTTTGCATTCGATAGGTGCACCGGCGCTTGTTGTCATGATTCCAATCGGACCCTGAAAAGTATTATTCGTATACTGTTTTGTAGAAAATAATTTCAAGCAGCACCAAAATGGTCTCGCACTTTACGGTATCTAAGGAGCTTCCTGCAGGACGCTCAGGTTGTGGAATGAGCTTCACGCCATGGTTTTCCTAAGGGAGAACAGCAAGGGTGTAAAGGAATGTTTGTAGGGTCGGCAACGCGCGAGTGATATCCCTGGTGTAGCAAGCGTCAATAGGCTACAGTATTTTGCCATCAGATGGGGCATATGCTTGTTTGCTACCGTTATATTTAAAAAAAAAATAAGAAAATACCATTTATAAGTTTTGAATTACCATAGATTGTGCATAAACATAAAATTAGAATTTACCACAGTATATTACTCACCGATGTTTCCTTTTTAAAATTTACTATCTGTAGAGCTGCCGGACTGTCTTGCATTTTGGCGGCAACAGTGGCTATCGTTAACAATACTAAGATTCCAAACATGGTATCGGTTGCAATAATTACAATATTTCAACTTTTTCAGTAATGCTTCTACTGTGACATTCCGTTGTTGAATTTCAACTTCTAGAATAAATTCAGTAGGTATGTCATTTACCAATAGTATTGATATTAATATTAATACATGCATATAATCATAGCTCAGTGTTAATACAGAATAATTACATTACCTTTATTTTACTCCACCAAAAAAAAAAGTTTTTTTAAGTTTAAAAGATCACATAACTTTTTGCGCGTTTCGTGTAAGTAACAACGAAATAAATGTAATTGGTTCCCGTGGAATTCTTTTATAGCTTTTAGTTTGTACATATTTAAATAATTATCTATCTTCAAACCTGTTAAATACATATTCAACATAAATTTTCCTTAAAGATAGTAAACCTATTTAGAGGCCTAGTGAATAACATTTTGAGATAAATAAAGTGGTTAATTGCTGAAATTGTCAGTGCAAAAATAAAAAAAAACAATAAACTTACGATCGTTCTTTTATTTTCTAATAGGTGTTTTACTTGACTATTTATATAATTTGTGTTTGTCCGTATTGTCATTTTAAATAAATTAAGGACAATTCTTGTCCTTAATTTATTTATAACTTGTACAGTTACAGTACAGTACAGTTTAATTGTACTGAAAATAATATAAGATTTTGTCATCAAGCAACGTAATTGTCACTTGAGTTCTCTCCAAGGTCTCCAAGGTTTACTTCTACCTTGGACCTCTATTATATTCCTAGCTTTCTATCTTTTCTACGTATAATTTGTTTATAGTAAATACTAACATTTTCCGAGGCTCCATCCACGTGGAAGAGTTTTGTTCTGATTTTGCCAATTTTTTTGCTAAATGGTTTCCCAAAAAGGTTTAACTATGAGAACAGATCATTAATCTTTAGTAATGAGGCTATGAGAATTATTGAATTCCCTACCTACTCACGGACCTTGGAAATTGGTAGACGAGAAGTAGAATATTGAAAAGAACATTATTATGGACCAAAAACTTTAGGCCATATCCGAAAACCCGCTGTGCAGCAGCTATAGTGCGAACGTTTAACTTAGTCCACGTCTGCAATGTTAGAAATGAGCAAGTGCTCCCCGCACGGTTTTTGTACCTATCCCACATTCCTCCTCTACGCCGCATAATTCCATTTGTCATTATTACTCCCCTGTAAAGTCACGTTTCTTTTTTACAAGTTTCTTTTTTTACCATAAACAAATTTTAAACATAATCCGTTTTTTATACGATTTTACAGCAGACCCTATATATGTAGGTCCATATTTTTTTGTAAAAATGTACATTTCCGAATTTGCCAAATTGCATTTAATAAAAAGATAAATAAAATGGCATTGTTTGTAAGTTATGGTTATGATGTAGCAGGTATCCGGTCTGATTAAAAAAAATACACTAATAGGAGCTAAATTATTCCGAGTGAGTTTCTTGCCGGAGTCTTCTCAGTTCAAGTGTATTCCGAACCGGTGGTACAGTCTATTGTAAAATTTGTAACTTTCGACATTTATAAGTACCTTAACAGGGCCTAAACTGAATGAATATTTTTGAGTTTGAGTTTGAGTTTGAGTGAAGCCGCGGGAAACAGCTTGTATAATATAAGCTTTCTGCAAACAATCACACTGACAAAACGTTTGGCGTGACTTTTGTGGGTTCAGAGCCCTAAGTGAAGAAATAATAAATAAAGCTACTTTAGCACTTATTAAACAAGAAAGTAGGATTCAAATGTAGGAAAGATTAAACTGTAATAAAACATATTTACAAAGCGCCCAGGTGCATCTTGTACCTACCTCTGTCAGTATTAGATAAACGGCTAGAATAACTCATGTTTTAGTGCTCTTATATTTATTTATTGTGTGAAGTGCTTTAATAGTTATCGAGCTTTATAGCGCTATGGTAGGATGCCGCATTCGTCTGGTTTATGGTGATGAGGGGCGCTCTGGATTGAATAATGACACTTTTACGTGTAATTTCATAAAAACCCACAAAAAGATGCTGTTTTCTGCTGAAGTCGAAGTGGTAGAGTCAATAATTGTAACTTTCATAAGTGCCTTATCAGGACCTAAATAGAATTAATGAGTTTTAAGAACAATATACTGTGATGACTTCTAAAAAGGCCGCTCCAAGAATAATGCAAATACAAATAATTTCTTTTTACAGCGGAATCTGTGTAGTTCTAATATTTTTTGGTGAAAATAAATTTTGTTAATTGCAATCAGGGGTATCACATACGTACCCGACCCTGCAATAATCTCTTCGCACTCTTCATGAAGAACCCCAAGGTTCAGTAACAAATAGACACAAACACAAAAACTCCCACATTTATAATATTACTCGTAGCAAAGCTCGTAGTAAGACATTTGTTTGTAAAGCAAAAATGTAAAACGTATATTTAAATCAGTCATGTAATTACATTAAAACCGTACAATTAATTACAAAACAGATAGACGTGAAATGTGAAAATTGCTCGAAGGTCTTTCACAACCCGCAATATTCATGAAATGGGTTTACGATCGCTAATAAACGCGTGCATGTTGTGGGGTCCTAGTTCTAGCGAGGAAGTATTGTTGTTAACACAAATTGAAAACGACTATTTAGGCACCTTATACATGCAACTAATAACTTTCACAAACAATTGATTCTACCACCATTTCGGAACACTGAAACTGTGAAGGTTTTGACAAAAAAATCAGTAAGGATTCTTTCTATTATGGACAGTACATGAATTCAAAAAAATGATCAACAAAAACGCTTTCCGAAGTTTCTGACAGTTGTCGTTTCAGTTTCTAGCCGGTGGTAAAGTCAATTTGTACCTTGATATGTTCAAACGTAAATAAATTAGTTTCGAGATGTAAATTTTAACGTAGTTCCATGGAATCCCTACAATCATAAGATTGTAATCAAATATATTTCTATAGCGACAGAACCTGCTCACCTAATTTCAACCGAATCGGTGGCATTTTATAAGATACTTTGAGAAATTATTAGGTTATAGGTAGTTTCATTAATAAGTTTTTCAAAGATTCGTAATTCGGAAAATTTTGTGAATGGTACTTTGACTTTGCTTTTCTTGTTTTTTAATTAGATGATATAGGCTTTTATTTTCTGATGTCCTGGCTTTCAGCCTAACCGAACCTAGATTTACGTAAAGGTTTCTACCTAAATAAAACCTGTAATTTTCATAACTTATTTATATTTTGTTAATCATAATATTTATTTCATATTAGAGAAATGTTTTATTAATGTCATCATTCTATCAATCATGATTGATTTTATCACGAGCACAAACATTCCGCTTCAGTAATATTTAGTTTCAAACCCAGTGATAATCTGTTACCAAGATCTGGATGTATGATTGTGAATAATTTAACAGCTCTGTCCTGTAATTTTGTGATTGCTCCTCTCAAACTATAAAGAATATTCTCAACTAATCTGCTACGTTCTTCTTTCGACATTTCATTAACATACCATTCAGTAGCTTGATCAAAATTATTAGGAGCTTCTTCGTAGATTTCAATCAACTCTTCTCTGTTCTTATCCTTGTAAGGAACTGGGCCATTGAATGAATTTGGATAGTAGTTCGGACTGTCTCCACCGTTATAATTAACAGGCGGCACCCCATCACGAATATAATTAAGATCCATATTCCTCAATGGACAATTGACAGGTATCTTATTAAAGTTTGCTCCCAAACGATAATATTGAGCTTCTCTGTAAGCTAACCTTCGAGCCTCAAATAGTTTATCAGGACCACCCAAAATGCCGGGTACTAGATTTGCTGGGCTAAATGCTAATTGTTCTACTTCCGCAAAATAATTTACAGGAGCTTTATTTAAAGTAATTTTACCCACAGGTCTCAACGGGTATAAGTCCAATGGGAGTATTTTAGTGACATCAAATACGTTAAACTTTGCTTTTTTTACGTCTTCATAGCTTAAAACTTGGATACTGACTTTCCAGGATGGAAAATTGCCATTACCAATAGCATTGTATAAGTCTCTAGTGGAATAGTCTGGATCCTTTCCTGCAATTTTTCTAGCTTGTTCTGAAGTCAGATGTTTGATGCCTGCCTCTGGAATGATGTGGAATCTAATGAAGCTCTTTTCACCGTACTTATTTACTACTTGATATGTTTCAATACTAAAACCAGGGGTATGACGATAGCCATCCGGAACACCGCGATCTCCAAAAACCAATAAAAACATAAACAGTCCCTCTGGATTCGAGGTCAAAAAGTCCCAAAGCGTGTTGACGTCGTACAAATCTGTCACTGGATTTTTCTTCTGTGATCTCACAAATGTGGGGAAAAGCAAAGGATCCTTATAAACATACATTGGAGTACTAAAGCCAACGATATCGAAATTACCGTCTTCGGTATAAAACTTTACAGCAAAACCTCTTGCGTCTCTGGAAGTTTCTGCACCACCTTTTGAAACGATAACCGTAGAAAATCTTGTCCTTATAGGCGTTTTCTTCCCGACAGCACTAAAAAGCTTAGCTTTACAAATATCTGTGATATTGTGGGTTACTTCAAAATATCCTGAACCACCGGCGCCATCCGCGTGAACTACTCGTTCTGGAAGTCTCTCTTTAACAACATGTGTAAGGTAATCCATGAAGAATTCATTGACTAGTAGTTTAGAGTTCAGCGTGCCTGATGCGTGTTTGCATTCGACAGGTGCACCGGCGCTTGTTGTCATGATTCCAATCGGACCCTGTAAAGTACGAATAAATTTTTGTGCCAAATATAAATATAATGCGAAGCAATTTAAGCAAAATTGCTTCGCACTGTACTTTTTTTGAATATGTATCCTATACATACATGCCTGTGCTTCACCTGACATCACAGATTTTCATCTTAAGGGTAGCCTGGGCGGGTACTATAAAATACTCTATCACCGTCGTCAAAGATATTTCAACCTCACCGTGCTATGATTTCTTCACGATGTTTTACTTCACCGAAAGCTCAAGCTCATTGTAGGATTCAAACCCTCGATCTTCGTCTCGGCATTCGACGTTAGAACGGTATGTACAGTTTATATGGAGCTTCCTGCCGGACGCTCAGGTTGTGGAATGAGCTTCCCACCATGGTATTCCTAAGGCAGAACAGCAAGAGCCTGAAGAGAAATTTGCAGGATCGACAACGCGCGAGTTATACCTGGTGTAGCTTCTATAGGCTACTGTAACCGCTTACCATCAGATGGTTATTTGCTACCTTAGTAGTATCATAAAGTTAATAATATAATATACGTGTAGTATTAAAAAAGGCAGGCAAACACTTTAATTATTTAATTTATGGGTTTTGAATTACCATAGACTGCGCAGTACCTAGGTATTATTACGTAAGTTGTAAAAATAAAATTAACACAGTTTAATTACTCACCGATGTTTCCTTTTTAAAATTTACTATCTGTAGAGCTGCCGGACTGTCTTGCATTTTGGCGGCAACAGTGGCTATCGTTAACAATACTGAGATTCCAAACATGGTATCGGTTTCAATAATTACAATATTTCAACTTTTTCATTTAAGTTTCTACTGTGACATTCCGTAGATAAATTTCAACTTCTAGAATAAATTCAGTAGGTATGTAATTTACCAATTTTAAAATAATCGTAGCTCAGTGTTATTACAGAATAGTTAAATTACCTTTATTTAATTCCACCAAAAAGATCTGTTTTTTTATGTTCAAAATGCAGTTCACAAAGAACACATGCGTTTTGTGTAAGTAGCACCGAAATAAAATATGTAATTACTTCCAGTGCAATTCTTTTATAGCTTTTAGTTTGTAAATATTTAAATAATTACCTCACTTGAAACCAGTTAAATAAATATTCAACAGACATTTTCCTAAAAGATATATTTACCTACCTATGTGAATAGCATTTTATGATAAATAAAGTAGGTAGCTAGTAGATAAAAAATATATATATATATATTTAGGATTATACGTAGGTATTTTACTTGACTATTAATATTTTTGAGTTTGTTCGTATTTTTTTTTTTGATAAATTGAGGATAATAATGTAAAATAATATAAGTTTTAATCATCAAACCACTGTAATTGTCACATACGATAGATAGTCTGGAAAGTTTACTACTTCTCTACCTTGAACTTCTATTATAATTATAGCTTTCTATCTATTCTACTTATACTCTGTTTATAGTAAATACTAGCATTTTCCGAGGCTCCACCCATGTCATAGTTTTGTTCTACTTTAGCCGAATTTTCGTTAAATGGTTTCCCAAAAAGGCCAAAAAACTGCAGAGCACAATTATAAGTATCCAACCAAACCTCAAAAAATCTTTTTAGCTAACCGTGCCAGAAGGAAACTACATCAAGTACTTTTAGGAACTTTCATGATATTTTCATGGCAACTAAGTAGTATAATAAAAAAAAACTAAAAAATGTCAACCCTTTTGATAGTTCACATATTTAATCCAGAGAGATAGCTCCGCTTTCGCGTTTAACTAAGCGCTATTCCGCTCGCACTGGCGCCACACGAAGATCCATAGAAGCTGCCACATCGGCCACTTGAGCGAAACATCCTTTGACGTCATCTCTGCTTGCTCTCATTACAGCGAATGTTTGTTTCGGCAATATTCGGCATCGGCAGACGAGCTGCACTGTTTATTGTAGTTAGCTGAATGATTTCGTCAAAACCGAGCTTTTATTAGGTAACGTGGATTATGTTGTAAAATATTCCAATAAAAAAGCAGATGATGGATAACTCTTTATTGGTACACCGCACAGAAGATTACAAAACAGAAACATTGATTCATCTTGCACTTAGCACTTAGGCTACTTAAATGTTTGATAAAGAATTAGGGTTCCGCGCAGCAATATCCCGGGAGGGTGAAACCGCGGGGACCAGCTAGTATATCTAATAATAAACGGCTATATTACTATTAATTTCTTATTTGTGGCGGACTGTAGAAGATACAATATTTATTTAGCTGGGAGTTAAATATACTGGCGGCCTTCAAAATGTTGTACCACACTTTTAAAAATGCAATAACTTTTAAAATACACAATATATTTTTTGGAAATAAAAAGTATTACAATAATAATTTAATTTCTCTGTCATCGTTCTACATTCTTCTTCCACCATTCTTACAAAAGGTAAAGTAGTTTTTGGTTGTTATCTTTTCCAAATTTAAAAAAATTATCAATGTTTAACAAACTATAATATATATATACACTGTGTCTACGTATCTGTCAAACTTTCCAGTAGCAGGGCTGCTGGAAGAAATTTCTATTAGAAATAAGCCTTTGTGCCTTTGTATCTGTTTTTTCTTTTCCCTTTACTTGTGTGTGTGTGTACATAAATAAATAAATAAATATAATTTTAAAGAAAAGTAATAAAAAAATCCTGACTTCTATAGTTTAGGAGAAATTACAATTTTATTTTATTAAATTAAAAGTGGCACTAAGTTTTGAAGGGCAGTGTAGATGATGCTTATTTCAGTATCCTGTAAAAATCATTGGAAATTTTAACAGGTAGGTATGCACCTATTCTTGAACAGCTCTTGATTTTAAAAAAATGATTTTAAAATTGTATAGCAACATCGAGCTGAGTTGAGAGAACATCTTAAGCCGTTGTTGTTGTTGTTTCCGGCTACAATACTTTTGGTTTGACGTCAATGGGTGATGAGGGCAAATAATCATCGCACTTTCTACATCGGAAGAAAACCAGAAAGAACAACAATATCAAATACAAAGCTTTCAAAAACAAATTAGACCACAAATCAAACTTAAAACTCGTTTATTCCGTTTGATAAGGCACTTATAAATGAGGAGGAGGATTAAAATACTTAATTTTTTACAGTCCGGAGGTTTTGGACCCGCTGAATTTGAATCTCAACTCATTTTAAATAAGAACCGCCTAGACAGTGTTAAAATTGCATCCAAAGTTCATGGTTTTGATCATTCATAACGTATGACATAGGTACGTATTTCAATCAGTTCTTTACTGCTCCCATAAAATTTAATTTTTTGTAATTATACCGTCTTGTTCGCCAGCTCCTCAAATATCGGAAGTTACAATTTGACTCTGCTACCGGTTCGGAATATATAACTGAGGGTAGATGTAAAAGAAAAGACTACATAACACCTATGATTAGCAACGGCAAACATAATACTCGAAGGCTATAAAAAGAAGCTATAAAAAGACCGCAAGCTGCTATTCTTGTTTGACAAAATCCATACACGTATTGCGGACGTATCCATACATCAGTTCCTTATGTACGATGCTACCCTGGTACTAAATCAGGCGAACCGGGCGACACGCCAAGGCGTACGGCGCGAGCTAATTGAAAATCTTGTATATTAGATGCAATCTCAGACTATATTTAGATGCATCAGAAACCTTATTTATAATTCAGTAATTGTTATTGGTCGGATCAATATAAACATGGTGGGCGGGTTTAAGGATATTTATACCTTTTGAAGGATTTAAGGAGTTTGTTTTCGATTATGAGGTAGAAATTACGATTGAGGATTTTGTTAAACCTAATTAGTTCAAAAGCAATGCAGTAATTGTGCCTTTTCACACAACTGCAAGCATGTCTTACCGCGTATTATTTTATCTCTGAAATTTAACATGCCAATCAATCAACAGATCAATTTGTACGGACAAAATCGATCCGTTTCTACGGCATCGAATTCGAGCATCGCGAAACCCTGATACCCGTTTTGTTATAAATAAATTGCTACGACAGACTTCTACGAAGGCCTGTCAAGTGCGAAACAGAAATAGCGGTCGCATCAGTCAGTGCGGCGATGCATCGGCACCGGGCGTGGAGTGGAAGGTACCAATACTGTGTCACACGTCACGACTATCAACGCCGCGACGCCACGCAAATAATGGGCCGGGTGTCAACTAACCGTTGGCTTGCTATCCGTTGTCAAGGTCGAAGGAATACTTTGTGATGATTGATTGATTGTAAACAACATATGATTTGGGAACGATATGTAGATTGGATTCTAAATCGTACTAATTCTCGTTATTCTGACCAGTCATAGTTTTGACACTGGATTTTATAGCAACAATTATCGCTTAGGAGGGTTTACAGTGTTTATCGATCATCATTAAGCCCACTTGGTTGACAAAGACTATCTCCCCTATTTTTCTTTTTAAGACTTTGGACATTGTTTCACCTTGTGATAAGTGGTCACCACTACCTATAAACAAGAAAACTGTCTTTTTAATAATCGGAGTCAAAAACTCCAGGTGCTAACACCCGGAGACTGCAGTTCAACGTTCGTGTTGGAAACTTACATATGAAAAAAAAAATGGTCCAAGAATGGAACCTTGTGGGACGCCCATTATTACCACAGACCCAAGGGAAACTTTACCATTAACATTGGGCTTCTGAATTCTATCACTCACATATGAATTCATAATACTGAGTGCAATACAGAGTCTTGAATGCCAGAATGGTGTAATTTCCTGATCAATAACTCATGATGAACACAATCGGAAGCTTTGTGATGTAATGATGTCACCGCTTGTCGACGGAACGATGTTTAATTTCAACAATTTATTGTTAACAAAGACTACGCAGTAGCTATAGTAACTATTTGACTCATTATAGTATGAAGAGTTAAATTATCTTTCACTAGCTATGCCCCGTGATTTCCATCCACATTCCTGAGCGATCTAATGTTTTATCGAGATAAAAGTAACCATATGCTATTTCAGGTTAAAATCTATGTATTTTTCACGTACTTCCAAGTTTCAATCAAAACCACCGTTACGGCCTTCAGTGTTAACAAGCTTTTGCCTAGTTGAAAACCCTTTACTAAAGTTTACCCTCCTCTAAACTGATTCAGACCCAGGTCAGTCAGTCCTTGAGAAAACAATCATCATATTTATATGCTACGAGTATGACAGTATTTACACCGTATAAGGAATCCATACCGATACATAATTATAAATTCAATTTTTCTTCTTAATTTAAAAACCACTTATCGGCTTTTAGAGTATCTTTTGGTTAGTAGAACACGAGGTTCCAGTGCGAACTTCTTCTAGTTTAAAAATTCAAACTAATGTTTGATTTACATGACATGACATAGTAAACGCTTGTAGACAACTTGTCTTTCGCAAGACTTTCACTAAATATAGAGCTTACTCTCAGGGTGGTAGATCACAAAGATTTACAGGGCGCGAGTTAATTCAACGAGCACATTAATAATTTGGCAGTAAACATGGACCCATTTAGCGTTTCTGAGCGGAACTTGTAAACAATGCGCGGACGCCATTGGCGGAGACGTGACGCTTGTTCGAAAACCACAAACACGTATAACCGAGATTATGTTTAGCGATAGTTAGCTGGAAAAAGCTATTAAATCCTATGATAATGTCATGTCTTGTCATGTCTTACTTCAATACGATTTTTTG
The DNA here is from genome assembly GCA_963555595.1 of Tethea ocularis. Lineage (NCBI taxonomy): Eukaryota > Metazoa > Arthropoda > Insecta > Lepidoptera > Drepanidae > Tethea > Tethea ocularis. The sequence continues at coordinate 9,234,319 of OY741975.1, forward strand.
GTTTCTGTGCAAAATGTCTTATGATTAAATCGATTAGGATGATACGTTAAATCAGTCAATCACGTAGTCAATCAGTCAAGAAATGAAATCCGTATCGAAGCCAGTTTTTTTCGTCTAGACGCCATGAAACTTCATTATTAAATGTCGATGTCAGATTTTGACTGTAAATTCTTCTCATACTATACGGTATTTTAACTTACTTGATACTAGGATAGCATGACATTTTCAGCGTCAGATTCAGGTTCTATTCAAACAATCATATTTGAATTTAAATTGCCATTCCTAAAATCTAACGCCAAGCGCCTAGCTTCACTTGAATCAATTTTTTTAGGCCACATCAACACTTATTATCGATGCTTAAAATGGTAAAATTGTGCCCTAAACACAAGCGTAACTCACTTAATTAAATTAATTAATAATACATACTTAAATATCATGAAATTTACAAGGACCAACATTTACATCATTTTGATTTAGGTATAATTTAATATTCAGGGCCTGTTTCATAGATATACCTGATAAGTCTTGTTTAGACCGAAATGCACATATTGAGACAGATGAAAAAGATATCTAGCAGATAAGCCCTTCAGAATCTGATCAACACCTTACAAAAGTACCAGGGTAGCATAAATGTTAAGCGTTATTGAGTCACGCGTGTAGTGTAAACTGCCGGGCGGAGTGGCTGACTATCCGCTCGGCGGCAGCTATGCATGAATTTGACACCTGTGTTTAGTAAATACGTCGCCCCGACCACTGGGGCGTATATTACGTGTATAAATACGTGTATAATAGGTATATAGGTAGCTATTTGGAAGGGTTTCAAGTAACTGTCAGTGACTAATCGCCGAAGAAATTGGATTACATTATCTACTTTTTCTTTATAAATGCATTCCATATTTGCGTAATAAAAATTATTCACATGTTTTCCCGGGATAAAAAGTAGCCTATAGTCATTTGAGGGTATGATCTATCTATGTGCCAGGTTTCATTCAAATCCTTTCAGTAGTTTTTACGTGAAAAATAACCCAGTATAATTTCCTCAGCGATTTAAAAGTCGACATAAATCTCATTCAAATTCTTACAAACTTATATAAAACAAACAAAAAAGTATAAGAACACCATAAACTCTAAGTTAATGCCGTTATTAAACCCACAATGCGCAAAGAATATTATTAACGTGTCGATAAAAGCTTAAGTTTACGTCTACGTTGTAATACTTGTAAATCCAGCGGGTTTGAGATCAAAGCGAGAGTCGGGGCTCATCAAAAGCCCCTCGCACATGGATACAGAGATAGATTGCGGTTACTGTTATACCATGTTATACTGCAATGTTGCAACACTACAAACGCACGCGTCATCTTTTTAACTGATTTAAGGTGAATCGGAATTCAAATTTTATTAGGATTTTTTCAAATTGCAGCTCAGTAATAGGTCGTATATTTGTCAAAATGTGCTTTGCGCCTCATTAATAAAAATTAGTTACTGTATGTATACATTATGCTTTTTAAACTATTTAAATCCATACATTGGTTCCTTTTCGATAAATAACGCGAGTTCGAGTTCTTTAATATTTTGAATGCAAAATGAATACATAGATAGATCTATAGCCATATCTCAGTTTCGCGAATCACATTTTGACAAATAAATGACCTATTACTGAGCTGCTATTTGAAAAAGAACTAATAAAATTTGAATTTTAGTAAGGATTTATACAGGGTGGGCCAATAATTTTTGCAAATAGCAACACTAAATTTCTCGAATACCGTTGGAAGGAGGGGTGCGCGGGTGGCGGGAAACTATGCGTCGCTACATGCAATTTTAGTTTATGCATTCAACGTAAGTTATTGGCTGACACAATGCTGGAGCAATTCTCTAGCCTGGAGAATGTATTCTTTACGGACGAGGCCCACTTTCACATCAACGGGCACGTGAATAAGCACAATTGTCGATATTGGAGCAGGGAAAACCCTCGCCTTAAACACCAAAAGCCACTTCATTCACCTAAAACGACAGTATGGGCTGCCATATCAGCAAAGGGCATAATTGGTCCGTATTTCTTTGAAAATAATCAAGGAGATAATGTAACTGTGAATTCAGCGGAATATGTCAAGATGTTGCGAGAGTTTTTGACGCCGCAGTTGCATGAATTTCAAGGATACAACAGCAGGACCTGGATGCAACAAGATGGAGCAACATGCCACACGTCAAATGTGACTTTACCGGTAGTCAAAGAAATGTTTCCGAATAAATTGATTTCTCGCAGAGGTGATATTCCATGGCCTCCGAGAAGCCCGGATCTTACACCATGCGATTTTTTCTTATGGGGATACCTGAAAAGTCGAGTCTACCTTAATAAACCGACGAATATATCCCAATTAAAACAAAACATCCACGACGAGATAGCCGCGATCCCCCGCAGCATGTGTCAGCGAGTTTTCCAAAGTTTGCGTAGTCGATTGCTAGAGTGCCAACGACGAGACGGTGCACATCTCGACGATGTCATTTTTAAAAAATAAATTTCATTAAATTTTCAAAACGTTAAATATATAATCAACAAAATAACAGTTGTAGTTTTATTTCTATTCATGTTTTAAAAGTGCAAAAATTATTGGCCCACCCTGTATAACACTAGCGACCCGCCACGGCTTCGCACGGATTTTCTGTACTATAATATTATGCATGTATTATACATAGTACCTGGATACCCGAGATTTGCTTGGTATATTTTTTTTGGTAAATCGTTTTTTTTTTAAATGAAACCTAGCTAGATCGATTTATCGCCCCCGAAACCCTCTACACTTCACGATCTTATGTTCTCGAGGGATAAAAAGTAGCCTATGTGTTAATCCAGGGTGTCAGCCACCTCCATACCAAATTCCATCAAAATTAGTTCAGACGTTTGAGCGTGCAGAAGTAATAAACATACGCACTCACAAACTTTTATATTTATAATATTTAGGATTAGGCTAGGATTAGTGGGATACAGCAGCTGATTATGTTCCTGCGCGTGAGTGTGTAAGTCATAGCTCATCTGTGCCCGTTCCAAGCTTTTATAGGCTACGGTAACCGCTTACCCGGCGCGCCGTATGCTTGTTTACCGACATTTGTCATATTCAACAGTTGACATGTAGTCAAGTCAGCTACCAATGATTGTGTAAATAGAAAAATACATAAAATATACCATTTAAAATTAAAGTAGTTTAAAAAAACATTAGGTATGACCTACCTAGCGTGTACGGTTTTTATTCCTTTCGTAGACTTAGCCGCTACGAAGGGCTACGAGTTAAACTTAAGAACTACTCAAATTCGTAGAGATACCAAATTTTTATATGTTTATTAAGTTCTTAAGAAGTCCTTAATACAACGTTTTCCTTTTGATATCACGTAGGTAACTCTAGGTATCTACCGTACATATACTCCCGTACCCTCTTTCATACAAAATGCAAAAACGTTAACGCTATTTTGTATGAAAAATGAAAACGAAAATAATTTTTTTTATTATTATATTGGCCGCCTCGATTTTTTTTACATGTAGTTTTGTAAATAATTGTAAATATTTGTTAATATATGCATGTATCAAAAATCCGTGAAATCTCACGCTCCAGTGCCGTTTTATTTTTAGGTAATCAAAGACAGATGAAGAGCGAGTGAGTGCCGCCACCGCCCCGGCCAGCACAGATGCCATAATAGCCACAGATTATAATAAATATATGCTATTCCAAGATATTTATTAGCACGCGCAAAATAACGCTCAAATCAAAGAAATTAAAGTCTACATAAATACTTTAAATTTCTTTGGCTCAAATTAATTTGAAAATATCACATGCTATATGATATATACTTATAGGAAGCTACAGCTTATCTTCCAGATATTGGACATCTTGAAATATTATATTATAATTTTATTATTAAAATTGTATCTATATTGTAGCTGCCACACGATTTGTATGACACAGTCATGCGTAAAATAAAAAAATGTTAATACTGAAAAAGTTTGTTGCACATATTATTATTATCAAATAAATAGAACATTTTCAGTATAATAATTTTAGTTACTAAATAATTTAATTTTTTTTTTCTAAATGTCTAAGATAAATATTTATTCTTTCTAAACTCCAAGTTTTCCGAAACTACCTACCTACGAGTTTTTCATGAAAATACCTACTGACTTTGCGTTACGGCCACCTAAGCACCACACATGCGTCTGTCACGTCAACCATCAGTCGACTACCTGCTTTCTGTCTTCGTGTTCGAATACTGAACTTTTAGTTTTAATGAGAAGCTGCCCTTTTATTTGTCTTGTGCTAGAGAATAAAGTGATCACATAATTTGAATCAAAAATGAAGTGGTTAATAATAATAGGGTAGTGTCCTGATATATCAAATCAGCAACTTTTTATTAAATGTCAAAATTATAGTTTAAATGGAGTATGACGTCACGTCATAGTTAATTCGTACAGCGTCATATTATGATCTACTCTTAGTGGTTCTAATAGTAATTAAAATCATAAAATACTTTAAATTTATATCACTTTCATGTTTATAACACTAACAATATTTGTTTTTTAATTTGGCGTTTGGCCTCAGATTCGCTCCGAGACGACCGCTTTTACACGCTTACCCAGAAAATGCCTATTCACTCTAGACTTGAAAATTATAGGTATTATTATCAAAGCAGAACGATGTACTATGGAAATCTGACTACATTCATTACTACTTTTTAAAAATATACTTGTAGGTTTATAACGAAATAACACAACAGATAAAAAATCATGACACATCAGATAAATAATATTTAAGTGTTCCATTTTACTGTAGCACGAAAAAAACTTACAAGATTTTAAAACAGATTTTTTGTGTACAATCTCATATAAAAACGATTTAAACACATATACCCTCGTAAAAGGGATTTGGACGCTATAAAATATAACTCAACAACTCTCCGTGAGTAAATCACTCAGCGACTCCTCACATCGAGAGCAATCATTTCAACTAAAAGTATTTACTACTGCCACTGTTTGATCCAACCATGTTTACTTGTTAAAAAACGCGTGTATAAGACCTTCGAATAGTTTTTCAAACATCTGCAACGAAATGTGGCCAATTCTTTTGGCAAACGAGATTCTATATTTAAAAATGTCATTTCCCTATAGTACGCCTGCCCTTGAGAGCGCACTGAAGCTAACTCGCAACACTTCAAGTGTCAAATTGATACGTCACCATGATCGTGATAATTATTATTAATATTATCCTGTGACGTCAGACGTTGAGAAATTATATAGAAATTGCTTGAATCGTGAGCGAAACTAATAAAGATATAAATAATGTGTTCGCTTTTCTTTCGGCCAAAAACTGTGGTAAAACGATTATTATGAGAATATACAAAAAATTACCATTACGTTCGTCCGTGCAAAATCTTCCGCGGATGTGGAAACTGGACACTGGTGGAAACGTTCGATCGATTTATCGACCGATATTCAAATCACACGATCGAAACAAATAAAAATTTAAAAATCACTTGAACAACACTCATAAGTTTCCATGTAAACACTTTAGAACGCGATTCAAATTTAAAACGAGAACCAAAAGAAGCGGATCGAAATTTAAAAAATTCAAGTGTCACTCGCGGTCGCTTAGGCGGGAAATGTGGAGGGCAGTCCGCCCGGCGCACGCGCTCTTGCCACTGAAACTGGCGGTTACGTGCCAAGCGTTACCACCATCGACGTCACGCCAAGCATTTGGCAAACTCGCCAACATCCCCGACGGTCAATTTCAGAATGTACTCATTTGTTTACATTTGTAAATGATAGGGTGATTTTATAACACGACGTTTTAAAACGATGTGGTTTGGCCAACTCCGTTTTGGCGTGGATTAACGGCACATAAAACGGTGTTATTTTGATGTTAGTCTTATAATACTGTTGATATCCATGTTAAACAAAGCTTACGAAGGTTTCTACGTACAGCATCACGGAGTGAGGACAATAATGAAAGCCGGCCCGCCGCACTCATCTCACGAATAGATTGTCAGTTTTATTGAAGTTGACTGGAGTCTCAGATGAAAAGAAAAACATATTATTTTACGTAATAGCTTATTAACCCAAAATATACTGTGGAAATCTGTCATTTCCCGAATATCGTCTGCGCTGTAAACAAATTAGAACTGACGCCAAAACAACACACTTAAAATACATTCAAATTAAGAACGTTCTCCAAGAGAGTGCTATAAAGCTCTCTGCCACGGTGCTATGGTTCCCTCACAATGATTTCCTTCACTGTGAGGGGGGGACAGCTTAAGCTAATCAGAACAGTAATTTGGCTTTAAGTAGGTACCTACTATTTAGCAGGTGTTTCATGTGATTTTGAATTCAACCAAAATGTAGCACAATTTTTTTTCGACGACTTCAAAACAGGTCGGTCGGATTAGAGAAATTATCTTGAAAAAATATGTTGATGATTTCTTTTGTAATAAATCAGTAATATTCCTACTACCATTCTCGTCGCGAATCACATGTTCACAAATATACGACCTATTACTGAGCTGCAATTAGCAAAAAACTTAAAAAAATCTTAATTTCGCGGCTTCCCTTGATCATTCATCTTCCATCGGTCCTGTTTGAATTTTTAACGGATATTTTTAGAATTTTAATATTACGTAATTTAATATAATTTTAATGTGACGAGATGAAATGAATCCGCGATTATTATTGGTCGAAGACTTGAGACTTGTCTAGTCTACGCTTGCCATGCTAGGTAGTTCTTCCTGTAATTCGTATTGTGAATGCAAAATGCAAACACAGATAATTAAAACTATAACCTATAATAAGAAATTGACCTAATAAAGTAAAACGCTCAAAATATTCGTAAACTAATATAACTTTTAACAAAAAGAGAACGGAAGGCGTGAAATGCTGTGTTTTGCCATTTCCATCAATAGATCCTGAGACTTGGTGACAATGAGACCACCTCAGTTAAACTCTTTCGAATAAAAAATGAATTTTAAAAATCGGTTCACATAATAATATGGCGGAGTAACAAACATAGAATAGTCAAATTGAGAACCTTTTTTATGTCGGTTAAAAATCAAACTGCGGACCACTCCCCAATACAAGCTAAAGGCTAAAAGTAATAAAATACTTAAAAAAACCACGTAAGATATAACCGGCAATAATTGTAGTCATTACATTACGCACGTACACGTTTGAAACACAACAAACAAACCACAACAGATCAAAGTTCCCTTTGTTCCAGCTCTGAGTTTCCCAGTCTTTGTACTCCGATTCATTGTTGTTACTTACGTCTCTCGATTAAATGTTACATTTGGAATGGAAATATAATTTGTTGACTGTCCAAATAAATCCATCACCGAATAAATAGCCTTGGGCCAGGGGACTGGGAGTCGCAGAGAGTTCTTTGTGAATCTCGTATATAAAATTAAAAGTCCCTGGCATATCCGCGCACAACCTAAAACACAGAACCTAGAGACATACGATTTCAAACTCCTAGCACAGAAAAATAATAGAAAGGGATTTTCTAAACCCTACCACCTTTTTAGAGAAATCTCTAAGCGGTTGGTGGAAGCTACGCGGGATCCCAGAGCTGGCGGCTACTTAGGCCAAAGAATAAGCCTCGCAATACAGCGAGACAATGCCGCCAGTATTCTTGGTACTCTGCCACCAGGGGAGGAGTTAGGGGAAGTTTTTTATTTATAATTAATTAAATTTTTAGTTACATTTATAAGTAGTTAGTTTGTTTAGTATTAAATTATTATTTAAAAATGTAAATAGTCAGTTATTAAAACTTAGTGAATACTTAGGTAATATTAAGTACTCGTAGTACTAGCCTTCCGCCCCGCGGTTTCAACCGCGTTCCCCAGGAATAAAAAGTAGCCTATGTGTTATTCCAGGGTGACAGCTACCTCCATACCAAATGTCATCAAAATTGTTCTAGCCGTTTGAGCGTGAAGATGTAACGAACATACTCTCTCACATATTCAGTATTCACTATGAAAGAGTTTTTCGAAAATACCCTCCCTTCTATGCTTTTTTTTGTTTACCTCCTTTAGCCATATCATCACTGACCATGAGTAAAATCGCGGTCACATAGGTACAGCAAAAAGAAATCGTGGTTGAAACCGCGGGTATAAATACAATCCATCCATAGACACAAATAAAGCTCTTGGCTGCGATATGGCCAAAATACCTACAAATAATATAGGTTAACGACACCTACATTTAAAACAAATGCGAATAGATACTTGGTCACACATTATTCTCGGTCAATTAGCGTATTCCTTGAACTCTGTTTTACGTAACACTTCCTTGAAATTTTCAATGAACTTCAAAAGTGACTCGCTTTTGTCCTGAATGCCAAGAACACACGAATGTTTCACTTCGCTGCTTATTTACGGTGCGGTCCGATACACGCCACAAGCGAAATTATCAGTGTAATCGACCATGTCGACGTGACACATGAATGGCGTTATTACCTGCCCCTTATTGGAATTACAGAGGTGTTCCTACGTGAAATAATCCAAAATTAAAACTCATTTTTTCAGTTTATGCCCTGATAAGGCAGTTTTGAACGTCAACAGTTATAAATGACTACTCCACTGTAAGTCAAACGTCAAATTATCACAGCTGACAGCGCCGTGTGCGCATTTTCAATACGGACCAGCGATTGCAGCCGTCGGCATCGTAAGAAGTAAAATCATGATTCGGACCGTACCCTTAGATACAATGATTTAGAGTTCCCGCGAACATTGTAACAAATCTTGTGATTCTTTACGAATATTAAGTTAGAATATAAAATGAAGTGTTTTCCGAGAAGCAGCGCAGAAGACCGTCTGGTGTTCATGGAAATTGCGAGTATCACACTCACACTGTTGGTAACACTTCTATTGAAATTTTATCGCTCTTCAGTATTTCTTGTGAAAAAGAGTAGGTATACCTAGTTCTCACGTTGAGTTTCTGGGACAAACTATATTGCCCTAGTATTTTAATAGGAGTTCTCGAAATGACATTTCAAAGGAGAGGAAGTGATGTTACAGTTAATATTTAATTATTTTCTCTTTTATTTTTAACTGATTATTAAAGTAACTAAATATACCACTATATTTAGTTTCGGCTTTTCTGTACTATAATATGCATTATACATATAAACCTTCCTCTTGAATCACTCTATCTATTGCTGAAAACTGCATTAAAATCCATTGAGCAGTTTAAAAGATCTAAGTGAAAACACAGCAGAAGTGACTTCATTTTATACTATGTAAAGATGATTCCAATGAGAATATAAATTTGGATTTTTGGAACTCAATGTCATTACGTAATGGAGGAAGGCGTTGGAGAACGAAAACAAGAGAACCGTTCAGTGACTCCTCAACCAGGATCTCATCAGTTTATGCGGTTTAATTGAAGACATATATCACTGAGATATACGCTCGTTGTCGCGCGATAAATAAAACGTGTCACTGACATGCTTTATGAGAGAGTCTCGACATAAGACTGATGGTTGGGAACAGAAATACATTATCGCAACGTAATTGTGTTACCCGCTGGTAATTTGGCTATTTAACTCAATCATTTTGGGGCTTGCTTGAGTTTGGTAAGGAGTTTAACAACCGTAATCGATCAAAGACCCTAGCTATCGCTTTGTCCAAAAAAATGGAGGTTATACTACTGTTATATATGTACAAGATGTTCCTTTTTAAAATGTAATGTTTATTGGAACGTAGTTCCTTATCGCGCGTTGCGAAAGGGGGCTAGACGGAAAAAATTAAGACTGTAACGACACTTTTTGCTATAGTTGTAAGCCGTGCGGCGTGCGCGTGTTTCTCTGTCTGTCTCTCTCTCATAGAAAGCGTGAACGTCGTTCCATCCGGGTGTCCCTTGACACCTTTCAAGTCTTTTTTTACATTTATTTACAGACCATAGAAAATAAGATTAATTATATTTTTTTTTAAATTTGATCCTTATTATTGACCCTATCAATTAAAGGAGTCATAGAAATACAGATGTGTTTTTCGTATTTAATTTAGTTCGATGGCTGGCTGAAATACGAAAAAGTATTGTATTCTTATGGTAAAAACTATATAAAAATACTCTAGATATTGAAACCGTGTAAAATTTAACATTTACAATATAAGCTCAATACATAATGCACGGCCATGAAAAATGTTTGCTTTTATTTTAAGTTCTCAGTCAGTAATAATATAATCATACATGTGACAGCGATGTTGCTATTTCTGTGCGTGTGACTATGTGATGGAAAATCTAGCGGTAGGTATTTTCATGCACCTTGCTTTTTAGGGTTCAGCGATCGAACAAAGAATCCACATAGTTTCGTCGAATTTATGAGGAAAACGAACATTACAAATTGGATTTTAGCTTGTAGCTAGCAATGCGGTTTTTCCTCTCCATTTTCTAATCTTTATTTTCAGTTAATCTTAGACTGCACTATATATGGTCTAATACCACGCGTATTTCGAAATATTTTTTATAGTTCACTATTTTTTTCCTAGATCAATCAAAAAAGGATGGGTGGGGACCGAACAAAGATTTTTTTCGTTATTTCAGAGTTGGTCCCATACTCATAATGATGAGGACCATAGTCCCTAAAAATTTGATTACTCATTGCAAAGTAACCCAGTAGGTATATTTAGAACCTATGTGGTAAAGTCAAATGTAACGTCTTGCCCATATCACGTCCTAAATAATAATAATAATAATTTATTTCAGACAATGTCCATAATTTTGTTAGTAATACCTACAATTATTAAAATACAATTTGACTTAATTCTAATGTAAGTAAAGTACCTAGACTAAACATTTATTTTTATTTGACGGTGTGGACCTGCATCCACCGTGCCCACATCGGCGAGTCCCAGCGCTCAGCAAAAAACTTTATGAATTAGATTTTGTTGTTTTTGGCTTCATTAAAGGTTTAATCATCTGGTAACACCGGTCTCTTTCATTCTAATATTCTGTATGGTTAGTCGTTCCTATATCTAACCGCAAGATATCAGTATCATTTAATCCACAAGCCCTGTAATTCAACAGATTTAAGTTTTCTTTTTTCATGCGGTTCCTATTACCTTGATCCTTACATCATGTTACATAGGCACATAAGTGTCATTCGTCACGATTGCAAAAAACTGCTTGTAAACTGTCTGTCGTCACTGATATTAGTCACATTGGCAAATAATCAACTATTTTTGTAGCAATAGTGCAGAGACATGACACATACCTACATAACCTGTGACGAATTTACAGCATAAACGAATGACGTTTCAGTATGGGGTTTTTTTTTTTAAATATTCAAAATCATAACAATTTTATTGTGAGTTACTTAAAACTTGACGAAATATTTCTGCATTGGTTAGTAAGGCCAACGACAGATAACAGGCAAAACAATTACAGTACTGAAACAAAACATGACGTCACCCACCGACAATGGAAATGCATTTGGCTGACACCCAAAAAAATTTACTGTGTGTGAGACAGTACCTACACGTGTGGCCCTTTGAAGGTACAGTCAAGAACAGTTTCCTGCATTCCCGAGAGTCCTCAAAAAAAGACATCACGCTTTCCGGGAATGATGTCATTTTTTTTTATGGAGTACCTAACGTGTTGATGGATCGGTTTTTGGTAAACACGTGTAATGATTTTTTTGTAATGTTTTTGAATATATTTTGGAAGGTTTATTGCACCCTGTGGTTGGAACACCCATGGAGATTTCATTTGGAAAGTTTAGGTACAAATTTACTTACATATTTTTGTATTTTTTTTGACGGACGGTTAGCATGGACGTTAGATCCCACCCAGGACAAACATTCCGAGTTCTAGGTGTAAATTTCACTAGGCTTTATATTATGTTTGGTTAATAAAAAGTAAGTCCTTAGATTGGCATTAAGCTATAAATAATAGTTTTAAGTGCTGTAGATTTTGTGCTGCTTAGTTTGGGTATGTGAAGAATATCCCTGGACGTTGTTACACTTCAAACATTATTAAGTTGTTACTTGGTACAGAATGATTAACCAGGATCTTAGAAACGTGGCGTGACTCCATTAAATTACTGGATAAAAAGGTTGACAGACTCTCAGATACGTGACGTACAAAATTGTGAGAATAGCATCTGCAACCTGCATTCGCAAAGTATAAAAGCTAATTCAATGCTATTTGTATATATTTGCTCTTGTTTGTCATCGGATGAGCAGTGTAAAGCCACGCAACTATAAAATAAAGCTCTCTCAACGACCTGTTTTCCTGGTACCCAATTATATTTACTCATTTAAAATTTGTGTTAACTGCGGTCATATCTTAGGGACGGTACAGTCAGAATAGAGAATGCGCGATTTTTTCTACTGAAAGTTCTCTTTGTTCGGTTTGAACCGATGCTTGTAGCCGGTTTATTAAAAAACCCGTAAAATTGATTACAAATCCTAACTTCCTAACTAATATCATAAATGTGAAAGTGAGTGTATGTTTGTTTACGTCTCCTGATGCCTCTACGGCACATCCATTATCATCATCATCTACATAGCTAAGCTAATGTAATAGATAATTTAGGGAATCACGATGATTGAGACTTTATTTTAAACAGTATCAGAACAAGTAAATAAATATTCACAGGCATTTTTTTACATTCTCACAAAAAACAAAACATGTTAAACTTGTTAAAAGAGTAATTCTTCGCAATTAATAAAGCCTCTCCCCATCATATGGAGCCACGTCTAGGTCAGGCTGTCTAACCCCTTCAGGAGGTAAGCCCCATCGTGGTCTGCATCCATTATGCGCATAGTAGCGCGGTATACGATCGTCTCTTATCATCTCATACGCCAACCGAGCTATGCTCGCCTGGTAGTCAGTAAGGCCGGTCTTGAATAAACAGGGGCGGGCGTAGCCGAGAACTGTGGATAACAAATTGATAAGTTAACTATATTCTAGTTATGATACCCTGGTCAATGTTAGATACTACTTTATTCTTACTAGCTATTCCCCGCGGTTTCACCTGCATTTCTAGGTAGCTTAGATAATCAGAAAGTCATCTACCATGAAAGTCCCGTCAATATAGGTTAACCGTTTTGGATTTGTCTATTAGATAGACAGATTAAATACAAACATGTGTTTAGGTTTTTGAAATTTGCAAACAATGTGAGCAGGAAACGCTTATTTTGAATTTACAGACTCTTGCAATTTTATTTATTTGTATATGTGGAGGAGAGATCTGAGAATTGCTGTTTTTAGTGAAAAGTCGAGACGAAATCCATTTAATGTTCATGTTTAAATTAATAATCAAGGTTAAACAACTTGATCCAACATAATTTATAGTCTTCAAATTAATGTAACTGTTTCACATGTATTCATAAATCATCAATTAATAAATCATACTCCAAACACTTGTTACATATCTTCAAAGCGAAACTTTCAAAAGTGCATAAATACAATTTACGAGAAAGAAATCGCTCATAAAACATTATTTTTCGACAAACAACTTAGTGTACCAGGTACCTACCTAATGATTGAAGACTGATTTAATTGACTGAAATATCCGCAGGGAAATATTATGTTTGGTGCAATGTGGCGTTGATTGTTTTGTTAGTGAATAATTCATAATAACATACCTTACGGACGTCATAACCGGCCGCCGCGTGCGCATAACAAATTAAGATATATTGAATACATTGATGTTGTTACAATAATAACTTAAACTAATACATGTAATATGCATTATTAGCTCATTTATTGAGAGGCTTAGCAGCCTTTAGCATAGTTATAGGACTACCTAGATTGAATTTAAAAAATACAGGATGAAAAGATGGAATGAGACATGGAGGACAAGTAGGAGATTTGCTAACATCAATATTTAAATATTGTAGTTAGCAAATCTTTCAACACACTTCTTTTGCACAGTGCGAGATAATTTTGGTTCCAATATGTGAGGATGGACTCAGCCAATGGCGAGAGGTGCGATGTTAAGAGGTAGCCGTGGACATAATTTCAAATCATTCTTCAGAACACTGTCCGTGCACACGGTAGAACACACATAAGGAGGCTCTAAACCGCTTGTGTGCTTGGGATCGTCAACAATACCAAAGGCAAGCCTTTGAACCATGTCAAAAAGCCCAAGTTGTTAACCAGCCAGTGCACAGAAGACAGCAGTACTCCATAAGAGGTCAGATTTACTCCCAAGTAAAGTACTGCTTCGCTCTATTGAGCACACCGAGCTTTTTGGATGCCAGCTAACCTTGTTTTCCAAGTGACAAAACAAGTATTATCTAGAAAACCAATAAAAAATACTGGTAGGTGATTAAAGGTGGAAGACAGGCGGCAATGGCTTCGTAAGGTGATGAATTAGGCCTGGAAATTATTGGGAAAAGATCTACATATGACCCACAGTGGACTGTAGGTCGTAGTATATTTAAAGCCTAGACAACAAAAGATATTTATAAAGCTTACTTTGAACTTCTCCACGAGTTATTTATTGCATGTCCCCAAATAGATAATCTAAGAACCAGGTCAGCAACTTCCGATACTATATTTTGAAACTGTTTACAATATTTTGTGCTAAAATACTGCGCTGGATTACTTTAGTTATTTAGTGAGTACACAGAAAATGCTAAATAGGTAGCAATTCTACTTAGAATTTATAATAGGTACCTAAAAACAATATTATCATAAAGTACCTAGATATTCCACTAGCTAGAAAATGTCACCATTCTGCATAATAATACCTAGTATTCAAAACAGTCAAAGAATAATGGCGACCGAGATTAAAACATGCTATTTTAGATCGTTTATCATGGCTTTCAATGTTGAAACTATTTCCCAAACTTGCTTGCTTGTTGCCAACTTTAATAACATGACAGAAACTCCTAGCAAATAAAATAAGATCGCGACTGTAGCACCAAAAGACATAATTCAGAATAGAGCAGATTAGCACGGAGCGAAAAGCGGTTGGATTTCCGTAACCCTGTAGTTAAGGTGTGACTGGATAACTCAGTCCACGCTTGGGACATTAGAAGGGAATGACGAAGAGGAAGAGCGCGGGGAGCGGATGGTTTACTAACTACTTAAACCGGCCCTCCCCTTTAACGTCGCAGGGTAGGACTTAGTCAACCGAACGCACTATATTCACATATAACTGCGTGACAGTGTTTTATGGGTCAAACATCATCACGTGATATTTTTAGCAACTTTTTAACCACCCCTACGGCCATCAAAAATTTAAACGTGTATTTTTTGTCAGAATAACCCCCTTTTGATTCGTGATTTATTCCAAACCCCTCCCCATTTGAGACTCACATGATTAATAGACATTACCTCACTGATGCATATTGCTCGTATCAGCTCCACTGCGGTCGACTCCTGCTTCAATAAACTAATTATTCTAAAACCGGTGTTCTAGGTCTAAGATACCAACTTCTGAAATGCGTGGGCAACGGCTCCAGGGTGGGCTTGTCCATGTCCCTCTCGTACAGCTCTCCGGCCATCTTCATGAGCTCGGTGTCCTTCATGGCAAGTTTCGGAGCCGTGGGCTCTGGCGTCTGTTCATCTAACTCTTCTGCCCCTTTAGGTGCGCACTTTTTCTTCTTAGCTTCTAGAGGCTTGCGGGTTTTGAAGACTGTCAAAATCAACCCATTACTTTTGCAATTCAACCTTAAAACTTAATCTTACAGCCTTACAACAATACTTATACTATCAATGTGGGTCTTAATTAGAAGAGCTGAAATAAGTGCTCTTTTTACTGTGTTTGACTACAATCTCACCGTGGTCGGTGATGATGTGGCCGATGGTGGTAAACATACAAAGCCTAAAAGGGCTCAAGGTAAAGGCTCTCAAGTGCAGCTGTCAGAATACACCGGTAGGTTGAGCCCGTGATGTTCGTCTCGGTATCCGACGTCACTACCACTAAGCTCTCATCGCCTTTTAAGATTTGTTATCACAAAATACCGCAATAATCGCAGCCTATAGATAGATGCTAGCAACACCTAATGATGGATGCCACCTCGTTGGAACTCACTATAACTGATAGATACGAAGAACTATTAGGTAGTAGCAGGTTGACCAAAAACAGTAGGTAAGTGTATTCTGTTGTAGGCAAGTATTTCTGTTCATTGATCGTACTCGGTCTTTGAACTTAACATGTAAATCTTTCGTCGAGGCAGTAAATAAAGATGCATGTATATATACTCGTCAGCTCTCACTACAACATTAAATTTTTATAGAAAGGAAGGCAATTTCAAATGCGGATAAAATTTTCCTTAGTTGACTTTGGACCGTGAATAGTTAAAGTGGCTACCAATTAGTGCCAGGGAGTGAGTAGAAAATTATCAAGGAACTAAATGTAGATTAGAATCTTAGAGGGAAGTGGGGTGAACCGCGCTTTTATTAACCTCCTAAAAAAAAAAAGAGGAGGTTCTCATTTTGGTTGTATGTTTTTCACGCATAACTTTTTTGCTTATGAACCGATTTTAATAATTATTTTTGCGTTTGGGTTCAGTATAGCTCCAAGGTGGTCCCATATATATTTTATTGTCTTTGAATGAGGTTTAACTCTTATTTTTAAAGTTGATTAATACAGTGCGATTCGATACCTAACACAAGTGTTCCGCCTGATTCCCTTTTCGAGGCTCTCTAAAGTCGCAGGTGTGGATTGAAATAACCGTTCGCACTATAACTGTTGATTTATATGACATTTGGCACAATATAGTTCATGCCGTGGAAAAAACAGAAGACTGATAGGTACCTACTTTTTATCCCAGAAAACTATTAAGTAACATACTTTGTGACAAATGAGCGCAGTAATCGTTGTAGTACGAGGACTGTCCGCGTAAGCTTTTCATTGTAGTCTTGATGAACTGCTCTATCTCCTCCTCTGTCCATGCTTCCTGGAATTAATCATTAAGGTGGAGGCGTCGGTTGGTGGAATATGTTGATAATTTCTTTTGTTATTAATCAGTAAATATACTACCATTCTTCTCGCAAATAACATGTTGATAACTTACGACCTATAACTGAGCTGCAATTTGCAAAAAACTTGATAAAATTTGAATTTCGCGCTCCATCCGAAGGTATACCCTTAATAAATAGGCTACTTTTATGTCTTGGGAACACGGTGAAACCGCGGGGCGGAAGCTAGTTAGTCCTAAGTCAAACAGTCAACAGTATTTACCCTTACCATGAGATTCCTAAATTCAACCCGCTCTCAACTTCGGTGTAGGTTAGGTAGTTTTGTTTGCGCTCAAACCGAACGTTCCCCCTTAATCCAAGATGTCAGCTACCTCCATACGAAGAAGTAACAAACATACTCACTCACACTTTCGCATTTATAATATTAGTAGGATATTCTAGAGGAACGTACGTCTTGGTCCCCAACTTTTGGGTCCAGCCATTTGCCTTCAATTTTTGCCCATCTGTTTTCTGGACGACACCTAAAAAACATTTATTTTATTATCAGTAAATTCTTTTTTTTAAGACGTGAATGAAGAAGCTTACATTCCAGAAGACCTGGAACTTAGAACTATAACTCTTTTGTAAAGAGTAAGAGTCGTAGTCATTCATGTATTCGTTTATTTTGTACAAAACATTCTGATCTGATAATGGTATTTTTTATGGAAAACTTATATGGCTGCCAACATGTCATAGATATTAGTAAGTATTCAATCTTGATAAAAGACTATGACTATTTTAATAGTATGCCTTTATGCGGTTATCTCAGGGTGTAGAGCTTGGCAAAGCAGCAGCGACATACCTAAGGATAAGACTTCTAAGGAATGTCTAAGTATTAGGCCTTCATATTAATATAGTAGGTGAGTAGACAAATACACTTACATTTTTGTTTTTCGTATCGGATGCTGTCGATACTCGTCGAAGTACTCCGTTAGGAACGACATCTTTCACGATTTATAATTTTAAATTTAATTTATAAAAACATTTCAAAAATTCACCAACATGTCAAAATCTGTGTCAAATTTTAAAAAAAATATTTTTTTTTTATTTTATGTGTAATATTAGGCTCAGGAACTAATCCAATTTGTGACAAGCTCTGGTTTAGTTAATCGACTGGGCATAAATAAGCTTGTAATATTTCTTGTATAACTTTCTTTTATAATAAGCTTACGGTTATTGCGGTTTTGCATGTTGGAGACTACTTTTTTGCGGTGTCGTCAACATTTTCTTTTTTGCCTTCAGAATGGTCAGAATTTTGATTCATAGGTTCGAAGCAAACTATTCAAATTTATTAAATTATCTCGATAATCGAATATTCCAATAATAATTATTATCATGAAATTTAATAAAACGAGAAAAGTTATTAATGTAAAAGTATTTTTATGACAGAGTAGCTGTTGCGCGCGGTTTCACTCGCGTTCCCGGGATAAAAAATAACCTATAGAGAAACCTTCAGGAATAATGTAGCTTCTTCCTATTAGTGAAATATTTTTTCAAATCGGTTCAGTAGTTTCGGGTTCTATTCAATGCAAACAAACAACCAAATCTTTCCTCTTTATAATATTATTATAGATATGCTTCTCTAAATGTGCTATAGATGATATCAAAAACAATTAATAAAAATTAAATATTAGGCAACAGTTGTCGACCCCTCACCTCAGGCAAAAGAGCGCGCCCTCTCTCCATAGCGCACGTTTTTTACAACAGCACTACCGACCGACGTCTTATTGGCGTGTTTGAAACAAGTAAATCATGAGATCGCCGTATTTTTAGCCGATTCACTTTGTCGTAAACTTGTATCTGTTCACCGAAGGTCATTATCGATTTAAATGATTACACGTATTGTTGAATCGAACATTTCGATCCAGATATACAGTGAAATTTGATCCTTGTGTTGTCAACCTATTTTTATGCTGCGTAAAATATCATCTGCAGACCCTAGCCTTCCAACTCATATCATGGTAGTGATGTTTAAAGCCTTGGCTGTGTTTGCTTCCAGGATTTGTCTAATTTTGTCACAACTACAATCAGATTTTTTCGAATACAAATCTTTGCTAGGTATTCTAGTTCTTGATATACCTTACCTCTGGCCCTGCCCTGTCAAAAAGAGCCCGTCCTGATGACACCTGAAAACCTTCATAACTTTAAACCAGAGAGTGACTAGATTCTGTTTCTGAATCCATGAACACTCGCTCGAAGGAAAACGTTGAGGAATCATAACACGTCGCTAAACTTTGCTGAATTTGGTATCCCCACTTGTATTATCTAGTGTCCATAAATGAAAGTTGGATAAGCCCCCCCCCCTTCCCTCCTCACTCCGTACATGAAACTAGCTATGACCACTTATGACTTCTACTTGAATGCAAAATAAAACACAATAATAATAAATTACAATAATTATGTAATTAATGTATCTGATCAAGTCAGTCATTTACACAATTATATTAAAATTAGTTATTTGTTGCCAATTAACAACACTTTGATTTCATTATTCTATTACAATAATGATTTTATACAAATCCAAACGAAGACAGACATAAATGCCACATGAAAATTTCATATCGTAAATTCTTATTTTATTTTGTTTATTAAAATACTAGATCAAAATATCTGCCCGAAAGTTAAGAAACAGGAAAAAGAAATGTATATAACATGGTAAAATTTAATTTTAAAGAGCATCATGAAATTTCTTAGCAATAGAAAACCAAAGGCATGAAGTATATAAAAACGACTAAAAGTTCTAACAGTTACCAAATTCATGTAAATGCCTACTACTTCTGAAAAACTAGGCCAGAAAAAATAGCATAGATAAATTAGACTTAATTCCTTTCGAGCAAACATTTAGTTAATCTAACATCAACTTCTAAGGAAATTTTAGAAAAAAACACATTTAAAAATGCAACATACGATAAGACACTTTGGAAATATAACAACTAAATACTAATATTAGTGCTCCTTAACCGAATCAATAAAAAAAGCGAACATTTCATGAAAAATGTTCTTAATTTTCATCCACACACGTCAATAAAATATATTGCTAAAACTTAAAACTAGGTAGAAAATATTAGAGAATTTCCATGAGTTCACATTTATGTATTTTTTTGAATCGATAGGTTATTAGCTCTCTCTGTTTCGTGTAATCTCCATTTTATGTAAAGCCCGCACCACACTCACTGAAAAGATATGTTCCTTTTGGAAAGGTCAACAGATAAAAATATCCCAAAGCCATTTTTTATCTGTTGAGTGTAGAGCGCTCTTTAACTTAGTCTTAATATATTTAAACAACAAATTCCTTTACTTGAGCCCAAATAATACGCTTAGCTTGAAAGAAATTATGCATTGTTTTTCTCATAATATTTACTATAGATACCTATATGTCGACAAAGTTGCGATTTGACATTTCTCAATCCTCATATATTTTTATTTTGGTCAGACAATATATAACTGGGTTTTTTTATTTACCCTTCTATACTTTTATATTCTATGAACTATCGTTTTAACTCAATTTGTGGAGATTTTATACTGATTCTCATCACTTATTTAAAAAAAAACATGTGTCAATTATTTCTAAAAAGGTCAGCGCTTTTGTGTGAGCGTGCTTTTTTATTCACAGAACTCAATTACAAAATTGAACTTTAACGTTAAATTATAAGGCATTGAATCTGTGTTCAAATTAGTTTACAATTTTACAAATGCTATTTACAGCTTTATGCTAAATGAATAAATTACAGTATCTTAAATTATTCAAATAGTAATGCTTAGCTAGATTTAATATACAATTAAAAGATTAGGATAAAAATATGAAGAATTATATAATTACTGGCGATTATTTGATAATTTTCATTAGATTATAATCATTTTCGTTTTAGAGGGACCCTAGAAACGTACGTAATCCTAATCTACGATTTTAGATCCCCATTAAACAACAGGATTTTTTTAATTGATTTTATATACCAAACATTAGTCAAAATTAACACTTTCTTAGTCAAATAACAGGGGGCGGTTATCATTTATTTAGGATTAGGCTTAGAGAGAGAAAAGATTAAAAATAATAAGTTTTTTGATGAATGGAATAGCTACCATCATTTATTTATATATTAAATTTGTTATCTCTCACAACGAATCACTCTACTACTATAAAGTTCCTCGCCGCGATTATCTGTCGTCCTGTCTGTCTGTATAAGCTAATCTCAGAAACGACTGTAGGTATTTCACTAATAAATTCAAGAGGAAGATCTGTGTACCTATATCTTTTATAGTAATTTTGCGAGCAAATATGAAGTATTATAAGCATTTTTGCGGGCGCTGCGTAAATATAAAAATTGAGATTGGATACCCGGTTAGAACGGAGTTCATATAAAAAAAATATATAATCGTGAGTACGACACCATAGCTCATTTAAAATAGGCACAACGCCATCTATTGACATTAATTTGTACTACTAGTGAACAAGTGTATATTTATATTTGATAAGGAACAAATTTTGCATTATAGCGTCGATCATTGACCAGTTAATGTTTTTATCCTCAGCCCGTTCTAATTGATAATAAATGAATGACAAACAAAAGTCCGCGATACATATTAAATTGATCAAACTTTCACTTTTTTGTGAAGATAACAAGATATAGGATTTTTGGACCTTTATGGAGAAAAATATGACATAAGCCCTAAATCCCAATATTAGAATCACGGGGGGGGAATCTACTATAGAATAGATATAAAAATGAGAGTGAAATAAAAAAGCTCGCTCACTTGATGGTATAATATGGTATGGTATGGTATTGGTATAGGTTAGAACCTGGCGCGTATGTAGACGGCGGCGACGTCGTGGTTGGCGTAGCCGAGCCGCTTGGCGTGCTTGAAGATCTCGTTGGTGGTGGCGGTCAGCGGCAGCGACTGCTCCAGCGCGTCGCCCAGCCCCAGCGCCAGCTTCAGGTCCTTCTGCATGTGCGTCAGCGGCTGGTGCGTCGAGTACGACGACTCTATCATCGCTACAGGACAGGGACACGTGTCACTTACCTCACTTGTCTTATACAGTGTGTCTGCTCATTTACTAGCTACATAGCTGTATATGGCACCGTATCATTGTGAGCGCCCTTGTTTTGTGATCTATCTCGCGAGTTTGCAGACTGTCGATGCATTGTGAACTGTACCATATTGCTTGCAATGTGGCGTGTTAATTATCGTTAGTTCATGGTCCAACCATGTCAAACCGTTAAATTATGAACTGGCATCATCGACGGAATACACCTTGCACGATGATTTGACTCTGAGACCGTTCGTTCACAGTATAATGGTTTGATATGGATATATTATGAACTATCAAAAATTGATACGTTGTATTGTGAACAGTAAAGTACAGTTCATATGTATCGAAGGATTACAATTTCGCAAGATGGATTGTAAACTACCGGTTTTCGCAATCATACAGTGACATTATACAAGCCAAACTAGCACAAAATAGTGTACTTCGCTAAATAGTAATTAATGTATGTTACATAAATTAACTATAAAAATTGTACTATAATTATGACTTATGTTTGATCATATCACCATGATGGGGCCAAAGGTGGTAAGCACAAAACCCGAAATGTCTTTCACGTGCAGCTGTCGGAACACACCGGTAGAAGTTTGGCGAGAGATTTTCAACTTGAGGATGGTGTCCAACCAGGCGAGTACTACAAAATACCCTACCATTGTGCTATGGTTTTCTCATGATAATTTCCTTCACCGAAAGATCTAGTTCATTCTAGGATTCGAACCGACAACTTTCAACGTTACTATCACTGAGCTATCTTCCCCTGAACAGTATGACTGCATAATCTATCTACGACTGTACAGTTTGTTTGTGACTGCATATAATATACTATCTTTGACTGCACTGTCTATATGTGACTACACTGTCCATTAGTGGCTGCAGTCTATTTAAGACTGTACAGTCTATCTATGACTGCACAGTCTATCTGTGAGTGCACAGTGTATATGTGAGTGCACAGTCTATCTGCGACTGCACAGTCTATCAGTGAGTGCACAGGCTGTCTGTAGATACCTCGTCCCTTCAGTATGAGGTGTGGGGAAGCGAGCGGCGTGAGGGCCAGCACGTCGAGCAGGTCGGCCTGGTTGAGGCCGGCGCGGTCCGCCAGCGCGAGCCCCTCCGCCAGCGCCGCCAGGGACACGCCGCCCACTACTTGCAGCACTGAGTTCATCTTGGACGCGTTGCCGATGTCACCTAGTAGGTATCATATACACCTTTAGTTACTTTCTTTTTTTTATAAGTCTTAAAAATATTATTAAAGGGCTGAACTGGATAGCGCAGACCTCGACGATATGAGTCACTGGGTGAAATTGATCCAAAACTGTTAGTTGTGGAATTATATTAAGGTCTTTGATGCGATCGATATCCCTGCACTGAATAATATAACAATATACTATCAAATCAAAACTTTACGTAGATTTAACTTGAAAATTGGTACTTTTGTAAGTCCAATAATTTTAACAATTAATTAAAGCAACATAAATCAAACCACACATATCGAGCATTTCTAACTATATGATTGAAACATTTTACAGGGCAAGGGACATTTTAATGTATCACTTTGACAAAATAAGAATGTAAGCATAAGAAAAAAAATAAGGTAGGAAGAAAGTGGACCAGACCATTCCTATAACTGAAAAAAGCCTGAAAAACTACGAACAAAGATAAATTAAAGTGCTGTACAATCCCAAGATCCCATATTATTTTCGACGCTCGGATTTGATCGTTGACATTTACAAAATAAAGAAAAACATTGCAAAATAAATTATAAATGAAACTAAAATTAAAACATTTGAAAATAAATAGGAAAAATTATGACAAAGGTGAAATTAGAAGCGAGGTGACAAACTGCATGCGCTTTAGGATGCAAGTAATCTAAAACTAGCTTGTGATCGTGACTTTGTTCATGTGAAAGTATGTGTTTGTGTATGAAAGATGCGGACGTGGAGGTTAGATTAATCGACTACCATACCACAGTAGGTATTGGATTCGATTACCATCATTGACAATATAGATGCACATATCTTTTTGTTGAGTCTTGAGTGTATGTAATTGGGATGATGGCTGCGTAAAAAATAATTAATTCCGTTTAGTCCGACAGTCGGTTTATCAAAAAATATTGGGTAAGTATTTTTTTATTACAACAAATCAATAAAAAAATACGAATATATGGTGTATCAAAGTTCAGGAGTGGGGACTTGTGGCGTCACTTCTCGACGTCAAGACGTGGCGCCACGCGAAATTTCAACGCACTGTATCTTCGTTATTTTTTGTTTTTCGGAACTAAATAAAAATATGTATCCAATATTTTTTGGTAATCTAACTGACGGTCTAATTAGTTTTTTTTTAGTCATCATCTCTATTATATCGATACAAGAATATGTACAAATAGTATAATATGTTATCAGTTTCTAGTTTCCATAGTACAAGCTCTACTTAGTTTGTGATAAGTTAGTCATGTATGAAGCATTTACCAGGATATTCATAATTGCAATTACATTCAACCATTATTTTATTGTAAAAGAAAAATTCACACTGACAAGTAGCGACATCTAGCATGGCGCGAAGTAATCTGTACACTAAACATGCATGACATTTATGCCTGAGAACTGCTGGTTAGTTAAATTATTGAACTTTTATCTTTTACTGCCATTACTAGTTTGTTTTTTTTTTTTAAAGGCAAAGGTACAGAGCCATACAGCTATCATCATCTTCAGTTAGGTTTTAGTACAATGGTAGCCGTTCTACTAAAACTTTTCATGGACTTCTTGAGACAACTTGAAAAGCCACTATACCCGTAATCATTTAATTTCACTTCACTGGTGCACTTGTATTGATCTTTATTGGACAAAATACCACCGATAATATTCAATAAAACTCAAAAAATACACTATTTTATGAAAATAAAATGATAACGCAACGTCACTTCGCAATTTCCCGCCAAAAAGTCCCCTGCCATTACTAACATTGACAAGGGTATGGTCCGAATCACGATATTACTTATCACGATGCTGATGGATAAACAGTGTTTCGAAATGAGAGTACGCCCAGCACAGCATCAGTTAAGTCGCAGTCTAAACTAGACTACGTAACTGAGATAATCGTATAGACTAACAGTTTTCGGGTGTCCGAATAAGGCAGTTTAATAGGATTCCGTTTATGTGCCAACACTACAAATATACTTTACACCTACTTTACCACTGTCATGGTTCCTATTTTTAATCGACTTCTATTTTTAGATTAGTATTATTATACATAAAAAAGGAGGTTCTCAATTCGACTGTATGTTTATTTTTGTGTGTATCGATTTTCAAAAACCATTTTTTATTCGAAATAATATACTCCTGAGGTGATCCATAGTCACCAAATCAGGAGCTGATGATGATGATCCCAGAAAAATCGCAAAAAATTATAAAATAAAGTGATTTTGAAGGCGGTTCTCTTTTTGTTAAAAGTATTTATATATTTGGTCTATGGTCTAGCTTAGGTGTATGTATGTGTTTGACAAATACATATATCTCATGATGGATGATATAATGTGCATTCTATACAATAATTGTCAACGTCCAACATTCCTCACGCCAATAACCGGAGAAGCTGACTACTACCAAGGTAAAAGGAGTTCTTGCTCATCGCCTTGAAGCAAGATTGGCAGTCGTCGAACAGCGACCGGTCACCCGCCGCCAGGATTATCAGCGTGCCCTCCTCCGCTTGCGTCTTCGATCCTTGGATCTGGAAACGTCATGGCTACAGTTAAAATGGTTCTGATGTTGACTTTTAGTAGACTGTTAGTAGTTTATTACTTCTCTAGGTAATAATTTCTAGGCGCTTCATTGTATTGAGATATAGACGTAATTTTTTGATAATCTCAGTGATTTTGGCGGAACTTTATCCGCCTCCCTCCTCTGAAGGCTTGAATAAATAGGAATTAATGTAGTATTGACTTTTAATATCTAATATTCCAGTTTAATTTTTCAAACTGGTACACACGGCCACAAATCAAGCTACACACTGCGGCGCCTTATGCGATTGTAATAGGAGCTATTTTGCAACAAAAATGTGTAACTTGACCTGTGGGCTATTTTGCATCAAAAATGTGTAACTTGACCTGTGGCCGTGTGTACTAGGTGCCATTGGCACATTGCTTTTTAGCAACGACGGAACCACAATGATCAAACTATCGTTTTTCGGAGTAGGCCCTTAGAAATCTGTGTAATAGTGGTCCTTTCTTAGCGGATGCCTACACCATAAGCATCTGTATGCCAAATTTCAGTCAGTCAGTCAGTTAGTCACGCATTCCTTTTATATATTTAGATGTAACCCACCTGAGCTTCAAGATACCTCCCACCCTTCCCACTAATAGCTTCGACGATATCGTGCGACGTGTCGGCGTCTATCGACGTCATCTCCACGTAGCCCTTCGACTCCAGCGACGGACAGTGCAGAACGCCGCAGTTACCGAATACCATCTGGAAAATAACACACATTATGTTAGTGTCAGTCAACTCAGTCCCAATTACAAACGGCTGGTGTTTAAGCATGTGAAGGTTCGTATGGAAGCCTTCATATAAAATAATTTTAGTAACAAAATACATTACCATCAAAATTATGGAGATTTGCTCATTCGTTTGTTTAGCGGCGTTTGGACACAACTCACTCACTAATTCACTATATCTCTTTCTAATAAGAAATATGAGAAAGTGAGATTAAATTGTTTAGTTTGTAATCAACAGAATCAAGGCCATTATTTCACTGCGTCAACATAGTTAACCTTTTACATTAACGGGAAGCCATTGCAAAGTTTGCCAAACAGCAGCTGTTTAATTATGTTTAGAATCCTTACAGTGTTTTTTAGTACCTAAGTCGGCTAAAATTACTGATGATTTAGAACCGTACCGTATCTTACTAATATTATAAAGGCGAAAGTTTGTGAGTATGGATGAATGAATGTTTGTTACTCTTTCACGCAAAAACTACTGAACGGATTTGGATGAAATTTGGAACACAGATAGTTTATAATCTGGATTGACACATACGATACTTTTTATCCCGGGAAAATATAAGATCCCTCGAGAAAGCGGGTGAAACCGCGGGACTGAAGCTAGTAATTTTATACTTTACGGTTGCCACTGGCTACCTTCTTACAATCTCCATTTGATATCTTATTTTTGTGGACATCTTTAGCAATCTTATGGTTATCAAAAACGGCACATTATCCCTAGCACCTTATGCAAGGGACCATCTGAAGTAAGGGTTGCCGCCAAAGGTATCAGTCGAACAATGGCCTATCCGTTGATTTGCACAATGAACTGACATGAGCTCTAAGTGACCCTGACCAGCCGAAAGATCATGGGCTGTCGATAACTTTAAAACATCAATAAACTATCTTATTTATCTATCTCGTATGGAGTCATGCCATTTTTGTTTTTTTTTTAATAACTGCAAATTTAAATAGTTTTTCCAATCACACCGGACAAAAAATTCGCATTTTGTAGGACTACTTGATACGATGAACACTATCCGTAGAATTCGGGCTAAAATACCATTTCAAAATCATCCTTTATGACCTATTCAGGATGCCTTTGAATAACTTGCCTTTGGCATATATTAACCAAGTTTATTTAGGTATTAGCTATGTTTGATAACTAAGTTTAGAGATCAAGTTTAATGAAGATCCAAACTTTAAACAGTATGGTTTAATGGCGGCCCTCTTCCGACCATAATCAATTTACACTTCACCGGCGCGTCCATAAAGTTTATTTCCGTACCAACCCACATAATATAAGCACTTGTACCACCGCCCACGATTATCGAGAAGCGAGTATAGCTTCTGCACATCATGCGCCAAGCGAGCGTCGTTGAGAGAGTTTCTAATACCCAAAAAAAGAAGGATGTTACAAGTTTGTAGTGTGTATCTGTCCGTGGCATCATAGTTCCTGAACAGATGAACCAATTTGATTAAGATTTTTTTCGTTTGAAAGGTGTCTTAATCGAACATATTCTTAGCTATGTTTAAAAAAAGTCTATTCAGCTGTTTGAAGACCTCATCACCTTTTTTCTAGTATGTCGAGGGTCTCTTATTTAAGTTATTAATTTTAGTTATTTCTTTGATAGCTCTTGTCGCTGCGACTAATTCCTCAGTGAGAACAGTAAGCTATCAACTATAGTAGCTATTGTCACAATTTTATAATATTTCTTAATCGGTAAATGCATCTATTTTATTAACATGAAACTTACATCTATTGTACGTTTCTTGAGCGAGAATATAGCTTATATCTAGTCGTTTACACGTCGGCGGTGAGACAGTTGCTATAAAAGGCTTTTCTAACAAAAAGGTCAATGTTATTTTGTATCGTTTTAATGCCATTATACCCCAACGTAGCTGACCTTTCTCTTGCGACACTTTTTCCCATAAAATGTTTATATACAGGTCGACGGTAAACTCTGTGAAAATTGGCTGACATCATGTAGATTTTAGCGCTAAAATTACTTATGAATCTTATTTGGTCCATTAGTATAATGGGATCAGGGATGCCGCGAAAGACGATATTTATTTTGGCTCTCATTTTGCAGGTACCTAATTGGTGAGTCAAGGGAGGGCTTAATTGACTCGTCAACCCATTTGTATAAAATATTCCAGTAAATTTGAGCTACATTTTATGAGCTTCATTATCATTACCTTTTTTTGCACAAACAAGCATACGGGCCGTTGATGGTAAGCGGTTAACGTAGCCTATAGACTCTTGCATCATCAGGAGTAGATATACCTACACTTCAAAGAAGACTACGAACCGACAGTTATATAATGATTGTATAATAAATCAAAGACAAATTGTGAGGATATTATGGTTTCTTTTTTTCAAGAAAGGCTGACAAGCAGATAATTGGTCCACCGGATGATAAGTGGTCACCGCCACCTATGAGCATTTGCATATCAGGT
This sequence comes from Tethea ocularis, assembly GCA_963555595.1. NCBI lineage: Eukaryota > Metazoa > Arthropoda > Insecta > Lepidoptera > Drepanidae > Tethea > Tethea ocularis. The sequence continues at coordinate 9,263,245 of OY741975.1, forward strand.
AGATTGCCGATATGCTGTGTACATTATACCTATTTATAAATTCATAAATGAATAGCTTTTAGAAAGATAATTTTAAAAAAAAATTATATTAGGTATTATAAGAAACGATTATGGGACGGGAGTTAAATTAGTTTATCTTCAAAAATCATAAATCATGTGTATTCTTGCATGGTTGCCAAACATGTGCACCTGGTAATATCTGCAGAAAGATGCATTAAAAATAGATACATTTCTTATTTATTTTCTGGTGCTTGCCATCGGAATTCTAGTAAAGTAAAATATATGCAAGTTAGTAATCACAATTAGTTTTTTGTTACTTTACTTTTAATTTTAACAAGATTATAAAGTACTAATAATAATTCCGAACCGGTAGTAGAGTCTAAAAATTGTAACTGTTGACATTCATAAGTGACTTATTAGGGCCTAAACTGAATAAATGAGTTTTTGATTTTGATTTTTGATTAATAATATAATAAAGCCTTTATTCACTGACCATTGGTATTTTAACTAATAATAACATAATAAATGAATTATAAACTAAGAAAATAAGTTTACTGACAGTCAGGTTGTCCTTCGACATAGCTAGGCCTCCCCTAGTTCCTTCCATACTTTTCTATCCCGATATAAAGTACTAATACATACTAAATAATAAGTCTCGAGAGATAGACTGTCTGAATTTAAAAACTAACTATTTATGTAAGTATATTGACGCTACCTATGAAGTGTTTTGGTTCAGTTTGGTAACAAAACTATTCAAAATTAAATTAAACTTTCGGCTACTCGAATCCAATCTTAATAAATCATAGAAAATTACACTTTACCGTTTCAAACTTAAGACTGACTTTACCGCCCTGAGGAATATCCTGTCTTCGCTTCATCCATACATACAGTGCTTATAGTATTTTAGACTTTATTTTATAAGAAATACGAGTGTGTCTACCTCTTTAGCCGCCTGAGGGTCAGCGACACAGGAGAAGGTGATGTCTGCCTCCTCGACCACGTCGCAGGGAGTCACGGCGATTGTGGCGCCAACTTTCTCAAAGTCTTTACACTGGGGACAAAATAAAAGTAATATAAGAAACTGTTCAACAACCATTCTATGGAGTAGAAATAATCGTATAATAAGTATTAGGTACTGTAGATCTGGATGAGATAAATAATAATAGAACGTAGTGTTCCATATTCATTCAGAGTTTTTATGCTTAATTAAATTGTGCAAAGAAAAGTTCAAACATAAAGATCTAAAACAGTGTCTACAGGTTTGTGCATAAGTATAAATAAAAGGGTTTAGAATAAGGTAATTGTTAAGATTAGGGAATTATGGGTCTAGCATGGTCAAATTGACCAAAGTCCCTAAATAAAAATAGAAAAAATTTATCTAAAACTGAAAATAAATAATATTCATTCATGAGGAAACCTGCCTCAAAGTGAATATTTATTTTTCCTATGAAATTAAAAAACCTTATAAAACCGAAAAGCGCCATCTATCGCTACGGAATTACAGCGCAAGTACAAAAACTGCCCGCTAGATGTCGCTGGAAGTTTAACCCCAAGCCCGCTCGCGCGTAATCAATAGACGCGGCACGCCAAAGATCCGGTCGCGTCAACGACCGCTCGCTTACAATGGTTGCTAAAGCCAAGCGCCGCCATTTTGATAACGGCGTCTATCTAGAGGCACACACGCGACGACACTCTTCGACACTGTGTCGTCATCAAGGAAAAATCTATGGATTATATTAGACACGGGACAGACTGCGTTAGCAACTGGTATACACACAGAGCATGCAACAACAGGGGCCTTTTGGTTCAAATGCAGTTACCTGCCTCTGTATTGCAGTAACTTGTTTTAGGTAGAATATTTAATGGCGATTTAAAACTTATCATACGAACACTTTACTCAAACATGCGGCAAATAATAATGCGTTTGGGTATATATAGATCTATTTTAGTAGAAGAACGTCCTCCTAATTTAACCAAGTAGGTATCTACAGAAAGGATTTAAAGATCCGAAAAACAGTGTCATTGTTCTTTAACTAGCGGCAGTCTGGAAATTTTCCAATAGAATGATGTAGAAGCTTCATGTTCTAACCCTAATGCTTTTAGAACATTGGCTGTTATGTAGGCAGGTAAGTAATCAACCCATGTTAAAATTTTCAAAAAGGGTAAACGTCCGTATAAGAGCCGCGCACCGGCTTCGCTGAATGAACTTGAAAGATCGCGAACTCTGCAAAATCAATTCAGGTCAGAGCAAAATACTTGTTGGGATTATCGGAAACTCCGGAATAAACCTTTGGTTCAAAAGAAACTTTTCTCCTAAGAACAAATATTTTCACTTCTCCTAAAAAATAATATAAATCATCGGATGTTTATACATATTCAGCTTATTCTGTTTACCTAACTCATCAAAGGTATGAAGTGTTGATAATAAAAGCGTTCATAAAACTGATGTTGAAGAATTCGCGACAAACACAAACTTGCCGGAGTTAACGAAGGTCAATGGTAATGTTTGCACAGATGCCGTCACGGCTCCGCTTTACGTCTTCTACAGTGTACTGGTATATAGAGATAGGAAACGGCCAACTACTTTGTGCGAAATATCGCGCCGACCCACATAGCCACTAGAACCGTATCGTAGGTACGAGTAACGCTAGTCCACAGCCAGACTGCACGAGAAAACCGAGCGGTAATCGTTTATTATTTCTATAAATAAATCTGAATGAGATAAAGTTGTAAAGGTCACGGAATCCCAGTTATAGTACGCGGGAGTTAAGTTCGTTTACTTGAAGTGACGCAAGTTGTACGCAAGCAGAAACCCGACATGAACAGTATTATTTTCGGGCTATTTATGTGAAATTCGTCACAACTGCCTGCCAAAGTATTAACAGTGCTGAGGCTTCTATTGTGTCAGTAATTAGCAAACAATCAACCGAAGCGGATTTCAATGCTGGTTACATAAGAAAAAGGAGTCGGTATCACTGATTTCTTAAAAAGTGTAAAAAATAGTTTTCTTATCCAGTAGTATAGTATTATTAAAATAGTATAAGTCATCTACAAAACGTACAGCTTTACAAATCAATTCCACACATCCAAGGAACTATATAATATATATTTTTTATAGTGAAATAGCCATTCTATTTGTTATATTTCTCTTGATTCTCGATTAATTCGTTTCAGCACTGCCATAAGCAAACACCTCATTGGCAATTTCTTTGTGTAAATTTTTCATCGATTATACATGTCCAAGTAGGTATGACGCTACAGCCACTAATTTTGCAAATATTCAACGCCGAGTACAATGCGTTACACTATATTTCTCTATGATACAATTATAAACTCTATTGTTATAGTATTATCATAAACTAAGGATGATAATAGCATGAGCTATGACGATATCTGTGAAGCAATAAGTCTAGTATTACACAGGTTTTAGTTACAAGGTAGACGGCAAATATTGGCTGAATTGCTTGCCATGCATTACCTAATGAATGACATTCACACTTGGAGCTTGGTAACATGTAAGTGTGTTCAATAATTCGTTGAACCGATTATACGTCATCTGTAAGAACGAGATCTTCCCGGCGAAGGTCGGACGCAACTGCATTCTTTCAATTTCTTCTCTTGCAACTTTTTCAATAAGAATTTAGTAAGGTCGCCTATATTTAGATCTCCGTACATATTACTTAACATTCTATCGTCTAGCTAGGGTAAATTAAAGTTGTATGCTGCCTGCGTCTATCGACGTTCTGGAGCGAGCAACCAAAATATCTAACCTGGAATGGAACCTAATTTACAGAAAATGTATATAAAGTAAGCTAATACATTCTAGAATATTGGGCAGATAGCAGTCATGGCCTTTCAGATAAAACGGATATTCGCAATAATTTTATAAGCGGAAACTTTATTTTACCCACTAGGTTATAAGGTTTATTGTTCTAAATTAATTCAGTTATGTTTATGTCATTAAAAACTCACAAAATTTCCTACCGGGCAGGAAATGCAACCGCTTTGGAGCATTGTTTACTTTTTAGGTCATACGTGATCTTTCACCGTTCAAAGACCGATTGTTAGACAATGGCACAACGCAATTGTTGGAAATAGCGGCTGTTATTATCGCCGAACAAGGTGCGAGTGTTATATCACCGGTAACTTTATTATATTATTAAATAGCTCGTGTCGTTATGGACTATTGTAATGTTGATACTCGTGTCCATTTTATATTATTGGGCCCAAAGAGGGCATCAGGGATTGACAGATTAATAGATAGAATATAAGCATTTGGGGTATGTAACACGATAAAAGCACTTGATGCCCTTATTACAAGTTTGTTTTCTGATCGTCTATCATCCACGAAACCCTTGTCACATAAACGCTTTCATACAGACTGCATTATATGCCATCTACAAAATAAGTAGCAAATCCTATTTATTCCAATTTCATTGACACGATACAATGTCAGCAAATAACTAGGTTAATCCCTCTCTAAGCACATGTGCTCTACAAAACAAAGCATCGATATTGAGTAATAGACCAGTGAGTGTGCCAAATGCTAGCGCACCGAGATAACCGTTCACAAGCCTAGTCTACGTAACAATAGATATGTAGGTAGGTACGTTCAACATGAGACGTCTGAAGGTTACAGGCTTCGACGCCAACTCTAGGCTGGAGAGCCTAGCTAGTCTATTTTGCCTTGCGTACTATATGAAAAAGAAGACGTGGCAAATAAACTCTACGCGATGTCAAATATCTGGAAGCAAATAATCTTATCGCATGAAGTTGAAGAGGTTTAAAAGCGAATGTTTGTGTGTGTGATACAAACATCTACAAACATTGTGGTATTGTTACTAGTCACGTCGCAATGATGATGCAAAGATAGATTAGATGCCTCGAAAAAACATTAGGCTCTTCGGAAAGGTATACAACCTAAAGTCGCTAGGAAAATAAGGAGCTAAAATAATAGTCAGAACTCCCAGTAAACCGATACTTAATTAACAACTTTGATGATATAACCAAAACAATTAATCCAGAATATGACGAGCAACGAAATATTGCACGAAGAAACGTGATAACTATATTAACGAGTAGAATAGCAAACCACCAATGTGTGTGACGCATGGAATTAATATAGGATTCCGTCTGGGGGTAGAGTACTCGCTTACGAAAATATTTGGCGCCAGTCCATAGAAAGAATAAAATTGTTACTTTCGCGACAGTTAACGACAGGTGCGAGCAAAATAATCAAGAAAATGTTTGCAAAAAATGTAGTACATATAGCATTTAGCAATATTTATTGTATCATGCTCATGTTTACCAACACGTTCACTCCGAGGCATTGAGGATAAACAATAAAACAATTCAATTGCTTCTCGTATTTCATGAAATTTGCGTGTCTTTGATTAACCGTGTTTATAAATCATGATCTTCTAAAGGTCATCATACAAATTGGGTATCGTCAGTTTTCACTTCTGTCGAAATAATAAACAACTGAGGCAAAAAATTGTTTCTTCGGCAAAAAGATCTTATTTCTTGGAACGACGATATATTGAAATGATGTTTCGGCGCAAGAAACTCTCATAACAAAAATGTTTACAGGTCAATTTGTTACTAAAGAATGTTCTGTCTATCCTCGTAATTACAGAAGATGGGTATATAAGCAACGCTAATGTTATGGAAAGACCGTTGAGTGTAAGTAATCGATCAAGTCTTTAATGGCGACGAGTCGTTATCTCCATCCGCCCGCAGCGCTATAAATAGAAAACCGATCGATGCCAAAAGCAATAAACGGCAAAAAAAAATAACAATTACAAAGGTAGAACAAAATAATCTACACACCAGACTTCCCAATAACCGGTAATTGAGCTATTTAGCATCATTACGTTTACATCGAAACAAATTAAACAGGTTCCACGCACTTGGATCTTGGCAAATCTCCTGCGCCACGCAAATGGTTCTTAAAAAAACTCGCACACTACGAAAATGTGCTTAGTAGATTTTATCAGAGTCGAGCGTTATATGATGATAAATAATATAAAAACAAGGGAATTTAGTCAAACTATTGTATAAACATGTAACAGTTTCATACTACATGAAGGGAATTGATGTGTTTGACTGTGCTGAGGGATTCCACTTATATTAGAGAAGTTTAAATGGATCAAAGTTTGGCATATAAGGGACGATTTCCATGGCAATTTATTTGCAGAAAGGTGACAGGACACGTAAATTATAAGTCAAGGTTCAGAGAATAGGATTATGTTTAGCGCGTGGGTGGTACAAGTCGCGTGTGGGAATGAGCCGCGCACGTGTAACGAAACACTCGCGAACCACCGACAAATATCAATGAAAAAAAATGTATATTATATATACTAGCTGATGTTTAGTGAAATATGAAATAACAAAACCGACTGACCGAGATGTGAAAGAAACTAAAGAAATCGTAACATTTCCAAACAGTTTTCAAAACAAAGCCGGTAAATCAGAGCACTGATAAAAGTATTTCAAACAGCTTTCCCCTAAAATATTTCACTACTAAAATACATATCAATTACATAAGCATATAGTATAGCAAGTGATAGCAGACAGGTAGCTAGTACTGGAGATATGAAGCTGTAAATATCCAAGTTCAAATCCGCAGACAGGTTGGGATTGTATAAATAGAGCAACTGAGTACGATCGAAACGGAACTAACAACCAGGTCACTAGTGCTACAGAGAACCCAGATAAACTAAAACTGCACTTGTACAAATAAAACCTTGTGTTATTTGCTGTACAACCTTTTTTTGTAAAACTACATTTCATCACTGAATACCATAGCTGAATACGTAATATTTGTTACGCTTTTTGGGTTGCGAATTCTGCTATAAGCTGTTGGTTAATGACTAAAATAACAAAAAAAATATCTACATCGTTATTGATACTAGTGCCTTTAAAAATGACACGAAGATAACTACCTCATGAACGTGCATTTTAGGTCAATTATTGAATTTCAGTTATTATTCCCGAGTAATGATTTGTAATGACAATAATTTCTAGAAGAGAAGATGATCTTTACGAACTTGTAAATACATGTTTTAGCTTCAAAAAATCGTGCCAGATGATTTATGAATTGAGAGTGCAGCCAGCAATCACTAAATGACAAAATAATTATCCCAATCAAAGCAATTATGGCCGTGTTAGCTGTTCAACTTTTGGTAACTTTGAATTACATTTTTGTACTTTCAGAATTTCCATTTTCCTAAAACAAGGTCTAAGATCTTATCTCATGTTTGCAGAACTTGAATCTTACAAGCGTCTTGCAAGATGCTTTTAAGGTTAAAGTAAACAACATCTTCATAATCAACAGATTAAAAATTATACAGAGTAATGAAACAGCTAGTGTTATCTACAACGTGCAGTGATAAGTATGTTTAAACTAATTGATGTCTGCGTCATTAGCGAACAATTCTGAGGTGCGTGTCTCTTTGTTCTTTTAGCATATTATGGTGTGAACAACACGGATGCCTCCTGCGCATGCATCATACTGTTATTTGCACATATCATTCTTATTTATATATCATCGATATCTCGTGTTTATATATAGTTTTTATTATTGTGATCATAAAACCCTAATCTAATCAGTCATTACCCAGTAATGATCGGCAAACCTTCCCTTTCGTTTTTATCGATTTAACATCGGCTTCATCACATCTAACGACGCAGACTACAAAAATTAAGTTTCAGACATGAATAAATTACAGTTATCGTTTTTTTAAAATGAATCCAAGAATTCCTTTGGCACGAGTAGGTAAATATCCCAGTGCAACTTTTGACAGTTTAGTTACAGCTAGCTACTGTACATTGCACACTCCTCCTACGATGGAGTTCAATTAAAAGTTGTGATACGACAATAATTGTTTGTGTGGTGACCTCCTTACAATGTCGTAACATTAATGTACAGCTTCGCAATGACAACATTGTATTGTTTCGGGATAACTTTTATTGATTTCAATTACTTATATGGATGGATACTGTGATTGGTTTCTGTCTGTTGGCGATGTTAGATATTTTTAGGATTAGAATTCTGGCATTTTGCGATTGAAAGGCGACACGTAACACTATCCAAGCTCCCCTTGGAAATGATTCATATTGAAAGCGAAATTTTATAGACAAATGTTAAACAGACACCAAACTATCTACAACAAACCGGCTTTCAACGCGATGACTTTACTGACATTCAGATCGAGTTATAAACAAATCAATACTATAAAGAACCAATTGTATCTAGCGCTATAAAAGACACATAAATTACAACATGACCTAACGACTATACGTTTACCAATAACTCATTAAACATTCGAGACAAGAGTGTCGGTCACATGCGAATGTTAAAAAGTCATGTTGAAAAACAACGAAAAGTCTCACGCACTTTCGATGCCGAATGGATTCTATTATTGATTTATTATTCTGTTGGAACCACATCAAAGAAAATTTTGGATGCTATTGTGATATCTACAAAAAATATTATTGTTTTCTACTAAACTCCAGATAGTGCTACATCTAAAGGAACTTGTTTAGGAGAAGGAAATGAATGGAATACAAGATTAGCTTCACGACATAGCGCGCAACGGTAACGTAACGTAACGTGCCTATTATAGAAAACCTATAAATACAAGTTGAATAATCTACGCATGGTGAATCATAGGCTCGACAGACCAATCGCTTAATCTAAATGAGCATCGGCACAATTTAAAAATTTGAATGAATTCCATTTTTACCAGACGTCAGCGTATCCAAAATGAAGGGGTTATTTTGATAATGGACATCAGGACCACACCCAGCTAGCTCAGAGCTGACCCGGTCATGTCGGATATTTCAAAGGTTGGGATTTTTATCTAATGGATAGAAATTGGGATGGACTTCGATAGAATAAACAGGAGAAAAAAATCTTATAGATATCCTTGAAAATCAGCGTTGTGGGTTATACCGCAACATTATTGCTGAGCCGTAACCTTTCTTTGGTAGTATATTTTTAATTTAGTATAGGTATAAGTATGTAATAAATAGCTTAGTTGTACTGTCAAATAAAAAGTTATTCTATTCTATATTGTTAAAATTATTTTTTACACACAAGCCGACATATCAATTTCCTTAGAATTAGGTATATCAAGCCATTATAAAATGTGACATGTTGCAAAGCTCTCTTAAAAACTCTCCCTCAACCTCGTCACCAGAAGCCGTCATTAACAAAACAAGTTTTTCTAAAGAACGCTCATTGTTAGGGGCGTTCAAAGGCGACCACCTCGAAGACCTTGACCTAAGGGTCGGGCTAAGTCCACAGATGATTTATTATGAACAGATGCCAATTTATATTGCTTTATTTAACTTTTAAAAAGGTGCTTCTCAGGATTAGCTGAATATTTATGCCTAACTGTGGTGATGCCAAAAAAGGAGGATGTTCTAAATTAGCTTGTAAGTATTCCTCTAGATGTTTTTTTTAAATAGTTCTAGAACTTGAACCTTGTAAACATATAGACCTTGATTTTATTTTTATATTAAACTAACTTTATCGCTTCCAGTATTTTGTAATATCCGGTGTTTATTATTTGTAAGTGTAAGGCCATCGTATAGATCCTTGGGGGAGGCATTTGTCCAGCAGTAGACGTCTTTCAGCTGACATGATGAAGCCCATAACTTATGTAGATTTTAAAAACATTTAGAAAAATTCATTTTGTCCAACTCATTTTGACAGGTTTATCAGAATCACAAATTCCATCAAACATGAACCGCTAGTCTGACAGCTAGTCAGCTTTGAGTTAATTGACTCGCCTCTTGAATACTTTTTTCTTTGAGCCTTTCTACATTGTACGAAGACTTGTCCATGTTCCATTGTTTATTAATAAATTATCACTCTCGAAAAATCTAGTAAATTTAAGTGTGTGTGCTTTGTTCTGCTACAGAGAAGATTTGGTTATACCATTATGTTCAGAAGTAGGCAGTGTAAGCTCTTTATTACCTAAAACAGATATTAATATAGTTTTAAACTAGGATACTTTTAATTTTTACAGTTATTGTATGTATCCGATGCGTGCAAAAACTAAACGACCTTGTCTAATTTCAACGTAGTACACACACACACGTATTGATAATTTTACGCATGTGTGTGTTATTGGTTTGGTTGGAGCGTGCCACGATACGACCGCGCAGTACTTTGATAACATAATCCAAGTTGTATATTTAATGTTTCCAATACAATTGTGTGCCACGGCTTATTTGGTGACTCTTTTATTATTCTATAATGTTATGGATTGGCGTCATACAATGCAACACATGGAGTCTAGATAGATATAAGAGTCTAGGGGAGTCATTGTAAAAATTTAATTGCAATTTTAGCACGGCAAAATTTACTTTAGGTTATGTATTCCACAAGGTTCCTAATCACTCCAAGCAACCTTTGTTCTAATAATAATCATACAAATATTATAAATGCGAATGTTTGTGGGTATGAATGTACGGATGGATCGATGGATGTTTGTTACTCTTTAAACTACTGAACGGTTTTGGATGAAATTTGGAACACAGATAGTTTATAACCTAGATTAACACATAGGATACTTTTTATCCCGAGAAAACATAAGATCCCTCGGGAACGCGGGTGAAACCGCGAGGCGGAATCTAGTAAAAATTAAATACATACTGTTAAATGGATTGTCGTGTGTTTTATTTCAAAATGTGGTCCAATGTGTGTGCCAAATTCAATTCTAATCCATTCAGTTATCTGGATGCGAATGATTTACATCCACACACAATTTCGCATTAACCTATCAGTAAGATTTACATGGCCATGATTCTCTCAATACTTACACGAATGTAGGTATGTTATGTTCTACAAAATAGAGAGTAAAGTAACGTTGAGAAAAGTTCAAAAGTGAGAGTGAAGCTATTGTTCTACTATGTGCTATCATAAATCTACCGTAGCTTCCATTCTACGCCCATACTTTTGGTCTGCTCCAAATAGTTCCTCTGAAAATCTTCAACCCAATCCAATTACGATACTTATAAAATTTAAACCATCTAACATGCCATATATATATGATGATTTTTTATAGCACAGTCGGCCAGGCATTTAAGTGGTACATTAAAGTTTTACTGCTGTTTCTAGGTTATAAAAGTTTGCCTGCCATCCGTTTCACGAATGAAATATTATAAACGTGAAAGTTTGTATGTAAGTATGTATGTTTGTTGCTCTTTCACGCAAAAACTACTGAACGCATTTGGATGAAACTTGGCACATAGATAGATCATACCCTAGAATAACATATAGGCTACTTTTTATCCCGGGAACGCGGGTGAAACTACGGGGGGCAGCTAATAGTTTCATATTTAGTAATGAGAGAAGGAAATAAAGAATGCAAAAGTTGTATAGTTGTATGATGCATTCGATTAGCAGCAGATGACGCAGATTGGCAGGAGATGACTGAAGAACTGATGATACTTCCAGAGAATTTGACGCACAAATCAAAGTTATTTTTATAATGTAATAAATATCCTTCAAAAATAGTATAGAATATAAATATTATCTGTCCAATACTTTATGTTTCCGGAGAACTAAAATGCCAACGAAAATATAAACAAATGGAGCTGGGATGTCGATAACTACAATGTAGGTTACTTTACCGATAAAAATAGCGGATATGTCACGAACTAAAATCTTTAACGAGACGCTATAAAGATAAAACTTGTACTTGTAACACAATACCTAGAAGTTAACAGAACCACCGACGCTTGAAGCCCTCCAGGTGACAAGGCCAAGAACATTTCACGCCAGTTCGTGTAGCTAGTCGTATCTCGGATGTCTCGCTCACTCGCTCAGTAAAGAAAGAGACGAGGGAATGCAAAAGGTGATTGCAATAACGTCAGGTACAAAAATTTACGAAATGAAGAGAGACGAGAGCAGCGTGCGGAAAAAACTCACGTGCGGAATATTTATAGACAGTCAATGTCGTACTGTCTCACGTTTTAACGGCATACCGAAAAGAGAAAAAACACCACGTGGTTCCGTAAACAGGTTCGGCGCTTACGAGAATTATAATGTAAATGAAAACGACACGAGAGCCCTAAAGTGTGACGATGCGTTTAATTTGATTAATGAAATTAGTCTATTTGGTCACGAAATTCGCAAATTTATGAAGTTCTAATGAAACGGTCGTTGGAACTCGGTCAATTTATTTAGTTGTGCAAGCGAAAATAGACTTCATCGGCAAAGAAGTAGCGAGTATAGTCGCTTGTAGACATAAAGTAGTTTGTATAGGAATACTACTAGGACGTTACAGTAATGATTTCGTAGAAATTTCGAGAATGTTCATAGTTCCTTTCATATAATTTAAACAGAACTTGGCCAGGTACGAAACTCAAGAAAATATGCGAAATAACTATAAATGGGTATAGACCTATTTAATATACGAAGTATAGTTGGGTAAAATATGGATCTTGCTGCCAAAACACCACATTATTAGCACAAACATATTACACACAAGCATATAGTAAAAAAAAAAAGTCAAAATTAAGATGTTTCTAGAGTGACACCCCAAACTGCCTTGGACTCAGCTGACAGTGACTAAATAACAAACTATAGAAGGAAATAACAGTTTTGCAATTGTAGAAGAAGAGCTCCCTGCATATTTATTCATCAGCTCAAATCTTTAGTATGGAAAATATATTTTAATCCTAATACCTACTCAAACAGGTATATTGTTATTATTATAATTACCTAAGCTTCTGAAATTATTTACTAACTATCATGGTTTTTCTCGTAATCTTGAGATAAAAATAGTCTGTGTCAACAACTATGACGATGAGACTTCATGACACCACGTTTGAAAGTAATGCTCCCTTGCTCAATAAAATTAAACGTGAAAAAAATCTGAGTTCCTAAAACTGGCTCAGCATGGTTATGAAACATAATTTTTCCAAAAGATGCCATATACAAATATCCAGTCTGGTATAACCTAAGAGAGAAGAGACCTACAATATGGATCGCGGAGGAAACCGCGGGCCAGAAAGCTGGTCTAGAGAATATTTCCCACATTTATAATACCAACATATAAGACCAAGATATATTTACCTTTTTTGGTACTATCAACCATATCAAATTTCAATATTACCCACAAAATACGTATTATGGAAATATCCGTTAATTAAAACGTTGCATAATTCATGTTATAAAAACGGCCATGTTTGTTAGAGGAAAATAAAATTACAATAATCGACCAAATATACGTCTTTTAAAACGTGTTTTTCAATACTAATCATACAGTAAATAAAACCGCGTACTTTTGAAGGTTTCCCGTGTGATTCCTGATAGTTGCTAACCATAATTCAATTTATCACTTCACTCAATGAAATTACCATGAATAAGCATTTAGATTCCAATAACATCACTATAGCGGCTGCTTTTAATCAAGAATCGCGAATTGCCATAAATAAGCGGGACCATTTGTCTCTGATAATTTATGGGCGCTCACGGCGAACTCTTAATTATATTAATTTCACGTGAAATTACAAGTTCAATGTATAGCAGCATCAAACAAGTCATACGATCGGAACAACCATCTTCTGGGTGGCGCATACGCCGATTTTATCTTATTCTATTAGTGCAAACGTACTAACTCTTGAACGGTGAGGAGTGCTCGTGCACTTATTAATAATGAAAGGTCGTAAGTGCTTCTCTTCAGTTATGTGATGACGAGTTCTGTACTATTTATCTCTTTGATTCATATAAATAATATTTAACCAAATAGCTTGCTTGTTGCTTATTATTAGCTTAATCTTTCTAATGAAAGGTCTATGAAATGAGTGAGACTGCGTATCAATGCTTATTTTAACGATATTTTTAACACATATACAATTTCTCATCTGAAAGAAGTAATATCTGGTGCGACGTCTTTCGTAGTATTAAATTGTCTGGAAGATTTATTGAAGTAAAGTGATAGAAATGTTAAATCGAATCTTGCTCAGTGGGCGTGCCATCAAGATTTAGGTCTTATGAGAAAGGATTTGAACACGTCACGCGTTTACCTAACGCCCTTCGAGCTGCGTGTCAACTTGTTATTTCCAAGTAAATAACAATCTCCGAACAACGTTCGCAATTCGCATGTTTATTGACGTCAAACTGATGAAAACTCGTTTTTATTATTTTGCAACCACTTGCTCGCTAGTGCTACTGAAGTCAAACACTTTATAAACTGTCTGTGCCACTTTCTAAAGTCGATAAACGTGATGAACCAAATTAAATTAAGCAATTTGTTAGCTTACGTCGAGGATTAGCATGTGGTCTTCCATTTATACCGGGTACCTGATAACTATAGTTTTGCTACTCTCGTAACAATAAAAAATATTTACTTTTCTGTGATGAGAATTCCTGAAATGTTATCATTATCAGTATCACTCATGAAGTGACGACCAACAAAGCGAGTCAAACAAATGCGCTTACGTCTGTAGCTTCATTTATATTTTATCATATTATAACCTGAGAAAGTCTAATTATTAACAGCCTTTAATTTTCACCTGTCACAAAATACGGGCAGCGCCTAAAGACTCTCACAGATGTAGTGGACTTAAAAATTATAATATGATTATGATGAAACATCAGATGTTCAGTAGGTACAGCAGCAACTACATGGCCAATTGAGCTACATTCTCTTTACCAACAGCCTACATGAATACCACATACTGCAACAGTTCTGCCATAAAACTTTTCATTATTATTAATCAGAGACTGTGGTCATGTTCCGGTATTTTATCTTGATAAGCTTAACACATATGAAAATGTTTAATACGTTTAATCAGGCTGGCCTTTGTCCACAATTTTAATATGGCAAGTGATAATGTGACCAAAGGTGACATAAACAAAGACTAAAATAAAACAACTTGAGGATAGTGAGAGCTAAAGAAGGTATGACATAACCGCTATGATGGCTTAAAGATTACATACTCCTAAAGTCAAACTTTTAGGTATAGTGGCACTGAGGTATATTAGGTACTATGTATAGTATAGAGAAAACACCACATTTAACCACTACGTTCCGTTCAAGTGAAGCCATCTGGCCGCACTTCACTTAGTTCTTAAACACGATATGAAGCGCCATGAACATGATTAACTACGTAAACGAAAACTTACGACTTTTCGGTCATGAAAAAACTACACCATAAATGCGTTCTAGCGCTACGTGTTTAAACTGTCTGGTTAAACGACTAATTATTGTTTCAGCGCTGCAGCGAATATTAACAAAACGGAACATGACCTTTGCTTAGGATAGCTTCTCTATACGTAGTAATACCTCAGTGAATAGTGGTTGTTTATTACATTCGATGCGAGGGTCAAATGAGTCTAGACAACAACGATCGAAACGAATTCGAAGATTCTCTTACAAGTTGTCTGGAATATTAGTACTTACGCTCTTAGGTGCAAAGACTGAGTTAAATTAAAACCCAATCAAAGTTTTTTGTGAGTCACCTGCAGTGCTTTGTGAGGTGGAAAGTGTCTACTCATGAACAACTAATTCTAGGGAACTAATTGAAATCTATACAAATAAATCAAATTGAAGTATCTGTTTGTAATGTCAAATAATGGTTGTACGAGAGCGCACTGCCTACCGCATGTCATAAGGTAACAACTGGTTTCTGGTGTTGTATAGTAAAAAAATCAAAAACTTAATATAATAATAATAATAAGACTAATGTTGTTTTGTGTAACGGAGACTCATATATTTTGAAGAAGGTTACTATCAGTTTCAATTAGAACTCTGATAACTGAAGGACGAAAGCTGTGACGTAATCTGCGAGTCTGACTAATTTGGATATAGGTAGCCGGTGTCTCATAAATCTGAAAATAACACCTTATAACTAAGTTTTAACTTTCGGAAAGTCTGTTCAGAAAGGTCAAGTCAAGGTCGCTTTGAAAATACCTAATACCTACCTAATTTGGTTTGGTTACATGGATATTTTCATTACCAAATTCTAGGTAGACAGTAGATAGCTATATGATGAATTGAGGGTTATCAACATGTTTCCTTTTTCTAAGGTCAGGATGGCGATCACATAATATGGTACCACATCGAGATCTACCTTACTTGAATCTTTAAATAGGTCAAGTAATTCCCGAGAAATTGAAAAACATGTACATAAGACTCGAATGTAGAACCTCCTTTATCTGAAGCCGGTTAAAAAAGTCGATCAATGGTCTTATTTAAATTATTTGAAGTGATTAAACTCAGAAATGTTTACTTACAGTATTTGCCTATTGCCGACAAAGTTTTATAAGTGAAACATCTCTTACTCTTGTATATCTAATCTAAACTAATAATAAAGCTGAAGAGTTTGTTTGAACGCGCCAATCTCTGGATCTACCAGTCGGAAAAATTCTTTCACAAATAGGAAGCTACATTATCCCCGAAGGTTATAGGATAGTTTTTATCCCGGGAACGCGAGTGAAACTGCCGGAAAAAGCTAGTGTAATATAAAAAGAAGTCGCCCTCCGCGTCTGTCTGTTTATCCGCTAACTCCATCTATCTAACCCACGCAACGGACTTTGAAACGCTTTTCACTATCGTAGGTATAAGTAAATAAAGACAAAATTTCGGAACCAAGTCACTTTTTTTTGCTAGTTTTGTATGAAATTATCGCGCTGAGTTCAGTTCTGTAATAAAAGTTCATATTTGATGACTGGACACTTCCACCAATTATCCTAGTATAATAATAACCTGAATTTTAATTGTGTGTCCTTTGTTGTATTTACAAGGTCCATATTTGAATGAAAAACAAAATTTTTTACTGACTGTACGATAGTTTTTTTTTTATTCTATGCTATCTGTGCTTTGTTCCATAATGATGATTGTACTCATATTTGTTTAACAAAGGCTTATAGACAAGCACTTGGGGCTCTGCCAGCCCTATAGGAAAACTATTGGGCTGCCTTAGTAAATATTTATTCGTGGTCAGACCTCCAACTACTGAACTTATATTAGGAATAGCCGAGTCTTGGAATACATATATTTCCCCCGGGATTTAAGTTTCCCAACTAGAGGAAAATACACTATCAATCTATTTTATTTAACTCCCGACGTAAAAGAGGGGTGTTCTTTGTAGTGTATATCTGTGTGTATGTGGCACCATATGATAGCTCCTCAATGAATGAACCAATTTGTTTTTCCTTGAAAGGTGTCTTAATCGAGTGTTTCTTAGCTAGTTTTCAAAAAAATCCGCTCAGCCGTTTGAAGATCTTCGCCTCTTTACTAGAATTACGGGGTTCTCAATTTTTTTTTTAAATAATTTATGTAAAAAATCAATGTATGTTTGAAAAATAATAGCATCATGCTCCGTCTCGCTCGCCGTCGCATGAAACCATATTTTTGTTTCTAAATACGAATATTGTCGAGGAGGATAACTTGAATAGTGACACAAAATACTTGACAGTAGTACCTACCTACCTAATATCATACACTTTTTAGTCAGAATTCTATAAATAT
Organism: Tethea ocularis; assembly: GCA_963555595.1. NCBI lineage: Eukaryota > Metazoa > Arthropoda > Insecta > Lepidoptera > Drepanidae > Tethea > Tethea ocularis. Next base: position 9,280,740 of record OY741975.1, read on the forward strand.
GTTTCGTCCGTTTCTTCCTTATAATAAACCAAGATTAATAATAAATCCATGCTGGTTACATAATAATAATAATAATAATATAGCCATTTAATCCCAAATAATAAGTTAATATTACATTTTAATTAAATTTCCTATTATATTATTTTTTTATTTAATTTACATTATTTATTTTTCAATTCTAATAACATTAATTTACATGATGATGATGCCAAAAGAAAACTAACTTCTCTAATATATGTACTTCCACACAAATAATAAAAAAACAACAAATTAGTTTACCATTAAAATACGCTACAAAGTCTAACGGAGTAGCTATATAGGGGGTTTAATGTTATTCGTTATATAATAGGTACTAATATTTATCTTGCCATGTCACTATGTTTCAGAGTGCGAGTCTTTTACCAGAAATTTTCGCATAATTTGTAATTTTTAAAACTTGAACTAAGACACCTGAAATTTTGTAGTAGGTACTAGTACATAGTATATTATTACTCTGTGATAGTGCTGACATCGATGTAGGTAGGTACACTATCCTTAAAATTCAGGCTAAAATACTATTTCCAACCACTCTGTATATTAATATCTAGGTAATAAATATAGACTCAATGTAAAAGTTATAGGTACATATATTAGTTCCAAATTAATCAATCGCTAATGGAGTAGTGTTGTAACCAGCTTATGTTATTAATTGATTGACCGGTTGTTTCGGGGCTCTGCTTTCTATATATACGTGTCAGTATAATATTAGAATATACAAGTGGCGTGGTTTCGCTTCAGACCAATATTTATGTTTAAGGCGCGTGTCGTCCTCAAATCACGGGATTTGGGGGCTTAAAACTCTGAAATAGGTGAACATTAAAACCCAAAAAAAAATATTAATATAAACTTTGACATATTGACTTTATTGTCTTACATCAAAAATCTCGTAGCGTATTATTTACTATATAAAAATAATTATTTAAATTAGGTCCTTTTTATTTAATTTGCTACTGCTCCTTAACCAAACATGATATTTTCACGGTTTTTACACGAGAACAAAGGCAATCTATTTCACTTTAAATTCTTAGTTGGAAATTTTAATATTCCAATTTTCGCCTAAGAAAATAAATATTATCAATATATTATAGCGTTAGTTAGTGCGCGAGCAATAGGCGCCAGTAGCCCGATTCGGCTATTGACGTTATTACGGGCCTTAATGAATGACCATTAATATTTTTCTCGAACGAACGCCCGTACAAATAAACCACAGTATATAGGTACCATCAACAAAGTTGAAGCATTATCAGTTTTTTTTTAAAGGACTAAAGTTGGTAGCGTCTGATGGCTGCACCAACCTTACCGGACAATTCGGCGAGCGCAGAGGGCTCTCAGACGGGTAACATTTAGGTAACAACGCCTGAGGGCACCTCCGAATGGGGTACGAACCTCGGCTCAGGGCGTTACTGGGGGAGGGGGAGGACTTAGTACGAGTTACGATACGACTAATTGGGCGCGGTCGGATTACTAATGGCAGCTCGGGCCGCTTGAACGGGACGAGATATGAGTGGGACGTCGCGGCGGTCCTCGTCGTCGAGGACGGTAGCATGATCAGTTTTGCTTGCAGCCAGTTATCATAGATCGCCCTGGCCATTGTTGACAATAAAAAGCGTCCTTTGTAAAATCATTTGTTTAGACTATTTTTATTATTTTATTACTGCGCGTAAAATACAACCTTGAGATGATCAAGCTTCAACATTGTTGATAGTACCTATATTTATTTGAGAATTTCTAAGAATCTATTCGATTCGGTAGGAAACCTTGGATTCAGCTACATCTATAGAGTTCATTTACCAAATTATTATATTCGATAATGTAACTAATTCATAAGCAGTAACAATCTATTTAATTATTGCTTAGATTTCGCAAATCCGAGATCGTGTAAATCAAGAAAATTATTTATAACTGACTTAGCTGTTTATACAAACTGCGTTGCTCTTAGTGGGCTAGAAATAGAGGTTAATATTGAATATGTTAACTCAATCATATTTGTATAGCTCGAATATTTACTTTATAGGGGTCCGTAGTCCGTACGTAGAGGGTGCCACGGAACCCTATTACTAAGACTCCGCTTTCCGTCAGTCCGTCTGTCAGCGGGCTAATAATAGGTTGAAATTTTCACAGAATGTGTATTCCTGTTGCCGCAAATAATGAAAATAAAATAATATACGATGGTACAGAACCCTCCGTGTGCGAGTCCGACTCGCACTTGGCCGATTTTTTATCTTTAAGCTGACGTAGATAACAGCAATCTGTCTAATTGCATAGGGTACGAAATTTCTATCCTTGTCCAATTATTCACGTGACTATCTAATCTTTCTTTTTTATCAGGGTAAACACATGACTACGTTTTCTGAAATCGAAATCTGATGTCAAACTAAAATAAGCCGTATCCCTATTGTAATACTAATAATAATGCAGTGGGCAATATGAACAGGTCAGACAGTCGCGTATCAAAAGTGTATGAATCACATCTAATACAAAAAATGGTTTTTATTAGCACTATGTCCAATCCAATATGAATAACCTTAGGATATTGAAGTCGAATAATGTAACAGTATTATGTAACATTGGTTTTCTTTTCTATGATAAGACATAGTACCTATGGGCAGTAGGTACTTATGGCAAATAGTCATATATAGCAGCAAAATGATATTGAACTTCATTAAAATGGGCTTCCATTTTCTGCAATTCTGATACCTATAATTATGGGAGGGGGGGACGACGACGAGAATATCAAACAAGTCAATTAAACTATCCATGGACTTGTCTAAACTCCCGGATGGGGTCTAGATGTTATAGAACTCCAGATAAAAGAAGCCCAGTTTAAGACTGGAACACGGGTCAGGGAGAATTTGTAAAAAGTTTGCAAAAAAAAGATATTTGCAATTTTAATCAAAATTGTTGACAAAACGGCTTATCCGATGTAAATGAATTTTATACCAAAAAAAGGACATAGTCTTTTAACACTGTGTATAGTTAGGTATGTTCTAAATTACAGCTTTTTTTTTGTCGAATCCTCCTCTGTGGATAGCCTACTTACGTGGAGAGAGATATCTTAAGGTTCAATTTTTTTTTCAACGTATGTATGTACGGATCCCTAAAAACTGTTAACATAATTACCTTTTATTTAGAAAATTATATTGCATGCATGATATTATTGTGTTTATTACGTAAGGTTTATATTATGAGGACAAACTGCATTGGTAATTAATATCAGAATAAAATTATAGGCAAGTTATTAGGTGTAGGTACCTACGTAGCACTTACATAGTAAGTATTCAGTGCGTACCTATTTCTTTTCTTATTGTAACGAATAGGTATGCAAATACATTATGTGAAGTAGGTATGTAAACAAAGTTATCCCAAATAGGTTTAAGTAACGTAGGCATTAACCGGTTATATCTGTATATGTACAATACCCTTAAATTACAAAATCAAGCCTTTATCGCCTCGATAGCCGTAATAAATCAGTTCAAAGCATAAACAAAGGACCGATACGGATTTTTTTTATTTCAGTTATCAGACGGTTTTTGCTTCGCATTGTTCGCATCACAAAATCGTTCCTACTCCCCAAACGAAATAGACTTTGCTTGCTTGTCCTCTCAGAGCTAAGAAATACTTGCAAGAATGCGTCGGTGTCGTTCGGACACACGGCGCGCTTCCGAAAGCACTTTCGCCTACGTTCGGCATCGCTCGGAAATCTCCGCACCCCACAGCTGACTGGGACAACGTGCGAGCGAGCGCGACATACGACGCCGCCGCGAGCGAAACGAGGACCGCGCGGCGCGCAACTCACAGCGCCGCCATTTACTTCTTTCCAGTGCTCGCCTCCCGCCGTAGTGACAGTGTACCTACTTCATTATCAAGCGCGGAGCTTATTCGTTATTATTTGTGTGAAATTTGTACAGCAAAATTTTATTATAATGTTTGTTAAAGTGTAATTTGTGTTTGTGAAATGGCTAGCGAGTCATACAGGTGAACGCACGCATGTAATGGAATAAAGTATGGCTGGCTTCGTCACATCTGTTGTCAATAGAAAATAACGTGGATTATGCAAGTTGAAGTAAAATGTGGACGAGTATTAGGTAAATATCGTGTGTATTATGGTGGAAAGGGTCATTAGCGTGTTATCGTGGTGTAGTTTGTGCTAGATGTGGTTTAGGTGTTTGGCATGTAGCGGTATTGTCGAGAGGTTCACTGGGCTGAAGTAGCGATGTCGAGTCGCTAAAGTGGAATGGGTAGCAATTAAATTGGGCTCCCATTGAGTTAAACAGTCCAGCCTGTGAACGTAAGTGCGGACTAATTTATACATATATATTGAGGCTTATCTCAGTGTAGCGATCAAAGTATTCTTACAGAAACACGTGTGATCAGTTAGCCTCGGTCGGTAACTAGGTCTAGGCAGTTTAGCAACCAGCAGTTCTGTTGCTATAAAGATACTAACGCTATATAACTGCATGAAATTGAAAGAATACATCAATAGTTAGGTAGGTATGTCCTCGTAGTACTTATAGGTATAACAACCGGTTTTCCTTTTAAATTATAATTAATTTAAATTGGGACGGACTTTAGCATCACTGGTGTCAATATTACAAATAAATAGGTATCACATAACTAATATTAAAAAGCTGAAGAATATATATGTTTGAATGCACTAACTTCAAAATTTACTGATTCGATTAGATTTCTTTTATGGCTTTAGAATATAGGCATTTCATTGAGGTAGGTGGGCTATGGGCTATTAACGCGGGCGAAACCGCAAAGCACAGCTAGTAATTCAAAATCCGTTGAATAAAAATTTCGCGATAGAACAGTAATGTTTTTTAATGGGTCACATACCTGCCAAAATTGAAGATTATCTGCCAAATGGAAGATCAAATAATATTATATTTTATAGGATACCTAATCTTTATATACGGTTATGTAGATAGGTACTAATATTATAACGCGCAAGTTAAAAATGTATTATCTAAATTAATTAATTTTAGCTTCACATCACTGCCCGTATTGCTGCAGCAAGAACATGGATTATAGTTCGATCTTAGATTACATCTTGGGTATTTCTAGCACTATAAAAAATGACATTATATAATTAGTTAGTTACTTTAAGTCCTGGAATGGAGTGAATAAACATTGATATAGGGTACTTTAATCAGGAATGCGAGTGAGACCCCAGGGTGGAAACTAGTCATATATAAACAGTTATCAACTCTATTCCGTATTCTAATAGGAAACTAATTAGGCACAGTATATTAAAATATATAAACGCATTCATGAATCAATAAAAAAATAAATAGTACCTTTTCCTATTGTTACAGCATATAAGACTATGAGGGTTGATATATAATGCAGTGGCTGCACAAAATTGTGGCGCTGGCAATAATTTGCACAGCAGTGGGGCAGTGTCCCCCCACGTGCTCATGCAACAGAACCCACCTGACGTGCTCCGGGACCGCCGCGCCCGCCGCCGCCAGGCTCACCCGGGCCTACCTCGCTACACACGGCAACCAGCTACAAGAACTAACTTGGACCGACTCAACCATCAACACCCTCGATATAGACCTGTTCGATGGACTACACGACTTGGAATACATCGATTTGAGTAGAAACGAAATAAAAAGAACAGAACACGGCCTGTTCGCGCGACTCACGCGACTCAGACACTTAAACATATCGAGGAACCAACTCGACGACCTTCCCCGGTTCACGTTCGCCGATTTAGAAAATCTAGAAGTCCTAGATGTGTCCCACAACCGGCTCAGCGTCATACCGTTCCAAGTGTTCGGACAGATGAGCAAGCTGCAGTATTTAGATATATCCTATAATGATATAGCCACGTTCTTAGATTACTATTTTAGTCCTAATCGACAACTGAAAGCACTGTTCCTAAATAATAATAGCCTAGTCAAAATAACATCTAACGCTCTAGTCAACCTAAAAGAATTGGAGACGCTCGACATCTCTAGCAACAAATTAGATTATATACCCAAATCCATGTTCGACAACTTCGAACTATTGAGAGAACTCAATCTGAGCAACAATCTGTTTCAAAATATATCACAGGATGCTTTTAAGAATCTTAAGAACTTAAGGTGGTTGAATATGGGCGGCACCAGGCTGAGGGCGCTGCCGTCGGCGCTCTTCCAACATAACGAAAACTTGAATACGGTCTACCTCGAACGCACTAAAATAGCAGTTATACAAAATACTAATTTCAAAGGCTTAAATAATCTACAGCGACTATACTTAAGAAATAACGAATTTTTACGAGAAATAGAAACCTTCGTGTTCCAAGACACGCCATCTTTGACACACTTGGATATTAGTTCTAACGTTTTAACATTTTTACCGCTGTCACTGAAGATGCTGGATAAACTGGAATATCTGAAAATAAGCGGCAATCCGTGGGCTTGCGACTGCCGCATGGAATGGTTCGCCAACTGGGCTGAGAATAGGAAAGAAATCATAAAGTCTGATTTGAGCTGCAAATTGAGTTATCCAAACGACATGCTGACAATTTTAAACCATACGAATTGCAAGCCACCTGCGCTGGTGAGCAAAAGTCCATTGACCTTATATAGATTGCAGACAGACGCATTATTGGTGTGCAAATTCGAGGGGAACCCAGCCCCGTCAATCACTTGGATAACGCCCACTAGAATGGTGTTTCACTGGAACCCGGAACCTTTAATACAGGACATTTTCCACAAGCATGGCGCAGCCCACGATAAATTTTATCACTACATAGACAACTCTCAATCGAGAGTGAGAGTGCTCGAAGACGGCTCACTTTACATAGGCAATATACATAGAGAAGACTGCGGAACTTACTTATGCTTTGCAACGAACCCTTCTGCTAATGTTACTGAGGAGGTTATTCTAAACATAGATCCCATGACAATGTTTGAAATTAAAATGTACAGTTTGTTATGCGGGGCTATATGCGCCGCAGGTTTCTTAGGGCTTACATTGTTGGTACAAGCTTTGCGCTACATATTTTTCAGGTTAGTGTATTATGATAATCATTATGTTGTAATAAACGCTACGGGACACTAACACTTGTTTGTTTTCTCTCTAGATAATGTGGGACACAAATGTGCGTTATTATTTTCAGGTTCCGTTTGATGGAGACTTGTTGCAGCTGCTGTACCTGCGTTAGTACCGCGCCGCGCTCGCGACAGATCTACAGCATGCTCGACAACATCGAGACGTACAAGCGGCAACAACTCGAGAAACTAAGGGAGAACTACGCGGTTCAGGTAAGCAACACCAAAATACGACACATAGTAAATAATAATCATCTCTAGAATGTTCATAATTATACCGTTACTGTTCCACAGGTGCATCGTATAAAAGAAAACTGTACTCAGCAAATGGATTGGATACAAAACAGTTACTCGACACAGGCGAGTCATTTACGCAACATCAGAGACATAGGAACCAATCACTTGACCGCTATGAAGGACCAATATACTGATCAGGTATTCTTCATTTATTATTTAGGTATACTCTGTAAACATATATAAATATACAGTAGGTGTATTATATCGAATAATAATTTTGTGTAGGTACTGTCTGAATAAAATGAATTCTCAGAAAGTATCGTGGATAAACATGTATTAATAATAATATATGTTTACGCAGGTGAAACGCGTCAGAGAATACTCGACGTGCCAGCTCAACTGGGTGCGAGAGAACTACGTATTCCAAAGAAATAAAATAAGAAAGTTCAGCGCGCATCAGATACTGCGGCTACGCGAGTCCTACAAGTATCAGCAGCAAACGCTGAACAAAGTGCTAGAGAACCTGCCGAGTCTCTACTTCGAGAACTGCCGCAGCGGCTCGTGCGGCCGCAGCGACTCCATGGCCTTCGACCCCGACGTCGAGGTCATCGACATGTACCTCAAGTCCAAAATCGAGATGCTCGCGCATCTGCCCAACCCCATAGCGGACGACGAGAGCAAGATCTCCGTGTACTACACCCCGACCGAGAGGTCGCTCAACTCGAGGAGGAACTCCCCCGTTACCATCCCGGAGGGGATCCACATCAACATGATAGAGCGGGGCCCGCCGCGGCTGCTCGCGATGATCAAGCCGCTGCAGTCCGCGCCGCCGCCCACCGCCGAGTGCCACTCGCCCTCGCCGACCACCTCCAAGGCGGGCATGTCCATGCCGATGCCGATGCCAGCACCGGCGTCCGCGCGACAGACTAAATACAAAGAGTGCGTCGACGCGAAACCGTCTAGTGAACCGTTGTTAGGTCGCGTGCAAGTGATCCACGAACGTAACCGTAGGAAGTATCATCTACCCGCGAGTGTCAGTTCGCCGGAGCTGAGCGGCGAGGTGGAGGTGGAGGTGGACGTGGAGCGGGGGCAGGGGCAGGGGCGGGGGCAGGAGCGCGAGAGACAGAGACAGGCGATGCACGAGCAGGCGCGCGTGCTGCTAGCGGTGGAGCTGACGAAGCCCGAGTGCCAGGTGCGGCACACGGCCGGCCAGCTGGTGTGCGGCGAGTGCGTGGGCCTGTGCGAGAACACGCCCTTGTAGTACAGGCTTCTCACGCGCGTCTTCAAGATATACGCCGTGTCCGGCCGGAGCCTCGCGCGACATCACCCGCCCGACATACGACTCTGTGATTACTCCGCCGCCGCCGCCACGGGCGAGCCCGAACCCTCCTACGTATGATTCCAAGTGTTCGCGGAACATATCTTGCCGGATGTCTCCAAAATGTCAATAAATTATCGTTAAGTAGTGTAGTGTGAACGGAACGGGACTGTGTGTGAACGGTGGGACGCTACGACCGGCCGCGACGGAAGCCGCTTGTACTTCTAAGTAAGCTGTGATAGACTAGATTTGAATATACATACGTTTAGCTACAATTATGTTTCGTACATACTGTCTCTAGTGGTAGATTGTAAGGAGTATACTGTAACGATCCGTTCGTGCTTCGATCCTAGTGTATCAGACGAACCGGTTTAGTTAAGCATTATGTGGGTATTACAACTTGTAAATAAATGACGTATGTTTGTTTCAATCATTTTCCATTTTGATGTATTTTTAGGGTAAACTCTTAGAGCATTACGTATTTTATATTTGTTCGACTTAAATCGTAGACTAATGTGAGGTATAAGGAAGTTGTTACTGTCTTTGTTGTAATTGTTGCGGGGTCATTGTACATTGGTGTATCCTCTCCTGTCCGCAGCCAGGCCCTCTCCTGCCTCTCCCGGGCCGAGGCCGAGCGGGCGGCTCTCTACTCCTACCTACACACATAATCACTTCCACTGTCCGAACTCTGTCTTACAAACATGCATCCAATCAAATTGTAATGTCTCTCTCGTAGTAGATTATTTATAAATATATATTTTGTGACTATGTCGTACAGAATGTATATAATTATGAGTCTTGCAGTGATATGCCAAATACTAATCCAGCAATGATTATTATAACGTTTCTTAATATAAAAATATACAAATATTGTTGAACATTTTCTAAATATATAAACAAGAGTAAACAGCTAATCATGGAGAATAAATTATTTTTCAATGTACTCGCATGGTATTATTTACTTTCCATTCGCTCTGAGATACTAACTATTACTTCACATTGTGAGAAAAGTCAACATGTTCTTTAACTTGTGTTTATCAAGTAGGTAAGTATGTACATCACATAATATAGGTGAGTTTTATTATTATAATGTTAACAAATCTACCTATCTAGTAGTGAGTACTATTACATAATATTTACTAAGTTTTTATTTAAACACTTAGATATAAATGTTGTAGTCACTTGTGAAAATCGGTCTTCTATAAACATGCCTACCCTTCCTACACACTATTCCAAAGCCCTGGAAGACAAATATAAATGTCATAGAAAATGAACCTAAAAGATTTAGAACATGATTCATTTGTATTATCAAATAATATAGATAAATAGTTTAAAGCAATAATGAGGATTTTTCTGTGTCATTCTTAAACTTCGCCCAGGACTTTAGGAATAAGGTATTTATTTGATTTGGTATATTAACTATTCATATTTAGTTTGGTTTTACATACATAATTGGCAATATATAATTTTTATTATTTAATTTTATTACATTTTTAAACCCTGTATAATTAATACTCGAAATAACTTGGAATAGCTACAAGTAGATCACCATCAACAATGAGCCTGTCATTTTTATATAATTTGTGGGTAACATAAACATGTATAATGTCAGATTAAAAAACTACAACACATCGTTAATAATGATATGACATTGTTAGACAAAAAGAAAGAAGATTTCGCGCTCTGACATTGATATACGTATTTCATAAAACGCGTTTTGGTTTAGTGCCCATGTGTATGTCAAATTAAAAACACTTGGCTAAAGTATCTTGGTATATATAAGGTATCGTATAATAAAATTCTGATTCATTTATAAATGTTCCTGACAGTAATTAATTAATCAATTTTCTCAAATGACTGCGACATTAATAACTCGACAAAATAAAACGCTTTAATGATTATTATATCGTTTATTCATCATGAAATAATTATTAGCAGGTCACTTAGTCAGTTGCAACTGTTGCAAGTCACTAAATTGTTTGATTCTTAATATAGATTAATAATATTAAATACACAGAAAACTGAGTACTTTAGTACTATAAAAAAAATGTTCTGATGAAAGTAAATAAACTTTCCTAAGCTAACTAAAAATAAGCGAAATAAATTAGTTTATATACCTACGTATAAAAAAATAAGTTTTAATGTTAATTTAAGTATCCTATCCTATGAGGCTATGAAGCATTGAAAGAAACTGGTTGTGTCACTCTATGAAATATAGGACAAACCAAAAACACTAGAACAACATACACAAGTATTTAGCCATTAATTCATTAGTCATAAGTCGGTTAGTGCAGAATCTAGTTTATATATGTCACAGGGATACGAGGATACTAGATATTTACTCCTAAGTTACAATGTTACGATCCGTGTTGTTTTTGAACGGATTTTTTTCCTCTAAGGCCAATTGTGAAATCTTGCTGACCAAGTAATGCATTCGAATCTTATTTTCTAGTTTTTTGAAATTTTACGAGATTTATTTTAGTGAAACGACATATCACTGTCATTATATTAGTATTTCGTCTATTATTTTGTGACTATGTCGTACAGAATGTATATAATTATGAGTCTAAATAATAACACCGTAATTTCATGGTATCCCTAGAAATTTCGTGAAGTCCCTGGTATCCTCATTTGACTACGACATATACCGTGTGTATCCGATGTCTATTATAGTTTGGGATCACGGGTGTGTGTGAGGATAATATAAATTTTTAACCGACTTCAAGAAAAAAGGAAGAGGTTCTCAGTTTGATTTTATATACCTGTTTTGTTCACGCATAATTTTTGTTTAAGAACCAATTTTGATAATTCTTTTTGCACTGGGTTCAGTACGTATGGCTCCAATGTGGTCCTATATAAATTTTATTGTCTTTTTAGGGTTTTACTCTTTTTTTTAAGTTAATTATATTTATGGGAAAGAACCACCGGTATAACAATCCAAAGGATGGCTGGTAGAGATCGCTATTAGTGATAAGGCCGCCCATTGTCGACACTGTCCACGTAATTTCTATTATTATGTTAGTTTTTTTCTCTTTCATGTAGTGTAACTAGTGTACCAATTAAGACTTATCTATCCCTGTATCTATCTAATTTACACGACAGCATTATTTTCATGATGACTACTTTCGGCCCCTCATCCACGATCCTTTATGGGTCGAATTTTAAAAAACGGCAGAAAGGTTATCGAGTAGCGACCACGAACCGGAAGGCTCAGCGTGGGCAGGCCCCCCTCAAGGTGGGCCGACGATCTTGTGAGGGTTGCGGGAAACCTATGGATGCGGGGAGCGCAAGACCGGCCATCGTGGAGAACCTTTGGGAAGGCCATGTCCAGCAGTGACTTTCAGCTGACAGATAAAAATCATTCAGATTGTTTCAGATCGATCTGATAGAAGAATGGTGAATAAGGTGTGACTATTGAAGCAAGTAAATATCCATACATTTAGCTAGCTAGAGGTATCTATTTTTGAAGTTATGAATTTAAAATTGTGAAATTCTGGCGGGTCAATGTCTAAGCACGAATTCGTGCTGACAGCATAATATGTTAACACGCAATTAGTTAGATGCTTATGATCACAAAATAGACATTAAATTCACTTTACGAACAAAATTGCAACATAATCTAAACAACAACGTACATCCATCCTTATTACAGGTCATTATAGGTAGCATTTGCTTCGTCAGTGATTATGTGAAAGACGATACGAAAGCACACAGCGGGCAGGCGCCATGTTGTCGCTCAGCGTTAGTTACAGTCTACATGCGTTCTCAAAGAAAATATTACCCAGATGGAAAATTAGGTAGACCACCTACAACTTGTTGCCATCTATATTTTTTAATCTTTGTTAAATTTTCAGATGATACAGTGAATGCATTTCTGACAGTTCTTAATATTTGAAACTTATAATCTGATTCCAATGCGTCTTTCACGGAAAAAAACGATATTTTTGGATTGTATGGGTTGTACTGATGATATAAGCATATCTTAAAGTGTGAGCGGCATTGCAGTATTCGGCCGATACTTTAGTAAATATCCCACCCAAACAAGATTAACAATTCATGAGATTAGCCAATTAAATATAAATATCCGAGGACATTCTTCTAACAATTATTTACAGTGTCAGAAATGCGGCTGTACTGTAAGTTTGTCATGTTATTTCAAATAATATAACTAACTCATGTCACGGAGATACAGTCAGTTCATAGTTTTGTATATTTATTTGAATTTCTCAACTTTATAAAGAATAAAACCTCATTGTCAATGCAATTTGTTCAGAAAAAAGTGGTATGCAGCGAGCGGATGTGGAAAGTGAAGAGCGCAAATATATGGCCAACATTGGTGACCTCAATAACCACTCGAACCACTAGATGTCGGGAAAATCTCCACTCAGACGTTGTCAACATACCGCTAATACGAACACGTCGCTTCACCGTACCTTATACAAGTAGCAAAGGAATAGAACTCACTTCGATCTGTTTCCTGGCACCTATATAACCTATCTTGAAGGTTAGTGAATAGCCATTTTTTAGGTAAGCGTTCTAGATCCTCGGCTTTTTCATGGCTCTTTCTGGGTTTATTCGTAAGCTAAACGTTTCTAAGCCACGCGTTAGGACTAAGCGGTCTAGGTCTAAGCGTTTTGGACTTGACAGAGAAGGATATATCCAGCGGAATTAGTTACTAAATATTTGTCTTCCATCTAATCTTATAATGGATTTCCGCAAGGTCACGCCAATTCGAGTCAAATAGTTTCTAAGCCCATTTTACTAATAATAATTATATCATACGATTTGATTTTGGATTATGGCAAAGACATGTCTTTCCTATTAAAATGATTGCTAGGTCACCCTACAAATATGAGTCAAACTAAAAAAACATTTCGAAAGTATCTTTATATTGCGGTAAAGTGGACAAAGGGAGTACAACATCAACAACTTATATTATTATGTTTAAATTTAATTTGGAAAGCTTTAGTTCAATTTCAACTAGATACCTCAAGCTGATTTTTTTAAAGAGGGACGTTTTGGCGAACAATGTTTGTAAGGGCTGTTTTTCCATTATAAGCTACGGGTCCCTAAAAACTGACACTCACATGGAACTTTTAACCCTGATTAGACTTGTGTTTTGACCACAAACTCTTGTGATAATGTGGCCGATGGTGGTGAGGACACAAAGCCTACGAACAGGGGTTCATGTTAAATTTTATCTACAGTCATCACAATTATGAAAGTCAATATTTACTTTAAAACATCATTTAATAATAAATTAGAAAATTATAATATCAAAGAGTAACCTACCTACGATTTTTTTTGTTTATTTTAGAAAATATTTTATTTGTTGCTAGGTAGTTAGTTTATTTCAGGAATTGCTACGCCCAGACAAACCAGCGCTGATTTATAGTTGTGAAGAAACAATATCATGTATTTATAGTACCAACGTTATTATTTAATTTATTTGGTTTTTGTCCATTACGCCTATATAACATTACTAAAGCCACAAATAAATTATATTTCTTTCTTTCTAAAGAAAGAAATAAGTTATACTGGTTTAACCATTATAAGGCACTTATAAAAGCCTATAATAGTCTACTTAGAGGCGCTATTCCTAAGTAAAATAAATTTACGCATACTTGCGAGGGCCCTAACAGGACACTGTGGATTGAACAAACATCAGTTCACCATCGGTGGCCGTGACACAAAGGCGTGTAGATTCTACTGAGGCGGATGAAACACCACTTAACCTCTAGTGTGAGTGCTATCCACTTATGCCTAAGCGGGTACCGTAGCCAATGGACGCTAGCGACACCCGGGACAGAGACCATATACTAATCTGCACCGCGGGTACCACTCGCGCATTGCCGACCCTTCCCCCCGCCCGATAGTTCTGGCGACCTTACTCACGCGCAGGAACACAACCAGGTTATTTAGGAGCGGTATTCTGTAAGGTGGAGGTACTTCCCTAGTCGAGCTGCTCTTCAAGCGAAAAATCGCTATGCTCTACCTCTCTTAAAAGTATTATCCATTACTGCTAAGAATATAGTACAGTTTATTATAGCTTTAGGTCTTGGCGGTGAAATATTTATGTTGCGATCACAATAGATCTAGTCAGGTCGCTCTGATACAAGTTCTGTGAAAACTTGAAACAGCCGCTTAACCCAAATACTAATATACTGGCACAAACGGTGTAATGATTGGTCCCTACTCTAAGTGAGCCCACTTACCTTAGCGTCGGTTCTGTTCCACACGACGACCTTGTGTCCTGAGTTGAGGAGGTTCTTGACGATCCCGCTGCCCATGATACCGAGGCCGAGGAATCCGAACTTCATCTGACTCGCCTTTATGTTCTTCTCTAGGAGTGTCTCCGATACATTCTCCAAGTCTAATGGGGGAGTGTCCTGAGGATAGAGGGAGGGGACCGTTAATGATTTTGAAGTTTCTGTTGTTTTAGAATCAGTTGTATGATATTAATTCCTTATCAGGGTTTAAACTGAATAAAGGAGTTCTGAGTTTATTAGTATAAAATTTTGCTAGTAATATATGAGGAATTCTACGAATATTGTAAATCATTATCAATAGGGATGATGACTGGGTAAAAAATATTTAATTCTGTTTCGTCCGTCAGTTAGGTTATCAAAAAATATTGGATACGTATTTTTTATTTTATTAATTCAATACAAAATTAAAAAGATAAGGCGCATCAAAGTTCAGGAGTGAGGCTTATGACGTCACCTCTCTGTAAAATGTGAACTAAAACGTAATATTATTTCAGTTATCAAACACTGCTTAGTTCGGGATCAGATAACCATGTGTGAAGGAAGAATGTGCCGGGATATTTATTTTTATTTTATTATAACAAATTGAACAATAAACACACACACATAATATTCAATTAAATATAATTATTTTTTTGGCATTAAACATTTTACAGAGCTGATCACTACATAGTATAAAACAAAGTCGCTTCCCGCTGTCTGTATGTCCCTATGTATGCTTAGATCTTTAAAACTACGCAACGGATTTTGATGCGGTTTTTTTTAATAGATAGAGTGATTTGAGAGGAAGGTTTATATCTATTAAACATGCATATTATAGTACAGAAAAGCCGAGAAATTCAAAGATTTGTACACCCGTGCGAAGCTGGGGCGGGTTGCTAGTTTTTAATAAGCCAGCCTAAAACAAAAACCTTCGCTGATCCATAAATGCTGCGATTTCTTATTTAAGAAACTCCTAAAGAAAATATTAAAAACACTTAACACTCCAAATACTTCAAACATCAAAAATAATACTTACAGGTCTAATGATATTGGAGGGGCGATGCAACAAGCTGGACTTCTTGGAGAAAGAGTGGTTCAGCATCGACGGCTTCTCATTGGCCATGTCCGTGTCAGTGTAGGAGCGAGACAGACTGATCTTGCTCTTCTTACGCGGAGCAGACTTGAGCCCGGCGGACGACGAGCGTTTTATAGGCTTTACCTTAGAAATGCCCAAACGAATCTATAAATATTGAGAGCGATTGGTATGATGTTAAATTTGACTTAGCTAGTTTTCATGCAAGTATCTTTAGGGTTCTGTGTTGCGTCATGCCAGTCCGTCTGAGCGTCCGTCATGGCTATTTGATTCGATGACCATCTTTACTAATAATAAAGCTGAAGAGTTTGTTTGAACGCATTAATCTCCGGAGTTACTGGTCCGATTTGAAAAATTTTTTTTTTTTTTTTGATAGGACTAAAGTTGGTAGCCTCTGATGGCTGCTCCAACCTTACCGGACAATCGGCGAGCGCAGAGAGCTCTCAGCCGGGTAACATTTAGGTAACCACGCCTGAGGGCACCCCCGAGTGGGGTACGAACCTCGGCTCAGGGCGTTACCGGGGGAAGGGGAGGACATTCTTTCAATAATAGTAAGCGACATTATCCCCCACGGTTATAGGCTACTTTTTATCCCTGGATCGCGAGTGAAACCGTGGGGAACAGCTAGTTAGTTATATAAAGCTGAAATTGCATAGTCCAGTATTCATATTTATGAAGCAAATTTTTATTGTGACATTTCCCTTAAAAATACACCATTTCTGTTCGCGAACCGACCAAATCGTTTGCAACAAATACGTTCAATAGTTCTCAACTCCATCTCGCGTTGACACCTCAAAGTCATAAGACCCTAGTTGGTACTGTCTGCGCACGAGCTCCGAGGAATCGGGGGCTGAGGGAGCGTGCGGGTGCGCCGCGTCCGACAGTCGTTCCATACCCCACACTCTCCCTGTACTAATGACGACCTTACCCTGAAGAGTACGCTTATCGATTCCTGTTTCGACTTAATGGAGAATGTTGTCGACATATTTATTATTGAAGTATGTGAAGTAACGGTAGTACATTAAATTCTTCAAGTATTTTATTTTGATTGCGACAGTGATTAATTGGATTTTTGGTTTTGTTTGTTCATTATTTATCAGTTCAGTATAATTAAACTGAAGCTAAAGAAAGAAAGTGTTGGTATCGATAACGTGATATCGACTAAATTACAACGCTAGCCGATTACGTCAACATTATTTAAGATTAGTTAGATTCCTCGGAGCTCGCGGGCGGATCCGAAAGTTGATAAAAATAAATTAAATCTGTCAGATTTACCTTGGGCGTAGAGCTCTTCTTCTTAACCTCAGGGGAAGTTCCCGGCCCATCTTCCTCTTTCGGATTCTCTTCCTGACTGTCTTCATCCGTCACATCCTTCAGCTTGTCGAACTCTTCCTCGATGTTGCGCGTGTGATCGTCGAGATCACCGAATTTCTGGATAAGGTAATCACAATTTAGATGGTGATGAGAAACTAGCTAGGTGGGGGGAGATATGTGGTAGGTGATGATGTGTCCTAATGGTGGTAAGAAGGGTACTGGAGCTGATTCTGCTGTTGCATCTCTTTCTTACAAACATTATTGAAAAAGAGACAATATTTAAAACTCTCTATGTCATAGTCGTTGCCAAAAAAAGCATACGGCCTGTCTGGTGGTGAGCGATAAGCCTATGGATAGTTGAAGACCTAGACTCCAGGTACGCCTCAGTGATGTTCTAGGTCCTCACTCACGACGCTGCACTACGCCTGACCCTTAGCCCCTCCCGACGAGTTCGGGCGACCTTCTATACTCGCTAGCTCCAAATCTTGATTTTTTTCGAGGCAGAGTAGACTGAAATGGCGGCCCCCGCTCGCCAATATTTTGACTTATATCATCATCATCATAATTTCAGCCATAAGCCCACTGATGGACATAGGCCTCCCTCAAAGGCCGCCACAACAACCAGTCTAGCGCTGCTTTTTCTTTGTTAAGCCTATAAGTACATATCGGACATATATATTTTTTTATTTATTTGTACTCCATAGCTGGACCAAGGAAATCTCCAGGAAAACAAATAGATCAACAATGTAACCAGAAGTGGCAGCAGGATCATATTCCTCTACGAAAAAGAAAAAGGATTGAAAGTCCCCCGGAAAAATCAAACAAACAGTCAACTGCCAAACATACCAACTTTTCTGTCCCAACACACAACAAATTTGATATCCTCAGCATTGATGATCACGCAACCCAAAACCAGATCCACAAGGACAAGGAATATGTACCAAAACCAGAGCCAATCTTTGTGACTGGCGTAATCCACATAACACCCTTGAGAGACGTTCTCAATAAAGTGGTGAGCACAGACAAATACACATTGACCACGCTTAGATCAGGACATATCATAAAATTGATGCCCGTTGACATTGAAACCTACAAAATAGTGAGAGACACCCTAATCGAGAATGAAATTAACCACTACACCTATAAACTCAAAAGCGAGAGGGCCTACCGTGTGGTAATTAGAGGTCTTCACGCATCAGAAGATGTCTCCTTACTTAAATCAGAGCTCCAAGCTAAAGGACATGAAGTGAGACAAATTGTAAATGTGCTACATCGAGAAACAAAGGAAAAACTCCCACTTTTCTTTGTAGACCTAGAACAGAGACCTAATAATAAAGACATATTTAATATAAAACAAATAAATTATATGAAAATCAATATTGAGGCACCTTACAAAAAAAGAGAAGTCCTGCAATGTAAGAGATGCCAAAGATTTGGCCACTCCAAAAATCAATGTTTCCGCCCTTTTAGATGTGTTAAATGTGGGAACGATCATTCAACAACTACGTGCACTAAACCTCCTGAGACGGACGCCACATGTGCAAACTGCCAAGGTAAACACCCAGCTAGCTACAAAGGATGTATCAAATACAAAGAATATAAGGAGAGGATTCTCAACACTAGACCACTAAATACTAACCTGGCCAAGCCGACAAACACAATTGCTCACCTACCACAAAATAGATCAGTAGAGCTCGAACCAAATCACCATCCCAAAAAATATTCAGACGCTGTAAAAGACAAAAATAAATACTTTACAAACCGACCAATTAATTCGCAACTAGGCAACCAATCAAACGACCTCACGATGGAACAAGGACAAAACGTTACAAACTTATTGGACGTTATGTTCAACAGATTTCAGGCAATCATGACAAACATGATGGACAACATGATGGATCGGATGATCCAATTAATCACAGGACTGGTCTCACAGAGACCTTAAACATCCGTATTCTTACCTGGAACGCCAATGGACTAACTGACAGACGTCAGGAGCTTGAACTATTTATGATAACTGAGAAAATCGATGTGGCCCTGATATCAGAAACGAGACTAACCCAGCGCTCCCACATACAATTTCAAAATTACACAATTTATCGGGCCGACCACCCCTCTGGAAGATCTCATGGCGGGACAGCAGTCATATTGAAAAACAATTTTAAACATCATGCTCTCAACCCCTACAAAACAGACAAAATTCAGGCAACAGCCATTAAAGTCAAACATAAAAGCTCTGAGACGACTGTTGCAGCCATTTATTGCCCGCCGAGACACTCAGTCAGTGCTGATGAATTTAAACAATTCTTTGAAGAGCTTGGTCCTACGTTTATCTGTGGAGGCGACTGGAATTCCAAACACACCCGGTGGGGATCAAGACTGATCAATCCAAGGGGAAGACAACTTAATAGAGCCATACTAGATCTCAACCTTGAATGCTTATCCCATGGGGAACCAACATATTGGCCAACGGATCAAAATAAAATACCAGACCTGTTGGATTTTTATATCACAAAGAACATCAACCGAAACTTTATTGAAATAGAAAAGTGCGAAGATTTATCATCAGATCATTCACCAGTCATTCTAAATCTAACTAAACTAGCCATCCTATCAGAAACACCCCTTAGAATATACAATAATAATACCAACTGGGATACATATAAGAATAGTATCACCTCCAACACAAACTTAAACATCAAATTGAAAACAGAAGATGACATAGATAAAGCCATAGAAAAATTTAACTCTATTATCCACTCCGCAGCAAATGAATCAACTAACACATGCAAAACCGCACAGATAAAACTAAAGAAGTACCCAAAGAACATCATGGAAAAAGTCCGGGAAAGACGCCGACTTAGAAAAGAATGGCATAGGACCAGATACCCCTCTGATAAAACAAACCTTAACCTAGCGACAGTAGAGCTAAAAGAGATGATTAATGAACACGAAAATCTCTACTTCCAAAGTTACTTGGCTCATCTTACTCCTCACAAGGATACAAACTACTCACTTTGGCGCGCAACTAAACATCTTAAACGACCTAAAGGGCATATTCCACCAATACGTAAACAAGACCGTAGCTGGGCCAGATCAGAAAAAGAAAAGTCTACCGCATTTGCTGAATACCTCCAAGATGTCTTCACACCTCTGCCTTGCACTAATCCAGAAAACGACAATGAATTAATGGAATTTAAAGACTCAGCAATCCAATTATGCCTACCACTGAAGGCGGTAAGCCCCAGAGAGATTTTAAGAGAGATTAAAGCTCTTGCACCTAAAAAAGCACCCGGTTATGACCGAATAGACTCGATTCTAGTACAAAATCTACCAAAAAAAGGAATTCTGTACTTAGTAACACTATACAATGCCTGTCTAAGACTCGGCTATTACCCATGCCAGTGGAAGATTGCACAAGTTGTAATGATCTTGAAACCGGGCAAAGTTCCAGAGGAGCCTTCATCGTACAGACCTATAAGTCTCCTACCTCTACTTGGTAAACTATTTGAGAAAATAATACTCAACAGAATGCAGTTTCATCTGAATGACATACTTCCTGAACACCAATTTGGCTTCAGGCAAAAACATGGCACCATAGAACAAGTACATAGATTGTCAAACATTATAAGTCAAACGCTGGAAAATAAACAGTATTGTTCAGCTGTCTTTTTGGACATAAGTCAGGCTTTTGATAAAGTCTGGCACACAGGTCTCTTATTTAAAATAAAAAAGCTACTACCGCACTCATTTTACTCCATCCTAAAGAGTTACTTGAACAAAAGATGTTTTGAAGTCAAACTAAACGAGGAAACTTCAAAACTCTTTGAAATCCGATCAGGTGTACCACAAGGCAGCATTTTGGGTCCATTGTTGTATCTCATCTTCACTGCTGACATCCCAAAAAACGACGACACAGTAATAGCCACGTATGCAGATGATACTGCAATAATGTCGACCAATTGTGACGCACCGTCCGCATCTGCGACACTTCAAAAACACCTCACAGAAATTGAATCGTGGCTCGATAAGTGGAGAATAAAAGCGAACAACAGTAAATCCGTCCACGTCACATTTACCCTTAGAAAAGGCGATTGCCCACCTGTCACTCTAAACGGCAACCAAATACCACAGTCCGACTCTGCCAAATACCTGGGTATGCACCTCGACAGGAGACTAACGTGGTACAGACACATTTGGAATAAGCGGAAACAACTGGATACAAAGTTAAGAAGTTTGTATTGGCTAGTCGGAAGTAGATCACAGCTATCCAATGAAAGCAAAATGGCAATTTACAAGACAATACTAAAACCAGTATGGACATATGGAATCGAACTTTGGGGCACAGCATCAAATAGCAATATTGAAATATTGGAAAGATTTCAGACCAAAACCATAAGGCTCATGTTCAATATCCCTAAATGTATCAGCAACAAATACATCTTACAAGACCTAGAGATAACATCTGTCAAGCAAGAAATATCATTGAGAAGTCTCAAATACCAGAATAAGTTATCAAAACATGTCAATGCACTAGCGACAAACCTTAAAGGAACTGGTAGTGTAACTTACTCAAGACTGAGGAGGAATAGTGTTCCAAACCTCCAAAACCGATTTCTCCAAAATACAATGAGCGAAGTCAATGGACTTTACTCATAATTTAATCACATATACCGACTTTTGTCTATGAAAAGAGCAGCTAAATGTGAGAAACAGATCGCTGTGTTGAGCAGGATACAAAAAAAAAAAAAAAAAAAAAAAAAAAAAAAAAAAAAAAAAAAATTTATTTGTACTGCGCGTCTTAGTCATGTCAAAGATGCGATAATACAAGAGACTACAGCATGGGGTTCTTCAAAAAGGGTGTGATGAGATTTTTGAAGGGTCGGCAACGCGCGATACCCCTGTTGTTGCAAGCGTCTATAGGCTACGGTAACCACTTACCATCAGGTGGGCCGTATGCTTGTTTGCTGCCTTAGTAGTATAAAAAAAATTAAATGCCGAGTAGTGTATTCGTCTAAAAAGCTTGAATTTGCCACCAGGGGCACGGGGTCCGGTTTACCCCCCCTTGCCCCGGATCCGGGACTGCAAGCCCAGGAACACACACTTTATCTGGCTGCGGTATTCTGTAAGGTACTTATAAAATGTCAAGCTGCTTTTTGAGCGAAAAAACATCAAAAACGACCTAAAACTGCACAGATATAAGTTACAAAATAATTTACCTCGGGGTGTTCAATGTACTCCTCGATCTGGTTAACTGCTTCCTTGAAGGCAGCTGTCTTGCAAGACTTGATCAGTTGCTCCTTGAATTCATGGTAGGGCTTTATGTTGATGTCCTCTATCCAGGCACTGTTGGCAATATTGTTATTACTAACTTTTGTTTTATACACGGTTGGCAGCCATGGATTGAATACGACAATAAAACACATTTTATTAACAAATCTTTATTAAAACTACATAATTGCTGATTTAAAATTATGATAATTGTCACAGATTCTGTTATTTACTAACAAAATTCATATTAGTCACGTCACCTCTCTTTCTTAAAACGTTACTGAAAATGGATAGGATTTAAGCTGTCAAATTCAGTGGCGTAGCGTGTAACCAAGGGCCCCCGGGCAAAAATGAAATTGGGGCCCGATTTAAAACTCAGAAAAACTTGCTTTAGAGATACCGCAACTATTAAAATAATGTAGCTCCAATACTAAACTTAAAAATTTCCCCCCCCCCGAAACTCACTAGAAAATAGGTCACAATTTTCAATCGCCTGAGCGGGTTTTCTTGAAACATAAACACATTCACAAAATGTGTTTTTCTCTGTATTCCTGGTTCCAAGAGATTTGGAAAAAATATATGTTAAATTAGAGAATACTTATGTGACGGGAAAGTTTTTTTTAAAAATTGGGATTTTTCATTAGTAACGTCAGAAAAAAAATGTGAATATGCACCTATTTTAAAACTGGGCCATCCAAATAACTTGAGAAATATTAACATACAGTCTGAAATCCATTAGAAAACCATCTTTTTTACTAAAATTGTGTCTCTCCTGTCTCCGTCAGTTTAGTAAGGGACGGAGACATTCGCGGAGAGCCTCTTCTCAAATAAGCAATAGGACTAATTCGACAAAAAAAAAATTCTACAATTTTGACTCACTTCCCGGTATTCAATTGATCTGAAACTTGGTACACATAATGTCTAAACACGGAATAAAAGATTGCCTTTAAAAAAATCTTAAAATTTTAACTTAATTTTCAAATCAGGTAATATGTTTTTAAATAATATATAACTCAGATATTGGGATATTGAATTCCGTTACATCTTGCCCTGAAATAGTAGAGTTACTACGGCGACATTTGTATCCTGGCGTCACTCGATTTGGACTTTTTTTTTATATTTTTCTTATTTATTATTAAATCAATCTTTCATGGTTGTTTTGACTCTATTATTTTACATAATATCAAAAGACAAATCCACAAATGATTGAAGCCTTGCTGAGTTTTTTGTCGGAGTTTTGTTTCGTAATAAGTAACAAACTTATTACGAAACAAAACTTTCGTTCATAAGTGCCTCATCTGTACTATACAGGGTATACATAGTAACAAAAATTACGGCCAATTATTACTGCGAATATTATGTTATTAAAATAATTCAACAATAATAAAATCAAGGGACAATGCACATTATGTATAATATATGTAAGATTGATTATTCAGCGATATACAAAACCAAGCACATGGTTTAATAATTTCTGTACCTCAATTGTTTTGGATAGTATATTATAATTTTATGCAATTTTTAAATAAGCATCTATTTAGGTAAATATATCATATAAATGCCTTCATAGTGTACTTACAGTCTTACATAACTTTGTAAGGATGATGACTAAAAAAATCTAATTAATCCATCTGTTAGATTACCAAAAAATATTGGGACACATATTTTTCTTTAGTTCCGAAAACTAAAAGTAACGAAGATATAGTGCGTTAAAATTTCGCGTGACGTCATGTCTTAGTACACTTTTTGCAGAGAGATGACGTCACAAGCTCTCCTGAACTTTGATGCGACTTATCTTTGTAATTTTTTGTTGGTTTGATAAAATAAAAAATACGTATCCAATATTTTTTGATAACCTAACTGACGGACTAAACAGAATTATTTTTTACCCAGTCATCATCCCTATAATATTTGTGTTATAAATAAACTCAGAATAAGTATTCTCAGCTATAAGTTTTGGTTTCTTTTTTTGTAGATCAAAATAGTATCCTATAAATTAATTTTCCACCCCGCGGTTTCACCCGCGTTGCCGAGGGATAAAAAGTAGCCTATGTTTAATGCAGGATGTCATCTACCTCAGACCAAATTTCATCACAATTGGTCCAGCCGTTTGAGTGTGAAGAAGTAACCAACATACTTTCTCACAAACTTTCGCATTTATTATATTAGTACGACTGGTAGGAAGTCGGATATTTTCAATCTAGAAGTAGGCATACTTTAAAAAAAACAATATCAAAATTAATAAAATATCATCTATGTATGACCAAAGATAACATAAACTATTTTTAAATAAGAAAGTTATTTCTTTTCGTACATTGATATATATTGTGTAGAAATGTTGTTAATATAAAAGGAAACAAATTAAATTTAGTAGGTATTATGTAGGTGTTTAAAAATTGCCTCTACTATATTGGCTTCAATCATTTCCCACTGAACGGTATATCAAGAATGTTTCCATAAAATTTATAATGGTTCTTTAAATAAATAAATAAAAATTATATCTACTAGCTTTCCACCCATTGATTCCCTATTTCACCCCCTATAAAGGTTGAATTCTGTGAAAATATTTTCATTCAAATTCCAAATCACTAAACCCACTGGTTTAGGATGTAAATTGTCAGCAACTATGGCATTATTTCAATGACATTTAAAAAATTAGGATTGAGTTAAACTATGTGTGCATAGAGATAGGTAAGAATATTATTTTGAATTTAGAACTAACTCCCATTGAAGTTTTGGGCTCCGAAGGGCTAAGCTATCTTCTTTAGTGTATCAATTGAGTATTAAATAGCATCTGTAAGTAAGTACTTAACTCATGATAGACTTGAGCCTATTTCCATCATCACTGATGACTCATAAAACATGTACCAGTGTAGAAGCATAAGCCTTCCATAAAAACTCTACTAGCATTATAGATATTCTATTCTGTAAATAATATTGATTTTACTTCATATTTTTAATAATATTATATTTTCTAGAAAATACAAACTTATGAAAGTTATAATTGTCTCTACCACTGACTCAAAAATCAATCTGAAAAGACTGGTAAGAAACGTAACAAGCTATTTTTGCTATAGATCTACTTATCTATGTAACAAATCCAAGCAGTTGAAAGAGATCCAGAAGGTGACAAACCTAAAGTTATGGCCTCCAAGTAGTAGAAATATTAGAGGCTAGTGTCAATGGGTATTTCCAAGGTATTTCCAGTTATCCCAAATCATAATATTTAATTTAAAGATTGAAAAATCCATAGGGATATTATCAAGTGATTAAGGAACAAACAAACACACACATTGTAATATTGATATGCAGGATATGATAATGACTGTTACACTGAGGAAATCTAAGAATCATTAACCATGCTTTAGGAGTATATGCATGTCTGAACTTCTACACCCATAGATTCTAATAATAGTTCTAACTTCTAAGGCAACATTGTTCCAGCTAAATGATTCAAGTGAAACTGGCTCCATTACTTAAGGCCCTCTAGCTGGGCTAGTGGCCTAAGCTTAGTAGTGTTAGGTTCAAGACCAAGATTTTAAATTTGAAAACTTACTAATTGTTGGTTCCAAAGAAATATATGCACTGAATATTTGAAGCCTTCTTGGGGGGCTTCAGTTCCGGAGTAGGGATAGCTACCTGAAAAGCGTCATAGCATCTTATTAGGTTATTATTTAGTTGGCAATAGTCACTTATAGGAAGCAAACATTGGTAGTACAACCATTAAAGTGAGCACGCTAAACGTAAATATGGGGCATTATGTCGGCGTCTACATGGCTTTTTTCACAGCCAGACACGCAATTATGATATTTCCCGCCCATAATTACTTGTGTATAATCTGTCAGGTTTCATCAACAAACATAGTTTGTTGTTTGTTTACTGTATCCTAACACCTGTTTTACTGTGGTAGGGTTTTATTGGCTTTTGATTTATTATGAGCTAAAACTAAAATGAAATAACGGAGCTTCTTACCCGGCCGGGCCAAGGGCTGAAACCCTTCATTTTAGCCCTGAAACAAATACATCAAACACATTATTCACACTGAAATCTCATAAGAATCACAACTAGCACAAAATAGCGTCAGGTTTGAGTACATACCAAACAAGATCACCAAGTTTATAAGCGTCAGACATGATGTACGTCTACTCTTCACAATTTTCCACGACGAACTAACCAAAGAGAAATTGAAATGATGGTAGAGGACATCGGTAGAGAAGAACACAGTTTAAAATATAATCTACTCAAATTGTTGTCTATGATCGTTAAAACCGTATTTTACCGGAAAACGTTTATGAAAAGTTAAATTTAATAATAGTATTGATACAGTAAATAACAAAGGTCTCGAAGTAAATTAAACAAACCAATATTTTATTATTTCTACATTCTATCTAACCCAGTAAAATTCCAAAAATCGATAGAAGAAATATCGGTATATCGGACAGTGATGTATTGATACTCCGATTAACGTCTACTAATAATAAACATTCCGATATAACATGACACACATCGTATTTGGCATCCCTAAAAATAAAAATAAAACTTCAGTCAAGTCAAAGTCAGCCAGCAAGTCAATCAATCAATCTGCAAAAGCTAGCAAAGCCGCCAAAATTAAAAATTAAGATTTATATTTGCATTTTGCCATGAATTAGATGACAACGTAGTTGCTGTGATAAAAATGTCAAAAAGATCCATATTTCCTCAACAAAACGGAGGTAGAAAAAGGGCAAAACTTGATATTAGTGTTTCCGATCACAATTTTCCATTAAGTCAAAACATAGGTAAATTACATAAATTTATTCTACGTATACACTATCTAGCCATTTCTAAGATATAATTGTTTATATTACTGTATTTTAAATCGATATTAAACAAAAAAAAAACACTATTGCACAAAGGTAACCACATACGTTTGTCAACAGAACCAAACAATGAAGCCACTTGGGGCGATGACAACGACGATGAAATGCTCCTCCTGGCTAGTCAAGCATGCGAAGAGGCCTATAGCACCAACGATATCAGCATGCTACCAAATTACAGCATATGTATGCAACCATCCTCAACTAGTACCCAATTCCACTTCCAACCTGGGCCGAGCACGTCTAAAACCGAGTTCGCATTCAAAAAGCCATCAAACAATACACCCAGTGCTATTTCGACGCATTTAAAACAAAAATGTAGCACCATATCGTCTCCGTTACCTGGTATATCATTAAAAGCGATACAACAGACAAACGGGCAAGTGAATTTATCTGATGATTTGATATTCAATGAACAGATATACAAGGGGCAGGACTCTGATCATATTTATCGTCAGTTACTTCAAATGCAAGAAGAAAATGCTAAGTTAAAGTCTGAAAATGGAAAGCTGCTGGAGAAATGTGTTACAAAAGAAGGTAAACCTTTTCAGGTGTATTCAGATTTAAGTGCTTTTAAATTTAGTAACTTAAATATAAACCAAAGCTAAGAACTTATAGATAACTAGTTTCTACCCATGTACTTGAAATATTATTTTTCTCATTTTCAGTGTTGAATCCAGAACATATTCTTTATTTGTATCTTAATTCATGTTAAGCCTATTTCCTCATCAGAACACATCTAGTGATGTGCCGAGTTGGCTATTTTTGGTATTCGTTAAAATAAGAATCGAGTTAGGATTCGAGTCTGAAGACTCGGACAGGTATTCGAGTACTGGCACGAGTATTCGAATACTTCAGTGGACTCTAGTACTTTTTGAATCGAACTTTGTAGTTTGCTTTTGACGACAAATTCTAATATTTCATCACAAATCAAATATGTAAATAATAACAGCAGTTTATGTATAATTAGTAATTTAATCATTATATTAATCATAATTTGGTAATTTTGTATGGCACGGCATATTAAAGCTAACAACTAACTATTGACTATAACAATTATCAATTGAATTTTTTAACTTTATATTTATTTAATATCAATTTTTGTATTTTATGTTTTACACCTGATGATATGTCCGGTCCGCCAACTAACTAACTAAGCGCCACTTCAGTCCTTTGATTGTTTTTATTGCATCTTTAAGTTTCGTTCTTTCTTTTATGTACTCATTCGGATTCGAATACTGTATTTTATGTACTCGAGTATGTGAGTACTTGCTAGGTATTCGAGTCAGTCTGACTCGGCACATCTCTAAACACATCTACTTAAGTTCACTTAATATAAAATTGATGAAATTAAAAAAAAAAACACCGCCACTTATTTAAGTCTAGTAAAAAAGATTTAAAATATATCTGTCACTTTCTTACGTCATTTGACAGAAAGAGCTAGGGCTATCTTAAAACCTGGCTTATACAAGACTTGCTTATAACCATTTCATGTAATGTTTTATTTAATTCCAACATTTCAGGTGAAGCATCAATACTACGCACTCAGTTAAAGACATGCCAGGTGGCCGTTGACAATGCTCGATTAGAAAAAATTAAAACACAAGAGAAAGTACAGATGGAGTGGACGGACAAGCTTACAGCCGCTAATGCTATGATGACTGATTTAAGGACACAGTTGGATTTTAAGGTTTGTTTATTAATATATGAGGTAATCAAAATCAAATCAAAAACGAAGCTGAAATGAACAAATAAAGTGAATTTCGAATTTTGCGAGCTTTTTGGAGCTTGCATCTGAAGTATGTTTAATATTACAGAATCTGGAAATAATAAGTATAAAGGAGAAATGCAAGAAGTTGGAGTCAACTAAAGTGAGATTGACGCAAGTTAATGTACCTGCCAATGACATATCATCTAGGTAAATATTTTTTTGCACATCAGTTTATTGGTCTTAGTCTCAGATGACTATTAGAATAAAAATATCCTAAATACTTAAGATTCATAACTCGCTTGCTACACTCTGGATTCGAACCGGTAAAGTAAGTATAGATTTCATGGTTTTCCTTTAAAGAAATTTAAATTCAATGGGACAAGGTAAAGCATTTTAACTCAAATGGTTCATCAGCTTAAAAAAAGACTGAATGGAGATTTGTTTCTTATTAAAAATAATGGATTTTTTGAGTAAAATTTGACATCACTAAGCTATGAAACTTGTAACATTTCAGTCATAGACACAACAACAATAGCTTCACAAATGTCTCTCAGGTAGCACATAGTAGACGAGTGAAAACAGCTTCTAGTGGGGTCCAGACAGAAAGCAGACTTCACTTCCTTAAACTCAATAAGACTGTATCAACTGGTATGTATTGAAGTTTTACTTTTTAAATTACTAAGTTCATAGTTATGGTGTTGAAGAAATCATAAACATAATAAATGCTACTATGCTACACTATTTATGTTGTATGTACTTTGGTTTAGGTGATAGTAGCCAGAGGGTTATGAAAATGAACCAAGTGCCATTGTAATAAGGTCTATCTGAATCTACATATGCTGAATCATAGATTTAACAGATGAACTTTATTGGAAAGACATAAGGTTCTTTTTCATATGTTGCTAATACAAGCTCTGCATATTAATTACAGGAGCATCAAACCTCGACTACATACTGCCACACATACTGGAACCGACCACAGAGCAGCAAGCCATATTAGACTACAA
This sequence comes from Tethea ocularis, assembly GCA_963555595.1. Classification (NCBI taxonomy): domain Eukaryota; kingdom Metazoa; phylum Arthropoda; class Insecta; order Lepidoptera; family Drepanidae; genus Tethea; species Tethea ocularis. The sequence continues at coordinate 9,310,880 of OY741975.1, forward strand.
CGAGAAGCTACAGAAGCAAACAGACTTCACACATAAGTGCAGAGTATATAATACATTCCATAGGATACCGTCCACACCTAGTCCTGCTAGAGAGATGACCGAGAAGGCAACCTTGAACTCTTTGTATGAAGACCTGACTTGCGTGGCTACTGGGAATTGTGAGGGGAATTTACATGAGAAGTATTTTAATGTGAGTTTTTTATTCCAAAATAGTGAAGAAGGCAGTAGTGTAGCGTACAGGCAGGGGCGGCCCGCCCCTTGTGGTACTTTTAGGGGTGGAAAATTTTCACAATAAATAATAATTTAATATTTATTTCACAACTACTGGATTAAAATAAGCATGGAATTTAATATTTTTATTCCGTGACGAAACTGGGGAATACCATTTCTTTAAATTAATGGCCGCCATCTTGATTGTTGTAGCGAGAGGCAACACTATCTGTACCGACTTGCAGTAATTCCCCGTGTTTATTTTGTAATCGGATTGTTAAGGTCTTTTGAATTTAAAGAACTAAAAAGGGGTCGGCGATTTTGCCTTCCCCCCGGGTGGCTGAAAACCCGCTACTTCACTGGATGAGCGCAGTTAGTATCGATTAATTGAGTGTGATGAACTTTGTCGTCAGGATTGTAACCTTGTTTTGAATATAAACTTGTTTTGCTGTCTCCACTCAGCAACTGCAACCTTCCGTATTAGAGTTGGCATATTTATAAGTGTCTGAGTGCCTAACCACGATTAGATTGTTGTGAACATAGGCCCTACATAAAATTTAAAAAAGGTGCCAATCTGACATATTTTGGTAACATAAATACTAAGTTGCATACTTATGTACAATTACCATCAATATTTTCTCTTTTTTACATTTCCACAGATATTCACCGCCATACAATCATCGTTAACAGACGTACAGAATCAGCTAGAAGTAATCTCTCACAGAGTGACAACTGCATTTCAAAAAGAAATGGACGAAAAATACATAGAAACTAGTAACATGTACCTGGATATAAGCAAACAGGATTTGCTTAAAGGACGGTAAGGGCATCATGGCTTTGGAACATAAAAACTGATTCTTTATCCTTGGATAGATTTACTTTATGGTGAATCTACACCCCCAAGGATCTCCACGATGGCCGGTCTTGCGTCCTTGGGGAAGGCCTTTGTGCAGCAGTGGACGTCTTTCGGCTGACATTATAATGATGAATCTACATCAAAGTAACTTTTTGGATGGACTTTAAACCATAATTTTAGTGTTGTATCTACAGGTACGATTCTAAAAGCATGAGCGAAAGTGTTTTTTTGGCTCTATCCCGCCAAACACCGAACCGTAGATAAAGCCCAGAAAAGAACTGGCTCTCATCTACAACATGTAGATAACAACAAGGCTATAATGTTCTATTGGTTTTTGATACTTCCATAATGTAAGAACTACAAGGCGAGGATAGCTCAGTGCTAGTGACGTCGGATGCCGCGACGAAGGTCGTGGGTTCGATGAGCTTGAGCTTTCGGTGAAGGAAAACATCGTGAAGAAACCATAGCACGGCGATAGGGCACTTTGTAGTACCCGGCTGGCTGTCTACCACCCTCCAGTTGTGGAGTTGAGAGCCAGTTGCCTTCTTGGCATTGTAACAGGTCGGCAACACAATATTAAGGCTCTGATATTGCAAATGGCGATAGGCGACGGTAACGACTTACTATCAGGGTGACCCGCTTGCTTGTCAACTTTCTGACATAAAAAAAACCTAGCTGATTCTGTCGGGATTCAACAACACAAGATGCGCACTCGTAATCACTCTGATAATAAAGAATCATATTTAGTAAAATTTCCAAATAAGACAGTTATTTTGTTTCAGTGCATTATACAAAGAGGAACAATCAATACTATCGCGCCGGATGACTGCAATATTAGCTTACATTATAGAATGTAAAGGAGTTGAGTTATTTAGCAAATATCTCGATAAATGTTACCAGACAGATCAAAGTGATAGACACAAGAAATATGTATTTGTTGAAAAAATCAATAGGATATGTAATTTACTTGATAGCACTGTAAGTATTTTTAGACTTTAATTATATTCAAGAAAATTTCAAAACAAAATTATTTGATCTGCGTCTCACTACTGACATTAAGATTACCTATATACTAAGATTTCCCATGTACAAAAATTACTCAGTTACTAAAATTACTCGTGAGTATACAATGGTTACCCACATACTAAGATTCCATCTATACTGAGATTTTCCATATACTAAAATTACCCGTATAATTAAATAATAATACACTGTAAGCAACTACCAGTTTATCCCGACAGTTGTAATTGTGACCTAGTTTCCCTCTAGGCTATGTGTGCTTATCACCTTCGGCCACATCATCACTGACCATGATCTAACATAAGCCTTAATGCCAACCTTTAAGGGTATACCTTCGGTTGGAGCGCGAAATTCAAATTTTATCACGTTTTTTGCAAATTGGAGCTCAGTTATAGGTCGTAAGTTATCAACATGTTATTTGCGAGAAGAATGGTAGTATAATAATATAATTATAACATAATTCCTCCAAGGTATATTACTGACATATACAACTATTTCATGAAAATGTTACTAATATACCTTGGAGGAATATGTTGATGATTTCTTTTGTTATTAATCAGTAAATATACTACCATTCTTCTCGCAAATAACATGTTGATAACTTACGACCTATAACAGAGCTGCAATTTGCAAAAAACGTGATAAAATTTGAAATTCGCGCTCTAACCGAACGTTCCCCCTTAATAAAAAACTAAAAATTTTTTTAGTACATAAAATTGTTATATTATTTTCCAGTCATGTGCTCCTCTATACAGCGGCCTGCTATTATCAATAATAGTACTATTAGAACAACTAACAAACATACAAACGGTATCAAAAACACACTTACTGGATATAATCAAAACTATAGTAAGTTGTCGACCGATGCCTTTTGTCGCTTGTCGACTCATACGACTGCTGAGAGGTATATCAACTTGGGATGAATACTTGAAGACGTTCTGTCCGAAGAACGTGAGCGGGAACTTGAGATTGGATTATGATCAAGGCGTGTTGCTGTATAAAAAAGGTAATGTAATATCAAAAGTACTTTTTTAATTAAGGCTATCGCCGCTAGGGGCGCTAGTGTAGTGTGAGGTCTCCGAAATGTCAAATGTCATTGATTGTGGGTGGGCTACGCGGGTCTATTTCTAACTAGCTGTTTCCCGCACGTTCCCGGGATAAAAAGTAGCGTACAACCTCCGGGGATAATGTAGCTTCCTATTAGCTATTAGTGAAAGAAGAGATTAGCGCCTTCAAACAAACAAACTCTTCAGCTTTATTATTATAGACTTACAGACTAGCTTTCGCACCGCGGTATTTCTCGCGGTCCCGTGGATCTTATGTTTCCCGGGATAAAATGTAGCCGATATGTTATTCCAAGGTATGATCTATCCATGTGCCAAGTTTCATCCAAATCCATTCATTAGTTTTTACGTGAAAGAGTAACAAACATACATCCATACTCACAAACTTTCGCATTAATAATATTAGAAGGATATATTATAGGATAGTAGGATTAGAATAATGCTGTGAAAATGTTATAAACTTTCTGAGATACCTATTTGAGTTCTAATATTATTATTTTGTTATGTCAGAAGGTTGTCGCAGGCAGGCGGTCCACCTGATGGTAAGTGGTTACCGTCGCCGTCGCCGAGCGCCATGTGTTGCACTGTGCCCACCTGTTACAGTGCCAATACAGTGGTGTCGATTCTGTTGTTTACGAACTTAACTAATATTAGACAAGTCACCTCTCTTTCAAGTTAACCTTATTGAAAAAACACTGAACATTTTTAATGCTGTCAGTTTAATCCAAGCCGTCGTAATGTACGGGTAAATAGTCGTGACCAATAAAGATCGCGTTTAAATTTACGTTGAAATATGTGATCGGATTAAACTGACAGGACTAAAATATCTTACATCCCTTTCTTATATTTACTATTAGAAAGAGATATAGTGAGATTAAATTTATTTAGTTCGTAAACAACAGAATCGGCACCAATATATATTTTTTATAATTTTAATTTCAGATTCATGCTACATACAAGTGTTATTGAAGCAGATAGAAGCGTGTCTCAAGTGTATCGAGAGTCAGAATATGATGCAAGCAGCGGTTGATACGACGCGCCATCTCATGGTGTTATACACCAATATTTATTGTGATACTAGTTCTGTTGAGGACAAGTCAAGGTATGTACTTTAAATTCATTTTATTTTATCTAAATATATGAAAGTAAAACTTGTCTGAGTGACCGCACAATTTTTTCAGTTTTTTTAAATTAATTTTTTAAAACGTGAAATAGTAGCCGCCATGTTATTACGTCATACGGATATGTAAACTAAAAAGTGTCAGTGTCAACCTATTAAATGAGCAGCGGCATAAGCGCATTTGTTTACACATCCAACTAATATATAGTTATAGGCAAACTGACGTCATCGCGTCATGATCACAGCAATGATGGCCTCTACTGCGACCATAGTTTTTGTCAAATACGCGCGAAATTTTGAAAATGTTAAATTTGATGGCACTTATCGATTGACTTTGTGTTTTTTTTGTGGTTTATCCTGTTGGGCGTCGCTGTCCGTGTGATAGATTAAGGGTGAACCTTCGGTTGGAGCGCGAAATTCAAATTTTATTACGTTTTTTGCAAATTGTAGCTCAGTTATAGGTCGTAAGTTATCAACATGTTATTTGCGAGAAGAATGGTAGTATATTTACTGATTAATAACAAAAGAAATCATCAACATATTCCTCCAAGGTATATTACTGACATATACGACTATTTCATGAAAATGTTACTAATATACCTTGGAGGTACGCCTCCACCTTAATTAGATTCCACTGGCTGTAATACTCTATTTGAAATGACATATTCCAGATGTGAATGTGAGCTGGTGCTAATACAAGTTATAGTCTATGCGTTGAGGATATGTGCTGTCATGTTACTAAATACTCATACAACACATATGGGTAAGTGTTCTTGACTTTGTTATCATTTAACTAGCTTCCACGCCAGGCACGCCCTGGTATATGCGCAACCAATACCTCCACTTCGACTTAGGAATCCCCACCATCTTAGGACCATCAAACAATACAACAAAACGCGTTTCACGCCGCATTTTCGACTCCGCTGTCAACCACTGCAATCCTCTCATTGTACAGGCTGCAACCTATACCCCCTCTAGAATATATCTTATAGCCACCTCTGGCTAACACTTTCAAAATTGGTTCATACACTCTTTACACACAATAAGGAATAGGGTAGTTTCCTGGCATATCAAATAAGCAACTTTTTAATAAATGTCAAAACGATCGGTTACATCGAATATTGTATGAAATACTAAGCTAGGACGTCATCGTTTCACAGCATCAAATGATCTACTCTTAGTGGTTCTACTGGTAATTAAAAATCATAGAAAGCATTAAATGTACAACATATTTGATGTTTCCGCGTGTTTTCAGATGTTTTATGCATTGGTTTGTGTTTTGTCATTTATTTTTGACACTGTCATCTAGCCTATTGCCGGTGCATTAAAAATAATGTATTTAGTACAATTTCCAGAGAGTCGAGAACTAGTCGCGGTGTGTAGATGTGGTATACAGTTGGTGTACCGCTGCTCGCTGAAGGAGATGGAACTGGGCTCGCAGCTCTCACACAACGAAGGCCACCTCATACAGTTCATACATATTATGAAGGACATACCACATGCTGACGTCTATGGTAAGTTCTTTATCCTTACATTATACCTGTTTCCAGAGGTTTCAATCGCCTTCCCGGGATAAAAAGTAGCCTATAACCTTCGGGGATAATGTAGCTTCCTTTTAGTGAAAGAATTTTTCGAATCCGACCAGTAAGTCCGGAGATTAGTGCGTTCAACCAAACAAACTCTTCAGCTTTTTAATATTAGTATCCATACTTCCATACTAATATCAAAGAATAAATAAAATATAAATGCAAAAGTTTGTGAGGATGTATGGATGTCTGTTACTCTTTCACGTAAAAACTACTAAACGGATTTTGATGAAACTTGGCACATAAATACTCCCGAACATATAGGTTACTTTTTATCCCGGGAAAATATAAGATCCCACGGCAACGTGGGTGAAACCGCTGGCACAGAATACTTAATAGTACAAGTACAGAAGATTCACTCCCCAAAATCAATCAAAGAAATAGGAACTCTTGCTACGTTAAAATAAAGTGCACTTCAGATCGCACAGCGCTTAATAACCTACTGTTATATTCACCTACAAGTCGCGTCTCTTTCTATCGCGTATCGCTTACCTTTTCTGACGACGTTAGGGTTGTCTTCAAATAAAAATAATTTAATCCGGATATTTAACTACCAATTAGCTATACAGGGTGGAATTTTGTAATGCCACCTGGAGGGGAAGTACTCTTAATACTTTAGATAGAAAATTTTACTCAAAGATAACATTCCTTTATTTTTGAAAAGAAAAAAAACGGCATTAAAGATTTTTAAAAATTCGCTTGCCGCACACGGTAATCGAACCGACTAAAATCTGTAAAAGTTGCACCGTGTACTTTTATTGCATTGATTGTTAGGGTCAATAAGGATGAAATCTCTTTAACAAACTTCATAAATTGAATTACATGAAAACAATGAAATTTTAAATTAATTTAATTATGTACAAAAATTTAAACTAACTAATTAATTGCTCGAAATGGGCTCCATTTTCTTGTATACACAAATTTATTCTTCTAACGAATTCATTTCTAGTTACCTTCAATAACGTATTGTGGTGAATGTTATAAATCGTATTCTGAACTTCAACTCTCAACTCGTTTATATTCTCATAACATTTAGTGTAAATTTGATTTTTTACATATCCCCACAAAAAAAAATCTAAAGGGGTGAGATCTGGTGATCTCGCAGGCCATCTGATTGTGCCGTTTGTACCAATCCAGGTATTAAAATGGTTATTAATGTAGGCAGTAGTGATTCTGCTGTTATGGGCTGGAGCACCATCTTGCTGTAGAATTATTTGGTTTCGCTCTTCCTCGGGGAAACCATTTAACTCGTTTCTTAATAAATCGAGTATTTCTAAATACTTCACAGTGTTTAAGTGACCTTCGTATACATGGACTAACACAACCATATTTCTCATAATTCCGCACCAAACGTTGAAAGAAAATCTTACTTGACTGTTAGTTTCATGAACACGAAGAGGATTCACTCTAGACCAATAGTGATTATTGCGGCGATTGTACATGCCGTTATTGCTGAAGTTGGTTTCGTCAGACCATACAATGTTACTCAAAAAATTAGGGTTACAGTCAATTTCTCTCAGCATGTTTTGACAAAATTGTAGTCGTCTCTCACAATCCCCAGGATGCAATTTTTGTACCAATCGACCATCACGATAACATCTAAACTTATACTTTTTCAGCGCTTTAAGTATGCGAGTGTGGGTTGTTCCAATTACTTCGGCAGCATCTCTGCTTGAAGCCTTCGGAAATGCTTCGAAGTATGTTAAAATATTTAATTCAAAATCAAAGTTGTTTTGTTGAAGAGGGTGCCGTCGCTTTTTGAAACTTCCAGTGTTCTTTAAATTATCTATCATTCTTTTCAGTACAAATCGAGTTGGTGTCTGACGGTCTCGATATCTCTCTCCATACCACCGCAGAGCACGATTCACATCTTTATTATTTAAAAAATAAGCTTCCATTAAATCAAATTGCTCTTGATAAGCCATTTTTACCGTGAAACAATTATGAAATGATTTGTAAAAACAATCAAATGTGAATAACAGATGAAAATCTATTTTCAAATGTAACATTCCATATTTAAACTACGTCATACACGCAGTTATGTCACATCTAAGAAAGGAGTCTGCATTACAAACACGTGCAAATTGCAATCGTCTTATCTAAATAGTAATTCGTCATTTCGATGGATAAATGACGTCAATGATAATAATTAATGAATAACATAAGTACACAGATAGATCTTTGAGTAAAAGTGCTTTAACTTGACCGATTGAATTAATAATTTAAGATTTCATTGTTTTCCATTCATTTAACTTCTGAAAATGGAGCTCATTTCGAGCAATTAATTAGTTAGTTTAAATTTTTGTACATAATTAAATTAATTTAAAATTTAATTGTTTTCATGTAATTCAATTTATGAAGTTTGTTAAAGAGATTTCATCCTTATTGACCCTAACAATCAATGCAATAGAAGTACACGGTGCAACTTTTACAGATTTTAGTCGGTTCGATTACCGTGTGCGGCAAGCGAATTTTTAAAAATCTTTAATGCCGTTTTTTTTCTTTTCAAAAATAAAGGAATGTTTCCTTTGAGCAAAATTTTCTATCTAAAGTATTAAGAGTACTTCCCCTCCAGGTGGCATTACAAAATTCCACCCTGTATACTTCGAATAAACCTAGTAGTATACTATTTATGTACCTATTCTGTGGTAGTAGTAGGTAGAACAGAAAACTATTTTTTTTATCCACACGGCGTACGTTAGTGTGTACCTAACTAACTTGCTTATGAAACTAAATATCTTGATTAGGTGTTTATGTAGGTAGATAAGTGCGTATCAAATCAGAAAGACACACGACGCGAACAAAATAGTCTAAGAGCCAACACCTAAAAATCACAATGTTAGTAGTATAGTGTAGGAGCTAGCCTGGTGATTTGTATGTAACCGTTATTTAATTAACTTATTGCCCGAATTATAAGGTATTCAATCCAATATTTTATGGCCGGAATGGTTATTTCCGTCTAGCTCAGCGCAACGTTAAGATAGTGACATGCATAATAATGACGAATATCGATATCGGACTGAACGCTTTATAATTCGCAATTTAAAACAACGATAGTTAGGATCGCGATCGCGAAGTAGTCGTGACGAACAAAACTCGCGCGGCGTGCGTCATTGCTCGATCGTGAGTACCTTGTGGACTAGCCGCGGCAACGCGGCCGCCGCTTGTACTTGCGTTTTCGATACCTACACGCGGAGTGAGACAGGCCTGCCACTGGGCGGAAGCTAGTATTTAATAAAAGAAACACTCTGAATTGGATGTTAAAAAGCACAATTATTTTCTTTAGGAGAGATATTGGAATAAATATATTTTGATTTTATAATATCTTCAGTAAACATGCTGTCAGAACTATCTGGGACGCTGCAGCCGAGCCCAGAGGAAATGCCGCCGTCATTCCACAGTCAACCGTGGCTGAAGAGCTTCGAAACATTCACACTCACAGATTAAATTACATTTATATACTAGCTGTTCCCCGCGGTTTCACTCGCGTTCCCGGAATAAAAAATAGTTTACGACCTATTCTCAGACCTAATATTACTCAAAAAAAATCATAAAAATGGGGCAAGCCGTTTCAGAGGTGTTTGGTGACAAACACTAGGACACGAGAATTTTATATATTAGATGAGTATTGATTTACAGCACCGTTCGTAGTAAAGTAAAAATGTCTTGGGGCTTCTCTATGGAACGACGTCTGCAACCCGCTCCTTTAAAAGGTACCTTTTTTATACCACTATGATTTTTGCCACGATGGCCCCAACGGCCCCAACGTGGCATATAGAATTAGATTTATATGTAATTGAAATAAGCATAGTACCCACTTACCATCAAGTATACCGTCTACATTCTACTTATAAGCCTTCGAACATAAAAAAAAATCTCTTGTTGTTCTTGTCTTCAGCAGAGAGTAACTGAATAACTTATTCAGTACATTCATAGATAAGCTTGATATAACTTTACGATTGTAAATATTGTACATACCTAAGTTGATATTTGTATGGAAATGTGATTGTTACAAAAAAATAAAACTATTTATGTAACACTATTATATTCTTTATTCAATATTCACCTAAATGTAAAGTAAAATATAAAACACTTGCACAGATGACGAGGAATGTGATGGAAATGCGACAATATTGGCTAACAAATATGATTGAATTTAGCTTGACTTTCATATCACTATTAGAATAATTTTACTTATATTAAATTAAGACAGTTATATTTGTGGCTTCGAAATCAGCACATTGATAAAAATGGTCTTTAGTAAATCTTGATTGTGCCACATATTTGGCTATATTATGTAGAAAATATTATTGGATTTCATTAAAAACTTGTTAACTACTGTGGTGGTCAGCAAAGTGGCCAAAGGTGGCAAGCACACACACCCTAGTAGAAACTTGCTCTCAAGTGCAGCTGTCTTTTTGTACTACCATCATAACTATATTTTCGTATACTGTTCAAGCACATTGTAGGATGATTTGATTATTTTCATACTAGCGACCCGGCCCGGCTGCGCACGGCTTTTCTGTACTATAATATGCATTATACATATAAACCTTCCTCCTAAATCACTATCTATTGCTGAAAACTTCATTAAAATCCGTTGAGTAGTTTAAAAGTTCTAAGCGGAAGTGACTTCATTTTATACTATGTATAATATAAAGATTATTGCATAAAATAAGTACTTGAAACGATTCAGAAGCCACAAACAAATAGTATAATACTAGCTAGTACATCACAGAAAACTAAGGAGTTACATTAAGAGATGGACTCACTGTAGGGTTCACAATAGATACTGGCACATGGAAGAAATACAGCATAAAACCTGTGGCCAGTAAGAAATGGAACAATAGTATAGATCCTATCAATATTAGGAAGTATCTCGATTTCCTTAGAGCTGGTAGTAGCCAGAAGATAAGTACTGCACCAGATACAAACGCCGCCACCAGAACAAACAGCCATTGCAGCCAGGAAACTTGGATTGTCCACAGGAATGCAACCGGTATGTAAATGGATAGGGAGTATCCGTAAAGACAGAATAGTGACATCATTGTTGGTGAATTTGAAGTCTGTAATTAGAAATATAAATCAGTTAATGCAATGTTCAGGTTTGAAACTTGTGAATACAAATAACTTTTACTGAGAATAAACTGAAAGTGCTCAATCATACTGTATGGAATGTACAATAACAAAATTAAATTAAATTTAATATTTCATTATAGATAGATTATATTTTGTTGTAAATAAAAAATCAATAAGGCTGTGACTCTAAAATTAATAAATGCGATACTTCATACTTATATATCCCATAACAAAATCTAATAATATAGATAGATAAACAGATTGTTGATATGATATGTTTTGGGAAGGGGTCAAATGGTTTTCAATATTGAGAATTTATTTAGTTAGGCACACAAAAAAAATACTGAGAGGAGTGCTTCTTAGTGACTGACCTCTCATTTTATATCTTTTCACTAGCTGGCCCGGCAGCGTTGTTCTGCCCCGAGAATAAAAAAACCACCTGCCTACCTAGTACCTACCTTATTTGAAATATATTTGCAGTTATTCTGCTATTCTCGGAGTAGACAAATCCAACAAATCAGAGATCATCAAAATCGGTCCAGCCATTCTGAGTTATAAATGGTGTAAATAACTAGACTTTCTTTCATATATTAAGATTACATAATCCTATAATCGTCTGCTCTTTTCTTTGTGTATAGTGCTTGCTTAAAGTAATTTAAAATACTAGAAAAAATATGCCATAATTAAAATACCTGTGTCTCAATTTCATCATGTCCATCTTGCACAGTTGTGAACTTCAAAGCTGCCCACAGAGCAATAGGAACTAGCCACACATAGCAGATAATAGCTGTGGCAGCATATGACACCAGGTGGAAGTCATATCTCCAATGTACAGTTTTATTGGCATTCTGAAGGTAGCTTGATATGTTCCCGCTTACTGCTATAGAGAAGATCTGGAATAATAAAATTTTAAATTATGCTATGATGGTCTGATTACCTTCTTTTGTAACTCAACTAGGTAAATACCTCAATCTTTTTTTTTACTATGTATAGGCCTGTTTGACTACAATCTCACTGTGGTCAGTGATGATGTGGCCGATGGTGGTAAGCACACAAAGCCTAGAAGGGAACTGGCTCTCAAGCTCAGCTGTCGGCACAACGGAAGGTGCTTGGTGACAATTTTCAACTTGAGGATGGTAGCCAGTCAGGCTATAGCCTCTGATGGCTACATCAACCTTACCGGACAAAACGGCGAGCGCAGAGGGCTCTCCGTTAGTAAGGATGTCAGACCTCATTGGTGAGGGGGGTAAACACCAGGTAGTTCCCAGTACTTGGCTACTAAGAAAATATTCCAGTTATTTGTTTACTCAGTTTTTCATCACACAGCATTAGCTCCCTCTATCATAATTTTAACCAAAAAAGTTCTTGAGATTCTATATTTATAAGTGTATTTACTAGTAAATGGGTTAAACAATAAAATTACCAGGGTAACAGAAATCCACAGAGGTCCATACAAGTCTGGCTTGCCCTTGATTCTCTCATCAAAGTAGTTACGATCCACCTTCTGTGGCAGCACTGATGATATAATCCTCTCCACCACTTCATTTGTGTGAACATCAAAGTACTTCTGATAGTACTCTATGGTCCAGAAGTTGTGGTTTGCTGTAAATTAATATGCTATTATTTTTCAGTTGTATGGTATTTCTTGATTTTCCCTATGTAATGTGCCTACATTATTTGGTAATTCATGCATATAATACTTTAGTTTAATTTTCTATTGCAATAGATTACATTCCATCAATCTCAAATGTCCGAAAATCTGTGCCTATGACTCTGCTTAATACCTTGTCCAGCAATCTAGTTTGTAGCATTCCCATCTTGGAGTCACCAAGGAGAGTACAAGAGTTTGTCTTTACCAACCTGCTTTTAATTTAACCATAATTAGATAAATATATCCTAGAGATAAATGCTTACTTGGTGGCTGAGCCTCTGGTTCTACACCATCAGCTTCTTTAGGCAGCTCATATGAGTAGTTCGGATTTGCCATGGAATTGTTGTATTGATTTGTATGTACAGCCTCCACTTCGATACGTGCGCTACGGTCATTGTGCTCAGGTGAATAGTCCTGAAAATTTAACAGTTCGCCCGTATGAACGTTCGCCATTATTTATAACCACACGTCTTGCGTTTATTCGAAAATATATCCCTGATGAATTCAGTGTTTGTTAATCCATCCATCCAACCAGCTAAATTGTTGAGTTGACAAAATAAAATGTCATTCGCTGTCACCAGTCATCGCATCAAGATGTCAAGTCGTCAATTTTCAAGCATAGCTCTGGCAACTCTGGCAATTCCGAGTCATGGTAATATCGATATATACCGATATTTATCGATTATCGTTGTGTGCTCGCTAAAACGCGTTCCGAATCACGTGTTTCGTGAATAGTGGTGATGATAAAAAAAAAAAATAGTCCGTCAGATTACCAAAAAATATTGGACACATGTTTTTTCTTTAGTTCTGAAAACAACAAATAACGAAGATACAGTGCGTATAAATATCGCGTGACGTCACGTTTTAGTACACTTTTTACAGAGAAGTGACGTCACAAACCTAAATCATCATCGTATTTTTACCACAAAGGACAAGGGTTTTTTTGGGCTTTAGGCCCAAAAAACATGCATGAAAAACTCTGTGAAATATTTTGATGATTACTATTACAATATTCAATAGATATACGTTATCAAGGGGCAAATCACATTTTGGCAAATTATTGAGCTGCAATTAACAAAAAACGTAATAAAATTTGAATTTCGCGGGTTTTATAAATGCAGAGGAGAGGAAATGCAGTGGCAACACTTTTCATTGCGCCATTTTCGTAATTTTGTTTGACGCCATTTTGTTTTCTCTGAAACACGGCTGCAGCAATACGTGTCGTGTTTCGAGTTGCGCATTTTCTTGAAAATTACGAAGCTTTTTGTAATTAAATACTATCTAAAATATGTGCATTTAATTCGTACGTGAGATGGTTGCAGTCACGTCGTATTTTTATCACCAATTAAACATTCATAACCGCGATAACGTAAGTTTTCTACGCGTATCGTTGTGAAATCTCGCCATCTTGTTTAAATCCACGTAACAAAATAAGTTCAGTTTTCCGTTTATTGCAGTGATGAGCAGTTGAAGATTGTGTTTGGCATGGTGAGATCAACGACTGTGGTCGCCGATCAACATGTCGAAGGAAATAGCAGAGGAGTATGCATCGAGTTTGGCGGATTTGACCGTCAACAGCAAGCCACTGATAAATATGCTGACTATTCTTGCGGAAGAGAACGTGGAACATGCCGGGGTTATCGTTGAAACTGTGGAAAAGCATTTGGAGAAGGTGAATTTCCATTTTTAAAAATTAAGCGGGAGCCAGGTGTCGCGAAAAGTGCCACGGCCATGTAGGCCAGAGGGAATAAAAGGGGAAAGTGATGGCAAATGTATGACGCACGCTCCGAGTCGCGTGTTTTACGTGTTTACTATGACGTGTGTGACTAATTCAACCTCATTTGTAACCAGTCCACAACAGGTATCTCCTAGTTGTATTGTCCTCGATTTTGCAATGCCTGCTTATCTAGAAAATAACACCACTGCTGTACTATAGATAACCTTTATCTTCGACATGATAATACACTTGTATGAGGACTTTTATTTCTACATAAATTTGATAAGTTCATTATCTTGAACAAAGATTCCTATTACCTTTTTTGGAGGACTATTTTGATCTTACAGATGACCATATTAATCTAACAATCAATATCTTCATTGTTTTTACTGGATCCATTCAGGCTCATTAAAAAATAACATTCTGTGAGATTACTGAGAAATACCTTCAGGTCCATTTCATTATTCACAATATAAACTATTTTTTTTTATATATCCATTTCTAAATAAAATTACATGTTAATGATGATCAGAGAGTAGACTTAGGGGTAACTCTGTTAAAATTTCAATAAGTTACAAAATACTATCTAACATATAGTAAACATTGTGCAACTTTAGAATATTATAAACTATGGAGATACCTGTCCCATTGCTTGTTACAAATAATACTATTCAATCTGTACCTTCACTGGTATGTAAATGAAAACTTTCATTTCAGTTGTTGTTTAGATTGTCTTTACAATAAAGCATTTTATAACTGAGTTCTTATTTATTTTTCAAATCTATAATTAAAAGAGTTGGAAACAAAGCTTGTCTTATTCTTTCCTATACCATGATAACCGGGAAATATAGTTAAGAAACGGTTGATTAGTGTAGCCAATGGCTATATCAGCCGAGGGGTTGGGACTAGATATTCTTCCTCTATGCAGGTACATCCAGAGATCAAGCTGCCAGTTCTGTATTTAGTTGATTCAATCATCAAGAATGTTGGAGGGGCGTACACTCAAAAGTTTTCACAAAGCATTGTGAATATGTTCACGAGGACATTCAAGCAGGTAAATATTATTATGTTTACTTATCAACATTTACTATACTATATTATGAATGTTCCCCAGTACTAATATATGGATTTATCCTCAGGTTGATGAGAAAATAAGGTCACAAATGTTTAAACTTCGTGAGACATGGCACGATGTGTTCCCGGCTACTAAGCTGTATCAATTGGACGTGAAAGTGAACTTGATTGACCCGGCGTGGCCTATCCAAGCTCAGCCCCAGCAGTCAAACATCCATGTAAATCCAAATTTTCTGAAAAAGGTGTTTTTTTAGTTGATTATGTTTTGATGTCGCTACAATATTATATATATTTATGTACACTGCTATTAAGATATATTTATGTAATGCTATGAAATGTAGATGTATTGCATCAGTATGTAATGTATCATTTCATAATATTATGTCAGTTGTATAACTCCCTATCTTGATGAATTTCTTTTTGTATATTTATTTTGCTGTAACTCCCAATTACCCTAACAAATTTTTAATTTTTGTGGCAAATCTTGTCTTACCCAAAAAACTAGTACGCAAATTAAGCTCTGAAACATTTTCACTAAAGCTCAATTTACTTCACAGAATGCCACAACCAGTGTCACACCAACTCCACCTACAAAAGAGGAGGAAGAGAAGATGCGCAGTATTGTCGCTAAGAAAGAACAAGAACTTCTCTTGCTGCAACGGAAGAAGATTGAGATGGAGTTGGAGCAGACTAAGAGACAACTGGAGATGGCTGAGAAAAATGCAAAGAGGGTGAGTCTATTTTACTGTATTTAGTTAAATATTTAAAAAGGTTTACAAGGTATGTTTTCTTATACAAATTGATGAAGAGTTTTGTATTAGGAGAATAGCCCCACTACATGTCACTCAGGTGACTTGAGTCAATGGATTCATTTATATGCTAATTGCAACCTAAATTTCTATATAATAGATACCAGGAAAAAACCATACAAATAAAAAAGAAGGACTATAGGAAACAACATTCATAAAATAAGCATATTAAACAAGCTTACATAAGTATGTCTGTTGACTATAAAATATACATAAAATAACAAAAACCTACTCAAATTATGAGTATTATTTTAACTCATTAACGGAAAATACCATTATTTTTAATTACGGTAACTAATTAATAAGCTAATTTTATACTTTTTTTATTGCACTATTCATAAATATTATGATTTGCATAATTACTTTGTTCATGTTAATTGGAAGCAAATTCGAAGTTTCGAACTTCTAATTAATAAGTACTAAAACCTGTTATGAAAATGAATATAATACGAGTATGTATCTATTCCGTCGTAAAAGTATACTAGAAAGTAGAAACTTTTAAAACATATGATACCTTAAGCCTTAAAGTAAGAATGTTGGTAGAACCTTCCCAGGTAGTTACAAGACATTCTTAGGATCGACTGTTAATGGGATCAGATGTAAGCTTTTTAATGTAATCACAATCTAATAGCCTTGTTTTTAATTTGTCTCTTTTGTAACCAACTTTTGTTTGTTAACAACAGTTTGACAAATTCTCTATACAAATAATATATGTCACAAAACTATAATTATTTCTTGATGCTTGAATTTGGTAAAATTAATAATCCCGATAGTTAAGATTTCAGTATGTGACATTAATAAGTGCCTAATCAAGGCCTTAAATAAATAAATTCGTTTTGAGTATATTCTAAATATATACGGAACATATTAGGAAGGAAGTGGCATCAATATAATTCTTTAAAATTAAAAGTACACGAAAACTGGTTGAATCGACATGTACGGGAATCCCAACAAGCTGATCTATGAGGAAAACATACGTTAAATATTACCCGATAGCTATTGTACCTACCTGTATAATTATAGTACACAGCTATTGTCCCTGAACAGTGAGAGATAATGGAATAACAACAACATAGTCATTATGTCTGTATCTCATGCGGAAATGTCACTCGTCATTGCTAGCCATTTTATTTTACAGACTTTAAAAAAAGGAAGGTTATCAAATCGACACGTATGTATATAATATTGTTGGAACAATCTATTAGGGCTTCCTAAATAAATATGCAAAATTTTATAGGTGTATGTATGTATGTTTGTTTGTCCACTCCTATCTCCGAAACCTTTTGTCGAATTGTGACTATTATTTTCCGTCGGCTTATATTTACTTCAACTTAGGGAACAGTGCAAGGTTCATCAAAATCAGTTAAGTAGGTATTTCTCCGTCGAGCTGCTCGATTTTCCTGTCTTAAGTCTTGTTCTCCGCAGTTTCGCCCGCGATCCTCTATTTAGATTATCGAAAAAATATTTCATAATGGATTGCCTACACTTCGCAAGGAACACACTGTTTCATGTCTCTCGAACCATTTGTTTAGGCTGTTCTTTGTCAGTAAGGGACATTTGTGAATTTTAGTACATACATATAAAATTGATCAATTTTCTTTCACCGTATATAAGTTGAAAACTTTACATAATTATAATTTTAGTGTAAAAGTTGGCGGCCGATTTGCCAAATAATGATATAGGTTAGGTTAGGAATATAGAATTTGGCGATAGGTTATGTTAGGAATACAATAATTTGGCGAATTATACGATTTTAAACTTTTTTCTGGCTCAATTTATTTCAAACTAGCTGTTCTCTGCAGTTCCTGTAGCTAACAGCTACATAATGTAGCTTCCTATTAGTGGAAGATTTTTCAAAACGGACCAATAACTCCGGAGATTAGTGCGTTCAAACAAACAAACTCTTTAGCTTTATTATTAGTATTGATATTGATTTTATCTTCAGTTCTTAGAAATCTTACATTCAAAACTATAAAATATCCCCACTTAAGTTCAAGAACCCATTATTATCTTTGCAGTTAATTGAAGATACTTAAAAAATATATTTAAAGATAACACAATTAATTACTTAAGTATCATTCAGTAATTAGCAAAATAAGAAGTTATTAGGTTTCAAAATTAATCTCGTGTTTCTAATTAGTTTCTCATATTAAAATGCCAACTTTACATTAGTTGTTATTGACATTATTTAAATTGTGTAAAATGTCTAGTTATTATTGTGATACAAAAATTTATAAAAAAAATGTTGTGGAGCTATTACAAGAATCAGTTCTGCGTAAGTAACAATAAAACTGCTTATCGAAGTAGGTAACGAACGTTCCACTTATACATATACAGGGCAGGAAGGTGGAACGACCTGCTTGTAGGGGTACCTCTCCTATGTTATGCTTTCCTCCCGGAGTTTTCATTCACTGAAACTCCTCAACCTTACCACGGCATTTGACGTCGCCATCTCTTGACTGGGCTATCAAAATCAAAATCAAAAACTCATTTATTCAGTTTAGGCCCTAATAAGGCACTTATCAAACACAAAACAATGGATGATGACAAAAAAAAATTAATTAGTCTGTCAGTTAGATTACCAATTTTTTCATTAGTTCCGAAAACAAAAAATAACGAATATACATTCGCGTGACGTTACGTCTTAGTACATTTTTTTACAGAGAGATGACGTCAAATGCCCCCACTCCTGAACTTTGAAGCATCTTATCTTTGTAATTATTTATACCTTTTTATTGATTTGATAAAATAAAAAATACGTATCCAATATTTTATGATTACCTAACTGACGGACTAAACAGAATTGAATATTTTTTACCCAGTCCCATCATACCTATTCTGTGAGCAATCAGATCTTCGCCAGGTACCTACTTAGTTATAGTTTTTAACATAAAGAGGTAGTCTTGCCGGGAAAAATCGGTCCACCATCCACCAATTTGGTAGCACCAAAATAGTAATATATAATTAGATGAGGCTTAAGTATATATCTCCGATGACAGGTGGCACCAATAGTCCCGGGCATGGGTCCCCCCGGGCTGGGTGTGGGAGTGGGCGTGGGTGCGGGGGGCATGCCGATAGCGACGGTGAGCCCGGTGCCGGTGCTGGCGCCTGTCCTATCCTTGCCCCAGGACCACGGCTCGAGCCTCTCCATCAAAAACAGACTTGGCCCGGTGAGTTATTTTTCTACTATATTTAATGGCTTTAAGAATCGGTGTAGCTTCCTACACTTTATTCTTTCATGACAAAAAGTAATGTAGTATAAAGCTTTTATTTGGTTTAACTTCATACATAGGTAAATTTGAATATTAAAATAGGACACGCTCTCCATTGTCTCATGTTCATACCTGCGTTCAACGTTATGGCAAAATGTTGAGAAGGTCCTGCTGGAAGCTATTTCGCGCGCGCATTTTGGTGGGTTCCCCAAATTCTAAAGTGTAAATGCTACCTGGGGCGCAACTGGAAATAATGGGGAACGCGGATGAGGCCCCGGAGTGGATGCTATTAGTATAAAATGTATCTACTCCCACTTTATTTTCTAGGAGTACACCTACGTCATAATTTTTTTCCAGCCGGTGAACAAAGTAGGCGGGCGCATCGCCCCCGTCAGCGGAGCCCTAGCGGCCGCGCGCCGCGATCCGCGCCTGCAGCGACACGCCCTCATCGCGCCCTCCGCGCCCGCCGTGCCGCCCATCGCGCCCAACGTGTTCGACATCAAACCGCTCGACCGCGTCACCAAGCGCAAGAACGTCATCACCATCGACGTGCGGCCCGAGCCCCGCCTCGCCGCCCCCGCCGCCCCCGCCGCCCCCGCCGCCGCCCCGTCCGCCCCGCGCCGCCGCGACCCCCGCCTCGACAAGCGACGAGACAAGGCGCGCCGCGACCCGCACCCGCCGCGCCGGCCCGAACACACCGACAAGTTCGACGACTCCGCCCGCGCCTACCTTGACAAGCTGGCACCGCCGGACTCGCGCCGGATCATGAAGTTGCCGCCGATCCCCAAGATCGTCCGCGGCCGGGACTCACCCGCGCCGGCGCCCATCGAGCCGGCCTCGCTCGCCTCGCCCGTTTCGCCGGCCTCGCCCGCGAAGCGCCGCAAGGAGGTGGCGCGAGATAAAAAGAAGCGCCGCGACGACGCCTCGGCCGCCGGCAAGGATAGCGCCTCTAGCGGCTCCTCGCCCGAGAAGAAGGTGAAAAACCGCGACAGGCGGGGCCGGGCCCGGCGCGCGGGGCCCTCGCCCTCGCCGGAGCGGGCGCCGGAGGCCGAGGTGGTCGCCTTCAAGGAGCTCCGGAACTACCACAAGGAGCGCTACATGAGACGCAACAGGGAGAACTCGGGGAGCCCCGAGAGCACCCCGCGCGACCCGCCCGCCGACCCCGTCGACCCCCACCCCGCCGACCCCGCCGACCCCGACCCGGGGCCCGAGCCCGCAAGTAAGATATCACTCTATCTTAACAGAATATGGGCTTGTGTTACGGATACCTTTGGTTACTACGCTAGTCGTACGTCTGTGATACTAGATTATAAGCCCGAGCGGATGCTGACACGATGTTGTGTGGAAATAAAATGTTTTGCAAGTCTTGGAGTATTCATGATTACGTGTTTACGTCGGTTTCTGTACCCTTTACTTATAAGAATCTCATATCGACCAGTTGTGGAACTTTCGACATCTCACTAGAAATATTTTAATTCATTGTGGAAACTAGCACCTGACATTAATCCTTTGAATTCTTAGATTCTGGTAAAGTTACTTCACTATTTTCTTTATTTAATTTCACTCACAATTATTTCGATCACCGACTATCAGTTGGTCACACTTTTGATGCACAATATTTTTTATGTGGAATAACCTATATTACGTTTGAAACAATGCTACAATCTCGGTGTTATGATCCTTAACTTCTAACTTGCACAAGTAAATGGTTTGAATCTATGGAATACTAAAATACAGTGCAGTCTAAGTCATGTGAACCTAAAATGATGTCAAATGAAGTGAAATCAACAGTGAAACAAATGGAACTACCTCAAGTGAAATAAGTGTGCTGTGCGACGCAAGTACGCAACCCAACAGGACTATTATGGAAGCTAAAGATTTATCAGTAGTTTCGGTATTCGGCAGCGTAGGTATAAACTAACGGAAGTTAATCATTTAAGCACAAATCATTCATCAACATTTTTTATTACTGGTGCTTTAATTACTCTATCAACACCCACTCAATTTTGCTATTGTAAGTATTGGGAGCATTCTTTGAATCTACATTTGGTATAGCTTTTTGTATTTAGTCTAGTTTCATTCATAGTTACATCTAAATAAGAGTGATAATCGAATAGTGCAGTGTTGACTATTAAAATATATTTCACCGTAAGTATATTTTGTTTTCAGTAACTTTGCTTTACAATCGTGTCTAAATTAAACAGAATTCATTGAATGAAGGATCTGTCTGAGCGTAGCGATTAGCTTAGAGATGGATTGTTACAGAGTAGAATAAAAATAATTAAAAAAAAATCAAGCAAATAAAAAATCTATGAAAGATTTTTTTTTTGAACTGAGAAGAAACAGTTTGCTTGAGCTAAGCGCGATAGTTTTTTTTTTATACATATATTTAATCAGATAACAGTACAAAGCTGACTTAGAAAGAGCGTTTCGGATTGTTGTGCCTCTTTCTCTGATTCTTCATTACACTGTGTACTAGTAGTTCTTTTTCGAAATCCGATCAATTTCAGAGTAAAATATTGTTGAAGATTATAGATTTTAAACAATATTTTCTTATGATTTGTCAATTCTAAAATCAACTACAACATTTTCTTGCTTTGAGTAGAATTTATTAACAATGTATACAAATACAAATGACCTATTCCCGTTTTAGTAAACAGATCAAGATTTTATTCTCATAATTTTTTTATCACGTATGACATTCATTACATCAAAGTTTATTAACTACGTAGAAGGGGCATGAGTTTTTTAGTTTTCACAA
Organism: Tethea ocularis; assembly: GCA_963555595.1. Classification (NCBI taxonomy): domain Eukaryota; kingdom Metazoa; phylum Arthropoda; class Insecta; order Lepidoptera; family Drepanidae; genus Tethea; species Tethea ocularis. The sequence goes on from OY741975.1 coordinate 9,333,039, forward strand.
GTATTTAATCAATCCAAGTGAGACATGGTCTCACTCAAGTGCAGAGGGTTCCATACCATTTCCTTTTTCTATGAGAATGTTAAGAAAGGATTTTTTTATGCTTTCCTGTTAAATATGAATTCTTACATTCCTTAACTTTTTCTAAAGTTTAGGCTTTGTAATTTCAAAGAGAAGGAGTTATAAATTTTGTATTTATAAACATTTTAAATATAAAAAAAAACATAATACCTATGTCTTGGGGAATTAGGTCTTCTAACTCTATATAAATATGTTTTAAATTCATCTTTTATCGATTTAGAGAAAAGTAGCCATGACATACAGGACAGACAGACTCTTGAGTATTTTATGGGATCTTTTATTTCATCGTCATCATATCTAGAAAATTATTGTCAATTTTATTATTAATGAAATTATAGACCGATGATTTTAATCAAATGTATGAAATTATATAGTTGTGGAATAGGAATTTGAATTCTAATACGAAAGGGAATTATGAGCAATATCGTAAAGGATTTGGAAGGGAGCATCGGGGAAGATGGAGTTTGAAGAATCATAGGAACTACATTCTGATGGCCTGACTATCCTTGGGGACATATATGCCAATTCTGCTGCTCAGGACGTTGATTATGCACCTCACCGTAAGCATTGCGTTATTCAAGAAGGGTGTCAAGACTTTTGCAGGGTCATCAATTACGTGTGGTACCTTTGGTGTTGAAAGCGTCTTTAGATAACAGCTTACCATCAGGCGAGCCGTATGCTTGTTTGGTACTTCAGAAAAAAACGTGAGGATCTCAAACCATACAATGAACCAAGCTTTACTACTAAAAATTAAGGAAACTAATCCAATCTTTCTGTCGATCCTGAATATAATATTACCAGGTCGGTGACCGCCGTAAGTTGGGTAGTTCTTAGGTGGATGCTTTTAACCCATCCCTGAATATATGAGGGGCTTAGGAGTGTTTTTTTCTTAGCAAATATCTTCATAAGGCAAGTCTAGGCCTACGTGGGGAGTGGACTTTACTAAGCCATGATAATTGTGGTGATGTTTTTGTGTTTAACAACACAGGTATGTTCTGTGATACGCTTAGAGTATTTACATTTCAGATTCTATGATTTCTATGTCTAAACGTATTTTATGTAGAATTTGTGAAAACTGTATTATATATAGCGTATAAAGTTTGAATTGTACAAAGTAAAAATTGATAGCTTAATCATATTTAGTAGTAAATCTAAACTTCCATGTTGGTGCGATTGGTAAAATATTGATTAATTATTAATTTCAAAATTCAAAGAAATGTTATCCCTTATTTACAATAGCATATTTCAATTATAGGTATAAATGTTTTTAATTTATTGTTTTACGGTGATATGTTTTGAATACCAATAATTCATACCTCTAAAACAGGATACTGGGTTGGCAATTGCACTTGAGAGCCAGTTCTCGGCACTGTAACAGGTCGTCAACACATTGGCAATACCTCTGGTATTGCAAATGGCGATAGGCGACGGTAACCACTTACCATCGGGTAGACCGCCTGCCTGCTTGTCAACCTTCTGACATAAAAAAAAAACAAATCTATAGAGACTGGTTTTTTTTTACCGCACCTGGAGGGAAAGCACCTACTCTGTAAACTAGAGTAGACAGGATCATAAAAAGCGCTTAAATGGGCTTTTAAACTAATGCCCTCTTGTATATTTCTTGCATACTTATGTTTTATTTGGTAGTCAATGAAATCTGCAATCTAAAACTTGTGACTCAATGGAATAAAATGACGAAATAAGTGGCTAACTGATCGATAATTTGCTCGTTAACGTCCACCAATGTCGCGCTATTTTATATTGCAGTATTAAAGTGAGCTCAGACTTCCTGCTATTTCGATCTTTATTATGTTAGTCATAAGGTGTTTATGAAATTGCGACATAGGCGTGTCCATCCTTGCACACCTGCTCAAATAATACAGCGTGCACCGTAAGAATCCACCTTATCTAGTTAATTTTGATTCAAGTTAGTCAAATTTAAACTTTAATAAAAGGGAACAAAGGATATTTCCTGAATTTCATTGTACAACTAAATTCTACAATGAAATTCTGAATGTTTACTTGTAATAATGAACCTTTCACTTAGTGAAACAGTTTCATTTTATATGAACCACATTGAATTTTTATGTATTAGGTCAATTCGTTAACATGGATGGATATCTAGTATTTATTCTTATTATTTTCTTAATAAAATACTAAAACTAGGTATATCAAGTCAACCCTTTTATAGGTATATCAAGTCGACACATAGGTAGGCTTAGAAATGTAGGCATGTAAAATTAACTCAAAAATTAAACCAAAATAATACCTACATACACGAATGTGACTTACAAAGATGGCTTACAAATGACAAAAGAAAATATTAAGCAAAACAACACTAGTTTACAATATTTTTGTTGCCCGGCTGAGAAACATCATTTTTTGAAGATTTTTGGCGCTGAATCTAAATCTGGCCACGTAATTGCTCTAGCTCAGTATTTTGAGATATACCTGTCTCAGTGTGCTAAAAACACGATTTTTGGTGATATTAAAAGTATTTTTTGAGGACAGCTAATTTTTAGGGTCATTTCCAACTGAAGCATCATTTAGTACTATTCTACCTAGGCTATTCAACCTTGAGATTGAAAGGAAGTATTCCTTGGAGTACCCTAGGGGTGCACTAAGGGAGGGTTTTTGGAAATGCAATCCCTGAGGTAAATTAGAGGCAAGGTGAAACCGCAGGACGGAAAGCTTTTGCACAAAATAAAATCCAAACGTTCAAAGCATTAAAAAAACAATCTTGATCAATCAACCAAAATTTTTCAACCTTTATAGTTTTAGTAAAAAATGTAAATAGCTTTGTAATGTGTTTCTGGATTCATACAACCTAGAGCCTTTCAAGATTATAAACATCTGCAAGACAAGTTCCCTCGAATTTGTCTCGAGTTATTCACTGACCAAAAAACCGTAGAGATATTAAGATTAATCATAGTACCTGTTAGTGCAGTCTATGAGTATGGACTTCGTTGGTGGATGTTAATGAGTGATCTCGCAGTGTGTCACATTCAGGCGATTGGTAACCAGGTAAAGGAATAGTGACTTCAAACAAAAGTAGACCTTAAGATACTTAAAAATGAAGTTACGTTTTCAGATGTGCCAGAAGTTGTGACAGACACCAAAGATGTAGATCTTAGGGTACTGCCAGCTGTTGCTGAACCTAAGGCGGCAGTCGTTGGCCAGAAAAGGTCGTCCACAGAAGCGCTTGAAGGGAAAGCCAAGAAGAATAAACTTGATAAGTTTGATATGTATGTATCTTTGACATTTATATATTTATGTGATGTTATTTAGCCAAATAACCTACTTCAATAAACGGGTTATTTAATCCTAATCAGTCAGTAGCACGATCATAATCACTTTGGCCATAGGCTTCCGACCAAAGTTCCATGCTCTTACTGTCTTATGCTACTTGGATCCAATGACTAGTTCGTCAGTCCACCTGGTGGGACTACTTGACAGATTTATTCATATTCTCGAGTAATTTCCTCCCTACAAGTTCTGCCAATTCAGTAAATTCTGTGGGCCATAGTATATCTAGTTAATAATTTGTATTATTAATTTCCGAATTAACAGATTATTCGGCAACGAAGATGTTGACCTCCGACAGTTACCCCAAGTAGAGGAGACTGTCGCGCCCCCACCACCCACTATCACTGAATCACCTAAACACGAGAGCAAACCTGATGACGTAGATACAGACGTGACGTCACCACCAGTATCACCTAAACAGAAAGACTGGAATGAAGTGAAAGACACTAAAAATCGAGAGGAGACTAAGAAGACTCCGTCTAAATTGGATCTGGTCAGGGCCAAGTTGGCTGAGGCTACTAAAGGAAAGGATGGTCTGGGCAGGCCGCTGTTGTTTAGCAAGTCGCCAAGTAAGTTATGTTAGAATTTATTTCCCATTTTAAGTTCTCGTGGTTATAATTTGTCTAGGTCGAATAACCAAGATATTTTTGTTTAACATTTATTATTTAAACTTTTCATCAAAACATCAATCTTGTAGTTAAAATGTATGAAAGTATGATTATTTTTCGTGTTGGAGTGGTCACATAGTAAAATTTATTCATAATGATAAGTACAATAATCCCTAAAAAAATTGGCTGCTCATTGAAAATTTAACCTGCATTTTCATGTCCAAGTATCATAGGATCAAGAACATGTCAAAATAATTAAACATAATGGTCTTGTTTATGTTACTGTAGGTATAGAAAAAGAAAGACGTCGCACTCTCAGTTCCGAAGACATGGACCTCCGAGCTGACAACGCTGAAGACTTCGACGCTGACGATCATAAGAAGACAATATCAATAATCATGAACCAAGCTAAAGAACAATACACCGACGGGAAACTAGACAAGAACCAATATAACACCCTCATGTACCAAGTATTACAACTCAACGAGAAATTGAAACTGAAAGAGGCTAAACAAAGGGAGTCATTAGAAATTTCGAAGAGAAAACTTAAAGCACACATTCAGGAGGAAAACCACAAAGTATTAAGCCCAAAATCTTCGCCGAACGAGAGAAATAACTTCGGCGATATCGATGAGAGAATCACGCCGTCAGTTTTTGTCGATACGCCCCCGGATAGCCAATCTTACCTCCAAGATTCTGATATGAGAATGAATAGCATCACACCCATGGATAATGTCGATGGTATGAAAATTAAAGGGCCTCCGCCTATGCCGCCAATGATGCCGCCGATGTACGGGCCGTACCAACCCATGTGGAGGGGACCCAGGCCGAGAATTGATGAATATGTGCCGAGGAGATTCCGAGGACCTACCCCAGCGTTCTACAGAGCAAAGTTCGATAACCGCCCGCATAGGCCGCCATTCGAACCTCGGCTACCTTTACTACCCACTCCTAAACTCGGGATGTGTCAAGGTGAATGTCCTCTCCAGCCTTACGAAAGGAGTGAATCCCCACCTCCACTTGGCGCTCCCGGTTTTGCCATTCCACCAACTGACTTCAAGATTCTAGAGTACATCGATCATGACCCCGTAAAGACGATACAAATTGATGGAGTTCCTAGGGAAATCAGGTTTTATGGTGAAACAGCTGTTATTATGTTAGACTGGGATGATCCCAGAGAAATTAAATTCTTGCCAGGTTGTAGACGTGTCACATTCGATAATAAGGATTCTGTAGTTTTGACGTTCAATGAAGGATATAAACAGGTGGAGATTGACGATCAAATGTTCGATATTAGGTTCGGTGCTCCCACAAGAGAGTTGTACATAAATGGAAGATGGTACGAATGTTTCTTCGGCGGTCAGCCTTTAGGTGTTATAATCGACGGTAAACCGAGATTGGTGCACTTGGAAGGACCTTTGCCTCAAGTAGATATCGGCAAGACGAAGCGTACGGATTTAGTCGCCGGGAAAATCAACCTTATAGTGAACGCAACACAGATGTGTCCTGTTTACCTCGATGCTAAGGTGCAGAAGTTTAATGTTAATGGTCAATTTTTCACGATTCGTTTCGTTGACGCTCTGAGGACGGTCTTGATAAATGAGCAGCCGTTCAAAATTGAATTCGGAGATTTACCAAAACCAATATTCATCGGAAATGAAAAGTATTTTGTAAGATTCTCAGCTTTACCGCGTAATATAAAGCCCGGTGTTACTCACATAGCTAATATGGAAGGTTTGGGAATTCCCGCAATCGTCCAACAACCGGTGAATAAAGTAGAAGAGGAGACAGAAAATCCCATGGAGACTGATCAAGAGCCCGTACAAAGACCGGTGAAGACGCCTAGTCCTGATATGAATCAGGAAAGTCAAGGTTAGTAGAAATGTAATTTTTAATCTGGTTTTTACCCATTCCCATGAGAATTTCTATCGATAACCTTAATTAAGGTTAGGTGGTTATTTAATTTCTTATACGGGGTTTAAGTGATGACGTGACGAAAATTTAAACCATGGCATGGATTCTGTACGTTCTTTTTTACGACTTTGATGAACGATTTTAACGCTATTTTCAAAGTTTTCACTTACAACCCGGTACAAATAAATAAATGCATTTTAATTTAGATATATTTATATAATGTCAATTTCCTCCACCAGGTCTCGATATGCTCGCCAGTGTAATGCCATCGAGCATGGCACCAGCGTCGGGTTCAGATTACAGCGTGGCTGAACCCCTTTTCAACAAGTCTGACAAGATCCCCGGCCTAGAAACACCCTCCGAAGAGAAACCTGCCGTTCCCATGCTCCCAATACTCGGCAATATCAACGTGACTGATCTGTTTGCCAAGCTGGTGGCAACTGGGATAGTCCAAGTAGCAGTAAACCCGGTCAAGAATGAAACCAAAGAGGAATCCAAAGTGGAGGACGTAGCTAAAGCGAAGGAAGAGAAAACGGTTGTACACAAAGTCGATCTATTGAGGCCCGAGACTTTGAGAGTGTAAGTATTTTAGAAAATATTGCTGGTCATGTTTTCAATTCAATATAATCTATATCTATGCTAATTATAAAGCTGAAGAGTTTTTTTGTTTGAACGCGCTAATCTGGAGTTGCTGGTCCGTTCTGAAAAAATCTTTCACTAATAGGAAGCTATATTATCTCCGAAACCTTGGGGAATCTTAGCTATGTTTCAAGAAAATCTATTCCGAAGCACACCAACCACACTTTTAGTCAACACCATATTTTCTAGGGTGTCGGGGGTTTCTTGAAATTTTGAATTCATGTTATTAAATTTATATTATATCTATCTATACATATAAAAATGAATCCCTATTGCTGGACCGATTTCGCAACATTTTTTTTTTGATGTTTTCTTGTTTGGTTCTTATGAAAAAAAACGATGAAATATTGGTGTACAGGCCGCAGGCGGCGGTGGTGGCGCGGCTGTACGGCGGCATGCAGTGCAGCGGGTGCGGCGCGCGCTTCCCGCCCGAGCACACCGTGCGCTACTCGCAGCACCTCGACTGGCACTTCCGCCAGAACCGCCGCGACCGCGAGTCCGCGCGCCGCGCCCACTCGCGCCACTGGCACTACGACCTCGCCGACTGGGTGCAGTACGAGGAGCTCGAGGACCTCGAGGAGAGAGGTACCTACACTACACTACACTACACTACACTACACCTGCACTACACTACACTACACCATGATCATGTTGAACCATCTCGTGCAAATGTGCTCAATCAATATACCAACCTAACCAACAATTGATACGATCTCAGTCAGATACAACCTCACTACAGTAGTGTAGTGAGGTTGCTTCAAAATACAATAATTAAGGATAATATATTGTGTAGCAACCCCACAAATAATTAAAAATAAATAAGGAATAATTACAGGCGCTTTCTTACTTTTAAAATCAAAATTAAAAACTCATTTATTCAGTTTAGACCCTAATAAGGCACTTATGAATGTCAACAGTTACAATTTTTACAATCATTTAAAAATAAAGTTTAATAAATGTCAATTGTAATCTTCTATCATCTATCTATATCAATAAAAATGAAATGCTGTCCGATGATAAGCGTATACTTGACAAAACGGCTGGACTTTGATTTCATTAATTTTCTAATATTTCATTTTCTCCAAAGAAAAAAGTTGGTTCGAAACCGGTGGCGCGGAAGGCGAGGGCGAAGGCCCGTCCGAAGTGGTGGAGGAGGCCCCGAGCGTCGCGGCCGGAGCCCCCGCCGACCACTTCTGCGCCCTCTGCGGCGACAAGTTCGACCAGTTCTACAACGAGGATAAGGAGGAGTGGCACCTCAGGAACTCCGTGCGCCATGATGCCGACGATAAGAACTATCATCCTGCTTGCTTTGAGGATTATAAGGTGAGTTTATTTTCTTGAGAGCCAGTTCCGTTCTATGGTGAGATTGTTGAACACAAACGTTAAAATGTGAGGCCATACCAAATTAAAAATATATTGCCCGAGTTTGTTACCGGATTCATACGAAGAAATTCAGCAATATAGGCTGTCTATAAATATGGAAGCAGATTCAGCTACTAGCAAGTGCTATTTCTATGCAAAAACCTTCCTCGTTTATTGCTCTTAGTATTTGTGAAAACCGTATCAAAATCCGGTGCTTAGCTTAGAAGAAGTAAGCAGAGAAACAGACAGACGTAGACAGTGGCTTTGTTTTATACTATTTGGAGATTATCATACTTTACCAAAGCCTAATTTTATGTGATTGCAACCTAATGAAACACTTTGTGCCACCAGGCGTCTCTAACAAAGGAGGAGCCGGAGCCAGATTCAACAGAAGACGTGAAAGCGATAGAAAACGACGAAGAGGCAATCGTTATCAAGGACGTCGACGAAGAGGTCAACGAACCCTCCGACGACGAGTCCGATGTAGAGGTCGTCGATCCCGACGCAAACGCCAACGAGCCAGTTGATGTGAGTTCTTTATTTATTACATGACTATTACATAAGTGTGTGACATAAGTGCTTGCAAAGTTTACTTAATTTTTAACTCAAGAAGTGAATAACTGGTCTTCACAGATCTAGCCTTTCTGTGGTCTTTCGCGATCCCCTATAATACTATTTGTCTAGAAATCAAGAAACTAAATTTATTTGTGGCATACTAGGCCTCTTAGTTATAAAAATAAAACAAAAATTGCCACACAATATGCAAACGGTCCCAACTCATCATTATGGTGGTTGTTGATAAACTAGCGCTGGTCTTCCGTAACTACATCGTTAATGGAGATTTCTACCGGTTTTTAGGCCGTGTTGGTGAGTGGAGTCAGAACATTACTTTTTAACAGAATTCAAAAAAGGAGAAGGTTCTCTCTATTTTTGGCGTTGGGTTCAGTTAAGCTCCAAGGTTCCATATTAATTGTTGTCCTTGAAGGAGGTTTTACTCTTTTTATTAAGTGAATTATTAAATGTTGTACAGGTGGAGGAGATAGAGGTGCAGGATGTGGAGGATGTGGAGGAGGGCGAGGAGGACGACGTGGTGTTCAAGGCGGAGGAGGTGGAGCAGGTGGAGGTGCAGGACGACGCGGACACGGACGACGAGACGGTCGCCGAGCGCGCCGAGCGCGACCGCACCGCGCATCTGCACTTCACCGCGCTCAACATCAAGCAGGAGCCGCTCGACCCGGGTCCGTGCACTGCATATCTTACTCATATTATACTACTAGATTCCGCCACGCGGTATCTTATGTTTTCCCGGGATAAAAAGTATCCTATATGTTAATCTTGGTTATAAACTATATGTGCTCCAAATTTCATCCAAATCCGTTCACTAGTTTTTGCGTGAAAGAGTAACAAACATCCATACTCACAAACTTTTGCATTTATAATATTTGTAGGATAAGATAGAAATAATCCCAAATATTCACAGTAATTAGATAAATAAAGTCTCGCTGCCAGACTTCTGGGAACCCTGCCGTTGATCGAGCGGCGGCTGACTCGAGGATTTTTTGTATATCAAATACCTTTAACTTATGATATAATAAGGTTTGTTTTTCTTTGACTAGGAAAGTGTCGTCAAAAACTTAGATTTGAGACTAGAAAAATATTTTCAAACTTAAAAAATTACTAGCGCAGTTGTATGGATCGTTTATCACCAATCAAATCCTTTGAAAGATAATGGTAATAACAATTGCATTAACTCCCACAGATGATGAACCCATAATAACAGCAGAAGAGGAGAGCATGCTAACGAACGCAGACACAACGCACACGACCGTACTATCATCTATAGACGGCAACGTTCAGCTCGACGCTGCTTCACACCCACCCTCTTTGCCCCCCGGAGGAGGCATCCGCATCAACATCTCCAAGGCCCTACCCTCCTTCATCACCAACAACCACGATGATAAGATGCTGGAGGATATCAGCGCTGATGATGAACCCCTCCCGCCTGGTGAGGAACCAGAATTAGAGTATAAGCTCAAACCGACGCTAGAAGGTGTTCAGCTTAGCAGACAACCGCCTATTCAGAAAGGGAATGAGCTTTCAGGACTGTGTTCTATTATGTAGTTTGAACTGAAGTTCATATGTGTTATTGAAGCCATATAAGATGCTCAGTCGAGCAATTCGTGTTAAATGGGAATGACTTGAGGTTGTGTTTTATTTAAGTTATTTTAACTTTGTGAAAGTTGAGTGCGATATTCTTATTGTATAGATTTCATATTAGTAGAGCAGCTATTATGTGTTTAAGTGGGATTTTGGTTTCGATATATTGATAAATGATTACAATTAGATAATATTATTTATACATATATGATGATTTTTGTAGTCACCTGAAATCAGTGAGCTAATTTCGGTTAATTAAGTTTTTTCATTATTGATGTGTTATGGAAATAAAATACGGTAATAATAAATTGATTCTAAATTAAATAAATTATTTTTTGGTTAATTAAATTGTCTTGCATATTTTGGCAGATACAAGGTTTTACAAAGTGTTGCAATAAGCAACAAAGTGCTCTTGCTATTTCAATAATGCATGTAACGATTTTGATTTCATTTTTGATTATTAATTGATTTTAACTATAATTTTCTAGATCATCAAATTTCCTAGTATAAATTAATCATAGGCTAGTTTTCGAGGCATATGACTTTTTTATCATTATAATAAGGTTTTAATTGATTTTAAACAAAATGTGATATTAAAGTTAAGTTAACAACTTATTTATCATCGGATTGAGTTATGTTGATGATTTGTGATCACAGTTTTGCATAATTGATGTTGTATTTGTAAATATTTTGTATAATTTGTATATAAGGCGAATGGAAAAAGAGTACATATTGCGCCGCCGACTCCAAATGACTAGGAACGGGGCAAGATGATGGTGAATTTGTATTGTATTATACAGCGTGTATAACTAATTAGTGTGTAATTGTACTTTTAGTACCTACTATTGTATAAAAAGAATCTCTTTATCTTTGTTTGAAAACTGTTTCAATGTTGGTTTTGAGTTTTACCTTTCAAAGGCATAAAAGACATGATAAAGATAAAAATACAGGTATCTTTATAAATATTAGTTTTATTTAGAGAATCAATACTGCATCTCTGTTGATTATAGTTAAATAAAAACGTACCCTAAATGTTTATCTTTTATTAATATGTAATCACAATAAACACGTAAAGAGTAGGTGGGTATAAAAAAATACAAAATTAACTAAAAATCACAAAAGAATATACTTTTTTCTTTAAAATCTTAATCTTCATTACTTTATTATTTCTACCCTTTTTTTCCTTAATTAGTTAAGAACCAGTATCACAATTTTATTGTTTTCTGATTGTAATTTGTAAATAAATGTATACATTGATAAAACTGGGTTTTTCTTTATATAATTTCCAAGGGATGATTGAAATAATCTGGATTAATATTAAAACCTAAGATTTATTTTCACATACATATACTAAACAAGCAATCCGTCTTCATGAAGCAAAATTAAAAGTTTGTACAATAATTTTATATACAGTTCAAGAATTCCATAATTTAAATGAAGTATCTGTAATTCACATATCACAATTATGAGGCCACCTAGGAAATGGCAGAGTATCTTTTATATTGTTAACACCACATAACACTTGTAATAACCTTTCTAAGCCCAGACCGAACCCTCCAGTTGGTATGTTACCAAATTTTCTCAGTTCTAAATACCAGTTTAGTTTATCAGAGGGAAGTTTTGCTTTGAGCTTCTCGTAATTGTCTTCTCTAAGACTGCCACCCACTACCTCTCCTGTGATTGGGGTTAGGAGGTCTAGTGCATCTACCTGTAACATTAATTAATTTATTATTAATACATTATACTATATTTCACACATGATGAGTTTGTGACGTTGCAAGTATTTTCCTCATATCTTGTGAAGTTATTGATTAAATTGATCTTGAAATACTAAACAAAATATTTCAAGAAACTTAGAAAATCAAAATAATCCCAATTTATGCTATTTTTAACCAACTGTAGGGGGAATATTAGTAAAGTATTAGGCAATCTTCTATCTACCTTCAGACTGTTCCCCTCAGTTTCTTTCATATAAAATGACTTCATGGCTTTTGGCCATTGTACAACAAACACTGGTACCCCATTGCAGTGTTCAACCAAAGTCAATTCTTGCTCCTTATTTATGTCACTGGAAACTTTGAATCCTTTCTTCTGTAGTATATCTTTTGCCTCATCATAAGTTAGAGTTATAAAGCCTTTATCAAGCCACAATGGGACCTTATTATCTTTATCAATTAGAAACAAATCTGCATCATTAGAATTTCTAGTTTCAAGAAAAATATACTTCATTAAATCTTCTATTACATTTTGTAGTTTTTCTAGATTATCACAGAATGCTAATTCAGCCTCTAACATATAAAATTCAGATAAATGCAGCCTAGATCTCGAGTTTTCAGCTCTGAATGTAGGACCTAAAGTATAGACATTGCCCATTCCTCTGCACATAGCTTCCAAATGCAACTGTCCAGAGACAGTCAAGAATGTTTTTGAGCCAAAATACACTGTATCCTTGTCTCTACCTTCCTGCATCATAGCTTTAACAGTATCATCATTATCCGGCTGTATTTTGAACACCTCACCGGCTCCTTCACAGTCATTTGAAGTTATTATTGGAGTGTGTACATTTAAATAATTTTTTGATGTGAAAAAGTAATGAATGTGCTTAGTCACTGCACTTCGTATTCTCAATACGGCTGATATATAATTAGTTCTTGAACGCAAGTGAAGATATTGACGGGTGTATTCTGGAGGATGTGGTGTTCTAGGGTTAAATGGGTATTCATCTATAACAATACATTTGCCTACAACATTGACATGATCAGCGACGAGTTCTAACTGCCCTCTTGGGCTTTTAGTCAGTTTACCAGTAACATGGACAGAAGCACCGTAAGTTAAAGCGTCCGATTTTAGCTTTTTCGGTATAACGATCTGTAGTTTCTTTGCACAGGAACCGTCGCTCACATCAGCAAAAATTAGATCTTTTTGAACTCGTAAATTTTTTACCCAGCCCTGTAATGCATAAGATTCAATAACTAACTTATTACATTAATATTCATTTAGAAAATAGAGTTTTTAAGCAACCTTAACTTCAGTGTTTTCGCCTACATTTGCCTTCTCTAAAACAGATGCGATAACACTGTACTTTTTATAGATATTGCCCAATTTTATACGATTGCTTAATTTAATGATAAATGCGTTTTTAATCAACATTTTTCTAAATTATTCTTGATAAACTTATGAAATGGATTTGTTTAGAGGTTAGGGAGGTTAGGTTTCATTGAATGTCAAACAGTGAAACCACAGATCACTATAATTGTAGCTAGTGAAACAAAACAAATCTAGGCATTTGCAAGGCATTTTCAGACAATTTTCCAGACAGGGAATAGGGAATAATAGGGATACAGTATTATATTCTCTCTATAGGGATAGGGCTAAAAATCTACCGATCGATCGATATCGATACTACGTATTATGTGGTAGCTGTGGTGGTAGCGAGTACTTTTCGTTTCGATAGCGATACTTTTGTACTCGATAAATTGACATACCGATTTTTCAATGATTAAGTAAAAAAACGGTATTTGTGATTGCACTAGTCGGCAGCAGATTACGGAGGTTTGCACTCATCTATGAACAACTAGATAAACAACTAGTATTTACTTATTAGTTTCAAGGTTTTGAATAACCGAAGATTATCCGGAGATGTAATGTAAAAATAAAATGTTATTCTATCTATTATTTTATATAATCTAACTAATAAAAATATGGAATAATACAATTTTAATGCTAACCCCTTAGTTAAGAATCATGAACTGAATCCATACACCGTATTTGTATCCTGGATTCCAATTTGGGGGGAGACCTCGGCCTCGGAATTTCGCGCTCCAACCGAACGTTCCCCCTTAAGTTGGAGGAACAAGCAGATGAGATAGACCCGAGTTGTTCCGAATTCGTTTGACCGATGGTCAGCAGTAGGTAGGTATCGCATGAGCTGATCATAATCTTAGCCTCAAAATTCAATGCAAACCGCCACTGCCTGTATCTGCATAGGTAATCAAAACGGTGACAAAAGAGATTATGAATCCCCGTGTAAAAACAATCCAACCATAGAGTTGCTATCAAGTAAAATCAAGCGAAAAATAAAAAAAAATGTATAAATACAAAAAAAAACTCCAGTGATTACACAAAAAAATCTGGCTTTACCGGTTTTACCAATCCGCGGTGAATACGTCATCGAGCGAAGCACTAGCTAGCACACCGACCGAACGGTCAAGTTTTTTTTATCTGTCATTAATATCTGTCACTCGGCAAATCATGCATGTTCGATTCTTTGCGTTGTAAAACTGTACAAATAAATTAAGTTTTTTAGTAATTGTGTTCATATCTAATAAGTTTCGAACGTAAGTACCATAATAATATGATTATAGAATAATTTGTGATTGATTTCAACACTCAATTACTTCGGTTTGTTCTCGTGAAATTTTTCGTAGTAAGGTATTAATTTCTGTAATAATTGATGCTAGAAACTGGTTTTCCTAGTTACTGCGTCCTTGAACGTCATTCTATGTTAATATTAACATTAATTTTTGTGGTATAAAGGTTAATTCACGTATTTGTCGTAGCTACTTGTGACATGTACACGAAATTTTGATCGTGGCCCACTGATCCACTTATTTCTTCAAAAAAGTCACTTTCTATTGTGAATAACGGTATAAACGTACTCGGAGATTACCTTAATATATTTTATTCATAAGATTTTTCGAATGTGTGCATAGGTTTTACCTAATTTGTCTGCTTGTCGTGCTGATAACAGTTTTATTATCAACTGATATCGCGTAGGTAGGTGTATTCACTAACGTACATTATATTTAACTTTTTCTTTTAGTTGCTATAATATTATGAGACCAGATTCTGACTTCAATTGATATATAGAAAAATGTGAAATGTTTCTTGAAATACAGTAAAATTTACATTATTAGCCTCATTGATACATCCTATCAGTTCATCTGACATATTTTTTAACAAAGCATTCAAGTCATTCGAGTTTTTTTTCCCAGAGAGAGACCAAGCTTTCTCTCACAATCCCAAGGTATTTAAAAAAAGCAAACATTAAGAACATAACATCTTAAAGTAGTGTCATATGCCACGAAAACAATTTTATAATGGGACTGTCCTGAGATTAACCATATTTAAACAAAGTCTTCAGCTTTCCCATATCAGTATATTATATATGTTTGCCCGTGCTTTCACCTGTATTCCCGAGGGATCTTATGTTTTCCTGGGTTAAAAAGTAGATATGCCAAGTTTCTTCCAAATCCATTCAGTATTTATGTGAAAGTGTAACAAAAATCCATACATCCACACAGAAAATGGCAGAGCAGGACCCACAAGCCGGAGACACTGGCCCACCCAAGGGCATCCCAGCACTGAAGGCGCATGTTGTGGCCAACAAGATAGATGTTGCACTGTGGGCTATCAGAGTGCTCACCGTGTTATGCACCATTGGATATGTACTACCTCTATTTAATAAGTAAGTAACATTTACTCTTTTAGCTATTTAAATCCGACATACTCAAAGGTCAGATGTGGTGGTGTTCTTTTTCAAAAAGAGATATAACCCTATTGAAGAATCACACTGCTGAGAAAAAAAAATACATATGGTTGAACATAGAACCTCCTTATTTTAAGTCAGTTAAAAATTAAAAATTATTAATATCTAACATTAACATATAAACAACTGTGAGTTTTTTCTTTAAAATAACAAAATAAAAAGTATAAAATGGCAATGTGGGAACTCTAATCTGCCAGATGCCTAGTAATTTCATTAATTAGTTACTGGTTTGAAATCAGCAAAGGAATAAATGGTAATGATAACAATACATTGTACCTACTTACATAATGTGTGAACATTTTTGTAGAATTTGAGATTTTCCATGGACATTAAAACAGCAAATTATTACACAGTTTAGAAAGCTAAATACGAATTTATGGAACTTTGTGTATTGACATCACTATTCTGTTATCCAAGCTACACAGAGAAGAGATGTAGAGCATAGGATTTCCCTCGACGCAGCTCGACGGCGGATGTACCTATCTTACAGAATAAGGCTAAATAACTTAGTTCTGTGGTCCTGTGCCTGTGTTAGGTTGTTAGAGTTCATTGACAAAAGGGGAAGGGTCGTTAACGCGTTGCAAGTGATGCTCCACTGACAAGGAAAGGTACCCAATTGTCCAGCTCCAATTTGATTTATTTTGATATTGTGTTAAGGAGTAATCTAAAATAACAGACACATATTTTTTTTTAGCTGCCCAATCTCAACCTATTGGGTGAAATTATCCTCGAAAGTGCTGAAAAGTGAATGTAGTGGTGGCAGTAGGTAGATAAGCTATAGAAAAAAAAAATTGTTGTATCTAACCTAGGTACATTGAAATAATGAATCTGTGGTACTAGGATTTCTAAAAGGTAAACCGATGGGAATCGGCTTGTATGGACCCTTCGCCACTGATAGGTATACCTATAAGACTATTTCCAATGACGAATTACATCACAGTTATTCTTTTTCAATGTATCCAGCCCAATATCAGCGTTCTACAAGGCTCTGCTAGGGAACGCCGCCACGTCAGCTCTGAGGTTGCACCAGCGCATCCCGGCGCGAGAGATCTCCGTGTCGCGGGAGTTCCTCGCTCGGTTCTTCCTAGAGGACAGCGCGCACTACCTGTTCTACTCGCTGATCTTCATGAATGTTGCTCCTAATCTTTGTATCCTTTTCAATATCATCAATAAGTCTGAGGCTTTTAGGAATTAAAGCTGTCATAGGTAAGTCCAGGTTTTGGATTTTAAAAAACAAAATGTGGTTTCTGTTTTATAATCAGTTGAAACAGAAATGACAAGTAACTAGTATGTATTCTGTTTTACAATGCAAGGATATCTACTATTTTGTGTTGTAAATTCGAAAGTATTTTTAAGCTTAACAGTATGAATATCAGGAACCATCAGTCCGATTTGAACAAATATTTTTGCGTTACATAGCAGGTACACATGTGTAACACAACGCATCCAAATTAAACGCGTATGATACCACGGCTGGTACAGACTAATTGTCAGCCCTGTAAAACTAGGGATATCATTATTATTTTCTTTCAATTTTAACTACTTAAATTTTCTTTTTTTGATATAAAACTAGAAACGTATAAGTAAAATAACAGCTGTTATTATAACGGAACTTGTAGGTAATTACTAAAATTTAAGCGTTGTATTAATTAGTACAAATATAATTAATAACGCACAAAGCGCTTTGTACGTAATTGTAACAAAGACTGAGGAAGGTCAGGCACTGAGTTTGCATGCATTCGTAGCAAATAACAAAAAACACAAAGTCATTGCATTCATGTAGATATGCAACTTTAAAATTTAGATGTACCTAACATAAATAAAACATCTTTCTTTGCTAATCATACTAATATTATAAATGCGTAAGTTTGTGAGGATGTATGGATGTTTGTTACTCATTGACGTAAAAACTACCGAACGGATTTGGATGAAACGTGGCGCATAGATAGATCATGGCTTGGAATAACTTATTACATATCTTTTGTTTTCCCGGGATAAAAAGTAGTATATTATATAGATTCGTCGGGAACGCGGGTGAAGCCGCGGGGCGGAGCTAGTATTACATAATATTCTTATCTTAAAGTTGTTTTGTTTTTATACGAAGTCTCGTAAACCACGCTCGCGTCGTCTCTCAACGTTAGAGCCATCAAACTAAGCGAGTTTGCAAGCAGCGGCTCGCGCGCCCGCAAGAGCCCCGCCATTGCTCTGCGCAAGTACATTCGTTACCCAACTGTAGGGGAATACCTTAATCTATGATCTTACTCTGCTCGTCCATAGATACCAAAAATAACAATTGCAAATCAAGTTATTAGACAGCTGTTCTTAGTTCGAACCTTGTTGTAACGGATTGATGTATGTTCATAGAATTGTAGGTAGCCCTTTACGCCGTTTCGCAGTCGACCTTTGACTTCCTTCTTACGTCACATACCTACTTATAGAATTGTTTAACTTGTATAATGTATGTCTGAAATAATGTAAACTAATGAATAAATATAAAAACATTCAAGGTGACAAACAAATCTTCAAACAGGTCACATTTTAAATAGACTGCGTTTGACATGAAATAGTCAAAACAGGAAAGGCCATAGCCCGCTATGATTACTGCTTGCAAGCAACATTTTTAAAACTGATCATGCTTAAAGTTGTCCGTTGCATATTTAACTCATCCATTTTTCAACTTTTTTAGTACTTGAGACATGACAAAAAAAACAAAAGACTCTTTATTTTTTGTCCGCGTACGGGTGCCACACCAACCTCTGGCTAGCACCTTTGTGCCCTTTAAAAAAAAAAACTTTATTCGTAAGACCCAGTGCGTGGCCGCAAAAAGTTGGACTATAGCACACTCCAAAATGTAATACACAACACACAAAATTAAAGTAGGTACCAACATGTAGGTAAACTCATCTTTACCTGTTTCCAGTGTGACAGTTCCTAGTGTCGAACTTTCCTCAATTAAATGATTTAACACAAATACGTTTTTAAAATACACAAACTCTTATGCTTCAGTAATAATAATTGTACTTATTTTCCTTGACTCTTATCTTTCTCAGTGATTTTGACGCCAATATTCTTGTTCGCACTTCTACACGCAGCGTCATACTCGCTGACTATTCTGGATGTAAGTATTATTACGAAGGTAGTAGTAGTTTTAAGAGAGGTAGAGCATAGCGATTTTTCGCTTGAAGAGCAGCTCGACTGGGGAAGTACCTCCACCTTACAGAATACCGCAGCCAAATAACTTTGTTGTGTTCCTGCGCGTGAGTATGGTCGCCAGGGCTCATCGGGGTGGGGGGAAGGTTTGGCGATGCGCGAGTGGTACCCGGGGCGCGGATTAGTATTTGGTCTCTGTCCCGGGTGTCGCTAGCGTCCATAGGCTACGGTAACCGCTTACCATCAGGCGGGCCGTATGCTTGTTTGTCGAATTTGCTGTATAAAAAAAAGTAGTAGTGATAAAAGCTAATTATTGTAAGGAGAGCGTGACTGACTGATCTATCAACGCACAGCGCAAACCACTGGACGGATCAGGCTGAAATTTGGCATACAGATAGCTATTATGGCGTAGGCATCTGCTAGAAGAGGATTATTGAAAATTCAACCCCTAAGGGAGTAAAATAAGGGATTGCGGGTGTAACCGCGGGGTGGAAAGCTAATTAGTGCATATTCCTATTAACAGGTTTTTAAGCATAATAATGCATGTACAATATAGGAATTAGGTACAGTATGACACAACTTAGATGTAGCATCGGCCAATCGTTTTCGTACACTTCACTTCCGATTTACACAACTAATAAAAATCGGTCATTATCGCGCCATTCAACGTTCAACAAGATTATTTTCGCTGATCATTTTTTTTTTAACCCATGAGCAAAGAATAAATAATATACTACGTACTAAATGTTGTAGGTGCACATTTTTCGGGAACGATCGATTTTACGAATATTTCCGATGCTTCATCTAAGTTGTGTCATACTATAACTGTCTTAAAGACAGCTAAAAATTATAATATGTTGAATAAATATCCTGGGACATTCTTCACACACGGTTATCTGATCCCAAACTAAGCAGAGCTTGTACTATGGAAACCAGATAACTGATATACTACATATACTACTTTTTTTTGTAAATACATACTTAAATAGATAATTACAACCAGACAGAATGAAACATTATGTTTGAGATAAATGCATGAATAAGGGTAAAGTTTAAGTTGTATCTTCACCTTCTTGTTGATAGCTCATACCTATACAACAGTTAATGCAGTTGACATTGGCCCACACAATAGCGATTTTCATATTATTAACTTTTAATCTCTTTCGTCATCGTACGTAACTTGTTATAATCACCACACTATGTGGATAAGGGACAGATATATTTTTATTTAAATATATTTTTTCTTATTTGACCTCTCTCGTCTGACGAATTTTAATTTAGACTTGAATGCTCACGCGTCATTCATTACCGTTTTAAGATTATATAGGTACCATTATTGTAAAGGGGTTTCTTATAAGACTTCCGTTTATATGTACGACTGTTGTTCTCCGCAAATGCAACTTGAATTTTTATGTTGTAGGTAAAACTTGTTGCTCACCTTTATTTAAAATAAAAAATACATATTTATTGAAAGTGAATGTAATTTAAATGAGCTTTGCATTTCAGATCCTTTTTTTTATTTGTGCTTAAAAAAAATGTATCTTTACATAGTATTTAATGAAGTCGCCGCTGTCTGTTCAGGTTTATATGTATAATACATGCATATTATAGTAGAGAAAAGCTGAGAAACCCATGCGAACCGGGGCGGGTCGCTAGTATACATAATTTACTGAACTGATCATTTAGATTAAGATTTTGTTTTTCAACATGTCTATACTATATCTCATAGGTATACCTTAGGACATTCTTCACACACTGTTATTAAGCAGAGCTTGTACTATGGAATAACCAGATAACTGATATACTACCGAAACTTTTTGTAAATACATACTTATATAGATAATTACGCCCAGACACAGGACAAACATACATGTTCATACACACAAATGTTTGCCCTGCATGGGAATCGAACCCATGACCAGCGGCGCGATAGGTGCGCCAACTGGCTTGTCAAAATTTGATGGTTGTTTAGTCGTAATTTCTATTCAAATACTATATTGTATGGTATGCTGGACAGACCCTGGGTCAGAACTCGTTGTGGGTGGCTCGGCTGCTGATCTCGCTGGTGGAGTTCCAGTCGCGGAACATCCTGCGCGCCGCTGCGTTCGCTGAGATCGTGCTGTTCCCGATCGTCGCCTGTATGGCGCTATTGTAAGTATAGTTACTCTTCTCAGATATGCACTCCTAGTACTTAATTATTGGAACTCAGTATTGAATTGATACTTTATGGCTACTTTATGTCCCTTAGGGCTAGTAGGTGTTAAGATTTACTTATATGTACGTTTGTCCGCTGTTTTAAACCAACTTTCTGAAAGTTTAAACAGATTTTGATTGATCGTTTCAAGTTCTTGTGTGAGAACAAAGTCATAGGTTACAATTTATCCTGGGAACGCGGGGAACAGCTGATCTATAAATAATAAAGCTAAAGAATTTGAACGCGCTAATCTCTGGATCTACCTGTCGATATACTTTATCCCGGGAACGCGGGGAGCAGCTAGTCATTTACATTTGATGAATACAATATTGTGACGTCAGCGGGTACTGCGGGCTGCTGACGCCGTTCGTGTACTACTACTTCGTGACGTGGCGGTACTCGTCGCGGCGCAACCCGTACACGCGCAACACGTTCCGCGAGCTGCGGGTGGTCGCCGAGCGCACCGCCGGCCGCCCCGCGCTGCCCGCGCCCCTCGCCTCCGCCATCCTCTCTGCCGTGCAGCTAGTCTGTCGCCTGGCGCCCCCCGCGCCCCTCGACCAGGCCCACTAGTAAGTTATAACAATACACAACACAACACAACACTGGCCCCCGTTGTCTTCTATATATTATGATAGCCAACAAAACATCCTGGGACATTCTTCACACGCGGTTATCTGATCCCAAACTAAGCAGAGCTTGTACTATGGACAACCAGATAACTGATATACTACATATACTACTTTTTTTTTGTAAATACATACTTAAATAGATAATTACACCCAGACACAGGACAAACAGACATGTTCATGCACACAAATGTTTGTCCTGGATGGGAATCGAACCCACGACCAGCGGCGCGATAGGTGGCGTCTTAACCAACTGCGCCAACGGGCCTGTCAATAAAGATGGCAAAACATATTAAAAATAAGTGGTTTCCAAATCAACGTATTCAATACTCGGAGAGGCAAATTTATTGTTTGAAAATCCAAGTATCTTTACAGTTTTAGTTTTTATCATCAGCCTCGAAGACTGCTTTCAGCAGAATAAGGTTCTTTAGGATTTGGCCAACCAGACTCACTTGAAAACTCATATGTAGGTAGATGAATCCTGTATAGATTAACTTAAAAAGCAACCTTGGCCATCCAAAGACGAAACGCTGCCAGGCTTCTGGGAACTTTGTCGTTGATCGGCAACATCACACTCTTCGAGGAAAGTTTTTATAATATGTATATATTGCGTATATTGTTGTGAATAAAAATGATTGATTATAGGTATCTAAATTAAATTTAAAAGTAAAAACTTATCTAGACACAAAATTTCATCCAAATCATTAGAGCCGTTTCCGAGGTTTCGAAGTATATTTATTAGATAAATTTATATGTAGTCAGGCGGCGCTGACAAATAAAAAAAAAGGAAAATCTAAGAAAGTCGTGAAAAGCAACTCTTTTGCAGGCGAATCTTTTCTTTATTGACTTTAAAAACGTTATTAATATAATTCTTATAATTTCGTGTCAAGGTTGAAATTTAAATAACATTTAAAAATAATAAAAGCGTAACGGAAACTACTTGTTATAAACAAAAGCCATATGACAACAAAATTGTTGGGCCAAATACGGACAGCGACGCCAGACTGGATACCTAAATGCCTATATAATATTTTGTTATTTTCAGATAACGTGAATAATTCATCTACATCATGTGTGTGGCGGTCCGTTGGTACATCTTCACCTGCTCACTGGATCGAAGGGAAATCTTTATCTGTGCTCTCGATGGGATTTCCATAGCCGAAGTCTTGTATTAATTACTACACATTTGTGCGAAGGCGGTGTCCATTAATTACGTGAGGTGATTTTGGAGATTTTTCGAACGCCTCCTAATCTCACTTTAGGATTTGAAATAATCACACATTAGATGTAAATACCTTCGTAAATCTTGGTTGATCGTGTCAAAATGTACTTACATATATAAAAAAGACAATTTACTAAAAAAAACGTGATTTTGCCTTCGCCCACGTGTGATTGGGTGAGTTTCGTTACGAGTACGACCGCCCTTAAACGCCTCACGTAATTAATGGATGCCCCTAATTCTGTTGTGTACAACCTAAACAAATTTTAATCACTGACCGCTATTTCAATCATATTTGTAGCAAAGAGATGTTACTTGATTAAAATTAATTTAGTTAATTTACAAAAAACAACAGCAAATCTTTTAACTTCGTTATGGGAATCTTACATTTTATATACATTAATTTCGAGCTATGTGTATCAATACACTTGTACATAAAGGATTATTTGACAACAACAATGTAACTCGAGGTTATAAGACTAACATTATAAGAACAAATATCCAAGCCAATGCAGTAAATAATGCATTTTTTTTTCAAACCTATCATAATATATCTATCTCGGAAGATTCACGCGACGTAATCAATGCATTTCTTTTGTGCATAAATTAATTTTGGTTGTAATGTATCAGTATGATTATTTATCTTAGCATACGGAATAATGTATGGTATTTTAAGTTTAATTTTTATTTACAAAGTTTGGTATTACATTGAACAAGGTTTTGCGTTTAATTTGTCAATAAAAAATATTAATGATTTTTCGTAAGCACTGTTCAAAGTAAAATCGTATATTACTTTAATAGATATTTTTGGTCCAATTTAATTTAAGGCAATTAGGGAAAGAAAATGTATTTACGTTAGACTGATAAGTGAGTATTTTCAAAGGTTTTCAACTGTAATAATAATTATAAATTAAATATTTTGACAAGTATCTATGTATGTACAATCAATTTTTCGGTCAATACCTCGATTTTTAAGGTACAATGAATGGTCACTTTTGTGGCATGAAATTATGACGGGTTTTGTTCCAGGTTACTAGGCTAACATGCGTTTAAGAAGATGTTCGCGCAATAGTTGCTCTATTTGGTCACAATGTTTTGGTCGCTTGTAATAAATTGGTCATTCCATTTTGTATAAACAGACATAATAACGTAATTGCTTATAAATGTTCAATTGGTATTTATAAGCTTTTCTTAGTTAGCGAAGGTTGTAAATATAAATTCTACGTCTCTATATGAGTTGTAGGTATATTGTGAATGTATGATAAGTAGTTATGATTTTTTTATTACATCCAATACCTTTTGAATTACCGGCGACACATTTTTATATTTAGAATTAAAATAAAATAATGCACTTGGTTTGGGGTGAATGTAGTCAAGTTTTTAAATAAAATGCTGATAAGCAAAAATAGTTTCCTTTTGTTTACCCGACTTCTGTGACCCAAAACGCTAACGGCCGAATATGTACTAAAACGCCACTCGCATTTCTTGTCGTAATTTGACAGTACGATTGTCTGTTGTCGACGTTGAAATGACATCTTCAGCACAATTAAAATGTGAGTGGCGTTTTAGTATTTGTTTTGTTTTACGTCTGAATCCTCAATCGATAATCTGGGAAAAGCTATTATTCTTCTTCCGTTGATGCTTTTGTATATTTACCTAGTTTTAGTTATGTCTAAAATTACATAACTAGCTGGGCCGACAGACGTTATCCTACCCTGAGAATAAAAAATTGTAGTGTAAGTGTACCTACCCGACCCTGAGAATAAAAATGAGGGACCTACCCTCAGTCATTCGTTTTGAATATGTTGTCTGTCCTTTGAATTTATGCTATCCTGGTAGTTCGGGAGCGGAATTTGTTATAAAATTCAGTCTGCATTTCTGTACCTACCCGACCCTGAGAATAAAAATGTGGGACCTACCCTCAGTCATTCGTTTTGAATATGTTGTCTGTCCTTTGAATTTATGCTATCCTGGTAGTTCGGGAGCGGAATTTGTTATAAAATTTAGTTCGCATTTCTGTACAATATGTTCGCTAGAACTCCTTAATTTTTTTGATATCCTAGTACTTTATCTTTTTAGAAGCAGCCACAGTATTCGCGTTTAAAATGTTGTCACCTTTTTGACACAGCTTAGAACATATGCTAACCTGGTAGTTCCGCAATAGAATTTGTCCTAGGCCAGTATCAGTATGATTAAAATTTTGCTGTCACTTTTGACATATCTTTCAACTTATTTTATTTACCACCTACATAACCACGGTGTTGTAGCCAGGTTTGGGGGTACAAACCCACCAACCCTGAAATAATCAAAGGTTTGTTTATACGCGCTAATCTCTGGATTTACAAGTCGGGTTTGAAATCCAGAGATTTGTAGACAGCTACATTATCCCCAAAGGGTACTATTTATCCCGGGAACGCGAGTGAAACTGCGCTGCTGCCACCGTGTAGCTAACATATTTGAAAAGTTGTGATAAATCATAGAATTAAAAATTATACTAGCTGTGATAAATAAATAATAAGTGCAACAGGTAGGTTTTTATATATATTTTTATTAGCTTAACACCTAGGCGACAGGCGCGACGGATTGCGATTGCGGCTGCGGCTGTGGCTGCGGGAGCGGGGCGGGCGCCAGCGGGCGCACGTCGCTGGTTGGCTCCAGCGGGACGGGCTCGTCCTTCGGCTCCGTCACCAGGATGTGGTCGGGCTGTGGCTTCTTGGGGCCGTTCTTGCCTTGCTGGTCCCACGGAAGCATGATTTTCACCTGGTAGACGATAAAACATTATTGTAAAAAAGCTTGAGGCTGTATACATTATACATAGTAACAATATTAAAATAAAAAAACAAATATAAAAAGGCAAATCTATACATATTCATAGGGTGCTAATTCCCTAATAGGGTATCCAGTAGATATCTGTTAATACAGTCTCTTTCAGAAATAAACACCAACACAATCATAATAAAAATATCTACAAGATAAACCATACATCGCTAACATAACGGCCCTTGATTATATTTATGCAGATGAATAGTTTTGCATTAGATAACTCGTTTATTGAGCAGGCTACATAAAAAACATGTCTAGTAATAATATAATACATATAAATTGTAATATGTGTAAAGTACATGTAGAGCTTGCACCGTACCAGAGCCTATATAGGACAGACCCTCCAATAAAACAAGTTCTATTGATATTCCACAAAAATTAGATAATAAGCCATTGAGGAGCTTACTATCCCTGATTTTGTGGACCATTACTTTAACATGCATATATCAGATATTTTATTAAATAGTATTGTGAAATAACATGTCTAAGACATTATTAAAGTTTTTCGCACGCAATAGGTGCAAATTATGTGATTGAATGTTGAGACACTGATCGGATTAAAAAAATTCTCACACTTCTAGGTAGCTGGATTATTCTTGAGTAATAGGCTAGGTGCTTGCTGACATAGTGATATAAAAAAATGGATATTTACCTTAATACCAAGTACTCCTTGCCTAAGCAGTACATGTCGTGTGGCTGTGTTGACATAGTCGTTACATGGGTCACCGGAATGGATCATGAGTCCGTCTACGAACTTCATGGACTTGGCACGCTGACCTCTCAGCTTGCCGGAGACGACCACTTCGCAGCCGCGCGCTCCAGACTCCATAATGAAGCGGAGTACACCATAGCACGCACGACGGACCGCAAGACCTGGATACATACATGATTATTGTTTGTTATAATATAACTAGCGCATTCTCATGTTTTCTCAGATAAAAAGTATTCCATTATGTTATTCCAGGGTATGTATTTTATATGCATAAATATTTTTAATGGTATTTGTGGGATTGGGTGATATTTGTGTGAAGTGTGTCTCTATTTGCTGTCTTCATGTCAAAACTAGTAAAAAAGTTTGGAAGCACGAAACTTGAAGATTGAACAATGACAATGGATAAAGATTTTTTTTTTTTTGAAAGGACTAAAGTTGGTAGCCTCTGATGGCTGCACCAACCTTACCAGACAATCGGCGAGCGCACCCCTGAATGGGGTACGAACCTCGGCTCAGGGCGTTACCGGGGGAGGGGAGGGCTTAGTAAGAATTACGACTAATTGGGGGCGGTCGGATTACTAATGGCAGCTCGGGCCGCTTGAACGGGACGAGACTGAGTGGGACGTCGCGGCGGTAGCGTAATCGGTTTTGTGTAGTGTGTTGTGTACTTTTACGGGCTTCGTCAGCTTCGATCTGAGCTAATGTTATGGGGTCATCCGGCCGCTGAGGGCTTGCCTTAGTCTAAGGATACGGAGTATGCGGGAGGGCGTGTAGGTTGCGGCTGTCACTATAAAAGGGTTGCGGTGATTAACGGCGGTATTGAAAAATCTGCGTGAGTCGCGTTTTGTGAATTGTTTTAACGGGGCGCCCGTGGCTATGAGCATGAAACGGTTTTGAATCACCTGAAGGGATCTCTGCAGGAGCTGCATGTGCGAACACAGTACTAGCATAATGGGGCGGATACACGTGTTATATAGTCTAACCTTTAAATTCAATAAAAAGTGGAGGCGCCCTAACACAAATGCGGCGCGCGCGCGGACCGCTTTAATGTGGGCATCAAAGGTCAAATGATCATCGAGAATTTGTCCGAGATATTTGGCTTGCCTTTCCCAGGGGATTGGTTCACCGAATAGAGTAACTGCCTTTGGAGGGGAGGATGATGAGGAAGGACCAAGGTATAAGTAGTTAACTAAGGTTATAAAATAAAGCATGGTTGATGCTGGCTTCCACTTCATAATATTCCCAGCTTTTCTGAAGAATCTAACGATTTCCTGAGTGACAATGTAGATATCTTATATATTATGTAATTATACAGTATGATCCACCTATATGCCAAACTACATTCAAATCCAAGGGTTTATGTGGCCCCTAAACATACAAAACTTCATATTTTTAATGTAAGTGACGTAGTGCAAACAAGCACATGCTTATTGTTGTTACTACAAAGCTGTGCATATGTGTATCCTTATTGTCCACTATGTGGGCTTAGTAAATGAAGCACACACTGATTTAAAGGCTGTTATAATATGTCCCCAATGAAAAACACTGCAACCAGGTGGATTGTAATGTCAGGTTAATTGGGGCATGCGGTTAGATGCATGTGTAATCTTAGTTTTACATATAAATTATAAGGTCAAGCCTGAGTCAATTAGTTATATAAAATTAAGTGATATGAGCTCTTATGGATGGTTTATATGAGAGATGATATAGTGAGCAACTAATGGTATGGTTTCTATTTTGGTTGAAATTCATGAATCTGTTTCCTAAATTATTTCAACCACTTCTTAAAATATAAATGTATAATATTATAAATGCAAAAGTAATTTTATTAATTACATCGAGATGCATCAATGGGACAGTTATTAGTAATGAAAATTGGCATACAGGTAGACCATAGCAAAAAAACATAAGACTACCTTCTTCCCAAAGGAAAAATAGACTATCACTGCAAATGATATAAATCTAAATTTTCTTTTAAACCGGTTGAATATCAGTTCCTGGATTTATATTGATTGGGGATGGCCATCAGATATTAGAATTCAAAGATCTGCAAGCCAGGTTACGTAGTGT
The DNA here is from genome assembly GCA_963555595.1 of Tethea ocularis. Lineage (NCBI taxonomy): Eukaryota > Metazoa > Arthropoda > Insecta > Lepidoptera > Drepanidae > Tethea > Tethea ocularis. Next base: position 9,361,445 of record OY741975.1, read on the forward strand.
TGACATGCAGGGTTACTAAACTGCCAATAGGTTAATTAGTTGAGACTTAAGACAGTTCTGCAAATTAGTAGGCCAAGTACATTATTATTTGCAGTTTTGTTGCGTTAGTTACTAAGGGGTAGCCTTATCTGTACCTAGGTCTAGTATAAATAAGGCGTCATTTTAGTTGATGTAAATTGACACATCATATTTAGCAATACAAGTGGTATTTACAGTGTATATTTTTAGTTATTGGTAACTAATAGGCTAAATGACCAACTTTCAAGTGGCAGTTGTAGAAAAAAAAAATAGGGTAAAAAAACTAACCTCCAATGAGTTTGTATCTCAAAGATTCAGCCTGTGCGATGGCGCAGAGACCCCTGGTGGCAACCTTCTCAGCGTACAGCTCAACGGACTGCTCGGGGATATTAAACCTTTTCTGTACCACGGAGGTCAGCTCACGTATTCTACGGCCTTTCTCTCCTAACACGCTCTGTGTTCTAGTAGCCATGATGATGATCTCCGACCGTGTGGGGGTGACGCGCACCTCCACGCCGGAGTAGCCATCCTCGGCCAGCTCCCTCGTGAGGAACTCATTGAGTTCCGCCTTGAAAACTCCGTCACCAACGAACTGCAAAGTTACGGATAGGTTATGTTTTCGTTACCTTCATTTGTAACGTAGTTTGTAAGTAGTAAACGCTTTAGTAAAATCACTGGTGAGTAGTCCCATGTGTTTCTGAGCTTGCTTAGTACGTATGCGTAACGAATAGAGCATAAAAAAGGGTTGATAACAATGGTATATACTGATCACAACTCGAAACACATCCACTAACATCACAAATTACACCAATGGAACTTATAAATTTTCTTCATTTATAGGTTTTATAAGTATTGAAAAATCATTCTATACGTTTATTTCATCACTTTTTTAACATAAAACAACGTACTTTTCGCTTTTTGGAAATGTTGGTCACCGCCATGATTGCAACGGGTGCGGAGAAAAGACCGGAAAGAGACAGAGCAAACAAACGTCAATGTCAAAATTGTCAAATAAAGTAACGTTCGGAAATAGTTATCGAAAAAATCGGATAAAGTACGGTTTATGTGATAAAACTTAAAATAATATTAAATAATATAATAGTATTCTGGGAACAATGCCTTCTGACAGCGACTTTTTCATTTAGTTTAGTCCTTTTTAGATTATTTTGTTATAATAAATGTTCGTTTGCCAAAAAAAAATATATATAAAGTAATTTATTTCCAGAACAGGTTTTCAATTTTGTATTGAGCTCTATCTCCAAAACTATAATAGGAATTTTCCTGTGCCTGTATCTTATGAGTCAGCGAGAGAGTTACTACCATTATAGTCTGTGTAGAAAGGGCTGCCAGGAAAAGAATAACATATCCTACTCTTAGTTTTAGAATTTCGAAATATTTTATCGTAGGTATTTAAAAACCCATCCTAACTTAAAGATGCCGGACGGCCGGTAATCCTATAGCAAGTATGGTAAAAGAAATACTCACTCCCATTTATCCAGATACAAATTATTCACCAAGGCGTTTAGAGATTTAGCAAAATACTGGCATTTAAAAACAACAAGCTGATTCTCAGTAGTCCCTGCCGCCAATGGGCATTTGCATTACCATGGGATTGCTGTTGCCGAACTTGAAGAGCTCTTTTTACGTCTTTTAATCATGAAATAAATCTGTTCATGAAATAAATAAGACATTATTGTTTTATTCAATGCAATTTATTAATTAAGTACTCAAGATCTGTTCATTACATACAAACGCACCATATACTTAGCATAACAATAACTTATTTAGGGACATTGTCGCCCTTTCAATTTACTGATAAAATATTATAAAAATAATTCCTGATGCTTACAGCAAAATTAATGTGTAACTTAACTGATTTTAAATAAAATTAAATAAGTTAGTGACATACTCGTATTATGTTCATTAAATATTATGCAACACAACGTGCAACTTTATCACTTGCAATGAAAAAGAAGGTCGTTAGATTGCAGATAATAATTTACTTACATAAAAAAATAGGTACTGCGAATTCACAGAAGTAAACTCTTAAAAACTATATGTCTACTGCAGCTAGCGCGAGTTTAATTGTAGAACATAAATTTCGTGTTTCGCGTTATTTATATTAATAAATAATAATTCTATAATTACAAATCAGACATTGAGATAAAACAACAAACGACGTTATTTAATAATGATTATTTAGTATTTAACAATGAACAAAATTTATTATGTAAACTGGTAGATTGACTACAATATTTTTATTTACCGTCTATGTACCTAATACCTAAATAAGTGCTACTTATTGATCTAAAGGAAAAATAGCTAATACCCTAAGCAATTATAGGTAGGTATTTGTAATAATGTGCTACTGACACTAATAAACTGCACAATGATATGGAAAGCATATTATTGTATTTCGGGAAAACAGTTATTCTAGCAGAAAATAAATATATATTTAAAAAGTTCAAAACAGGATTTATGCTGCAATGGTTATTTGTTTCTACTACGCTAAGTACGTTTCTACCAATTCTATATATTGTTTTATTGTGGGTATATAATTGAATAATACAAATTATTGTGTATTATATTCAACAACTGTCGTATTATGGAATTATGCATTTTTTTAGGGTAACAATATAAAGATTGTGTTGAATTTTATGTCAATTTTCTTACAAGCCTTAGACAACGTAAGATTTAAAAAATTTTTAGCTTTTCGTAGGTAGTCATATAGAGAAACTATGTGTTTTAATAGAATGCTTATATTTAAATGGACAGTGATTATTAATGTACAAGGTGTATCTTATAAGTATAATAAAATAAAAACGTATTTTTTATTCTAATCCAACATTCGACCTAAATCTAATTAATCTTAACAATAATGGACAGAATTGCGTGTAGCGTGTTATGATCAAAAGTTTTAGCATATTGCGTGAATGATGTTTTTAAGATTTAATTATGTGCAAGGATTCACTATATTACAAGCGTGATGCCGTGCGATGGGTATTTTTATTATTTATTTATTTTTTCACTAGTAACATTGGAGTTTTACAATTCTGTTTAAAAAAAGGCGGCAAATACAAATTCAAATTTTCAAGCTAAGGAAATCCTATTTCTCGTTTCCGAAATATGGATGTACATAAATAGATTTAATTTCCAACAAGGAAAATACTAGCTATCGTCTAGCATAGTGAGTAAACGTAAATAAATTCTTGCGAGAAATCCTAGGTTGAACTAGGTATACACTGGAAAATGAGCTTCAAATCAGTGAGTCTAATTTAGTTTCTTACGTACTTTGAGATAAAAAATCTAATTAATACATTTAAATTTCTGCAAAAAAAAAAAAAAAAAAAAGAGCTGATAGTATTCAACGAAGGCATGTATTTTAACAATTATAAAGTTAAAAACATTTGAAGTATATAATAGAAAAATTATATAGGAGGGAAGGAATACCTAGGTTTAAGTAAACAAAATCTAAATCTAACTAGGTTTTACAGTAGCTAACAAAATTGATTTAAGCGTTACTAGAGTGACTATATTTAAGTAAATAGGAGATAACAGCTAAGTGTCATATTAATAATTTGGGTCCTAATAGTAAACTACAGTGGGACGTGAGAATAAGGGTTTCAAGAGTCATTTGTACAATTATCTAAGAGTTACTTTAAATAATTGAACTATAGAATTATCTAGAAGGAAAACAATATTCTAGCTAAGCTTAGACATGAAAATCTAGCACTAGGACCACGTTTCATAAGATTAAAGAACAGGTTGCCTTGGTGTATTTAGTAGGTACGCCAAATTTGTATACTTCACGTTTTGGCGCCAACATGTTTCGCGAGCCAAATAAGGCGTGCAATGTACATTAGTTCTTTAGATTACTTAGATATCGTCTTCTGATCTTCACCTTAACAATGCTTGGTCTTATTATCTCTTGTCAATATAAACGAGTAATTCTAGAGAAGAGGCTACTCTCTTAAAATTAGTGTTTAGAAGTATCATTATAATAAGAAGATGGTTTAAGGCCTGCGCAGGCGAGGGCCTTTGTCCGAATTGGATAAGTAAAAATCCACTAATAGAATAATACGTTGAAGTTGACATTTCTATTTGTCTCGTAAACGCAGGCCTTAAAATACAATTAATTACAGAACTTGTAAGAAAAATGAAATTATAGAGTGAGAAAAGTATACATCCTTGTTACATGTGACTTTTTTAGTTCATTTATCAATCTTCATGTTAGCAATGCTAGTTGAAAATGTAATTATCTTCAGGAATACATAAATTGTAGTAAATAACTAGATTATTGTTTTAATTTATACATAATCACTGATTTGTCTCTCTTTATATCCTGTCACTAGTGTTAATTTTGGCACAGAAGTAGGAAAAAGGCGAATTTTAACTTTTGTATACATGTCTAGGTATATAGGGTATGCGTAGATATTTTATGTCTAGATCACAGAACGGAAGGAGCGGTGCCTGCGCAGTGATGCAAAAATATACGTTGCATTATTTTAAAAATACAATGATTATACGATGTTTGCGTATAAAACTATTTTTGGTAACGTTACTTAGCCGTTATATTTAATTAGCATTTAATATTATATAATATCTAAACTCCGTCTAAACGTTCATTGACATAGTTTAATTAGCGAAAATGACTACTGCATTGGCACTTCCGCGCTGTTACTTTTCACTTACAATTATGCCTTTTAATTCCTATATTAAAATATGAAGATAATAAAATATTAAAAACAGAAATGTAGTAAGCAAGATAGCGAAACGTAACATATAATAAATGATGTTAAAATTATGATAAATGATAATAAAAAACCAAAAGTTGATATAACCATTTAATAAAAACCAAAAATGTAATTACATTGTAACAAAGTCAATTCATATTCTTATAAATTAAGTAAGTACTTGTTTACCCGCCACCAAAATTAAAAACAAAAAAAAATGGAATGTCCCGAATAATATGTAAAAGATTAAATTTTAAATAAAATTATTCAGCAATTCATTGGAATGGATACAATAAATATATATATATATATATATATATATATATATATATATATATATGTAAGAATTTCATGATTTATATAATAAACATATTGCACATTAAATCTCGTAAATTCATTAAATCATTGAAAATAATAAAAATGGACGTCAATCGAAGAGATCTTAGTTAGGAATACTTTGAAATCAATATTCTCTATTTTATTATATTGCAATTAGCAGTCAATACTTATGGCACTACATAAATAAAATGTATGGTAAAAACTATCATAAAAAATATTTTTCATAAGTAAATTAAAATAATTTGATAGTACCGGCACTTCTAGAACGAGGAATCATTTAAATATAAGAACTGTTTCCAAGTGAACAACAAAAGATACAGAAGAAGATTAACTGACTAACTGATATATCATCAATAAAGCCATAATTATATATTTTTTAATTATAAAAAAAATATTAAAAGATCTATTTTTGTATACATACATTGATGTTATTCGTCGCGTATTTTTTTTTCCAATAGACATATCATCATTCTAAAAGCCGGTATGTAAATAATTTCTCATTAAAATCAATGGAATGTCATAAAATTATAAATTAAACTTAAAATTAATTAAGTACTCATTGAAGCTGCTCAATACTTATGAATAATACAATTATCAAATACAGCACTAATGTACCTAACGCCTTAATACAACCCGAATTTTATTTATTTTAAGTTTTGATTATTCAAACGAAATGTGCTATTCAGGCGAACTCGTCACTATTATAAATCCATAGAGCCGTGAAACTTTCAGAAACCGGTGTTTAACAGTTACTATAAAGCTAAATTACTTGTGACGTGTTCGCTAGCCGTAAGAACTTACGTACAATCAAAACTGCTTGTGAAATATCGTGCTTAAATTGTAATAGAATCTTACGGCTATATTAGTAGCAATTTCAAACCTTTAACCGTAATGTTATTTTCACAATCTAAATGTTTCACCTAATTTTCAGTAAGAAATTACTACTCTGAATAGCGCTTATATTACTATCATTGCTCTTCACTATTTAAAATCACATAACATTTTAAGTTAATATTATAACCGTTAAATATAGTATAAACGTTTAAATTTCCCCGTAAAACGTTTTAACGTTATATAACCGTTATAACTCCAACTCGAGCCTCATACTGCATCTATCGATAGATGGCGCTGCAACAGATTGGCTTAAGATTCAAATAGTGAAGAGCACCTGTCATCTTCACGATCGTAACGCAAACTATCACTATATCTGTAGCGAAACGCGACGTCACAACGTATCTGTTATATACGAGCGTGTAATTGAATATGTTCAGTAATAACTAGGTCTAACGTAGGCGCGGTCTCAGTACCGCTGTTGGTACTCGTGGTGCCATCTGTTGAAGTCTATGTGGAATACCACTAGGGAGCCATTCTCGAGGCCTGCTAGGAGGAACCTGCAAATTGACCACACATTTTAGTCTGGTTATAGTAGGAAATAATGTTATAAGACTGACAATTATATTTTGTACTAGCTGTCTCCCGCGGTTTCACTCACGTTTCCAGGATATAATGTAGCATGTAGCTTCAGAGATAATGTAGCTTCCTACTAGTGAATGATTTTTTTAAATCGGACTACGTTCTGATAAGGCACTTATATTACAATAAAATTTACTTTACCACCGGTTCGGTATACATTTAAACTGAGAAGATTTTTTTGTGGAATTTCATTCTTCTATCGGATTAATGAAATACAGATTTTGTTTTGCTCTTATACGACCTATAAGCACCAGAAGTTGCCTTTATACAAGCGCAAGTGATATAAGAGTTTCGAGTGCGACGGTTATAGAATTTACTTCTGGTCATGCGAGAGCGCGATGGAGCAGACGGGCGCGCCGGCGGGCGGGAAGGCGTAGAGCGGCGCCAGCGTGAAGGCGCGCCACACCTCCACCACGCCCGCGTCGCCGCCGCACACCAGGTACTCGCCGCATCGGGACAGCACCAGGCACTACACAAAACGTTTACGTCACTACTTACTCTAAACTGATTACATGCTTTGGATACATGATAGGATCCCTCAGCATTTGAATTTAGTGGTATGTTAAAATAGTCATTGCTTATTTATTTAAAATAGATATTGAAATGCTCCGTGGGACCAGGGGGGACTATCAAGACACAGTGCATCGACAATCTTGCGAGATAAATCACAACCCAACGGCACTCACAATCATATAGATATATATACAATACAACATTCCAACATCTATAGTTGGTTGAACCGCAGCCCCCAGGTGCGATGACCCAGCCTCTTCCCTTTTCATTGGAGGAGACATCCACCCTGTTCATCCCATAGTACAAACTTTCATATTCATAATATTAGTGGTAGCTATATGCAATGCAACTGACCTGGAAGTTATCGTTATGCGTCTCATGTCGGAGTCGTCGTCCGTTGAGCGTGTAGGCGGCGAGGTGCCCGCGCGCGTACGCGACCACGACCAGCCCCTCGCGGGACAGCGCCAGCTGCTGCGGCGAGCCGGCTCCCTCGAGGCCCCCCGCGCCCCCCACGCCCCCCGCGCTCGGTAGCGCGCGTAGCACCTCGCCGAATGTCGTGTGGATCAGTACTGGACCGTCTGTACAATATAATACAACATATACCTAAATGTCTAAATATCTTTCACTTCCTCAAATTGTGTCTATATTGTATTAGAAATAAACAATCTCTTCTTACTTTTGTATCTATTATGTATTTTACTTGCGTACGTGTACATAAAAAGTAAAGTACTACTATTCATTATTCCACGAATATTAAGAATATATTTTATTAAATAATTGTCCAACTTAACCAATCTTAAATAAATTAATTTAATTACTCTCAATCTAAGTGTACGAAGGTAGAAAAATGAAAGGAATTTTCTTGTGGCGTTTTGGTGTAATTAGTGTGAAGTTACAATGTTAGTACATACTGATGGAGGAGGAGATGACGAGGCCCAGTTCAGCGGAGACGAGCAGCCCGTTGATGGGCGCGTCGTGGCCCGTGAGCGTGACGCGCGGCGCCGGGCTGTCGCCCTCGCCCACGATGCCGCCGTGACGGGCAGACCTACACATTACACATACACCTACATTACATTACATACCTATACATGAACCTACATTATTATATATTCATTATTTTATTCATAATCATTAGGCATTTTTGTTATACATATACTATGAGTTAGCTTCAATTTTCCAAATTAGATATACCTTTTGAGCTGTACAATAAAAAGCTTCCGAACGAACCAGCGTTCAAAAATATTATTAACCAAACCTCAATCACAAGATATCTGTGGAGGGAGTTACAGTCTCATAGATATGACTGAAAGATACAATAGGAGCCGGATTGAGTCGTCAGCTAGTCATTTTGTTGTTGAGCTATAACTCAATGGCTCAAACCCGTGTGATCTGATTAAAATGATTCTGCCGTTAATACTAACTCTGTATCAACAGCAGGATCACACCTAGTCGTAGCACAGTTCTTTTGTCGCTCTAAGAGGTTGTTAGCACTATTATAACGCTATCGTAGCATTCTTATATTACTTCTAACTTTTTGTATTGCTACTAAGGGACCTAAGGCTGCAAAAAGGGGACTTAGCGCTTATTTACGTATTTAAGATTTAACCAGAGCCTTTATACCACTTTTTGCACCAAATGTTTGTTGGGAAGCTAATACTGCTTCAAAAAGAAGTTTATAGATACAGGGAAGGGAAATAATATATTACATGTATGTAATACATTGAGATGGTGTATTTCAAAAGTCTATGTTGGTTTCGTTATGCTGATCAACATCATTGAAGAAATCATTATGAAATAGTGAAAAAAAAAACCATTTCGATTAATTTTTCTCGATAAAAAATTAAGAAAACATAGTTTTCGATAAGATGCCAACTCATAGTACCCAGTATCACAGTTTTGCGTATTTATGTAGTGAATGATAACTTATTAATATTAGCTTTCTGAATATTATTAGTTAAGTGCCCAAACTTGAGTAGGTACCGTAAAATGGGGTCAATAGAAATCGCGGGGTGTATAGAAACAAATCTGAGAATTTGATTTTGGTCGTTCTAGTTGCTCTATAGTTTGTTAAAGTATCTTTATTTCTATATAATTTATATATTAATTATACCTATATGATTATAATTACAAAAATTAAACTCTTCAATTATTGTTGATAGTTGTTTACTGAAAAACAAATAGGTATAATAAAAGTTGATTTTGACAACCCTAACGTTTTTTCTCTATTCACCCCTCTGTCGTATCTTTTGACCCCAGTTTCAAGGTAAATAGAAACCGCCTACTTTTTCCTTTTTAACAAATAATTCTCATATTTATGCATAATTAAAGAATTACCATTTGGTAAATTAAAACGAGACTCGCAATTCGACGATTCTTTAATAACAGCTTTCATACAAAATATGTAAGAAAATCAGTGTAGAAGTTGAAAGTTGTGTCTATTCACCCCATTTTACGGTACCTAGTTTTTTTACGAGTATTTTATGATGAATTAGATTTGTCTAAACACAAAACATTAATTTCGGAAACTCGGCTGATCACAAAATTGTGTGTTTAGTAAATGGGGTGAGTGAGTACAGACCAGTGCCACAGCAGTACGGTGCAGTCCTCGGACCCGGAGGCGATGTAGCAGTCGGAGGTGATGTTGCACTCCGACCGACACACGCACGTCACCACGCCGTAGTGACCGAATATTATTTGTACTATCTTAGCTGGAAACAACACATCATAATTCTACTTAATAGTGACATCTATCGGACATTTAGGTATACGAAAACAAATTTAAGTGACACTTCGCATCAGTAATTTTATTTAAAAATGGCGTCGGAGGGTGGAGAAACTATCGGGCGCTCACGCATAAGCGAATGTACAAAGGGCGTGGCCATACCCCATATAATATGGTCCTCGCCCAATTAGAACAGTGCGACGAGGCCAAAAAGATATTTAAGATCAGCCACGTCTGTCACCTGTCTGGTATCTCATTTGAGAAACCCCACAAGGGAGTGTACCCCTCCCAATGTCACAATTGCCAATTGTACGGCCACACCGCCCGCAATTGCTTTGCCCCCCCCAGATGCGTCAAGTGTCTTAAGCCCCATTCCACTATTGAGTGCGATAGGCCGAAAGACAAGGCCCTGTGTACTGAGGAGCCTGGTTGCGTTCTCTGTAACCAACTCGGCCATCCCGCTAATTACCGCGGGTGCCCGAAAGCCCCTCGTCCCTCCCGCAAATCAAGTAACTCGGGCCCTCCGCGCAACTCGCGCACATCGCGCAACTCAACGCGCACTGCCCCCCTCACTGACCCCTCCCAGACTGTCCTAGCCCCACAAAGATCCTCGCCCTGGAAACTTGTCAACTATGACAAGGACTTTCCAGCTTTAAGTAGTGCACCTTCAGTGCCTCAAACTCCAGCAGTCAATCCCCCAACTGTCCCACCCCCTAAATCCATCCCCGCACCCACGCAACCTCTCCTTCCCTCTCCCCCACCCAAACGTTCCCCCCCGACAACATCCAATAACCGTCGCGCAAACACACCCAAACTACCACTGATCGAAGACCCGGACTTCGCTCTAGTGGAGCGCTTCGCTGAGGCAATAAACCTCGACGAAATTAGGGACCTCGCGACCCAGATCAGAGCGAACGAGGGCAACGGTCGTGCCCTCGCTTCCATCGCGATGCGCTTCCAAAGCATCGTGACAGTCCTTTCCAACTTCCGCGTAAAACCATAATGGATAATACAACCGTAACGTGCAGAATTAAACCCCGATCCCTCAAAGTAGGATTCTATAATGCAAATGGCATTAAAGGTCAACGCGATGATATCGCAGAGTTCCTGCGAAACCATCAACTTGACGTCCTTCTGATACAAGAGACTTTCCTCAAACCTTCTCATAGGGACCCTAAAATTGCAAACTACCAAGTAGTTCGCAATGATAGGATTGACTCTGCCCTAGGAGGCACCCTTATCTATTACAAAAGGTCCTTGTACTGCTCCCCCATGGATCCGCCTCCCTCCCTCCAGTGCATTGAAGCATCGGTTTGTAGGCTTGGCATGACAGGACACCAACCTATAATTATAGTATCAGCATATATATCTCCCTCCCGTAATGATTCACCACTCAAAACGGATCTAGAGTCTATTTTCGCGCTAGGTAACTCTGTAATTCTGGCAGGTGACCTAAACGCGAAAAATGTACTCTGGAACTGTCACTCAACTTCCCCCAGAGGTAGACTATTAGAGTCCCTCCTTGACCCTCTAGATATAGATATTATCGCACCCCTCGACCCGACGCACTATCCCCACCAACTGACACACAGACCTGATATTCTCGATGTGGCATTGTTACGCAATGTAAACCTACGTGTGCATGACGTAACAGTGCTACACGAGCTTACATCCGACCACCGACCTGTTATCCTAGAATTAGCAGGGCGCATAGGTTCCCCAGATGCAGGTCAAGCCCCTCCCACAAAGGTCGTGACAAATTGGAATAGACTGAGTGAAAGCCTCAAGTCAACCACATCCGTCCACCTTGATCAGATCCCAGATAGCCTCAACACCGCTGATGAGGCTGTCGGCGCAATTGACTCACTCACTAGCCACGTGCAATCGTTAATTAGCGATTGCTCACGGACAGTGCCAGCGGAGAGCGATCAACGTTGGCGCTTGCCCGATGACGTACGTGACTTGTTGAGGCAGAAAAATGCCGCCATTCGCGCCTATGATAGTTTCCCCTCAGAGGACAACCGCATCCGTATGCGTGCTCTCCAGCGTGACGTCAAGTCACGCATTGAAGAGCTACGTCAGGTCCGCTGGGACCAGACCCTTACAGACATTAGACCCTCTCATCAAGCCTTTTGGCAGCTTTCTCGTGCCCTTACCAAGGACACGGTAGCACCCATGCCCCCACTAAATAGGCCCAATCTCCCTCCCGCTTTCGATGACGATGATAAAACAGAATGCCTCGCTGAAAGCTTAGAGTTTCAGTGCACGCCCAGTACCCTCCCGATAGACCCGAGTCATTTGGACGAAGTCAACTCTGAAGTTGAACGGAGAGCCGCCCTCCCATTGCCACCCCCCCCTCTCAGCGAAGAGGATGACCCCCTTCCTCCCGCGACCCCTGACGAGGTCAAATCGATCATCAGGAACTTACACCCCCGGAAGGCCCCGGGCTCGGACAAAATCACTAACAAAGTGATCAAACTCTTCCCCGCCCACCTCATAATACTGCTAACATCCATATTTAACGCTGCCCTCTCTTGTAATATTTTTCCACATCAGTGGAAAGAGGCCCATGTAATTGGAATCCATAAGCCCGGCAAACCCAGGTCCGAGCCCTCCAGTTACCGCCCCATAAGTCTATTAAATGTCTTGGGCAAGATGTATGAGAGACTGATCTATATCCGCCTCAAAACATATGCCGACGCCAATAATCTCATCCCTGACGAACAATTTGGCTTCCGAGCCAAACATTCTTGTGTTCAACAAGTACATCGTATTGTTGAACACATCTCTTCCCAGTACCAAGAGCGTAACATGACAGGCGTCTTATTCTTCGATGTCGCGAAGGCGTTTGACAAAGTGTGGCACAATGGCTTAATCTTTAAGCTATTCACCTTAGGTGTTCCACATAGACTCGTGCTTATCTTACGAGATTATTTGTCAAATCGCCACTTTCGATATCGCATTCCAGGCGCACTCTCCTCCCCTCACCCCATCGGTGCCGGTGTCCCTCAGGGCTCGGTACTGTCTCCCTTGCTATTCTCACTCTACACGAGTGATATGCCAAAGACCGACAAAGTGCAGTTAGCTCTTTTTGCGGACGACACCGCGGTCTACTGCTCTAGTAAGTCCCCCTCGGTCATTGTTAAGAACCTCCAAACCGCGGCTAACGCCCTAGGCGCCTGGTTTCGGAAATGGAGGATCGAAATCAACCCTGTTAAAAGCCAGGCGGTCCTATTCTACAGACCCTACCATCGAGGTACCCCCACCCCTCCAAAGGCAGTTACTCTATTCGGTGAACCAATCCCCTGGGAAAGGCAAGCCAAATATCTCGGAGTAATTCTCGATGATCGTTTGACCTTTGATGCCCACATTAAAGCGGTCCGCGCGCGCGCCGCCTTTGTGTTAGGGCGCCTCCACTTTTTATTGAATCATAAGTCTAAACTTGCCCTCAAAAGCAAGGTTAGACTATATACCACGTGTATCCGCCCCATTATGACCTATGCTAGTACTGTGTTCGCACATGCAGCTCCTGCACGGATCCATAGCCTTCAGGTGATTCAAAACCGTTTCATGCGCAAAGCCACGGGCGCTCCGTGGTACATGCGGAATGAAAATCTCCACATTGATTTAGGTCTCCCCACGTTAAAACAATTTATAAAACGCGCCTCACGCAGATTTTTCAATACCGCCGTTAATCACCGCAACCCTCTTATAGTGAAAGCCGCAACGTACACGCCCTCCCGTATACTCCGTATCCTTAGACCAAGGCAAGCCCTCAGCGAGCCGGATGACCCCATAACATTAGCTCAGATCGAAGCTGACGAAGCCCGTAAAAGTACACAACACACTACACAAAACCGATTACGCTACCGTCCTCGACGGCGAGGACCGCCGCGACGTCCCAGTCAGTCTCGTCCCGTTCAAGCGGCCCGAGCTGCCATTAGTAATCCGACCGCCCCCAATTAGTCGTAACTCGTACAAAGTCCTCCCCTTCCCCCGGTAACGCCCTGAGCCGAGGTTCGTACCCCACTCGGGGGTGCCCTCAGGCGTGGTTACCTAAATGTTACCCGGCTGAGAGCTCTCTGCGCTCGCCGATTGTCCGGTAAGGTTGGAGCAGCCATCAGAGGCTACCAACTTTAGTCCTTTCAAAAAAAAAAAAAAAAAAAAAAAAAAAAAAAAAAAAAAAAAAAAAAAAAAAAAAAAAAAAAAAAAAAAAAAAAAAAAAAAAAAAAAAAAATCACGCATAAGTAAGTCAATACATTGAAATCTTATAAAATTCTTAAAAAATTATAGATTTTGAATAATTAGTAAGTAATTAATACTTCGAGACGTAGATATACAGTGTTATTTTTGCGTAAAAATAAATAATGTTAGAGTTATCTTGATTTGTTTTTTTATGTCCTATACAAAGAACAAATGTAGGTAGTTAAAGTTTTGATAGTTTTACTTCAACTGTACTTTGTGTAGTACATTGGAAGATATTTTCAATTATTTATATTTATAACAGATAATGGCATAGTTGAAGCGTTAAATGATTTGAATTAGACTTTTCCGGGGATGACTAGGACAACGATCCAGAGTTTCTGCCTCCAGAACTGACTCAAACAAAGAGTTATCACGAGACTAGTGAGTCCAGCAACTCAGACGAAGATGATTATGCTCTGATTCATCCACCAGCCTCTCCAGCGCTGTCTGTCAGTTCTTCATCGCGAAGAGGACGTAGAAGAACAAGACTTGGACGTGTAGTCAGTAGTCTAGTCTTAGTACATAAGTTTAGTTCCTACTTTTTTGATCTCTACTTATGTGCCTAATTTACGACTGATTAGTAAATAATGTTGATTATTAATTCATTTATGATTGTTTTTGGAGAAAAATGATTAATTTTGTTAGTTTTGTTTGAGAAAATGTTTAGTTATGTTTCTTTTTTTATATTTTCTAATAAAAAAAACCATTATATAAAAGATTGTTACTCCTTTTAGATTATAATCCTATCCTGATAACAGTTTATATTCCAAAACTTTTCTATGTCCTACATAAATGACAAGGTGATATCGTCACTTTGTCCTATATGAAGGACATAGTGAAAAACCATTTTCCGAGAGGTGAGATTTTTTTCATTATTTTTCGGATATATTTTAATTGGTTAGGAATACAATACTAAAATTTCAGCAACATACTAAACAAAAAGTATCTCTGGTAGGCAGGAGGAATATCTCACAGATTTGCTTTTTAGATACGGTACGCAGGTTGTACTATCGAAAAGTATTGTCAGAGCACAGCCTTTTAAACTTTGACCACGTCGGAGTCATTGATTGTCCTTGAAAGTAAAATGAAGAACTATATTTTATGACCACCATCAAAACCAGTGCACATTGATCGTTTTTTCTCACAATTTTTCTCTCTGATAACGTCAAAGTTACAATTTGATTCTATCACCGGGTGGAAAGAATACTCCGGCAAGAACGTCCATAGAGAAGAAGCCCCACCCATAAGTATTGATTAAAATATAGAAGCGTCAAAAGTATTGTAGTGTATTGACCTGTTTCCGTAGAGAAGACCCGAAAGCTGTTGTCCCAGAAGCCGGCGGCGATGAGGAAGCGCGAGTCGACGGTGGTGACGAAGCAGTTGCTGCGCGCGCGCACGCGCTGCGAGAAGTTGTCGCCCAGCGCGCGCCGCGACAGCGCCGCCGCGCCGCCCGCCGCTGTACGTACAATACACATATATTGTTACCGTCACCGCTATTCTACACTCTACTGTACTCTACTGTACTGTACTGTACTGTACTGTACTGTACTGTACTGTACGATGCATTGTCAACTGTACCATGCAGCATGCTGCTTGCAATGTGGCGTGTTCATTTTCGATAGTTCATGGCTCAATCATGTCAAGCCGTTAAATTACGAACTGGCACCATACTTAAGTGCGACGAAACACATCTTGCGCGCTGATTGGTCGAACGTGACGTGTCCCGCGCTGCCAGCCACTCCAGCCAGCAAATAGCTGTTAATTGTGGGTTTTATATACTTAGTTTATTAAAAAATGATGTTGATTGACATATAGGTACTTACTTGATTTTAAATGTGCATTCATTTACTTTATTTGGCTCCGAGACCGACCAATCAGGGGCGGTTCACAATTTAACGGTTTGACATGTATATATTATGAACTATAGAATATTTATATTATGTTGTGAGCAGTATGGTACAGTTCACAATGTATCGACGGTTAACAATTTCGCGAGATGGATTGATGGATTCATCAAATACATAATAAATACAATTCACTTGACATTTCTGTTTAATTGATCGATTGAAATCTTTATGGTTTTAGAGATTATGAAAACTGATTGTGAGTTTTTGAAAAACCATGACTTAATTTCTAAACGCGGATCCTCGAACAAAGGTTGTAACAATTTTGACTGCTCAATATAGGATATAGGTATCTAACAAAGTTAAAATGTTAGTGTAATGTGTGTATAGTGCAACGTATGTGTGATGTGTAATGTGTGTATAGTGCAACCTACTTAAGGTAGTGTGAGAGGGTGTGTGTGTAGATTAGCCTTACCCCAGACGGGGTCCATGAGTAGCGGGTGCGGGTGGTGCGGCGCGTGGTCGGGCGCGTGTCGCGCGGCGGAGTGGGCGCACCCCCCCGCGCCCGCACCACCGCCGCCCCCCGCCCCGCCGCCGCCCGCCCACCGGTGCGCCGCGAACGCGCGCGCCGCGCTCACCTGCATACACACATACACACTATTCAAATATTGCTCTCTTATATCCTCATGTTTATTATATCCTAGTACTCGTATCTACGACGCATTAGTTTTTGAGGTATTTTTTTTTAACTGACGGGCCAGTGTGCCTCCCTAAATATGAGCTTGGCTTCTATTATTCCGGTATAGGTGATTATGTAAAAAGAAAAACTTTTGGAGCCATCACTTCCCCCTATCCCCCAAAAAAAAATCTAAACATTAAAGTTATTTCATGGGACAGTAAACAAAAAGTTTTCCATTAGATAATTCTTTAAAACCTATCAGTAATCTTTACTAATGTTTAATACAACTATTATAAAGAGATAAAGTTTGGATGTACTTAGGAGGTAATCTCCGAAGTAACTGATGCGATTAAAAAAAAAATTCACTAATAAGAAGCTACATTATTCCGAGTGCGATGCCCTGAGGAGATATATATTTTGCATAAAAAGTGTTGTTATGCGCAAATTATATTTTTATTAACATTTATTTAAAAATACAACTTACGGTAACAGCAGCAGGCATTGCCAATTGTGGGTAAGTGTTAGCAGATACATGGACTACAGCAGCATTTGAGGGTAGTTTGAGCCTCAAGCACACGTCGTCGGGGGCGGCGGCGAACATGAGTGGCGCGAGGTGCATGGTGGAGGCTCGCGGGGGGTGGGGCTCGCTCAGCAGCTGCGCAGGAGTTTGCCCAAAACTCCGGATCTGATCCTCTATCGCCGCCCTGGTGACGGGCTCGGTTATCTGGTCGAGTCGTACCCCGCCCTCGTAGGTCAGGTAGTAGAATACGTTCGTTGCTCTTACGGCTTCGGGGCCTGGTGGGAAGTTTTATGAAGCTGGTAAGTGTAATACTTGAAAGATTTCTTGAGAATTAAAGTTTTAGTAGATGGTGGTTCTAATTGAATGGCCCTACTCTAAGCTGAACTACGAATTTTGCCTTTAAATTAGGCCTTGAATTTGAATACCTATTATTTTTTTTATACCATAATTTGATACAAATACCTAAAAATTACCAAAGTAGCAACTCAAGGTTTCACGGTTACTTACGGTCAAATTATTTGAACGTCTATGGCCGGCATTATTGATTAAAAAGGTTTTCATAGTTAACGAACCTCTCTGCTTATAACCGAATATGAGATCGATCCACTGATGGAGTTGACAGCTCACGAACTCGGACTCGAGCGCCATCCTGTTGATCCTCACGAACTCCTCCGCGGAGGAGGCCCATGGAGGCAGGATGACGTCACCGGACGGAGACTCCGGGATGCCCAGTTTGTAGCCGGAGCTGTTTACTAGCATCTCGGGTAGGAAGAACAACTCGGGAATCAGTTCCTGTAGAATTAAGATGTGGAGTTAACGAGATGGATTCACACACTTATGGTACAATTTTTATTTTGGTATTTTTTTTAAAGTCGAAGTTGCTGTTACAGACTAAGCTGATACAGTTTACATTTAGATTGTTTGTATTACTTTAATGTACAGCAAGTAAGTAATTATATTTTTCAGTATAAAGTAGTATTCTTACAATAAATTTTATTAAAATTTTGCTAATTACAGTATTGGCTTAAAATACGTTTCGGAGAAAAAGTGACCAATAATTTTTTTTATCTAAATGTAATATGATTTAAATATTTTTTTCAAGATATGCACAATGAATGTATTCCATAAGGAATTCCAAAAAAAGCCGGTAATAACTAAGTAAGGTGTCATTTAATTTTTTTTTAGTCCAGTAAAACGTTGTCGTGTTTAATTTTGTTTAAATAATCGTTGATTTTACCTTGACATCGGACGTGTCCCGTTGGCAGTTCTTCCATGACATGGCGATGGACGAGAACAGTCTGTTCGGGTGGTCGAACTTGCCACCCTGCAGCGCTAGGAACATCGTTGTCATCGGCTCCTGGAAATTACGTTATACGTTCAGTAATCTTCTGTGCTCCTGGTAGCATAAACTCCCAATGCTGTTTAATAACATTGGGAGAAATACAGATTATTATATGATATATGCTATGCTATAATATATGCGACATTTTCTTACGTCATTCGACAGAAACTATCTTAAAACCGTTACAAGACTTGATTAAAAAAATTAGTCTTTACTGATTTAACTTCCTCAGGCTTAGATATGCCATTTTAAGTAAAATCCAACATTAATTATAAAGCGGAAGAGTTTGCTGTATTTGTACCATTGCGGATTTGTAGCTTTAAGTACAAATCCGATTTTAAAAAATATTGTTTCAAAAAGCTTACACGTTGAGGAAGCTAGAAAGGTCGAGGATCTAGTGTTTCTTTCCGGTAAAAAATCATTCAATTATTTAAGCAGAAAAAGAAGACGCGAAAAGGATTAGAAATACCAATCCAAATACATCAGTTCAGTGGGTAAATCAGCTGAAGGACATAGACCCCAAATATCAGCAGCCATATTTAATTTAAATCGCTTGCCTCGTGCATATTAAGGAATTATTAATGATTAAGTAATTTAAGCTTGTTTATTTATCTAGTTTAGTTATTATTTTATAGTTAGTATTGTCTTATGGTATTTTTTTTACGTACATGTTCTTTGTTTGCCTATAAATTAGTTGTGTGCGTTAGACTTAAGGGTAAACATTCGGTTGGACCGTTAAATTCAAATTTTATCACGTTTTTTGCTAATTGCAGCTCAGTTATAGGTCGTAAGTTATCAACATGTTATTTGCGACAAGAATAGTAGTATATTTACTGATTAATAACAAAATAAATCATGAAAATATTCCTCCAAGGTATACTAGATTCCGCTCGCGTGGCTGTTGATAGTGTAACTCTATCAGACATACGTAAAGCAGCGAAGCGGCTGAAATCCAACTCCAGGGCCAGACGAGATCCCACCGTTTTTACTAAAAGATTGTTTATCTATATTGGAAGGACCATTGTTGTATGTCTATAATCTTTCTCTAAAAAATGAAACATATCCAAAACAATGGAAAACATCTAGGGTAACACCTGTACCTAAAAATGGCAAAAGAACGGACATCGAAATGTACAGACCCATAGCGGTATTATCAGTGTTCAGTAAGTTATTTGAATGTATTATAGATGGACATATAAAAAGACAGCTCAAGGTCCGCTTATCCGATAATCAACACGGTTTTAGAAAATCTAGATCGACAGCAACTAGCCATGTAAACTTTGTCGATTACGTTACGATCGAAATGGATGCTGGGCGGCAAGTAGATACGGCATATTTTGATTTTAGAAAATTCACGCGTGTACATAAGCCAATATGTAATCAATATAATCTTCTAGGTACTCCTCTGGAACGTGTTAATAAAATAAGGGATTTGGGACTTACCATGGATTCCCGGTTGGACTTTAAGGATCACATAGAAAATATATGTCAGCAAGCCAGTAAGTCACTTGGTTTCATAATGATGATCGCTAGTACCTTCACAGACACTAAAGTTGCATTGATATTATATTACGCGTACGTACGTAGTCGGCTCGAATACAATGCTATCGTATGGGACCCTTATCAAACTAAATTTATTCTTATGATAGAAAGAATACAGCGAAAGTTTGCGCGTTTTTTGTATAAAAAAATGTACAGGTTTTATCCATATTTATATCCTTCTATATATGTGACGGGTATGGTAGGTTTATACACATTAGAAGCCAGACGGAAGCAGTTGGTGCTAATTCACTACTACCACCTGCTGGTAAATAAGATTGATAATCCGGAGACACTTGGGCGCATAGGTCTAGCTGGAGTACCGCAGCGCTATTTAGTAGGAGGGGTGGGAGTTGAGGGTCCGCGTCGGCGACGACGGTTGTTCGCGGCGCCGGCAGGAGTACGCACTTGTCGTGCGCAAGCCGCGCCTACGTCGAGAGCGATCTCACTGTTGAACACCATGCTCACTCAACACCCTAATATTGATATATTTTATAATAAGCCCCATTATATATATGAAATAATTTCTTTCTTTCAAACTAGCATGTAAGTATTTTGGTAACTTGGAAACTGTAAATTTACATGTAATAGAATAAATAAATAAATAAATAAATAATTAGTAACATTTTCATGAAATCGTAGGTATATGTCAATTTTATTTCTTCCGATTTGGAACAAGTGTAGGGAAACGCTCAATTGTAGGCTTACTTGTTAGTGTAAGTACAGCATTATTATGATTTTGACAACTATTTGGTGTCATTCTATTATTATATATGATTATTAGTTTTTTTTTATACTACTAAGGTAGCAAGCTAGCATACGGCCCACCTGATGGTAAGTGGTTACCGTCGCCTATTGCCATTGGCAATACCAGAGATATTGCCAATGTATAGCTGACCTGTTACAATGCCGAGAAGGCAAATTGGCTCTCAAGTGCAATTGCCGGAACACACCGGTAGGTGCTTGGCGACAAATTTTCAACTTGAGGGTGGTAGCCAGCCAGGCGGGATTCAGGCAGATTCTATTTTATCTATGATTGTTGTTACTAATTTTTGCGTCTAGCCCCTCAGCCCGCAAACGATAACGTGCCATAAAGAACTCCGTTCTAATAAATAATATCTCATATGCAAGACTATTTCTTTTGAGTGTACACGGGCGGAACCACACATAGGTTATTATACGACAAGATACGTACAGCCTTGAGAGGAGATTTATTCCTTCTTTTGTTCAATTTGTCATAAATTAGCAATAAATTTTAGAACTAAGCTATTTTTGGTAACGAGCGACTCAGCGTTACATAATGTTGTTCTATTATAATAATACATTATTACATAACGCACACACGTTTGTAATTTACAAAGTACAGTCACTGTTAAAAGTGAAAATATCAAACTTAGAATACTAATATTTTCTTGAAATGCTCATTAGACATAAGGATGGAAAAAAAAGGAAAAGAAATCGTTCAATGAGAACTTATATTCATGAAGCTTTTGAACGTCATTCAGTAAAACAAATGTACCTAAATACTTTTTCCATAACTGACTGATCTATCAACGCATAGCCTAAACCACTGGGGTTAGACTTTAGTCTTGAACTTGTACACAGCCTAATATAGTATGACATAAAAAGAGATTTTCTGAACTCAACCCTTAAAGATTAAAAAATAATCTAGATTTTAACAATATTGCACTATAGGTACTGACTGTATTTGCGCATCAACTGTGCCAGTTAGGTACGATTTTATTATTGTATGTATATTCTTTGCCATCGGAAACAATTTTAGACACAATTACGTGGGTACCTAAAACATAATTAATGTATTTAGTATTCAGTTAAGAAACCCACAAAAAAGGTTGTTTTGCTCAGTTGATCAAAATCTTGATCTTCGTGTCTATTTCGGTGTATTAACTTTTTTACCTTTTCCATAGCCTGTCAGGGTTGCCACTCTAATTTTGTAGAATTTAAACGTATTTTAGACTAGTTTATTCCATCCCGCGGTTTCATTCGCGATCTCGTATTTTTTCAAAAATCCTTAGTCGACAGCTTCCGTAGCATGGTAAGCGTAGACTAGAGAAGACTCGACCAATAATAACGTGGATTAATTTCATCACGTCATATTAATGTGATTTGATTGGACGAAGATTTGAGTCGTCTCTAGTCTACAATTATCATGCTACAGAGACTGAGCTTATCAGGGAGGGGAGAAGAGACTGACCGTGCGCTTGTCACCTGCGAGTCTCCATAGGCGACGGTATCCACTTACCACCAGGATCGTGAAAATACTATATACCTATTTATCTAATTTAATTTAGATTTTAACTTCCATTTTTACTTTCACAAAATGTTGGCAGCCCTAACTGTCACATCGAGTTGCGTCGATATTGATATTTCTGCGCAGATGCGCACGCGTCGCGGCTCTCCCTTATATTGTTTTGACATTTCCACGTTGACTGCCGTCGGTTTTAATGGACTCCCTAATTTACAATGATTGCGTTTCCACTGTCTGCCTTTGATGATATCCTTTATAGTTCGCTAAGTATTGTTCTTACAGCGACATGGCACATAAACTTGAGGCGCTTTACAACCAGAATAAAGATAGTTTATTTTGTGTTTTGGTATGTCATGATATATGCTCTAACACAGACCAAAGGCTCGATGACAGATACAGATACCTACAGCTAATTAAGCGATGCTAAAATCTCGGAAGTTTTTCGCTTTTTAATTAATACTATTCATGAGGGTGTTAAGACATTTCTGCAGGCGTCAGCAACGCGTGAGTCTATAGCACAGTAGAATTATTCTGTGTCTCTAGGCTACCTACGGTAACCGCTTACCATCAGGGTGGCTGTATGCTAAGCTTGTTTGTTGCTTACTTGTATAATTGTGAATTATATTCTTATGTCTCTTATTATAGGTGTGTGTTAATTTTTCATCCAATGAAGAGCCAGCTGCTTTTTAGATTTATGGAAACTTACCTTTTGCGACAGAATAAACACAAGCGAAGACTACCGAAGCATTTAAAAGCTATAATAGATTAGCAAATTACATATTTAATGGGAGATGCAACAATATTATGATGATGCGAGCAGACGTGAATAATAGCGCACCTAATTAACGATTAATTACAACCATTACATTAGTAATTGATAGATCTACTCAAGAGCAATAAATATTTCTTGAGGAAATATTGCTCCAATGTATTGCAAGTCAGTTCTGGTTCGATGCGCCACTTTTGACACGCGATATATAAACAGTATAAAGTACTGAGTCTACCGCTAAAGAAGTTGTTAAGAACGCAGCTTTCATGGTCTGGTAACCTTTCACTTTATGGGGTAAATGTCTTGTAACAGTTTTTGCTCGGTGTTAGTAAGCTGAAGTGCTGATAATGGGCAGATTATCGTTCGATCGAAGTGTCTTTGGGGGTTAGTGCGCGAGTGATGCCCTAGTGATGCAAGCGTAGCGAGCGACCATATGCTACCAATAGTAAGCTTATTCAATGAGGTGGCTTTCCATTTAAAAATATAACCAAGCGAAAAGAAAATACGGTTGAATTTTTAATCCAGCGTTAATTATAAAAGACCATTGTCTTATGAGTCGAAATCCGTTAGGAAGAGGTTATCATATAATAAAATGCAAAATTTATTCAAATTCCAGTAAGAATTATAAACACGATGATACATTAAGTAACTTATACCCGTAATTGGTCGATAGGTACCTATAGAAATAAATACAATACTGATCATTGTAAATATATTATTATACCTACATTATTTTCTATGTAACTTACCTTATTGTCTATGTTTATATCGAAGAATAAGTACCTAAATCTGTTACGTATATTATATGATGCAATAGAGTTATAATAATCCTACTACATATTGTGTTACGCCATTCTTTGATTTTATAACTTTTAATCAGTAAATATACTACCATTCTTGTCGCAAATCGCACGTTGACAAACTTACGACCAATAACTGAAATGCAATTCGCGGTACAAAATGAGCATGAATTTAAATCAAATATCTAATTAGACTATGCATGTCCATAAACTATAAGATGTAATCTTTATTTTATGATAATTTATATGTAGGTACTTTATGGAAGTTGTGATTATCAATATTTTTAGTATGATTACGATATATTAAATAATAGCTGTACCACAAACTGACACGTTTATGCATACAAATATTTGATCTAGATGGGAATGGAACCCATGACCTGTGGCGTGAGAGCTAGGGTCACCAACCACGTGAACCGGTCCGTATTATTTGAAGTGACTTACAATTCGCACAAGCCAGTTGAGCACGAAGGCAGCGGTCGAGTAGTGGGTCCCATAATGGAATGGTGGCGTCGACTCGTGCTCCCAAGTGTTGTACCTCTCTTCGAAGTAAGCTCGTCGACTCGGGTTCAATGCGCCTATTGGCTGCCGACCGAATAATAGATACAATTTTATAATTAAGTAAAGATTTCCAGAAGAAATTTTAAAGTTTTAGGTCTCAATGATCTCAAGGTTTCGGTGAAGGAAAATATTGTGAGGAAACCATAGCGAAGTGGTAGGGTATTTTGTAGTACTCGTCTGACTGGCTGCCACCCTAAAGTTGAAAATCTGTCACCAACACCTAGCGGTGTTTACGAAGAAAGTACCAGGGCAACATAAGTTGTAAGGTTATGTTGTATGATCGCTTACCTTCGATAAATCTCTGTAGTTGGAGGGCTGACTTAGGTCCAACTCCTCGCTTTCATAGTTTGTTAGTACCCACGGGAACACGGGGTACTGGTTCAAATCATTGTATGTTCGGCCTGGGGACAAAACATAGGTAAGTAGGTAGGTATTTAGTCTATAATTTTGTGTTTTTATCCCCAATCTCACCAAAGTAAGTGATTAATATTCCAAGATGATAAGCAAAAATGCCTAGAAAGTGGATCACATGTGCAGTGGTCAATGCTCTTAAATAACTTTAGGAAATTTATTATAAGACTATCTGTTTCCCTCAGATTAATACGCGTTCCTGGGATGACAAGTAACCTATAGTATACTTCTTCCTATTAGTGAAAGAATTTAAAGAAAGGATCAGTTAGCTCCGAATATTTACCAAACATTTCCATCTACCTATATCCAAACAAAAAAACTTAGAATATATATGTATACCTAATTATTTTCCATATTTTGCCTTGCCTTTTGTTCAAGCATTAAAAAAGAAAATACCTATGAACCAAAAGCATTACATTAACAAAACATAGTTTTGTTACGGTGATCGCAATAAAATAGTAGAACTTTATATACCTTCGTCCACATAAAACAGCATGAATACCCATGTACATTATAATATGACACATATCGATTGTATTCTATTTACCTACTTTTACGCGCCGAATCAATACAATAAAAATAACCTGAATCATTGAAACATCGAATGATCGCGCTCATTCATTGAATGCAACATGTTACCGTAGCATAAATAATATTTATTCAGTTTATAAGCCTTTGTGTCATGTGAATGATGCGAAATTAATGAATGTGTCGGTACGTGCTCGCAGCATAGGTATATACCTATCGATAATGAGCTACACAGTAGAGCAGAGTGGTAAACACGTGTACAATCGGCTAAACAATATAGTTAAAGACAAAAACATTAATCCTTTATTGTATGTCAAATACTGTTAAGGTTTTTCTATTAAAAAGTTATTATGTATATTTTAAACGACTTCAACAAGGAGGAGGTTCTCAATTCGTCGGAATCTTTTTTTTTGTTTATGTATGTGCCCCGATTACTCGAAGACGCCTAGACCGATTTGTAAAATTCTTTTTTTGTTTGAATGGGTATACTTTATAGTTGGTGCCCATGGTCATCAGGTCAGGATCA
The DNA here is from genome assembly GCA_963555595.1 of Tethea ocularis. NCBI lineage: Eukaryota > Metazoa > Arthropoda > Insecta > Lepidoptera > Drepanidae > Tethea > Tethea ocularis. The sequence continues at coordinate 9,387,276 of OY741975.1, forward strand.
GATGATAGAATCCTGGAGAAATCGAGGGAACTCTTCAAATTTTATAGGGACTTACAATGATTTTCATATACTTTTAAGCTATAAGCATAAGCTATTCAGATATTTGCATCTGGTAGTCATCATTTACGTTGCTGAGCTGATGATGGAAGGTACAACGATAGCTTATACTAGGTTAGTGATAAAACACAAGAAACTAAAAATTGAAAAATAAAAAACTTTTTAACAAAAAATAGAACCGACTTCAAAACACTAAAAAGCATAAAATAACCATGTAGGAACTCTAATCAAAATGACATTGTTTTCAAGTCAGCGAAAGTGTAGTTTATGTTCCATGGAAAATATCATCATTAAACACATTCTTACAATAGGCTGCAGAGCAGTGGGCTATAACAGCGGCTCTCAAACATTTTGGTGACAGAACCCGTTAAAAAACGAAATATTTGACGGAGCCCTAAAATGATCAAAAACTGCTTTTAAATGCGTCTTCTTATCATATTATTTAGTTTTGTTTTTAATTATTTTTATACAACAAATTCAAAGTTCAAACAAACCAAACAAACTCTTTAGCTTTAAAATAGATAGAAGATAAACACGTTGTTATTGAGTGATTAGAAATAATAAGGGATCTCTCATTTTTCTCGTCACGGACTTCAGGCCTTAATTACTTAGATAGTAGCTCTGATGACAATCCCAGTCTAAGTGGTGATGTGCACGCAAACAATTATCGCTAATAGTATTTCGCCGCGAACTGTATAGATGCGCGTGCGCTGACAGGTGAATCAGACGACACGCAACGACATGCGCTCGCGACAACGATCAAACAACGTGCTCTTGTACTACAACACTTTTCAACAAGGAAATGTACTCGTGAGTCGTCGTGGCATTGTTTACATTACTCATATTTGTATTATATCGTTCAAAGTTGAAGTCAAAGCCATTTTCTCAGTTTAGGCCCTTGTAGTGCACTTATGACATTCTGTCACTAAGAATTCAAGAAATATTTTTTATTTATTTTTATTAGGAATTTGCATCATTTCACTTTTGTTCGTATAATTCTGAAGACTGGATAGATGTTTCTAATGAGCTTTCTCGAACGAGATATCCATTAGCGTTAAGAAAGAATAGATTTGCGAGTAGTAAACACAAAGATCTTTTTCAACATTACAAGCAGCAGTTAAACTTGATTTTATAGTCTCCCCCAATTCTAATGTTAACCTTGTATGTTATTTTGGTAGTGCCTAAAATAACAAACATAAGACAGTAATTTTTCATAAATTACGACAAAAATTTTGGCCTTAGGTACTGGTAAAAAAGCTGTAATATTTAAATTAGACTGGTTACAGCGTTTTATGAGTGTGTGACTGTTATTACGTGTTTGAAAATACAAAAGAAGTACCAGGGTGGTATAAGCGTTTGATGTTCTGATTGGAATTTCCTTTTGGAATTGACCATCAAACAATTCTGAACAATGAAAAGGTAATTTCTCTTATATTGCCCAATAGAATAGCATTAAAAGAACAAGACTTTCTAACATTTAGATATGCTCTGGTATCCGGCACTAGGTCACGTTTCCCTTCGTGACAATGAGGATCACTTAACCATGGCGGATGCCATTACATTGCCAAATTATTTGCCAATACATCCTTCAATTGCTTGGTGTTAAAATAGGGCTGTCAAATCATAGAAGTGATTAATTTAGAAGCTTTTAGTATCTAGGATGTTAGCTACCTCTATACCAAATTTTATCAGAATTAGTCCAACCGTTTGAGCGTGAAGAAGTATCAAACATACTCACAAATTTTTGCATTTATGATATTATTAGTAGATAGTAGGATTTCAAGGCAATGATAGTTCAATATTAGTGTTATCGCTGGGTGAGTTCGAATCCTACATATAATAGAAAGGAAACCTTAACACAAGGGTGCTACCCATCGATATTGCTGATGTCCACATTATACGAGACACTGCAGACGTAGCGACGTATTGATTGTAAGTTAATTATAAGTCGTATAGACTACTTATCCAAGCTTCCAGCCGGTTTTCAAACCGGTGCCGGTGGTAACTTTAGTAAATTTGACCTTCATATGTGTTCTGGGGCCTAAATTGAATAAATGGCTTTGACATAAACTTCAACGTATGTAGCATGATATGTGACAGCCCTACGTTAGATAGATGTGATAGTCCATTGATTCAGCTTTCGAGACAATCGGACTCGCTAAATTAAACAATGTAAGCATTACGCCCCTGACAACGTTTATGTTGCAATACTCATTTGGTACAAATCTAATAACGTAAATAGGTAACGCAGATTGCCTTACCTATTTAACTTACCCTTAACCATATTTTTTTTATTTATTCTGTATAGGCCTGTGTTTGACCACAATCTCACTGTGGTCAGTGATGATTTGGCCGATGATGGTAACCACACAAAGCCTAGAAGGGAACTGACTCTCAAGTGCAGCTGTCGGAACACACCGAAAGGTGCTTGGCGACAGATAAAAAAAAAATCTATTATATTTAAAGAAAAACGATAACATAATTTTTAATTCAATAAATTTTTCGATCGCATTATTTGTATTAAAAGTAAGATGGAACGTATGTATGTAGGATCTTACATACACTTGGCACGAGTAGATTTATGACTCTGAGTCAATATCACAGGAATTACAAAATAAGGTAAGTACTTCATTTCAGTTAACTGACTGAAATATCGTCAAAATTATAATAGGGTAGTTGACACTGTCAAAAATAAATGACCAAACACTAACCAATGCATAAAACACGTGGAAATATCAAATATGTTGTACATTTAATGTTTTTTATGATTTTTAATTACCAGTGGAACCACTAAGAGTAGATGATTTGATGCTGTGACGTCATAATGTAATATTTCATACAAAATTCCTTATAAACTATCGTTTTGATATTTATTAAAAAGTAGCTGATTTGATGTGTCAGTCAACTACCCTATTATGTAGGTACCTATCTGTCAAATATTTATTACATACGTCATATACCGACTACGCGTGTAGACAGAGCATGTAAACAAATCAGTTTAAATCCTATGCATACAGACGCGCGTCATCATGATAGAGGAACTGTGTGTGTTTATTACTGAGAAGGCACTTCAATTTTATATGAAATCAAACGTTGCATATTATCATGACAATTAAACTGCAGGTTGTGGATTATTACATAGCCCGAAGAACTGCCAAACTTAAGTGGCAGTGGGCGGGGCACATCGCTCGTAGAACCGTCGGCCACAGGGGCAGAAGGGTTCTTGAGTGGCAACCACGAACCGGAAGACGCATCGTGGGTAGGTCCCCCACAAGGTCTGATGATCTTGTGAGGGTCGCGGGAAACCGCTGGATGCGGGTAGCTCAAGACCGGCCATCGTGGAGATCCTAGGTGGAGGCTTTTGTCCAGCAGTGGACATCTTCCATGGCAACCATATGTAGTGTGAATTATTTTGTCTACTACATGCATGATATGGCGCTTGTATTTTATAATTAAATAGTTTTTTTTTGGTCATTTGATACCGTGTGTGAAGAATGTCACATGATAGTTATTTTATGACGTAAATTGTGTTTTTTTTAAGTCCCAATGATACGTCGCCAAGTGTATCGAACCAAATTAAAAATAAAATGTTAAATTACTCATAACAAATTTATTAGTTTAACAACAATTAAAACCTGATAAAATAAGTTATTTAATTAAGTTGAAAGTAGTCCTAGCTGCCAATTAATTAGAGGTTTCACGACTAATAAAATAGTAAGTACCTACTAATTTTTTTAAATAGGGTCATAAAATCTTTTACAGCGATAGATATCATGTCCTTACTAAAAGAAATTGTGAAATCGTTTTTAGGGTTCCGTAACCAAAGGGTGCCAATGGAACCGCTATCCGTCTGTCGGAGTTCCTTGCCGGAGTCTTCTCAGTTCAAGTGTATGTGGAACCGGTGGTAGAGTCTATTGTAATGATTGTAACTATCGACGTTCATAAGTGCCTTACCTGGGCCTGAACTGAATAAATGAATTTTTGATTTTGATTTGTCAGCGGGCTCTAAGTACTTCATGAACCGTAATAGGTAGAGTAACCGTAATAGTAGAGATAGTTGAAATTTTCACAGAATGTGTATTCCTGTTGCCGCTACAAATAAAGAAAAGAAAATAATGTACGAGGTACGGAACCCTTCGTGTGCGAGTCCAACTCGCGCTTGGCAGATTTTTTTATCTTTGCAATAATGGTTTTGCAATACGAGAATGCCGTAACTTTGCGCTTTTTTATTTGGGGACAAGGGCAGGTTGAAAAGGTTATTTGAAATTTTACTTTTTCTAGTTTTCGTACATTTTTAGCGCGTAGAAGCGTTTATGAAGCTGCTTATTCTAGTTAAGGCCGTGAAAAGGCACTTATGAACGTCGACAGTTACAAATGACTCTATGTTTATCAGCAAACCGTTGTTATGTACCTCTATCTATGTTATTGTAAAATAATCCTACTAACATAGCTTGCAAAATAGTGATGTTGTCGAAAATTTGTTGTATATTCAGCCATCTACGCAGCTGTCCCAGGTATTATCAATCTATGTGCCAAGTTTCATCAAAATCCAGCCAGGATCCAGCTCTTACTTTTGGCTGTGAAATAGCACAACTAAACACCATGAGGAAACCATAGCATAGTAGTGCATGTCTGTTTTGTCTTTTGTGTTTATTTTTCCATGTGTGTAGGTACATAAATAAATAAGTAGTAGGGTACTTTGTAGTATCTATGGTAAAACAGAACCTAGCGGTATGTTTTACAAAGGTCGGCAACCCATTAGCAGTCCTCTGGTACAATCAGAACTGCCTGCCTGCTTGTCAGCCTACTGACGTAATAGAAAGAATTTTCAAAAAATCAGACCACCTCCTTTTTTGAAGTCGGTTAAAATATCATTTGACGATACATGCTGAGATGAAACCAACTTTTATAATAAAATAAATATCCTGGGACATTCTTCACACACGGTTATCTGATTCCAAACTAAGCAGAGCTTGTAGTATGGAAACCAGATAACTGATATACTACTTTTTTTTTGTAAATACATACTTATATATATAGATAATTACACCCAGACACAGGACAAACAGACATGTTCATGCACACAAATGTTTGTCCTGGATGGGAATCGAAATCGAACCCATGACCAGCGGCGTGATAGGTGGTGTCTTAACCAACTGCACCAACCGGCTTGTCGATAGGACTAACTCTGATATGGACGAACATAATACTTGTTGTTTTTTTTTCTATAATTAACTATCTGGGTCAATGTAAGGTCATAAAAATCAATCTATCAATTTTCAATCATTCAAAAGTAGAGCATTAAAATCGTTTAGTAAATACAACGGTTTGGTTTTGTTAGGTTAATTAAATTAATATAATTATACGCAATAAGACAGTTTAATTATCTCGATCTTTGTTACATTTAGTTTAACATCAAGGTTCACCGTTTAAGTTTAATGATAAGTTAATTTTCGTGCGAAACAGTTTACCAATATAAGCCGCGTGATAATGATTAATTTATGAAAAAATATTTGTGATTTATTTTCTATCATTTTTATTAAATTATGACGTAAAAATTGTTTATGAATATAAAGTAGAGTGACTCTATTGCGTGTTATGACGGTGACGCGTAAAGATATTTTTTTTATGAAGTGTATGTCCCTAAAAGACCTGGGGGGCTAAAACGGCCGCTCGAACAATATTGCTATGCAATTCATATCTTGAATTTACACCAGAGCCAAATGCTTTTTAAATATTTTTTGGTGAAAATGCAAATCATTTTAATCAATTAATATACAATTTAGACAAATTTCACCATAATCTGATGCTAAATTCGAGATATGAATTGCATAGCAATATTGCTTGAGCGGCCGTTTTAGCCCCCCTGGCTAAATTACAGACGTTTTAAGTTGTGCAATAGATGTAGGGTTGCCACCTCTAAAATCAGCTAACCAGGACAACAAGTGTGAAAACCCCGGATTTTGAGCTTTATACCCGGACATGTCATTTTTTATAACGTTACTCAGTAAAATAAAATATTGTTTAAATTGTTATAAATCAATATTTTATTTATTTTAACGACCGGTAAACTTTAAAACCCGGACTACAAATGAAACCCCGCCCGGGCGCTTCCCGGATGCCCTCTAAACTAGGACAAATCCGAGGAAACCCAGACGAATGGCAACCCTAAATAGATGTATATTCGTAGTGTAACCAAATTACGATCTACATTCAAATTGCTAGCGCACACATACAAGCTGAACGTAACAACATAACACGGACGTTGTGCAACTCGGAACACAATAAAACCTTATCCACTCATCGCACATCAACACAAGCTACTTGTTGACTGCAAACTTTGACCCTTTCATGATAACAATTACCGTTTGAGTAAACGTCATGTGATATTGACCGCTGGTCGGTTATCTGGCTGCAGCAGCGATCTAGCTATTGTTGTGGTCACGTGGTCGCCGGCAACACTTTTCCCCTGAGCCAAGTGCCAGCCGGGCCACTCAAACGCTTGCCAACTTTCGCAGAGGACGCCTCGACGTAATTCTAACAATGACGGCAATAAACAAAAACCAAGACAACTTAAAGTGAAAGTGAATTCGCGGGGAATAGCGCGAGAGTGGAGCCTTGCGTACCGCGAAATAATTCGACAAACGTCAGTGACGTCGTGTGAGGAGTGAATGAGTGCGCGAGTTGTGTTGACATGCTGAAATCGAAGGCGATGGAGCTGCTGAAAAGGTAGACTATTGCAAACACTGTTACATTAACACAAGGGACACATAACTAAATAAAAAAGAAATATCCTGGGACATTCTTCACACACGGTTATCTGATCCCAAACTAAGCAGACCTTGTACTATGGAAGCCAGATAACTGATATACTACATATACTACTTTTTTTTGTAAATACATACTTATATTGGTACATGTTTATGTAAATACTCGATGACATAAAAGTCATTCAAGTCCGTATAGACAACGTGGTCGTTGTTTTTGTATGAAATGTGAGCGGCACTGTCTACGATAGTTTTTCAGCGCCAGACTAGCTCGGCTTTATGAAATCCTGGTACTCTTATTGAAATATTTTACAAGCGGGATATTATAAAAAGTTTAGTTTTTGCAACGATTGAGAATATTATCGGTGATACAATGTCACGAATGGTGACGTATTGGTTCTTTTTATTAAAATAAAGCCAAGTCGAACAATCCTAAATAATACACAATGCTTGTAACTAATAGATCTATTACCTACCTACCAACATTACATGTGATAATTTTAAATCAATCATACGTCATACGATGTGATAAACATATTTTTTCTCAGACTAATAAATTTCGTCAGTTTTGTTTTGACACAAAAACTTGAATTTTATCTTTGAAACTAGTGCGCACTTGCGGGGCGAATTCATAATCCTTAGAGTTATTTTATGCCCCTAATACACGTGACTACCTACATAATATGCGTTTGTTTAATGTTAATAATGTAGTTAGAAAGGTCAGAAAGATTAGATTATGAACTATTTTTTATTGGTTAGGTACTGTTGTGTTGCTTTCTTGATAATAAAGTTATAGATAACGCGTGAATAAAGTTAAGAGCCATCTCTTAACTTAACTCAGTAAACTCCATAGTTTACTGAACCTTTTTAATATACCTAACAAAATTGGTAAGGTTTGAAAAAAAAAATGTTGACATTATGTTTTCGTTTAGATAATAGACAGCATACACAACTCATTTATATTCTTTTTGGTTCAAGGAAAATGTGCAGTCTTAGTGAAATACCCTAAAATATATAGGTATATGTCACTATATGATTATTAACACCGTTAGTTTATAATCTATCTCTCGAGATTGTAAACTGTCGATACTGTACCATACTGCTTACAAAATAACGTAGTAATTTTCGATAGTTCATTCTATTGTGAACGAGCCTGCATATAGGGTTCGCAATCTGTCCGATTTTATTACTCGTAAAATTTTTAACCGTCCCTGATTGGTCATTAAGTTATTTTATAATCTCGCGAGATAGATTATAAAATAACGGTGTTTGCAATCATACGGTGACATACATATTTTTTAACCTTGCTCTACTACACAGTTATCGCTCCCTGGTTCCCGTTACTTATTTTACATACAATATGGTAAACGCCCCAATATAATTTATCGGGGCGGTTTTCTAGTCGGTGAACATGGACCTTTAATGGCCAGATAGAGTCACATTGTTTGACTATGATTAGAATGTGGTTGATAAATATGTACGTGACCATTTAAAATGTACAAAACCCAACAATAAACTGTTTTTGACGAAAAACTAACAACACCCAGAACATAATTAGTATATGCATTGTTCGCGCCATAATATAAGGCAACAATGTAAGTTTTTATATGGAAACTGAAGTAGCAATCGTAATAGTACCAAAATCTTAAATTTAAGGAAGCACTACATAAACGAAAGAAAACTAATTCAACTTCAAGGCGATGATAGCTTAGTGCGGATGCCGCGACTAAGGTACTGGGTTCGAATCCTACAATGAGCGAGCATTCGATGAAGGAAAACTTCGTGAGGAAACTATAGCACTGTGGTAGGGCACTTTGTAGTATCCGTCTGCCTGGCTACCACCCTCGAATTGAAAATCTGTCCCAAATACCTACCGGTGTGTTCCGGCATTGTACTTGAGAGCCAATTTGCCTTCTCGGTATTGTAACAGGTCAGCAACACATTGGCAATATTTCTGGTATTGCAAATCGCGATAGGCGACGGTAACCACTTTCCATCAGGTGGGCCGTATGCTTGCTTGCTACCTTAGTAGTAGCCGGAACACACCGTTAGGTGTTTGGTAGCCAGCCAGACGGGTACTACAAAGTACCCTACCAACGTGTTATGGTTGGTATTTAAATGCCGTCACACGGTTGTCCACTATAAAGGGAAATCTATTAAAGATGTGACATGGTTGACGACGCCCTGTTGGCTATAAAACCGTATTTGTATCACTAAAAATGGGCCTCGCCTGTCTCGCTTGTCCCCGTCAGTTTATTAAGGGACGGAGACAATCGCGGAGAGCATCCTCTAACTACATGAAAACTAAGTGCATGTACTAAGCGATATATTAAGAAAATATACATAAACATTATCACGTAAGTTAACAATGTTTTAATTGTGATGAGTCGTCAATTGTTTGATCAGCGAGTACGTACCTAGATAATTAGTCGTATTTGCATTGTCGCCTGACCACCGAGCCATCAACTAGGAATTCCTGCTTGCTATCAACATGACGTGTAGGCAAATTGTCTTGTTGATTGTATGCTAATTTTGAGGCTAGTCGGCAACGTAAATATCTGAACAAATACCAATGTACTAAACATCCTATAGTTTTATTTATAAATTTATATATTTCATTTACATGTAAATGTACACACTAAAATATACACTAAAACTCCATGATGTAAAAAAAATAATGAAATAAAAAAAGAATATTCATGATACACGCAACATTACAATATAATTTGAAAAAACAATGTTAATGTAGACAGACATTTACTGGTTTATTACGTGAGATAGCTTAAACCAAGTCTTGAAAAACTTAGGTTTTAAGTTAGCTCTTTACTGGTTTATTACGTGAAAAAGTGACAGGTATATACACACGGCCACAGATCAAGCTACACACTGCGGCACCTTATGCGGTTGTAATAGGCGGTATTTTGCAACAAAAACCTGGATTTTACGGGGTTATAGTATATAGGTTATTGTAGATATCAGTGGCGAGGGTAAGCCGTTCAAAAAACACCTGTAATTTTATAATTACTTACAGTGTATTTGAAGTATGATAAAAGTGGCTTTGAAATGATGAAAATGTGCGACTGGGATTCCTAAAAGGTAAGCCGATGGGAATCGGCTTGTATATGGACCCTTCGCCACTGGTAGATATATATTTACAAAATATCGGTACACTTTAATATACCATATTAAGGATACACTGCACGTGAGTCATGTCCCTAGAGTCAATAAGCTACGGCTACCGCTTGCCGCTTACCACCACACTGTACTATGCTTGTTTCATGAGTGTATTGTAGAAAAAAAAACAGATCACTATTAGTATACAATAGGGTAGTTGACTGACATATCAAATCAGCTACTTTTTAATAAATTTCAAAACGATCGTTTATATGGAATTTTGTATGAAATATTACACTATGACGTCATAGTTTTACAGCATCAAATCATCTACTCTTAGTGGTTCCACTGGTAATTAAAAATCATAAAATGCATTATATGTACAACATATTTGATATTTCCACGGTTTTTAGGTGTTTTATGCATTGGTTAGTGTTTGGTCATTTATTTTTGACAGTGTCTACCCAATTATTATAATTTAAAATTTGTTATTATTCTGCTATTTGCATTGCTGACTGTACATGATGTTTACACGTTTAAATTGGTTGAATATTGGGTTAAGTAAGCATGTAGGTAGGTAGAGATGCATGTAAGAGGTCAAGGTTTACGATGAATGCTTTATGTCAGGATGTAGAACGGATTAACACGCTTTTATTAGCTCCTATTGTATTTGACTATGTAAATAGTATAATTTAGTTCATTTTAACCTACTTCTACTTATCGTATCGATTTGAAACTCATGTAGATTGGATGACAATATTAATAATAACTTCTTTGACCTGTTAATAGAGCCAGCACAGCCACTGGAACACTTCAACGATTTGTAAAAGTCGATAACATGTCGACAATGTTTTTTTTAAAGGCTTAAAGGTTAGGCTGCCTCGGACATTCTTCACAGTACTTAAGCCGGGGCTCGACCGCAAAATGAGCGAGGCCATTAATGAGCCCGCTTAACTCGCAACGATAATTTTCATAGTTGAGGCTCGACCGCGAAAGAGGCTAGCTGAGCGGTCTGAAAGAGCAAAAATAGGCGAAAGCGGCCTCGCTGTGTCATCGCGTTGGTTGCGAGTTTTGAGCGGAGCGAGGTGTCAGCTCCCCTCCCGTAGCCCGCCCGCGCCCCTCGCTCGCCCGTTTGTAGGGACGCGACGCGACGTGTCAAATGCGTCGCAACACTAACGCCGCTGGCAGCTCTTTTTAGGTCGAGCTATAACACATTATTGCCATTTTAACTATTTCTCGCTTCCAAAACCTCATCCAGCTCAACTTTGTCCGTTCATTTCGCGGTCGAGCCCCGGCTTTACTTCACACACGGTTAACTGATCCCAAAATAAGCAGAGCTTGTGCTATGGAAACCAGATAATTGGCAATAAACTACTTTTTTTTTGTAAATACATACATTATATAGACAATTACACCCAGACTCAGAACAAACATGCACACAATGTTTGTCCTGGATGGGAATCGAACCCACGACCCTGGCGCGACAGGTGCGTCGTCTGGCCTTACAAATTACATGTTTATCCGTGGGACCAATGGAAAAAGCAAAGACCCGTAGGAAGAATGTCAGTAGGTACTTGCGCAATGGCAACCGGCTTTATTAGAAAATGAGCATCCATTGCAAACGGCGAATAATTCAATTTAGGGATCAAATGCACTACACTGTACCATCCAGCGTGTCATGGAACCCTGGTATCGCATGTAAGAGTTTATATAGTTAGCGTCTCTGATTAGATTGGCCTAAATATATCCAGGTCACCTTTTCTGGCGTATTTCGACAATAATGTTTAAAGTATATCGGGCGTCATCGGACGTTGGCGGTCGTGTTTGTGTATGCACTCTCAAACTTTTACTAACGTTTGATTCGATCTTAACCAAACGTGACTTTTACAGATATTAATTATAATTTTATACTTGTTAACCTTAAGAGGATAAACCACTCAGTGCAATTACCAGGAGGGCAGAGGCTAATAACAGTGCCTCCTATATAAACTAATATAAAGCAATCTCATGTAACTATACCTACGTATTGCGTGACTATTCGTGTTGTCATGAAAGTAAACAGCACTTCATCAGTGCTAATGTTAGATGCTACGTAGGATACTAGCAACTGACGAGCCTGTCACACTAACCGCTACGTATCGATAGAAAATGTACTTTTCAAGAAGTTTTTCAAAGTCAAGTCAGACATTTTATAAGGACTATCATTACTTTTCTTAAATGTCATAATTTTAAGAAATCCTTGATATGTAATTTTAAGTGCAATAATCGTTTGTATATGGTGGATATTTCTTTTCATGTAACTTACAAAAGCAACATTGCATATAATTAGGTTGGAAAATTAGCAAAACAAATGTTGGTTGTGTCAATCAGCACTGTCGCCTACGCAAGCCATCGCTACAAGGTCACATCACCAAATATGCACAACAGTACCCCGGCAATAATACTAGTGTAGTTAAATTGTTGCACCAGCGTACACTTGCAGTGACCTTGTCGCAGCGACACTAGATTAATAAATTATTCAATCACTTGTGACGTTGTTTTACTAGGAAAGTCGGTGATAGGTCGTTGTTTCTCGTGAGAAACATGAACGTCCTTTATGAAGGTCGACTTAATAGATACTCTAAGGGTCTTTCGTATACGGTTTTCAACAATAAAATACCGTTTTAATGGTCAGTTATTTAACAACCACTTTCTGTCACTGTGAAACAGTATGACATTGTTGAAGTGGCCATTTCATATATGTAGCTACATATAAACAATATAACATTATTAAATAACAAGAGAATACATATCGAATATCGAGAATACAAAATACATAAATCCTAAATAAATTATAATAAGAAGAAAACAATATAGAATAGGACATTTCTTGCGCAGTAAACGTATAAATAGTAGCTTTCCGTCTTATAGTATTACCCACGATAATTATACACCTTTGGGAATACATTTCGATTTTTTTTAATTATAAAAAAGAGTTAACCGCAAATTTTCATGGTTCAAGCAAGACCAGTGGTCAAGGCTCTGCGTTTATCTCTCATTACCAATATAAAATCATTCACGCCTAGTTGAAAAGGGCATGATACGAATTTGGAAAACTATGTGTAAGCATAATTTTTTTTTTTAATATGAAAGAAGAGTTCTGAGTCACAGCATAGCAGGCTGTACCTATATCTGACTACATTCGATTTATACACGTTCTTGACCTACTCAACGAGCAATGCACTTAAAGGAAGTAAATATTGTTTACAAATATCGTTAACAAGTCGTAAATTGTGAAATAATCATAATAAAGTCAGTTTCGAGTATAATTTCCGCGTGCGGTCGGTATCGGCGCTCGCGCAACCAAATTCAATCTTTACTTATAAAGCTGTAGCCGTCGTATAACATTTTATGTCGTTTTTATATTATGTTGTTAAAATTGGTATATTTTTACAATATAAATACTTTATAGGTATATTAAACAGTTTGTACGGTTTTAAAATTAGTGCGTTTTGTGACGCTGCGGCAAATTTGGAAATTATTCCTTTATCCATTGCTTTCGCTGCAAGAGTTCGCGCTACCATCAGTGGTACATTAAAATGTACCTAACTAACATGTAAATTGACCTTATATTTGCGAAGCCACTGGCCGCGCTGTTATCACTATTCAGAAACAATTGATCGTTCAGGTTGAAATTACATTTCATGGTTTTTTAAAAGTTATCAAATCTAAACTTTGCTGAAAAAGAAATGGCAATCGGGTACAGTTTCAATGCCACACAAGTATTTTTGATTTTATACCCGACCTCAAAACTATGGAGCGTTGGGTCAAGGTATATATTCCAAATACGAAACAAAGCGAGAGACAAGAGATAACGAATAAAAAAATACAATATTAAATTGCCTGAACGAACATGTTTATTGACACATATAATTGAAACCATTTATTGTCACTCACCTATGATTTCTAACGATATATTTTTAGAAATAAAAAAATTATTAGTCGTAACTCGTACAAAGTCCTCCCCCTCCCCCGGTAACGCCCTGAGCCGAGGTTCGTACCCCATTCGGGGGTGCCCTCAGGCGTTGTTACCTAAATATTACCCGGCTGAGAGCCCTCTGCGCTCGCCGATTTGTCCGGTAAGGTTGTTGCAGCCATCAGAAGCTACCAACTTTAGTCCTTTCAAAAAAAAAGTACCTAAGTATCTAATATTGAAAATTGTTATCAAAATCAAAAACTCATTTATTCAGTTTAGGCCCATTACAGTTACCTAGTTGTTTGTTACTCCTGGGAAATAATGGAATCTCTCGGGAACACGGGGACCAGTGGGGTAAAAACTAGTAGGAAATAAATAGATTTTTACATGTGAATTCAATCAAAATCTAATACCTACTCAGACTTACATTGCAGCGTATTTTAATGCAAAATTTTTTCATGGTTTTTGTTATTTTTTCAGTGCCTTTTCAGCCCTATACCTATATACCTTTTCAAAACCATTCTACTAACATTTTTCTTTTGAATTTCGTCAAGTAAATTTGCGATATTAGGCTATACGACTAAGTAAATGTTGCAAGTGAGTCAGGGGCGCGCGCGGTGCGGTCAGCGGTTGTCGACCCGCGCCACACTGTCTGCGCACACGCAGGCCACGCATCGCGAGGGTCGGTCGGTGGTCGACGTGTCACGCACGCTCGTAGCTGCCCAATTTTTCGACAGTAATGTTACTAGAGTTGAGCTGAGGCTAAATCTAAGCCTGACTTATAAATAAATACGCTTAATTTTCAAAAAAAATAAACGAATTGTTATTTTGAGATAACCGAGTGTGTCTAATCTAATATTTTTTGAGTGATCCAAAATGCATAATTTAATAAGGTAAATGCCCAGTATAATGGTAACCCTAGCTGAGTCTAACAACTTACAAAATTGATTATAAATCCAAAGGGGTCAGTAATCGATGATATATGGGATTTAGGTAAGTAAGTATATGGCCTGAAACTGCTAGATACTGTTGTTCTAGACCAGATTTTATCAGCGATATAATAACATCAGACATCAAAGAATGTGGATAAGAAAATGAGAATACAATATATTTTTTTTACTAGATAAGTACCTAATTAAGTAGATAATTTTAAATAAACTCGCCCAAGATGTAGGTAGTCAGTTTTATAAAAAATAAAAAATAATTGAACTTTCTTTAAATACTTACGACTAATTAAAAATGCTTACAACCCGGAACGGAAAGCTGACAAAAATAGAATTCAGATGAACCTGTATGTATGTAACCGGTCGAAAAGTGCCAATGACTTATGTTACCGGAAGCCGGAATGGAGGTCGCGAGACCTTTAACCGCAAGTAAAAACAAACAATTACTGACTAGGAACTAGCTGTAAATCCATTTTTTCCACTCACACATACATTTTATTATAATACAACAACAAAAAGAACCATTTTAATTAACTGTCAAGGCGAAGGAAGAACCGCCCCGCCTCGAAAACCTACGCAACAATAAAAAGTGATATTTTCGGTTTTTGTATTAAATACGATTGTTCAATTTTGGGGACTTGTAAGGTTAAGTGTTTATGATAATTTTATCACTTTTAGATCCTTGGCACACGAATGTATGAAACAGTTGCGTAACGCGTAATCTATATGTACTAGGATCATATAAACGAAAAGTGGTTTGAGTTGCCTTTTCTGATTTATCTACGGAACTATTGAGCCATGCGTGTACTGCTATTACATAAAGGGTATTGTATTACAAGCATTTTATGTAAACAGCAGGTTTTTGTATACATAGTAGTGATATAATGTTAGAAGTATTTCGTATACTTACATATTATACACCAAAAAACCTACAGGTATTCGGTGTTGAAACCGAGAACCCTTTTAAATATTAATATTCTATACCTACTTACAAAAAATATAATTTAAAAAACAATAAATAATTTCAAATATTTACTCTATGCATCATCAATTTCAGTGAAAAATGATACCAGAAATGAAAATGCAGTTAAATACAGTATTTATTACTTACATATTTATTTTTATTCTTTGTGTTTATACACAAAGGTACTCGAGTCATATTGCGACGTTTTCGTCATCTCATTTATCAAAGGATTTTTGAGCAATTACGCATTTCTGGCATCATAAAGTTCCTTTACTTGCGTTCATTTAAAATGAGATTATCACCGTCTATAAAAGAGTAAATTTTAAATGACTGAGAGTTACTATTACATAAGTAAGCGCTACTTTATTTAACCAGCAAAAACTCGGTTCATGAAATGACAACAGCGGTTGCTATTATTCAGAATACTCTCTGTGACGTAACACAAAGTAGTGAATTGATCGAAAACGACTAAATTTGTATGGAGCAATACTGTTTCCTCATCCAATGAAGCATGGTGAAAAAAAATGGTAGCACGGGTTGACACCGCAGGCATTTGTTTAGAATTTGCATAGGTCGATATTTAATGTATACTAATATTATAAAGAGGTAAAGTTTGTTTGTTTGTGCATGTAGGTTATCTTTGAGCTACTGATACGATTTAGAAAATTCACTTTATGAAAGCTACATTGTTCCCGGGTAAAGGCCATGGTTCCCACTGCAAAGAGGACATTTGAAACCCGCCACGTGTAATGACTTGTTAATAAATCTGTTATTTTCAATGTTTTGATTAAAATTATGTCTTCTAGTAATGCCTGATGAGTGGGGTTGATTATATTGATGCATAGATTTTTGTTGAGTAGTATCTTGTTTTCGTCGAGCTGATTCTAAACCAATGAATTTAGCTTCTAGGAAATCCAGAAATTCCTGAAGTACTGGTATCTCTCGTGAATTTTTGAGGGACTCTATATAGTCTCCATATGTTTCTGAGTCTAATTTCTGGGACAAAATGTGTACCACCATCGGATCCCAAGATGTTATATCAATGCCCAAGTTCTGAATAGCGTGAAGACATTCTAAAGTGGTGTCATGCATTTTTTTAATGTGGGTTACTGATTGTTGTTGCATATTTGGTAGGCCTAAAAGTATATTCATGTGGGAAGAGAATATTAGTTTTTTATTGTTGTAGCGGTGGTTGAGGATCTCCCAACACACCGTGTAGTTATCAGCGCCAATCTGTAAATGTTGTATGAGCCTTTCAGCTTCCCCCGTGACCTTTCCCTTTAAAAATTGCATTTTTTGAGCGTTCGAAAGGGATGGGTTGTTATGTATTGCTTCTTGAAACAAATCTTTAAAGGATGTCCAATTGTTATAATTACCGTTGAAAATTGGTATCTCTAGTTTAGGCGTAGATTTTTCTCTATGGGCAACTGACCACATTTTAGTGTTAAGGGCTTTTTTCAAGTTGTTATACTGTTTCTCATGTCTGATAAAAGTATTTTCATACTCTCCATTTTCTTCACCTATTTCACAGTCAATCTCCCAATGTAAGGTATCGATTGCTGACCATCTTGTTTGTAGTGACTTGAGAACGTCTTCGAATTCCCATTTGTCAGAAATCGATTCCACGTTGATGTTTGAGATTGTTCTTCTTAAAGCCTTAAAGTTTGCAGACTGCTTACGTAGCATATCATCAAGTTTGCTGTTAGTTCCTTGATGAATCATTTTAGGTTGATGTGTTTGTTGATCCGTCTTTTCAGATTGACCTTCGTCCTCCTTCTGTTCTTCTGTAAACTCCCCATCATCATTGTCTTCTACAGTTTGTTCTTTTATCTCACTAGTCGATGGATTTGCCAATATTTGTTGATGTATATGATTGATCATAGTTTTAACCACTTGATACGACGCGCTTGTTTTCTCGTACTCTTTTTTTGTAAAATAGACGTGAGATTGACTCACTTCTTCTACTAAACGATCATGATTAAATTGATACTCCTTCCAATAACTTTCTAAACTACTCGAGCACTTTTTCAAATACTCCCTTGTTCTTCTCTGAATACCAGTTTTCTTCAAGTTGATACCGATTTTTTCAATATAGATGGCAAGTTCAAGTTGAACCTCGTATAGGGCTGTCATATTTGTTATTTATTGTAAAATCTCCGAGTATGTTAGTTAAAAAATAGAAAGATCTTACTTTGTTTGTTGATTACCACTTTTGACGTTTCCTTGGCTCAGGAACGTCCTCTAGGGCTGGATATCACTGCAATCCTCACACTCCACTGTTCACCAAAACTAGTTCACCTCACACTCTATTACTAACGCAGCGCGCGAGGTCGCTCGAAGGACCAATATGTTGGGGTGCAAGTTTACGGTGGTATTAAAAATGTTTTTGTTGTATGAATTAATTGTTTATTTAATGTTCTCACGATACAATGTTAAAAGTAAAGGGTTAATGTAGGATGTTAGAAAATGTTATGGAATGCACCCGGTCGGTACGGCGGTTAATAATGCACTGAAAGTTACAATAATTATATGATTGACAAACTGTTGACTCTAAGGTGTTCGGTTGCATGCGTCGCACCGAACATATTCCGGGGCGGCAAAGATGAGGATGAGATAAGATGTTGGAACTGATAAATGAGACTTAAGTCTATTACAAGGATGATGAACAATTTGAACTTAACTAAGGACTTAGGATTATTTTTCTTTTAAAAATAGGCGAGGACGCTTTATTATGTTTGTTCACAACACTCTTTTGCACTTCACTGGGAGGATTCGGCTGACGGACAACCGTGTTTTGTTAACGCGCACTTGCACTTGCATTACTAATACATTGGAGCTCAATGTCCGGAGAGATGATCGCGCGTTGCGAGCGACGCCGTCGCCACCTCCAAAGCAGCGCAGCTGCTGCCACCATTGCCACTACCACCAGAGTATAGCTGACGGTGTAGTGATGAATATCATGTGAAGATAAGATCTCTTCTTGTTCCACGTCACTGTTTTTCATTTCTTTAATTTGTTTGTGAAGCTTTTGTAATGCGTTGACTAGATCTTCCTCGTCGGTTTTATTATCGCTTTCCTCGAATGGAAAGTTCAAATTGATAATGTGATTCAGTTGGTCAATCTTTGGTACAAAGATGCTCGAACTTAAAGTAATGTTGTTGTCAAATCTTGTATTGGAGTGTAGTGTGAAATCTTGACCTTTTATCATACAGCCTTGTCCGAGATAAATTACACCGGCGTTACTTAGTTTTTCGACTGTAATATGGTCTCCACATATAATTTTAACAGAATAGTTGTAACAACAATAGAATAGATATTCCGAGGGTTCGTTCAACGGTATCCATTTGTTACTACATAAGTTCTGTTCCACTTTACATTTGTTTGTTTCGTGATTTAAATTGCAATAATTGTTGTCACTATTTAAGTGGTAGATCGGTTTCTTTAGTAGACACATATAAGTTTCTTCTTGTGTTAAACATGTTGACAATTCTTCAGTGTTTATTGACAAATAGGAGTCTTTTTTAAGGTTTACTGCGATATAGTCTGATACCGGTGTTATTACAGTCATATTTTTACCAATCTGTTTGGGAATAGGTAAAATTCGGTACAATTTATATCGATCTCTACTGATAAGTGGAAATGTTATTTCAAACATAAAATATGAGTCGGTAATTCTTGCCTTTATTCTTAACAGATGATATATTTTTCTGACGTCTGACTGATCAATTGGCAGAGTTATGTCATCCGATAACTGTCCGGCGATAACGTTGAGCTCTTGTTGGAGCTGTTCAGGAGTTAAAAGGTGTATGTTTAACTGACCATGGCGAATGTCCGTCAAAGTGTCTAATAAAGTATCTTGAATTCCTCTCAGGTTTTCAAGTAGGGTGCTTGCTGTTAAAGATGTCACTATCTGATCTTGTACTTGACTCATATTATTCAACGTAATTTGTATTCCATTGGCTATGTTATCCAGTTTGTTAAGATGTTTGTTAATAATCTTGTGTTGTTTTGAAATAATTTCTTCAGTTCTTTTTAGTACATTATATTCTGACTCGACAATACTTGTTTGATTTTTCCATAACTTTGCTATGTGGTTCTGATTTTGTTTAATAAGTGCTATGTCTTTAGCGTACTGTTCTGCAAAATGTTCATCTAATACTCCGAATAGATAATTAGCCACGTAACCGACTCCATTGATAAGGCCCCGACGCTGTCTGGAGTGTAAGCTAAATTGCTGTGTCATCAGTAGCGTATTATAGTATTGTAATTCCTTGTACTCGTGCCGGAGCTGTGGCACGATCATGTTACAAACACCGCTATCTGTTGTTGAACATGTTTTATCTAAGTATGTTATTAATTTATTAAATGCGGTGTTCCCTTCCCAGTACGGCGACATGTTATAAAATACAACTAATGTCCATTTATCTCTAATTAGTTGCATTTTAGCAATCGGATCGAAGTATAACGATTGGTTGTTTCTTAGCTTCGAGATATTATACATTCCATGTATATTGCCAATAAATGTCATAAAAAACGTTAAAGCAAAAGCTACAGAGACGAATTTTGCTCGACTTGATCTCCGTGTTCTCTCTCTCGTACTGTTGATATTGTTTTCATGCTTATTGTTTTTCTGTTCCTTTCGCTGTGTATTTGTTTCCTTTTCTTCGTTAAATGATTCAATAGGTAAAAGTGAAAGTTTAATAATTGGTCTTTTTATGATGCCATTTTTTGTTTTTAATGACACCACTCTGACAAGTCCATCTTTTCCAGGATAGAGATCCACTACTCTTCCCATTGCCCATTTTCCTGCTGGTAGGTTATCTTCACGAATAATCACTAAATCTCCTATTTTCATGTTTTGCTGTGGCTTTAACCATTTAGTTCTTGCTGTTAGTTGACTCAAGTACTCCATCCTCCACCTTTTCCAAATATCTTCTGATAGTTTTCTGACTAAATGCCATCTTGTTCTTGCGTCATCTTCTGTTTCAATAACTGTTAATCCTGATCTCCCAGTTAAGAAGTGTGACGGTGTCAGATAATCAAGATCTTCGATGTTTTCTGTAATAGGACACAGTGGCCTTGAGTTCAAACAAGCCTCGAGCTGAGCTAGGATAGTCGAGAACTCCTCGAACGTGAGCTTCTGTCTACCGACCACTCGTTTTAGGTGGAATTTGAGACTCCTGACTGCTCTCTCCCACAATCCTCCGGCGCTAGGCCAGGATGGGGCGTTAAAGTGCCACTCTATGTTCATCTCGGTTACTTCTGCTAAGAAACTATCGCTGAAAACTTTTTGTAGCTGTTCATATTCCGCTTGTAAAATGTTATCTGCTCCCACGAAATTTGTTCCTTGGTCGCTGTAAAGGTGACGGGGTGCCCCTCGCCTGGCTGCCATTCTCTTCAACGCAGCTAAGAAGGCTGAGCTTGTTAAGTCTGAAACTAGCTCCAAGTGGACGGCTTTAGTCACCATACAAATGAAGACTGCCACGTATCCTTTAGTTGTTTTCACTCCACGTCCCTTGTTAGTTTTCACTTCCACAAATCCTGTATAATCTACCCCTGTATGGTAGAAAGGATAAGCGGGGTTGCTTCTTTGTGGCGGAAGGTCACCCATCAACTGATATTGTTTTGTTGTGTCGTATTTTCGACACAACACACATTTCCGCACTTGCTTCTTTGTTGCATTATTTCCACTTGTTATCCAATACTGTTGACGAAGATTGGCCAGAGTCACACGTGGCCCCCCGTGAAATGTTAGGAGATGAGCTTCGTCGATAAGAAGATTAGCTAAACGACAAGTATGCGGTATGATCTTAGGGTGTTTCATCTCATCACTCATGTTCGCGTTTGTTAATCTTCCGCCCACACGAAGCACTCCGTTTTGATCGATAAAGGGATTTAAACTGAGTAACTTACTTTTAATTTCTAATTTTCTATGTTTACGCAATCTTTCCATATCCGCTCCAAATTCTTTGTTTTGTACATGTTTCACAATAATTGTTTTGCTTTTACGTAGTTCATGTAATGTGAGATAGGTTGGTAATTGTTTACGTTTATGTGTAGGTACCAATGCTCGATACACCCAACCTAATATGTGTGTGATTTTATTTATCGAGTTATATTTCTCTAATAAACTATCAATTATATTCTGGCTATCCTGTACAATGTTTACTTGTTTAATTTTGGTCTTGACCTCCTCGTTTGTTTCATATGTTTGTTTTTCTGACTCCTTTTCCGGAGACCATGTTGGTAACCAAGTAGGACCCTGCCACCATAAAGCATGTTTCACCAGCTGTGATACTATCATACCGCGGCTGGCACAATCTGCTGGGTTATCGCTTGACTTAACGTAACGCCAGCATTCGGGAGGCATGATTTTTCTTATGTTATTAACCCTATTTGCTATAAAAGGCTTCCAGCGGTTTGTATCACCCTGCAACCAGCCGAGTGCCACCATCGAGTCCGTCCATCCATAGATTTCTAGTTTATTACACAGTGATAGTTGAATTTTATTAATTAACTTCGATAGTAAATATGCGCCGCTAAGTTCTAATCTCGGCAATGTTAAAGTTTTCTTGAGTGGTACAAGTTTCGATTTAGCTGCGATAAGTACTATGTTTGGCTTATGTTTAATACGTGCGTATGCCACGCACGCGTAAGCGTCCATGGACGCGTCACAAAACCCATGGACTTCGATGACATCTTCCTCATTATTTAATAACCATCGTGGTATTTCACAGCGATGGATGTTATCAAGATCCGCTTTTATCCTGGCCCACTCGTTATTTATGTCATCGGATACTTCGTCGTCCCATTGTAGCTTATTTTTCCATAATCTTTGGAACAGGATTTTTAATATAGTTGAGAGTGGAGTCAACCAACCTAATGGGTCAAATAGCTTTGATATTTGGGATAGCAGATTGCGTTTTGTTGTTTTGTTTGTTTCGTTTGTACTGAAGTCACATCGGAAGAAGAACTTGTCTTCCCTTGAATTCCAGCATAGGCCTAATGTTTTTGATGTATTCTCAGATTTCAGATTAAAAATCACGTCTTTGTCAAGGCTTTGTTGATTTGTTATATGTTTGATCAATTCTTGTTTGTTAGATACCCATTTTCTTAGATTAAATCCTCCTAATTTCAGCAGAATAATTAATTCGGAAACTAATTTTTTCCCTTGTTCGATAGAATGAGACCCGTGGACAAGGTCATCCATATAAAAGGAGCTATCTAATACCTGGGCTGCTTCAGTGTATGTGTTCTGTTCATCAGCAGCCAACTTCTTTAAAGTCATTAAAGCCAGAAATGGTGCTGCCTTTGTTCCATACGTAACTGTTGTAAGCTGAAAAGATTGTATAGGCTGTTCTGAATTTTCTCGCCAAACTATTTTTTGAAGTGGTTGATCCTGTTCATTAACTTTTATTTGCCTATACATTTTTTCGATGTCTGCTGTGTAAGCGTATTGGTATTGCCTCCATTTAAGCAATATTGTTTGCAGGTCTTGTTGAAGGTTGGGTCCTTTGTACATCAAATCGTTAAGACTACAGCCTGTAGAAGTCTTAGCCGATGCATTAAAAACCACTCTGTACTTAGTAGTTGTTGACTCAACGCGTTGTACACCGTGGTGCGGTAAGTAGCATTCCAGTGTAATGTTTCCGAGGACAGCGGGTTTCATATGTTTCAATTCTAAGTACTCGTTCATGAATGTTGTGTAATGATGGGCTAAATGTTTTTGTTTCTGAAATTTACGTTCCAAGTTCCGAAACTGTGCTAAAGCCATTTGTTTAGATGAACCCAACTTGTTATCCAAATCTTCTTTTAAAGGTAATCTCACTTCATAACGCCCGTTTTCATCTCTGTTTGTGGTGTTTAAATAAAATTGTATACACTCTTGATCCTCTAAAGACAGATTAGCCTGTTCAGTTATTTCTTCCACCTCCCAGAACTGTTGTATGTCTTCCAAGTTGTGCAAAACCACATTACATTGGAATGTTTTTACGCCACCACACAATAACCATCCCAGATGGGTTTGTTGAGCGATTGGTTGTGTTACGTCATTACCTTTAATAATTCCTCCCAAAATAATGTTAGCGTAAACGTCAGCTCCCAATAGTAAATCCACGGGGCGACTAACATAGTATTCTGGATCTGCTAAGTTAATATTTTCTGTAAAGGACCAAGATGGCTTTACGAATGTTTTGTTAGGCAGGTTTTTTATAAGATTGTTCATAATCAATAAATCTGTTGAAAAAATGAAGTCATTGTACATGGACCCACATGTTACGTTTATCATGCCTTTACAGTTGTTTTCTTTTTGACCTACGCCAAAAATTATGCCTTTAAACTTTTGCCTTTTATTTCCCAACAGTTGAGCAGCGTGTTCAGTTATTAAGGAGAGCTGTGAGCCTTGATCAACAAGAGCCCGCATGTTATAAAATGTTCCGTCAGCTGCCCTAACTTTGACCAGAGCAGTTGCTAGTAATATCTCAGAAGTATTATCCTGAGAAACGTGTGAAGTGTTCGCCGCGTGTTCATTCTGTTTTCCAACATGCTTAGTCATTTGAGCGGCCGGCGTTGACGTACTTGTTTTCAATTTCATAAATGCGTCATGTAATATAGTATTATGATAAGCTGGACATTTGCGGCATCTTTTTGTAGAGTTACACTCGTTTCCGTTATGGCTGAACAAACAATTGATGCACACTTGCAATTTACGTGCGGTTTTAAGTCTTTGTTCAACCGACGATTCTAGAAATGTTTTGCAATTGTAAAGGCCATGGTTCCCACTGCAAAGAGGACATTTGAAACCCGCCACGTGTAATGACTTGTTAATAAATCTGTTATTTTCAATGTTTTGATTAAAATTATGTCTTCTAGTAATGCCTGATGAGTGGGGTTGATTATATTGATGCATAGATTTTTGTTGAGTAGTATCTTGTTTTCGTCGAGCTGATTCTAAACCAATGAATTTAGCTTCTAGGAAATCCAGAAATTCCTGAAGTACTGGTATCTCTCGTGAATTTTTGAGGGACTCTATATAGTCTCCATATGTTTCTGAGTCTAATTTCTGGGACAAAATGTGTACCACCATCGGATCCCAAGATGTTATATCAATGCCCAAGTTCTGAATAGCGTGAAGACATTCTAAAGTGGTGTCATGCATTTTTTTAATGTGGGTTACTGATTGTTGTTGCATATTTGGTAGGCCTAAAAGTATATTCATGTGGGAAGAGAATATTAGTTTTTTATTGTTGTAGCGGTGGTTGAGGATCTCCCAACACACCGTGTAGTTATCAGCGCCAATCTGTAAATGTTGTATGAGCCTTTCAGCTTCCCCCGTGACCTTTCCCTTTAAAAATTGCATTTTTTGAGCGTTCGAAAGGGATGGGTTGTTATGTATTGCTTCTTGAAACAAATCTTTAAAGGATGTCCAATTGTTATAATTACCGTTGAAAATTGGTATCTCTAGTTTAGGCGTAGATTTTTCTCTATGGGCAACTGACCACATTTTAGTGTTAAGGGCTTTTTTCAAGTTGTTATACTGTTTCTCATGTCTGATAAAAGTATTTTCATACTCTCCATTTTCTTCACCTATTTCACAGTCAATCTCCCAATGTAAGGTATCGATTGCTGACCATCTTGTTTGTAGTGACTTGAGAACGTCTTCGAATTCCCATTTGTCAGAAATCGATTCCACGTTGATGTTTGAGATTGTTCTTCTTAAAGCCTTAAAGTTTGCAGACTGCTTACGTAGCATATCATCAAGTTTGCTGTTAGTTCCTTGATGAATCATTTTAGGTTGATGTGTTTGTTGATCCGTCTTTTCAGATTGACCTTCGTCCTCCTTCTGTTCTTCTGTAAACTCCCCATCATCATTGTCTTCTACAGTTTGTTCTTTTATCTCACTAGTCGATGGATTTGCCAATATTTGTTGATGTATATGATTGATCATAGTTTTAACCACTTGATACGACGCGCTTGTTTTCTCGTACTCTTTTTTTGTAAAATAGACGTGAGATTGACTCACTTCTTCTACTAAACGATCATGATTAAATTGATACTCCTTCCAATAACTTTCTAAACTACTCGAGCACTTTTTCAAATACTCCCTTGTTCTTCTCTGAATACCAGTTTTCTTCAAGTTGATACCGATTTTTTCAATATAGATGGCAAGTTCAAGTTGAACCTCGTATAGGGCTGTCATATTTGTTATTTATTGTAAAATCTCCGAGTATGTTAGTTAAAAAATAGAAAGATCTTACTTTGTTTGTTGATTACCACTTTTGACGTTTCCTTGGCTCAGGAACGTCCTCTAGGGCTGGATATCACTGCAATCCTCACACTCCACTGTTCACCAAAACTAGTTCACCTCACACTCTATTACTAACGCAGCGCGCGAGGTCGCTCGAAGGACCAATATGTTGGGGTGCAAGTTTACGGTGGTATTAAAAATGTTTTTGTTGTATGAATTAATTGTTTATTTAATGTTCTCACGATACAATGTTAAAAGTAAAGGGTTAATGTAGGATGTTAGAAAATGTTATGGAATGCACCCGGTCGGTACGGCGGTTAATAATGCACTGAAAGTTACAATAATTATATGATTGACAAACTGTTGACTCTAAGGTGTTCGGTTGCATGCGTCGCACCGAACACGTGACTACCTACATAATATGCGTTTGTTTAATGTTAATAATGTAGTTAGAAAGGTCAGAAAGATTAGATTATGAACTATTTTTTATTGGTTAGGTACTGTTGTGTTGCTTTCTTGATAATAAAGTTATAGATAACGCGTGAATAAAGTTAAGAGCCATCTCTTAACTTAACTCAGTAAACTCCATAGTTTACTGAACCTTTTTAATATACCTAACAAAATTGGTAAGGTTTGAAAAAAAAAATGTTGACATTATGTTTTCGTTTAGATAATAGACAGCATACACAACTCATTTATATTCTTTTTGGTTCAAGGAAAATGTGCAGTCTTAGTGAAATACCCTAAAATATATAGGTATATGTCACTATATGATTATTAACACCGTTAGTTTATAATCTATCTCTCGAGATTGTAAACTGTCGATACTGTACCATACTGCTTACAAAATAACGTAGTAATTTTCGATAGTTCATTCTATTGTGAACGAGCCTGCATATAGGGTTCGCAATCTGTCCGATTTTATTACTCGTAAAATTTTTAACCGTCCCTGATTGGTCATTAAGTTATTTTATAATCTCGCGAGATAGATTATAAAATAACGGTGTTTGCAATCATACGGTGACATACATATTTTTTAACCTTGCTCTACTACACAGTTATCGCTCCCTGGTTCCCGTTACTTATTTTACATACAATATGGTAAACGCCCCAATATAATTTATCGGGGCGGTTTTCTAGTCGGTGAACATGGACCTTTAATGGCCAGATAGAGTCACATTGTTTGACTATGATTAGAATGTGGTTGATAAATATGTACGTGACCATTTAAAATGTACAAAACCCAACAATAAACTGTTTTTGACGAAAAACTAACAACACCCAGAACATAATTAGTATATGCATTGTTCGCGCCATAATATAAGGCAACAATGTAAGTTTTTATATGGAAACTGAAGTAGCAATCGTAATAGTACCAAAATCTTAAATTTAAGGAAGCACTACATAAACGAAAGAAAACTAATTCAACTTCAAGGCGATGATAGCTTAGTGCGGATGCCGCGACTAAGGTACTGGGTTCGAATCCTACAATGAGCGAGCATTCGATGAAGGAAAACTTCGTGAGGAAACTATAGCACTGTGGTAGGGCACTTTGTAGTATCCGTCTGCCTGGCTACCACCCTCGAATTGAAAATCTGTCCCAAATACCTACCGGTGTGTTCCGGCATTGTACTTGAGAGCCAATTTGCCTTCTCGGTATTGTAACAGGTCAGCAACACATTGGCAATATTTCTGGTATTGCAAATCGCGATAGGCGACGGTAACCACTTTCCATCAGGTGGGCCGTATGCTTGCTTGCTACCTTAGTAGTAGCCGGAACACACCGTTAGGTGTTTGGTAGCCAGCCAGACGGGTACTACAAAGTACCCTACCAACGTGTTATGGTTGGTATTTAAATGCCGTCACACGGTTGTCCACTATAAAGGGAAATCTATTAAAGATGTGACATGGTTGACGACGCCCTGTTGGCTATAAAACCGTATTTGTATCACTAAAAATGGGCCTCGCCTGTCTCGCTTGTCCCCGTCAGTTTATTAAGGGACGGAGACAATCGCGGAGAGCATCCTCTAACTACATGAAAACTAAGTGCATGTACTAAGCGATATATTAAGAAAATATACATAAACATTATCACGTAAGTTAACAATGTTTTAATTGTGATGAGTCGTCAATTGTTTGATCAGCGAGTACGTACCTAGATAATTAGTCGTATTTGCATTGTCGCCTGACCACCGAGCCATCAACTAGGAATTCCTGCTTGCTATCAACATGACGTGTAGGCAAATTGTCTTGTTGATTGTATGCTAATTTTGAGGCTAGTCGGCAACGTAAATATCTGAACAAATACCAATGTACTAAACATCCTATAGTTTTATTTATAAATTTATATATTTCATTTACATGTAAATGTACACACTAAAATATACACTAAAACTCCATGATGTAAAAAAAATAATGAAATAAAAAAAGAATATTCATGATACACGCAACATTACAATATAATTTGAAAAAACAATGTTAATGTAGACAGACATTTACTGGTTTATTACGTGAGATAGCTTAAACCAAGTCTTGAAAAACTTAGGTTTTAAGTTAGCTCTTTACTGGTTTATTACGTGAAAAAGTGACAGGTATATACACACGGCCACAGATCAAGCTACACACTGCGGCACCTTATGCGGTTGTAATAGGCGGTATTTTGCAACAAAAACCTGGATTTTACGGGGTTATAGTATATAGGTTATTGTAGATATCAGTGGCGAGGGTAAGCCGTTCAAAAAACACCTGTAATTTTATAATTACTTACAGTGTATTTGAAGTATGATAAAAGTGGCTTTGAAATGATGAAAATGTGCGACTGGGATTCCTAAAAGGTAAGCCGATGGGAATCGGCTTGTATATGGACCCTTCGCCACTGGTAGATATATATTTACAAAATATCGGTACACTTTAATATACCATATTAAGGATACACTGCACGTGAGTCATGTCCCTAGAGTCAATAAGCTACGGCTACCGCTTGCCGCTTACCACCACACTGTACTATGCTTGTTTCATGAGTGTATTGTAGAAAAAAAAACAGATCACTATTAGTATACAATAGGGTAGTTGACTGACATATCAAATCAGCTACTTTTTAATAAATTTCAAAACGATCGTTTATATGGAATTTTGTATGAAATATTACACTATGACGTCATAGTTTTACAGCATCAAATCATCTACTCTTAGTGGTTCCACTGGTAATTAAAAATCATAAAATGCATTATATGTACAACATATTTGATATTTCCACGGTTTTTAGGTGTTTTATGCATTGGTTAGTGTTTGGTCATTTATTTTTGACAGTGTCTACCCAATTATTATAATTTAAAATTTGTTATTATTCTGCTATTTGCATTGCTGACTGTACATGATGTTTACACGTTTAAATTGGTTGAATATTGGGTTAAGTAAGCATGTAGGTAGGTAGAGATGCATGTAAGAGGTCAAGGTTTACGATGAATGCTTTATGTCAGGATGTAGAACGGATTAACACGCTTTTATTAGCTCCTATTGTATTTGACTATGTAAATAGTATAATTTAGTTCATTTTAACCTACTTCTACTTATCGTATCGATTTGAAACTCATGTAGATTGGATGACAATATTAATAATAACTTCTTTGACCTGTTAATAGAGCCAGCACAGCCACTGGAACACTTCAACGATTTGTAAAAGTCGATAACATGTCGACAATGTTTTTTTTAAAGGCTTAAAGGTTAGGCTGCCTCGGACATTCTTCACAGTACTTAAGCCGGGGCTCGACCGCAAAATGAGCGAGGCCATTAATGAGCCCGCTTAACTCGCAACGATAATTTTCATAGTTGAGGCTCGACCGCGAAAGAGGCTAGCTGAGCGGTCTGAAAGAGCAAAAATAGGCGAAAGCGGCCTCGCTGTGTCATCGCGTTGGTTGCGAGTTTTGAGCGGAGCGAGGTGTCAGCTCCCCTCCCGTAGCCCGCCCGCGCCCCTCGCTCGCCCGTTTGTAGGGACGCGACGCGACGTGTCAAATGCGTCGCAACACTAACGCCGCTGGCAGCTCTTTTTAGGTCGAGCTATAACACATTATTGCCATTTTAACTATTTCTCGCTTCCAAAACCTCATCCAGCTCAACTTTGTCCGTTCATTTCGCGGTCGAGCCCCGGCTTTACTTCACACACGGTTAACTGATCCCAAAATAAGCAGAGCTTGTGCTATGGAAACCAGATAATTGGCAATAAACTACTTTTTTTTTGTAAATACATACATTATATAGACAATTACACCCAGACTCAGAACAAACATGCACACAATGTTTGTCCTGGATGGGAATCGAACCCACGACCCTGGCGCGACAGGTGCGTCGTCTGGCCTTACAAATTACATGTTTATCCGTGGGACCAATGGAAAAAGCAAAGACCCGTAGGAAGAATGTCAGTAGGTACTTGCGCAATGGCAACCGGCTTTATTAGAAAATGAGCATCCATTGCAAACGGCGAATAATTCAATTTAGGGATCAAATGCACTACACTGTACCATCCAGCGTGTCATGGAACCCTGGTATCGCATGTAAGAGTTTATATAGTTAGCGTCTCTGATTAGATTGGCCTAAATATATCCAGGTCACCTTTTCTGGCGTATTTCGACAATAATGTTTAAAGTATATCGGGCGTCATCGGACGTTGGCGGTCGTGTTTGTGTATGCACTCTCAAACTTTTACTAACGTTTGATTCGATCTTAACCAAACGTGACTTTTACAGATATTAATTATAATTTTATACTTGTTAACCTTAAGAGGATAAACCACTCAGTGCAATTACCAGGAGGGCAGAGGCTAATAACAGTGCCTCCTATATAAACTAATATAAAGCAATCTCATGTAACTATACCTACGTATTGCGTGACTATTCGTGTTGTCATGAAAGTAAACAGCACTTCATCAGTGCTAATGTTAGATGCTACGTAGGATACTAGCAACTGACGAGCCTGTCACACTAACCGCTACGTATCGATAGAAAATGTACTTTTCAAGAAGTTTTTCAAAGTCACCCCACGGATTGGCTCGCTACTCGTCATTATTCTGACATGTACCTTACAATATGATTGCAACAATTTAATATAATAGGTATCTACGTGCGTTGTATAACGTAACATAAACATTAGGATGCAGTCTGTAGGTTTTTTTTATCATAATGACAAAGATGTGCCAAGATAAAAAGTAAAGACGGTAGTAATGTTAAGCAATAATAATTGGCGTAGATAAAAAAGTGCAAGCTAATGTTTCAAGCTGTCCTAACATTTCTTTGTGACAAGTGGTATGACAACATGAAAATTATTGTAAACGACATAATTGCTGTTAGGACATTCTAAGAGACTGGTGGATTGCTACACTGACCCAAAATGGAACAAGTAACATTTCTGTATGACATTAAACTTTTATAAATTATTAACGAAATGAATGATTTAATTATCGTTGATTATGTCGTTTTTAAATTACAAGTAAAACAGCAGGAATTTCGGAAGACAATGAAATTGTTTTAAAATACTATTCAAGTTATTAATTAATTCACGCCCATGATAACATAGTGATAACTGACCTGCAATAGTGTTGAGGAACATGAGGTACTCGAAGTTGGAGATCTCCCTGCGCTGCCACTTCTGCGTCATGTTTGAGTTGCGCATGAGTTGCCGTGGAGACATCATCGATGCACGTCTAGAACAAACAAGCAACATTGCATTATAAATCATCTTTTTTTTGTAAAAGAAAAAACGATTTCAGCTTGCATATGCCCAACTGCAGAAAATAAGACATACCTACTTGAATTTCCGAATAGGATTCAATGGATCTGAATTCATTAAGGTTTTGTACTTAATTTGGAATTTCAGCGACTTTCAAGATTAAGTTCACCTTTAATTTTTCCTTATTGTATTTTACATTTTATAAGGACTATCATTACTTTTCTTAAATGTCATAATTTTAAGAAATCCTTGATATGTAATTTTAAGTGCAATAATCGTTTGTATATGGTGGATATTTCTTTTCATGTAACTTACAAAAGCAACATTGCATATAATTAGGTTGGAAAATTAGCAAAACAAATGTTGGTTGTGTCAATCAGCACTGTCGCCTACGCAAGCCATCGCTACAAGGTCACATCACCAAATATGCACAACAGTACCCCGGCAATAATACTAGTGTAGTTAAATTGTTGCACCAGCGTACACTTGCAGTGACCTTGTCGCAGCGACACTAGATTAATAAATTATTCAATCACTTGTGACGTTGTTTTACTAGGAAAGTCGGTGATAGGTCGTTGTTTCTCGTGAGAAACATGAACGTCCTTTATGAAGGTCGACTTAATAGATACTCTAAGGGTCTTTCGTATACGGTTTTCAACAATAAAATACCGTTTTAATGGTCAGTTATTTAACAACCACTTTCTGTCACTGTGAAACAGTATGACATTGTTGAAGTGGCCATTTCATATATGTAGCTACATATAAACAATATAACATTATTAAATAACAAGAGAATACATATCGAATATCGAGAATACAAAATACATAAATCCTAAATAAATTATAATAAGAAGAAAACAATATAGAATAGGACATTTCTTGCGCAGTAAACGTATAAATAGTAGCTTTCCGTCTTATAGTATTACCCACGATAATTATACACCTTTGGGAATACATTTCGATTTTTTTTAATTATAAAAAAGAGTTAACCGCAAATTTTCATGGTTCAAGCAAGACCAGTGGTCAAGGCTCTGCGTTTATCTCTCATTACCAATATAAAATCATTCACGCCTAGTTGAAAAGGGCATGATACGAATTTGGAAAACTATGTGTAAGCATAATATTTTTTTTTAATATGAAAGAAGAGTTCTGAGTCACAGCATAGCAGGCTGTACCTATATCTGACTACATTCGATTTATACACGTTCTTGACCTACTCAACGAGCAATGCACTTAAAGGAAGTAAATATTGTTTACAAATATCGTTAACAAGTCGTAAATTGTGAAATAATCATAATAAAGTCAGTTTCGAGTATAATTTCCGCGTGCGGTCGGTATCGGCGCTCGCGCAACCAAATTCAATCTTTACTTATAAAGCTGTAGCCGTCGTATAACATTTTATGTCGTTTTTATATTATGTTGTTAAAATTGGTATATTTTTACAATATAAATACTTTATAGGTATATTAAACAGTTTGTACGGTTTTAAAATTAGTGCGTTTTGTGACGCTGCGGCAAATTTGGAAATTATTCCTTTATCCATTGCTTTCGCTGCAAGAGTTCGCGCTACCATCAGTGGTACATTAAAATGTACCTAACTAACATGTAAATTGACCTTATATTTGCGAAGCCACTGGCCGCGCTGTTATCACTATTCAGAAACAATTGATCGTTCAGGTTGAAATTACATTTCATGGTTTTTTAAAAGTTATCAAATCTAAACTTTGCTGAAAAAGAAATGGCAATCGGGTACAGTTTCAATGCCACACAAGTATTTTTGATTTTATACCCGACCTCAAAACTATGGAGCGTTGGGTCAAGGTATATATTCCAAATACGAAACAAAGCGAGAGACAAGAGATAACGAATAAAAAAATACAATATTAAATTGCCTGAACGAACATGTTTATTGACACATATAATTGAAACCATTTATTGTCACTCACCTATGATTTCTAACGATATATTTTTAGAAATAAAAAAATTATTAGTCGTAACTCGTACAAAGTCCTCCCCCTCCCCCGGTAACGCCCTGAGCCGAGGTTCGTACCCCATTCGGGGGTGCCCTCAGGCGTTGTTACCTAAATATTACCCGGCTGAGAGCCCTCTGCGCTCGCCGATTTGTCCGGTAAGGTTGTTGCAGCCATCAGAAGCTACCAACTTTAGTCCTTTCAAAAAAAAAGTACCTAAGTATCTAATATTGAAAATTGTTATCAAAATCAAAAACTCATTTATTCAGTTTAGGCCCATTACAGTTACCTAGTTGTTTGTTACTCCTGGGAAATAATGGAATCTCTCGGGAACACGGGGACCAGTGGGGTAAAAACTAGTAGGAAATAAATAGATTTTTACATGTGAATTCAATCAAAATCTAATACCTACTCAGACTTACATTGCAGCGTATTTTAATGCAAAATTTTTTCATGGTTTTTGTTATTTTTTCAGTGCCTTTTCAGCCCTATACCTATATACCTTTTCAAAACCATTCTACTAACATTTTTCTTTTGAATTTCGTCAAGTAAATTTGCGATATTAGGCTATACGACTAAGTAAATGTTGCAAGTGAGTCAGGGGCGCGCGCGGTGCGGTCAGCGGTTGTCGACCCGCGCCACACTGTCTGCGCACACGCAGGCCACGCATCGCGAGGGTCGGTCGGTGGTCGACGTGTCACGCACGCTCGTAGCTGCCCAATTTTTCGACAGTAATGTTACTAGAGTTGAGCTGAGGCTAAATCTAAGCCTGACTTATAAATAAATACGCTTAATTTTCAAAAAAAATAAACGAATTGTTATTTTGAGATAACCGAGTGTGTCTAATCTAATATTTTTTGAGTGATCCAAAATGCATAATTTAATAAGGTAAATGCCCAGTATAATGGTAACCCTAGCTGAGTCTAACAACTTACAAAATTGATTATAAATCCAAAGGGGTCAGTAATCGATGATATATGGGATTTAGGTAAGTAAGTATATGGCCTGAAACTGCTAGATACTGTTGTTCTAGACCAGATTTTATCAGCGATATAATAACATCAGACATCAAAGAATGTGGATAAGAAAATGAGAATACAATATATTTTTTTTACTAGATAAGTACCTAATTAAGTAGATAATTTTAAATAAACTCGCCCAAGATGTAGGTAGTCAGTTTTATAAAAAATAAAAAATAATTGAACTTTCTTTAAATACTTACGACTAATTAAAAATGCTTACAACCCGGAACGGAAAGCTGACAAAAATAGAATTCAGATGAACCTGTATGTATGTAACCGGTCGAAAAGTGCCAATGACTTATGTTACCGGAAGCCGGAATGGAGGTCGCGAGACCTTTAACCGCAAGTAAAAACAAACAATTACTGACTAGGAACTAGCTGTAAATCCATTTTTTCCACTCACACATACATTTTATTATAATACAACAACAAAAAGAACCATTTTAATTAACTGTCAAGGCGAAGGAAGAACCGCCCCGCCTCGAAAACCTACGCAACAATAAAAAGTGATATTTTCGGTTTTTGTATTAAATACGATTGTTCAATTTTGGGGACTTGTAAGGTTAAGTGTTTATGATAATTTTATCACTTTTAGATCCTTGGCACACGAATGTATGAAACAGTTGCGTAACGCGTAATCTATATGTACTAGGATCATATAAACGAAAAGTGGTTTGAGTTGCCTTTTCTGATTTATCTACGGAACTATTGAGCCATGCGTGTACTGCTATTACATAAAGGGTATTGTATTACAAGCATTTTATGTAAACAGCAGGTTTTTGTATACATAGTAGTGATATAATGTTAGAAGTATTTCGTATACTTACATATTATACACCAAAAAACCTACAGGTATTCGGTGTTGAAACCGAGAACCCTTTTAAATATTAATATTCTATACCTACTTACAAAAAATATAATTTAAAAAACAATAAATAATTTCAAATATTTACTCTATGCATCATCAATTTCAGTGAAAAATGATACCAGAAATGAAAATGCAGTTAAATACAGTATTTATTACTTACATATTTATTTTTATTCTTTGTGTTTATACACAAAGGTACTCGAGTCATATTGCGACGTTTTCGTCATCTCATTTATCAAAGGATTTTTGAGCAATTACGCATTTCTGGCATCATAAAGTTCCTTTACTTGCGTTCATTTAAAATGAGATTATCACCGTCTATAAAAGAGTAAATTTTAAATGACTGAGAGTTACTATTACATAAGTAAGCGCTACTTTATTTAACCAGCAAAAACTCGGTTCATGAAATGACAACAGCGGTTGCTATTATTCAGAATACTCTCTGTGACGTAACACAAAGTAGTGAATTGATCGAAAACGACTAAATTTGTATGGAGCAATACTGTTTCCTCATCCAATGAAGCATGGTGAAAAAAAATGGTAGCACGGGTTGACACCGCAGGCATTTGTTTAGAATTTGCATAGGTCGATATTTAATGTATACTAATATTATAAAGAGGTAAAGTTTGTTTGTTTGTGCATGTAGGTTATCTTTGAGCTACTGATACGATTTAGAAAATTCACTTTATGAAAGCTACATTATTCCCGGGTTTTATTAGGCTACTTTTCATATCAGGAACGCGGGTGAAACCGCGCTTAAGTATAGAGTCCAGTATTAAGTATCATTATCGAACTTTAAATTTCGCGATTCAGCATAAGAGTAAAATTTGAAATGCCCTTACTGCTGCACTGCACTAGTATGCAACATTTCAAGTTTCTGTAAGTTCAAGACCAGCATGCAGTTTGATCTGTACGTTTCTGTTACGTAAGTATGTCACCATGTGATGGACCACATCATACACAGTTCACATCACCGACTGTACCAGGAGGGCAACAGTTAAAGGAGATTAGCAGCATGTTGTGAAGCGAGACACAAATCATATAACGACCACCTTGCATAAAAAGAACCTACGTTTATAATTCGCAAATTTGCAATTAGGTATATAGAAATAGCTATATTAGCTATACTCAGTTATGGGAGTATAAAACCCACGTATAATAATATCCTCGGATATTTTTCACACATAGCTATGTGATCCCAAACTAAGCAGAGCTTGACATAGTTTGTAGTTGGTTTGCATTGGACACAGCTTCCAGGGTAATTTTAATTATTTTGTGTGGTATCTGTGTGCTGGCTGGCTACCTAGATACCTTATGTGAGAAATCTATCGCTAAGTACCTGTAAGTGTGTTCCGGCAGCTACACCATTTCCTAGCAAATTTCCATTCCTTCCACGAACAATTAGAAAGATTGTGCTGACAAAAAACACCTACCAGCCAGTCGAAGAAATATATAAGAACAAAAACGTTCAATTTTAAATAATTTAAAAGAGTTATAAGGATTAGTGTCAGTTTATAGACAAGGCCCAATTAATTTATAATAATAATTGTTCATAAATAAAGATTAAAAAATTTACATAAAATACTCCTTGTACGCTGGCCACATATCGTTTATAACACCATTACGGATAGTTATTAGCTAGCTACAGGTAACATAAGAGTGGGCGTAATTATTTATATGCGATAAAAATGTGCAAACTATAAAATAAAGCACATATACGTCTACGAGGAAATGATATACTTCCTATCGAAATCATTCATTTATCTTCCGAGCGGAAACATGTGTGTAAGGCTGTCTCTATGCTGGCGACTTAGGATTAAAGTGCGTTCAAATTGACGCAACGAAAAACTTATGTTATTTTAAAATTACCAAAAATTAAAAGTCTACGAAACTTTTCAATTGATTAAAAATCCATGAAGTGAAGAAGTATTTTTTATTAGTTGAGAGCTTAATATTGTCGTGTTGAGTTATAACTAATCTTCTGTTAAATTTTAGATTTGAGTACGTTGCATTCAATCAAATAGATCATTCTAGGGTTGAAAATATCCAGTTGCCTTTCAGAAAAACATTTACCTTAGAATTTTCAAATATCCCCTCGTAGCCTACGTTATAAATTCATAATAGCTCTCTATGCCAAATTTCAGCCCGATCCGTCCAGTGGTTTGAGCTGTGCATTAACAGACCAGTCAGTCAATCAAGCTTTCCTTTTATATATTTAGAAGATTTAGATTCTATTCATATGTACATGGTGTACAACAATAAAGTAATGGATTTTTCTGAAGGGCTATCGTGTTGTAGCAAATATGACCGCAGCCTAAGCTCCTAGGTGGAGGCACAAACCGGCCACGAGCGATGTGATGTGTGACATACTACACAGCGCCTGCGCCTGCGCCACACGTCCGGCAAACATTGACATTGACTTTACGTACAGTCGTGAGTAAAAGCGTTACCGACCATCACGAACTAATTATAAGTACGGGGCTGGTTTTAACGGGGGTTGACGGTACACGACAAACGATAGTCGGATCTCACTATAAATCAAATAAAAATTGATGTGTACATTTTTTAAGTCAATAGGTATAACAACCATTTCTAAATGCATTTGAAAGTATATAAATAATTTATACACAAAATCAATTTTCGACCGTTTGTCAGACAAACCGATTTTGACAGTACTTTCACTGCAGATAGCAAAAATAATGTTAATGAATAATAGATTTATGGGACTTACTTTAATTATCAAATTAATCAAACATAGAGTAAGTAGACTCCTAATAAAATTTACATATATATAAAACTTGAATTATAATAATATTCATTGATACTAAACTGAACCTAAACTGAAAGTTTTTGTATTATTGGGTTTTTCATATAGCTATACCGGAAAAGGAAAGGAGTGTATCAAATTTCAGAATTTTATATCGAACCAAAGACAATATCCTTATTATTTTTAATTGCTATGCATACATGCACTTCATTTTATATCGTTACTGTATGATGTACATAGATTTAAGAAGTTATTTAGAAAATATAGTATAAAGAGATTGTATTCCGAATCGGTAGTAGTCTATTGCACATTCCGACGTTTAAAAGTACCTTATCAGAAGGGCCTAAACTGAATAAATGAGTTTTGAGTTGTAGTTTGATAATGAAAAAGACAAAACACATACACACATACACACATACACATAATTCAAAAAAAATATTAAACAATTAAAAAAAGCTTTTCGATACATTAAAAAAATACCTGATTCTTCTCAATTTAATTATATTCGAAACCGGTGTTGTAGAATCAAATTGTTAGGTCCATAAATGCCTTAAAGGGCCTAAAAGGAATACGTGAGTTTTGATTGTGATCCAAAACCTAGAGGTTTTAAGTCTGAAACTTTGACGTCAAAATTAATTAAAAAACAGTTTTTTTTTATAGCTGGAACTTGACTTCCGTTTCAATTAGAGACACTTATCTATAGTGTATGTTATCATGGTTATGTAATTATTTATTATTTTAAATAAGTAATTTCAGAAGGGCTTACAAACAAACATCTCCTTTAATTACATTTAAATAATTACCTACACAATCGACGGAGGTGTTTAGTTCTTTTTTAAAAGATTTTACGATTAGAAAAAAATATTTTTCCTGTTTACTTTAGAATATCGTACACTTATGTACAAAAGTGATTAAGGAAAAAAATACGTTACCACGAAATCACGCTGTCCGCTAAAAGCACACGCAATTACGCATTCACATATTTGACATTGGGGATTACTGGTAATCTTGTTTAACTGATGATCGTATCAGTTTATTCATATTGTTAAGATTTATGGACTAAGTACACCGCAGACCGCAAGTTGGCAATATACAAGCCAATTGTTCGACTGTGACGAACCTTTTCGCAGTAACTTGTGAAACATGAAAATCGGACAAGTATGGGTGTAATGTAGATTTAACAGGTAAAACCCAACGAAACATCAGACACATGACTTTTATTGCATTACTGCATTATTTTGTGGGTTACTAGTATAATATATTGATTATTCAATTATTATAATTTATTTTTAAGGCCCATTGTATATAGAATACTGAGTACCTAGTGTCTGTATGCAAAATGCTAAATGCACCTAATTGTTGTCCTGATATCGAGAGCAACGCTTGTTCTTTGTCTTGTCAAAAAATAGGAACTGTATTTAAATAAAATACCTAATTAATTTCAATTGGCTATGTTCAATTTACATGTTACATTTATTGTGACTATTTTTTTTAAGTTTGCTGCAATAACATTATATTTAATTCTTAAAACATAAAAAATAATTACAATGAAATATCAGGAAGGAATTTGAAAAATATAACAATAACTCCATATAATGAAAAGAATTTAAAAAAATATTACGTATATTCATATTATGTAATAATAATTTTGTACCGCGTTCTTAAAATCACTAGTAATAAAATTCCCATTTCCGGTTTCCGCATTACACCTTAACTCTTGTGTCGTTGATTGTACCGACTGTGTATATTTTTGTCACTTATTTAGTTACCAATACTGTAACAAATACATTGACACGTCCTGAATTTAATTATTTGGCTATTTTTTGGGTATCTCCTACGAAAAAAACCAAATCACTATTTGTTTTTATAACTGGGAGATACAGAGTTTTAGACCCGCTAATACAATATTTATAGCTGGGAATTACCTAGCAGAAATCTTTTGATACGGCGCTTTCTAAGTAGTGAAGTAAGTAGGAGACTCGATAACATTGTGTGCAATAACACACATCGCCAACAATAGTCGATTTATCAGATAACGAGTTACAAAGTAACAGATACCTATCAATGCTAACTGCAGATTCATATCTGCGACCAAAGTGATCCATGCTCTACAAATTAATTCTAGGTATTATTATTTTGTTTAGTTTTTTAGGTGAAGCTTTCTGTAGGTGTTTCATAGAAGGGACGATGGCTATCACGTATTGTAAAAAAATCGAGTCGGACTCGCACTTGGCCGGTTTTTCGTAGGTAGGGGCAGGTAGAGGTAAGAAGGGCATGATAAGGTCTGCCGGGTCAGCTAGTTTCAAATAAAATAGACGATGAAGAGAAAAACTGCTTTTAAAAGTGAATCAAGCGGTATTTAAAGTTTTTTTTTATGTATCCAAGTAGGTAGGTCCTAAGTATATCTATATGTTTTGAGTTCCTTCAAAGGCTGCAGAAAGATTTAAATTTTAAATAAGTATCTATTTATGGAGATATAACGGCATTAAAAAACGCTTTTCAATAGATAATGGCGCTAATCTTCGTCGGGTCGTTTATGGTATGGCTATGATTGTGGTAGTAACCTCAAATACCGAAAGTCATGTCACTCTTCAATGAAATTGAAAAAACCATGAGACTGTGGTAGGGTACTTACTTTGCGCCTACTATCTCCAAATAGGCTGCCACCCGCATGTTGAAGTTCTGTTACCGATGGCAACACTTGAGAGCCAGTTCACTCTAGACTTCGTGTGCTTATCACTTTCCACCTCATCGTCACTAACCATGATGAAGCTGACAGATAAATCATAGTGATCTTATAATTTGATCACTGAGACTATATCTTTATACCAGGCGTTCATAAACCATTCAGATATATGATAAGTACTTTATTTTCTTTCAAAATGACAGTTCGTGACTCGCGTGCACTTCCTCAAGAATGCTGTTATTAAAACTAAAGGCAGCAATTTGTTAACGCAGCACATTTTCTTATCATATATTGTAATGCATTTTACTGAAAAACCCATCGCAATTTGTTACATAGAGTAATGATTCTATAACAAGACAGAAATTACCTAAGTACCTAACCTATATGGAAAATACATTATTGGTATAGATGTACGTAAATAAAAAGAACCTTTCAAGTAAACGTTTTAAAATTGGAAGCAATATTTGACAAACTATAAGTTTATTTTAAAACACAGCGGAAAAATGACCAGTTTTACCCGAATATCTTTATAGTTGCGGAAATAAACAACGCGGTGCAACATAGTAGTTTCCTTGCAAGTTTTTTTATTTTGTTTCAAATGTCCGCAATCTAAACATAATCACAATACGAAAGCAGCTCACGTCCCATACGATAGGACAATGAAAAACGCCGTTCGGATACATTGTCGCAGTTAACAAAAACAAATTATATCTAATGTTATTGTAATGGGCACATACTTTAATAAAAATAAGCACATTATTATATCTGAATTGGTGGATATGAGAATCATTTATATATTTTCAGTTGTCCGTTATAATGGTATTTT
This sequence comes from Tethea ocularis, assembly GCA_963555595.1. Classification (NCBI taxonomy): domain Eukaryota; kingdom Metazoa; phylum Arthropoda; class Insecta; order Lepidoptera; family Drepanidae; genus Tethea; species Tethea ocularis. The sequence goes on from OY741975.1 coordinate 9,429,183, forward strand.
AGAACTAGTTCAAGCGCATTCTTCATAATTACATACAGGGTTATAGCTCCTTATAACGGTTCCATCTGATAATACACGACTGAGTTTTTTTTTTCTGTAACTGCGGTCTTATATTTTTTTATCTAATCTATTTGTTGTCTTTGGTTTTAAGAGCGGGACTAAAAAAAGTTCATAAATATAAAAGTGTGCTAGCAAAAACGATCTATAAAATATGATTTGATTTTATACGTTTCTTTTGAAATGCTAACAAACTGCGAGTGACAATTTTTAAGTGCACTCATTTGATAAATATGTATTTCTGATTTATTTTTCTAACTATAATGAATGTCAATTGTGTGACTATAATCTAGCGTTTGTAGGTATTTAGTACCTATATTAAATATTGTTCACTTCTCATTCCTCAATTAAGAACTAAAAATAAGATTTTCAGCATACAGTATAAATACCATGTTATATACCTATTAGTGGTTCCCCGCGGTTTCAGTCGCGTTCCCGGGATAAAAAGTAGCCTATAACCACAGATATAACCTTCGGGAATAATTTAGCTTCCTATTAGTGAAATAATGTTTCGAATTAGACCTGTAACACCGGAGATTAGCGCGTTCAAACAAACAAACTCTTCAACTTTATTATATAGATACCGATACACTCTAACAAGTTTTAAGACAAAAAATTGTAAAATTGTGTTGTACATTTAATTCCCAAATTAAGTTCTAACAACGAAAGTTATTTTTTTAAATGTAATTTTGAAATCAGTAAAGAGTGCCACATTCATACAAAACGTGCACTTTATAGTGCTTTGTCACAGAATATCAAGGCATAACAAACATGGAGACAGATTCTTAGTAAACTATTTTTTAATCCCCGACGCGAAAATGACGGGGTGTTATAAGTTTGACGTGTCTGTCTGTCTGTGTGTGTCTGTCTGTGGCATCATAGCTCCTCAACGTATTTACAGATTTCAAATTATTTATATTTTTGTTTGAAAGTTGTCATATTCCAGAGTGTTTGTTTGTGAATTCGTTTGGAAATAATCACCAATTTTCTATTGAGTTTCGGGGTTTTCTTGAATTTTTTAATTTTAGTTATTTAAATATATATAAATGATGTATTAAATAACCCTGTATAAAATAAAATAAACAATATTCCAATGTGCTGGAACCAAACTGTTATTGTGTGGTGTGATACTATGCATTAGGTATAGTTAGAACGTAACAAAACAAAAATTAGCAACTACATCAACACCTGCGCTGTATCTTGTTAACAACATGCAATTTTGGGAGACGCTAAAGACTTTAAAAAATATTAAAACATCTTTCATGTTTCATTTTCGTGGAAATTTTCTTAAGTTATCTGGAATTTATAAACTAACAATTATTACAATAGACTCTACCACCGTTTCGGAATACACTTAAACAAATAAAAAAAGCTAATGTCAGATTTGTCTACGTAATTTTTGGCTGGCGCACATTATTTGTTTGATTCTAATAATACATCCGATTCGACAGACAATTCGTACGTAACATGACCCGGCAGCTGTTAATATATTTGTGATAAACGATTGAATGGTATAGTTGTGTAGGCGTGGAGTGGAACGTTTAGTCGCTCATCGCTCGCTATCATCGTCAAGCGCACACAGCAAAAGTTATGACAACAATAATGCGTTATAAAACACGCGGCGTGAACGAAAAGCCGCTTCAGTTCGCCCGAGAACAGCGCAAGGTCAAGAGCATATGGGCTCTTTCGAAAACAGTCGAACGCCGGCCTGAATCGCGATGTGACATAGCCACAATTTAATTAAATAAAAAAAACATTATAAAACAATAGACAAAAATAATTCTTAATTTAAAACCGCGTGTGAAGCACGCACGTGTGCGGACAGTTCCAAATTTAAATTCAGAGCTGCTGCTCGCTGAATTTTCATTTACCCCGTTTCATTTTGTGTCGGAAAAGCGAGGTTTGTAGTTGAAAATTTGTTTTCAATTGTAACTAATTGGACTGAAACTGTAACATATTGAAGTGGACCCAAAAGGGATTTCGTCAAGTTGGGGGGTTACGGAGATATTAGTTCAGAGTAAGTACCTACTTTATGAAGTGAAACAGATATGTGACTATCAATATTTATTATTACAATACTTAAGTATTTTAATATCAAAAAACTATCTGAGTTTCTGAAAATAAATAAGATGGGAGGAGGAAGGATTATCCTCTCGTGATATAAACACATAGATGTATCTAAATATAACTAACGTCTTTTTTATGTTTACATTTAAACCTGTATTTAAATTTATAGTAAAAAATAAAATAAATACCTACATGAAAATTTTAATAGGGTTACTGGTAACTAACACAAAACCAATTAAAGGTGACTTTAATGTTCTATTTGACATTTTGGCAAAAGTCATAGAATAAAAATTCCTATATATTTTTTTTAGTTTTAGTGGGAATTTCAAAAATCGTAGTTTCTCTTAATCTTTGTATGTCTTGTGTCGCGTGCGTATTATGGCTTACTATCTGTGACTGTCTAGAGAGAATATTATGTGGAGTTAAGAAGATTAGGACTGTAATTTTTTTTTTATGTATGGGAAAAAAATAATTGAATTAGAATGAGTCAAGTCGCCCTTAAGAGGCTCGTTAGTCACCATGACCCTGTATAGAAGAAAAATATAAAATAATATTTATCCAGTTTATTGTTATTATTTAAAAAAAAAAGTTTATTACTATTTTTTTCCTGTGATTTTCCAAGTACAACAATCAATCAAAAAAAATGATTCAAGTATTTTTATAATTATAATAACGACTGAGAATGATCTTGTTGAAGTGAAATTAAAATGAATATTGCATAATCAGTACATCAATGCATAATTATCCGCTCGGATTATTTTCCTAGCCTTTTTCAGTAACAATGCAAATTTTCTACACATAATTTATGTATTAATCAAAAAGTTGAATTTATAATGTATTAAAAAGAACAAAAATGAAACAAGTTCAATTTTTTAGGAAGGAAAATACGTGTTTAAAAAATTTAGAGCAATAAATTTTTAGTATCAAGGTTCAGCGATGACAAAATCCATTCATACACTGTGAGCATATTTGGCAAAAACAAAAGGGAATCTAATGAATCCAATCTGATTACACAAACAAACCGCGAACTCTATACGTCTTCGTATTAAGGAAGTAATACACTATTCAAAACGGTACGCGATTTGACAAAACGTTTCGCGTATTCGCCGAATAAAGCATTAGCTTAACTTTGTATAAAGCCGGAAATATAAATGTAGCAACTGGTGATAAGCTTGTTTGTACTAATTGCTTTTTTTTTAATAATTACAAAAGACAAGTTCCCGATAAGGAGATCTTTAGCTTATGTTATTATGTGGATGGAAATTATTGAATGTAATTACTAAGTGAAGCGAGACATAATACAATTAAATAATATTAAATTATAGTAGTGTAACAGGTATGTTAATAGAAATACATTAATCAATACAATTTACATATCACGTCAGTACATCGCCCATAATTGGATCAAATGTCATTACTCTTTTTTTTCGTAATATTTTATTTTTTGCTGTGTCGTTCACATAAACTAACTAGTATGTTAATAAAACTATATTTAGATTAATACAATTAACAATAGCTATACGAACATTAGAGTCGTGTGATTGGTTCTTGACCATTCCGTTCACCGCCACACCTAACTGCTCTCCTAATATTTCAATTAGTGTTATAAGTAGTTAATTGCGTATAGCGTTGCGTTTCCAGAGTGTGTCCTGTCCTTAACAGGTTTCATTTGGTACGATCCATCAGGCACGGTTCACGCGTGCTGATTTACCACCGTTTATGATTTATGACGACAGCACTTTGATAATGCACTATTTATACTGTAAGTACTACCTACTTACTATGCACATAATATATATACAATGAAGTAATGTCAAATCTTTGTGTGTTCTGAACTGTAGTGCTAGAGTTGAACAGGCATGAAACTCAGTACTGTAACGTTTTTAAAATAAATATGCCTCCATAAGGTGGACCACCTGCCTGTTTGTCATTCTTCTGCCATAAAAAAAGATACTTCTCACACGGCCAATTTTTTTAAATATATAAATACTAGCTTCGGCCCCGCGGTTTCACCCGCGTTCCCGCGGTATCTTATGTTTTCCCGGGATAAAAAGTAGCCTATATGTTATTCCAGGGTATGATCTATCTATGTGCCAAGTTTCGTCCAAATCCGTTTAGTAGTTGTTACGTGAAAGAGTAACAAACATTCATCCATACATCCATACTGATAAACTTTCGCATTTATAAAAGGTATTAGTAGGATTAATACACTTGACTCAGAATAAAATGCTCTATACACAAAAATATTCGTATATCAGTTATCTAACCTCTACGCTAACTGCCTGTTACTTAATTGCAGCAGATAGGTATTCCCCACAACAACTGGATTGCTAATGATAGACCATTAATAGGTATGTAGATACTTCTAATGGAAAGTTTAAGATAAAATACTACGTAGTTTTAGTAAGTAAGTAGATTGCAATTACATAACTTGCTTCCCCTATTTTACTCCTTTAGAATTTTTCGAAATTCTTTTTTAGTGCTTGCCTACTCTTCTCAAGGAACACACCCTTCAAATGTCAGTTTAGGTAAAGATAGAAAAAAATAACAATCTGTACTGTATGGCTTCAATCGATAGCATCATAAGAATCAAATTTCTCTGACAAATATGTTAAATTAAATTACAGGGAAACCATGAAATCTAAACATATAAATTCAATTGTACAAGAGCATTTTTACTCAAAGGTCCATCAGATTAAAAAAAAATGAATGAATACATGTTATTTTTGGATGGCTGGAGAGTAACATAGGCTTTACTTTTTATACCGGGAACGCGGAAAGAGAGAGACGGAAGCTGTAAAGCTTCATTTATGAAAATAATATGGCATGAAACTTATGGAGTTAGATTGTATTTATTGTTAGATTTCTGGAATGTGGTAACATTGAATAAGTCTAAAACTTAAATCAAAAAAACAGATAACAGATAGAATACATACTATAGATTCAATTGACCAAATGTTGATTTAATGTATGTATAATTTTATTCACAATAATGCCGAATGAATTATTCTATGTAGAACAAATTATTTTTTATTTCATTAATGTAGGTAATACCCACGTAATACCAGATCGTTGACATTACTAATTGTAATGTATTGTATCATCACAACAAAAAAATACAGTGATTACGAATATATTAAACTTCATATAATATATAATGTAACACAATACATAATATATACGAGTGATATAATACATGAGTGGATTCTATTAGCATAACAACTGTCTGATATTTAAGCAAATGCGCAAGAGTTTCAACTTAAGGGTTTAAACCTTCGGTTGGAGCGTTAAATTCAAATTTTATCACGTTTTTTGCTAATTGCAGCTCAGTTATAGGTCGTAAGTTATTAACATGTTATTTGCGACAAGAGTGGTAGTATATTTACTGATTAATAACAAAAATAATCATCAACATATTCCTCCAAGGTATATTAGTAACATTTTCATGAAGTAGTCGTATATGTCAGTAATATACCTTTGAGGAATATGTCTCAACCTAAGCCTCCACCTTAATTATAAATTTAAGCTGTTATCGTTAAACAACTAATTATTTTGGTATAAGGACATAACAATAATATGCGTTTTGAAATATTAAATTTGTTACAAAAGAATTAGTGGTCAAAAAGGCCATTAATGGAAGGTGACTGATAAAAATCACGAGAATATGTAATATTTAAAATTAAAGAATAATTATACTCGTTGTGTTTTATTTGCATTTTGAAATAAAAAGTTTCCTTCATACATACGTAGGTATATTTTGTAGGTAATTGAATATTTTGGAAACATATGCTAAAGTTGTGATAAACAAATTATTAGGTATGGAACCAACTCATATCGCGAAAATAATTTAAAATATTTAATCAATTAAGGTCAAGAAACACTGATATCGCAAAAAAAACAAAAATAATATTAAATATATGTCAACTGATACTGATTAAAAACTGATTAAATACATGTCAAATGAGCTCGAAAAAATGTAGTAGTGGTAGATTCGATATTTTCTAGTCTAAAGAATTAAAATTTTGTTATTTTCAGAATTACAAATAATTACGATTCGATAAGATCATAGCCATTATAATTATTATAGATATACATAATACTGCCTTAATATAGGCGTGAAAATTTACACAAAAAATAATAGGTACTAAAAATTAAATCTAAATAAAATCTTGTTCATTTCTGAATAAATACGCAAGTAAAATTACATGATGGTGTGTAACTAGCTCAGAACAATAGCAATTGCATGTAACGATCCACGTTTACGGTAAAATAACATTGCATTTATTCCAAATGATAACTTAATCACTACATCATCACGTTAGTCAATTTGCAAAATGTTGACACAATAAAATCGCGTAAAATTTGAAGCACCGATATTTAAATACAAATAAAGGAGATGGACCAAACATAGGTATTTGATTTATGATTCATATTTTTATTGTTTTCGATTTCACATCGAACGTTGAGTAAATTTATATAGTAAATGTTTGTAAATTATATTTGGAAACGTGTACCAAGAAGATATAAATATTGGATGTTGTTACTTAATTAGCAAAGTAGATTATTTGTAGAGTAGAAAAAATATATAATGAGACCAATTAATGGCCGTGGCTCCACTGGCATTTTTATACAAGTCAAAACTAATTACAATAAAACAATCTGGGTCATTATAAAAGTGATGGGCAGTTTTTAGGGATGAATATAGTATACGAATCTATGTAATATACAGAACTAGTATATTATATATTATCCACTAGCCGTTAGCAGTTAACAGTCGTAGCTAAATCACAAATCCAAATTTACAAACACCTGTACATATAACTCGTACATATCCATAATACGAAAAGGACAGGCACATGTATTTTTGGATCTGTTCGGCTACTTGCTGACCGTACAGTTACATTATATACGTCATAACATTTCCCCACATGTCATCTGCCATAGTCTGATATGTCGATCTAATTTAATATTTTAAAGATAGTGTTATCATTATGCGCAGAAAATACGCAGTTTTTATATGTATTACATATTTACCTGTCTTATTAATCTCTATATTTGACCGATAAGCCAGAAAAACTTGTAACATGAGCATTTTTACAATAAACATGACTTGATCGGCAAAAGGTTTATTAAAATAAAGTAATTTTTGATTAGAAAATATTTCGAATATTTAAATTTACATAGCAAATATACTACTTTAAAGCTATAAACAAAAATAGTTGATATAGTTAGAATTCATTGATTTATTTTTCTTTTTCTAATGTACGATGTTTAACAACAGGGGCGCGAGAGGCGCGCGAGCAGCAGCCAGCTCGGGCGCAGCTCGGTGGAGTGAACGACGCACGCGCAACATGCTCGCGAGCATCAAAGGGTTCTGGAAGGTGTGTCGATATGGCGACCTATATATGGTACGTATTTTAAATATTTATAACGGGTGGATACTTTGTAATTAAATTTTACGAAACCTGTATTGACTATTTCTTAAATAAAAAAAAACCATTTTGTTTTATAAAAGGTTGTTGTCATTTTTGTCTATCATATAGGTATATCTCAATACTGCTATATGTATGGTCCATAATATATTACCCGGCTGAGAGCCCTCTGCGCTCGCCGATTTGTCCGGTAAGGTTGTTGCAGCCATCTGAGGCTACCAACTTAGTCCTTAAAAAAAAAAGGTCCATAATAAGTCATCTATGGGTATTTTAAATTAGTCGCAAATAATTACATCTTCCTTCAAGATATCCATACATAAGCTGTACATAACAGGGTCAAGGTTACAGTTTCAAATCATGACAATAAAACATTACTTAATCATTATAATTTTGCAATATCTGGCGATAAAATTAACACATACCAAAATCGTGCTAATGTCTTTCCGAAAATGTCAATTTATATCACATATTGAGCAATCTCCTTCGGTAGCTGGATAGTTAAACGATTTTATTTTTTGGCATTCTAAAAATATATTTTCGATAATAATTATGTTTGATCTTGAACTAATAAATTATTTTAGGTGTCTGAAGTATTGCAAACTATAATCGGTACTAGGCAATCATAAATGCACACCATATGGTTTATTTTAGGATAGGTAAATCGTATCTTGATTGAATGATGCGTTGGAAAGCTCAGCGTGGAAAATCACAGACGATGGATATTTTCTTTAACGATTTGACTTTGAGATTCAACAATTAATACGGGCTGATCAACACACAAAATAAGTATCGTATACGCAAATGGTTTTCCCCATAATCGTAAAATAAAATAATAATTTTATGAATTGTAGAATATTTTAAATAGTTTTTTCACTTAAAGTACCTACTTATGTTATTAGTATAAATGTAAAGATGAACAGTTTGTATGGATTGTCGCAAAGACAACCCGTTTATTGAGAAAGCTAAATACAATTTTAACGCGGGTAAAACCGCGGACGGAAATATATTACAAACTTAAGACAAACGTACAATTTGCTATACGGTGGCAACATGTATATATCGAAAGGAATCAAAAATCAACAAAAAAAGTGATGAATATTCTACAACACAATGCAGCAGACAATGTCACGGTCAGGGCAATTGATTCACAAATAACATATCAAATTACATAATAAACACAAATTGTTTTAATTTATGATTTTTAATTACCAAAGTTTTTGCTGTTTTTGCTAGTGCATAATAAAAAATGCAAATTAAATTGTTGCAGAGATTTTTTGCTCGTAAAAATTACTGACCTCTATCGGGTACATTTTAAGTGTTTTATAAATAGAGCAGAAGATCGAAGGCATAATTGGATGGTTTGGATAATTGACACGACGGAGTGGGTTTTCCGTTAACGATTCTATTTTTTTCCGATTAATCAAAGAATTCACTGTCAATTGGAAATCACTTAGGAAACAACATAGCGTAGGTACGGTCGGCCAAGGAAGTGGTGTGCCAGATTTGATTTCGTTTCCTAGTCATCGAAAATGACAACAAGGTTCAAACTAAGAACAGCTGTCACGTAACAAACGTTATTTTTTATCTGATATTTCTTATACTAATTGATAATATTATTTTAATTTGGACTCCTATGCTGTAAATTGTCTCTATTATTAAACTAATTTGTAAACTGACCTATCAAAACTGGCACATTATAGTTTTCACTGTATGCTGTATTTGATGCAATTTTTGAATAAACTATATTCTATTCTAAACAAAATGTTGTGAGTTGTCAGAGCGAAACTAATCATAATCACCTATGAATCTGCAAGCGACATTCAACCTAAGGGTGGTACACCACTTTCTTGGCCGACCGTACCTATCAATCAAGTACCTATCGTAAGAATGGACTAAATATTAATTGTATATTAAAAATTGCATCACGTCAAGCAACAAAAAAAAAAACAAGTGGTACCTACCACAGATTTCGAGTAGGTGAGCTAGATACCACTGGGAGGCACATTTTTTCTTATCTACGAAGAAAATAAACATTGACTCGATTGGGTAAAATTTGGATAAGGGTAAAATTTGACCATTTTATATATTGTTTCCAACACGACGAACAAAGCTTAAGAGCACGATAGACGGGCGGCTTGCCCTAAATCTGTGAATGGTAGAATTATGTAAATTTGATCATAAATATTAATGCATACTGTAGTCAATATATACTAGATGATATAATAGCCGAAATACGCGAAGTAAATCTATAAATATCTGACAGACAAGTCTTTTGTTTAGCTTAAAATTTAAGAGGACAGTAGACACATAATTGTCTAAAAAAATAGGTACAGAATAATAATGAGTCCAATAAAATCAGATACCGTTCAAATAAACTAGATAAAACTACACTAGCAATTATGTTGGTTATAGAATAGGGATTGCATGTAAATGTGGCTCATAACACCGTGTAATTATAGTAATAATGTTACGGTACTTAGAGGCATAGACAAAAAGTGTTACATAATTGTTATCTGTGGCATTGAAGTGTGCGGTCAGGCCGCATCCGCCGCTAGTTCAAGTTCAATAGCGCGCTTCATACGGCGGGCGGCAGCGGGCGGCGGCTACAGATTTACAAATCTAAATATATAAAAGGAAAGCGTGACTGATTGACTGATCTATTAACGCACAGCTCAAACCGCTGGATGGATCGGGCTGAAGTTTGGCATACAGATAGCGCAGATTGCTATTATGACGTAGGCATCAGCCAAGAAAAGATTTTTGAAAATTCGATCCCTATTTGGGCTGGAAAGTTAGTCAAGTATATCATAAGCTGAGCTACACAGTTTGAAGTAAGAGAAATGTCATTGTAAAGATTTTAGCTAAAACGTATCGTTAGCATTGTGTGATTGAATGTGCTAATCGAATCTACTATACCTAATTATATTTTTTATGAGATTCCTCTAAATATCATTATCAGTCAGCGTAAGAGGAAAAAATCATAATAATCCAAGCAGCTTTCTATACACCACATACTTACAAATCAAATCAAAATTCGCAATCTCTCTGTATAATAGTATTTCTATATTTTGTTCTATCTAGTTATGTATTTTCTTCTACTTTCACACACTGTGTCTACATTTATTTATATTTTTTCCAGTCGCAAGGTTGCTGGAAGACATTTCTATTAGAAATAAGCAGTCCCTTTGTACATTTGTATCTTTTATGTTTTTTTATTATTACTTGTGTGTGTACATAAATAAATAAATAATGTAGTCAGACTCGATTTTTATTAAACTTAAATTATAAATATGACTATAAGTACAAAGTCTCAGACAAATAATAATTTTTTAGTAATTTATTACTATAATGTAATTAATAGTAAAGTTGGTACCGAAGTAGTATTTAAAAAATAGATCGGTGGCATTTAACAACTTGTTTTATGTTGTGTAGTCTAATAATTTCCTGTTCATAACAATATGATAATATACAGGTGAGAGCTTGAACGAGGACATACTTGAAGGGTAGAAAGTATTTCTTATATGAGATGCTTGAAATAATGTAAAAAAGAAACCTTTTTTTAATTGTCTAAAGCTCTATTTTAATCGCGATAAAAATTTGCTTTCCTCCGAGCCGATTTGTGTGAACGGACCCTAAGGGTTCCTTGTTGACTACGGAACCCTAAAAGCGTAAAGCTCTTATATCTCCGATAGTTCATCACCGATCGCTTTGAAACATTGCAACAGCGAAATCGGTGCAGCCGTTCACGCTTGTTCTCGTGACCAAGGAAAATAAGGATTCAATTTTATATATACGATTATTTAGATTACTCGTTTTAATTACAGAATTGCAAATGTACATAAAACAGTAAATGAAAGCAAATCAAGGTAGCAATTATTATTATATGGACGGAAGCGGAAGAAAAACAATGACATTTCGAACTATACATACAATATCGACCTGTCACTGTCACATTGCAAATAGTGACAGGAGAAGAAACAATATTAAGCTCTTTGTCGTATTTAGCCTTTGACTGACTAAAATAAATATGTTTGTGAGTTCGTTCGTTCGTCTTCTATTCGTTCGTCGCGTATCCTTCATTCGAATGAATTGTTTGTACAGTTGTTGTACTTAGGTGTAAAATTATGATATAGAAAGTAAATAAATAGTCATAAATTAATTAAATAAATAATCATGTTTCTGAAAAAAAGAAATAAAAGTCAGAAAGATCCAGAATTCACATAATTGTATGTCTACACGAGTAAAGCGTGTATTTAAAAAAAACTAGTTAATGAGTAGAGTAATCTAGTACGTCGATGACGTGATTTATCGACTTTTGACTATTGAAATTATTTACAGTCACGGACCAATTGTGTGGACATGCACGCGCCCGCGTCGTACAGAGTTCACTTGAACCTATTCGAGAAACTGCGATTAAACCTTTTTAGAATTCACTTTATAAATCATCGTCGTGCTATGTTTTCCTGGTAGATTAATCCAAATCATCCATTAATACAAGCAGTACCTGTTTATTCGATTAAAATATACTAGAAGCAGACAGAACAAAGGAATCTTATAAGCTCATAGATCACCATACATCGTGACGTATCCATGTGTAATTGAATGCATTTACTATTGTTTATGGGGTCATCTTGATATCTCGCATTAGATAAATGACTCAATGCCAGAAAGCTGCGTGCAGACCACGAACGAGAGGAAAACTATTATTTATGATTGTTTACAGAATTATATGAAAATAATGGAATATAATATTCATTCACAATCGACTCACATGCTTATTAATAGGCTAGTTTACAGTGTCAAAAATAAATGACCAAAGACTAACAATGCATAAAACATCTAAAAACACGTGGAAACATCAAATATGTTGTACATTTAATGCTTTTTATGATTTTTAATTACCAGTAGAACCACTAAGAGTAGATCATTTGATGCTGTGAAACTATGACGTCATTAGGTTAGTATTTCATACAAAATTCCATATAAACTATCGTTTTGACATTTATTAAAAAGTAGCTGATTTGATATGTCAGTAAACTACCCTATTATTTATTTGTGTAAAATAATAATTCCAATTTTCAATCTTATCGCTGGAGATGTGATGGCGCTGCTACTGATAAATGGAATAAGCATAAACTTCACAAGACAAAGCTCACACGATCGACGATATATTCTCAGTTACAATAATTCTAGATCGCGTTCTAAAAATAATATTTTCAACTTTATATCTCGCATTAACATATCACGAACTTTATCCATTTTAATTATTTTCGAGAATTATCTAAGTGGAAGTTTATAAGAAAATATAGCTGAAGTTTTTGTGCATTTAAACATGAAAATCTCGTTCAAGCTTTTTCGGGTTTAGTATAAAAGTTCAAAATATTTAGTTTACGGAGTACTAGGCTCATATGAACTATCGAGAGGTATCAGAAATTGGAGCTTGGGGCGAAGGTGACGTCAAAGCACGGTCAAGGTTGACTTCGCTCGTTCACACCTGTTGTATGTAGGTACTCATTATATCCTTCCGATTCATGTTCGACTGGTAGGCGGTCTATCTATTACCTTTTTCCTGTTTTATCGTTATTTCCGTATATTTGATTGCTTTTTAATAATTATGTAATTAATGGCTTATTTCACTTTGTTAAAAATATTAACATCAACACTTGGAAGTTATTTTTTAATATAAGATAATTGATTTAATTAGCACAGACATACTGAAAAGTGCAAAAATAATAATACAGAGAAATTATGTTGTTTATGTATTTTATTATGTTTGTCTATCTTTGTCATGTGACCCGTTATTATCTAGAAAAACACATATGGCCTTACATTCACTTCATTCTAACTGAGTAGGTACTATACATGTGTTCTAGAAACACCAGGAACACTAATCAGCGTCATATACGAGTTTAGAAGTTGTTTTCCTGTTATCTTGAAGAAAGCAGCTTCAAATTTTTTTTACATGCATTTATCATGAAATATTTTGCTGATTGATGTTTGCTGACGTCAAAAATAAGATATGTTTTGTATTTGATCATAATAAACCATCGCAAATGACGTCACAATTTACAAGTATCGAGATAAGATACGGATCACAAAATCTTGACTCTAGCACAGAGTTCATAATATAATATGCCTACTAGGTACACTCTACGACGCTCATACGAGTCAAATGTATTGTATAATTAGGTACTCTAGTCAGTTTCTTTAGAAATTACCAAAAAGGTAAACAGTTTTGCAAAACTGGTTCCATATTAAGTAAGCTGTGTTAAAAATGTATTATTCAAAAGGTACTAATGTTTTACAATTATTTTTTTGTGTGCATTAAAAACAAAAAGATTGTTTACCTCTTTGGACGTTTTAAAGAAACAGTAGTCTATTTAGGTAATTATGGAGGTACTTTACGAAAAAGTAATATGAGTAAATTACATGTCATTGTTACCCAAAAATTGCCTTGTCACGTGAAATATCATGAGATTTCACAAATGATTGAGTCGTTAGAATATATTTCTGCAATATTATCGCAATTTCAGCTGCCATGTAAGATTATTATATATAGGTACATAATAAATTACAGCCATTTTACAGAAAGCTTTCCTACAAGATTTTTATCATTTATATACGTACATAGGTATATAAAAAAATCTTCACATTTAAATAGATATTACCCACTTAAACAAACTCTTCAGCTTTATTATTAGTATAGATAACAAATAAAAATTGATATACTGACATAAATTTCAAATCATTTAATCTGAAACTAAGTGTAATACATAATTGGTCATCAAACTTTGATTGAAATATAAGAATCAGTGTCAGTGCGCCACTTCAGTACAAATTTCTACCGATAAATTATCGACATACACAAAGTTATCATCACCTAATTGATATATATCTTGGAAAATTTCTTCAGCTCGCGTTGTTTACATAGATTATTTCAATTAGGTAGGTACTATTGAAAACTGAATATCATCTGAAATAATAACAGTTTATCTCGGACGTTACTCTGTTGAGCATCATCGCTGCGTAGGTTCGTTCCGGTAGTTGACAACGTTTATTTCTTATAAATCGCTCTTACGCATGTCAGTCGTTTACCTACTTGGTAGCAAAAAGATGATTATTTATCCAAGAAACCTTTAATGATTTTATAATTTCGTTTTTATGCAGTGGAAAATTTTCTTGATGTAAAAACCTAATCTGTAAATTCAAATTCGAACTCAAACAAAACCCATACATTCAGTTTAGGCCCTGATAAGGCACATAAGAATGTCGATAGTAACAATTATTACAAAAGACTCTAATTATTCGAACAAGAATTATATCGGATGAGTGGCACTGAATTACAATTACCAGGACAGCAGCAATCAGCGGAGCTGCGAGAAACGTGTCAGTCGTCCACATTAATTTGTTTAATAACTCTTTATATAACATGATTAGCGGATATTATCTGAGATTACCGCCACGTGCCCCGTTAAGGCGGCAATTTACTTGCCACCACGTTTGTGGTACGGGTTAGTTATTACATTTATTTATTGTAAGTAGGTAGGGCCTAATATCTGAGGCATCTTTGATCTTACTTAAAAATAACTAAAGAACTTTTTTATGTTTGTTTTGTAATTTTAGTATTCGAAAAGTAAAACTAGCAAGCCGGCTCGGCTTCGCACGGGTAGTAGACCATCCGCATGATTTTTTCCGACATCTTCAACAATCATCGACATATTTCAGCTAATTTATATAAAACCATAGAAGAGAATTATACACCTAAACCTTCCTCGTGAATCATTTCGTCTATTGGTGAAAACCGTATTTTTCAGGATTCAGTATTTTTTTAATTTCATTCATAATATCCTGGGACACATAGAAGTTTTTACTAATCAACTCTCCGCTAATTAATTTGCCTATTTGTATTAAATCGATCTTTAATTAAACTTGGCCTAATTTGGTACATCATTTATCTCAATGTATAATTAATACCTTAGAGAGTCATTGCTCTCGAAATACTCATTAAACACGAAAATGACTTTGATAATAAACGCTACGATTATGAGAAGAAAATTGTCATGTATTATTGCAATTTGCGTATAATTCGCGGATGCCGCCGAGAACCGTCCCAAGTGCCATGATGACTTAACACTACTATTATTATTCTACAGAATATGTATAACAATATACTACAATATTTACTTAACCATGAGAAAATTGGGCTCAAATTGTATGACTAATGTTTTATATCGCAGCACGTGATACGCTAACAACATTTTATTATAAGGTTTCAATTTGTGACCATACATAATTGATTTGTTTGCAAATATTTTATATTTTAATTTGCACTGTAAATAACGTTTAACGAATCAAAAAGCATGTAGAAATGAAAATAAAAGCGTAAAGCTGATAAATATTGTAGGTATATTTAATGCCACATCCTACCTAATTGTACTCCTGTTCACTGGTAAATTGAATTAACCAGGCTATTATAAATGTTTGCAGGTATTGGCCGCATTGGCTGCACAGTCCATCAACATATCGGTGGGGTTCTGTCAAGGCTTCTCCGCTGTCCTGCTTCCCCAGTACACGCATGAATATCCAACCATATCATTTGAACAGAGTTCCTGGATTGGTAAGTAATTTATTTTGATATTCATTAAAAAACTATAATAATAACACTTGCCTTTAGCATATTATGATATTTACTCAAGTGAATAAAGTGTTTAAATTTTATCGTCACCAAATAAAAAGAAGGACGGCTGAAGTAATTTTCATACGCAAAAAAAATTATAGTTGTCAAATATCGTCGACGGTAGGTTCAAAATGAGTTGAGTATACAGTTTTGTTCAGAATTTTTTGCTCTTTGAAATGGTGTACATGAAAAAATTCTAGCTTAAAAAAATGACCCTTACTCTACTGATTTTTTGGGTCCAAATTTCGAATCAGCCCCATAATTACAATGTATCTGAAAAACTATACAATATAGCACCTTGAAATGGTGTAACTACCGCCGCCAATCCACTTCAATTAAGGTAAGGTTCTTCCAAATCAATGAATTACCATGACATGGTTTATTTTTAACTCTATCATTTTAATGTAAGGGAACAGGACTACAAAATATTTGGTCTGTAAGGGACATTAGTAACAAAATACATTGGTGTAAGGGACGTCTAATTTCTTAAATAGCAAATTAATTTAAATAAATGTTATATAGGTAGATAAAGCACTTAAATACAAGATATTGTGTGAAATCAGATCCAAAAAAAGTTATAGGTGATTTAGTCCGAAAAAAAACTTTGTCGGCCTCTCCTGAACAATCGTATTTTGTCCCTTACCTGAATTGAACCTACCGTCGACTATATATTAAAATTGAATGCGTCACATTGAATGGAACGAAGTAAACAAACGCATGTTTATTGTTTATTTTTAAATCCGCTATCCCGTGCCAGAACCGCTGTGCTGTCCGCGTGCGGGAGACACAACATCACGTTTTTCAGGTCAATGAATGTGCTAAAAATAATGATTATTGAATACCAGCACGTTTCACGCCTTCTGATTTCTGTTGCATAGAAAGTGTACATGTACCGTAAATTGTTACATGAAATTCTTTAGTCGAGTCTTATGAAATCTATACTAATAATAAAGCTGAAGAGTTTGTTTGAACGCGCTAATCTCTGGTGTTACTGGTCCGATTCGAAAAATTCTTTCACTAATAGGAAGTTGCATTATCCCCGAGTGAAGCCGCGGGTAACAGCTTGTATTGGATAAAAACACTAACGATCGATTATTACTGAAGCGGTGGTAGAGTCTATTGTAATAATTGTAACTATCGACATTCATAAGTGCCTTATCAGGGCCTAAACTGAATAAATGAGTTTTGAGTTTCGAAGTTCAATATGATTTGGCGCGGAGCTTTGTCCTATTCGACTTCAGATTAGGTACCTTCTACCTTCCTATACCTTCTTCGGCTTTGTATGCTCTTCGGCCACATCATCATTTATGTTTCAAATCACACAATCTAAAACCGATTTCAGAGTTTATATTTTTTATTCATCAAATTTACTTATCTACTACGAAATATGTAAAAAAATCATTAAAAAAACATCCTTATAAATACAGCCAACTTAATTTGTAGCAAATATTTCAAATTAATAACGAAAATTTAAGTATGGTAATTATTTAAAACATTAGTGATTTCGGGTTTTTCCAAAAGTTCGCAAACATCATGATTTTTTGTGTACATAGAAAATATCTACTATTAAAAAAATATGACAGACAACAGATAAAAACTGGTTATTACGTATATGTGAAGTAAATTAACGAATAACATTACTTAATTAAATGCATATTAAGCTATTAGTATGTTAAGATCATGTGGTAGTTTAATTTGACTAAGCTTATAACCAGGATAGCAACAATTAACAGAGCTTCAAGAAACACTTAGTACCTAAACAGGTGACAATAACGTATAAAGAATGTTAAATAAATCTATGCATGAAACAATGTTAACAATGCAAGTGGAAAAATCAACAATGATCGATAAACACGACTGTGTACACGAGATAACTATTGTTTGCACATTGGATAAAATGGAGCGATGTCAAATAGATCATAAACATCAGTTTTATATGATAAGGGCGAATACAGGGTCAGGGACCAGAGAGCTGTGAAATGTATTTCTCATCACGCTCGGATTTATGAGGGGAGGTGACCATACACGATCAGCAAGATGACAGGGTCGCATGAAATGAAGATAATATCATACCTATATATTATTAGCCAACAAATTTGATAGTCCCATTTTAAGATACTGGGTCTCTATGCATTCGCTATGGAATAAACTGGAATAATTTTTGTTCTCTATAAAGATTTGATCAATGCGAAGCAGCCTATTGTTCTCTAAACATCTTCTCAGACACTATAAATCACTGCTTGATAACATTTCCACGTGTTTTGATAAATTATTTATATACTGTAAAGTACTTTGCTATTTTAAGTATGTAACTTATGAATATGTATTTTGTCCTCAGCGAGTTTGGGTGTCATCTCTAATCCAATTGGCGCTTTACTCGGCGGCATGATGGTGGACGCGGTCGGGAGGCGGCTCCTCCTACAATCTATAGTTCTTCCCAATCTAATCGGGTGGCTGGTTATCGCTTTCTCCGAGACTTACGTGTTCCTGTGCGTAGGACGGTTCATCACCGGATTTACTATTGGTAAGATACAACACCTATCGATTTTAAGACACGTAGACAATTAAAGACCTCCAAGAAACTTTTGATTGCCTGGTAGCTAATCTCTAACAAAAAATATTTTACAATAACTACTTATAATTTTCTTGCTAACTACTTGCGTACTTATACTACGTAATATAAATATTGTTTTTTTTTTTTCAGGTATGTCAACAGTCTCCTACATATACGTAGCTGAGATAACAACACCAGAGAAACGTGGAGTCCTCAGTGCCTTGGGACCTGGATTAGTGTCTACGGGCATATTCGTGGTCTATGCTTTAGGAGCATTCATTCATTGGAGGAAAGTCGCCGCCATCTGCGCAGGAGTGTCCATTCTCACTCCATTCCTCATGTATTTCGTCCCAGAGTCACCACTATGGCTTGCCTCCAAAGGACAGATGAAAGAAGCCTACAACGCCATGTTTTGGTTGAGGCAGAACAACAACACAGCGCAGCAAGAACTGATGGAGTTCACTAAAGATCGAAAAGTTGGCGAAACCATGTCATTCAAACAGAAAATGGGCCTGTTCAAAAGAAGGAGTGTCCTAAAACCTTTTGCTTTGTTAATAGTTTTCTTCATTTTCCAAGAAATGTCTGGAATTTATGTTATCCTGTACTACGCAGTGGATTTCTTCAAGTCTGTTGGAACCAGCGTGAATGAATTCACAGCTTCGATCATCGTAGGAGGTGTTAGAGTGTTTATGGGTGCTGTTGGCGCTTGTTTAATCAATAGTTTTAGAAGAAAGACACTGGCAGCAGCTTCTGGTCTCCTATTAGGCGTTGCTATGCTCGGAGCTGCTATATGTGACAGTTTAAACGGACCACCTCTAATGAAACTCGCGTGTATCTTGCTGCATGTATCATTCAGCATGGTTGGTTTTCTGCAACTGCCATGGATCATGTCAGGTGAACTATACCCACACGACATCAGAGGAGTTATGTCCGGAGCTACCTCTTGTTGTGCTTATGTCCTAATCTTCTTTAACATTAAAACTTATCCTCAGTTAGAAAATTTGCTAACGAGCAATGGTACTTTGTATCTTTTCGCAGTTTGTGCACTGTTAGGAGCTGCGTACTGCCTATTATTTCTCCCAGAGACAAAAGGGAAATCATTAACTGAGATAATGAAGCAATTTGATGAAGAGAAGAAGGAAGTCGATCCTGAAGTAGGATATGTTAAAGAGAAACGTAGTGATAGTATAGAAGGGAAGCCAGTACAAAGGAGGCATAGCGCTGGAGCCGCGGTGTCCTTAGAGAAGAACGATGTCTACACGCCGCAATGGATGTATTCGACACAAGAGGAAGAAAATGTTCCTCATCGCGAGTAGCCTACTATATTATGTTATCCTAGTACTTGATCGTTACAATATTAGTTACCAATGAGCTTTGTACAGTTATAGTTACGTTTTTATAAATATTTTTATTTTAAGTGTTTTGTGAATTTGTGATCAGTATTATAAATAGGTTTGAATAATTTTATTGATTAAGTTTTGATAATGATACATTCCATAGTTGTTAGTTTCAGTGAAATTATTATAACGAGGTGACGACACTTACGTCTGTTTCACAGATTTCTGATAAATTCTCGATAGCTTATCTGGTAGATATATATATTTATTTACATGTCGTGTTTCTTTCTCATTTATACAGTTAATTTCAAAATAAAGAGACTGATGAACTGATATCTATTGCATAAGCTATCGGGGATATATTGGCAACCTGATGTGAAACTGACTTTTAATTTGATTATTTGCCTAATTTTAAGTACAAATCGGTTCCACGGAATCATCCATCGGCATTTAATGCTGGTATATTTTTATAAATGTTTTGTATTAAAACTAGCTAAATACTATGACTCTATGTAAAGTGATATTATGCAATTCTTTGTTAAGTAAACTATAGCTACTAAGTATACATTCAAAAGCGAAAGAATTATTAAATAGCAGGGTGATTGTACGTAAATAATTGGTCATTACTTACATAATTATAATA
The DNA here is from genome assembly GCA_963555595.1 of Tethea ocularis. Classification (NCBI taxonomy): domain Eukaryota; kingdom Metazoa; phylum Arthropoda; class Insecta; order Lepidoptera; family Drepanidae; genus Tethea; species Tethea ocularis. Next base: position 9,449,950 of record OY741975.1, read on the forward strand.
TGCTGCGATGAACGTGTGAATAAATGTATTGAGTTGTTTTCAAAGATTGTTTCATTTTAGTAGTTTATGATACTGTTGCATAATAGGGGTTATTAAATACGAGTGTGAGTTTAAGTACCGAGCCGAAGGCGAGGTTCTTAATAGTATCACACGAGTTTTTAATACCTAATTATGTGCAGTATCATACAGTACTTTATCTAAACTCATCTAATAATGTAATTTAAAGGTAAAAAGTCGATAATATTTTGTCATTGGTTTTCATAACTTACGGGTATCGATTATTCGTCATTTCCATTGCCGCCTCCACAATTTCAGATCCAAGTTTATTTCACCTTAGTATCACTGCTATGTTTCTGTCATTTTTGGCCAAAATAAAATATGTATGCAAAAAAATCAATAAAATATACAAACATTAATCATCATGGCGCCCAAATCTGTGTGGCGAAAAACTCCCAAGTAGAGATCTCTACCGCAAACGCGACCACAGACAAAGTAAATTTGCATCTAAAATTATAATTGTTTAGTCCTGATGTCTGGCCACTTATAATGTTTTTTTCTTTATTATTTCGTTTGACAAGTTGACTGACAGTAATTGAAGTATTAAAACCCAAAAAACATTATAAGTGGCCAGACATGTCCAAATACTTGTACTTTAATGAAAAAAAGTTATTTTATAGCATTATCTTGGGAAGAAAACTGTACTATAATATAATTTTTTAATTTCATCATAGACGGGTGTGCATAAAGTGGGTCATTAAAGTACTGTTTTTGATTTCATAATTAGAACTTTATGATATGAGAGTAGATAAAATTTATAACTCACGACATTGTGACGCAAAAGACTTGATAATGACACAAAGCATGACACACGTTGTCATGCTTTGTGTCATTAATAACACCATAATAAAGCAATTAAATAGTGAGGTTCGATAATATATCTATAAAAAAAAAGTATATTTAATATGTAATAAAAGTTGGTACATTAATTTTATTATAGTTTGTTGTACACACGGCCACAGATCAAGCTACACACTGCGGCACCTTATGCGGTTGTAATAGGCGCTATTGTGCAACAAAACTATGTAGCTTGATCTGTGGCCGTGTGTACATTATGTATGTACACACATTAGATTTATGAAACCAGCATTTCACCCCGCGGATTTACCTGTGTTTTCCGAACCGGTGGTAGAATCAATTGTAAAAACTATTTTTATTACGTATATGCCTGTGTTTGACCACAACCTCACCGTGGTAAGTGATGTTGTGGCCGATGGTGGTAAGCACATATACCTAGAAGAGAACTGGCTCTCAAGTGCAGCTGTCGGAACACACCGGAAGGTGATGACTACAGATTTTCAACATGAGGTAGCCAGGCGGATACTACAAGGTACTCTACTACCGTCCTACTAAATTTTTTTATAATGGAAAAAGAAACCTTCTGAAATAGCCTCAATTCCCATAAAAAAATTGCATCAGTTTGGCACCAGCAAATTTTTAAATAATAAGAAATAACGCCATCTATTAAAATACAATAGAAACCCTATAACGTACGATCGATTCAGACAAGATAACGAAACGAGTAAGTAGGTACACAATCCGTGAAAGCCTCCTCGTTAGCCTATGCAATTCATAGATGGCAGCACTTACATAAAGTTTTCAACAGTTCCACTAATAAAAAAGAATGTCCACAATCTGTATAAATAATCCTATTATCCGACTAATATTATAAAAGCGAAAGTTTGTGAGTATGGATGAATGATTGTTACTCTTTCACGTAAAAACTACTGAACAGATTTGGATGAAACTTGGCACATAGATAGATCATACCCTTCAAGGTGTATCTATCTGGGGGTTTAGGCAACATGCTCTACTTACTGAAAACATAAGTATCCCTTATAGTGGTTTGTTTTCAAAATTCGACTTAAATATAGGTGCTCCACATTTTCTTTAATGGCTAAATCTGCAAGATCCCTTGCCCTTGGTCTCAAGGACCAATAAAATTAAAAAGTTTTATGGACGCTCTACATAAACAAGGTAAATTTCAAGCTCATGATAATAAAGCCTGGCACTTACCTCGTCTGCGGGATGCCGTACTTGATGCCGACACCAACTCGGGGCAGGGCCTTGATCACCTTCTTCACCGTCGCCTGGTCGGGGAACGCGAAGAATATTGATGCTGGAAATTACAAAATGCATTAGTTAGTTATAAAATTCCTACTATTTATTACCTGTGTAGCGTTGTTACTGTTTATACAGTATTTTTTTTTAACAAATTCCCAAATTAGGATAGGGAGTTAAATTTAATTTCTTTGGAGTTAAATTTAGTTGTTGACAGTTGTTGTCACTCTCACCAAATTTCAATAAAACACTTATTTCTTCTTCTTCTTAAAAACCTTTTCCTATTTTTTCTATTTAGGGCCGGCTCTCCTGACCTTGCTTCTCCAAAGACATTGTTTCTGGGCTATCGTTGTGATAATATTTTCTGTTGTTACGTCAATCTTATTTCATAACAAAAAGTCAAAATACCTATATATGTGGTAGGTACATACATTTTACATCATTATTGACCGACAGTGTCGGTCCTGTCAATCAGTAAGACTCACCGCCAAGTACTTAACGAGTTGATGGTTGGTTGTACCGTTCCCTTAAACTTGACACTTTTCACGGATTTAAAACTAGTGTATGTGTTTTTGGCAGCTATGTACTAATGGCAGCTATACTTACTTCTGCTCGCCAGGAACATCTCGATGGCAACATTCTGCAGCAGGTAGCGGCGCGAGAATATCGCCCGGATCTCGCTGAAGTACCATTTCCCGTGCAGGTGCTCGCAGTATTTCAACACCTGGAATAGACACAGAACAGATCCGTTAATCCAAGAAAAGATACATATGTTTTACTCTTAATTATAATATGTAGCAGTATTATTTTAAAGTGGTAGTTAAAAATAAACGTCACTTTTCTCCAAATACTACGCAGTCGTTAAAGGAGCCGAGGCGTGTCGTAAAAAGTTCGTTAGTAGTATAATTTATATGCACAATAATTGTGTAAATCAGACGAGACAGCACCGCTAAATTGTTTTAATGTCTCCTTCAAAATAAACTCTCCTTTCATTAAAGGAGAGTTTATACTAAAAGATTCAAATTACACAATTAAAAATATATATGAGATTTACAATACGACTACGTCATCTGCCAAATTCCCATAATGCACCATGCATCACTGTGCAGGAATAGGGCGCAATAATTGGCTAAGAGATTGATTAGCGCAGTGCGTTGTTGTGATTTGTATACTCCTGGGGTGTTTTGGGCGCCTGGTATTTGGGGTTGGTGTATTGTTTTATGGACAATGGGAAATTGTATTTCTATGGGGTTATTATTATGGGAGTTAGGTTACATAAATATAACAAAACAATTTTTAGTCCTGATGTCAGTAACGTATAATAGTAACGTATTTTATAAAATAGTATAGTTTAATGCGTCAGAAGATAACTAAGATTGAAAAATTAAAGAAACCCCCGAAACTCACTAGAGAATTGGAAACATAGCTAAGAACACTCGGGATAAAATTATCTATGACACAAAAAAAAACTAACCGAAAATCCGTTAATCCGTTTGGGAGCTACGATACCATACAGACAGTTTAAACTCATAACACCTCTCTCTTTTTGCCTCGGGGGTTAAAATGAGAGCAAGCAAATATCTCATTAATTTAGTTCTGTTGTTGTTCTGTTTACGAACTTAACTAATATTAGACAAGTCAACTCTCTTTCATGTTAACCTTATTAAAAAAAGATAGAACATTTTTAATGCTGTCAGTTTAATCCATGCCGTCGTAATGTACGGGTAAATAGTCGTGACCAATAATGATCGCGCTTAAATTCACGTAGAAATATGTGATCGGACTATAATCTAATAGGACTAAAGTATATTGCATCCCTTTCTTATATTTATCATTAGAATATAGTGAGATTAAATTTATTTAGTTCGTAAACAACAGAATCGGCTCCAATATCTCTTCTGTGGAACAAACATCTGTTTGGATAGATGCAAATACAAACACTCAACACTATCCCTATACAATAGCATTACAATGGTATCAAAGGTTGTGTGAGAGCATCCCGCCCGCGCGGTTCCGGACGCCACCCTCGCACTCGCCGCGAGCACTAATCAGTGATCACACTCCCCGGGGGCTAATGTTGACACAATGTTCTATTATTTGTTGTTAATATTGCATGTGATAAATTCTTTTCTGTTTTAGGAGGCGCTGCCGTTATCTCTTTATTTCATACTTAAAATAAAAAAAAACTATTTTATCCCAAGGGGGGCCAATCATTTTTGATACTGCAAAATGTTTACCAACAGCAGATATATATCTATGTTTCAAATAATCAAAAGGTGTAAATTTAAGGAAACAATTTATAAATATTAACATATGAAAATAGTAACAGTAAGTAATACAATAAATATAAAAATCCTAGCGTACTGTGCACTCACAAATGTATGTGAGGTAAGGTAAGGAAGGGGACGGACGTTTGACAAATTGCATTACAATTGGACCTGACATTTGCACCCCGCTCCACTCACGATCCAGATGAGATTACAGACTATTTTTATACTACAGTTCCTACATAAAGAACAACATATTATACTACATCATTTGAATGCTTAGATGCACTATAACTCACGCTACACGGTTAGCTAATCTCAATAAACTATGCATGGACAGGCCAGACTCTTCAAACAAATTCCTCCTATCAATATTGCAGCAGCTGAGATGTAGATTTGAGATAAGTCACGCCCGGATTGAACGTCCAATAATTTTGATCATACTCTATGCTATTATATTCGCCTGGTACCTAAGTAGGTTTACGTAATTTATTTCATAGGTATATTTTCTCTTTTTAATAATAAAAGAGAGTCAAAGATGGACGAATACATTTTAAACGGCAAGCCTGCGACAAATCGGCTATAGAGCAAACCGCGAGGGTTTTAATGCTTTCTATTAAAAAGGTACATCTCAGCTCTGCTAATGGTATCTGCTCACGATATAAACGCTTCCCGTGCAAGGGATGAATGTGTAGCACTTGAGACTAATGTGGGAATTGGCACACGTGATACCAATGTGATTTATTTTCAAAATATTTCGTTATTGCTTTATGGTCTCTAATTTCCTAGTAGGTACAAAATGTACCTAAGTATCGTCGCGTTTGAAGAAAAATATAAATAATCCGTAATATTAGAAAGTATGATATGAAGTATTAAATAAAAACAACGAGCTATCGAGCTATACCCATTTAAAAAACATGAATCTAAAACAATTTAACCTTTAATTCCGGTAAATTATTCAATAGCAAAACAAACGTACGACTCGCGCTTGACTAGTTCTTTTTTTAATGTAAGAGGGCTCGCCCCGGTCGTCGATGGTTATCGGGCCCGTAAATAAGGGCCCAGAGACTGTGACAAGTGCGCCCATTAGGGCCACGGTGACGGGCGCGCGGGACACGGCGAAAAAACGCGCTCACCTACCCTGCGCCTGGTGACAGTACTGTTGGCAAATTATGATAACAAACCTCCGAACAGAAAAATATACGGCGACTTTAAATGAGTATTCACTACTATGGAGAAGCCATTAGTAGGGAAGACTAAATAAGACTGATGATGATGATTTAGCCCCTTATGACTATGGAAACTTGATATTTTTTAGGAGTAGAACAGACAATGGGCGTTTGCGAATATAAAAGCGGGATTTCGGAAATCTTCCCTAATGTTACAATACCCATACATATTTTCCAAAATATGTAGGTATTAAAGATAAATTAACAATAATCCATCACTCTGAGGTGATCATGAAAATTTGAAAAAATAATATAAGATTCAAAGTCAAAGCCATTTATTCTGTCTTCTTCAACTGAAAAAAACCTGCTAGATTGTAAGTATTTAATTTAAACATTAAAAAATGTTAATTCTTTAGGGTACTTACACTTTTATGCTAGCCGTACCAAAACAAGGTGCGTCAAAACATATAGGAAATGTAAATAACTGATAGTTGTCATCGAGCTCGGCGTTTAGCATGTGAATGTATGCCGCACTATTAACCATAATAGTTTATATTATACCGACTACCTACCTCCCTTCGTCTAAAGGTGGTCAATTGAATTCATTTCATTGCCCTCTTGGTAACAAAAAAGGCCCTTTTACGGTCCCAATTAACGGTTATTCAGGCCGTTCTGTGATCTTGTTGAATTTTAATTTAATTACGTATTTTAATTTTAAGCACTTGTGTGTTTATTTAATACACGTTATGTTTACTATGTGACAGTCGACACATATCTTTAATTGAATTAACCTGGATGTTACTCCTTTTTATGGTGGGGATTTTATATGGAAAAATGACGGGGTTGAGATAATTTACCTTAGTTGATATATCCTATATATCCGACAATCCTACTCATATTATAAATGCGAAAGTTTGTGAGTATGGATGGATGGATGTTTGTTACTCTTTCACGTAAAAACTACTGAACCGAATATTGATGAAATTTGGAACACAGATAGTTTATAACCTGGATTAACACATAGGATTCTTTTTATCCCGGGTAAACATATGATACCTCGGGTACGCGGATGAAACCGCGGGGCGGAAGCACTAACTACCTAATAAATATGAATACAATTGTATATATATTAATATTAATTATTTCGTATAGAATGACAAAGAGGCTTTCAGCAATAGGGGTAAGTAGTTTCAATAAACTTTCTAGTAAATTCTTTAGATTTTTCAACATTTCAACAACTGCATTTCCTTGATCATTTAAAATATAAATATAGCCTCTAATTTCGCCCATAATACCAACAAGTCTAGTAAATAACTACAAACGTGCGCGTTACAGTTTACGTCGTCGCGTCTGCGATGCGCAAGCGCAATATTTATGTGGCCGGCTTGTGAATACCGGGACGATTCCACGAATATTCCACTGGGATGCGCTGGCGCTCGTATCCTGTGCCTTGGGATGACAGTCTCTATATCCTACTTATTTTTTTTTATAAAATTAAAAGCGAGTTTAGCGTGGGAAGTGTTCATTCTCGATATATCTTTAAGTAGTTTCGTCTATTACCCTTTGTTTTAGTCCATCCACGAGTTAGCGAGTTGGACCACTTAAAGAGATACGACTTCATATTACATATTTAATTATTGATAGAGCAGCTTAGTACTCGGAAAATCAAAATTCGACGTATATATTTCAAACACCGTTACTGCACTCCAGATGTCCTAATACATTTTTTTTCCAAATTTCAAATCACTTTCTCCGATTTATGCGCGTTGTCTACCAGTCAGTTAAGTACTGTACTTTTTTATAGTTAGACGTTTCTTAAAACAAACCTACAACATTAATCACAATTTAGACTATCCATTATTCTTAGTTTCACTTCAAATCAATTCTAGTCATCATTACATAGATGATGGAAGTCTTCACAAGTCAGGTATATCTGTTCAGTTTACTTGCCTGTGATGTGAAATCAAATTAACGCTTAGACTTATTTGAACGCAGCGACATCGTCGCAGGCGCACGGTGCCGCGGTGGCCGGAGGGAAGTCCTAATTAAAACACCATACATCACGGTCATGCGCGGGATTCGAACCCGCCACCTCTATTACCGGCGACTCTACCACATGTTCTCGTCTTATTTATGATATATTAAAATGGGTATACTTTTTTTAATGTAACTAACGTATATTTTGATGTTGAAGGTTCTAGATTTTTTAAATAATAATAATATCATCTTCCTTTTAAATCTTGTGGCCGAGCGGTAGTAATTACATAAAGTCTAGAACGGAACTAACTCCTCAATAAAGAATTAAAAAAAAATTAGAAAGACACCTAACTGTGGCATAGGTATGTCAAAAAAAAATTCAATTTTGACTTCAGAATTTATTATTATTTTTAAATGAAAATTACATTTTGTAATGCAATTTTCATATAAACTGTATGCGATAAAATGTTCAACATATTTAGCTTATACCATGTGTTATAGGTATGTGTATATATTTGACTCTCACTCGCATCTCACAAAACAAGTTCTCATTCAACAATGATCCCATGGTAGCGCTCGTCGGTTCCCTATTTCGCAGTTTGTCATCCCGAATGGTTAATAAATTCCCTGTCATCGCATCTCTTTGCCTCACCAACTATTTCTGGAGTTTTGTGTTCTTTTTTAGATGCAAGGCGTGATGTTTTTTTTTTATAAAAGTTTGTTTATTAAATCTGTGCATCTGATCTGAGTTGAGATATTAAATGCTTGTTTATTGTTTTAGTTTTGAGGTTGTGTATTGAAACGATTAACTATTCACCATCCTATTAATATTAAAGATGCGAACAAAACGTATTACAATGATACACAAAATCTGATTGCGATTATCTGACCTACTTTGCAGATTAGCAGGAGATTCTTATAGGTTCTGAAAAGCTTCATCCTATGAAAAATATATAAATATAAATAAATATCTCGGGACATTTCTTCACACACGGTTATCTGATCCCAAACTAAGCAGAGCTTGTACTATGGAAACCAGATAACTGATATACTACATATACTACTTTTTTTTTGTAAATACATACTTATATAGATAATTACACCCAGACCTGTTCATGCACACAAATGTTTGTCCTGGATGGGAATCGAACCCACGACCAGCGGCGCGATAGGTGGCGTCTTAACCAACTGCGCCAACTGGCCTGTCGTGCTATATAATTGAATGTAGTATTCAAAATCTATAATACCATGTTATATCTTTTTATAGATTTGTATTAAACTTGTCTCGAGATTAAATGATCTTCAATCTACATCTTTCTTAATATCAAACTCAATCTTATTCAGTTTAGGCCCTGATAAAGTAGGTAGGTACCTACTTATGAACGTGATATCTAACTCTACCAACTACCTACCTACTAACCAACACATACCTATACCTACATTTGGTCGGAGCTACAAGATTTACGCGCGGGGATAAACTCTTGCGCAGCTCAACATACGATCGCTGTCAGTCGGCGGATCTTGCGGATTACTCGGGATTACCGCACCGTGCGGATGTGGGGGCATGATGTAAATCTTTCGCGGGCTCAGACGAGATGATGCGTGAGATTAGAAATGTAGCAATGAAGATGTATTAGTATTTATAAAAAAAAACTTTGAGCACATTTATCATATGGATACGTCTTGTAGGAACCTACATAATAACTGCATACGGAACGAATTCACAGATAATGCAATGTTAAAAACTTGAAAATATTTGGGACGATATCACATCTCAGAAAAAAATCCATTCCAGTCTAGAGCCTCATAACATAAGTTAACACAATAATTAATTTAATTTGATCAAACAGATCCCATTTATCATTCAAAAGTAAAATAAAGTGTGTCTGTTTCCGTTAGTAGCACAAAATAAAAACACTTAGCTTTAGAACATAACTATTAAGTACTTACCTACTATAATTTTGACACAGCCTAACAGTTTAAATTTCCTAACCTAAATAAATAGGTACATACGTATGTCGCTACTCGCTACTAATAGTATAAAGAGGTAAAGTTTATAAGTTTGCATTTAGGAGGTATTCTCGAGAGTTACTGGTCCGATACCAAAAAATATTTCACTAATAGGAAGCTACATTATCCCCGCGTGCTGTAATGAGCTGCTTTTTACCCCAGAAATGCGGATGAAACCGCTGGAAATAATGGTAAGTACTAGGAACCCATAACTAAGCAGAAACAACAGTATTGATAGTAACAATTAAAGCCAGTATTCCACTAAACATGCGTCACGTTCGATCGGCGGCCGCGAGTGCGTGTAATGCGTCGCACGTGGCTGCGCGCGCGCACCGGACGCGACATGTGCGCTCACTTAGTACGGCGCCACTGTCGACACCGGAATACTGGCAACACGACCGAAATTTAAAAAGTAAAAATCACTAGAGGTACATAATCACAAAAAAAGAAACATTTGAAGTTTAAGGCAATTACGTATGATAGTGAAGTGACGTCGAATGCCGGTGTCGAAGATTGAGTTGGAATCCTACAAAAAGCTACAGGTTTCGGTGAAGGAACATCGTGACGAACCTATACCACGGTGATAGGGTACCTAGTTTATGCCTTTCTAGCTACCTTGAAATGAAAATTTGTAGCCCAGTACCTTACAAAGTGTTGCAACAGTAGCACTTGAGAGCCCTTCACTTATAAGCTTTATACGCTTTCTTACTTGTCTTTGACAAATAAAAACCAGATGGCCTAAGAGCAGGCTTTTTCAGCTTTGTATAGGTACTTACCTACGAATAACTATTTTGGTTACTATGATTTGTTTGTAAATTTGAGGTATAACACTGCAACTCCCAGACAAACTAGCACTGGTTTAAGGGAGTGAAGAAACAATCGAATGTATATTTTCTTTGTTAATCTATACTTACCAATATTATAAAGAGGAAAGATTTGATTGTTTGTTTGTATGTTTGTTGTTTGCATGGAATAGGCTCCGAAACTATTGAACCGATTTGAAAAATTCTTGCAATAATAGGAAACTACATTATCCCCGTAGGTTATAGGCTACTTTTTATCCCGGGAACGCGAGTGACACGCGGGGAACAGCTAGTTAATAAATAAAATTAAAAATTATATTGTAGGCATACATTATTACATAGTAAGGTATTACGTCAGAACACCTACAACGTTTTTCGTGTATAAGTAAGTACCCAAAAATTCAAATTATAAAGAATAAACGTACATTTACCCTCTCAACTACCAATTTTTGTCTATTGGTGGTCGCTAATGAATAGAAACGAGACAAAACCCTTATCCCAGCACCAATAGCAATAAATAAGCACGTCGGGTACACCGGCCAATCAATATACACTCAACTACAAGTAGTTTCAGATAAGGGAGGCAGTAAAACTTGCGCGTTCCACTGTTTTATCTCGCTACGAGCGCCTTGTTCGGTGTTCGACACGGTTAACGTTGCGTTAAACCGTAGTTCAGAACTGCTGTTACTGATAACAGACGGTTAGGACACTACCGAATAACGTGTGCGGTACAAATTGATTGGGTATTTTGAAGTGTAGATAGTATAAAGTATAGATATTAGATAAAGGGTTAGTCAAATTTATTTATTTAGGTGTCTAATACACAAGGTATATTCAATATTCATAAACAATTAGTCGTAACTCGTACTAAGCTCTCCCCCTCCCCGGGAACGCTCTGAGCCGAGGTTCGTACGCTATTGGGGGGTGCCCTAGCTCAGGCGTAAGTAGTTACGTAAATGTTGCCATCAGAGGCTACCAACTTAAGTACTTAAAAAAAACACTGTGTTTGATGTAAAGATGTTTTCTTATAAAACAGGAGGGATTGCGTTTCGACACTGAACGGCCCCTTTTAAAGGACGAAGACTAAGGTCTGGTTGCATCGAACCATTAGTTTCATTTTGACGTTCGTTATTCAAAAATTTCCAAAGCAATCCATTTGACAAAAAACTGTGTAATAAATAATTAAAAAAATTATAACTAGGTATTAAATACTCGTATGTCTAGGTATATCAGTCGATACAACTGGACCTAAGAGAACGTTTGCCTAAAAGAACCCATTCACTATGGCCTTGAAAGATTAAGTAAAATAGCTAGGTAAGTATACCTAGTACCTAGTACAGTATCACGTAACAGCGGGCAATAATTCAGCATAATATTCCTGCATCTACAGTGTATCTTGCTTTAAATTCTACAACATCCTTTAATTCATCAAAAGCAAGCAAAAAGTATACTTCAGACAAAATCTCAAAACACCTTTTTAATTAACTACAACATTTACATGTTCATAATAAATGACAATGACGCTCTCGCGCATCTCGACATCGCTACAACACGCTCCAAGTACGGCGGAACGTAGCTAATGACACAAAAACCCGCATCCCCAACATAAACACGCAAAACAAAGAGATTCGCATATTATCTCGGATCTTTATAATAATTACAAGAGACAGTGCGCTACGTCTCAATTGAGGAGCAGCCGCGATCGCCGCGCGTACCGCGTCCTGCCTGAATCCAATTACCGAGGGCAGACGACCGAAATATCTTTGCATTCCAAAAAAGTATAATTTGAAAAATAAAGGTAACTGTACAACCCTAACTTATATCACTGCAAACAAAACTCCACTCTAACCTTAATAAGCTAGAGCACAGAGTACCATTTCAGTGTTATATAGAACGTACGTCGCGTAATTTCAAAGAGGTATCCCTCAGGAGGCGGAGCGTAACCCCCTCCTCGCGATCGTACGAAGGGTGGGACGAGTGTCAGTCGGTCGGCGGCGGTGGGGGATGACAGATGTTCGTCCGTGCACATCGTTCATACCTCAACACGATAGCGAATTCAATCCTACATAAATAATAAGAGTATCCCGCCACTGCATTGGGCGTACAATGCCGTCTGTCTGTCAGTATGTTTGTACACGCGTCGTGATAGAGGGATTGGACGGCCGCGCGGCTTGCCTATCAACCATTTTATCTCAAACGCAAGTGACTCGCCACATCCAAACATTAGATTCAGTAGTGTTAATAACCCGCTCCCGCTGTATGTCATTAGACAAGTTATAAATTGGTCCGGTCGGTCGAAGCGACCGCCGTAGTAAATTCAAACGTGATTGCAATGACAACGTCGCATGTGAATCAAAATGATTTGAGCAAAACAAAATGTATTCTACAAATGTTTAACAAAAGTGTTACCGAGTGCGTTATCGTTATTGTACAAACAGATGTTGACATTATCTTATAATAAAACGTCTCAGAATGTCATCATGAATATTCCTCAGTAAACGGGTAATTTGGAATGATTTTATTGAACTTTGGAAAAATGTAGAGATTATTTTTTGTGTTAAATAAAATATTTTAACAAATTACATCTGAATTAAGATGATTGTTTCTTCGTATCATTGTTTGAGATAGAGAAATATCTCCGAGAGAAGACATCTGAAATTAATAGAGTACGTAACAATACCAAATCAAAACTCATTTATTCAGTTTAGGCCCTAATAAGGCACTTATGAATGTCAACAGTTACAATTTTACAATATACTCTACCATGTGGCTTTATCATCTCAGACTTTAAAAACATAGTGATTATCTTAAATTGGATTCACTTCCTATTAACTTAGGTCCTATTAGAATTATTTAATCTTTGAAATAGGGTAGTTGACTGACACATCAAATCATATATGTCAAAAAGATAGTTTATAAGGAATTTTGTATGAAATATTACATTATGACGTCATAGTTTCACAGCATCAAATCATATACTCTTAGTGGTTCCACTGGTAATTAAAAATCATAAAAAGCATTTGATAATTCCACTTGTTTTTACATGTTTTATGCATTGGTTAGTGTTTGGTCATTTATTTTTGACTGTGTCAACTACCCTATTGGAAGATATGTTTATAATACCAAGTAATATACCTACGAATAGAACATAACTGGTGGTGGATTCCGGTATTCAATTATTTCCGGGAGACAATTGTAAGTTTTAAGATTGACTTTATAGGAACAAAATATGAAAAATTCCTAACATTCTAAGTATGTATTGACTAGGAGATAAAGTATTCCACGTTAAACCTGTGTAGGTAAATAAGTACTTACTAAATAAATCGAATTAAAAAAACAATTCTTTAGTAGTTAATAAAATAGGAAACATTCCTATTCGCACAAAAACACCGACAACAAATAGGAAGCGAAACAAATAAAGTACCACCAATTCCCGAAGGAAATCATCGTAAATGTATGGGGTCAGTGTAGAGGGCGCAGGGCGGTAAGGAGCGGACATCCGGCGGAAGTGGGCGGGGCGCGACGGCAGCCATTTTGCGGCCGCGCGTGCGCGCTCCGACGGACGAGACACGTAGCATAGCATAGCCAGCAAACCTATGGACTGCGTTTCTTTTTTTTAAATTTCACACTGAATTGAAAATTGATTAATGTATTTTATTATTGTAAAGTATTGATACACGAACCACACCGTGTATCAATACTTTACAATTTGCCAGTTTTCGTGAAAAAATATCAAAGACAGTGTATTATAGGTGCGTCTAAGAATACACGGAAATATCAAATATGTTTTGATTAGGTATGATTTTTAATAACCAGTTTAGTAAAATGTCACAACTATTTCATACTAAACACGTTATGAACTATATTTTCACATCTATTTAAAAGTAGCTGATTCCACAATTCCAAATTCCATCGAGCAAAATAATAAATGTACCTAATGTAAATAATGCATTGACGACTATATTGTTAACATTCAAGATAATTATACTAAAATTGCATTGCTCTATCAGACAACGCATCGCCTGTGGCCTGTGGACCTAGATATTTGAAATTAGCAGGAAATATTTCTTGAGCACCCTAGGGGTCCACTAAGGCTTCAGGCTACAAAATTCAACACCTATAACCTAAGGGAGTAGGTAGGTTATATAAATTATACTCTCAGCAAACGTTCATACTATATAACCAGAGCAAATGGGTTTTTTAAAATCAATGTACCTAAATATAGAATCCATACTAATATTATAAAAAAAGTATTTCTGTTTGTTTGTGACCTTTTCGCGCCTAAACAACGGAACCGATCGCGATGAAATTTGGCACGCAGATAGTCTATAATATGGAGAACGACATAGGCTACTTATCCCGAGAACGCGGGTGAAACTGCAGGGGAAAACTAGTTTAAAATAATAAGGTCTTGTCACAACATTTGCTTCTCTACCATTTAGCTTGCAGAGCGAAACAAAACATATTATCACGAGATAAACAACTCTTCTACAGTAAATCTAAGTTTTCAACTTCTTCAACATCCGTGAGTATCATATTTCTCGACATTCTAATAAAACTAGATACCATTAACACACGCAATACGCACAGTAAGTTAATGATGTGCTTTAGAAAACAGATCGAAATCAATTGTGGAGATGTCCGGTTAAGGCGATGCTATACGTGAAATGATGATTCTATAATGCGTTTTTCTCTGTACTCTTTGTTCGAAGAGATTTGGAAAAATATTATGTGAAACTAGAGAATATTACTATGCATTCTGAAATCCATTAGAAAGGGAATAGTTTTCTTACTTTTTCAAAAAGGCTTAGTTTCTTTTTAAATAACATAAAACCATATTTTTTACCAAAATTACGTTTCTTCTGTCTCACTTGTCACCGCGAGTTTAGTAAGGGATAGAGGTAGCTTCCTCTTAAGCAGAGGTACCTAAGTATGGCGTGGCGATGGGCTCGCTGGGTAGAGTACCTTACACCCACATCGTAGTAATGGAAACCAAAGTCTCTCCAACATTTCTCGTGAAACTTTGGGTGGTCGGAGCTATATTACGTATTTTAATTGCCTAAGTATTCTTTAGCGTATAAATAAATGGAAACAGCATGATATCTTATAAACGTTCCATTAATTTTGATTTAATTGATCTTAGTCACGTTCATGATGGCTCGGTAAATCCTAGGGAGGAAGGAATTATCCTTCTTATATTATATACTTTTGTATAGGTAGGTATGTCTTTAGCTCAATCACGCCGATTTGGGTGAAACATTGACACACAGATAGACGGTACCCTGGAGTAGACATGTAGAATAGGACCGATCTAGTTTTATCTCGGAAATCATGAGGATCGTATCAAAATTGAAATCATAATATGAAAAATGCAGGGCGGATATCATAAATTAAAGGATATCTTTTTTTTTATTTTGGCATCACACTTCGTGTATTTTGCCAGTGTCAAGTTGAGCAATGTAGGTATTTTTATATTCTTCATGTATTTAATTCTCGTCAAGTTTCAGAGTTCTAGTCATGTTAAATCTTCAAGTCATATAGTCAGCGTAAGTATGAAAACGCAACGTCACTTCGCAAGATCCCGGCAAAAAGTCCAAGGATATCTTAATAAAATAAAACTATAGGTAAGGTATGGTAAGAATGTTCTAGTTTCTCCGATAAAAATTCTCTAGTATTTTTTAAGCAGACACTTACGTAGCTATGTGAGCAAAGTTTTAACCAAGTCCCATGTGAATGAAAATAGATGTTAACATTCAGCTTCAATAAAATTATTAGAGCGATTAGAATTCCAGTTTATTTATTTTTATTTCCCTTCCCGTCCTCCAAAACTATCCCGGTCGCATTACCAGGCTCCCATGAATCGTCAGGAGTGAGCCGGGACGTAAATCAAGCCGCGTCAGTCCATCCATCACGCGACGCCGTCCCATCAATCGCGAGGACGACCGAAATAGACCGGTGGTGTATAGCTAAACTTGGATATCTTCTCACCTAAGACTACGTGGAGTGAATTTCGATGGACTTGATGGGAATTTAACAGTGTACTGCTTATGAATTTATAATCGCCTAGTATTCAAAGAAATTCATGGGAGTTTGGTATAATTTTGCATTAAACCCTACATCACGTTTTCTATTGAATTCTCGTGGAACCTACTGAGAAAAGAAAAAGTGTTATGATGCGAGCAGTGCTAATTTTATGTAACCATTTAACCTACATCTTAAGTTTGAATTTTTCAACAAATAAGTTCTCATAGGTACTTAACTAAGTACAAGTAAGTAGGTATGTAGGTACCTGCTTACCTATCTATGTTTAAAGGTTGGAAATTAACATTTTTTTTTACTATAGGCTGTGCTTCACCACATTATCACCGTGGTAAGCGATGATGTGGCCGATGGCTCTCAATTGCAGCTGTCGAAATACACCAGAAAGTGCTTGGCGACACATTTTCAATTGAGGGTGGTAGCCAGCCAGGCGGGTTCCTACCTACTACAAAGTATTCTACCACAGTGCTATGTTTTCCTCACGATGTTTTTCTGAAAGCTCAAGCTCATTGTAGGATTCGAACCCAAGACCTTAGTCTCCGCATTTGACGTCACTACCACTGAGCTATCATCGCCTACAGGTCGCCTACAAGAATTTCAAGCTATCGTCCAACATAAAGACTAAATGCGGATTGGATTGACGTCATATGTACTTACATAATTATCGCGTTTGAATTTGCTTTTGACATTTTAGTTCGCGGGTATGAATCCCTTTTAAAAAAAAACAGAGATATAAGAGTGTATGTTAGGCAGCTAGGAAATTAACTTAGAATAAATAATCCCAATGAGAGTAGTCGGGTTACTTATTTATACCTTCTATGATTTTTAGATATGAGGCGCATACGTAACCTGCCTACCTATTTTATTCTTGACTAGCTTCCGCCCCGCGGTTTCACCCGCATTCCTGAGGGATAAAAATTATGTTTTCCCGGGATAAAAAGTATCATATGTGTTAATCCAGGTTATAAACTATCTGTGTTCCAAATTTCATTCAAAACCGTTCAGTAGGTACTTAGTTTTTGCGTGAAAGAGTAACAAACATAGGTAGGTGCTATCCATACTCACAAACTTTCGCATTTATAATATTTAGTAGGATAATTGCAAAAATCAATAAATAAAATGCACTCGGAGGATGTAGAGTCGTAAAAAGACGTCAACCAGGTACAAAAATCCTTCGTAGATAGGTATTTAACATTTTTCAATAAAGGCTTTATTTCGTGATAGGAATTTAATTTTAAAATAAGTTTATTTATTTAAGAAACATGTTACGAAGCTACTTTGAACATACCTACCGTTGCGTTTACTAGGTAGGTACCTACTCCACATTACCACTAATCTAATTAATCGAATGACATGTCGCCTGTCTTTCTACGACATGTTACTCTGCCAAAAAATCAAATTAATGTGCCCAATTAGACCCAAGATAACGAGCCGACGAAAAAAATATCGTCATTAATAGAGCCAAACTTGTTACGGCTACCGAATTAACGAGTAAGTATCGAGCTAACGCGATCATGTAATTACAAACACCTCGACTACACCGCGAGCCAACACCATTGGGATACCTACAGCCTCGCCGCCGGGGGCGGGGCCTGCCCGCGATCAATACCAGCTCACTGCACAAACAAACCGACAACGCACACCGACGTCTCTTTCCAACGTCATGTTTACCGCCCAGCGAGCGAGGGAGACGCAATACTTCCTCCTCATTCGTCGAATCGTATACCCATGGGCGTACTCCTGCCTTCGTCGCCGGTAATCCGACATGGCTCAGTCGGCAAAGAACCGCGTGCCGTGCGCGTGCGTACACCGCCGCCGCCATACCATGTCCTACACCGCGTAGATACTACAAGACACAGCCACCATGCTCGTACCCCCTGAGATGATGGCGGCACAATCGAAGCTAGTCTACCAGATGAACAAGTATTACAACGAGCGAGTCGCCAATAGAAAAGCGCAGATAGCAAAAACCATACACGAAGTCTGCAGGATCGTTCAAGATGTTCTCAAAGAGGTCGAACTCCAGGAGCCAAGATTTATATCATCGCTCACGGATTACAACGGACGTTTTGATGGTCTGGAGGTGGTGTCACCCCACGAGTTTGAGATCGTCATTTACCTGAACCAGATGGGAGTCCTAAATTTTGTCGACGATGGCTCTCTACCTGGTTGCGCCGTGCTGAAGCTCAGCGACGGCAGGAAGCGCTCCATGTCCCTCTGGGTAGAGTTCATCACGGCATCCGGCTATCTCTCCGCGAGGAAAATCCGATCGCGGTTCCAGACCTTAGTGGCGCAAGCTTGCGACAAATGTTCCTATAGGGATTGCGTGAAGATGATCGCCGAGACGACGGAGGTGAAGCTGAGAATTCGCGAGAGGTACATCGTGCAAATAACACCGGCATTCAAATGCGCCGGACTATGGCCTCGGTCGGCGGCACACTGGCCGCTGCCGGCCATTCCTTGGCCGCACCCAAACATAGTGGCCGAAGTTAAAACTGAAGGTTTCGATCTGCTATCGAAGGAATGTCTCGCGTTGCAAGGTAAAAACTCTGCAATGGAAGGTGACGCTTGGGTGTTAAGTTTTTTCGAGGCTGAAAATCGTCTGCTTCAAGGTGGTTGTCGTCGAAAATGTCTGAGTATTCTAAAGACAATCAGAGACAGACATCTAGATTTGCCGGGCAATCCGGTCACCTGCTACCACATGAAGACGCTTCTGCTTTACGAGTGCGAGAAACATCCGAGAGAACACGAGTGGGACGAAGCCGCCATCGGGGACAGAATCAACGGAATCTTCCTCCAATTGATATCGTCTCTCCAGTGTCGTAGATGCCCTCACTACTTTCTGCCGCATGTGGACCTGTTCAAAGGCAAGTCACCGACGGCTCTAGAGAACGCAGCGAAGCAAGTGTGGCGGCTGACCAGAGAGATGCTGACCAATTCCAGAGCCTTCGAGAAGCTGTGAGCGTCGACGAACTCATGAGTCGTTGTCGTGGAGTGAGTGAATACTGTGAAGTGATGCGGCTTATATTATATTGATCCTTGAGTCATTTACAGTAGGTTTAGGGCGGGAGCGTTTCTATGTGTTGGAATCTAATAGGAGACCTTGTGCTGAAACACGTATGCAGAGACGTCGAGTGATTTAAGTATACGCGTTTTTGGTTTGTGAATTTCTCAATTATTCCATTTGGATCGGACAGACTGTAAGTAGAAGTGATACTACTAATAGACTAGGACACATTTCGAAATATTATTTTTGTGATATAATGTAAATAGCTTAATCGTTGTACAATTTTAGTGATATATTTAATTTAAAAAACACCGTGTATTTATTTGACTGAAATCTTTTACAGTAGGCATATAATCTATATAAATAGTTAAAATAAACAATTTGAAATTATAATAAATGCTTTGATTTGTAGACACTAATACCTATAGCGAATGCTTAAATTCAAATACCAGGGTACTAAAAGTCATGAGAATGTAACCGCATGAATATTTTCAATAGATGTTTATGCAAATATAATTTTATTTTCCACGGAATACACTACAGCACTTAGGCCTAGGTATAGGTAGGACCGGGGAAGCTCGTTCATAAAACACATCACGCCTCCCGAAGAGCCTATTGTTTAACTTTTAACTGAATATGTTTTTTTTATGATCAAATTGCATATTTTTCTCATAAATTATACAAACATTTACCTAGGTATATAAACTGCATACATATTTAAAAATTATGCAAATAAAAGGAATTTTAATATTTAAAATGATATAAAAGTGCCAAATCTAAAATTTGGAACCACGAAAATATGTAGGAGAGTTTACTATCCTCAAAACTATAGGCAATTTAAAGCTAGGTGAGCATCGAGGTTTAATTCTACAAAGTCACCATTAGGTAGAGATTTGTATTGCCTACTTTTTTATCATTTTAATACTGCATCCAAATTATGAATATCTGTCAGATTATTACAATCTGTAATTTTGATACAAATTTTACAAAACCAACAATATTCTATAACTTAAAAAATGTTTATTTTAAAAATTCGATGCAAACGAATGTTCACCTCACTGTCACCGGTCACCGACCTCTGAGTCATCAATTGATCTAACCAAACAAAAATGAGAATTGATCAATTTCGTAACAAACAATAAAGGTAAAAAAAAGAATATAAAGTGTGACTTGGTCAGGTACCTATTCGTGCGGTCGTCCTACGTACGGTATCAGGTTACAAGTCGATATTTTAAGAGTAAAAGCCTCGTGGGCCGGCTACAGATAGTCGATGTGGTGTTCTTGTTACAACATGTAATTTATAGTTATATGCAACAGATACAAATGCGAAATTCAAAGATAATGTCACAGTAAATCATGCAAAAAGAATGCATGCTCTAGAAATAGATGCTGTGGCTGATATGGGAACTTTTCAAACATCGCTTATGTTTTCTGGATTCCTGGTAAAATGCTTTTGGTAAAACACAGCTTAGTTCAATGTTATTTTGATTGGATCATATAAAAGTATGATCAAGATTTAGATTCGTTATGCACAAATCTTTGTAGTAAACGTGGATGAAAATATCGCGATGGAATAATCAATATGATAATTGGATTTTGGTTAAAACAAAAAAAATTGTACCTAGGTATTCTACACTGACCGTATTGACCCACAAAATCTACATTAAGTACATTGTTAAATCCCTGAATATTTTTTAGAACTAGCCCAATACAAATCTTCATAAATGATAATCTAAATATACTGGAAAAAATGTAAAACCAGTTTGAAGAAATAAAAAATAAACATGTCACTAAGATAGTCCAATAACAGTCTAAAAGTGAATTAATAAGAATTTAACAATTTGTAATCCACTGGAAACATATTACCTAATATCCTGTTTTACCAAAATTAGAAACCTTAAAAATAATAACATTGAGATCAATTTAAAAACAAATTGAAGCAGTAACTGAATTACATTTTTTAAATTCGTTTAGGAATCGTCCTGCCCAAATGGAATTATTTCAATAACGTTCACAAAAAAGTAAACACACTTCTCTCAAAACGGTAGACATTTCAATAAACAACGTCTCACCATATAAGAGGTTCAATTAAATTGGTCCCGCAATAAAGTGAATGCCATAAACCAGTTGATGGGCAAAGACACTGGGCTGGAGGCCCGAGCTCAATGTGCGACGCCTACGCTAGCATTTTGTTTTTAGACTTTACTTCCCTACCTCGTTGAAGTAATAACTGTAGTGTCTTTGATATTTAATTTCCTTTTTGGTAGAGCTGCTCGTGGGTTTGGTCATTCTAAGAAACAATAAGGTTTCTTTTCTGTTTGGGACATCGGAAATCAGATAAACTCCATTCCCATAACTTCCCTAATCAAAACACTTGATTTTAACATTAAGAGTTCACTGGTAATTTTTGGTTCAATATAGGTATATATATATATCATCTGTCTGCTCTGTTCGCAATGATTTGGGGTCGGTGCAATAGATAAGATTCTTTCATAATATTTCCAGGTATTCTTTTTCCACTATCATATTCAAACGTTTTTAGTCACATGGTATTCATCATATCATGTCCATATTATATGCTTTGATAATACAACTGCTCAGTAAGGTTAACTTTAACATTATGAAAAATGGAAATTAATCCTAAGTTATAAATTTGTCAGGAAAGCCATATTAAGCGTCGTGCTAATGCACCGTTAAGTGAATAATTTTGTCACTTAGAAAAAGGCGATATCTATGCAAAATTCTTGAGTACTTTTTGCTGTTCATTGATAAAAGCCATTGCCAAGATAGGCCTACTGGGCACAACAAATGCTGTTAAATATTAACCTCGTTAAAATAATTTCATTGCATTCATGAATATTTTTTCCGACAGAGAGGATTCTAATTATTAAGTGGAATGTCGAAAAAACATAAATAAATAATAATTATAATGAAAACGTTGAATTTTATCGACAAAAAGAAACGTTCCTTTTGCACAAATATCAACACAGATAATATTATGACAAATAACCGTTATAAATAAATACTGGGCGGACATAACACGTGAAGGGATTCAATAAAACACATATTATTGATATAATGAAGAGGCGAAAGGGGGCGTTACGTAGGCCCGGGCGGCGCGGGCGCGTGGAGCACACGTCAAAACAGGAAAAAATATGAGGCCGATAGTAGACATTGTTGTATAAATAATGGTTCGGTAGGATGAAAATTATGGGATAACTGTTTTAAGCCAAAACAAATAAAATGGATACGCTTTGTTATTAAATAACCCTCTGATATTTAGAGTTACAGAAATTTCCTTCGAGCAAGATTCCGCTTTCCATATCCAGCTAGATTGATGCAACTTTATAAAATAATCATTCCCGAGATGATCATCTACTAATAATGTTCCGATGATGTATGTATAATTTTATTAGAAAAATTTAATCTTGATGAAATAATAGCTTCAGCAAAAATCAAAGATATTCTTCTAGATTCCTTCCTTCTTTTTATCAAGAAATCATTCGCATGTTTCTCAGTTAGTAGTGTATAGTGTAAGTGTATTCCGAACCGGTGGTAGAGTCTTTGTAAAAATTGTAACTATTGACATTCTTGAGTGCCTTATTAGGGCCTAAACTGAATAAATGAGTTTGACTTTGAGTTTGCATGACTCTACAAAAGGTATTAAAGATACTAGAAAAACAAATAATATGAGTGGACACATTCTGACTTAACCATAATAAGAGCATACCAAGGCTTAATATAGCACTTTCTCATTATTGAAGTAGGTATATCCCAAGCGTTAAACTGTCATTGGAGGGGCACTTATTCAATAACGGCCTATTAACTACCAATTACAGATACCAGGCGCTCATAGAGCCGAGCTAGTGATCGATTACTGAAGATTTATGGGCTCGACTATGGAGCTGTTTTCAATTAGATCGATTTATTTTTGTTTACTTTTTGAGATAAGTACCTATATTAAAAAATCTTATGACTCAATATTAGAAGGATTCATTTGGTTGAAGACAATTTTATCAAAACAAAATCCTTTTTTTGTAAATACATACATATTTATACAGGGTCACGGACGCAAAACCTCTTTGGTTCATCAAGCAAGACTGACAACTTTTTTTCTACGACTTTACGATGTGTTTGTTACTTACGCAAAAACTTCTGAACGGATATGGATGAAATTTGGCACATATATCCAGAATCTGGAATAACATATAGGCTATTTTTTATCCCGGGAAATCATAAGATCCCTCGGGAACGCGGGTGAAACCGCGGGGCGGAAGCTAGTAATAATATAATTATAAGGTGAATATTAGGGTAACAGACATTAAAATAAGCGGCTTTCTAATTTAAGAACCTAATCAGCTCGGTTATGAAATGCCGAAAAAATGACTACATTCAAAAGATATTTATTTTGGCCTTGTGTACCTACTTACTAGAACACACAACCTTTGTGAAACTTTTATAAAGCTTTTATAGCCCTATGTATATTTATAGCTGTATCACGTATTTGTTATGCTGTATTAGTACATAGTGTTTATTATTTGTGGATAGTATTGGGCGCCATTAGTATGCGCGTCGGCCGCGGCTGGCGCCACCGCCGCACCGGTTCAAATTGTTATAATTCAAACATAACCGTTACTTATGGAACGTGAGCGTTTGACTGCGCACACGCATCATTACATTAAGTTTTATTGTAAAATGATACAGACTGTTTTTTATATTTTTTTATTAAATAGCAAGGTTTTTAGTTACGGGGCTCGCTAATAATTATTCGGTGATCCTATAAAATTACACTAAGTAGTAAATTTTGGCAATTACCTTCTACGAATGTAAAAGTAACTACCGACAGGAATACTTAAGCACCCACGTTCCTGAGATAATCTCTATACTAATAATAAAGCTGAAGAGTTTGTTTGTTTGTTTGAACGCGCTAATCTCCTGAATTATTGGTCCGATTCGAAAAATTATTTCACTAATAGGAAGCTACATTATCCCCGAAGGTTATATGCTACATTCTATCCCGGGAATAGGAGTGAGGCTGTAAGGAACAGCTAGTAATAAACAGAGACATTCTTCACACATAGTTATCTGATCCCAAACCAAGTAGAGCTTATACTATGGACAACCAGATAACTGAATACTATTAAAATTACTGTTTCTTGTAAATACAAATAATTACACCTATACTCATGAGAAACAGACGGACATGTTGATTATCACAAATGTTTGTCCGAAAGTGATAGGTGGTGACTGTGTCTTAACTAACCACGCCAACTGACCCGTCAAAAGTAGCCTATGTCACTCTCCACACGATCAGCTATCTACATGCCAAAATTCATCGCGATCGATTCAGCGGTTTAGGCGTGAAAGAGTAACAGATATTTCTTTTTATTCGATTCGATTACGTTTCTCATAGTGAAACTAGATTTTGATGATGAGGCCGAATAGGACAATGATTTAGTGTATTCCGAACCGGTGGTAGAGTCAAAGTTACAAACGAATAATATTTATAAACATTCAGCACTAGTCGTCCCCGCTGTTTCACCCGCGTAACCGGGATAAAAATTAGACTAGGTATTAACTTTTCCATATGCTATATGTATACCAAATTTTATCGTGATCGTTCCTGCGGTTGACGTGAGGTAACAGACAGAGACATTTTGCATTTAGGTATAATTTTGAGTATGGATTTGACATTGATCATCGCTTCTCAACCTGGGAACGACTGCCGAATGACACCTACCTACTTAGAAAAATATACCCAAACAATCAAATTAAGTAATGTATAATATAAAGTCAAAACAATTTATTCAATTTAGGCCCCAGAAGGGCACATATGAAGGTAAAATTTACTGAAGTTACCACCGGTTCGGAAATCAACCTTCAACTGAGAAGAACCGGCAAGAAACTCGGCGTGGTCGCAAGGAATCGTATATTTAAAAAAAATATCAAGTTGCGTTGATTAAGATACTCAGTTATTTAAATAGATGCGCAGGATACGAAGCAAAAATACCTTACAGTGGTCAAGAGTCGATCAGATAGATTCAACTGATAAGTACGGTTTAAAATATTCAGCCTCGTATTTGCAATATAATCTGTGGATACATTAGAAGCAATTCCCACGAGAAACCGAGAATCAACACTTTGTAGGCAGCCAGTGAGGGCAACGATTATAATAAACTGTAAGCAACTAGCACTTGCCAACTGTGCACTTGAGATCGACATTTATGGACGGAAAAGACACACGTTTGTTGTATCAAGGTATTATTCGTTAGGATTTATAATGTTGGCACTATGCGTAGACAACGTACGAAGTATTGGTGACAATTTGATGTGCTAGGTTAAAGTAGGAATTGGCACTGATTCTGGATGGATTGTACGGTCAAGTTAAAATGTTATATAAGGTTTAAGTTCAAAGCACGATCGTAGGAAATTATAACCAGCTATAGCGGTGTCAGCCGTGTTCCTAGGATGAAAAATAGCCTATAGCACTCGGGTTATGTAGCTTCCTATAAGTGGAGGAATATTCAGAATAGGAATAAGGTTTTCTCAAAATATCTAAGAATTATAGCACTGTAAAAAAACAAAGTATTAGCGTACAGACACAAAATATTTTTATGGTTGTTTTTAATGTATATATTATCAGTATACGTATAAGTACCTAATGCGTATTTTATGCACAAATAGAATCACTTCGTCAAAATTTTGAAGCATTTTATCTACACTTAAAAGCAGTTTTATCTACACTTAAATCAAATAAGGAATGTTGAATATGATGGAAAAAGAAGCTACATTATGGACTAGTTCAAATAATGATTGAAAAAAACGTAGGTACCAACAAACGTTAATTTTACAAATAAAAACTTTTATCAGGGGCTTAGGCTTAGCTTGACTATAGACTTCATAATGAATTAGCATAGTCGCACGCAGATATTCTACCCTAACCATATAATAACAGCAAGCGGAATACGTATAGACGTCTCCTTTAGGCACTCAGTAATGGATTTTTAAATTTTCACTTACACTGCATAACGAATGCGCAAACGCGTCCGAAGCGACAAATTCAATGTAATCTGTATAATATTACAATTTGCCCAATGAATTATTCAATATGGCCGCCGAGGCACCATGTTTATTCGATTATATCTGATTTACATACATATTTATACGTATAGTTATCGGTAACCTGTTGTCATATCCATAATATTGGTTATTGTATGCCACTAGCCAGCGCTGACCTGGCTAGCCCTCACTAAGTGTTTGGACATCCTAGTCGGTTATCTCGGCTGTTATAAGCAGGTGCCTGTCTATTTGCAATCTCTGCATATTCATGTTATGGATTTCCCTCTTGTGTAGGTAGGTACCTACTAAAGCCGCCCGCAAACGGGTCGCGAAGCTCCATTAGTTTCAAGGAGTCAGTGCAAAGCTATTTAGAATTAAATTGATATCTATGAGTATGGAATTAAATCTTAAGATATTATAAGACGATGAGTCGCTCTGTTTGTCTGTAAGTGTAATAAAACTGCTTTATAAATAAAAATCAATGGACGTATATTGATGGTGCACTTGAGAAAGCCTCGACAGATTTAGCTGATTTTTGTTGTTAATTAGGGAATAGGTACTATCTATGTATGATATTTTTAAGCAAATTCATTTAAGAAACAATAGAAAAATAAATCCTATAAAAGTAAAGATATAAGCCATCGATTATATTTATCTCTTTACCTATAGCAAAACATAATTTAACTATTTAAAATGCTTATCTTTCGTATTAAAATTGCATATCGATACTTGCCCTATTGTTAGGACAAACGTTTTCTATGAAAGTTTTTTTTTGATATATCCACTGGGAAAATCGGAAATTTTGATGGATTTAAAAAAAAATAATATAAATCACCCCGGCGACACGCGGGCCCCTAACTGCTAGTTATATAGTACCTATATAAAATTCCAAGACACACAACAACGCACAACCTTAACCGCTTTGAGGGTATATTTTTAGTGAAGTATAATTTACAAAAAAAAACTATGTTGGGAAATCAGAGACTAGCGGGTGAAACGCGGGCAGAAAGCTAGTAATAGGTATTACGATATAATGTAACAATATAGATGGGTCGCTAATTTACATAGAAGCAATCTAGCAATACGAAAATTACTAAAAAATCCATTTAACAAAAATCCAATGTTAATTTTCCGAATAAAAAGTACGAATACGCGGAACGGTTGCCAACTAACCAGTGTTGCCTGTAGTTAAGGTCATTTCGCCACAAATATCAAATACTCTTGGCAGAATATATTACAACAAATATTAATTGTTTACAAGTAGGTAGGTATAATATGAAAGCTTATCCTTCATAATTACTACTAACTAACTAAGGAACAAGTTACTAGAAATTTGTCTTTTGTATAATCTCCTTCATATTCAAAATTACTATCAACGTTAAATGATAATGTTAATGAATAATTATTAACAGACTTATAATGTATCATAGTAATTAATTTGCTGTTTATAAAGTACTTACTAAAGTTGTTTTTAACCCCCGAATGCACCCCTCAAAACACTGAAAGAGGCTGCTAATCTACTGGCCACTTTTAGCCACTTCAAACAGTATGAAATTTTGAACTAGCAACTTTTTACAACTGTATAGCGATTTACTTTTTATTGACCTGGGAACACTGGCGGTAGCACTTGTAAGGACTACGAAGGAGCCAGCCGCTTCTGACAGAAAGACAGATAGTACCAGGAACTTGCGATTATCTACGCCGAGTCGTTGTTGTGCGCTACGTGCTACCATTAACAAGTGGATATTCTAAGTAATCGCGAATTATCTGACGCTATGTCTTTCTCACGGGTGCTTTTAGAACACTTTTTCTCAGCAAAATCTTGACAACAAGACGATGTCGACAAATTGTCTTCGTCTCTAGAAAATCTATATTATTTATACCTAACTATAAAGTCAGCAAACAAGGAAATTCCCCGACTGATGGGAAGCGGTTACCGTAGTCTATGCTTGCAACACCATGAATAGGGTGTATTTTACCAAAATATGACAGATGGCATCAATAATTAATATTATTCATTATGTACTATTGAAAAAAAATTTTTTTTTTTAATGTTTTGCGCGCCACCCGTACGCATAGGCATACTTAGCCAAAGAATATAATAATGAACACTTAAAAAATAAAAATTAATACATACTTACAGTAATTCTTACTTTTAATATAAAGTGAAAACAATTATAAAGTGCATAAAACACATTCCTATGGCAACGCACCGTGGACCGACGTGAAGGTGGACCGACAATCTTGTGAGGATCGCGGGAAACCGCTGGATGCGGGTAGCGCAAGACCGGCCATCGTAGAGATCCTTGGGGAGGCCTTTGCCCAGTAGTGGACGTCTTTTGGGCTGACATGATGATGATGATCCATTGGTATACGTTTCATTCGCTAATCACAAAATTATGTTTTATAGGTAAATATCAATCTGCAGACCAAACATCTTAAGCACAGTGTGTGTATTAATTAAGTAACTATTTTTTTCTAACAACTAATTAATGCTTCTTTTTTTATCTCATGTTACTTTAAAATGCGTACCTACTCGGAATAGGGGAGAGAATGGTCATACAAAAAACTCCAAGCATTGCAAGTATGATTCAATTACAAAGATTCCACGTAATTACGTAGATCAGTCATCAGTAATCATTAGCACTAATAGCCGAAGCAGAATTATGTTCGATCAAGTGCATCCATAAAATACGCAATTATGTTTTATTAAATGAATTATTCATTTGTTACAAATCAGTCATTGATTGCTCAATAATCATCCATCATATCTTAAGGGACCACCTCGGAATCTGCCTAAATATAACAGTTAATTAAACTATTTAAATCGGCTAAGCCGTTTCGGAGTCCTTTTTAGAAGTTATTGAAAACTAGAATCGATTAGTTAGGTTTCAATAGTGTAGTCCTCAAGTGTTAGGTGCTGATTTAGTGTTCAGTCATTGTATTACAAATACTAGAATACATTTGGCCGTCTAGACATTGAGATTATTGAAATCTGTACAAAACTGTTTCCACGCAAGGAGCTATTATATTGACCTATATTGACACATGAGTGTATCAATATGAAAAGTGTCAGGAGATTCTTTGTACCATGGGGATTGCCATTGACCTTTTAGAATACCTAAAAAGCAACTGGATTTCCATTCCAATGGTCGGAATAGGTACATTGGTGATAGAATTCCTACTCGAGGATGGCAACCAGGCAGGCGGTTATTACAAAGTATCCTACCACCACCCTACCACCGTTTAACTGTTAGTAAATCTCACGATGTTCTCCTTCATCGAA
The DNA here is from genome assembly GCA_963555595.1 of Tethea ocularis. Taxonomy (NCBI): domain Eukaryota; kingdom Metazoa; phylum Arthropoda; class Insecta; order Lepidoptera; family Drepanidae; genus Tethea; species Tethea ocularis. Next base: position 9,479,685 of record OY741975.1, read on the forward strand.
AGTTAAAGCGCATTGTTAAATTGGAACCAACCACTTTTTTCGACATCATTAGTTATAATATAGAACTATCATCGCTTTAAAACAAATTGCATCGCTTCTTAATGCTGAGATCCTTAGAGCGTACTTAGACTTTGCTCAGACTTTACCGTACAAAGTTGGTATTTAAAATGCAATTTTCGAATCTCTCTGAGTGTGCTATGCAAAGCCTAAGTGCACCTAATCGACGACTTACCAAAAACTTGGCTACACATTATAACATAAAAATATTTACTTTATTGCGTAGGTTTATACCCTAAGTAAAGTCTGAGCAAAGTTTAAGCATGCTCTATAGATCTCAGCCTAAGATTATCAGGCTTTCCTCTGAACTATTTTATACACTCCTGAATTCTGTAATAACTCTACTGACGATATATGTAGCTACCACCCTCAAGTTGAAAATCTTTTATCTACCGGTGTATTCCAGCTGTTTCACATTAAGGTGAATCGGCCGAAAAGCCCGCGAAATTCAATTTTTATGAGGTTTTTTTCAAATTGCAGCTCAGTAATTGGTCGTATATTTGTCAAAATGTGATTTGGATTTTTGGCCGATCCCCCGTAAGTTTCTCACATTTCACACATTCCACAGTTCCCTAGGCTTTGTGTTTATCAGTCACCTTCAGTCAGCCACATCATCAGTTATATTATGGTTTTATTATGCCCTCACAAACGCAAACACAAACAAAAGCGACGTAGGTACCTAGAACCTAATAAAACACATAGGTACCTACTACAACTACAAATGAGAGACCCAGTGGATGTACCAGGATATCATAAATCCGTAGGAACTAAAAAGTTGATTTTAGTAAGTCCAAGCATGTGAAGGGAAAAATATATTTATGTTAAATCCCACTTTCAAAACTATATTCGCGTATACTTAAAATTATATAAAGAAGCAAAAGTACGGACATGTTCTCTGCTGTGTAAATAAATAAGTAAAAGAACACCGGCGCAAACATCACCAGTTTAATATTTAATAATTCATCCGAGCGGTGTGTCCGTCCGTGCGTCTAATTCGTTGCGACATGTGCGGCGCACTGCGAGCGGGCAGCGGGGGGATCGGGGAGCGGAAGCGATTTTAAGTATTACACTAGCTCCACACGTTCCCGTTGTATGAAAACGTATATCCCTCTTAGCCCTATCAGCTAAAACTGGCAAATTCAAATCGATCCGTTGCACGTGACTTGAAAGATAGACAAAGAAACAACGATTTTCAACATTATTTATAATATAGTAAGGGAGAGTAATGATTACTTAACACAACCAAATTTTATAATTATGGCAATACTCGACGGTATAATTTATTCGAATATTTACATGAAACTATGAGTACCAGTTCTACCTAATAATTAAGTTAAGGCAAAAGCAAAATGTGCCCCAGGAAGTTGTTGTTACTCATAGACAGAAGTTACGACAACTAAGAAAAACCTATATCAAGCTTGCATGCTATAAAAAGTAATCATGTATTATGTACAAACAAAGATGCCTTATCTTCACTAATAAAGTTTATTTTTTATTGGTTCCTATCCTCAGCGCATAAAGGGGCCCCACCCTAAGTGCATTGGTCCATGAACCATTGAATTTTTAGTTAATACCGAAGCGGCTTTACATCGCTTTGTTGATTAAGAATAATATTTAAATTTTCATACAATGTCCTTTATTATGTCGATGTGCTTATAATAATAGTTAATAGAGTACATTATAAATTCATACTTGAGTTACTGATGTGACGTTATCGAAATGACATTAACAAAGAACGATTTTTATGAGTTCTGAAATGATATTTTGTTCTCGTTTTCCGAGGCTATCCACCAACTTACGGGTTGAATTTAGAAAAACCCTTCCTAAGGGGATGCTCACGTCATATTAGGAACTTGTATGCGAAATATCCTAAAGGTACAAGTCCCAAAATGCTTTAATATTTTTCTTATTCGTTCTAATTCATCACTTACTAAAAAAATGCTTGCTACAATTAGGCTTTCGATTATTTTTTTTGGAATGGACTAAAGTTAGTAGCCTCTGATGGCTGCATCAACCTTACCGGACAAATCGGCGAGCGCAGAAGACTCTCAGCCGGGCAACATTTAAGTAACCAGGCCTGAGGGCACCCTCGAATCGGGTACGAACCTCGGCTCAGGGCGTTACCGGGGGAGGGGGAGGGCGTATTAGGCTTTACAATAATGTTTACGCAGATATGACAACAAATCGTAATACTCTACAGTAAATGTGAAATGTATAAATGAGTAATGGATTCCTTCATTATGGGCTCTATTATTTTGGATACCATCCTACAACACAATAATAAAAACAAGTAACCAACGTTAGGTTCTGGAGATATATAATCAAGATACTAGATAGACTTTAACATGACATTGAATCATTTGGTAAATATTTTAATACCCAACGATCTATACATTGATTTATTTTTGGCGAACATTTCAACAGGAATTTGAATACAAAAGTTGAACGTCGAAACGTTCGCGATACTTTTTTATGCTGTTTGTGCGATAACGCGCGTCACCCAAAAAGCTTTTCTGTGTCATTCCATTCTAAAATAAAAGAATAAAAAAACATATCGTCGGTCCGTGATGCACCCGACGACATTTTTCAAATATCGGCGCAAAAAAACAAAATAGGCTGAAATTAAATTTAATATAAGTGCTATAGAGACTCGGTTTACGTGCCTTTTATCGAAGGGACGGTGCATAAAATACAAACATTTGAAATTGTTTACATTTATACAAAAGTATACTTTATATTTATTTTATCTTTTAGCTAATAACCAGCAGAACGATAAACTGCACGAATTAAATTTAAATAGGAACGGCACTAAACGCTACATATAAACTAATCCCGTCACAATTTCAATATCATTTGAATTTCAAAAATAAATCAAAATAAAACGTTATTGTTTCAAGCTATTCACGCATGGCTTACATGAAAGAGAAGGGTTCGTCGAGCGCATACGAGCGAAGAAGACAGATGCAGCTATGATGGACGGGCACCGTCCACTGCTGCGACACCGATCGTAGCTCAGGCCGCGCCGCATACTTTCTCATCGCCGTACACCAAAATAAACTTTAAACTTTTTATGTGTTCCTGGTATATTTAGATGATATTGTCGCAGCGTTTTAAAGTGAAGAAAAAAGTGTTAAGTGGATGATTTATATTAAGTGCAGCCCGTTAAGAGGCTTCCGGCGTAATTATTTACTAAAAAGTGTGCAGTAGTTGCATTCTGAAGCGCGTGACCTCTATTATGACGGGACACTCACGGAATAATTCATATATTCTGGATATATAATTTCCTTTGTCGGTAAGAGTTGAATGAAAGCCTTTATGTGAGATGGGTATGAACTGAGGATTAAAGGAGGAATCATGGTGTAAAATGTTTCTTAATAAATCAAACACTGGTTGGTGTTTACATACAAATGAATTGGGCACATGAGCAATAAAGTTCTATAGGAAATATTTGTTTTTTTAGGATCAACATTTTTGCAGTAGATCTCACAAATTCTCGCCTTCACAAATTCATACAAATAATTGCATCGTAGTAAGTAGTTCGTAGCACAACATAAAAACATATAGGTAAGTAAGGCGTTTTTTTAAGACACAAAATAACAAGTTAGAAGTAACTACGAGTTCACGAACGAGTACTTACAACGTGTGCAAATTTTCTCCTCAAGGTAGAGGTACGTATTAAGTTTAATCTCAATGTAGTTTCAGTTTTGCAATTTAATTTATTTAAATCGTTAAATATTCTATTTATTAATTTAAAAAGTTGTAAGTAGATAATGTATGTATTTGCGAATTGCGAGTAAATTAATTAATAAAGATGGACGTGTTAATGATTTATCGTGACTCGGTGCACGCCAAATAAATAATGCAATAGAACTGCATACATTAACAGCTACCAAGTATTTCACTAAAGGCTTTTCTTCAAATATACCTAGAAATTACTGTTGCCGCTATAAACTCATGTAATACTTGAAATCTCATTGGTATTCCGAAAAAAAAAAAATGTATATGTCTGCTCTATCTAGGATACGGGTACTAATTTCCATAGCTTTTCGAAGTACCTACTTGCTTTTTAATTGAATACTATTGAGGTATTTTTGCACGTTCGTTATAGTATTTTTAGTCAAATTGAATAGTCATTATTATATTATACCTACTAGCTGTTTGTGCCCCGCGTCACCCGGGTGATTTTGATTGATATTTTCATACAATAATTCCATCTAAATAGGGTAGTTGACAGTGTCAAAAATAAATGACCAAACACTAACCAATGCATAAAACATCTAAAAACACGTGGAAATATCAAATATGTTGTACATTTAATGCTTTTTATGATTTTTAATTACTAGTGGAACCACTAAGAGTAGATGATTTGATGCTGTGAAACTATGACGTCATAATGTGATATTTCATACAAAATTCCTAATAAATTATCGTTTTGACATTTATTAAAAAGTAGCTGATTTGATGTGTCAGTCAACTACCCTATTGCTGACTTTCCCGGTGTATTTTCCAAAAAAAAACTTTCATAATACAAACAATCGCAAACTTAACAAAAAAAAAATAGCCAAATGGCAATTGATCTTTACATATACTATATAGTAGGCCTATATATTTGATTATAATATCTCCGTAGTCGGTGATGATCTGACCTCGAAGTGAACACTGAACAGTGGTTGGTGCTTAACGACAGATTTTCATCATGACGCTTTGAAAAGCCGAGGCGAGACTACAAAGATGTTTTTCTTAACCGAAAACTCAAGTTTATAGTAAGATTTGAACCTGCGACCATTGCCACGGTATTCGATGTCACTGGCCTTTATATGGTCTGGGCAAGTGTGCTCCATTATCATCGCAATATCAAAATCTATTACCAAGCAACTACCGATGTTCTGGCAGGAACACTTGAGAGCCAGTTGAAAAAAAACTTTTTCTGCAATAGTTTCCTTCGCTGTTCGTCGAGAATTGAGCTGGTGATTTCGTAGATGATAAAGCCATAAAATTATGCAAAATCAAATTTGGTGAGACTCCAAATTTATCAAAAACCGACATAATATTATCGACATAATTAGAATTTTCTATTATATCATAATTATATTCTATTAGGAAACACGACTACTTGTGATAAGGATTATTTAAGTACTAGAGTCACATAAATGTATAGGAATATAAACTTACAAGAATATTATCGACTAATATCTTATGTATACCTATGTTTAATAGCAATAACCATGTTGCATGATGCTCGCTAATAAATCATAAAAATAAAAGGTAAATGGAGTTTCTTTTTAATTCAAGGTTACTGCTGATTACTAAGCATAGGATTTTGTACCTTATTACTACAGAGCTATTTATAAATGGGGACCACTTTACTATGGAGCCCAGGTACCTTATAGAATTTGGAGCTAAACATTAACTTTCAAATTGTGCAGCAAAAGTTAACAGCAGATAGGTACGTACATAACGTCCATCGGGCCATTGAAAAATCAGTTCTAAATGGTGCATAAAGTAAAGATGATAATCAGATTATGATACTAAACTGTATAAATTACTAAGGATTTCAGTAATCTTACAAATATTATAGTGTTTTGTGTCCATGTTTGTAACTCAATCTCACCGCAATTACTGAAAGGATTAAGCCTAATGACCTAAGAAAAAAAGAAAATATATTTGACACACGCAATATGAAATAAATAAAATCGGCCAAGTACGAGTCGGACTCACATGGAGGGTTCCGTACGATCGTACAATGTTCAATGCTATGTATTTTTTTAATACTTTACAAGAGAGGCTCTATAACAATATGTATAGACAGAAAGTAAAAGAAAACAAAAGCTAGAATCGGTCGTGACGTCGGATGCCGCGACGAAGGTCGTAGGTTCGAATCCTACAATGATCTTGAGCTTTCGGTGAAGGAAAACAGCGTGAGGAAACCATAGCACGGTGGTAGGGTACTTTGTAGTATCCGCCTGGCTGGCTACCACCCTCAAGGTGAAAATTTGTCGCCAATCACCTACCGGTGTGTTCCGGCAATTGCACTTGAGAGCCAATTTGCCTTCTCGGCATTGTTACAGGTCAGCAACACATTGGCAATATCTCTGGTATTGCCAATGGCGATAGGCGACGTTAACCACTTACCATCAGGGGGGCCGTATGCTTGCTTGCTACCTTAGTAGTAAAAAAAAAAAGAATAATAAAAAAAACCGCATAAAATCAAGGTCCCTCAGTATTCGCAGGTAAAACCGGTAGCAGAAGCTAGTCTACTAAAACAAAGTTTAATAATATATCAGTGTACAAAACATTAGTGGCATGTATCGGAATGTTATGCCATCTGTCATGTAGTGTCAACCTCAGAAACATTGTGGGCGTAATGAGATATTTTAATTCAAATGAATATTCAATAGATTTTTTTCGTGGGTAGTAGTGCCATATCTTCATCAACTGTGTGCTGGGTGATGCCTGTGGCATTAATGTAACGTCAAAGGTTTTTTTTTAATAAACCCGTTTGCTAATGGATAATATGGATATACAAGCAGATGAAACCGCGGGGCGGAAAGTAGTTACTTCATTTTTTTTAAAGCACTAAAGTTGGTAGCCTCTGATGGCTGCAGCAACCTTACCGGACAAATCGGCGAGCGCAGAGGGCTCTCACCCGGTTAACATTTAGATAAACGCCTGAGGGCACCACCGAATGGGGTACAAACCTCGGCTCAGGGCGTTACCGTGGGAGGGGGACGACTTAGTTCGAGTTAAGGCGATGATAGCTCAGTGGTAGTGACGTCGAATGCCGAGACGAAGGTCGCGGGTTCGAATCCTACAATGAGCTTGAGCTTTCGGTGAAGGAAAACATCGTGAGGAAACCATAGCACGGTGGTAGGGTACTTTGTAGTACCCGCCTGGCTGGCTACCACCTTCAAGTTGAAAATCTGTCGCCAAGCACCTTTAGGTGTGTTTCGACAGCTGCACTTTAGAGCTAGTTCCTTTCTAGGCTTTTTGTGCTTACCATCATCGGCCACATCATCACTGACCACGGTGAGATTGTGGTCAAACACAGGCCTATACATAGTAAAAAAAAAAAAAGTTACGACTAATTGGGGGCGGTCGGATTACTAATGGCAGCTCGGGCCGCTTGTACGGGACGAGACTGAGTGGTCCTCGACGTCGAGGACGGTAGCGTGATCGGTTGACTGTTTACAAGCTTCGTCAGCTTCCATCTTAGTTACTTCAAGTCCTTTTTTCAGTCATCAGCGACATCACACCTCTCCTACACATATCAATACCTTCGGCCACATCATCACCTATGATGAGATTGTAGACAAACGTCAGCCCACCCACAGAAAAAGAAAAAACTCGACTGCCATTACAAAAAGTTCTAAATATTTGCTGTCATTACAAAATGACATGTTGCATACTTATTTTCCTTGAATTTCCTTTTACCCTGAATACTTATTAACGGCTTATGTGTTATGTGTATTAAAGACAGCGAATTAGTCTATTTATCGGTATAGCTTGGTTCATAATTCGTATAAAATTACTAAAGACTCTAATCGTAATTAATATAAAATTATGATAATTTTAACTAATTTCATATTTTTCAAAAAATCTCTCTCCTTTTTTTGGCGTAGGATTAATTTTATTAACATCGAATAAGGCGTTCTGTCAATATTTTTCCATTTAGATTCTTTCAGAATTCAGGGATATTTACTTAAATTTAAATCAATACAATTTAAACATGATGAACTAAACTATAACATATATTATATTTTTCGTAGGACATATAGACGAAAAGATTCGTCAAAAAAGCCAGCCTTAATTAGTATACGTAACTGATGAAGACTCTAATCATAATAAGTACCTGTACCTTTTTTTTTGGTAAATTGTGTTTTCTAAAAGTGAAACCTAGCGAAACCACCAAATTTCATGAAAATCGTTGGGACCGTTTCCGAGATTCAGATTATCTATACTAATATTATAAAGAGGAAAGATTTTATTGTTTGTTTGCATTGAATAGGCTCCGAAACTGATGAACCGATTTGAAAAATTCTTTCACGAATAGAGAGCTACATTATCCCCGAAGGTTATAGGCTACTTTTTATCTGGGGAACGCGAGTGAAACCGCGCGGAACAGTTAGTATTTTATATATAAAAAAAAATGCTCGTTTAAAGGTATTAGAGAGATAGATAGATGTGCGTACTTGCATACATCTTATTTATTTATTTATTTTATATGGATATCCAACAAAGAATACACCTCACATTTAAAACAATACTACAGTGGCGTTTAAAGACCTAGTGCTTCTTCAATTACAGGACATCACAGAAAGCACATACAGATAACATTGCAAAAAAAGAAGAAAATATAAATACAATAATAACAAAAATAAATAATTACGATTCTAAATTATAATGAATTAAACGACAAATTGAGAAAATAAATAAAATAAAATAGAAATCACAGTCAAACAAACAAACAAGCAAGCAAGATATACATTAAATTATAGTTAAAACATTAATACATTAATCTTCTTCATGCTTCTTAAACATCTTCATGCTAATTAAGAACTACTAGTCCTCAGGGCTGTTAATTGAAGAATAGTGAATATTCACGAGGCAGATCCCGCCGTCCATGTTCCACTCTACATAATGAAGAGAATTATAAACGAGAACCATTACAACTCAGTGCGTGTAAGTGAATACGATGGTGGCACCGACGTTTTTATTTTATTTTATTTATTTATTTTATTACGAACAATACCCCTTGGGTGAGGCGCGGCGGGCGGTAGGCGCCGCGCGGTACGGGGTTCAAATACCACGTTGGCTGGACTGGATCGCCATACAAACATTTCATTTTTGTTACCTATCTAATCTGTAGATCATAAATCTCGTATATTTGTGTAACCGAGAATTGTTTTCCTGTTATTAGTGGCAAAAAATGGGCAACTTAATATTTTATTATTCGATGACAGATTATGATACATAAAAGTTTGGAATCATTATATTCGTTTTGCGTATTTATGTAAAAGAATATGAGTGCAATACTGTTTTTAAAGATTTTATTTTTGTTTTACTTACTTACTGAAAAGCTTGGTTGTCTATGAAAAGATTTGTAAAAAATAATTCTCAATAGAACGAAACATTTATTATATTTTCCGAGGAATAAATAAGCATCATAATATTTAGCTATAAAACCATTTTTGCTGGGATCATATTTTCAATATAACTTGTAGTACCGGCCTGGCTGGCCACCATTAAATGGAAAATCTCCAAGCACATCTAGTGGGTTACAACGCCAGCTGCGCTTGGAACCTTGAGCCAGTTATCTTCTAGATTCTGTAAAGGTCGGCAGCCCTTTGACAATCTCCTAATATTGCCAATGACCATAGGTGAAGGAAGCCACTTACCATCAGGCGGACCACTTGACTGCTTATCAGCTTCAGACAGACATAAAATGTTTTTCATCTACGGGGCTTTAGTCGTTATGCCGCACATCGAATGTTCGTCATTGTCATCGTGGTGATGTGGCCGGGCCGTAATTATTTTCTACTTATTTTTAAACTATTGACCCGCCCCGGCTTCGCACGGCTTTTCTCATAATATGCATGTATTATACATATAAACATTCCTCTTGAATCACTCTATCTATTGCTGAAACTGCATTAAAATCCGTTGTGTAGTTTCAAAGATCTAAGCGAACAAACAGCTGAAGCGACTTCATTTTACACTATGTAAAGATTTTGCATATTTTCATTTCATTATAGACAAGTGAATACCTATATTCTAGATAGGTACTTATCATTAGAATATGAAGAGTACTCCATTTATAAAATTAGATACTTAATAGAGAAGTGTTCTTGAAACATCAAGTGCTTTGTAAGCGCTCTAATGCGGGGATGGCTGGCAGCTGAGTGTGGACCACCCCACACCCTCCATGTAAGTGCACTCTACCAGTGCTGACGTAAAATGTACCATTATACCATTACATAGTACATCTTTCCCTGTTATTATGAATTGAACAAATGTTTGAAGGAATATTTGCGAGCCAAAATGATGCCGCGTAAATTCGTTAAAAACAAGTTCCAGATTTTTGCGCTCATGTCGTATCGTATAGCATTTTAACGGACCAAATTCTTTCAGAGTATAAAGATAAATATTATTGGCCAATATCTCAAATAGTTAGCGCTATAAATGTCTCGCGTTCCAACCGCAAAATAATAACATGTAAATCACAACATGCACTGGCCTCAAACATGACGAGAAGCGAAAATTATTGTCATACACTGACGCGTACCTAACTTTTTCTTGGAGGGTTGCAGTAATGAAAACAAATGACAGAAGCCCACGCGCGTCCCATAAAAAATTCAATTCATGGATGGATGAAAATAGTAGCACCGTATTGAATTTAATATTCGAGATTATTTTTGTTTTTTTTTATATATCTCAAAGGCGTGGTGCCACTAGAGTTATGATTGTTTAAAATTTAATTAGAATATTTAAGAATCAGCTGGTTTTGATGGCACTGATCTCTATGGACTTTTAATAAATATGTTTGCTTTGGATGGAAACGATTTGATTTATCAAATACGATTTGCAAATACTAATTTCAAAAATTAACTAATGGATTTATCGTCAAGGTAATAGTTACTTTTTTTTCATAATTTCAAAGGCTGATAAGCGTAAGTTATAACCTAAGAAATGAAAGTCCATGAAAGTAAATGGGTGTCAAATTATCAACTGAGGTGAGATATTATGTGTGTTATTGGAGTTAAATCACATGAAAAGTGTCACCTACTAAAACAGCAGCGAAAGTACCAGGATCGCATAGATTCAAGGAGGATAATTTACAGCCTCTCCTAATGGAAGGAGCACATTAACCGTACATCTTTAAAGTGTTTACGTATTAATAGAATAAAGTGAGTGTAGCGAGGAGCCAGGTGTTTCTAACTTGGAGGTAATTGCTTAATAGCAGTCGACTCATTAAGGGAGGGATGTGATATTTTTAAAAGGAAAAACCCTCGTTGTATATTATAGTAAACGAATGAAGTGGTATGAGAATAACGTCTTCATGTCATGGCTGTTTATTGCGATCACAAGGATGCATAATTGGACAGGATAGTTGGAGGTCTTATGAGGTAAGCACATAATCTAGAAGAGAACTGGGTCACAAAAGCAGCTGTCGGACGGAACACACCAATGTGTGCTTGGCGATTGTTAAATAGCAGAATGTGGCAGGCGACCTGGCGATCATAACTATGTATGTCTTTACAACCGAAGGGTGAGCGTCGTCCGTCAGTTCCATTGACCTAATGTTGCAACGTACTTAAGTATGACAAATAACTCTTTGTAATTGATGCCTCCCTGGTAGGTACTATATAAAATCCTCCCCCAAATCGTTTTCCAAAAACAAATTAAAAAGCATAAAACATGATTCAGTGTTCACCTCACTTAACCCTTTCGGTGCGTCGCAATAAAATTACTCTGTGAATTAACCCTCCGTCCACCCTTCGGGACTAAAACGCACTTAGTTGCAAAACGACCCCCTGTTTTTAAATTATGATAGATTGGTGTTTGGTGACAGTGATGATCATTTGTATTTCCATGTTATAAACCTTATTAACAAATAATAGACCTAGGATTTTAATACACGCTACAGATGGTGAGTTCTGTAGGTACTCATCACATCATCTGACATTTGATGGCATTGCATTATCATAGCAATATGTGAATAATGGATAGGTATAATTATTTATTTTGAAAATATGAAGCCATTTGCAAATATTGCTGATCATAAATTGGATATAAAAATGTACCTACACGAGAGTTTGTAATTTCAATATACCTACTAGGCAGGTACTTACGATAAAAAAAATATGGATATGATAAAAATAAACATTAAATATATCAAAATATTTAGACAAACTGAATAAATGAATTTTGAGATTGAGTTTTTTTAAAAGCGTGATAGTTTGTAATTACTTGTATATTTTATATTATTTTAGTTGTTACATATTAACTTTAATTATAAGTAAAAAAAAATAACATTAACAAATTTAAAAAATAAATAAAATATTATTTAAACTTTAATTTGCAGTCTATCACACCCACAGTAGCAGACAAATGGTTGTAATTTGCGTGAAAAAACAAGCCTCTTAGATAACAAGAGTTGTTTATGCCTTCTATGAAGCTGTAGGTACTGTGGAGAGGAGGATGTTTGCGACAAAAAGCAATATCCGCTTATAGTAATTTGGAGCGGCTCTCAAGATGAGCCCGTGATCTCTCCCCCGGGGGACTACCTCCACGGCTTTTACATTTTTTGCCAAATCAACTCAGGGTTGTCGCTCACTTGAGTACCTAATACTTAACTTACATATACCTAGGTACTTCCTATAAATAAAAAAAAATTGTTGAATGAGATGAGATATTGCTCAATAACTTATTCGGTTATAATATTTTAAAATAGTTCTCCTAAACTTTCACCCATGATCCTCTATTATATCGTCTTAGGGGTTGAATTTCCTAAAATCATTTCGTATGGGATATTCTACTACACAATTAGAAAGAAACAAAGAAAAAAAAACATTTATTTCAACATACATATTTTTTTTTTTATTCAACTCCTAAATGGGTAATATAGGAGATAGCGGGTGAAACTGAAAGCTAGTCCTTTTACCTATATTTGCCTATATTATATTTATCTTGAAAGAGAAATTCAAAATCTTCAGTGCCATTATTCTTACACTTGGAGTACGTGATATTGTAAAACTGAAATTATTATTATTATTTATTTATTTATATGGGCAACCCTATGAAACGGGAGTGTATAGGCTGGTTATACACCATACGCGGCGAGCGCCCCGCTTGTTTTGACTCCACCGCTTCCCGCGCATAAATCACACGCCTAATGTATCGAAATGACGCACCAGCGAGCAAGTGTGTTACGACCCTTACATAAAAACCAAGGAAAATTGAACTTTACTTTCTATAAAATAGATTAAAGAATAGCTTGATTTATTGGCAGAGCGTTGGAAGGGGAGCACAAGGGAATGTAAGCCATGTTACACATAGTATTAAAGATGTATTTGTTGTGTTCTACAAATAGACAATCGCGGTTTGATAGAGCCGGAGTACTACACGTTGCGAATTTTACTTTTGCTATTGTCAATATTAGGAGTTGCTCTAAACACTTTGTAACAAGGTTGAAAATCGTGTGAATTTTGCATTTACATTGGGGCTTGTAAAATTGTCGTGTTGTAATCCACATGAAAGCTTTAGGATTAGTGTTTGATGACATCATTATTTTTCAAATGACGATCGTGTTGCGATTTTCTCTGCTCTTATAGGACGTGAGGGAGAAAAAGTTTTTTTTTGTCCATTTTGTAGTGATTTATTGTTCTTTTGCAATTTGTTAAGTAAGTATATAGTACGCTAGGATGTCTCAACTGCCTTTCTAGCAGATCATTTCACTCAGTTTTATAAAGAAAATACCTTTATTAGGTGTAGTGTATGTGTTTGACCACAATCTAAATATGGTCAGTGATGATGTAGCGAAACGTGGTAAGCACACACAGCCTAGATGGGAACTGGCTCTCAAATGCAACTGTCAGAACGCGCGTTTTGCACTAATGTAATAGGATTTTTTTAATCGAATTTGGTAAATTACCTACTTGTAAATGTTCATAGTAGGTTGCTAGTAGTTAGTAGTTCAACATACAATAACAAAACAACATAATTCATAGCAACAACAAAATTATTTCCTAATAACTCCCTCAAATCCTTAAAATCGCTTGGGACGACTGTGCCACCCCTAAATTTAACTACCACGACATACATACTCACGATAATGGACCTTATTACCTTTAAACAAGAGCTTTAGCGGAGGCAAAGTTATGTTTGTATTGTGTATAGTTGCTTGTTTCAATTTTCCAGATCAGCGGTCCCTATCGACTCTGAGATTGGTGTATTGTTGTGTGACAGTGGAACTGCACATGTTAGCTGAAATGTCCGTTTGATTACTATACTTTAGGGTACTTAGGGTCCGAGGGTACAAGACTAGCTTCCATTCTGCGGCTTCATTCGAGTTCCCAGAATTATAGGTACGCGATGTAAATTAACTACCTATTACTTCCATAATGATTTGAATTTTGCCCCAACTTCAACAGTTATTCAATTATTATACAGGAACTCTAAAATCGGCAATGAAAAGTTACCTAATTACTCCCTGATATGTCTTCTATCGCTATGAAAGTCCTGGCATAATCGGTTCAATCGTTTTGTAGATTCACCCACAAAAATGACAGCCAAAAAATTTTAAATTTCGTACCTATTTGGTTACGTGCAATTAACGAAAATGTCTTACCTAATTTTGATAACACAGATACATGTAGGTACAGATAGGTATTTAGGTAGGTATTGATCTCGTCCGTTGAAAATTTTACCAGGAGCGTATAAATAGTGTAGATACAATCCAGAGTACTTACTATAATATCACGCTGTACCCTGGGTAAAATTATTTTGCGATGTGGACAGCGTCTGAGGGGTGGGATGATCTAATCCTCTATACTCCTGGGACTCGTAACGTGAGACGTACGTACAAATAGATACAAAGTAACATAAAATACGTTACCAACTAATATCGGATGTTTTGAATAATGTAATATTAATTGAAAAAAAAAGATAAATAGATTTTTATTCACTTTCATAGGCTTATGTTTGAGGAGGATCTCACCACGATTAGTGATGATGAGTCAACTCGAGGGTGGTAACTATAGACTACCACCACCGGTTTCCTCACGATAGTTACATGAAAGCTCAAGGTGTAAGATGCGATTCTATGACTTATATCAGACACACTAAAGGAATTATTTATTTAATAAATAAATAATAAATAATATCCTCGGACATTCTTCACATATGATTAATTAAATGATCCCAAACTAAGCAAAGCTTGTACTATGGAAACCAGATAACTGATATACTACATATACTACTTTATTACTTTACTTATTGCACGTAAGATTTGATATTCATTTTCAAATTAAAAATAAATCTCATGTCTCTGTTATTTATTACTAGGTGTTCCCCGCGGTTTCACTCACGTTCCCGGGATAATAACCTACAACCTTCGGGGATAATGTAGCTTCCTATTAGTGCAATATTTTTTCAAATCTGACCACTAACTCCCGAGATTAGCGCATTCAAACAAACAAACAAACTCTTCAGCTTTATTGTTAGTATAGATATATTTCGTATGGACATTTCTCAGGAATTTTGGCCCCCATGACTATAGCATATTAATAACCATATTATTAACATAAACTAATGTTATTAACAAAAAGATATCCTTGTTGGTAGATTTTGAATATGAAACAAATTAATATGTAGACAGATGAAGGAAATATGATAAGATTATCTTACTTTAACATTCGTAGCAATGTCCAGACACATTAAGTCAGATTTACTGTGGGATACCAAGGTATCATAAAAATCAAGCAAATTCACTTTATCTAGTACGTTCTTAGTATTTATTTACTCTTAAGAAAAGTTTTATACGCCAAAAAAAAATATTGCAGTGATTTTATTTACCAGGAAAGCATGAGTTAGATACACAGTATGCGCCCTAAAACGTAAGATATCTTATCGCAATAATATCACTTACCTTACATCGACAGTCTCCAAACACCGCACAAACATACATACATACGAAGTTATCAGTAGATCAGTTTGAGAATATAAAGGATATGTTTTACGCTCGTCGTGTTACCGTTGAAAAAATCTCCAGTTTCACCAACTTACCTGGAAAGATAAAACAGATAGGTTGCAACACCGTTGAAAAAAATAATATATGTGTGTGAATTTAATGTTTCATTTTATTTATTGTTTAAAAGATTTGCATGGCTGATGTTTGCCGATTCTTACTAAGCCTATGTGGGTTGCGACTTGCGATTGGGATTATGACTATGGAAATCATATCATCGACACATATAACTTGTCATCACTGACTGAATAATACGACTAATATAATCAAAATATTCATTCTACATTAACAGAAGTAGGTAGGTATGCTCAAATGCTTCATAGGTGGGCATGTGCCGTGGAATCACAGGATCGTTAAAATAACTATCCAAATAACTGACCGATAGTTAACTATAAAGATTGTGCTTATCTCGCAACCATTTCCTTACGTTTATCTCGCCCTAGTACCTAATTCTGAGACGTTCTCTTAATATATCACTTAATTACTTTAATTGGCGTCTGTTTATCTACGAACGAGCTACTATAAAATACTGACATGGTGTTTTATGGTTGAATTTTATGTCGACAATGACGTAAGGGCCTGTCTACGAGTGAGAAAACGAGTAGCCGTTATCTACACAAACTTTCACTCTATTCCTTATTGTGTATAATTACACTTTTAATGATCTACGAGTTGACTTCACTGGAGTGTTAACTGGTTAGTGATAATTTCTACGATTTATGATTGCCTGGTAAAGGAAATTGGACCAGTGTAGTTATTTCCGTAGAATCGCACTGTTTGGTCATGAAAGCCGAACACATGTAGTTTGGATATAATATTTACCTAACTAGCCTAGTGATGGGTGACATGACCTATAAAATTTAAATATGAGGCAAATGAAAAGCAGCAGCTTTATTTCACCTGATTGTGACCATATTAAGTAAATTCAATAACCAATGACAACGTTTATCTCTATTCAAGCTACATGACCATGAGAGGTAACTCACTTCCCTAGCTAGACGTACCCAAGTCACTACACCCACATAAATAATGTCAACAGTCGGCGATTGAGAACAATCGGTGATCCATGATACCGCGTCACCGGACGGTCACCGCTTCCACACACAAAAACAACCAGCATCACTCCACTCCCGGGAACAACGCATAAATATATCAAATCGAAAACAATAGGGCGACATCGAAGATATCACATCACACACCGAAACCCACGGACATATTTCAAAAACGGAGATAAAAACAAACAGAAAAAGGCACGAGTCGAAAAACCAACAACGAAAAAAATACGTGACGGGCATTAATTAAAACGGACCCACGACCAGGAATCCACAAAAACAAAGAGGTTAAACAAACCTTCGCAGTGGGATCCCTCGCAATGATCATCATCTCACATTTTTTAATCATCGGACATAAAATTATCGCCAACGATCGAAAACTGACCTTAAGTTAAGACGGATTAGGGGCGTGATTACTGGCGGGGTCGATACCGCGTTTATCGATATAAAGAGCTGTTGAAAATTATTTTTTGGTTGAATTGTCACCGTTGTTTTAATGGTATTACGCATTGAAGAAGGGTTATCTGGTCCGTCCGATCTCGAGGCCAGGTACGAGACCAAGATTGATTGGACACAACCCGACATTTTTATGTCCGTGATCTCGAGTGTCGTCGACTCCGTCCGTTGTGAAGGGACGTTATTAAATTAGTGGTATCGATCGACCGAAACCGGTAATTACCGCAATGGCATTGTTGAATATCATGGGATCCTTTGCGATGTTTTATTGATACATCGAATGAAACGCCAGGATAATTGATTCGGACACAAAGCGAGATAAAAATAAATAATCGCTTTTATTATTTTTCGCTAATTACGAGTATATTGGTTATGTTAATGGTTTATAGATATTTGAAGAAAAATATAAATTCGCAATTTTAGTAGTTCTTCCTTCATTCCATCCAATTTATTGTAGTGCAGTAAGAAGAGTATTTTGTTAAGTACCTACCTTTCCACCTTATTTTATACCTTTAGGGGTTGAATTTGCAAAAACCCTTCCTCAGTTGGTACGTATACATATCCATTAAAAAAAATGTGCATATTTTCATGTTTCTATTTTCAATAGTTTGGATACTTTGGGTTTTGCGCTGATATGTCAGTCAGTCACGTCAATGTCTCTTTTTATATTGAAAAAGGGATAAAATAATTAGCTTTTTTAAAAACAGATATCAGGTCTTTATTATTCTACTCTTATTTCTGTGTATACCTAAAAATCGTGTTAAATAACGGCCGTTCTTTCATATTGGACCGTATAAAAAGAATTGTAGATCATTATAAAGGCGTGATACAATCTCTGCGCAAGCGCAACTCGCAGACAATGGTTGTCAACACAATGTCACCATACAGTAACACAGAATAGGCGGGAGATTATGACAGACGGACGGACAAAAGGACAACGCCGCTTAGTGGTTGTTGAGGGTGTATGAATGTATATGGGTGTCGTAAAAAATGTTTTATTTGTATTTTTCCGTGCGTTTTGCAATCAAAGTGTGTATGTTATTATGTTTGTCACGGTGCAATATGAATGTCAAGTGATGACGTCTTTTTATACTCATGAAGTCAGTTAATTATAATTGCCTCGAATAACTGTATTATGACAACGAAATCACGCTCTAAAGGCTGAATAGATCTGGGAAGCCATATAATACACCCTGGGATAAATTCAGATTTTGAATTGAAAGGTGCTACCGTGGTGCCTATAGCTATATCATTAATATAGTTCTATTCTAGATGACCGACTGAAATGTTTTTTTTAAATAAATTCCAGCTAGTTTTCAGAGACCAGGTGCCGTAACTTACCTATGCCCGCGTTCGATACCAAGAGATAAAATATTGGCAAAAAATAAAAACATTACTCAAGCATCTCGATCTCGAGTACTCTCGAGTCTGAGATCATCCGACACTCGATCCCTTTTCGATAATACAACAATACAATATTACATTACCGCCTCGTTTGTGTCGGGTGAAAAAAAATGTTCCAAAAACGGCAATCGCAAAGGACAAACAATACTCAATAGAGATTTAAGAAGGGATTTGGATTCAAAGGGCTCTCTCTCAAGAGCTCCCTTTGTTTCTGTGAGCCTTTTAAATTTCAAGAGTTGAGGTAACTGGACCGTGGTGAGGTAGGGTCTTAGATTTAGCGACGAACATAAAGGTAAATATTTTTCATGCCAGATTAGAAGTAGGTATTGCAGGCAAAGTGCCATTTACGAAACTGTTACTTTAAGAACCAAAAGGAAAGCCTGTTCTGTTGTAAACACAATTAAGTATTTGGAAAAGATTATTCATAAGCCTGTGAAGGTCTATTTAAATAAATAATATTTTATTTAATTTAATTGAATCAGACAAACTTAATTTAGACTAAGAGATCATGATAAATTTAGAATAACTTGAAACCGTCAAATCAAGGAAACGGTTAAGCGCAGTATTTTGTACGATTTCTGTAATCATAAAGTATTTTTGAGATATAGTGAGATTAAATTTGTTTAGTTAGTAATCAACAGAATCGGGGTCTATGTTTGATAGTTTATTTTTCATAGTGTCAAATAGACTATTACCTACAATCGAGCAAGATCGCTAGCAAAGGCACCACAACTTATAAAAGATTTAAACACTAAGAAAGTTCTTTTCGCAGTCGGCATTGCTTTGTGCGAAGCCTAAAAGGGCGTGTGATTGTAGTACCGAGTAATGGGTATTTTTTGCCGCGTGCGCGATAAAAAGGCGGCGCGTTGCGCACACGCATTTCTTTTGAATTATATCTAAAAAACGTTGGTAATAAGAACAGACTTGAGCTTTTAGTGACAACAATGATCGATCAAGAAATTAATAAATAAAACAAAATTAAAACATGTGATCTTGTGTTTCTGCAAAAAGTGATCTCGCTTGTCTCCGCCTGTTTAGTAAGGGACGGAGACATTCCCGGAGAGCATCCTCATGACGATAATGTAGACAGTGCAGCAGTATGAAATTAAAATAATATGTGGACTAGGATAAGTAGTGATGTAATATGATACTATAGTTAAGTAGGTAAGATACATTAATTTTATGAAATTCAGTCAATCAGAAAATCGTATTCTTTACTGTATAATAGTGTTGTTCATTGGGGTGTGAAATATGGTCGATAGAAGAGTCGATAAGTAAAGGAGACAAAGGTCGGCGCGGACAAAGCGGCATGTAATCAAGATATCAGCGAAGAATGTTCAAGTGATGGCCACAAGCGTGAAGCGGTAAGTAACGTCTATTCATGATACAGAATAAATAAAAGGAAAAATATTTATCTATCAACTGCAACTAAACATTACTTGTTGGCGAAAACAGCTATAATGTGTCATATGTCAGTAATATGTCATAGAGAAATTTTAAGATAATTTGTAGTGTCCCCGAGGGATCTTATGTATTCCCATGGAATAGCCTATTGTTATTCCAGGGTATGATCTATCTATGTGCCAAGTTTCGTCCAAATCTGTTCAGTAGTTTTTTCGTGAAAGAGTAACAAACATACATATACCTATACTCACAAACTTTCGCATTTATTTATAACTAACTTCCGCCCCGCGGTTACACCCGCGTTTCCGAGGGATAAAAAGTAGCATATGTGTTAATCTATGGTTTCAGCTACCTCCATACCAAATAACATCAAAATTGGACCAGCCATTTGAGAGTGAAGAAGTAACAAACATACTCAGTCACAAACTTTAGCATTTATAATAGGTATAAGTAGGAAGTACGATATTAGTAGGATCCAAACATTTTAGGACTTACTATGGTGAACACAAGTCGAATGATCAAAACCGAAAATCGCTATCATTCAACGCTACTATCTCATAACTCGAGATATTGACAAAACCGAGAGTGCACGCCGGCGGCGCGCGGCGCGGGCGCAGCGGATTAGTGCAACGCAGCGGAGCGCACGCGTCCACCAGACCCAACTTAATGCGGACGGCGCCACGTACCTCTACCAGGCCAAGACCAGGTATCAATAATTAAAACTTAGCATCAAGAATATTTCTGGAAACTTAATAACCATGCTTCATGCCACCTGCGTGTGCGCATCGAAAATGATAACGATCTGGAATGATGGAGAGTATTTATGATCTGGTGTCATGTGACGATGATATTAGTATAATTAAAGTTGATATTTTATAATTTAAAAGTTAGCAACGAGTAGGTATACAATACTCCATCTTTAAAATCGTACCAACTTTTAGATCAATTTATAGTAAATAGGAATGATTGTATGTTACAATTACAAATAATATGCGGATAACATTTAATAAGTTTATTTTAATACGCATCTGCAAAAATTAGGAACAGGTTTTTAATTTTTTGACAGGCACCATACATTAAGTGGTCGCTCTGAATTCATTGTCAGTATTTTCTATTTGGTTGGACGGTCATTTATTTTTAATTCCTGGACATTAACGAAATGTATCATGTTACACATTGAGATAGGCGCAACGAGGCGTGCTTAATGTTTATAGAGAATCATTTCAACTTCAAAGGTGGCACATTCGTTGAACGAAGTGGAATGTATACACATTTAAACCATAATTGGGCATGTTTCTAACTATGCTTTGTTGCTAAGCTAGGTATTTTATTTTTACAAGAGTCTCAACTTTCAATTTTTAGGGTTCCGTACCAAAAAGGTAAAACGGGACCCTATTACTAAGACTCCGCTGTCTGTCTGTCTGTCACCAGGCTGTATCTCATGAACCGTGATAGTTAGACAGTTGAAATTTTCACAGATAATGTATTTCTGTTGCCACACTTGGCCGGTTTTTTTATTTACTAGCTACCATTGCACTACTTTACTAATTTCACCTGCGTTAGACATTAACAGTACCTAGCCTACCTGCAAAACAACCACTTTCACATTTATAATATTTTCTCTAAATTAATTTTACATCAAAAATCAAATAAGATAAACGATTGAGTAACAAACAAGTATACATAAACTTTAGTCAATAGTACCTAATGATAATGTGTTTATTAGCAGGATGTTAATGTTTCTTATCCAATCAATTTTAATAAAAAAATACTGGTATAAACTGCATTATTTAATTCATGAAAAGATAGATAAATCTCGATCTAAGATCTATGTAGTTATATACCTACTACGGAATTCAGTACCTAACTTCTAATTACCCACGTCCAAGTGAATAAACCCCCAACAGTGAACCTCGCTTACAATCAAGTTTTAAAAATGGTATCCGCTAATAAATTCACTTCAACCATACATAAATAATTTCCAACAAGTTCTAATTAAAACCTTGTTCTATGAAGGAATCTCGCAATGGGTAATTTTCTGCTTTAGAAAAGCGCCCCGTTGTGATTTTAACGTTCACCATTACGGCCCTTTATCATTCATCTGAGTACTGAGTCGATAAAACTGGAGACTTACAGCCGCGGTAAAAAACATCGACAAATTTTATGTGACATCACTACACGCCGCAGGGCGTCGCGGCCCCGCCCACTTCACGTACGTAGCTGAGTAATGAGTGCGTCCCTTTCTCGCACCTTAATTTGTTAACACCAATTAATAACTAAAGAAATTAATTAGGGTTCGTTACTTGTTGGCTGTTGTTTGACTGAATCCCTCAAAGAAGGCATCATCGTAGTATCAACGCACTATCTTGATGATGTGTTATAATTTTTTTTTTCAAAACTGATATATCAAGTTAAATGCGTATAAATTGATTTTAGGAAGCCGCCGCAGCTGTTTGTAATGGTCTTATTTTGGTATGTTTTTTTTCTACAGCGTCGTTTAAGGCGATGACAGCTGGCCATATTAAATCATTGGGCTGTGAAATAATCCTCGGGATTAGTCGACGCTTAATGAAATCCTCGTTGACATGACAATTAGTGGTTTCTGTGTGCAAGGTTAACCTTATTCGAGGAAAAGGTGGATTGAGTTATAGAGTGAGGATGTATCAAACGTATTCATGACATAACAACTGGGTAAGCTATATATCTAAATATACACAAGGTATATATTATTAACATTTGTGTTGTTTTGTGTTATCCGGACATTGCACAAATCCTAATAAAGGTGGAACTAATAGACTTTATTGACAGATTTTTTAAAATGAAACGCAGAATCTGAACGATGTTCGGCGAGGCTACCACGTAGGTACGGAAACTGGATTTCTATAATATTTACATCCCAAATTCCTCACCATCATACGGAATGCTTAACTGATTCGTTTTATATCTATACTAATATTATAAAGAGGAAAGATTTGATTGTTTGTTTGTTTGTTTGCATTGAATAGGCTCCGAAACTACTGAACCGATTTGAAAAATTCTTTCACTAATAGGAAGCTACATTATTCCCGAAGGTTATAGGTTCCTTTTTATCCCGGGAGGGACCGCGCGGAACAGCTAGTTCTCATATAAATATATCAGAATTCTAGAAACTGGGAGCTCATTTCCATTTTTTGCGCGGTAGGTACTCGGCTAGACAACTTACATTTTTTTATTATATTTTTCACAAAATGCAAATGCAACAAAAAGCTAATTTCACACACCAGGAGAGTAGCGAAGTGCAAGAAGCCGCAGCGGGCATATCCGATAGGCGCGTGCCGGTCACGCCAGCACGTGGCGATTCCATGACAATTTGTATGCTTCACTGAATCACCAGTCAGCGAATATTTGCCAGCGCATTATTACACACTTGACTGTGCTCTTCCGCTTTGCCACTTACTGATAACTTTTGGGGTTGGCTTTCCCAAAAAACTCGCGATAGATTAACGGTCTAAAACATGCTTATAATCTTCTGACAAATCTTTACTCAAAATCAAAACTCATTTATTCAGTTTAGGCCCTGATAAGGCACTTATGAATGTCAAAAGTTACAGTTTTACATTAGACTCTACTACCGGTTCGGAATACACTTACACTCACAAAGGTAAGATTCTTAATAGGCTTTTTATACTAAGTACTAAGGTAGCAAACAAGCATACGGCCCTTATAGTAAGCAGTTACCGTAGCGTATAGACGCTTGCAACACCTTGTTACCTATCACTCGCGTGTTGGAAGAACCACGACAGGAAGATCATTCCACAACCTAAGCTTTCGCGCCAGGAAGCTCCAATGAAACCGTACAGTGCGAGACCATTTTGTTTCATATGTGAGGATTTCCCCGTCCCTGGCGAGAGGTGCGATGGCAAAAGATAGCAGTGGGCATCATGCAGCGACCGCAAGCATTCAGCCAATAATTCCTTAGAACACTATCCGTTGTAAAACACACATAAGGAGACAAAGTCTCTCCTCAGACTGAGAACCTCTAAACGAAGTTTATCCAAAAACTAAATTCCATCATTTACATAATTATACCATTAATGCAAAAAATATCAACAACATTTCTATAACATTTTAACGTTTATCATAAATACAGGGCAAGACATAAACTGTAAGAGATGATGCAGACTCCAATGCACTTACAGAAATATAACGTAATAAATAAATAATGTAATTAGAGTGCAAATGAAAACTAATGTCAATGCAGGGCTGTCGGGAGTGTTCAGCGAGCCGAAAACTTCCGAATACAATCTAATTTGAAATGTCCCCTAACTTATCTCTCTCTCTTTATAGACAGAAAAATGCAAAGAAAAGGTGTTTAGAAATAACCTTTTATTTCATTTCAATTTACGTAATATAAATTCAGCAAAATAGGTTTTTAGAAACTGTTTAGTAACAAAATTATTAACAAACGGAAGTTCTCTAACTAATGGGCAGGTTTGTCCTGTCTGCATGTTGATGATAAAATTTAAAATAAAAATATTTAATGCAATTAATCCTTTAGCAGATAGAATTGAAATAATTTGCCCGTAAACATTTTGATTGGAAAATGTAGACTGAACATGAGTATCTAGACATCTCTGAAGCAATCCCATAAAATAAGCAATGAACACACACAAACACAGACCAGGAGATCAGCAAGCAGCAGGGGGTGCAGCGCAAATGAAATCCAAATTAGATTACACAGGGGGGCTAATGACCCGGAGGGCGAGTAACCAGATTACACAGAGTGCACTGTTAAAGTGATTACAAATGTTTGTAGACCCTTCCGACGAGCGACCGATGATTTGTGACTTCAATACTATGTTTTGTTTTGTAACCAATGTTTTAACAATGATTGATGATAGACCTCTTAGTAAACCATTAAAAAACATTCCATCCAACAGTCGATACGGCTAGAACTGAATTTGGGCAAGCAAGCTCTATTCTGGTCTATCAATAATAGTACTCTCTGTCAAACCAGATTCAGAATCGGTTGGATAGTTTAGGAACAAAATACCTACTTCCATCTGTAATTTGGGTGAGAAATAGGCAGAGAATAATACGAACTAAGCAATTTGGTATGCTCTCTTTGATATAGACGAGGCAAAAAATCGATTCACTATAAATTCAGTAACATGTATACAGATCAGAAAAAAACTAAATAAGCAAATGCATACACAATTTCATTGTAACTGTTGGCCATTATAATACAACAAGCACTCAAGACAGCCAACTAGACGACATTACGTGCAGTTGTACAAATTACCTCAGCAGAAGACATTAGCATCTCTGAGCTACGTTATATTTCATTGGGATAACTGTTGCATATTTTTATCCCGCAGATGTCGATAATCTATACAATAAAAGCACAATGTATGCACAAGCGGCTTGTACAAAGAGTTGTCGGTGTGCGCGCGGGCACATTTACCGCGTTGATTTATCAATCAATTGCGGCGCATCGTTAGTGCGCCGCGGGCTGCGCGGGCGCCGACGTCCTTTGCGATAGCCGACCAGCTATATACAGGGAGTGAGTACTTATATAAAGTTTAAGACGTTACAATTACCTGACATGGATACATCAGGCTAATTGCCACAAAATTATTTGAAGTTTATTAATTAAAATAGCAAAAATGTTATAAAAGTAAATCATCCTACACTGAACAGTTATTTTATTCGAATGCGAATAAGATCGTGATAAAAAGACGATGGACTATTTAATTTAATATTTATCTTAAAACAAACACAGCATAGTAACTAGGAAACCATGAGCGCTGAGTATGTGGTCACGAGCTGTGATCCCGCAATTTGATTTATCGACTATGGCCAGCGCCCGCTCACTGGCTGCCTACTATAAATTATTATCGGTAATGATCAACGCGAATGATTTATTATTACGATAAATAAATCGATACGCACGCCCGAATAAAACATCGATATGATTGAAATTAAAGCCAAAAATATAACAATTTAGCATAGACAGCTAAATGACTGTTAAATACTTGATGTACGAGTCCATAATTTATTATGATAGTCATGAAATTTATCATGGAACAAAAAACCTCTGTGCCTACCTACTTACCTACTTATATAAATGAGATAAATAGAAATAAGAGATTATCTATATTTAAGTACATAGGTATATATGTATAGATAATAGACCCTAACAAACTGTAAGTCAGAAAAACTGGGTGCCCTTTTTTGGCAATGGCTCTGAAAGTCCGTGGTCCCAAGAAGGCATCTTAACGAGCCGGACGTGTAGACGTCGTCTGGGAACGCGACAATGAAGCGATTATCAACACCTCCTCGTTTTTATGCCTCCCTTGTGAGGACGCAACCATCATCATATATTAGGAATTGTAGTTAGAGCTATTTCAATTAATACAGCCTTTATTTGAGTGCCTACTCGTGGGAAATATTAAATGTTTATTATGCCCTATAGAAATTTGGTTGCCGAAGATAGCATATGATATTTTTTGGCCACGAGGCCACGACTCGACTCGCTCTGTTTTCTATATTTTTCAATTTAAAAACGAGCTCTTAGCGAAACTTTTATTCCGCATTGGATTCACATATCAGTCACAAGCACAAGTCGGTCTTAATCTATATATTTTGGACTTTACATGATTCGTTTACAACACAACTATCTTTTGAAGCAATTCACAAAATCGAGGCGAGCGTACCCCAGTTGGTAAATAATCGACAGCCACTGTTCCATAGCGCGGGCAAAAGCCTCTCAGCCCGGTACCTACCACCATAGACTCACTACATGACTATAATAAACAAACTGCTAGACTCGTAAAATAAATCGTGAACGCGGCACGATCGAGATACCATCTATAACTCGAAACATTTCTCGGGTAAAAATGCAATGTTTTAATTCCGTCGGCCGTCGACGCTCGGGAAACTCGCCGATGCGCCCCACAGATAAGCCATCGGGAATTTCCGACGTTTTGTTTTTACTTTTTCAAAATATTCCAAAGGACTGTTCAGTTGGTCCTTTTAATTTCGGGTGGTATGTGGCCGGGCGCGGCAGTTAAATTTCATTGGCCATTCAAAGTTTCCGAGATGGTGTGGAATCCAGTCTCAATGTTGAAATGAAGCCACAGAGTACTTTTATCGCGACTCGCAATTGTCATCGGCCGTTTATTGCTGTAGATAACGTTTTGTTTCACACAGATAAATATGAAACAAGATGATATTAGAGGAGAAATGATCTCCTATCCAATATTCATCATCATCATGTCAGCCGAAAGAAGTCCACAGATGGACAAAGGCCTTCCACGAAGATCTCCACGATGGTCGCTCATGCGCTACCCGCATCCAGCGGTTCCCCGCGATACCCTTATATCCGATATTCAATAATATAAAAAAGTTACAAATCTTTAAAAGGAAAAGAACACGTGTAAAAAGATCTTTATAAAGAAGTAACAAAATGACTGTTTAGTAAAATTGTGTTTAAAGCTTAATTATCATAACATAATGAAATGTTGAATAGTAGTAGATGCCAAATTAATTCATTGACTCCACATCAATCAGTTTTCATTAACAAACGCCAATTTATAGAACCGGTTAATTGAGTATTTAAATAAATACACATCTTTTAACTTACATTTAAATATGTCTTCTACCGAAACAGAGATTACGATAAAGAATACATAAATTACTATCCGTAGACGTGAATGAGCTTGAGCTATAAAAATCTCAAATATCTAATAAGTATGGATAACAATGTAGTAGGTTGATTCATGTAGTACGCATAGGTGGGGTCCAATCGAGTGTTATTGCTGACTGGAATACGAATCTGTTAATTTAAGCCAGTTGGCGCAGTTGGTTAAGACACCACCTATCACGCCGCTGGTCGTGGGTTCGATTCCCATCCAGAACAAACATTTGTGTGCATGAACATGTCTGTTTGTCCTGTGTCTGGGTGTAATTATCTATTTAAGTATGTATTTACAAAAAAAGTGGTAGGTATATGTAGTATATCAGTTATCTGGTTTCCATAGTACAAGCTCTGCTTAGTTTGGGATCAGATAACCGTGTGTGTGTGAATTGAGTTAGGTATATAAAATAAGTTACAATTTTACCATTAAATTACAATCTGCTGCGAAATTAGTTAACTTAATTCTTTGGCTTTTTATGACAAAAGCTTTTAATTTTAAATTTTATACAATTGTTGCTACATTTTTGAGATTAATTTAGATGTGAATGTTAGAAGTAAAATAATTAAATTAAGAATTCAATAGAACTAGGAATAAGTCATTATACCTACTGATCAGTAATGCAACAATTTGTGTTACTCATGAAGCAATAATTAAAGTATTTTATTGGTGAATATTTCAGTAATTTTAAGAATAAAAAATAAAATGAAGACAAAGTGCAAGTGTGTCATTATAATAACTTAATAGGCTAGTTTACAGTGTCAAAAATAAATTACCAAACATTAACCAATGCATAAAACATCTAAAAACACGTGGAAACATCAAATATGTTGTACATTTAATGCTTTTTATGATTTTTAATTACCAGTAGAACCACTAAGAGTAGATCATTTGATGTTGTGAAACTCTGACGTCATTAGGTTAGTATTTCATACAAAATTCCATATAAACGATCGTTTTGACATTTATTAAAAAGTAGCTGATTTGATATGTCAGTAAACTACCCTATTAACGTGACTAAAATATAACTCAATTAAACCAATTATAATAATTAAGACAAGTATAAAATATAATTAGTCACGGACATATTATTGGAAGCGAAATTACATACAATGGTCTCGTTGACATGTCTTGTATGATTTATAGCCTATTGTCCGTTGTAATATTTATTTATGCAAGTTTTTGTTAGATCTCATGTTTGTCTGTTTGCCTGGTACGTTTGTCGATGGCGACACGAACAGCGTGATGGTTTGCGCTGAGGCCGAATACCATTCGTCCAGCAAAAACGTCTGAATCCGATTAGGGTCTGTGATGTTGAACATAATCATTTGTGGTCGGCTTTTTCTGGATTAACATTGAGAATAATATTAATAACAAATTAGGTAACATTAATCTAAAAATTTTAGGAGTTGGATAGTTTTTTGACGACACTGGAATTTGTATGAATTTTAAATAATGTCTACCACTAACAATATAAATATTTAGTTTTATGAAATCAAGTAATCAATCGCAAGACCAGCCATCGTGGAGATCTTCGGGGGATGCTTTTGTCCAGCAGTGGACGTCTTTCGGCTGACAAGATGACGATGAAGTAATCAATCTAAGAAATTTCCCAGAATGCAACTTATATCTGAGTATTAGTATAATAATTATGAATCATACATTGTAACAGAACTAAAAAGCAGAGTTACCTGTCGCAAATTCACAAACGTATACGAATTCAGCTACCTGATTTTTAAATTTACTACATAGTGCGTGAGCGCAATTCAAACGCACCGCGCCGCAAGAAGTGTCCGAACTGAATTTAGGAATTTGTCCAACCCCATAGCAAAAACTGCATTGAAAGTGTTGCATGTTACCGTATGTCCAATCATCTGGACACTTGTATCATGTATTAAACATGGCGACGCAACACAACCTGGCAAGAAGTAACAACCACCGGAATTATTTAGCTTTTTATACAGCCATGTCGTTCTGGATCGACCTGTTGTATGTTTTTGAATTAAAATAATAATATTTGTCAAATGTCCAGACGTGTAATTATGTTGTTAGTGTATGAAAGCAAACAAGAGATGGTTTTACTGAGATGTAACTGAGTTTAAAATACTAGGAAGTCATCAGTTTTGAGGATATCACACAATAAAACAGGAAATGATAATCAACTTCTGAAGGAAAATCAATCTTGAATAGGAATTGCTGCCACATGAATCTAAAAAAATGCAGTGAATTATACAGGTTATTATTATTTTTAATAACCTCGACGTGTCAATTTACTTGCAGGTCGTTGGGTACTAACACTACATAACTGACTGACACACAACGCACAGCCTAAACCGATGGGTCTAGAAGCTTTAAATTTTGCACAGAAGTGCCTCATACAACGTAGGCGATTAATAAGAAAGGCCTGACAAGCAGGCAGGCGTTCCACCTGATGGTAAGTGGCTACCGCCACA
This sequence comes from Tethea ocularis, assembly GCA_963555595.1. NCBI lineage: Eukaryota > Metazoa > Arthropoda > Insecta > Lepidoptera > Drepanidae > Tethea > Tethea ocularis. Next base: position 9,509,932 of record OY741975.1, read on the forward strand.
AAGGCAATTTCAGGGAGATATCCCAAAATTCAATTTAATAAGGCTATAAAATAAAAATAATATTTCTAATAATATAGGCATAACCATGCAATTGTGTTGTGTATAGTGAAGCCAAATATTTAAAAAATCATTGCTAAAGCTACGAATAATTATAAAATAGGTCGGTTGGTACCCATATCAATGTGTACACACCTTTTCAAGACACCAGTTAAAGCCTTGGTAGACACTAAATTTATTATATCGTGTACAACAAAAAATCTACGAAAGCAGCAACTGTTGTGTCTGTCTGTATGCCTAGTACAAACTTGCGATATCGCTTCGTCAATCAATCGCTATAGCACGAGCGAGGCGAGTCGAGCTGTCCGTCTGTGTGTCAGGTGAAATGTTGGCGGGTTCGACGTAGCATGTGTACATGTTTTCAGTTCAAAAAGTGTACACTTTTTATATAGATACAGATTCTATAGATAAATTGGTTACTATTAGAATGGTCGCCGCAAGATTTCGAGAACCAAAAACTTTCAAGTCGAAAATCTGTCACTAAACACCCACCGCTATGTTCCAATAGCTGCATTTGAGAGCCAGTTCCAACTCAAAACTCATTTATTCAGTTTAGGCCCTGATAAGGCACTTATGAATGTCGATAGTTACAATTATTACAATAGACTCTACCACCGGTTCCACATACCTACACTTAAACTGAGTAGAAGCTCTAGTCTCTTTCTAGGCTTAGTGCCACCTTCGGCTCGGCCACACAAGTCTTCATACAAATCATCCACCTTATTTGACCAACAATCAATGTTTTGTTTGCTTAAATTTTGATATAGATTTTATATCGGGAATACAGATAAATAATCAATAAAGCCATGGAAGTTTAAATCACTCTCCTATTGCATCTAGGACAATACTTATAAACTGATATTTTCCAATTATAATGAAAATTCAAATGCACCGCACAATATAAGAAAGGAGCTCATTTGAGATGTCCAAAAATGGCAGTGTTGTTGACGTGTCGAGGTCTTGCGCGGAGGTGCGCGCGCGCACGTGACGTCACAACGCGCGCCGCCCTTTTTGTCGCGCCGCCATCAACAAACAACACCCGCAGTCTCAGATTTACTGCGCATTGTTGTTCAATGGAGATAAAGTAGCTAGAATAGGCCTCAATAAGAGAGGTAACAATAAAGAAAGAAAGAAAAGATATTTAAGTAATACCAGTAATTCCTACATATACCTACTTAATTTGAACTTGAATTTAATAGAGAAAAACAAAAATTATAATCGAAAATGTCAAGTCTTTTTTGTAATGTATTTATTAAACAGAACACCTTTATTATTTCTTGTATTACGATTATTATGATAATGATTCAACGTTATTCTGTCAATCAAGTATAACTGACAGACCGCAACGCGTATCTCAATGATCATTAATACATACATACATATTGATGACTATTAATAAATTTCACTCGGAAAGTAAAAATTCTCACATATTTCTACTTAATAATTAATAGAAGCTTTATAGTACCTATCTTATTTCAATTGTAAATGTTTTACAAATGCCATGACATTGTAAAAAAATATATTTACTTTTATTTTTTTGACACTAACGATGACATACGGTATTTGAGAATGAAGAATGACACTGAGAAAAGTATTGAAAACTATACACAATTCATGAAACAACGCGGAATTTGTGGAAGCGATTTTAATGCCATCTTGTATGTTTAACATTTACTACTAGGTACATCAAAGTAAGTAAATGTCATGGCGTAAGTAAATGTATTCCTCCTGACATTTTTATTTTTGATACAAAACATTGAAAATGTGAATTGCAATTTTTTCACACACGGTTATCTTATCGCAAACTAAGCAGAGCTTGTACTATGGAAACCAGATAACTGATATACTACTATTTTTTTTTGTAAATACATACTTATAGATAATTATACCCAGACTCAGGACAAACAGACATGTCCACACAAATGTTTGTCCTGGATGGGAATCGAACCCACGACCTGCGGCGCAATAGGTGGTGTCTTAACCAACTGCGCCAACTGGCCCGTCAAAGGGATTTGAATATATTCTACTTTTTTTTTTGAAAGGACTAAAGTTGGTAGCCTCTGATAGCTGCAACAACCTTACCGGACAAATCGACGAGCGCAGAGGACTCTCAGCCGGGTAATATTTAGGTAACAACGCCTGAAGGCACCCCCGAATGGGATACGAACCTCGGCTCAGGGCGTTACCGGGGGAGGGGGAGGACTTGTACGAGTTACGACTAATTGGGGGCGGTCGGATTACTAATGGCAGCTCGAGCCGCTATTATTCTACATAATAAACCCTAATAAAACTTTTAATTGATTAAAGACACTTATAATTAAGTATATCGAAAATTGTCTCTCAAATGTCTCAAGTCAAAGATTTTGATTACCAAATATTATGAAGGTAATAATTTAATTTAATTTAAACAGCACAGCACAGCAAATTCATACAGAATTTCCTTCTAGTGAATTTATATCTCTGGGTTGCCTGAACGTGCCGCTCAGCTGCGCCGAATACTGAGAAAATCAGTTCGAATATACATTAATGATTTATTTTGTCGAATTTAGATTAATTATTAAAAAAAATTACCTAATACAATTACCTAGTTGTGATTACTGTTATTTTAGATTGATTTATGTATCCGTGTTTGTAATCAAAATTGGGTTGCAAAAATTAATGGTTAGGTATCTAGTTATTGACTATTAATGAATTATTAAATAATAATACAAGATGAGACTGTAGACAAACGCAATCCTTTTCACAAAAAATATATACATAATATTGTAAATTTATAAATTAAATATCCAATATAGATAAATAAAATAGGTAAATATCATGGAATTATGTTTATTGCAAAATATCAATTGCATCAATACAAATATGTTTTACGGGCAATCATAAAAAGCTGCAATAAATCGCATGTCCTACCGAGATCGCGTGATCGCCCGGTATTTAACTGAGGGCGCCATGATAATTACAATCAATAATCGCTTTCACGATATACAAAGCGAAGAACAACTATTAATCTGAAGATTCGACTGATTTGAACACACTAAAAACGCTTTTATGGCCTTCTCAAATAAAGTCTCAAATTCATTAACATACCATTTTTAATAAGTCATTTAAAACATGCGAATGCATGAAAGCTCTAACTGTGATAAATAAGCTTTAAGTAGCTCAACTGCACCACAGTGTGCGAGAGGGATAGTTTATTGAATAAACGCGTGAGAATGAATGTGAAGGATGCAGCGCACAAAGTTAAGGGCCCTTTATACTGCACACCGAAGCCATATCGCTCGAGTGATGTGGTGATAGGATACTGAAAGCAGGCAAGCGATGCAGTTCCAACGCAACGCAAGGCAGGATAGATTTTATAATGTATAAAAAGTGACATTTCTTTCTATGTCACATTTCCCAATGTCATAATTGTGCAAAACTGCGTCGTGCATGACACAGTAGCATCTCCACACAGAGAATTAGTATCGTGCGGTTCGGTCGGGACTTCGGGAATGAACTGGCACGCAGGCAGTGTGTTCCAGCGCTAAGGGATGAACTAAACAAACATTGGGCGGCAATTACAAGCGCCTGCGGTGAGTGCGTCGCCGACAACGTGCCGCTTACCTATGACGAATTAAAACACTGAACTTTTAAGTTTACTTCAAAGCAAATAGTTTTTGTTAGCATTTTTTTTTCTTTGCTTTTATAGGTTAAAAAGCAGCATTTTTATAGAGTTCTACGAAATTAGAACCTATGAGCGTTGGCGTCTGGCGAATTTTGGTTTATAAACGTGAATAATTAATATTTTACCGTAGATAATATCTACGACCTATTAAATTATATGGAACATCATAAATATTGCAGGTACATATTACATTCAAAAGATTCCTACTGGGATCAAATAAAACTAAAGGAGGTTGGCATTCGAAACATCGAACACGATGGGTTCATAGGTGAACATTAATATTCAATAGAACGATATCAGAAGCTGAGTGAGTGATCGGATCGCTCCTGGTATTGGACAGACACATTTGTATCTACAAATAACGATGCTTAATGTAAGAATGTAGATAAGAAATAATTTGTTCATCTTTAACTAGCACTTCAAAAGAATACGTACCGGTAGAAACTAGATATCAATATTCAGAGCGGCAGTTTACCAACTAGGAAATCAGAGTTGTCGAGAAGTTGAATAAAATGCAGGCAGTGCCAGTGACACTAAGGAGGTTGAATTTAAAAACAATGCCCACGATTTGCGAGGGCATCAGCCCCGGTACCGCCATATAAGGAATTAATCGTCGCCTCGCGAGCGGATTCCACGAAAACAGCCGATATCACACGAACCATCTCACCGAGACGTGGTCCCACTTCGTGATATAAAGTAAAATTAATTGTTACCCTGTATACAAAATCTTGTGAACTGATTAGAACTGCAGAACAAATTCAGCGAAACTGGGAATTAAGTAATTTCTGTAACTACGACATTCGGAGATCCTTATAATTTGTGACTTGCGAATGTTCCAAGTTCAAAAACCATGCAATATGCATTTCAAAAATGTTTTAGAATATCAAAGGTTTGTTTTCTATTACAACAAGATATTCAAACGCATTTATTCAGTATATATATATACTGTATATATATAGTTTAGATTTACTCCTCTGTGGTTTAGATCCTGATAAGGCAGTTATGAAAATCGAAAGTTAATTTCATTATAATGTACAGACTTTAATATGTAGGGAACGTAGGAATACGACGACTTATAGATTGAAATCGGATAAAAGAGACTTGATGGCCTACTAACTATACATTTGACCTTTCCGAGTGTTTCAACTTAGCACATATCTCATATGTTAGGTCGTAAAGTTACATAATCGTGTCACAGCAACATTGTAATGTGCTAATATGAAGCTAAAGTGCAAATTCTGTTCACACGATTGTGTAATTTTTTACTTGTAACATGTCAGATAGTGAAAGTAGTAGATATTAGTTTGGTTCTAAAGATGAAGTATAAGTTACTAAAAATAAAAACTAACAGTTTTTTTTATTAAAAACTACTTTTATTAAAAGCGTTCCCGGGATAAAAAGTAACCTATAACCTTCAGGAATAATGTAGCTTCCTATTAGTAGGAATAATAGGAATAATGTAGTGAAAGATTTTTTCTAATCGGTTTAGTAGTTTCGGAGCCTATTCAATGCAAACAAACAAACAATCAAATCTTTCCTCTTTATAATATTATTACTAGCTGTTCCGTGCGGTTTCACTCGCGTTCCCGGGATAAAAAGTAGCCTATAACCTTCAGGAATAATGTAGCTTCCTATTAGTGAAAGAATTTTTCAAATCGGTTCAGTAGTTTCGGAGCCTATTCAATGCAAACAAACAATCAAATCTTTCCTCTTTATAATATTATTAATATAGATATCATAGGTAAGTAAATCGATATACTAACTTGGTAATCAGGAATATAATATTAATACCTATCAGTCATGATCAGGCAAAATTAACACGGAACCTTCATTAGGCAATTAAAATTGTACTTGACCGGATTTTATTCCTGGGTTGCTTTACTTTATTTATGTGAGTTTCTTTAAACGTATTTTAACCATTAAATTGCTGTTAAATATAAATTAAAATATACAATAGATACTTTAAAATTGCATGGATATTCTTTTATGAGGCTTTAAGTATGATATTTACGGATGAAATACTCCAAAATAATCGAATCGACGACGTATTTTATTTCACAGTAGGAGATCACTGATTGGTTCTCACACAAAATGGCAACGATATTTACTAAATTAATATTAGAACCCGATCACACACGTCGATAGATGCATTTATTGATAACCAAGTATTTTTTTGAATTACATACATTTAATAATCGAAGTTTTTTCTTCAACCACATAATAAATGGATGCAACAAATTAAAAATAGAACTCTTGAAATTTTAATACGACGTTGTAGGAAATAATAAATACTTCGCTTGCTACTTGCATTAAAACTTATTTGCTCAGGAAAAAAAATTGCTAGTGAATGAGGTCAAAACAAAACAATAGTGAATATAATTAATTGTTCCCTTAAAAAGGGTTTTTGTGTGGACAGATGCATCGTTTGTTATGTCAGTTAGTACGAGTATTTTATGTCAACATAATTTGTACTTGTGAAGGGACATAAGTTCTTTTTCTTTAACAAAAAAAACATTGCAACAAAACAAACAACAGAATCTTGGTAATTAATTTTTATTTGCATTTAATTAATTCGTTTATACTATTAACAAAACTAAACTAATTTTAAATTTAAACAGACTAATGAAGATTTACGGCTTAGGTACATCAAAAATAATAACTACTATAAATGGTAATATTTAATCAAATTAACATAAATTAAAACTACCGAAAATGCGGAACAGGCGATTAATGCACCAGGCGGACATAAAACAAAGGGGTCTAGCCGATAGCATAAATCAAAATGCGACCGTTTGTGAGGAGGAAGCGGTCAATCATTCCCCTTTCTTACAAAACACACAATGTGCTTTCGTAGTTGACAGTCGAATGTTGGGCTTCGAAAAAGGAGAGAACTATAAACTGCGATTTACTCGCTCGCGAAGAACTCGCTATAAAAGCGATTCTTCAACGTATGTAGTAATATCCAAACATATTATTATATTAAATTTAAATAAATATAATGTTTTTCCTCCCGTCACGTCTGAAAGTCGTCGCAATCTAATAAGCCCGTTTAGTTATGAGGTTTGTCTCTTCTTGTCGCACTATGTTTGTCAGATTGTGACGCTTTTAGTCAACGTATCAGATACTCTTGATTTTTGTACTGGAATAGTTAGAAAGAATGTAAAAATAGCGACATATATTTTTTTATATTTGGGAAATATATTTTTCGGTTTTCAAACCATGCTCATAAAGAAATCATAAACATAATAAATAGATATTGATATGCTTTATTACACAAATAAAATATTGTCCGCTTTTTTAATGACTCCACCACGTTACACAATGTATTGGTATGCCACACAAATAATATAAAACACACCTTTGTCTTAAAAAGTATTCACCAAATTATACAAAAAGGGGTCTTTTAGAATCTATTTATAAAAAATAATGATATTAAAAAAAAGTTTTCATAAAATTTTATGTCTCATTACGAATTCAAATTGATATTCGATAATGAGGCGCCGGAGAAGTAGCCTTAGGACTTACGAACACGGCAATGTGATAATTTTCATTGGACTTAGTTGCAAAACTGCAGTCATTGTGGCATTCGTGCATAGAGGGCGAAGGGTTAATACATACAGAGATATGTAATACACATGCAAATTGACTTTGAAGGTATGCAAGTCTTCAAAAAACCGGTTCTATTTACATATTAGGTTAAACATTGCTAACAAACTTAACTACTTTTTGTTGAAAAGGAAAAAAGCAAGTAGCGAAATCAATTTAATTTACTCGAATCACTAAATGTAATACCAGGCGATTATACAAACTGTGTAGTTAGTTGTTAAAAACGCATCAAGTAAGCCTGGCGGTGAAGGAAGAGCCACTTACTCTAATTGTTGGACGAAAATCTAGCGCCTAACGAGCTTTGTGCGCCTGGTAAAAGTGTTGTAATTGTATATTGGGTTACTTTGTAATAAAAGTGTATATAGAGTACAATCATGCTTATACGTGAATTATATTATATTGATCATCATACCCTAGAATAAAACATAAAAAAATACCTTTTATCCCGCAAAAATATTAGGTACAACTTATAGACACGTTGGGTAAAACAGCGGGGCATAATAAAGCATGTATAAAAATGTACCAGTGGAGTGATGCAAAGTATGTGTATGTCGTATAGGTACAGATGATACGGAGGGCTCATTAGCAACGTTATCATTGCGAGAGTGGTCGGGCCGCGGGCGCGGGCGCGGGCGCAGCGCATACAATTATACCGATACATTAGTCCTTGAGATCAGGCTTACATGGGGACATAACGAGCATATGATTAAAATAGCAATAAATGAAAATGTCCGAGCGTTTACGTTGTTTTACTTGACTCTGAGAACGGCTTTGAGTACTTTAATAATAGTTGTTTCGGAACATGGTCCATAGATTATCGTTCTTCTTCTTCTTGGTAGTCTCGTATAGCAACCAAATCCTTTTATTGGGACTTATTTTTTCTACCACAGAATAAATAATAGTTTTAGTCAGGTAATCACTCCAAAGTTCCCGCCAAAAAATCTTCTCGGTTTTATATCACCATGCAGATCCATATCACAAATTATATTTAATTTTGAAGATCAAAATAATAGTGTATTTAGGTACAGACAGACGCCATGTAAGCCATCGCTATATTGCAATCGCATTTCGCGATATCCCAGCCGCCGCCGCCGGATGGATGAACGCTTTTAGCATCGGTCGCGATATCGAACACATTCGGCGACATCAAAAACAACTAATAAAATAAATACCTACCTCAGGTATATTAAAAAACAACCAACAAAAGGGAGTTTTTCATATCATTAACTGATAAGGACAGTGCAATAAACAAAAATGTTGTTTTTATTTTATAGTTTTTTTCTTGCTACATACATACACTACGTTTTTATTTATAACTATGTATAGGTATAATAAATATTTGTATATTCAGAATATCTATTAGGATCTTATATGAAGTATTTTATTACGATAATAAAACAATATGACATCTCCGATTATTTCGTCATTAAAATAATATCCAACATAATACTAAAATCATCATTACCAGTCATAAAAAAAATCTATATCATTCCATAATCGTAAAATATGTACGTGAAGGATACAGCCTCCGGCGCGGCTATCATAATACCTGAGGAGGTGATTTATGGAGTTTTACTTTTGTTTACACAACCGGCTCTCATTGCCGGCGAGTGGCACAAACGTGTAATTAATTCCAACGTTTATCCGGCGCGAGGGCATGACTGTTTATTTATTTGGCGTTGGATATGCGCACGTCGATCGGGATACTTTAGTGAATATTGCAGTTATTACCACGATAGTACCTATGAATTTAAAAGTTACTATAATTTGAATTGGCCGCTTCGTCTCGCCGGCGTAGTATTGCGATACAGTGCTCTCCAGATTTTTCTGTTATCCTAGTAATGATGTAGCAAGTACTACGTAATTTCGTAGCCGTAGCCAGATTTCGTCCGCAGTTCCGTCAGATCAATCCATTGCGCTACGCTGTCGCCGCCACCGCTTCGTAGTGTTCTACGCGTTTCGCAGTTGCACTTGGTCACACCACACCTCAATATTAGGACAGTTCCACCCAACTCACATGAGTGTTAAATTCTATTACTATTATAATCTTTGGAATAGGAACTAGGACGGTTAACATAAATGAATAAGTTATATAGCAGTTCCTGGAATTCTATTTTTTTCATATGTGGTATGGAGCGAGTGTCTCACCTGCGAGCCAACGGAGTAAATACTGCTTAATAATTCTAGAATCAGATTTTTGAAAATTCAACCCCTAAGGGTATAAAATAGGGGATCGTGGGTGAAACAGTGGAGTTTTCATTACGACAGCTAGACGACGTCAAGATGCATCTTGTTTTATAAACCCTGTTAACCCTTCATTCTTAACAGCCTCCATTTCGCAAGATTGCTCATCCCGTTAAGAAACCAATTTATATCAATAACCGCGGAAATTTCGCATCATTGCTCAAAATGGCGTACGGGCGAGTCAACAACCTGCGCACACGTCAACCCGCTCGTTTTCCCATCACTCAGAATGTTTATTTTTCAATTTAACCCGTCAGTGGCGCAGCCGGGCGGGCCCCGCTGAGTTAGGGCCGCCACACACGGCGACAACAGATTACCGCGTGAGCAGCGCCGCCCTAGCGGTGGTTGTAGGAACTCCACCGACGTTGTGGGTTGCAACCCCGCTTATTGATATTAATCGGCGATTGGGTTTATTAGTTGATTATCATGTTTGTATTATTTATTGTATCGATGTTACCTTAACAGTAGTGTTTAGCTTTATTTAAAGTTGACGCTTTGGATACTCAAATGCAGATTTTCAGTTATGTTATTAAATTCCTTCGGGGCGGAGTTTACAAGCATAAATTAATAACGTATTTTTTAGCTTTTATTTTCTTTACGCATATCTTATAAATTAGACTTTTTTATATGAAAGAAAGAAAGAAAAAGTTTTTATTTTATGTAAGGTAAAGCCGAAGTGTATTCTGAACCGGTGGTAGTAAATGGTAACTTTCGATGTTTATAAAAGGCTTATCAGGGCCTAAACTGAATAAATGAGAGTTCAGTTGAATTTGAAGAGGTGGTAATTTTTGCACCAAATACAAAGACGATAAATGGTCTATCGGCCAAGAATATTTTTTATTTGATAGAGGCAACCCTACGAACGTTTGTGGCGCTCATACGAGGCGTCGAGAACCTACAATTAGGCGCGAGCCAACAAGACCACGACCGTGCACTGCTAATACGCACTTCGCCAACTAGTTATACGCTTTACAAATTTTTATGTCAGAATAATACAACCGAAAACCATCTTTATTGCACCGGAACAAATATTTTAATACCGCAAAGTTTTGTCCGAGGGCTAAAACACCACTATGAGACACAACAAGTCATTTTTACTGAAGAATTAAAGGATAAATAACTTTAAGTGAAAGCAATAAAGGTTGACATGAGTGTCGAAGTATGTTTGTTGAGAAAGGTATGGGAAAATTGTTCTTTATAGTTTATTGGTACAAGCAATCTCTTCAAAGAGTTATTGCATCGCGAATTAAGCGAAAAATATTGAGTGAAAATTGATTTTTTGTCGGGTATAAATTACTCTGCTATCTTGTAGCCATTTCACCTTATGTGTAAACTTCCTTAAATGGACACACCAAGTAATGCAAGTACATAATATTATCATATCTTGAATTTAAACACTCAACTACAAAATGATGCTATACATATAAATATCAATGAAAATTTATGAAGAAATAAACAAATCATCTAAGCTTTTTTCCTATTATGTCACTAAAATTAGTATATTCATGCTAATGAGGTGAAAAGTTGGCGCCACATGAGAGCAAAGATAATTGACTTGTGCTTTTGAATCCCTTACTTCGCTCACTCAGAATTCTAAGTTATCCTCCACTTGTTCCAGATTCAAATTTCGCATTAATAACTAAAATTTTCTATAAGAATTATAAGTATTATTATGTATGCGATAGCGTTGACATAATGTATGACGACCGCACATTGACGACGGGCAGAAGTACCAGGACCACACAGGTGGAAGGCGGTAGCGCGTCGACTCAACTCTATGGTTAAAGCAACACACATGACATGACAGCCGCGGGCAGTCAGGAATCTATAACCGAGTGGGAGTAGATGAATTCAGCTTAGTTAAGTTTCGATTTGAGCAATCATCATTTTAATTTAGTGACCAGATCAAAAAACGTGATAAACCAGTAAGTATTCTGCTCTACAAATATGTATGTATAACGTTTTTATTATTACCTATGCGAGCTTTTTTCTTTTATACCTCTTTGCCCGTTTATCCTTATATTTTATTATTGGTATTTTCAATTAAACTATAGGTAAATATCGATGGGAGTTTTAAGATCCATCAGTGTCTTTAAAATGTTGTTTCCAAATGCAAACATTTCCAAACAGGAGCACTCTGGAATACACTGAATAGTTTTTTTTACAAGATATAGATACAACAGTTTGACGCGATCAAAGCAATTATCGTGATTCTACACCGGGGGTACACGACTGGCGCGTTCCGGATTAGCTGCCTGAACGAACCGGACAACGGATTATTAGCCGGACCGATTGTCGGTTGTGTGGAAAAATTAATTTATTTCACATAAAACATACAGAAGTTTTTAATAATAAATAGCGGATGATATAGTGCTAACGGCATTTAGGTATTACGCTTGAATGGTTTTATGGTTAACACGTGTTTACATTTCACGCATCACTTAAAAAATGATAATGAAGTGATGTAGAATAATTTGATTGATGTGTATCACTAAGTACTAAAGACAAAGGAAAATCAACAACATCTAAGATCTATTCTAAGAAATACTTATTAAGTATAACGCCATAAGGTTTATTTTTCATTGATACTCCTAAAACAGCAAGTTATTTCATAGATTTATTGCACTACACTGTAGTAACCCTTAACATTATTATGATATTCCTAATGATCTTTATAATTTCTGCTATATCGTCTGTTGATGCGAATTATTTGACGATAAGGCACAGAGCTAATTCTATAAAAAGCATTACCAAAACAATGCTGGCTCTTTAATTGCTCTTTGTGCAATAAGTGTGACAATTGGCCGCAACAAAGTGATATTGTCGCAAAACACACAGCGGTTGGTTGCCAAGGAATGTTAAAACAATCATGTCAGGTTTAATTACCGGTTGCGGTTTATCGTGACGTTTATCAACTGACATGCGTCAGTGCAATGTTGCGGTGCGGTTGCGTTTTAGGGTTAAATGAGATAATACCAACTAATTCGTACGTTTTTAAGGTCAAAAAAGGTCATAGGTGAAAACGATTATAATGTACATGCTAAAGTTAGTAGGGTGATAGCTGGAATCTTTGAAAAAATGAAGATAATATTTATAGGAAAAAAATCTGGACAGAGTTTCGCCCATCTAAAATTGAGGAGTTGAGGACACAAGTATGCCGATGTTTATGCCGAAGCATCACGCACACATAATAGTATGCCGATTGGTTATCATTCCGCATGGAGGGGTAAATAGTGACAATAGAAGCTCAAGTGTCCCAGACCCCAGTTCAACCCCTCAGTGGGTAAAATGGGGGTTCGTGGGTGAAACCGCGGGGCGGAAATCTAGTATAATAATCATGTTTAGAATTTCTCATTTCTACCACACATACATAAGCAAGCAGTGGAATGAATGCTCAATGAATGAGTATTTACTAATACGAAATGAATAATATTGTCTGATTTTTTAATAAATCAGTAAAATTATATTAAATTAAAATTAAATTATGTCAGTTTTCTTCCGTAGATGCAAAACGCAAGAATTTCCATTACATTAAAAGAAAAAATCATTCCCTACAACATTACTTGTACTTGGAAGTTCAATTCTAAAGAAACTCCAAATATGTCGTATATTGTTTGAAACGTGAAGTAAATTATTTGTTTACTCATCGCACGAAATTATAATGTCGTTTTAAAACGTTTCAGACAGTTCGGCTGAGATTTACGAGATTTATTAACGTCTTTTTAGCGGCTTTATACTTAATGTCTATATGTAAAACAAAAGCTTTGTCACCTGTTTCGACGAAGAAAAAAACAATCCGACGAATTGATAACCTCTCCTTGAAGATGGTTAAAAGTAAATTACGAGTAAATTATACAGGTTAGGAGTATTCTTATATTTTTTTTTATTATATTTTTTACGTATTCAATTTTTCCACGATGACCTCCCTCAAGTTGAAAATCTGACCCAGTTTGATCCAGCTGCTGTTCCTGAGCGAATAGATACCCTTCTAGGATTTGCGTGCTTATTGTACTTGGCGAAATCATCGCCCTGGCTAAATCATTACTTACCATGGAGAGATTGCCCGTCAACTTTCTCCAAAATATTGATAATATTACTTCTTCTACTTACCTACAATATGGTGATGATATGTAACTTACCTGTAAAGAAATAAAGTATATTAAAAATGACATAGGAGTATAAGGGTCGGTTACTCGTACTTTTAATTAAAGTTATAGTCAACGTTAACTTTAACCATTGCCATGATTTGATCGTAGGGTTAACTTGACGATGACCGATCTCACTCGGTCGGTTATGATTACGGTTAAAATGTATTTAAAGTGACAAGAGGAACCCAGTTTGCTTTCTTTCGGCAGTTAAAGTTAACTATAACCGTAACCCTAAGTATGTTTTCAGTGCTGCAGTGTAGCTATCCCTGCAAAAAAATATCTCAAGTAGGTACTTATTAAAAAACTAAATTTAAAATGTTGACTCGACTCCTATGATGGAAGATATGTACAGTTCACAAAAATAAACGAATATTCAAAGTTATTTTTAAAACTCGTATTTATTCAAGTGAACCGATACACACCTTTAAATTACGAATATTACGATATTTTTAAATTCCTTTTCATGCAAAAAGTGCCCTTAGGCTGATTCTAATCATTGTCGCCTTAGTATAAAACTTATGTGGATCGATTCTAGGGATGATACCGAACAAACAAATATCTGTAATATGGTATAGATACATTTAATAACCCTAGTATATCGTCACATAACTCACAGATATATCGTGTGAATTTGAAGTGATAAAATAACGACTCCAAATTCCCTAAGCGAGAACTTGGCGAGTTCGTGTCGGTAGTCCATTTTAAACGTTGACACGCACATCGCATCGCATCGCTTACACAACGGAATAGACAAAAGACACGTGTCGGCCATCAATTAAAATCGTATTAACAATTTGCCCGTCAAAGGCAATTTTCATTGTCCAAACTAGGATAGAGTCCTCGCCTTGCTCTTCGCTTAATTAACGACTTTAAGTAAAATGAAATATAGTTTAAGTTTATTTAAATATCAACGTTGTTATGAAGACGAGTGTCCGAGTGCACAAATTGTGGCAGACACTGGCCGCCTATGCCTTATTGTTTTTTAATGGCCCGTCCCGCCCCCGCCGTGCCTTCGTCATCCATCATACCTCGAGCATCCTCTCTTCATTTTTTTTCTCAGGCTTGTTCAAATAAAAAAATAAAATGCCCGCGGGCGTCGCTCGAGCATTCCTTAGAAAGTTTAAAAGATCGTATAAATTAATAAGTTCGATCGTAAGGGTTAAACACACATAATTATGATAATGAATATGATTTTACATAAATAATTTTTAACTAATAGTAGGTACCTACAACACTTAGGTTGTAGGCGTTCATAGCTTAGTGGCAGTGACGTGGAACGCCGTGACAAGTCATAGGTTAGAATCTTACAATGAGCTTGAGTTTTCGGTAAAGTAATAGTGTTTTCATGGTGAGATTGTGATCAAACACGGTTCTATTTATATATTTTTTATAGTGAAGAATCCATAGTAAAGTAGAGACGTTATTCGCTAGAACACTATAAGCACCTATTATAATGTTCCGGCAACTACACTTGAGAGCCAATTCCCTTCTAGTCTTTGTCAGTGTTTTCACCACATCACTCAAAATAGTAAAATTATTTTTCAAACGCGGTTTTATCCGCGTTCCCTAGATATCTTATTTTTTCCCGAGATTAAAAGTAGCCTATACGTTATTCCAGGGTATGATCTATTTATGTGCCAAGTTTCATCCAAATAAATTAAATAGATTTTACGTGAAAGAGTAGGTAACAAACATTCATCCATACTCACAAACTTTCGACGTTCTAGAAAAGAGAATTTTCTTGAAACATAGCTAATGATACCTTTCATATACGGATTCAAAATTCATTCGTCCGTTCAGGAGCTACGATGCCATAGACAGATCTTTTCCGTCGGAGGTTTAAAATATAAAGTAGTGGTGCACGCTTATTTAGTTCGAAAGATCTTCAGGTAATTTCACCGTCTTAGTTTGTATTTGCGGCGACCGAGCGGCGCGCGGCCCCAAGATAACTTGCGACTGTGTACTCATAATGTATGTGCAATGTGCACTGTGCATGCATATTATGTAAATATTCGCTCGCTAATGAGACGTGTACCGCCACCATAAATGGATATTATTTAAAGTTGTAGATGTCTATCTAATTGACGTTATGTTTATTCGAAACTTTGGATTTATACAATTAAAAAAAAATAAGGAGGAAACGGGCATACGTCTTGCCTGGTGGTAATCGATTATTGTAATCTATGGACGTGTTGTCAACTTTGTAAAAATCTCGTCACACCCTTTTTGGAGAACTCGAAGTACTCCCTTGATTTAGTTTTTTAAATGAAATATTTGGCAATCTTTTTACATATTCTGCTATACATACATACATATTTAGTTTTATTCTTTTATAATCATGCTCATGATCATCAAAATTTGCAATAGCTCAAAAACGATCTACTAATAAATTTAAGTAAGGACGACATGTGTTCGCAATCAGCTAAAACACAGGGGAGGTCACCAGGAGGACAGTGCCAAAGGGAGCTTACAGAGCGGCGCCATTTGGCGGATTCACCTGTCCCTGAGTTTGAATAAAAAAGGTTCCGATAACGACTAATTTATGGATCCTTATTAAGTGTGAAAAAGTATTAAAAGATAAAAATTAAAATAAACAATATGTTAATAGATTCGGAAGGCCAGATGTATAGTTCTTTGTGAGAGTTCTAGGTTATGTTAAGTGTTTATTGGCACGAACCATGTTCTTTAAAATGTTTTTCCCATTCACTGACCTAAGCACAATCCCACATGACTACTCCATGAGTGATGCACAATAAAACTGGCAGCATTTAAACGCACTAACGAGATACCAAAGTTTTATTATTGTTATACGCAATGGGGCAATAAAAATGGCGCCTGTTGAGGTTTTATTGATCCCAGTGAATGGGCCAAGAATTGAAAAGTTATGACCAATTACCGAGTATCAATTAGAAATGTTGATGTATTGGTAAGACAATAAATTATTATTCAATTTGCGTGGAAAATTTAAAAGCTTTTGTTAGTTTATAGACGCCTGGTAGGGAATAACGCCCACCTTTGAAGGTTCGAAAGCGTTTTAAAATATTAGAGCTTCAAACGTATATTTCCTAGCTTTCCGTACAAGTAAAAAAGTATCAATTAAAGAAATCCAATAAATTGAAAACACAAAAAGATTAACCATCAACTGTGGAGGCGCGCTTGAACTCGCTACATATTTATATACAGGGTGGAATTTTGTAATGCCACCTGGAGGGGAAGTACTCTTAATACTTTAGATAGAAAATTTTGCTCAAAGGAAACATTCCTTTATTTTTGAAAAGAAAAAAAACGGCATTAAAGATTTTTAAAAATTCGCTTGCCGCACACGGTAATCGAACCGACTAAAATCTGTAAAAGTTGCACCGTGTACTTCTATTGCATTGATTGTTAGGGTCAATGAAATCTTAAATTATTAATTCAATCGGTCAAGTTAAAGCACTTTTACTCAAAGATCTATCTGTGTACTTATGTTATTCATTAATTATTATCATTGACGTCATTTATCCATCGAAATGACGAATTACTATTTAGATAAGACGATTGCAATTTGCACGTGTTTGTAACGCAGGCTCCTTTCTTAGATGTGACATAACTGCGTGTATGACGTAGTTTAAATATGGAATGTTACATTTGAAAATAGATTTTCATCTGTTATTCACATTTGATTGTTTTTACAAATCATTTCATAATTGTTTCACGGTAAAAATGGCTTATCAAGAGCAATTTGATTTAATGGAAGCTTATTTTTTAAATAATAAAGATGTGAATCGTGCTCTGCGGTGGTATGGAGAGAGATCTCGAGACCGTCAGACACCAACTCGATTTGTACTGAAAAGAATGATAGATAATTTAAAGAACACTGGAAGTTTCAAAAAGCGACGGCACCCTCTTCAACAAAACAACTTTGATTTTGAATTAAATATTTTAACATACTTCGAAGCATTTCCGAAGGCTTCAAGCAGAGATGCTGCCGAAGTAATTGGAACAACCCACACTCGCATACTTAAAGCGCTGAAAAAGTATAAGTTTAGATGTTATCGTGATGGTCGGTTGGTACAAAAATTGCATCCTGGGGATTGTGAGAGACGACTACAATTTTGTCAAAACATGCTGAGAGAAATTGACCGTAACCCTAATTTTTTGAGTAACATTGTATGGTCTGACGAAACCAACTTCAGCAATAACGGCATGTACAATCGCCGCAATAATCACTATTGGTCTAGAGTGAATCCTCTTCGTGTTCATGAAACTAACAGTCAAGTAAGATTTTCTTTCAACGTTTGGTGCGGAATTATGAGAAATATGGTTGTGTTAGTCCATGTATACGAAGGTCACTTAAACACTGTTAAGTATTTAGAAATACTCGATTTATTAAGAAACGAGTTAAATGGTTTCCCCGAGGAAGAGCGAAACCAAATAATTCTACAGCAAGATGGTGCTCCAGCCCATAACAGCAGAATCACTACTGCCTACATTAATAACCATTTTAATACCTGGATTGGTACAAACGGCACAATCAGATGGCCTGCGAGATCACCAGATCTCACCCCTTTAGATTTTTTTTTGTGGGGATATGTAAAAAATCAAATTTACACTAAATGTTATGAGAATATAAACGAGTTGAGAGTTGAAGTTCAGAATACGATTTATAACATTCACCACAATACGTTATTGAAGGTAACTAGAAATGAATTCGTTAGAAGAATAAATTTGTGTATCCAAGAAAATGGAGCCCATTTCGAGCAATTAATTAGTTAGTTTAAATTTTTGTACATAATTAAATTAATTTAAAATTTCATTGTTTTCATGTAATTCAATTTATGAAGTTTGTTAAAGAGATTTCATCCTTATTGACCCTAACAATCAATGCAATAAAAGTACACGGTGCAACTTTTACAGATTTTAGTCGGTTCGATTACCGTGTGCGGCAAGCGAATTTTTAAAAATCTTTAATGCCGTTTTTTTTCTTTTCAAAAATAAAGGAATGTTTCCTTTGAGTAAAATTTTCTATCTAAAGTATTAAGAGTACTTCCCCTCCAGGTGGCATTACAAAATTCCACCCTGTATATTCTTCGATACCAGCTAAGCAGATTTATGTTAATGGTAAGGTTCCTATAAGTTGGTAGCAGGGTAGGTAAGGTATCTATGTGTTATGATAATGTTTTATTTGTAGAGCATTAATCGTGGGCATGAAGCTCGCGCTGTACCTACGCATCGTACGCTCGCTATATGAATATGATTGACGCGAGCCGCCGCCTGCGCACCGTTTTACATATAAATTACCAATTACAGCCTCACAGATTCTGTGGAGTAGCAGAAGTGGCATTTTTACGATACGATTAATGCCTACCTTGTTTAAATATTAAATATGCCTATTAAAATATGTACGTTAGTAGTGGGCCATTATAAACGTCTGGCTTAATTAGTTGTATTTTTATACACATTGAGGTCGTGAGAAACAATTTTGGAAAGCAACAAAGATTCTAATCAGTTAATTTTCATATTATCATTATAACACTATTTTATGTCAATATCAAATACTAAGTAGGTATAGCATTCGTTCCGTGAAGTTGTACCTCCTGGTAGAATCTAAACTGCGCAAGTTTTCCAAAAGAATATGACTTCAGAAACATAATATTAGCAGTTCCTCATCTACATGTTCCAAAGTCCCTTAATAAGTAACGGTAGCCACTTTTAATAATGAGTAATGAGCTGGAAAGAATGCAGGATAACGACTGTCGGTGTAATGTATGAGCGGAATACCTCCGGGCCTCTTCTATTTACCTGGTACATCTTATGCATTAAACAGACGGCGCTCATTAAATTCTATGATTGATTTTCAAGCAAAACCAATACAGTAGTCGCTACTGGTTCGTTATTAGTAATTAAGCTTCCTACATTTAATAATACTTTACAGATATGAATATGAGCAAAGCACGATTCAAAAGTCAATTTGAATAACTTGACTTTGACAAATGAATATAAATTGATCCTGAATTTTCGTGATGAAAATTTTACCTGCGTTGAATATGTCTATTAGGTGCTATTAGTAACTGAACTAACAAAATGTTAAAAGTGGAAATAAAAAAGACAAATAATAAATTACAGTTTACAGACTAACTGACAAGAATGTTACTTCCTTACCACTGCAAATCTTTCAATCAAGCACACCAGGCAATCATACCCTGACAGCAGGTATGCTTAGTAGGACAAGCGGGCCAAGCGGCCACCCGCCGTGAGCCCTGAGGCACGCACGCGCTCTCGCGAAATTACCCTTAGAGTACCTGTAAAGTGCCCCCTCGAGAAGTCCTACAACGGTACCTTCTAAGATGATATGCCATCTTGGTAATTTCTTCATAGATAATTGAAATATGATCGCTGCATTGAATTCAATATAGCTGGAACTTGGAAGAAAATTAACCCTACTCAAGCAATCGTTCGGGATTTATCTATATACCTACAACTAAATACAGGGCCGAGTTAAAATCGTGGTTCAATCATAATACCTGATGACTCTATTTATACATATTTTAATTTATACATCGTAGGTTCTTTCTTAAATATTTTCAAAAATAGTGAACAAAGAGCAGAAAAATATATTGTAAAATCTATGTGAATATTATGCACGCAAGAATGCCACTCCAAAATACCTACTTAGAAGTACCAGTTCCCATATTCCCGATAGAATTTCCAGGAACATTTAGCATTTTATTTCGTCCATCGGCACCAAAATACGCGTATCGCTTTCCTATCACGTGCTGAGATGACTTTATTTTGATATTGCACGCTTGTACTTTATTGTCCATTGTCTTTTTTATTCAACTGCTACGTGCCTGAATGTCGGCGCCTGAAGTTTATAAATATTTCACTAATATGTTTACAATCACATTATCATTCGAGAAAGGTTCACCAAACTGTGAAAAGCTCGTTTTGAATTAATATTACTGATAATTTTTTACTACTTTATGATTGCCTGGTGTGTGTACCTGCCTGTAATAGAATATTTTAAAACCATTTATATGAATTAAATAAAAATCGTTTGATAATGTATGCACATGGAACATTCGTTAGCTTTGAATAGTATAAATAAACACAAGTGTCACCCAGTGTATCCCATAATATTCCCCATTTTACTGTGCTAGCGTGCACGGGAGGTATAAAATAGCAAGAGATAGGGGTTTTTGTTTTGCTAAACGGGCAAAGTTGGTTGCGTGCAGATCGTCCTGCGGTTGGGGTATTTTTATCCTTGCCCTGTTTTATTTTCAGAAATCGATATCGTGAAAGGCTTAAGTGTTTATTATGACCTAGTAAAAGAAGGCGTAGTTCACACAGTCCTGCCAGTCAATATAGACGAAACCAGAAAGCAAATTATTATCTGCCTCAAATATAGACAAATTATACCCGAGAGACCAACAACCGATTCGGGGCACTTCCTATTTCTAACTAGGAACACGTGAACTGCGACTAAACATTTTTTCAACTTTTTCAATAGTGCATCAATTAGAAACTGTTCCGCGGTTCCGCCCCGACGTTAGCGCTCCGCTGGCGGCAATTAGAACTTGGATGGCGCCCCCGGGATCACCGCCGGATGCTTGGAATGCTCGACAAACTCTCCCTGTGGTATGTCGCCCTGGTAATTATTCTTAAGTAATATATGCATGCTCTATTTCTTTTGGTGACTAATTAAAAAGAATGTCATGATTTATGTTTCAAATTGGTAATATGTATGGGAATTCTTTTCGAATTTCTTAGCGACACGACGCTCTACGTGAAATAAATTTTCCTTTACTATTTGTTGTTTAAAACTTGTTATTTATATGTATAAAAGAAACATAACATAAAAATACTTGATAAAAGTCGTAAGTTTAAAGTGTATTTCCTCCCTTCGCATATTGTGGTTGACATTTCACGATAGCAAACCTACACCGCATGGCATGACAATATTACAATATTCTTAATGATTAGTGATGAGCAATGTTATCTATCGATACATCGGAGCCGCGCGGCGGGCTACGTCTTATCGAGTCGACATCTGGCGCCTAAATTCTTACATGCAACTTACACCGGTTGTAAATAAAGCTGGAATCGCCACTGACAGACAGACGGACGAACGGTAACAATGGACCGTCTACGTTGAATTAATGTAGACAAGAGATATTTAACTGGATAACATACTAGCATACGTCTATGGAATAAAATGGAACAACATGAAGGAACCAACAAGAAACACAACATTTTTTTTTAAACATGTAGGTCTATAGGCCTGTGTTTGTGCAAGTGTAGGGAAAAGAGTTTGAAAACTATTCCTTATATAAAAAAAGCCGAGTTAAGAAAAATTATAATTATAGTCCACCAAATTTTCGAAATATTATGTGAATATTCAGGGAATTATCCACAAAGTGCTAATGCTACCATAATCCTTCCTTATCAATGTTCATAATCAAACATTAAATAGAATGCAGGACCGACAGGTAGATGTTAGAGATGAGCCAATAAAAACAATACAATTAACATCACAAAACAAACCTTAAAACGATAACTTTAAAGCTCAAAATTATTTAATAAGCAGTAACCATAAATTATAAAAGTATCATGACACGTGTCAGGTAGACCGGGAGCTGTCAAAGTGACGTAATATATTTATTTGTGTCGTTTTCGGGCTTCGTCATCGTCATTGATGACGTGGGAACATAGTGTGATGGTCAGTCGGAAACTCATATTAGGTATCTGGCGACGAATTAAAAAAAGTTACATAATATGAAAACAAAAAAGTAATTGAAATATAGTTAGTAGGTATATATATAGTTCCAAAAATTACATACCTACGTGTCAAATTGTCAATCTTCCTTTTTTTGAAGTCGTTTAAAAATATAGAATTATTGTGGTTGGGTATATTAGGCCTGATACTGCAGGTTATTATCAACAATACAACAACATTTCAGGAGCCTGAGCATTACCATTACGTCAGAGTTAATAGGTAACAGGTTAATATTCACCCTTATTTTTACCATAATTTTATCTAGCTTCACTAATCTGTTACTTTTTCATGACTAAACCTCTGAACCGATCGCGATGAAATTTAACACGCATATAGCCTGTAGTCATACCAACCACAGACGTCATTCATAGTCTATCTGTCTATTATTTACATATGCTACTTTTTATCCCGGGAATTACATGATAACAATTATTTAGGCATAGAAAAATAACCATAATGAATCAACCAACAAATCATTCTGTTATACTGCCACCCATGAAACAAAAATATTCATTAAAAAGTAGCTTCCTATAAAAACATGAAATCCATGAATCAAAAGTTTTAATTATGAAATATGCACCAATAAATCGATGTCGTTGTATCCAGAGACAGCATAGTCGAAATTCCAATACGATACGCATTTTTTGTCCCTTTCTCACTGACCATAAACACGACACGGTTAATTAAAACGGTACATTAGCATAAACAAATAAAATGCCCCATTACGAATTCAATTTACAATCTTTGAAATCGGTTAAATTAGTCGCAGTAAATAATATCTCGGGTACAGTTTCGATAATAGCGTTATAGTCTAATTCATGAGCGCAGCGGAACATCGATAAATACATATATATACAATAATTTATCGCTCGCTTATTTTACCTTCAAATTTTAAGGTACCTTTTTTAGATAGAACTAAATTATTTACTTAATGACAGAAACTTGTTTGTATTCTTTAAAGATCTCAGCAAGACACTCATTGTATCTTCATATTCACAAAATAGTGACTGCATTTTTAGTTTTTAAACATTCCTTGAAAAGCGATTTTGCTGACCTCTAAATCGATAATTTTAGATAAAATTATTAACATTTTCAAAATTACTGAAATCTCATATAATGCACGTATGAAACGCTGTCAACACAACTTGTAAACACTCGCTACAGTTTATGACTTGCGGTAAATGTGAACGATGAGAATGTGACAGACTCGGCAGCAGAGCAATGCCTTCATTTAAATAAAGACAGTAAATTTTAGTTTCGCAATAGACTTCATCGATAAAATTTTAATGCAAAAAATGCTTCTATTTTAATTTTAAAACTTAACCCGATGTTAATAAGACATCAGCATAAAATATAAACATCATCATCGATCGATTGATCATCTATCTATTGAAAGAAAGCTGACACTAAACTAAAAATTGTTAAAAGGCAAAAGCTATTCAACTTACTTACCAAATTTAATTATAGAAAAATAATAATCCACAGTTAATTATTTAATAATATCTCTGTATGGAAGCATTCTCTGCCACCCATAATAATATTATACACCATTGGATATAAAATAAATAAAATAAGCCTTTATTGCGGTATGTTTTACAGTTTTTTATCTCCTTCTAAGAGTGTAAATATTTTATAATTTAACACTTTAAATTAATTAAATGGGCAATTGATTTTTCATTTATTCGTAAGGTACAGTATGAGTATTACACAACTTAGATGAAGCATCGGCAAAATTCGTAAAATCGAAAATTTCCGAAAAGAGTGCGCCTACAACATTACCCATGTTTATTAGTAGGTACATTAGGCGAAAATAATCTTGTTAAACGTTGAATGACGCGATAATGAATGATTTTTATTAGTTGTGTAAATCGGAAGTGAAGTGTACGAAAACAATTTGCCGATACTACATCTAAGTTGTGTCATACTGTAACAGCTTGTCTATCGACAGAAGGCCTCTAGGGAATTCATTTTATCCTGTCCTCTGCTACCCACGTCTATTTTGGTGCTGGTATTGTCTTCATACCTTGGGATACTTGCTAATTAATATTTACCCTCATCTCTACACATATACGTAAATAATAAGAAAATTACTATAAGGTGGTAACACGAAACGATAGTGAGGTAAAACTTAGCTCAAAGCTAAATTCGTGCAGTACGCATGGTCGAGGCTGGCGCCCCGCGGGGAGACTCGCGGCGCGCGGCGGGGCGCCATTGTCCCGCTGTCCGAGGCTGAGGAGATGCCCCACACACCGCCCAACCCTAGTCATGGGACACGGGACTATCGATATCAGTATATGAACCACCATATCGATAAAACATAAAGATCATTTATTACCAAAAACAAGGTCAAATAAGATGTCATCACTATATAGTCAGATAGTGGAACTCTCAGAATGCTCTGTATCTGCTCCAGCGCATAAGAAAGAATCACCGAATCATCACTCTGTTGCTAAATTGGTTTCCACTTCGAATCAGAGTCTACAATCTAAGAAAAGTTGGAGTATTATGTCAAAAAGTTGTCGTCCTAGTAATTTGCTGCAGTGACATAAGGTTCTTTTGATAATATAGGTTCGAATCAAATTTTTCAAATTTGCAACTTGAGATTACCTATTAATAATTTTTTAATCCAGTTTCGTTGTCCAGTTTCAAATTGCAACATGTGAAAAACACATAGTTAAACTCGACAAAAATATTTTATCGACATCATACAACACTAGAGTGGCGCCTCGTGGGCCACAACGCCACGGGACCACATTGTCCGTCTGCCTAAGTGCCTCATATTTGGTTACCCGACTATATTACACGCCTATATGCAATATCGATATCTCAAGCGATCGCACCACTTAACGTCCTTAGTGCTCATTATTTTAATAGCGATATAAAATCTTATATACTAAAAAATAGAGTTGAATTTGTTTGTGAGTTGAGTAGGTAGTTATGAGCATAAAATAGAAGTGAAAAACGATATAATTTTCATTTTACTACTCCTTGAACAAACAAGACCCGTAATAAATATCTGAACAAAGCTCGCACGTCGCACCTTATTTGAGGGCAATTTTGTCATACTCTTGTCTCTTGTTTAGTTATAATTTATAGCAAATGTTAATGGTTTACAGAAAAAAGGAGATAAATTTCTACAGTAATAAAAAGTTAATAAAATTTATGGCATAGTTTTAGTTAATAAGCAGTAAAATTTAATTTAAATTTTAGATTATAGACGAAGTATTATAACTCGTTTATGACTTTTATATGTTTTGTGAACGTTTCACGACGACAAGAAAGTATCAAATACACAAGACTATCGCGATAATTCTAATTGATTTAATTATCTTACATATTGTAAATATCAGACTTGTGAAACGGCTGACAAAAATATTTTGACGTCCTTTATTTGTTCTACGGTTATATTTAGGTGTGTTAGAGTACAATCAATAGAAGGTTGGTAAATCAAGCACTCATAGCTACTTTGCATTCATTCGTTAATTGTTTAATAAACAAACAATAATTTTAAATCGTATCATAGACAAATAAGGTACAATATCACAATAAAAACATACCTCAGGGTCTATTTTCTTATACTCCTGGTCCTCCTCGTCCACTTCAAAGTATAGCTCGGTGGAAGTCAGCGACACGGTCCCAGGAGCCACCAGTCCAGGAGCCACTAGCCTCGCTTTCGTGCTTATATTCACTGGACCTAAAACCAGCAAATCATTTATTAATGCCTGGTAGGATATTAAAAGCAATGACATTGATACGGCTTTTGCTATCAGAAAAATATTAGGCGTTTAAAAAAACAAGTATGCAAAGAATTGTTATAACTTTGTAATTTAAATTAGAAAACATATTTTTTTTTGGTTTGATCGGCTTTCTTATACTGTATGTACCACTGGCTTTACTTAATTTACCACCTACATACTTATCTGCGCCTAAGTTGCACTTATTATATTTCTGCTAAAGGGCCAAGCGCGTTAAAAAGGGATTACTAGAGAGAGATAGCCACTCAATATTGATTTATATTCTGAAGCAGAAATAAACAATCTTGTCTGCAAGTAATGAATTTATTGGTTAAAATGTGATTTTTGTCTCTTACCCGTAAGGTCGGCATCAATTTCCCGGTCATCAACCAGGAGTTCAGCATCGTCAAGGAGTTCCGCCGCGGCGGGGGTGGGTAATTGCGCTCCACGGCCGGCACCACCCGCTGCAATACGTGCGTGTAATTCTTCCGTGGCCTGTATAGAGATACATACGTAATATAACTATAAATCACAAATTAATCTTTGCATACCATAGAAAATGTTTGTTATCTATCCAATGATTTTCAAACATGGAAAAAATATGACTATCGATCAATCCAAAAACCCAAAAACCGACATGGGCGTGTGGGGGCAGCAAAACTGTTCATAACATAGTAAACTACTAGGAATGTAGTAGACTATCTCATCTCGCCTTTCGTTTTTATTTCATTCAACGGTATGCTGGAAGAGGGGTTCCCTTTATGAATAATTTTACTAATTAAATCAAACGAGGGAGTTAAAGCATAAAGCAGTAAAGGTATCCCCGGTACAGTTGACTGGATAAAATGGCACAATCCTTTACTTCCAAAAAATACAAGTACCAGGACAACAGAATGCGACAGCTGTTAACACACAAATCTAGAGGTATGGGGCGGAGTCAGCCGGTACGAATGAGTGCCGCTTGTAGCCCTTTAACGCCCATTGAATTTAGTTCATAATAGGGCCTACATACAATAACTAATACAAATAGCGGTAGTAGGAGCAAGGCAAAAACATGACTAGGCGGAATGAGAATAAAACCCCTTTTAGTATGTACGAACCGATCGTATCAGAATATCAAAGTGCAATAGCTCGCTTACTGATATACTGTTTAGAAGCTAACCCTTTCATGTAAGTAGTTTGAAATACCAGAATATCAGCCGGCGAAAGAGATTATATATTTTCTCAGCAGGGGCCGAGATGGCAGCGGGGCTTTCGATCGAGCACCGGGAGGCGCACGTCCCATTTAACCCTTGCATGTAAACGAGGGTAAAGTACCGGGACATAATAAAGCGGAGGAGCCTACCTGTAGAATGGCGTCGTGGGGCGGCAGCGACTGCGGCGAGCGCGCGAGTACGGCGGCGGCGTGTCGCTGGCCGCGCGGGTCGGGGACCAGGCGCCTTCGTCGCCTCGCGTCGTCCTCCCACGAGTCTAGCTTCCAGAATTGGGTACCGCTTCTGTGACAAACAAATTATAGGCGAAATAGAGGAAATGTCGAGTGCATTTATGTAAAATCGTATAAGTAATAGGAAAATATATACCCTGGATGTGTGTGTGGGTCGGTAGCGTCGGTGGGCGCGGCGAGCCCCAGGCCGGCGTGGCGCAGCTTGTCCAGCAGGCGCGCGGCGGCCCCGTGGTCGCGCCGCCGCGCCGCCGCTATCAGCCGCTCGCACGTGCGCTCCTCCTCCGCACGCTCCGCGCTACTCGTCGCGCATAGGCACTGAAACGTAACCAACCTCTTGTTACCTCATATGCTCTAGGTGGAACGAGAAATTATCGTTTTGTCAATTCCATAGTCAAAGCCGAAGGTCAAAAATGAAGTTACGACCGGTTAGGAACTCGGTCTTCAACTGAGAAATTCGGCAAGGTGGCAAGGTTACTCTTAGGACAATCTGACTATATTGGCCCCAAATCGTTAACAATAAAACGAAATAAATGTAATCCTTTATCCTAAATTGAATCAATTATTTTGACCTAATTTCAAATTTGTATTTTAAAGACGGATAAATCATACACAAAAAACGAGAGCATTAAATGATAGCCATTGAAGAAACTACCTTATAAAATTAAGAATGTTCAACGAACCTCAAAATCTGCATGCTTCAACACATCATCAGCTCGCATCCTGTTCAATATGAACTCGGCTTCATTGGCGACCCTCACAATGTGGTCCCTCATGGCGTGCGACAGCAGCCGGCCCTCGTTGATCAGCTCAATGAACGCGAGCCCGGCGTGCTTCTGCAGAGAGTTCTGCCACTCTTGCGAACAGAGGAGCATCACTAGTTCCACTACGGATGTACTCGATTTGAAGGTTTGAAGACCTGGATAGGTTAAAAATATGGAATTTCTAAGGATATAATACTAAAAAGTAAAATTCATCACCCACTTTTAAAAACCAATCCAAAGATAATTTACAATCAAAACTATTGCCTGATTTCCGATGCTGTGTACGTTTACAGAGAAAGCTCAAAATGATAGATACCAAATACAAAAATAAATTTTGTTGTAAGCAATATTTTGTACCAGGAAGAGCCAATAAGAAACCAATAAGAAATCTATATTAATATCCTAATAAGACATAATTTGCAAAATAATAAACCATTTCGGCAAAATAGAAAATTGTATACATCAGAAATCCACCGTACTCTGCTCCGTAGAGATTAGGTACTACCCCAGAAACCATTTTATATTAAAAGCAAACCTGCAAAATAAATAGTCATACTCCGATCAAAGATATACCCAGACATAACACCGCATTATTTGCTAGACCGTTTTTATTTCCATTCCGACCAGTAAATTAGAAAGACTAAAAAATTCCTCAGTATTTCTAAAACTTAATAATCAAGTACACCGAATGCTTTCTGACTCTCGAAAATGCTTGATTGTTTTTTGTATAATAATTGGAACTTCAAATCACCGAACTAGTATGTCTTTGATCGGAAAGCCCACAGTAAAGAAATTAGTAGAACCAGTAAAAGACTAAGCATCAAACTACCATGCCTAGAACCGTATACCTTTACCCTCCATGAGGAGTTCCTGTCCGTGACTTCCCACTAGAGTCTTGGACAGAAAGGGAGCAAAGTCCAACATAATTTCCCTCAGGAGTGGACAGACTGGTCCTAACGCTGTCTCTAGTTTGTGTGTGAGAGATGCTTCCCGTGAAACTCCGTCTACAGACATGGAGGCATTCATTGCGTTCAGACCTGCTAGAGTTTCGTTGTCCTGGAATGTAAATTAATGAAAAGTTTATAAATCGCACTGAAATGTTAGTCAGCGTTACCATAATGGGATTCTTAAATGAGGGCATAAAAATAATTCTTGAATGTAAGTACATAAATAGTCCTCGTACATGGTATTGTAAATACCCAAAGGTGGCGGAGACCACGTTCCATCAGGTAGACTGACTGCCTGTTTACCAAGTGTCAACCACCCGACATAAAAAAAATGGGAGTGCCAAACAAATTCAAATAGAATTACGAAAGTAAATCTGTCTGTCTGCCTGATAAATGTTTGCAGCTTTAACAGTTGGATTTTTGATACTTTTTAACCATAGAACTCAGATAAAATCGCGGGAAAAAGTACTTGCTGATTATAGTTAAACTTCTAATTGAATATTTTAACAAGATGAATCGAATTGTAATAATTTCAAAGAGATATTAACTAACCGGATGTAAATGTCTTTGTGCGGCTTGTAAACTTCTGTTTTGATGCCGCTGCTGAATGTGGTGATGGGATTCCGAATTCCTCATGTGTATTTGTTTGTCTATATCTGAAAAAAATAATTTTTAATATTATGTTACTAGGCAAGCATAGAGTAGTAAATTTTTTACAGAATATTTATGACAATAATACCTTCATGAATATTCCCTTCATGATCCCTCGCCCTGCCAGTGATTGTTGCTGGTCCTCGACTTTCACCATCCTCGTTCAGGTTTACGTCAGTCCATGATTCATCATTACTCACCTAAAAATAAGTAATTTGATATCTCTAAAGCAGATACAAATCGCTACACTATTATGAACGTAATTTTATTATACCAGGGCATTATTAACATAAAGAGGTGCATTTAATAATGCAAACATTTACCGTCCAGATAGCATTCTAAACAAAAGGATTATTCTACAATTAGTGGTTCGTTAGATAATGTATGATAATGTCAGTACTAACCGGATGTTTGTTATCATCAAGAGCAATCTCACTGGATGTCTCAGGATCATTGTTCGTAGTTTCATTTGAGTTGAGATGAAACGAACCAGCGTCTTCAATCGAATCCACACTCTGTAGATAGAGCATTAAGTTTTCAAATGGTGAGAAAATTTCCTAATCACATGAATAAAAGTCATGTTTTAAAATCTGTTCAATTGACTTTAATCTTACCTTCAGTTAACAAAAAAAAAATACTTTGAACATCTATAAATCGTGGGTAGGTGAAAAGGATTATCAAAGATAAAAGTGAAGAGTTCTAATGCAAAATTCATGCTGTGAAAGGGTTAAGTGAAAAAAGCAAGCGAAGCCACACCATGCTAAAAACAAAACAATATTTTAAGTTATGGTACGCCAAAAACCTGGAATTACTTCAGATACTTACATATTCTTAATGCCTCTTAAGAGTAAAATTTTATTATGTGTAGTGCTCAAGTGCTTATTTGTACGACATACGGTTAGTTTCGACATTTCACAATTTCGTGTGCGTAGCGCTTAGCCTATAATGTGTTAATCTGTGTTGGTTTCATTTAATTGTATACACACATTTTATGTGACAAGCTTATGTGGCTGTTGTGAATCATTGGAACTGGAATGTTGACAACTATCATTTATATAGG
The DNA here is from genome assembly GCA_963555595.1 of Tethea ocularis. NCBI lineage: Eukaryota > Metazoa > Arthropoda > Insecta > Lepidoptera > Drepanidae > Tethea > Tethea ocularis. Next base: position 9,541,003 of record OY741975.1, read on the forward strand.
ATGTATGTACATTTGAGTACAATAATCCTTGAAAATTTTGATGGTGATTAAAAAATCAAAAAATCATGACATCTTATTCAGTAGTAAAATGTAAATGATTTATTATATCCAAAAAAGAAAGTTTTTCATGAGAAGGTACCAGGCTTCCAGATCCAATAGAAGTGTAAACTAAAATATTTGTGGCCAATTACAACGTGTACGAACCAAATTGACCACTGACACCGTAATCCCAGACAATGTTTTGGACCTTGCGGTTGGAGGCTTACAACAGGACAATAACATTTATTTAGTAACAGGAAAAATAAACATTGACACCAATAGTATAGAATACAATTTAGATTCTAGAGTCAAGAGTTACTAGATTTTCATTGAAGCAGGATTCAAATAGGTTAGTTACGGAAAAACAATAACATTTAATCAAATTTAGAAAATATAACAAAAGTTAATTGTGAGATCTTACTTGAATGAATCCAAAATGTGTTGTGCCCAATTTTTCCCCCACTATTAGAAGAATTATACGTTACCCAATTCCATTTGTCAATTCTACTTTTGCCAAAAGACATCAAGACTATATATCCCCACGACTTTATAATATGATTCTACGTAAGGATAAGGAACTTGTGAAACATAATCGTACAGTTTTCAAAAAAATTGTACTAGAATGGCTTATCTCCTTAGACTATAATTCAACCGAAGAGCTGTTTGTAGCTGTCACATAATACAACTCCGAATCGTGCCATAGTTGTAAGTAGTCTAATTCCTATTCCTTACTTAATTGCAAAAAAAAAAAAAAAAAAAAATTACAACACCTAATTATAATTACTTAATATATATATAATTATAATGACCTATATATAAACCTTATCATATCTACAGTATTCAATCGCCACGGTAAACACCCACACTAACATTTGCACACATCACACCCACACCTCACACACACCTCACTCACTCCCCACTCACACCTCACTTACTCTCCACACACACCACGCACACGCCTCACACACACCCCACCCCACACACAACCCACCCATATCTCAAACAAACCTCACGCACGTTTTCACAATCAAATTTTGTTTAATTTAAAAAAAAAAAAAACACTTTTTTATTATTTTCATTATTTCCATCATTGTAATAGTCATAGGAAGAGCGTGTCTCCCACAACACAGGGTAACCTAATGTGGGAGCGCAGCCAATTAATTAATGTTGCCATATTTATTTGGAATAAACATATTTTCATATTTTCATATTTTCAAATAATAATGTTGAAATAATACAATAATGAAAGGACCCGGAGACCATAGTTAATAGGAGACGGCAGTAACTAATAGATAGAGAGCGTTCCGTCGATTCTTCCATTGAATATTTCCTCTAATACTGACCTTTGGCTTAGCTTGAACTTTGACTCGGAGGCTCGACTTGAACAGTGGTTCTTCTTTCTCAGAAGATGGCGACACTTCAGGTTTGTCGCTTGTCTTTGGTTTCTCGCCGGAATTAGGCTTCAGTTCGTCGGTGGTCGTCTCTATTTTGGCAACGCCCTCTTCTTTCCCATCCGTATCCTTTATTTATTTTATTGCAACAGCAAAACAAAACAAATATGATGAAGCGTTCATGAATCACAGAAAAACCTTCCACAATCATTGTTTCAACACAAATGTTCAATAGCGAAACAGCAAATCAATTTGCCAAACACAAAATGTATGGATGTAGAAAACGGGTTTTAAAATTTAAATTTCATATGGTTCTTTGAATGGCATGCAGAAAAATATAAATCCTAGAGCTACCTTGGAACATTTCTAAGCGACTTACTTTATTAATTTATTTAAAGTATTTAATACCATTGGAAAACACGCAAAACATGCCAAGAAAAGTTATGATACGAAGAATTTAAAAGTAATAAAAATGACCGATTGAAGCTACAAATACTTTTCAATTATTCCAAATCTATATCTAGTACTCAAAAAAATACGCTATACTACGAACTATTTTTAACTTCAATGTAGTAGACATAACTATATTATATGGAAACAAGTTAAAACTTACAAAAATCACTTTGAATATTTTAAGAGAACAACAGACTCTCACAAAAGGGGTAAACAGTAGGTATACATGCTATATTGCCAATGCAGGAAACACGCTATATATGAAACGGTCTGCAAACATTTCTATAAGCAATCTTACCTTCATAGATGGTGAATCCATATCATTAATAGTAGAATTGTTCTCATCAACGACTATCATCGCATATTCCACGTCATCACCGTTGTGTTCTAAGGGAAATGTAGAAAAACCTCAATTATTTCACCTTATATTAGCTGCAGCATCTTATGTTACAACATCGATAAAGCTTGCTTCAATAAAGCAGTCAGAGTACGGATCAATGTCAAGTTATTATGGGGCTAAATCTAATTCTACGTTTGGAATACTATACATTATATTTGTATCTTTTAGGGGTTGTATATTTATATCACATTCACTGTTAAATGTTAATAATTCCATATCAACCAAAGTCAAAATTGCTACTATACTTTTATTGTATGTTTTATCTACATATTAATGAATATCTATTTTAAATGATGTCGCAACTAATAATTTAATTAAATCAAATGAAAAGCGGTGCTTTAGCGGTGCTAATTTTACACTGCCTTGTCTTTTGGTTATGACATAAGTTCATGAAACTTAAGTTAAATAAATCGATAAGAACAATCATTCACTACGCTAATAAAATACTTAAACATACTCTTCTGAGTATTCATTCCAATACCAATGTTGCATTGGATATTTCATCGAAAAAAAAAACAAAGCAGTGCTCGCGAACATCGACCACATAAAGTATTTTGGACGTTCGCATCAAATCCTAACATAATATTTGGTCCATGAACAATTTTATTCAAACTCTAGATCACGAAAAAGTAATTCAAGCAACTATAAAAGCGTGACAGCTAAATTAAAGCACAAATAGTGATGTTGCTCTTTCGCATTTAGAAAATGAACATCATGATCTTACCTATACCTTTTTAGATCTTACCTAGGCTAGGTGTTCTATCGATTACAAATTCTTAAGCTAGATTAATGGACGGCTGGATTATTTAAAATTAGCAAAATTGGACTCTATGTATATTCCATAAACTCAGATCACTCGAATGGATCAGAGGACGTCGATTTGAGTAATAGAACAAATTAAAAAATTAGCAAACTCAAGGTTTTCCCCAAGCTAAATTAGGACCCCTATTTTTAAATCCTGCGATTACTAGCTTTGAAGAACCATACTCCTGTGGTAAAAATATTACAAACTTAAGAAGGTAACGTTAAACAATAACGTGTATGATGAGCGATGCGAACGTCCGGTCCGTGTGTCTTTGGCCGCGTTACCTGCGTGATCGCGGTGGTAACTAGCGATGCGTGTGTGTGCGTGCGTATTATTGTTAACGTGTTGGCTGCAGTCGAGCTTGCAGTGCGTGTGCGTGTGTGGGTGCGGGTGCGGGGGCGGGGGCGGGGGCGCTTGGCGGTGAGCTGGGTGCCCACCGGGCAGGAACTGCGGGTACACGTGGTGGGACCACTGGGGGAACAGGGGCCGGGACCCTGGGGTTCGATACCGACAATATACCGACGGCCACAACCCACCAAATAACGTAACGTAACGCGGAGCGGTTACCAAGCAGTATGAAAATGGACCAGGAATACATGAAGAGTAGGAAGAAAAATTCAACAGTGAACGGATGGGTTATTTGATAAGTGAAGAGAGAGAAAGTAAAAATTGTTATGTCAGATTGTGTTTAGCATACGATCGTTAGATAGTTGTTAAAAAAAATACAAAATACAATGTACGACAATCGAACGATCGATATTATATTGTTGTTGAAATAATGCAGTGCCGCAAGTGTAGTAAAATGTTGACGATTTTACCAGTGTCCCAAATCGTGACGCGTATATCAAGCGGCGTGAAAAAAGGAGAAACGACACACTTCAGATATACATGTCTATCAGTAATCTTTCTTGTACCGCCGCAGTCGATCATTACAATGTGCGCAAATATGACAAATTCATTTCAAAATTCAAAGTTTGAAAATTATCTCTCTTTGTATATATACTGCGATGTTGATTTATATGATATGGTTTTAACAATCTATAATTGTGATAAGAAACATAATAGGCTATCAATAAATACTAAATATAGGAAAAGTTATAAGAAAAAATATTGCCAATTATAATAATCTGTTAACTACTTAAATTAATTTGAGAAATTCGGAGATTTGATATAATGTAGGTACGTCTGTCCGACTGCGACTGCACACGATGATGATGATTGTGACAATTTCTTAATAATACAATCCAATATAATTGAGACGAAAACAATGTAATATATTAAGTGCAATAAAGCTTATAAAAAGAAGCGGAAAATAAATAGCATTAACAGAATGGTAAAATCTAACAAACCTGATGGTTCTATTGATAGGGAAAAAATAATAGATTTAGTTATACATATATTATTAGAAATAATAATAATTTAGAATGAAATAAGAATATTATAGTAAATAGACTACTACGAAATGTGGATGCTGGACAGAAAACTGTGCATACTACACGTTTTAAACTCTAATATGGTTATAAATCAAAACTATATACATACATAATTTAGAAACTATCGCTATAGGACATTCGTAAAACTATGCAGGATAAATAAGTAACATTTATGTTAACCAATTATTATGTATTCCATTCATTTATGTTATTTAGACAATACATTTTTAGTAAATCTTAACATTTTGTATCAGAAAAAATATATTAATTATATAATTTCTGTATCAAAAATAAGATTATCGAAGTAAAATGAGTAACTAACTACATACAATGATTGTGTGTCGGTCGGATAATGTGTTTGTATCGATAGCAGATGAAGTATCAGTACCAGTACCAGTACCAGGGTCGCATACGTACCGTGGTGGTCGTGCGCGTGATGCGGGCGGCGCGCGCACTCGGCGGCCGACTGCGGCTGCGCGTGGTGCGCGCCCGCGCCCACCGCCACCACCGGCGCCGGCGGCTCCAGGATGTCGCGGTACTTCGACACCATCAGCACCGAGATGAAGTACACTATCGCGAGGGACAGGAACTGGGCTTGTTTCGTTTCCTCCTGGAAAATAATCACCGAGGGGAGTTTTATCGATGAGAAAGTTAAACTTACTACTAGTTAAAGTATTTCAAATGGAGAGCCATCTAGCGTTAAACACCAGAATTACTTAATTTACGTGTAAACGTGACATTTATTTAATCATTACATCAACATTATGAGTTGTTATTTTTGGTACTCACGACATCTCTGTAAATAACGGCACGTAGTCGATTGACGTCCATATCCTGAAGCAGTCTTTCTGGGTCCTTTACGGGACTTGATGCATCAGCAAGGCTGGCCACGACGCTCTGCCACCATAAACGTAAAAATAATTGAAAATACTAACAAAAAAGATGTAATATTATTCAAGATTATGTATGTAATATGATTTATTCTTTGAGAATTATTACATATAATACATAATATTCCTTGAAAACTGTTATTTATTTTGTCAAAGTAAGATTGTTTTGAGCTATTAAATAAAAACATGCAAATATAATATTGTGTCTTAAAACATGTTATAATACAAGATAAATAAACCAAAAATCAGAAAAAGGTACATGCACAAATTATTAGTGCTCGTCTAAATTATTTAAATTGCAGCGTGTGTTGTGTTTATTTTCATTTAAAATTACCTCTCTCAGATCTTCATAATAACCAGTGCAAGGTGTATCAAAGCAATCCAGTATCGATTATATTAAAAATAACCAGGATAACATAAAAGATAGGAATATTGTGGATTCTATTCAAGTTTTGTAACTGCTTTGCCCAATTATATGCCTGCCCCAATTCGATTGGTCGTGTAACATCGCCACCACCCTATTTATTCTACCTGACTTTTTACTGTTTTTTTTTTCTATAGAACCTTTTTTCCAACCCATGCTACTCATTATTGACAGTTATTCAATTAAAGTAGATCAGCCTACTAGGGAGCAAGAAATGCAAGGATCTACCGTAGGATTTTCGGGCGTGCCGATCCCTCATTCATTCTATGAAAAAGAAACATTTGGCTTCCTCACAAATAGTCGAGGAATACTCGGTCGAACTTCTGCGTGCCTGGTAACGTAGAGTTAAGTTTAGGCCATGTTTGTTTGTTTGTTTGTTGGTTGTCGGTTTGTTAGTTTACCTTGTGCGCGTTACAGTCGTCGCCGGGGCGGGGCGGGGCGCGGGGCGCGGCGCGGGCGGCCACGTAGCGCTGCCGCTCCTTGCACTCCAGACAATTGCGCACTGCGCACGTGCACACCTACAACACGCACCGCAACACGCACGCAACAAACATACTGTACTGTACTGTACTATACTATACTATACTAGCTGCTACACTATAACCTAACCTCATCTGACGTGACGTGTCATGTCGTATCGCATATAGCATAGCATATCGCTTCTATCCTATTCGCCACGCCACGCCACGCCGCTAAACTAACTCTACCAGTAGTACGAGTCGATAAGCTACAGACGGATCGTAAAGTTGCCATACTGTGACACGGTCGAAATCACTGTGCACCATGATGAAACATACCGGTTATAAGTGTCATTTTATTAGACCAAATTTTATATCTTGTCTTTTAAGTTTATCGAACAAAGTATAGCATCTTGGAAGTAGTAAAAAAAGATAGAAAATTACATGAGAAGTAAATACTACGTTTTGTTGCTCTATAATAAGTTATGTAGAACTAGACTATTATTATGTATACAAAAATAACTTGACTAGATATATAGTAGGGAACTTGTCCCATTGATGCAATCTAATGGAAAAGATAAATGTACAAATAAATATCAGATTTTAATTTTGTAAGATAAAACAACTTTGTAAAGGTATATATAAATACAATTAACGATTCCTGTTGTAAATAATAAATAAACATACAAGAAAGTCAGATACATTGGTGGTATTTTATTTTTTGCAAGTACCAGAAGAATATAAATCCTAACAAATATTTTCCTCTCAATGCAGCTGATTTTCCCGTCTATTTCACATCTATTAAAAACATAAAAACTTGTCTACTCACCAATCTGAGACATTGCCTCAATATCCCACCACTGGACATATTCTTCTCTGCTTCGAGTTCAGCAAAGTTGAGGGCACTAGCGAATATGAGAACGTCTGCCATGCTGACTAGACGTTGTAGAAAAGTGACTGCTACTTCCACTGGCATGCCTTGGGTCGGTTCTATCACGTCAAGCTCATTCTGTTGAGTAACATTCAGTTTTATTAAGTACACAATCGAAAGGTAAGTATCTGTTGGGAAAGTATGCTGTCCCGTACACAGTATACCCGTTTGAGTTTCTGAGAGCCTGGTAATTAGGAGTTAAGTTAACCACGAATGTTTTTAAAATGTGTTTCACCAACATTACTCAGGCAATCCCTAGTGCGGGATATCTCCTCGAATTTCTGAGATCCTGGTAATTTCAAGTTAAGTTAAAACAGTTTTTAAAACCTGTTTCACCAACATTACTTATGTTCCATTATTTAGGCAATCCCTGGTACGGGATTTCCACTTGAATTTCTGAGAGACAGGTAATTTCCAGTTAAGCTAGCTCGTCAGAGTTAACATATTGTTTCACTAACTTATTCGCTACCTCCTCACTTAAACATCAGTTGTTAATCAAAAATATAAAAATGTTCAATTAAAAAAAACAATACCAATGAAACATGTTACATCAAAAGTAATTAATTATCCATAGAAAATTTTCGGATAAATCGGGGTGAAATTACTATCAAATACTCACATTAGGCGATGTAGCGGACGCGAGAAGTGGTAGCAATCCACCGCAGGCTATAATAAGGTTATCAGCTAATTGGCTGATCAGATGAACCGTGTTCACAACAAATATTGCATTCTCGCTGCTGTTTACAAAGTCTATCACCGATTTGGTGGAGTGACTGCGCCACACCTGAAGAATAAATATAATTTGATTCACGTATAGATTATTTGGTGAAATTTATGAAATCTAGTGATTGAAGTGAGTGAGTGAAATCTAGAGGAACTCACCTGAATATCAGTTTCTAAGGAAAACAGCACATCAGATAAAAGTCTCTGATGAATGTAAGACCAACGGAATTCAGGAATGCGGAAAGGTGGTCGCGTCGGCCCCGGTGAAAACATTGGTCGGGAACATTTTGATGGCCTCTTTGTTTCTGTTAAACAAATATACATTTTTAACATGATCATTTCAAAGATGAACTTAGGAAATAAAATATTGTATACTTTACCAAAATGATTAGAATCCACTTGTGTACTCGTCGATGCACTTCGTGGCCTTTTCGGAGATGCAGAAGTGTTGGTTCCTTGCGTCGCAACACCATCTCCTCTATTGTTGTCCTGCTTCATTTCACTATCTCCTGGTAAACTCACACGTCTTTTATCTCTCTCAGCATCACGATTCCTTTCCTCTTCAGTTTCATGCTTCGTTTTATTAGCAAGAGAAATATTTTCACTAATTGTCGAAATAGGTGGTATCTCTGGCGTTTTCTGCTCCTCTGGTGAAGAAGCGTCAACTCTTTGGTTTTGATTTTTAGCATTCTCTTCTGAGACGTCATCGATGTCTGTAGGTTCTGTCCTTTCTATCGTCTCTTCGTCTTCTATCCTAGAATTGACTAAAAATTCACCATCTAATGGTAAAACGTTTCCTTCGTGTAAATGATCTGCAATTACCCTATCTGGACTTCTATTTTCTACTTCAGTTACAATATTCTCATCATTATCATCTTTTTCTGGGACAGCAGAAGAAATTAAATCCATAACTATTTCATTTGCGATTATTTCTGCAGTTTGCTTTTCATCAGCCATTTCTTCAATCTCTTGTTCGAAATCGTCTCTACCATTTGGTGTGTTACCTTCAGAATGTAAGCCACCAGATATCGCTCCCGAGTCAGTGTCATCGTCAGCTTTTATCCTAACGGTTTCTAGTGCAATCGTAAGTACATCATTAACGATATTAATTGCTATATGTTTGGGGTCAGCATCCTCTACATCATCCGGAATTATATCATCAGTCTTATCTTGTGTTCTCTTAGGACTAGTAGCTTCGCTCGGCGTTAAATACAGCTCAGACGGGTCTGATAGCTCAGATTCTCTTTCTGTTACTACATTCAATTCGGCCACTCTTTCTGGGCTCGCTGTCTCGCTGGCAGACAGACTCGAAGGTATACCTTCACTTTTGTCAGTATTATCATCTTTCGATACGTTATCTCCTACATCTCTAACTGGAATATAGTCTAAGCTCCCTTGTCGTGATAAAGGTTTGTCAGTTTTTTCAGAATCTTCCATAATTCCGATACCAGATTCAGAACTTTCTAATAGTTTGTTTTCATTGATAATAGATTGTACTAATTCATTATCAGTTTGAACTATGTCTGTGTTGAGCAATTTCTGTTCGTTTTCCGCTTCAGCGTCGTCTCCATCGATCGCATGCTCAACTTCACTATCTGTACACTTTACACTATCACAACCGTCATCGACAGAGGGCACTTCGGTATTTACAATTTGTTTTACAGGACTATGCACTTTACACACTTCACTATACACTACTTGTGTAGTCCGACTTTCTTCGATTTTATCACTTTCATTGGGTTTAACTTTTGTACAACTGCAAGATTCGACTTCGCGTAAGGATAAGCCCTTGCCGATTTCAGTTTGAGCTCCGTGGTTGAGAACATTTTGTTTCCTAATGGACGCCGGTGAACTGTCCACACTGTCGTCAGTATCAGGTAAGATTCGTGTCTTGGCGTGTCCGTCCGTGTGTCTGTCCCACCCGGATATGGTGGATATGGGGCGCTGTTGCCGCTCCGCTGGGTCGGTAATGTTGTCAGCTCTCCTTTGCTCGTAATGCTCGTACATTTGAGCAAATTGGAGTTTGAATTCTTCATATGAGACCTGAAAATTATTAAAAATGTATGTTAAAAATAATGGTTTTAATTGACAAATATTTTTCATGCATTGTTTCGAAAAATAAAGATTTTAATAATTTCATGTGAATAATGCATAGCTTAGAAAGGATATTTGAAAATTCAACGTCTAAGGCCCTATTGCACCAACGTCGTATAGCACGTCAGTATGTCAATTTGACAGATTCTTTATGCAAATTCTGTCACTTAGCCATATTTAACCCGTGGGTTAGTTTAGTGCTATACGACGTTGGTGCAATTGGGCCTAAGTGGTTAAAATATGGGAATTCAGGTTGAAAAAAAACTATGATTTGTCCATAGTTCATTTAGCTAACAGGGTATCATAAACACCAGACGACTAACCTTGGAATGCACAATAGCGAGGGTGTCGACCCACACTCGCCAGCCGCCGTACTCGTGTTTGATCGCGTGATGTAGAAGCATCCGGAACAGAGAGTACACCATGTCAGATATCTTTTGTTCTTCTGCATTCTTCGGATGGATGTAGGCCATTGCTATTAGCCATTCCTGAAAAATTTAAAGTGCCCTATTATGGAAAGAAAATACTAATCCGTTTGATGCGATACGTTCGATGTGGAAAGGTGCACGTTTGCCTTTAGCTGATAGTCGGTTTCCGTACCAGAATATTTTGAGAGTCTCAAAATCGAATAGTTAATATGAGTTATTCTCACTATTTACAATTCTGAATAATTTCGAAAGTTCCTTTGACGAATAAAAAGAAAGATCCTATAATAAATCATAAGATCTTATCTTTAGATTATCTTTTTTATCCCGAGAATACCTTAGATCCCTTGGAAACGCGGATAAAATTGGTGTAATATGATTATCATTAGGTAGGTACAACATTTACCTGCCAAACGGACATCTGCAGCACAGTTCTCCGGTTCTCCCTATTATTGCTGCACAGCAGAGTCATGTCCGAGAGAAACAACTTCTTTACTTCTAACAGTTGCTCGGTTTGTTTCGACTGCCTGATGAGTGTCGCCACTACTTTTAGTATCACTGGAAAATAAATGGCAAATAACATTAGCTTTATTTAAATTTAAAAAATCTGCTCAGCAGTTTGGCAGAATTATTTTTAACTTTAAAATATGTATTTCTTTTGTAAAAAATAAATAAAAAAAAATGGTTACATATTTTATGACTATATTCTGGTCATTGTCAAATTTTGTAAACCTTGGTTGGTCAAGTAAGACACCACCTATTCTCCTATAGATTCTCACCCAAAACAAATATCTGTGTGTATGAACATGTCTGTTTGTCCTGAGCCTGGGTTTAAATATAGTAGGTATAAAATATGTCTTAACAACAACAAATAGTAGTTTATCAGTTATCTGATTTCCATAGTACAAGCTTTGCTACGTTTGGGATCAGATAACCGTGTCTATGTCCTAGCTAGGATATTTATTTATGAGTTTAATTATTTAGGTAACAGTTAGGTGAGTACTAGGGGGTCATAACTCACTAGGGTTCTCAAGTCGGAAGTGCGGCTGCGGCTCCGGATGGCTGGTGTAGAGTATCTGCTGGCCAACATGCTCGGTGAGCAGCTCGTAGAGCGCGTTGTAGACCGGCAGCGCCAGCGCCTCGCCGCAAGCGCCCAGCCGCGTCGCCAGCAGCGTGTAGAGGTTGTGGGGGGACATCACGTCGTACTTGCGCCTGTTGGGGGAGCTTTAACGATGATGTTGATGGTAAAGAGCTGCTTCAATCAGGCCTGATGACTTTCCAATGGACATCACAAGAGCAAAGCAGTTTCAAAGAACTTTTGTCATTAGCAAAAAAATTTGGTCTTTTTTTGTTGTGTTCGTTGCAGTACCGGTCAAGGTATTAACTAAATTATAAAGTGGGAGGTAATTGCTGAGTGAAATAGATTCCTTGACTAGTCACTCTATAAATACATTCCTTATACAGCCCTATCTCTTTCTGTAACTAATTAATCAATATAATTATGTAGATAATTTTATCGTAATCGACAATATTTTTTTATATTTTGACGATATTTTTCTATATCTGAAAATCTAAAGATGTGGTCAATTAATCTTACACTGGATTGATAAATTTTTGTTCTGACAGCAATGTAAAGAAGACTTACTTGTGAGTGCTTCGACTGAGAAAAAATCCAAGCAGTTTCAGCGCTTGAAGTCTAATCAATTGACTTTCAGATGCCAGCAACTTGAAGATCGTTCTTACTCCACCCTGAGGACATAAGAAGATTACTTAATTATTTTGTCAATTGGCAGGATGTATGGAAAATGTAGCAGAATTGTTTTATATTTACTTTAGCATCAAAAGCTGGCACCATTGAGCTAGGATGCTCTGACATCAAGGAGATCAGCATTTGTAAAACATCATGTAAATTCTCATCCTGAAATAGAATATAAAATCAGTGCAAATAATCATAAATAAACTAGGTTTTTGCACCAAGGGATTACATGATAACTACCAGGACATCATACCTCATGCATAGTAGTCAAGTAATTCAATATTGATTGCAGCTCATCTTCTTTCACACCATTGCCAATCATGATCAACTGTTTCAAGAATAGCAGGATATATGCTCGGATTGTGAGAATATCTTTGTGCGCCGGTCGAGGTCCTTCTGGAATATTTGAAATTATAACTACCAAAGAAAGGCAGACGTAAATTAAGTAACGTAGCAAAAAATAAATTACCCAATCCTTTAGGTGTAATTCCACTCTTTGGCCTCGGGTTCACGACCCAATAGTAAAATTTCAACGTATGCACAGTCTGTAGAACTGTGCTGACTCTTCTAACGCTTCCATAAATATGGGCATCAGCTAGGAAGTCTGTAGCCAGGTAGCAGTAGAGCCTGGCTTGGACTGCCGCCGGCGTGTGTATCCACAGAGCCGGGTTGAACAGTATGTGGTCCAACAGCTGCCAAGTGAGGAACGATTGGCAGAAAGACTGCGATTAGCATAGACTTTTTACTGTCCGATGGTTGGCAGCGTATGCTCTCTTGCTTGTTTATTAAGCCCTAGTAGGTCGTGTTTAGGAACTAAATTATTAAGTTACAGGTTTTACAAACTGGAGTTTTTTACTACAGCAAATTAAAAGGGTTAGTGTAACATTCATATAATTTGAATTAACTCGGTTAAAAAGGAATAATCCCTTTTAATTTGACTACAAAATGATTTTAGCATTATTGTTTAAATTAATAGCAAATTAATAAAAGGAATGCTAGGTAAAGTTTAGAAACAAATTAAAAGTTAAATCACACAGGCAAAGATATAAGAAGTAGATGTAGGTATTTATTTGAAAGTAAGTCCTTCAATGTGTTTTCATATTTTGCTGTGATTGAACGTTCAAAATATAATTATGTAGTATTTTCTAGACTATTTACTTTGATATTTGTATTGAATATGAAGCATTTGTGCAGTAAGCTGTGTTTTTCCATTCTAATCCATTACTTTAGGCACCTTTTTAGTGACTCAGTGTGTGAATTTGATTCCTAAGTAACTACTTAATAAAAAGCATTTCACAGGCACCAGGGGATCATAGCTCCTGTATAGGTCTATTGTGTTCAAAAATTGTACTTACAAGGATCATGTACTGTGGGGGTTGAAATCAAATTTGGTGCTCAGAATTAGAAATTCTGGTATATTTTGAAGGGTTGTATGTGTACCTTGCATCAAGTGGAAGTGCAGAACAGTCGTAGTATTGAAACAACTGAAGTGAGGAAGCAAGACGAACGAGCATGCGCTAACAACCATCGAAACAAAACTTTATAAATTAGGGTTCACATTGTGGTCTCGTGCAGAGATACATAATGCAGGATTTGCTCTCGATTGAGTAAAGAGAAACATTTTTATTTAATGGAATAGTAATATAAGTTTTTTTTATCAATAGAGAACAAATCCCACGTAAAATCACATTAGGAACGGGGGCACCAGAAAACATTTAGAACCTGATAAAAAATAACTTTAAAATGTTTTAAATTTAATTAATATTTATACACATTTTTTATAAGAGCAATAAAGTTATCATACTCATTAGAAATAGTACAATAAGATATTTAACTAATGGCCAGTAATCTGACCATAATTTATTCAATCTTCAAATAATTGCGCTAAATCCTCTCGATTACTACGAATTTAATAGCACTACACTATTTGCGTTGAAACTTAGTTTGGGTGACAATAGTCAGAGATATATGAAAATGAGCTTAATGTCTGCAATAAAGTTCATCTGTTTAATCTATGATTCACTATAATGTAGGTTCAGATGAACCTCATTGCAATGTCATATGTTCATTTTCATATGTCTCCAGTTTCTCACCCGCATCAAGCTACAACGTAAATAGTGTAAGTAATAGATACAATGTAAATTTACAAATGAATCGCAACTACGCCACCCATAATCCCTGCGAAAGATTTGCACAACTAATTGATTTGTTTAATTTATATTTAACATGTTTGCATATCCCAAAGCAGTGTAATTTGATCATTTTATATGTGCATTAGTTCACTGTGCAATCCTCCATGTTGATCTAAATACTAATTGAGTTATACTTACTCTCAGTTTGTTTATTAAAATTTAAGTACATTAATTTAAATCAAGGAACATTTGTTTACACAAGTAAACGAGCTCCGCGGCAGACCGTTATAAATTACTTTATGAAGGCAATATTCTTAGTTATTTATGGATGTTGTTCCTTTCTGCCATGTTTTAAAAGGCCAATATTAAGGCAATATCTAAGCAATTAATCATAATGTTATAGACGTAAAAATCTTGATTAATATTTGAAATGTTTGCTATATATAGGTACAGTATGACACAACTTAGATGGAACATCGGCAAATCGTATATCTACACTTCATTTCCGATTTGCACAACTAATAAAAAACATTCATTATCGCGCTATTCAACGTTCAACAAGATCTTTTCGCCTAAAGTACTGATAAACATAGGTTGTAGGCGCACTCTTTTCGCGAATGATAGATTTTACGAATTTTGCCGATGCTTCATCTATGTTGTGTCATACTGTACAGAATGATTTTAAAATAGTATTTTAGCCCGAATTTTACAGATAGTGTGCATCGTTATCAGTAATCTTTCCTACTAATTTCAGGAGCTAAAATACTACCATAACGAAGTTATAACAATTACAAGTTTAGCGAACATCTCTGGTAAAAAAAGCCTCGTGTAAAAAAAAGTGTACTCGAGTAATTTTATAGATCAATTAAAAGTACGACGCATTCACACTAGGCTAACTGTCAGCGGCAGACTGTTCATCACGGCGGCATCCAGTTTGCCTCCCTATAATTTAAATGTAGTGTCCATACCGCGCGTAGTGTACGCAGTTTGCGGCGTGTCGCTTGCCGACTCATTCAGTGAGCGGCTGATTCACAGCGCGATACATTGAGTCAAGCGACCGATACGCCGCTGACAGTGCTGACACCGCTCAGAGCTAGTCGGCGGATAGTCTGCCGCTAACTGTGAGCCTAGTGGGGACACGCCCTTAAAGTACATTGCAGAGTATATTAACGCTAAACTAATTTGTATCGAAATATTTTAGTGTTGCTTCCCACTGTAAAATATTTATTTCATGATATCTATAAAGCATTATAAATCAATGCCCCTACGGCCTACTATACCCTTTCAAAATAACCCGGTATAGATACCATAGCTCAGAAAAATTTAAAGTTGAAACATATCTTTTTAAATACCTGTTTTAATAGTAGATCCGAATTAGGAGAGCAGCACGTGACAAGATGTTTAGTCAAATGTAGAAATGACGCCAGCGTATCCGGCGTGAGGTGGTCGCGACTACACCTCTGCAGCATGTGTGATATTACCAGGAATCCACGACACTGCAGCATGTGTTGCTGAACTGTGCTGCACGATTCTACCAGCGAGCACACAAATCCCAGAAGTTTCGAGCTGAAAACGCCAGATGTTTTGAGTTTTCGCTAGGAAATGTCTATTTGTGCGGTATTATATAACTGTATAGCGGTATAAGAGGATTTACGTCTTTGATCCGTTTTCCAATAATAGAAACCTTAAAGTTATCGGTTCGTGGGTAAAATAACCCGGTTATGAGTCTCAATGCTTTGACCGTATGGCGAGCACCTATATGAACGAAGTTACGATTAGTTTCAGTTGTAGAGTAACTTTATTGAATATTAAAAAAGTTTTTCTATATTCTACTCGTAAAAACTCTAACATTTATGAAATAAACATAGTCTCATATTATAATTAAATCATAGTCAACTATGCTTCAATTTTATAAAGCGAATTTCATATTATTCGTAGCACAAAATTCCGGGTCTCTCCAGTCAAGAGATGTCTCATTAAGTGACATGAGGACAAACATTCATATGCATAAATTCAGTCCCGTATCACGTTTGATGTGTGCGAGTTTATATTTTGATGGCAGTTAGGCCGGCGGGCTAGCGGGCGGGCGGCTTCTACCAGGCACGCATAAAACCGTATCACTCAGGTGTGACAAGGGTCGACGGGGACTCTTTGAACTGTCACGAGGGGAATCATACATAGTAGCATAGTAAACGTCACATTTATCATAATATTTTTTATAGAATTGTCAAAAATCAATGCAAAATGCAGGATATTTCCATATTTTTTTCACGATGATAAGTAGCGTTTTACTATTACATTTTTATATTTATATTTTGATGTTAGCTTTGTAAGGGATCAGAAAATTTAAAATTCCTCCTGAATACTCCTCATTGTCCTACGGTTTTTTACTCACAATTTATTTTTCTGCCAAAGCTCATAATCACATTATGTATTCCAAAATTAACTGCCTCGATTCAATAACAATGCTATATCACAAACTGTTTCAAATAACTACAAGGAGATGCTGTAAGGATTATAATTTAACATCAGAAAATATAGATTACCCTCATTATAATTAATGTCACGTCAGATAATTTAATAACCGACCTTAGCAACCCTATGCTAATATAAATTGTCGCCACAAAATGTCGCCCATAAATCTACTTGGCTAAGCGGAGTAGACACCAGGCAATTAGGAGTTTCCAGGAGTTAGTTCACGACTCGTATTAACCAGTCGCTTCTAGGTGGTAGGGAGTTTTGAGAGGCTATTGCCAGCTGACAGTGAAAGTGCATTTAGCCGGTTAATGCGGCTGAAGCCACTAGGAATATTAATGAATAGCTTTGGAACTCGCAAATGCTCACTAAGCCCAACGCGCTTGTGATTTAGTTTCCAAATTTAGTTCCAACTTTATTCCGGGTTTAACTAATACATGAGTGAAACTATAATTAAGCTATGAATTGATACAAGCAAAGTTTGATACAAACAAAGTTTGTTCTGAGACATTCCGTACATCATATATCCTATTATTATACGACATGAGGGATTTGAACTACGACGAATAGAGCGTAGACTATAAACTCTCATCAGACAGGCCGTTTGTATATTATCAATAGGAAATAATTTGTGAAAAGGTCGGCGTTTGCTAACTAATCGGTAAATAAATATGACAAATAATAAATATAGCCTCATACCACAGCATGGGGTCTCGCTTGGGATCCGTCGCAGGCGCATCATGAGGTATATCAAGTTGTGCAAACAGTGGGAATAGAACCTGTACACCTCCAATTGAATTCAATGCGCTATGGATAGAATGTGTCACCACCGCTTTTACTTCCTGCAAATTGAACAATGTTAAATTGATAAGTTACATGCAAATAATGTAGTTAATTATACTAGGGTAACATAAATCAGAAGGTATACCTGAAGCATCAGAGCGTGTGGCGTGTGAACGAAATATGAGACGTTGCCTTTAGGCGCCGACTGAAGGCACAACTGCCCGTCGGTCGCCACTGGATTGTACATAAACACTATGGCCGATGACAACTTGCCATCGTAAAGTACCTGGATAAATAAAAATGTGCTGAAAAAAGATCCTTAAGCCAAAGATGTAAAATTAAATAAACCCTAAAGACACAAAAGAGTATACTGATAGACTTGTTTAAAAAAAAAAGTAATGGACAGACAATAAAGAGAAAGAAAATAAGCTGGTAAATTGTAACAATTATTTTAATATAACTTTCTTTTGTCTCATAAATCAACTTAGCCCTTTATTTTAAGGAACAATATAAGGAAATTCTGTTCTAAAATTTATTCAAAAAAGGCTATGGTAGCGTTTTGCTGGTCAAGCGGTAAATACCTCTAGTTTTTTAAGTATATTACAAATATCATGCATAAAATAAACAATTAGCGTCACAAGCACAAACAGAAAAAGTTTAACTGGCTGCGTAATTGCAAGCACCAGGACAACATAACAAAAAGAAGCCACCCTTATAGTTATTACAATCATACATAATAATGCCTGTTTCTCATTCACCAATACTGCGTATGTAAATAAAATTGCACGTGAATTGTTAGAAATTATTTTTGAACTCTATTATTATTATCATACGCCTACGAATAGAAATGTATATTATGATTATGGAAAACAGGCATTAATGTGTTAAATCATTACAACTATGTAACAAAAGAATAACGATCACATAATAACAACGGTTAGATGCAACAACACATATAATTATGTTACTGTTAGGGTTGTCTGTCAAGTACAATATACTTACACACAGTACCAAAGATTAACAATTAATTAATAACATACTTACATGTCATTTCATAAACTGCATGCTTTGAAATTATATTAATGAAATTCAAATATTTCAAATCAATACAACACTAAGATTCATAATTATGTATTTGTATTCGTCTTGATTTGTAATCTTAACAAACGCACTAATAATGTAGCATACAATAGAGAGCGGTAACCCTAAACATAACGATTACCCTTTCGCAGTAACCGCCTGCGGATTTGTGCCAGTTCGGCGTGAAGTGAAGACCACTAAAAGCCTCTTCGGGTGTTATGTTATCCGTGTACATGACACGGACGTTGTTAGTTAATCCGAAAACTATATCAGATGCAATACCCGAAACTGTGTTAAGAGCCTAGAGATTTTCAGTGTTTTATTATGCTGGGATTATGTACTTTGCGGTGTTTTTCGGGAAGGAAGGGTATATAAAAACCAGAACATGAAGATTAAATGTGTAGTATTCATTTAGCTTAAAGAAAAACACGACTTTAGTTTTGGCACCAGTCAACGAAAGAAAAATACTCGAGAAAACTCTCGCCTTTATTCTTATGTCCGTTTTACAAAGACAATATTTCAAGTATAAACTTAGTGCAAGGCACTATTCCGGAGATATAAAAAGTTTCTACTACATAGCATGGAGTAGTTACTCAGAAGTTGGGTGATAACCGGGTAAAGTATGTCCTCTGGAGGCACGAACGAACCGTGCTAGTGAACACTACTTGTGAGCCAGTGAAGTCGTGCACTATAAAGTTTACATACTTGCCACATTAAAAAATTCCAAGGATATTTAAGGTTTCTTTATAGGATACCTATTCAAGAATACTCCGCCATGGTATTTCTCTGCCGTCTAATTTAGAAATAAAACGTAGTAAAACATTTGAGACAAATCTTATCAATCCAAACTGTAGCCGAATGTACCTAAGATTCTATAGAATTGACTTTAAAAAAAGTAAATTTCTCCACTTAAAAAAAATCTAAATACGACCGCTTGTTAACACAACACACGTAATCTCATTATACCCGCACCAGGGCAGCAGAAAGTAGCGAAGCTTAACTCCCTGCACTCCCATTGAGTCGGTACTTAGATTAGCCCTCGGTAATGCAAGTCTGGGCTCTAGGCAAACTTGGAGCTTAACTCCAGGGTATCCTGCGATCCTCTTACACCCGATGCCGAGAAAGCATCTCCCTTAAAAATCTATCTATATTCAATGATTTTTACGTTAAAGTAGAGTTTTATTGGAAACTGAGCGGAGAGTCTCTGGCGCATTTAATGAATTGACTTAGGGAAAAAACTTGAGTTCAGTGGAAACTTCACTGAAACTTATTAACTACTTGGCTCAAGTCACTTTGAGAGCCAGTGAGATCTACCATTGGGCTGACTATATTAATATACTCTTCTGCAGATCAAGGTTAATTCAATACTTCACAACAAAACGAGAGGTACCTAAATATTACGGTAAAAGATAATATAATAAATACGCCACTAGTTACCAAAACTGACAGAGTGAATAATAAAATGACAATCTTTTTCGGGAAACCGCTGGATGCAGGTAGCGCAAGACCGGCCACTGTGGAGATCCTTGGGGGAGGCCTTTGTCCAGCAGTGGACGTCTTCCGGCGGATATGATGATGAAGCTTTTTTTATATTGAGCTCCATAATCAGATCATATTGTACCACAGATTGGCACAGATCAATTGAACAGAGCCCTCTGCGCTCGCCGATTTGTCCGGTAAGGTTGCTGCAGCCATCAGAGGCTACCAACTTTAGCCCTAACAAAAAAAAACAAATGAACACCGGGAAGTGAGTAAAAATTTATTCACAAGTTTCGACCTAAACATACTAACACTACAAGTTAAATAAAAGCTTGTAATAAAACATCTCATAACAAGTGGAAAGCGACCGAGCAGCGCGGCGGAATTTAATATTAAAACATAAGACGACGCAAAACAATGTCGGACGGTTGGCGAACTCATCCCATTACAAAGATTATATTTACTTTAAAATATACTCCGGTATCCAGATGTACAGGTGACGGAGAACTACTGGATGTGGCATTATGATACAGTGGTAACGTTTCATTCATCCATTTTCAATATCGCCTTAGAGAAATTTACCAGTTGTTGTCTTTTGAAGACTGACTTCCGAACTGGTAGTATCTTGAGTGACTTCAATGATCATGAGTGGTCACCCTCTTAGTGCCTAAACGGCTTTGGCAAAAATTTATATTACCAAAATATATAAAAGTTTTTATATCATCCTACAAAAATGACGAAGAATTATTTAATATGTAGAAGAAATGTATTAGGATTTTAGAAAACATTAATGTAATAGTGAGTTACAAGCAAGAATGATTCCGACGAATTGACATCCTCCTTTTAGATGTTCGATCTTCAGGAATTTCTAAATGACACCAGATAAAAATAATTCCAGACAGGATACTCCTATAATCAAAATACTGTACTATTATAGGTACTATTCCAATAATATCCTAATAAATGTTTTTTACTTATTTTTTTTGAAGAATTTAATTTGGATTGATGTATTTAATTATCACTTATTATTATTATTCTAATGTTTTAGTGCCCTTGAAGAGATCATGTATTGGACAACTTTATACTACATTCTATGTAACATCATGAATTAAATTTAAATTATTATCTACACTAATATTATAGAGCAGTTTTTTTTTTATTATTTTTGCTTTAGTCAGTTTAGGTATTATCTATATCTGCGTAGTATGGTGCGGAGTCTTTCCACTATGGTGTCACAAGTTACGCTACCTTCATAAAAGTTGTTCGCGGGCGGGTGCCGTGCGCCGTGAAACGCAACGTCTTCTACGCTCTTATGAAATTCTTAGTAAAAACAACATGCTTTTTATTTTTTTTTATCATACAAAAAAGTTGCAATGAGGTTATAACAATTATAGAGTTATGCAAAATTTCTTTAAATGGAAAAATATACTAGGCAATCATAAAAACTAGTAACGAATTGTAACAATTTACTTTCACGCATCAAACCTGTTAGCGCCATATATGGCATTCATGTATTTGATTGCATTTTTTCTTAATATAGTCTATCACTTTCGCACACATGGTAAAATAGGCATATTGAGTGATGCTATCCTTTTCACCCCCCCGCCATATTCCTTTATTCCTCCACGTTGACAACTAGCTTCATTTGAACTGACGACCTAAAAGTCAGTGTCAAGGTTAAATCGCTGAAGAACGCATCTCAGTGAAACTTATTGCACCTAAAACTACCGCGAGTACGTGAAATTAGATATAATAAATACTATACAATATACGTGTGTTATCAAACCTACATAATCAGTGGTCAGTGCTTCATTCTGACGGCTAAGAGCCGTGCTATAGGTGCCCAGGACAATCCAGGACCCAGGAGGAGCATCAGGTGCGTGGATTCCTTAATATCCTATACCTTTTAGGTATTCGCTCGTCGTTGTACTATGATACCAGTGTGCCTAACGATTCAAAAATACAGTCCACTCCCTTTATTATTATCATTTCCCATTAATTACCGCCATACAAGCCTTAGGGCGCATAACGCTCCACGTTTGCGGTTAAGTATAAAATTTTGGCCGCTTCATTTGGTCCATCTCACTGGATTCTATTAAAATTTGTACCTTTTTCATTTCTATTTATAGAATTTCATTTCTATTACGTATCAATTTCAATCCGTACGACGTACGTTATCCACGACTTTTTATCCACTTACCTTCATAAAAATAATAAATTTATTTTATGTGTTTGATATCCATGTATTTTCTGTAGATGCTAACTGCATTACATCTATATTATACGCACCGCCCTTATAAAAGTGTTGCCTTTGGACTACTTATATAAATACGTTCCCGCCCCTTTAGGCATATACATTATAAGTGATATTTATTTTATATTTATATATTTATGAATTCACGTACTCATTTCATTATAATATAATTTAATCCCGCGCCTTTATAAAATATAGTTTATATAGTTTAATATTAGGTATTTATATACTTATATACATATATTATAGCTGTGTAGGCAGTCGCCGTAATACTACGAAGTAGTCGTGCAGTTTGCTATATCGGTAGTTAGTTGTACATATTGTATTTTTAATAGGTACTTCTGTGATAAACTAATATCATTATGCCTCGCGAACGGGAGGTTGCTTCTCCTTGTACCCCGCGCTTAACTGTTCTAGAAGCTAAACGAAACGCTCTTTATGAACGAATCAATGATGTTTATAAATTAGCGAAAGTGGCTCAAGCTTCAGAAGAGTCTCAAGAGACATTTTTGAATTCGTGCGTGACGATTGATAATATACGTTCTAGTTTCCACAACGTCCTCGATGAGTATAATGAGACGCTTCTGGAGAGTAACCCCAAAGCTACTCCTTCTTATCAGTGTTATTCTTCGTTCGAAGACCTATATTGTTATATCAGGCAGGTTCAGTCGAAGTTTACGAAACCCACGGTTACATCAGAGCCCTCGACAACTCCCAAAGCTAAGACGCGTTTACCAGAAATTCGGCTTATGTCATTTGATGGTAATTTGAATAACTGGCCGTTATTTTACGCTAGTTTTAACGCCACAGTGCACGATAATTCTTCGCTTACAGACGCAGACAAACTGTACTATCTAATAGGAAAACTGTCACCTACCGTCCAGTCTACATTTGCTGGTATAATACCGAGTGCCGAAAATTATAAAGTTATTTACCAAACACTTCTCGATAAATATCAAGATGTCAGGCTATTAGGATCTAATTATTTAGATCAAGCGCTCAACCTTAAATTAAATGGTTCCCCATCTGCATCTAATTACCAATTGTTTATCGATAGGTTTGTTGTCGCTATTAACTCATTAAAATCATTGAAAATCGATGATCTGTTGGATTTTGTATTACTGCATGTAGCTACGCAAAAATTTGATACGGAAACGGTACGAGCGTTTCAAATGTATTCTCGTGATACAAAAGTGCCCACACTTGATAATTTCATTGATTTTATTAAGAGTCAGTGTCGCATTTACGAGAGAACACAGTCTGCATCTGCAGGTGGCTGTAACCATTCAAATAGGTCCAGTCCTAAGCCCCGTGCTAAGACTACTAGTCCGCCGAATCCACAGTCATACGTCACAACTTCGGCTTCTGACAAATGTTCGCTGTGTAATTATGCTACTCACGATCACTACTATAAATGTACCGCGTTCGAAAAACTTTCGCCTGCTGAACGATTTAAGCATATAAAAAATAACAACGCATGTGTTAACTGCTTAAGTCGTACGCATAAAATTGTTAATTGCTCGTCTAAATTGAAATGTCGTACCTGTAATCAGCGACACCATTCTATGTTGCATTTCAATAACGCTAAATCGATTACTGAACCTGTTACGAACCCTGTAGCAGCCGCGCATCTCACCACTACGCCATGGGAACCCGTCCCCGTCGCGACTGACTCGCGTCATCCGCACATAACGCAACGTAGCGATCTATCGCTCTGTACAACGTCCATTGCTGCCTCGCTTCCCACGCGCATTGATTCACCGACTGATAACCGGCAGTGTACATCTATCTGTTCTACTGTGTTGCTGGCTACGGCTCAAGTGGTAGTATACGATACGAACAACACACCTCAAATAATACGTTGTTTGTTGGATAGCGCGTCTCAAGGTAATTTCATAACTTATGAATGTTGTAAGCGTATTGGATTATTAGATCATATGACGCCGTCGCAAACGGTGGTCAAAGGTATTGGTGGTTCCGAAAAGCAAGTTAAGGGTTCAGTTAATTTGAGATTACATTCGCGATTTAATACAAATATTAATTTTGATCTCGTCTCGCTCGTAATTGATCGCATAAGCGACTCGCTGCCATCGGCGGCAGTAGATAAAGATGCGTTCACACATCTCGAGTCGCTCCCGCTCGCCGACAAAGATTACGCGACTCCCGGACCGGTCGACTGTTTAATCGGTGCGTCAACTTTGTCTCATTTATTGTTACCTGTAATAGTTAAAAGTAACTACATTAATGTTCCACCCGCGATTCAAACTGTTTTAGGTTTTGTGATTATGGGTTCCGCGCCTACATCACAGATCGTTCAAAACAATCTTTCAACCTTGTGTTGCAACGTTGTCCATGACTCGATGGACACGCTCTTCAAGAGATTTTGGGAGCTTGAAGAAGTATCCGCGCCGCCCACTCTAAGTCCTGATGATTTTGAGTGTGAAGAATTTTTCCGAGCTACCACCGTTCGAGAAGAAAGTGGTAGATACGTCGTCGCCTTACCTTTTCGTAATGACGCATGTCTATTAGGTGATTCTTACACCGCCGCGTTTAGACGTCTCAATTGCTTAGAGCGTAAGTTAGATATTTCGCCTCATACCCGCGCCGCTTACAATGAAGTTATACGCGATTATATAAATAAGGGCTACCTTAGTCCTATTAATATAAGTAATGACGACGTCGCTCGACCCTCATATACGATCCCACATCATGGTGTATTCAGGGAAGACAAATCCTCGACTAAACTGCGCTGCGTTCTTGACGCCAGCTGTAAGACTTCGTCTGGTCACTCACTCAATGATCTTCTCCACGCAGGTGCTAATTTACAAGGAGACTTGTTTAGCATCCTCATAAATTTCCGCCTATTTGAAGTGACACTTTCAGCTGACTGTCGTCAGATGTTTCTTCAAATAGTTTTACGCGAGCCTGACCGTAGGTTTCAAAGAATTTTATATCGGTTTAGTACTGGCGATCCAGTTACTGTATACCAATTCAACCGCGTATGTTTCGGACTAAAGTCTAGTCCATATCACGCTTTGCGTGTCATCCGTCAGCTGGTCACTGATGAAGGAGATAAGTTCCCCGCCGCAGCCGCTGCTGCTTCTTCGTTCCTTTATATGGACGATATAGTTCTTTCTGTCATGTCTATTACACAAGCCATCACGATTAGTGATGAGTTAATCCAATTTTTCAAACTGGGTCAATTTGACCTAGTCAAATGGTCAAGCAATTCTGAAGCGGTCCTTAGACACATACCAGATACGCATAAATGCTCTCATGACAAAATGTTCGAAGAGTCTGTTCCACATAAAATCCTGGGTCTATATTTTGATAGATCTTGTGATTGTTTTCGTTTTGTTGTCGCCGCCCCTGATAATAAGTGCACTAAGCGCACGATATTGTCCGCGATAGCACGGTTGTGGGACATCATGGGTTTGGTGGCTCCCGCCATTTTGTACGCCAAGCTTCTTATTAAAGAGCTTTGGCTCGCAAAGTGTGATTGGGATGCCGAACCGCCCCGCCATATTGTCGGTAGTTGGAAGCAGTTTTGTATGGAGCTTCCCTCGCTTAACAAACTGTGTATTCCACGACATCTGGGCATTGTGCAGGGTTGTGAAGTCAACCTTATCGGATTCGCTGATGCTAGCCAACGCGCCCTAGGCGGCGTAGTATACATACAAATCCGCGCAGGCAATAAATATACTGTAAAATTAGTGTGCGCAAAATCTAAAGTGTCACCTGTAAAGGTTGTCTCTGTTGCACGATTGGAACTCTGCGCCGCGGTATTGTTGTCACAGCTACTTCGCAAAGTCTTAGACATTATAAGCCCGCGTTATCCCGTTAATAACGTATTTGCCTTCAGTGATTCGAAGGTTGTGATATGTTGGATAAACGGGTCTCCACATCGCTGGCAGACTTTTGTCGCCAATCGGGTTGTAAAACTGACAGAAAATATTCCCGCGAGTCGATTCTTCCATGTTTCTGGCTTTGAAAATCCCGCAGACTGCTTGTCTCGTGGCCTCACCCCGGACAAGCTAGTTGACCATCCTTTATGGTACAGTGGACCTTCCTGGGTCACTTGCGACCCAAGTGAATGGCCCTTAAATAAATTCGACGACAATGAATGCGCGGATGCGCCTGAACAGCGTATCCAGGCGCACGTCCTCACGACTAGTCCAGAGGATTCCCCGATTTATACGCTTGCGCTACGACATTCGTCATATTCTAAGTTGTTACGTGTAATTGTCTACCTTTACCGTTTCATGAAAAAATTACCACGTGGTAATCCTGTATCGGCCGCAGACTTAGATTTTGCAGAAAATAAATTAATTCGCGTCGTGCAAGACATTTATTTCTCTAACGAAAAATGTAGTTTAATTAAATCAAAATTTTGCTCACCCGTCTTAAATAAGTTAAGCCCTTTTCTCGACAGTAACGGTATTATTCGTGTCGGAGGTCGCTTGACAAATTCTGCCGAGGAATACACGCATAAACACCCTTGTATTTTACCGCGTCACGACCATGTAGTTGATTTGATAGTTGACTACTATCACCGCAAGCATTTGCATGCTGGTCCAGAGCTTCTGATGTCCTTATTGAGGCATAAATTTTGGATTTTGGCTTCACGGCGCATTATACGCCATCGCATTCAAAAATGTAACGTGTGCTTTAAGTCGAAACCGCGTCCTTTATTTCCACTTATGGCTGATTTACCCAGTCAGCGTGTTAATCAAGTTGATAAAGCCTTCTCGCATGTTGGGTGCGATTATGCAGGCCCTCTGCAGTACACACCGGTTCGTGGCCGGGGGGTGAAGAGCCGTAAAGCTTGGCTGTGTATCTTCACTTGCCTTACAACCCGTGCCACTCACATTGAGATAGCGACAGATCTCAGTACTGTCAGCTTCTTAAATGCGTTCAAACGTTTTCTTTCTAGACGCGGACCTGTAATATGCATGTATTCAGATAATGGAACCTGCTTCGTTGGAGCACGCTCTTATCTATGCGACCTCTACAAATTCTTGGATGAGTTACGCCCTCATCTGGAGGTAGAACTTTCTGAGAATCGTGTAGATTGGAAGTTCATTCCACCCGCTGCGCCGCACTGGGGCGCATGCTGGGAAAGTATGGTTAAAATTATAAAGACACACTTATTTAAGTCTATTGGACAGCAAATAGTTTCATACGAGGAGCTTCTCACTATACTCGCTCAAGTAGAATCTCTTATTAATTCGCGCCCGCTAATAACTATGAGTAGTGACCCCGCAGAGCCTTCAGCTCTTACACCGGCTCACTTTTTGCAAACTGTGCCACTGTCATCGCTACCCGCGCCCGAAGTTAATCCGAAGGACTTACTACAAAGACATAGCTTATTGGATAGTATAGTTCAGTCTTTTTGGAAACGCTGGCGCGTGGAATACTTGCACCAGCTACAGTCGCGTGCTAAATGGAATGTCCCTTCTGTTCCTATACAGGAAGGAACAGTAGTGATTATCAAAACGGATAATGCTCCGCCATTTTCTTGGCCTTTGGGTGTTGTGGAAAGGGTTCATCCTTCTAAGGATGGCACTACTCGAGTTGTCACAATAAAAACGTCAAAGGGAAGCTACCTTCGTCCGGTAGTAAAGTTATGTCCCCTTCCTACCCAATAGTTATAGTAATTAGTAAAAAACCATATTACCATATATATTGTATATAGATATATTCTTCCGCACATAAACATCCGCACATACATATTACCGCATTTATATTTAACCGCATATTTAATTATAATTATATTTAAAGGCAACCCTTTAAGGCCGGAGGAATGTTAGCGCCATATATGGCATTCATGTATTTGATTGCATTTTTTCTTAATATAGTCTATCACTTTCGCACACATGGTAAAATAGGCATATTGAGTGATGCTATCCTTTTCACCCCCCCGCCATATTCCTTTATTCCTCCACGTTGACAACTAGCTTCATTTGAACTGACGACCTAAAAGTCAGTGTCAAGGTTAAATCGCTGAAGAACGCATCTCAGTGAAACTTATTGCACCTAAAACTACCGCGAGTACGTGAAATTAGATATAATAAATACTATACAATATACGTGTGTTATCAAACCTACATAATCAGTGGTCAGTGCTTCATTCTGACGGCTAAGAGCCGTGCTATAGGTGCCCAGGACAATCCAGGACCCAGGAGGAGCATCAGGTGCGTGGATTCCTTAATATCCTATACCTTTTAGGTATTCGCTCGTCGTTGTACTATGATACCAGTGTGCCTAACGATTCAAAAATACAGTCCACTCCCTTTATTATTATCATTTCCCATTAATTACCGCCATACAAGCCTTAGGGCGCATAACGCTCCACGTTTGCGGTTAAGTATAAAATTTTGGCCGCTTCAAAACCAATAAGTAATGAACCATCACATCAGTATGCTAAAAACACGAACAACTGTCCGACGTCTAAACAGACATTTTTTTTGTAATATACCTAACTCGAAGTACCATTACGGTAACTTTTACAGCTTGGGCTCTCATTATGTCAGTGCACAAGTAATTTTACGATGTTACGGAGGAAAAGTTACACGGTCGCTTTTACGTCATAAACTAGACAGCCGTGAAGGTTAAGGCGAAAAGGGCTCGGGTAAAACGTACCTCACGTCTACTAAATGCCTATCGTGTTCTTTGCTCTGTGAATTTATCCAGTTTCTGAGTTTTATAAATGTAATATGATCTCTATTTAAAACGCCTATTTAAGGGCGTACCCAACTTTTTGTACTAGGAGGGGGCAATTCAGAAAATTTGGCCGGGTACCTCGCGCAGGTTTTACTCTACTGAACACGCTGACAGAGAGAAGACATCTACACAACTTAGGTACACGTATGGAGTATAGGTAGTTAAATAAATAAACATAAAGTAATTTTCGAGGATCTTCAGCAAAACGGTAACGGATTTTTCCAAAAGTTAATGCATAATAATAATATTGTAATTGTAAGGTAAGTCGCAAAACTATGACATAACTTGTATCGACAATAGGTATTAGGCATGTTAAATCTGCCCCCCCTGGGTACGCCTATGGATGGGCCTATGGTCTAATTTAATAAACGATTGTTTATGTAGAAACAAGTTATGTTTTCCCTTTACTCTAAATAAAATTGAACCGTTATTCAAAACAAGATATAATCAAATTTCACTTAATTTCTAAAAGCCTTATTAGTTGTGTTTTCTTTCATCGAGCAGCCATAATTTTGTTTACCAACATGAAAAAAATCCTGAAAAGAATGTCTCATGATTTTTAATTGAATAATGTAGTTGGCTCATAAAGTCAACATTAAAACGTAATTAATTTCCCTCGCTCATAAATTATTTCTTAGATGAAATTATAGAAATAAGCTTTGATAAATTATCTAGGGCAATTCTTAATTAAGTTCTAAATTAAGGAATATTCTGGATATTCATGAGGTTACGAATCTTAAGTACCAGGATAATATAAAAGCTCAAATATTAGTAAAATTAAAGAGTAGGTCGAAACTCTTAAGTCTCACTCCGATCCGTCCCAACAGCGAGCTTATTAATTAAAAAATCAATTAGGGAAGTTTTAATAGGATACCAGGAGATACCTTTTTTCATGACATACTTCGGAAAAAATGTCGTTAGGATCACGAATAATATTAAATATTTAGATCTTCATTATACGATACTTGAAAAGCCATTAAAGTAATCGAATAAATTAGTTACCTATATAGTACATAAAAACATACATGAGACTTTTTGGCGGGAACTTGCGAAGTGACGTTGCGTTTTCGATTTATTTTCATAAAATCGTGTATTTTGAGTTTTATTGAATATTATCGGTGGTATTTTGTCCAATAAAGATCAATACAACTGCACCAGTGAAGTGAAATGAAATGATTACGTGTATAGTGGCTTTTCAAGTTGTCTCAAGAAGTCCATGAAAAGTTTTAGTAGAACGGCTACCATCGTACTAAAACCTAACTAAACTGACTGACTATGACTCGAAGAAGATTTAACATGACTTGAACTTTGAAACTTGACGATTGACGAGATGAGATACATGAAGAATATAAAAATACCTACATTGCTCAACTTTACACTGGCAAAATATACGAAGTGTGATGCCAAAATTAAAAAAAAAAAAACATTTCTATTACTTTACTAAATACTGAAGGCTATTTATTATTTTAGTAAAATCCTCGGTACGTAAGTGTAATATTTATGTTATTTAACATCAATTTAGATTCATTTGACTTCAGTTAACTTTCGTGAAAGTTTGCGTAGTGCCACTTAAGCAAAAACACGCATAGTCTAGGATCAACGTCTGAGATAGTACTTAGTATTTATTACTCATAGTGTGCAAGTATGAAGACAAATAGGGCAGTTTACTGACATATCAAATCAGCTACTTTTTAATAAATGTCAAAACGATAGTTTATATGGACTTTTGTATGAAATACTAACCTAATGACGTCATAGTTTCACAGCATCAAATGATCTACTCTTAGTGGTTCTACTGGTAATTAAAAATCATAAAAAGCATTAAATGTACAACATATTTGATGTTTCCACATGTTTTTAGATGTTTTATGCATTGGTTAGTGTTTGGTAATTTATTTTTGACACTGTAAACTAGCCTATTGGATATACAGGGGCAAACAGCTAGAATATCAAAGTTGTTTGAAAAGCACTAATAACAGGCGTGGCTCACCTCCGATGGAATACAAATTATTAAATTATCTAGAAAATGTTATTCGAGTTGAAACACTAGACAGAAACTCATTAGAGACTTGCTATCGAGTTTTCTTAGATATTATCATTCAAATAACCTCAGACTATGAACTCCACAATACCTATTTAAGATACTAAAATTACTAACACATTTTAAACAAACTTTTAGCTTTAGGGAATTTGAGCTTGTCAACCAGAGTTTCTGAGATCTTGTCAATCAACATGCTGAAATTTTTAAGACATTTTCTAGTATAGAAATATATAGAAG
The DNA here is from genome assembly GCA_963555595.1 of Tethea ocularis. NCBI lineage: Eukaryota > Metazoa > Arthropoda > Insecta > Lepidoptera > Drepanidae > Tethea > Tethea ocularis. Next base: position 9,572,429 of record OY741975.1, read on the forward strand.
AGAAAGTGTTTTTAAAACTATTTAAAGAATACCAGGACCGCAGATCGTCAAAGACATAAAAAAACATGCGGTTGGCTCGTCGTCGACGCTATCAATGTGTGTACAGTACAATAATCCTAAACTCTCGTCCGAGGGAGAAACTTTTAGCGGCAGTGGACAATGGGTTGTTTGTTCTTGTTCGACCGCTTGTGGCGACTTCGTAAGCGGGCATGGCTCATTATCTTAACGAATTAAACATTGTTTCTAAACTATATTAATTTTAGCTAGGCTAAACTATTCTTAAGAATTTGTTGTTGGATTAAATGAGGGTATGTTAATCCCGTAAGTTATCACTGGCAACACACACTGGTCGAAGACTTTCGACTTGAGACTCTGCGGTATTTGCGGGTAGCGCAAGACCGGCCATCGTGGAGATCTTTGGGGGAGGTCTTTGTCCAGCAGTGGACGTCTTTCTGCTGACATGATGATGATGTTCATCTTGTAAAATGTGGGCAAAGGTTGTTTACTTGTAAAGTGTCTCTTATCACGTTATAATTTTTTAAATTTCTCATAATATCAAAGTAGTCTACGTAATTAGTGGTGGTCATAATGTAAGTTAGTAGCTTCCATCAAGACGTTTAGGTAATTAACAAAATACCCTAAATTTTTAGTAAGGCGATTAGTATACAACACATATTAAACTGTAAATCATATTTCCATCCACATAAAATATAAGGAGCGCCCAAACCAAGATTCCTGTTCATATAATCAGGGCTAATAATGTTGTGAATTTGTACCTGAAACTTTTACAATATAGGAGTAATAAATAACTTTTCAGTTAGGGAGTTGTACCGATTTAGCGAACCGTGTAGGGCCGCTTTGTGGGAACCAGAGTGTGTGTGCTGGCCTTTATACGTCTAATAGTTTTAATTGGTGCGTATGAAATCAATGTTTCGAGTATGCTTTAAATATTGACAACTTTAGCATGTGCTTTCGTGCTCAGTGACAAGAATACATTGGCGCCGATTATATTGTTTACAAACAAAATTAGTATTAGTCACGTCACCTCTCTTTCTTATAAACATAATAATATAAACATAATTAAACAAAAAAAGATAGAACTTTTTAATGATGTCAAATTAGGATATGCCATCGTAATTTACGGGTAAATAAATAGTCGTGACCAATGTGTCGTGTCGTGGTGGCGATTAAATTCACGTTTAAACAAATAATCGCACTAATTTGACAGGACAAAAATTTGTTTTATCAATTTCTTGCTAAAAAGAGATAAAACGAGATTAAATTTGTTTAGTTTGTAAACAACAGAATCGGGGCCATTCTTAATAAAATGTTCTAAATGTGCATGCACTGTAATATTTTGGTGCCAACTGCATTAGATATTTGCTTTCGCAGTTTAGGCAGTCTGTTCCGTACTCATTGATACTCTATTTATTTTCCTACTTTACAGCCTTTCCCAATTAGAAATTACGGAAAAATCTTATTGACATGCAATTAAATATTTCCCCTCAAATGATAATATGACACGTAGTACCAGGTAACCATGAAGTTAATGGAGTTAATAATAATCAAATATTTATTTTTCAACCAAGATACTGAGCCCCAAAATTTCAAACATATCCTACAACCGATCGGCTTACGTCGTGAATATTCTGCGTCGGATCATGAACGAGGTCACCGAAGCGGTCCGCTCGCACCTCAGCAGTCGGCAGCGAAGCGGGACACTCCGCATCGAATCGAAATTGACCCTGGCACCACACATGGACATAGCAGATGGACATATAAACATTAAACAATAAACGTGACACAGAGGCATTGTGCATTGTGCGGAATTTGACCAAAATCTAGTTGCAGAACGAACACAAGCGAGACAACTAAAAATAATAGAATGTAAGGAGCGAGCTGCGCGACATGCTTACACGCTTGCATGCTTCAATATCTACGAGCAGGGAGGCATGCGCGGCGGCCACTTCGCGCGCCTCGTCGGCCAAGCGCCGTCCTCGAGGAGTCGCATCTTCTTTCACAACTACACATGCTTCTTCTTTTTCTGGCGCCTCAGTATCTTCATCTCGCGAAGCGGTATCGGGAGATGGGACTTCGGGATTTTGGGAAGTGGTTTCGGGTTCGGGTGGCGGGATATCAGCGCTTTCAAGCTTTGGAGCGGCGGCCGTCTCGCTCACCCTTTTATGGTTCTCCGGTAAACTGATGTTGCATTCGTTGTCGAAACGGAATTGACTCTGTGTCCATGGGTTAGCAGGAAATAAAATACATATTTGGTTTGTTAAAAATTGTTCGAAAAATACATAATCTGGCTTGAAAGGTTTTTATACAAATTTTTACGTTTTTTTTTTGTACAAAAAGAAGTTTAGTTGCGTTAAAATGAAACATTGAAACATACCTTATAACCGGGGCCGAGCCTGTGCATGGCGCAGATCTGGTGCGTGGTGAGAGCCTCGCCGAAGAGATAAATGGCGGCCATTTGTCCGCAGAACACCCGCTCCTCGTCCAGCTCCGCCGTAGCGCCAATATAACATTTGTCGAAAGGCTGTGAACAACAAACACGTAAATGGAAAACTCTTACTAAAAAGGCAATATATATAAAAAGGGTTTCAGGGTTGCAAAAGGATTTCAACTAATTTTTTAACAATTTATGCTCTACCTAAAACTAAAAAGAATAATGAAAAAAAAAGAAAACGTATTTTGCTTTAGTTAATATTTAGATATGAAAATTGTGCCCTGAAACAGACGATGACTAGGGAAACATAACCATGCGGTGCATAATTTATTTCCCAACAAACTCGAGATTAGCCTAACTGGAGTAAACATTGTGAAAAGTTCCTTAATATAAAACGAACATCCGAGGTTACCGCGAGGTATTTATCGGAGGAATGTGGGTTCAATAAAACGTTACGAGTTTTCCCTGGAACGGAACCGAGAGAAAACATGTTTATGTATGGACGGAGACCGTAGTATTTTATTTAACTTTGAGTCTTGTTTATAGGTAATTTTCGTTGAGAACTAGAGTTAAAAAATATTTTCTGTTAAGTTATGAAATAATCTAAAGTTTGATTGAACAGATCACAAGGAAAACATAAAACCAATGAAAATACGATAATATTTTTTTTTAAATAGCATTGATTGAAAGTAGTATTGCCAAAATGAGTTAGTAGCGTAGCATAACTAATTTTATATGTATAATATTAAATATTATATGTGAATTAATATTAAAGTAAATATTTAATATAATATATAAGTAAATTATAAAAATAAATGGAAAGTGTATTCCGAACCGGTAGTAGAGTCTATTTTAATACTGTAACTGTTGACGTTCATAAGTGCCTTATTAGGGCCTAAACTGAATAAATGAGTTTTTTATTTTGATTTTTGATAATAATAATAAAGTATAAAACAAAAAAACTACATTTACTTTACTTGCAATTATATAATACATATTATACACATACTAACTATCCTTCGGTGGTTTTAGTTTTACCCACGTTCCCGGGATAATAAGTTCCCTATCTTTATGGCCGTGATCTAGGCTACACCTCTGCCAAAATTCATCAAATAAACTTGCCCGTAAAAATGTAGCTTATTTTACGAAAAATCCATTCTTTGCTGACGATTACTCCTCATCAGGTAGTTTTCGGATTTTGTGATGAAGCTTAGCGTATTTCAATATCTTATAATTAAATACTACCACATCATTAACTACTTAATTTATTTTATAATTTAAACAAAATCCACAGCAATTATTCATAAAAGAGATTACCAAATCTCCATTGACTCTTCGGAAACATGCCAATTATTGTTTAATTTCTGGAGATATCAAGCTCGGGCTTTGGACAAAAATGTTTACGAGAAAATAAAGCATTTGTTCGTAACGTAGGTATCGACAATTAAAGAAGCCATGAGACTACAAAATCACTTTACTTTTAAACTTTGTTTAAGAAGATTACTTACACAAAAGATCTAAATTTTAAACTATATGGCTGGTTAGGTACATGTCAATTATCCAGGAGACCTCGCTTTTGGCACTAGGGCGTCATACTTGGAAACTATGCATGACCACGTCCGAGCACCGGTGAATATTCATAGCCACATACATGAACTACCATTGCATTAACCTATTTAATCCCCCATGATGCAAAAGAGAGACAACTCAAGTACCTACAAAAGCAAAAATAGATCAAATAAACAATAAAAACAATACTCGTACTGGGATTTCATAAAATACGGATAGTATCCTGCCCTTGTTAGCCAAATTGACTATATTCGAACATTTTTAATCGGATTATTCACATGACGTGGGTACTGTCGACATGTGAGCTGTTTCGAACGCATTTCACTAATGTACCAGAACGAACGTATGGATGTGAAGCGATTGATAGATGATCGTAACAACAATGACTACGTTGATTTCCAAAGTTGTTTTTAATTCCCGCTCTCGGTTATTTTACATTAGACTCGAAGAAAATAATTTATTGACGAGCTTAATTGCTTGTGTGTACGCGAAAGGCAAATAACTTAATTTAAATTTACAATCGAATAAGGTTCTTTAACAACGAACGTAATTCATACTATTAAATTATTAATTTAGACTTTATTACTTTCCAACTCTTAACTTCTGCTTTATTATGACAGCTTCGTGTGCCTAAAGAAATTTGCATAGAATTACTTGTCGTATATTGCTTCTAACGACACGTACGTGACGAGTCGAACGCACAACTTGTCGCTACGAGGGATGTTCGTTCTAGATAACTGAATGTATTATGCTAAGCTCCTGAGGAGTTATGAACGCTTGGTATTTGAAGCTGGATTAAGTAGGTTTAAACTAGTTGAAAAATGAGATTACCAGCACCTTACTGCATGCGAAAGGAACTTAGTGAGAACTAAATAAAAAAACGATTGCAAGATAGGTATTTATACTTACATCATTTGTTGAGACGAACCAAGCCATCTCTGTGCTGGAAGCGAGTTGACCGTTGACCAAACATTTGATCTCGCTTTTCGTCCATCTGTTGTATATGTATACCACAGCTATTGCATACCACCTGTATATAAAGGAAGAAGCGTTGAGTCAACCATATAAAGGGAACAAAGACATGTGGCAGGATATTTTGTAATATCTGACCTTCTGGGTTGAAACTCGTACTTTACACAATGCTGGAAACCCTTCCCTCTAACTTTCATTGATGTCAGCACAAGGCAGTTGCCGACGAAGTGGGCCGTGTATCCCACGCCTTTACTTGTCTTGAAACTGTTGAATAAATCAATACACATAAATTGGAAAATATTGTTATCTGTCTTCAGGATAGGCCCAAACAATTTGTATTACCAGGATAATACCAGGGCAGCATAATACACCCGAAATAACACTTGAAATGTCCGAACTCCACTCAAATCAAATGAAAAGTTAGGCTTACAGGTGCAACCACAGCCAGCGTTGGTCCGTAGAGACAATTACGAAAACATTTCAGCTCTGCTGTAGGCTTTTAGTACAAATTGACTGCAAAGTGGAACGTCACCACGTTGTCTTTCGCATTATTAACAATACGCTTAGGTTTGATTTAAGAATAATGTTACCAGTATAAGTATGGCTTCTCCCTCTCAATATTGACAGAGTTGATGGGGTCGAGACGAAACCAAGTGGTGAATGTAAACCCGTTTTCATAAGGCCACCTGGCGAGGGGTGGAAGAACTACCGCCTGGAACAAATAATACAACAATCAGATATAATAATACAGAACACAAGTCAACGGATTGTAATTAAGATTCGCAAGTTTCATAAAACAATAATTATTGATGGAGAATTCTAGCGGTGGGTGAATCGTCATTTGTATTTCACAAACATACGAGTATAAAAGCAGTTCATTTATTTTCCTTAACAAAAATATCGTAGAAAATGCCGAATCCAAAGAGCGAAAGTTGGCAAGTGGCTCGGCAGTAAAAACTTATTTTATGCTCGGAAGGAAGGCCAGCACACACGGATTTCTTGTAAAGGATCCTATCGCGATATCGCATCAATAAAATCTACATACGAGCGCCTTTTATCGAAACTACAATCTTCTACTTGAGATATATTCAGAACTTTTAAATGTATATAAAGAACTTGAAGGAACTTTATATTGAGAAGTAAAAGAAACGTTTCATTTTAGCATGAAGTCTCAGTCAATTGGTATAAACACCGCCATAGCTTTTAGGCGATAGGGTGTTTGTATGATTCGAATAATTAATGACCAATGATGGCCAAGAGACAATTGTATGAACTTTATGTATATTTGAAAAAGGAACTGTAATTATATAAATTCAAAAGAAAGATCCACAAAATAATTAAGCCTTGCTGAGTTTCTTGCCGGAGTCTTTTCAGTTCAAGTGTATGTGGAACCGCTGGTAGAGACTCTACCAGCGGTTCCACTCTACCATTGCAATGATTGTAACTATCGACGTTCATAAGTGCCTTACCAGGGCCTGAACTGAATAAATGAGTTTTTGATTTTAATGAATTATCATATTGTTATCAATTGATTACTTTGTATATGTGGTAGCATGCAACTAGACGACACAAGAGACATTGGTCGTTTATCTTATCGCACTAACGTGACATGTAGAGGCATAAATAAATCAGTCTGTAAATACCCAAGGGCTTAGGGAGTGATTTATACAACGTCACGACACAATTTAGTAGCAATACACTATATCGAAAATAAAGTTATATCATAATTAAGAAATTCTTGTTGTACCTAACAGAATAGTTAGTTCTCAGTTTCGAATAGGATAAACATGGGATAAACGTTAATTAGGTCGATATTTTAGGATATAACTGCCCATTATCCCGATTGGAGTGTATTTTTTATCTTCAACAATGTTCAACAATGCCTACGCCTTAATTCGTTTAGTGAATTTCCTTAGGAAATTAAAACGCAAAAATTCTAACAGGGGACCATTCACCTTAAATATATTTTTTAAACCATCAATCTCAGATTACTAAACAATAGGCCATCAATAGGCTTATCTTTGGCCTCAATCTCATCATGGTAAGTGACGATAAAAAGTCTTGAAGGAAACCAACGGTCAAGTGTTATTGTAGGAGGAACATACCAGGTATTTCGCGTTATATTTTCAATTGTGACAGGCCAGTTGGCGCAGTTGGTTAATACGCCACCTATCGCGCCGCTCGTCGTGGGTTCGATTCCCATCCAGGACAAACATTTGTGTGCATGAACATGTTTGTTTGTGTATGTCTTTACAAAAAAGAAAGTAGTATACCTAATATATCAGTTATCTGGTTTCCATAGTACAAGCTCTGCTTAGTTTGGGATCAGTTAACCATGTGTGAAGAATGTCCCAAGATATATTATATAATAATGCTAACCAGGTGAGTACCACAAAGTAATTTAGAATGTAGATATTGCTTTGACACGATGTTTCCCTTCACTGACTGAAAGCTCAAACAAAAGTTTCCAAATTCAGAAACTTCATTCTTCATTCTTTAAACGTAGGCAGCGGAACAAAATATTTTTTATCGGCTGATGACATTTATATATTCTCATACGAATAACATCTCGTTCCGGCCCGCTCGGTCCGCAAATTTAACGCCATTTTTATTTTTTGACGGCAATTTATGTTAAAAGGATATTTTACTCGCATTTATCGCCTGACACACAGTTTATTCATGAAAAAAATTGTGAAAACATTTTTAAAAGAAGGTATGTGAGATGGTAGATCATTGACCAGGGGCACAAAAATGCCGAGGAGTTAAAGCTTCAAAAATCATTTATTGACTTTTCTAAATAAATGTATTTCGCGGTCGAAGGATTACCCTTCGACTCACATTCGCGTGCTCGCCCAATTCGATTAGTTGGACACTTTCTTTCGTGCGTGCAACGAGCGTGAGGGAACAATAAGTCGGGATAAAACATCGCTCGATCCCTTTGAAGGTAAAAGGGCACTATATTACTTTACCTAAGTATTACACAAGAATAAACTACCGATAGGGCATTTAATTCTTTCAAAAGACATTCTTTATTCGTATCTTTTTCTTAAGTACAGGTAGGTACTTTGTAATACATATAAAGAAATCGTTGAGATGTAAATCGTTTTTCCATGGGTGAAATAAAATGTAAGAATGTTAAAATTGCTTGGTCACGTAAATAATGGGAAATTACATAAAAAAAAGATAAGAAAGCGACGATATCTCAAGAAGTACTCAAAAATATGTAAGGAATTTAATTTATTAATAACGCTCCATCTTCCAGCCGTAATTCTGTTAGTATGTAATTTGTTCATGGGGGAATAACGTTATAAGCGAGCTTAGCGAAATGAAATTTAATATGACGAGCACTTAGGATACTTTTCAATACATTTGTATTTTTCTTTCACTTTCTCACTGTACTGAAAACAATATGTTTACTTTTTAATGTTATAGGTATTATATTTATATCCGCGATAACATCGAAATATCGTTTCTAATTTCAAATATAATTACGAGAAAAGTTGCCTGAGTTTTCTTATAGCCTCATTAAATGAGCAAAGTTTGTATTGACATAACTCAGTTGGAATTCGGTTCGGAATCTTTACAAACTAAGTTTAGCAACCTTTCAGAGATTGAGCAATTACAGAGATGTTGTACATTTTGGGGCATCTATTTTTATACAACAAAACATAAATCACTCCCATCGTGTGTTCCTCCTGTGTTAAAGTACCAAGGCAGCAGAAGCAGCTAAGAAGCGTCAGTTCGCCGTCAGATCTCCGGATAAGCATGACAGAGAGAAATGGACCAGCCCCAGGCGGGACGGCGATAAATAAGGAAAAAACGGACACACAGATAGCCTAGTATGTCACACGGATTACGCTTGCCGGCCCGTATTTGAATAAGAATTGGCAATAAGAAGGGGAGAGCCGCTTAAACTGCGCTCCTAAAATGTCCTACTAGCCTGGTATCGATCTGTTTAAGCGCTGAGGTTTAGGGGAATCAACTTGGCGGTAGACACAGTGAGAAAACTGTTTATTGGTTTTGTTTGAAAACTTCCTTGTTGTTGCATTTATTTTTACCCTAGGGTTGAATATATTGATAGAATTTGTTTGAAATAAGCTTTGTATTGCACTTTAGTTTTTTGAAATACATATTTTTTTTATGTATTTATGGGACGGTCGTCACATCCGCGAGCCAACGTATTAGGAATGCGAATCTCCGTGAAATTATAATAAATATAGATGTGAGAGAGAATTAATTCCTCAGTAAAATTAATGTTTCAACTAAAACAGTGTGAGTTTGCTGGAGGTAATAAACAGCGACATAATACTTGTATCTGCTTGGTCGTACAACTTCGCAGAAACATCTGTTCCATTTATACTACCCTGGTTGAAAATCACGACAACGTCTTTTAATTAACTGGTAAAAGTACTCGCAATTTTAGTAGGTACTACGACTTGAAAACGCAATATTAAATGTTGGCTGCTGGCGGGATGTTGCAAATGAAACTAGGAGCGTTCTGAGTTTCCGCTAAAACAATGGAAATTAAGACACAAAAGTCTGTCTGCTAATAACAAAAGCCTGTTCCTGTATTGTACAACGAATAAGCTTGAAAATATAAGAGACGCTCGACTCGACATGAGTTTCACAAATACGTTAATTTCGTAAGATGTATCAATTTCAGGCAAGCAACAAAAGAAAGCAACGATCAATTAATCATAAATTGTGAAAGCTGACATTACTAAAACAACTTTATTAATAAACAAACCTCAGCGGGAAAAATATAGAAATTATATTCTGGCTGTAAATTTGGCCAGAAAACATCGCCCGAAGGTTCCATTACCGGGATGATTTCATTAATGCTTTTCAGGAGTGGATCCTTTCCAACCTCTGTTGTTTAAATAATTACCGGGGCAAAGGTCGACTAATATTTTCCCATCTCTGACGAAAAAAATATTGCCGACTTTATTAAAGTTGCGATACGAAAACGTTATTCATTTCTTGTGGCCGATGAATGGGCTTGCCGTCAGAAACAATTTGCAGCGGAAAATAATGGACAAATCAGCGTCAGCGGGTGGATATCAGCGGGCGGCACCAGCGTTTGAAATATGACTACTGCTTATAAATAAAGCAGTCACTAATAGAAGGATGTTTCTCATCATTCCGTCCAAAATATCATCTTTGGAAGAAACGCGCTGCAGGTGGTCGCTCGGCGCTGCCAACTTATTAAATTGGAACGCGTTGCCAGTCCGGGATTGGCTGTTCTTATTAAATTAAGTTTGTTTATAGGTACAACAGCCTACTGTATAACACCTACTCGTAAATATGCGATATTTCTTTGTATTTCCCTTATTATATTGAGAATGTAACCAGAACAACTAATATTATGGACCATCCGTATTTAGAAATAAAAAAAACTTATTCTTAAACATATACAATAGAATAGCCTCGCGTTGCCGCTTCTCAAGTAACAATCGCTGACTCGACTAATTACCGACAAATTCTCCTCAGTAATTAGCTAATTAGTCATTAATGTGTACGCATTCAACCCCTACGAAGGGCTTTTTAAAGTTGCCGTATTTCTGAAGTTTGTTGCCGCTCCTCGAACTTTCTTGCCGCTTTCTGAGAAGTATAGGTATACTCCATCGGTTTCCGTATTTATACATAATTTGAGTCCTCAAGAAGCTCAGAGCAAAAGCCAGCGCGAGTCGAGATTGAATTTGGCTACAATAAGAATTGGAGTAGGAATTTCATCAATTCTAATGGAGTTCGTTGTTGTTACACAAAGTTGGGGTTTACTTATTGAATATAAGCAAATTACGGAGCATTTTAATGATTAAATACGAACGTACAGTTAAGGAGTTTGCACACGTTTATGCTTAAATTATTTTATTAGATAGGGGAAGGTACTGGTCCGTCTTTAAAGTTCCAATAAAATGAGCGTAGCGTTTATGGTACCAATTCACATAGCTGTTCCCCGCGGTTTCACTCGCATTCCCGGGATAAAAGTAGCCTATGATCTTCGGGGATAATATAGCTTCCTATTAGTGAAAAAAAATATAAGGTACATATATAGCTACATCTAAAAAAATATATTATTATAAGAAGATTTAGATTTCCAAGAAGATATTGAAAAGCTTAAAGCTTATCCCTGTCCTAAGAAGTTTTTAAAATAAAACAAATTTTATAACAATGAAAACTTCATACCTACTAGGATAGCACTAAAAAGTATGAAATAACAATCAGAGGGCCTACTCCGAAAAACGATACGCGATAGTTCAATTATCGTTGTCAAATTATTAACCTGAACACATAAATTTAATATTATAAAACATATTATTTATATAATATATTGGGTTGGAAAATAATTTAAAGTAGTTTCTTAGTTGGACAATAGATGGCGCTGTACGGAAGCTAGATCGCGCTATGGTTTCATTCTCACCGTTTAGTTGGATCAACGGGTGAAATATTACTAAATTGTGACCACTTACCATCGCGCATAGAATCGGCAATCTATGCGAATTTTTTAGAAGCCTTCTTACTTCAGTCAAGAGATTGAAGTTTACAGGCTAATTAAAATTAATACCCTGAATAAAAGCAAATATCAATTTATTATTAACAAGGAATGGGGGAAGGCTGTGTCGCTAGCGTCAATAGGCTACGGTAACCGCTTACCATCAAGTGGGCCGTATTCCTGATTGCCGACTTCAGTGTTAAAAAAATAGAAAAGCAGCTAGTAGACGCTTCTTGCAACACGATTTTATTTATTACATATTTTATATAGAGTAGGTAGGATAGATGATTAGTTCTTAAAAGATAAAAAAAAACGATGAAAAGTTAATCATTTTATAAACAAAACCGAGAGAAAGAAAGATATAAATATATAGATGATGTGTGAGTGAGGAGGACGGACTCTTTATTTGGATTCGTGTGACGTGTGTTCTGACTATTTCATCATACAAAGACTGAAATAGAAATCCTGCATATTCCCTATAACGTAGGTTACGGACACAAGGTAACAAAGCAAATGGCCTCAGGCGGAAGCCTTTGTGTGACCTATTAGGTGAAAGTCGACATACAACGTGAACGCATTTCGCAATCGAAAGACCGCTGTCCTCGCTACTGAATTAATTTACAATGTAAATGATAATTTTGTCCATTACATCAACCGGGGGCGTAGCTCAGATGGTAGAGCGCTCGCTTAGCATGTGAGAGGTACCGGGATCGATACCCGGCGCCTCCAATTTCCTTTTATTTTGAGTTATCCTAGCTATGTAGAAAGAAAAAAATTAAGGTTACGTGTATATTGAAAAACGCAACGAAAATTGATATTTCATTCATATTTATGCTTTTAAAATATTTGTGGAGAATCGAAGCGTAAAATTACGAACTGTGTCCAATTAGCTCACATGCATTTTTAATTGAATACCAATCAACAGTTCAATATTACGTTAACAATTATGAAAATAACATGTTGGGCATTTTAATAGCTGTATATTACAGAATAATGTCTTAAAAGTTTTAAGTTATAACATAGTGTAAAAGAAGTTTTACTTACCGAACCTTTTCTTCCGGGGAAACTGAAGAAAACATCCGGCCCGTTCCGATGGGGCATTTGTCGGAGAACATTTAGCAGCTTAGCTGAATGACGGGGCTGGAACAAAAACATTTTAGTTGACTATTGTCGTTAATAGGTAGCTGATTGTTTATGAATTCCTGGTACTCAATACAATTAAAGGTATCAAATTTAAATAAATATCAAAATCCTGGGCTTCATTTAGGCTATCTTATTCCTAATTACTTTGGAAATCAGATAAGTGATTTATTTATATTTAAAAATATTAACATCCAAACTCAGAACAAACAATCATGACCACGAGCAAGCAGCCAACCCGCCCGTCAAACAAACAACTTAATGATTTGGACTTGCTTGATGAAGTTTTGAATAATTACTTACTTTTTGGTAAAAACAGATGAAAAGCCTACTCAAATCTGACTTTAAAAGAAATAAAGTAAAAGGACAGCGGATCCTCGTTCCCCGCAAACATAAACACAAAGTAACCAGGCCGCTCCCGCTGGCTAATTACCGCTTCGCCCGCACTGGCTGACTGTACGACGATGCAAATTTGAAAAGCATTTGCAGCTACCACTAATTGCACGTTTAGTTCGTGCCTTCTACTTTTGTTAGTGTTCTATACGAGCTCGTATCTCTATAGTTTCTGTTAGCCTGGTCGGATTAGATAGAAAATGCGAGGGCGGCGGCTGTACTTGTGTTAGGGATGTTTAATGGCTCAGACGGATTAACTTTGAAAACTGAAAACAATTTTAGCTAAATGGTAGTTTAATTGTATACTTTATAGATAAAATATTGCTAAGACCGCTTAATGTTGTAAGGATAATAAGAGATTACGAAACATAAATGAATTTATTTTGAATACTAAAAAAAAACAATTATTTTATACCCATTTGCCGTTGACTGCTTTCATGGCGCTAAATAACTGTTTAAGCTCCTTGACAGTTACGCTGTAGCTTGCCAGCACACCTAGCATTTCTATCAGGAGATCTGTAACAAGCAGAATAAACATTTGAGATATGATGGTATCATGAAGCAAATCCGAAAATTCGTAAGCTCTTAAACCTCACATAGTTTTCCAACAACTAATATAGGCATAATCACGTATGTACATATTATATCAAGCGCCTACACACAACACTTTGCAATGTAAATCATTTCAAATGTTCTCTAAATTATCAATTCACATGAGATTAATAATTCAGCGAGAACACACCGCAATTGGTTAGAACCACCCAACCGATATGGATACGGACTGAAATGACTAATTAAGACAGGCCTGCAGTCGAGCCCCTCACACGCACTACACCTAGATTAGTTTATGAATACCTAGTTGTAGAATTGACTGACTATATATAAGTTGCACGAGTTTATTTAGTATCGTAGAAATCGATCATGTTCTATTCTCTGTCTGAAATACACATGTGTCCATTTTATGTTCATTATGGGTCGAATGATAATCTAAGTACAGGGTGAGTTTACTCATCATTATGAACAACTTCTAGTATGGTACCACTCCAGAAATCACAAAAAAAATGCAACCTTTTCATACATTTTGACCGAACAAGATTGACGATTGTATGAAAAGTTTGAATTTATTTTTGTTGATATGTTAATAATCTGTACCTACTCAGAAAAGAAAGACTACATCATTGTGAGCTTGGTACTTAATATATTATTAAATATTAATTTGCAGGGAATTTGTAGGAACCACAAGGCAGCAGGCGGGCGAATTCCCCTCTTATCAATTCACGGAACCTCACGGGGAGGGTGGTTTGCGTCGCTGGTTTATTAATAGCTGTTCAGCTCATTGAAACTTACTCAATCATTTATTTACAATTTAATTTTCGATTGATTACTTTCTCAACACACTCGCTCGTAAAGTGACTCCTATCGCACCGCTTTTAGGTTAATAATACAGCTTATTTCTCACGCGTACTTTTTACTTTACATTGTTTTTTTTTCAGCCTCAGCAAAGAGTTTTTTGTTTTTTTTTTGTGAATAAATAAAGTATATCATCAAAATTATCATCATTTCATGGCATTATTATATTTTTCACTATATACCTATTAACCTTCATTTGCGTATACAAAACATTATTTTGAGTTTATTATATTTTTTACATAGGCTGTTTGGAGGTTTTGCCAGTGCCTTTATTTATATCAGTGCGCATATCGTATCACCAGCGCGCATTTATCATTTTACATAGCCCGTGATAGATATGACGTAACTTATTTTGCGTGAAAATACCAGGACTAAATAAATATGGTGGGTCTTCGATACTGGTACGCTCATAGCATACCTACATAATCCTATTTTTATTCAGCAATAGAAGAACTTTAGTTCAATTGTTCCAAATTCTTGAAATTTCTACAATTCTTAATGAGCATGCTAGACGAATAATATGTATAGGTTAGGTATACCTAACCTACCTCTATTTAAAATTAGGTTCGGCCATCCGTCTAATATACATATAGCTTGTTTACAATGACGGAGATAATTCTTTATTAGAAATTACATGTTCCCGCGGATCCCGAGATAAATAGTAGCCTATGTCCTTCTCTATATCACAGCTATCTGCATGCCCATCGTGATCGGTTCATTGATTTAGGTGTGAAAAGGTAACAGACAGACAGACAGAGTAAGTTTATGCGGTTTTTTTCAAACGTATTTAACTACAATTGAAGAAAAAGTAGCTATCGTGTTTATGCGGAAAGTACATCTGTCACCTAATGGCCAGCATATTGTTCCCGGGTTAATCCAAAGCTTCGCTTTGGTGGCTAATCCAGATGTAATCCCGGCACAGACCGGGATTGGAGTCGCGCGCTCGGGTCTCTCCAGAGCGCTATCGCCGGCATTTTATGTTAGCCGCGGATATTAAAATACTCCATGTGATTTAGCTTCAAGTGAAAAAGTCTATTTTTATCGCCAGCATTTTTTAATATCCGTTTTTTACCGCGGGCCTGTTATCTGTAAGTACCCTCGTTCTGATGCTGGAAGATACATCACTGTGTGTCAGACCCTAACTAATCCCCGGTCGCTGGAAAATGTTTAGGAAAATAAGTGATGTAGGTATCGTTGTCATTAAAATTGTACGAGATATCGTAATATTTCTATAAAAACATATATATATTTAAAACGTCTAATATCGGGTTTTAAGGTTTCATGGTTGAAAGAACTCATTAATCAATTTTGCTATTATATAGAATCAAAATCAAAACTCATTTATTCAGTTTAGGCCCTAATAAGGCACTTATGAATGTCAAAAGTTACAGTTTTACAATAGACTCTACTACCGGTTCGGAATACACTTGGACTGAGAAGACTCCGGCAAGAAACTCAGCAAGGCTTCTTTTTTTGGTGGATCTTTTTTTTTTTATTTATGTAATTACAGTTTTAAATATACATAAACTTCATACAATTATCACTTGGCCAGGGGGCTGCAAGTGCAGAGAGAAGCTACTACAACCATGTATTCTTGTCTTCTATGTAATGAGCTACCTTATAATAGGCCTTGTCGATCAACTTATGTTTAACATACTCTTTGAAGAAATTCAAATAGCCAGTAAAAAAATTGGCTGTTACATTGTGGTTGAGTCAGCGATAATTTTATTTGCACATGTGCTTTTCCATATATACTTTGGACAATAGGTACATTACACACATATTTAATTATTCAAAAACCACAAAAATCACGTTTACTGCAATTTTTGGTTAAATTGCAGCGTAGCATTCATTATAGGTACAGAAAATGCAATTGTGGTGTCAAATTGAATTAATTATTGCATACAATCGTAATGATTCTTCATGTGAAAACATCATCATTACGTATCCCGTGTCAATACCGGAAACAATGGAACCCAAATGAATAATGGGCAACAATATATGAAACGTGACAACAGATTAGCAGAAGAGTTCGTTTGTTTGTTTGTTTGAACGCACTAATCTCCGGAGTTAGGGTAAAAGCCGGATAGTTGCCCCACTTTTCGAAAAAGCTTTGTTTCTTTTAAATATAAAGTTGTTGAAAATTATTCGGTATGTATCTCAAAACATCGGTCTTTTATCTTCTATAATTGCCTATTTTTGTACATATAATTAACAGTGGTTTTGAATAAATACTGTTTTATTTTACCTCTAAGAAAAGGGATAGTTGCCAAATATTGCGGATAGTAGCCTAGCGTGGAATATGCTTCGGGGGATACTTGCCTCGTGCAGGGATAGTAGCCTCGGTATGATTTTTATTTTGGATAGAAAGAAATTTATATCAATTAAAGTGATCTTTATTATTTATTTAACAGTCTTTTTAATTTACTTTATAATCTACCGAGATCTTTTATGAAATACAATTTGAAATAGGTATTAATTAACATTATTAAATAGTTTACAGTCTTAATTATTTAAATTATAAAAATATTATTCAAACTTAAAGTTATGTAAGTTATTATAAAATATATACATTTATCTTAAGAATACAATGTTGCAATCTTCTAAGGCTAAACAATCTTGAGACAAATTTAATAGGCTTGAAGACGGCCTCGGTGGTGTGTGATTTTGGTTCACGTTATTTTATTTTGTTCGATAATTTCCAGATAATCAGCATTACTTTGAATTTGATATCCTGGTGGAAGAAGTTCGTTTTGATGATATAGACTCAGATTCCGGTACGGTACAAACACCTGGTACTTGTTTGCTTAGGGATGAGACTTGGTTTGTTTCATTTGACGCAAGACTTTGCTCAGAATCTTGTGAGCGCTTCTCTAACGCAGATTCTCCAGAAACGCCTGGTACTTGTTTGCTTAGGGATAACACTTGGTCTCTTTCATCTGACGTAAGACTTTGCTCAGTATCTTGTGAGCGCTTCTCTAACGCAGACTCTCCAGAAACGCCTAGTACTTGATCATTTAGAGGATTAGATTCTCGTTCCTGCGCAAGTTCCCTCAAAGCAAGATCTGATATAGCAAATTCAGCGTCAGATAGAGCATTTGGTTCAATTGGGAAGGTGTCACTGCCACGAAAACCACTTATTGTATTGGCGGAGACATCTGCTGGAATCCATGCCTTGGATATTAGATGACCCGAGTTGAACCGATTAATTTTTTTTGTGGATTGGTGCGCATGAAATTGTTTGTCTCAGCATTATAATATTTTTTAAATGATCCGAATACTGATACCTCTAATGGTTGCAAAGCTGAAATAGTGTGACTAGGTAAACAAAGTAATATCACATCATTGTCTCGTGCATATTCTAGCATATGGACAGCACTTGAGTGTGATGAATGACCATCCAATATCAGTAATACCTTCTCTGGCGGTTTGCGTGGAATAAAATGTTCAGTCACCCGTTTATAAAAAAGATCTAAGGTAATGTATGCCGATTTCTTTTGCATGTAAACTTAAAAACCAGGCGGAAGTCCCTCTGCGAATTATGGTTTCTTATTTACGCCTATGATAATCAGACCCGGTGGTAGAAAATTGCCAATAGCGTTGCAACAAGCAACAACAGTAATTGTTTCTCCTTTTTTACCGAAAGTGACTAATTTAACTGCTTTAGCACCTTTCTTAGCTAATACTTTACCAATTTTATTTGTTGGACACCGGTTTCATCCATGTTAAATATTATATCTGGCTTATTACATTACCTTAGATCTTTTTTATCTTTCTATAAATGGGTGACTGAACATTTTATTCCACGCAAACCGCCAGAGAAGGTATTACTGATATTGGATGGTCATTCATCACACTCAAGTGCTGTCCATATGCTAGAAAATGCACGGGACAATGATGTGATATTACTTTGTTTACCTAGTCACACTACTTCAGCTTTGCAACCATTAGAGGTATCAGTATTCGGATCATTTAAAAAATATTATAATGCTGAGACAAACAATTTCATGCGCACCAATCCACAAAAAAAAATAATCGGTTCAACTCGGGTCAGCTAATATCCAAGGCATGGATTCCAGCAGCTGTCTCCGCCAATGCAGTAAGTGGTTTTCGTGGCAGTGACACCTTCCCAATTGAACCAATCTGACGCTGAATTTGCTATATCAGATCTTGCTTTGAGGGAACTTGCGCAGGAACGAGAATCTAATCCTCTAAATGATCAAGTACTAGGCGTTTATGGAGAGTCTGCGTTAGAGAAGCGCTCACAAGATACTGAGCAAAGTCTTACGTCAGATGAAAGAGACCAAGTGTTATCCCTAAGCAAACAAGTACCAGGCGTTTCTGGAGAATCTGCGTTAGAGAAGCGCTCACAAGATTCTGAGCAAAGTCTTGCGTCAAATGAAACAAACCAAGTCTCATCCCTAAGCAAACAAGTACCAGGTGTTTGTACCGTACCGGAATCTGAGTCTAATCATCTACATCATCAAAACGAACTTCTTCCACCAGGATATCAAATTCAAAGTAATGCTGATAATCTGGAAATTATCGAACAAGAGTCTAAGCAGGAACCAAAATCACACGCCACCGAGGCCGTCTTCAAGCCTATTAAATTTGTTTTAGGTCCCACCTGCTTTCAAGTTTTAATTTTGATATTTTTTTTCCACAGATAAGCTACTTGTTTTGTGCTTTTAAGTTTATAACCGCAGTTGGGTTTTTAATTTCTAACAACTTTTTTATTTTCAGCTTTTTAGTCGGGTAAAAATAAGATAAAAAATAAAATCCGGCTTTGCTTGTTAAAAAATTTTTAGTCATTCTAGGGGCAACTATCCGCAAAAATAAGTAGGGCGACTATCCTTTTTGATGTGGATACTTGCCCTTTTTATTTGTGAAATAAATAAAAAATATTTAGCAATAAAAACATAATAAACAATGTAATTTAAACTCTAATGCATGCAAAGAAACAAAAAGTTGACTGAAACCATGATCATTAATAAAGATATTCAATAGAAATTACTAACCAATATAATTATAACGCCCGTCAGAGCTTCGCCGCGGAAGATTTTTGCTCATATGGACAAAGCACGTGCGCCTATTCCGATGGTTTATGCGGCAAAGAGGCCTGCTAGGGGTCACTACCTATTGTAGTAAAGCGCCAACACAACTTATATTCCTAACATAGTGTTAGAAATTATCAACGACGAGGGAGCGGGGCCAAGCTCGGTGGTGTGATTGGATCGCGCATCGCGGGCATCGCGGCCGGACGGACACGACGGTGGCGCCGACGGCACGGCATTTCACTTTTCGCTCGACTCTCGGACGTGGTGGACGATTTTAGGACTTGTAGTTGCTCAATTCTGATTCCTTTGTTCTGATTTAAATTGTAACGAATTTAGTTTTGCATAAAGTTTTTATATTACTATCTTAGAGTTTTTATTTTTCTTTTTAAAAAAACGTTTACAAGACTGATTTATAACATCAGAAGCGAGATGTACACGTGGCCTGCCGCTAACGGTTTTTCTGATAATTGTTCTTGATTAGATTTTTTTTTTACTTTTATTTTTGCTGGTGGATTCATATTTTAGTCGGTGAGTTATTTTTAGTGATTTTAATTGTGCAAAGCGATCAGTAAGTACAAATTTGATTTTATAATGTCAGGGCGGACTTCTAAAAAGAAGAAGAGCCGCGAACGAGATACGCCTCGGCACCATAGTAGATCTCATAAAAGGCGTCGTGAAAGCTCGTATAGCGGACACGACAACCCCAGTATTTTGGCATTAGATGCGATAGTAGGCAGACTGAATGCTATCGAAGACAGGCTAGCTGTTCCGTCGACATCTTTGGTTTCCACACCACCATGTCCACCACGAGATTGTCACACACCACAACTACCAGCCTCAACGCTCAGTGTGAACTCCCTTTCCACTGCGGCTGAGGGCACGGTAGAACAAAACTCTCTTCCAGCACAAGAGCAGAGTTCTCTGCCATCACAAGAATCCAGAGACCTCGTTACCGGTGACGCGACGGACAGGCTTGTGGGTGCGCTAACATCATGGTTCCAAGTAAGATCCACCCATTACTATATATCTAACTTTGATCCCAGTGTGCATAACTTCGATGCTTGGTGCGCGGAAGTCGATCGCGGTCGGGTAGCGAATCGATGGGACAATCATGAGTGCCTATCGCGTGTGGGGAACTGCCTTAAGGGCGATGCACGTACGTGGTTAAGTGACTGGGTAACTAGTGATCGTACTTGGACAAATTTCAAAACAGAATTTAGATCTCTGTGTCCGCCAAGCATCGACGTTGCTAATGTTCTTTATGATGTAATGAGTACTGATTCAAAGAAATTTGATACCTACGCAGAATACGCACGCAAATCATTGCTACGCCTTAATATTGTTGGTGGTTTATCTGACGACCTGAAATCTGCCATTGTCATCCGCGGTATTTCCGACTATCAAGTGAAAGCAGCCGCGTCGAACGCGAAGCTGCAACCGAATCAGTTAGTTGAATTTTTGTCCGTTTACAGTAAACCGAAAAAAGATTTACAATCTACCCACAATCCTGTTCGTTCGTCAAACGGTGAGAAACGTTCTCACCTTAGCAAACGCCCGGCTCCGAAGCCATATATTCGCGGTAAATGTTATAGTTGCGGTGCCGAAGGTCACAAAAAAGACACATGCCCTAAAAATCATAAAATCGAATCAAAAAAATCAAATACGGTTTCCGCCGCGCCTAGTAAATCATCAGTGACCTGCACATACTGTAAAAAGATAGGGCACTCTATAGATACCTGTTTTGTTAAGCAACGAGTAGAAACAAATAGTATAAAGGTTAGCGATGTAAATTTTTGTCAGAAATTGACTAACCACTACCAAAATAATGTGATGGCCGTAGTCATAAATAAGGTACCAGTAGATGCGATGATAGATAGTGGCTCTGATATTTCGCTGATCTCTAGCTCTGTTATAAGCCACATCAACTGCAACAAAAAACCTACTTATAGGGTAATGCGTGGAATAGGTAGCCAAGAGATAGAATCAACTAGCTACGTTACTATTGTCGTTGAGTTTCCGGAAATATCTCTGGAAGTTGATATGTTCGTTGTTCCTTCGGATTGTATAAGTGCGCCTTTGTTGATTGGTACCGATGTTTTGAACCGCGAAGGAGTTACGTACATACGGACCTGTGACGCACAGCGGCTTATTAGGATCGATGGTCCATCGCGTGTCCATAATTTACAGAGCCTAGCAAAGGATGACGCAATAGACACGCCTTTGATCGCGAAGGATTGGGATCAGTTACTTTCGCTTCTCACTGAGTTTAACGAATTGTTTGTTACGGGAACCGCGACTTCAACTGTCAATACTGGCAGTATAGAAATAAAATTAAACAGTAACGCACCGGTGCACTATCGACCCTATAAATTATCTGCTGACGAAAAGACACGCGTTCGTAAAATATGCACTGACCTCTTAAGTAAGGGAATCATCCGGGAGTCTCAGTCAGAATACGCAAGCCCTATCATACTCGTCAAAAAGAAGGATGGGTCTGATAGGATGTGCGTGGACTATCGGGCTTTAAATGCCATTACCGTAAAAGAAAGGTTTCCCCTACCATTAATCGATGACCATATAGACAAGTTAGGTAGTAGCAAGTTCTTTACAAGCCTTGATATGGCCACGGGGTTCCACCAGGTTCCATTAAAAGATGATGAATCCATTAGTAAGACCGCGTTTGTGACTCCAGAATCTCAATACGAGTATTTAAAAATGCCCTATGGACTCACAAATGCACCCGTGGTATATCAAAGGATCATTTCTAAGACCCTTAAACGCCTGATAGACACTGGAAAAGTACTGACTTACATCGATGATGTATTGATTATGTCTGACACCATTCATGAAGGACTTGCTATGCTACGGCAGGTTCTTGAAACACTTTCTAAAGCGGGGTTTTCTATAAATTTAAAGAAATGCTCCTTTCTAAAGAATGAAGTGGAGTACTTAGGGAGGCTCATAAGTCAAGGTCAGGTACGACCGAGCCCCAGAAAAGTAGAGGCATTAGTCAAGTCCCCAAAGCCAAGTAATGTGAAGCAGGTACGGCAATTTTTGGGTCTCGCAGGCTACTTTAGACGATATATTGCTAACTACGCTGTAAAAACCGCTTGCATTGCAAAACTGACAAAAAAGGGTCAACCATTTATTTGGGGCAAAGAACAAGACCTAGCCCACAAGTACATAGTTGACTGTCTAACGCAAGAGCCCGTGCTCGCAATATTCAACCCAAAGCTGCCCACCGAGCTGCACACCGACGCCAGTGCCATTGGTTTAGGTGCTATTCTTTTCCAAGAACATGAGGGTAAACGCAAACGGGTAGTTGGGTATTTTAGTAAAGCGACCCATGGCGCAGAGGCTCGTTATCACAGCTACGAGCTAGAGACACTGGCAATAGTTAAGTCTCTACAGCACTTTCGTCACTACCTAATCGGAATCGACTTCAAAATTGTGACAGATTGCAATTCAATCAAAATGACTGAGCGAAAAATAGACCTTGTTCCTAGGGTAGCTAGATGGTGGGTATATTTCCAAGACTTTCGCTACAAGTTAGAATACAGGAAGGGTACTTTAATGCAACATGCCGATTTTTTGAGCCGAAATCCGGTTCAAGTCTCTCATATCCGTAGGCCAAATAATTGGGCACAGATTGCGCAAACAGCTGACACTGAAACCCAAGAGTTGATGGAAAAGTTGAGGGATGGGCAGTTAGACTCGTCACGTTATGTTGAAAAAAATAACATGTTGTACTATAAGTATAGCTCGACAGGTGAGGACTCGCGTCTTCTATGTTTTATACCGAAGGGACATAGATTAAGCCTCTTGCGCGTATTTCATGATGATCATGATCATGTAGGTATTGACGAAACAACTGATTTGATTCTGCGTCACTTCTGGTTTCCGGGCTTAAGACTTTTTGTTAAGAAATACATAACCCATTGTGTAGTGTGCCTCTCACAGAAAAAAGTTCCCCGTGCACCACATCAGCCCATCGAGTCGTGGACTAAGCCTGATGTTCCGTTTTCCAATATCCACCTGGATGTTCTTGGTCCCCTGGTCGAGTCCAATGGCTTTAAATACATACTGATCCTCGTAGACGCGTTTTCAAAATTTTGTCTCTTGTACGCTCTTTATAGGCAGGACACTGAAGAATTAAAGCGGGTATTTACAAATGCCATATCTTTGTTTGGCACACCAGGGTTGATTGTATCCGACCAAGGTAGAATGTTTGAGAGCACAGGTTTTCAAAGTTGGGTAACTGGTATGGGATGTGTTACTCATCTCATTACTCCGGGGATGCATTGTGAAAATGGACAAGTGGAGCGGTATTGTCGTACCCTCCTGAATATGCTTCGAATCGAGGTCAATGTTAAGGGCAATAGATGGTCAGATGTTTTGTGGAAAATTCAGTTAACGCTCAACATAACTAAGCAGTCTACTACTCAAACCTCACCATTGCATCTTTTGACTAGCATAGAAGGTACCACTCCCGTTCTGAGATCACTTGTCAGAGATGTGGCTTTAGAGAATATTCATCCAAATCGTGAGGCAATGACGACGCTCCGCAGACAGCGAGCTTCTGAACTGTTGGAAGCTAACCAGCAACGGCAAGACCGCCGTGTAAACGAAAATAGAAAGGAACCCCGTACCTACGCTGTCGGCGATTTGGTTTTTGTTGGCAAGACCTCGCAGGCTACCGGCAAGCTTGACTCGGGCATGAGAGGTCCATACAAGATAATTCGAGACCTTCCCCACCATCGCTATGAGCTGGAGCTTATGACTGGTTCTTATGGTAAGCGAACCCAGGCATCTGCTGAGTATATGGTTCGCTGGCGTGGCGAATGGACGCCCGATGCCTGTGCAGCCTTCTTTGAAGGTGGTGGTAAGTTGACGTCAACTCATAATTTTTGTTTTGGCCGGCCATGTTTTGTTTTAGCGAGCTCGGTGGGGGCGTTTGCCCCCTAGACCTACATACATGTCATGTAGTACGTCTGTTTGATGCGGTCGTTTGATCGCTTGTTCATGGCAAGCGAATGTGATGCTTCGTGCCATGGGGCATATTGATTACATTTACAGGTCTAATGCTTTCATTATGCGAGTACTGGCCATATTACGCGAATGGGATGCCTATGTTATGGTCAAGGCAATCGTGGCAAGCGAATGTGATGCTTCGTGTCATGGGGCATAGCAATTGAATTTAATGACCTAATGCTTTTGCTATGCGACACTGCGACGAGGATCCGGAGCTCGTTGTTGGTGTTTAAATTCTATACCCTTTGAAGTTAGGCTTCTATGTTTCGAAAAATAATAGCAGCTTAGGAGTAGATAAGTGAAATTACTATCTGAAGTTACAGTTGCGTACAGTTCGCTGACGATGGCTGGAGTGCACGCTTGCGATCGTTATGCGGATTGTCGTAACTCGATAGTCGCTCTCTGACTTTGTTAACGTAAAGTCTATTTTCAGATAACGATCTGTCTGACGATGGCATAATAGATACCCTGGAGGCACCTTCTGCTGATCAAGCGGTCGAGGACGCCGCCCAGTCGTCAGGAGAGGCCGTGTTAGAAATTATCAACGACGAGGGAGCGGGGCCAAGCTCGGTGGTGTGATTGGATCGCGCATCGCGGGCATCGCGGCCGGACGGACACGACGGTGGCGCCGACGGCACGGCATTTCACTTTTCGCTCGACTCTCGGACGTGGTGGACGATTTTAGGACTTGTAGTTGCTCAATTCTGATTCCTTTGTTCTGATTTAAATTGTAACGAATTTAGTTTTGCATAAAGTTTTTATATTACTATCTTAGAGTTTTTATTTTTCTTTTTAAAAAAACGTTTACAAGACTGATTTATAACAATAGTGTATTAAAAACCGGGGCATGTATCCGTCCGAGGCAACTATCCGGGTTTTACCCTACTGGTCCGATTCGAAAAATTCTTTCACTGATAGGAAGCTAAATTAACTCCGAAGGTTATACTAATTTTTATCCCGGGAACGCGAGTGAAACTGCGAGGAACAGGTAATAAAATATACGGTTGTGATTTCCGATATAAGATTCTAAAAAGGACACTGTCCAAACTACCATGGGTTAACAAGTGCCCAAACATCAATAAAAAAAATATTCCAATTGGAGGCGCCGGGTATCGATCCCGGTACCTCTCACATGCTAAGCGAGCGCTCTACCATCTGAGCTACGCCCCCGGTTAATACTCAAGACAGATTTCTTGGTAGCAATGCGGATTAAACGTAGCAATACTTTAAACTAGAACAAATAGCATAAGTGACATTGTAGGCTGGATACAGCGCACGTGTCGCAAACAGTCCTTTCACTTTGCCACTCTGGTCAGTTTAAAAAAAAACTTATCATGTAGCGTACTGCTTATTGAGAGTAAATCTTGAGATTTGCGAATATTGTATTGTGGTTACTGACAAAATATTCGCAACAAGAAAAAGAAAATTCCAAAAGGTAACCCGTTGGAGGCGCCGGGTATCGATCCCGGTACCTCTCACATGCTAAGCGAGCGCTCTACCATCTGAGCTACGCCCCCGGTTGATTTTATAGACAAAATTTCAAATCAATAAAAAGAATAAAGTACGTGCCTTGAATTAAAATTATCATGTGCTACACAAAATTCATTACTATTACAACGATATTAGATGCATTTTAGCTGACATTGTAAGGACATTGTCCCTTTATCAAAGACGTAAGGTAATTTAGCTATTTAAGCATTAACATCATAAATTCATAATAATACCTGTATATTGTAGTATGATATTTTATGACATCAATAAGATAACGCAAAATATATAGAACAGTTTCCAATGTTTAATTTCCTTAGATACCTACATAATAATAAAATAAAATATACAAGAGTCCAAAGTGCAAATATTTTCAGCGATTTATGGTGTGAAAATGATGTTGTTCCCCTTCAATTTTTGCTACTCTAAAATTGAAGTTGAGCGTGGTTGTACCTACATAGTATTAATTTGACATCCCACTCCTATTTAGCTATAATATCCTAGTACTCCTGGGAATATTAAGGCGCTTAAAGGTCCTTGAACCGTATCGAAGGGCTACACTCTAATATAAATAACTTCGATCTTTTAATAATATAAAGATATTGAACATTGATAATGTTGGACGAAAGAGGACGCGTATGATGACGGATATATCAGATTATTATTTACTAACCTTCAAACTAATCCTATATAGTTATGATATCCTAGTATTCCTGGGAATAGCACGATACTTTTAGAAAATAGCCATCAAATAACATGGTCATAGAAAAAAAAGATGCAAAAACCGTCACAAAAAATTGGGGAATTCAATGCGCCTGGGAACTGTACGGCTTCAGTGAGAGAACTCTATTATACAAGCTTCCTGCACTCTGTGTTCTCCTGGTAATCGTGAGAAATATTTAATCCTTTCGGTTTAGACGTTGTATTTATTTCAATTTGGAAATTGTGAATTTGATACTATTTTACGAAGCGTCACTTTGAACTAAAAATATAGGTATTTTTTTATATACAGCTTAAAGGAAATGGAAATGCGTGGCTGAAATTCTCTTTTTTTTCTGAAACAAATTTATAAAAACATGCTGAGACTGAGAAATAAACCCATATGAAAAAGTAATTCTGTAAAACGGGTTTACGAGTAGGTAATATCTGGCCACCAACTCAGACTGCGCGAGCGAAGCCGTAGAAACCAATACAAAATATAACTTCAAACGCTCTTTGAGAATAACTTCTATTTATTTAACCACCTCGGGTTTTAATTATTTTCTTTCTGAAGTTTTAGTTTGCTTAAGAACTCAGAAGTTATTCAAGTTGAAAAACTGCCACCTAAACATTCTTTCCAACATGTTAAATCAAATCAATTTATTTGCATGAATACAGGTATATTTGTGATGTAGGTGTAATAATAAATAGTTCAATCCATATTCTGCCGATTAAGGCATGCAAAAATAAACAATAAAATTAGCATTAAAATTAATTATTAAACAATATAAAATAATAAAAGGTTAAATAGTAGGTAGGTACAATGTCAACTTTAAAATTCAAGATTGAGATAAAATGCAATATCTAATTGATTGAGTTTAAAATGTCATATTGCAAAATAGTCATATAATTTATAAAACATATTTTCCAATAAGAACTTCTTAAGTTCTCTTTTGAACATACTTGTCTCTTCAATTTTCCTAATGTTGGCTGGTAAATTATTATATATTCTAGGAGCCATAACAAAGACACTTTGATTTAGCAAGTTAGTTCGATTCAGCAAGTTAGTTATCCTGGTGTTCGTGAGAATAGAGCATAAAAAACAACCCTGCATAATAGTACAGTAGTAATCTTGCTTGTGATAGCTATTTTCAGAAATCCCAGACTTTTGATGCCCTGGTACACATTGGAAAATTCGGAAATTGGACATAGATTTTTTAAGATTTTATTTTATCACTTGCCAGATTATGGGTTCCTCGTTGGAAATTTGTAACCCAAGAAGGTTAATAAGACCAACAGGCATGGCTGAAAATTTGAAATTGCAAAAGTAAGGCTATTTCAAACTTTTATATCAAGAGAAGACATAAACGTGTAATAATTTCGTTCTTATTTTATTTATTGCTCAAAATAAAATCTCTAGAACCCAAAAAGATTCCAATTGGAGGCGCCGGGTATCGATCCCGGTACCTCTCACATGCTAAGCGAGCGCTCTACCATCTGAGCTACGCCCCCAGTTATTACAGTAGGCAAATGTAACAATCACAAAATTTATTTATCTGCATTACTCAAGGCTATAAAGTTTGTTTAGCTGAGTTTATTACAGACTGTATGCAGCAAAAGCAACCTTCCGAGCCGGTATTAAGAATCTGTAGTATTACATCTACATCATTTTGATTAAATAAACTTGTCCACGCCCAAGAAGACTGAATGGAGGAAACAAGCGGACAAAGTTTACGAGACAAGTTGGGGAAAATATGATGCGTTCCATTTATATCCTGAACTATGTATGTCCTCACGTGTTCAGTCAGAGGGCTTCAGAGTCAAAGCAATGTAAGTTACAAACGCCTGTGAAGTCTGTCTTAAACTGAGCATAACCGCCAAAAACTCTGCAAAATTATTATTTAAAGTAGATTGTTATACGACCCAATTAGATTTCTAATCCAAAAGGAAACCTTGGAGGCGCCGGGTATCG
The DNA here is from genome assembly GCA_963555595.1 of Tethea ocularis. NCBI lineage: Eukaryota > Metazoa > Arthropoda > Insecta > Lepidoptera > Drepanidae > Tethea > Tethea ocularis. Next base: position 9,601,105 of record OY741975.1, read on the forward strand.
ATCCCGGTACCTCTCACATGCTAAGCGAGCGCTCTACCATCTGAGCTACGCCCCCGGTTATGATATACATCGAATATTTCAATTAAAACGAGTACATTTAAAACTGGTCTTAAACTTAATCAAGATCAATTTGCGAAATTAATTCGAGTTACAGACAAAATGCAGTCCTTTCACAATGTGGTTACGTTCATTTTCGAATGCAGCAGCAATCACACACTATCTAGGACATAGTAAATAACTTATTGGATAGTAGGTATTTTATTATAAATTTATCGAGTCATAAATTATTGTAATCTTGATGCGTTAGCAGTATCACAGGCTACGTGAGGATTTAGGAATACTGTCTAATACTAAAAGGTAAGGCCAAGGAAAGTCATCTTGTAACTTAGGTTTTAGGATTTAAGACACGACTTTATTTTGTTTATTACGCACAGTGTTTCATAAAATCCATACTAATAATAAAGCTGAAGCGTTTGTTTGTTTGAACGCGCTAATCTCTGGATCTACATGTCGACAAGTTCTTTCACTAATAGGAAGCTACATTATCCCCAAAGGTTACAGGCTTTTTATTCCGGGAACGTGGGTGAAACCGCGGGGGATAGCTATTAATATAACAAATAGACTTATCGTTTCGGAGGAAATAATTAAAAAATAATCTTAAATTTTTACTCCTAGAAAACCGAAGAAAATGTTCATAAAAATTTAAGTTTATTAAATAATATAACTTTAAGGGATTACAAATGTGCACTATTTGGTTTTTCTCCAGGCTTTAAAAGTGATTTGAAAGGTGAGTGATTTTATGGATATTCGATTAAATTTTTTTCGACGCATTATTTTGCTATAGTTAGATTTGTCACTTATATCAACCGGGGGCGTAGCTCAGATGGTAGAGCGCTCGCTTAGCATGTGAGAGGTACCGGGATCGATACCCGGCGCCTCCAAGGTTTCCTTTTTGGATTTGCATATTATTTTTATATATCTTTAAATATATTCATTAAAGGAAACTCTAGGTTTAACAACATAGCTTGGGAGATAAACAACGAAAGTTTTGTTTCATAAAAATAACATTTCTTTAGTCTCATATAAGTGAAAGGTTGCTATGCGTGTGCGCACGTAATTTGCGACACCAGTGTTACTCAGCCTTGAGTGATACAGATAAATGTATTGTTATTGACATATTCGCTTTTAACAATAACTGGGGGCGTAGCTCAGATGGTAGAGCGCTCGCTTAGCATGTGAGAGGTACCGGGATCGATACCCGGCGCCTCCAACTGATTATTTTTTAATTTCTGGGTTTTATTAAGGAAATGGTATAAGTTAGATCCTGGAAGGATGAGAAATGAAAAATCTCCAGGAAAATCCCAATGATAAATCTACATGGAAATCCACTTGATTTTATGATATCTTTATAATACTGACCAGACAAAGAACAACCTAAAACGATGGTTCTTGAAACCTGAACTTTGACGATGAGTTTCTTATTAAGACTAAAAAAAGATTTTTGAAATTAAATCCCTCAACGGTTAAATGGGAGATCACGGGTAATTCGCAGGCCCAAAACGAGTCTTGAATATACATAACTACTGAGCCATCGCATCCAATAATTCAATACCTATTTCGTATTTGAGTATTATTTCCAATAACACTAAATCCATATAGATTGCCTAGCAAATACCCTACCTTTTTAAAATTTTACCGCTTTCCATTTCATACAGGTTTCGGTTGGCATTGGAACAGCAATTTTAGCTTTTTATTTTTATTATCAACTGCTGTATCTGCAGTCTCCCCGCGGACTTATCCTCGTTTCTGAAGGATAGTTTACTTAAAATTTCAACAAAATCTAACAAATACCCATAGACACATAAAATAAACCAGTTGTATTAGACACCCAGGTGTCAGACACCAATCAATTTTAAATAATCAGTTTTGACTTTCCTCTAATTTCACACGTAAACGAGGTTCGCAACGTTTAAGAGGAAATGTAATGTGAGCACCAGGCATGGAGATTTCTTAATGGATCGTCACTGTTCCTGGGCATATTGGCAAATCATAAGCGCGTCAGCAGGGTTCTTTGAGCTATATTAAAGATTTGAAGAGTGAGAAAATAACATAAAAACGAAATCTAAATACAATTTTCACAAATAATTGTATTTGTTCCCAGACAAATTAGGAGGCCATAAGCGCAAAAGGCTACTTACTAAATATCTGAGTCATCATACAAGTATTTGAAGACGTATTGACTCTACCTGCTTTTCTTAAATTAACCTAACCGACGAATTCTGAAAATTATTTTCTCAAAGAATTAATACTGTTCCCAGGCATATTGGGAAATCATAAGCGCGGTAGTAGTATACTCTGTCATAAGTAGATAAGTTATGAAGTACAAAATCTACCTGCTTTTAAATAGGACAACGCAAATTTTCTCATAAAATCGTTACTGTTCTCAGGCTTATTAGGACATCATAAGTGCGGTAATAATATACTCTGTGTCATTAATAAAGATTTGGAAGGCGTACAGTACAATCTTTACCTGCTTTTATTTATATGTGCTAAAGTACTGAAGTGACGAAATCTGAATACAATTTTTCTAAATAATTCGTTAATATTCCCAGGCGTACTGGGACATCATAAGCACGGTAGTAGTATTCTCGGTCATAAGTAAAGATATGAAGACGTACCATCAATCTTTTTTATGTGAGAAATAACTCAAGGGATGAATTGTGAACACCGTTTTCTCAAAGAATCTTTACTATTCCCAGGCATATTGGGACATCATAAGCAGATTGGAAAATATTATAAATTGAATACAATTTAACTTATTGAGGCTTGGCTATCCAAAGAGGAAACGCTGCCAGCCTTCTGAGAACCTTACCGTTGATCGGTAGCAGCAGCCACCACGATTTTTTTGTATTTTGTATCTTTGTTATTAAACTTTACCTACTTTCTTGCATGAAAAATTAACTTAAGCCTCGCGCTCCAACCGAAGCCTCCCCGGCTTCGGTTGGAGCGCGAAATTCGAATGTTGATGATTTCTTTTGTTATTAACCAGTAAATATACTACCATTCTTATCGCAAATAAGATGTTGATAACTTACTACTTATAACTGAGCTGCAATTAGCAAAAAACGTGATAAAATTTGAATTTCGCGCTCCAACCAACGCCACCACCTTAAGGAAGGACGAAGTGAATAAAAATTTATCAAAGAATCGTTACTGTTCCCAGGCATACTGGGACCTCATAAGTTTGTGCGGTAGTAGTATTCCCTACATCATAATATACAAAAATAGACGTTCAACCTTACCCTCAAACTCTTACCTACAAACTATCTGTTTCTCTTGCATGGGAAATTAACACATCTGATATAAATTTCTCAAATAATCATTACAGTTCCCAGGCATACTAGGACTCCATAAGTGCGGTAGTAGTATTCCCTATGTCAATAAAAGATAAAGAAAAAGTAGATTACGTCCTGCTTTTTCAAGTGAGAAGATGTGAAGAATTTTCTCAAAGAATCGTTACTATTCCCAGGAATATTGGGACATCATAAATTCGGTAGACTACTACTAATTCTCTGCGGCTTTATAAGTAAGAATTGAAGATGTAACAAAAAATCTACCTGCCTTTCTTGCGTGAGAAATTAACTTGAGGGATGAATTCTGAACATAACTTTCTCAAAGAATGGTTACTGTTCCCAGGCATACTGGGACATCATAAGTGCGGTAGTAGTATTCCATGTCGTTTGAATGATTTGCAAAAACCTTTTATGTCTCTACCTGCTTTTAACGTGAGAAAAGAACAAAAAAAAAAGATCCAATATATCAACAAATCTATAAGTGTTCCCAGGCAAACCAGGATATAATAATAAACAAGGAGTTCTTCCAAGAAAGGTAAGATAAAGCATGATGAATTTCAATATAAATATTACAAACACGTAGATCGACACTTAGACTGAGGATAAACTGATACACCTGATAACGGGATAGGAAACATAAAGACACAGTAAATACTTATTATATAATCAAAAGTCTGTGTATTTTTTAAACTGAACCTGTATTTAAACGTTTTTCAATGTGATAAATCAACTGGTAAATAAATTTCGGTTGTTTGCAAAAAAGAAAACAAATAATCTACCCAAAAATACAACTGTACACAAAATACGTTGTTCATGCATCGCTTTCGCCTATCACACTTGCTCATTTCACCCCGAGGCACATTGACCCCGTTTCCGTTTGCAAAGGTATCGTGAAAAATAAAAAGGCAGCGAAATCAAGGGAGAAACGTACCAGGTGAGCATAGCAGCACAAAAGAGGTGCACAGAGAACGAAGTAGTAGTACGTGGAAAAGACGTGTCCTTTTATGTATTCCTACAGTGTATGACTGCTTTTGCGGTCTGTGCATTCTAGCAAGAGTAGGTAATCATTCAAAATATTTTATTTTTAGACAACTCTAATTTAGACCTGCTCGGTTGCCATTCCAAACGGTAGGAACGATTTAATTTCATTAATTTATGCTAATGTTGTATTAAGCTCGTTCAAAAGGGAAGTATAAAATTAGAAAAAATCCATTTGATTCAGAAGTCTACAATCAGTTAATTATTCGAATCGGTACCGTGTTCCAGCAGCTCTGAAAAACTCGTATATCGTTACGGAAAATTAGAAAACATTTTCGTTAATGTCTTCATTGGTTATTTACATATAATAAATAAGGTATTTTTTATCATCTGAACAAAAAATATGAGTAATTACTATAACAAAACATATAAAAGTGTAACATCCCGTGCTATATTATAGTACTAACCGAACAGAAGTTCGTGCTGAACAAGTATTAGTATGTGAGTGGTATCCACAGAGCGGGCCAAGGAATTGTAGCTTAAAAGATAATCCTTTTAGGAAACGGATATAAGATGAGCATATAAAAATATAAAAGTAAACCGTAACATATCTGCAAAGCACTCTAACAACCCACGAGGGCATGATATTATGCGACGCAACTCGCTCCACAGTTTACCATAACGGATATTGTTGCGAAAAGCGAGCTTTTTAAAAGGGAAAGTATCTAATTTCATATTTACTTAGGGAAGGAAATAACATCAAATAAATTAGCTTTTTATTAAATTTCAAGATTGAGATTTACCTTACCTACACAAAAATCTTAAATTGTATGAGGTAAAACTGTTGCTAAGCGATGCTCCCATACATGCCAGGACATCAGAAGATCCAAGGAACACAATCCTCCAGATTGATGATTGACCCAGAGAAAATATCTACGGGAACCTTTGTTAAAAATTCTCACGTTCTCACGATATAAGAAACCGTTGACAGTCTCAATAATTATCTCAGGAATAACAAGGCATCAGGGAGGAATAGATGAGAGGTACTTTCAGATAGATAACGTCTAAAATCATAATAATATCACGGATATTGGAAGTAAAAAAAATGCTAGAGCTGTAAAAAAATTCACACAACCGCTTGTGTGTCATTTCTCACGCTTACCAGAATAACATGAAGTTTTTGCAGGTTAGATTATCTCTACGCCATTTCTATCAAAAATATTCATACAAAGCCGCCATTCTTTTTTCTAATATAGAAAATGATTTCTTAAGTTATTCTTAATATTCCCAAGAGTACCAAGGCATCAGAAGGTAGGTGAATGTAGTAAGATTAAATGAAAGGAGGAACGGATATTGGAAGTTGAAAAAAAATGCTAGTGCTGTAAAAAAATTCACACAACCCCTTGTGTGTCATTTCTCACCCTTACCAGAAAAACATGAAGTTTATGCAGGTTAGATTATTATCACTACGTCATTTCTATCAAAAATATACATACAAAGCCGCCATTCTTTTTCTAATATATCATCTTAAGAAAATTATTTCTTAAGTTATTCTTCATATTCCCAAGAGTACCAAGGCATCAGAAGGTAGGTGAAAGTAGTAAGATTAAATGAAAGGAGGAACGGATATTGGAAGCAAAAAAATGCTAGAGCTGTAAAAAATTTCTTTCACACAGCCCCTTGTGTGTCATTTCTAACCCTTACCAGAATAACATGAAGTTAAAGCAGGTTAGTTTATCTCTACGTCATTCCTATCAAAAATATACATACATACAAGGCCGCCAATTTTTTTCTTATAAAAACATCTTAAGAAAATTATTTCTTAACTTATTCTTAATATTCCCAAGAGTACCAAGGCATCAGAAGGTAGATGAATGTAGTAAGATTATATAAAAGCAGGGTTGCATGCACAATAGTTATAATATGCGTAGAGCAAACGGGGCGGAGCGCAAAAAGATGTCAGGACCCTTTTTTTATGAATGCAGGTAGATAAATCGTGTTGTCATGGCATTTTTCATTCATATTGGGATATCATAAAATAAAAAGAAGTGTCTAGCTAAATCCAAAATATCTTAACACAGTCATGTCTCTTTATGTTTTACACGTTTCTGTATCATAAAAATAGTAGCTATAAGATATATAATATTTAATCAAGCCGATTATGATGTCAAAATTTCGCTACTTCTAGCTCGCTAAAATACAAACGTTTAACGCCTAGCCATACCCATACCTTAGAAACCATACTATTATGAAAACGAATGGGATATCATAGCATGATAAGCTGGTATCTTAAGGCTGTACTCACCAGCTACGACGGTCTCTGCTCGCGGCAGCCTCTGCAGCACGTGATGTATGAGTCCCACGTCTGTGCACGCCTGCAGGTTGCGCACACTCTTGCGCAGTATCGCAATGAACACCGACCATATCTCCGCCTGAAAATTAAAATATTTTTCAGTCCAACCATGTCGGTGATAGAAAAATGATTATATTTCTTATAAATAAAAAGAAAAGATAATTTTAAAAAAACATCATTGACTTCAAATAGATCTATAAGGAAGTTGGAAACGAAGCCGCGGAAAAAATGCTCGCATTATAGCATAATCCACTTGGAGCGTTTATTCGTCCATACCAACGACGCGCATCAAGGCAGAAATTTTCAATTTCAAAGCTTTCTGTTTAATAGAGCTTGCAGTGTAACGACGCAACGGCGGCACGCGAAATATTTTTAATGAAATTCTTTTCTCTCTGCGCTCGCGGTACTGCACTGCCGGTAATTTAAATTTTACACAACACAGTGTGCGCCTAGCTTAATTTGCACTAATTTATGTTAATGTAACAACGATGTTGAGTTTGTATGGACGGCGAAGCAGAAAAACATTCTGGACCTTTTGTTTATGCAGCGGTGAGTGCTGAAATGGATGTTTGTTAAAACTTTCAACAAACACGGGCGACGAATTGAACGCCTTGTTTTAGAAGCAAAAATGTTGTAAACCGCGTACTTTTGTAACAAATAAACATATTTTTCTTCAAAATAAAAAGGTCCAAAATTAAGTCTTCGTAAACAAGCGATCACATTAAAAACCCTACATTCCATTAAATGTGGCAGTCGTCGTTATTGAAAGGGTTGGACTTGTTCCCCATTAATACCAGGGAACGATAAATGGAAAGGACATGATGTTATACATTGCTACGTTAAAATGTTTGACTACATTACATACATACACGCTTACACTTTCACACGACTAAAATTTGGTTCGCACTATGTTTAGGGCCGCAGGAGTTCAAAAGAGTTTACATCTAAAGACCAGAAAATATAATGGGTTTTATACCTATATTTTTCAATGGTCTATCTGGTATCAACCTATAAAATTACAACTTTTACCATAAAATTAAGGTAAACGATACAGATAATGGTTTTATGTTTAGTTTATGTACCTATCTACATCTACCTATTTGTATATCTAATTTAAAGTAAAATAACAAATGTTAATTGACTTCTGTTGCTTGAAATAAAACTATAAACGCAAGTTGAGCGCAGTACAACGCGGATACCAGAAAACCGTAGAGCTCATATACAAAAGTACTTATAACCGCTCTAACGAGACCGGTTGTAATTGTATTACATTCTTCAGCCGTTAGCGGAACAATCGCAGCGAAATTACAAGTTCTGTGAGAATTCTCGCAATTCACTCGCGGCGATGGAGGAACGTCCGATATTTTTTATTCCCTCGTTTTTAGGCTGGTTTTCTGTTCCTTTTAATGTTTAATTTTTAAGAGAGAAAAAATAATCAGTATTCTTCCACATTCTGAATTTAGCTATTACGAAATTAAATCAGGCAGCGTGTAATAACTGAGCTTGCTATTATTGCAAAATTTAATTTTTTTGTGCCCATTTTCGATTAATCTCCACTTAGCATGGTGAAACTGTGTATACAAGCCTATATATACATAGTACTTAAAGAACTAATTCAATTTAATTAGTCAATCATACAAATGAAGCAATTCAAATATGATATACTCGTAAATAAACTTTTCACGTAATCATCTGCCACGTTCTCGCAAACTTTTCACTTACTTTGTGAAACTTCAGACAAAGCTTTATGAGTTTCATAAACATAGTTATGTACGTTTGTTTATATTATGGGTCGGAGCTGTTTATCTACATGTGTTACAGAACTTCAGGTTCATTATCTGAAGAAATTAACAGCATGCCTCATTAACGTCTCTCAACTCGTGTTCGTCGGAAACTTAAGTAAACAATTCAATACACATGTAAAATACGCACAAAATAAAGTTTCCAATAGGACTTTCTGTAGAAGAACTTAAGTTCAAAACAAACAAAAAAATCTCAAGGCATTACTGAAGAATGAAGAATTCACTTCATTCATGGGAAGAAACTAAGAAACAGTTGACTGCTTTAATTGTCATCTAAAAAACAGTAAAAAAATATCACATAAGTACATAATTATTACATAATATCTGAACATGACTAACGACAAAATCTTATATTATAACAAGGCTAATAAAATCGTTTTGGAACGTCAAGCATGAAGCCTAAAAACCATTCGCTGACAAGCCCACCCAGGCTCCTCACATCCCTAAGGAAAAACATCTAATAAGATGACTCGGCGGATTCCGCCACTCCGGCGCGTCGTCCATCACTCGTCGTGAGTGGGTAGCGGCGCGTCGCCGACGCCTCTGAGATCCTGGTTGCTCCTTTGCACGAGCGAGCGTGATGTATCACTTAATTAGCCCAGCTGCGTGGAAAAACAAACTCTGTACCTCCTGTGACCCTGGTAAACAATGGTCAGGTCTCGAGAAAGTTACAAATCATTTCTTTTCCGCGAAAATTTTAAACGTCACGTACTGTGAACAGTTTATCTCACGACGATTAATTAATTAACGTTACTTTTCAGACTTTCTTCATAAATTTTTCTTTCATGTTGTTTTTATTCACTTACCATATTTTTAATTATGGTTCTTTTAGGAAGTTTTAAACAATTGTTTTGCGACTATGTAACTCAAATACAATCTAGCAATGACATTAGTAGGAGGAGCTACAAAATAAAAATAATAACTTTACTTTTTGCCCGACAGTAAAGTTAAAAGCTCTTTATCAATTCATTGTACTTGCTTGTTAACAAAGCTAATTTACATTGTCTACAACCTAATAATATCTGAACACTTAGAAACTTATTCATTTGATAAATTAAATTTAAATTCAACAAGCATGAAAATTGTTTTCAACTCAATTACCTAAGTAGTAACTTTAATAAATACCTACTATAAATTTTCTAAAAACTTTAAAAACATCGTCACAAATTAACACTTACTACAGCGATAATTTACACCGATGCTTATCAATGCATTAGGTAATTATTGTAGTAAATGTTCATTTGTGACGATGTTTTTAAGGTTCCGTACCTCAAACGAAAAAAAACGGAACCTTTATAGGCTCACTTTGTTGTCCGTCTGTCTGTCTGTCAAGACCCTTTTTATCAGGAATGCGAATGCGTATCAAGCTGAAATTCACATCAAATACTCTACTGTCCCTTGGAACTTCTAAGCCAACACAATCAAAAGATACAGCCGTGTATGCTGCACTCGGAAGGGAATCAAACCTACCCGTTAACTCAGAATCTCGGAATTTGGTACGAAGCAACGTCTTATAGCACAGATAAAGAAAAAATTGCGAAAAGCATAAAATTTTAGTTACACTCCATTACAAAGTTAAGTTTGTACGGAACCCTCGGTCCGCGAATCAGACTCGCACTTGGCCAATTTTTTTCACCATGTTCCCCAGAAAGAAATTGCTAATCTTTTTGTAAGATTCGAACTCGAACTTCCTTACGCTGATCTATCGTCGCTGTAAAACTAAGCACTGACATAAGAATTTATTATTCTAATGGCTCTAGTACAATTTATATTGTCAAAAATAAACAAATTACACCGAACTGAAATCAACCAGAAATGTCAAATTACACTTTTTTATTTTGTCTCCTCAAACAACTTGTACAAACAAACTTTGTTGTTTATGGCAAGAGAGTAATTTGTTTCCGATAAACACAATAATATATACGACAAAGGAATCACTGGAATTTAAGACAGAATTGACTTGCGAGAGGTTTTCTTTTCTGCGTGGGGTTTATTCGGAAGCTTTGCTAATTTGAGTGATAGAGATATTCCACAAAAGCGTTGATTGAAGATTTGCTGAACAAGTATCAATAATTTTTGGTCGGAGTTATCAAAACGGAAATATTACAAATAGGTATGTAATAGTACAAATGTTTGTTGAGTTCGTAGGAAAACTGTCTTCTATTGGAAAGAAAGATAAGAGCCTATTATAAAAAAAAATGCAATACACACATTGTACTGCACACGGCACTCTGATATACCCGCATTGACATAGTGTTTCTTCGTTTATACATGAGTAAAATAAAACAACATTAACTTGTTTCCGCCCGGGATCGAACCGGGGACCTTGTGCGTGTGAAGCACACGTGATAACCACTACACTACGGAAACTTGTAACAGTCTGACCAAATTATGTCTCATAATCACGTTGCCAGAAGTAAATTGCCAAAGCTTTTATTAATCTCTTGATAAAACATTATTTCCCTCTTTATCTGAAATTAGTTTCTTAAAGAAATGGGTCCAACGTTTAAGTTTAACCCTTCAAATAATATCTTACGTGTTACTAGGATCGCAACACTGGTGAGGAGATTGAAACTTGTTAAAATGAGCCAAGGGTACGATGACTCGAGGATTGAACGCCCCTTTACCTCCGGGTATCCACACTATCTCTAATAAGACGTTTAGCCAAACCTTTTTAGAAAAAACATTTTTTGATTGCTCAAGAAAATTAAAGATAAAACTAAACTACTGATGATATTTGTTTATCATCTCATATTATTAAAATAACATTCTTTTTTTACTTCAATAAATGTCTTGATATATTTATAGATAACTAGGCAACCATAATTCTAAATTGAAAATTTGCTGAACATAAATTAAGTGCATCGCAATACTGGTAGTCGGAGACTTGAGATTAATAATTCAATAGTCAATTTCCTTCTGTTCTCGACGGGTAAGCTCACGTGCTCGCCTGTTGTTAATGAATCCACTGTACAATGGAGCGCAAATCAAACGTCACATAGCGACAATTAATTAATTATTATATGTAGGTACTGCAAAATATATAATCACAGACTTAATAATTGCGACATAAATATACAATAATTAGTTGACTTACTGTTCATGAGTTAATCACACAATTCCTTTCAGGACTACCTATCTACTTACTTAAAACTGATATAATAAATTAAGGAGGAACGTTAGGTTGGAGCGCGAAATTCAAATTTTATCACGTTTTTTTGCAAATTACAGCTCAGTTATAGGTCGTATGTCATCAAGATGTTATTTGCGAGAAGAATGGAAGTATATTTACTGATTAATAACAAATGAAATCATCAATATATTCTTCCAAGGTATATTAGTAACATTTTCATGAAATAGTCGTATATGTCAGTCATATAGAGAATCGAACATAAGAAATCATCAACATATTCCTCCAAGGTATATGACTGACATATACGACTATTTCATGAAAATGTTACTAATATACCTTGGAAGAATATATTGATGATTTCATTTGTTATTAATCAGTAAATATACTTCCATTCTTCTCGCAAATAACATCTTGATGACATACGACCTATAACTGAGCTGCAATTTGCAAAAAACGTGAAAAAATTTGAATTTCGCGCTCCAACCGAACGTTTACCCTTAAGGAAAAAAATCAAAATGCGATCTACTGGTCCGTTATGGCAGAATTTATTGGTTGCGTACACTTTGCGTAATAATATTTTAACAACGTGCCCCTCTGTGCATGGAGGCTTCGCAGTTTCAATAAACTACCGACCGTCACTCAAAATTCGACACACAAAATTCTCCACTACCAAATAAAAAGTATGCAAAATAAGGAAAGAGTTAACTCGATCTACTTAGGTACTAGGACGACATGAATGCCGAGGCGGTGCAGTATCCTTAGCAGAGCAGATCCTTAGCAAAAAGAAACAAACGAGTGAGAGTTCGCCTTTTACAAAAAATATAAGAAGAGATGCGTGTATAGTTTGCATCCCTTTCAAACGGGTAACTACTAACCAAGCATAGTGCTATGGTTAAAACCAGAAAGAGAGAGTAAATAGGGGCGTAGTAATTGGTGTCTATAAAAAATGAATAACAGGAGTGGCACCCACACATTATCACGGTAGTACCTATTAAGAATTACAATTTATTTGTTCTGTGTTCGTACAGTACATGTAGTCGGCAATTCTATTTTTTAATAAACATTTTTAGTTAAACAACTTTATAGGTAATAGGAAAGCATAAATACCTGTAAGCTCGGCGGGCAGTGGTCTAATAATTCCAACATGTGCTGGATGTTCTGCGCATCTTGGATCACGAAGTTCAGCTCCATGTCGAACTCTCCGCCCACCAACTGTAAAGGAAAAACACCGTCATAACGACATTCATACGATAGATCTAATACTTATACATAGTAATAAAGACTGTCATGTATAACAAGATCTTCGAAAGACAATTTTTATATTTTTCTTCACTCTTTATAAAAAAAATATACGATTTATAAATTGTATTAGAAATATCGATGTGCGTTAAATAAGATAAAAAAAACTATGACAATTTAGTTAGAGGGACTAGCAATAAAAAAACTGAACAAAGTTTGGAAGTATTTGACTACAGTAACATCACGCTTACTGAATAGGTTTTGTACGATTATTTTGACTCCTCGCAGTTTTTTTCATCGAAAGACCGTTTTGTGTGACCAAGTGAAATATTGGCTGAATTTTGAAAAGCCGACGGGACAAAAGGGTGTTGTCCTCGTTCGTGTTCGACGGACATTCAATTTGCGCGATCGGTCAATCTCTGTATAGCCCGCCTGTGTCCTGGTAGGTACCCCATGCCTTTTGTGTTCTTCACAATGGCGTCAGAAAGGAACATGAAAAATTCATTCACTTAATATAAGAACTTATTACATAACACATAATATTCATATTTTGGTTGTACTAGCCGTCTTTTCAAATTGGGCGTTACTTCCCTTTGCGTTTCCCCACAGCGCGTCTCAAGTCAGGTCAGACCCGCATATTATGGATAGCAACGCCTATCGACCAATCTTCAATTTGGTAATCTCAGTCTAATCAGATTCGTTACCCGAATCGGGACCGCAACCTCTATTGTCTATCTCATTATCGGTAAAGTTTTTTTTCACCCCTCAATTCCATGAAAATTGTGCCTTGACAACGGCGCAAGTACCAGGAAATAATACCAATAATGGCCATAAAAATAAGTAAATCAAAACTAATTTATTCAGTTTAGGCACTAATAAAGGCACTTAAGAAGGTCAACAGTTTTACAATATGTAGGTATGTATACGATTTCAGTCAACCATGCTTGTCTCTTCGTGCAACAACGGATTTTCAACCCCTATGGTATAAAAGTACTAGGCGGTAATAGAAACAGAGGAGTTCATTGAATCACCGGGGGTTGAAAGGAATGGAATTGGATAGTTATACACAGTGTTCAACACGCCCCATTATGGTGGCTACACGTGCTGCAAGTGCTATTTGAAATAGTTAAACAGGTACTCCGTATAAATAAAACATTAAAATCGGACTAAGTTAATAATATTATTGCGACATTTTCAAATTATTTCTGCATAAAATAAGCAAAATGTTTATTGTTGATAGATTTATTTTTCAATCGAGAACTATTTATATTTCAGTGACAATAAACTCGAGGTAATGTTCAACAGGTCCGCCCGAGATCCGGCGACATTGCTGTAAGAAATGAATAAAATCTTGTTCAATAATCGTGACAACTAGAAGCGCTACATTGCAGGCTGACGTCCACTATATGGAAATAATGCGTCGAATCTAAAGTAAAATAAAAACTTTTAAAATTGGCTCCACTGATGACCTAGTACCGTAAATATAAAAATATGAGGCGAATTATTCCGATTCTGCACCCTAGGGGACGCTAGGCCTAGCCCTGAAGTGCTAATATTAAAAATGACGACGTCCATAAAAAGAGGTGTTCGTCTCCCCGGTGTAATCGCATAGTCGTGTCGTGTAACGGGCAACTGTCACTTATAAATGTGATTATTGTCGGTACCCGGCCCGGCCCGGCCCGGCGCGTCGACGGCACGGACCGGTAATTTGATTGCTTGCCCGCCGGTTATTATTGCCGGTAACCCTATATCCGGACAGATCCGGTTATGGCCCCTAATAATATGGTTGGCGCTCGTCTCTCGTTATTTCATTAGTAACTGTTTAAATTTTCTTGCACACCCTTTAGTTTTGGCAGTGTTCATTAAACTTTGTGGATTTTAGGTGATTCTACCGTTTCTGCTTTTAAAAAATTCGTATTAGTAGCTAGGAGTTGAGTTTGATTCTACACATTTGCGTAGGTTGAATCAAAACAACGATATAGCAGTAACAGTAACACTTTCGTGGCAACAGTTAGAACTATAATAGTGAAAGAGCATTTAAATTACATAAAGGAGCTAAAAAGAGAGTCATGCCGCGCACATTTTAAGGCCCTGGGGTTATTAACTATGCATAGTCTTTATATATTGACTATTATATCAAGCTTTGTAAAGCACTTGCCTGAATATGAATCGAAAGAAGAGAAAATTGAGGGAGACAACACACGTAGAATGGATTTTATAATGTATGCTTTCAGACACAATGTAAATTGTTATTTGTACTTTGTATAATCAAATGCTAACCGAATATTTATGGGATATGTCATAACATATGAATGATCAAACGGCAGATAACCGTCTAGATGTCAAATGACATCTAAAGTTAGGTTGGGTTCGCTATGCTGTACAACACTCCAAAGGAAATAAAAGTAAGATTAGTATCACGAAAAAAGGTTTCATACAAAAATAAGTCTTCGTCTTGCTTCATACTCGAACAGAATGTAATCTATTTATTTATGATTTGGTCCTAAAGTAAAAGTCGTAAAAGTTTAATAAACTTGAGATATGCGAAACGTAAGAAATTTGAAGTAAAACCATTTTTATGTAATAGATACCAGGTAGGCAGAGGAACTGAGACGGTGTTTCAGTCAGGTTCGCATTAACATCCGCAGCGCAGCGGTGTAATTACGTGGAGTGGACGCGCGCCTAGCTGCGGTACCGTTGCCGCCCGCCCACGCCGCTCGCTTGGGAAATATTCCGGACAGTATTAAAAAGCGATGACATCACGTATCGTTGGTGTACTAAAAGTTTTACGCCCGCTCGTTGGTTTATATTTCCCATTTTTTTTTACAGAAAAATTGCTTACTGAACGAGCATCACGTATTACAACTCCGGAGAGTGTTACTCTTCAGTTAACTTGTACTCCATGTTGCCAACATTCGGGATGTTAATAACGCTTTAATTTTTGGCTAACATCGTATGTTTTTAATTTTTTGGGAATCTGATATTAAAACTTTAATAAATACACTGAATATGCAGCAAAATATATAAATGTCCTAGCAAATGAAAAGGGGATCGCGGGTGAAACCACGGGGTGGAATTTATTTGATAACCCAACTTGTATAAAACTATTTTATCTACTCTCATATCGTAATGTTCTTATTATGAAATCAAAATCAGTACTTTAATGACCCACTTTAGGCACACCCGTGTATAATGATTCATTATAGTACAGTTGTGTTCCCAAGATAATGCTATAAAAAAACATTTTTTTTTATTAAAGTACACTTTGGACCTATCAATAGTATAATCAATCAGTATCAATTCAATTTGACGATGACAATGTGACAAATTTGACTTGAAATTTAGAGGTAAGAATTTTTGGGAGTTGGCAACACGGATTTGATTAGGTATATGATTATTGTGTCTGTTTATTTTATTGTTTTTGCCTACATATATCATTTTGACCAAAAATGTCACAAAAATACCTGTTTTGTTTTTTTTTGGTTAAATACTATCGATTTTTCATTTTTTTTTAATTACATTATTTATATGAGTTTAGATAAAGTACTGTATGATACTGCACATAATTAGGTATTAAAAACTCGTGTGATACTATTAAGAACCTCGCCTACGGCTCGGTACTTAAACTCACACTCGTATTTAATAACCCCTATTATGCAACAGTATCATAAACTACTATAATCTACAACCTTGAATCGTAACTTACCCGGGTTCCAAGAAACGAAGCAAAAAAATTTTGAAAATACAAGGGTAACATAAAACAAGAGACAGTCTTACGGGACTATGATCTCTAGGGCATTAGTTACTTGCGCGGAGACTCTTGGCTGTAAAATCTCACGTACAACAAACGTCGCACTGACAAATGTAGCAATACAATTCGTGCTGGCCCATGTATAGCAAATACGAACAAGGATGGTCGGCGATAGAGGTACAGTTGCTATATCTTAAGGACCTGTAAGGCAAAGGCGACGTGTTTACTGTACCGTATCTGCAAGACACTAACATAGATTAATAAACTACTCCAATTTGCTATATACGAGTAAATATATGCCTTACTAATATATATTTGATGAAAGTAATACCAAAACATTTAAAGGGCTTAAAAGTACCGTGAGTTGCTTCGAGACAAGGATGGTACGGCTGTTCCCGTGCTGTTTGCGCGACTTTGGCGGAGGCAATCCATGCCCCTATATATTAATAATACATTCTGTCTGTATTAATTGACGTCACCTACAGTATTTGAAAGGGAAGTCTTAAATACAAAGTAATGACTTAATGTTCTATAAAACTGATACTTAATACTGCAAGTCTTCAATTCAGTGAGTGTTTTAAAAGATTTATTACCAAAGAATCCTAAACAATGCGAACGGTTTCGGTAAACGTTTTTGGTGAACGAGTCTCAATTACCGAAAATTCCGCCTTTAACTGGCATCCGCCGGATTTACCCGCTACAGCCTTTTCCTCGAGGGATTTTCGTAGGGAATGGTTTGCGTCAATAAACCCAGCCCTATTATACAGCTACAATACAATATCCGAAAATAAATAATGTAACTGTCTGCGTACACTTCAACTAGAGCATATACCCATTTATTTTTAACACTGTTATTATTTTAATTTGTGATTGACACTTGCATGGCGTGTAAGTGTACCAGGCAAACAAGACTTTTGGTCTTATATCTAACAATTCTATACAACTAACTACGTGGACTCAAAGGTGACCTTATAATGATTTTTATGTTAAGGATTGAAAGGGATAGTCGAAACCACTCGCAGGGGATAAAACTCCGAAAAGGGCATCTATTGTAAGGAACCCTTTTTTACGTATACCGTATTCCAACCTAATTCTTTGTCCTTAATTCCTGCTGACTCATGAATTCCTAGTACTACGATTAGATGTTATTGCTTGTGTAGGACTTTTTAATAAAACATATTTTTTTATTTTTTGATATTGAACTCAGTTTTAGGTTATTGCGTGGGATTTAAAAAATGTTATTGCGATTTTTTCAACGATCACCAACCACCCAAAGGGTTAAATGTGGTATCACAAGTACTAGGCAAACAGAAAAATAAAGGAGCAAAAACTAGTTTCATTCTGGGAGCGGCCATGAAATCCCCAGGGAAGTTTATGGAGCATTACAGATTCACATGGTCATTAGGCGCGTAGTTAAGGGAAGGAGGTTGAGTTTAATGGGTTGTTTTTATTCTGAAGATAGATTTAGTATCATGGACGTCCTGACGCATTACATTTATGATGATATTTCGATGATTGCATATAATAAAATAGATCTATTAGTTTAATGTTAACATTTTTACTAAATAAAATTTAATAATGAACTTAGTTTCAATTATTTTTATGTTTGCATTTGTTTTATTAATTTGGATTAAAATAAATACATTCCGTGAAATGTTAACCCTAAACCTTCAAAACAAAGCACATTTCAATAATGGGCGCGAACTTCGAGCTTACCGGGTCAAAAATGCCCAATGACCTTTATTTGAATTCGCAATTCAGTAAGCGTTCGGGACAAATTTCCTCCATTCATTCAAAATTATTACGAAAACAAAATCTGCCATAAATATGCAATAAAAGTACCAGGTTGACATAGGACGTAGATGATGCCAGTTCGCAACAAGGGGATGCTGCACAGTAACCCCCTGCGGTTAGGGGCGGAGAATAGGTTGAATAGTAAGTGTAGGGTGCAGATTTATCCCCGATGTCAACGTCAGAGAACGTGGGGCCTCGTTAAATATTTGCTCACGGGGTATTATTAAACAAGATGTTCACATCACTTCAAGTAAAGTGCAAAGAGCATTTCTTTTTTTGGTATATTGAAAGATAAAACACCAGTACGTAACTAGTGTGCTATAATTATTATTTATTATTGGTTTGACCGTAGCCTATGAAAGAGCCCAATTTCTGTGAACATAAAGAACGTTAATTCGGACCCTATTCTCACGTCCTTATTAGTTCGGTCAAGCAATTACCTTTTATATGGCGAGGCGATTATGAACAGAAAAACAAGTGCCTATTGCAATTTATTCAGACTCGTTGTGGGGTTGAGAGGTTAAGGGCAACCGAGTAACCCTTCAGCGGCGCGCGTTAACGCCCCGGGTCAATGAGTTCGGTCGTTAATAAAACGACTTTCATGTCTGCCCCGTTACCGAGATAGAGTCGCATTCGTACAGATTATATACCTATTTGCTTAATAGATTAATTGTAGGTATAGTATTTCTGTGGCTATGAATATACATAAACACTAACTAGTACCTAAGTGTAAATTGTTTAATGAAAAATTAATTTTGATGTATCCTTAAATACATTCGACTATTACTCATTTGCTGAATGAACCCAATACGTCAAGGCCTGGCGAATAAGATCTGGTAGACTAACGGCTTATGGTTAGATAAAATCGTCAAAGAATCACCTGTCAGCTGTGGATTGACAAGGGACTATTACTTATATAGTTACAATAGTCCCCTAGCAATCACAGGCATGGGGTTCGGCCGAGTCAATGGGTGAGGAAACATTAAGCTCCACCCCAATGCGTGCCCGCACCGCACAACACCTCACTGACCATGAACGCCTGGTACTTTGGCACGCGATGTGTGACGTCATACGAGTTAAACGAGCATATTTTGTTTTGTACACACATACAAATAATATTTTACATACATTTTGTGCTATAAACAAAATTCCCTAGCCATTACCTTAAGTAAAAATGCATGTACGACTGCCATTATATAAACAGGATAACGGGCTATTAGGGTAGAGCGCTTTCAGCGAAAATGTCAACTGACAGCAAGAGTGAGGGTAATGCATGAAGTATGATATTGCCTATGTGGATTGTGGCTATGATGTATGATTTCCTATTATCTGAGAATCTTACAGTTTATCTTTTATGATGGCAGTAATTATAATACATTTTATCAGAAGCATGTATGTAGATTTTTGTCATTTTCTCTAACTTATAGAAACCTACATTACAAAATAATCTAAGCAATAACAATAAAACGTGGATAAAGTATTAGCATGGGGACCAGTTATTAAATGCTAAGCTTCACAAATATTGTGTCAAGGAACACCTGCCTAATTCCATCAATGGCAAGTTCTCTTCAAGGCGACAACGCTTTAAACCGTGTAGGTGTCGCCTTCGCCAGCGGCAGGAAAACACACCCCAGCCGCCTCGATAAATATCTCATGAATAAGAATATTGCATTACGTATTCCCGGCGAGTATCCTCGATGTACGGCGACAGAAAACTAATTTACTTTAAAGCGAATGTTCATGGGTTAAGGTATATTTGGAACCATGCAGCACCAACGAGCAAGCAACAAGCGTTGAGGCTGACTGACCGACCGCGATGCAGCGCTATAGCGCTAAGCAACAAATGGCAAAATAAATAAAAATGTTGTGATGTTTACCTGCTTATTAACAACTAGCGACCTGCCCCAGCTTCGCACGGGCGTACAAATCTTTGAATTTCTGAAAAGGTTTATACGTATGTATTATACATATAAACCTTTCTCTTGAAGCACTCTATCTATTAAAAGAAACCGCATCAAAATCCGTTGCGTAGTTTTAAAGATCTAAGCATACATAGGGACAGACAGCGGGAAGCGACTTTGTTTTATACTATGTAGTGATAATATACGCTTACTTAAATTGAGACGACTTTGACAGACAGTAAGAAAGAACTAATACTAACTATAAGTATAAGGCAACATAATAATAATGTCGGACCCTTAAACGTGCATGAAAGAAAATTAGCTTTTGTGAGGCACGTGTTTAATGCTAATTTATTTCTATTAGCTAACAAACAAACTGCGTTGTGTATTCTATATCCAGCCCAAGGATACTTCGCAAAGTTTATTAGCAGCTACAATACTCCCAAAACTTTAAGTTAATTTGCGAAAATCACGGAGAGCGAAGTTGAAGCTCGTTTCGTGCCTACTTGAATGTTGATATTATTTTGGAATGATAAAATCACAAGTAGGTTAGAAAATCTTTTTTTTTTTCTTACATAAAAATTTCGATGAAATGAAACATCCTCCTTTGTCTCGGCTCACGAAGAGTTTATGCAGTTGATAATGGAGCAATTAGGCAATATATGTTTTAGACAACACGTTATGCCAGCGCTAGGGCACGCTTGTAAGGACAGCTTGTGGGACCTGGACCACTTTTAATCTGATGACCCATTTTTCAGCATTCAGAAAATTATCAATTAAATGTGTACAGTGGAGTAGTTATTTCATAATTAATTGTTTTTGGTAACAAGTCAGAAAATTTCTAAAGAATCGCAGTACCATCAACGCTCGGTAACCATCCACTTTTGGACCCCTACTTGACTGGTCTTAATTTGTTGCTAATGACCTCTAGTATAATGCCTTTCAAGGAATATGTCAAGTTTCCCTGTCGCCCTGTATAATATTGTAGACGAACGTTGTAAAGAGTCCCGTTCAAAAGAGGAACATGTAAGTGCTCTCCACGTCAACTCTATTCAGTCGAATCTGTCGAAAAGTATCGAAGATTCACACTAAAAGTCTATCTAACACAAATCCGTAAAATATGTCTCGATGGATGAATTTCCCAGCACACTACAAGGAGGAACTCTCAATCGAATTTAATAATACCGAAGGAATTTATCACCGAAACTGTGAAGTGAACATTAACCGCAGTATAAATCAGAAATTATCGTCTCTCTCCCGACCAGGAGAACATAGCCAACTAACTAAAATAATAGCGCACACCCGATAGTCAAGGGAATTAATATTCATAAAAGCACATAGCGGTATTAACGCGGAACTTTGGCAATGAGAATTTCAAAAATTGCTCTCACGTCCTCGATTCCGTCGAACGAAAGAAAAAAATATACCGCTGGAGGTCCCGCCCCGCGTCTAATCTTCGCTCTTATAATAGGGCAAAAAGTTGGTCAGTGTAGATAGCCCGGTGAATGGGTTTTGTAGTTTTTGCCGGAAAACTTTCGGTTAAGATGAATAGGGCGCGCTCGGCGCTTAAAAGCTGTGGTTATTTCACGATGTTTGCACATCTGATGTCAGACTTAACGCCAAATAAATAGCCTCTTGTTTATTATATGATGTAACTATTTGCTGTAATTTTTTTTTTCTCAACAGATAAAACCCTTGTAGGATGTTCACTTTCTGCGACAACTATAACAAATGCTTTTTTTCTCCAACGTAATAATTTCTCATAATTTATCTTTATCGTACACAGTGAAATAATTAAATCAGTTAATATACTGCATAGGACCCTTTACGCCCTACGTAACGAACGAGTAACAAAGATTGTACTTTAATGGCAATCGTGCAGCAACCATTATGTAGTAGTTAAGTCTAATTGCTTGTACGTGACCTGCTCTTGAATTCTGGTCGCCTAGTAGAATAAAAAATATGTTTTGATCCAACCATCGCCATTTTAGTAGATTAGAAATAGAAAATAAATTACATTATAAGGAAAATAAATTAATAATTTGTATTTAAATTAAAATTAGGTCAGTAACATAAATACATGTTATGGACTTATAGAAATAAGTATCTATATAAATATATAATAAATAAAAAACTTAACAAAATATAGAACCGCCTTCAAAGGCACTAAAAAGCATAAAATAACTAATCTGACTGTTTTAAGGGTATACCTTCGGTTGGAGCGCGAAATTCAAATTTTATCAAGTTTTTTGCTAATTGCAGCTCACTGACATATACGACTATTTCATGAAAATGTTACTAATATACCTTGGAGGAATATGTTGATGATTTCTTTTGTTATTAATCAGTAAATATACCACCATTCTTCTCGCAAATAACATGTTGATAACTTACGACCTATAACTGAGCTGCAATTTGCAAAAAACGTGATAAAATTTGGATTTCGCGCTCAAACCGAACGTTCCTATCATCAATCATAAAACTAACGGTCTAAAGGTCCTATGATATTTAAAGAATTATCCCCTAACTCCTACCCGTTAAGGAGTTGTACCTTCCATCATCAGCTCAGTAACATAAGATGATGACTACCGGACGCTTTGAATGTTCTTAGGTGAGAATAAAGTTACATGGAATATTAGAAAATTTAAGAAAACTAAACGACCATATTTAACTTTTCTATTGTAAGCATTATGGAGTTTGACATAGCTGTCAGTGGTTCAATAGTTTGCGCGATTGACAGAAATTTATCGGCCGGAATTATTTTGATAATAATAATAAATTTATCATTTCTTAGTGCACACTGCACAGTCGATTCAATCGAAAAAAATATGAAAATTTGTAATGTGTTTGTTCATCACGTTAGTCACATTAGTTCAGAGCAATCACGCCTAACTATGCTGTGGAACTACCAGGATAACATAAGTTCTAGGTAGGTATAGGTCCCAGTTTTTTATTATCAGAGCAGGACTGTCTACCGGGTCAGCTAGTTTTCAAATAAAATTATATCTCATGGCCACTGTCGAAAGATAGTCAATATAGGTAAGTAATTAAAACAAAACCTCAAGCAAAATCGTATTTGCTTACAACGAAATTGCCTTCCGGTGACGGATATCCGGAAATTTACTTTATAAGACTTTGTAATTAAATAGCCATTTGACGGCACTCGTAGGCAAATTGATTGCTAAGAAGACTTCATATTAATTTAAGAAATTTATAAAGAGCCAGAGGACACGGTTGGTGGCATTTTTAGGTTCCGTACCTCAAGAGGAAAATAACCGTCTGTCACAGCCAAAGCTCTGGGCCGTTAGACTTGAAATTTGATACACATTATGTAAGTGAGTGACAAGACACGGACGTGTAACGTAAATAAATTAATTTTAAACATGGGGCGGGCCACATTTGGGGGGTAAATTAGAAAATTAAAAAAAAAGTTTTGCTAACTATATCATTTGACATATCAAATGAAAGAGACTAAACGAAACTACTGCGGCAATTTTTTTTAAACAATACAAATAATAGTTCTTTGCCTTACCTATCTAGATTACAGGAAAACCTTTTTATTAAAGTAACATAGGAAATTATCTTTACGGAACCCTACGCGAATATATGGTATAAAATGAAAATAATAATCACATTAATGAAGTATATTATTTAAGTGGGGTCTGTCTGAGTAAAACTGTCGTATCTGGGGCTCGACTCGGGCGACCCAAATCATAAACAGATAGGTAGACAACTGGGCGAGTAAAGTGGCTCGGGTTTATCGAACAAAGGGAAGGTGGGATGCCCTAAGCGCTACTCTGACAGATATTATGAGCCCTTCATTATTAACGGCTATAGGGACTCCTTGCAGAAACCACACCACTCGCGCGCGCTACCACTGTGTCACTTCACTAGTCGCTACTCTATATGGGTTCACTCACTTAGTTTGCTATCTATACTATAATACTAATATTATAAAGAGGAAAGATTTGATTGTTTGTTTGTTTGCATTGAATAGGCTCCGAAACTACTGAACCGATTTGAAAAAATATTTCACTAATAGGAAACTACATTATAGGCTATTTTTAACCATGGGAACGCGACTGAGACCGCGGGGAAAAGCTAGTTCGGTATAAGTTAGGTGCATTACATGACAGATTAATTTCACAAAGTTGTATATGTAGTTCTTTTCGTCACAACCTGTCAGGCGTCGGCGTCTGACAGCGGAGGTCACTGATAGCTGGCTAGCTAGCTAGTTAACTTTGTTTTTCCACATGAAATTTTCAAAATAAGTTCCCACAAACAAAAGCGTTTGTATGCCGTCACACGGTTGTCCACTATAAAGGGAAATCTATTAAGCTGTATTAAATGGTGGCGACGCCTGACTGGGTAATTCGTAATTTCGTTTCGTTCCGTCCTTTTATGCTTATTAAGAATATTAATAAACTGGCCGTGGATCGGAAGCTAGTGATCTATAAGTATAATTATGCATATTCCAAGCTTCAAATCAAATCCGTTTTACCCGGAGCTAAGTGATGACAAACATCCACACACATACAGAACACATTACTTTCGCATTTACACTACAAGTAACATTACATAGTTATAAATAACATGGTTATAACAGTTACAGATATTTGGTAAATAGATTGAGTGTTACCACGTTAAGTCTCGCAGAATAGAGTTGTACTAGGCAAACAGAAGCGAACAAGAAGTCGGGAACAATGACGTTAAATCGCGTACCGACAGAATTAGTTTGAAGAGCCGCACGTCCCGCCCGTCCACCGTGTTGCAATTTGCACCCATTTACAGCGCATATTTTCCCGTTATGCGACCAAGCGTAGGTTTAGGAAGGTTATATTATTATGATATAATAAATTTACTTTTTATTTCTGTAATTGGGGACTCTGCCAAACCTTCTGTCAGGGGCATCCCCTGTTCTGGTGATTTAATCCAGATACAATGCAAATACTCCTTTCGGATGCTTGGATATAATTATGCGTCATAACAAAACATATACGATGGCGTTCACAACGGTTCAATTTCTGTGGCATACCTACAATACAATACCAACATGCCGCAGTCAATTTTCACTAGTTGGGTAATTTATTATGCTAAATAATAATTGCGTTTTCCGCAAAACCGGAAAAGCTAACTCTAACAGATTGTGAAATTACGGTAAAGTTCGCGAGTAATAAAACTTTATCCCGTTTGAGTCCAGGAGAGGAATCTGTCAATTACGAGACCTATAATTACTTTACATCGTCCGAGCGTCAAGATCACTTGTTTGCAAGCTAATGAGCTCCTGTCATCCGCTCGTAAACGTGTAATCTCAGCCAATGAGCTGGGATTTACGATAATTTAATTTAGTAGCAAACGAGATGATGTAAGTACCGTCCCTACTAAGGTCGTTGGGGTATCAGGACCGCACCAGGTCGGAGGTAACAAAGGTGTTTAAATAGAGAGCGAAAGCTCTATTACAAGTTATGTAGGTAGATAATTAGCAGAACATGTATGTACCAATCAACTTCGATTTGAAATAATTTAATTAAAATTTCGTTCAATTTGATTCCAGCATATTATCAGGAGGTGAGAAGATAAACAAAGCTCTGCTCTCTGCTATACAGAGTAAGGGTGAGCAGTAGTCTCCTGAAAGCGATAGGTACGATAGTGTCTATCTCCGCCATTGCGTGAAACAAACTAAATCCACATTCATAATTGTATACTAACCGTTAGATATAATATAAATTTACTAACAATAATGGATTCTGTTACATGTCCGAAATAAAGCATATTTATTGTGGGATACAACCACTTAGTTCAAAAAGTGGGATACAACCACTTAGTTGTTGGCTCAAACAAAACCGTGGGAAAATTTTAACATGGAAAACATACCAGCAGTACTAGGCAAGTATAAATTTAAAGCGATTTAAAACCGGGAGGGAGAACTGTCAGAAATATCGATCATAATTTTCGAAAACAAAAGAGTATCGTTGACATTTCTTTAAAGTACCAGGGTATCATGAGCCAACAAGAGTTCTTGTCTTTCATAGACTATGGGGTGGGTGGCAGCCGTGGATGGATTGGATAGTCAGCTGCAGTGGCGTTTTGAAACTTAACGAAGGGCGAAGGGGCGGAGCGACAACGACAGAGACAACAACTAAAAACTGTTTTATTCTGTCTAAACGGCCGCGACTTAAAAAAAGGGCCCCGCTTGCATTATTCATACGAATGCTAATGGAAATGGCAGGTCTTAAAAAGTGTAAACGTAAACAATAGCGAGCTTTATTGTTTTAGAAGCGACGGGAACAAGAAACGGGTGAGACGAGGACAATTGTTACGTCGTAAATGAAAATTTTGCGAAATAAAATGCGAGGGAGCGCGTTTGTCAACAATTAACAGATTCGTTTGCGCATTTTATGACCAGCCGAACAATGGCGGAACTGAAATGTTTTTCGACGAGTGTTTACTACGTAATATTGACAATGGGTATCGTATTGTTTTATTAACAAATTGGTAAACAATCCAACAGCAAGGGTTTGTTATGGAGTAGGTAGAGAGCTACCACACATGGATTAATATTTTGTTTGTGCCAAATTGTTCTGCTTTCCCACACAACCAGACAAAACAATTAGGAAGATGTTGGACAACTGCTACGCGAGAGAAGAATAGTAGATTGTTGTAATACAAGGGTCGAAAGCAATCAATTCCCATACGAGGTATAGTCCTAGTAGGAATTGATGACTTTTACCCGTGTTAAACACTATACTTATCACTTCGAATATAAGGAAAGTAAAAAATAGTAATAAGAAACACATTTTCGTTATTTTTTTATTTTCTTGTCTACCTCTTCATAAATTTATTTCTAATACTCGAAAAGTAGTAATTGTTTGATCGAAGTAGCGGGTGGAAAACGCTGCTTTCCACCTTTGGGCTGGAAAGACTCACAGTTATTGCGTTGCACTGGTTAGTATAGTGTTTAACACGGGTACTGTTTATTTCCTCATGTGACACAGGTGAGTCATCAATTTTCTACTCTGACTATAGCCGTCTAAATACCTCGTAAAATAATTGATTCCTTTCAACCCTTGTATAACAATCTACTATTATTTGTGGGAGCTGAAAAACAGAAGGTATTATTTATATAAAAAATCGATTTCAATAAGATATCTCTCGAAAGCAAGCACGCCAACTGCTGGAAAATGTTCTGTCAATTTCACCCTACAAAAGAAAACAACTATAAAGAATCGGAACAAACACAATATTTCTCTTAAGCCATTACGGAAAATGCAAAATATGATTTCTCCCCGGGAAAACTACCGTTAAACAAGAAATAAAGATACGATTTGGTGTTTTTTGTCACCATTTCCTACGATATTCACACAACACAAAATATCGAGAAACTAATACCTACCTATCAGTGGCGAGGGGTGAAATTATGGCGAGGGTAAGCCGTTAAAAAAACACCTGTAATTTTATAATCACAGTGTATTTTAAGCATGATAAAAGTGGCCTTGAAATAATGAAAATGTGGGACTGGGATTTCTAAAAGGTAAGCCGATGGGAATCGGCTTGTATGGACCCTTCGCCACTGCTACCTATCAATAGGCTTACATAGCTAACAGAGAGATGACCATAATATAATATACGTTGATTACGCTCGTTTCTTTTCTGTAAAAATAAATACGAACCGAGTATCAAAGGTATCGATGTACTAGGCGCACAGTAATAAGAAAAGCTCAGACGAGGCCCTGCAGACGACACGATGCAATATTGATGCGACGGGCGAGCGCAACGGATAGCCGGTGCCAAGCTACAAACAGGCGGATGAATTGCGGCGCGGCGTATCAGGTATCAATACTACATTATAGTAGTACAGTTTAATTAATACTGGTAATGCAAAAATACTTGCAATGAGTTCATTTAATAAAGACACTTTTGAATTTGAATTTGAATTTGAATGACTAGTACAAGACTACTTCATTATTGCAACATAAAAAGCATAAATACAGAAAAATAGAGTATTTAATGCAGATGTAGATATATCGGTTCCTATTCTAGGTCGGTCAATAACATCAATTCAATTGATTCCGTGCCCATAGAGAAACGGCGTCGATGCATTCCGTCCATATTAAATAAGCTGGCGGGACGCGAACAAAGGGTTTTGCATTGTGTCGTCCCGCGCGCGCGTGCCGCTCTGTTCACTGCAATATTGATGGAGTCTACAATAGCACAGTATATAGTGTGAAGATCGGGAGCTCTGCCGCACAACATCTTTATCTCGTTTACGATTCTATTAAAATAGCTGGAATCGAGCAATTATGGCTGCAATAATAAATCGGCCAAACTTGTTTAAAGTGTAGGCTACTCGCAAATATAACTATACCAGAAGTTAGCGAAATCCGAGCATCAAACACAAGATGTGGTGCACTTACTCGGCAGTTGTCAGACACAAACGCGCACTGAGCAGGCCCGGCACAATAGCGGCACTTCCGGGCCGGGCGCGGGCAGACGCTACCTCCGGCCACTCTGGCACGCTCCGGTTCTCCGGCCATCAATAAGGCCATGCCACCGTTTCCGTTGGAGTTGCGGACAGAAAATAGAGCATTTTCCTAAATGCGTCGCATAGCCGTCGCCCGAGCGGAGCGGGTTGCGTCGGAGTAAAGCTGTGCAATACTGTGCATGCTTTATTATAATGAGGATTAAATAAATCGCTAGCGTATATGTCGCCCTGGTAACAAGAGTTTCTTGACGGTATTTTAATGAACCTTACACAAGCTTTTGTTAAGTAAGCCAAATAAGTATGTGACTACTTTACGTAGGACATTAGGTAGCATATTTCCCAATAACGATAAAAAATAAATTTTAAATATTTTAAGACAAGAAACAAATTCTGTCAGGAAAATAGATAATTTTATTATAAAAAATTTTTTGTGCAATATCAGACATCAAATAATGAGCATTGGCTATTATATAGTAGTTTATGATACTGTTGCATAATAGGGGTTATTAACTACGAGTGTGAGTTTAAGTACCGAGCCGTAGGCGAGGTTCTTAATAGTATCACACGAGTTTTTAATACCTAATTATGTGCAGTATCATACAGTACTTTATCTAAACTCATATAAATAATGTCATTTAAAAAAAATTAATTTCTACCAACTTTGCAAAAAAAAAAAAAAAAAGGTATTTTTGTGACATGTTTGGTCAAAATTATATGTGTAGGCAAAAACAATAAAATATACAGACACAATAATCATATACTTAATCAAATCCGTGTTGCCAACTCCCAAAAATTCTTACCTCTAAAGTTCAAGTTACAAAATTTGTGACATTGTCATCGTCAAATTGAATTGATACTGATTTATTATACTATTGATAGGTCCAAAGTGTACTTTAATAGAAAAAAAGTTATTTTATAGCATTATCTTGGGAACAACAACTGTACTATAATGAATCATTATACACGGGTGTGCATAAAGTGGGTCATTAAAGTACTGTTTTTGATTTCATAATAAGAACATTACGATATGAGAGTAGATAAAATAAATTACAACATTTTAATCGCAGTGATTTATCGTTCGAGACTTATCTACTTTGAGAACATGAGCATTATGCAGCATGATGTTTGACTGTTATAAATCTAATAGCATTAAAAATACCAGAATCACATAAAATCAAGAAGTTGGAAAAGAAAAGCCAAACAACAATCTTCGTTACTGTTATGGCCTCGGTTGAGGCCGACATCTCCCATAATCATATGTCAGGATTCATAAAAATAATGTTTCCTATAAATCACAAGATATTCCAGCTTTACAGGTAAGGAAGGGGAAACCACCGGCGGTGGCACAATGGCGGTGCGTCCGTTTCCGGCCCAACACACAGAACCAGTTTCCGCCCATCAATATAGCCAACGAGTCGTTTCCGGTGAGATGTTTATAAGCAAACTGGTTGTTGCCGTTGGTCATGATAAGTCCTGTACTGAAATAGTATTGTACTAAAATTACATATTATTTTAGTCTAGTAACAAAAACAAAAAAAAAATGGTTTTTGCAATTAGCCATGAACAAAGGTTTATATTAATTCGTAGTGACTGCATCCGACTAAAAGCGCAACACTGAACAATATAACATGTCGGTTCCATTGCAGGAGGATTTACAAAACAACATGACACTCCATCGAATGAGAGATTTTTCAATTTTTTTTATGGCATCAGAGCTACCGGCGGGCACGAAACCTTTCAGTCATTTAACCACTGAAAGCCTGTACGCACCTGTGATACAGGCTCACGGCCCTTTCAAACAGGATTCCCGTTTGACAAGCGCGAGCTTCCGACTGTTGCTGCACTCCTGGTTGAAAATGTTCTAAATTCGGTAGTGCCGAGCAATTGGCCTGAAAGTATGCCTCTTATTTCGTGTGATCTCCATCCAGCATCGTTCGCGGTTGTTCGTGAATTGAATTGAAAAGTTAATTACTTAATTGCTTTGTAAAAGCGCAAAATGTGTTTGTATTTGCAATGCAAATAGTACCTATGTGTAATAATTTATGAATGAAAAGTTAATTAAAAGTTGAAATCAAAGAGGGCAATTTGCAGCTGCACACATTTTCCATATTTTATAAACTGGAAAGTAAAATAATGTAACTTCATTTACGTGACCGTTTAGTTTAGTAATGATCATTAAATTAACAGAAGCTCTATAATGCGACGCATTACATAAACAATCATTGTTTATTTTTAAGCGACACCTATCGATCATCTCAGTTCGGTGTTCGCACATAACAAACTATCAAGTTGCAACTATCCAGTTTGGAAACTCCATTATGGGAGGCGACTAAGACGATGACATTGTTTGCGCTCCGATAGAAAATCAATAGCGTTCCAGTTAGTTCACACCGGCCAATTCCCGAAGGGGTATTAACTGGCCGGACAACCAGGCATGCATGACGATACCGCAGGTCGAATACATCACTGTTAAGATTTGATTACTGCCTTGAAGCCGCGTGTCTCGCCGCACAGCAGCTGCCTACTCGTGACGTCACTGTGGTTTATAGGTACTGAATGTGGTTATTAGGGCAAGATCGGATTGAGACATTTATACTATGTGTACCTATTATACATATACTAATACATCCATTATATAGGTACTTATGTGTAATATAAAGAGGTAATGTTTGTAAGTTCGTATGTAGCAGGTAATCTTCGGAGCTACTGGCCCGATTCTAAAAAATATTTCACTAATAGGAAACTACATTATCCCCTGGTGGGATAGACTACTTTTTATATCAGGAATACGGGTAGCGCAAGACCGGCCATCGTGGAGATCCTTGGGGAAGGCTTTTGTCCAGCAGTGGACGTCTTTCAGCTGACATGATGATGATTATGATGAATACGGGTGTAACCGCGGGAAACAGTTAGTCAACGATAAAAATATGTGTAAAATGTTTGGTGTAAAGGCATTTACTGAAGCAGTTCAGTTCTTGTAATAATAATAAATTCATTATAACTTAAGCTCGTGTATTTCGCGGCTTATTTAATATGAATAAAGTCCTGTACAAATAATTAAAATTCTCTTGCCGAAGGCATGTTTACCTACCTCGTAGCTTCGTAGCACAGCTACGAGAACCGTATTGAAATATTACAGAGAAGAAACGTGTAATAATTTATGTAAGTATTCAATAAGATTTAGTTGATTGAATCCTGTCTGCGGACCAACTTATTCATGGGTGAATAGGCCCGACTGTTTACCCTTCAGTTAGCCTACGCTTCAGATTTCAATGAGACGGGACAAATCTCAGTTGTATTGGAAGCCAGAATCTAAATCCTACTGAATCTGAAGTAGTATAATTATTTTTCTAAAACGCTCTCGTCTGAAAGTAAATATTCATTAACACATACACTTGAACTGAGAAGACTCCGGCAAGGAACTCAGCAAGGCTTCTGGTGTGTGCTGATGTGCCCGAATGTGATAATAAGATAATCTATATAGCCTTAGTACCAACATCAAGATGCAAGTTTCGATCTTCGTAAAAACATATAAAACACAAGTTATTAGGGCGTCATCAGCTCACAGAGGTCATCTTCAAGCCCAAGGTCATGTAGATTGTAGGTACTTAAGATAGCTTATAGTTCGATTCAATTTAGTTAAATGTACGAGTATTTTCCAACGTTGTACGTAACGTAACTCGATAAGACAGCAAAAGCTATTCGAGATAGGAAACTACTTGGAATAAGTTAATTGTTTTTTTTTATTCCTTGAAATATGTATTGAATTATTTTTATTTATATTCCGGGATTAACAGATTACAAGCAAACATGAAAGCGACGATGCAGCGGGAACCACTGTTCGTGAAACAAGCAACAAGCGGTTTAAGTACTCATCTGTCAGTCAGTACTTTAGTAGCTGCTACAACCTTTGCGAACACCTGTCCATAACCTGTAATGCTCTTGATGTTTTGTGAAAATTATAGTATTTGTCGTTTCCCTTATCCAACGAATACAGCTCAGGTTTTTAACAAAGAGTATTAAAACCAATCCAATTGTGGTTTCTTCTTACAAACACTAGTAATACACTAGTAGTTTTTCAAGTATTTATAAAATCATACCCTACAGTTGCTTGACCAGTTTATATAGAAACCTATAATGCAAAATAGCCGACAAATTATATCCTTAATTTTTCTACAATACGCAATGCTAACAATGTTATACGATGATCGTCGATCGGGGTAGATAAAATTATAATGGAATTTAAAACAAAAAGTTTTGATACGTCAAAAAAAACTGAAATTTGCGATATCTTTAAGCTATAAAATATCGATGGCCAAGCGAACATGCCTGCGGGGGATCATCGGGATTGGCCCCGCCCGTTGCAATGTTCCCTGGACGTCATCCAACTGCACCAGGCGCCCATACCTCATAAAGATAATAGAGAAAAACGTATGGAACTTAAACTATTACCACCTATTACCATGTCCGGGGTATTGTTATGATGATTTTCGTTTTAAATGTGATATTATCAAAGGTATAGGTATAGCGGTCATAAAAATAAGTATTGATCACATTCTTACTTCATAGCTATCAATAAAGCGAGCACATTCCATAGGTCTCTCCGCGAGCTCCCATCCCGCATCAAGCCCAGGGGCATTTATAATAATGCACCGCACAGAAGACATTAGCATTTTAAATGACGTCGTTACCACCGCCGAAGCCAAGTTTTTTTTGTTAATCTATTTTTTTTTTATTCGCTCCAGAAGATATAGAATATATTACAATCCGATGACGTTATATGAGTAGATAGTGAATGTTATTATAAATTAAATTTGAAACTATTTATCCAATTGAAAACTACCGACATTTTTTAAATTTTTTAACAAGGAGCTCATAACTTCTCCGTGTAGAGCTACAAGTGACGTGAATTATGCACCCGCTATTGAACATACACCTCGGCGAAATGTCATTGTCGCTTCACATGTTAATTTAATTTGGCTGCGTAGTCAACCGCCACGTAATGCCTTGGATATTGGCTCAATCACCTCCCACCGTCGCAAACTTGCCTGGTACGAGAAAATTATTCAAATTGTTGTCTGTCGTGTGAGATTAACTCGTAATTGATACAGTAATTATTCTGTGACGTTGAGCGACAATAAGGTAGGTTTATATACATAGTCCAGTCAAATTAGCGTTTCACCTTGGAATGGAATTACACATTTTGGCGTTCTAAAAGTTGTCTCAAAAGTCTCATTAAACACTTTTTTTCTGCTAAAATAACTGGACTAATACTCGAATATATATTCTGTAACTGTGATTCGGTTCATTATTATACCTAGTTGTTGATATAGAAATTATCACACTTCTAAGAAGAAATTTATTTTGTTATTATCATAGGCTGCATGAACACGTAAGCTGGAAAGACCCGCGACCGCTAGGTTACAAACATGAAGTTACAGTACAAATGGTTTTAAGCTGATTAAAAACTCAAACAGTCGCCCAAGTTGAAGTTATGACTTATGTTTCGTGTACTTTTCGCGGATATCCGCAAATAATCTTAAAAAGTCGGCGTCAAGTTTTAATTAACTACGCGAAAAAGATGTAAAATGTTTTAATACACGACATACCTACAGACCCACGTGAAATGAATATACAACCATTTTCACACTAATATGTAAGAAAATAAAATATGATTTATAAACACGCTGTTAAAAAACAATCACGGTCCGCAACAGTCGAGGGCTCGACAAATATTTTATAGGAGGTATCAAAGACTATGGACTCTTTGATGTTTCGTCGTGCGTGTATTCATGCAGGGATGGCAGGTGGTTCGTTTGACTCGAGCCGACAGACACCGGCCGGGGCCGACCCTGCTTGGTGATAATTTCCTTTGCAGACTAGTCCCAGCTTCTTTCACCACGACGTTAGGTGTGTGCGACACTTTTGTGAGCGACAGTTGGACATTATATTATATCTCATCCATCCAGATGTGTACCCGATAGAAAATCCCCAGATATTAGATGTCGTCACGAAAAGCTACAATATCGTTATCGAACATCGACCTTTAGTTTATGCTAGCCTGATATCAAACATCTTGTGAACCTAACGGAAAGTAAACTAATGATTAGTACCAGGATTATCAGAAAATTAGAATTTAGCTGAAAAAAACTAACAAGTTTTTAAAAGTTTTTTTTTTTTTTACAAGTTAACAAATTACCAACTAGGTATCACTGCTGATTTTTGGATCAGATTACAAACTACAAAAGATAAAGGGTGATAAAGGAATGGAAATCCGTAAAATATAGTATTGTAAAGGCCTACATACAACTATATGTGAGTGCAATAAACAATAACTGCTGTATTTCAATCCAACTTCACATCATGTGCAGAATTTACTTTATGGCATTTTTCTGCAAAACTCTTGCATCAGATTTCTATTAAAACAGTAACTATTAAGTTGTTCTGCACTATTATGTAAGTATTCTCAGGTAATATTTATTCTACAGTGAACTAGTATTCTACCTTAATTAATTGTAGAATTTAAAACAAAGACCGAACCGCCTCGACTTGAACCATATTTTCAAATTAGCTATTTGGTTATTTTAAATAATTTAGTCGATAAAATTATAATTAATTACCACAGTTTACAGATTCATACAGAACAAGCAGTTTTCATGATATTATATAAAACGTAACAACTGTAAGCGATTGCGTTTCGTTCATAGGATATTTGTGTATTCATACACTTCATGGAGGTAAATGCGGATGTGTGCATGTTGCGGAGCACAATTGCATCGTATATATGTACTAGGTGCCCATA
Organism: Tethea ocularis; assembly: GCA_963555595.1. NCBI lineage: Eukaryota > Metazoa > Arthropoda > Insecta > Lepidoptera > Drepanidae > Tethea > Tethea ocularis. The sequence continues at coordinate 9,636,693 of OY741975.1, forward strand.
ACGAGCTGACATGTCGCTCGGGCGGGAGTGCGGGACTGAGTGCTGAGCACACTGTGATATTTAACTCAAATGAATTGTATACATTTCAACGATTCCATCCATTTATTCATAATGCTGAATGAAAATTATTACAATATATTTCGTTTCTTCGTGAACAGCAACTAATAAAATGGCATCGATGTGGAAAATCAAAATTATCATAAAAATCGATTTGTTTGAAGATCAACTAAAGCTTATAAATAATTTGATTGGATTAGGTACACATAAACACTGAGACTTGAGTTACATAGCATTGATAAAAAAACATAAACCTTTGGATTGTTTGACACTAGAGTGTGGCGTGTAACAGTGGAATAATGTTACATTGACCGACCAGTCTTAAACTCTAACGTGGTTTTTTCTAGAGTCAACTCCCGTTTATTCTGTTACCCTGTTTACTATTTTAAACGATAATATTTTGTAGTCCAAAGTTCCAAACATATTTCTATATTATTATTGAAATTAGTATATAGAATAGAGCTATACCTTTTTCCTTTTATTAAAAACGATACAAATTTGAGTATGTCAAAACTTAGAATCTTAAAGTACTATGATCTGACCGCAAGCATACGCAAAAGTATACCTGCTCTGTTACTATCAACGAGGTACCTACCTACAGAAGTAAAAATATGGCGATGAGAATCTGGTAGCATAACTCCAAAGCCTGACTCATCGGCAAAAGTTTGCTTGCCTTTCGGTCTTTTACAGAATATATTCTGGGAATAGTTCGATCTGATTCCATAATCATCATCTCCTTTTTTTCATCGTAACTTAAGGCGAAGGCAACATTTACCCTCGTACGTTTGCGACATACCGCAAATATGGACACAACTTTTTGTATCATGCGAACAGGAATATAACTTGGACACTTTCAAGGCTAGAGTAAATAGGCATCATCTGGGTATGTTTTGACATCGCTCGTCCCAAAGCGAGTCTGAAGACAAGCGCAAGCTCGTTTTATTAAAAAAAAAAGAAGCAATAGTGTTGGCCACAGCTAAAACTAGGCTTATATAAATTGCTGAAGAATATATAGTATCGTTCTTCTTAATTGGCAGCAGAGTTCTTTATACCTTAGCTGTAATGAGCTTAGCTCACCAGGCGAGCGAAGCCTAAAGGTGTTCCTTCGTGCATTGTTCGAGACTCGCTCCATTCCGAGCGGATTATAAAGTTTAAATTGGTTTACGTAGGCGCTGTCGGCCGCGGCACAATCTCAACGCCTTGTACTCAACGCGTCTCCGTCATTCCATACACAACACAGTTTACTGAGAATTTGTCCTACTTCTCGCATTATTCCAGAAATTCCACATGCAATTAATACCTATTGTACCCATCTCGTATATAGTGGTTATCTGAAATTATTTATTCTGTGTGTACTAGGATTCCATCACACGTTTGGAGTGCTTATTCAGAAAACTGACAAGTGATAGAGTGCGCACTGTACTGCACTGCCCTGGCTTATGTTATGAGTAGACATTAAGATACGGTTATCGTTTCATTGGATGTGACATTTAATTTTAGTTAAATAGGAAGCTAATCTACAATGATTAGGGTGGACAGTCTACAATAATCCTTTTAGCGCAACCCTTGAATAATGAGATCACTTCATTTTGGCAAAAAGTTTGTTTTATTATATTATTTGTAACATAAGTAGGTTGTTGAAAATCCAGCCTTATTATGTCAAATTAATGTCGATGTCTCATTGAATAAAGTTACGCGCACGTTACTTTGAGGTATTCACTTAAGGGAACACGAGACGGGTTACCTACGATACGCCTATACACTCACATTATGTAAGTATGTAGGTAGGAGTAACTACCTACGCATCTAGCGTTGAAGGGTAGAGACAGCTGTGTTGAAAAGGTAAGGATTACAGTAATCAGTTTAGGAGTTTATAGCTATTTTTCAATAAAAGTTAAAATAAAAGGTTTGAGGAAAATAATTGATATACCTAAAGAGTTTAAGTCTGTATAAACGCGCTGAAAGCAACAAAGGAGCATCGTGAAGGTAGGTACGCTAATGTGACGTCACAAGCACAAGACGCCGCGACGTCGCGGCGCCGCCGGCTGACTACAAAGTACAATATAATGCTCCCCTAGTAGCCTTTGAGTTATGTTTATCATGATCCTTACCAATAATTTCAAGATCACTTAAAATTTTCAATAGGTTTTTCAAAGATCTAAAATAGAAGTATAATTAATTCATTAAATAAGAAAAATACCTATCCAAAAATTCCTAAGAAACTTGAAAGTTTTTGACTGATGACCGAGTCTCGTTTTTAAGAGCCAATAATACCTAATCGGTTTTATTATGAGACCATGACCAGCCGGTTTACAAACTAATTGAACTTAAAGCATTGTTATTTGCGAAATAAATAAAAATGAAAAAGTCAGTACCGGTCTTACATAATATTCTACACTGCATTTGTATGAAACTTCTGAAGATCTTGTCTCATAACATGTACCTATCAAACTTTTTGACAAAATCACAAAACAAAGTACAACTCAAGCCCTCCGACCGTTATATCAAAACAGCTCCCTAAATAATAAGTCGAACCACAGTTACTCTACGAGTATAACTACCAAAGAACACATAAACCGATCGTCAAAGGTCAAGAGAACTTCAAATAATAAACAATCTGTCAAAACCTCACCCCTGGAAATTTGGTATTAGACGCAATAACACCTAATAACTTCCATTATCCCGGCGGGAGCCGAATCTTATGATTTATCCGTGGAATCTGCCCCCCTCGTCGCTTCTTGAACCAACAAACAGCAATTATCTGATATAGCTCGCCACTCTTCTAATTACTTGGCACCAGAGATTGCGTTCGGTCGCGAATAATTTGCTAATGAAAAAGTTTAACGACCGCGAGTATTTGGGAATTTCAATTGTCTACCGCTGGAAGTGAACGAATGAAGTAGCCACTCAGCTCCGGAGTGAGCTTGTTCACAGATTTTCCGGTGTAAAGAAAACACTTCGTTAATTTGAATCTCCCCGATATATATTTTTGGCAGTTCCCAAACTTTGTTGTTCTCTAGGTATACGTCATATAATTAATTCTATTTAAAGGGTTTTTAAAACAGTTTATCTTAGTACATAGTTGTACATATATACTTATTTAAATTGAAAAAATATATGTATGAAATTCTCAAGACCTTTCTGCAGCCTTTGAAGGAACTCAAAACATATTTGAATATACTTACTTAGATACAAAAGTAAACTTTGAACATACCGCTTGATTCACTTTCAAAGGAAGTAGTTGATTTTTCTGTTCTATCTTATTTAAAATTAAAAATATACCACAAGATTTCAAATTACATACATTGTCCGATTGATTTTTAATTAACAGTATGAGTTTTTACGAATTGAGCTAGCTTAACTTGACCTCCGCCAGAGTTCATCAGAATATACTTAATGGAGGATGGAATGGACGTGTGTAAATTTACGATACGACTCCGCCTTAAATGAATACAGTGTATTTATTGTAAAGGTATTTTTCCCGTTAAACGTTAATCTATGAACGATCTATTGAATAAAAAATTAACGACACTATTCACTCGACAAATGGTTTCAATTTGAGCAACCGTGCCGAGAAACAACCTAAATTGTGTTCTGACACGAACTTACCGAATTTGTTCTTCTGAGGCACCCGAAAAGGTATGTTATTTTATGAAATACATTTTCTTTTGACTATCAAAAAATCTAGTCGACAATTGGAGTGGCTGTTTTGTCGTGAAGCGTTCCTGCGTGCCAGAACTCTGTGACAGGACGTGAGTGTAACCCGGGATTTTACTTATACCGCTTCCTCGCATCTCTGTCGCCCTGGTGCCTGGTGCACTGAACCGTATCATTTGCTACAGATTAATCTAATTTCCAAGAATTTCAGTAATTATTAATGAATCTGAACAAAACCGCATATTATTAAAAACTAATTAATGTATTGCTAACATACATTACAAAATAACGTAATATATATCGCTTTTTTCACGTTGTCGGATCACTTGAAAAGATTTATTACAATTTAATGCATTTTTTTTAAATATACTTCCCATTCTCGTTACGCGATCAGATTTATTGGCGACTGAAATAATATATTACATGACGATATAAAAGAAACCTTACAAGCGTAATGGTTCGTGGCTTGAATCAATTTATCGAACAAAAATAAATGTCCACCGCGGCACACGTGCTGGGTTCCTGATAATGGTTTTCCATATTTCCGTACACGTACCAGTTGCATAACACATCGATTACCATAGGCAGGGTCTCTGATTCCTATGAATACTCTATTTGTTTTACATGGCTAGTATATTTTGCCAATATTAAAATTTACCTATGCAATCCCTAAAACAGAAGTGAGCTAGACCAAAAAGTTTAATTATACATTTATAAGTTTTGTATTGCTCAGATCTGAGAATGAAAATACATTTTCTCGTGCGAGAAGATTTTGCGCTGTGTACCATACGTTCACCGCAGAGCGTTGTCTGCTATGAAAGCTCTCAGACTCACACATGCTCACACACCGGTACGCACGCCTTGCTTTAGTTGGCAGGCGTGAAGCACTTATCCTACGTTTGTTCTGTAAAAAGCGGAGGGCGGCGGGCGTGGCGAGACCTCTGTCAAGTGATTTCAGCGAAGCATAAACCATGAGCCCATATCCTGTGACTTATACAACCCTGTTTTTGCGATTTCCTTTACGCAGAAAAATATATAGAATCACCGTATTAAGGAGGCTATCTGTGTATGTCTCTGTCCCTTGCTAAACTGGCGGTGACAAGCGAGACAGGAGAAACGTAATTTTGGTAAAAAAATATAGTTTTATGTTATTTAAAAAGTAAGAAAACTATTCCCTTTCTAATGGATTTCAGAATGCATGTTAATATTATTCAAGTTATTTGGATGGCCCAAATAAGAGAGGAATGCATTCTTAGTTTTAAAAAGGGGCATATTTACGATTTTTTCTGACGTTACTAATGAAAAATGCCAATTTTCAAAAAAACTATTCCCCGTCGTATATTCTCTAATTTAACATATATTTCTTCCAAATTTCTTGGAACAAAGAGTAAACAGAAAAACGCATTTTAGAATCATCATTCTCTCTCATCTATTTATTTACATATTATTTAATTGACGTCACGCACGATTTATATTTATGAGTCAATATATTGTCGGAATATTAAACTTTTCCCACCCGGGACCGGATGTATTAATAATAAAACCTTTGGATGGTTTTTCAACCGCGTTCCCCAAATAAAGTGTTGTTCAACAAAGAGTCAATTCAATAAAACCCAACACATAAAATCTCCGAGGAACAATAAAAGCTCAACTTTGTATTCTGCCAAATATCGTCCAATTTCCTCAAATAGCCGAACTTTCCGTTACGTACGTGCAAACGTATACCATACCAGGAGTGTAGGGAAGACAAGGAGATAGTTAATGAAAATAATCTTGAAAGTTTTTTAATTATCGCATCTACTTTGGTGGGAGGCACGTTCTGAAGCACGCTCTGATGAGCGCAGTTTCGTTCAAAAATGATTTACGTCTATTGTTCCAGCTAGAGACCGATAGTTCCGCTTAGTCTCGCTTTCACGAAATGAAACCAAATTGTTACTATCTTTTAATGAAAAAAAATATTGTTTAAGTGAAAAATATTAGCACAAATTTTAATAGTACTTTATGAGATGCTTCTGAAAATGTAGTTGTAAGCTAAAAGGCAAATATCCATCGTGGACACGCCATGATTCACTAAAAAACAATATTGTCAAGTTAGAGCCGCCGATAAATCAGGTTATGCGGCGGAAGGGGCCGATTTTATCACTCGCAACTTGTGCAAACTCGGCTCCTCCAAGTTCACTCGATAAAATGTGTTGTAGTTTTACGATACGATGCCATATTCTATTTTTATTATTATTTACTAGCGACCCGCCCCGGCTTCGCATGGTACACGTTTAAAAAAACCTTAATTACCTTAATTTTTGTATTAAAGTAATATTTATGACACAATAACTAGGTGATGGGAGCTACGGACAGCCCCCTATGTCGGGGCTGTATGCAGGAGGATGAAACTGTGGAACATGTGCTACTGCACTGTACAGTAACGGAAGAAATTAGAACCAAGATGGGTCTGCGGGAGCCACAAACCGTGGAAACAGTTTCAGGGATGCTTTCGCCACCACTGTCAATAGCAACACCTACATCACTAAAGCTAATTTGTCAGCACCGAAAGGCCACACTCCGCTACTTTAAGGAGCTAGGATGGCTTGGGTAAAGCTGGCAGGGGGGAATGCACAATACACCCCAAGCGGGACGTCAGTGCACGCCTCATCGCCCCCATACAGAATAAGAATAAGAAGAAGACACAATAACGTTTCAATAAGAAGAAAAAATATGTAATCAACACTCCTCACAAATCAAAAATGTTTTGCACAGAGTCGCACTGAAAAGCGCAGAGTGCGGTAGTGCGTATTATTACCGCGCCGTGGTACAAAGCAAGATGGTAGCGCCTATGGCTGCCGAGCGTCTCCGGCCCGAGAAATATTTTTTCGATTGCTCTAAAATTTGATATCTTCAAAAGTATTAATTAGAATGATATACCTACCTACTGTAAAAACAAGTATAGGTAGGTACTCTACATTTAATGCCCCAGACAGAATACATAATATTTATTTGGATAAGGATTAATACTGATTAAGAGTAAATAGCGCCGCAAATAGGTATCTTTAGCGTTTTTAATTAAACTAATTATAGTTTTAATGGAATAAATGGTTACTCTGAATCAATCGTAACACCCTAAAGACTGAAACCCCGATATGCCATCGCGGAGTTTTCTTTAGGATTTTAGAAGAACTACGATTCTCTACATCATTTTTAGGTTTAGCCTACGTAAGCCATGTAAATTTATTTTTTTGACATATTTCGACGACTTAGTTGCAAAATATTGTTTTTTTCTGCTTACTTATATAAAAACTTATTTATTATCAAACTGATGGCGAAAACCGCATCAAAATCTGTTGCGTGGTTTAGGAGTTAGCAGATACAGACAGACAGACGCGGAGGAAGTATCGATTCAAAATCAGAAAACGTATTATTCTCTTTTTTATATCATATTTCGTAAATTTAAAACCTATTTAAAATACAATCACACTCGTTTTGATATAACGTCAAAGGCGTTTTAGTAATCTGGTTGTACGTCAAAAAATCGCTTCAAGGCGTGAGACACGCACCCGGCTGACACGGATTGGGTTTGGTTATAAATTATAATACAAAACGACTTTCGCACTGCGTGGGGCATTAGCAAAGCTGTCAAGAGACGCAGACGTCGACAAATTTGAAGGGAGTGAGAGGAATGTATGAAATACGTTTTCTTTTATAACGTATTTGACACTAATTCCTTGTTACTTAAAACTTTGAACCGCTTTTAGGTCAGGATAATTTATCGCATTATGTATAAAAATCCTGAATACGTACCTACATTCAGGATTTCGTAATACCTACCTAATAAAACATCATAATGAAGGGTTATTTGAGCCGAATTACCAAAGATTTCTCGTTAGTCGTCTAAGTTCTCAGACGAGTTAGGAATTTTATTGACATAGGTTATATTACAGTTTCCAAAGTTCACAGTAAATAGAAAATTGAGGCTCGAAATAGAGGAGTACATGACCGTTTCAAGATCGATAACGTTATAACTGGTTATCTTAGAGGTTATATTAAATTTAGATAACCTTTATTTATCTAATTATGATGAACATGTGATTACCTACCCTATAATTATATTATAACAACGCGCCCTAGTTGATGTATTGGAGAATTTTCCATCATTGTTCAGTATGTACCAGGTTCTCAAAAGTAATTAGGAAGTCTCGAGTCAAATCTTATATAGTATTCACTCGCACTAATTGAAAGCAAGTCGGCCAGCGGTAGCGGCGGCAAGCGGAAAACAACTTTAACTTGAATCTATTAGACTTAGGTACTCGCCAGATAAATGTTCCTCGATTCGAGTACGATTGCCAACAGCTAAGAGCACACACAAATTGATAGTTTCGGTTTAAGTGAACTGTTGTTGGAAACTGATAAGAATACAAACATTTAACTTTACTTTTCACAAATGTTATCTTTTACGTGGGTTTTTCTCTTATTGTTTCAGACACTCTTTGTTTGTTTCGAAGTGGTAGGTATAAGCTAGATTAATAACATTCGCACTATGTACTTGAGATGTACATAAATCTCACTTGATGTGCTCGGGGCGTTAAATAAAGAGTGGCAAGGGTTATGACCCGTGAACAGGTTATAAAAATGGTGATTTTATTAGGGTCGCACACGTACCGAGGAGGTTGCACAAAGAGATGTCCTCTGGTTCTAGGTGCACGAATTCTTGCCATGAATATTAAGTGGCAAAGCTATGGTAAATTATCTACCCCGACACAATGTACAGTACTATCTTAAGTTTATATTAAAGCTTAGAAGTAAAGTGATACCAGAAGATTCAACAACAAATTCTTCTTCTGTTTCAAAACAAAGTCCGAGTAATTTCCAGGAATTAATTACATTTCTTAGGAAAAAATGGCAATGTTGCAACTCAGTAGGAAACAGGAAAGCGAGGGAGAGAGACTAAGCGTCCTAATTGTAACAAACTCAGCTCAAACTTGGCTCGTTCACAAAGGAGGCTACGAACTGCCAGTCGGCAAAAAGCGACGTTTCCACGGCAGACCTTCATTTTGCCACGTTACACAGAACAATGATTTAGTGGAGCAAATTTTTCGCGCCCCCGAACCCCGGCCTCTCCTATAATAGTTGCTGAATCGAATATTACACTCTGACGCCTCAACGTGGAGCTCACGCATTTCGTCCCATGTTGTCGGGGATTTATCCGCTGGCCTTATTACATTTAGTGATAAAGAAAAAAAAAAATTCTCATTTGACGGCCGAAATGAATGCTTATAAAAGAATAATAAGTTATCTCCATAATAGTGTCAGGGAATGATTTATAGTTAGGAGCTTGTGGTTTGAGAGCGGCGGGCGGCGCGGTGCCCTGACAAATGAGCCCCTCGCCGCACGTGGCCGTACCACGCGTTCTTCACAATTTTCAGTAATTTTAATGCGACTGCAACTATCGAGACACTTTAAATTGTACTCATTAGTCTTTACTATTTTTTGTAATTCTTAAATTTAGTTCATTATCTTTTGCACAAACATGTTTTTACTTCATCAATTAACTGAAGCCGGCGAACGAGGTGAGCCATATTGGAATTGCAAACACTTGTTTTTTCTACTGTAGTAATAAGGACTTCGGTAGTACGAGCATAAAATAAATAAGTACATTTATGTCGGACCTGTACGAGTTGTAATAACTTGGCAGGTACTTAATATAATGTTATAAAAACGATTATCTCTACTAGCGACGAAGAGCAAAAAAGGTAGCTTTATGTAATTTTCCCTTTAAATTAAAACTAGTAAAAATTTTAACAAAAATACGTCCATTCTCAAATTATTCTATTCACTACATTTCTATTTCTTTTCATATTTTTTCCTTAACAGCTACTCGCATGAGACATATCGTATATTTACACATTATTTATGGGCATACATAGATCGTGTCATGTCAAGTTCACCTGCACTTAACATATTCTACTTTGCGGCACTTCCCACCACCTGCCTGCCAACTTCCAGCGCATTATGGGCCACTCTCCGCTTCAAATCCGCTCATACACTTTCAATGGCATCCGACAACCTGTACAATTCATCTGAATTCCTTATTTTGACGAGATAAAGTACAAAATTCAATGCATGCAGATTTAAACATGTCATAGCTTTCACGTTTTCCTTTTTAGTGTTTTTACCTTGTTTTCTTGGGTGTCTCTGAAGTAGGGATAATTTAGTTGGCAAAAACTGTTACTTTCTAACTCTTCTACTCTTATAATAATTATCATAAAATGAAGAACCATCATTTTGACCTATATATCAAAATTCAAGAAGTTATTACATACAATGAAACAGTAATTTCTATATTGACATAACATAAATATATTGCTTGGTGAGCCCAATGAATTAATGTATTTAAATTCAAAATCTAAAATTATTCTGAGTATACCTTTAATTCCTTAACCAAAACTAAGGTAAATCGAGTTTGAGCAGTCTAAGTACCCTCTATAGATTTCAGCCTAATTTTAACAGGATGACATGAACCCTATATAAACTTCATACAAAGGATGTCAATAAATAAGGTTTAATAACTTCAATTCCACAGTTTACCCTATAAATACGTAATCCTATAATGGTGCCAGGATTCCATAAATACCGGGAACGTAAATCTAACATTCCGTTTAGCAGAGGTTCTATCTAATCTGTGCAAATTATTGTGAAGCACGCGCGGCTGAGCCGTAAGGTAAACGCTACTTGTCTGTAAGTCACTATTAATATGCTTTGAACGAGTTAGTTAAGCTTTGTACCTATTATGAATTCAAATATAACTATCATGTCCAAAGTTACAAAAAAAATTATAACAAAGTGTTAAAAACATATTTACTTTCTTCCATTTCAGAGATCATCCAAGCTTGACAAACGTTTACCAGGAAAACATAAACAAAAACGTTTATGTTTAAAATTGTGTTAATCCAGTATTGGAGGTAGGAACGACCGCGAGCGCGCGCGACGTACGAAGACGAATCGTGGGCGGAGCGCGTTCCATTTCACGAGCCAGCGGGTGCAATTCCCGGGATCCGATATCGAGTGGGACACGTTCTGATACGGATGACGAGCGCTTAGGCGGATTTGAACTACCATGAAGATATTTGACAACTCTGAATGAGACTTTTAAAAGCCCGGAAAGCTTAGTCGTAGAAAACCAATTACGGATAAGCTATGTTACCAAAGATATGATTTGTTACGTAACAAATCCTAATATTATAAATGCAAATGTGAGTTTGTTTGTTACCTTTTCACACAACCGCTGAACCAATAGCGATGCAATTTGGCATAACTTACGATATAGAGAAGGACATAGAGCAGGGCATGCGGATGAAACCGCGAAGGACAGCTTTATAGGTAAATACTTAACTAGATATATCATGCAAAGTAATTAACAGCGCTTTAATCAGTCATTCAAATGCTCGATGCAATTTCAATTTGAATGAAATGGTAAATTTAGTTCTAATAGATGTTGTTTGTAAACAATTACAAATCTTTAAATGAGTTACCGCTATCGATGATTACAAGAAACCTTTCTCTAAATGTATTCCATTTGACTGCGTGCCCTTTAAAAGGAGTTTTAGTCCCCTTTTTTGAAGTCTTCGCTCACAAATGTTATTTAGTTAAGAAAGTGTTTCAAAACTCGTCTTCCTTTTCAATGAACTTCGAAACTCGTAGCGTTTGAATATCGCCACTGAAGCGAAACAAAGAGTTTTAGAAAACCTCATTAAAATTTATCTGTAGAACACGATAGCGCCGGAATGAGCCTCGGAGGGAGGATTACCTAAAACTACGAGCAAATCTAGCAAGTGTCTCGATGAAAACTCGTTTGGAGAATCGACGCGTCGCGGTGTGTGGCTATATTGCCTCACATTTATAACGGTATCTTCTTTATCTCACTCGTTACAAACGCTATCCACTTACGATACGACACTTCCAAACTTTCTCGTAATCGTTTATGGTGCTTGAACACGATTTGCCTGTACCTGTAATATCAGTAGCTTAATGATCATAATTTGTAACGTCAAACGAAATCTAGCTAGACTACGCATTTCTGGTAAACATGCAAACAAATCGTAAATCAATATCGGGTTTGCGTATTCATCATTTGGCTCACAGAACATCAGCAAACAAAATTCCACTAATCAGGTAAATATTGCAACGTTTACTGTAATAAATTATAAATTACAAGAGACAAAGAAACATTAAATACGGATTATAAATAAATGCTAACCCACTCACACACACACACACACATACACAATAACATTTAATTCATGGCCATATTGCTCTACGCATATACTAGGCTCTCATGAGACCGTAGCAAATATATTTTCCTACATTCGAGTTTACATAGGACGCGGGTCTTTGAATTAAGCAAAAGTTGTTTGAACAAAAACAAGAATTTGATTAGCATTTGAACTAATTCTACCTACCTACGCTACCACTATACAGAATACAGATGAAACGTTCCTAGGTTTTTGAAGCAACAGAGATTATTATTTTACGGAGGAAATATGCATTAGCTTCGCTGAAATATGAATAGTTACAGATAAGATAATAAATTCTATTCTCACTACAATTCTGTATTCGTTCAATATTTTCTTTGAGCACATTTATTAAGTTCACGACAGATTTCCCGGTAGTAAAATAAGCATTTTTTTTCTAAGAACGATATGGATTTTGTACCTCACGTAGGTTTATCTCGCCGATACAAAACAAACAAACAATTCACAATAGAACGTGATTGCAAATGTATTTCACATATTTCCGACGCAAATGCTGAATAAAGAAAAAACTGTGCAAATAAATGAAAATAGAATACCACTGTATGTGGCAGTTTATATAAAGTACACAAACAATGTTGCAAAATGGCAATATAATAAAACTATACGAATTGAAATGAATTCATAATTATTATTTTATTTGTTTATTTTTTCAATCTCAATATCGGCTGTGCAAGACTAGGGACGCATACATGATAGAAGACTATAAAAACATGTAGTATACTTTGAATTTTAACTTATTCAGATGAAATCAAAGAGGAAAAATATATTTATTACAAACGCGTGGCTTGTAAACACGTATCCTCGTAGGCACAGACATCTACGTCGTAGTCTTCTACGAGATGAAAATCGACGAATTCGAATGTGTTCTCAGTTTCAATGTATTCGCTAGTAGAGTCAATTGTAACAAGTAACGTTTTTAAACTAGCTATCGGACGTTTTGGTGGGAACTTGTGAAATGACGTTGCGTTTTTAATTAAAACGTGTATCTTGAGATTTTTGATTATGTAGGTATCGATGGTATATTGTTCAACGAAGTTCTATCCAAGTACAATATTAGTGAGGTGAAATGATTACGTGTATCGTGACTTATCAAGTTTTCTCAAAAAGTTACAACTTGACACTGGCAATAAGTGCCTTTTTTTGGCAAATTTAATAAATGAGTTTTAAGTTTGAATCTATTCGTTCGTATCGTTTTTTGGTAATATGTTCGAAGCAAACTAACTTTATTAGTATAGTTGTTTGTGAGTTGTAAACTACTAATTAGGGTAGATCTATGGGGAATATGGAGTGGAGCAACCCGAGGTAATTTAGATGGATCTGTTACACGGCTCATTGAACTTGTGGAGGAGTGTTGCGGAATGCCCAGCGATAAGAGTAATTGGAGGTTTACGTAACAGGTGTATCGGACTTATATACAGGCAAGAAATTGTCGAAATGCTGCATGCTCCTTACAATTCCTGGAACTCTAGTACCTACAGAGGTTTTAATTTATGACAAATAATCGAATACTGATTCTATTATTTTCAAAATAAATATAATTAAACTTATGTACGTAACATTGACTTTAGCACCTATCCGTTCGATAGTAACTTGTTCAAAGTAAAAAAAAAATACTTTACGGTACGGCACGAGAAACTTGTTACTAATCGTGTCACAAAGCCGCCCTGAGAGTAGTGACGCGCGTCACGCCAATTTCCATCGCCCCGCACTCTCCCGTCCACATTGTTTACAAACTTATTTCACTACAGACGCGTCAACTTCGCGAAAATGCTCTTGTAAAGTACTAAAGTTAAACACTTTGCTACACAAAGATTTTGCTGTAAAGATCTGTTCTTGTATCCAAGAGCGAAATGTATGTTTTCATTTTGTGATTAAGTAAGTACGTAACACAAGTCGATCAAAAGTAGAATAATAATATTCGTTTGAGTTAAAGACAACAAGTGTGTTTGATATTGTCATACGCTTAGGCTTTGACAATACCATAAATTAAGGTAAGTAAATATTTAAATAAATGTTTGCCAATATCGTTTTCTCTCTTGGCCAGTGGAAAATGTTAATTATTTTATAAACCTGTCCAAAACACGTTTACATAAAAAAAATTGATAAAAAGTATTCCCCAATTTTAAAAATATCAATTTAAAAACGTACCTAAGTGTTATAAAAAAATATGTTTTTATTTTATCGTAATTTTTCTGATTTTTCTTTGACATAATGTTTGACATGCATAAATATAATTACATCGACATCACCATCTCCTTCATACGAAGCTCACATTAGCGCACACGTCACATTTGACGTCACGCGTGCAAAATGTCTCCAAGTATAAAGGCACCTGCCATCTTCGCGTCGCGTCACACATTAAGTCAGGTGTCGAAGCCTCCTCCCCACTACACTAGTAGGTACCCTCCCCAATACTCAGAGATTAGCCACGATTCGCTGACTACCGACGGGAATCTGACGGCCGGAGCGGCACCTTCAAATTGTATCTGTTTACGTATCAACTGCAGGTTTTACTTCCTTTATTATGTTGAGCGCCTAGTACCTTCATTGTGAAATCATCGAATTTTTTATTTTAACGAAGGGCATCCGTTCTGCCGATGTGGTCGAGTAGACCTAACTTTTTAACACAAATTAACTAATGCATTTATATCTAAGTGATCCTACTTAGATATAAATGCATTAGTTAATTGTACGACAATTTTTTATTTGTTATGTAAAAAAGAAACAACAAAATAAAAACTAAACTGACAAAGGTGGCCCTAGAAAACTGAAATATAGTTTTTTTTATATTTCTGGGCACCTATATTGAATTTGCGTGTGTCGATGGGTGTACGTATAACCGAAATTTCCGAAAGAGCACAGATCCGTCGCTTCGGGCGAGAATCAAATTGAAGACCCCGCGAGCTACCTAAATTGATTTACCGAACCCTTCCAGCAGCGGGGTTACGCGAATCACATAAAATCTAGCCATGCGACACCGGAATCGAGAAATATTACCACAAAATAACTAAAATAGCCGTTTAATGGATGTCTATCAATTTATAATAAAAAATCATACTTCACGTTTTAAAAATAAATATATATATATATTTTTTTATTTTTTATTTTGTAAATACTTATTTTTAATAATAATTCATAGCTACTACGTACGTACTACTACGTTTAACTACTATCTACTAATACTACTATGTGAGATACATGGTGTTGGTAACATTCAGATCTTACACCTGACTCTCAAATGCATCTGCTGGAAGTGAACATATACGTAAAAACAATTAATATATTGCCTGAAATGATCTGAATGACGTCACGACTCCACTCGTCATTGCATAGATTTCATCAAGTGAACGTCTAATGTTATTTAACTAGAAATCTATTCCATCCAGTGGCGCACACATGATCAAACGGATCGGGACAAACAAAGCGAGCCGAGCCGATGCTCTACCTGTTGGTACCGACCGGCATGCAATTATGTTGCTTGTGCATACTGTCAAAATGTATTTACATTGTTGTAAACCCACCCCGGCCGGGAGGTACTGGGCTGCAGAGGTCGGCGCTGTTTGCAATACCAGCCAATCTCCTAAACGTGCCATATCCAATGCGGATATGGTTTTATTTATTGGGGCACGATGGGGAAACCATAAACGAAACGGGGTATAGGATTTTTTATTACAACCGAGTCGTTAAACAAGCATACGGCCCACCTGATGGTGTTTTAGCTTATGGACGCTTGCAACATCCTGGGTATCACTCACGCGTAAAGTGATCCTTCCCCGAGTGTTTACCATCATAAATGTTGGTACTTTTTTACGGACAAGCATTAGCTATCCATAACAATTATTAAAAAAAAAACACGAATCCACTCTCTGTTATGCGAGGATTAATTAAAAATATTTTTCAAAAAACAATATCCACCAGCAAGTTCAAAATTAGTGTAGTCTATAGTCATGTCCAGCCATTAGGGCGCGAAAGAAACATTTCCTTACTGCCTAGGGGGCCAACTCCACTAATTAATTTTGATTAGATTACAGTTGGATCGCAGCTGAATGACGACTTTCGCACGTTTTCGTATTCATGTTGGATTAGAATTGTTTCTGTTACCAAGGGCAACCACGATTACAACTGAATCGAAATTGGATGTCAACCGTTGTAATTTAGCGGAATTGGCCCCCAGTTAAATAAAACCCACTGTATAACATATTTTACAAATTGTACGCATGTATATTATTATACTCAAGGCACTTAATTTATTAGCATCAGGATTCGACGGACCATTCACTCACGCTTTGTTGACTGCGAAGGTCTTACTACGCAAAAATCAGAATGCGTTTTATACCCGGCGTTCCGGTCTATTGAACGTGGCGGTCGAAACCAACTGACCGCTTATGTGCGCCTAGTAAGATCGATGTATTACGATTGAAATATGTTCAATGAACTGCAAAAAAAGGGAATTCTTTATCTATATCTAGGTAAAAAAAATGTGATGGATATACCCGAGCGAAATTCTAGAGTTTGACAGGGGATTGTATTTCTCAACCGGTCTCTGTACATAAAAGCGGGTAAATACCAAACAGATCCGCATTTGGTCGCGGAATTCAATCAAATATCCTACAACAAATTATCAGGGAGCTTCACTTATATTACAAGTGAAGCTATAAAATAAGCGACAATTTTACATCCAAAACAAAGAATTAAAGTAAAACTGTTTGTATTCATATTGATGAATAAAATTACTAATAGTGAAAATTTGTTAATTATCCGATTCCCATTTGATTTATATCAATTTTTATTAAATCAAATTCATGAATGTGAAAAAAGATCACGATGTTACCATTCTTGTTTTTAACCGGGCGGGGTCAGAAGTGATCCCAACCCGCTAGTTTAAAAGCCACAAAATTGTTGTGAACGTTTGTCATTCGGGTTGTAGGCTACGTGTCGCAGAATCCACCGGCGGGGTCCCTACCAAGCCCGGGAGCCCTTTGTTTCCTAAATGAACTGTTACCACCCACAGCAGGACCCGGCTCTGACTCTGATAAAACACTTGGCTCGATTTAAATGGGTATTCGGGAGTGTTTGCGGTCGGTCGCTCGGTCCGCGTGTTGTGCGATCTACCAGGCACCCTGATGAATAGCACCCGGACCGGATGCCCTTGCCTTATTTTGCAAATAAAACACATTGTATTGTTATTTAAAGTAGAATATGTGAGGCCAAACGACGGCCGCTTAAAAATTATGTAGGGTACGTACTCGTATAACATAACGCTCAGATAATAATTTACAAAAATACAGTTTGTCACGTTTTAAATAGTTTGCTTTATTAGTATCTAATTGTAAGATAGATTAAGAAGATTAGGTAGATCTAGCATGTTAATTCATATTATAATAAGTTACGTTAGTTACACCTAAAATTGTCTACCTTTATATTTCTAACCCAAGCTAGTGAATTGAAATGAGTAAAGTCAGCGTCAAAAGTAGCTGACCACTTTAGAACCTTGTCATAGTCATGAACCCTGTCAACTTATTACGCAATTCACAGATTTCTTACAAACTGTCAAGGGATGTCAATAGATTAGTATGAGAGGGTGCTAAAGTAACAATCTACTTTTGGGGCTGACTGTACCTACTCGCTGAATTAATATTTATATATTTCATTCCGGATTTTCATTGCGTATGCTAAACAAAATTAATGATAATTGAAGCGGTTATGCGGGAAGCGTAGATCATGACCGTGTGTCGCTTATATGCGATAACTCCGGTTTTATGGCTCCACCGTTAGGGTCTGAATTTTAATGTTTCCAGAGTTAACTGTGCGGTCGAAGCTGAAGTAGATTAAAATTTTATTGTTTTTAATGTATACAATACATGTAAGTATTATCTGCTTTTATAAAGGGTATAGTACTTATTCTCAATGTCAATTTCTATTTTCGTATTTTCCAATTCTACATAATAAGTAGTTCTATAAAGAAAACACTTGTAATCGATTTCCTTAAAACATTATCATTTCCTAATATTTCTTGAGATTATTTGTCTAGATCACAACTGACAGGTAATTACATCATCTCTTCGATTTCTTCCGGGGTTTTACGACTTGTTATATTTTTTCCAGGTACCTATTAAATCGCAGCGAACCATTTACTGACAAGATTAATATTAATTTTATTTTTTACAGGAAATTATCAAATCCTTTTGCTACGGAAACCATTCCTACATAATTAAAAAAAGATGTAGGTATTAGTCAGCCAAATTCGATATACATTTTACTCAACGACAGAAAAATGGGATACCATTAGTGTACCTACCCGATAAATTAACTTGATAGATACCAGGGGCGGTGAAGCGTTGAAGCGGTGAAGATACGGCAATTCAATCACGCGGCCATTACGCCACACGTCGGTAGTCCCAAGCCCGATTCTCCGCCCCCAGGCGTTTCTCGACGGGTGGTGCGGATAAATATATGGGGTCCCATTGCGAAATTACAAATACATCTTCTCGTGTTTATGATATACTGTTACTTTTATTGCAGATTTTACGTACGTACTTACATGTTTCCAAAGTTTCATTCTGCAAATGAAAACAGGAGTTTGGGTAACGTACCTGAAAACAAAAACACTTAGTATGGGTATTAGTATTTCGATGGCCCCAAAATTATTTCATTAATGTTTAATTAATAATTAGTATGTATATTTATAATGTAAATTTTTTGAAATAAAATTTACGTAATGTAAAAGGGCTAGCTGCATGCATCAGTCAGTACCAGAGCTGCAGAATCACGTAACAATACCGCAGTGCAGCCTGCAGTGCGCGCCGGACAGTGCAAACTGTCCCCGTATAACGCGACTTACTTTTTTAATCACAAAAAATACACTCTCAGCCGGCTACCTTACTTTATAAAGTTACAAAACTTAATTAAAAATTTCTTGTCGAGTCTGAATGGTGGCTTTGAACACGTGATTACGCAACTTTTAACATAAATCTCGGAGTAGTAGGTAGTGAATATGGAAAACTAAACGGAAGGATGGCATGATTCAAACAAGAAGCATCGACCTTCATTCAAGAATAGGCTGTGCTTTTGATTCTAAGTGTTATTTTATATCAGAGGGATTAGAATTAACAGTACAGTGGAACATTACTGTAAAGTAATGTATCTTTTATCCGGTTTGAAAAATAAACAAGGCAACATAATCAACAAGAGGTCACTGGGACCAAATTTAAATTAATCCTCGCCGTCGTCACTTGTGAAGTGGCAAATTGAAGGCACGGTCTAAATGGCACCAACGACCCCACGGGGAGCCATAGCCTAACTGTAATAAAAACCTTGTAAACAATAAAAAGGAGGGACGAAAATGAAAAACCAGCATTCCAGTTCGCCATAAACTGTCAACTTATTAATTAAAAAAAGTGAAATAAAGGCTCTCTTTAGACGCTTATTAAGAATCTGTATAATCAGAGCGAAGGCTCTTTACAAAAACGTCGCGCAATAAAAACCAACCTCAATACGTAATCTGTGCGAACGGACCGTCAAAAGGTCCCCTCTACATTCATGCTGCCCGGGGCTTTTGTGAAGAGAAGATATAAATAGGAACATAATTTCTCGAACATTATAATTTTTAAGATATCATTCTGTAGATAAATGTATTGTTGAATTTGGGGTCCACAATTTCAAGATTTTTATATAATAAATTCGGCAAACAAGCATATGGCCCGCCTGGTGGTAAGTGCGTAACCTAACCTATGCACATTTGCCTTACCCGAGGAATCTTAGAACAATAACTAAAGCTTAGTTATTACTTTTACTGAGCGAGGGAACACATCTTCCCCCGTCCCCGATGAGCTCTGGCGACCTCACGCGCTGGTACACACCATTAAATTATTTAGCTAAATTATTCTGTAAGTTCAGCTGTTCTTTGAGAGAAAAACGCTCTACCTCTCTTAAAAGTCAGTGCAGAATATAAAATTTTTTATATATTTATAACCCCATCAATCTCGTTCAATCATACAATAAATAATAGTAACTCAGATTTGACCTCTCAAGAATTTGATACTAATATTTAAACCCTTGACTTTTAACAAAATAAATCAAGGCAGCTGTCGATTAAATTATGTAAGTGATTCACCAACTTCGGGAATAGTTTGAGTTATCACAACATTATATGATATTATTTACAATTTAGCGAATCGTGTGACAATAAAAGAGTGTCGGGATGGAACGGCCACAGGACGGTGGGTTGGGTGGCTTCGCGCGCGGTGTCATGCTGCGTGACGAGGGTCGACGACGTGCCCGCTACGAAATTGCGCGCAATCTCCACCACTCGCCTGACTTCCTGGTACAAGCACATATGCTGAAATTAATCTTAGATATACGAAAAAATAATGACAACAACAATACTGTCACCATGAAAATAAAGGCGAAGTAATTAATATCAGATACAAAATATTATGTAATGTATCACAGAATTTTCTCTGACTACCTATATTCCTGATAGTTGACACTGTCAAAAATAAATGACCAAACACTATGCATAAAACATCTAAAAACACGTGGAAACATCAAATATGTTGTTGTACATTTAATGCTTTTAATGATTTTTAATTACCAGTGGAACCACTAAGAGTAGATGATTTGATGCTGTCAAACCATGACGTCATAGTGTAATATTTCATACAAAATTCCATATAAACGATCGTTTTGACATTTATTAAAAAATAGCTGATTTGACATGTCAGTCAACTACCCTATTGTTGACCACCTTTGAATTGAGTTGAAGTTTTTATGAATATTATTGTAGTGTAATTATTGAGAAGTAAAATATTATAATGGGACTTCAAAAAACATCTCTAAAAGAGAAAATAAATAGCACTATCGAATTTCTATTAAGGGTTACCCTTAATAGAAATGGAACAGAAAGATACAAGATATTCTCTTTAAAGACATCGGCCGAAAAATACAAGTTAATATCTAGAGACGTAACTTAGGATTGTAGGGGACCGATGACGATATGAGACAAAGCATTATCCGTCGTAGCTTCTTTTGTAACAGGCTGAATAAAAAAAAAGTATCCACAGCGGAAGCTAATTACTGAAATCAAAGTAAAGGCAAAGACAAGGCTCACAAAATATAAAAGAGAGTATAAAATAATTATTGCTTAATAATTAGTACTTGTAAATCGAAACCACTTACGTATTTTGTTAAAATAATAGCGCATTTTACAGGGTAGGTAATAAGTTTTGGACAATGTATAAAACAGGTAAACGTGCAGCGTTCTAATAAACCAAACTGTACGCCGCGTTTCTGTTTCCAATTATTCAGAGCCTGAGTCGTATCGTGACAAAACTCATCTAACTTTCGCCCGCGTAGCGCAAATGCGCCGTCCGTCTCGCGCAGATGTGAATAATTTGACGAAAATTCTGTGAAAACATACCCGTGTTATGAAGCGCGAAGGATTTCTGCATCTATAGCGCACACGGCACGAGAGTTTAATTAGTTTACTCGAGATGAGTCCTGCTATCCTAGTAACCGTTTTGTTGTTTACAAAGCGCAGTACTAGATTTGTTTATTTTTTCAATGAAAACGCTTAATGCCAGGAGTTCAAATAACGTGTAGAGTAAACTTTTGACAAAGCTGTTGTTTTAACAAAACATTAGCTGTTAATAATAAAAATTCGCACATTAGTTCAATCCTACACTCGAATAATGGAGATGCAAACAAGTAATTATTAGATCGCAAGAGTCCATGGCAGTTGTATACGATTAAGATATCAGTAGCTTGTCGGCTATTTTATTTGCGGAAGGCAGTCATCCGCCACCCGACATCCGCCGCGCCGCCGCCGCCGCCGCCTCCGCCGCTCTCGCCGCCAGCAATATTGAAAACAATTTCCTCTACGACAGATGTCTGCGATTCTATCACTGCATAGATGTATTTATCTACGCTATAACCTATTTCCTATTTATTGTTCCTTTTTTCCGATCGGGCTGTGAATGTTTCCTGCCCACTGACTCTACATTTAGTAAACAAGATGAATTTTGCGTTTCTTTCCTTACTGTTGCAAACAATGAATTGTTATCACTAGGAGAATATAAATTAGCGGACATACAACAGATTAATGAGGAGCGAAAGCGAAATGTACAATTCTGTTGGCGCAAAATAATTTTGCTGCTAAATGAAATTATCTGGCCGCTGAGATGGACCACCGAGTTATACATAAAATACAAAATACACAAGCTCGTTTGTACCCGGACTCCTTTCCATGCTAATTTAATTTATCCTCGTCGTTCCGAGTACTTCGGGCCGCTTTTCGCATGACTTTATAATGTCCGAATGTTTGGGTACCATACTTATTTTTCGTATTCTCCCTTTAGCGGAAATTAAAAGATAGAGCGCAATCAAATGATTTGTTTAACAATAACAGAGGAAATAAATTTAAGTATAATGCTGTACTGGCAGCTGGGGTTGAAAACATATTTGGATATACTTAGAATTAAATAGGTACCTAACTAAACAAAACTTTGAACATACTGCTCGATTCACTATTAGAAGCATTTTTGTTATGTGAGAAGGTTGACAAGCAGGGAGGCGGACCACCTGATGGTATGTGGTAACCGTCGCCATTTGTATTACCAGAGGTATTGCCAATGTTTTGCCGACCTGTTACAATGCTACGAAGGCAACTAGCTCTCAAGTGCAAATCCCGGTACACACCGGTAGATTCTTGGCGACAGATTTGCTACTTCTGTTCATAGTCTATTTTATTTGAAATTAAAAAGATTTAAAATCTCATATTTACATTGACAGATATTTTTTTTTAATGGAACGAACGAAGAGCGAATAGAAGAATGAAGGGGATAGCACTTATTTAATTTTATGATATGAGAGCGCCTTAATTAATAGAGTCTACGTTGTAGTTTGCTGGCGGCGGCAGCACGCAATATATCTCAGTGAGACTAGAATACAAATTTTATATAATGAATGAGTCTTAAATTGTTTTAAATACAATACCTAATTCTTGAGTATATCATCGGCTCTTCTCAGCAAATGCACCCGGTATAAGGGTGGGCAATGGCCATCAGAGATGAGTTAGCTCATCTAGCTGCATTTACAAAACACAAGGCAGCTCGCATTCCTCGTAACGCAGCTTAGCACATCTCTCTCTGGTGCCCTAATACCGCTAATCGAATAAAATTATTTTTGAAATTCAACATTAGTTTTTTCAGACGGACATACAGACAGGGGACCGCCCCTGATGGTACCCGTCGTAGCCTACGGCCATTAGGGACAACCAGGGAATAGGCTAGTTGACAGTGTCAAAAATAAATGACCAAACACTAACCAATGCATAAAACATCTAAAAACACGTGGAAAAATCAAATATGTGGCAATATTGAATGCTTTTTATGATATTTAATTATCAGTGGAATCACTAAGAGTAGATCATTTGATGCTGTGAAACTATGACGTCATTAGGTTAGTATTTCATACAAAATTCCATATAACTATCGTTTTGACATTTATTAAAAAGTAGCTGATTTGATATGTCAGTCAACTACCCTATTGTCACTGCGTTACTACTTTCATAAAACCAGGAAGGCAAATAGATGTCATATGCAACTGCCGGCATAGAAGGTTGGCGACATAACATTTTTAGTTACTTAATTTAATTACGTAGAGGAAATGATAAAAGCTGACTGAAATTAAAACCCCTTTTCAATGAACGAGTATGGAATATAAAACACCACAAAGGGCCCCGGAAATGGGCCCAAATACCGTAGCATAGCAACGGGGGGCGACACCCCTCACCACTCGCAGGTCACTCGGTTCACTTACTAAACTTTTCCAATTTTAACTCAAAAAAGTTTACTTAATACTGTCGAATTTCCGCCTCAATTCTAAAGGTGGTTTGGGAATAGAATCCGTTAATCATTGATTTGAGTACATTTTTCTAAACTTCGTTTGTAGTACACAATCCATTGTCGGGAAAACAAAAAAAGAATTTTTTATTATCTGAGACGAATGCTAATATTATGTATTCCTAGTACCTATCAGCGCGAGGTATCACCAGATAAATCCGGATCACTATAACAATAAAAACGTAGGAGTGATACATCATTGGCGACGTAACTCGCTACAATATGTCATCAAGTCTAGTGACGGGATCCGGACGGGACCTGCAAAATACATGTATCTTTTTGTAGTCAGAATTATTAGACCTACCTACAGTCAGAGTTTTATGTATATTTTATAAGGTACCTAATAAATTCCGATTCTTATTAATGGAATGTCATATAGTATAGGTATACTTACAGTAACGTTTAGCAACTCTGTCACAAAAAAGTAAATCGAAACATCAGGTAAATACTATTGCAGAGTATGAAAGGTCATAGGTATCAGTAATTTTCAGTATTTTGAACACGCCACACTAAATCAGAAATCTGTTTCACGAAAATTCACAAACAAAGCGGAATGTGCGAAATGACCAGATCCGACCGACGCGGCGTCCACGATGTGTAAATAACATCCGCAACAATAAATACGCATTTTCATTATATTTTTTTAAGCGTAATAAAACTCAGGTCGGGTTTTTTATGTTTCGTGAAATTAATACGATAGCACTTTCCTTTCCTTTTAACACAAAGGATTACAACATAAAGGTCTATTCCCACAGACGCGAATGACGTTACTCTGTGACGCTGCACTTAAAGGTAAAGGGACTCGTATTGAATTGGAATTAACAGTTTAATAATAAATATGTACACTGAAAATATCACTCATTTTATTATAAGATAATCTCGTAAATCGTATTATACACACTCAACACATACACAGTCATAAATTTAAGCGTTCATAAAATTATATGAAGTAATGTTCCTAATTTGAAACTTTATCCAGACATCATCCCATAAATATAAACAAAATGGATAATAAAATTCGTGTAAATGCTATTATTCTAAGAATGGATATAAAAGCAAAAAAAAATACTAGTTAACTGAGTGGAGTTCGTTCGTGGAAGGTATACAGCGTAACGTAGCGACAATAAAGAGTTTACGCAGCGAGCTAAGCGGGTTCAAGCTGTGCTTAATAATAAATATACTCTTAAAATCATTTCGCACTTTTATATTATGAAACACCGCGGCTTCACTCGCGTTCCCGGGATAGAAATTAGCCTATAACCTTCGGGGATAATGTAGCTTCCTATTAGAGAAGAATTTTTCGAATCAGACCAGTAACACCGGATATTAGCACTCTTCAGCTTTATTATTAGTAAAGATAAGACTCAACTCACTGCAAAATATAAACACAATTAATTCTTCAATATGTACCCAAAAAGAGTACTTTTACCGTGGGACCTTCTCTGAAACCCCAAGAAAATTCAGACCTTTCATTACAACAACAACAAACAAAAAAACAGAAATCGATTAATGTACTTAGCTCAACCCCTTATAGGACTGCAGGTGTTTTACAAATTACCCCGGCGATGCTATACGTGAAATGATAATTCTAAAATGCGTTTTTCTCTGTATTATTTGTTCCAAGAGATTTGGAAAAAATGTACCCATGTTAAACTAGAGAATATGTGACGGGGAATAGTTTTTTTTTTAATTGGAATTTTTCATTAGTAACGTCGGAAAAAAAACCGTAAATATGCCCCTTTTTATAACTAAGAATGTAGGTATTCTTCTCTTATTTGGGCCATCCAAATAACTTGAAAAATATCAACATACATTCTGAAATCCGTCAGTTCAGTAAGGGATGGAGACATATGCAGATAGCCTCCTCTTAATATGTTAGCTTCTATCCAATAACCATTCTCAAGTAATGGACATTAACAAGTAAATTTAATTTACATCGGGCAACATATCTGTAAAGAGCATCGAGATAAAAATCGAGGCCGTACGGTCCTGACGCTCCGGACACCAAGCATAAAGGCTTATCGGTATTGCCCGAATACTGTGATCCGTGCCTCCCCCATTACGGGATTACCGGGATAATGGGCTTTAATACGGGACAATTTCACGCTGTCACAACTATCCAGTATTGAGATTGTGTACCGCTACGACGGACACGTTTCGTCCATTTGCTGTACTGATTCAATTACCTCCATAAAATCCTTTACATATAGTTACGTAATTATTCCTGCCTTTTTTCCATTACATTATACTATAATGGATAGGTTGAGCAAATGACGAGCAATTTGTGCTTAATAATCAGTAGGAAAAGTGAATTATACCTACTACATTGCCTACTGCTTTTGAAGTAATGTGTACCTACTGTACAAAACGCCTGCATATTCACAATTGCAATTTTCAACGAACAATGAAATAGAAGAATGATTGTGTGCATGACAAAAGCAAAATAGTATTGGCGTTGAATACCTCTTACAGTTGAATATGTACCTGAATAGCTGGAGAGCCATCAATTTCAGATATTACCAATGCGATGCTTGTAATCAATAGGGTAGTTGACACTATCAAAAATAAATTACCAAACACTAACCAATGCATAAAACATCTAAAAACTCGTGGAAATATCAAATATGTTGTACATTTCATGCTTTTTATGGTTTTTAATTACCAGTGGAACCACGAGTAGATGATTTGATGCTGTGAAATTATGACGTCATAGTGTTTTTTTTTTTTTTACTATGTATAGACCTGTGTTTGACCACAATCTCACCGTGGTCAGTGATGATGTGGCCGATGATGGTAAGCACACAAAGCCTAGAAAGGAACTGGCTGTAATAATGGTGTAATATTTCATACAAAATTCCATATTAACTATCGTTTTGACATTTATTAAAAAGTAGCTGATTTGATATGTCAGTCAACTACCCTATTCGTAGCTAGATGAAGTGATCCCAATAGAATCCCATTAGGAAAGAATCAAAACATATTTATTTAAAAACTTACCTACAGGCGCTAGGTAACAAAGCTAAGGTACTAGGATTAAATAAATATTGAAGAGATTAAATTAACACAGCCTGGATAATACATTTGGTTTGCAGAAGTAATGAAGTGGATTGAACTAAAGTAAATAAAAGCATAGTTTAGTAGTTCTCCTCGCAGAGTGAGTACCACTAGTTAGTTACCAGTGAACGCACTAAGCCATATTTCCCGGCAACAGTTTCAAACTTGATTAACAGTCGGCCACTTGAAGCAAATAAGCTCGCAAAGAATATTCGCTCGGAAAGATTCGCTGCGAAGAATATTGTTTTAAATAAAGTAAAAGCATTTTATTGCACTAGAAATAAGTAGTTATTAGGTTGAGCTAGATGGTTTTAATGACAATTATAAATAGATAAAAAGGAAAGGAGTATACTTAGTTTTAATTATTATTTACGGACATAAATACGAAGAAATTATTAAAATATAGTAGATAGAAAAAAGTGACTTCAAAATATTTCGAATAACCATCGGAATAAAATGCATACATTTTTTATCAGACAGCGGCGAATCCAAAAAAGGAGGGTTATGTGTTTAGCCTGTAGGTATATTTGTGTCCGTCCTCGTAATTTTTATGTGCAACCATGTATTTTTTTATTACATCAAAAGTGGTTTTCGAGTGGGGTATAAAAAAGGATTTTAAGAGGTGATTACAAAAAAAAAATAGAAATTGTATTTTTAAATTCAATGAAAGGAATGAGAAATTATAAAAAAAAACATTATTAACGTTTTTTCGTATCGAACTCGGGTATTTTGTGATAATAGAATGAAAGCATCCACCTGATGGTAAACTACAACCATATTTTGCTACATAAGTATACCAGGGCTTGATCAACGTTGAAGAGCTGTTTTCACATTGTTTACTTGTGCGAATAATATTTTGTAAAAAGTGACCATACGTTTCGCATATTATGCGAATGTAATGACACAATATGACCTATATGTTCCTACCTACTACAATGTAGGTACATCATTAAAGAGTGGTCCATTAATCTCGCATCGGAGGCCCTCGTAACGTGAGTCCTTATGCATAATTACATTGGATCTGTCCGTCTCGGCTCTCTTTGTCCCCACAGAGAGCCACCGAGACCGCTCCACATAGCATCTACTCTCTTATCCTATACCTATTCTACGTACTAGGGTAGCATAACTATGTATGTGGAACACTTACATGTAATTTATCGCAATTAGCTTTAGTAATCAATTAAAATGGCAGAAACAAATAAATAGCATCTTATGAGCTTCTCGGACTCCTAGAATTATTGAGATTATGAGCTAAGATATAACATACTAGCTGACCCGGCAGACGTTGTCCTGCCCTGAGAACAAAAATAAAACTGGGACCTACATACCTATCCCTACCTACTCCTATCTACCTCTACCTGCCACTACCTACCCCTACCTACCCTACCTACCTACCCTACCTAACTACCCTACCTACCCTACCTACCTACCCCTACCTATCTACCTACCTCTACCTGCCACTACCTACCCCTACCTACCTTACCTACCTACCCTACCTACCTACCCTACCTACCTACCCTACCTACCTACCCTACCTACCTACCCTACCTACCTACCCTACCTACCTACCCTACCTACCTACCCTACCTACCTACCCTACCTACCTACCCTACCTACCTACCCTACCTACCTACCCTACCTACCCTACCTACCTACCCTACCTACCTACCCTACCTACCTACCCTACCTACCTACCCTACCTACCTACCCTACCTACCTACCCTACCTACCTACCCTACCTACCTACCCTACCTACCTACCCTACCTACCTACCCTACCTACCTACCCTACCTACCTACCCTACCTACCTACCCTACCTACCTACCCTACCTACCTACCCTACCTACCTACCCTACCTACCTACCCTACCTACCTACCCTACCTACCTACCCTACCTACCTACCCTACCTACCTACCCTACCTACCTACCCTACCTACCTACCCTACCTACCCCTACCTATCCTATGTCCTTCTCCTGGCTCTAAACTACCTCCCTGCCAATTTTCAGCTAAATCGGTTCAACCGTTCTTGAGTTATAAGTGGAGTAACTAACACGACTTTCTTTTATATATATAAGATTACATTGACTCCCCCCCGTACCCCAGTGACGCTTACATGGAGCCTACATCGCATGCTGGATAGCTGAGCGCGGTGAGCGACAACCACGCGACTTTTTTCTAATACTTGCATTTTTAAACTCGTGATATCTTCCGAATGAAATGTCCGAATTGAATAATTCAAAAAGTTATAAAAAGGTATTAAAGCCGTCTTGAATATAAAGTAATTTATTTTGATGAGGATTAATACCAAGGTACAAATTAAGAGCCTTTTCAAGAGGCGGCATATATAAATTAATATTTTAGAATAAAAAACTGCTTACTGTGACATAACTATAATATTTAGACATATGCTGTCGCGACACTTTTTGTAGATAATGATGAGTTCTGCAAAGTCGTAGTAAATGATTTTGTTCTATCATCAATAGTTTTCGCAGCGCACGCGACGTAAGGAATTTTTAAGGTCATTTTTTTACACCTTATGTTATATTATTGGAGTTTTAGTAAGGATCCCTGATTTTTTTTTAAATATAATATAGCCTATGTTACTCGGGGATAATGTAGCTTTCCAAAGGTGAAAGAATTTTTGAAATCGGTCCAGTAGTTTCGGAGCCTATTCATTACAAACAAACAAACAAACAAACAAATCTTTCCTCTTTATAATATTAGTATAGATTCAATACGGAAAATTTGCTGCATAAAATTCACCAAAAAAAGGAGTCTTGTATCAGGTACAACTTTTTTATGATTTGGGAATAAAACTTTAAATACTTTGTACCATCACTTATGAACTATATTAAAAAAATGGACTGAAAATTATATTAATCTCGTTAACCCGTGTAAATCTCGTAAGAAATTACACGCTACGAAATGCTACGGGTTTTATTCCCAAATCATAAAAAAGTTGACCTGATACTTTGAAGACAAGAAAGTACATAACGAAGCTCAAAGGTACCAAACCAAAATATACCGAATAAATCTCGCCTACATAGGTACCGGGTATTTAGCTCGCGTCGCGTGTCACAAAAATATTCCATTTATAATTAAATCTGAAGCTTCCAGGTGAACTCGGGTAACATAATCACTCGGTATTAAAGAGGAATATTTGAGGATATATATTATATACACTTTCTTGTTCCTTAATACACCGGACTCAATTAAAGTAAAAGACGGCTCAAAAAACAAACAACCGAAATACGTAACGAAGCAATTACTGGCGGCAAACGAGCGGCGTTTTGTCGATGGAAAGAGAGAAAAGAAATGGCTTCATTAAAATCTTCCTCTTTTTTGTACGCGAACGGACAAACAACGCAATATACCTACTAAGTTCATACACTGGCACAATGGATCAGAAGTGTACGTCTTTTCTGATTAAATTTGAATGTAGACCTTAAAGCGAAGGAACGACGCAAACCGCTAACCAGGCTACCATAAATACCTCAAAGTTGAACCTATGAATTAAAGCCACGCTTGGCTGATTAGTGCCTATATTAAAGTTATTCACATACAAAATGCTTTCATGTGGAAATTAGAGAAGCAATCGTCGATATAGAAGATGTGTACCTACAGCCTTGGTAGGTACAACGTAGCTTTTGCTTGTAAAATAGGAAGAACACATCAAAGAAGTTATTTATTTGTTTATTCTGGCGAAAATATAATTGAACGCGTAAATATTTTTTGGAAGTTATTTATTGGAACATTTTTACCTTTCATAACCTACTAGTACCTACCAAGTAAACATAAATCATCACGGTATTAATGATAAATCTTATATATGATTAATCTGTAAATAACATTATTCCGATGTTATAGGTACATCGCGGAACAGGATATGATTTATATCGGCTCGGTCCGGAACCAATCGAATTATGTATCTTTTATACCTTCAGACAGTGGTCTTACGTTTATTACTCGTAGATACCACTTAAATAAATAAGTTAAATTGCTTTCTGTTTGCTATATATACTTGTATATTATTTCCGGAAAAATATGACAAAATAAAATGGAAAACATTTATATCAAGTGAAAACGCTGAAAGATTTTTTGCAGCTTTTGACGTGACTCCAAAACATATTTGGATATAGATAGGGCTAAGATCGACAAAAATACCGCTTGATTTACTTTAGAGCCAGTGTTTCTCTTAATTTTTATTTAATTTGAAATTAAAAATATATCACAAGATTACAAAATCTAAAACCACATAGACTGACGGATTCATTTTTAATGAATAGGAAATTCATTTTTATTCATTCTTTGTCCCTGCGAGATCGAAACAGAAATGATGAGATCCGCAGGCGAACCAAAATAACCGACATAGCCCGAAAAATTGCCAAACTGAAGTGACAGTGGGCGGGGCACATCGCTCGTAGAACCGACGGCCGCTGGGGCAGAAAGGTTCTCGATGGGCGACCACGAACCGGAACACGCGGGTAGCGCAAGACCAGCCATCGTGGAGATCCTTGGGGGATTGGGCCGTTATCCAGCAGTGGACGTCTTTCAGCTGACATGATGATGATGACGATTAAATATTTTTTTTGTAAATGTTTGTTTTTACGTATTTACGAGTAGCGCTAGCTTAATTTCACCTCCAATAAATTTGCCGATGTCCAAGGAAAATCAGGCAGAGTGGACAGAGCTGAAAAAACATACTTGGATCATTGTTAAAAAAATATAACCTTTAAAGCCACCACATATAAAGTTTGATTCCGTATCAAAGTTAAGGTTGTTAGACGCCTACAAATAAGGGCAGCCCATATCAATGTTATGTGCCCCCCATAACAATAAGCATAATCTAAATAGCCAAGATTTGTTCGACATACGAGCTTGTAGAGAATGTTATTTGTGAGGGTTCAATCACGAGGCTCCGCTGATTGCCTGGTATATAATATACCTACGCTTCATTCGCTAGTTAAATATTTATTTTATAGGAATCCCTTCAGGAATACTTAAGTAGAAAATCAGGTTCGGGGGTAAAGTAAGCAGCTAATTCAGTGACTGTAACTTCGAATTCGGTATCCGTACGATCCTATTGTGGGTACGAATCCTGAAATATGCAAACTTTCAGGATAACCTGCAATGTGCAAAAGAAAACAGAGTTAACCATAACAGGGTGCTAGTCACTACTACTACACTACACTATTTATTATGTAAATGTAATTAAACTAATAAATCAGCAGCACAAATCAATCAGTCAGTTCACAAACACGAAGTACTATTCTAGGTTAGGTAGGTACCTACGCGACGCCAGCGACCTGTCGAAAGAGCGCGAAAACATACGCATAGTATAAAGAGAGGGGAAGTAGGTTATCTTCATACAAACGCACCGCGCGCGGCTTGTATGTGTGCGCTATTGTATCTATGTGTCGACGCACGCACACTTTAACAAAATCTCGACCCGTTTCTCAGTGCGCCAGTCGGGGCTAACACTGCACAAGGTTCGCGCGCGCGTCATGGCTTTTCGGCACCGCTAAATGATTAATTCATCAATATCATCATCAAAATGTCTGATAATGGCAGAAGAACGTATTGCTGTGTGTTTGGGTGTCTTAATAATTCATCGATTCCAGACCTGTCTCTGTTCAGATTACCAATTGGTAATGAAAGGTAAGTTAGTCACTTATTCTAGCATAATATAATTTTACTTGATGATGAGATACCTACGTACTTACATATTTTTTGTTTGTATTAGTTTTCTATCACACAGGAAGTAGGTAGGTAGGCCTAATTTCCTACTAGAATGTATTAGGTACTTTTGATCTGGCAATTGGTTTGCCGCTATTTCTTTGTTTACGTTTAGTTATGCCGATTTCTCAGTATTGTAGGTATAGTAACTAAGTACCTACCTACTTACAGAAAATCGTAATTCAAAATAAGTATGTACGAGTACCTAATTGACTAATAGTAAATCAAATACATATAAAACAAAGTTCGAATCATAACAACAAATTCGATTATAGTCTAAGAGACAGTCGTTAGTTTTTAATGATGTTTTTATTTCTTTTAATGATAATATTTCATTCACTTTATTCATTTTTTGCGGTTGCTAGCGAAGCGCGAACTGCCGCGCCTAATATTTAGCTAAAAGTGACAACCCTAAGACAGTAGGCAATTATATCGTGAATTGGGCCGGAGATAGCCTACTCCCTCTTCTTTATACTATGACATACGTACGCACGCCAGGAGCGCGACAGCCACACTGAGTTTGCACACTCAGTGTGAGCGAAGCGGTAGGCAATTATCTTATACCTACACACGAAGTGACAGAGCCCTGGCCGTAGTGCCTGGCCGAGTAGGTACCACTTTCCAAAATGTATCGCTCGCCAATTGTGTTAATGTAGCTGCGCTTACCATCTTCGGATAATGATGATATTTTGATCAAAGACAAGCCTTATCCAAAGTAAAAAAAATATTCAGGAAGGTTTTATTGCAAATATTAGAAAATTATCATTGTTGCGGCGCAGTTAAGTCATGGCTATCTCTACACGACGGAGGCGGCCGGCGGCTAAATATAATACGAGTGTATCAGACATAAGAACGTTACGTAGAAGTGGCCACTTTCCTCGAGTGCAGGCATCGAGCGCTAAGGCCAATTAGGGCTCAACCTCTCACTAGGAGTGTCTCTTCACTTGGCCGCTTATCCCGTGCCACCTCGTCTCGAGTGCTGTCTTGTCTGTCTTTGTTTAATTCTTAAGCTTTATCGTGCCCTGGTGGACCTTTAGACCAATCTGGCAATTTGAAATAAAAGCAATAAATATTAATATACGAATCAGCTAAGCTTATCTCTATCGACATTGTGGCGGAGAATCATGTCAAGATTCTAGTCTATAGATGTTCCTTTGCTTCGTGCAATATTCATCGGATATCCTCTCATATTTACGTCGTGTTTCGCTGTCTCATCTCATATCTTGCTTGTGTAGAGAGAGGTGCTTACGTCGTAATACGATCGGTTTTAGTTCTGCAAGGAAACATTGCATGAAAATATCGCATTTCGAGAGTGAATTTAGTAGATACAACATTTTATTTTATCCTTTTCGTAAAAGAATAAGTTCTACGGTTATTTATTTTAATTTGTTTCTATTTGAACAAGGAAAACATAAGGAGATTGAGTGTACCATGAGTGAAGGAACGGGAGACGGTGCTTATTTATTGTTTGATAAAATGCAAGCCTTCTTTAATAACTCAGTTTCTTTGAGCTTGATAAATTATTCAGTCATGTTTGAATATTCATTTCGTATACACACTTTTCATTAAATAAATTAACATTTATCAACAAGGTACTGTATAGAACTAACTACTTTAAGAGGCAAATAAATGTTATTTTCTGTTGAAATGGCTATAATGTAACCACTAAGCCAAGAGGCTTGGCGCCTTATATGAAGACAAAGCGGAGCGTTCCCTCAAGGAACGAACGTAATCTGAAGAAAAGCGACACTTATGAACGTCTCGGGACAAACAAGATGTCAAGGCCTTAAAGCGTTTCATGTGTGTCATGTCACAAAATGGAAACCACCCTTTCAGGGTACGTCGATGAATAATGCAGACGCTGAAACTGTTGACTCTCGACACGAGTCTACTAACGTGCGATTATGCTGCCCTAGTCCAGAAGGTACCAATTAAAATTTTGCAATGTTATTTATTATTGGAATTACATGCCCATTGCTTTAACCATATTAGAAAAATATAGAAATAGCAGCATTTGCAGTATTGAGAAGTTATCATATTATTTATTGGCAACTATTTATAGATATAGGTATGAAATGCGCTGAGAAACCAGCAATGCGTCTATACCTATTGATAAATTATGGATCAGGTTTGACAAGTCATTACTATAACGAATGACTACGCGGCTGGCGGCTAAGCTGAGCTACATTGTTGCATGACGGATGTGGCCCATACGTCTTACGAGATCATTTAGAGGTGTCTTTCGCGATAACTCCTCTTCAATGCATCTATCCTGGTATTGATATACTACAGATATATATTTTTTTTTTTACAGATTTATCCATGAAATAAGAAAGACTAATGTGCCAAATGATTCAAGCCGGAGAACCTCTATCTATCAATTTACAATAACTTATTAATATTTATTAACAGGTTATTGTAAATTGAAATCAAACTAAATTCAGTTACCACGGAACCCCAAGTATGATGTTCGTATCGCTGGACAGTCGCTGACCGCTACGTGTATTCTTTACTAATATTATAGTGAACGTGTGTTTATTGCTTTCTCTTTCCATAACAATTTTTTCTCTTATAAAACAATGAAATATCACGAGTATAATTTATCATTGAAACTAAACATGCAAATTAAATTCTGCCGAACGTATTTGCCACTTAATCCCATTAGGAGCGCTTAGTCTCATGACAATCAGAGCTACGATCGTTAGTCTCAGCTAGTTAGATCGTCGTACTGGATATAATCCTGTCTGACGTTACTGCGTTCCTAGTATTGATGAGCGAGTGAGCGAGTGCCATGCCAGTTGCCAGTTTGTTTTACCACAAATAAACTGGCTGAAATTCCACTTTTATAAAAGCACAATTCCCGGTCAATTTTGTCATCTAGCAACACCACTTTTGTCATGTCATTAGCTACAGGGCTGACAGTCCAGCTATAAATTAATGTTTGTTGTGATGCCAACTTAATATTTTTTCTACCAATCAATTTTCTATTTCATTATCATCGATTAATTATACTATACATTATATCGAATTACAAATTTTATATCATAATATTTGTAATTCGAGATATTAAATTCCCCGGTTAAATCCTGCAGGCTACATTAAAATAATATGTGTGTAATATGTGAATATAAAAGCTATTACATACATTCACATTTAGCACTATTGTCGTATACCAATGTATTGGCTTGGCTATTGTGATACGCAGCGGGGAGCGAATGAGGGCAGCCTAACTAATCCTCTCTCGGCTTACATCTCGATAAATTGTCACACGGGATGTGCTTACGTCATGATGAGTTCAGTTCACGTCCCAGGGATTTATCGGTACTTCATTTGAACAATTGATTGCAATTATAACGATATAATTATTAATTACTAGATTCCGCCCTGCGGTTTCACCCGTGTTCCCGAGGGATCTTATGTTTTCCCGGGATATTAAGTATCCTATGTGTTAATCTAGGTTATAAACTATCTGTGTTCCAAATTTCATCCAAATCCGTTCAGTAGTTTTTGCGTGAAAGAGTAACAAACATCCATCCATCCATCGATACATCCTAACTCACACTATCGCATTTATACTACGAATAAATAATAAGCCATTCTAGCCAGCCTGAGCCAGGGTTATTTATGTAAGCAAAACTAGACTAAAATAGATTAAATTGAAATAGTATCGAGAAAACGACTATACTACTCTTCAGTTGGCAATTAGAAGATTTTATGAGATACTGTTTTCCATATAATTAATTCAGCGATCACTCTTTCCAAAACAAACTTAAGTCGTTTTGTGTGCTGCAGTGAGTGTTACACTACCACTATTGAAATATTATGTTTCCTTAGTAGATTAAATTGCAATGTATGATAGATGGCACAATGGCCGGTCTTGCGCTACCTACATCCAGCGGTTTCCCGATAGTTTATTTATGTGGTAATTATTCAAATAATACTTCATTCATTGTTTTTTCAATATGATCTATGAGTAACATTTGACTAATTAAATTAATTATAGTAACGATGGAAACGTTTAGATTGAGGTCCCAATTAATTATCCTTAAAGCAACTGGATTTATTACGAGCACTTTATTTGGATTTATGGCCTGACCGGGCTTTCAACAATGTCTACATGTATTAATATTTTATTTTGTTAAAATTCGTAGTTTGATTCTACAATAAATAATATTTTAAATTAAATTAATAAGTCAAAAAACATAGCTGCAAATAAAGTAAAAAAAATAATTCACTGATTAATCTGGTAAATTCGATTAAGATGACATCTAATTCACAAGTTCAAATACCAGGATATTAGAAAGCCGTGAGAGAATTTGAACACGTAAATTACACACAACGGTGTGCCTCCCCTACATCAAAAAACCCTCGTCAAAGGTATAAAAGCAACCAAATTATCCGAGATCACGTCTTGCTCTTGTGGTTATAAATATGACACCTTGCTTGAGTAGTTTATGTCTCCCTTGTGCCACCCTTGATTAAAGTTACGGGCAAATTAAATATTTTTCGATAAAAAGCAAAAATGGTTTATGTAAAAAACAAGTTTTGGATGCTGATATATTTCGCTCGTCTCGTATATAAAACTTCAAACCGCAAATCAGCGCGACAACAGCGACATCTAAATTGAAAAATAATACCAATTTTTTTTTTTATTTACAACTTAAAAATTTTTTTTTTGCTATTTTATAATTTTCTTAAATGCCTTCATAACGTTCATGAGATGCAAAATAAAAGTTCTAAAGTTGTTCTGGATGTAGGACAAAGTTGGAAGAATATTTTAGTCATGCAGACTCTAAAAAATGTTGAGGCACCGGAGTTTTGTGGCAAAATACAAGCTATTGTGAGCGCAAATTTTCTAAATTCTAATGAATCAAAACATACCTGCGCTCAACAATGACTCAAGAAAGACTTGTGGAATTGTCAACTTTATCTATACAGCAAGAAATAGTAACTATTCTTATGACAGAAGATAAGAAAAATATATCTTACCATAAACTTTATGTACTATTTTTTTTACTTTTCGTAAAAAAGGTGTACAAATTGTTGTTTGTTATAAATTTTTATTTTATTAAATTTCTTAAAAGCGCGCCGTTTTTATA
Organism: Tethea ocularis; assembly: GCA_963555595.1. Taxonomy (NCBI): domain Eukaryota; kingdom Metazoa; phylum Arthropoda; class Insecta; order Lepidoptera; family Drepanidae; genus Tethea; species Tethea ocularis. The sequence continues at coordinate 9,674,498 of OY741975.1, forward strand.
TTTCGCCTAGTATTCGGAAAAAAGCACCTGTGCCCGTGACATATTGATAGATGCTCCTCAGCTAATGCATCTAGTAGCTAGGCGTGTGCATGCAGTCGTTTAATTTTCATGATCTCCTGGTGAAAATTGATTTATAAAGTAATCTTGCTCAGGTCTCGAAAAAGTAAAAAGCAAAAAAAATACTCTGCCTTTTTTGTATTGTTTGAAAGCTGAAATGATGGCCGAAGATATAGCTGTGTAATCCTCGCGATATTTATCATTCCAATCCGACATCTTCAGTCAAGGTATTCGATGATACCTCAGAGCTATCATCATCTTTTAAAACTGCCGGTATTTTTTGTTTGGTTTTCATGGCCGACTAACTAATCCGTTTTATTGAAAATTGACAGAAGGGGCCTGGCATGGACATATATGTAGAATACAGTATATTCCTAGAACGAGGGCAGAACTGTAGGTGACAGTTAGTACCCAATAAATAATCGATATCGCTGAAAGCAAAAGAAATAAGATAAAATAGTTTCATTTGACTATTAAAGTTCGTTACAAATTCTAATTGGTTCAATTTTATTTAATGTCTATGAATGAAAAGAAGGAAGAATGCAAGCTCATCGTCATAGTATAACGCTATTTATTTTAACATTAATATGTACATTCCAGATTAGTTTAGAAAGTAGTTCAGGATTTCAAATAATAATGGTGGGTATGTACATAGCTACATACATACGTAGGTATTTAACAAGCTACATTATAGACAGCAAGTAAATTACTCATCTCCATCATCAGGCGATCTATAACATTGACGAAAGTTAATTATCCAAGAGACATCTCGGCAACAAGCACAATGGTAATATTGCGAGCACCTGTTCAATACCGAAGTGGATTAAATACCTAAAGCTTAAAATTGGGGCACAAAATGTTTGAACACTTCATTTTGCAAATTGAGATAACAAAACGGTTCCTTTGACGTCGTCCTCAAATCTTTCAATAAACAAGTGAATAACAAAAACTCGAACCGCTCTCGTCGTCGGAACATAAACAAACAGACGTAACGACAGACAGGCCGCCGTCGGAGTACAAAAACAGAATTAAGACGAACTGCCTCGCGCACTCGCCTCGTCAATCACTCGCCTTGTCACATTCTAGTACGGAGGGAATTTGCAAGTTTTGTCAACTCACTTGATCATTTATACTTTTCCTAGTTCTGTTCTTTATTTTGTCTAAAGGCTGTATCCCAAAAATCTTTCACTGTTTTGTCGTAAGTTACTTGTTGTGTTAGGGACACATAGTCGACAACGAATTCTCGTAACTATTTTTGATGTATCTTGATTTGAGATGAAAATAATTTTTAAAACAACGTAAGCAACTTACACGTTCGCAAAACAGGGAGTTCTTTATTTTATAGTGTTTACCAAGATAGAACAACAGACACGTCTGCCTAGATTTCGTGTTTTGTCTGGGAACCTGTGCAGGTGTCACGTACAGAAGGTAATTAAGGCATCATAACAAGTGTAGAGAAAAGCTGTGCGCGCTGCTAAGGCGACTGTTACCGCTGTGAATGTCAATTAAGGAAAGTTTCGCAATATGGAGCGAGACGTGAGCGTTCCCTACGAGTCGATAATGAAAACTTGGCATCGCCAGCTACGTTATTAGTTCCTAGTACTTACACACGAAGGATGTTTCTCTTGCAGGGAAAAATCGCTTTTGCAATAAAATATCGACAAATACTAATGAAATCTAAAAGTAGGAAGTTAGTAATCTTATTTTATTTCTAAAAGCCTGCAACTTTGAGGCTCTATAGCCGATCAATCTTCCAGTTGCCGAAGGTTTCGGATGTGCCGCCAACGTGACGGATGATGCGCCGGCTATCAGCAACTTGATACCGTGACAAGTTAAATAGGTAATTCAACAACTTAGCGACGAATTACTGGAGTTTTTTTGTTTAACTAACATAAGTCACATAGTTTATAAAATCTTCTGCCAAACTTTGTGACGGCAGTTGTTCACGCGCATGTTATGAGCGATTTTTCAATTAACAAACATCTATAATCCAAAAGATAGGATGATAAATCAATAACGAATTTACATTCTTGTGTCATAAGTAATGTAGATTATGTAGACCAACTAAATAAACACCCTAAATAATTAGCGCCCTGAAAACATTGGCAAAGTTGGAGTTTTAAGTAACAGTTAAAAAATTAAAACAGAACACTCGTGTTCTTCGACACTCGTGCATATTTATTTCATTAGGCGCGTTAACAGAGAGAACAGGTGTGCGTGACGCATCGGGTGCTCCTTGGGTATAAATTATATAGAAATGTCTATGTTGTATCGCCCGATGCCTTACAATCCTTAGATTGACAGAGGATAGAAAACTTAGTTTTTAAAAATAAAAATGTTCTATATGAGTAAAGTGAATCTGTAAGTAGTATGAGATGAGAGGTCGCGTTAATCTCTGGAGTATTTTAGATACCCACCCCACCCGATGCGGCCGCGGCTCAGGCAAGCCGCCAAAATAACGAATCGACAACGCCAAGATTCAATTTGCAGTGCACTCCTGACTCCCTGGTGCCCGGTCGGTTAAAACTTGCCAAATTGGACAATCCCCGTATGAAAACTGAACTGGGTTGCAGCCGTTTGTGAATTTTACTCAATTCACGTAACTAACCGGGCTTCGCGAAGCCGTGGATTTATACGGGGATTTCAGTTTTAGAAGTTTATTTTCAACCAGGATTACACGTGCCTAGCCTGTTCGTCAAAAAACTTTTTTGGTATTACAAAATTATTTTGAAACAGCGAGACGGTCGCAACAAAAACTTAACGTGCGGCTAAGCTACACTCGGTTTAATAAAAAAAAACAAATTAATGTTACATGGAATTCAATAATTAATGACCAGTTGCACAACGGCCCCACAACAACGTATTTAGGTAGCTAAATACATTTACGAGTATCTTGACCTTATTGTATGCAACTGATTGGCAGTAAATTTAGTAATAGTTGTTCAAGCCACCTTTCATGAGAATCTTTCAAATTACGTGTAAATGGCTTACCTACTCGCTTCTGCTAACGAAGGAGAACTCCAATCAAAACCTCAAAGGTAAATAATATCACCAAATTCTAACATTTCACTTTAAACATCAAACCTTATTAACCGTGAGTGTGTACCACAACACATTCCTACAAAATGTTTGATTTGTCAAATCACACACAACATAAATCGACGTGATTGCCAGTTATTACTCAGTTTAAGTACATGTCTCTTGATATTCACGGTAAGTACTTAGTACAGCAGTCAAGTTATTAATATCCATCATACTGGCGCTAAATAATTCCATATGACAATATTGTATCCTCTATCTCTTACATCAAGAATTACTTTCGCGTAACCGGTGTATTTCTATTAACCCACATTTCATTTTGAATTCATTAAGCCACAATCCGATTTTAATTGCGACGATGAATCAGTCCGTTATGCATAAGACATTATGATCGAAATAATTTTTCTGGTTGAGGAAAACTAAGAAAATCCAGATTAATGATAATACAGGTGTATAGATATGTTACAATGCCTTACTATACAGGCGACAGACGTAGTCAGTCCTTTACAATTTACAACTAACTACCTACTTATAAATAAGAAAGAAATAACATAATATTATCATGTAGACAGAATTTTACACAACCAAGTTTTATCACTGCCATTAGATCTGATTTTCCAAACACTGTTTGGAGTACGAACAACAAACTAGGGACGTTTGTTGTTGGTTGTTAAGCTCAAAGACTTATAGATTTGATTTCTTGAATTTAAATATCTATCCTAGTTATATATAGGTATATATATTTATTGATTTAGAATTACAGTTTTAGCTACTACGACTATCATACCTACTCATAGCCTTTATTGTGGTTACATCCTTGATAATAGAGGCCAAGATTGAGCTATAATATAATACCAATTTATAAGTAAAATTACTGTGACATCCAGACGGACGGAAATAATCGGTTACTTAGCTTTTAAATAGAACTATTATTAATATGTAAGTAGGTATACCAGGGATTCATATTAAGGCAAGAGTTGTAATAAATCGTGGAATCAATTCAATAAGTAGTGCAAACAATGAGCGGCCCTCAACTATTCTCCATCCACCGAACGAATCACCGTGGAGAGCGCTCCTCGCCGGTCCTGCGAGCTGGATAGAAAGGGAATCCGCCACTCGAGGTCAGTTAATAAACACTCGTCACATCGCCGAGTGAAACGGGGCTTTTTCCAATTTGTTCGACAAATAAAATACCCCGCTTGCATTGAGGACGCAACTGCGTAACGCTCGCATACTAGTTTGCTACGTATTCGTTATGTGTTGCACACAATCGTACAAGCATTTTGTGTCGCCCGTGTTGTTGCGATGTCCACTATTTCAGAAATATGCATAATTTTTTGGTTGTTCACTTACGATGTGGCTATTGTAAGGCTCTTGCGTAAAACTCGCTTACCTGAAACGAAGAATTGTATTTATTTATATAAAATGTTACGTTGCAAACACAATGTTTCATTCATATACCTAACTTTCAATCATGTTCTAACTTTTCAGTAAGAAATTTGCGTATACACATTGTTTGCCAAAAATTCAATTTCAGTCATAAATTTACCCTCGCACATAACAGCGTACAATAAACAAGGTGCCTACGAGTATAAAAGGTTTATTAAATTACTTTACAATCACAATATCTTAAATATATTTTTTTTAAAACACTGGGTGCCTTTGTGACCAGAAATTAAAAACGGTCTAAAGGATAATGACAAGCTGACCTGTGTATGAGCCCAGTATGTAACCCAAGCTAATTTCAACATTCGTCGCAACACCAAACTGCTTTCATGCATCCCTAGTATTTTATGATTAGGGCCTGGATAAACACATTTTATTACAAAGCGGACTGTGTGAATGCGCAGGCGGTGACACGACGAAAGCTAACACTCATAACCGCAAGTTTTGTCGCGAATGGAAAACGTCCGTCTAACTTACAGTTTACAGTGGTTAAAATTATGGATTATTATTATTTTGTTACACGAAATATGGAAAAATATAGAAAATAAAAAAAAATATCTGTAAAGTAGATTATTTTACATGAAGATCGGAAATAGTGTCAATTAAAAATATGTATTTACATATATATTAATCCGGGCTCTACTTAAAGGTTTGTATTGTAACTGTTAGTTGTTTATTGAGTCAGCTATCAAGGGGAATTAAAGGAAGCCTGTTAATTATTCATGCAAGGACACCGGCTCCATCAAGCAGCCCCTGGAGATTGGGCATCCTCGGCGGAGACGAGCAAAATCAATACGCAATCAAACTGTCGCCCGCAGAGTTCGCTGCAAATATTTTCCCATTCACAATTCTGGAAGTTGGTTGGGGCGGTCGTAATTTGATTTCGAGTAACGCCCTAAATTATTTACCATTTCCATTTCTAGGCCGAACGCCTCTATCCCGGTTAGCTAAGAAACCTTATAAACGGCCTTTAAATAAATAATCCTTCTAACTTATCCAAATTTTACCTTACCGGAGTAGAAGTTTTCAGCAAAGATGAAAGTGCCTTGGAAAATCATACCATAATACTGTACCACTTTTAGAAGCACTAGTACGCACATAGTGCTAGTAATATTGCGGCAAGTTTTGAAAGAGAATCTTATTGACATGTGACAACGTGTGATCTCCTCTCAATATTGCGGATGATAAGGTAGTAAGTATGACGCGACAGGCTTTTTAGACGTCACGGGATGAATCATATTTGTAAGAGTGGTATGGTTACTAGACAAACAACTAGCTGGAGATTATTTGTTTATATAGCACACTAAAAAGGACATCTTAACTTCATATGTTTTATTCATTATGTTTATACAAATCAATCATCAGAAATAACTTTATCTACTCTCATATCGTAATGTTCTTATTATGAAATCAAAAACAGTACTTTAATGACCCACTTTATGCACACCCGTGTATAATGAAATTAAAAAATTATATTATAGTACAGTTTTCTTCACAAGAATTATCTTGTGAAGAAAACTGTAGAAAAGTTATTTTATAGCATTAGCTATAAAATAACTTTTTTTCTATTAAAGTACAAGTATTTGGACATGTCTGGCCACTCACAATGTTTTTTGGGTTTTAATACTTAATTTTTGTTTATTTTATTGATTTTTTGCATACATATTTTATTTTGGCCAAAAATATCAGAAAAATAGCAGTGATACTAAGGTGAAATAAACTTGGATCTGAAATTGTGGAGTCAGCAATGGAAATGACGAATAATCGATACCCGTAAGTCATGAAAACCAATGACAAAATATTATCGACTTTTTACCTTTAAATTACGTTATTAGATGAGTTTAGATAAAGTACTGTATGATACTGCACATAATTAGGTATTAAAAACTCGTGTGATACTATTCAGAACTTCGCCTACGGCTCGGTACTTAAACTCACACTCGTGTTTTAATAACCCCCATTATGCAACAGTATCATAAACTACTATTATTTAGACCTAACCGAGGAAAAAAATTGAAAAATGATATTTTAATTCGTACTCACTATTCACTACCAGGGTCGCATGGCACTGCAGAATTCAATTACTTCGAACAAAGGGACATAGATTTGTAAGTAATATAAATAAGGCGGAAGCGAAGTCTAATATAGCTTACGTATTTACTTCGCCATCGCCTCGAGACGCCCGCCCGCGCTATGCGCCACCACGACTCGGTATTTCCCATGGGAGTTGGATTTACTGTACCAATACCTACTTACCGCGTTTTGGTATACGTATATGTATTCCCAATATTGTATATCTGATACCTGTCTAATTATGCTCGTTCGGCACAGCAAAGATCAAACAAAACACAAGAAAAGTGGCTTGCAAGCTCTTGCAAAAATTATAATTATGATTAAATTTAAAAATATTTAATTTATTCTGGGTACATTAATTTGTATGTAATTAATATTGATGATTCGTTAAATTTTACCAATTAATGTATCTTACTGATCCTGTCACTCAATGGACAAGTGTAAAAAAAATCTCCTTCACACTTCACTTGCATCTTTTGGTAGATAAATATAAAGCTGAAATTTGCACTCATAAAATAAATATTCTAGGTTTGTTGTTTAAAAACATATAATATTTAACTAAGTTAAATAAATAGCGTGCGATCAATTAATATGAGACAACTGAGTCTGTTTTATTATTATAGGCGGGAAAGGTTAGTGGACATTGAGAAAATTAACAATCTCCTTTACTTTTTTTAAAGATGTATTCAAATACATTTTATAAGTACAACACGACATCTATATTTAAATAAATTTAGACTCGAAATTATCTATCACCTTTTGTATCATATACGTGTATATGACATCAACCACAAATCATAACATCTCAGTCATATATTGTCTTTGAATCTTTGCTTCACCATGAATGTAGTGAAGAAGATAGCGAAATCCGTCTAATATTATAAACGCGAAAGTTTGTTCGTTACTTCTTCACGCTCAAACGGCTGGACCAATTTTGAAGGTAGCTGACACCCTGGATTAACACATGGGCTACTTTTTATCACTCGGGAACGCAGGTGAAACCGTGGGGCGTAAGCTAGTATATTATATGATTAAAAAACAAAAAAATATTGGACACCGTATCGTACAGGCATAGAAGTGCAGGAAGCTGCAAACAGCAGATAAGAATGGACGAAGCTACACCGACAAGAGCCCTTAAATATAGAAAACGAGAAAGATTTATTGAAACCGCTTAAATAATAACTAACTTGCTGTCTGGGACTATCGTATTAGTTTCGTATCCAATTATCGTTTCCTACAATCTCTCTTTGTGATGCTAGTTCACTATAAACTTTGTCTATTTGATTTCTAAAATGCAATAAACATGCGAGGTCCAATTAACGAATCCTCATAACTACTTGGTTTCATAACTTCGGGACAACGTTTTAATTTGTTTCGAAGGAACTGTCGTGATTTATTTACGTCAATAATGGTGCCGATTCTGTTGTTTACGAACTTAACTAATATTAGTCAAGTCACCTCTCTTTCATGTTAACCTTATACACAAAAGATAGAACATTTTTAATGCTGTCGTCAGTTTATGCCGTCGTAATATACCTACGGGTAAATAGTCGTGACCAATATAGATCACGCTTAAATAAGTGATCGGACTAAGCTGACAGGACTAAAATATCCTGCATTCCTTTCTTATATTTCTTATTAGAAAGGAATACAGTGATATTAAACTTGTTTAGATTGTAATCAACAAAATCGGGGCCAATTTAGATTGTTTTCGACCAATTCATGATGTACCTACTACTTACTTATCACCACTGAATCTTGTACTCTACTTTTCAAAACCAAAACTTTCTCCATAATCGCCACAGTCGGTACCTACTCACCAGGACAATAGAACATGTAGGAGTTCTATATAGTTGACATTGTGTAGCAAAGCTCGTGTCACAATTTGAACATAGAATAGTTGAACATCTTCATGTCATGTCGCGCAAGATATTGCTGTACTTTATAATATACATCCAATATACGAACGCACGTGTATATTCAAATATGAAACGGGGTAAGCTGCAAAATTAATTTGGTACTCGGCCTCCGCTAGATGCCTACTAAAATATCAAATATTCAATAGGATGTCAGAATTTTTTACTCTAGTCTCGGTGTAAATAAATATTGAACTATTCATTTTTTTTAAAACAGAATAGATATATTTTGTAGCAATATGTTTATTACAAATTCAAGTATTTATTACAATCAGAAACATTAAAAATCAGTCAGATATCATCAGCAAACAGAATAATGCCACAGGTATTTTTGACATAAATGGGAAGGTCTTTTACCATACCTAAATTAAAAATAGGACAGGCCCTAAAATAGATCCTTGCAGCACACCCATATGCACAGGAGAACCAGATGATTTAACTATATTAACATCTACACTTTGAGTTGTATTCCCAAGATACGACTTCATCAGATCAGGATCATCGCTCAACTAGAGTCAAAAAATAATTTATTTCTAACCATGAACTACATATGTTTGCTTGTCTATAACACAAGTTCAATAAGTAATCTGTATGCTCACGTTAGCAGGTACTAGGCACATATAAATAGGGAGTGCGTTGCAAGCATAACTTATGAGATAACTAGCACAGTTCACACAACTACAAACTACAATAAATTCTTCGAATACAAGTCATAACTAAGTTGAGTAGACGAACGCGTCAGGACGGTATTATGTTAACATGAGCAAGTTACGAGTATATTTAAACTTAACTTACATATTAGATATTGTACGTACGTAAGTGATATACGGCTTATTTACTATGGGATTTTGAATAAGGTATCTCATATGAATAACGTTAACTAGTGCCAAATCAGATATAATCTTAGCATAAAATCAAAATTTACGCTTTATTACTTGCGATAAAATATAACTAGGGTAGTAGATAAATGTGATATAACGGAGAGAAGTCACTAAATTGTCATTGACCGTAGCATTCGTGACAAAATCAACAACATATAATAAATACACCGTAAAGATGAGCATTTTCTTGGTGAAAGCATAAATCACTAGTGAATAGCGGCGCGTGGCCTCGACCAATCCGTACATGTCGAACATTATTGAGCTTTCAGTGCCATTGAAAGGGTTGAACCTCAGATATAGGAAATGAAAAGAAAACACCGGAGATAGTCCAAGTAGCGGACTTAATGGACGCTCGCGACCCTTTGTATCGCACTCCCTAATGTAACAAAGGGTCACTTGAACCAGGCTCGCATAAATAGCGGCCAGTTAACGCGCGCAGGGTTAACCCCTTTTCTGAAATCCTCTAGCTATAAGAATATCTTCATATTCCGAGATCTTGGTTGTATAAGTACCAAGAGTTTATGTTCTTAAATGATACCTTAAATCTGAGCAGTCCGCAATTAAGAACTATTGAAGTCGTCGCTTGCCATTGACTGCTCCATAAATCCGCCTTAACGAGTACCTACTTTAAAATTTATCGCCTTCATCCTACTTAATATTTTGTATTATCCTCGGATATTCTAAAGTAGTCCAGACTTCGCTCCCAGCGCCTGGCCCGGAGCCGCCCGCGCCCCGCATCCTTCCCCTTGTTTCCCTTAGACGATGTTTTATTCATAATCTAAGTAAGAACTCCCAAAACACCGATTTGGCTGAAGTCCATTAAAATCCCGTCGAAGTGAATTTTAAATGGCGCCTAGGTACTGCCTCGCCTAGGCGTAGCAGGTGTGATAACGTTCGACTCCTTGTTATTTTCTTTTGTCGTTTTATTTAAAAAAGAAATCGGACTTGCTAATCTAAATTCAAGTAAGATCTTTTGTACGAAACATTTTTTCCTTGATGCCTCTTGATAAATAACATTGATTTGGGTATTGAGCTTTGATTTCCATTTAAACACGTTGGAATAATAAAACGTAAAAATTCTTAACTTCTATTCTGTTGCTTATGTATGATTTTCTTTTATCTTTAAATATCAAATGATTGTGAGTTATCTATCTAGTCACTATATGGTCAAATATATTATTTACTAAAAAAAATAAGACCAAGAGATCAGAAACCAGAAGGTCTCAGATTACTATAAAATGTACCTACAGTATGAAAGGTAATATTATATAATTGCATACTTTCTATTAGCTTTTTACAGAGGTATCCGAAACATCCGGATAGTGATTTGGAGATATCCAAAATATCCGGTTAGTGATTTGGAAGTATCTGAAATATCCGGATAGAAAAATGAGGCGGAAAATTGCATGCCCTAATGACAACAGACGCGACCGCCTTCATTTTCGTCTTGCTTGTGCCGCACCGCGCAAACATTCTATTGCTATAATCCTATATCCTATAACTAATGCGCGGCCGAATAACAAATTCCGCATGTTGCTTCCGCGCATTTGCCGCTCTATGATTGGAGACACCTTGAGAATTGAAAACAATCAGTTTTTTTTATGAAAACAATATTTTTTGTGCGGCCGTAGCACGATTCTTTTCACATCTAAATATGTACGGGATTGTTAAATATGTACCAACTACCAGGGAATCAAGAAGAGAGTGGAGTTATTAAATATTCAGCAGGGAGGGGCAAGGCACCCACCCATTCATTTAGAATTTAGAGTAACATAAAATATTATGCAGTAGGCACCAAGTACCGACACTTGACTGATCTTACAAACCGTAACCGTCCTGCCAGAATGTAGCTGAGGTGCTTCAACAAATTAACGTCCAAAATTATATTCAAATATATTTATCATTGTAAATGTATTCGCATAAGATATTTATAAAAACGACAATATCAAACAATAGAATCGGATTAATGATGTGGACTCATTTACAAGATATAAAAATAAATAGGTAAATAAATATCCTGGGATAGATATTCCTCACATACGGTTATCTAATCATAAACTAAGCAGGCAGAGCTTGTGCTATGGAAACCAGATAACTAATATACTACATAAACTACTTTTTTTTTTATATATTAGTCGACATAATAAGAAGTTTAATAATATTGTAGTGTTGTATTTATTTTGTAGAGCTTTCGAGACCTTTCTGAGGTTTTCTTCTCCGAGAGTGAATGAGACTTGGATGAGTGGGACACATGACACATGCATCATACAACATTTATAAGTGGCAATTACAATTCTGATTTGCTCGTGCGTTTATTTCAACGTAGACGTGTGATACATTTGATTGAAGACTCTTAGAGCCCGCTGCACCCCTGGTGCGGCTGCTCACGTAAGGCCCAACTGCCGCCGCCCCGGCACGTATTTCTGAGCTATACCTATTTTTCATATACGCTGACGTACGCAGTAATATCACATTTTTTACGACGTCTCGTAGCATTTTTCCTACATTCGTTATATAAAACACATGGTTGTCAAAAGGAATGGCATAACTTAATGAAAATGTATCAGTTATACATATAATTGCTATAAAACTGTTCCGTGATAAATATAAAGGTTTATTTTTTTTAATATCCGCTAGCAATTACCGAATAATGTTTCAGATAAATCAATTGCCTTCCTAATTTATGAGTGAATCTGTATATTTCTATATCTAAATATATTTATAAAAGGAGAGCGTGACTGACGGACTGATCTATCAACGCACAGCTCAAACCACAGGACGGATTGGGCTATAATGATGTAAGCATCCGCTAAGAAAGGATTTTTGAAAATTCCACCGCTATGGGGTAAAATATCGCGGGCGGGAAACGGCGGGGAAGAAAGCTAGTTTTAAATAAACACGCGCTACGTTAAAACTATCCATATTCAGCGCGTATCATAATATCAAGCAGATAGTCGAGACGTTCTGTACAAGTGACAGTTTACAAAAAGCAGCATTTTTATCAGGCACACGTGTTGTGGCGCGCCCGGCTGTGGGCTTCTGTCACGTCACAAAGCAGATTTGCAATTCCGTTCTGTCGAGCGGCTCAATGCGAACGTAAAATCGACTCGGATATTCGTACAAACGAACAAAACTGAATACGTGAACTGCAAAAAGGGTTCAATATACAATACAAGGGAGGGTTCTACCAAATGTGATGTGTTAGTTGGTAGGTAGGTATTGTATTACGCGTGTTGTTTTAGTAAATAGTCGGATTCTGATTTGAAAGCCTAATCCTTTGCCTACAACATAATTGGATTGATTTCACGGTCGATAGGTAAAGAAAAGGTACGTAGCGAACGTATCTATTTTAGTTGCATTTAAAAGTTGACTATGACCTACATTTAAACAAAGAAAACCTGTATTATTATTACTATTCTACCAAAATAAGAGGAAAAGCAATTTTTCGCCAAAATTCTCCACGGTAGTATTAACGGAAAGGTCGCACGCTACCAGGTTAGCAGCGACTAAAAAGGTTAACTTAATTATGGTCGTTTTGCCTGTGTCGAGGCGCTCGTGGTTTCACGCTTACTTGCTCAAGTACCTCTTTACACATTTTAACGTCCTGCCCGTTACAGCTTTATTCCACCTCTTGAAGATTCTTGAAAGCACTCGTTCTAACAATGGCATGTGCTTAAAATGACAACTACAATAAAGGACTATACTAAATGCTTTTCTTTCCGTAACTCACTACTTGCTTCCTTCAGAAAATTACAACTTTTAGCGTTAAGGGGGAACGTTCGGTTGGAGCGCGAAATTCAAATTTTATCACGTTTTTTGCATATTGCAGCTCAGTTATAGGTGGTAAGTTATCAACATGTTATTTGCGACAAGAATAGTAGTATATTTACTTACTGACTAATAAAAAAACAAATCATCAACATATTCCTCCAAGGTATATTAGTAACATTTTCATGTAATAGTCGTATATGTCAGTAATATACCTTGGAGGAATATGTTGATGATTTCTTTTGTTATTAATCAGTAAATATACTACCATTCTTCTCGCAAATAACATGTTGATAACTTACGACCTATAACTGAGCTGCAATTAGCAAAAAACTTGATAAAATTTGAATTTCGCGCTCCAACCGAACATATACCCTTAAGAACCATACCAAGTAAGTACAATGAGTGTTATTACGAGATACAGTAATGAATTATCGACATTGAGCAAGTAGGTATATACGAAAGAAAAGCGAATAGTAGATACCTAGATACATGTGTACGATTACGTCTTATCGAAATCGTATTACGTACTGTAATAATAAATAATATATTGGCTACCAGAGTATCGAGATTGAATATTGCCCAATTCTTTCATTGGCCAAAATAATTAAATACAATATTATCTAAAATAGACGGCATAAATCCTTGCGAAATTTCTGCGTTCATTAATAACTGATAAAGCTCCTCGCTTTTGCTAAGCCCTTGGTACTCAGAGCTCTCGAATCGCAACAAAACTGAATTCAATAGAAGTAAACTCAAAGCTACGAGTGATAGATATAATATAGATGAGTGTTTAAACATCATTCCTTTTTCTAACCAACAGCAACGTCCTTGTAGGATCGTACAAGTTTATACAAATAACAATGGTTGGAATCGTTACCAGTTTTAATAAATGAAGAGCAAAATAGCTCTTCAAACACTGGGTAACGTTTGTATTTCAAATACTAGTTTTTAAAATATTCCTGGGTGAAAGTGGTCGACTCCTATTATTAGTTTTGACTACATGACTTACCGAAAATGCTTTGAGAAACACGAGACACTGTATAATTCCCTCCATAGTGTCACCGGTGAGACAGAAGGTTCCAGTCAAGTGCCTGCCCTTCTTGTCCCCGAGGGCGGGCGCGGCGGCCAGGCTGGCGTGCACGAGCGCGCCGCGCGGCCGCGCGTCCCTCGTCGCTCCCAGCACGCCGGGCAGCGGCGCGCCTTCCATCAGCCTTGCTAATGGGTCCATAACACCACTAACACTACATACACATCACGCACACGTCCACAATTTTCCCAAAATTTTACCGTTTCTTTGAGCAATTTATTGGCACTAACTGTTATTTAAAGTACTAGGGCGTAAGATTGGCACGGGAGATTCACGGGCGCTCTATCACGTCGATGCGCGACGATACGGAGAGAATAGACGGAGTGACCGTGCGGTTGACGTTCTGACAGAGGCTCTTGCACTCCTCACACTTACACTTCTGGTGCTCCGAGTTGAAGCAATCACTGTTAAACAAAAGTCTCACGAATGTGTATATCAACACGGCCATTCCAATTATAATGTATATTTCCATGCTGCACTCATAGATTTTTGGCACACTGCTTGGCACAAAATTTACCTATTCGAATGAAAATTGATGTTTGAAAATTATGCCTAATGTTGGAAACGTCAGTGGCGTTTGAGATCAGAAACGTGAGTGTGTATGCTGAATGTTTAATAGAATTAAAGGGAATATAAATAAAATCGAATGCTCGCTCGTTCATTTATCTTTTTAATGGCGTGGCGTTTGTTTTGGCGCGTGGCGGTGGCGTGGTAATGGCGTGGCGGTGGCGTGGCGTGGGCAACCGGGCGCGGCGTGTTATGGCTCCTCGGGTGCGGGCGGGGCGGGGCGGGGCGGTCGCTTTGATTTACATACGACACGTGAATGTTCGCTAACGTTTTAATACAATCATTCCAAACATCGGCTACTGTTTTGCATACAATAACTGCTATAAAGCCGAAACCCTTTTTTTGATTAATCGAAAGGAATAAAACGGTTGAAATTAATTTCTGAATGGAATTACAACGGCTCTTGATCACCCATTTCAAGAGCTGTAAAATATTTACAGACGTATAAAATGAACTTTGTAAACTGTAGCTAACAAAAGAGCTCTATTCAACATCGCATAAAATTTTAATTATACCTAACTACGTTCACCTAACGAACTACCTAAGAACAGGGGGGTTAATTTGGTCAGATTGCAACTTTATGTGTATACGCTTCATATCTGAATTGTGACGAAAGTAAGCCCTCTGGATGACTGGAATGGTAATAATATCGTTGCATTACCAATGTCAATAATGGTTGATGGAATCGTACCAATGCTCAGTAGAGGAGAGGGTCTCCCTCCAGTCTCCACGCCAGCCAGCGCAGCGGACGGATGTAGCCTATAAGTAAGGGCGTATAACAACAAACTCATTCCCGACTGATTGGCCTCATTGTGCGACGGAATCGCGGGATTTTATCTACTCACGTACCCACGTTCAATCACGACGTATTCAATCCAATCATATACAATTACCTACACATTATTGTGTCTATATGTATATACACAGTTATTACCTACCATACGTAGAACACAATACGAACGAGAAAATTGTATAGAAATATTACATACTGCTAGGTATTTTCACGTAGACACCATTATCAAAAAAACAATATAATATCTGCTACATCAAATATCTTTAGTTTACGACGATAGCTTATAGGTATTAAGTACGTCATCACGGTTATATCCAAAAGTGAGCTTTATAGAAATGCTATAAAGTTTTGTTTGCCTGTAATAAAATCTTATATTTTATTGACTTCAACTTATGGCTTAATCAATTGTGGGGGAGGTACCTGCAGTAACGGGCGGTAAGTCTCTAACATATTTATGTTGCCTTAGTCAGTTTTTTTAATAATTCAATTTATTAAATTAATTTTGTAAAGATTGCCTATAATAAAATTGTCTGACTAGATTATAGAAAATTACTTTAATTTTGTTTTCCTTTCGAACGAATACCGATTTTTTCACTTATATCGTGCTTATACGAGAATCTAAAGGTCCCAACGAGCAACCTTTTATAATAGAAAAATCTCATTTTGCTAGAACTCGATTTAAAAGGCTCATACTGGATATAAAAGTAGATTTCATTGAAAATCGTACTTTCATTTTCCAAAACTGATTCGCAACATTAACGCTTTTGCATTGATATTCAAATGACAATAGTCTGAGTGAACAAAGGGTAAGGAGTAGCTACTTTACGAGGACAATGTTAATGTTCTGTAAGCTCATGCTGCCCTGGTAGATTAGTACTAATGCGTGATGGGTACACTGATAGCGAGATATTAATGTGTTCGCTAAACAACCAACACCAATGTGATAAATTGAAGTTCGTTTCAGGGAAGACACTCGATCCGTCATTGGAACTGAGCGTGTATTTTGAAAGCATTACTTATGTAAGGCGACGCGACGGTGTGTGTCTTCCGAGAAGCCTGAATATCTGCAGAGAACGTTATGAAAATATGAAATATTTATTCTTGAAAGGTAAGGTAAGCTACAAGATAAGTAAAGTTATGGCCGCACTAAAATTGGTACCCATTACATTCATTAATCATGAAGAGTAACAATAAATATAGAACAATTTGTCTAATAAATAACTTATATAGATAATAAATCAAGCATCATGTTTTGTAAATAATTATTTTTGCTACATTTAGGTCGCGTTCAGAAAAAGCATCAAAGTATATCCCGGGATCTTGATTAGGAATTCATAAAGTGGAAGTATACGTAATTTTCGAGCAAGATAAAACAAAGCAACTCAAAGTAAATATACCTACATAAGTAATCAATTGATGTTGAGGCCAACGACACCGAAAGCTCGATAATGCTAACGACCCGCCCTGTTTAAGATTGAGATTTAACTAAACAATATGCAAGATTTACCCTCGACGTCGCGCGGCACAGATTACTAGCAAATAAACAAACAAACAGATGGACTTTGCATTTACATTTTAGTGGGAATTATGTTGTTGTTTACTCTGCTTTAAGATCAGAAAATCATCAGAGATGTGCTATGTAGCTACGATGCGAGGTAGCGAAAGCTAAGCTACGAAAACATTGTGACCGTTTCCACTGATGCTAAGCTATGTAGCGGAGCAAGTAAGATGTGTTTTTTTTTGTTATATCAGAAGGTTGACAACCAGGCAGGCGGTAAGTAGTACGTCGCCTATCGCCATTTGCATACCAGAGGTATTGCCGACCTGTTACAATGCCACGAAGGCAACTGTGTTATGTAGATACGCCGCCTACTTTCGGTGATAAACGTGCGCCTACTGTAGTTTGCTCGGCACATAGCTGCACCACTCGTGACCATTCATAGCACGCATTCATCCATATATTATTATAAAAACACATAGAGTAGTAGAACCCGTTTCCACCAGTGCTATGCTATGTGGACCAATGAATATGGAAAGGCACCTTATCCATGGGAAAAACCCCTCTATAGCCATTTCAACGTATTATGTCTTATTTATTAAAAGATCGAATTATAAACAAGGTAGTATCACCTGGGGTATTCTATAGAGAAAAGAATATATAATATGGAATCCATTTTCAGGTATTCACCAGAGAACAGCACAATTTTACTGTTTATTTATTATTCATGTTTTGGTTTGATGTTTTGGGTATTTGTACAGAAATGTTTTAGGTACTTTTCATAACAAAGAATGGAAATTTTTAACTAAGTTTTAAATAAATATAATAAAGGTTTATTTTGGTATAATGGTACCTACCCTAAAGCAATATATAAATTGAAAGTCTGATATAACTACGCGATACGCACGCGAGGTGCCTTGCTGATTAATATTTACTAAATAAACATTCCTCACTCGCTTATAGCACGGCTCACACGTATCGCGCAAAATACTTCACCTATTCATATAACGACAGCTAAAATGGCAAAGTGTATTCACTGTAGCAAATTAATAACTAAAAAAGCTTCAGGGTTGGAGTGTAATAGATGCAATAGTATTGTTCATGCTAGCACAACGTGTACCCAGCTCTCTGCTAAACAATTGAATCTCTTACGAAACTCCGAGAATCTCGAATGGACCTGCAAGGAGTGTTCAGCAAATTCAACCAGAAGAAGCTCATTTGTAAATCCAGACGACGAACCAGAAGAAGAAGACGATGAGATAAGCAGCAACATAGGTACCTACCCTTTTGATGTTAAAAAGCTCGTGGAGGATATATCCACGCAGATGAATAAAATAATTAAACGTGAGTTAGGAGTAACTAACCAGTCCCTTCAATTTGCAACTGACAAAGTGGATGATTGCTTAGAGAGCATTGAAGCATTCAAAGAGAGAATTAAAGAACTTGAGAAAAAGAATGTTGACCTCATCAACAAAAATAAACATCTGGAACGAAGATTGGAAGCACAGGAGCAAAGAATGCATGAATACGATCAAAAAGAACTTAGAAAGGTTGTAGAGGTTCAAGGTATACCTATAATAGAAAAAGAAAATTTAACTAATATAACGAAAAATTTGGCTTCGCAACTAAATATGGGAGTAGATAACATTAAGATGATTAAGCGTATACCAACAAGACAAGGGAAACCTGGTATTATACATATTAAATTTCAAAACGAAGAGATGAAAACAAAGTGGGTAGACGCTGCCCGTAGTACCGATATTGTATCCTCGGACGTGGTACCTAACTGTGACGTCACGCTCAAGAACAACAAGATATTCATACGACAGGCCCTGACTTACCATCAAAAAAATCTACTTTGGAAAGCTAAACAGCAGCTCAAAGACGTATGCAAGTATATCTGGTGTAGAGAGGGTAAGATACTTATTCGCAAAACTGACAACAGCAAAGTAATTATATTACGTTCCGATAGCGATATCAGTGACCTAATATCACCTTAATAAGAATGCTTTTAAAATCTCCTAATAATCTAACAAATTGTAATTGTAAAAATGGATTCCATAACAGATAATATTACTGAACTAAATGACTGTCCTAACTTGTCATATTACTATAAACAGATACCTAAGTGTAATAATTTAAGTATTATAACATATCTCCATGTAAACATACGCTCAATAATAAAAAACTTTTGTAAATTAGAACAACTACTAAATAGCTCACAACATGTAGATATAATAATATTAACGGAGGTAGGAATATCTGACTGTGTAAGCTCTTTGTTCAATCTTCCGAACTATAACATGCACACACAATTACGAAAAGATCGTAAAGGCGGAGGAATAATTATTTATACACACATTAATCATAAACTGATAATTCATAAAACTTCTACTCAACACTCAGAATGCTTAATTGGCAAAATCACAACTAACTTTAACACATCGTTAATTTTGTGTGCACTTTATAGACCACCGCGTAATAGCAAATCACTATTCCTTGATGAAGTGAAGAACATCCTTTTGAATTACCCCAAAAAAGATATCATACTTATAGGTGACGTAAATATAGACCTAAAAGTCAGAAATAGCATATCACAGCAATACTTAAATATTATGTATGAACACGGACTAGTATGCGGAATCAAAGATTTTACTAGAATCGAGTCGAGAGATGATTTTGTAACAAAAAGTTGTATCGATCATATTTTTGTAAGATCCCGCATATTGGATGTGTATTGCGCAGCGCTTGGCACCGTTCTGGCGGACCACCGCGTCATTGTGGCTACTTTTACGGGTAAGACATGTATAAAGGTTGCTCCTAAATATGTCACACGATATGATAATAAAATTCTCAACCATGAGTTGAGTTCTATAGACTGGCATAATATAGATGATATGAAATGCCCCAACGATATATACAATACAATTAAAACTAATATATCAGACTGCTACGAAAAATCTAAATACATAACTAAAATAAAACAAACAGGGAGAAATACAAAAGGCTGGTTAAATAAAAATGTTACTAGTATATGCAATGAAAGAGATAACAAGTTTCTTGAATTCAAAAAAGATCCAACAAATAAAATACTCAAGCTACAATACACAAAAATACGTAATAAATGTAATAAATTAGTCGAAAAATCCAGAAATTGCTTTTATAAAAATGAAATAAATACTCATAAGGATAATCCGAAAAAGTTATGGGAAATTTTAAATAATATGACTGGTCGGATAAAATCGTCACTAGATGACGTAATCCTCAAAGCATTCCATAAAAACAGTTTATGCCAAAAAACAATCGCCGATAACTTTGCGAGAGAGTTTGATAAGTCTGTAAAAGAAATATTGTCAAATTGCAAAACTCCACTACTGAGTTCGGATAAATATATCAAAGAATCAAATGTATCTATAAATTTTAAGAAACCAAACCCAAGAGATATTAATAATATCATACAAAATATTAAAATAAACAAGTCGCCTGGAGTAGATAAATTGAGACCTATTGATATCAAAAACCTATCTGATAAAATTTCATTCGCAATCACAAAACTTATCAAGACGAGTATTAAAACAGGTACATACCCAGATGAACTTAAAACGGGGATAGTAAGGCCGATTCATAAGAAAGGTACCATGACGGATTGTAGTAACTATCGTCCTATTACTATCTTACCCATTATCGATAAAATTGTAGAAAAGTATGTCTGTAGAGAAATACACAATTTTTATAATAAACACCAAATTATATCAGATAAGCAGTATGGATTTCAGGCTAAAAAGAGTACTACCCAGCTGCTTACCGACTTTACCGATTTCGTGAATGGCAGGCTGAATGAAAAAAAACACTTACTTATGGTTTTTATAGACTATAGTAAGGCTTTTGACACTTTAAGGCATGACACACTGATACAAAAACTGGAATATAGTGGTATACGAGGGCCCTTACTCACATGGTGTGCAGACTACCTCAAAAATCGATCATACCGGGTTAAAGTTGATCAGGAAATGAGTGACCCAATAATGGTAGCAGAGGGTACGGCACAAGGATCAGTACTCGGTCCTCTGCATTATCTGGCATATGTGAATGATATGAATAACATTATCACAAACTGTACTGTGTACCAATATGCAGATGACACCTGTCTGATTGCGGAGGATCGGGACGTAGCCGTTGCACTTAGCAAACTGCAAAATGATTTTACCATGGTCATGAAATGGTCCCACGACGTAGGGTTAGTTCTAAATGCCCAAAAAACTAAACTATTACACGTGCACTCATCCCATAATAAGGAAAAGTATAAAACTGAGATTAAATTGCTTGCTCACGATCATGAATGCTTGCATGGTATTAAATCAACTTGCGGTTGCAAACCTATAGAACAAGTTACGCAAATAACATATCTCGGGCTGACAATTGATGATAGATTTAACTGGTCAGGGCATATAGATATAGTCTGTAACAAATTACGTGCAATAATGGCAAAATTCTATATTTTAAAATACAAAATACCTTACTCTATTCTCATTGATATGTATAAATCATTAGCAGAAAGCATTATATTATATGGCCTCAGCAGCTATGGACGCACATTTAATACCTACCTTGACCGAATATATAAACTACAGGTACGTCTCTTAAAAACAATTTTACCAAGAAAAATTATGAAAAGATTTGGTAAAGATGTAGATGAATTATTTAAAAACTATAAAATTATTCCTATCCACAAAAGAGTCAATCTATGTTTACTTCTCGAAAATTACTTCAGATATGATGACTACAAATCACATTCAATTTGTACCCGGCAAGTTTCAAATAAATTGTTAAAAACAATTAGTGCTTTAAATTTTTATGGTGAACGCACTACTAATTATATCTTACCTAGGTTAATTAATAAAATTCCGAAAGAAACCAGAGATAAAATAAATCCAAAAAATATAAAATCAATATTAAAAAACCTTATTTAGAAAGAATATCATTGTAATAACTAGCCGAATAATTTACAACTTACTGATTTCCACGCCATATAATACACCACCCTGTAACATTTTGATTGCTTCGAATGCGAAGGTAAAATAAAATTGTACCTATTACGAACGATACCGAGCGCTGCGCTAACATAACACTTACCCACATTTGTTAGTCATGTTTTGCGCGCAGAAGACAAACTAATGAATTTATTATTTTGTAATTAGTAGGTATAAGTTCGAGGAATGTAACACCTTAGACAAACCTATACAGGTTTTTAAGGTGCCTCAATGCTGTAAAATATTGTCATGTTTATTAAATAAATTAAAAAAAAAAAAAAAAAAAAAAACTGAAATAATTGTTAATGATTAATATCCCGGAATAAGGGAAACGCCTGAATAAAATAAACATACAACAACAATAATTTTAGTTTTGCATGTTAGTAGACAATGTAATAGGAAAACATGAGCGTCGAGAGATAAAATAACAAAGACAAACATCGCCGTCCTAAACTAACAGATGCGAACATTTGCGGGGACTCGGTGACATGAACATTTGCGTAAATATCAACATGCGTTATGGTACTTACCAAATTAAGTAGCTGTGCGGCTTCTATCTCAAGTACCTACCTATATCCACTGTATTATATCGGCTCCATTCCCAATCATACATAATACATTCCGAGCTCTATGAAATATGGAAATACTCATCGATATCGATTGTCTCAAATACTCCTATTATGTAACAAAATGTGTATATACCTATGTCTTATTGTCTGATTAAACAACATATTGGATAAAGTTTTGATAATAAAATTATGATATCGTTGACAAAAATATGTTTTGTATTGAGCAGTCATTTAAGTACCAGTGACCCAGAAGCCAGCAGGAGCCATTACCCGACCCAGTTTCACTGAAACACATAATTAAAGGCAGGAACTCTAAAAAATCTCCCACAAAGGCCTCAAAGCGGAGCTGGGTACGTTTTAAAACCGACAAATGACGATCGGAATCCCCAGTTTGCCACGGGACGCTAATCAAAGTTCGATGTTTAACGAATAAGGCAAATCGACGAGGATTATTTTAATTTGAATGAATTTTCTTTTTGATTTATATAACCACGTATATAATAATCATTTATATAAGAAATAAAGTTGCCGTCCATTCGGCTTAATAAATAATTTATAATCAAATTATATTGTAATAACTTTTGGACTGGCAGGAGTAGGTACAGTTACATTTAATAAATATTAAATCAGCCTGATTTGTTCTCACGAGTTATTCTCGCCGGATTATTACTGGGCGAATAAAGGACAAATCAAATATTCTGTTCCTTCACAATCACAGGAATTATTAATATTTTTAAAACTACGATATCCATTAAAATTATTATCTTAAACACCTACTCTCTTTACAAATAATTTCCAAATTCTGCATAATTAAAATCATTGTACAGAATATTTCGACCTACGTCTGACATTGTATTGAATCAATATTCTCACATTGTATTCAAACAAAAGACAACAGTTATTGGAAGCCTCGCTCACTTCGATTCCAACTTTCCAATTCTATCTCATTTCTCCTTGATTTCCTTCCGTCTCAGTTTTTTCCTAAAGATTCCTCGTGAGGCATGAGAAAGAAAGTTTGCTTCCCTGAAATGACCAGAATTCAACTTTTAAACGAATCCTCGGGGCTATTATGTAGACATTTCTACACGTTCAGGTAGTATTACCAAAGTTGTAGGTACAAGTTATTTTTAGATGTTATCTTTTTATAAAATCGCAAACAAAGTTTTCTTGTTTTTTTCCTGTTTGCGTTCAGCAGGCACTCTAATCTGAGGACGAATAAAATAATGTAGATCTAACAAGCTAGTCTTTGCCACCCAGGAAAAATATTTACGCATGAACATGTCTGTTTGTTCTAGATCTAGAAGAGTTCAGTATGTTTTAGGTGTCCCATTTCTGCAATTGGAGGCGCGAACAGATTGTTTTTATACATACAATGCGCAAAAAATGTCTTTGCTCTGCAGAGTGCAGGCCAGCACCGACAGTATCCTGGCTATGCTCACAGCCCGACTGGACGGTAAGTACCTACATGAACCATTGTTGCAGGGTCCATGTGACCTACTGTACCTTACCTAGTAGCTGTGCCCATATTTCCTATTATTAATTAATTATTTTCATATGTTTTACTAACATAGTTTTACGATTTGTAATACTAAGAATGTAGAATTTAATTTTATGAAATAAATATATTATTATTAGTGTATAAGCTCTGCTTTGTTTGGAATGAATAGAAAGTGATCTACATAACGAAATCTGAAATTTCTTAGCTTTTATAAGTTTTACAATGTTCTGATCTTCACTTCGCGGGTTGCTCTAACTAAAGGTGAGATGCTGATTTTATATTCCACTTATGTAAAAGGTAGATAATGCAAGTAACAACGCTCCCGGGAGCGGTGTGTACGTATTACTCACCGTGGCTGTCTACTTTACATACTTCACTTATATTAAGAAAAATAAAGTTTTCCAACTAAAGAATAACAGTTTTGTGAGTATTTGCCCGCGATCCACGCTAGCTGTATGTATGAAGCGAGGTAACTCCGCCATAACACAATATTTCCTTTTATGCTGCGACTTGAGCAACCGTCGCGTTTATTTTTCAAGTAAAACCATTTGCTATATAGTAAATGGCACTCACAACTTATGCAAAGACTATTCGAGAAACTCTTTCATTCGCTAAATAAATATCTTCTGAAAAGAAACGTGTCTACAAAACCGCATTCTAGCTACCAACATTTCATGGGAAGTAAGTAAATAAGTGATCAATGACAAAACGGACAAATGAAATATTATACAAGTATACGTATCTTGTGTTTTACTATCCTAGTTAAGTTACAATTTCTTATTGTTAGTCAGGCCTTTGAGTTGTTGGGTTCTCGATATACTACATTGTCGTACACAGTACAATACAATATTTTGAAGACCAACGTGTGCTTCAATACAAGTAATTAGACTAGAGTGAACAGTCAAGTCTTTTGCATTCCTGGTACTTTCTAAATCTGTAGAAGATAAAGTAATTCTAGAAAAAAATACATTTCTTCTAAGACTCATCAAGTCGGAAGTAAGAGGAAAAGTATATAAAGAGAATGGACTTTCCTTATATAAAAAAAGTATTATTATAAAAATCTCTTTTACTTGATGGTTCATATTAAACGTTTTATCCGTAGTAGACTAGGTCGGAGTGGAACCGAGCGAGCGTACCGTGAAACCGGTCTTATTAATTAAATCACAAGTACGACCAGAATTCTAATTGTATTAGTTTGAGTAGATGTAAGTGCGCGTGCTAGTTGGCTCTGTTTACCGTTCCTAATTACCTACCCTGGGTAGCTGGGTACCCGTGTTAGCCGCAGATCCGCTCTTATAAGATTGAGGGAAAACGCCCGCGCCGCGGCACACGCCTTGCGAGGGAGCGATTAACTAGGATCGTATTTATCATTCAAACTAACTACTTAAGTAGGCTAACTTACGACTGAAGGAATTTCCAACCACACTAGTTTTAATAGCTTTGAACAAAACCGATTCATAATATATTACGTGGATTTACATGTAAAACACAATTAGGTACTAAGGTACTTTTTTATTATATTGTTACTTATTTTAAAAAAAATATAAGCATACTATTTGGATGCCACCTATCGGATTCTAGTATAGCTATGAACCATCGCCTCGACAAAACAATATAGCTTGAACATGACCCCGATCGGTCAAGGAGTTCAGTTCATAAGTAACACGATCACTAATAGACGCACCAACTATTAAGAACAAGTATTCTTGAAACTTAGCCCACAGTCTCAAGCGAGTGTGTTGTTTTGATTGAGGCGTAAACATTGACTCTTTGATGTCACCTAACACGGTGTGATCTAGTGATTAACGAGCTGCCTCTGTTCACGCGACACATCACACTCACGCGAGAACATTGTCTACGAGACATTTAGCACTATGTCGGGTAACAATGAAATTAAATGTCATTAATACTCAGTGCTAGCTAGTTCTTGGTAAATCGGGATGCTCCAGGGAGATTGGCAACGTATTCATTGTCACATATATTTTACTAGAAATATCTTTTATATGGAAGATTTCTTGGCCTGAATAAATGATTGCTTTTATACTATAAATGTAGCAAACAAGCCGGAAGATGCAGCGTGGGCTTACCCTCTTCAAGGTGGACCGACGATCTTGTGAGGGTCGCTGAGAGGGATAATGAATTTAAATTAGTTGAGCTATAAACCGTAATTTGTAATTGCGTGATACTAGGTCAACATAAAACAGGCGATGTTTCATACGACGCACGGACACAAACGGTTAGATAATGGACGCATGCACAGCATTCCGGCCAACATGCCACCGAGGCACAACGTGACATTATTGTACAGTCTCTAATACAAAGCCAGGGTAAGGACCCTGGCTTTGTATTGAATTGCATTGCATTTAAAATAAATACATTATATAAAAAAAGTTGCGTAACATTTAATTTCTGATTTTTTCCACATAAAAGCTAATCTATAAAATTTGCTACGAATCCAATAAAATCTATCACTAAGGAAATATAAAAAAAAGAAGAATTTATTTAGAAAAAAAGATGAAATCCATAAAAATTATGAATTAGTTTTATTACCAACTTTTACGCATTACGCTCAAAGGAACGCGCGAACGCTACGCTACGCATTCTACGTTCTACAAAGTGCTACGAGTGGTCTACGAACGAGCTACGACTAAGCTTGGCATGTGATATGATGTACCTACCTAACTGACATGTGTATTTTTCACGTAGTATGTAATTATAGTTCTATTCAATTAATATTATTAGGTATTTTACCATCACATAATTATTGTAATGCTTGTTCTACAAATATTTTATCAGATCTAGATAATGTCGTATCGTTTGGTTAATAGAAAACATACCTATATTATTTTCCATACAATAACAAGATTGATACTCTCTTTATAAATTAAATGGTATCATTTGATATAGCATTTCTCTCTTATCTCAGTAACCCTGTGCATCCACAATTAAAGCTAATGTACTAGGACACTATAACATCTACGAAACGAAGTCTGAGGCAATTATCATTAGAGGGGTCGTACTCTCATTAACTCTAACAGTAACTGGACGGCACAAAAACGCAGAATAACGCCTCTATCTACGTGAGTCGTCACAAAACAAAGTAATTCACAACTGTAACATCGCCAATATCATTAGAGCTTTAGCGTTTAAAATACGTCACAAACAATAAAATACGTCATGGTAAATAGGTACCCCACCTTTAAATTTTAGTTATTTATTTTCATCTATCATGAAACTGGACCAATTCCATATACAAGTTTTATTTAAAGAAAACACTAGAAAAGATGATGATCTTCAAACGGCTGTGCGAAATTTTTCGAAAACGAAAAAACATACTAAATCGCTTCATTCGTCCAGGAGCTATGATGCCACAGACAGACACACAGATACACACTACAAACTTAACTTTAATACCTCACTTATTCGAATATTCAAGAAAAATCACGAGCGACTTCAATTCTTCGCTGTGTATTTAAAGAGACTTCAAAATGCCGGTCCCGCGGGGTCGTAGTTACCTTTCATTGGGTCATTCATCATGTCCAATTAAACGCAAAATACCTGCTGACGTGTGTACAGAGAGAGAGGCAACACGTCACGCTACCCGCTCAGCACATAATATGAATAAATGTTTGTGGATTTCCACCCGGGTACAGGGTACGGGTCGCCGGGTCGCGGATTAATTTTTAAAATTATCGCTAATTTTATAACGTTTAACTCTCCGAGCGGACATAAATAGTGACCTCGGCTCATATTTGAAATGTCGTATTTTGAGTTTGATCTAATTTTAAAATCCCTGATACAAAATGTCTGTAGGCGGTGACCACTTTAAAAATCTATACTAATAAAAAGTTGAAGAGTTTATTTGTTTGAACGCGCTAATCTCTGGTTTTACTGGTCCGATTCGAAAAATTCATTCGCTAGTACGAAGCTACATTATTCCCGAAGGTTATAGGTTACTTTTAATCCCGGGAACGCGAGTGAAGCCGCGGGGAACAGCTTTGTTTATAATTTGTTAGTTTGGGTTATGATGATGGAGTTCATACATGTCACCCGGGATGACATGAGTATTCTAACAAGAAAACACTTCTGACATTTCACTGAAGTTTAGTTTGTAACCAACAAAGCACCACTAGCTAACTACAGTTTACAACGCAACCATTAAACAATTCAGTACCTACCTATATATCATGTCACCTACGAGAATTTGTTCAGTTTCGCGTTGTGAGTTTTTCTGAAAAACTTTCCAACATTTTGTTAAATATAAAACTCGTCGCTACATTTCCAATAAATTAAAATGTTAAATTCGAAAAGGTTTTTGTTAAATGTGGCCGGTATTCACTGAAATGTGAATATTCACTTATGTGGTATTTAAAGCAGCCTGTAACCACATACAGGGTGGAACTTCACTGTAACAAAAAGTAATTAAAATAATTAGTGATAATTTTTCCGATAATGTAACTTATTTTTAGTACTGATTTTCATTTAAAGCACGCGTAAAGTGAATGAAAGACACAGATAGTATCAAACAATGATAATGGCGTCGTGTCCTCTGACAGTAATTTGTGTGAGTGTCTCCTTCGACCTCAAACTAAAGCGCGGGCCAGGGCGAGGCGGTGTCGTTGTCGAAATCCATTTCTCGCGACATTACTAAAGGAAAACTCAACTCAAGACGAACGTCTCCCAAAACGAAGATAAAAAGATCCGTTGATTACGCCGCGCTAGACAAATGTCTAGCATAACTCTTGCAGACGGTGAAGCAAAGCCATCTAGAGCGACTTGAAGGCGTGACCTCTCGTCATTAGAGTTTCAAATCAAACGACTAAAACAATAGTAATGATGAAAACAATTACAGCCGGTTTTGAGGCAACATGTAACAAATCGAAATCGATGATACTAGGACAACATAAATTATCAGAGATTCTGACTTGATAGCCTAACACTATTTACATTAATTGAAAATGATCTATACACACTGAAATACATAATTTTTCTGCGCAGGCATCATGTTACTGGAAATACCCACATATATTTATGCAATATCCACATTTCAGTACAAGGGTGAAATGATTAGTTTTCCCAGTATGAAATATGTATATTAAAACACGTTTCCCTTCATGTATACTGTATCGTATCGTTGCGTGGAACGCTTGAAATAGAACTAATTATGATGCATTGAAGCTCGGAATTAAAAGTCAATACTGGGGTTTAAATCAGCTTTTAAAAAGTAATAATTATATACTCTTGGGACCTTTTTTTTTTGTATGGTGAATGTATGTACTTTGAGATTGTCTCAACGTAGCCAGTGTTGAAGATGGTAAGCACACAAAGCCTAAGAGAGCTGGCTCTCAATTGTAGCTGTGTTATTAAATGAAGAAGAGTTTGTTCTGGTTCGAAAAATGTTTTCACTAATAGGAATCTAAATTATCTCCGAAGGTCATACTACGTTTTATCCCGGGAACGTGGGTGAAACCGCGTGGGACAGCTAGTATTTTCTTATTAAATACCAGACTCGAGTAGACAAGCCCCCACAACAAGCCCCCAATACTAGTAACTTTAGCATTTCGCATAATAGGGATGATGACTAGGTAAAAATAATTAATTCTGTTTAGTTCGTCAGTTAGGATATCAAAAAATATTGGATACGTGAGTATTTTTTATTTTATCAAATCAACAAAAAATTACAAAGTCGCATCAAAGTTCAGGTTGTGACGTCATCTCTCTGTAAAAAGTGTACTAAGACGTGAGGTCATGTGAAACGCACTGTATCTTCGTTATTTTTAGGAACTAAAAAAAAAACGTGTCCAATACTTTTGGTAATCGAATTAGATTTTTTTCATCACCCCTATTCATATCACTATGATTCTCAGAATTGGAGTCAAGTGGCGAGAATAGCTGGTGACCGGGTGGTCCCCGGGTGGTGCCGGTGTGCTGTCGACGCGGAGTGAGCACACACATTCACAACATGCGTAATGGGCCATCGGCGTGCAGCCATAGCCTAATTTGAACACCATCTAATAATCGATACGGGTACGTAACACCACACATACTTTACCTATGACTCTAAGAATAACCAACTAGTAACTATGAATATTAAGTGGATTTGAAAGTATACTATGCGCATTATTATTATTAAACATTCTGGATCGCTTTTTTGGGTCGTAAAAAGAACCCTTGTAGGATCAATTGTATATCTGTCCCACATCAAGGTCATCAAGACCTCTCACAACAAAGGCAGAAGAAAACATCAGAAAATTTATAATTTTTAGTTACATTACCTATTTAGTTGGAGATACTCTCTTAGTGATTGTCCTTATATCCAACTTAGTTGTACCGAAACCCATACGAGACACACTCGTAATTGGCATATTATTTTAAGTGTTTTGTCAATGCTTTCATTTAAGGGTATATAATGGTACATAACAACATACCCTTATGTGCGTTTATTATTTGACGTGTGCTTAAATTTTCACTTATCGGCGTGGTCCGTAAAATTGCATGTCAAGGAAATGCACCTTAAGCCACTAGGCATGTTTGACAGTTCGTTAGAGAAAATGCTCTACTATTGTTATTATTTATGATCTCCTGGTAATCCTACAGTAAATATATGATCAAAAAAACGAAATAAACAACTCATTCGTCTCCTGATATTAAATTACGTAAGCTAGGTAAATATCCGTATTTATGTTGCGCACTCGCATAACATTTGAACACGTAGACATAATGTATTTACTTACAGAGGCGTTTATTCGAAGTTGAAATGGAGTTGAACTAACAGTCAGTTCGAAACAGACAGTTTAGTGTCGGGTAGCCGGGAGAACTGGCTAGGTGGAAGTAGGGTTAGCATATATGCCAGGCATTTTAGCTCTTACGTCCGAGAGGCTCGCTCGGATTTCTCTCGATTTATAAATATCAGTTTTAATTATGTATTTTATTACGTTTTCTAGTTTCTAGAGACAGGATATTTTTCACCCACGGCCAACTGATCTCAAATTAAAAATAGATATTTAAACACCTAAAGAACAAACCATGTGTTTGTACATGTTTCATTATCGTCTTGAGTGAAGCACTCATAAAGTTTTTTTCTTGAAAATGTATTAGACCCGTCTGGAACGCATGTGGAAGAAACCATGTGTATATTATAGCTAGCTTTCCACCCCGCGGTTTTTCCCGCGAACTCCTATTTTACCTCCTTAGGGGTAAAATTTTCAAAAATCCTTTCTTAGCGGATGCATACGTCATAATAGCTATCTGTATGCCAAATTTAAGCCCCATCCGTACAGGGGTTTGGGCTGAGCATTGATCGATCAGTCAGTGAGTGAGTGAGTCTGTCAGTCAGTTTATTCTTTTACTTATATAGATGTGTTATGTTAGTCTTTATGTAAATTTTTTCCAACAAAATGTTGATGACGGAGATTCATGAACCGTGCATTAAAGTCTGACTATTCATAAGTGCCTGTTAAGGTATATTTGAATAAATAATATTTCATTTCATTCATAAGTATATATGTCACATATGGGACAACGAAGCTATAGGATTATCTGTATATCTTAATATATAAAAGTCAAAGACCTGACTGAATCACTGACTGACTGATATATCCACGCACAGCCTAAGCCGCTGATGCTAGACACATGAATTGGAGGTTTCCTGAGAAATTCAATCCCTAAGGGGGTAAAGCGGAAAGCTAGTTAAGGTATATGATTCTACGAAGCTGTAGAATTTTCGACAAGTATCAGAAATGTTTGTAACGTAGTTAGTTACAGTGCAGACTAAATGTACATTGTTGCTACATTAGAAGTCGTTCTTCATTACTAACCGAACATATGTTGTTCAAGTAATCGTGTCAGAAGTGTGTACTAGAACTTAGACCTAAGGTTATGTTGACCTACCTAAATATTGAAATTAAAAACAAAATTGATCATTCTCGTTCTGAAAAATCCTATCGATGTTACGAAGTGTTATAAGTATCCTTTGAGTGACAGAATGACAGATTAAATTCGCAGAAAAGCCTTCTCGGGGGACCTTATCAAATGAAACCTGTCAGGGAGTGACAGGTTAGCCTTGTTTTTTATTTTATTTTAGGACGTACTAGAAGTGTTGACACCTTTTTTAAAACAACGTCGTGGTAAACGAAAATGAGTGATAGAAATAAAAAAATACAAAGTAACAGCCGGTTATTACATACATTATATAAATTCCCTTACTACCTATGTACCTAATGAAATGAATATCCAAACCGATCTCAAGTTCAAGGCAAATCATAAGTATATTGTAGTTATTGTTATTATAAACTATTAGCAATATCTACAAGCTCAATACACGGACATCATAACCAATCGAACGTAACACGCAAGGTTTATCGATATATTGGCATCCTCCGCAACAACACTTATTTTATCCTTGCATCTCACGTTTCAAGTAACAAACAAACCTACACCACTGATATTTCTAACAAATTAACCACTGTTGTTTTATGATAT
Source organism: Tethea ocularis (assembly GCA_963555595.1). Classification (NCBI taxonomy): domain Eukaryota; kingdom Metazoa; phylum Arthropoda; class Insecta; order Lepidoptera; family Drepanidae; genus Tethea; species Tethea ocularis. Next base: position 9,707,204 of record OY741975.1, read on the forward strand.
CCTGGTATTTAAACATACATGACGTTATAGAGTTGTTACACGCGAATCACCGCAGGCAGACGCGTACGGGCGCCAGGGCGGGCGGCCGATCACTGAAAAGCGTCCCGGGCGCCCCCCGCGCCCCCTCGCATCCCCGGAGTTTACCCGCAACTGAAACTCTCAATTATTTTATTGGGAAAGCTAATGAGACGAGAGCTATCCACAGGATCGTCTGATAATTCCATTCCATCGCTACAGTGGAGAATAAAATTGTTGTATTATTCGACAAACCGTACCATGTGGTCGTTTGTAAGTTCAGGGTTTCAGGATAGTTCATTCAATACTCGTGTAGATTTGACACCGATTGAAGCATAATGTGACTTTAGTAAGAGCAAATTACTGTTTGATTTCGAGTTGTTCTTAGTTTTGGGGCCTTTTCTTGCCTTTTTTCGTGGGCGTGTGACAAGAATGACAAACATGCAAATAACCTAGTTGATAGTCAGTAGTCGCCGTTGCCCAGGGACAACTGCGACACTAAGGGGTATTCAATGCGTCGAAATGTTTCAAGGCTGGCTCCAATATGTAAATATAAACTACGAAATACGAGTAGGTATATTCGTTAAGCGAACCTCGACTTGCAAATTGAATTCCCGCAAATTATACTGTTTTGAAAACAGCCGATTATATTTACAAACACAAGGGTGATAAATAACATTGTAAGTAAGTTAAGATGATATACGTATAAACGATTTGGAGGTCAAATCAGAGAAAAGTATTAGGAAAACAGGAACAAAAGACAATAGTAAATGGTCACTCCGGCGAAAAATACATCTTGGGAAGTAATGTTAAGGGAAACTATAAAGTAGAGTCGTTTGGGTCGGGTCATTCCCATTCACTTGCCATTTAGTTTCGGGCCACGTATAACGAATGATTGCCGATACCTGAGCGAGGTATGGCAACTGGTCCGGCCGACCGGCCGCCCGTTCGGCCCGCGGCCCTAACTGCCACAGGGACGGTTACGAGGGTTGTTCAGTAGTAAACCTTTCTTTAATTTGCCCTTAAATCATTGATGAAGTTCCACTTAGTTACAAATATATTTTTCCAAGTTGAACACAATCTTTATTTTGGTATTTAAGTTAAACGAATTTGTTATGGACGCTGAATTAAAAAACTATTATAAATAGTATAACTTACAAGAAAAACATAAAATACACATAAATAGATTTTCTAGGCTGCTCTCTTCAAGTTGTGAAGGAACTGTCCAAGTCTGCATCGAGAAATAAATTGTAGCTACTAGGACATAAGACCTATTAGGTATTTATGTTGCTCCCTGGAGCGTATTCTGGGATTACATCAAGTAAGAACCTTCACAAATAGATAAGAAGGACGTCCCGACCTTCGGGACCCACCCTTCATAGGTACATACTAAGTAATAGGAATATACGTTACATTCTGATAAGCAAAGATACATTACCATTATTTTGTGTTAGACGGGAATGATTTAGTAGCATTAGTTAGTAAGTATACAAATATAAAGTTAGTAACTAAGATCCTTAGTAGGTACCTATACTTATTTTCGTCACATGTTTTAACTACCTACGCTACAAGCACCCAATTGCTATTACTACTAGGTTCATTTGAACTTGGGTTTAGATACCACCGACTGGATTGGGTGAGTACATCTCAAACAAAAATAACGAATTCGCAATCAAAGCCAGGATAAAACATTCTAGTTACCAGGGGTACATAAACGCAAATATGTATACAGCGTACAAACAGAATTTACGAGGTGCTCGCATAAAGTAACAACAGAGTACAAAGCCAAAGGAGGAATTATACCGGGGAGGGATTACGCGAGCCGCGGCCGGGCGGGACAACGGATTGAGTCGCCCCGACACGGATAAGAACCAGCTGCTTGATTGCAAATCATAAAACGACAATAAACTTTTACAAGACGCGCTTATTCTTTTAATTTGAAATCTGTTTGGATTCTGATTATAATTTGAGGAAGCTACAAAATGTAAATAGATATATAGCAAAAATACCTAACCTCTAAAGCAGGAAATTTCTAACAAAATATTGCAGTACCCACGCGCCAAACGGAATTTTTAATTTTACCATGAAAGAAGTATAATATGTATATTGAAATAAATACATTATATAGAACAAGTATAAGCTTCACAAAGTACGCGACGCAATCGAAAGGTGGGTACGAAAGGAAAGAAGCTTATCTTCATCAAAGCCTTTCCTTTGGCTGCCAGCTGCCGGGTGCCGGTTGCCAGCTGCCACCCTCGACATACTGATACGGAAAAGACCTTTACGTGCATGACTGAAGACGTTTCCAATTTGACACAACAATTCCAATATCACGCATGTGTCAGAAAAGAAATCGTCGCTTCCACTTCGTTGAAGCAAAAACGGTGACTATCAAAATTCTGGTATAATGTTGGCATATGATTAAACACAGTAGCCAAAAATATGCGCAACTAAAATAACTTGCATTATGTAAACGAGACTGGATTCCACACAGTTAGTTAAAAAACATGAATTAAAACTAACATTTGCATAAGCTTCATTGTCGTGACAGTATTTCAAGTATTCCAAAAACATTTTGTAAACGCAATCTAAAAAGAACGTCGAGTCCATCGTTACGATAAAGAGGCCATTTTAAAAGTAATTTATAACTCTGTGCAAGCATAATAAGGTCTTTGTGAAGAAAAGTCTCTCCTGAATCGCCGTAAACCTCGTTCAAACTAATCAAAAGCTCCCCACTTTTCACGGCCTTTGAAAACTTTCGCCATCACAAAGAGGTGGTACATTTCACTGAAACAGTTTTGCAACGATGCAAACTTACATTTGCTATCGAATAATGCCGCGTTTAACCACATCTTTAGAAGATAAAGTGCAAATTGGATCACGATCGATTTCATGTTGTGCAAACTAAAGTTAGGTGAGGAGTTAACTCCACGCCCGACTGTGGCCTCAGTACAAATTGGCAGTTTTGAGTAGTACTAAAATGATCGAACGTCGAATAGCCGAAACAGGAATCTGTACAGAAGGCGGCGATTACAAAACGTTTGCTTTTAATTAAATTAAAGTAGAAGAGCCCGCGGCTACACTCGCGCAATGTTTCGGGAACTCCCAACCCTCGGTTGGCGGTCGGAATTTGTAACATCTTCCTGTGTTCCAGGAAGGATCATTCATTTTAAATATCCAAGGCCAAGAGGTAGATACTACAGAATTTATCTACGTGAGTGAATTTCGCAAATTTGTTCATAACTTACAAATGGTATTTTGCGAAGTCTGACAGCAGGAAGTGATGTCGGATTCTTCGTCTTATGAAAAATTATTTTTGGGAAAAAATTTAATCGGACTTCGACAGGACTCCTCGAACAATCCCTCGAGCGACGAACATTCAACGCGTTAATTCAAAAACTTATTTTTAAACTCGAACCGATCGAAAGTGCTTCAGGATCAACGCTTCATACAAACAAGGGTCTAGAATTCACGGTTTTAAAATAACGAGTATTGAATCTTGTGGGTCTGTGGGGTGTACAAGAATTTTGAAAGCAAAACCGCAATCAGTAGCAAAGATCAAGTCACACTCGGAGGTACCTAGAGCCTTATTATCAGCAACAAAAACAGCTTCCCTCAGACATGGTGGGTGGCGGCCTGGCGGGTGCCCGGGTGTAAGCATGAAGGGTTCTTAATCCACTTACTCGCCGGGCCTTCTTACAGGCCTTCTCATTGTACGTAATTTATTTATCGAGCTCTTTCGTCATACAATCGTGATAAGTGTATCAACTTCAAACACGACTATTGAATTAACTATGGAATAATTAATGTAACAAGGTAAATGTTTCGGAGATATTCTGTCTCACATTTACAAATAGAATTATCTTATATCCTTAAGTATAATCTTGACCTCTATCGTATCGTATAATACATAAGTATCATAGTAAATTTTGGCATACTAATAATAGTAGGATAATTCTTCTTCTGATATTGGCTTACACAGTAGCTGTTTCACGAACCAATTTTCAGCAAATGATTAAAAATCGAAATTGATGTCTGTGGAAAAAATTGTTAGAGTTCGGCTTTAATAACGTCACGAATAAATATTCAGCAGCCTCTGAAATAAGATAGTATAATAATGACGATTGCTGCGTAATAAATTGTCTATAAACATAAAAAAGTGCTCAAGATGGAAAATTTAAGACCTCTCGAAGTAAAATTAAAAACATGGCGAATTCAATCTCGATTCCTAACAATGGGACGGTCGTTTCTTTCGTAACGACTCAAGCCGATCCGCGATGGTTGAAAGGGATCGGCCGCCAAGCGTCAGTCGTCCCGCCATCGCCTGCGCCATCACACTGCCTGCGGTACAAGTCACAGAGCGAAAGCGATCTCGTGATCAATACAATTATACATTTCACTACTTCAGAAGAAATGCATGTATAATTTTCTTGATGAAACTATTATATAGAAATATTTTTCTCAATATATTCTGCAATAGCCAAAAATACGCAGTAATTTTCGCCATCGCACCTCTTTTATAGGTGACACCGGCTCGTAAAACGCAAGGTGAAAGTCGCCGAAAGCTGAGCAAACTTAAATTGGATCTCTCAAGTCCGTACTTCATTTACTATCGACCTATCATAGACCAGGAGAGCAGAACTGTACAATTAATGCACAGCAGGGAAATTGGGAATTGATTCCTAGAAAATTCTGAAACCTTGCTTAATTTTTTTTATCAAACCAATAGTTTTATCGTAGGGTAATATAAAAGCGTCGTCGTCGTAGCAATATCATTGATGTGGAAAATATTGGCGAAGAATTCGTGCTGGCTTATTACTTGTCGAGAACCTGATCACTTTTTCTTATATATTTTCTGCATGAAAAAAAACTGGCACGTTCCAAACACGGTAAACCCTAAGCAGAGTTTCTTTCATGGAAACCAGATAACTGACCTAATAAAGGAAGCACCTATAACACGTGCCGATAAAGAATGAAATGGCGGACGGCAGTGAATATTATGCTCTCGCATCTTGCACATTAGTTCGTCAGCGTGCGAATTGAGAAAACATGATATTCGCCGTCGTTGAATCTATACTTTCTGTTACACGTGATCCCCAAACACCGTGGGATGACATTTCAAACATCCTTTCTAAATGCAGTGAGCAGTAAGATTAGCTTTAGTTATCGAACTCCTGAGCAATATTTCATGTTTCTTGTTTAGGTTGTGCGTTGTCTAGTCGTATAGTCAGTCAGCCAACAGAGTCATCGGCATGTTTCCCAATATTTAAAACTTTATTATTTGCTATTTAAATGAATTTGCTCCTAAAAAAAATTTCTAATATTATCTAGAGCTTCATGGAAAAGTTCTAAGCAAAGGACGTTTGCGAAACGCGTTCCATTCAGCGCAACATGTGTAGAAACATTCGAATTACGGCACAAAGGGTCGCCGAGGTGTGCTACCTCGCATGAGTGCACATTTGCGAGAATTGCATTAATATCCCAGTCTATTATGAGCTCCTGGTATGCAGTCTTGCTTATCTTATGAGTCAGTTCAGTTTATTTGTATAGTATTTAATGGACAAGCAAGCATCTTTTTCTACTTCTATTCTCTATTATATGGTAACCGTGAAGCTAAGAAACTGTTCTTTCTTAAATTTTCATATTGTTTGATCTCATTAAAACGTGAATCATCATAATTCCTCGTAAGTTCGGGTTATAATTTTCAGTCTCATCGTTTTTATTACAACCAATTTAAAAAGCATAAAAGTACAGAGATATTATTAAATATAACCACTCAGGTGCTTAATACCTAAAGCTGTGAAAATTAAAACGATAATAATGATTGCCCAACTTTGGAATACCCCTTTTAGGCATGTCTACGTACGTAATTAAAAACAATACTAATTAATTTCATATTTACATTACAGCAAGTAAAGCTGTTTTGACTCACTTGAGTTTAATGTAATCTAGATTAAATACTTCAGCCTCCCAGCCTCCAGCGGCTTTTATGTTGCCCTGATGATTATGTTAATATACATATTTAGTCCTAAGATAGTTTTTTGTGTAATATAATTACAAACTTTTTTGTAGCTAATCAAAATCAATCCGATAGATTTTGTAAAGTGGAAAGTAATTTGACATAAAACAAAAAAGGCCTAAAAAAATATTTACTCATTATTACTATAGCATTAAAATGATGGATGTAGCTTGGAAATCCGTGAATGTAGCCTCGTTATATAAATTATTTGTTGGAAGTCTGTGGTAAATATTTCAAGGTAAATGGTCGTAAACGCGTCGCTTCTACCGTTCCAGAATTTACTTTATTATCATTGATATTTATGGACGATATTCTATTATTGAATTTTCTTTTCCTTAAAACTGGTTTAAAAACACCAAATTCCATTTAACGCCAATTTACTTCATTGGTCTGTAAATAATATGCGAAACAAGTATTACGGCAAATACACCTAATAAATTGAAATAATATGTTGAAAAAGCTTCAGGCGCAGCGCAGCACATCGACCAGTGAGATAGCTCTTTGTAAGGTCCTTCCGCTCTTAGCGAATACCTGACACCTACCTCAGCAATGAAGGAATTTCAGGGGTTTACAAACAGATAGCTGGCCTCGCATGAATAGCTACAAATTCCAAATTGTTCCGAGATCGCGGTTCATCTCGGGTAGAACACTTTTGGCGGTCGTTAAACCAATAAGAGTTTAGATTGGTTTCGTCCGATGTCTTTTGATCATAGATTGACTCAATTTCGTAGCTTTATCTGCTATTTATGAGATCATTCATATTATATAAGTTAGAAATAGAATACATTATGATTAGTAGGTACTGTATCAATTCCATACACATAGCTAGTTGAGAACTTTTTATATAAAATTGGTGCATGATGGATTCTCCTCTGGGACGAAAAGTTATGTTCCCATTCGTGACAAAAGAATTAACCCTGCGCCGTGCTTGCCAACTGGGGCAGAAGCGTCGGGATCAAAGGAAACACTAGGTAGGCTCACCTCCTGCCGTGTTCTGAATGCTTAGTACGGGCGGGCCGCGGGGGAGGCTCAGGCCGTACTATACTCATATGCATGTTGAATATGGGTCACAACAGGCCCTCGGGGCCCCACAGATACGTCAGGATGTTTACGTAGGCACTGTAAATATTTATGTGTCACTACATCTGTACACAATATTTACTTAAATACGGTTCGATTACAGGCTATAGAGGCCTGTAGCTATCAGCAACAGATCAAAAATTCAGCAGAAGGTATTTTGATAATTTTATGATGATAAAACTGTGATTTAGAAATGCAGGTTTCTAGTACATCAAAGAATTTTTATTTTAAATATAATATTATCGGTAATATAGTAAGTTTATCATAGTGAAAGTCTTTGGGTACCTACCTACCTACAGCGCAGACATTTTAATAAAGTTGTCTGTCCTCGCCCGAGGCTATGTGAGTAGAATTTATTTCTACAAAACCAAACCTTGAATTTGTACCATTTGCTAACCGGGGGCGTAGCTCAGATGGTAGAGCGCTCGCTTAGCATGCGAGAGGTACCGGGATCGATACCCGGCGCCTCCAAATAATTATTTTACGTTTTATAAATGGGAAAATTACGACATAATATAATCTACATAATATTCTTTTACATAATAGTTAATATTATATTTGTAATTCTCGAGGCCGTCGCTGCTGCCGATCAACGGCAAGGATCCCAGCTATTTTAATCAATATCAATTAAAAAAATATATAAAATAGAAATTAACGCAGTTAGGGGCCGGCCATTAATCACGTGATCTTTTTTTAAGCCCCCTCTCCCCCTTGGTGATACGTGGTGGGGTTTAAGACTACGATTAATGGACGGTCCCTTATATCTTATTTTAACATCAGATTTAAAAAAAACACGATGTGTCTCTAACCTAAACAAAAAATAATTAAAGACAAAACAATACACTACAGCTAAGCTTTACATTTACGCTTATACGAGTATTATAAGCTACTATATCCAGTCTGACGTCGCCACCATTTAATACAGCTTTAATAGATTTCCCTTTATAGTGGACAACCGTGTGACGACATTCAAACGCTTTTGTTTCTGGGAACTTATTTTGAAAATTTCATGTGGAAAAACAAAGTTAACTAGCTAGCTAGCCAGCTATCAGTGACCTCCGCTGTCTCAGACAAAACTATTTATATAAGTTCATAATTTCCTTGAAGGAAGAAGTTATACGTACGTAGGTATATAGGTATAGTGGATTATCTATATTCAATAGATCTCATTAGTGATATTGTATGTAGGTAGCTTGTTATGTTTGATTGCAACATAATTACACAGGAACACCATAATTTGAAGGCGGTGCAGTTGCTTGCTAGTGAAAATAATACAGTGTTGAAAAGCGTCGCTAACAAAGCGTGTCGCGCGTCAAGGAGGCTCAACTCTGTGGTTCTCCTCGACTGTCATGGCATCCTGGCACTTGCTGTGTAATAATGTTATTTTTCTGTGATTATATTCAGTACAAACAAAGTCACGTTGCAGATAGACGAGGAAATACTTACTGTACTGGGGCTCTAAAAAGGAAGCACTTGTTGAATCATAATGAGATCCTATTATGAATTGAATTCAAAATCGTAAAATGGCCGCTTTTTATGCAATTCAGAATATGATCCTAATACGATTCTGTATCTGCAATTCATTTCTTTGACAGTTTTCTATAGAGTTTCGTAAAATGGTTCACTAAATCCGAATTGCTTTTACGTCAAATAGTAGAATCATAAGAAGATACTGAGAACTATCTTTTTACAATTCAACTTAGAGATTTTGTTAAAAATCAATGAATATTTAGGAATTAAATATGTATTTTTAACGTCTATAACCCATTTTATGGACAGTTTAAAGGTTTTGGCTTACAAATAAGTTACCACCCGTTTTGTGAACCTCATTCTTACCATCGTAATTTTTACAAGTTGTCTTAATATTATAATGAGCTATAGGTACCTACCTTCCCATAGGGTGTTTTAGGGTTCAATAGCAATAGGGTGATTTATTATAGCCTGAGCCTATAGGTAACCCTCTTCAATAAACAGTATATCTAAGGCAATAATAGATTTTTAAATCAGACTGAATCAGTGTGTTCTAACATATCAATGCCTTACTTATAACATTAGTAGGTAGGTACCTATAAATACATTGGATGCATATCTTTTCAGTATAAACTAATTATTGCCAAGGGGAACAGACTACCTACAGCGTAAATAGGATGGTCTGAGCAATAATTCCTACTACCTGTCCCGCAGTTTCACTTGCTTTCCCAGGATAAAAAGTAGCCTATATGTCATCTATCTATATTCTAAGTTTTAATCTAAATTATAGTACCTTCATAATATTAAAACCATACCCAGGTTGATAGTTTGTGCAAAAAAATACATTATTATGAGCATATCTGTGATGTCTTTGATTAAATTAGCGGAACTGCATGATGTCATGATAGGCTAAAGGTATCCATATGTGAGAGTCAAGGATCAGAGAGACATCATGATATAAGAATTATCATTGGTCACTTATTTAGTTAGGATAAATAAAAGAATGTAAATAAACAGCATAAACATTTATTACAGTATCATTGTTTCATCTTTCTGTAGTTTAGTGTAATTATTAATACTAAGGCAAGAATCAGCCAGTATGCGAATACAGCTCCCAGAAACTGCATATAATAATGATATGTATATTAAACTGTGACACTAATTACAGCATGACTGCATCAATATGTAACTGTCATGTTAATCATAACATTTTACTTTCTTGATAATTCTATGGACCATTAATCATCTTCTTCGGGTAACCTGAAAGTTAGTAAAATTATAGTTAGTTAAATTAATTGATGGAATATGCACATTATCAGTAATATCATCTTTAACATAATAACAAGGAGGAAGTTTATAAAAAGGTCTTTGCTTTGTGCAATAATAGTATAATATTAATGGAATTATTATATAAATGTTTAACAAATAAAATGTTTCTATTCTAATGGGGACCTCAGTATTGAGATCATAATATCGAATTACTAATGGTAAAACAATTTTTGGATAACTGGTAAGTACCTACCTAGTATCAAGCTTTACTGACGATTTAAGAAATAATAACTTGATTGTTTTTTGGAATATCCTCGTAACGACTTATCAAAAGTATGAAATACTATAGGAGATAAACTTACTTTAGGTTAGGTTTGCGAGATTCCTCGCCTTTTCATTTAAAAAATCTTGACGTTCTAAAAGATTCTTCCGTGTTATTCGTCCAATACTGATATTGTCTTCCTTTTACATTTTTACGTAAATAATTACAGTACTATAGGTATAATAATTTCCATATTTTCCTTAAATTATTGAAAGACTATTATTTTAATGTTAAACTATAATTTTTAAATATTTATTTTGTACTCTATCAAAACATCCAATATAAAGTTTGACCGACCGACCACAGACAAGATAAAATATATTGTCATTGATTGATACCAGTCGAAGAAGAAAATATTTTTATAATCAATTAAAATGTCAGTTTTGGGTACCCAAATCCAATCAAATAAATGCTATGAAGCAACAGTTCGATCGGTTTTTAATTATAATACAAAAAAACATAGTTATTCAGTCTTAATTTAACAAAAAGTAAATAGAAACAATAACCGGTAAAGTTACGGTTTTAATTTTTGTAGTCTAGTAACATTAATTCAAAACAGAATCTGTTTATGAATTGAATTGCGCATAAAGGGCGACTATTTTACCAAAAAATAGAGGAATTGCATGAGATCTGCTGTGAATTCAGGAAATGAATTCCTTTTAGCAATATTGCGTAATCCTTCCTTTTTAGACCCCCTGTTAGGAAAAGAAGGTATTTATTGTCTATTTATACAGCAGTTGGTAAACTAATACCCTGTAACTTGATCGGTTCAGGAATCATATTTCATCAACTCTCGTTTTTACTAATTTTTATTTTATTCCGGTCTCAAAAATATAATTTATGGTGAGAGCTTAAGTTTCATCTTCGTTTCTTTCTGGAACTTAGGGTAAGTATTCCCAGATAAGATTACGTTTTTTATTCAAAAGCATGCTCTTCTTTTGTATTTATTCAGTTCCGTTAAGCACCATTTACACTTCTAACGTTATAGGTTCAACGACGTTGTATGACGAAAATCCCAACATTCTCATTTAAATTTGAAAAATAAATAATAAATTATACGTATGTACGTGAGATTAACCTTACCAGCCAACGTAAAGGTCAGACCTTACCTAAATTAATATTATAAGGATCCCAACCCACGAGTCACTACCGAGTGCACAAAAAAGCTTGCCTATTTTCTCCTTGCAAAAAAAAACAATGAATCGAGGTTGAAGTTGACCCTCGCGGGGCTATTCGGAAGCAAAATTGAATTTTGTCGCGGAAACTAATTTTAATGGCCCTTGAGGACCCGCGGGCGCATATTCTCTTCGAAACGAGGGAGGGGAATCGCCAGAGGATTACGACCAAAACCTCAGCCTATTTACACATAGTTCTTAGAACATTGGTATTCCACGACACGGATTTAAAATTTGTGGAAGTTTAGTATTTATTCATAGCGGTAAATATGAAATCTAGTGAAAAAATCTTCAACTTAAAAAAAGGAAAGTGCTTTAAAATTCCCGCAGGCAAACAAGGAAACAAAATAACTAGTGCTAGTGTAAGAGTCGAGAGGTACCAGGGCGACAGAGATGACAAAGAGAAAAAAGTACCTGCACAGAGTTCCTGAGTGTCCTTTCAAACTGACTTCTGTCTGTAGTGGCTTTTTTTTTCGTTTTTTTCACGAGAAACTAGTTTGGAAAGCGGAATTCATATATATTTTATGCATATTTTGCAAAGTTGATACTCTAGTTTGACATGATAAATTGCCAAAACTTATATTTTTTGCATCATCGTGCTTCTAGGTATGTTTGTTACCTATTACAGGCTTTATTTCATAAGATAAATCAAGCAAGTTACTTTACAAATTAAGTTACTTTGGCCAAGTTATACAGGTTTTATTACACAAACTTATCTTATAGATACTCTTAAGGCTGGTGTTTTCTTCTACGGGTTCCATGCTAAAAGTTGATCAACTCCTAAAACAACAGTCTAGATTCTAGACAGTATATTATTATATTTTATTTGCAAATAAGAATAACTTTCAAGAAATTCAAACCCAATGTTTACTTGCTATAATATAAATTAAAATGTAAAATGAAATAAATTATGGATTTGTAGAAAGATAACGTTTGCGAGAAATGGAATAAATAGGTGCTAGCCTAGCACAAATAATCCAAAAAAGGAGGAGGATATATTTTAACATTCGTAAATCCACGTAATAAAGAAGAACTAGTGACCTCTAAGAAGAACTTTGTTCATAATACAAAACCTCCCTTGAACAGCGCCATCTCTGCAGTTTTGTTTGAACTACAGAGACCGAGAAAGGTTAAAATTGTAGGACCTACCTGCCGTGCTGCCGCTTTCGTTTCGAACCATCCGCTGCATGTTTTCAAGGGGAGCGAAACACAACCTTTTTCGTGTTAGCAAGCGCAACTCGCTTAGAGGTTCGGCGGGAATTACAGAGATGGCGCTAGTAAACCAAATATTGAAAGATGGTTGTTCGAAATTTACTTATCTTTTTGTTATGAACTAATTATGAACATGTGGCTGTTCGGATTCTTAAAATGGTTTTTTATAAGTACTTTTCTTGGCCCACGAGTTTGCTTCAGTTTCTTGTACTTACTTTTTACAATATATTCCCTTTATCAATAGACTTACCTGAAAAGAGAAAAGGAAAATATGAACTGTTGTAACACTTTATTGTTTACGCTACAAAATAGAATACAACAAAAATAAGTCAAACAAGATATAGTGAAACGACTTAGGCGGTCTTATCGCTAAAACGATATCATCCAAACCACCTTGAATATTAAGAAAACAAAAAAATTAAGGATTATAGGTACCTATATGTATTTAAGAAAATAATATATATTACTTGTTACAGTTGTTACATAAGAGTGCAAAATTAGTTTGCTCTTACTAAAATTTGTGTCATATACAAACACAGAGTATCGCCTAGTAGCACAGGTTACCTCTGAAATAGTTCCGAAGTTACCTAGAATCATATAATGCATTCTGCACTCAATTTCATAGCCCAGAGAAATGTTTACGAATACCTGGCATCCAATTTGAAACTTAAATGCGTTGTTTTTAAGTCGCTTTTAACGATGTATTTGTGGCGCAAACTTGTCAGTCGTTTGCATAATCGTGGCGTTTCATCGAGCCAGGACAATAGCCAGCACCCATGTTTAGACCGCGCAGGGGCGGCGCGGCGGGCGGCGGCACAAATTATGAATAAGAAGTTGTTGTTGTGAGTAAGAATTCGCTTTGCTGAATTTTAATTCGGGTTACATTACGCCGCGAAACACGCATCTGAATCAGAGTGTGAATTTATAGGAAGTAGACATTGTACGTAAATGCTATACCTAGTCATTATAATAAAGAGCAAGTTACGTCTGAAAATAATTTATGTTAATTATGCTTCAACGCGAGGGATTCGAAATTGCAAAATGGTTCGTGGTCAGAGCAAATATAGGTATAAAATACAAATAAATATCAAGCTATCGTAGATTTGATTATTTCTTTGATATTACCACAGATTTCAGCAGGAGCACATAAATAATCAGAAACATACTTTACACTACCACATTGTTTCGAAGCAACAGTCCATGTAATGTACTCGTAGTAAGGCAGTCGTAAGTAACATGTGTAGGAGAGCGATAAATAAACGATCCGTCTCGCAAGGAGCGCGACTTGAGTAAGGCCAAAGGGAGTGGGTAATGAGGAGATCGTTAGCGGAGTACCAGCACTGGTTAGTAGTCTGGGTGATTAACATGCTGCTGATTATGTTCTCCTGGTACACGCTTTTGATTGTACACGGTAATTTTGAATTCATTACATTTATAGGTACCGTCCTATTGCCATTTTTAGTAGGATCCATAGGTCCTGAACGGATGAACCGATTTTGATATATATTTTTTAAAGGTGTCTTATTCGAGTGTTCCGAACTATTTTTCAAGAAAATCCGCTCAGCCTTTTCAAGATCATCACAACTTTTCTAGTAAGTCAGGGGGTTTTAATTTTTTTAATATTAATGATTTAAGTAATGCTTAGAAACCCAAAAGATTAATTCAAATAAGCTTACCATTCCAAACATTCTTTGCCCCTAATTCTGGCGTAAGTTTGAAACGAAATAAGGGACTGTCGTGATAATAATAATCAAAACGGCAATATTTAGAGCCTTTAAGGCAGGTGTAGACACATCGCACAATATTACATCCCTAGCTGCGTAGGTGGTATCGAATTATTTCTGGTATACCTTATTTCATTAATGCCCCGGATGATTTGTTTAAAATGTAAGTACAAGATAGAAGTAGAATTTTTGAACACTTATACAGGTTACACATATAAATTGAAAAGACTATGCGCTTTGTGGTTAGTTAGTTTGTTACCTACTAACTTTTAAAACAAACTACAAACGTTTCAAATATTTAAATATTATATAGAAAGTAACCTATATTTATAATATGATGTTTTTCCCGACTGTGTGGCAACAAGTAGGATAATCTTTGAAAATGTAATTAACCTGAGCGCGTGTTGAGATAATAAATACGGCACATTTCCGAGATAATAAGTATATATCTACGCAAGCGGAATCTCTACCGTTCATACATACCAAAGTGGACCCGAGCACGTCCAAAACTCACATCTTTGGTCGCACGGACCGGGGCGCAAACTAAATTATTTATGAATGCGACCTTTTAGACGAGGTGGCGGCCCGGCCTGCTCGAACTACAGTAATATTTGTTTCCCTTACTTATCCTAGACAGTCTGCAACTGTTTTATGTGATCCTAGTAACCAGATAAATGAACGGTAGTACCTACCTATATATTGGATTCTTATTGATTTTATGGTTTCTCTAGGGTGAACGAGCCTGCTGCAAGGATGGTAAGACCCGTTCTTGGATCGTGAATAAAGGATCGATAAAGTAAATACCTACTTTCTTAAAATTATCATCTACACTTCCGACCAAAGAACCTACTTTGGTTATTGTAATTTTAGAAAATTACAGCAATAAAATTGTAACTTGACTAGCGAAGTAAGTATTCGGCGTCTGTATATTACGTGAGTAAACTAATTTCTGAAATTTATTATAATTGAATCTCATGGGTGTGTGCAAATGTTGACACGCAGACATTTAGCGACGTCGTCGGTCCCCAAGGACGGAGAATACGCTAGTAAAATAGTCATGTATGGAGATACGTGCATCAACGTCGAAGCCTCATATTGCACGAATGACAATGACGAATTGCAGTATTCAACGTGGCGTTGACTTACAATCTTGCATTCATTATGAAAATTAAATCTTCTATAGTAGAATAACTAGATACCTACATCAACATTTGGGACTTGTACTGATTGCAAAAGAATTTAATATATAAAGGCAAATGCGATACATCTTCATGACTTTTAAATAAGAATAAAAAAATCGCAGGTTATTAAACTATAGTTCTAACGTTTCATAAAAAAGTTGCTGATTTGCGGTAGAAAGCTCGTTTGTAACCGCACAGTGCTAGACCATTTTGGTTCCCAATATGTAAGCATAGATTACCCGTCGATGGCGAATGTCGCCGTGGGCTTCTTAAATAAGCAAACGATTTTTATTTTGATAGATTCGAAGGATCACTTTCTGAACTGCACTTAATCAAATTGACATAGGTAGTTATTTTCATTGTTTCCAGAGTGCTGCGTCGTAAAAGTATGAGAATAAAAATAAATAATAGAAATAAGTACAATATATCAGGGTAACCGCGGCGCTCGGTAATGGGTCGTGACAAGAAGCGCCGCCAGGTGTCGCTAAATCATAACCGTCTATTAGTATGGCACGTGCGGCTGTACCGAACGACGAGGGGTAGCGGAAGCGACGGCGGGTTTCACTGTATAAATCCTTGCCAATGAACCAGTGAATAGTAATAATATACTAATTTTAGGTACCGATTCAGCGGACTGATATATCAGCTAGGTAATCAGCCCCGCTTCGCGCTTATCCCTTGTACCTGGACCCCACGCCGCGATACTTTATTAAGTAGTGAAAAACGTCCCCTACACTACTCTCCAACATAACAAAGTTTGCTTTTCATCAGATTACCTATGAACTAGATTTACCCAGTTGAACGATGTAAAAAATCTTAATAAAACAAGACGATGAGAAGTAGGTAACAATAAGTATATAAATGTATTCCCGATTTCCACATCCGTTTGTGTCTGTTCGCCTGGTCTGTTCGGTACGCTGTAGGTACTCAAGCGGTTCGATGGTAGCTGTTTTTCACACTACATTAGAAAAAAAACGCCATGAAAACGTTCTGCAGTTCAGATGGAATAAAATACACAGATTTCGTTTGAAATTTTTGCGTAACTAAATTCATTTCTATCATGTTTCCGCAGAAATATGTTCGGAACGGAAAGGATATTTTGAGGTGCCTTGTAGGTACTCATGTGATTCCGGAAATGCTAGCTAGCGGCGTTTTATATTTTTATATTGCAGCTAGTCGACGCCAACTGAATATTATTTTTATGTCCAACTAGGCGAGTCTAGGAAAATATTGCTCGATGCACTCGTTTACTTATTTTCAGTTTATTATTGCTATAAGCATTATGCGTTATGATTCTTATACTCAAAAATAATTTTGCTAAATTCTCACTTAACTTTATTAATTTAATTCTTAGTATTTTTTGCATGCTCAATAACATGTTTTTGGAACTCCGTAAGAGTGAGTCATGCAATACTTCTAAAGTAGAAAATCATGTGGTTGCGCTAGTTGTCGCCTTAACAAAATTATTGTGTCATTTAATGAAGGAAACCACGAGACGATTATTTAGGCCTTTGTTGTTGATGACGTCATTAATCCCGCGAAATTGCCAACCCGGCACGTTTGTTATGTCACCCGCCCACGTATACGCACCAACCAGGGGATCATGAAAAGTTAGGATGTTCTTCGGAGGCTTTCATTTCCGTGGCGTGAAAGGGATAAATGCAATACAATTTCTATGGACTGTTAGGAAAAATCTTTGCGTACAGGTGCGTGAGTTTTTACTTATTGTATTCGCCCCGAAATTTTGATTTTCTTATCGAAACACACCAGAGGTTTAGAATTCATTGCTTATAACAGCAAAATCTTTTAGGATCGGCAAGGAGCCCGACTTAAACGACATGGACAACTATGAAAGCTGTTACTTACTATTCTTTGATCAAAGAGAACAAAAGACAGACAGTTGAGCACTGCAGCAGGCAATAACCATTCAATGTACTATCAACCAAGTTGAAGCATGATCACCTTAAGGGTGTATTTTGTGTGCAGTAACCAGCGGCTACCTGTGCGTCACACAATATAAGCAGACAATGCGCTCGTCATAAAAATAGTCTAAACAAATGATTTTACAAGAGATGGTTATTATTGCCCACAATGGACAGGGCAAACTATGATAAATGGCTCCAAGCGAAAAGGTTTAAAAACTGATCATGCTTCAACTTTGTCGATGGTACATGCCTTCTTGGCATTGTAACAGGTCGCAACACATTGGCAATAGGAGACGGTAACCATGTACCATCAGATGGACCGCCTGCCTGCTTGTCAACCGTCGGATATAAAAAAAAATTAAATCACATGTTGCGAACTCATACGAATGCAACAAATTCTGCGTGCGAGTTATCTTCACGCTCGGAATATTAACAAAGGTTTGCTTATAACCCGACTAAAATAAAATGTCACTCCACATTAGCGAACACTGTGGAAACAAAGGAGCATTTCAACCGAGAGCACATCGCACGCTTGTCGGCACTTTTGACAATTTGTTCCCTTTTCTCTTCCCAATACCACAGAAATTCACAGATTAACCAATATCTACTCACGTACCCATAGTTCAAGCAACCTAACCTTTACCTAAACTTTGTAATAAAGTAGATAGGTATTTCTCTAATACTTTTAGGCAAACCCATATTTTATGTCTCGTTATATGGTAAGTACTAGGTTATGATAAACACCAGTCTGTGTAGGTATCACTTAGTAAAAGGTTATACTTCAATTATGTTGTGATTTGAAAAGTAGTCCGAAAAATGGAAAATCTGAAAGTGCTTTTTTCACAAACAACAAATTTGAAATCTTGACACACAGACACAACGTCAGTCAGGTCAACTAGTATTTTATTTTTGTTAAAAATCAAAGGATTGTTAAGAAGGCAAGTCTACTGGATGCTGGATGATAAGTAGCCATCGCTACCAATCTCACCAAAAAAACCCTAACATCTCAGCTAAATAAGCCACCTTTACGATGGAGGAATTCCTCCATATATTTTAACTTAAATATTCTCAGTATTGTTACAATTTATAAAGTGAAAGAGGAGTTAAAAAGGTTTTCTTCCTAATTTAAAACTGTGCAAATCTAGTTCACAATATTTTGTAGATGTAATCCAAATTCTAGCTAAAGTTTGTAAAACATAGCATGAAAACTTTAACAGTGATACGAAAATGAGCCTTATCTCTTTGCAATAAAGTTACTTTGTTTAATCTATGATTAAGAATATGTAGATTCAGGTGAACCTTATTGCAATGTAATATAGTTCATTTTGATATGACTCTGGCTATTGTCAAAGTAAGTACTCATGCTATATATATCAATAGATTATTATTTTAGATGGCATCAAAAATTAACGATTTCAAAATAACTACTTATAGTAACTAAATGCATAACAACGCTGAATCTGACATTAATATTTACACACAGGTTTCTTATTTTTTTTGTGCTGATTCGATGAATCTAAGCATCTATTTTATTACGAAACATTATACGAGTATTTATATATAAGAAATGAATCAATAATTTTCATTACTTTATTCAAGTGTCGGACTCGGTAGCTCGCGCAGGTTCACCGGCACGCGGGCGAATAGCTTGTTTGTTTTGTTACAAAGGAAATGGTTTTTTATTACGAAATACTTCGAGACTCGACTGTACGAGCATCCTGTAAGTAAAGGATCTAACAGTCTTTCATTTATGAAACCTGATCTGTTTCAACACAAATTGCTAAATGTTTGCGACTGCCAGGGTTTGTAAAAGGGGAAAACTTGTCTTTCGTCATCCTTCAATACCAAAGTAATTAATTTAGAATACTGCTAGGGTACAGCTAGTTTTCTGATATTATGAAAAACAGGCCTCATATACGCCTCTTAAACAAGTTGTTGTGAATATTGTTTACTTATAAGTAATACTAGCGACCCGCCCCGGCTTCGCACGGTTTTTATCGGCTTTTCTGTACTATAATATGTATGTATAATACATATAAACCTTCCTCTTGAATCACTCTATCTATTAAAAAAACCGCATCAAAATCCGTTACGTAGTTTTAAAGATCTAAGCATACATAGGGACAGACAGCGGGAAGCGACTTTGTTTTATACTATGTAGTGATAGGTGTTTATCATCTGAATTGAATGAATTAAAATTCACATAACGAAAACCTTCAAAATGGCATTACTGAGAAGATTTGACGTAATGACGTCGTATTTTCAAGAGTAAATACAACATAATAAAGTAGATTCATGATGTATTGTAGTTGAAGAGTTGCTGGCTCCCGCTGAAGTAGGTATTAATTGTGGGTGAGCAAGTTAAGTGGTGTCTGGCTGGAGATATTTGCGGATAGATTAATTAATCTGGCGGATTAATGCTGTCGCTAGCGGCATCGACGTGACTGGGACCCGAGAACTTAGAGGAAGTGGCGTCATAACGAGCTCAACAGTTAAAATCGGAACTAATTTATTCATTAACCTTGAATTAACCATGACTTTTATCGATTTAAATTATATATAAAGTCGTGAGCGTCGGTAACATAATCTAACAATAAGTCATTAGAACTTGGGTTCAGATTAATGTTTTTTAATAATTTAAATAGTTCCTGAAATTATATTAAGTACATTCCTCTCAGGTCGCGGTGGAAATCCGGCTTTAGGCATAGTTCACAGTAATTTATTCGGCTTTGTAAAAGTAAATTTTCTTAAAATCCAAATCAGAAAACATTCGTAGGAGTCTATAAAACCTTCAACTTGACTCGAATATGTACTGTACCTACAATTGTGTGGTGAATCTATGCGTAAATGTTAGCTTATCTCTAAGTATTCATCCGTGAACCTCACGAAGCAACCGTCTACAAGATAATCCGATTGTTTGGTTCACAACGAACAATAAGCCTCGGCCTGCGATCCTCGACCTGGTGAACTTATTACTAATATTTCAAGTAAAACGTTGAAATGAAATACCTTTTTTATTTTATAAACCGGCTATCAGGAGTTAGGAGTGTCACTTGGGATTCGGTCAGAGTAAATTACTACAATAGGTACTAAATTGTCGAATCACAATTTTTGATTCTGAATATCTTGTGGCTTCATGATAAAAATCATTAAGTAACTCATAATACGGTTTAATCGATAAAATTTTTGTTATGGATGTGTCTAGGGCTAAAGGTTTGATGCAAATAAACCCGACAAGCAAGTAGTTCTAGTATACAGTTTTCCGTACGCAATGTACTAACATATGACAAAAATACTTCTAACACCAAAGTGAATCCATTAATGTTCCGTTTGGTGATTAGGTAAAAAGACATAAAAACAAATTATCAACTATTTCTATTTTATAAACTCCTGGTAATCTAATCGGAAAGTCCCCGATGAACTGTTCAAATGCAGTTATCCTGAAAGCTAGCGCTCACAGCGAATCGAATCGGACGAAGCTAGCGGTAGCAACCAAGTGATTTGTGTGTTCGCTCGGAGGTCGGCTTTGAGTTGTGTTGTGGCTACATAAACAGGGATATTTAGTCATGTGATGCCTCCAAGTGAACATAAATAAATACCTTACGAGGTACGGAAACCTTAAAGGTAACCAACGAATTATTAAATAACAAAAATGAGAGAACGACAACAGAACACACAACAAGAAAAACAATACAGTGATTTCAAAATATAAGTACTTATAGCTAAGTGCGGTTTTAATTATGCTTTAATTACATAATAATAATATAAGCCTTTAGCCTCTGGCGAGTCGGTGATACCGACAACCCGATCTGTTTGCCCAGCTTTGGCAAAGGCCTCCT
Source organism: Tethea ocularis (assembly GCA_963555595.1). NCBI lineage: Eukaryota > Metazoa > Arthropoda > Insecta > Lepidoptera > Drepanidae > Tethea > Tethea ocularis. Next base: position 9,728,435 of record OY741975.1, read on the forward strand.
CCATTTCCTTCCACTCTATTCTATTTTGCGCTCTTCTTGTCCATGTTTTCCCTGCTGTGGTCTTTATTTCGTCTTCCTTCGTATGTAATTAAAGACCACAGGTTTAATTACATACGATATGATAAAAATGGAAAAATATCAGTGTAGATTGGTCATGTAGTAACTTCAGCAAGGAAAAAAAATTGGAGGAATTCCTCCATATATTTTAACTTAAATATTCTCAGTATTGTTACAATTTATAAAGTGAAAGAGGAGTTAAAAAGGTTTTCTTCCTAATTTAAAACTGTGCAAATCTAGTTCACAATATTTTGTAGATGTAATCCAAATTCTAGCTAAAGTTTGTAAAACATAGCATGAAAACTTTGACAGTGATACGAAAATGAGCCTTATCTCTTTGCAATAAAGTTACTTTGTTTAATCTATGATTATGAATATGTAGATTCAGGTGAACCTTATTGCAATGTAATATAGTTCATTTTGATATGACTCTGGCTATTGTCAAAGTAAGTACTCATGCTATATATATCAATAGATTATTATTTTAGATGGCATCAAAAATTAACGATTTCAAAATAACTACTTATAGTAACTAAATGCATAACAACGCTGAATCTGACTAAATATTTACACACAGGTTTCTTATTTTTTTTGTGCTGATTCGATGAATCTAAGCATCTATTTTATTACGAAACATTATACGAGTATTTATATATAAGAAATGAATCAATAATTTTCATTACTTTATTCAAGTGTCGGACTCGGTAGCTCGCGCAGGTTCACCGGCACGCGGGCGAATAGCTTGTTTGTTTTGTTACAAAGGAAATGGTTTTTTATTACGAAATACTTCGAGACTCGACTGTACGAGCATCCTGTAAGTAAAGGATCTAACAGTCTTTCATTTATGAAACCTGATCTGTTTCAACACAAATTGCTAAATGTTTGCGACTGCCAGGGTTTGTAAAAGGGGAAAACTTGTCTTTCGTCATCCTTCAATACTTTAGTAATTAATTTAGAATACTGCTAGGGTTCAGCTAGTTTTCTGATATTATGAAAAACAGGCCTCATATACGCCTCTTAAACAAGTTGTTGTGAATATTGTTTACTTATAAGTAATACTAGCGACCCGCCCCGGCTTCGCACGGTTTTTCTCGGCTTTTCTGTACTATAATATGTATGTATTATACATATAAACCTTCCTCTTGAATCACTCTATCTATTAAAAAAACCGCATCAAAATCTGTTACGTAGTTTTAAAGATCTAAGCATACATAGGGACAGACAGACGGGAAGCTACTTTGTTTTATACTATGTAGTGATAGGTGTTTATCATCTGAAATGAATGAATTCACAGAACGAAAACCTTCAAAATGGCATTACTGAGAAGATTTGACGTAATGACGTCGTATTTTCAAGAGTAAAAACAACATAATAAAGTAGATTCATGATGTATTGTAGTTGAAGAGTTGCTGGCTCCCGTTGAAGTAGGTATTAATTGTGGGTGAGCAAGTTAAGTGGTGTCTGGCTGGAGATATTTGCGGATAGATTAATTAATCTGGCGGATTAATGCTGTCGCTAGCGGCATCGACGTGACTGGGACCCGAGAACTTAGAGGAAGTGGCGTCATAACAAGCTCAACAGTTAAAATCAGAACTAATTTATTCATTAACCTTGAATTAACCATGACTTTTATCGATTGAAATTATATATAAAGTCGTGAGCGTCGGTAACATAATCTAACAATAAGTCATTAGAACTTGCGTTCAGATTAATGTTTTTTTAATAATTTAACTATTTCCTGGAATTATAAACCGATAAAATTAAATAACGTATGCGTGAATAATCTACTTGTATATATTCACTCGAGTGAAATCGTGTAATAACTGAGACGCATATATATCATGATAATTATCATTTACTAAAATTATCATTCAAACCTTAATATTAGCATAGTTTACACTCGAATAAATTGAACCAAGTTGTGTGCCAAAATTCATCGCGATCGGTTCTATGGTAAACGTTACAAACAAACAAACTCACTTTCTTTTATAATATTAGTAAGGAAATTAAGAATTAACTTATTGGAAGCTAAACTCGGAAGGCAACATGCAGCGTCATATTTTAAGTTATAAAGCATAGAATTATCCGTCCAATGTATAGCACAGTGCAAAACGTTTGCTTCCTATGTTATTTCAAAACATTAAACGTAAAGAGGTGAACACCTAACTACATCGCACGAGATTAAACTTTATGCCAAAGGTAATGTTGTAAAAACCTTCTAACTCCTCAAATGTAACCTCAGCAGCTAATTCTGTAGCAAACTCCATAATAAGGCGACTTCATTTGCAGAACATCACATTTTACGCGTCTTAATTCTCCAAGTTTCCAAGTCTGCGCTATACTCTTCAACTAGTTCGGCGCTGGTTAGGGTGCTGTTATAATTAATCTGTGATTTTAAGTTAATTCACCGTTGGACATTTAATTTCAGAATTTCAGGTAATTGGTTCGTTAATAATTTACAATAGAGAAACAATTTTCACAATTTAACATGTCGGTCTAGTTCATGCACACAAATGTGTGCCCTAGATGAGAATCGAACCCACGACCTGCGGCGCGATGGGTGTCTTAACGAACTACGCCAACTGGCCTGTCAAACAAACTTCCGCACTAATGTCATGTTAATCTATTTAGTGGCCGGAAAAATATTCTGGACAAACGCCAAATACGTAACCCGCCCTCGACACCGCCTCATACAACCACGAGCGATAAAATACTTAACATATAGATTATACAGGCTAAAATTCATTTGGCAAAATGGCTCCCGTTCTATCAGCTGGTAGACTAGCAGTCGTTCTACAGAGTGCAATCGCCGCAGCCTCAAGATAGCTTGTTAAACAATACCGGGGAAAAGCCAAAATCATCCCTATTCTCTATCCAATAAAAAGTATTTTTATTCGTTTCTTGAAAAAAAGAATAATACCGAATACGGCGGAGAACTTTCAGATTAAAGTGCTTTATTCCATTTTAGCTTTTATGTAATTGTTGGAATGGAATGCTATGTCAAAGTCATTAATATGGCGTTGACTTGGAGTGCAGCTACGGTGCTATACCTTGGTAGAAAGGCAAGTAAACTCAAACTTAAAAATCATTTATTCGGGTTAGGCCTTGTTAAGGCACTTATGAATGTTGATAGTTACAATTATTACAATAGAGAGAGAACCACCGGTTCCACATAGACTTCAACTGCATGGGTAACAATAACCTGATTCATTTATTATAAGCCTAGCTGTCCCTCGCGGTTTCACCCACGTTCCTTTATTTTACCCCCTTAGAGGTTGAATTTTCAAAAATATCGGATCCCTATGTCATAATAGCCAGATTTCTCAGCTGTCCAGTGCGCTGATAAGTCAATCTTACTATATAGGTACTTACTATAGACAAATGTAGGTATAGCGAAAATCGTTATATTAATAGTTTAAAATAAATGTAAATTCCATCGTCATAGTAGGTACCATATTAGGCAAATTAAAATCACTTTATAACTCCCCTTCCGGGAAAACGGAAGCTTCTATCAGAGTGAATTGGAAGGAAAAGAGAAAAAAAACATGAGCACATTGGCGCAGGTTATTGGCTCCCTAATGAAATATTGATGAAGTCACGGCGCTTCGTATAAATACTGGAACTTTTTTCACGGATTCAGTGGCAATTATAATGAGGCGATCTATGACAGAGCGAGATGGAGTGGCATTCTGTAAGTATAAAAACATCTTAGCATTATGATTCTAAGTTAAGTTAAGAAAGCAAGCCGCATTGATTAAGATTGTTCTTTTATGAACATAGAAATCAACTCCAGAATACACTGTCACATAATACACAACAATGTTAACATTTACCTCAAACAACTTTACACCTACATATATTGCATACCTACTTCTTTTCTGTTTATATAAAAACAAGTACTCCTATCCAGAGAATTAAAAAACAGGGACCTATCAACCTACCCCTACCTACCTACTCCTGCCTACCACCTACCTACATTTACCGTCAATTTTTTTTCCAAAATTTAACAGTTATTCCACTATTCTCGGATAGACGAATCCAACAAATCATAGATCATCAAAATCAGTCCAGTCCGTTTCTCTAGTTTTGTTTTTTTATGTAGAAGGGGTTAGGTTAGGTAGGTTTTTATGCTATTTACTATTACGCTAACGCGGGTGAAACCACGGGCACAGCTATCCTATAGCATATTCAAACTCTGTTCCATCCGTAACATCTCAGCGCAACACACCACGGAGATAAATTCAATTACTAGGAGACCATAAAATCTGAATACCAATTCGATAAGAGGTCACCATCCATACTACGTCGATAGAAAAATATGATAGTATTTCTGAGGAAATTGAAACATCAAACCGAAGTGAATTATTTGACAGACGTCAATTCAGTGTGTCGGAAACATGAAAGGGAAATATACAGGTAGTTACTTTTTCTGTCCAGTACCTATGGGACATTTGTAAAATTAAATAAAGTATGTAGGTAGGTAGTATAAAAAAATCCTATTACCATTATTTAGAAATAATAATAATTATAAAATATCATAATCAATATCCTACTAATGTTAGAAATATGAAAGTTATTGTGTGTATGTTTCTAACTCTATAACTCAAATTACAGCTATAAGATATTTAATCATGTGTCATCAATAATGATTTATAATTTCGTTGCGAACAGTAAAACCCTTATATCATATTTATCTGAACAGAATGTCATTGTATCTGGAAAATTTTAATCCAATAACCGTAAAATGAAGGCATAAATAAACGAGTAAGTTACACGGTTCACAAGTTTGTCCATACAACGGACGCTCGGGCTCGCTCGCTGCAAACAGCGCAGCGCTGTACAGCCGCGCAAGTTTGTGCGCTTTATAAATGGGCTGAGGACACATCGCGTGCCGTAAGCTCTATCTATACTATAGCGGTTTGAGTATCAATGAAAACCAGTTTCGGCCAAGTCTTTATATTCATTAACGAATAGAAGTCGTCCAGTGTCAATGGTGAATAGTGATTCTTGGTTCATGGAAGTTTAGGTCAGCAATGCTTCAAACAAACAGACTAGTCCTGGAAATATACATGTGAGTGTGTTTTATGATTTGTCTTTCTTTCACGTCACGTGTATTTCAAGAACGCAGGTGAAACAACGGGGCGTAATCTAGTCTAGTTTCATCTACTTAGATTAATAATAAAGCTCAAGAGTTTATTTGTTTGAACGCGATAATCTACGGACTTACTTACTGGTCCGATTTTAAAAATTATTTCACTAATAGGAAGCTTCATTACCCCCGAAGGTTATATGCTACTTTTTATCCCGGGGACGCGAGTGAAACCGCGGGGGACAACCAGTATAAAATATATTCAATGAATGTGAGGAACAAAATATGTAGCTTTAGCACTGAATTTATGAAATGTAGACTTGTAAAAGTACCTTAGTATTTACGTACTGTAGTTAATAACATAGAAAAACACTGAGTAAATCGAGACAATAAACTAATGGGACAGAGTTAATAATGTACTGATTTATGGTGTTTTATATGAAAATTAGCTAAGCGTATTGTCTACAGTCACAAGTTAACATTCTTCCGCTACCTCTCATCGCTTGCACCATCACAGAACAAGCTGATATTGTATGGAATTAAAAGTTTTGCCTCGAGGAAGACACTTAATGGACACTGCATTAAAGTGGGCTCTACGCAGCGGCGCGGACGGGACACGGTCGGGACACGGTCGGGACGGGACGCGGACGGGACGCGCCTCACAACAAAGTACCAATTAATAACCGACCGACGATATACAACACTTTCGGAACAAAAGTATTCCGTTTTCCAAACATAAATAAAAAGATCAGTTTACTTTGCGAGATTAATGTTGAAAAAAAAACGAATGAAGAATGTGTAATTAAAGCTTCTCGTTTTACGCTCGTTAAAAATGTTGTATAATTAAATGTTTAACGAGATTCTGAGGTTTCTTTTTAGACAAGACAAAAATATTATACAGCCGACGAGCTAATATACCTAGCGAGTTCACTCGTACAAATATATGAAAAATAATTCGATGTTTTGCGTTATTTAATCAAAAATCTAAAAAAAATCCTGTATGGTTGGTCCTTACTTTCTTATCTACCAAAATCTGTCTAATACTTTGTAACGACAAAATGTTTAGATTCTCCTCATATACTTTGATAACTTATTTGTGTTATTAATTGCTTACATTAAAGTTCTAAATGAATTTATCTTGGCCTTTTATCAAATAAAATTGCATTATGCTCGTATAATACGCTACGCGCTACGGTACTACGCCGTAGTAAGAACAGCTACGACTACGAGCAACAACTACAACGCTACCGTTCCGAAATGAGGCGAAGCAATGTGATCTTTCCTACTACGCCTCAATTCTTATAATGGCTTGCATATGATTATGAAGCTGATGTATATTCGTAGGTTCGTAGCACGATCGTAGATAAGCCGTAGCACATTGACGGCACGACGCGGTGCAGCGCGCACTGAGCGGAAAATGCAATCTGGCTGGAATTAGGATAGACGTGGAGAGGAGCGGTAGCTACCTATTTGCTTATATTATAAGTGTGTTGTGTAGTATGTGATTAAAGTTGCGAGGAAAGTAGGCTTATGCATTAAGGAACAGCCTGAGTGAAACACGAATTATATTAGGTTCTCTCCTAAGTACCTACCTACACACCTAAAAGGCTTCCAGTTTAGTCCTTAGAAGAACATTTATGCATATCAAAGCTACTAAGTTAGACACTAGTCTGGAATTCGGCTTTCAACTGAGAAGAACTGGTAAGAAAATCAGCAAGTTAATATTGACAATTTATTAAATATATTTTTTAAAAAGCAGAGAGGCAAAACGTTGATAGCTCGATGATCGTGACGTCGAATGGAAATCGTGGTATCCAATCCTAAATATTGACAGTTCTAATTGCATAAAAACTGGTCAGTTTTTTTGTAGTTGAAATCAACCTCGTATGGCATTTAAAATGGTTTTTTAGTGTAATTGCAAAATGTAATAATACATCCCACGTTGGAGCGGTCACAACAAATGGTAATTGTATTTGCATACTCAATTGCTATGATGCCAACTGCAGCCCGTTTGAAGAGTTAACTCCTATGTTAAAAATCGGCGATGGAATTAAAAAATAGGAATGAAACGTTGGCTGGTGACAGCCACTAGACACGTAGAATTTAAATTAAAAAAATAAACACTGACGGTTAAAGCCGCGCCTTTTATTATGTTCAAGAGATTCTTTTTGTTTCAAACATACGCCGCAAAGTGCAGTTGTTTTTAATTCACAAATTACCCCAACGACGTGTTTGCATAACCGACACGACACTGCGATTCTGGAATTTTATGGACCAAAAATGGGTTTTGAACACATTTGAAATAGTTATTCCAGACAAAACTGTTAAAACATTCAGAGGCGCTGTTTTTACACACCAAGGGAGTTAAGTGATATCTCGCTCGACTTAGCAAAAGAATTTCAACTTTGACATTATCTCGTTCGAAGATTCGAAAGGTTACGTCTCAAGTATGTTTAAGAAAGTCAGTGGATTTCGCTGCATTTTATCTATTATAGACTATAGAGTTTATTTAATTTGATAATTTAACTAGGGAGTAAATAACATTAATGTATTCTCTTTGTAAAAGCAAAGCTTCACCATAACTGCTTTAATGAAAAATCTTTGGTTACAAAGCGTTCAGGAGCGGTGCGTAGTTGATGGAACGTTCGCAAAACGAGTAAAGTTCCCTTGTAATTTGCAACAGTGGCCCACGTGCTATAATCTCGTTACCCTAAACTCATCATAAAGGCATCAATTTCAGCTTTCGCCGGGAGTTTCGTTAAAAACCCAAATTCCACGCCTTTGCCCGCCGCCACTCATATAATGAAGCATTTAGACTCGCTCAACTTCTACGTACTGTAAATAAATTCACTGGAAATCTAATAAATGTATAACATTTTCACTTGCGTAATGACTGTGTAGAATGTAACGTTATGACTATAGAAAATCTGGTTAATTAATGAAAGGAAATAATATTTAGGTACTAACACATTACGGACCACTACATGAATAAAACCCTTAATAAAACAAACAAAATATTTACCTACTACATAAACAACTTACAAGTAAATAGGGACGATGACTAAAAAGTTCCGAAAACAAAAGATAACAAAGATACAGTAGTGGGTTAAAAATTCGCGTGTCGTCACGTCTTAGTACCTACCTACACTTTTTACAGAGAGATGACGTCACAAGCCCCCACTCCTGAACTTTTATGGGACTTATCTTTGTAATTATTTACTGATTTTATAAAATAAAACATACGTATCCAATATTTTTTGAGTTCAGTTTCAGTTAGGTTATAACTGACGGACTAAACAGAATTAATAGTAGTTTATGATACTGTTGCATAATAGGGGTTATTAACTACGAGTGTGAGTTTAAGTACCGAGCCGTAGGCGAGGTTCTTAATAGTATCACACGAGTTTTTAATACCTAATTATGTGCAGTATCATACAGTACTTTATCTAAACTCATATAAATAATGTCATTTAAAAAAATTGAATTTCTACCAACTTTGCAAAAAAAAAAAAGCTATTTTTGTGACATTTTTGGTCAAAATGATATGTGTAGGCAAAAACAATAAAATATACAGACAATAATCATATACTTAATCAAATCCGTGTTGCCAACTCCCAAAAATTCTTACCTCTAAGGTTCAAGTTAAAAAATTTGTGACATTGTCATCGTCAAATTGAATTGATACTGATTGATTATACTATTGATAGGTCCAAAGTGTACTTTAATAGAAAAAAAGTTATTTTATAGCATTATCTTGGGAACAACAACTGTACTATAATGAATCATTATACACGGGTGTGCCTAAAGTGGTACTGATTTTGATTTCATAATAAGAACATTACGATATGAGAGTAGATAAATATTGTTTATCTACTCTCATATCGTAATGTTCTTATTATGAATCATAATCAGTACTTTAATGACCCACTTTAGGCACACCCGTGTATAATGATTCATTATAGTACAGTTGTGTTCCCAAGATAATGCTATAAAATAACTTTTTTTCTATTAAAGTACACTTTGGACCTATCAATAGTATAATCAATCAGTACCAATTCAATTTGACAATGACAATGTCACAAATTTTTGACTTGAACTTTAGAGGTAAGAATTTTTGGGAGTTGGCAAAACGGATTTGATTAGGTATATGATTATTGTGTCTGTTTATTTTATTGTTTTTGCCTACATATATCATTTTGACCAAAAATGTCACAAAAATAGCAATTTTAAGTTGGTAGAAAAATACTATCGATTTTTATATTTTTTTAAATTACATTATTTATATGAGTTTAGATAAAGTACTGTATGATACTGCACATAATTAGGTATTAAAAACTCGTGTGATACTATTAAGAACCTCGCCTACGGCTCGGTACTTAAACTCACACTCGTATTTAATAACCCCTATTATGCAACAGTATCATAAACTACTATTACGCAGTCATCATCCCTATTGTATAGGTGAGACTACGTGTCAATACTAACACTGGCTGCTCCCCGATTCGTGACATTAAGTCGATAAGTACATTGGTTCGTGAAAGAAAGACAAGTCAACAAACACTTTCGCATTTAGTAATATTTGTAGGGTTGATTTTATGCGAATCTAGATTCAACATTACATAACTATGTGACCCACATATCGGTATTTCGTCGGTTTCCAACTGCCTTACCTATGTTATTGGAAACGATAAATGCGGCACGCGGTGGATTCCAGCTTCATATTGTTCTTGTTGCAATAAAATCCGTGAATTCTTATAACAGTGTCGCTCACAATCCATTGGATTGCATATTTTTGAAACGAAAAATCTTTATTCGCCTTTTTATTGAAAACGTTCCCTCGATGCTCGTTCTTACAATGATATTATTTGTTATACGAACTAATAAAAATTATACTGGGGCATATTAACATACGGCCATTTTATCCCAAACTAAGTAGCATGTTTTATGGAACCCAGTTAACTGATAAGTACCTATGCTACTTATGATTATAATAATACTGGGTAAGTTATGAAGGCATATTTTAAAGCTTATGATGTGTTTTTAAAGCTTATGATGTGTTGGGCCTTATGAACAACGGGAATAATCGCAAAAAATAGCTTACACTTTTCTTCATATTTTTGAATGGACTTTTTTTTAATGGAAAGTTTAAAATTATCCATGGTAAAAGTAGTACGACAAACTCAATATTGGTTCAAAAAATATTTCGATATATATTAATTATTAAGATAACTAAACAATAGTTTATAAACTCTCATTAAGTGAACTATCCTCCAAGTAAGCATATTTACACTAAGATTCTTAAAAAAACAGACATATACATGCTTCCAAATGTTTATCCTGGAATCTAACCCAAAACCAGCACCGTGACAGACATAACATTTAACCAACTACGCCAACTGGCCCGTCAAACAAATGAACCCTAATTATTAAAGTTATATTCCAGACATCGCAGACAGCGAAACTACTGAGTACTAAAATGAACCCAACCTTGAATTAGTATTATGTATATTAGAAGTCAGTCTAAAGTTACGCGTTGGGACAAAGTTGAATTATGTCCTGTTCAAGTTGGTTGAATAATGACGCGGTCGGAACGCGGAGGGAAACCGGACAGATCTAATATCCAACCAGTCCTTACAAAATAAACGTATAGTTAGCTTATCAAAGTAAAAAAAAACAGTTCTCAAATAATAAATCACTAGGTATATCTCGCGCGTTCGGGAGTGCAATAACTCACGATAACAAGCTGAGGTTGGAGGTGGTACTATCTAACGTCACCTGGACAAGGGCTCGAGAACTTAAAAGGCGAAAGTTTATTATTAAGAGATACGAGAATCGCGGGTAACAGTAGGTAACAGCCTGTTAGATAGGCACAGCCTAAAGAAAGTACGTGGAAAAGCTATGCGAGTATAATCAAAGCTTGGCAATTATGTACACACATCTATACTAATATCTATATACTAATAATAAAGCTGAAGAGTTTGTTTGTTTGAACGCGCTTATCTCCAGATTTACTGGTCCGATTTGAAAAAATATTTTACTAATAGGAAGCTACATACAGGAAGGTTAAGGCTACTTTTTATCCCGGGAACGTGAGTGAAACCGCAGGAAACAGCTGGTAGTTTTATAAAACACACGAACGCTGGTTCTATGTAGTAAGAACTTAGTGCACTCACACAATGACCTTGAACTTTATCTGAAGGAAGCGTGTTGAAGTCATCTGGCTGGCTACCCTCAAGTTAAAAATGTATAGCCAAACGTATACCGTTATGCTTGCGAGCCAGTATCCAACACAACCAGGGTACAAAGTTTGTCTGAGAAATGTGCTACATCATAGGCTCGAAGTCACCAAAATCAGTGAACAAACGCAAGCCCTAAATCTTAAAAAAAAATACAAGCAATTACGAAATATTTACAAATATAAACGCGTCGTCAATAATGTCCGAATATGCCTTGAGCCTGTGATGATACCATAAGCTTCTCATTATCGTTAGTGAGCCCCCATAAACGGAGCTGGATAGACATGTCGTAACTCAAGGCCGGGGATCGAATAAATTTACATTATTCACCGCCACTCCCATGTTGTACACGGAACCGGACGCCAAGTGTTAGTTACCAATATAGCATGACTACGAGTATACCATAAAATGCATTTACAGTAAATATGTATATATTGTGTGACATCAAAAGCTTTTATTGCTGTGTGTAATGGTATTTGAATTTGCCAGATATTCTAGACTCGACACTAAATATACTTTTTTTTTTACTATGTATAGGCCTGCGTTTGACCACAATCTCAACGTGCTCAGTGATGATGTGGTCGATGGTGGTAAGCATACAAAGCCTAGAAGGGAACTGGCTCTCAAGGGCAACTGTCGGAACACACCGGAAGGTGCTTGGCGACAGATTTTTGACTTGAGGGTGTCAGCCAGCCAGGCGAGTACTACAAAGTACCCTATACCAGGGGAATGTCCCATGTGGTCAAGTCTCTTTATGTTTGACCGCTACTTGCAGTTTACAGAAAAAACAAATTAGAATTTGAAATAGAATTCTTTCGACAGTTTTCTTTTAATTAAGTAGAGGGCCAATGAGGGTCCAGTGTGATTCTATACGTATCTACACTACGGTTGACACTTTCCCGGCCGTTGATGTAGGTAAAGATCGAACTGTTGCTAAAATAGATAGATCGTCACCAAATGGTACGGCAGCGGTTCAGAGCAAACTTAAAGTGGCCGTTGACTAAGATTTATTACACAAAATCAAACTTCACAAACATAGTTAAGAAATTCCAAACTCTGTTATGAATTCCCTATATTTATATTTAATCCAATAATTAATCTTCCTTTTAATCCTGTCCGGGGAGTCGCGACAATTTGACGTTTTGCTAACGATGGCTGCACAGTGCCATAGTATTTCGCATCGATTGACACTTATTAGTAAGCAATAAGGTTATTTTTTACATGTTTCTGAAGCTGCGCAAAGATTATCTTTTGAAGCGAGTGTCGAAAAGGCGAAGTTGACAGCTCTCGGCGACATTTATCCGCTGAACAAATGGGGGCAATCTGCGGCCTCGCCCTTCTTAATGAGACTAGTCGTCCACCAACAAGTTTTGTGTAAAACAACTTTACGCTTGGTTCCGTAATAATATTACTCACTCATCATTTTATTATTTTCATCATCAATACCGAAACCAACGGAGAGATAAGTGTTAATAATAAAGAATAAAGAGTTCACGTTATTCTGAATCCTTCCAGTTTTGTAAAGAACAGGACAAAACATACATGCTGTACGAGAATGTATAGGTGTATAACATCAAAGGGTTAGATTATAAGGGTTCAAGTTCGATTTGAATAATTTACATGACCCGGAAACATCCTAAGTACTAGGGTAACATAACAGTACGCGGATATCATTTATTGTAAAACACGAGTTTGTTTAGAAAGCGGCGAGACTTCAGTGCTCCGGTCAGGAATAGTCAGGATGACACGCAAGAGTAATGACTATGACTGGATTTTTCTTCGTTTTTCTTGGCTTTTGCAAATCATCGGGTGGTAATAACTTCTATGGACCCTATCAATGAGGTATGTTAGGGTTTATTGTGATGATGATTTTCCAAAAATCTCCGCTATACAATAGCATTAAGTTGGTAGTTATGGAACAGATTCTTTCATTTCTCTTTCAGTAACAATCTTTGAGAACCAAAGACTTGTCAATTTGGCAGAAATGTTTTTAATTGGCAGTCACAGATTCACACGCATTGGCAGTCAGGCATTAATAGAGGGGAAATTGTATTGCAACTCGGTTCTAACACGAGCACACGAGCGTGACTGGCATTTAAAAGGACATTCTTGTCAGGGGAAATTCCTCATGCTTCTGAAAGCATTTCTTTTTTCAATCAGCGTTACGTTATATTACTTAAAATATAAGAATAATTTATTGCGAAACTTACATTATACATAACAATAACTAATACTTAACTAAAATGAAAATAATTACATTATTATTATTTATTTATTTATTTGTACATATCAGTAGGGTATGTACCATAGAATAATATAAAGAAAACATTATTTATCCTTGGAAAACTTGACAACCCTCTCAAATGCAAGTAAAACCCTCAAAAACTAGGTAGTTAAAAACATATCATAATAGGGTGAAGACTGGGTAAAAATAATTAATTCTGGCCGTCAGTTAGATTACCAAAAATATTGGATACTTACGTATTTTTTATTTTAACAAATCAATAAAAAATAACAAAGATATGGCGCATCAAAGTTCAGGAGTGGGGTCTTGTGAAATTTTAACGTACTGTATCTTCGTTATTTTTTGTTTTCGGAACTAAAGAAAAATTATGTGTCCAATATTTTTTGGTAATCTATCTGACGGACTAATTAGTTTTTTTTAGTCATCACCCCTATACTTGACTATAAGAATAATTAGAAATAACTTTCTTCCTAATGTCCAACTTTATTCCGTAATGTAGTTGATGGAAGGGTGTAAATGCGATGGTAACGATAACGTTACACCTATAATAATGGTGGCGTTATCGACACCTGCCACGTGCCTGCAGAGCCTCCGACAACACAGCTTCGAGCACCAGGTGCCGAGCCCCACCGAACACCGTAATCCCGATACTCCAATGGATTATGGGATTCAAATATATTTCAGATCCCGTAGTAAAAATTAAGGTGGTTATTTGGATATTGTTACAAAAAGTAAAATCAATTTTATATTACACTTTCTTTCCGCCCGCGTCTTCATGATTCTACTACGGTGTCGAATTTGTAAAACTAGAAGGAATCTGTGTGCAACATTTTAAGTCACTAGACCCTGAGAGTTGAACTGTGCGGTGTGTCTGATTTTAAACAGGCCTTATACTTATTTAAAGACTAGGTAACTGTCTCAACCACATTTCTGGAATGAAAAGTAGCTCCGAAGATTAATTACCTTTTAAAACAAACAAACATAGCCTTTTTATAATATTAGTAAGCAGGCCCTTAACATTTATCGGCAACTCAAAAATACAAAGTTAATAAATCTTAAACCTATGTCTCGTCACCTCTCAGAGTTTTTAGAAACTATGATAAAGGCGGGAATAGTTTGATCATAAATTATATCTTGATTTATAGACATAAACAATACCTACCTGCATCGCATCATTAACTAAGCATTTCTTTTTATCAACCCCTTACCAACTTAAGCCACGATCAACCGCGCTTCGCAACACCAACTCTTATTGATATACATATATATATTAACTGAATCTGTTTCCCCTAACTTAACCGTTTAAACACGAGCACAATAAAACCAATTTGATTATGCCACACAAGTGTAAACACGTGTAAACAATAGCATTGGCACGGGAGTAGGTGCCGCTATCGCTCAGTGCAGCTATAAGCTAGCCCATTAAAATAAACTGGCGCGTATAATCTAAAACAAACAGTGTAATATTACGGCGCATTCAATTTTTCCCGTGAGTGTACACACGGCTCAACGCACTCGATCCTCTCGACATAATGGCTTGTGCACACAGCCCTCTCCACGGGATCTCAGGGTAAATATTAGCTCATATACTCTTGTATTGGTTGCAATAATAACGGTGCACTCGAACACCTTTTTTTTGTTCGGAAATTAAAATGTGCCAGCGTTTGTTAGCTAATGCATGTTCATTAAAATTGCTCATTCACTTTTGTTCCAATAGGTTGCATTTTGTCCTCATTTGTTCATTCCCTTTGCATGTTTGATTTTATATTGTAGTTTTCATTATTAAATCAAGTGAATAAATAATGGAATTTTTCAGTTTTTTTTTGTTTGTTAATTAGGTACCTCTTAACAACACTACGGCACCATCAACCGTGAAAAGATTTGACACTCAAGGAGTCTATAGCATAGAGATGCTTATAGGAATAGAATAATACACTTTATTGACTTGACCACGTGGCAAAACATAACAATAAATAAACAATGCAAAATATAGTGGCAACAATTTTGGGGACCTTCTCGTTAAAGTCATCTAGGCTTACTAGCATCCCGGAAACGCTTATGAAACCGCAGTAGACACCAAGTAATATAAATTTACTAAATTATGTATCACAAATTCAATATCTATTGGTAAATCTATATTCAATTTCGCAAATTATTATTGTAACCTTTTATAGGAAATTGTACAAGCTTTCGAACGATAGAATAGAATCCCGACCATAAACGTAATATTGGTGTAGAAGCAACATAAATACAGAACAAAGTGTTCCTTCAAACTGAATTGCGTCATTTACAGCGACAATGGCGTAGCAAAACAACATAAATGAATACTATTCCGCAAACGGGCGGTGATTCCAGCCCCGAGCCGAGCCGAGCCGCCTCCGCGGGCCCACCGACTAAAATACCATCGGCTACGTTCATTATATTAATACCCTTCTTACAGCTCGAATAATAAAAATATTTGCAGCAATTATTCAATGGATTTGTAAAAGAGGGATTCGGTTTATTTTCATTTAAATTCCGGCTGGAACATTTGTTTTTATCTTACACTAACTGTATCCTGCGGTTTTTGGGATAATAAGTTGCCTACGTGTATTCTCATGTCATAGACTATCTACGTTCCAAATATCATCAGGATTAAATTTCATTGTAAATAAGTATCTATATAGGAGATATGATGGTATAAAAAACCCCTTTTTAAAAGTCTTCGTGAGGTGACAGCACTTAATAGACTACTGAAATCGTTTCAATTGAAATGATATACACAAAACAAATCAAGGTTTATAAGTACATTAACACAAACACACAGTTAACGTAACCCGGAGCTGTAAACGTTACATCATTTCCAATTAATACGCTAATTAAGTAACTTCCTCCGCCCAAACTATGCTACAGAACAGTTCAAATAGCCGTTACAGTTTATTAATTAGGGTAGGGTCTGTCTGGAGGCCGTTGCCAATAATCACAAAAACAATCTAGGGCCTCTTCGCTCTCCCTCGTACCCCGCTCCCAGCTCCCCGCTCCCCGCATCCTACAGGCAGCTCGCCTCCGACATCGTAATTCACGCAAACTCCACAACCTTCGTAATTAAATACTTTTACATACACGCGTATTTTTATATTAAATTATCTTTTTATACGCTGTGTAGCATGTATTTTATGTTATGATCTTGGGATATGTGCTGTAATAATAAACATTCCCTTATGGTTAGTTTGTAGGTGGAATCAAATAAAGGTAGCATTTTTTATTTTAAACTTGATATCTTTGAAATTTAATTTATTACATCAAATTTAACCTTCTAGGGGACATCATTTTGTAATTCGCGAATACAGCGTATGTCAAATAATTATTTTATTTATTGATTATGCTTTTGAAATCTCTTAAAACCATATAATATTTGCGATAAACCACATACATAATATATTATGTAAAAAATTAATACGAAAGAAATATCCGTTAAAAAATAAAAATGCAGCCCATCCACCCTTGCAAATGAAACGTCATAGACTAAAATATGCCGTAGTGTCATACAGACACTAGTTACCTGATGTATTAAATACACCGGAGGTCAACGATTTAGGTCCATGTTCATCGACAAGATAAAGCTCCGATAAATAGGGTAGTTGACTGACACATCAAATCAGCTACTTTTAATAAATGTCAAAACGATAGTTTATAAGGAATTTTGTATGAAATATTACATTATGACGTCATAGTTTCACAGCATCAAATCATATACTCTTAGTGGGGAACACTGGTAATTAAAAATCATAAAAAGCATTAAATGTACAACATATTTGATATCTCCACGTGTTTTTAGATGTTTCATGCATTGGTTAGTGTTAGGTCATTTATTTTTGACACTGTCAACTACCCTATTATAATCAGGAGTTTACTTTGTCTTTACCAAGTAGAGAAACAAATGTTCCAATAAGTTAAACATTTATTTAAAGACTTATCGCGATACTTATTTTACTAGTTAACTTTGCTTTTCCTGATCATACATAATAATTAATTACAAAGAGTACTACGACAACGTCTCATTTAAATTTACCTAAGCAACTACAGCATTCGAGCCTTCTAGAACAAATTATGTTGAGCCATTCACTAACCATCCTCAAAGGCTCTTTATAATCTTATTTACCAAAATTAAAACTTTAATGACTTTCTCAAGTTTGTCATTTACTTAGACTATTGAGAGCAAAGGCAGAAGCTTACAAATTAATCAAAAGAATTACTATAAATTGGTTTTGTTTCGTCAACTTCTTCAATTTACTTAAGAAAATACTTCTTCAAACGAGTTGTATCTCTTCGTTTCCTATGCGCTCCTGGTAGGAGCAAAATGTAAGGAGACATTCTTCTGGTCTGTTGTGTTGGGAGTTGGAAAGCTGCGTGTCTGACACTATTTTACATTTCTTACTTCTTTCTAACATGACTACTTGCGGATTTCAGATTTTCAGTAGAAAACTGGAAACATTGGTACACACTCTTAACAAAAAATATTTAAATATTCTTTTATTTTATTACTAAAGAAAGCAAAAAATTAATTATCATGGACGATAGTATTATTGAACATAGCTCATTCACAATAAACTTACTTTTACTTTGTTAAAATAGTAATGCTGACTCAATCTGGAACTTACCTGGAAAGAAAATAAAATAAGTTAATAAAAAAAATATCAAACGTTGTTGTTAGTCTAACTTAAACATACCTAAATGCAAAACTATCGAAGTGAACTACCAGGAACACAGCACACGTGTGCAGTTGTGTTTGAGTTAGCGAGGATATCAGATGCAGCCACCAACCGCATCATGTATACGCCCTAAGTGGAAATGCCTCGCTTCTCACAGACTTAACTTAAATACAAGCCAACTTTATGGTACCTCATAAAACCCAAGTTACGAGATGTGGTTATAAATCAAAATCAAAATCAAAAACTCATTTATTCAGTTTAGGCCCTAATAAGGCACTTATCAACGTCAACAGTTACAGTTTTACAATAGACTCTACTACCGGTTCGGAATACACTTGAACTGAGAAGACTCCGGCAAGAAACTCAGCAAGGCGTTTTTTTTTTGGTGAATCTTTTTTTTTTTTAATTTATGTAGGTAATTACAGTTTTTGTCTTAAATATACATAAACTTCATACAATTATCACTTGGCCAGGGGGCTGCAAGTGCAGAGAGAAGCTACTACAACCATGTATTCTTGTCTTCTATGTAATGAGCCACCTTATAGTAGGCCTTGTCGATCAACTTATGTTTAACATGCTCTTTGAATTTATTATAAGACATCTTAGTTACTTCATATGGGATTTTATTATAAAAGCGAATGCAGTTATGAACACGACTACCGCTCAATTTCCCATAGATTATATTCTGGCTGATATAATATCTGGACTATATTATGGAGCTTTCATATTTTATCTAAATTTTATAAAAGGAAAACGTGACTGACTGACTGACCTATCAGCACAGCTCAAAGCACTGGACTATGGCATCCGCAAAGAAACGATTTTTTGAAAATTCAAATTCCTTTTTTTTTTTTTTTTGAAAGGACTAAAGTTGGTAGCCTCTGATGGCTGCAGCAACCTTACCGGACACCAAATTCCTAAGGGAATAAATAGGGAATCGCGGGTAAAACCGCAGGACAAAAAGTTAAAAAAAAAGCCGAAGCTCAAGCTCCCTGTAGGATTCGAAACCGAGGCCTTCGTCATGACATTCGACGTCGCTGATTTTCAGTCTCTCTTTCGAAAAGAACCTGTATTGTCTACAGCAAAACTCTTCGACGAATTCCCACGACTTTGTTTCACGTGATTGTTCGTTAACGATAGAGACAGAGCTTAGTGATAGCGGATTCATCAAGTTTATGCCATTAACTTTACAAAATCACTTTTCAGATTGTGAAATGTGAAGGGCACAATCGACCTCTCTCAAAGCATCTCGAGTCAAAGTTTGATTGAGCCTTAAGTAAATAACGAATAAGCTCTAAGAGGCTCGAAGTGTTAAGAGCTTAGTTTAAGGCGTTGTCATATCGTAAAATTAAACGCCCCACACATTGGAGATGAAATCAAGTTAACGCAACTCATAAGAAACTTATTGAAAAAAAAAATTGTTAATTAATTCGCCGATGTACTGGTTTAAAATTTAAAATCTTGTGATATGTTTTTAATTTCAAATTAAATAGACGATGAAGAGAAACACTGTTTTTAAAAGTGAATGAAGCTGTATATAATGTTTTTTTTTTATGTATACTTAAGTACATAATATACAAATATGTTTTGAGTTCGTCAAAAGATGCAGATAGATCTTGAGAATGTCATACATATATTTATTAATTTCAAATAATTATTTATATAGGAGATAAACTGCTTTAAAAAACTCTTTTTAATAAACTTCATGAAGTGATATCACCTTAAGACCCCATTCCCTGAAAAACGCTAAAACATGTGTTACGGTTTCCCAAAAATAACGGCAAAAAACCCACATTTAATAACATCTCAAAGACATTTTAAAATCTAAACAGGTATATCAACAACTTCACCTAGCCATATTTTTGAAATATTTTCTCATTTCCAGAAAAAAAACATAATAAATTATCTCAAAACCTAAAATTGACCTTTGCGGTTTTCCAAATTTACATTATTTCGAATGAATTTATTATAAATCTTTTTGTATAAAATAAAACTTAAAAGCATGAAACCCACCTTCACCGTCTCAGTTTTTTTTACAAACTAACACCATAACAATAATCTACGTTTAAATATTCATGAAATTCGTCCGCCATTTTTCATAGTAATTTGTATGGCGGAACGTCACCGTATTTATTTGAAATTGATTTGAATTATTTCGAATGCGTGTATCAAACATTTTCAGTACCTGTTTCGAATCAAAGGTGAGAGCACGCCAGTTTGAGCTCGACGATGAATTTTGTTTTTTGCATAAGTTGGGTCGCGACTGCTCAATAAGACATTATGACTGACTGTCAATATTGTTACTACCTACATAACTGTGATGTTTCAAAATTATTGAAAGTCATAAATATTTTAAACTCAAACCAATGCATACAAACATACAGATAAACAACAACACTAAAAATATTAATTCGTCTTCAGTGTCGCTCAATTAGTTCCTTCCTTTTTTATATGTATACAGGATGATTTTGAAATGATATTTTAGCCCGAATTCTAAGGATAGTGTACATCATTATCAGTAATCCTACAAAATTTCAGGTGCCTGAGCACTACCATTACGATGACAAGATTTACAAGTTTATCGAAAATCTCTAGTAAAAGCCTTTACTCGCAATCAGAATAGTACTAACAGGGCAAAATAGCTATAAATTACTGTTATTATAATTATTTAATTGATACTCAGTTAGACTCACATTGCAGTGTATATATAACGATGAACTAATTTATTGATTGATTGATTGATATCTTTCGTTTGTATAGAAATATTGTAATATTGTTTTCCACTCTTAACCGTGTGTGAAGAATGTCCCAGGATATTAATTATTATTATGATTTATTATATAAACTCTAAAATTGATTTTTCATGATCTGTATAAGGTATACATCAATGCCATTTCGGCCTACTATACCATTTAAAAATCAGCCTGTATAATTCGTCAAATCATGATATAGGTTAGGTTAGGAATATAATGATTTGGCGAATGATACGATTGGCCACCGACTAGTTCAGACAATGGGAATCATTTCAAAGATTGGATTAAGTAAAGTTTAATAAACATAAATATAGTGTAGTAAAAAGAAATAACATCTTTCCATATCACATTAACTATTTACCACAAATGGATCTTTATATATAATTGTAAAAAGCGAACATGTTTATTTTATGATTTGTAGTGTTTTGAAGTCGTCTCTATTCTTTGTTAAATGTTTCTTTGTCTTAATTGTTTTCTCGCTGGTCGAGGTGAAAAGTTGCATGTTTCACACGAGAGCATTTTTTTTTATATCTCGTGCCTTTAAATCACTCACTGTGGTTAGTAGTTAAAGAATTTTAAAATTAGAATCACTGCTACGCTCTTGATTCAATTCTAGATTACATACTTCATTAGTTCATGTTTTGAAATCCGCACTCGTTGCGAAACATAACTTTGCTTGCGTTATTTTTGTAAGAAGTAGTCAAAAATTGAATCACGGGCGATTGATTTTAATGTAGACTACTGAGCACAATTAGTGTTTTAAAATGTATTTCACACATTGTTTTCTCGTAACAATGTGTGAAATACATTTTTTCAATTCTACCAGCGAGAAAACAATTAAGTCAATATTTGAAACTTGTTCTATTAACGCTTTTGGAGTTAGTCAACTATCTTCATTGCGGTCCAGCACATTTTTTTTAATATATCATAGAAATAGTTCAAACAACGTAATGCTGAAAAAAATTGATATCCGCCATTACGATTTAAAGTTTTTTTTTTTAGATGTTGCGTTTGGAAACTACACTGCTTGACATTTGTATCAAAACTGAACATGATATTTTTATAGGAAATTTGTTATACAATTTTATATAAAAATATGAAGTTATTTATTTTAAATATTATTTCGTGTCCTTAAAAAGGCAATAGTAAAATTCATAAACATCAATTTCAAAAAATAACACACAAAATGTTGTGCCTATGTGTTAAATCGCTAAGCTAAAATGATTTTCTGATCAAACCAGCGTCCATTTTATTTTAGACTAGATGGTGGTAGTGCTCTAGAAGGCGGTGTTCGTTCGAATCACTTTTCTTCAGGCTCGCAGCAAAATAGCTTTTTTTTGTTTTTACACGTCAAAAGTGCTTTTTTCGTGCGAGAGAGGTGAAAATGTTTTTAATACTTTCAAAAATATAAGGGATGATACGCTACCGCGAGTACGGTACCACGGTAATATTATAATCATTACCGTGCTAGAACGGTACATTCTTCATTGACCGATGATAAATAAAACATCATATAAATTGTTACTAGCTTTGCGGGATACGAGTTAGTAGGATAGTTCAGTTAGCTCTCCTACTATAACCAAAATTAATATAAAATTATTATATGTAAGATCTGGTACGTACTGGTTGTACCTACCGTGGTTATCTAAATAACATGTAGTACGCGGACAGTGGCAATCCACCCATTTCTCTGTTAAAATGATGACGCAAATGTGTGAGTAAAATATGTCAATGTGTGTTGTCTATGATAAATTCCCACGCTTGGAGACTAGCCTCTTAAGAGAGTATTACGCGGGACCGACAACAAAACTCAGTACTTTCCATTTCAAAATTCTGTCATTGAACATTCCAAGAATAATACAAAGGAGTTGTGAAATTGTCAACAGAGTGGGGAATAATTTAATTAGCCGGAAGTCTCGACACTGGTACGCGAGCCGCGGCGCGCGGTTCAACAAGAACCTCGAGCTCGAACTGTGTTCGACAATTAAAAACATTGTCTGTCACAGAATAAAAATTGGTGTCTTATCGTTCTCAGATTTTGTGCTAAAAAGGAAGGAGGGGATGCTTCTAGAAACATCAGGCTGTATGGTGGGCAATCAAGTAACATTTTTAATTGAAGCAGTTTTCTAACCAGTTTTTTTCTTTTTTTTAATACAACAAAGTCAGCCTGCCTGATGGCAAGCGGTTAACGTAGCATATGGATGCTAGCGACACCCGGGACACAGACTATATACTAAACTGCTTCATGGCTCATGGAAACATTTTCAACATTGTAAAATTTGTAACGATTTAAAGATTGAAATTAATTGCAACAAAGTTACATGATTACCTCTCCAGTGTCATTTAATATGTTTAAGAATTTGTCTTAAACGTGTAAAATTCCGATAAAATGTATCGATTTTTACGTTCCAAAAAAAATCTCGTTTATGGAGACATTTACGCTAAATTTACAAAGCTAATATTAGCACATCAATTATGCTGAAAAGCGTGCGATCCGCTTTATGTAGGTATGTTTGTGTATACACGAGTGGCAACCTGTTGTATTTTATTTTTAGGGACACAGTTAAATATGTATTCAATTCAAAGCATTGGTAGGTATATAGGTGTTGTATTATAATAGTCATAAATGTTAGTTTATATTAAAAAAATACAAAAATGTTTTCATTGACTATTAAAATACCTACTATAATAAAGTACGTTGACCGATCCATCTTCAAAGAATCCTCATAAAAGATAGCACATAATACACCCGTCAGATATAGGGAATATGCATGATTTTTATTTTTTTTGCTTTATGTAATAAAAGCTCTTTCATATAAGAAACAGAAGGAAAAATAAATTTTGGATAACTATGAAAATAACCAAGATATAAGCCATCAAAGATTTATTCCTATCTCTTTCTAGCAAAACAGAATTTAGCATGAGTTTATATGGACGTAATACTATATGACGTCACATACGATGTCTGATCTCATTGTCTAATCGCTGTCTAATTAGTAGTTTAAAATGCTTATACCATCCGTGTTTCCTTGCCGATTTTAATTTCACTTTTTGATATCTTTTTTACGGTATTTTCATATTTTATTAAGAAATGCGATAAAAAAAAACATGTAGGTATATTCCCTATTACTGCAATTAAAAATAATCGCAGTTAGTTTTGCAACCGTCTCCTGATACATGTTAATTTTGTAGTGATCTCATACTCCTTGACAAATACCTCCTTGTTAACAAACGGAAACTACGAGGTCGACACGACTCCGGGCTTCGGGTGAAACTTTTTGTGCTCCTTAATTTATTTACACAGTTCTTAAGTTAATTCCACCCTGGAGGACTGGGATCAAGTAGTTGAAAAGAATTTCAGATTCGCAAGTTTTTCTCGGGTCGACTTAGAAAATTTAATGAGTACCTACTGGAATCTGTGCTACTGGCCTTAGAGATTTAAAAACTTTTCATTCTGGTGTCTTTTGACAAAATACAAAGAGAAACAAAAAATACCAGGAAAGCATAACATAATAAACATGAAATTATATCATCACACGCGGAAAATTTAAAAGAAATAATTTAATAGAAGAACGTCTCCATACCGATAATTATATCCACACCATTTCACGCGTATCATTAATCAACTGTCACAAAAACTTAAAAAAAAATAACTAGGAAAATTTGACTGATTATTTTGAAGTCAGAGTTTTTTGAAGTCCGGTAAAAAGTAGAGGAAAGAGAACCATTCCATTGGTACTTCGATCAAAAAATGTACCTTGAAGGCAAGTGTATTTGTATAGAGAGGTCTGAATCAATTCACGACGAGCTCAGGCCTGAATGAAACAGTTCCCTGCTTCGCTCGAGCAGCGGGAAAGTCAAGGTAATCCCCACTGAGACAGATAAAGCACATAAATTCACTCGATTGCTCGCGAGGGCGCTCGATCGCCTTTGTCCTTTTCCAATGACTTTATTGTTTCAAAGGGACAATGAGTTGGCAGGATTGGTTGGCATGTACCTGTACATGTTATGTACATACTACCTTCAAATATAAGTGCGTACTCTGCGACCAAACACCAAGACAAAAATAAAAATACCTCTTTTCAATGATACATTAATTTCAGACGCTCTTTTCATCACTGCATTTTTTTTATGTCAGTAGGTTGACATGCAGGCAGGCGGTCTACCTGATGGTAAGAGGTTACCGTCGCCTATCGCCATTTGCAATACCAGAGGTATTTGCTAATGTGTTGCCAACCTGTTACAATGCCAAGAAGGCAATTGTCAAGTCAAAATTATTTTATTTGAAAATGTACAATGATTTAATTAAACCTTTAGACAAACTAAATTCTGCTGCGGAAAACATCCCAGGAATCTACAGGGAAAATAAATCCAATAGCTGGTCTATCCCTCGTCACAATAGGGCGGCAATCAAATTGCCCAACGCAATGTTGAGTACAGCTGAAGAGTGGTTTATCAGCGGACGGAACCGAACGGACACGTTCGCCGACCCGTCGCCGGCTGCACGTAACGGACGAGACGCGCGTGCCATTCCTATTGCCATGACATTGGGACCTAGAGTTTGGACAATCATTGGTTAAGTAATAGACAAATGAAGAAATCATATAGATATAGGTACCTACGAGAATGAATACAAAAAGACTTACAGATTATTAGATATATTTGTTATTTTTTGAGTGAGGTGAACTTAGGTGGCTATTGCAATAGGAATGACGACTACAAAAGATTAATTAGTCCGTCAGTTAGATTACCAAAAATATTGGACATTTTTCGTAACTATGTCCTGTCAGTCCTGGAGATTTCGTCTACATTAAAAAAAATGTCTTGAGTTTGCCTACAGCATTAAAAAAGTCTATTAAAATGCACTTTGAATACAGTGTAAGTAACTATAAGAGAACCCAAGTCTGTAGAATCGAAGATCCAATATAAAACTCAATGTCCAATAAAAAGCTCAGATCAGATATATCATAAAGAAGACAAATTGATCTCTTTATTGCGAGCCGTTCAAGCGGTGATACCATATTACTGTACCATGTAGTTGCGAGCCAAATCAAAGATAACATCTTCGATCTAACGCAATTGGAAACGTACTATTTATTTAAAAGTTTGCAGATAAAAGCTTCGATCGTCATTAATGACTGGTTCTTTCATATTCAGCACTAGGACTACAGCATGGCGTTCTTCAAATAGGGTGTGAAGATATTCTTGCAGGGTCGGCAGCCCCTGGTTTTGCAAACGTCTATAGGCTACGGTAACCGCTTCCCATCAGGTGGGCTGTGTATGCTTGTTTGCTACCTTAATATAGAAGCAACCTCTCCTGAAAACTTCTGCTGAAAATAGAGGTCTATTTTCTAAAGATTTCCACAACGAATGGATTAAGCCCCTTGCATTGTTTACATTACAATTAAGCGCATTTTGATTATACTCTGCATACACCATTTCAGTGACATTCATAAATTAAAAAATACTCTTCCAGAGATACACCGAAACCCGCTTCCCATCGCGAACGCAATAAAGCAAAAAGCGCTAAAATTACTACAGCCGGACGCCGGAACGAGATACGTCGATCTGGGTGCAAAATAGTAAATAAAGTTTTTATAACAGCGTAAAACGCCGCGCTGTGTGACGGGTCGTTTGTCAGCCCAGCGCAGTATCTATACGTACGCAACTGCAGCACTGTCCGCTACTGGCTCAGTAAATCCAACTAACGAATGACTACGCATTACAGACCGTCGACAGCAACTCTGAGTACTGTGCTGTGCTACTGTCGATGCAGTAATGTAAACCTGTTAAATATGTATAAAATTGGTATCCGGATTTCAAAAATTACAAATCAAATACCATTTGTTTTTCATGCGAAATCAAATGTTTGTTTTATTAATAGGTTGGACGGATATTGATTCACATTTGAATGCTTAAATTATGGCTCCATAGCTCTGGCTTCATTGCCGTTTTCATTCACTGAAAGGTATAACAAACTTTTCAAATTGCAATGTTTACAGGGAATGCTGGCGTCGTGCCATAAAAACTATAATAATATTGCACAAAACATGAAAGTTCGATAAGTATTTGCGAAAACAGAGCAATTTAGCAATTTACATGTGTCAGCAATCAGGTGGAAAACTAAGACACGAGAAAATCTCTTAGTATTATAAAAGCTAAAGAATTTAAACAGGTTTAGAAGTTCTCAGGGAGTCCTTCAAAGTTTTCCATTAGTATTCTGTCTGAAGTCGCGGCGAACAATATTGTATAGAACAGAAAAGAGTCGAAGGCGGCGCGCGGTACGTGTGTACTGTATCTTTCAAATCGTCAGTCGGTACAAAGTAATAACAAAGCGAGCTAACTTGAATTGACACTCGCCAAGTTTTCATAGCTATCGGCAGGTTAACGCTCGCGTTTCCATTGTACTAACATTTCAACGTATCACATTACGACGGATGGAATTCGAGTTACGGAAGCAATAACATTGTTACGACATATGAATAACAAAAACATTTACAAATCAAGTAAATCAATAACTCCGGGTCCATTTGGTGAATTGGCCCTTAATACCCTTCGTTGATAGAGGGAGTTTGAGCTATAATGGTGTGAATCGAACAGTCCTGGATTTGTAAATAGGCCGTATAGACCGTGGCCTAGGGACGGCAGCGTCCTAGGGTGGCAGATGGTATTACATGGGCCCAGGGCGGCTAAGACTTCAAATACGCCACTGGAATCAACTAGTGATGAACAAAGTCACCCGTTACATATTTTTCAGCGAGACTTTGTATTTGGAATAGGGTGTAAATTGCAAAGAAATCGAATGTAAAAAACAAAAGGCTACAGCCGGAAGCTAGACGGCAATGGACAAACACATTCACCTTAACACACAGGGGAAATTAGGACTGTGTTGTAGGTAGCGCTCTCTAGAGATACACCGAAAGAGTTAACTTGTTTATTTACTAGCTTAATGCTTTTGAAATATTGCCCAGTCAGTTCGGTTTAACTTGACAAAGCCATCATAATAGTGCACTTGATGACGCGTTTCTTAACACTCGTAGTATCTACTAATTCTTTTAACACGAAAGGAATATAAACCACCACCACCACCTCCTGCGTCCACCACTTTCTACTTACCTATTACAGACATACATACAAACTGACAATCACACGGACAGACATATAGACAAATATACAAACAGACGGACATACAAACAGACATATGGAAGGACTTTGTTAAAACATGAGAACTAACTGCCGACAAACTGCAATGTACTTTGGCAGATACTTATTTGTATAAAAATGTAACTTTTCCATAAATAAAAAAAAAAAAAAAAAACCCTACAACTAATATTATGAATGTGAAAGTTTATTTGTTGGTATGTGAGGTCGCTGGTTTGTCCCTCTTTCACACAGCAAGAATGTAGACATAGGCTATATTATTCACTATAATATTAATTTGTCGCATTTTATCTTTGAGTTGAATTGAACTGCTTGTGAAGTTCGAATCCTCGACCGAATTGATTATACGCGTAATCGAGGCTTTGAAATAGCCACGAGAGGCACGCAATTTTCGAAGACTATGTTCTTCAGATAGTTATTATAGTGAATAATCTAGACTATGTTACTCTCCGGCCCTCTTTCTTAAGGAAATCTAGACTCAGCATGCAACTGGAACAGTCGAATGAATTCAATTTGACGTTAAAAGGTTCCGCTGTTTCTATCCGACACAGGAATGACGTCACATCTTTGTACAGGGATAGCGCAAACCACACAACAACATTAAAGTTAACCGATACTAAATACGTGAGATAGCCATTGGGCGTGTGGTGTCGAGTACGCAAGTTAAAACGTATACTGCTTCCAAGTTTAATGAGGAAATATGAAGTTGTGTTGCCTTAACTGGCCACCTCGCCGATACGGGATACGTCGTACGTTATTCAAGTGTACTTGGTCGCTATTTCGATAGTATAGTGCAGATGCTATGATAGTCGCAGACTTCATTTACCGCGATGATGGACTGATCAATTGCTATATACCGAATTAAAATTTGTAATTGCAATACGAGAAACAAAACAACAAAAAAAACTCATCGGTGAGGCCTCTCCCTAAAAATATATGTAAAACGACGTTTGTTTTGATAGGGAGAGGCCTCCCAGTGCGCTGCGTTGCGCTGCCGCAACGGATCAATGCATTGTATGCTGTAGCGTAGCGTTAGCGTCTCAGAGTGAATTTCAGCGCATCACCCTCCAACGCTTCATCTCTCGTCTGTTGATCCGTAGAAACGTGCATGCGACGACGTAACGCATAATGTAGCTAAAAAATATATATGTTAAACGACGCAGCATTGACGCTGCGACGACGGAACGCAAGGCAAAGCACTAAGGCCTCTCTCTAACTCAATACAAACAGATGATTTAAATAAAAAAACACGTCAGATACAGAGGTAGATTAGCCGGTAGACATCACACGGTAGGTAGGTATTACGTTAAGCTCTGATGCTGTACAAAATGTATGCTATTTTCACTGTAACTAACTATCCCGTGTGAGTGGATGAGTTTAATGGACTGCAGCTAAGACGATTACAAGATTTATTCTGTCACTGATGATCTTAACGACTCTACGCCTTTCATATTCCATTCTATACATACATTTGTATAACATGGGATAATGTAGAAGGAAATCACAGACGTCGTCGAAATCATGTCGTCTCAACTCGCACGCATACGAACTTATGCGTTGCGAGTACATGATATATGCCATCGTTCAGGATTTCATAATTTACTAATCCGTTTTATAATAAAAGAAATGGACTGACTGAAAGACAAATGCACAACTCTCGAAATTTTGCAAACAGATTCCATAAAATCCCGGCTGAGAGCCCTCTGCGCTCGCCGATTTGTCCGGTAAGGTTGTTGCAGCCATCTGAGGCTACCAACTTAGTCCTTTCAAAAAAAAAAAAAAAATAGATTCCATAAAAATATAACGTAGTTGGCTTTTACAAAGGAACTGTTCAAAATTCATCCCTAAGGGGAGAAAATCATGGATAGAAGGAATCGGCTCCTTTAATATTTCAAAAGTAATATTAAAAGAGTTCCCATGCTTAGTAGGATATCTACATATAAATTGCAATGTTTCTAAAGATTTTCATCGTACTCTCGGTCCAACGCCTTTAGCTTTGATGTGATTTCAACCGTTATACGAATAAAAGCCAATGCTGGATTATGAGCAACGTGTGTAGGGAGACTTTACATTTTGTCGCGTCTCGTTGCGTATTTTGCACTTGGCATTGCTATTCTTGGTCTGCTCTTTCAAACTTGTCAAAAGTAGCTTGTTGCTAGCATGTTGTGAGATCAAATTCGCCAAATTGCATATAACTGCAATGTGCACTAATATTATTTATTATCAAACAAATACACGTAAAGATCCCGCTTTGTCATGACTGTCTTGTCTTAATCGCTGATGTGTTTGCATTGATTATTAGCGCAGCCATAAGGTATGCAGATTGCTCATAGTAGTGATTAGTTGATTACATAATAGATGCAGTTGGTTTATAAAATAGAATCCCAATCTCTCTCTTTCTTGACAGGCCAGATCCATGACCTCATTGCATGTTGTACTTTGTTGACTTAGAACTAATCACAAAAAGTTTGCATTTAATAAAATGTCTTTAACCTCGTTTAAGAAATCACAGAGCTAAAACGAATAGTAGGTAACTTTCCTATCAGAAACTCAGTAAAAATGATTTCTATCAGTGGTAAAGGAATGAAACGACTCAAGGGCCCAATACATGTCACATTAACAAGACTCAAGTCGTTAAAACGGGGGACGAGTAAACATTACAGGTTTCCGCAGAATAGCCAAGGACGAAGCTTTGTCGCGGACATTTATTTGAAAGGCTCGCCATTCTGGTAAATCTCTCTCAGATATCTTGATCGCAGGCGACGTCTGTACGGAACGCTCGGCGCTCGGCTCGTGGGGTTTCATGCTTTCTCGGAACAAGTCATTTTTCAAAGAAACGAATGGAGCCGTTTCTTTGCCAGTTTTATAATAAGCAAAATAGATTATAAATCTCCAGAGAAATTACTGTGATTAAAGAAACGGTTCTTCATAATAAATTTGAACAAAATAGAGAAGAATACATATTTTTATGTGCAAAAATAACATTCTTTAAAACTTATCGACTCTATTATTGATTCTAAACAATCTTGTTTCTCAAATAACTTTGTCAAAAAGTAACGTCGTTAGCGGTAGTCTGCAACCGCTGCCATAAGGATTGACTGTACAAAACAAAACAAATATCTAGACAAAGCGATTCACAACACAAAGATAAAGTAACAAACATTCTCATATTCGAATTTAATTTCTAATACAAACACTAGAAAACCGAGTTTATTATATAAACTCGACATCAGAGGTCAGCCTAATACTGGCTACTAAATGCAAATGGCACATGGAGCGCAATATGCCTCTGCAGCGCTGCAAAACAGCTGGAGTGCACTAATAACACGACGCGACAATTTCCGTGCAACGGGCACAGATTACCTCCCTCGTAATTGGACTGGATGGGGTGATAGGAAAGCGCTGGAAATGCTGTTAGTTACAGTTGCATGTGGCGGATTAGAATGTGTTTAATGTACGAATGGGATGGCGTATCATTTCAATGCTTATTGTAATTTTATATATTTTTACATTTCCAAGGCACGACTTGTCGGGAACTCCTACACATATCGCTTCATAATTAGTTAATGAAAGCTTTAAATGCCGAAATAAATCAGTAATAAGAAAGTTCAGATAACGGCGCCCACTCATAAGCACCTACGGCAAATCATGCTATAAGAATTCTCACAAATACAGATATTTTCTCGTCTCCTGTCGTCGCTAACAAGGCCGGCAAGCAGGCGTGTACATCACTGCAGATTTGTATTTTGCACGTGCGTATATGGCTCGCATGATTTACGCCATGTCGTAAACCTTTATATCTCTGATATCAGTAAGAGTTCTCGATATGCAATTTATTGAGAATCACCAGTGTTATTGGCAGTGTGAATTCGTGTTCACCTCTTGCTTATCAAACGATGGAGTTCACATCTTACTTGAAAAACACGTGAAAGAACCTTTCTTCTTTTGCACCAAATACCTACATTCACGGGTAAAACACTTAAAATTATATACTTTTCACAGCGCACGGAATATAAATAGTAGATACCAATGAACAAATCTAAATATATAAAAAGGAAAGCGTGACTGATTGAATGATCTATCAATGCACAGCTCAAACCACTGGAAGGATCGCGCTGAAATTTAGCATACAGATAGCTATTATGACGTAGGCATCCGCAAAAAAAAGGATTTTTGAAAACTCAATCCCTAAGGTGGTTAAATCGGCGATCGCAGGTGAAACCGCGGGGCGGAAAGCTAGTCAAGTATAATCCCAGACAATTTTTTCAACCAACCTTTTCCCGCCGCCGTGTTTTTCAGCCCATCGATTGATAAGATTACCATCCTGAAAAAAGTTCACGAGAAAAAGTACGTACGAGGAGGTATGAATGCCCCATTTACGTACGTAACAGGCCCATACTCAGGTGCTTTGACTTTTTCCGACCTAGAAACTGAATTAACAATGTAACACGGGCATATTGTGGCACCCGCCTTCACATCGCCGCCCGACGCCGCCGCCGGAGCAATAATTATACATATGACGACGCTTTAGTCTCACCCTCCCTCGTAAAAGGTTTTACTTGAGTGAGCAGTACGGGCTACAGTAACCTTTGTGGGGATAAATAGCTACAGGATAATAATTAGGGAGGCGTCTCGTATAAGCATCGTATCGTGTTACGTTACAATATACAGCCGCTGAAAACGTAATAAATACACCACCAACATTAAGTAGGAATAGATTTGTACCAAACACCAGTACATATATTTCAGATCATGCCAAAGTTAGACATAAATCTTATCTGAATTACATCGTGATTAGTAGATACTTTTATACAACGTGTTGTTTTTGATATCCCATAACTCTAAGGTTATATTCTGTAGGTAAAAATAATACTAAAACTCCAAGAATAGGTGGTCCAAAAATGCATAGTTTCGGAGATATCATCAATCATAATAAAATTAGGTCAAAAATAGTCACTAGTATGACGAATCATTACTTTTGCGAGGTCGCCAAACTTCGCAAAACTTAGACCATCGATGTGTCTAGGTATCTAAGTTTCATTGATAAATACGAGTAATTCATTCATATTTAAAGCTAAGAAAATGCAACGTAGTCATATTTCACGTAAGGGTGTTTTACATTAATAATCGTGACTTTGTCGAATTATTTTGTATGAAAAATGATAAAAAAAAAGGATGTTTGAAACATAATTCATATGCCACTTGATTCTTTGATATGGTCTCAGTCATACCCTAGAGTTATGGGATATCAAAAAAAACAGATTGTATATACTAAAGTTTTATAAAACATAAACATAAAATCCAGTAACAAATCACATCGCTGGAATAGGTAGGTACTAGGGTGTAATAGATCGCGAGATGGCGAGTGGTCAGCACTCTCAATCGGGCAGATGGAGCTGTCACGTGACGGATGACCGCGCGCGGCCACCGCGAAATGAAACTGTCAGATTGCTACCAACATAAAAATCACCCTACCCTACTAATATACCGAAGATCACTCACTAGTAGATATAAACATTTTACTCTGATGTTATCTTCATTTATTTACCAGCCTGCCACTAAGAGGGTTTAACAACCTTAGCATAGATTAAGTTCAAAGATTTACCTGTTATCTGGAAGTTGTTATTATTCAAACATTATTGATTTTGTCCCTGGGCGTATACCTACATAGCGCGACATCAAACTATGTCGATCGATTAATAAACTCCCTGGGGACCTAGGCTAGCGCTAGGCCCCTTTGTTTACTATTATGAAGGTAGTTGTAATATTAAGTTTACCGCAGTATAAAATAAATCTGTAATCGCAGGTAACGATGAAACCTTACAAAAAAATACTCTTTGCTTTTGTATCGTCTTCTATCAATATAGTAACGATGAAAAATGGCTGCGATTAAACGAAATTTTAAAATAGCGGTATACAAGAAACCCACGATAGACTTTAGGCAAATCTGAGCCTATAACTACGAATGGTAACAATTTGTTTATTACCAAAGTAAAGCCCTTTCATTAGTCAAAATATAATTTATAGAAGACAGATGGAAGTAGAAGATACTATAAGTTTTTTAACAATTGAGCTATTCTGTAAATTATTCAATTAATTACATTGTGTGAACCTAACAAATTGTATTTTTATTTAATTTGCCAAGACTAACTGAGAATAGATTGATTAATTACAGGGTAAATGCAAGTCACCAGAGTTTCAACAAATGTAACCCACGTTTGACGTCATGATCTATTCTGCGAGCCTAGTACAATTCTATAATTCCGTACGCAACGTAAAATGTTAAAAGAGCGCCGACACGGCCCCAAACCGTAATAGTTCGGAGCAATCGATCGTTTAAAATAGTTGGCCCCCCTTTGACACGGCTCACTGCTACTGGTTAGAGGGTTCAAAATGAAATATATAGTTGCCTCATTTCTATGATGCAATCGGATATATATCTATATAATATCGTGAAGATCCCAACATCAGTGTATATTTCAAGAATACCGGTCTGTTATATACACGAATATACACGTTCCATGTTGACTAATTCTTCTTCTTTATTTAAGAGCTTGGCTCTTGTCGGTGTAGCTTCATCAATTGTTGACTGCTACAAAAAAAATCAGAACACAATTAAGTACATTCCCATTTGAGGCAACACAATTTTCAGATTGCCCCTATAACCTAATAGAGCACGGCGTATATAAAGGGCGAGGCAGTTCAGTCCATTCCCCGTAGAAACGGGCGAGTCAAACTGTCCTCGTAAAACGTTACAGCCAGGGGATTATTCATGCCCAACCGCGGGCCAACGTACAGCCAGCCAAGATATACTGCCACATATAAATGAAGAATGATAACGGAGGGAGCTATATTGTATTTCTGTACTTGCACACTTCGGGGATGAGAGAAATCTATTTTCTTTGCTAGTACGTGCCATATTCTAACATTCAGCCAATTCAACAAATTCTAACTTTCAGCCAATAACGATAAGACACATGTTCTTTTTTTTATGAAATCATACCTTCCACACTCCGACGTTTTACCCGCATTCTAGAAGTTTTGCTAGTCTATGGGGCTTTAGTCATTATGTCCCAAATCGAATGTCCGACTGGGTATATCTCTCAATATTTTCATTAGCAAAATTTCTATAAAGAGATTAACCCAAACAAGAAACAAATGCTATAACATTCAATTTACAAACCAAGTATGATCTAAATTTCTATTCTATTCTAGATCTCAATTCAGACGTGCTTGACTTACGTAAATACCCACAACCTTTGACATTTTTAATATAAGTTGAATTGTTCGGTTCCAAATCTTTATTTCCAAATTGAATCAATAGACAGAACAAACAAAAGGTAAAACGCGTGATTCCCTTGAGATGCTGAAGAGCTATCGTCAGCAGTACAAGAGTGCTAAAAAAAGTCCAAAGAGATTTTGTATTCCACGCGGATCTTGTAAAAACAATAATAAAACTGAATAGACACATAAACATTTGTCTCACAAATCATGAAAACGAAACAAGACGAGATATAAACTGATAAACCACAAAGACTACTCGTAACTTTTATGTTTAACGTAAATCGTTGTACTCATGTAAAAATGTTTGCTTTGCACTTAAACATTAATTTGAATACCATTTGAATGGACTATGAATTTTAAATCCCTTTAGAGATTATCTCATAAAAACGAATGAATTCTTAAGCTTTTAATTAACTTGCCGTGTTATTTAGTATGTTTAGTGCGAATCTTGAAAGTCAATTTTGGCTCATTTCCCGGTGTTCAATTGATCTGAAAATGATACACATTATGCAAGTCCGATGACAATATAATAATGTGATGTCTGATGATGGAACTAAATAAAAAAGGCTTGACCTTAATTATTTTACATTTTTTTAAAACATTGTACAGTCGAAAATGCAATTAATCCAGTTTAGGCCCTTGAAGAAGACTTATCGTCGGTGATACTGCAATACCGCGTAAGTAGGTTTTACTATAAGGCCGAACTTTGGATTTAATAACGTTGAAATTGGCCGAACTTTGGATTTAATAACGTTGAAATTTTGGCCTTATAGCACACGCTACTTACGCGGTATTGCAGTATCACCGACGTTATCAATTTACCACTAAATAAAACATGGAACCTCATTATGTCATTTCAAACTAAGAGACATCACACGCAAGACTATGCCAATAGGTCAAAGGTAGATGTGGCTTATTGCAAAATCATTTGCAGACTAAACGGTTACGCAAGTCTGTCACTCACTGCTGAAGTGACGCGAGTGACGCAAGATATCTTATGCTACTGAATGACTGCTAAGTGATAAAGTATGGCTTCATATGCGTCATTGATTATGAACGCTTGCATGCAGCTTCCAATACAAATACTATTATTTTGCCTGTCTCTTCAGGCTGCCCGAAACCAATGATAGATTTTAGAGGCTTTGAAATGTTTTCCAAAACGATCGAGATTTAATTATCATCAACATAAATTCATGAACTATGATGCGTAATCACAATATTCCTCAATAAAAAAATGTTTCTGACTAGCCAGACGAGACCAGAAACATTTCAATAGAAATTCGGTGTATTCTGGTGTTCAAAATACCTCAAGCAATTTATTATTTAAGCTTCAAGGTTTAATTGTAATATCACTCGAAAAAAAAAAAAAACCTTAATTATTGAACGAATCCTCTCATGTACCAGAAGTACATAAAAAATCAGAATTAAATCGCGCCTTCATTACGGCTACACGCATCGAAGAGATCAATGGCGCTGATCAAGCCATCTGCGGCGTAGAGTCACGTACGAATAAATCATGTCGTACCTCGGAACAAATATTTCTCTTATTCTGCTGGCGTGCGAGCTGCGACGCGGATCCACCAAGTTCGACGAACCTTTAAAACGATATCGCCGAAAGATTTCATCCCAGAAGGGGAAATACGAACGCAAACAGCTATATTTGTCTATAAATGGAGCTTTAGAATTAAGTTAGATATCGTGAACTTTGTAGGTAACAGTTTGGAGGTTAGCACGAGTATTTTCAGACTCGAGCCTCTCCTTTGAAATGTAGCTCTGATGAGGTTGTTTAAGTTAGACATATTTATTTAACGTAATAAAATGAACTTTTAAACAGGATCGTATCGCAGTAAAAGCAAAGTAAACAACAGGTGAAACCTTTGAATTATACATGTACTAAGGAGCTAATGGTGCCGATCCTGTTGTTTCCAATCTAAAATATTATTAGTCACGTTACCTCTCTTTCTAACAAACATTGTTGAAAAAAGATAGAACATTTTGAATACTATGAAATTAATTCATGCCGTCGTAATTTACGGGTAAAGGTGGCGATTAAATTTACGTTAAAAGGAGCAATCTAACTATGGAGGAACTAACTCGACAGAGTCCTGTCGAGTTAGTTTGATTGTCGAGTTTGATTTGGATTTCTTTTATCCCTCTCTTATGTTTTTGTTAGAAAGAGTTACCTATATCTCCATTATATCTATATATACTTATGTATAATGAGAGGTTTAATTGTAAACAACAGAATCGGGGCTAATCTGTATCTAGAACATAACTTTTTCAGTTTGAAATCTGAATAAAAGTATCCGGTAAACAGAGCACAGTGTATTCAAACCCATTTTTAACAGGTTCAACATTTATGCAACACTATTACGTAACTCGGATGGAACTGCAATGCAAACTGTCGAAGTCTAGTTTATTCGCGTTTGTTGAACTCGCATTCTGAACTGCTAACTTCTATTTTAACAATTTCCCTCGGTTTATGTAAGAAGTTTTAACTTGTTGAAAAATGATACATTTAAGTACCAGGAGCACATAAATGACGTGAGTGAGTGGGTATGGATCGATAGCACGACAAAGTTTAATACAGATTGCACGTACACATCATTATGCCGACAACCGCAATGCCGGTAATTGGCCGAAACCACAAAGCGTCATTATCCAAGCCAAATCCTGATAAAGGACTAACACGCGTTATTTCGCCTCCACGACATGTCAAAGACGATATTTGTTTTATCTCCCATTAAACTAATTGTAAAGTATGAGAAGGCTTACCTGGAAAAATCTTAATGGATATAAGATCATTAAAAAATCGATTTACTGTAAGCCACGTAAACTTAGGTGTGACAACATTTCGACCTCGTTTACCAACGGTTTAGTTATAAATCTATAAAGATACTAATAATAAAGCTGAAGAGTTTGTTTGAACGCGATAATCTTCGGAGTTATTGGTCTGATTTGAAAAATCTTTCACTAATAGGAAGCTACATTATCCTCGCAGGTTATGAGCTACTTTTAATCCCATTAGCGCGAGTGAAACCGCGGGCTAATATACGATAAATGCTTGAATTTACGATATGTACTTATAGGTAGTGGGGTAATAATTTGCATTAGGTGTTGGTAGCACAAAAATCTATAATATAAATTATTAAATGCCGTCAGTAAAATACCAAGGCATCATAACTCTATTGAAGTGCTCAAGTTACCCTTTAGATACGCTTTATTAACGTCTGTATATATCGCGAAACTCATGGAAATCCTTAGAGATTCATCATTAGCGTGTCTTTGAACGTCGTAAAGTTGGTTATTGACAAAAAGAAAGCTGAAGGATGTAAATACGTATAAAGTAAAACCAAAACGTTTGGAACAAAGCTGCTCCCTTATTTAATAAGCTCTTTCAGTGAACACCACCGTCTGCGCAATGACGCAAGGCTTTACACAAATACGTAATTCCAACATCCAATGAAGTGACGGTGCGGGCGGCGCGGCGTGCCGGCCGTGCCTGTGGACTTAGTGCTAAATATTAACACTTATGTTAATTGTTTATTCTTTCTTATCAACACTATTCAAAAAGGATAGGATATTTATAAATCTGTCAAATTAGTCTTCTAATTTTATTATGCCATTGTCTTTTACGGGGATATAGTCGAGAGACGACATAAGCAAAATTCACGTTGAAATAATCGGACAAATTTGACATTTCTCTTAACCGTTTCATATGATTTCTGTAAGAAACAGATGAATAGTCTGTAAACATCAGAATCTGAGCCAATGCCTAACTAATGAGACTAGCTCGTGTCAATTTGACATACGATAGAAGCTCTTTAGGCGTTATAAGCGTCTCTTGATTGGTTAAAGAAACAGGCGTTGATGTCCAAACTATAACTATGTTTACAATTTCAATAGTCTACTATAACCAACCACAAAATACGAGTATGTATTCGAATACCGATGCCGATCAAAACTCAAAGCATTACTTCGAGTAATGCAGAGAATATCACTTGAGAGAAGATAACTATCATTGAGTGAGCGCGTGGTTTTTTCAAATTTAATTTTACAACCCGATAAACCCTTTTATGCCCCCAAATGAGCATATATATTCCCAGATTAAGATAATTCCCTCGCCACCTTGGCCGCTTTCGCCTGACACCAAACGCCGAGTACCTCCAACCCAAAACATGTCGGGTCGGGTCACATTTAGACGAGCCGGGGCGTTCACCCTTCAGTATACCAGCCTCGTATTATTTGATGTATTTACTACACTCGTGGATACCATTATTAGCTCATGTCACTCGGGAGTATTATCAAACCTATTTCAAGTCAATTGGTAGTTTATTTTCCTATTCTGCCAATTAGCACAACTATAATTGAACACCAGTGATTAGAAAAAATATTGATTTAAAGATTGTTCAAGGTATAAAGCAGCATTGACGTTACTTAAACACAAACGTTTTTATATCGTGCAAATGTTGATGAAAGCCTCCGCCCGCGCCGTACACAAGCCGAGCGCTCATTAACAAAACGACGCCGAGTAAACAGAACCAACCCGCGCGTCTATCTCAAGTGCAACCTACAAATACACGGTACATAAGCGCCCGCCGCGCCGACCGACATAGAAAATCTGAGCTCGCCTCTAAAATACAGGCCGGATTTATGGAAGAAACAAGTGACAGTCGCCAGACGCTCACTCACATCCCCGGGCTCCGGACAATGATACCGGAGGCCACTACGTAATCGTACTGCTATTTTCATATTGAAATATTATTGTTCTTACAATATCCAAGAAGAGGTTTTTTTATTTTCCCCGTGTTTTGGTATTCGCGTAACCATAACAATTAGCAAAGTGCTACAAAATTCTAAGACGCTTGCTACGATCGTAGCGATACGGTCTACGTCGTAGCTGCGTATCTACGAGCTCAAAAGAAAGGGTATCTGTGGAAAGTTTGGAAAACAGCGATGCCATAATAACGACTTATCCTCGTTCTGAAGTACCACTTAAAAGTCGCAATAAAACTCAAGTTTTGATAGCACTCACACACTCAGTCGGCCATCAAACCCCATTTTATTCGAAGCATTACGTTACGATTTGATTTTTCAACTAAAATATACAAGTTCAAGTATTAGAACTGGAAATACATTTCGACAAAATGCTATGATTTGTTTAATGTACAGACAGACACAACACTTCTAAATTTCTTCGAGCTTCAACTATAGTAAAAAATTATAAATATTATCATAATAAAAATTATTTCGATGTTTTTAACCTCAACAAAAGACAAAAACTGTTGACAAAATTATTCGTGTACTTAAAACAATAAACTGCGGCCATTCCATCGGTTACAAAGGGAACTGAATCGTACAATAAAAGGAAATAATATCGCTAATTCTTACGCCGACGGAGGGATATTACATCCCTTTATTATGACCACGCGAGCACTCTTAATGGCATACAATTTACAAGAAAGAAAGAAATTCTATTTTGGTCACAATATCTCGCTTAACTGACCGAAGATGTAGTTACTTTTATCGTTTTAGTGACACCCCTAATATATCAGTTCTTTTTTCATAGCTTTTTTACCTTATGGCTTGACTCAATAAGGTTCGTTTATAAGAACTGTTCTATAATTATGGTATTCGAAAAAAAGGGAATTAATACAGAAACCTCATCGTAATATTTTTACTCACTACTAAGCAGAGCTTATTATTATTGAATAACATGACATAATAATATTCCTGATTCCTCAGGCTAAATAAGCAGGAAAAGTCCATCGTATTCAGGTATTTTCCTATAAAATCAATCAATGGATGGTACGTAAAAATTTCAGGGCTGCCAATACTTCGTATACTGGATAGGTGTATGGTTTATCTATCGCACCGGTAGGGTACGCTCGGCATAAATAACTTTATCGTGTAAATACGCCAATTCCACAGTTTACCGTGCCGATATAATATTTACATTTTACGATCTGATCTACAGCTTATGGCAACAAACTTACTTATGGCGCCCAACGAGGGGCTTTGAGCGCATACTGAATTCCTTTTTTATTTTTATGGACACTACTGTTATTTTTTTTCGTAAAATTGTTGTTAAAAAACCCATGACACGCAGTTGAAAGACATTTTAATTAACAGCAGCTGATTCACTGTCTATAGAAACATGGAATAATTTTAGTGACTCAAACGAACGCTTTCGTAATGGGTCTGTGGACCTTTTTCTTAACGATTTAAGGGAAAAAGTGAAATGAAATTTAAATACGAATAAATTGAAACACTTTTTTCTTAAAAGAACGGCTTAAGTGTAATCTACGCACAGTGGATAAAGTAATCCCTTAATCAGTTTTGGGTTAATGAAACTTCAGCAGCCTTCCAAATGAGTTTCTTAAATCGTTATTGTTAGATCTTATTTCGTCTGAGCCGACCAGTCCCGATCGTTTGAGAATTATTAAGTAACATAAAAACGACATAAAAAGATGCTAAATCCATTTTATTCCCTTCAGGTAAGAGCTGTTTATTTGCAAAGTGAAATAGATAAATAAATTGTAACAGATATCGTAGAATAGAAGAAATGATAAAGTTTATCTTTCTGATTGGATACTGAATTTCCAATCCAAAAGACTTCGTGCTAACGTTACTAAAATTACAATGGCGGCTAATATTATAGGAGTGGCCTTCATGTCCGATTTTTATGTAACACTGTTATATTCTTGCTACGCCCTAACAAAATATAATAGCCAGTTTTCATCCGATATCAATATAGGGCACAAAACTAAACTAGTGTCAGTATATCAACCTAGAATAAGAGTATGATTTAAAATTTCCATATGTGTATATGTTAACTGAAAAGTACCTAGTCCGTCATTGTATACATTTCCTAGGAAATCCATACATTTCCTAAATATCTATCGGAGTACTACATTCAGTATATTTGTAAGGATAGCGGTATTTGGGGGGTTGTAAGTGAAAGGTACTTTTGTGCGAATACTTGCTATTCTATGCAAAATAAAAAAAATAACCCCAACCTATTTTTTTCAATAGTTTCTATATATTTCCAAGTATCATTATGAATTATAATTTCCTAGGGGAAATACACAGGAATTGTATACAATTCATACATTTCCATTGACATATACATACATTAGCTTATTGTCTTTTCGATCAAACAATATTTATACATAGTTTAAATTCCCGAAGCAAATAAACAGAGTGACATTTGGCTATATAATAGTAAGTCAATAGTTGTGTGTTGTTGGTAGTGGAGTGGGTGGCGTTGTGGACGGCGATCGACCGATATCCAGTTAATTGAAGGAGCATAGCCGGCGGTAATGTCCAGCGCTTGCAGACTCAATTACACGACTCTTACATTTGACAGGTCGATTGATGATCGCCGCGCCACATAATGGTGCTTTATCGCAAATATCAGAATTAGTTCTCTCCATTTATGTAGAGTACGCCGAAATGGGATAATACTGCCAATCCTTATTAATTAAATTGGTAATTTATGCCTGTATTAATTTTCAGGAAGCATTCACTAGCATTATAGGATATAGTGCTCAGTGGCGTGCAATTGGACAGGCCTATGTCCAGCAGTGGACTAATATAGGTTGATGATGATGATGATGATAGGATATAGGTAGAGTCTATTGCAATGATTGTAAATATCGACGTTCATACGACGAGTTTTTGATTTTGATTTGATAGCTGTCCCCCCCGTTTTCTCCCACGTCTCCGGGACGAAAAGTAACTTTTGGGGATACCGTAGCTTAGCTTCCTATTGGTGAAAGAATTTTTCGAATCCAACAGGTAGACCCAGAGATTAGCGCAGTCAAACAAACAATGTTTTTTATATTAAAATCAAATTTATTGGCGTTCAAAGCAAAAGTTTGACTACGTGTTTATTATAAACACACCATCAATTTATAACAAAATCACTCTGCTTAAATACAAGCGGAAATCAATTGCTAACTACAAAAGTATATCTCTCAAATTGGCGCCGGGGATTCATTAAATGATCACTCCCGGGGGTCGGCCTTTGTCCCGGTTCACAGACGAGTTCCGGACCGACAGAGACAACAAATATTACTGGAAAGGAGGGCGCTTTAACAAGTAGACAGTACCTACTGAGTGAAAAACTAATAATTGTAAGTATAATACTGTAAAGATCAGAGATAAAGTGGTCTGTGTGAATGGCATTGTTGCTGGATAAGGAACAATGGTACAATAAGATAAGACTATCCTGTGATAAAGAGGCTGTTATAGACAAAACTTGTCTACTGTTCGACTGGCTACATGAAGCAGAGTGAAGCTTAACTCTCCTTTCTATCGACTATAGTCTAGTGCACTTAATTAACTGACGAAGATCTCTCGGTTAAGTGTATTCCGAATCAGTGGTAGAGTAAATTGGAACTATTAAAATTTCATATGTGCCTTATCAGGGCTTAAATTTAATAAAAGAAGCGCAAGTACAATTACAAATAACTCGTCATCACATTTAAGACTACATTCCTTCCAATAAGAACATTATTGAACCGGCAGCTCCGAGCTAGGCTGCATTTAAATGTATCGATATTTTATTTCCAAGCAAAATCTATCCCAATCCATCGACTTTATTTATTATTCTGGTCAAAAGATATATTTCCTTGTCGAATAAGATTAGCAATAACCGCACTGAGAACAGTCGGCCACTTTATTTACGACAGTTCACTGGGGCAACATAAAATATTCATTTAACGCCGATGGACCGATGGACCGGCGGAGAGCTTGGAAACAAGCAATAACCACAAATAAAG
Organism: Tethea ocularis; assembly: GCA_963555595.1. NCBI lineage: Eukaryota > Metazoa > Arthropoda > Insecta > Lepidoptera > Drepanidae > Tethea > Tethea ocularis. The sequence continues at coordinate 9,772,737 of OY741975.1, forward strand.
TTAATATTCTACGTAAAAATTGTATCAGACGTGTTAATGATCAACGTGAGTTCAATACCAAAATGTTGTTTAGTGATTTCCTACAATGGGATGTATATTTTGGAGTAACATGTCCTAAATATAACCAGAGGACTTGAATTGAAAATACTAATATTATAAATGCGAAAGTTTGTGAGTATGGATGTATGGATGGATGCTTGTTACTTTTTCACGCAGAAACTACTGAACGGATTTGGATGAAATTTGGAACACATATAGTTTATAACCTGGATTAATACAAAGGATACTTTTTATCCCGGGAAAACATGAGATACCTCGGGATTTCGGGTGAAACAGCGGTGCGGAAGCTAGTAATACTATATAGACTGCGCGTAAGTGCTTATCACCATCCGAGGTATGTGAGCGAAAGGACGGGGGAGGGCGCGATTAACAAAACGTGGACAAAACAGTCTACTTGACGTTCGTCTCCCTCTCCCTCACTACTATTACCTAGCTTGCGCGCAGACTGTAATAAAGATACGGTGGATAAAATCAAGCGACATAGTAAGCTACATGTGACGTACCTAGTAACTTAGTTAATAGACAAAAACGATAAAAACACATGGAACATCAGACCAAACAGATAACCGAGATCTATGAAAGCTTGAGCAAATCAACAATTAAAGAATCCGAAAGTATTATAGAATGACTATCGCGATCTAAGAGAAAACTGAAAAGGTCAGGGCCCTTTACATCTATAATTATAATGTATTAATACAACCCAATGCTTCTGATGAAAATAAAAAGTAATAGAGCTTACTGTTCAAGTTCACGAAGGTTTCCGTAGAACTATGCTGATACAAAAACCTTACGTTCTTGGCCTGGTTTCTGAGTGTCTAATCCAACCGCTTCTTTGTAATTTCGATTCTTTCTAAAGCGAATTTATAATCTATTGTAGAGGATATATCAACTATTATCATTTATGTAACGAAGCTATTTGTTACGGTCATGTAAAGACATAGATTTTAAGGAGAAAGAAAAAATAACTTACGTAAACATTGTTATAGTTATGATTCAATGAATTCGCACAACATCGAATCAATTTCCTTATCCCAAACTCGCTTCCGGGCACGGGTAAACCATTTTAGCTAGGCGCGTGCAAAATATCCTGTAAAAATCCATATTCCACCAACTATCTGGGTGAGGCTTGCATCTTGCGTCTGACGCAAATCGCCTCCTCGCCTCGGGAGATCGATTGGCATATTTGCACGAAATATAAAAAGATTCTTCTTACACTTTAAGGATTTGATTCTTTTTGTTATAACTTCAAGAGGCTTTTATAACATTTAAGTCAATTTATTCAGTTTAGGCCGCACGAGGGTCCTTTTATGATAATAATAACTACTGGAGTTATCATCGTTTCGGAAGCCAACCTACGAGAAACTCAGCAAGGATTTTTATAATTTATTTTTTTTCTAATTTTAACAATTACAAATCTATGCATAAAACCTAAACACGAACAAGCACACACAGGTTTCGGAAAACTATAATAATAAAAGTAAAATAACTGGGCATTTCGCTACGAAATAATATTCTTTTCGGTGGTAGAGTCAATTGTAATTTTCGAAGTTCATAAATGCTTTGTCAGTATTATTTACTTTATACAAGTATAGTTCTGTTATTGTTTCATTATTTTGTTGGACAAAAATAACATAGATTTTGCTCTAGATTGAATTTAACGAAGATAAGATAAGAGCAGGAACAAAAAAAAGTCGAGTAAATGGATTTTTTAAGGTCTCTATTATGAGGTCATATACTTGGATTTAGATTTATGAAAGTTAATATTGTGAAAATTCCTACTTTGACCGTGAGACAAAGGGATGGCGTTCTGGGTGTCCTTGAGTATGGAATCCAAAAACTGTATATTTTAGATTAGAAGTGATAAAAGTATCATGTGACTAGGGCATGCAATTATCCGCCTCATTTTACTATCCGGATATTTCGGATACTTCCAGTTCACTATCCGAATAAATCCGGATAATATGGATAATTCGGATACCCCCTTAGGAATGGGTAAATCAATCAGTCAACTTAAAAATATGTCTTCAATTAACATTTTTAAACACGCACGCTAAGTGCCTCATCAACCATTTATAATTAAGAGACGGCATCCACCCTCAATAGTCACCCCGCACGACGCCCAACGAAATGCTCAACAGATAGATCTCAAAGTTTTTAACTCGCGACACACGCCAATCTAATACAGTTAGTATTAAAGAGGCCATTGATCAGAATAAGGCTCTAAAGTGTTCGCAAGAGATCTGTCTGTTGGGCAGAGCCAACTAACGAAGCTGAAGACTGAGGGTGGCAGAATCATCTCATCAAACATGTTGGCTAACCCGACACTATACTGAAAATATCCCGGACGTCAACCTGTATGAGATTAGAATGGCTCTCAAACAACTCAAGAACAACAAGGCGCCAGGTGATGATGGAATTACAGTTGAACTTCTGAAGGTACACCGATCCTCAGGGCCCTTCAGAAACTATTTAATTCCGTCATACTCAAAGGCCGGACGCCGCAAGCATGGCACAGAAGTGTGCTCTTCTTCAAAAAAGGAGATAATTCCCTATTCAAGAATTACAGACCCATCACACTGCTGAGCCATGTTTACAAGTTGTTCTCGAGAGTCATTACAAACCGTCTCGCACGCAGGTTTGACGACTTCCAGCCTCTCGAACAAGCCAGTTTCCGAAAAGGCTTTAGCACCATAGACCACATACACACGCGGGACAAGTTATACAGAAGACCGAGGAGTATAACCAGCCATTATGCTTAGCGTTTGTGGACTATGAAAAAGCCTTTGATTCGATTGAAACCTGGGCCGTGCTGAGGTCTCTTCAAAGGTGCCAAATCGACTTCCGGTATATTGAGGTGTTAAGTATTAGTATGAGAACATCACCATTTTGGTCCGTCTCCAGGACCAGAACTCGAAACCTATCCAATTGCAGCGAGGCGTGAGACAGGGAGACGTGATATATCCGAAACTGTTCATCGCTGCACTGGAAGACGTCTTCAAACTTCTGGACTGGAACGGATTTGGCATCAATGTCAATGGCGAGTACATCACTCACCTTCAATTTGCCAATGATATAGTAGTCATGGCTGAGACCTTGGAAGACCTCAGTACAATGCTCGATGACCTCAGCAGAGTCTCTCAACAAGTGAGTCTAAAAATGAACATGGATAAGACGAAAATCATGTCGAACGTCCATGTTGCACCCACTCAAGTAAAGGTTGGGAATTCTGCACTCGAACTTGTAGAGTTGAGAGAGACTTAGAGAGTTGTCTATATTTACCTAGGACAGACCATCCAACTAGGTAGGTCCAACTTCGAGAAAGAGGTCAATCGTCGAATCCAACTCGGCTGGGCAGCGTTCGAGAAGCTACGTAATATCTTCTAGTCTCAAATACCGCACTGTCTCAAGTCGAAAGTCTTCGACCAGTGTGTGTTGCCAGTGATAACTTACGGAGCAGAGACGTGGTCGCTTACGATGGGTCTCATCAGGAGGCTGAAGGTCACCCAAAGAGCAATGGAGAGGGCTATGCTCGGAGTTTCCCTGCGAGATCGAATCAGAAATGATGAGATCCGCAGGCGAACAAAAGTTCCCGACATAGCCCGAAGAATTGCCAAACTTAAGTGGCAGTGGGCGGGGCACATCGCTCGTAGAACCGACGGCCGCTGGGGCAAAAGGGTTCTCGAGTGGCGACCACGAACTGGAAGACTCAGCGTGGGCAAGCCCCCCACAAGATGGACCGATGAACTTGTGAGGTTCGCGGGAAACCGCTGGATGCGGGTAGCGCAAGACCGGCCATCGTGGAGATCCTTAGGGGAAGTGGACGTCTTTCAGCTGACATGATGACGATATAATATATGAGTGATTTTGATGTAATCAAATTAAACATTAGTATGCTATATTAATAAAGTAACTATTCGTTTTATTCGTTTTATCCGGATAGTAAATCGAATAATATCCGAATATTAAAATCGACGGATATCCGGATAATTCGGATATCCGAATATCCGGATAGCATGCCCTACATGTGACACATATTGCAGAATTGCAGAGCAGCAGAAAATAACATTTACGAAAATTTACAGTTTTCATCGACATACTATAACAGACCTTCGACCCACTAAATAATTTATCCAATGCAAACCCATATAAATACCTACCAGGGTAGCATACAACAAAAGAACAGCAACGGGTACGCGAATCAAGTGCTGGTGTTCACATATTTAATTAAACGGTCACCGTGGTGAGGTGTGCGATGCCACGGTGTTGTATCGATCTTGCCTGATACCTGAGGGCCGTTCACACGAACACAAGCTGTCACATTTGCATTTACACGCGCCATACTAAGTCTAGTACCTCTTGAGTGAATGATGAGATACATTGATCAAGTTTTTATATTATTTTAATAAAATTTAGAAGGGTAAACAAAGTTTAACATTAATAATAACTTTGTAATGGCACGCAGAAGTTAAATGATAAACGATGGATTTTCTTCTTTACAAACTTAATTTTACTTAGATCTTGTTTAACAAGCTTTACTTTAAAACCGGATCTAATATCGGGCAATTTAAAATTAGAGGATCGCTTTTAAATTAAATATACCTCTTGAAAATTTTAATTAACATAATATGAAAAACCGTAAAGATAAAGAAGGTAAAGATGTCGAATCGAATAGTGAAATTAAAATCGGTCAAGAAGATATAAGCATTTTAAACTACTAACGTGTTACGTGACTTCATATACGACTACGGCCATATAAACTCCATGCTAAATTCTGTTTTGCTAGAACGAGATAGAGATAAATCTTTAATGGCTTATTTTTATAACATTTTATTTTATTCTGTTGCTTATAATAATGAACTTTTATGTCAGCAAAAACAAAACAAATTTCCTATTACTATATTGAATGAGAAACATTCTATTAGACCTGTTTTCTTGGAATGTGAAGACACTCTCCGAGATCCCACTTCTAAAACCAATAAAGTTGGCCAGCTAATAGCTATCTAAACCTACGCTAGATATAGACGTTGTACTAGAAGGTGCCTAGGGTGAAACGATGCCGTAACGAGACGATCAAACTTGGACAAGCGAAGTAAAACAAATCAATTACCGGACTGACGGCATCGCAGGGTAGTGTTTCACGGCACACGACACGGGGACGCCTACGACGACCACACCCGCCACATCAATCAATCGGTGACCACTACTGAACAAACTGCGATATTACTGCCCAGGTGAACAAATTTCCAGCTATACGACACGAGCGATTTTCAACGTTAATCCACGATAATAAGAGTAGGTATGTGTCGTAGTAGTTAGAGAGGATCACAGGATACGTGTCACACGCAGAGGTATTGCAAATGTTGACGTAATTGTAATAATAATTGATTCAGAGTATCGATAGCTGATGTAATGAACTAATAAAAAACTATAAAAATAAAAAATCTAAATATTTTGCTCATTTGATTTCATCATCAAGATTAAGAAGAGATAAGAGAAGATTTAATTTAAATTCGACGCTGATTATGAACATACAAGCAAGTCCCATAACAAAACGTAACTTTTTAAAATTATTGAAAGTCTTTAGATGAGTAAACATTGATTATTGTTAGTTACACAAGTTAATAGACTAATAATAGAAGTGGCACTTAGCTTATTTAAGTATTATACCATGTATTATGCAACATAACACAAAGGAATCCCTGAATATCAACGTTAAGGATCACGCAAATTGTAAATACTGATTAGTGGGAGAGCTCATTAACTGCCAAGGGGGATATAACGAGATTCTGTCGCTAGTAGTTAAACAGAATATTGGTAAATGTGCTGCTTGATTTTATGTGCCACATGGTACTGAATTTGGTAAAATGAGCACGCAGTTTCAAGTAATTATTTTAGTTCAGCTAGCAACTGTTGGTGTCGAAAATATTTTACGGTAAAATGATTCTTAATAATATGTTTAAATTTTCAAGTTAAACATGCAGGTAATATACGCCTTCGTTGATAGCTAGAGTACCTGCTAATGAAGCTTCGCGTCGTATCGACCGGTCGGTCGTCGAGTGCCATCGGACCTTCGATATTAGTTTATGTACAATGAGGTACATAGTTAATAGTTTGTCTTGAAGAAAATTATTGAACCTACTTAGGTCAGTCAACCAAAAGACAGTCGAGTAAAAGACGAGTTAGGAGAAAGAAAAGAACATTTTTCTAATTAGATCCTGGGAATACAAATTAAGTTTCAGAATATCCGATCGAACCTAATAATTGCTCGCGTGCTGCACCTCATAAATTCTGAGGTTAATGTTATTAAAACCGACATTGGTGACGATTCTGCTACACAAACTGAACTAATTTTAATCACGTCACATGTCATTCTTACAAACATTATAGAAAAAGGATATAAAATATTGAATGCTGTCAAATTAGACCATGCCGCTGTCATTTACTGGAAAATAGTCGTGACCATTGGCGATTAAATTCACAATGAAATAAGCAATTGGACTAATTTGATAGAAATCATTTTTTTGTCTTTTTCTTACCTTTTTTGTTAGAAAGAGAAATTACGGAATCAGGGCCAATGTTTGTAAATTATGTGTTGAACCCCACATTAGACGCGTTATATTTCGATAAAACAATGCAGAGTGTTTAACTATACTTAGTGGTATAATATGTGAAAAAACGGAACATGTCAAGATCACCAATATAGAACGGACATCCTACTGCAATAGATAAGGGTCGGACTGAACACTGGATTTTGTTCATGAAAACTGTTACTAGATAAATAAACTTTAATACGACATCTATATAATGAGGAATAACAACAAAAAAATCTAATTAGTCCGTCAGTTAGATTATCAAAAAATATTGGATACGTATTTTTTATTTTGATCCGAAAACAAAAAATAACGAAGATACAGTGCGTAAAAAATTTCCGGTCTGCAAAAAGTGTGCTAAAAAGTAGTTGTACAATGACGTCACAAGCCCCAATACTGCACTTTGATGGGACTTATCTTTTTAATTTCTTATTGATTTGATAAAATAAAAAATACGTATCCAATATTTTTTGATAATCTAACTGACGGTCTAATTAGATTTTTTTGTTGTTATTCCTCATTACTTTTCCTGACTGACTGTAATCAAACCACAAGACGGATCAAGCTGAAATTTGGGATGAAATAGCTAATTATGACGTAGACATCTACTAAGAAAGGATTTTTTTTAATTCAACCCCTAATGGGGTAAAATTGCGGATCGCGGGTGAAAGCGCGGGGCACTAAGTCACATTATAAAACAAGAAACAAAAAGAAGAAGTACGAGTAATAACCGCCGGCGCCACGTTCATGAGATTTGAATTTGAAAACATAGATGTGTCTTGAAATGAATCTTATACTATACTTGCGAACAATCTTAACGTGCTAAGTGAAGATGAGGTAGAAGGTTTAACAAAATTCTTCACATGGTCATTTATCATCCAAATGAGACATCTTAAATCATCTACAGGTGGCGCAAATAATTCTATATATATATAACAATTCTAATTCATCTTCCTGTCGCACAAACTCGCTTCCAAAGTGAGATGAGACTATTATTTTTCAGGAACTTTCTCGGAGCTTTCCGCGTGCAATTTGCTTAGTGGAGTATAAACGTAAAATCCACAGCCGGGGAAACGAAAAATATTACACAGCACCGCTGCAAACATAAAGAATAATACAAACGCAAGGCGGGAAACATTTCCATGCAATGTTGAGTTAAGCAGTTCCATCTCTTCAGCGTCTAATGCATTTTAATTGCCTATTTAAATCACAATTGACGCAACAAGGTCACGTTTTCTTTGCATTAGTCGGAAAAACCGGAAGACGGGGCCCTTGTCATGTCATCGCTTTGATCTTTATTGATAACGCTTCAATGACACTTCAAATATGAGCGTTCGTGTAATATCCATCACTGAACGGAGCTACTTACTCTCGGTTATTGCAACGGGGTTGGATCGCCACTATCACATAGACAATTTGATTAAAATATGGCAAATACTGGAACTGAAAACCTGTTTTGACATTAGTACTACTCTAAAATTATAATTAGTCGGTATTGACAAAGCAATTAAGGCCACAATGATAACAGTATTTGAAATACCATTTTATTTTGTAACGTAATGTCCCATACAATCTAAATTTCTAATCTGATAGTTCTGAATACACTACGCATTACTTTTACTTAAGGTGATACCTTCAAGAATTACCGACATATACGACTATTTCATGAAAATGTTACTAATATACCTTGGAGGAATATGTTGATGATTTCTTTTGTTATTAATCAGTAAATATACTACCATTCTTGTCGCAATTAACATGTTGATAACTTACGACCTATAAATGAGCTGCAATTTACAAAAAACGTGATAAAATTTGAATTTCGCGCTCCAACCGAAGCCTCCACCTTAAGGTTATTTTAATTTTAATAATTTAAGCTGCGTTCATTTTTATGGAGTTTAATACCGATGCTGTAAATCAATTCAAAAGAATATGCATACATAAGTAAGTTAAGTCCTGTGTGGCCACTTTCTCACTGGATTATCAAGTTTCCTCGTTTCGAGTGTCAACCAGCCAGTACTCTACTGTAAGTTACCAGTCCGTTTCACACGCGCAATGTTCCGACCAAGCTGGCGCCACCTGTTGGTGAAATCGATAGTCTAATCGATATACGTCGATTTCACACTTCCATTATACCGAAGCAGATTTCACGGAACTTATACCATGCGTAATTAACTTGTACAATTACCTACAATTACGCAGTATTGCATAGCTTCCATAAACGTTCTATTAGTAAAAGCCTTTTTATCTACAGTTTATGAGAGCATACATTTACATCTCAATTTCTAGTGTCTATGGAGTACCAATTAGATTTGCTTACTTAAAATTATCAAGCACGTAGTCTCGATTATATGCAAAGCACACAAAGCTATATTAATTTCAGAAACTGTTTAGCTCTCCTTGTAGGTAATTTTCTTTCCTCTCCACTCAGTTCGGAATCAAACTACATCACCACAATCTAAGACAGAGATAAAATCACAATTCAATACAACTTGTGCAAGGAACTCAGTGACGTATGCCAGTTTTGCTTACGTATGAACAGGTACCGAGTGCGGGAGTGAGTCGTAGACAATATGTATTGTTATCGTCATGCAATCATTTCTTGAGTCCTTCACTTGTTTATGTTCCTATCCCAAGTTATGAGTACCTATGTTTACCCAATATTATCAAGTATCGTTCAAGAATGAACGCGAAGGCTTTACAGCGATTCCGAGAAATAAAACATCCAATAATATTCCATGTTTATTGTCGATACCCACTCAATTCAATACCCGATAGAATATTGTACTGTAATTGGCAGTAAACTGTATTAAGCGGTGTATTGATCTCAAAGTCAAAACTCATTGATTCAGTTTATGCCCTGATAAAACACTTATGACGTCGACAGTTACAAATGACTCCACCACCGGTTCGTAATACACTTGAACTGAGAACACTCCGGCAGGAGATCATCTATTGTAGCTTTGTATGGCCATATTGGCCATCCCGACTGATGCGACGCTGTACGTGCGAATTCAGGCGATGCTGCGTTCCGCCCTCTCTGGTTATTGATCATCAATAGTAAATACGTGCATAGAATCTTAAGAACCAATGAATCATCATGTATGCAATAAATTATTGAGTAATGAGTAACCCCCAAAAGGAGGAAGAAAAATACAAAAGTCTGGGGTCTAAAAAACCTTTGTGAACCTGGCAAGAAGCACCGCAGAGTCTATGCAATTCCAATATATTTTATGTAAAATGCTCATTTCATAAAATTCATTCACTGATTCAGATTAGACTCGGAACATAATCTCCTGGAAATTCTATAGAATGATATTCCCCGAGTTACCTCTAAGTCTTGGAGTAAATGCGAAATTAAAACAGTAAGTAACTTCTAAATAAAAAGAGATGGTTTCTAAAGTTACTTCTGCTAGCTAACATTATTTTCTCCGAGTTGGAAACAATTCTACAGGCTTTATCTTTTACAAAAACTATAACTTTGTTTCGACTTTCACTTGATCTAGAAGGCGTTACATGAAGGATTTATTGACGTAATTCCTACTTTTGAAATTATATTGTTTCAGTGCGGGCTTATGGCCTCACACTGATAATGATGGTGCCACATGACGATGATCTTACGAGTGCTGTAGTTTCAGTAAAATAAAAATACAATATCGCAACCTAAGCTAAAAGTTAGCGGCATACAGAAATGATCTTTAAAAAAGAATAAAAAAACATGTACACATTAGAAACTTTATCAAAGCGTATCTGATAACGATAAACGAATAATAATGTACAGCTAACGAATATGCATACAATTTCTGAAAGGCAAGGTAACTTATTTATATAGGTATTTAAAATGACACATCATAAGTAAACTGTAACAAATTGTATTTGGAGTAAGCCCATTAGACCGTAGGGCATGAACGCTTTAACAATGGTCAGTGGACGAACCCTGTTATGATAAGAGCTCTTATAAAGACTTGGATACGAATGGCTATGATATTAGACTCACACCTTCACATGATAAATCTTAGCAAGCATTGAATATTCCATCGACGTTCGTATTCAAAGAATTTCAGTTTGATTTAGGTCCTCTTGTATCAGATACAAGACGACCGAACGGTCGATATACATTTATAAAATATTCTGATCTGAAATATAATCCATAAATAGAGGTATCCTATTTACTAACCCAATAATAGAGGTAATGACTAAAAAAATCTAAGCATATTTTTTCTTTAGTTCCGAAAACAAAAAATAACGAAGATACTTACAGTGCGTTAAAATTTCGAGTGATGCCGCCACTCCTGAACTTTGATGCGCTATATCTTTGTATTTTTTTATTGATACGTATCCAATATTTATTGATAACTTAACTGACGGACTAAATAGAATTAATATTTTTTTATTATCTGCATTAATTTCCAGAAAACCTTTTTCGCCTACATATTTTTAGAAATGTCAGCGCTGCGCTATTATTCTCAGCAGGTTTATGGTTGTACGTGTATCCTCAGTCTAGCTTGTAGTGACATCATAATTTAAATTTGGACTGGACATCATATCTCGAAGTAGTTTATGTTTATTGGTGATCCTTTACAAGGAACATTCTTATGTAAACGCAAGTTTTGCTTTGTCATGTAATCGTCATCGACTGTTCGATTCGGGGACCGACAGAATCATGGCTAGATTACTTCCAAACCCTCATGGATCCTTCCAATATTTAGATTACATTATTAATTGCTAATATGAGTACATGAAACATTTCATACTCAAACTTATTTATTCAGTTTAGGCCACGATAAGGCATATAAGAACGTCGATAGTTACAATTATTACAATAGACTCTACCGCCGCCGTTCAGAAAAATAAATAAAAAAGCAGATTTTGGTCACGCTTGACGGTGGCTATTCTCATTTACTTGAATATAATTATTAATAGGCACATATAATTATTCCTTAGGCACCTGAGAACTACCCACGTTATTCAAACTTCTCTTAAAATCTTATTTTTTTGTGCAAATCTTGCCCTAGTAGGGTAGTTGACTGACATATCAAATCAGCTACTTTTTAATAAATGTCATATGTGATAGTTTATATGGAGTTTTGTATGAAATATTACAAATCATAAAAAGCATTAAATGTACAAAATATTTGATGTTTCCAGGTGTTTTAGATGTTTTATGCATTAGTTAGTGTTTGGTCTTTTATTTTTGATAGTGTCAACTACCCTATTCTTCTGGAACTTTTAATTTTCCTCTTGGACTCTATTGATTTTTGCAGATATAGTTGCGTAATTGGGCTGATCCTTCACACCACTCCGTTATACACAGAGCTATAGAGATTATATTCTGGATCGCGGGCGCGGGTCACATTTAATTGGTTCCGAGCAATGCCGTTTAGGCCGGAATTATTTCCGGTGTGCGCTACGCTGGCTCCGGTTTCAGTACCTACGCTAGTCAATAATTAACGAATCCACGCTTATTACGTAACATTCACCTCTAAGCGGCATCATTTTGGGTTCCGCAATCAATACGAAAATTAAAAAGTAAGAATGTCTTTACGCTATTTCTTTAGGCATTTAAAGAAACTCGCAAAAGTATGAACCCTGAAAACATGAGTGATGAGCTACTTTTGACGCTGACTGTACAATCGAAACCTGATGTTTAGTAATAGAGTAGTGACTAGTGAAGTGAAAGAGGTTGTTGTTCAAGCCGGTAGCGAAACTTAAGTAGTTAACGTCTCAATAACCAGATCGATGCCGGCAACAGCCGTCTGCGCCTACGCCTGCCAGACCGGTTGAAAAAATACGCGCTGCTACATTAGCACATGGTAAATTGTTTAATGCAGATGGAAATGTGATGCAGTGTACAACTTTTCTTTACATATTTTTCAGTCACTGCTTAGCCGGCTGAAAAACTAGACTCACTGTCCTTGAGTCTAGTTTTTACATTTAATTACTGTACACGGGACCAGATGCGAAATTACGAAGCTTTCGCGACTTTCTCGGCCATCTGGAATCCCTAACTGGTCTTATATACGTATATAACCAACTTTATTACGGCATAGCGTAAATTCTTTACTAAATAAAGAATTTTTGACTCTTCAAAACTATTCATAGACTTAATATCGTAATTTGACTATTGAAATATCAAGTGACAAAAGATTTCTGTTTCATACAGTGTTGAATATTATAAAACTTTCAAAGAATGGCTTTTGCAATATCAGTTATTACTCATCGCATAAAAAACAAGTAGAGATTACTTACGTATTCTCAACAATCATTCATAACTATAACCATAATCGAGATAACATATTAACAATGGCTTCTATCAAACTTAACATAGACCACTTGGTTTATTGGTATGGTAGGTACTTCCGTAGTAGTGTGGATTAAATGTTTTATTTTATTTCCAATAGCTAAGTGGTAATGACGTCGCATGCCGTGACGAAGGTCGCGGGTTTGAATCCTACAACGAGCTTCAGCTTTCGATTAAGAAAAAATCGTGAGGAAACCATAGCACGGTGGGAAGGTACTTTATAGTTACAGCCTAGGTGGCTACCATAGTCAAGTACAAAATAAGTAATGTCGCCAAGCACCTAGGTGCTTATATAACACCTAATGTGTTGTGTTAGACGGTGAGATGTTGGTCAAACACAGGCCTATACATAGTAAAAAAAGGCAATCAATAAGGCGTGAAATAAGCAGACGTATCCAATATTCGTAAAATAAATACCTAACTATATCGGTACCATCTCTAGCTGTGTTTCTTGACTTTCTAGGTAAGGATGCGAATTTAGAGAATCGATATTATTACCTATTTCTGGTAGTACGCCTTGTACGTAATACGGCAAACATCCGACCATCTAATAGGTGTACATCTAATAACCTATGTTTACTATTCATTCATCACGCTTTGTCTACCCGCACCATTCATTTATAGTTAGGTACGCTCTATGATTGGAAAAAAGATACGTTGGACAATGGCTTTCAACAGTCGGAAAATCGATTGACGACGACGTTTATTCTCCTATTTGGCCTTATCTTTGCACAAGTTTATCGGAATCATTATCACACCTTTTAAAGTGTCTAATTATGTAGGTAAATACATATACCGATCATAATCATAATGGCTATATATTCAGTCCATTTCCGACAGTGTGTAGAAAAGTGCAAGAAGAAGTGTAGAAGTTAAAGGACTAATAGCGCCAGCTGCCTAGAAGGATAACAATTTCGCCTTCAGTCATTATTCGAAGTCGAAAGCAAAGTTACATTTGAAGGAGCATGTAAACACTCACTGCTTTCGATGATAATATTTTTTTAATTTTGTGATGTTTGGATTCATGGCAGTGTAAGCAGTAGTGAGATTGGCTGTATCTAGTAGGGGTAACAAATATCTGTCCTTCCTACTTTACCAACCAAGTATGTAGATGAGCTTTGAATTCTTGAAACCCTCGTCTGTACCTTACCTAGTCTCAACACGAGGTAGAGATAACTTTCTAGGCTAGTAAAATAACCATCAAGGTAACCCGACATCATAATTTTACGCATCAATTAACACCACCGAAAAACAGCAACATTGCACGTAGATAGGTGAACTAGGTAAACATGTAAATACTCGGCATTTTGTTCACCTGCCACCGACCACGATAGAGTTATCGGCTAAGAATGCACCGCCGCCGACCGGTAGGTACCTACCTAGTAAAATATCAAAACAAACAGCGAGTGAGCACTCGCCGGCCGCTGCCGTGCCTCGCTCGCAGCGGATCCGGAGGTGACCGCGCTCACTATCCTGCGATTCACGACCAAACGCGATCGATAAAAACAATGAAAATAGACGCGACATTTAGTCTACTATACGTTTCGGCATAATCAGTTTAATCAATCAAATTACCGTAAACGATAAACTCGTGATTTGTAAACGAAAGTAATGGTATACTACGATTAAAAAGCCATCGAATGGCAGGTATTTAATCCAATAACCTTTCCAAGACGATTCTAATAAGACTTCGTGTCAATGCACCGAGATAATTATACCGCAACTGCTGATGACAGACTGCTTAGGACTTACCAGATGAAGAACGGTGTTCACCACCTCACGGTTGGTAACCTGTCCAACTTCAATGAGCCCGATAAGAACTGCAAATTTCAGGCTATCGTTCGTAGTCATCCTGACCACCTCCTCAGGTCTTTTGATATCACTAAACGGCGGCGATTTTAAGTCCGCCATGGTTTGTTTTGTCACAATTCACTATAACACGATTTTATAATCCACTCACGACCATGAAATTCAAGAAAACATTATTTCCTCTCCTCACATGATAACACACCAAAGTCGCAATCTGCCATTTTGGAATTAGTCGATGTTGCCAGTTTTTGAAGTCAAAAACATACCAAACAAGTTCGACAATGAACCAAAAAAAAACTACTAAATATTTTGTGTATAAATACTATTATTTACATGGTGCGGCAATTTTCCACTATGATGTGAGTAAAAAAAAGCATAACATTATTATCGTGAAAAATATTGTCCTTCATCTTAAACAACAAAATAATTTTCGCAAAAATCTTATACAAAATGTCATTGCCCTATCTTAATAGGCCCGTCCGTGCCATTTGCACAAGTTATTTTTTGTAGTTTAGAACCTAATACAATTATACAATGAGTCAAAAGATTAGTAGGTAACAATATTGAAATAGATGAACGCAGCATACATTCCTCATAATCATCAATTTCTTTGCCTCTTCTTTTTTCATGTCTTTTTCATTATTTTTAAACTATTCAATCTATAAAAAATTATATATATTTAATTATTATATTCGTAATACACATTATTTTTCTTCCTTTTGTTTTTTTGTACCTTTAATAATAATATAATTATAACTACCATTGCGAAACCCTTCAATTTCGCTTTCTGTATGTCTGTCCGACTGTTCTCTACAGGTTTGTGAGCACGTTCGATGATTATTATGTATTTTTTGTCGATTCAGTTTTGGTTTTTTTTCAAAATGGAGATTATAAACGTAAAATAAACATATTTCAGCCATTTCGTAAAATGTTCAAAAATATATGGAACTACAGCTCATAGAGTCATTATAGTTATACTAGATTATGACTAACTAGTATACAATTCGTAATCACTACCAAGAAAATTGGAAGTTTTACTAGCGTTATAAAAGCTTCTGTTTTGTGACATGGTATCACCTATTAACAGGTCTACCAAGTGTACCAACATAATATGCGAGTTAGATATTGTCCACGTCCAGAAATTTGATTTGAATTCAAATAATATTTTCAGTATTTTTAGATGCACTGGTTCAATTTTAACGAAAGAATAATGTATAATTAATTGAATTCATTAGAATTTGTTAAATTATTTTTTAGTTATATTTGAAGTTCATATTTTATTATTGTTTATTAATTTAATCGATTTGATTGTTTGGTATGTAATGTTGGTCACTTTATAATATGAAGTTAGGCATGGATGGACTCTCTTGTTTTGCTTGATCAAGCTTGCCTAACTTCTCTCTATTGCTACAATTATTCATGTGTCAGTCAGTCAGTCAAAAGTAAACATGGCGGCGATTGACGTTGAATTACCGAAAGTAAGAAAATTTATTGTAATATTTTCCTGAAAAGCATTATATTTCAAAATAATCATTTTGAAATATTACAGTATTTTTAAATACTAGGCTATTGTTTGTGTTTCCTCTACACTAGCAATTTGTACGTATTTAGCAAAGCTTTGGGCGTTGCTTCCTCGCTCAGTAATGTGTTCAGTGATTCGTTTAAATTGAAAAATATTGGTGTAAATTCATGTCAATAACATTCCATAGGAGCCGATGAAGGAATGTAAACAATAAACATTATGTTTGCGTGTTTAATTGTATAAATGAAGCGTAATTTATGACTACAAGTCGCGTACCGCATTATGGGTTTATTCGTTTAAGTAAAGTTGTGTTTTTTAGATGGAGAAC
This sequence comes from Tethea ocularis, assembly GCA_963555595.1. Lineage (NCBI taxonomy): Eukaryota > Metazoa > Arthropoda > Insecta > Lepidoptera > Drepanidae > Tethea > Tethea ocularis. The sequence goes on from OY741975.1 coordinate 9,789,347, forward strand.
ATTCTGCGTACGTTAAAGCTGTCGGGGCACGTCGGTTTCGATAGCCTGCCAGATCAGCTAGTGAATAAGAGTGTGCAGAACGGGTTCGTGTTTAACATCCTCTGCATAGGTGAGTTATGAATCACTCATTGTTTGTGAAGTTCCTTCCTCTAATACCCACGTATTTGTTAGACTTATCTTTTCGCCTTAGGTCATGTTACCACACCTTCATGAAACAAGAATGATTAATTACAATTCAAGGCAATGCAATTATATAGAAGGAAGATATAAAGAATTTATTTAATTTACATATTGCGAGCAGTGAAATCTGTATCATCATAGTATGTAGAATAGGTATCTGATATTGACAGAAATACAAACCCTGGCTCGAGTTATTATATACCTACATATAGGACCATTTTGTACTTTTGCATTAACTTTTTATCACTGTAATAAAACAACACTAACTCCCCAAATGATAGAAACAGCATTATCCTTTAAGCTTGTGTTGAAAATCTTTTTTTTCCTCATTAAATAGGTGAGACTGGCCTCGGCAAATCTACTCTGATGGACTCACTGTTCAACACCAACTTTGAGTCTTCACCGAGTCCCCACAATCTACCCACTGTCAAACTAAAGGCTCACACATATGAACTGCAGGAGAGCAATGTTAGGCTCAAGGTAAAATCATTATTCCGGTAAAATGTTACAATGGCATTAACAGGAAAATGTTATATTGAAACAACTTTAAATTATGTTGAAGTTTCTAAATGATATTTTTAACTTTTATGGATGACCCAGTAATTTATCATTTATAACATTAAAAATCCAACTATGATATACTTTACTGCACAATGATCATCCATAAAAAATAAAAATATCTCTTAGAAACTTCAACATAATCTAAAAGAGAGCACATTACCCAAGAATCAATTGATATTACTAGAGCAATATCTCTTCATGATGAATATCTATATACCTAAATATTTCTATCAACAGTTGACAATCTGCGACACAGTAGGCTATGGTGACCAAGTGAACAAGGAAGACAGTTTCAAAGCAGTTGTTGACTACATAGATGCACAGTTTGAGGCGTACCTGCAGGAGGAACTCAAGATCAAGCGTGCTCTGCCCACATATCATGATAGTCGCCTACATGTGTGCTTGTACTTCATTTGTCCAACTGGTAAGTTCTGCCCAGAATATTGATAATTTCCTAAAAATTACTTTATAAATACCTGATGAGTCATGTTTCATGACTCAAGAGTGAGTGTGTAAAACATCTATTGGAATTGGCTCACCTAGTTGATCTTTTAAGTTAGGATCAGATGATGGAGGTGTACCAGGATATTAGTTTTTTTTTTTAAATGACTAAAGTTGGTAGCCTCTGATGGCTGCTCCAACCTTACTGGAACAAGGGATATTAGTATTTATATTCATAGTGTTTAAATTTTTTATTTCAAGCCTTTATGTACCAGAGTTGCAAAATTTTAATCAGTTCAATTCTGAGCCCTGAGCACGAACCTCTGCCGTAAGTGTAGCGTCATCGTATCGAGTGCGTCAAAACAAAATTATATGGAGATTTGAATCTCGAACAGTGCTAAACGTTACAGGATCTGCAAATCGGCAGCACGAACACCTTTGACAGTTTCTACGTTTTCCTAACGTCACGTGCGTAAACGTACGTATACGCAGTTTGGTATTAAATTTGATATAATGGTACAGTTACTCGCTAGCCAGCTATCGTCGACCTTCTCACCGAATATTTTGCAGTGAGAAGGTAGTTTTTTTTACAGCATTTTTTAAACATGTATCGCAGATTATTGTTTTTTTTTTGTATATTGTGATTTTATTAAAAAGGTTTAAAATTTTTTTTAGTTAGATTTTAATAATTCTTATATAGAAACCAAAAAAATCTAAAGGTAAACCCCTATGAGATGTGTTTCATTTTGTTTGGGCGGCTAAAGATGGACCATCTTGTATACCTCGAAATTTTGATAGTAAAATGAATACTTATAAAAATGATTATTTCGATCGATCGTTAATTTAGGAACATCCTTTAATTATAATAAAAAAATAAATACGAATTTCATAGAATGTGCTAAAAAACAAATCAATAATTGAAATGCATTGAATTCATTTGTATAGAAATCACGAGGCTCAACTTTTGTTCTAAATTCAAACTTAGATCTCCTTGCTGAAATAAAAAAAAGTTACTACGCGCGCTTTTTACTTTTAATATTATTTGATTACATGAATTTCGTTCTCCATTTTTTCATTCATAAATAAAGAAATATTATTATCTTAAAATTGTAGAAAAAAAACATTAAAATATGAGGATTATCTAGTATACCTTTTATTTTTTGCTAATAATGTGAGATATGCAGGTTATTTAATTTATTTTTTTGTTATTTGTAAATAAATATGTATATATTGTTTAACAATACAATTTAAAAATGTATGATAATAATTTCTAGACGAACTTAACGTAGCTCGCTAGCTGGGTATCGAGTAGACGATAGAACTTCTGTCAAAAATTACACGCAGACGCTACGATGACGATACGTAAGTTTTACGCAAGTGATTCGTGCTCAGGGCACTGATCATAATTTCTCTTTGAAACAAAGGCCTCCTCCATAGCCTTACAGATCATCCTGTCTGTCGCCAGCCTTTGCCATTGACTTTCTTCAAGTCATCCATATGGCCTGTCTGTTTCAATATTTTGACCTTCCTTTCTTTAGTTATATTTCTTAAATGTTCATTAATAGTTTAGGATATTATTATTTATACATATATAACACTTATCAATCAGAAGTCTGTATAAATATTTTATCTGATATAGGATACATATTCCAATGAAAAAGAATAGTAATAATGCATATCGGATGTCACTGTATGGACTACTATTCTTTACTTTCACCACAGCTTTGGACTGGGACACCATAGCTACGAGTGACCCAGAGAGTAGCGATTTTATGTGTTGTCCTTGAAATTACGCCTTCATTGCTATGCACGCCTAGTACATGTATTCAGGGCGCACGCGACGCTGTGCCGGTGTCCTCGAAATTTAGTATCAAGGATCCCTCGCGATATAACGGTGGATTAAACAATAGACACAAAAGAAAATTTTAACCTTTTGGGAAAATTTTAAAAGGATACAACATTATTGATTGTCCAAAATGGTCTTGCACTGTGTGGTTTCAACAGAGCTTCCTACCGAGGACGCTCAGGTGGTGGAATGAGCTCCCATCCGCGCCGCGGTGTTCCTAATCCTTGGATGCATACATGGGGTTCTTTAAGCAGGGTGTGAAGAGATTTTTACATAGTCGCCAATGTGTGAGTGATACCCTAGGTGTTGCAGGTTATAGTACTGCACGAACGCTTACCGTCTGTAGAGCCGTATGCTTGGGTACCTGAAACAAATAAAATATTCCTGAGTAGTATAAAAAACCGGACTAGTGCGAGTCGAATAATTCGATTCTCTCTCGGTGGTTTGATTATTTTAAATCAATATTGTCATAGTATAATTGTTACTTGTTAACATACTGGCATGTTACACACAATAGGACGTGATAAAGCAACCATTCTACATTCCAAGCAGGTGATTACCCTGCATGGATAAGCGTATACGACGACAAGTGTCATTAATTATACACAAATTACAAACATTATATCTATTTGTGTACTGTTGATATTGATAATGTGACATTATTTCAAAGTACTCTTGACGTTCTTATGTTTAGTTTAGTTTATTTATCTCAAAATTTCCAAATTTCTTACAATTACAAAACATAATTACTTTTTGGAAAGTGTTCGTCAATTTCAAAATAATATAAAATAAAACATAATAGAAATAAAATGAAAATATAGTACATAATAACAGTGTAAGTACGTCTACTGTCAAATAAAACAATTTAGAAAAATAATAATTATTGTAGGAATCAGTTTCAATAAAATAACAAATCCAAACATTACAAACACATACTTAAGCACTAATAATTACAGATTAAAATAAAATGGTGAAAATGTCAAATTAAAAATGTACGTCTTTCTATTTTCACTTATAGATCTTATTTTGTAGTGAGAAAACAACATATTTTCGATTGAATTTATTTTACTTACTCTCAATGGCTTTTCGACAAAGGAGAATATTCTCACGCTAATAGTTTATGATAATCGTGGAAACCTACAATTACCTACATCTTGCAAGTTCGAAAAGTAGACCTACACTGTGCTTGTTTTATACGCAAATTTTCCAACCTGGGGCTGTGTTACCAACTCTTATTTTAATTCAACTCAGCCTGAACTGAATCATTTTAGTGTCAAAGAACGTCACATACAATGTATGGAATATAGTGATATTGACACACATTTGCTATTAAAGTTGATAATGCGCTGTAACACTATCCCAGTTCAGTCACAGGTTAAGTTTAAAAATAAGCTAATATCATTAAATAATAAGCTAGAAATGTTTGTTTTTACCTTCGATGATACAAGAGTCGACGTTATTACGAAAAAAAAGGGCATTCAATTGCTGAGAACTATTAAAAAAATATCACAATCAAATAAAAATGCATCTTTTTTTTTTCACAGTATTAAGTGTATTATTTGTATGGTATTCCAGGTCACGGCCTCAAGTCCATCGACCTGGTGTGTATGAAGAAGCTGGACACCAAAGTGAACATCATTCCTATTATTGCCAAAGCTGACACCATTTCCAAAACTGAGCTACAGAAATTCAAGGTATTAAACTATAACATAAATTTAAACTATATTTACAGCTATTGCCCTATTTCTTACATTCTCTTTAATTTTTGTTGATATTTGATAAAAGCCAGTAGTAGCCTAATTTATGCTATAAAATAGGTCAGTTAATAAACAACATAATGCTTTCATCACCATTTCAAACTCCCAAGTTTCATATGAAGTGATTCATCCAAATTCAATAATCAAGTCAAAGCTCTCTCCGAGATTCTAAGTCAATGGATGGAGGTAGGTTTATTTGAAACAAAAGTCCTGGGCAGCAATTTTCTTTGATGTTATCTTGTTTCTTACATAAAAAAATTTGTACAGTGCCTACCCGTATCGAGCACACAAATGCTATTTAGATGAAATTATAAACTAGAAACCGTCTTAAAAATATTTGTAGCAATTGTTCTTAGTTTTATCCTTAGCAAAGCTGCAGATTTGTCGTGAGGTTATTTCTTGAAATAAATATTATTATTTTTAAATAAATTGCAGTCTAAAATAATGCACGAGTTGCAAGCAAACGGCGTGGAGATATACCAGTTTCCGGTGGACGACGAGTCGGTGTCGGAGGTCAACACGAGTATGAACTCGCACATACCGTTCGCGGTCGTCGGCAGCACGGACTTCGTCAAGATAGCCAACAAGACTGTACGAGCCAGGCAGTACCCGTGGGGGACTGTGCAGGGTTGGTACACTCCTGTATTACTGCAGTGCTATCTGGTTGTCCATAGTAGAAGCACAGTGTGGCATCGCGCTTCATATCGGCCGATGTCCCCGCCCTTGTAGGTCCAATACTAAGCTGTCCAACGCAGACGTGCCAGGATTGTCACAAAATGGACAATAGAATAAATGTGTAATTTAAAAGTACCTACCTAATATACGTTCATTTATATTAATTACATAATATATTTATTTACTATAGGTATATCATAGGTACACTCCGTCATAAGTTTTTTTTTTAACGATTTCCATAGTCAGCTAACTAAGCGAGTTTGCACTATGCAAGTACTTTCGTTACCGAACTGTAGGGAATAGTTAATCTGTGGTTTATTTTGGGCTCAGATATCCGCATATGATGAATGTACCATGATACTGATGTGTTGTGTTATATTAAGTGGAGAACGAGTCCCACTGCGACTTCGTGAAGCTGCGCGAGATGTTGATCCGCACCAACATGGAGGACATGCGCGAGAAGACGCACGCGCGCCACTACGAGCTGTACCGCCGCCGCCGCCTGCAGCAGATGGGCTTCACTGACGTCGACGCCGACAACAAGCCGGTATGTACCTACCACTACCACTACCACTACCACTACCACCATCGCTATACCACACTATAGGATCGCTCAAACCGAGGAGATAAATATAATGAGGAGATAAATATAATGAGGAGATAATAAATCTTACGGCGCTCCATAGTTTCCCGTCACGTGGATTGTGGCGTTAACTACTCGGTCTGACCGATCCTTAAACCTTTCCTTGGGGCGTCGCGAACCATACCGGTTGGCGTCATATCAGTAAAAAATGTTTTTAGTTAAAAAAGATTATTTAACGATTATTTTTCGTAAAAAATATATGTATATAAAATAGAAAGACACCTTACACGTGGGTATCTTCTTTTACAAAATTACAGCATGAAAAAGGAGTCGCAGTATCAAAAAGACACACTATGTGCTCTTCTAACAGATGTCCAAATGCAGACTAGCGAATGATTAGCAACCTTTGGGTTAGGCTACTTTTAAGTAGAGGTGTTCAGAACGGCTATATTTATAAAATGGATTACAACGTTATACTATAAAAGAATAACATGTTTTTTTATATGCGATAATATATTTTTACAGGGTCAAATTATTGCCTAAATAAATCGAGCATATTATTGCCTAAATATCGCGCTAGCAATATTTGCATTCCTGCACATTGTTTCATAAATAATCAAATGTTTCTGCTTTAAATGATTTTTTAAGTTCGTAACAGTTGTTTTAAATGAAAGTTTATTTTTACACTATTTACACTCAGCCTTTTTAGATAGTTCATCTACTACAACGAAATGGTTCCAAACTTCGCCCACGCGACTCATTTTAATTAAACAATAACTAAACTAACCTAATATATAATTTACAACCTTAAACTAAACGTAAACTTACACTCAATAAACAAAAAAAAAATATTTATACAAGCTGTTACGGAAAGGGTATATACATATCAAGTGCACGGCTTCTTTGGATCATAATAAACTATATTGCAAAGGTTTTTAAATCCTATATCTACAGGTTAGGAAGATATGAGGAATGAAACCAAAAACCCAAACATTTCAACTTGAAATTTACACATCACTAGCAACCAAGTCAGCTGATCGGTGTAAGTAGGTAACTCACGATACATTCACCTGTGAAAACAAACCTCTTATGCTCTTACCCCTGGTATTTTTGTATAATGGGTTCCGGATATTTTATTTTGTTACTCACTTTTTCTGACAAAAACTGATTATGTTTGTGAACAAGCTAAAATACAAATCCTTTAAAAATTAACAAATCATCAATCAATCATCAGTAAATCATTTGTTAGCTTGAAAATGATATTGAATTTAGGTAGGTACTTAATGAAGGGATTAGTAGGGACTAGTAAATAATACTTAGTTACCTATCTACGTAAAACAATCTAATAACAAACATAACGGAGTATGTAATGTGTGAATCTACGTAATCATTGAAATTAAACCACAGACACAGAATTTGAGTATCCAACATTTCTTTTTTATGTTGGTTGACATACATAGGTACTCTACCAGAAATTAATTGCTTAGGTAAATACTGCGAAAGAACCTAATGGAACCTAGAACAGAAAAAGGATTTCGTAACATAATTTATTTTCAAATGAACCCTAAATAACTTTCCTCCGCAACTTATGTGTGTCCTGGTACATAAATAATGCTAAAGGGTTCTGTGTTTAGTTTAAATTAAATAATTAAAAAACTAGGATTGTTTGTAAACAAGTTCAAATGCAAATGCTTGTTTGCAGCTTGGAAAATTATTTTAAAACTTAGGCTGTAGGTAATAATAATAATACTTAAAGAAAAGTAACAAGAATTACGGAGTAGGTACCTAGTTCACGACTTTCGGTGAACGTGTAAATGTAGGTGCCTAATAATTATGCACATAGTAACTTTCTGCCACATTTTTTTTACCTCACAATAACAACAAAACGGGATAAAGGATAACGATATGAACGATCCTTTTAATGTTGATTTTTTTTATTACCATAGTAAGTAACTAACTAAAAGATTATGCAATTAGAAATGTTACAGAAAAAAGATTTTGTAACATAATTTATTCAAAATGAACCCTAAATAACTTTACTCTATGCAACTTATGTGTCTCCTGGTAGAAATAAAATGCTAGTGTGCAGTGGGTTCCGCTTTTATTTAAATAGATAGGATTTTAAAATTAAATTATGTTGGTAGTTTTTGCCATTCTAACACGCACACGGCTAAACAACTCGCAGAAGGCCAGCGTGATGACTAACCTAACCTTAACCTTCTCATTCTGAGAAGAGGTCCGTGCCCAGCTGTGGGACAGTAAAGAGTGGATAATTATGATGATAACAACACTAAATTACAACTGAAAACATTTAAAACGTATCAGAAGTTTACATTTTGTCGGCGGGCCCATTTGACTGAGACATGGGTTTTGGCTTTTAGTAGGTAGTACGGAGTCTTTATTTGTTTAATAAAACACAATAAAAAAATAAGCCGCAAAAATGTATTAAACTACTATATATACTATGGAAATAAATTGTTAAAAGTACCAGGACCTCATGAGTAACGAGAGTTGTTCGGACAGCATTTGCGAACAATAATAACTGAACCCTAATTTCATCGGGGTTTACACACACAATGATATTAAGGGTAAATGAGCCAGTTGCAGGTACATAGTCATAGTCGTAGTGATAGTCTTAGCTGGTAGCCTTCAATAAATAAATAAATCGAATCAATACTCAACTTATCTGTCGCTATTTTGATTAATCAATACTTACAAATTAAGACTATGTACTTATGTAGGTACCACCCCCACAGTCCACATCAAATTATCTTATCGGATTCGTTTGTCAACACAGCTCATAGGTTTTATTAATTAACTGATGCCCTGGCCTAACTCTTCTTTAATCGGTGTGCTTCAATGTATTAAATTTATCACAGTTTTCTTGAAATTATTATTAGGTAGCTGGGGGGAAAAGCGATACTGCGCGGCGCTACGATTACTGGATGCAAAAGGCGGGAAACCTTGTGTTGTTTGTGGCGCAACTTGAGAGAGGCCTATGTCCAGCAGTGGACTGCGATAGGCTGACTTGATTAGTAAATTAATTTTAACAAAAAATCGAAAATAAATTCAAAATGTACAATAATTGGGCCAGCTACCCTACTAGGATAGTAGAAAAGTAGAAGTTTTATTTTTCGGGTCTTCCCCACAGCTTCGGAGCTTCGTCAGTTGTTTAATAATACTCGTGTGTCGGCGCGCCGACAAAGCCTGCCGCCGCGCCGACAAAGGCTGCCGCCGCGCCGACAAAGGGTGCCGCCGCGCCGACAAAGGGTGCCGCCGCGCCGACACAGGGCGGCGCGGCGTCACACTACAGCGTGTACCAGGCGCACAGATCGCGAAAGAGATTTAACTTCAATATTAGGAAATGACGTGAAAAGTTAATGACCCTCGTAGTGCGGTGACACGTTTGTTATGGTTTGATTTCGATAATCTTACGAAACCAAAAGTTTGGTATGAATTCTTTGAGTAATTTATTTTGCGTGGAAACTTTGCATAGAGAATCTATACCTGATGTAATCATCACCCCTTTCGGATGAATATGACCTTTCCGTAACACGTTGTATATACTACGTAACGTAATTGACTCCGAACAAAAACACTCGTACAGTAGGTATATCACTCGTTCATTCAACTCGCGCAAGAATCACGTACACGCGTCTTATTCGAACGAGCGAATATAACGCACTACTTTACTTACTATCTAGTTAGTAGTCATTTCGAATATATTCGAACGACGTAGCAGCCAATAGCAGGCGAGACGATTCAGAACGGCGTTGCCAATCTAACGAAATTGTTATATAACTAAACACAAACATAAATCACTTTGATGTGTGAAGCGCTGCGTAGTAGCAAGTAACGAAACTAATATCATCACAGTCACAGCGCAGTGATCGCGCCGCGTGGCCGCGATTTTGGTCAAATTGCACTAGCACCGTGTCACGCCACCTATTGCATATTTTTTAAAACATTATTGATAATCACTCAATGAATAGTTTGGCGCTAGTTGATGTTGAATTTGGAGTTGAAAAATTTCCAGAGCCTGTAAATAGGTGGAGCTTATTCAAATTCAAATAGAAAATTGTTATGTATCTATAGCTAGCTTCTCATTTTATAAATAATACGCTATGTAGCTATTTATATATATTAAATTTTATATTCTGCTTCATAATATAACGATCACCCTTACTTTTAAGCGCAGACCCGAAATCCACGTATTAATAGATCAGTTTGTTGATCATGTTTGGACATTATAATAAAACTAGCTATCCCCAGTGTTTTAGGAATGAATTAGGGTACTTGCCTATTGGAGAAAAAAAAACAAAATTGGATCAGTAGTTCCGGATATTAGTAATTACATCCTTATAATATTACTATAAATACGTTCTCGTCTTAGTCCAGTCAAAACGTCATCATATCAGCCGAAAGACGTCCACTGCTGGACAAAGGCCTCCCCCAAAGATCTCCACGATGGCCGGTCTTGCGCTAGCTGCATCAAGCGGTTTGCAGCCTGCAGCCAGTCAAAACGTCGACTATAGATAACTGCCCTAAAGCTCATATTAATTTAAATATATTTCTGCAGGTATCATTCCAACAAACGTTTGAGCAAAAACGAAGTGCACATCTGGCTGAGTTACAGCAGAAGGAAGACGAGATGCGGCAGATGTTCGTGCAACGAGTCAAGGAGAAGGAGGCCGAGCTCAAGGATGCCGAGAAAGAGGTGGGTCACTTCATTACTTTTATGACAGCCTGGTACATGGTTTTATTTGGATATGTCATGTCAAAAAACGTGTTTTGAATTTAATCATGATGTTTTTCCTCCACTGAACAGCTGGTGAAATTTCATGCTATTGACAAAAAATTCTTAATAAATAATCACAGGATTCATATTAATGTTTCATTGCAGCCCAAATGTTTGTAGTGTAAGCTCAATAGCGTCGTCATAATAATTTTAATTTTTCTTTCAGTTGCACTTAAAATTCGATAAGCTAAAAAAGGATCACACAGACGAGAAGAAACGTCTAGAAGAGCTGCGTAAGAAGATCGAGGATGACACCATCGAGTTCAACCGACGCAAGCAGCAGAGCGCCCAGGCGCACCATACGCTCACGCTCGGTAAGAGCAAGAAGAAGTAACGCCGCATACACTACACACTACTCAGTGTACTATGTAACTAACCCGCGACAACTACCTGTGCGTCACTTCTGATGCCCTGGTACTTTGAATAGCTCAGCGTTTGGTATGTACAATAAAAAAAGCTTCAAAACATTTATTTATCGAAATGATACACATTTTTTAATTCAATAATATATTAGGAGTGACGTGACAAGTATGGACAATCTACAAAATCATTTGAGGACTTATTAAATATAAATATGTTGCAATAAATGTTACGCATAACTGAGATTATCATAATAGGCTTTAACTTGAACACAGATCGGCTATATGTGAATGTTTTAAATGATTAAGTAAATATTGATATTTATCAGACATTACAAATATTGTTTCGCGACCGAGAGAAAACATTATAGTAATATTAATATTTTTCAATTGTCTACAAGAGCAATAACTAAATGTTATTTGCCTGTGACGTCATTTATACATATTTGAGTGGACATCTTACAATGAGCCGACACGACGGTTTTTAAGCAATTACTCTAGTTTTTAAGTTAAATCGGCCAAATAATTTATATAAACCAGTTACAATTGGTTTTAAACTATTACCAAAATGTATTAAAACGATATAACTATGTATTATTTACATGTAGTTTATTATTAGCTAGGATAGTAATACTCGAATACCTTAACTAGGCACAATATAATTATAGGTATACTATTGTAAACATTTAGATATAGGTTATAACAATTCTGTGAACTTTTTTAATAACTAGACTTGTTCCAATATTAACATTTCATGCTTCTAGTCTTTCCAACTCTATTAAAAAAATATGCCACGTCCTAACGTACGTCGGCCTAACGCTTATGTAATGTAGTCGAGTATTTACTGCATAGAATTTAGTTTTTATATGCAAATAAACTACAGTTGTGTTTGAATAGTTTATTCTGTATTGACATTATATCGCTTGTAAGAATCGCACGTCAAAACACGTGCCTTCAGTTATTTATACAAGAAAATTGCTTTATCGCTAAATCCAGTAATCATTTTAGTGGATAATGTTTTAAGAGTTTTGCAAATCATGCAATGTAAACATCTCTGTATTTTGCCATACAGTTAATGAAATAAATAGAATCTTAAGTATACCACATAGTGCTCTCTTATCACGAATCACTCGTATATATCACCAAAAAATGTATTTTGGAGCAACGTGTGTACACTTCGCATTTATTCGTTCATTCCTAAATTAATTTTATACTTATTTTTAATCTTATTTTGTAATTACCTAATGAGGTATTTAATAAATAAAGTATGAAATTTTGTTTGGTCTATCTATTCATTAGTTTAGTGAGTACATATAAAAATAAATAAATCCATTAGTAATTCTGACTAGGCAACGACTACATGTTAGGTACTATCAAACTAGGGACACTTTCAATGGTTTGGGCAGTTGGTAGGTGATGGGTTTGAACATCTTGTTGTAGTAGGTATAGCGTCGCTTGTGCGGAGTGACCGACGCCTTCACGGGGACCGCGGGCGGCGGGGCGGGCGTGCGGAATGACTTGCGACACTGAAATCATCCAACACATACCTTCTTTACTAAAAAAAATTTGGCCTACCTACCATTTCTGTGATAACTTTTGTATCAAATATATAGCTGAACGTTTAACTAATTGCTCTATGGACTGGTCTATGAGAGCACTCAATTGGTACTGTTAGCGATTTTTATGCATCTACGTGTTCCTGTTAGCAAACTTTAAAGTTACAAAAGTAAACAATATTCCGAGAATGTCACATAAAAACAAACCGTAAATGCCTTGCAATAAGATTCACATGTACTATCAAATAATACACTGTACCGAATTGTAAAGCAATAAGCTTATTTTTTCTTTGACATTCGGATTTAGGTGTCCGTAGGCTACGGTAACCGCTTGCCATCAAGTTAGTCATATGCTTGTATGCCGACTTTGTTGTAAAAAAAAAAAATTATTGATCTTTAGAAGTCATGTTAGTTTGTTTAAAGTTAGTTGAGGCAACTGATCTTCAGATATAACCCGACTAATTAGTTGGGGAATATGAAATGTACGTGGACTCTTGAGATTGGTCGTATAATTTCCACTGTAATGCTGCTTACCTTTTAAAATGTGGCACATATTTGACAAGCAAGTGATGATGAATACCCAATGAGGTGTAAATAAATACCAGCAGGTGAGTACCGAGTGCAAAAAAACACAAGAAAATATTGAATATCAAAAATTTATTGCAACCATACACAATTAATAAAACGTTGGCACAATATTGCAGTAGGTAGATTGGCATTGTATGAATATCACCTTGTATCATTATAATATGTGAAAAAGCTCTCGTGATTATGAGTCGGAAATTAAATAGTGAATAGACTAATTAATTATAGCTGATTATAATATGGCTAAGAAATTTTTATAACATTTAAAAATGGAAGTATAGAATATTATAATATATTCGAAAAATTCAGAAATAAACAGGACAAGCGCCTTTTTTTATAAACGTATGAAAGAAACAAATATCAATACCTTTTAAGCAATTAATTTTTATAATAATATAACATGTGTATTTTGTATTGTAATATAAGTTTTTATACAGCTACATTTTTAAAATTGTAAATTGATTTGTTTCAAGACTTACTTCAGCTATTTAGTGCTTCGCTAATTTAATGTCAGAAAATATTTCTATAGTCACGTATCAAAATATACCATATGTGGGCACTAATGAACATTTGTACCGTGCAGTGTACGTGAGGCATCCTGTGTCTACACTAAAACTACCGTTGTGCATCGATCGCCAACTAATGTAGCGATCCTGTCCCAAACGAAGGGCTACACCATGGACATGGCTACACCTCCTACAAAACGCGCCATCAACTTAAATATTTTCACAAATAATAAAACAGAAAATAATAATTAAAAAAATGATGTAATTGAATCGTTGCCATACAATTATAATTAAATTATTTTGCATTAATTAAACTTACATTAACATTAATTTATAACACATAATTGTAATTATTTAAAACAATTCTTAATGACTGACTAGTGATGTTTATTTACGCTGCGACTGCTATGCATTGCTGTGCTGGGGAACGTCCCTAGCAGTAGCAGCGTAATTGAACATGTGAACTAACTAACGCGAATAATGAGATTACTCGGGAGATCTAAGTAGATAGATAAAGCTTATAGTCCGGGACACGAATTTTAAGCTCGGGTCAATCTCGATTAGGATGTATCCAAGAATTAAATGACTCGCGACCACCTCATGTCAGCAAACAGTTAAAAATCGACCGATACATGATCGTGCAACTAGCACGACATCAAGAGCTCAAAATTCGTATCTCCGACTACCGCAATGATCTCCAACTAAAAGTCAATTTTAAAACTAATGGAATAATACGATATAAGCATAGTCCGATCCAGGGCAATTATCTGGGAGGCACCTCGCGGGGTGGGGGACTTCTATATTTGGCTTTTATGTGCAAAAATGGTTTTTTGGAGGAGTGGTCGTCGGCGATGGTCGCCTCGAGCGACTGCCGGATGCTCTCCTCGATGGCGGCCTGCGTCAGCGCGCCAGTCACGGACGCGCTCTTACCATTCAGCGGCTTGAATTCGGTCGGCGTCGCCAAACTCATGCTCCTCGTCTTTTTCGCGTAGCCATTGGTCAAGTTGAAAGTTCTCCTGGGCTCGTTGACGGGCGTGGAGGCGAGGCTCTGGCTCCGAGCCTTCCTCGCGGCCGCCGACCCCACCGGCGAGCTCACCGCACTCCCGTTCTTGGCCTGGGTGAGCCTGTCGGTGCCGCAGAACGACTTCTCATCCTTCGGCGCCAGCGCCAGACTCATGCTGCGTGATTTTTTCGGAGCGTTAGGGGTGGCGGCCGGTAGAGACTTTCGGTGGTCCGCGGGGGGCGTCCGGACGTTCCGACCGGTCGGGGTGTTGGGGGTGCTAAAGCTGGGCGGCGCCGACTGCTTCCTAGCGCGCGGGGCGGGAGATTTGGGCTGCCGGCCGTCCACCGAGTCCGCCCGCAGCGGCAGCGTCAGCGCGGCCCTGAGACTCCGCGCCGACGCCGGCTTCGGCGTGGACGTGCGCCGCCCCTCCGGCAGCGGGGAGCTCCCGCCGCTGCCGGTCTTGCTAGACCTACCGCTTTTGAGTTCTACGGGTGATCGTTTACCGCCGGTGGAGGAAGCTTTACTGTCTACGGGTGATACCGTGCCGGCGACGGAGGGTTCTTTGGTGAGGGATGCTTTGCTGCTAGCGGGTGAGAGGGTGGCGGTGGCGTCGTGGTCGATGGCCGACAGGCTGGTGATGTCGTCCTGGTGCAGTGGTTGCGGGTGCGGCAACGTGACGGGCAGCACGCTGCCGCGGCGGCCCTGCGTGACGAGGCGCACCTGGCACGGCTCGTGGCGCGACAGGAAGTGCTCGAGCGTGTCCCAGCCGCCGCCCACGCGCACCATCATGTGACGACCCTTCAGCAGCTGTTCAATTACAATGTCATCATTAATTTTAACTTCATAATTCCACTCACTCGGACCCGCAATAACATATCTTATAAGGCAGATGGATGATGTGGAGCGTAGCTTACCCTAATGAAGACATTTCTGCCGGCGATGTTGTACCGTCCCTCGCCGACCTTCTTGACCTTGAGCAGCTTGGAGCACTTGCCGGAGCTGCAGTTGCAGCCGCGCTCCATCAGACGCGTCACCAGTTGCACCTGAAATATTACCCATGAAGTTAGAATTGATTTGGAAGTCTGCTTGCTCCTTGCCGAGTTTCTTGACGGATTCTTCTCAGTGTCTATTGTAACTTTCGACGTTCAAAGTGCCTAAACTAGATAAATAAGTATTGAGTTTGAATCTGTAACGACGATGAAAGCTCGTGGGTTTTTAATCCTAAAGATAAAACTATTAAGATTAAATTTGAACTGGAAAACTATTTAGTACCCGCCTAGTTCAGTTTTTAGACATTTAAACCCGGCTCATTACTAGGGTATCTAGCTGTTTATATCATTAGTATAGTGTGGTAGACCACAACACTCACCCTCTTGTCCAGCTCGTTGGTAGGTTTGAGTGGCACGTCAGAGTCAGTGCTGTCCACCGTGCCTTCCGATTTGGTGCTCTCCGCGTCTGCGTTGTCATTGTCAATCGCTGATAGTTGACCTGTTTATAAGAAAATTATGTGAAATACATCATAACGTATTTGTTTACAATTATAATGATGTATTTTAACTTATTTTTATTGTCTTATGATTACTTACTGTCATCATTTGGATCTGGCGTCGAGGGCTGGGGCTCAGTCGCAGATCTGAAAATGATTTTTATCAGTAAGATTAGTTATTATGGTCTGAGACTAGTGCATGATCGCAGTACATATCTGCTCATTGTCAAACCTGATGATACTAACGGTTTGTTGTCATGTTTGTCTGGTACCGTGGCGCACGTGGGCGCCGGCGAGGTGTCCCTAAACTGCCAGGCGGCGTTGGACATGTTAGAGTCGAGGCCGGAGTCCCGCTCCTCGAGTGCGATCTCCGTCTCGAGCGCGACCAGCGCCGGCGGCTCCACGCCCGCGCGCGCCGCCAGCCGGGACACTTCCAGCAGGCACAGGATCACTTGTCGCGGCTGGTTGTGCAGCACTGGAATTCAAACAAACATCCTGTCACTTACTGCGACCCTAGGACATCTGTAGGCGTTTTTGACAAAATATAATAAATAATAACGGTGATCATGAAAAAATATTAAAATAAGCATGCAACATTGTGATGACTAAACTTCATCGTAAGATCTGGGTACCTACATACTTATCTGCAGTAAAACCTTTAAAATAGTAATCTACAGGTCCTACACTTGTCTTGTCTTCATCGAGTCAATATTACCTAGGTCATCGCTCTCGAATAGCAAGTTCTCGTGGACGCCGAGCTCACGGCAGAAGGTGATGAAGTTCTCAGTGTTGTCCCGCGAGAAGAAGCTGCGCCGTGCTGCGCGCTGCCAGCAACGCCCGCGGATTTGTGGCACCGGCTGTAATGATGTGCACCATAACAATTAATTTTTTCATGTCAACCATTTAAATTTAGCTAAGTACCTAGTTGATGATATGAAAATAAAACTGATTAATGATTTACGTAAAGTAACATGACTAGCCAGGGTAACATAAAATTGTCTGAGTATAATAAACACTCGTTGATAAAATATAGCATTGTAGTCACTGTTGTTGCATAAAAATCCTTACCCCAACTATGAGCCCCTGGTCGAGCGCCTCCCTCGCCCGGTCATGAATGACGGCCGCTAGCTGACACAGCTCTGCGCCGTTGTCCAGCACGTCCAGGAAGTTTTCACCTGTCAGGTAGGTAATGCCTGTTCATTGAAAAAAAACTGGTGTTACTGGTTCGATTATTTTTTTTATGTCAGAAGGTTGACAAGCAGGCAAGTGGTCCACCTGACGCTAAGTGGTTACCGTCGCCTATCGCCATTTGCAATACCAGAGGTATTGCCAATGTGTTGCCGACCTGTTACACAAAATCCTTTCACTAATAGGAAGCTACATTATCCTCAAAGGTTATAAGCTACTTTCTATCCCGGGAACGCGAGTGAAGCCGCGGGGAACAGCTAGTAATAAATTTAAACATCGGCTACTTTATCTTCTCTTGCTGAAATAGTGAACTAACCACTGAGCAATATTTGAAAATATGGCGACAAAGTACATCAAACTAACCAATTACAACCGCGTAGTGGATACGTACTAAATATGGATAATGACACGCCACCGCGTATTAACCGTAGGCAATTCTCAGGCGCAGTTGATATTTACAAATAAATTCATGCGAGATATTGCGGGAAGATATGCAAACAAGGCAATATCAAATTCAAAGCGTGTACTTGTGAAATTTGTTAAACTTATTGGCATTGTTTACTGCTCCAGTACACCGGAGCTGGGGCGCCCAGCAATAATATGTCTAGTTTATGGCAACGCGTTTGTGCGTACCATTGCATGTCTTGTCTTTACTTCACATTTGAGTGCACTCTTTATGAATTACTCTAACTACAGGCAGTTCTCTTAACGGCTATTACCTATAGATTTAAGGTACCTGGGTCCAATCACCAAATTTAAAACATATTGGTTCGACATGTGCGTATACAGAATGGTACCTAACCCAAATGGTTTATCAAAACTGCATGTAAAAAGATAAACGGGGAATATAATAAACGAAGTAAATATTCCGATATACTTTATTAGGATTCTGCTATGCAAATATTATAGTGGGTTTACCTCTCGGAGATCGTCTACTTATGTAGTACATCTGCAGTTGACCCAAAAATGAATTGATTTCTGTATCTTACAAAACTTTACAAATGGGTTAGTATTTTTTATGACCTACATAATTTATGTAACAACCTCTCTTCAACATTGTAATGGAAGTCTCATCATTATGTCTGCTTATGTACCTACTCATCTACGTTTATATTATCTAGGGATTTTATTTATGATCTATATATCCTATTTGTAGATACGTAAAAGTACATTCTGTACACAATACAATACGATGCGGTAACGGGTGCAGCAGCCGGCCATCAGCCAGCCCAGCACAGCGATCACTGCTAATTGCAATCCGTTACTGTGTTTTTATCATGTTTGCAGTTTTAATATATTTGTTTTGACTTGTGACGAGTACGTGTATATCACGCACTTCGGTTTGTACGATTTTTCATAAATACGGTAAATGCCTTAGTAATTAGGTTGATAATTGTTTTCTGCTGCGTCTGTCTGAGTAAGCGGATGATTTACAAACGTTTGTAGTTTGCTAGGTAGAGTTGAGCAATTAAGAAACCTTAAATCCCATGGGTCAAAGGTGTTTGATTAGCCAACTGGCAGCAGGCAT
Source organism: Tethea ocularis (assembly GCA_963555595.1). Classification (NCBI taxonomy): domain Eukaryota; kingdom Metazoa; phylum Arthropoda; class Insecta; order Lepidoptera; family Drepanidae; genus Tethea; species Tethea ocularis. Next base: position 9,808,399 of record OY741975.1, read on the forward strand.
GGTGCGCAGACGCAGGGTCACGGGAACCCGATCGGCGCGATCCCGGTTCACTCGTGTCGTGAAAGTTCAACGCCCTGTTTGGAAGTCATTATTGTGACCAGTACTATACACGGTGTTCTGATTACTCGACCCAGGAGTTCGATTGTGCCGGAGTACTCGATAAAGCGCAATTGTTGTGCAATGTTTAGGTCTTTTAGGTAGTGTAGAAGGATTACTTATAGGGTATTTGTAAGTTTTGATTGTATATTGAAGCATAAGTATACAGAATACAGGTTATTCAAAAATAAGGTATTTAATTTCTCTATTTTTAAAATACTACTCAAAGTATGTTCCTTCTTTATTCTTCCACAACTTTTAATTGCCTGAACATATTTGGATGTTGTTATCATCCTTGCAACATTCCGAGTGACACTGGCTATCTTTTGTAAAAAAAAATAGACAAATGCGCGAGCGCAGAGGGCTCTCAGCCGGTAATATCTAAAGCAATGTGTTTTTTGTCAAAATGCCAGCATTAAACAGAGGATGTACAAATTTGATTAAATTCACATTTGTACAAATGAACGATTATGCGCTTAATTCCCTAATACTATTTGTTTTCCTTGCAAGCACCTTCGACGCTGATTACCAACAACGTGGGATTTAAAATATTTATATTTTTCTGATCTGATCTGATTTATGCAGGATCTACTAGAATCGAACACAACTTTTCAGTGCATAATGTTTTAGAACTAGTTTTTAACATTTGAACCTACCTACGATTAAAATTGTATAATCTCAATGCAATTTGAGCAAGTATGGAAGTCTTACATTACTAGATAAATTACTAATATAGGTTTGTAGCACGTGTCGATGTCGGTGACAGACAGACAATCTCCCACAATCTCATTATAGGAGCGTCGAACCGAACCACGTGTGCCATACCATACAGGTAAGACAAGCGGCCGTAAACAGGCTTTGATTCCTATTAACCTATCCTATTAACTATCAGTCTATTGAATCTATGAGACCCTGGTATATTTTCTCACACTCGCAAAAGGAGTTACGCGATCCTCCAATAAAGTGAAAACCATCTACGTACTTCTTATAAATTTCTGACACACAGTAAGTAATACGAAATCCAATCATGTTATTGAATAAAAAATACAAATCTCGGTTGCAGCACAGAATAACTTGGTTGCAGTCTTGATGCAAGTCGGTCGAAAGATGTATAGCAGTGGTGTGATGGCGAATGAAGTAATTACTATGTGCAGGGCGTCGTTGAAAGAATGCAGCCGAGGACTACAGAACCGGCTTTTTGATGCTGCACTTATCACGAACTATGTAGATCGGTACCGAACAAAGTAATGAGTGCGCAGATATCTCGGGTTTTATCGCAGCCCATAGGAGACCACCCATGGAGGTAGGTAATCTACTGCAATTATTATGGCGATGAGCAAGAATTTGAACTCAAACTCAAAACTCATTTATTCAGATTAGGCCCTGATAAGGCATTTATGAACGTCGACAGTACAAATGACTCTACCACCGGTTCGTGACTTAAATATTTATGGTTGGAGTTTAACAGCTGATACAGATTTCAACGAGATACTAGGATGACAGAAAGCTATGAGAGTAATAAGTGGTAGTTGTAAATAGGACATAAATAATAGCCAATATAATCATGATCGAATTATTAAAGCGTCAATTTATAAAAATTACTGATTGTTATCTGTATAATTGCAACAGGAGTCGTATTGCTAATTTCATAGCAGCTCTGAGCGGCTGGCAGGCTAGTGTATTGAGATCATTGAGGACCGGTCTGCGCTGAGGCTAGGCACTTTTTACCAATACAATTATTGGTATTGAAGGTAGCGTCTTGTCTCGCAAAACAAATAAATCAATTAATTCCGTGCCCAATTTGTTGTACAACAAGGACTTGAACGGAAAACATGAAAGTGGATTGTTTGCGCCATGTATGTACGCTGTTTTAATTTTTCCATGCTTTCAAAGTGATATCTTTCGCCGCACAATACCTATACAAATCAAAGATTATCATCTCTATGTTTAAATTTACCTAAAGAAAAACTGAAGGAGAGCCGCCGCAACCGCTATAAACTGGCTATAAAAAGAAAAAAAAACCCTTCCTTCCCATTTAACATTGCGATAAAGTAGAAAGTAGTGCTTTTAAAAGGAAAACCCAAGATTTCAAAAAAAAAATCCGATTTATCGATAGCCCGATAAATAATGAACATTCCCGATGTGACCAGGCAATCAGACCGGTGCAGCGGTGTTCTGCACCGAACTGCTAACGGACCACCAACGGAACTTTAATATTGCAATTATAATAAATTCATCGTCCTGCCGCCTCCCGTGACATAGTGTAATTCATGAGATGTAGCGAGAATACTCAAATTTCATGCAATAAAATGTTATTTTAAATCTTATCTTATTGTGATTTTTTTTAATAATAAATAAGAAATACCTACCAGTGGCGAGGGGTGAAATTATTGCGAGGGTAAGCCGTTCAAAAAACACAAATAATTTTATAATTACAGTGTATTTTAAGCATGATAAAAGTGGCTTTGAAATGATGAAAATGTGGAACTGAAATCACTAAAAAGTAAGCCGATGGGAATCGGCTTGTATGGATGGACCCTTCGCCACTGATATCTACGTACCTATAATAATGAACAGGCAAATAAATATATCATTCATTCATCCATTCATCTTATATTAACGTAGTAACCCATTACCTTTTCCGTTTGATATTATTATTATTACCTGTTATTATAAATCGAATATCCTTTTAGTCCCAGTATATCGCTTAAACTTATGATTGGACCTTACCAAATTTCTATTAATATATATTCATGACATAACGTCTAGGCCGTAAGCAGCGGTACTAGGCACTTAGTAATGAATAAGTACTAAGGTATTAGATAGTATATCCTCACAATCACACTGATTGATATTCAAAGAGTATCAAAAAGCAGTAAAACTAATTTGGAACGTGATGCGTAAAGCGCATCGAAGGTTGATAAAATCAAATGTTTTTATAACAATAAATCATGAAATGTAAATTAGGTTATTGCTTAACAATTTGCCAATGAGGTTATTACTCTTATTATGTGTTACCTATTAAAATAACGTCATCGTAATAATTGATGATGACAGATTGATTGAGTAAAGTCAGTCTTGTGTCACACATAAATCCTCGTATTATGTCAATGCGAGTAGTACGACGACCCGGCGAGCAGCGCCCACCCGTAGTATAATGTATCCTATGAAGCGTTACATTTGTGTTTGAAAACTGTTTTAATAAACATATCATTCAAACATTCTATTCACAGCACTGTTGCGGCTCTTTCGTCGGTTGCGTACCTAGTAGAATGTATAATAATATAATATTCTAAAGGTACCAGGCTGTTCGATTCTGAAAGAATACTTCGTGTAAGCATAAGGCTACGTTCCATGGAAAAATAATAAAATGTAGAGTTTCTAGAGCAAGGAAACACGAAAATAGAAACAATAGCATTATCAATGTTTATCATATTTGTTGTTTATGGGGGCAATAAGATTGGTATCAAATTGGTAAGTCCACAATGCAGGTATGATCTGAAGAAGAGATATGAAAGTGGTTGCGGCGACATGTGAGATGAGAACATAATGCCAGTATCGTGACTATGACTGTTTTGTGTATGTTGGGTTTTTGATACGATAATGAACACACTTACACACTTGGCACAGCTTATGGTGAATTATGTCGTTCCAATATTATATAACGAAAAGCATTGATTTTCTTTATTGACACATCTATTTATTTATGTATATACATACAAATAATGTACACAGATTAAATACCAGGGGATAATAATACTGTAACAGTTCCTATGAAATTAATTTTCCAAAAAATTTTACAAGCCGCGTAGCAATGAAAACTGGATTTGATAAGTTAGGAAAAACCTAGAAGAATTTTCCATTTCATCAAAATTCCAGTAAGATACCTACTATTGTCTTGAAAGCTGAAAGATTACAGCTAGTGACATGATAGGTAATGTATGTATGAATAGTGTCAGAGAGCTCTGTGTCATGGTTGTGACACCTCATAACGACTCTCGTAAATCTCAGCTAGGACTAGGAGTTTATAAATTCGCACGTGTGGATTTGTGTGCAAGTTTAACTCGTAAATATTGTAACGTGGGTGGCAATGGCAAAGTGTCGGTACCGCGTGGCGGATCTAAAGCTATGTAGGTACCATAATACTGTGTGTGCCATTTCAAAAGGTACTTTTTATAGTTTTCCTTAAAAGGGTAGAGATTCGTATGGATAATGGAATTCCTTGTGAGTCATCTTTTGATTGTTGATAAAAAAAAACCAATGTAGAGTAGGTATGGTAGGATAAAATAGGATTTCATTAAGTATTTACGCGCCATCCGCGTCACTCCAGTTGTCTCTGCACTAGGAAGGTACTTAAATTAGACCCTACGTTTGTTATAAAACTGAAAACGCTATGTGCTAGTTTTCGATATTAATTGAATGTACTTAGTAGATACACCTGGATTAGCTAGATGTCGTTCGTGTCATATATTATTTCTAATTATCATGATATAAAAACATATTTGTATGTGTTCCATTGATTAGGCGCGCCGCCCACACGGTCCGTGGTTGGAGACGGGGCGGTACATAGTGGTACATACGCCGGCATCACATAAAAACATTAATCGTATAAGGCAAGATGATAACATCACATGTTATATAAATTGTAAATCTATTTTTACTATTAGATACCTATACAATAATAATCTTGTTGTTAAAACTAGGCAAGGCAAGCCTCATTTTTAAATCGTTCAGTGATTCAAGGAAAGTATAGTTTCAAGGAAATTACTAGGGCCGCATTATCATAGAGAAGTTAAATATGACGACAGTTTGAGCGATTGGAATGATGATAGGCTGGTTTGTAAATGACTGACACAGACGGTCGGTGGGCTCACGGCATGCATACAGGTCAGAGAAACTCGTAAAATTGCAATTTTCACGCCGTCCGCGCACTCGATTAAGTAACGTCCACAGTATAACGTAACAGAACATATTTCTAAGCTATTGTTATTATCATGAAAATAACTATTAATAACTATAGCCATCAACCTCAAGATAAACCTCAATACAATGTTGATTCACTTACCAATAGTCTTGTTAATCCAGTCTGCGAGATCTTCCTGAAGAGGAAACAATTGTCTCGCCTGCGAGTACAGTATCTTCTCTCTGTAGAAATCCTCGTCTTCCGAACAAGGGGTTTGTGCGGCTAACGCGCAGTCTGCTCTTTCAAAGCTACTGCTCATCTTTCTGTTGACGACGATGTCCCCGTGCCCGATCTGGCGTTCCTCATCCTCTTTGCCTCCCTCGAAGGTGTTGCGGACGTATTCGAAGGCGTTGGTCCTCTCGAATGCATTGAATATTCTGTCGTAGTTACCGCTGAGGGGCCTGTCTACGAAGCTGGCCCCCGGCGAAGTGACCGGCCCCCATGACGAGCGGCTACCGATGGCAGTTGGACCGCATCGATAGAACGCCATCTTGAAGGCTTGTGACCCTGAAACAACAAGAAATACTGTGTAAATTTAAGTAGGTCTTAAAAAGCTATGTAATACTCGTACGTCTTTTGCAAATCTATTAAAATCTCAGTATTGATGGTTTTTGTGTGTATGACATCATTCTAATGAGCTAGTTAATGGGTGTCGTTGTGCCACATTTACAAGTTGTATAAATGGCCTTCCGAACTAATATGAACTCGTAAAAGAACCCATAGAAATATTATCTCAAACCAATTTTCACCGAGCAACTCATTTGCATGTCTGACAAGGGCTGTATCGTAAAAATCTTTATTTTTTTCAATAACTCTCTGACGAAGGTCAGTTTGACAGACTGCAATTAAGACACAAAGCCGACTGATCTTTCTGACAGGGATATATTAACATTGACAGGTGCTAATTTATTCAGGCTGATTATGGGCTGGATCTGAGATAGGTTGCTAATAACACCAACATTTTGACTGGTGGCGCCCACATTTTCAATGAATGCTGTTGGAAAAGATGGAGTTAATTTGTTTGACCCTTCGAAATGAGAATAACAAAGTTCATGTGGAATTCTACTGAATATTATTTAGAGTTCTGCGAATTTGCAGTCATCGTATCTTTATAAATGGGATTTTCTATAGGGATATAAAGAAAAATAGTACTTTTTTTTCGGAAAGACCCGCTCCCGCATTTGTTCTGTTGGGTCAACATGGGAATCCAATCTTCCAAGTAGATTCCGCGGTTTCATGTCTGCGTTAAACCTTGAACCCTGGTGCTTGGCAAAAACCGGTACTAGGAGAGCAGAGCGGCTCGAGCGGCTACATCACAAGGATATCCATATAAGCGACGGTCATGATATGAGTGTACGTGAGGGAGCTGAGGCATGTGCAGACAGACATGCCGTGACCGTATGAAGTCCTGTGAGAAACTGCAGCGAGTATGTTTAGATTGATGATGATTTATTGCTACTTATTGAGTGAGACAAGTAGTCAATGTATTTCAAATTGAGGACAATTGCTTGCGGATAGAAATACTAATATAATGAGGACATTATTTTGAGATAGGTCTCGAAGTTCTGAAAGCTTGTGTTTGTAGCTTTATGAGATTTTTGAACCAACATAAATAAAATAGAAAGAAAAACCTGTGGTAAGCATTCTCTCATAGGTACATTACCTTACTTAAGAAAATCCAAGTAAAAATATGTCAGGGAAATAAAATAAATCAAAAATGCGAATGTCTTCACATGCCTTTATATCGCATCATGCGGCACTTCCATTGTTCGCCACATTGGCCCCGCGCCCGCACCAGGCACGCGTGACCACGCCACGCCACCCCACAGGCTTGTACATGTATTCCGTGATCCTCCATGAACGAACATCGTGCTATCTGATAATTTGACTACAAGTAGCCTAATATGGACTGGACAACCAAAATACCCAAGTACTTTTAAATGGGAAATTCCTACGTGTTACCTTTTTTAACGCTTCAGTTAAAGAAAAGAGACAGAATTTGCGTTTCTGTCGGAATGAATTGTACCTCAGGTTTTATATTATTATTGCATATTATTTACGGAGGCGCGCCGGCCGGTCGGTGGTATGGATCCAGTTGGGACGAGCCGGCACCGCTCCCCATCCCCAACGGTACATAAACACGGAAATGTTATAAAAATCGATACTAACGAATTGGGACAATATTTTGCATGATATCACTATACTTTCAAGGGAATTTGAATTCTGTGCCAATAATTTTTGGATCGGGTATTCCTTTACAGGTTTTTTGTGGATCGCATGCAAGACTAATGTAAGTTGCAAGTGAATTTCTTGAAAAGATAATACCACAAATGCAAACTTATATTGATTGTACCAATAAGTGAGTGGCCATTCGTATTGTATGTCGTCCGTCAGTGCAGTGCCTTAGTTTGTTCTCAATGTAGATTAATCGTGATTGTCTGAATAATAAATAAGTTATTTCATTTTCTGAGTTGCATTAAATATTTACATTTTCTCACGGCTCCGTCCATTGGAGGCAATGACAGCGACAATCAATCGTTTCGAAATGATGCCAAACCTTGATACAAATTGACAGTACTTCGCTTTACAAAGTACCAGGGACCTATGATGTGTAGGTACCATACCCACGCGCACCTACGAACTACTACTACACGAATAGGTCAAGTTGAGCGAGCGAATGCGCAGGCGCCGAGCTTGACAAAATCCTCCATTTACGCAAATTATACAACTGCGGACGAAGGTCTCCGGTCCCGTCGCATTCTTACGCTTTCGATAGGTATTTAAAATCAATCACAATATTGACCATTACCAGAAATATTAAAATGGAGTTACTAGAAACAGACCTATTCGTCCCTCTTGACAAATCACCGAGCAATTTAAGAATCATAAAGCTGGAGTCTAATAAATCATACAAGCAATCAGATATCGTTTCGCCAATAATTTCTTCCTCCCTACAAGGGGGAAATTCGTGACAACGATCTTAAAAGCTTAACGATCTGAATAGTGCGACAAAAGTGCGTTGCTCCCGACGACTCGCCTTAATTGGATAATCACATTCGCTCCCGGTTTCATACTCGTCTTGGCACTACCGTGTGTCCACTCGCCGGCATCTCGTTGTTAAGCTTCGATTTGTTTTCACTTGCGTGTTGTGACGGATTTAGTTTTAACCTGATCTCATTTCTGTTTTGTTGCCTCGTATCCGCGTTGCTTTTGACCCAGTTACCAAGTGCATTTGACGTAAATGTAGCTTTCCGGCAGAAATATTTTTCTGTGAAAATTTTAAAATGTACCTCCCTGCTGAAAACTTCGCCCATACCTACCTATCACAAGACATTAATCGTTGGGATTAATGGTTGAGATTGCATTTTTTTATACCCGAAAAGTGAGTTTAAAATTGACTTTAGGATCTGTTCTGATCTGTTGTATTTTTCTTATATTCTCGATTGAATACAAGGCAAACACGAATAATCAGAAGTTCATTAAACATTAGTAGCGCACTCATTGTACGGACAGCGGTATGGCATGCCGATGCGAGTACAGACGCTATCACGTTTCGTGACTCAGCTGTGGTATTGTGACGCCGCCCATATGGACTCCGCCTTTGGAGGGTTCAAGCCAGACCATGAATAGATAAACGTTGTTCCAAGATTATTGATAACTAGCTGACCCGGCAGACGTTGTCCTGCCCTGAGAACAAAAATAAAACTGGGACCTACCTACCTACCTCTACCTACCTTACCTACCTACCCTACCTAACTACCTACCCCTACCTAACTACCTACCCCTAACCTAAGTACCTACCCCTACCTACCTTACCTACCTACCCTACCTACCCCTACCTATCTACCTACCCCTACCTATCTACCTACCCCTACCTATCTACCTTCCCCTACCTAACTACCTACCCCTACCTAACTACCTACCCCTACCTAACTACCTACCCCTACCTACCTTACCTACCTACCCTACCTACCTCTACCTACCCCTACCTACCTTACCTACCTACCCCTACCTACCTACCCTACCTACCCCTACCTACTTATCCTATGTCCTTCTCCTGGCTCTAAACTACCTCCCTGCCAATTTTCAGCTAAATCGGTTCAGCCGTTCTTGATTATAAGTGGAGTAACTAACACGACTTTCTTTTATATATATAGATTACATTGACTCCCCCCCCGTACCCCAGTGACGCTTACATGGAGCCTACATCGCATGCTGGCTAGCTGAGCGCGGTGAGCGACAACCACGCGACTTTTTTCTAATACTTCCATTTTTAAACTCGTGATATCTTCCGAATGAAATGTCCGAATTGAATAATTCAAAAAGTTATAAAAAGGTATTAAAGCCGTCTTGAATATAAAGTAATTTATTTTGATGAGGATTAATACCAAGGTACAAATGAAGAGCCTTTTCAAGAGGCGGAATATATAAATTAATATTTTAGAATAAAAAACTGCTTACTGTGACATAACTATAATATTTAGACATATGCTGTCGCGACACTTTTTGTAGATAATGATGAGTTCTGCAAAGTCGTAGTAAATGATTTTTTTCTATCATCAATAGTTTTCGCAGCGCACGCGACGTAAGGAATTTTTCAGGTCATTTTTTTACACCTTATGTTACATTATTGGAGTTTTAGTAAGGATCCCTAATTTTTTTTTAAATATAATATAGCCTATGTTACTCGGGGATAATGTAGCTTTCCAAAGGTGAAAGAATTTTTGAAATCGGTCCAGTAGTTTCGGAGCCTATTCATTACAAACAAACAAACAAACAAACAAACAAACAAACAAATCTTTCCTCTTTATAATATTATTAGTATAGATGATATACCATTATGTGCCCTATGGATATTTCCTTTTACCGAGGATGAAATCCTGTAGACACGATCAAGAAAACGGATTCGAATAGAGAGAGGTACTAGTACTATCGGGAACGATAAAAAAACTACCAGGATATCATAAATGTTACAGAGAAATTCGATCGAAAGATCTATTTGAATAAAGGATTATCCAGTTGTCCGTAGTGAACAATGATTTGCCGTCACATATTAAATATCAATGTGCAGCCATCGACCCGGGAAGCGAGTCCAGCAGGACGTGCTCGATTGCGATCTTTTAGTCTAGCTAGATGTTAGTTTAGTACTTCTACATCGATACTGGTAACTATTATCATTTCATTTGTAGAAAGCATGCAGTACATGATGTAACTGAAGATAATTGACCGTTTCAGCAAATGAATCGCAATAATAGAATGAGTAAGAAAGTTTTGTAAATGTGTTAAAGATATGCAAAAGTATGGAGAAAACAACAAAAGGAATGAAAGTGTTGTAATTTTTGACAATATTGTAACTGAAATTAATATTCGAGGCGAGAAATATTAAGTAATCTGTGATCTATAAATAGATTGAGATAAAATAATTTGAGATTGTTTGTCGATTGTTTTAATTCCATAAGTTTTACTATTTTATTAACGCAATATAGTACTTATTTACAAGATTAAATTAGGTACTCGGTATAAATTCCAATCGTAAACCCATAGACATGACAAAAACTATAATCGGTACCACCGCCGTACCAGGCTACCAGCAACCCATAAACGATGAAATTGGGCAAGTACAATAACTATGTAAAAAATGATCTTTATAAAATTGTACCTCCTAGGTTTTGAAAAAGTCGGCATTTTGCCCAATCCCATATGCTTGTTGTGTTGTCATGTAATACTACACTTACACCGGGCGCGACCGCAACTACCACCTCAACTTTATGATTTCCTAGCGGTGTCTGCGCCTAGTATTATGTAGGCGCCCTTACCGCAAGACACAATACTCGCTTTCGTTGTCTCATTTCTGTCGGTAAGTTTGCGGTCGGCATTCTATTTTAGCAGGTTTTAAGCATTGTTACGGAGAAATACAATACTTAATTTGTTTAATTTGACCAGTATTTATTTCATGCAAAACCTACCCAAATCTCTTCAAGTATGTACCTAAAATTAAATCCCTTTCGGTCACTCGGTAATAAAATACTATCAAAGGTAAACACACAACATTTAGAGGCGGCCGCGGCCCTTAACAGGAATAAGCATCTCAACAAAGGCCCCTATCACTTGATGAATGTCCGTCAACAATGATGTAACAAGCAAGTTTACTGCGCTTGTTCACTGCGCATACGCACTCCTGCGTGCTCAAACAAAACACTCTCGAAATAGAAAAAAAGGCGTTCCGTTTCTGGTTACCGTCGCTCATTCGGTGTTCGGTTCGGTTCCACGTAAAAATATAAATTGCGTTCGTAAACAGAGCGCAGACGGACCAGCTTTGAATTGCATTCAGTATGGACTCTATGTGGGGCAAAATATGGGTGAAGTAGCTTTGTTTATGTTTACCTTTTTACTTGGCGCAACGGATATGAAATGGGCTTGGTCTGAGATCGAGTGCGAGCCGTGAGCGTTTATGTCTTTAGTACTAAACTAGACTTTGGATTTACTAATATTATGTCAAGTAATTATTATTACTGACTAGCTGTTCCCCGCGGTTGCACTCGCGTTCCCGGGATAAAAAAGTAGCCTATAACCTTCTGGGATAATGTAGCTTCCTAGTAGTGAAAGAATTTTTCAAATCGGACCAGTAACTCCGCATCGATTCGATTAGCGCGTTCAAACAAACAAACTCTCCAGCTTTATTATTAGTATAGAATAGATGTTTCCACTGTTGATGAAATACGTAATTGATATATTTAGGATTTCACTACCATTTCTCTATTGAGTACAATAAATTAAGCTATTATACCTATATGTATCTATCCTAATTATTCATATTCCTCTTGCGGTATACTAGGATTCCATCGCTTTTCTATTAGAACTTGGACCAAACCCTAAGGGCGATATGCAGCGGAAGCTCTCAAACCCCCGCGCTGCGCTTGATGTATTCATTGACGGATCGAGTGCATTCAGTCAATGGGCTCATGTCTACTCTGCACACTTATGCGCTCCTGTGGCTTAATTGTTATTAGGTGCAGTAAAAAGGCGAGCTATTTATCAGATACGTTGATAGATGATACCTACAGTTTGAGAGTTCATCTTCTCTCAGAGATGCATCTTTTGAAGCTTGGAAAGGTGTCTGCATGCATTTCCCTTTTCATAAATAACCTTTGTAGGCATAAACCACCCACAACGGCGCAAGTCTAGCCTATTTTAGTTCGTGCGTAAAGCGTCGGTCTCACAGCGATCGGTCTTGTGTCTCTTTTCGCGACTTTACTCACTCGCAGGAACACAACAAAAGGTGGTAAGGTGGTGGTTTGGGGGCTGGTCTGTTTGAGTTTGCTATTTACATATAACTAGAATCTAAACTTGTTTTCTAAAGATCAATCAAATCAAATCAAATCAAAAATCATTTATTCAGTTTAGGCCCTAATAAGGCACTTATGAATGTCAAAAGTTACAGTTTTACAATAGACTCTACTACCGGTTCGGATCGCCGTGCTCACCTCTCAAAGTTATATGGAAATGAACGCAGAACTCCAGACCGCTCGCTGTGGGACAGACACTTAGCACCGAACGTGTTCGAGCATCTACATTGTGCAGCACACGATCACACCCACTCACAAGATGTGCTTACTAACTCCTCGTAACGAGGGAAACGGCCCATCAAACCAGTTAACCGTTTAAGTAATGTTATGTACGCGTATCTTATTCATTTGCAGCAATTGAGACATGTATTCAATTAATTTGGTTACGTACTGAAACTAAATATATTTTTATAGATAAATAATAATATAGGTATATTAATTGATTATTTTCATGTAATATTCGGAATTAATTCGTACGTAAGAACTCTTATGGCAAAGTAACGGGTGTTTGATGCAAAGTTGTTGTTATTGTGCCAGGTTTCCATAAACACGTAGTTAAAATCAATCGATTATTCCAAGTGGTTCTAGCTCAAGTACCTACCATGTCCACGGTCCACTGGCCGCGATGATGAAAGCGAGATGCTCAGCTAGCGGTACCAGGCTAGCAGCGCTGCATGCAGCATGTTAACACCCTGATAACCTATTGGCCTGATCGAGTTGCTCGGTGTATATACTGTTTTGCATTGTAATATTATTTGCATGCAGATTTCGTTCTATTAAACCTCTTCTTAGCATACAGTCTAGTAGGTAAGTGAAAGGGGTAGAGAAATTAATGCTCTTTTCGAGCGAGACATTTTGTTAAGATTCTTGAAAGATTCTAATTAGATTTTCGACTAGGCGGCCATAAACAAACAATAAGTGTTATACAAGGCGTATGTTTGTAACCAGTAGCCCCTTGAAGATAACACATGTGTGACCATTGACCAGATGTTCGGCGGCACTGGCATACTGTTTTTAGACACCATTTCGGCATTAATTAACATATACATTTTTGTAGCAGAGGTAACCGAATTCGTCTCTAATGATGATGGCGTCAGATTTTTTTGTTGACACAAACTTGTCAGTCTTTTTTTGTTTCAAAAATAATCTGGTATTTAACCTTGTAAACAATTAAAGTCGTGTCGAAGGTAAGTAGAAAATATGTGTATTATTATTACCTTCACTAGAATTATTAAAACCTTATTTATTTATTTATGTACACGCACAGCCAAGTAAATCCATAGCTTATGTCAGACAGCAATCTCATATCTTCAGTTTTTTTTTATATAATTACTAGAACTTCTTAACGTCCTTAATTCCTAGTACATTTTAACAAATTAAATTACAATAATTGGCAATAGTCGTCCAACATGTTTTTGAAGAGTGAAAATAATGTAGGTTTTAACACAGGTATTAATTAGTACAAATTAATGTAAGTTAACGCAGTATTAGGAAATTGTGTTTTTTTGTGACTTATAGAACGGAAACGTATTTTTTTGTGCATAATATATAATACAGGCCTTTTTTAAATGCTCCACGTAACGACTACACCATTTCCTCGCAATTAATTGAATTTTATGATATCCTGGTAGCATTTTTCATTATAGGATAGATCACGGGCGTAGCCAGGGAAAATATACATATAATATATTTGCAGATGCTATTATAGCAAAACGTCCTTGGTGATACAAGTACTAGTACCTACTCGTATAAGTTGAGGTTGAAAACCAGGATGCCGGGTAGGTTACCGGCCTACTATAAATAAAGTACCCGAACACCGTGTTATGGTTTCCTCACGATGCTTTCCTTTACCGAAAGCTCCTAGGCTCCTAGCTATTCAAACCATCGCCAACGACCCAAGCCACCTCCGCTTACTTCTTCTAAACCACGCAACTGATTTCGATACGTTTTTCATTTCATTTATAAAAAGAGAGATAAGAGAGAAAGGTATAATTTGTACGAAATGGCTGAACTATCCGAGAGAAGGCGCGGCGTGTCGCTAGATTAAGATAAATTAAGGAAAACCGATCATGTAAATCCTTATTCGCACGTCTAAGGTGCTCGGCATGGAATTTAATCAACACAAGATCAAGTTGGAACTCAGCAAAAAAAAACGAGTGCTAGTTGTATTGCATTTAAAGATATTTGACACAGATAGCATAATCTAGATTTGTATTAAACAACGAAACTGAACATAGATATGCAAATCCCGAGACATTAGAATAAAAATATGTCCTTACAATCATGGACGGTAGATCTGACCATAAATTAGTATTTAGTGCCTTAAAAGGTGACAGATATTAAATTCTATGATCACGACTTGATTAATTGACATTGGATCATGAGTCAAATGAAATGCATTCAAAATAGTTGGCCTTGCGGAGACCCCGGAGCGAGTAACCTAATGACCGTTCCAATGTGTCGTGTACAAATTAATCTGTTAACAATATTACTATATGTTATGAATTTTTTTTATTGTCCACCTTTTTAACCCATGGTTTCGTTTATGACACAATACACAATATCTGTTACAAAAAGATATCTATGTAAAATCTTTTCAACTCTTCCATTCTGCTAACTTACTCTTCGATCTGATGAAACCCTGGTAGACTAGACATGCCTGTTGACAAATAATGCTCCGCTAAATTAATTAACCTATAAGTGTGAGCGATATATGGTGTCGATTCTCGATTCACTCACGCATAATTATCGGCGCGTGCGCACTGTGAAAGTGCAGATCTAGTAATTAAATTCGGCTGTTAACACTTCTTGATCACGTAAACATAGCATAAAACAGCTCTATCACTATACTGGACAATTTAATCATCATAATATTATCACGTATTCATCATACTCTACAAATAAATACAAGTTTAGGTATCGTTTCAACGATCCAATAATGTGACTATAGGCGGAAAATAGTAGCCTCAATATAATATCTATAAAAGAAAAATTGTAAGTTCTTGTATGTATCATTTTAGTGACATAATATAATTCATAATTAGAAGTAACGAATAGTGTGAAGGCTGTATTTCTTACGCTGTATGTCAGCACAGTTATCTCGGAAAGCGGAACTGATTGCGTCACAAACATCTGCCGCGCGACCACTACACGAACTGAACACTACTTGAACACTACTCGACCACCTACTAGACTAGACCGATGGTAATTAGTGTACATCCTACGGACAAGTGAATCGCTGACTCACCTGTTGCTTTGATCGGATCGGTAAAACCTCCTTCAAAGAAAATAAAATTAAAATGGGAACACCTTAGAGCTATACAGGGAGACCCCAATACAAAAAAAAATATTAAAATCGGTTCATAAACAAAAAGTAATTCGTGAACAAACATTAAAAACATACAAAACCGAATTCAGAAATTCCTCCTTTTTTGAAGGAGGTTAAAAACTTGGTAATGCAAATCAAGAGGTTTTCATTGAAGATATTTTGTATGACGTACCTACTAGAAAATGACGAAAAAGTGGAGAGTAATATCAAATTTATTACTTCACGCATTGTAGGTTTGATTGCTTACTAGTAGTTAAAAATGAAGTCATTAAAATAAGGAAGAAAGTTAGCCCTATTTGCGGACCAGAGTCGTGAAATAAAGTAAGACTTGTAAATCTTGCTACTCGTATCGATACGCAAACATAGCCAATGAAAGCTGCTTGTACCATATCGTATCCAGTCCCGTGATTTTACTTTTCTTCGTGTCACTTTTTTAGAATTAAATTGTAGGTACCAGGAGAGCATGAGTTGAAAGGGCAATGGCAACATTTGTAAACCACAAATACCTAAGAAAAAGAAACGAGCATTTTATTGAAATACTATTAGTATTCATAATAATAATAAATATCCTGGGACATTCTTCACACACGGTTATCTGATCCCAAACTAAGCAGAGCTTGTACTATGGACAAACAGATAACTGATATACTACATATACTACTTCTTTTTTTGTAAATACATACTTATATAGATAATTACAACCAGACTCAGGCCAAACAGACATATTCATGCACACAAATGTTTGTCGTCTTAACCAACTGCGCCAACTGGCCTGTCAAAAAAAGTAAAAGTATTAAAATAATGATTATGGTATTTCAATAAAAAATAGTTTCACATAAGAAATAAATAATAAATTCATTTGTTATCGTGAAGTAACATGCACATACATACTATTTTCGTAGAAATTGTCTACGAAAGTGAAGTTTATTATTAAATATTGCTTATGAAACATGAAACTTGCAATAAAATTTGTTTACAAACGAAATAAACTATGTTTCACTGCTTGTAGTAAGAATTAATTAGAACCTTCCCGGAATGATAATACAGCTAAATTATGTGGTATTAAATTAAAGGACTATAAATTTTACTAACAAGCTAAATAACTACGACTTCACACCAACTAGGTATAATAATTTAGGAATGATTTTTGTTATGACAGGTTTAATTGTATTTGTAATGACTAGCAAAACATAAGTAGCAAGAAGTGTACAGCGACGCAAATAAGTGCAAAGGCCAAGTAATGACATAACGAACTACCAAAGCGCGACCAAATGACAGAAGAAAATTGATTTTCATGTATTAGGGTCTTACTTATAATTGGAAAGAAAGAGACAGAATATTAAAAGTTAGTTCAGAATCGATAATAGTATTATATCTCCCTGACCTGCTCACTGATCTCAATGATAACCGTGAAGTCGTAATGGGCAATTAAGTGTGAATGTTTAGTAAGGGATTAAACAATTCTAATAACATTATGCGACTCCAGCCAGGAGAACATAGTATGAAAGGAGGTAAACATGAAACCAGTAAAGTCGAGTGTGATGAATCATTGGTCGGTGCGGGTTGTAAACAAGTACGTACCTAAGTACGGTACCTATAAGCACTCAATAATTTCAACTAGGTACTTATGAAACGGGTACAATGGTACCGATGACAATTTTCGGTCACACCCAGTCGTAAACAGTGCAGTAATCCTTCACCGTGTAAGTGGACCGCTATTTGAATGAGCCCAAAAAGGTTCGGAGGCCCATTCCGCCGCCATGCGCCCGCGCGGATAAACTTTACATTAACTCGTGCACATTATTCAGGGCGCGTGTAGAAAGCTAACATTATACAATAGAACACCATTATGGACCTTATCGCATCCTATTTAAGATACACCAAACTACAGTTTGGTTTTAAAGTTCCGTAATATGATATAATTTTGCCGTCAACGGGTGTCACTTTACGCTAGGTTAGTTATGTAAACGTCCTTTTTAGCGCAATTGGTGTAAATACATCCTTTTGTTTCGAATATGGGTAAATGCATTGTCACTTAGCGGTATCGTTTATATCTAGTTTCGTTTGTAGGGCAAAAGCCTATTAACTACGTCATGACAGGCCCGTCATTTGTAGTCTGTTTTATTTAGTGAGACTCACCTCACAACTGGGAAGTGTTTGTCTAATGTGCCTGGATTGTTACTAACACGTAACCTTTGCCTACAAAAGGCATGACGACTTGGCATGAACCAATTCACTTGAGTTGTAAAATTATGTTAAATAAAAATACAAGCATCGCGGTAGTCTTTAATTATATAACAATACCATATGTGTACGGCACTTATGCACGCCATTTTAAAGACTTAAACAGCTTCAGAAATCGCCGCTTGATTGAGAACTGGTGCCCTTTCATAAGTGTCGCTATTCATCATTACTCGAACATAAAATAAACATAATCATTTACTTACAGATAGTTTGTAAATCTTTTAACGATCTTGTGTGGTAAATAGTTATATTTATATACTTTCTTGATAATTAAAAAGTTGATTCAGTAAATAATGTTAAAGAAGTGCTAATATAGGCTATTTGCTCAATTTAAAGCAAAAAAAAAAAAGTTGGAAAAATTACAATAATTTGCTTTGATAATATTTTGACTGGGAGTTTATAAAATGTAAGAAGTTTCTTTTCGCAAGTACAGTAATGAGCAGTCTTGTCTCTTGTGAAAAATAAAAAGTTAATAGCGCAATTCAAGGATGTTTTCTCCGATAGATGTCCATTATACATTAGCCACAGCAGAGCTGCTGTCAGTCAACTAAACTAGACAGTCGACGCTAAACGCGCGGGAAAGTGATACTATGTACTATTTATCGAGAAAATAATACTGTTCAAACATATCAAGTGAGATAAAGTAAGATTGCGGGGTTTCTATTAATTATATAAAAAAAGCTGGAAACTTACCTAGAATCAAAGAACACGTCGCATTCTAAACTTGAAAATGTTGAACTGAAACAAAAGACATGAAAATTGTTAGAATGTAGTCATATCCAAAAAGGTTATGTTTCCCTAGTCTGTTCAAGGGTTTGGTCATATAATTTTAACTTATAAAAAAAACCAGCTATTACATGTAATGGCAATCATGTAACAAAAGAGATCTTTGAAAAACATTTAACTTCAGATCGCAAGTCCCGGGTGGTTAAAGCAATAGTACCAGGCGAGCAGTGACCCGCGCCCGAGATGTAAATCAAACTAGTCTGCTTTCTCCGGTCAGTGGCTGCACTCGACATTTTCCACACTGGTATCGATACTGGCATTAAGCACCGTCCACAAACCATCTAGCAGATTAGCACACACAGTAATTGCTGGAAATTAATTAAGAACGACCTTTTGTGTCGTTGAAATTCCCTGGTTGTTACTATGACTGTTTACTAACTGAACCCGCCCTAAATTCACGTTTAGTTTCCGGCGACACACAAATAGTATTTGTCGAGTACAGTTAATTTCATATAGTACATATTTTTTACTCTATATTTTAAGGTGCTGTTAGTTACCTCACGAATCTATTAAAACGGGTTTTTTTTATCATTTCTTCTATATAGATAATTATATAGAATCTACCAAACTCAAAACTCATTTAATCTATTTAGGACCCGTTAAGGAACCATCTAAACACATCACAACATCTAGAACCCATCGAAGTAGATATTTGTAGGCTTTATTGTTACTGAGATTTCGGATGTCGAAACCAAATAAAGTCACTCGGAATGTAGAAAGACAAAGAGCTGTTTAAAAAAATAGGTAACATTGACTCCAGAAAATAACTACGGCATGTCGTAGACGACAATTAACAGAATAATGTATCCTAGCCAACGACTACGAGGCTACGAGCCTACGGAAATTTTAATAGCCCTATATACATTATATCAAATCTTACGTGGTATACGGCCAACTCCTATCTGTTGATAAAATCGATATGGATACCGGTACCGCACGGTATCGATACCCGATCTTCGCTTCCTTAACTCATTGAGACAGATTGGAAGCAATAACTCCCCATTGAGAATGTATACTTAAATTGTATTGAATAATAGGCTGTAATTACAGGGAAGTCCTTTAGATAAACAAGAAAGTTCCTGTTGCAGTCAATTCTAAATCAATTATAATTAATAAAATAATTAAGTATATTAGTTCATAATCTTGAGAAGAGTGCATTTATAACGGACTAGCTTCCGCCCCGCGGTTTTACCCGCGCTCCAGAGGTATCTTGTTTTCCCGGGATAAATAGTAGCCTATATTATTCCAGGGTACGATCTATCTATGTGCCAAGTTTCATCCGAATCCGTTCAGTAGTTTTTGCGTGAAAGAGTAACAAACATACATCCATACTCACAAACTTTCGCATTTATAATATTAAGTAAGTATTTATGTCAAATCACTTCCTCAAATTCTAAATCAGTCTTACATAAAACATGTTATGTGATATAACACGATATATAAAGCAAATATTATGTTTATACACAAAATTTATGATAATTATATGGTATCCAATCGGAGGGTCGTGAGTAGGGCATGCTATCCGGATATTCGGATATCCGAATTATCCGGATATCCGGCGATTTTAATATTCGGATATTATTCGATTTACTATCCGGATAAAACGAATAAAACAAATAGTTACTTTATTAATATAGCATACTAATTTTTAATTGGATTACATCAAAATCACTCAAATATTACAACATTTTACATCGTCTTCATGTCAGCTGAAAGACGTCCACTGCTGGACAAAAGCCTCCCCTAAGGATCTCCACGATGGCCGGTCTTGCGCTGCGGTTTCCCGCGACCCTCACAAGTTCATAGGTCCATCTTGTGGGGGGCCTGCCCACGCTGAGTCTTCCGGTTCGTGGTTGCCACTAGAGAACCCTTCTGCCCCAGCGGCCGTCGGTTCTACGAGCAATGTGCCCCGCCCACTGCCACTTAAGTCTGGCAATTCTTCGGGCTATGTCGGTTACTTTGGTTCGCCTCCGAAACTCCGAGCATAGCCCTCTCCATTGCTCTTTAGGTGACCTTGAGCCTTCTGATGAGACCCATCGTAAGCGACCACGTCTCTGCTCCGTAAGTTATCACTGGCAACACACACTGGTCGAAGACTTTCGACTTGAGACACTGCGGTATTTGAGACGAGAAGATATTACGTAGCTTCTCGAACGCTGCCCAGCCGAGTTGGATTCGACGATTGACCTCTTTCTCGAATTCTCGAAGTTGGACCTACCTAGTTGGATGGTCTGTCCTAGGTAAATATAGTGGTCTACAACTTCGAGTGCAGAATTCCCAACCTTTACTTGAGTGGGTGAAACATAGACGTTCGACATGATTTTCGTCTTATCCATGTTCATTTCTAGACCTACTTGTTGAGAGACTCTGCTGAGGTCATCGAGCATTGTACTGAGGTCTTCCAAAGTCTCAGCGATGGCTACTATATCATCGGCAAATCGAAGGTGAGTGATGTACTCGCCATTGACATTGATGTCAAATCCGTTCCAGTCCAGAAGCTTGAAGACGTCTTCCAGTGCAGCGGTGAACAGTTTCGGATATATCACGTCTCCCTGTCTCACGCCTCGCTGCAATTGGATAGGTTTCGAGTTCTGGTCCTGGAGATGGACCACAATGGTGGCGTTCTCATGCAAACACTTTAACACCTCAATATACCGGTAGTCGATTTGGCACCTTTGAAGAGACGGCCCAGGTTTCAATCGAATCAAAGGCTTTCTCATAGTCGACAAGCGCTAAGCATAATGGCTGGTTATACTCCTCGGTCTTCTGTATAGCTTGTCGCCGCGTGTGTGTGTGGTCTATGGTGCTAAAGCCTTTTCGAAAACTGGCTTGTTCGAGAGGCTGGAAGTCGTCAAACCTGCGTGCAGATGGTTTGTAATGACTCTCGAGAACAACTTGTAAACATGGCTCAGCAGTGTGATGGGTCTGTAATTCTTGAAAAGGGAATTATTTCCCTTTTTAAAGAAGAGCACCACCACACCTCTGTGCCATACTTGCGGCGGCCGGCCTTTGAGTATGATGGAATTAAATAGTTTCTGAAGGGCCCTAAGGATCGGTGTACCTTCAGAAGTTCAGCTGTAATTCCATCATCATCTGGCGCCTTGTTGTTCTTGAGTTGTTTGAGAGCCATTCTAATCTCGTACAGGCTGACGTCCGGTATATCTTCAGTATAGTGTCGGGTTACCCGACATGTTTGATGTGATGATTCTGCCACCCTCAGTCTTCAGTTTCGTCAGTTAGCTCTGCCCAACAGACAGATCTCTTCCGAACGCTTTAGAGCCTTTATTCTGCTCAATGGCCTTTTTAATACTAACTGTATTAAATTGGCGTGTGTCGCGAGTTAAAGACTGAGATCTGTCTGTTGAGCATTTCGTTGGGCGTCTTGCGGGGTGACTATTGAGGGTGGATGCCGTCTCTTAATTATAAATGGTTGATGAGGCACTTAGCGAGCGTGTTTAAAAATGTTAATTAAAGACGTATTTTTAAGTTGACTGATTGATTTATCCATTTCTAAGGGGGTATCCGAATTATCCATATTATCCGGATTTATTCGGATAGTGAACTGGAAGTATCCGAAATATCCGGATAGTAAAATGAGGCGGATAATTGCATGCCCTAGTCGTGAGGCGCTATAAATCTTTCCGGAAGTATATCGAGAAACGGCGCGTGCGCGTGCGATATTCGAGCAAACTTCTAATAAGAGTGCGCGACTCCACTCTCTTATTGAATACGAGATTTTTATACCAATACCTGACGAATGGCTCTTTAATTTAAACTAGAATATATTTTAAAGTAATAAAGATGATACTGTAAATGATGTTGTAAATATAGTTTTTCTTATGTGTTTAGATTTTAGAATCAAGCATACATGCACAAAAGGACAGCTAAGATGATACAGAACCAAAACCATTTTTTAGATAATATTGGTTGTGAACTGAAACTGTGGGGCAGTTTCTAAAGAATATACCTACCCCGATTTATTATTTTAATAAATAATACAATGCATGTATGTGCAACCAAACCAATTTCTTTTTATTTTGTGTAACAAACGTGTGTTGACATTTCCTTGAATAACTATATTATACGAGTGTATGCAACGGCCAGTATCAATAACAGTTTCATACGGTTTATGGTTTAATCGACTGTAAATAAACATTAAGCTTAAAAAATGCAGGGTTACTTGTTTGTTATTCGCTTGCAGTGCTCCAGGGACGGTGACACTTACTCATCTATTACTAAGATAAGACTAATACTAAAACCACAAAAAAAATGTAGCCAGGCTGATGAATTGTATGAAAAGCTTTCTGTGTTGATCCCGTAGTAAGTGGTCCAAAATCCATCATAAGTTTCGAAAATATTCTATCTCAAAGTATCCAAAATAAATGATTAAATATGAATAACTGATGGTAATGCGAACACACAGCGCGCTACAATCGCCTTGACCGTGACGATACGCGGGCGCGCAGGCGCAGCGCCCTTCACCGAGAGTGTAACCGACTCTCAGCGAGCGTATCGATTAGTAATTCGACTAATCGATATAATTATCTTAGTTTAATATGCGAATTCTCTCATGTTATTGGAACTAACTTTTCGCCTCACCACTCACGCAAATTGGTGTCGACTTGTGCGGTGGAATGAACTACCCACCGTGGTTAATATGGAGTTCTTCTAGAAGGGCGTGTAGATAGTCAATGCGCAAGTGATATCCATGGACTACAAGCGCATAGGCTACAGTGACCGTACAATCAGGCTGCCCTATGCTCTTTTGGATTTTCACAATTTTCTAGTGGGTTTCAGGGGTTTCTTTATTCTTTTTATTTTATATATTGGTGCGTGCTACTTGTTTTTTTTTTCATATTTTCGATTTTAAAATTATAGGGTAATTGACACTGTCAAAAATAAATGACCAAACACTAACCAATGCATAAAACATGTAAAAACACGTGGAAATATCAAATATGTTTTACATTTAATGCTTTTTATGATTTTTAATTACCAGTAGAACCACTAAGAGTACATGATTTGATGCTGTGAAACTATGACGTCATTAGGTTAGTATTTCATACAAAATTCCATATAAACTATCGTTTTGACATTTATTAAAAAGTAGTTGATTTGATATGTCAGTCAACTACCCTATTGAGTCAATCAGCCGAAAATGTCACAGAACATTATTTTTTCTTTATTGAACGGTTTTATCGTATAGATAGACGATTATTGCAGTTTAAGAGTAGGTACAAAATGAATTATTCAAAATATATTTAGTTTTCCTAAAATTATTTACTGCTAGAATAAAACTAAAATTTACATAAAGCTATTCGACATCGCTAATTTAACGATATGTTTTTGATACAATGTCCATACGTTGTATCAACACGAGCACTAAACAAGTGTCGAAATGTATAAAACGACTCAAAATTACAAAACGACACATACAATTTAATCGAAAAACATAAACCAAGTTTCGTAATACATAATATATTAAAATATTATTTTGCATTTCATGTACCCCATTATATAGGCTTGAATGTGCCATTCAAATTGAAACGAGCAGTCAGCTTGATGTGAGACTTATGGAATATGGTAATTGACCATTAGGTCGATGGAGTTCCAATGACGAATGTAAAGTGGTTTTCACTTTCCCTCGTGGGGTCAATCACAACGTGTAAGATTGAAGGCGCTTGCAATAACAGTTTGAGAACCAGGTGGGCTAAAACGGCCTCTCGAGTAATATTGCTATGCAATTCTTATCTCTTATTACAGCACAGCCAAATGTTTTTTTTTTGGTGAAAATACAAATCATTTTAATCAATTAATTTACAATTTAGACAAATTACGCCATCATCTGCTGTAAATTCGTGACATGCATTGCATAGCAATATTGCTCGAGCGGCCGTTTTAGCCTCCCAGTTACCTTCTGTGCACTATAAAACGGTCGGGAACACATTGGCTATCCTATAGGTGATAATAGCCACATACCATCATGACTGGCCGCCAGTTTGTTTGTCAGTCTACTAACAAAAGATTTAAACTTTGAAATCACACACACATAAATATGATGTGTACATTTTAACGAATCATAATTCTAACACACAGTATGCTTACAGTATACCAGGTACAACATGATGTCAGTTGAACTGACAATCCATCGGAAATCCATTGTGGCCATCGCCAATTTACTTAATGAGTTAGGCATTATGAATCTCTGCCAAGGTTATTTCCTCTAAAATACAAATGCTATTTACATTTCTACTATGTACATTTTAATCAATTTCTAGTTTATACGGGTTTGGCATGTTTGATTAATCTAGATCGTAAATATGAATTGAATTGCTTATTAGGCGAGACGTATCGATTCACGTGCTAGACTTGGTATTTTATTTCCTCTTAACTCCTGAACTGCACCGATAAGCAAATATACTGTCAAACAAAAACATAATACAGACAAAAAAACTCGAATCTCAAGCATAATTTTGCATAGATTAAGTATGTCAGCAAAATCAGCAATAAATTATCAGTGTCATCGTTTTAACAAACTGTTCAATAGCAAAATGACATTGATGTAGAATAATATAGATGCGTGAAATTAGTGTCCCAGAACTGTCCAGTGAACTAAGGTGAGCATTGATAATGTCACTCGGAACAAGGGCACGCGATGCTGACCACCGATAAAATAAGGTTAATTAAAATAATACCGTCCGGGTGGCGAAGTATCAATAAAACTTCATTTTAATTGGTGGACGTTGACGTACCTACAATGGAATGGTGGCCGTGATCTGATTAACGAGCAAGCTTCCACGGATTAAGAAGTTTTAATTGCTGCTTGAAGAGTCTTGAGTGTATTTATATAAGTACTAGCTGTTCCCCGCGGCTTCACTCGCGTTCCCGGGATAAAAAGTAGCCTATGACCTTCGGGGATAATGTATTAGTGAAAGAATTTTTCGAACCGGACCAGTAACACCGGAGATTAGCGCGTTCAAACAAACAAACTCTTCAGCTTTATGAATAGTACAGATAGATATAGCAGTAGGTAGACGCGATTTATGTGATCGGTAAAAGCACTGTTAGTATGGGATTAGCTGGTCTTATAGTATATGAAGAATGTCCTTATGACTAAACCTTGAACCCATCACGATGAAATTGGCACGTAGATTGCCTATGGTATCGATAGGTAATTCCAGAAACGCGGATGTAGCTTATTTAGGCCAAAGATTTAGACACATATTTACTTTATCTCTTATCCATGATTACTCGTGATATCTTTTATTTGTAAAAAGCCATTGCCCACTTTTATTTTTAACTTTCATTGGAAATAGACACAGTTTATTGAACGCAAGAGTTTGGAAAATTTCGTTTCGATCTGAATTGAATGCAATCGACAAAAATAATTTGTTTATTTATATTGATGTAATCGATAAGAAAGTGAAGTGAAAGCGAAGTTCTGTCATTGCGAGCATTATGAGCCCTGTGAGGAAACCGCCTGCGCCTGCGCCGGTCAACTAGAAACAATTGTAATTATTGTGACATTTCCGCTATAGTATTGACTCAATTGATTTTCAATTTTTTATCACAATCTCAAAATAATGATGTAAACGATGGTGTTCTGGTTACCAAGGTTCCATAGGTTTTTGTATGCCTAGAATCTGCTACATTATAAGTAAAATAAACAATAATATGAATGAATTGTGGATCTCGGAAACGGCTTCTTTCATTCGATTGGGTTTCAGAGAATTATAGGTAGGTATATGCTTTATGATTTATTATTTGAGATTACGAGTAGAATAACAATGACACGTGTTAAATTGGGCGGCCTTATCACTCAAAGTGATCTCTATCAGGCAAGCTTTAGTTGGGGAGGAATAGATTATTATAGTTTTAATAGTGTATTATGTTACATATTAATTAATTGTAAATAAATATGTTATTTATATACGTTAGTTTATTAAAAGGGAGGAATTAAAATTAACTATACAATTTTTTTTTTTTTTTTTTTTTTTTTTTTTTTTTTTTTTTTTTTTTTTTTTGAAAGGACTAAGTTGGTAGCCTCAGATGGCTGCAACAACCTTACCGGACAAATCGGCGAGCGCAGAGGGCTCTCAGCCGGGTAATATTTAGGTAACTACGCCTGAGGGCACCCCCGAATGGGGTACGAACCTCGGCTCAGGGCGTTACCGGGGGAGGGGGAGGACTTTGTACGAGTTACGACTAATTGGGGGCGGTCGGATTACTGTAGGCAGCTCGGGCCGCTTGAACGGGACGAGACTGAGTGGGATGTCGCGGCGGTCCTCGCCGTCGAGGACGGTAGCGTGATCGGTTGTGTGTAGTGTGTTGTGTACTTTTACGAGCTTCGTCAGCTTCGATCTGAGCTAATGTAATAGGGTCATCCGGCTCGCTGAGGGCTTGCCTTGGTCTATGGATACGGAGTATACGGGAGGGCGTGTACGTTGCGGCTTTAACTATAAGAGGGTTGCGGTGATTAACGGCGGTATTGAAGAATCTGCGTGAGGTGCGTTTTATAAATTGTTTTATCGTGGGGAGACCTAAGTCAATGTGGAGATTTTCATTACGCATGTACCACGGGGCGCCCGTGGCCTTGCGCATGAAGCGATTTTGAATCACCTGAAGGCTATGGATCCGTGATGGAGCTGCATGTGCGAACACAGTACTAGCATAGGTCATGATGGGGCGGATACACGTGGTATAAAGTCTAACCTTGCTTTTAAGTGCAAGTTTAGATTTACGATTTAATAAAAAGTGGAGGCGCCCTAAAACAAAGGCGGCGCGCGCGCGGACCGCTTTAATGTGGGCATCAAAGGTCAAACGATCATCAAGAGTTACTCCGAGATATTTGGCTTGCCTTTCCCAGGGGATTGGTTCACCGAATAGAGTAACTGCCTTTGGAGGGGAGGGGGTACCTCGATGGTAGGGTCTGTAGAATAGGACCGCCTGGCTTTTGACAGGGTTGATCTCGATCCTCCATTTCCGAAACCAGGCGCCTAGGTAACTATACAAGACTAGGGTGAAGTATGATGGAAAAATCATTTATTCACATTACAGAAGTCTCAATCTGGTGTCTTATTACGACAAACTACTGAACCTGATTCCCTGACTCTTTGCAGCATAATGAGCGTTGTTGTGTAAGTGTCAGTAAATCCCGCTGAGGGCACATAACTGTGTCGTATGGCGGCGCGTGCGCACCAACTATGCATTATAGTTCCCGTAATTACTACGTAATGCAATGCCGCTTAATTACTCCACCTGTATTGCATTGCATTCCGTGCGCCGTGCAAATGATTCCAAAAAGCCAACAGCGATCGGCACCTTCGTACCAGGACCTAAGTAAAAGCTAAGAGGTTGAAATCGCCCGAACTAAATGTTTCCTAGGAAGGCCACTCAAACTGCTACGACCTACGACTCTTGTTTTTTAAGTAGGTATTTTTAGTATCGTAAGTGCAGCAGGTACTTAATGGTAATTACGCAAGCCAGCCTCGTTCTAAAAGTACGCATCAACGCTTAATGCACCGATAATTTCGCATTACCTTTAATGTTAATTGAAATTTTAAGCAGGACCAATAGAGAATTAATAATAAAAATGTTACTCAATTATAAATTTATTAATTCAAATGGCATCGTCTAGACGTATTGCAGCAATATTTTGGTTATGGTCGTGAAGTAGACTGGACAGATAATATATCTCTGATGATTTATTTGTCAGTGTGACGTCTACTGATAACACTAAAATTAGCATGTTGCTATTGCTTAATTTAGTTTGCTAACCCAATGAACGTAATAGATTGATTAACACGAGCTTGTTTTATACTACATACCTACACTACTTTTAATTAGTTCTAGATGGAAAAAAAAAAAAACCCATGAGCTCCTACAAAGGAACTGGCTCTCAAGTGCAGCTGTCGGAACACACAGGTAGGTGCTTGGAAAGATTTTCAACTTGAGAGTGGTAGTCAACCAGGCGGGTAGGTACTATAATGAACCCTATTGTAAGGTTTTGATTCATACGCTTAATTTCGGGAATTATAAACAAATAACGCTGGGCCACTAGGCCGAGAGTAGTCAGTTAAAACGAGGCTAGTTTGGAAGGAAGACGCAAGTGTATCATAGTTCAAGGAGTTTCACTATCACCGTGCTATGGTGACAAGAAAAACACGCACATCATATCGATACAATAGTTAGGTAATTTACAAAGTAAACAGTAAACCTGACAAATTGCCCGACTTACTTCTTCAACACAAAAACGTAACCTACATACGACACAAAACATAATAATATCTAACGCACGAACCTTATAGGGAAAGCAGACGAGCAACGGAACTAAGCAGTTAATGAATAAAGAGTTATAACAGAGATAATGGTTACTTAACGCTGTATAAGAAACAGCATCTGTGATCAGTGAGCACGGTAACGAGCACGCTTTCATCTCATTCCTGCCTTGATTCCTCCGAATTTCATGGTTGGTGATCGCGCGTCCGCGCCGCGTCGCGCTCGACACTTGCCGCCGTAATTCGAAAATGTATAAATTGTTTTGTATTTCTTTAATGTTTACAAACAAAATTGGTAGACGGTAACGTTTTTGCTTGATTATTTAAATTGTCGAAAAGTCCAAAAGTCTAATAAATCTCTTTCAATCTTTGCCGTATGGTTATCCACCAGGAGACTTTACAGAAGACCGTCCTTTACCAGACGCTAAAATAGAAAACTATACACGCGCCATTCAGCACCTACAGGGACAACTGGGCGTAACGAACTCTCTTCAACAATCTAAAGAGGCCATTCAGGAAAAGTTACTGCCTTCTGCCAGAATTTTGTGTGCTGTGTAGGTATCGCACGTTAATTTAAAAGAATAAAGGTGCCTCGCACAGAGGCAATTAACTAATTTCTCGTGATCTCAATTGACGGGTATCACACACGATGTATGATTTACGCGGAAACGATTTTTTAGAACAGTGTTCTTTATTAATAAAACGTTTCCAAACCTCCGAGTGTACGCGTCTCTCGTTACGTAAATTACAATTATACGGAATTCCATTCACGTTATTTTAATTACTCATTGAAATTCGACTCGCTTGTTATTTTATAACAACTCAAAGTGCGGCAATAATAACCATCGTTAAAACAAATCCATTAGTTATTTATATCCTTCATAATGAAAAAAATATCGATAAAAGGTAAAAAGTGCGCGAATCTAATGGAGTGCGACTAAAACGCCCTGAGAACTGTACGTTCTTTAAAATTACCTCAGTATAACAATGTGAACATATCACGAACACTATTTGGTTACAGTAACTTTATTTCGTCAGTCGATACAATCGATATGATTCGATTAATCACGGCTTTCAACGGGCTATTGAATACCAATTATGGTACAATCGAATCACCTTGGGTTGCAAAATATTAATTAGCCTTAATCGTGTAGGCAGAGGTTACAGATTTACAAGTAATAAAGTTCTGTGATTACTCTATGAACTCTACAATCGAAACTAAATTCAATCGGTAATTAATAAGTTACATAATGCTTAGATTTTTGTTCATTTGATCCGGAACAATGTACTCCAAGGAGCAAGAAACCGTACGACCACAATCATAGCATTGTTCGATAACAAATATAACAATACATAATGGGTCTGTAGCTCGTAATACTAACTACACGACACGACACGACACGACACGACACGACACGACACGACACGACACGACACGACGACCAAACTTACCCAATTAATTAACAAAATATCAAGATGTTTTCATTGAATTTGTCCCAATATGGCCGTTCCGTTCATCAAGTAGTTCATTGTTTTCAGTTAAGTACCAGGAGAGTAGTGTTTATGTGGTGGTTATTGAAAACTGAAACAAACCTATAATTTTAGTGAAAGAAGCTAGATTTTTTTCGTAGATTGATGCATATACGAGAAGAGCAAGACCAAAATCAAAACTCATTTATTAAGTTTAGGCCCTAATAAGACACTTATGAATGTCAACAGTTACAGTTTTACAATAGACTCTACCACCGGTTCGGAATACACTTGAACTGAGAAGACTCCGGCAAGAAACTCAGCAAGGCTTCTAGACCGAAAAAGAGATGGGTGGATTGTGTGAAAGATGATATGAGTAAGAATGGAGTGAATACCGATATTATGGGAGAGGGGCTGAGTTGAAGAAGAGTACCTACATATTGCGCCGACCCTAAATTATTGGGAAAAGGGTAGAGAGATGATGAAACTATTTTTTTTCCTGTTTCAAATTGTAACACGCCAGAAAAGAAGAGCTTTCTTTGTTCCTGTACCACCATACTAGTTAAAGTCAATATCATACATGGATAATATTTCACCAATAACAGCGGTACTGTGGAGAGGCATTGTTCTGATATTATTTATTGCCTACAGTTTCGTAGTGGACGTGAGTCGACGGTCAACACGAGTTGGCCTTGGCTACTTCTTGGATAACACCATTTATTTGGTCAACTTACTTACCTTATTGTTTTACAAGTGTATTTATTGATTGTTAATTTTATGAACTCAATTAGTTTCGGAATAAAGATCATTATTGTTCTTTTTATGTTTCACTCTTAATTACCTGAATGCCCCGTCATTTCGACACGTATTTTATTCTTCTGCTTACATTCGTTAAAAAAAATAAGTACATTTTTAAAGCAGACATGGCACACATTATGGTAAGTGACCACCGATGTAAGTAAGAGGTACATACAGTCATTATCATTGTTTCTAATTGTTGCTTAAGTGTTGCTGGCTTTTACTTATGGCACTGAAACCTATGGATAATCAATTGTTTGCTATGTATGATTTTAGTTTTTATTAAACCAAACAAAATAAGATAAAAAATAAAAAAGAAAGAATAAAATATCTATCTATCTATATACTACTAGCTGACCCGGCAGACGTTGTCCTGCCCTGAGAACAAAAATAAAACTGGGACCTACCTACCTACCTTACCTACCTACCCTACCTAACTACCTACCCCTACCTAACTACCTACCCCTAACCTAAGTACCTACCCCTACCTACCTTACCTACCTACCCTACCTACCCCTACCTATCTACCTTCCCCTACCTAACTACCTACCCCTACCTAACTACCTACCCCTACCTAACTACCTACCCCTACCTACCTTACCTACCTACCCTACCTACCTCTACCTACCCCTACCTACCTTACCTACCTACCCCTACCTACCTACCCTACCTACCCCTACCTACTTATCCTATGTCCTTCTCCTGGCTCTAAACTACCTCCCTGCCAATTTTCAGCTAAATCGGTTCAGCCGTTCTTGATTATAAGTGGAGTAACTAACACGACTTTCTTTTATATATATAGATTACATTGACTCCCCCCCCGTACCCCAGTGACGCTTACATGGAGCCTACATCGCATGCTGGCTAGCTGAGCGCGGTGAGCGACAACCACGCGACTTTTTTCTAATACTTGCATTTTTAAACTCGTGATATCTTCCGAATGAAATGTCCGAATTGAATAATTCAAAAAGTTATAAAAAGGTATTAAAGCCGTCTTGAATATAAAGTAATTTATTTTGATGAGGATTAATACCAAGGTACAAATGAAGAGCCTTTTCAAGAGGCGGAATATATAAATTAATATTTTAGAATAAAAAACTGCTTACTGTGACATAACTATAATATTTAGACATATGCTGTCGCGACACTTTTTGTAGATAATGATGAGTTCTGCAAAGTCGTAGTAAATGATTTTGTTCTATCATCAATAGTTTTCGCAGCGCACGCGACGTAAGGAATTTTTCAGGTCATTTTTTTACACCTTATGTTACATTATTGGAGTTTTAGTAAGGATCCCTAATTTTTTTTTAAATATAATATAGCCTATGTTACTCGGGGATAATGTAGCTTTCCAAAGGTGAAATAATTTTTGAAATCGGTCCAGTAGTTTCGGAGCCTATTCATTACAAACAAACAAACAAACAAACAAACAAACAAACAAATCTTTCCTCTTTATAATATTAGTATAGAAAAATAAAGCTGAAGAGTTCGTTTGTTTGAACACGCTAATCTCCGGAGTTACTGGTCCGATTTGAAAAATTATTTCACTAATAGGAAGCTACATTATACCCCGACGGTACTTTTACTACATTTTATCCCAGGAGCGTGAGTGAAGCCGCGGGGAACAGCTAGTCTCAAATATTATGTTATTGACAAGATAAAAAACTATGTATTCAAAGATTGATAAAGAAATGATAACTCGAGCTGAGAAATTGATAACTGTGTACAGTTAGAGTAGAATAAAATTGCAAGAGTTTATCCGTAAAGTTTATCTCAACACCAGGGTAGCATGCGTCACTAGTAGGTAAATACAAACACATAACTTAACGCATATTAACTGCGAGATAAAGTGCCTTATCAGTTGCTGAGCTAAATCGGTTTTCTTCCAATGTTTACTTCAGTGGACATGTTTGATATTTATCTTTTGCATAAATATTGGTTTAACTTTCAGGAAGTTTTATCATATCTTATCTGAAAATGTATTGTTTTATTTTAGCTAAACAAAGTAGAAGCGTAAATACATCTTAAAATAGGTGTCATTATGAAATGAACAACTTTTCTTGATATCGCTATAGAATAGGGTAGTTGACTGACATATCAAATCAGCTACATTTGAATAAATGTCAAAACGATAGTTTATATGGAATTTTGTACGAAATATTATACTATGACGTCATAGTTTCACAGCATCAAATCATCTACTCTTATTGGTTCTACTGGTAATTAAAAATCATAAAAAGCATTGAATGTACATCATAGTTGATGTTTCCACGTTTTTTTAGATGTTTTATGCATTGGTTAGTGTTTGGTCATTTATTTTTGACTGTGTCAACTACCCTATTTCATGTTTTCCAACTTCATAAATTTTTAAAAATATTCTAAAATAAAAGTAAAGTAATAACTAACTACTATCTATACAAATAAATAACTATTTGAAAAATATCAACATGTTTTAGAAAGAAGGATCTACGAGTAATACTAGGAACTGGAAGGAGCCACTATCATCCAAGATGTGATAAAAAGTAATGTCTGACAGTTTGATAGTATATCATACTGGCTTTTCAAGTATATGGCGTCTCAGCATTTAGTCACATGTAAGTACCAGGAAAACATAAACGCTAAGATGATGAGTACACAAGCATTTTCATGGAAAATCTTACCTTTTATCTTCTACCCGAGGATTGATATGATAAGTACCTAGTATGTAGAGCTATAATAAATTCGTTGTACAATACTAATAACACATCACTAACCGATTAAGGCGGGTTTACACTCGCGTTCTATTTGTGATCATCCCCGTGGTGGGTATAAATATTGCGAGGATGGCCACATGCAGTACGGAGCCGATATCGACGGCGGCAGCGCGCCGACTACTACCACTATACAAGTCGAGTACCGCATCTGGGAAAGTGGACGGTGTTATGCGAGACTTAGCCATTAGAAGGTCAAGTTCAGATTAAATTGTAAGACCAGATATCCAGGCTAAGGCGCGTTCTACATTTCAATGGTGTCCGACCTTAACACCGTGCAGTGCATGTTGAACATTTGATTAGCATTGCCAATGTGTTCCATAACAAATAGGACATCGCTACACTGCATTTATAAATTGTTGTGACTGTCAAAGGGTATTTAAAGAGTAAATTACTTTTAAATATGGTTACTAACTTTTTTAGCAACACGTTTCTCATAGATTAGGCCGTTAGCGTAAAAGTCGAGCTAAAACATATTATTAATTTGGACTGTGGTAGTCCCAAGTTCTTAATTTGGCATCAGATGACCTGAGTGATATGATGAATAGATCCCAGGATAGTTTAGTATAGTTGTAAAAAAAAAGCATATAATATGATACTGTAGTGTATGTGACGGTACCAGGGAACTATCAATCTCTAGAAGTAATTACTAACCTACATCCCCATTTAATTTCTTTCCGAAAATAAAATGTTTATGAAGAAGGTATTTGATTACCTATATATCAGATTTAAATTTTCTAAGGTAAGCGAGACAAAAATTGGTTCCCTTCAACATCATTAGTCCCACAGCATCTGCAGCACGTGAATCAATCTCGTGACTTCCCCTCTCTTTTACTCTCACCCCTTTCTCCCTGATACGAAAGAGACAGACAAAATGCGCACCGCGCAAGTCCTCCCCTAAAATACTGAGGGCAGACGCAAGGAATAATTCCTCGGTTTAGACAATCAATATACTTTAAATAGCGACATGAATGCGGCAATGGATGTAAAAATAAGTGGAAACACAAAAACTATTATCATAACTGCTTTTTAAACTCCTTGTATGTTTTCAGAGTTTTTTTTTTGTGATCTCACTTTCGTAGACCCGTTGCTTGCTCTCGTAGCAAGTACATATATCAAACTCATCTAGGTATTCTGTTTAGGTTTAAAGAACTTATAAACCTTAAAAAAGTGACTCTACCACCGGAATACACTCAAAATTCTGGCAAAAAACTCGGTAAGGTTTCTTTCTTTTGTGGATCTTTCTAATAAATTTATCTTATCTGATATCATAAACGTGAAAATGAGTTTGTTTGCTTGACGGCTCAACGTGAAATTTGGCATCATAGCCCGGAATAATACCTTCTTCAGAAACAATGATTGTTGGTAATAGAAATTACTTCTCCGAATTTATACTTCCCTAGTACCTTTCTTTACTGATACTTTTTGTTCAGGAAAACATAAAATCCCTCGGGTCTCAAATTCAAATCTCATTTAATCAGCTTAGGCCCTAATAAGGCACTTAATGAACGTCACAAGTTAAAATTAAACTCTACCACCTGTTTGGAATAAACTTAAACTGAGAAGACCGCGGATAAAACCGCAGGGCGAAAGCTAGCTCTATAAATATCAACACGATACAAAAATATTCATTAAACTTTCAACGTTTTTTTTTTTCATCTATTGAGTTAAAACGAGTATAAAGTGACCCTTTTTATGGCTAGGGTATTCACCCTTTAAGTGGATTATCGTAATATGAAACGTTGTCCCTCTCCGGACGGAAGACAAGCCATAAATATTTCAATAACTAATGTACAGAATACACCAACACTAATAAAATTACGTCCCTAAAAACCTATAAATAATTATAATGTGATAACAGGAACCCTTGAGGAACGAATCGAGTTCTATTCCCACGCACGATGTTCCAATAAGTTCTCATTTAATCTTTCAAGTGGACTCTCAATGATCCGATATTATAAATTCCTTTTGTAAATTTTGAGCTCTGGAGCTTACTGAATGAATGACTAAAGACGTCTTTGTTAAGACACCACTACTTCGCACACACTGCTATCCTGGTATTCACTTTCGTTACTTACTAAATCCCTCTTGACCCGGTCACTAGGGCAGAGTTCAATTTCAATCCTATCACAATATGACGTGTCGCCAATGTTTCGTTAGTATGACAAAACTGGCAAATATTACGCTGATGATACCAGTAGATTATGTTACCCTGGTACAAATTCTTTCGTTTCAAAAATGCTATACCTTCAAATATGGAGGTGTTGAGTTTCGGAGTATGATTCGAATCACTGCACTGTAAAAAAATACATGTCAACTCATTATAATGTTGCAGAAACCAAACAGTCTGACAATAAGAGAGCTCATCGTATTGTAACTTATGACAATTTGCACACAATACAACAGTGTGTGTAGTTTCATAATTATTTGCTTAATGATCTTTTGTTCGGCGGCACATGTATGACGCACAGTTAAGTAAATAATCTATGTTTACATTATAGGAGCCGATCAAAGCATACGTCAACGAAACAAAGAGTAAAATAAAAGGGGATTTGTTAAGCGATGTTAGCTCTGTGGTAATGACGTCCAAAGTCGAAAAAATCAAGTTATTTATCTTCGAGACATAGTAAAAGTCGCAATATATTGGCTTCCAAGTCAGTAAAAAACCCAGTACCCTGTTTACTGGAGTAAATCCCTACAGAAGTAATAACTATGTGTTAAATTGCGCTGATGTTTCAACGTAAATAAATTGCTTCAAATTGGACAAACCGGCCAGAGATGATGCAAAGTGGATCTCAACTAGGCCCACCCAGCATGCCATCCAAATTGGCTAGATATAGGGCAATAACGTAGATAAACAGTTATAATACATTGGGATGAGTCATGATATACTTGAAACGCGTATAATTTTTTTTTCGTTGCAATATTATGCTGGCTGTTTCTGTTCATTACATAAAAAAAACTAAATTCATTTATGGGACGCTTCTTCCTATAACGTAGATGAGTAGGTACTAAGGTTTTATTTGCCAGAATTCGACCCCAGAAGTAAAAATATCTATCGCAATGGAATGGAGTCTCTCTTACCCCTATTATAATAAGATCAAATGTTTTTAAAGAAATAAATTACTGAAGTGTACTACACATTGTAAAATGTACTACAATGTACAGCTAAAGTCTGGGTGGTCGACTTAGTGCTGCTGTATGAACATTAGATTAGAGTATTTAAATGTAGAACATTGCAACAACAACTGAAATAGACCTAGTTCGCTTCAATCAGGAACTAGGCTGGATTCAGATCTGTTACTAGAATTTACGAACACTTGCGTGTTGAAGCTAAACGAGGCCTTATTGCTTATGTAACCTAACCAGAGATATTTAATGAAGAGGGATTACGAGGGTACTATTTAAAAAAAAACTTACGTCGGCATTACATTTTTAATAGAATACTATAAAAAGTTACACTCGTTTATGTCTTTTTCATCCAGTACAATAAATAAGTTGTTTACATTAGAAATAGATTTTAAAAATGTAAATAAAATTCATTCTAATGTTATAAAATACGAGTCTTTGTGTCTGTTTATTTGATAACTTTTTATGCCTAAGCCGCAGACCCGGCAGAACTGATCGCGATGGATTTTGGCATAGAGGATAGACACTAACCCGGGAACGCGGGTGAGACTGCGGGGGACACCTAGTTTTATATAGATTTTTACAATACTTAATTTACTATTATTGTCAGGAAATTGGACTCTGACTCCACGACAGAGAGGAAAAAAAAAATTATCTTTAAAATTTGTAACGTCCAATTAAGTACAGACTAAAAATATAAAGTTTAATGCAACGATCAGCGACAAGGTGTCGGCCATCTTGCGGTAGATCGTGCTTGTCCGAGAGCTTTCGACCATAAACAATGCATTTAAGCGTGTAGCGAAAACCAACAGTAGGGTGGCAATTACTTCCACATGACTATAATAAATTATTCCAACACGTCGCTTGATAACCGAGATGATATCACTGGTATTTCTGTTCGTTTGTCACACGTACTAACATGTGCTCCACATAACACATGACATGAATATTTAAAGTAATTCGCGTAAACGTAAACGTCTCTCCGTTCGTCTGTACAGTTCGTCATATTTACTTAATTAATCATTAAGTTATGGTGGATGGCGTGCAGTTTGAATTTGTAACAAGTATTTCGTACTTTTTAATTTATTACGTCAATTTCAAGCAGTCCTGGATTTGTAAATAGGCCGTATAGGCCGCGGCCTAGGGGCGGCAGATTTCAGAGGAGCGGCTAGTACTACGCGCGCCTAGGGCGGCTAAGACACCGCCACTGATTTCAAGCGCCTGTAAATCGTAGTTTTGTGTTTAGCGGCTCAAGCATATAGCTAAAGATTTATCTATGTATTCATTTACATTCAAAATATTATAGAACTGTAAATTGGTTCCCTTGTCACAAATCTCCGTTATTCGATAAGCAGGGGCGCCGACTCAGTGGGTGGTAGGGGCTCAAGCACCCATGAGAGTAGTGACCATCATAACTAAAATAAAAGTCATCAGCGTGTGCGGTGCGTCCTGGTGTCACTATCACCCCCACCCCACCCTACCTACCCATTAAATATGTACTTCTGTAAAATATATATATAGCTCTAGGTATGTAGGCATAGGCATCTAATGATTAGGAGCACCCACGAGGTTTTCTAGAAGTCGGCGCCCCTGTTGATAAGGAACCTAAGTAGGGATATAATTATCAGGGCTGCCAGAAGATTTGTGTCAAATCCTATGAAAGAGAAAGACCCTGATCAAAGATCAGATCGATCAGAGCTCAATACAATCCGGTTGCTTTGTCAAAAGAGGTTAATTGTCACAAACAACAAAACATGTTCACTTTATTTGCTAACAAGGATCTTTCTTCTACAAGTTTCCAATTTTCGTACTCTTTTGGCAACGTTGATAATTATCTTACTTAATACGTGTGGGGAGGTGCAAATATGATGTGTTCAATAAATAAACTGCGTAATTAGTGAGTCGAGTAATACGTTCATACAACGACTTTTTTAATCTCCTTGATTTCTTTAATTGGAGGGACCACTTGAGAGCTGTCTGCTGGTTGAAGGTCAATTTATGAAAACGCTGTAGGTACCTAAATTAGTGAAAAGATGTCATTCCAAATTAAGAAAGATAAATAGTACATTTAGAATAGTACGTTTTAATTGAGTTGATTTTGGGATTTGCGAAGATGCTTTATGTTATGTGTAACGTAAACGAATCTATTGACTACCTACATTTGAAACCTGTATGAGGTCCAGCTTTACTTAATACGGGCCAGATATTTATCAATTTATGCAAATTAGAATGTAGACACAGACAAACAGATTGAAATGCAACATAGGTGCAACATGCAATTCGAAATGCTTTTAGTGCAATATCATTTTGCAGTCGATTTTACATTTTGTTTGCTATTTCCGAAATAGGTACTTACAATTAATAGTCTATGAAGTTTTTAATGTAACAAGAAATCATCTCAGTAGAGATTCTTAAATTAAATATATATTTTCATAGTGAGGCGCTTTCTAATTACTTATAGAAAAAACATCGGATCTCACTTTTAAAACAAAAAATTTAAACGGTAAATAAATATTGATTGGCGGTGTTTGTCGGATGCATAACACCGCGATTCCGCGGCACGACGCGATCCACGCACAAAACAAACAAAATTATGTTGGTTGGTTGGTAGTCAGTCTGCAGTGAAAGCCTTTACTCATTCATTTTCCTCAAAGATAAATATAAAAGTGCGGAAAATTTCGAGCACATCATCAACACCGGCGTTTCTGTCCTCGGTATACAGCATGGGTGACCTTGTCAGATCTGTTTTGAACCCTTCTATTGGATCTGCTGAGGTTTCTTACCTGTCTGATGCTAGAAATGCTTGGCGGACAGCTTGTCCAGGCACAAATATTCCGACCTCGAGTAGCTCTCAGAGAGCGTGGGACAAGCCCCTTTGCGAAAAAATTTGGCAAAATTTATTCACAATTTTTTCTACGGATTCAGATCGCGCACGCTTGTTAGCTGTCTCTGAAAGGGACTCAGGTCCAGTGACCTGAGTCCCTTCCCTGAGTTGCAAGCCATTCCATCCACAAATATCGGGACTATGTTAGATCGAATGACTTTAAGCTTGTGCATTTGTCTTCGTCTTGGTTCCAGGATCAATCATCCTCATCGCTGCCGCTGTGGTGATTTCGTCGGCGAGCTTGGCCACCATGGGTTGTCGTGCTCTCTAAGTGCCGGCCGAATCTCTCGTCAATCGGCTCTCAATGACATAATCCGCAGGGCTCTTGTTGTCGCCAATGTGCCTTCTGTACTGGAACCAGTCGGTATTATGCGTGGCGATGGCAAGAGACCGGATGGTATGTCTTTGATCCCATGGAGTGTCGGTAAGTCGTTGGTGTGGGATGCCACATGTGTTGATACACTTGCGCCATCTCACTTGCCAGCGACATGTAGAGTTGCAGGAGCGGCTGCGGCTGGTGCGGAAAATTCCAAATCTAAAAAATACGCTTCTATTGGCCCAAATTATTTATTTTTTCCTTTTGCGGTCGAGACCATGGGTCCTTGGGGGTCCGAGGCTCGCCGATTTTCTCGAACATTCTCATTCATCTTCAAAATTAATTGAGGTCACAGGGGACCGGCGGGCGGCGAGCTTTTAACGCGTTAGCTTGGCCATACAAAGAGGGAACGCTGCCAGCCTTCTGGGAACCTTGCCGTTGATTGGCAGCAGCGGCCGCCTCGAGGAATTTTTTTATATATAGTTTGTATATTTGTTGTAAATAACAGTAAATATTGTATAATAAAAAAAATATATAAAGCTGATAAGCAAACAAAGCATATATGGGAACTTATTAGGAGTATGATCTATCTAAGTGCCAAGTTTCATTCAAATCCGTTGAGCTGTTGATAGCCATTTATAATATAGGATAGGATTAATTAGGGAATTGATAATGAGAATTCAGATAAGATGAGTTGAATAGTGCTGTATATATGGCAATATTTATAGCGTCATCTGTTGTTTAAGGTGTACAATAAAGAATATTCTATTCTATATGGAATCCTTTCAGAAACTTCACACCTACAAAACTGCAGTGCAGTTAAAAGCTTACTCGGACCAATATCACTATTATTGAAGCTTATGTACGTAAGTGCAGTGGCAAAGCGTATTCAGTCTAGACGTGCGTAAATAGTGCTGTAAAATGCAGCAATGCGCCACCGCTCGCCTGTAGTATAGCCAGCCTGCCTCTCTCCCGCACCGCGCCATCCACACCGATACATTCCGGGATACAGTTTACGATTCTACATATATGTACTTGCTGATATTGCGAGAAAATGGGAATATATAAGAATGTTCCTTTTCCGTCCAAAGGTTGTCTGAAGAGATATTTATTATTTGTTTTTATTCTATCTCTCTCTCTCTTGTGTACAATAGAGTTTCTATCTACCTACTTTTAATGGAAAATACTTTCGTAAATTATTTTCGTACCTTTGAAATATTATTACTATTTTCATGTTCAGTTTATGTCATTTACATTCTGTAATTGATTGTCCTTTCTACGTGGAATTTATACTACAGTAAAGACGCTGAGAAAATGCGTAATGATATAATTGATTTATCACAACAATGGCTAATTCGATTTTGATAGGACATTTTCTGGTTAAAGTTTTTGTGGCTGCACTTAGTATGTAGCAAATGTGTGTAGCATCTTACAGTTCTTATTCTTGTATTATATGCATAAAAAATCCCATACTCCATTTAATTTCAGTCATAACAACGATAAGTGCATTAGCGATACTGTTCCAAGCCACTCAGCTCCAATAAACTAGTACTTTCCAACGCTTTATCCATAAAATATATGGCTAGTACCAGGAGAGCATCTTTTCATGCAGGTCCTTCTTTGATCTCATATATTTGATGGATTGGACGTGTTGACTGATGTTTGTTGGTATAACTGTTGCCCTGTAAATGGACGCCTTATAAAATCCGCTCGTCGTGTCTGCCGAGTTATTTTGGTACTAAATGTTTATTAATTCTTCTAACGCCATATGCGTTGCACTTGCTGAACTCCTAGTTACTTTTATAGACCTTTAATTCATCAAAGTAACAACTAAAATATTGACAAGAAATAATATATATACCTAATATTTATAAATTTAAATAAATGAATTAAAACTAAACTTAAATCTAACTACCTACTTACTATTTAAAAATAGTTTAATAATACTATTTTACTTTTATAGACAATGTTTTATATTCACACTTTGCTGGCAATGTGCTACTTGTTACATAAACAATACGTAGATTTTTTTAATAAAGTACATAGAAATAGACAATAGAATATTTTAACTATCAATATCTGAGAGGTTAAAACGCATTTTTTTAAAAACTATTTCATACAATAAATCGACTAATGTGAGGACAGGTGCGCCAGTCGCCATTTTCCCTCGCTAAGTAGGTACGTACCTACCATCATTATTTATCCAGTTGTCACATTCGCTCTTGACATAAAAAAAAATATAAACGCAAACTAACATCGCACACAATGGCCGAGGAATATATTACAATTACGTATGCTTTCAAAACGAACCTTCGTGGGATGAA
Organism: Tethea ocularis; assembly: GCA_963555595.1. Lineage (NCBI taxonomy): Eukaryota > Metazoa > Arthropoda > Insecta > Lepidoptera > Drepanidae > Tethea > Tethea ocularis. Next base: position 9,851,110 of record OY741975.1, read on the forward strand.
AAACAAGTTGAAATTCAGCTGAACAACCGCCAACCGTGATCAAATAGGCACATGTTATACATATATGTAAATACATTATATACATACATTAAAATAATACCTAAAAAGCGTATAATATAATAATGTATATCGCACAATAAGTGGTATATTCCTTTATTAACTCTTATACCTTATTTGTAAAATGAGTCGTATACCATTTGCATAATGTACAGATTTATATGAGGAATTATCAAAAGAAGACCTAAAATGACTACTTAATAATATTTATTTGATTTTATCTAACAAGAAATCTGCATCATCAATCTGATATGTGAATTATAATTACATTTTATTTTAGCATTGGCTTGTCCTTACCATTTTTGGGTGAAGTCAGACTCAGATCATAGCCAGACATGGCGGCTCTACCAAACCGGTATAACATTAACAGAAGGAGGACTTCAAAATCTACGTTATTTATGGATTAGGTGCACTGCGGTGTGGTTATGCATTCCCAGTACTTAGGTACGGCGGAGGTAGTACAAATAGAACACCCACAGATTTAATTTTGATGTTTGGTACCTACAAATAAAAGTACATATGTACGGTGTACCTATTTTTCAAAATGAGAAATATTTTTATAATTTTTCACTCTAACCAAGGAATATTTGTATGGTGGCACACGTACGCTTTAGAACCGCATAAGCACGTCCTTTGCTGTATCCTTTATTATGTCCGCTCATCAAAGGCAAGTACGACGTGTATGTACCTACGTGATAGCAATTCATCATGCACGAGTCCCTCGCCAGCGGAGGGCGTGTGTCGCGTGACGTCACCACCCGCCAGACTTCAAGAGTGCAGACGCATCCATTGTTCCAGTGTCTGCAGACTGCGTGTCCGCACTCGCACACCCACGCATGCCCCTTGGCACAAATATTGGCACCAAGCTTACCAACTATTATTAAATACTGAATTCGATTTACTAACGTTTTGGTTTAAAAAATCGAACTAACCGATTGATTGGACTCCCTTTGAGACATTAGTAAGTGCCAGAATACTTATACGTATATTCTGCAAATACAGAATTATAATAAGTAAGTACCTAGTGGAAGAAAACAGAAGAAACTATTTACGGATAGAAAGCCTGAATGGAAGAAGAGTGGATACCTAACCTACATAATTCCGCCGACCACAAATGATTGGGAACAGGGCAGGGATGATAATGATGTATAACAAATACCAACATACGAATTCGGCATCACGAAGTAACTCATAGGTAGGATACAATGCGTAGCACCGTAGGTACTGAGAATGATTGAACAAAACTAACCTAAATTGAGGAAACAGGAGATCTTCGCTAAGTGCTAAACAGGTCATGACTATTATAATTTGGCCGACTTATTGTGAATAACATCCTGCGAAATACTCTAAGGGAGTATTGTATATAGGCTTGCAGAATCCAAGAGGTATTTGTATTATTTATTATCTTTTATTTAGAAGCCATATAAGACATGTATGTAATAAAATAAAGCGACCAATTTGTAAAGTCATTCAAGATTTAATGTTTACGACGTGTGAGGCACTCTTTCATCTCGTCGACAAAATGTTATTCCTTTAATAGCCGGCGGAGACATCGTCCCCATTGCGGTTCCGCTGACTGAGTGATACTTCAGGACTTGAGGGGTTCTCGGTAAGGCGAAGTGGAATTCATCGTTTGCACATAGCTTTATAAATCGTGACGGGGCGTCGTCGATGTAATTAATTCATAATTAAACAATTAAATTGAAATGTTTTTATTGATTCAAATTATTCTGAGACAGGTTTACTTGTGAGAGCATTGAACTAAGCTTCACGTCTTGAAGCGAAAAGAACTTAGATTTATTTTTAAATTATCCTGTCATGGGAGTGATGAATGCTCTCCAAAATGGATAGGTACCTACGTGTTGTGATTTCATCTCCTCTAAACGTATTTCAGATTTGGAAAGTTGTTCAGCAATGAAAAGTTCACATCAGAAGTAATGATTCGCCATTTGTATTAATTATCAAATTACTATTTTAAACCTTGGTATACAATAAACATTATGATACAACCCCTACATGCGGGGGGTCCATAAATTAAGCGCAGGATACAAACTTCACCATCTCACTTCATAAAGTACTAGGACAACATAAACTATAATGAAGTGGTCTCTCGTAACAATATAATTGGCGGGAGGATGCGGGCATGCTTGTCAATAAAGCCCCTCGATAATGCCCCCATTTCCCATTCTTTCATCAACCACTTAATAACTTTGGCTATTTGAAGTTCCTGAAGCTTGATTTGAAGTGGCGATAGATTAAAATGTACTAGACAAGAGAAAATACGCGACTTGGTCTGTGTAAATTATGTGGTAGAATAGAAGTCTGCGAAGTAACTAAATACAATGGTAAAAGAAGTTATCTACACATTCAAATAATATTTAGTAGAAAATCTAAAATCTCTCTAAATTCTATAACAGGTTTGTTTAACATTTCCAATAAGCTAATGAGATGTAGGTAGATTACTAATATTTGTTTTCAAATATTCATACTTATCTGTTAATGGAGGTATTTAATTAATAGACGTCTTGATTTAGACGAGGATTCATGTTAATTTGAATCGTGATATATAACAGATAATCTCAGTTTATTTATATCCAACTCAATGTTGAGTGACAAACGAAAACTTAAAAATGAAATAGACTTTTCTATTTGTGGAGAGCATTTCTAAGTCGCGGTCCGTTTGGGACGCAGAGGAAGTGCGCTATCGGTCCCGGAGTTGAGACAAAAATATCAATATTTGTGACTATCTGTCCATTACTTACGTGCGTACGCGCTGCCCGATGTGCGCGTATGCTTACATTATGAACCACTATAGAAAGAGCATCGCTACTACTCACTTTGCTACCTACAAACTGTTTATTTGATCTTTTGACAGGTGATGGAAATCGAGCACGGAAGTTATAGTGTAGATAGATCCCGTTGAAGGTTTTTTTATGTCAGAAGTTTGACAAGCAGACGGTCCACCTGATGGTAAGTGGTTACCGTCGCTTATCGCCATTTGCAATACCAGATGTAATTGCCAATGTGTTGTGGACCTGATACAATGCCAAGAAGGCTATCAAGTGCAATTGCCGGAACACTCCGGTGGTTGGCGAAAGATTTTCAACTTAATAATAGTTTATTTTTTGCGGAATCTGTACTTATCAAACATAATATAACCTAAGTATGTTGTACCTACTTGTATGGTACCTACATAGTATTTCGCAATTCGATAAATAATGAAAATATCGAATATTAGTAACTATCGGCGCATGTGCTCTATGGAAATGCTCATTATGGAGGCATTTCTAAACATAACACAATAAATAGTTACTGAAAGATTTGTTACAATTAATTTCGTTAGCTCTTCTTGTTGCGCAGCTATTATTTATTACTAAATAAACTATGAAGAAAATGATTACAATGCAAGACTACAGACAGACAGTCCGTTCATTGTGTCACTCATTACAACCTCAGTACTTTCTTTGTTATTTCATTCGCTAGGTCTTGCTATGGTCTACATTTGCTAATTTTCCGGCGATAAAGTGAAAACCAGATTAGATATAGGACACGATAAAGCAAACGAGGAAATCCTACTTTATAACCAGGCTGATGTAATGGTAATTTAAAAAACAAGTGTTGACGTCCGCTATCTCTCAAATAAAAAGAGATAGCATCTGTGAAGATCTAGTATTTTTGCGGAAACCAGTAACAGAAAACTCTCTAGTATTAAAAAACCGGTAGTTTTTTAATAACCAGTAAATATCCCATTCCAGATGCTCGGTGCGCATATCCGCCCCGACCAGACCGGTCCGGTGCGTCCGCGCACGCAACTCCTTTTTGTGGGTCCCAGTGCGGCGCCGCTCGACCACACTCCTTGATCAAAAAGGTACTCTTCTTTATATCTTCAACCTAGCTATAAATTGAACTCCCACGCTCCGGATGGAAAGACCGCCCAAGGATCACTCTTTCTTGACTCGTTCCTCGTAGAGTCAAAATGTTTAAAGCAAATCTAAAACGCAAATAATCCAATTTCCTAAGAAAATAGGATTATTTTAGGTTTTGGAATAGATACTGTAACAAAAATGGCCTAAAACGAACCATTTGAAAGACCCCAATCAACATAAAAAAGTGCTCTAAATATGCCAGGAAAATAACTTTATTCAAAGCGGTGACATATGTAACCAACACTATAGACAGGAAAGGCAATATGGCTGGGTTTGGAACTTTGGGTACAGAACCCTAATATATGGACTTAATATTAAAAACGTAGTTCTATATTATTATTATTTTTTACTATGTATAGGCCTGTGTTTGGCCACAATCTCACCGTGGTACTGACCACGGTGTTGTCGGCTTTGTGTGCTTACCATCATCGGCTACATCATCACTGTGATGATGTAGCCCAATGGTAATATAGCAGGTAGGTACCTATATCAATTTTATTAGTTTTTGAGTGAGATAAATTATTTCTCGTAAAACTCAAACTCATTTATTCAGTTTAGGCCCCCTGATAAGGCTGAAAGTCGAAAATTACGATTACCTCTACCACTGGTTCGAAATAACCTTGTCAATCAAATCAAATCAATCTTTTTCCACTTAAACATGTTATGAAGCTGCAAATGTGACAAAATTAATCCTACAGGTAATCGTATGTGAACCTTCGATAACAGAGTAAAAACTATTAATGTTATGCGCAAATTAATGTCCCGTCCCGTGCTATCAACTTAGTCTGAATTGCATAATGTGCGAGAAAGCTTAATTAATTAAGCGAGCTCGCTACCGAATCGTACGCGGGGAAAGTGTTGGTACTCCCCCCCCCCCCTCCCCACACTCGTGCTGTTTGTTTGTAATGCAGATGATCTACTTATACAAACACTTGATGACAGACAAGTATAATTTACTTTGGAGGTGCTTATGTGTGCGTGCGTGTGTTAAAGTGACACTTCAAATGGTCCAATAATTGGTTATAGAATGCATCTTCCTGTACGTACGTAAATACCAAAACATTCTGAGAAAGACCCATCGAAATAAGAAAATCATTTTCCGCGATAAACCCATTATTAGCATTTAACAGCTTAGTTCATGTTCAGTAACTAACAGGCAGAAACTTTGCCAATTTCCCTGTGTCTAGCTTGAGACTTTAGACAATTTGCCGTAATTTGTAACTGCATGCTACAGAAAACACATTTGTTCTTTTTTTTCACGGTTTTATAAACATTATGGTATGGAAATATATGTAGATATGTGTTATTGATTATTGACTAACTGTATTTGATGAAATAAAGCACAAAAATACCCTGGAAAATAGCAACTTTCTATCCCGGGAAAATCTGGGCTTCTGTCTACAAAAGCAGTCCCGTGCGTGGAATTTAAAACCTATCCTTTGAAATAAAGGTGGGCCTTCAGGAGTTCGTTTTTAAGTAACTCATACTTAAATATAAGGCCTATACCCTTCATTTCAGAATCCATAATTTCAGTTCAGACCTTCTGCTCGTAAGGAGTCTCAAAGAAAGTAGCGTGTTGTGGCAGCCGACGCGGGCGCACGGACGCGCCGGGCGCCGGGCGGCGCTAATCGGACAACACTCGCAAAAGGCAATCGACTCTAATCCTCGACAGTTTATGGTCTTGTATGTGACTTTTACTTTTGTACGTACCATAATAGTTACAACGTGTATGTAATAGATTACAAAACTTAACCCCTAGATGAATTAAGTTCATAAAAAGGTCAAAATGGGTGTCTGCGTCTGTCTCATCCACAGGTTTCTCATCTCATGTCATCAATGTTTAGTTACGTTAGAAAAATCCTATACTATCTACCTACTTACTATCGCCGAGCATGGTTCCGTCTGACAACTGCACAAGAGCCAGTTACCTTTTAAGCTTTGTGTAACCATCGGCCACATCATCACTGACCACGGTGAGAATGTGATCAATCTCAGGCCTACGCTTCTTGTGGGATTTCATTCGAATTTCCGAGTAATAAGTCCAGTGGCATTTACCTTCTTAGCCTACTAAATCATATCTCTTGACTTGTTATATTTACTTAGCTAGTTTGTAAAATGGGTTACAATTTACAATGATAGAGGAGTGTATTTTTCATTGTAATTGGAGACAATGGAAGGTTTGCGAGTGGGCGTGCGGCGTGCGATGCGCGTGGGCATCCGAAGAAGACATTACGTGTATTACAAGAGCAGTTATTGCCACTTGATTGATAGTCGCCGTTTGTTCGCTGATTGTGTTGTACAGTTATTTTCACAAGAGGCGCCATATTGGGTTGTACTCGTATTTAATCAGTTTTGAATCTTAAACTGACTAATAATGAACCTAAATTAGGATTTCGTGATCTTGAAATTTTTAGACAAATTGTTTTGAATATTATTTTAGTAATATTCGAGTTACGTGATGTCAGTACAGCAAGATAAGTAGCTAGTATAATACACCTGTTCACTAAAATGGTTGAAAAAATTGAAAATCTGTCGCCAAGCACATTCCGGTGTGTTCCGACAGCTGCACTTGAGATCCAGTTCCTCCCTTCTAGGCTTTGTGTGCTTACCACCATCGGCCACATCATCACTGACAACGGTGAGATTGTGGTCAAACACAGGCCTATACATAGTTATAAAAAAAAAGCAATCCATGATGTATAAAATAAAGTGAAATAGTGTTTTATATACAAGTTTGTCACAAACATGCATACTAGACATTTCTACATCATACGTAGTGTTTTGTAAAATGTTGCTAACGGAACCTAAAGCGTGGTTATTTTTTTATGGATTGCTTAACATTCTATCGTACATTCTATTATTTCTTGAACTTCATTAAAACAATTCAATGATCTCTAAACAGCCGTTGCATAAATTCTGCCAACACGAGTGATACAAATCAGCAAAACACTAAAAGTAAATGGACACAGCAGCCTCCGTGTGACCGATGCGACCATCAATAATGGGTGCTTCACTATAATGGCGTATGAGCTGAGCACAATGCGAATCGTCGATACCGAGTCGGTTACAACAATAGATTACCGATTATCCAATAGCTAAGGAGCTATAAAAAGTTATGTTGATTCGAATCAAACTTAGTTGTCCGCGTAAGGGTGTTATAGCCACCTCTGGCTAACACCTTCATGTCCTTTCAAAAAAAAAAAGAATCAAACTTCAGCTCACAATAGTAGAACGTCGCGGCCCAATGATGAAACAAAATATACTATTATCTAGTTTGAAACCGTTTTGAAACCTATAATCATACTGTAATTTGTAAGTTATATTGGTAAATGCCTATATTTCATTATTATAACATTTTTTTCATAACCTACCTAACCTACAACTGATAAATTCATAAAAATTAAGTAATGTTCAGTTTAAATAGTGAAAATATTATTATGTTATTAATTTTATTCATTTATTTTTTTTTAATATTATTTATTAAACTCAAAAACTAATGGACTCAATGAAAACACCAATGATGTAACCAAAGGTGTAAAAAAAACCTAAAGGCAGAGAATTCGCTGATCGCGGGTGAATGCGATGCGAAAAGCTTTACAGTATATAAGTATTTCCATATTATGGAATGTTTGTGTGTACTTTCTTTGTAAAGGATTTGTTCAGCTACTTATGATGCAGACTATACTAGCTCACCAGGACACCAGAACTATCCGTTGTTGTTTTTCAAATACATTTTGTACCAGCTACATAATATTATTCAACCTTTATTTCATGTGATCCTGGTACTAAGTTGAACTTGACGCATACGAAACCAATTACTCTCAGCCTTCTCGTCGCCATTTTATAAGGATCGTAACTCAATTTATTGAGGACCCATCAAATGTCCATCATTTGATGTGAGTGAAATGCCTTCAAATGTGTCGGAGGACTGTGCATCGAGCTATACATTCACACAAATAATTCTATTAACAAGATCCTCAAGCGAAGCTTTTATGGGAACTAGTGTTGCCATCCATGAGTCGACTGATAATCTATTCTATCGATTAATATTATCCGCTAAGATTTCTACCGTTATCGTACCCGTGGCTGAATATTTTTAAGTCTATCCAAATGATAGTGGGATATTGTCAATGCAACGCCGACCTTGAAAAGGCTTGCTTTTTTATATTGAGAAAATTCCCTTCAGTTTTTCTGATGAATTCAATGATTGATGAAATAATTAATATAATAAGATTTCAAGTCTAATTATCTAACTAAGACAATAATGTCTTTCAAACTGCTAAAGCTGGTCGTTGCAAAACTAATATACGTACTTTCATGGGCCCAGTAGCTGTCGGATAGTGTAGGACAATTACTATCGAACAGACCGGTCTTCGCTGATCATGTGGAGAATAACTTGAATTGTAGCACATCACTAATATGCAGTAAACATTTTCACGAGCGCGGTGCGGCTCGACGAACGGTGCGGTGTAAAAAAGTAAAAAAGTTCGGCTATAAACGGAATGTCTCATCGAAATAGACACAAATATGGGTAGACAATAAAAGAATATTACTTCGTCCATCCAAGTCGATTACATTTAATTTTTCGAATTTAAACTCGACTAAGAAGGAATGCATTATGGGACAGAACTATCTTCAACTCAAACACGTTACATTGGTGATATTGTGGAGACTTTCGTTGCACAAATATTACAACATTTAAAAATGTGTTCCATTTTAAAATAACGTTACCTAATCCGAGATAGTTCTGTTAGAGATAACCCGCAGGTCACGAAGACACTCCACTTGCCTCCCACACTGCGACAAGTCACTCGCTGACAAGCATTAGCGATCGAGTATACTCGCCCACGGATTACGTGTGTTACTCAATTTAATGTGTAACAAAATGATAAGAACCTTTTCAAATTACATATCTATACTAATCTATCTATATCTATACTAATAATAAAGCTGAAGAGTTTGTTTGTTTGTTTGTTTGTTTGTTTGTTTGTTTGAACGCGCTAATCTCTGGATCTGCCAGTGGGATATGGAAAAACCTTTTTGCAATTGAAAGCCCATTTATTAAGGAAGGTTATAGGCTATAGAACATCTCGCTACGACCCTCAGGAGCTGAGCAATGATAAAAAGAACGTTAAGCGGGAGCATGTATAGCATGGGTGAGCGATGCGACGCGGTTGTCAATGGATGACAGCGGTCGCCTAGGTAACAGTTTTTTGTTATTTTTAACTGTCATCAAGACGAGGTTATCAATTCGTCGGAATCTTTTTTTATGTATGTTCCTCGATTACTCGAAGATGCCTGACCCGATTTGGAAACTATACATACAGGTGGTCACATGGTCACCAAGTCAGGGTCTGATGATGGGATCTTGAAGAAATCGAGGAAACTCTTCAAATTTTATAGGCACTAACAATGTTTTTCATATATTTTCTAAAACTATTCAGATATTTGCGTCTGGTAGTCGTCACATGTTGCTGAGCTGATGATGGAAGGTACAACTCCTTAACGGGTATGAGTTAGGGGATAAATCTTTAAATATTATAGGAACGATGATGGAAAGTACAACGCTAATATGCTTATCCTAGGTCAGTGACCTTGAGAGTCATTGATTACACATAAGAAACTAAAAATTGAAAAATAAAATACTTTTGACAAAAAAAAACCACAAATGCACTAATAAGTATAAAATAACTATGTAAGAACTCTAATCTGATAGTTTTGAAGTCAACGAAATTAGCCATTGCTGTTGCATCATCAGATATTTATTGCTGCTACACTATTGACAGGTAGAAGGACGGCTCATTTCACTTCTAAACAGACCCTTACGGTATTTCTTGAAAAAGACAGCGTACGCTCTATACGTAAAAATGGACCATTGGGCAAGGTTTTACAAGATGCAAACCTAATAATATGGGATGAGTGCACAAGACTCATAGAGCTCATCTAGAGGCTTTAGATAGAACTCTCAGAATTATAAAATGCACAAATAGATGGCTAATGTTTGTTTGTTTGAACGCGCGAATCTCCGGAGTTACTGGTCCGATTCGAAAACTACGCTGTCGGCTGGTAGTTTAGCCATTATTTACCACCCATGGGGGTGGAATAACTTTGATGTTTTCTGGTGATTTCAGATAAACGTTGCCTGTTAGGGAAACTAGAGCAGATATTATTAAATCTTGCTTAAAATCTTCCTCATTATGAAAGTCTGTTGAATTATTGAAACTGTATACCAAAATGAGGAGTCACTTGGGTAGAGGAAGCACAGATTTCCCAATAAAGCTCCATTTAATCGGGGATGGGAAAGTACCTGAATCAGATAAAAAAATAGCTATTGACAAAGACCTTGGTAAAATCGTGACCAACATTGAAGACTTGATCTGTAGAGTATATCCGGATATAGCCAATATCGACCAAAAAAAACATTAATGGATGTGTGAGAGGGCAATTTAATTTAATTAGCTGCCAGAAATATAAGCGTTGACGCCATCAACGACAAAATAATGGCTAAACTACCAGCCGACAGCGTAGTTTTCGAATCGGACCAGTAACTCCAGAGATTCGCGCGTTCAAACAAACAAACAAACTTTTCAGCTTTATTATTTAATGCTAAATAGCTTTCCACCCGCGATGCCACCCGCGATCAGTCAGTCAATTAACCAACTTCAAGCGGAGGTTATCAGTTCGTTGAAATCTTTTTTTTTGTATGTTCCCTGAATACTCGAACGCCTGGACCGATTTGGAAAAATATTTTTCGTTTGAAAGGGTATACTTCACAAGTAGTCCCATAGTCACCAAGTCAGGATCTGATGATAGGATCCTAGACAAATCGAGGGAACTCTTTAAATTTTATAGGCACTTACAATGTTTTTCATCATACTTTCTAAAGCTATTCAGACATTTGCGTCTGGTAGTCATCATGTTATGTTGCTGAGCTGATGATGGACGGTACAAATCCTCAATGGTTAGGAGTTAGGGGATAATTCTTTAAATGTTATAGGAACGATGATGGAAACTACAACACTAATATGCTTATCCTAGGTCAGTGACCTTGAGAGTCATTGATTACACATAAGAAATTCACCTTCAAAGGCACTAAAAAGCAGAAAATAACTATTTAGTAACTCTAATATGATAGTTTTGAAGTAAGCGAAATAAATCTGCGGTACCATGATATCGGTTCTAATTTTTGTTAAAAGTTTTATATATTTAGATTGGCTATTGGACGCTGATCAGTGTTATTATCACCATCGGCATCAGCGTAGGCATCAAAGTGACCATAAGAAAGATCTTGGGAAAAACGTAACCTTTTGATGGGTTGGTCTTCTGTACCAAATTTGGCATACTGGTTTCCATTTCGATATACTTCAAATACAAATAGGTATATTTGACCGGCTGCAACTAACTCGCAGAAATGTAGAGTGTTGTAACATCTAATTTATACTTTACTTTTGTCCCATGATTGTTGCCAAGATGGTCATGAGACATAACAGCAAATTCATCCCAATTGTTCGTCATATGCATTGCATTGCACCAAGCTTTTATGTGAGTTCAAAAGCAGTATTGATATCAACTTCGATGCAAATCACCACCAAAATAACTTTCTACCCTTTTTTAACCCCGATAGGCGATGAGTTTCAATAAAATACAAAACACGTCTTCCATCAATTATCTTACAGAATGTTTATGCAAAATTTGAAGTAGATTGGACCAAGGAATCACGTTGTTCCATACAAACTTTGTCCCAGTTTTTTAACCCCTAAGGATTTCGGAAGATCCTTTCTTATAGCATGCCTACTTCATACGAAGAACACACCCTCTAAATTTCAGGTCTCTACGATCAGCGGTTTAGGCTATGCGTTGATCCGTCAGACAGTCATTCAGGACAATGCATGTTAAATAGATATTAGACCACCAAATTTATGTAATGGTACCAGACTTCAAGTAAAATTTCTAGATTTCTGTCATAGTAGCGATTGGTTTTGACTGAGCCAGCAGTTGGGCAAACAGTACTGATACCTCGCATTCCGATGATACCCACAGATTTACCATATGGATTTAAACGAATAGGTACAATTTACTGTGAAATTACCTACCTATCGTCTGAAGTCAATATAAATAAAGCACAAGGACAAACTTTTAAGCATGTTGGAATATATTTAAGTGAAAACTGTTTTTCCCATGGACAATTATTATGTTGCCTTATCTAGATCAGGTTGCATAGGCTACTTTTTATTTGGAAACGCGGGTGGAACCGCGGGGGACAGCTAGTACTAATAATAAAGCTGAAGAGTTTGTTTGTTTGTTTGTTTGTTTGTTTGTTTGTTTGTTTGAACGCGCTAATCTCTGGATCTGCCAGTGGGATATGGAAAAACCTTTTTGCAATTGAAAGCCCATTTATTAAGGAAGGTTATAGGCTATAGAACATCACGCTACGACCCTCAGGAGCTGAGCAATGATAAAAAGAACGTTAAGCGGGAGCATGTATAGCATGGGTGAGCGATGCGACGCGGTTGTCAATGGATGACAGCGGTCGCCTAGGTAACAGTTTTTTGTTATTTTTAACTGTCATCAAGACGAGGTTATCAATTCGTCGGAATCTTTTTTTATGTCTGACCCGATTTGGAAACTATACATACAGGTGGTCACATGGTCACCAAGTCAGGGTCTGATGATGGGATCTTGAAGAAATCGAGGGAACTCTTCAAATTTTATAGGCACTAACAATGTTTTTCATATATTTTCTAAAACTATTCAGATATTTGCGTCTGGTAGTCATCACATGTTGCTGAGCTGATGATGGAAGGTACAACTCCTTAACGGGTAGGAGTTAGGGGATAAATCTTTAAATATTATAGGAACGATAATGGAAAGTACAACGCTAATATGCTTATCCTAGGTCAGTGACCTTGAGAGTCATTGATTACACATAAGAAACTAAAAAATGAATAATAAAATACTTTTAACAAAAAAAAAACCACAAAGGCACTAATAAGTATAAAATAACTATGTAAGAACTCTAATCTGATAGTTTTGAAGTAAACGAAATTGGCCATTGCTGTTGCATCATCAGATATTTATTGCTGCTACACTATTGACAGGTAGAAGGACGGCTCATTTCACTTCGAAACAGACCCTTACGGTATTTCTTGAAAAAGACAGCGTACGCTCTATACGTAAAAATGGACCATTGGGCAAGGTTTTACAAGATGCAAACCTAATAATATGGGATGAGTGCACATGACTCATAGAGCTCATCTAGAGGCTTTAGATAGAACTCTCAGAATTATAAAATGCACAAATAGCCATGGGTGGAATAACTTTGATGTTTTCTGGTGATTTCAGATAAACGTTGCCTGTTAGGGAAACTAGAGCAGATATTATTAAATCTTGCTTAAAATCTTCCTCATTATGAAAGTCTGTTGAATTATTGAAACTGTATACCAAAATGAGGAGTCACTTGGGTAGAGGAAGCAGAGAGGTAAAATCGTGACCAACATTGAAGACCTGATCTGTAGAGTATATCCGGATATAGCCAATATCGACCAAACAAAACATTAACGGATGTGTGAGAGGGCAATTTAATTTAATTAGCTGCCAGAAATATAAGCGTTGACGCCATCAACGACAAATTAATGGCTAAACTACCAGCCGACAGCGTAGTTTTCGAATCGGACCAGAAACTCCGGAGATTCGCGCGTTCAAAAAAACAAACAAACTTTTCAGCTTTATTATTTAATGCTAAATAGCTTTCCACCCGCGATGCCACCCGCGATCAGTCAGTCAATTAACCAACTTCAAGCGGAGGCTATCAATTCGTTGAAATCTTTTTTTTGTATGTTCCCCGAATACTCGAACGCCTGGACCGATTAGGAAAATTATTTTTTGTTTGAAAGGATATACTTCACAAGTAGTCCCATGGTCACCAAGTCAGGATCTGATGATAGGATCCTAGACAAATCGAAGGAACTCTTCAAATTTTATAGGCACTTACAATGTTTTTCATAAACTTTTCAGCTATAATATAGAATGCTAAATAGCTTTCCACCCGCGATATCACCCGCGATCAGTCAGTCAGTCAGTCAGTCAATTAACCAACTTCAAGCGGAGGTTATCAATTCGTCGGAATCATTTTTTTTGTATGTTCCCCGAATACTCGAACGCCTGGACCGATTTGGAAAAATATTTTTTGTTTGAAAGGGATACTTCACAAGTAGTCCCATGGTCACCAAGTCAGGATCTGATGATAGGATCCTGGACAAATCGAGGGAACTCTTTAAATTTTATAGGCACTTACAATGTTTTTCATCATACTTTCTAAAGCTATTCAGATATTTGCGTCTGGTAGTCATCATCTTATGTTGCTGAGCTGATGATGGACGGTACAACTCCTTAATGGTTAGGAGTTAGGGGATAATTCTTTAAATGTTATAGGAACGATGATGGAAACTACAACGCTAATATGCTTATCCTAGGTCAGTGACCTTGAGAGTCATTGATTACACATAAGAAATTCAAAATTGAAAAATAAAACACTTTTAACAAAAAATAGAACCGCCTTCAAAGGCACTAAAATGCAGAAAATAACTATTTAGGAACTCTAATATGATCGTTTTGAAGTAAGCGATATAAATCTGCGGTACCATGATATCGGTTCTAATTTTTGTTAAAAGTTTTATATATTTAGATTGGCTATTGGACGCTGATCAGTGTTATTATCACAATCGGCATCAGCGTAGGCATCAAAGTGACCATAAGAAAGATCTTGGGAAAAACGTAACCTTTTGATGGGTTGGTCTTCTGTACCAAATTTGGCATACTGGTTTCCATTTCGATATACTTCAAATACAAATGGGTATATTTGACCGGCTGCAACTAACTCGCAGAAATGAAGAGTGTTGTAACATCTAATTTATACTTTTCTTTTGTCCCATGATTGTTGCCAAGACGGTCATGAGACATATCAGAAAATTCATCCCAATTGTTCGTCATATGCATTGCATTGCATTGCACCAAGCTTTTATGTGAGTTCAAAAGCAGTATTGATATCAACTTCGATGCAAATCACCACCAAAATAACTTTCTACCCTTTTTTAACCCCGATAGGCGATGAGTTTCAATAAAATACAAAACACGTCTTCCATCAATTATCTTAAAGAATGTTTATGCAAAATTTGAAGTAGATTGGACCAAGGAATCACGTTGTTCCATACAAACTTTGTCCCAGTTTTTCAACCCCTAAGGATTTCGGAAGATCCTTTCTTATAGGTCTCTACGATCAGCGGTTTAGGCTATGCGTTGATCCGTCAGACAGTCATTCAGGACAATGCATGTTAAATAGATATTAGACCACCAAATTTATGTAATGGTACCAGACTTCAAGTAAAATTTCTAGATTTCTGTCATAGTAGCGATTGGTTTTGACTGAGCCAGCATTTGGGCAAACAGTACTGATACCTCGCATTCCGATGATACCCACAGATTTACCATATAGATTTAAACGAATTGGTACAATTTCCTGTGAAATTACCTACCTATCGTCTGAAGTCAATATAAATAAAACACAAGGACAAACTTTTAAGTATGTTGGAATATATTTAAGAGAAAACTGGTTCCCATGGACAATTATTATGTTGCCTTATCTAGATCAGGTTGCATAGGCTACTTTTTATTTGGAAACGCGGGTGGAACCGCGGGGGACAGCTAGTTGAATATATAATCAATTGCACCAGATGAATGAGTTAGGTATATATACCTACTTGTGTTAGATAACTTCTTATAATGACCAAGGATCATAAATAAAACAATACCAATTACAACCGACACTTAAATTGAGGCCACACAATGCAAGGGAAATAAATCTTAATTAAATCTATGTAGGTACTAATTTAGATTGCACTACATGTGACGAACAAAGCGAAATAAGGCAAATTGAAACTGTACCTTTGTTGCATGGTTATGAGAAACAGACAAGAAGCGGTTTGACCTAAATGTGGCTAATACACATATGGGACAGTATTCAGTCGATGAACCAACGCGATCTTTCTCAGATATCTCATAATAATATTATCAAGAAATGAGAATAGTTTCATCTCTGAAGACGTTCATAAACTGTCAAATATCTTCTATGTAAACAGAAATTAAACTCTAATGTAATCGACGTAAAGTATGATATAAATTCAGTTAAACGACATGTTGATTGAAATGCTAAACAGTCTCTCATTTCAACAATATCCAAATAAACGAATTATCAAAAATCAACAGCAAAGAATTTCAATCCATTAGAAGTGATAAATAAACATACTTAAAACCACTTATAATTTTATGCACGTGTCGTGTGTGAGTGTGAGTGTGAGCCAAACTTAGAGGATGTTATTAGAATGCAGGAACCACAGTTTTATACGATTTCCGCTGCGGCGGCGCGGCCGAGAGCGGCGCGTGCGACGCGTCCATCGCCCAAATTAATGGCGTCCATCTACCGCTAATAAAACAACTTCTGTCTGATACGTAAATAATTAATCACTGAGTGATGAGTTTCTAGCTTTGATACAGTGAAAGGCCGAGCAGATCCTAACCGCATTTCAACACTAAAACAGAGCCTAGCAGTAAGCGTGAAGATATTTTTAGCAGTCGACCTTTTTGCTACCATAATAGTAAAAAAAAAAAATTTGAATAGAAAATAGATTTCATTATCAAGAAAAATAGGTTCCAGAAAATCTCTGGGAGAAAAATGATGTAGCAAATTGTAATTGTATGAGAACCACTCAACCACTGTGCATCGGTCAACCATTCATTTCTCCGCAAAACGTAGAAGTAATGTCAAAACAAACCAAAAAAGGGCCTCGAAACAATAACGACGCTAATTATTTGGTCATCAAACGATCATGTGCGGTCATAATGACATACATTTATATTTCCCACGCATCGGCCGGCACATTGAATGGCAAAACGCGCACGTGTCAAGTCCCATATGTGTCATGACTCGGATGATCCTGGCTGGTGTAACTCTTGTACGACACTAGGTCTAACCCGGATGTGACGTCATCGTCACGCAGGTCACGTCGGGACACTACACAATTACAGCTACCTGTCGAATCACGTGGTACCTTAACCAATATAATAATGATGGACTTATAATAAGTTCTGAAATTCACGTCTCTATGATATTGTCTTTTTTAAGTTTGACTTGCTGACCCTCGTAGTTTAATCGGCATTCCCCATTATATTTCTAAAATAAAAGGTGTTGTGTATGGTTTCCAAAGATCCTACAAGCTCTGTTCAGTTTGAGATCAAATAGACGTGTAGAAAGAATATCTCAGGATATATTAGGTAATCCAGCAATCCGAAGGTGGTCAGCACACGAAACCTAGAATGGTTCTCGAGCGCAGGTGCCGGGTGCTTGGCGTCAGATTTTCATATTGACGGTGGTGGCCAGACAGGCAAGTGCTACCAAGTACCTACCCAAGCACCCACTTTGGTTACAGAGGAAATAAATTAGGTACTTCCTCTGTGCTTTAGTCTCCTTTCCGAATCCTCAAGCTTATGAGTAGGTACTTAAGAGCCTGACTACTGCATCACAAAATGGTAATGGACCTTATTCTCAATATCACAGTGCTAATACTGATCCATGATTGGATTTAAGCATCGACTGATGAGAAGGGAGGTTCTCAGTGGATTTATGTGTGAAGATGGTAAGCCACGAAATTTTTTATCATCGTCTTCGCATACATTTTGTTCAACGAGCAATAAAATGACTGACTCTAAACATGTGTATTGTTCCGCAGAACACAGGTGCTTATAAAAAATGGTGGAATGATATCACATGTTATTGAGTACCTAGTGGTTGTGACAAAAACTAGTCCATTGATGCGCAGCGACGCGCCGTGCGGTGGGTCCGCGGGGGCGAGTGCGAGAGGCGTGCGGCGCGTGGGCAGCTCGCTTGTTTACCAGAACACTATTGAGGCATGTCACCGCGACATCACATGGACGACCGCTGTATTACACTACCACTCCTACCACGTGCTCTAGCTCTATAATGGTAGAACGAGGTTCACAGTTCTTCTTATTTTGAAGTATGACAACCCAATCCTCTTCAATAGTTAATTAATGTGATTCTTGAAGAGAGGTGTGAAGTTTTACAGGGCCAGAAACTCTAGGGTAATCCCTGCTGTTCAAGCTTCTATAGACTACGTTTTTTTATACAATTTGTTTGATTTCCATACATGGTAAAAGGTGAGCATAATTTTTCAATTTCTTTTCACTACCCTTGAGAAGAATGCGCTTCATAATGAACAGACGATGCCATTTTGACAATGTCAATGTATAGAATGAAACTTATAAAAATAATCTCTACATTTGTTACCAATAGCAGGGAGAATATAGTTATACTGTGCCAATAGTAAGAATTCCTTTGTTTAGATATAAACGTGCTAGAACTGCTACGAATATGCTACGAAAAAATAATAGTGGCAAAAAAACAATGAATAATTTGTTCTCATTTATTCTGACGATAACAAACGACTATCTGACATATAGGCTGTAGTATAGGATGATGGCTAACGTTTGGATCAAAAGGATATGGACTTAAAATTATTGTTTACGTATTAAGCGCGGGTCAACGAACGGTTTTAGAGGCAATGCGTACTTTTGAACCTTACATTTCGACGATTAGTCTTTGATGAAATGATTTTATGATCTAAATAAATAGACACAGATGATCAACAACAGTTTATACAAAGTGTTCACAAAAAGCTAAGCGATCCGATGTAAGTTATAATTAAGTTGAAGGCAAAAACAAGTCCGCATTTGATCACGATTGAGCTCAAAGCGCGCGGCCCTCGATCCGACATCGATATCAATCAAGCTATCGTTAAACTTAACTGATATGTTAGCCAATTTAACTTTTTGCTATAAGCCAATAATTGTACTTTATAAATAGGTTACATTCTGTCGATTCTTAGTACAGTTTACTGAGCAAATGGTGCGGTTCATTCTTCACATAACAAAGTTGAAATGAACATAAAAAACAACAAACAATTTTAAAAGTTATTTTTATGTTGAAAGTTATTAAAAGCGGTGGCAAAAACATAGCAAATTAAACAATGACAATCGTTTTATAACAATGACTTTTTTGTGCATTAAAGTACCAGGCTTGTAGAAACTATGAAGGGCCATATCCGCATGTCCAGCGTAATTAGGGAACGAATAATTACGAACAGGCTACAAAAACCGAGGTCGACTAGCATCGGCTGCCGACACCTTAATTAAAATATCTCCGGCTACCTGTTGCTTTATTACACGAAACAACAATTCGTTAATTTGTAATGTAAATACCGTAGTAATAAGAATATGTTCATAACCACATTAAATCTAATAATTCTAAAGGCGACTAAATTACATCCTCTATTTTCTACCAAAGCATATAAATCGCAAAATTAATTAGAATTTAGAACGCGTCACATGAGCGCGTGCGACGATTTCGTCTGTTCTATCGGCGAAATGCCACGAAAGGAAAATTTCGTGAATTACGGACAGCATCGCTCATTAGCGCGTGCGCGTGCGCGTGCCTGCTGTCCTCGGGAATGTGCTACTAGTGATACATTATGCGGGGAATATTTCATTCACGCGTAAATTGAAACGATAGAAGAAGATAATTTTAAATTCTCAGGATAAATAAGTGGAAAGTACCTATCTACCATATAGTGTTTAGCCCATATAGAGGGATCTAGGAGTTCAATCAACGTAAAGAAATCCCAGCCAATTAGTAAGCACGAGTCATGGACAGTTTAAACTTAAAAGATAAAAAATTGGTAATTCTGTACGATTTATTTCCTAGACAAGAGTAATCTCGTCATTGCCATAGTAATGACTCCTATAATATGGAAACCCTCATCTATAGCAGTTTTGTGTTGTGTTGTATTGTAATCCCGGTAAAAAAAACCCGATTGAATAATACCATATTGTACGCGCCTAGCGTATTGAAATAAATTTATACTATGGGCCTGACGAGTACAACCTATTTTGTACTTTAAAAAACAAACGGTTGTACTCGTCAGGCCCATTCAAAACCCACCACATATTTTAATACAAGCTGTCCCTCGCGGTTTCACTCACGTTCGCCTAAATTACTCCTTATAACATAAGTTATCTGCCAGTGAAAATCCCATCAAAATCGGTCCAGGGGTTCTGGAGAACAACAAACCGACAGATAAACAGACAAAAATATAAGAATTGGATTTTGTTTTGTACATATTTGTAACATAGAATAAGTAATATACTACGTACAACTTATAAGTATCGTATATAAGTAGGTACTTTCACATGCATTTAGAAAAAGGTTTTATTTTTGACACCACAAACAGACACTTCTATTTTATTTACATATTTCTCAAATTGTCTAGAACTAAACTGGTATTTTTACAAAATAGACATGATTGTCAATTGTCTAATGGAAGCCCTTATTACACTCCAAGGTGAAATACAGCCGTAATAATGTAATTGTAATTACTTAATGATAATCGTAATTGTTACGCGGACAGAGCTCGAATAATTATGTAATTTATATTACTAGCACCTTGACAATAATTAGGAATCTAATTTATAATAATTATAGTTTTTAAGATCATATTGTAACGCTTACATTTCATCACAATTAATAAAGCCAATTATAAACGCATCGATAGCAAATTACTACGTATTAATTACATTGTAAAGTATGAATCACATCTCGTGTCAATCACTCACTACTCAACACTCCTTCATTTACACATTTCTATACTACCTACAATATATCTCCTTAAATTATGCAACTATTATAACTCTTTCATAAGTTAATTAGTCATAATATAGCTACTTAGTAAGCTTTTATAGAACTTTACTTTTTTTTTTTAATCGTATTTTTGTTCATATATTCTCTTTTACCAAGTGCATGTCAACTTTGAACTATACATTTTAATCTTATCTGTGCCCGTTGCCTCTCAAAACAAATAAATGCAATTTGAATGGTCCACAAAGAAATTGGAGCATAAAATAAATCTGGTATCATTTCACTCTCACAGTCACGTCCTCATGTACAATGTACATACACAAATAAAAGAAGAATTATTGTAATATTAAACATATTTAGTTATTCATAATTTTAGTTATTAAACTTTCTTCGTGACATAGATAAAAGTTAGTAAACAGCAACAACCATTTTGTGATATCTTTTTTTAATTACATAATAATAATACACTTGCCACAAATAAGTTTATTTTTCTTCTACATCCCTTTTAGGGTAATCATCAGTTCTCAACAACAACTATATAGTAAGCGTGTTACTTTTGTGATTCGCGAGCGTGTCCCCAAACTTCATATAAAAACGCAGAATTCCAGGAATAGGGTAGTTGACACTGTCAAAAATAAATGACCAAACACTAACCAATGCATAAAACATGTAAAAACACGTGGAAATATCAAATATGTTGTACATTTAATGCTTTTTATGATTTTTAATTACCAGTGGAACCACTAAGAGTAGATGATTTGATGCTGTGAAACTATGACGTCATAATGTAATATTTCATACAAAATTCCTTACAAACTATCGTTTTG
Organism: Tethea ocularis; assembly: GCA_963555595.1. Lineage (NCBI taxonomy): Eukaryota > Metazoa > Arthropoda > Insecta > Lepidoptera > Drepanidae > Tethea > Tethea ocularis. The sequence continues at coordinate 9,872,682 of OY741975.1, forward strand.
ACATTTATTAATAAGTTGCTGATTTGATGTGTCAGTCAACTACCCTATTGCTTTTCAAGGTATTATCAATAATTAGTACTTAATGTTATATTATGTAGAAGTAACGTTAAAAAAACATAATTAATTAATTAAGGAAGTACTGATAAAATTTATGATAAGCCGTGTGCTGTTCTAAAGGCAGTAAATACTGATAAAATGCAATTTAAATATGCCTCGAAATTAATTTGAAAGTTCTAGATATAGCTATTATTATGGAGAATTCGAACCTCATTACGGATATCCTGTTATTGTAACAAAAAATGCGGCTCGGTCAGGTAAGTAATGTTTTGAACGCATGGTAACAGTTCCAGAAAGAATGTACCTAGTCGACGACGTGTAAGTACCTACCTACTTATGTTTACCTGGGTGTCTCACAAAGATTTGCAAGCTAAACACAGATTACAGCATTATGTTATCAGTAAGTAGCAAACTGTTACAATGAACCTTCGTACTGCGTGTTATTTAACTGAATATTATTTACACAACAAAATAATACGTAAAATGGCACATTGTAACCTAAGTACATACATATAAAGTGCAAAAAAACTTGCTCTTTAGGTACCTATGGCACTTTTGTTTGGTTTAAGTAAAAACAACAAATAAAAGTTTCTGGTGATGGGATTAAACTTTAAAAAACTATAAGAATTCTGAAGTCAGAAGGATAATTTTTTCATTGGGTAATTTAACGGAACTTAAAACATAGTTACAATTTTTTTTATTTCTTTTTTACTATGTATAGGCCTGTATTTGACCACAATCATCACTGACCACGGTGAGCGTGGTCAGTGATGATGTGGCCGATGATGGTAAGCACACAAAGCCTAGAAAGGAACTGGCTCTCAAGTGCAACTGTCGGAACACACCGAAAGGTGCTTGGCGACAGAGTTTCAACAGATTCTGAAAATGTAGCTGTTTGATTTAATAATTTTCTCATATTGAATTTGGTGTTCAATGAAAGAAAATTCATTTTTAAATTAAGAAACGGGTACTTTACTAAACGTTATAATTTGAGAGGATTTTATTACCTAAATCGATGAAGAGAATTGTGTTTGATAAAAAAATTGTTGATTCATATAAAAAAAAAAACCTACATTATGTATTGTATATTCTACCACGTACTTGCCTATCCAATAATAATATTACAATACAATAAGCAAAATTACACTAATAAAACAACATACCTACGAGGTACCTACTCCATATAATGACAAAAAGCAATATAAATGCACTAATAATAAAAATTACAACTACCGTCTTAATAAAAACTTACCCAAATATTATGAACAACGCACTTCAAACATAACACAACAGCAGTTCCACTAAAATATTAAACGTCACGTAAAAAACTCTCACTCACTCGGTAATGAATTAATTTAAACTGAAATTAAAAGTCCGCGTGTGCGAATACGAAACCGGATCGCGATCCGTCAGACTGAACCGAAGGGGACGTGCGCGCTGCGCCACTGTGCCGTGATATATGACTAAAAGCTGCATTAGCAAATACTCTAACCCTTCGTTGCGAGCGCGGCCGGTCGCTGTACCGCCTGTCGAGCCGTCACGCAGTGGTGCAGCCAGCGGCGACGACGTTCCACAGTTATCCAGCTTATTATTTTAAAGGAGTTTAAGGATTATTTAAAAAACTAAGTACATTAGGTACACAACTTAGATGTAGCATCGGCAAATCGTTTTCGTACACTTCCGATTTATACAACAAATAAAAATCATTCCTTATGCGCCATTCAACGTTCCACAAGATCATTTTCGACGATCATTTTTTAACACACGAGTAATGTTGTAAGCGCACTCTTTTCGGGAACGATCGATTTTACGAATTTTGCCAGTGCTTCATCTAAGTTGTGTCATACTATACTGAGTTTTATGATTCACTAGCGACCCGCCTCGGCTTCGCCCGGCTTTTCTCAGTTTTTCTGTACTATAATATGCATGTATTATACATATTTATAAATCGTCCTCTTGAATCACTCTAACCAAAGTAACTATTAAAAAAAAACTGCATCAAAATCCGTTGCGTAGCTTTAAAGATCTAAGCATACATGGGGACAGACAAACGGTAAGCGACTTTGTTTTATACTATGTTGTAGTGAAGATTCAGTTGGGTATTTTTTACTTGTTGGGGAGGTTACAGGTAAGTAAGTCGTTTTATTACAAAGTGCACAAGTGGAGTCGGTAATTTTTTTTTTCAAAAGTATTGTCTTTCAATTCACCTGTATTATGTGTATTTGGTTTATGAGTTCCTGGTAATATGGTTATTTCGTGAGGGTTTTTTATACTACAATTGAATAAGTATTTCACATATTTGAAAGTTATATATACCTTACCTATCAAATATGTGACTGATTTCTGAAAAATATTTATAATTCAATCCACCGTTTTTCGATGGTTGACTAAACTGCTGCTTTCTCATGAGTTAGGTACTAATTTTAAAAAAGCCCGATTTAATCCTCATTCACGACAGAGAAGCATTGTGTACGTGAGAACTGGCAATAAGAATATGAAGTAAAAATATTATAAAACGCAAATAAAAAGTAAAAACTCCGTGACGAAACACTGCGGCTGTATTGTTTATGAAACGGACGGAACTGAATCCTATTAGCTGTATAATGGTCGCAGTGCAGCATTTTAGTGGGATTAACCTAGCATTCACATGATAAATGACAACTTCGGGAGTTCCCTCGCAGTCGAATTTGACATCACGAAACATTCCCTGATTTATGAACGAGGTTTTAATGATGTCTGAATAGAAGGGCAAAAAGACCATCAGTACAACTTGTATATCCCTTAAAATATGTAGGTAAGTATAGTGAAGTATGCCGAAATCTCACTAGGTAATAATCATATCCTGGGACATTCTTCACATACGGCTATCGATCCCAAATTATGCAGAGATACCTGATAAACTACTTTTTATTTTTATGTAAATACATAAATAGATTGTAACACACAGACTCAGGACAAACAAACATGTTCCTGCTTAAATGTTTGTCCTGGATGGGAATTGAACCCACGGCCTGCGGCACGATACGTGGTGTCTAAATCAACTATGTTAAAAATTCAAAAGAACCGAAATAAGAAGAGATGATAGTATAGCATTCTACTGGTCGAAGTAATGTTTTAAATCGGTCCAGTAGTTTTTGAATTTTTGTATATTTTTATGTTATTATTTATTCCATTACAAATAAAAGTCCACACAACACATGGTCCAAACACCATGGTCAGTGATGATGTAGCCGACAGTGGTAAGCACACAAAGCCTAGAAGTGAACTGGCCCTCAAATTCAACTGTCAGAACGCACTGGAAGAAGCTTGGCAACAGATTTTCAACTTGAGGGTGGTAGGCGGGCACTACAAAGTACCCTACCGTGCTATGGTTTCCTCCGCATATTTTTCTTCACCGAAAGTAGATGCACAATCCGCAATATTATTTCCATTTTATAACTTAAAGCTAATTGTAATGTAATGTCACACAATGGTATTGCGCATGAGATCTTGATCCTGACACTGCATTGTTCGCGTGGAGCGAGTCGGAGTCGGCGGCGGTGGCGGCGGCGGCGGCGGCGGCGGCGGTCGGCGCCCGCGCATAGTGCCGCCGTGAGAACGGACGCGCACACAAAACATTTACCTCGTGTTTATATTACAGACAGACAGACATGAGACAGAACTACTCCAATTCCTCATCATAATTCTCATGAAATATTGATACATACAGAAGAGATTTGTTTGATTTTGGGAGGTTAAGAGAATTTCATCATATCAGGGCCCAATTCAAACCATCCAGGAACCCATTGAAATCCAGCCGTTTAGGAGGAGTTAGATAACAAACACACGGATATACAGAAGTATTATACATATAATCAACGCGTACCAAAATGTAGGTAGATACTTCGTACTAGTACATTAAAACTCTCTTTTAAGTACCTTAGAATAAAATATACACTCTTATACTTACAAATAGGCGTGTAATAATACATAGATTACAAAATCTATAATATTTCATCGGGGCATGTAACAGCGCAGCGCGAGCGCAGCGGTACAACCCTTTGTCCGTCGCTTACAAAGTAATATTATGATATTACTCGAGGCGAGTGAGATGTTTATCATCAAATCTGCATACAGCGAGTGTCGCATTATCATACTGCAGCGTCTGCAGCCCGCCCCGATGATTGCAGTCCCCTGCACTTGCGCCGGCGTCGCTCAAAGGCACGGCACCGATTTATTTCATAATTTAAAAACCTTGAACGAAATACATCAATCGAGTTCCATGCGATACTTGGGAGATAATAACTGTATGAAAATAAATCACGATATAGCAATGAACTGTCCAAAATGCAGTCAGTAGGTACCTACGCGCCCACCGCTGACCAAAACTGATCTGAGGATAGCAAGTTGAAAAATTTACTTCAGTGAATTTTCGCCGCTGCTTCTATGGGCAAAGTTATCTATAGGTATAATAATAAAGCTGAAGAGTTTGTTTGTATGGTTGAACTCGCTAATCTCTGGAGTTACAGGTCTGATTCGAAAATTTTTTTCACTAATAGGAAGCTACATTATCCCCGAAGGTCTTAGACTACTTTTTATCCCGGGACCGTGGGTGAAACCGCGGGGGACAGCTGTTATATATGTCGTCGTCAGCGATAGCCAAGCGATACAAACATCACGTATAGGGTTCAGTGGTATCAGGATCCGATTCAGTGGACGTAGTGCAGACAATGAAACAACGTGATACCATCGCTTCGGAACAGTCCCGTATGAGGAGAAGAAGCGACGCAAGAAACTCCTCATGGGCCTGATAGATTTATTGTAGCAATTTGACAAATAATCACTTCAATTACACGTACAGACTCACATTAAGGTAGACTTCAGTATCAATTGAAACAACAGTTACACCGACGTGTGTACAACTCGAGAGCTCGTGATAAAGTGTTCGATCCGACCGTAATGATCTTGCCCACATTAACTTGTATCATAAACTATCATTCAGTCATAGGTTATTCATTCACCGCAAGTGTTGCCACCATTTCAACCGATACCTCCACCATGATAATAAATTGAGCCAATCGAGTCGGACAAACAACCAGACTCTCCGACATATATGTATAAAAAATACATATTCTACCTGACTGACTAACCTATCAATTACGCACATCCCAAACCGCTGAAAATTTTAAACTCAAATTAAAATGTAAATGTTTCTCTTAGACCTATAATAATGTAGTCAAACCTATGGAAAAGTTTTTAAAAATTCATCCTCTATGGGTAAAACATACGCAGGGTAGGTATGAAATCATTGGCAAGTAATTGCACTTAGTAAGACTTGCGAAAAAACTGGTTGCATAACGCCAACTTCATTCCAACGTAATTAGCTAATTGCAAACTCCACATCGGAATGTACTTAACGTTTCATTATCGAAGATTTAGTCAAGCCAAGCGCCACACGCCGCCGACTGTACCTTGTAAGGTCTCTCTGAGGTCGATATGAAACAGCTCGTAGTCAACACTACCTAACTATGAATTTATTCCAAACTAGCTGTCCCCCACGGTTTCACCCGCGTTCCCAAGGTATCTCATGTTTTCCCGGGATAAAACTACCTATATGTTATTCCAGGGTATGATCTATCCATGTGCCAAGTTTCATCCAAATCCGTTCATTCGTTTTTACGTGAAAGAGCAACAAAGATACATACATACTCACAAACTTTCGCATATAATATTAGTAGAATTCAAAATTTTTTTTCAGAACTGATTTCAACATTGATAGCCAAATTATAAGCTCATTGTAGGATTCGAATCCACCTTCTTTATAGCACTCGCAAGTCGCGTTACCACGTCTGTATTCTCGTCTCCCACGTAATGAGAAACAATAAAAGCTTCAATCATAATATTGTTCGCGGAACGTAAATAAAGCGTAGCATACACACCCTCAGGTAATGGGAAACACGTAGTTAGTGTAATGAAGCCAAGCCAGGTGCCGGCAACAGGTGTGGCCGCGCGGCCGCCTCGCACACGGCCGCGGTCGCCCGGGGAGGGAGCGCCGCCGCCGCCCGTCGTCCGGATGTCCGCAAGTTCCGTGACTAGACTGCGTTGCATTCGATCATACACACCCTCTCAAGGTTTTTTTTGGTCTAGCCGCAACCGCATCGGAAATGACTTTAGGATATCACTTCGACATGCGAGTGTACGTGTCCATGTTACAATGCTATTCTAAACTATCTTTATTAAGAAACGAGTTTTTCTTTATTCTATAAATATACAATATTTACAATTATTTACAACAAATATACAAACTATATATAAAAAATTTCCTCGAGGCGGCCGCTGCTGCCAATCAACGGCAAGGTTCCCAGAAGGCTGGCAGCGTTCCCTCTTTGTATGGCCAAGCTAACGCGTTGGCGGAAAAAGCTCCCCGCCCGCCGGTCCCCTGTGACCTCAATTAATTTTGAAGATAATAACGAGTTTTTAAATATGTCTGTCACTTTCTAACGTTTTCATAGAAAGAGACGGTCCTGTGACAGTGATACGAAAATGAGCCTCTGAAACTCTGAAAGTTCATCAGAATCTGTTTAAAGATTTGATGACAAACATGGGGACAGGTAAATAAAAGCTTGTAAAAAAATTATATGCCGCAGTAAATTTCTTAGGCACCAACACAATATCTACATTATCTTTTTTTTTGTACTTACAAATCCACCCAAGTTGAGCCATAGCGCGCCGCCGCCGGGTGTTTTCAGTAGTAGCTCCTCCAATGTAAACAGAATCCCACACCACTCCGCCCCCGCGCCATCTCGCATCGCATGTCAATTTGCACCCGGAAGTGCAAATGACGATATATCTAATTATATAAATAGATAACTAATAACGAATGACCACTACATACCACGTGGCTTACGCCTACTGTCATCTGTCACTAGGTACAATACCTATACATCGCAAACACGTGGTTCATACGCAGTTTGTAAACAAGCTTTTAAAATTAATTTATATTGAAACTAGCTTCCGCCCCGCGGATTCAAAAAGTAGCCTATATGTTAATCCAGGGTTTCAGCTACATCCATACCAAATTTCATCAAAATTGGTCCAGCCGTCCAGAAAAAAAAATAGTATATGTAGTATATCAGTTATCTGGTGTCCATAGTACAAGCTCTGCTTAGTTTGGGATCAGATAACCGTGTGTGAACAATGTCCCAGGATATTTATTTTTTTATTTATTAATATGTACACACGCACAATTCGGTACGACCTGTCACATTTATAATGAGAATTTTAAACAATACATAAAATTAAACATTTAATGAAACCCCCGAAACTCAAATTGGTCTTACGTACCTACTTACTTTAAAAAAAAAGCCTTTATTTTTTTTGAATAACTTAAAACCTCATGTCTCCATAAGTTTAGTAAGTGACGAAGTCATTTATCGAGAGCATAATTAAGTACCAGTTTTTCAGCCAAACTTTTCACATCCATGTCACAGTGTCCGCTGGCCTAGTTCCTAGTTCAAACAAACACCGCAATTCCTTGAGGCATTCTCCGCGTCGCTTAAGAAACTTGCAAGCTAAGAGGCTGTGTCAAGTGGCTCTTGCGGGGATGGATCCCGCCGCAGCCGGGAAGCAAGCGGATAGAAACGGGAGCAGGCCAGCGGGACACCACTTGTGCATTTGCTGACAAACGACTATGTACCTAGTAGTTGTTAGGAGAGCTGTGTCGTACCTACATCAGGGGCGTAGCTACCGCCGTATCTGCCGTATCAATTATACGGGGCCCCGGGTCACAGAGGCCCCCGACGTGCGTCATAGAGGCAAAAACATTAGAAAAACCAAAGTCATCATCAGCTATAAATTCTTTAATAAATCAGTTTGCCGAAAAAAAGGCAAGGAGAGTGTATATTTAATTTGAATTGTTTGTAAAAATAAAAAACTTTAATTTTATGCAAACATTTTTTTTTTCTTAATAATCTTTACCATTCATAAGGGCCCCCAAACATTTTTTTATACGGGGCCCCGCAGGGCCACGCTACGCCACTGACCTACATTAAAACATTTTCTACGTTATGTAGTACTAGCTGTCCCCCGCGGTTTCACCCGCGTTCCCGGGATAAAAAGTAGCCTATATGTTATTCCAGGGTAGGATCTTTCTGTGTTTCTTTCATCCAAATCCGTTCAATCGTTTTTGCGTGAAAGTGTAACAAACATCCATACTCACAAACTTTCGCATTTATAATTATTAGTAGGTTAGGATGGTAGAACCTAACAGCTGGAAAATAGCTAGTAGATATAATGGCTGGCTTGTCTGGCTTAGCTTGTCTTGTTTGTATTTCCTAGTTTGTCCCTGCTGACCCGTGACAGAGTGGCTGGGATCTCGGGGTCGAGATTAGCCTACAGGTAAGTCCTTTAACTAATGAAACCTGCAAGCGACCAGCTGCATTGCGGAACTCTGTATAAGAGCTCTGCAAATTGTGTGCTTCAATTTTTTAATGGATTTACAATTCTTGGATATTCGCCAAGCAACTATTTTTCATGTTAGGTATTTTTTTTTTGCTTTTACTATGTATCAACCTAGTCATTTATAGTATTTGTTGAAGCTGCTACTTGTTTAAAACGATGCAATCATCGTTTGTAAATAAACCATTATCTAATTCAAGTCACACGTCAGAATGTCATATCTATTTATGCACATATTATTTCCAAAATAAGTTTATCAGTTATGTGTTTTCTATAATAAAAGGTCTGCTAAGTTTGGGATCAGATAGCCGTGTGTAAAGAATATCCCAGGAAAGTGATATTAATATATTATTACTTAATGTAGCCAATTAATCATTTGTAAAGGATATTATTATTATTCAGTGTAGGCCCTGATAAGTTACAGAAGACTTCGATTTACTCTACCGAATCGGAATAAAGCTAAACTGAGAACACTCCAGCAAGAAACATGACCATAAAGATTATGGTAAAAATACTCAAAAAAATATATAGCTCGAGCAATGATAGGTAAGTAATGGTGTCGCTAAAGGTAAGCACACAAAGTTCAGAAGAAATTTCAACTCAATTGAAGCTTGTTTGGTGACATATTTCAACATCTAACAGCCGGTATGGCACCAATTAAAACAACCGTGTTATTCACGAGTTTTTCTTCACTGAAAGTGACTGAAAGCTCATGCTTATTGTAGGATTCGAACTCACGAGCTTCGTCACAGCATTCGGGTCAATATATCCATACTACCTACCTAATAAATAAAGATAGACTTAAGTTACTATGGGACGTAGAGCTACGTTATTTCATGTTATTTTTAACTACGTCGACGTTACAACTGTACTTTTACAAGCGAGTCAATAGATCGATATCGTAACTTGATGCATCGGAAGCACGCAACTCTACTCAGTTATGTTCATGGCGCATCCACTATTTATGTATATATAGGTACTCTAGGAACTCTAAAAACGAAGCTTCTATTTGAGCACTAAATAGATCTAAATACCCTTGGTTTTCTTGCGGTGATGGTGCTATTGTATCCAGCTATTTGGGTGGCTACTCTACCGCCAAACACCTACTGGTCTGTTCTGACAGCAGTCCTGGGAAATTATTCCCAAATGGCTATATATAACTAATCCCAAATTAAGCAGAGCTTGATACAATGGAAACCATATAGTTTACATACACAACTAACTTAAATAGATAAAAACACCCAGACTCGGGACAAACAGACATGTCATGCAAAGAAATTAATGTGTCGGTTGGGAATCGAACTAACGTCCTGCGGCGTGATAGGAGATAATTTAACCAATCACGCCAACTGGAATGTCTATAATACTTGTGAATATTCGGTGTGGTTTCCACCATCGGCAACATCACTAGTGTTGAGATTGTGGTCCAATATAAACTTTATACCAAAATAAAAATAACTTATAGATAATGTACCTATAATACTTGCTTCTTATGCGCGGGTCATATATCAAAGTAGTGGGTAGGAGTGAAACAATGTAAAAACAGCCTTTTTCAGTTTCATGTAATCGGTGCGTTATTGGTAGATAGCACGACCTCGACCGCCTTGCACCGCCAGGCGCAGTTCTCTACCTCCATCGCGTCACGTGAGGTGACGTGACGTGACTTTATGTAGGCCTAAATATCATCGATATGGATTGTTATACGTATGCATCCAAACATTTGTAAACTTTTTTATAAAGTATTACTTAATTTCTAAAGTTGGATGAAATGAAAACATAAAGCGCCTGATAAAAGTTGACAGCAATGTTACATTAATATTGTAGTTATTTTAAGTAAATATGTAGGTACAGTATGACACAACTTAGATGTAGCATCCATCGGCAAATCGTATATCTACACTTCAGTTCCGATTTACACAACAAAAAAATAGTTCATTATCGCGCCATTCAACGTTCAACAAGATCATTTTCGCTATAAATAATAGAAAAGGTATACACACAAAATAGAAAAGTGTGAAAAATTTCAGTCTACATACGTATTTTATTTGTATACATAAAATATGTAGACTGAATTTGTTCTCCTTCAAGAGTTTGCTACGGTAGGTACAATTACAGTTGTAATATAATCGATATTTGCTAGTTCTCTACAACACGTTTATGGTACAGTCCGATAAACGCCAAAATCGCTTATATGCCTTCATCATCATCATGTCAGCTGAAAGACTGCTGGACAAAAGCATCCCCCAAGGATCTCCACCTTACCTACGCCATATTGGACTAACGTACATGATTTTATTCTTATGAATTAGGTTGAAAAGAAGGAGTTGGTCGGTCCACCTGATTGATGGTAAGTGGTTACCGTCTCCTATCGCTACCAAAGGTATTGCCAATGTGTTGCCGACCTGTTACAATACTCAAGTGCAATTGTGAATTATCTACTAAATTATTAAACTAATTTATATAGGGACAAAAAGGCATTTTTAGTATAGTAAAAAGATTGTTTGAACACAAGCCGTGGACCGTGGTCAGTAATGATATGGCCGATGGTGGTAAGCACAGAAAGCCTAGAAGGAAATAATGGTGATGTGACTAGAGCTTAAAATAATAATATTACACGATACTGAAACAAAACTAAGGCCCAATACCACCAACGTCGTATAACACTAATCCACGGGTTAATTAAGGCTATGTGACAGATTTTGTATAGAGAATCTGTCAAATTGATGATAATAACCCCATGGATTAGTGCTATACGAATTTGGTGAAATTAGGCCTATGTCTACGGGAGCAGTTGGCAACACTTACCGAACATATGTCAAACGAAATGACATTTCAAATGTCATTTATTTCATAAAAAAAAACAGCTGTTCGCAGATCGCACACCGATAATTTTCCCGACCGCGAAAAGAAATCAAAATAGTAATTTTCTATGAGTTTCATATCTGAACTCACTATAAATTCACCTATCGATTCTAAAATCGACGTGTAAATATCTCGCAAAATGTTCGCCAAAACATACAAGCTAAAATCAAACAACACACTCAAAAACTCTGAAAAGTATGTACCTACCCTCTTTAAACATCTTGAAAGTTTAAAATATTGTCAAATATTTATGAATTCTTTAACATTTACAGAAAACATCTAGCCAAACGTATACAGGATGAGTTTCCACACGCCACTGAAGAGAAAGTGAAGGAAATAGTGTCTATGAAATCAACATGTATTTGCATGAAGCTGGTGCTCCACTCTGGCGAGCTGGTGAACGTGTACGCAGTGGACGGGGTGCCTATGATAATGGAGATGGAACACGGGCTCGCTCCCACTGTTTGTGCTCTGTGGAAGGTGCCAGACTTAGTGCCAACACTTACAATTCATAGCCCGGTGTTGAGTAAGGTTTGTAAATCCCTCTTGTTTCTGTATGAACTACAGTGTACTACCAAACAAAATATTCTTGTGTCATGTCATAGAGAAGCCTTAACAGTGGATTATTAGGGAATCATTATTAATTGACTTGATTTACAGTCTTATTACTAACATTTACAGTGTACTAAAGGCTGACCACTACTACTGCCTTTACTACTGCAAATCGCTGGTGTTACTGGTCCAATTCCAAACATTATTTCACTAATAGGAAGCTATATAATCCCTAAAGGTTATAGGCTTTCTGTCCCGGGAATGCAAGTGAAGACACGGGGAATAGCTAGTCTAATATTGAAACCTGATAATAGCAACATACCCTTGCCACACTTATAAACCAATCTCTCTTCATTCTTGTACCTATCTATAGATTTTTAAGTAAAATGAAACATAAACATGTTCTCAGATTCAAGGCGGAGCGCCTCTCTACTTGCCGGGAGTGGAACTACCCGCGGGCGGGATCGGGTTCCCGCTGTTCCAACGCGGCACCATCGTTGCGGCTTGCACCACAGACAACTCTGCTGCGGGTGTGATCGGCCGTTCTACTATGTCCAGCGCTGACATGCTGCTTAGAGCTGCGTGAGTATACTAGATAAAATAAACTGTCATGTTTCTTTTTTATACAAGTTGGTAAACAAACATACAGCCCGCCTGTTGGTGGTAAGCAGTTACCGAAGCACAAACAAACTACTTAAACCAAACTCGAATCACATTTGATTCGAATGATGACGGTGAAAACTTAATTCGAATGAGATTCAATGTTGATTCAAATCAGATTGATGATTCAAATTAATATTTATGATTCGAATCTTATATTGCGCGGTAAGCTTACATTATTGATGAGACGGTTAAACATTTTTCACTTTTTTTTTCATTTCTACCAAGATTTTCTCGTATAAATATATAAGTAATAATTATTCTTCAAAAGTACCTGTAGTGAAAACTAAAGAGATTCCCATTTAAACGATTTTATTGATTCGAATCAACGTATAAACTAGTATTGATTCGAATGTATCAATCAATTCGAATCAAGGGTTTATTCGAATCATGGTTCGAATTTTCGCCAGGTTATTCGAATTGATTCGAATATTCATTTTCGATTCGAGTCCCATCACTACCGCAGAGTAAGTAATCTGCACCCTGGGTATTATAGAGGAATAAGGTGGATGATTCCTCCATTGACATTGACATTAAAAATATAAGAACTCCCGCTAGGCTGGGTCATCGTGCCTGGGGACCGCCCTCCAACTGTACATGTTGGATTCTGGTATATATGGTAATGCGCGAATAAACTTCACCAGCGCGATGTAGGTTATATGTACATTATTGTAGCGCCATCTATTTATCGTCGTGTGAACTATGTAGCAGACAGGGGTCGCTAAACTATCACTCAGTTCACTCACGCATATGATTCTTCCCCCTTCTGGATGAGCTCTGGCCACCACTCATGCTTAGGAACACAATATTAGGTTATTTGACTGTGCTATTCTATAAAGTAGGTAGAGACATTCAACTTCTCCTAAAGCCTCACCTATTATGGTTTGTAAAATTATAGTCCTATTACAGTAGTCAGAGTGATATGAAAATTATAAAAAATCTCTTTGCTATAAAATTCATCTGTTTAATCTATGACTAAGAATATGTAGATTCAGATGAACTTTATTGCAATGTCATATAGGACTCGTGCTATATTTTACAAACCATAGTTCCAAGTCTCCAAATAAAATAGCAATAATTAATGTCGATGTTGGTACCGTATTTTTTCTTGTCGAAGAGTATCTAAATGTTAATTTCAGCGGAGTATGCCTGGACACGCTGCACGTGGTAGGCGACTTGTTGTGCAAAGACGCCAAGTTCTCGAGGATCGAGCGACCGAAGGCGCCGCCGCCTGTATACAGCTACATTACTGACAATCTCACTCCACAAGTCGCTCAGGTAACTAATATTATCTAACTTTTAGAGCTGAAAGGATGTAGCACAGTCAATCGCCGCACAGAAGAAACATAATATTTTCTCTGATTTGGATGAGACTTGGCACATAGATAGATCGTACCCTGGAATAACATATAGGCTTTTATCCCGGGAAAACATAAGATCCCTCGAGAACGCGGGAGAAACCGTGGGGTGGAAGCTAGTAAATTATAATTGTGTCGTTCCAGCTAAGCTTACAAAAGCCCCGTGAAGAGTGGCCAAGTCTCGGCAAACAAGAGAGGAATCCCACCCCCACCAGTACCCAAACTCCCACTCCCACTCCAGCCCCAGTACCAAATGAACCGCGACTCATCACAGACATGGAAGCAAATGATGATGATGATAATCCGACCACTGGTGAAGATAGCATGGTCACAGGTACGTAGCACAGATTTTTTTATGCAATTTAGTTTTGGACTCATTGTGGCAAGTAATGATATGACCAAAAAATTGGTATCTATAGCGTAATATCGACAAAATCACATCTCTAGCTCGTTACGTCAACATTCCTTACGATTCCTCAGTGTTCCCGCGGGGACTGTATCTGAGTATTCGAGTAATCTAATAGATACTCAAACTTCAAACTAATTTATTGATACTTTTTTTGTATTTTGAAATATTTCACTGTTGTTTTCCCTCCAAAATATTTTTCTCATTACCTGTATGTAAGGTAGGAGGTATACTTCAGTCCTTTCGGCCTACATACCTTTACAGATTAAAATCACCTTGTAACGGATATGTACAGAAATATACAGCACACTTTAGTTTTTGTATGTTGATAGAAGATGGTCAGGCCGAGGAGGAGGACGAGATCCCCACAGAGATGGAGGCGTTGCTGCGGTGGTGCTTGCTCTCCTTCCTCAAGCTGGAGGGGAACAAGATAGAGTTGCCGTTGCGTTCCAGTCTACTGTACAGGTTACACGCTTTACTTACTAACTAGTTGTAGTGTAGAATGCGAAAAAAGGTTTATTGCATTCTTTAAACGATAACAATACCAGGCTTACACATACCCTAGATGGTTCTTTAGAAAAATAGAAAAACTTGTGTTCATTAAGACATCATGTAAAAATATATTAATAAATTTTGTGCTGCCCTGATATAGCGTAATGGCAGTCGAACACTGGATGTCTAAATACTTTGTATTAAATCGTGGAACTTAGTACTTTTACTAAATGACCAGTCCAGAAAACCTTGCGTCTAGTAACTCCCAACTATGTCCACGAGCACCAGGCAAAATTGGTATGTGTTTTTTATTATTATTTTTTAATTATAGGAATCATCTGATCCCCTTGTGTCCGTCCGATAGGACATTAGACGTCAAAAAATCATCTTACAAGAAAATGAGCAAGTTCCTTGAAGCAATGCAACAGGTATCATAACTTTTTTCTTTCTTTATACGTTTTTGTCACAGCTACAAAGGTTTCACTTTCAAACGATGTAAAGGTTATTGGTTACAGATTACAGCAGAGCATTTGATAGAATAGACCACATGGTCTTTCTAAGCAAAGGTGTAACTCTCGAAGGGATATGCAGTTATCTCGGGTGGTTTAGATTATACATCGGAAATTGTTGTTAAATATGGCTCCGATCGGATCTTATCTCAATTACCGCTACGGGATATCATCTGGAGTCCCACAGGGGTCTACTCTGGGTCCGATATTATTTGTAATATATGATATTGACAGATGTTTTTTAAACATAGAGCTGCTTTTTGTTTACTGAAACTATAATAATATTTTAGGACATTCTTCACACACGGCTATCTGATCCCAAAATAAAGAATAAAATAGTTGTGAAATGAATAAATAAACAGAACTTGTACTATGGAAACCAGATAATTGATATACTATGTAGTTTTTTTTTTTTAAATATATTCAGCTTCAGAACAAATAGATAAGGTCATGCACAAATCATATTTGTCGTGGGTGGAAATGGAACCCCTGACCTGCAGTATAATAGATCTTTGTATGTGATCTGCCTGCACACATTATTGACGATTCGTAAGGTAACTTTCTAACCGTTCATTCGCTCAGCCTCATATACCAAACCGAACAAGGTTATTTAAGTCCATGCAATACAAAACTAAAGGCCAATATTTTATCAACCTCGCCACCTGGCCCATGCATACACCACTATAATAAGTGGCGTTATTTCCGTTCGTGTGTATGTAGGAAGGCTTCATCGAGGTGCGTGAGATAGATAAAGGTGTGGAGGCGCTGGTGGGCGTGCAGACGGGGCACCCGGCGGTGCGCACCCACCGCGTGTCCAGCGCGATGCGCGCGCGCGTCGCCGCCGCGCCGCCGCACGCGCACGCGCACGCGCACGCGGATGACTCGGCCGCCGACTACTCGCCGCCCGTCGTGCGCGAGATGTACTGCATCACCGCACATGTGCAACACATATTCACACCTCACAAGTTAGTCGCCTTGTCTTGTCTTGTCTTGTCATTCTAAAGGGGCCGCTACACGGTTGCCGACTAACCAACCGAGGGCAAATAGAGGTAATGTATCGGTGACTTCGATGATCTACACCGGAGGTTCACCCCCTCAATTTTCTCTTTAAGTCTCCCGCACTCCCTTGTCTTTTATCTATACTAATAATATAAAGAGGAAAGATTTGATTATTTGTTTGTTTGTTTGCATTGAATAGGCTCCGAAACTACTGAACCGATTTGAAAATTTCTTTCACTAATAAGAAGCTACGTTATCCTCGAAGGTTATAGGCTACTTTTTATCCCGGGAACGCGAGTGAAACCGCGCGGTACAGCTAGTGGTAAATAAAAGGGTAGGGAGCAAACGTTTCGCTATTTCATGCCGACCGTTTGTCGCTACTAGGATTTACGTCCACGACTTTGCTCGCTACTTTGCAGGAATTCTATTATTAGTGGCACGGCTTTCTGAGTTTTGTGAAAGAAAATACAGAGATGCTGCTCGTTTGATCAATCTACGAGTGTAGAGGGGGTCTACTCCCAGGGTTGAAATCCCTGGTCCTAAATGATTGGCTGCCGACTCAACGTCCTGTATATTACCATCGATTAGTGGCCAATTGGCAGCCTCTTAAAATATATATAAATACAAATACAACTTGTTTCTTATTTTAAAACGCTTCCTAGTGCGAGTCTTATGTAGTGGCAATGTACGCGGAGAATGAACCTTCTTATAACTCTGTGTTTTGTGTACTATTTGTAGGAAAGGCACTGCGCTGACTCCATCTCAAGTGCGTACAGGCGTGAGTGAGTACGTGCGCACGCACAGTCTCACGTCGCCGCACTCGAAGGGCGCCGTTTTACTGGACCCGACACTCGCCAAAATTACCGGGAGAAATGAAAACGTACGTTATACCATAATTACGTTAAAATAAAGTTAATTTTAAATTAAAAGTAAGTCCCATACATTTTCGAGAGGATAACGTGAGATGTATAATATGCAATGTTATTTTATCTACTCTCATATCGTAATGTTCTTATTATGAAATCAAAATCAGTACTTTAATGACCCACTTTATGCACACCCGTCTATAATGAAATTAAAAAATTATATTATAGTACAGTTTTCTTCCCAAGATAATGCTATAAAATAACTTTTTTTCATTAAAGTACAAGTATTTGGACATGTCTGGCCACTTATAATGTGTTTTGGGTTTTAATACTTCAATATGTATTGTATTGTACTAGGAGGTGATAAGATGGGAGGAGCTGATCCCCTCGGTGCAGAAGGCGATGACGGCCAGCACGGAGATGCAGTTCGCGGACGGGTCGGTGCGGCTCACCAAGACGCGGCTCGAGCCCGTGCAGATGCAGGTCGCCAACAGGAGTGGCAACAAGAAGGTATATATACATATACCTACAACATAATAAATATACTGTGCAACAGTTCACAATAATAACTACTTTTAAAAAAATACTATGTATAGGCCTGTGTTTGACCGCAATCTCACAGTCACAGTGGTCAGAGATGCAACGGGGGACCTGCGCATGACCCGCGCTGTAATCCACTCTGAGACGCTACGCTGCGTGTGTGGCATACAATGCGTTGCTCCGATGCGACGACGCAACGCACTAATGAGGCCTCACCCTAAGTCCACACTTGCGACCTAGAGATCGGGGGCGGGCTTATATTGTAATGAGATGCACATATAGTGAACCGCAGAGAGTGGACTCTGCGCGATTCTATTTGTCGCCGCTCCCCTCTAACGGCGGCGTAGGCGAGGTCAAGTTATCCTGACGCACTATATTTTTAAAAATAAAGCTCGTCTTATTTAGTATTTATTGTATTGTATGGTATGGTGTGGTGTGCAGGTGACGCTGGTATCGAACCTGGAGTCGTTCGGGTTCAGCCTGGCGGGGCTGGCGCAGGCGTGCCAGGTGGGCGTGGCGGCCTCCTGCGGCGTCACGCGCCTGCCCGGAGCCCGCGCCGACCAGCTCATGCTGCAGGGGGACCAGGTACCATCATACACTACACTACACACATCACAAGTACCTACACAAACCCAACTCAAATATACACACACACACACACCACTACAACAATACACACACCACAAAATATACACAACACAAATACACACAAACAGCACAAATAAACACACGGTAGAAATATAACACCATGTACATACCATAGGTAGTCGACCTGTGATCTTTTAACATGGATTTTAATTAAAAAAAAAAACATTTAACATTAAAAATAATAGAAATATTTATTAATTTACAGACTCACTTTGTGGCTAAACTTCTTATAGAAAAGTATGGATTACCCAAGAAGTTTGTGGAAGGCGCAGATAAGGCGCTCAACAAAAAGAAGTGAACTGTTTATTTATGTACAGACAATGAGAGATTAAATTTCGCATGAAATAAGTGATAGTGTGTGCAAGTGATAAAAGTGTAACTAAATAAAACGACAACCTGAGGTTTTCTATATTTACTTTTATTTAATTAATTTGTTTACCCTACATACAAGTATTTATCCTATATTCCTCAATAAAGAGGATTGCTTATTAAAAAAAATGATTTACAGAAATATGGCAACCATAAAATTATTATATAAAAATTCTAAATCACACAAAATTATACTTAAAAATAATTTCTACTTATGATGACAAATTTATTGATACTGCTTTAATTTCATATGGAAGACATAATGACTAAAAACATGTATACCCATAAATGTATCCATCCGTGTATCTAAAACTAAAATATTTAAATTGTAAATTGTTAGTTCATTCACATATCAATACAGCAGGGAAGGAATCATTGATGGTTACATTCTTTACAGGAATATAATATAAACTTACAATATTCATAAAATGTATAAAAAAAATACAAGCAATATAATCAAAATATTCACAATAAAGCAATTTTTCTTATAATTCATTAAAAAAATGATATACAAATATATGTATTTTTCACTATTCTAGGGTTAGGGTGGGCTAATGTCCGTATCTCGTTTCACTATATTACATAAATAATACCTTCTTAATTAAAATATATGCTACTTATCCATGGAACAACTTATAGATTTGTGGTACTTATGATGACAAAAAATATATTTAAAAATGGATCTTTAGCTCAAGTTGTTTCAAGGATTGCATTTCTTTTTCCAAATTATTTTATTGGTCAAGGAAGAGTTTCTTAAGTTTAAATTAAAAATAAATGTTATATCTACCTACACCGCAACCATATTACTGACAGAAAATAATTATTCTCAACAGGGATTATTTCATTAATCTTAACTAGAACCATAAAAGAAGACAAATTTATTCCCAAAAATAGGTAAATATATCAATTTAATTGGAGATCAATTTATAATTTATAGATCACAATGTAATTGCCGACATAGTAACATTATATTGTTCTTAAACCTTTGTAGAGGTCCTAAACTTGAATGGAGTTTTAAAAGGAAGTAAAGACTTACGAGTTTTAGATTTTTTCACATCAGGTGGTGCAAGAGGTGTTCGAGCCAGGGACTGCCTCATGCTGGAGCGAGTCCGGTCTGACACACTACCTTCCATCACCCCGCTGTTCACACTCCACTGGCTCTTGGAGTCTTGTGATGCAATGGAACTCTTGGATGTGAGGCTACTCTTCGATGGAGTTTTCCTCATATTACTACCTATGTTTGTTACATCACTGAAAACACTCTTTGTGACCTTGGCCTGCTTAGAGGGCGAGGAGCCCCACTGCATCGCACCCCTCTTCTCGGATGTTATCTTTTCCAAATCCAAATACTTAAACTTACTTAAATCTTTGGATCCGTCCGGCTGCCTGGGCACCTGGTAGCCATCCCCATCAACATTCTCCAGCTCGTAAAACGTCAGAGTAACACTCTCATCACTCTCAGCAAAAGGATTGGAAGAAGTGAAGTGCACTTTTTTTGTTGAAACTTCAGGGAAGATGTTGCGGCGCGGCATGTTGTCCTTCGTGAACTTAGTCGCCGTGATGATCATGCTGCCGTCGCCGGGGTCTGCCGAGAGCGAGCTGTCGATGTCCTCATAGGCGCAGCTCGGCCTGCGGGTCACTGCGGAGGCGCGGCGGTGGCGGCGGCGCGACGTCCACGCCTCCCGCCCGCGGGCCCGCGTCATCACCGCCGGCAGCGTTATACCGTTGCTCCCAGCCTCACATGACATATCCAGCGTATCATTCAGTGGAATTATCTTGGTGGCCGGACTGTTCACTATTTCCTTGGCGATCAAGTCTCTCTCCCTCTTGTTGAGCGACTCCTCGCGCTGCCGGAGCGCCACGAGGCGCGACATCCACTGGTGGCTGAGTGTGTCCTCCGATATCTGTTGAGGACAGTTGTATCTGTCCACATTTTCACTGTAGGGTCTCCTGCTGCGCGGCACGAATCCTGGCAGCTCGAGGGCGAGGGCGGCTAAAGTGGGTGACAGTGAATTACGATTGGAGTATGCCTTGTCGGTCCCCAAGTTGGATTTACGTTTTGGACTTATATTACAGTAGATGGGACTCTCAATCTTTTTTATATGCATCCTCGGCTGTGGCTGTACAGTTCTGCAGAGTTCTACAGCTTTCTCTGAGTCACACTTGTTCACTTCTGATTCTGATGGTAGATGTGAGCTTGATGTTGTTACCGAGATGAGAATTTTACTCAGACAGTTGGGTCCTGATAGGGTTTCAAGGTTAGCAAGGACAGTTGGATGGTAGAGGATTACATCTGGACGAAGATTGGAGTTTCTATTGTCGCAGAGTAAATCGACGACGTCTCGTAGGTCCGCGCTGTAGTGGAATTCCGTGAGCTTATCGTCGCTGGCACCCGGGCGGTAGCACAGAGTGTGAATAACTTCTCCTACTTGGCGCATCACATCTGTAGCGCCCGAGGGTGTCAAATCGAAGCAGTCGATGCGGATCTGGCCGGTATCGTCCACAAAAATAGACGTTGGTGTGAAACATTTCCGTAGCACGACGGTTTGCAGGTGTTCCACGGCTTTACACACTCTCGCCAGCTCCCACAGCAGGTGCCAGATGAAACCTTCGGCGAGGTGTAGCTCGCTGGCCTTGCTAAGCTCATTCAGCTCATGCACACTGCGCCACGAGTTGTATTCGAGGACCAAATACAATGTCTTGGAGGGCGCGTGCAGGATGGTATCGTAGTACTGCAGTAAGTTATCTGATGTCACTTTGCTTATTATTTTCACTTCGTTAATGACATTTTGTATTTGTTCGTCGGTGTAAGCGGAACAATTGTACGCCTTCCACGCGAATATTTTGTTGGTGACCTTGTGTCTTACTTTATAGAACGTACCGCCGCAGAAAATGTCTATAACTTGAAAGTCCTTTAATTTTTCCGACATATTTTCAGGTAATTCTTGATTTTAATAAAATTTCACATTTTGCAACCGAAACAAAGCGAACGAAATTTTGAACACAAGCGACCGTTAAAACTAGAATTATAGTGATGGGCAACTCGCACTTCCAAAATTCGATATGACGTAACGGTTTTTGTACTATCGATAACATTCAAATATAACCACTGATACAGTACATTGACTTGCTATTAAGCCATAATTTTACCAGAAATGTGTGAGAATATGTATGAAACCTACTATTAGGTTTGCTTCATTTTCACAGCTAAGCTAAAGTACGGCTGTTAAAATGTCAAACTTTTTTGACAACTGTTACTAATCTAAGAAACAACTAATTTGTATGTCAACGGAATCTTCATTAAATATTAATCAATTTCAGATATAATTCCATTATTAACACATGTCTGAAACGTCTTTAAGCAGTGCGGCCGCTTTTATAGCTTTCAAGTATATAACAAAGTACTATGTGTTTATAGCGCTGATGGAGAGCATTCAAATGTAAAGGTTATAGTATTATTTTTCATACCTTATTATTGAATAATTAATACATACCTCGAAGGTTTGTATTAATTTGCGATTGTTAAACATTGTTTTTTTTCCTATCGTATTACATACTATTTACGTGTGCAGTGTCAAAATGGTGACAGAGAACCATTCTCTAACTAATTATTATATATTTGGACGTTGCCTAAATATAACTAAAATCCAAATTATAAATTAAAAACTCTTCTGCATTTATAATAATAATACACAATAATACATACCGAAAAGCATTAGGTACATACATCACTATAAATCCGTTCAGAAATTGAACTAAAAGACGTTCAGTAACTAAACTGTCAATTGTTTTTATTTATTTGTTGCTGAACTGAAGTTTTTTATGCAAATAATAATGTAATGATAACTTCATCTAATTAATTGGTAAGTAGGTAATACTCGTACAACTACATAATATGTAACGAAGATGATTCTATATAGATGTTTCTGTATTTTAATTATTAACAAAATATGGACTTGTTGTGGGTCTGAATTAAATTATACCTAGGTTTGCATTTCATTTTATTCATATAATAGCACAGAATACGTAATAGCTAGGTGAGGTAGGTACTTGTAGGTATTAACATACTGGCCACAGAGTACATTTTATATATTGGTGAATACTGATACGCGGCCACTGGTCGTGGGATTATTCCCATCCAGGCAAGACAAACATCTGTGTGCATGAACCACTGAGGTATATTAATCCTATTGTTTAGTAATCTGAGACTACTACGTGTAGAGAAGCTATCCTATGCAAAGGTCTTGCTCCATTTTGTTAATATTCGCTGCAGCGTTGGAACAATAATTAGTCGTGTAACCATACAGTTTAAACATGAAGCGCTAAAACGCTATTCAAATATTGTTTTGGCGACGAAAAAGTCGAAAGCGCCGTGATTTTCTTGGCGCTTACGCAACTACGTGAAGTGCGGCCGGATGGCTGCACTAATGCACCTCTTTGTAATGCACTTCACTTATTGATGTTGTTGTTGTTTTTTTAAAAAGGCAAAGGTACAGACTCATACAGCCTTGTTTTATTTGATCATCTTCACTTCACTTAGGTTTTAGTACAATGGTAGCGTAGCAGTTCTACTAAAACTTTTCATGGACTTCTTGAGACAACTTGAAAAGCCACTATACATGTAATCATTTCACTTCACTGGTGCACTTGTATTGATCTTTATTGGACAAAATACCACCGATAATATTCAATAAAACTCAAAAAATACACTATTTTATGAAAATAAAATGAAAACGCAACGTCACTTCGCAAGTTCCCGCCAAAAAGTCCTCACTTAGTAATGACAGTAAACGATATTGACATTATGGTAACCTATTGCCAGTACTCTTCCTTCAATTCGGTACGTACATACTTCTTCGTACAGAAAATTAATTCATACAATGCGTCCGTTTCTTTCTTTCAGTACACTGATTTTTTTGGCGGGGTCTTGCGAAAAAGCACAATAAATAAAGTGTGTGTTTGTTTTATTTTCATAAAATCGTTAATTTTGAGTTTTGTTATGGTGTTTTGTCCAACAAATATCAATACATGTGCACCAGCGAAGTTTTTATTTTTGATTACTATTTATATTATGATCTACCCTTGCTAGGCTATTGAGTAATTTCTATTTATCTTAATCTATACTAATAATATTATAAAGAGGAAAGATTTGATTGTTTGTTTGCATTAATTAGGCTCCGAAACTACTGAACCAATTTGAAAAAATCTTTCACTAATAGGAAGCTAAATTATTCCCTAAGGTTATCCCGGGAACGCGAGTGAAACCGCGCGGAACAGCTAGTCTCCATAAAATTATAATTTTATTTTACCAGCGAAGTAAGATGATTACGTGTATACTGTATAGTGTAACATTAGTAAATAAAACATCACACCCTAACACTAATAGGTTGGTAAAACTTGGATAGTTGGATTTGTGGTGGGGATTAAAAAATACTACAGTGAAAATTTAAAACATTTTATTAGTGAGTATAAGCGTGTACGCGGCACAGCTGACTAGCGGTTTACAAATGGTATATCACATGATTCCCTTTCTATAATTGATAATTTAATTTAAATAAATATATAAAGTAAACATAAAGAATACATCGGATCATTCACATTCACATAAATACAAGCAGTAAAAAGCACAATAAATAAGTATTTCTTTTGTTGATCAAACAAAAGGATGGGAAATGAACTTGAAACACTAACTACTTAGTTCCTTCTGTCTGTGACTGTTGCCAACGAATGAGGTCACAACTTCTGATCGGTATTCAAAAAGTATTGTGCGAAAATTAGCAACCTACCTACACTACAGCCTATATACTTTTTAAATACCTAATAATTACATAATTATTATTTACAATATTTGTATACAAGAATCATTGACTAGAAACCGTGTCTAGAAATAATAATAACAAATCCACAAACAAAATGTTACAAGTACGAGGAACATGATCACTGGTAATATCATTCGTGGAACATAACTCATGGAATGGACAGTTTCCATCTTTGGTAACACATTTGAACATACAATAAATGGATCTTATCACGTCGGATGCGACGCCCGACGCTCTGACGTCACGGGCGTGGGAGAGGCTCGCATAGAACCTAGTGCCTTGCGAGACACGGTGTAGATACCTAAGGGTGTACGTAGACAATCAGTATTTGGATAGCAAACGCTGCTAAATGGCAGTTAAGATGCAGTAATTTGTACAGATGACGTAACAACATGCACAATGACCGTATGCAAGCTGCCATTTTGCAGCTAGCTCGCAGTACAAATGCAGGCCACCTGACATGGACCCAATTATTTAAGAACAAATTCATTGGTAATTTACGCGTTACGATACGAATTTAAATACATAATAAAGTAAACTATCTAATATCACTCGTTCCGATTATCACGTGCTTATCGGAAAACAAAATAAAATTTACAAAAAACAACAACAAATGGTAAAATAAAATCGTATAAAACAAACGACAACCTAGATTTACTAAATAAACCAAAATTCGGATATAAAAGAACGTCCCGGCCCGACGGTTTCACGAGGAGGTTACAACTCCGCTCCTGTTCAATTTCCTAGTCGCAACGTAAAAATGGCTCGGTACCGAACATATAATTATAAAGCGTGTTCGCCGTTACTAAATACAGGGAATTACACGACTGAGATCAACATCGCGCGTCCGCGGCCGCTCACTGTCCGCGAGCGACGGATGCGCTGGAATTTGTGACATCCACCTCTATCCTTCTTTATTAATATTATAACATATAAATTACTCGACTCTCTATAGTTATTTACATCTCGTCGGCATTCGCGCAACACGAAACATTACCTACACAATCGATTCTATTCAATTTTCGTAAATTAGGTTCTTTCGTAGAGGAAAAGTCTCTACCGAGCGACGAGCCGGCGGCAATACCTACTCTAAGCGACGCAAGCGGAGGCCAATTTCATAATTAATTAAAATCGTATAAAAATATCGCAGCACATGAATCGATAAACTCGGGCGAGCGCGGCCGCACCTCGCGGTCGACGGGTCGCTCAACGGATGGGGCGGGGGACGACTCGGACGGCACCGGCGGGGCCGGCGGGGGCCTACCGCACGCCGGCCGTGCCCAGCCGGTGCGCCGTGGTGGGCCGGTGGCGCACCGACTTGCGCGTCATACTCGACGACATGCTCGACGACATGGTCGATGAGACGCTCGTCGACATGGTAGGCGCGTCGTCATCCTTGCGCAGCGGCGCGGCGCTCTGGAACCGGAGGCCGCTCCTCGATACGGAGCGGCGAGGCTCGTCCACGGGGCGGGGCGGCGGCGGGGCGGCGGCGAGGGCGGGCGTGCGGGCGGGCGGCGTGTAGGGGCGCGTGGTGGGCGGCAGGGGCAGCGGCAGCAGGTCGAGGATGTTCTCGGCGCGGTGGCGCGGCAGACGCAGGGCGAGCGCGGCCGCGCACGTGGCGCGCCGCCGGCCCCCGCCCGCCACCGGCCGCTCCGACAGGGGCTCCACGCCGCTGCAACGACACGCGCGTGAGTATGGGACGGCGAGGGTGGGCGAGGGTGGGCGAGGGTGGGCGAGGATGGAGGGGCGGCCGGGGTACCTGTGGTCGCGCAGGTCCCAGGTGTCCGTGTCGTCGTTGTAGCGGGCGCGCAGCACGACGGGGCGGCCGGCGTCGGGCACGAAGGAGTCGGCCTGCAGCAGGCGGCGCCGCAGCTCGGCGATGCTGGCGGCCTGCAGCTGTTCCTGCTCGCGCCGCTCGGCGTCGTGCGCCTCGCGTTGCTCCACCATCTCCTCGCGCAGGCACATGTACTTCGCCAGACACTTTTTCAACCTGAAGTAAACACGACATTATTCGATAAAGTGTAAGTGGAACTGGTGGTAGTCTATTAATAATAATTGTATGTAACTATCGACATTCATAAGTGCCTTACCGGGGCCTAAACTGAATAAATGAGTTTGAGTAAATTGTTATTTTCAACTATCATCTAAATAGATTATTTTTGAGTTTGATTACTTTTGGCTGCAGAATTATGCATTCTTCATATTATTTAGTATCAACTATATCAAGTAATCATAATTATTTTGTTTCCTCCCGTAACCTTACAGAGAAATATACAGGATAATAGGTACATTCTAAAGAACTGGTATCTGAGCGAGGAAATGTCTGTGTTACAGACTAGACCCCCCCCCAAAACATGCGCTGTTGAAATACTTTTAAAATGTAATTCATTATTGCCAGCATAATTAATGTTGCCAACACTTCTTTACAAGTTACGATTGCGAACGATTTGTTCGTTTGGTGGAGGCGAGATGATAACGAATCGTTCGCAACCGTAATTTGTAGTAAAGTCCTGGCAACACTCATGTGTCACCTGTTTGTCACTGTCACATCACATTTTTAAATATATTCTAACGGCCGCTTAGACCGTTGTTGTGATATATTGTTTTGTGTCTGTAAATTAAGTTCGAATATTAATCCAAAGATTCGTTAATCTCCACCTCATTCATTTATAGCTACGCGGAGATTCCGTGATTTATTTTTTGAGCTGACGCGACCGCGAGAATCCCGACCACTGGCTCGAATAAAATATTTTCAATTCTTGTAACTCCTATACATGAAAAAAGTTGTTAGGTACGTACTGAATTTAATATATTATTAAAAAAACCCTATTGTCCAAGAAGACGTTAAGTGCAAGACTTAATGTTCATAATTACCTATTTTGAAACTTTGAATAGCACTTAGTATAGTATAGCTAATTCAGAAAGAAACATCGCGGTATACACATTTCTGTGTCCAAGCTGTTCCTCACTAATTCCCCATCCTTAAATATTTTTTCGATTTCAATATATACTAATAAACTTATGATATTTAGCTATAGTAGATACTAGCTTGGGTAGCTTGGACACAGGAAAGCATAGGATTGGAGTTAGCCTTTTTGTTAATAATGTATAGACCTGTGTTCTCATCATGGTCAGTCAGTGATGATGTGGCTGATGCTAGTAAGCACACAAAGCCTTCTGCATCCACCCATTTCATAGATTAAATATGAAAGTTACTATAGTATTTTACTAGCTTCAGCCCTGCAGTTTCACCTGCATTTCCAGGATAAAGAATCGATGTTACCTATCCAATAAACAAAGGTGTAACCAGCTTTTCGCCTAGGGAGGGGCAAATCAGAAACTTGGGTTGGGTCCCCCGCACTTATTTTACTATACACAACCACTACAGAAAGACCCTGTAAGAACATGTCCCATAGGCAAATTTAGGTGAAACACCTGCAGAAGATCCTGTTTTATTTAATTAAACATGATAGGTCCAGGATGGGGCATCTGCACCTTCTGCCTAACCTTAGGTATGGCCATGCCTATACACACACTTTTTATAATACCTGCTAGCTAGCTTTTCCCCATAGTGATACTAACAGTCCCAATAGATCTAATGTTTTTCCAGGATTATAAGTTATTATATATATTTTAGGTTACAATCCTGTGTGCCAAGTTTCATAACAACTGGTTGTTCCATAGAGGTATCAAAAGGTAACAAACTCAATTTTGCACTTATTGTACATATTAATGTTAGGTTAAGTAAGGTATAGTAGATTATTAGGGGTGAAAGGCTCCCATTTTCAAATGGGTAACTTTCACCCTAGTTAAGTACTGTTTTTCATTTTGACTATGAGTCAAACAACAGCCAAATATTGCAAAAAAATATGATAAAGAAATATAAATGCTTCCTCACACTTTTTTTGCCATAGTGCCAGATAATTCTTTTTATGCGGTTTTTGAGACAGATTTAATTAGGATCATAAATCACATAATATCAACTTTTTTTTTGTCTAATTCTGCCTCACTCAGATTATTATAAATGCCTATAATTTAAATATTTTGTAGATAATAATTACAATATTAATATATGTAGGTAATGTTACCAAAGTGTGGCTGCATAGGTATCTCCCATTGCTCGTATAGACTTCGTTTTTTTTATTACTTTTTCGCCCTATGGCCGTAATCACATTCAACCTGCATTTTCAATATAAAACAGCCTACTTTCCGAATTAAGGTGAGTTAGGCGAAGATAAAGAGGCACCTGTGCGTCTTGTGGTCGACCTCCTGCTGCAGCGAGGTGAAGGTGCTGGTGACGCTGGCCGTGGTCTCCTCCTCCAGGTCGATGCGCTGCTGCATCTCCACCTCGCGCTTCTTGCGGTCGGCGATCTCCTGCTGGCGCTGCTCGAGGATGACCTGGCTCTGGTTGAGGTCGTTGATGAGGTCCTTGCCCCCGCCCCCCCCGCCCTGCACGAGGCGCTCCTCCAGCGACCGGATCTGGTGCTCCAGCTCCTCCGTCTTGCATTTCTCCTGCTCTATCGTCGATTCCGCGAGAATGTTCTCGTTTTCGATGCTCACCGTTTCTTCTTCGGCTGAAATGTCAATAGTTATGTTGCTACATGGTGAAATAAAAAAAAACATGTTCAATTGATACCAAAAGAAATTTGGAACCCCAATTCCTAAAAATAGTAAGAGGAGGGTTATATACCGTTGGCAGCCTATTTAATTTAGGTCAGATATTTCAATTACTATATATACGCTATTACTCCGATAAGTTTATACAACAACTGTTCTAATATCAAATTAACAGCCTGCTTATCCAGCTATTGAAAAATCAGCTCTTACTAACCGACATAAAAAAAAGGAGAAGATTCTTAATTTGGCTGTATGTATTTTTTATGAGTATTCATATTTTTGTTACGCATAATTTTTTTGTTTTTGAACTGATTTTCTTAATGAGGAATAACAACAAAAAAATCTAATTAGCCCGTCAGTTAGATTATCAAAAAATATTGGATACGTATTTTATCAAATCAATAAGAAATTACAAAGATAAGTAGTGTCAAAGATATTTTTTGATAATCTAACTGACGGACTAATTAGATTTTTTTGTTGTTATGCCTCATTCTTTTTTGTTAGGTTCAGTAGGATAGCTCCAAGGTGGAGCACCCATTTTATTTTGATTGTCTTTGATTGAAGGAGGTTTTACTATTTTAGTTGTTGAGTAGTACGTACAGTTATCGGGCGCGAGGGCGGGCGCGGGCGTGGGCGTGGACGCGGGCGCGGGCTTGGTCTTGTCGCGGGCGGGCCGGCGGGCGCGCTTGTCGTGGGTGGAGGCTTGGCGCTGGTGGATGAGTGCGCGCAGGCGCTCGATCTCCGCCTGGTACTCGCGCAGCTTCGCGTCCTTCGGGTCCTCGTTGCGGACAGGCTTGTTCTTTATCGCTAATAAACACAACACAACTGGTTAAACCTTAAGGCGATGATAGCTCAGTGGTAGTGACGTCGGATGCCGCGACGAAGGTCGTGGGTTCGAATCCTACAATGAGCTTGAGCTTTCGGTGAAGGAAAAACATCGTGAGGAAACCATAGCACGGTGGTAGGGTACTTTGTAGTACCCGCCTGGCTGGCTACCACCCTCAAGTTGAAAATTTGTCGCCAAGCACCTACCGGTGTGTTCCGGCAATTGCACTTGAGAGCCAGTTTGTCTTCTCGGCATTGTAACAGGTCAGCAACACATTGGCAATATCTCTGGTATTGCAAATGGCAATAGGCGACGGTAACCACTTACCATCAGGTGGGCCGTATGCTTGCTTGCTACCTTAGTAGTATAAAAAAAAAAAACCTATATTTATAAATGTAAAGAGCAAATCTACTGTATTATTTGTGGTAATGAATTATGTGTGAAGTAAATAAAATAAAAACAATCTTAATTGTATCTATAAAAGCGCATTTTTGTTGTTTATATAAAATAGACTATATTTCGGATTGTATGTTACAAAAAATATTCCTCTGAAGAAGTGCCGCCCCACGATTATACAAAACAAAATGCTAAAATTGTAAAGTTATATATGTAGTTTTTCAATAAAATTATAGTCTGTACATTAAATAATTTCTATTCGACATTTAAGAATGCCGATGAAAAATAAACCTTAATTTCTTTCATCATACAATTAATTAACCATTGGCATTCTTAAATGTCAAATAGAATAACTTATAATGTACAGACTCTAGTTCTATACAATTATGATAGCAAATCGAGCAAACCTTGACAGTGACTACCGAAAACAATGTCGACCTTAAACTGTGTTCACAGTTTGTAGATTGTGACGTACATCAGGTGTCAGATGAATGCAAGCGCGATTGTACACCACGACTCACCACGTGTGTCAATATTATGTAAGTAATTAAGACTTGTGACTACATTTAAGTACTAAAATAATAATAATCCCCACTAGCGTGTAATGTGGACTGGATGGAGTGAATAAAAATAGTTATTGGTGCCGATTCTGTTGTTTACGAACTAAAATAAATTTAATCTCACTATATCTCTTTCTAATAGTAAATATAAGAAAGGGATGCAAGATATTTTTGTCCTGTCAGTTTAATCCGATCACACATTTCAACGTGAATTTAAGCGCGATCTTTATTGATCACGACTATTTACCCGTACATTACGACGGTATGGATTAAACTGACAGCATTAAAAATGTTCTATCTTTTTTCAATAAGGTTAAAATGAAAGAGAGGTGACTTGTCTAATATTAGTTAAGTTCGTAAACAACAGAATCGGCACCATTATTTCATATTGAAGATATGTCCTAATAATCTAAATATAATAATACTAGATTCCGCCCCGCGGTTTCACCCGCGTTCCAAAGGGATCTTATGTTTTTCCGGGATAAAAAGTATCCCATGTGTTAATCTAGGTAATAAACTATCTGTGTTCCAAATTTCATCCAAATCCATTCAGTAGTTTTTGCGTGAAAGAGTAACAAACATCCATCCATCCATACTCACAAACTTTCGCATTTATGATATTAGTAGGATTACAGGAACAGGTGACTGACTGACTGCTCTATCAATGCACAGCTCAAACCACTACACGGATCGGGCTGAAATTTGGCATACTGATAGCTATATGACGTAGGATAGCTGACGTTGCGGAGAACGCGGGTGAACCTCGTGGAAAATCTAGTGTAGTTTTATTTGACAATATTAAGCCCTTAAAAGTTCGAGGATTTAATATATTTTTATTCACATCAGCCTAACAAAATTCTTTACAACAAAGAAATGGCTTCAGGTACCAATCTGAGTATCACCATCTCTCTCTACGAGTTTTTTTTTTTAAAGTTGTCCCGCTCTATATGTAATTTCTCTGAAAATCTGCAGTGTTCTGGAATGCTGGCGTACGAAGCTTTTGAATATTTGTAAATATAGCAAGCAGCGGTTATCAGTCATTCATTCGCCCCAAATACTAGAAGAACACAAGACTCACTCAAAGACAACTAGCTGAAAAGCTCTACGATATTAGTACGTCCTCAGCAATGGACAAGTGCTCCCGGACTCGGCCAGCATCTACCGCTAGCGACACAGAGGTCGATGCACTCGCGACGCGCATGCAACACACCCTCGACGTTGGCAACACTGACTGTCCCGCGTGGTTGGCAAAAAAATCAGAACCGCCACTCCCGCAGAAGCTCAAGAACATGATCGTAGCCAAGCGGCGTCTGCGCAAGATGTGGCAACAGACGAGGTGTCCCACCATGAGAAGGGAATTAAACGCCCTGTCGCAAAAGGTCAAGAACGGGGTGAAATTGTTCAAAGAGGAACTCGAGCTAAAGAACGTGTGGTCGCCGCGGGGGGCGATAGGGCGCCTCTACGCCCCCCGCCGCTTCGACGCAGACTGACTCTGTCTGTAGCCATGTTATCAATATGGTGCCTTCCTCGCCCAACTATCAACTGAGAATGCCTAATTCTCAGAATTAGGAGTTGTGTATGTCAAAAGCTCATGTAAAATAAGTGTAGTCCTGACTCTTCTAGTGACGTAAGATTAACTTGATAAAATAAATAATGATTTTCATAATAAAACTACTGTTTATTAACTCGCTGACATTTATTTATAATAATCCTGCCTATAAATAGCATGGTAAGCGGACTGGACTTTTGACAGCCAATGAAGTCACATAAATATGACGTGATAAAATGAATCCGAGAACATTATTGGTCGAAGACTCGAGTCTTCTTTAGTCTACACATGCCTTGCTATGGGGGCTGATAAGGAAATCGACAGGATACCCAAATCCGATCAATACGAACATAATTATATACTTGCGAGGTTTTTGCAGATTACCTTGATGTACGCGAATTTTGGATAATTAATTAATGAGGGCGAAGTTTCATGCTTCCTAAATGATACGTTGGTTTCTCCTAATTCTGTAGAAAAAGTTTTCATCTCGATACAGCCAAATTTGCAGGGCCTGGTGGCATTTCTCCGTATCTAATGCTATTGTTTAGACGAAGTATTTATTTTCTTAAGAGTTAATCAAGTCATAAACCTTACTCAAATTACTTTATTATTGAGCCTATCAATAACAGAAGTGTTGACAATGTAGTATAGTATATCTACACAGATAACAGAAAGGCGTCGCTATATAAACTAACTGTCCCCCATGGTTTCATCTGCTTTATTAGGGTACCTAAAAGGCATAGATAAGGTAATCTCCGAGAAGCCAATGAAAATCCCAAAATCGATGCAGCCGTACGAAAAGATAATAATTGAAAGAAAAAATTCGAACAGATTGTTATGATTGTAACTATTATCTACTTTATGTTTGAAAAAGTCAATTTCAATGTGATATTTCGACATGGTTCACAGTTTTTATAACCAACTTAAAAAAACTGCGCGATAATAATATAAGCCTAACAACATTGTGCAGTATTCTTAATAACAAAGGAATGGCTTCAGGTACCAATCTGACTATCGCCATCCCGCTCTATGATTGTTTAACACAATAGGTTGTCCCGTTCTAAGTGTAACTTCTCTCACAAATCCTCAGCGTCCTGGAAGGCTGGCGTACGAAGCTTTTGAATAATATAAATAAAGGACAAAGCGAGTATCAGTCATTCCGAATCCAGCTTTCACCCCGAATACACGGCAGACTAATTCCAAGTCGACGAATTCGAACAAGGCTCAGGCTAAAACCTCGACTAGCAACAGTTTAGTGTGAACCTGCGAAGAAGTTCTCTAATCTACTCGACACAAGATATTAGTTCGCCCTCAGCCATGGACAAGTACTCGTCGACTCGGCCAGCATCAACATCTAGTGACACAGAGGTGGATGCCCTCACCACGCGCCTGCGAGACACCTGCAACGTTGGCAACGCTGCGTGCCCCCCTTCGCTAACCCTAGATTCACGACCAGCACTCCCTCAATGGCTGCTTGACATGAGAGTAGAAAAACGGCGCCTGCACAGGCAATCGCTAAAGTGGGGGTGTCCGTCCATGAAAAAGCAGTATAACGCTCTAGCGCATAGGCTCAGGTACGAGGTGAAATTGTACAAAGAGGAACTCGAGCTAACGAACGTGTGGGCTCCACATGGGGAGATAGGGCGGCTCTACGCACCCTGGCGCTTCGTAGCAGACGCAGACTAGCTCTGTGACTATGTTTCAATGGTACGACTTCGCTGCCCGACTGACACTTAAAAAATGCCTAAAAATTTGGAGTTAGGAGTTGTGTATGACAAAAGCTGATATCGGCTCATTTATAATATGTGCGACTAATGATTTGGACTGTTCTAGTTATGTAAGATTAATTTGTTATAATAAACAATGATTTCCATTATAAAACTATTTTTTTACTTATTGGCATAATTTATAATCCTTCTAACACATATTACTAATAGTTGCATTTGGTGCCAGTGGTCCATGCAACCGTCCTGCCATTTTAGACAAATATAAGCATGAGAATGACATTTGAGCTAGATAATTAAATGATTATCTACTTATCGACAGTCGATGTCGCATGTATGGGTCGTATATTTTATGTAAGTAGTCCACAATACAGGTACCTAAAAGTAAGTAAGTACATATATGCAAGTAACCTTTAGCTCGATGCGCGTACCGCAGCGTGGTGATGGTCTCGTCATAGTTGTAGGAGGCGGGGCCGATGTTGGCGATCATGATCGTCTTGCTGTTGCCGCCCAGCGAGTCCTGCAGGATGCGCGTTAGCTTCGAGTCTCTGGAGAGGCAGTGTTATCACTATTTAACTAAGGACAAGCTCTACAACAAGTTACAGCAATGAGAGCTGTACACATGTTTACACGTAAATCATAAAAGAGACGCTTTTAATTATCAAACCAACTCCTGGTACATACTTGGCATTACAGCATGCAGCTACATAGCACCCTACCACTGCTATGTTTCCTATGATGTTTTCGACGTTCGTTAATCTGATATCACAAAGCATGAGCTTACCGGGATAGATCTAGAGGAGTACTCTTGAATTGTCCGCGTCTAACACTGGTTAGGAAGGATGACTTTCACTGAGAAGAGTCTATACAGTATGGCCCATATATCAAAAAAAAACTATTTGCAATACGTAGCTAACCGGAGACATGTCAAATCCCCAAGAGAGGCACCTAGAGTAGTGTTGTGCTTGCTACCTGTAGGGTACATGTGGGCTGTTCTCAGCGAGTGCGGAGATGACGTTCCCGAGCGAGGAGAGCGCCTGGTTGATGCGGGAGGCCTCCCGCAGCCGGTCCGCCGACGCGCCGGTCTTGCGCTGCCGCTCGCTGCCCGCCAGGTCCACCAGGTTCAACTTGCCCACACTACAATACATACATATATACATCTTTACTTGGAACCATGTCTACTTCTCA
This sequence comes from Tethea ocularis, assembly GCA_963555595.1. Classification (NCBI taxonomy): domain Eukaryota; kingdom Metazoa; phylum Arthropoda; class Insecta; order Lepidoptera; family Drepanidae; genus Tethea; species Tethea ocularis. Next base: position 9,908,115 of record OY741975.1, read on the forward strand.
GTTTTAATTTGCTTAGCGACCCTAAATACTAATACTACGGGCGCCGAGGGGTTTCTAAGGATCTATTAAGAATTATTATTAATCAATAAAATTGCAGCAAACTGATGAGACCAAAATTTTGTGCAATAGCATTTGATTAATAATTTGACAACGATGGTATGGTTTTTCGGAGGCCCTCTGACACTGTAATAAATGAAGGATTTAAATTTAAAAAAATCCCGATCCAATTTCAATAAGACATTCATTAAACTATGCCATACAATATTTATTTATTTATCATAGCACACAATACAGAAAATAATCATTACAAGGCAATTATATAAATTTAAGGGCTAATATAATTATATAATATTGGACAGTCAAGGGAAAGTCCTATCGAAATCTTCAGGTATTAAATAGATATGTCATATAATGGATTTTGTTGCCATGTTATCATATCACGAGCTTGAAAAGATACAAAGTCTACTTTAAATCTTACTACATAGAAACGATAATGTATTATACGTAGGTACTACTTAGCATTTGTTATTCATAACATACAAATAAGTACTTCAAGAAACGAATGATAGTAAATGCAGTAGGGTCTCAATGGGCCCTCGGCCCTACATCCTCGGAACATGACGGACGGACGGCGGGCGTTCATTGAATCATCGTTGCATTTCTATTAAACACTTCCTTCCTACGCATGCGCTGTGCGATACTTACAACTAGCCCATGTCTATGGCTCCACCCGCAATGCAACTTTTGCCTCTCTGTTTTTTTTCAACAGTAGCTAGTCAGGCACGTACTAGGTCACGATATTTTTCGTTATCCATAATCGTAATATCGTTAGTATAGAATCCTACAAAAAACTTGAGTTATCACGCAGTTTCGGTATAGCTCAATGAAACTAGCCTAAAACTTATCTAAAAGAATTCCCTAAGAATCGTTAAAATCGCAAAGATATGCCAAGAACATGGATCCTATTTCTATTGTTCAACATGGATTGGAAGTCCAACGTGTATAATATATGGGACATTTGATAATCGTATTAAGGTCGTTGAACACTGCGATGAGTTTATTTTGACAACAGCAAGTCCGTACGCTCCTCAATAAATCCACATCATTAATCGACGAGTAGATTCAAAACTGTCATCGTACGTACACTATATCGTTCCATTATGTTCGAGTAAAGTAAACCAATCTATACGAACCGCGGCCACCTCGACTATAATTCAATAGCATTGTATTTTTTTGTTTACACGAGGAAATTTTATTAATGGAACAATAGGTAGGAACTACAGTGCATGAGTCATCGCTACTCGACTCGAGTGTTTTGTGTTGATAAGATACAAAGCGGATTATAAATAGATTCTATCGAGAGTAGCCTTTTTACTATTGAAAGGAACACAAATAGAACCTTAATTTGTGTTTGAAGCATGCTCGATACTTCTCGGTAGGTAGATACTACATTGTCGAAACTCATTCATAGAAAATGTTGCCTATAGTAGGCGCATTAACACGACCTAACAAACGCATTAGACGATAGGGTCGATAGGTAAAGCCCTTACACCTGGAACGGATGATAACACTGCATTGTTACAACTTTTATGACTTAAAAGAGCGGTGATAAGACACGTTCCGAATATTGTTACAGTAATCCTTCTGGGAAGACGAATCAACGTCTCCAAGTACCTACACTATTACACACGCACGGGTTGACTCACGTGAGATACCAGTTCACTTCCTCTGTAAGAAAAACGCATAAACAAACGTAAATGAGCAATGTTTAAACATGTTTCTTGCCGTAATTTATACTTTTAATTAGCGTCATTCATTTAACATTTGCAGTGCGTTTTCCGTTTCGCGATTATGTTGCTAACTAGCAAGTAGCAAAGAACTGTTGTTGCGGCTTGAGAGGCTTTGCCTTTCAGAAGCTATTTATGATCTGTTACCTAACGAAGGATAATTTGTAAAAAAGTAACGCGATTATGTGGCATCTAATATTTTTCCGGGTTATAAGTATACCGTAGAACCTTAAGATTTGCAACTCATATCTTGATAAGGGTTGATTAAAAATATTAATAAATGTTTATCGACTTAAGAGGGTATAATCCAAAAGTTCGTGTTTTAGACATTTTTCTAAGCAAATATCTTGGTGTTGTGAAGAGATCAACTGAAATAATTTGCTGTTTTGGAAAAATAAAGTCTTAATCTAGTGCATGATTTAAAGCAAAAATATTTATAATGGATAGTTTTTGCAAAATCAACCAATCTCTTCATAAGGTTTTCCGAAAATTTGCGATAGAGTTATCTTTCGCATCCAGTGGAACTGTTATAATGAGCCTATATATTTTATTTTATGCATTTTACTGATAGAATATATAGTCTTAAAGTGCATCATAGGCTTTCTTTTTTAAAAGGTTGCGTTTGGTTATTTTAAAATAATCCTACAAAATTTGTAAATCGGTCCACTTCAATATTTTTTTTTACATGGAATTGAAGTCATTTAAACATAATGTATCTTATTTTATCAAAGAACAAGTCTTAGTAAATATGTAGTTTTTTTTTTAGTCTGTAAAAGTGATTCAGTTATTTTTGACGATTTTTTTAAAAACACTATATATTCGGGCGCACAAAAGTCGTCCGATCAGTACACGCTGGGCCCTCCCAACGAGAGCACGTATCGCTTTTTCCCGCCGACCGCCGACCTAAGCTAGTGTGGTCGCGATTTGTATGTATAGGCGGACTATCACTAACGCTGTAGGCAGGGCGACTCTCTTGATACTCCGGTGTTAACATATTAATTAGTAGATGAATATTTATTTTTCAAATCATATCTAATATTGAGTACTGTTTTTTTTTTGATGTGATGTTGATTGATATTGATATTAGAAGATGTAAATGTAAATATATTTTTTTTTTCAGTAATTAGAAATAATCTCAAACTACAAGGATTTTTTAATAATGCTCAAAAAATGGCATGCGCTAAACAACTTGATTTATTTTATGTATGTAAATCAATGTTTGTGTGTTTGTCACATAATATGTGTAAGGAACATATCCCATTCATCCGATTGCAATAAAACTTTGGAGTTGATGTGACCAAGAAGGGGAAAGTTTTAGATATAAATAGGGATTGCAAATATATGGTGGGGTGTAAATATCTATATGTCACCGTATAGTTGTGAACACCGTTAGTTTATAATCTATCTCACAAGATTGTAAACTGTCGATACATTGTTAACTGTGCCATACTGCTTACAATATAACGTATTGATTTTTGATAGTTCATAATCTATCCATTGCAAACCGTTAAATTATGAACTAGCAAAATACTTGAGTGCGACGGAACGAACACTGCGTGCTAATTGGTCGAACGTCATGTGCCCCGCGCTGCCATCTTTGGCTGTCGTCAAAGATGGCAGATGGTTAACAAGAAGCTGTTTTTGTGAGTTTTAAATAGTTTATTAAATAATGATGTTGATGGATATGTCCATCAAAAAGTAAATGTACGTTGATCTCATTGATGAGCATTTACTTTTTTTGACTCCGAGATCGAGAGACGATTCACAATTTTACTAACCAACTTAAAAAAAAGGAGGTTAAGAATTCGCTTCTGTTCAATTCTGTATGTCTGTGTGCCTGTTTGTCCGTCTTTCACGGCAAAACGGAGCGACGAATTGATGTAAATTTTTATGTGGAGATAGTTGAAGGGATGGAGAGTGACATAGGCTACTTTTTGTCTCTTTCTAACCCCTCCCTTCCCTAAAATGGGGGGTGGAAGATTGTATGGAGCATTCCGCAGTTTAGGTAGAAAGCTAAAAATTGGTATGCGGACTATTTGTGACTATCAAAAAAATCGTGCATCATTTATTTTTGGAAATCTGCCCCCAGCCCCTAAAATAGGGGATGGAAATTTGTGTGAGACTCTCTGCAAAATTAGTACAGAAAAAAAAGTTACGTGGAAAATAGTTGAGTAAATAGGTAGTTGTAGGTAGGTAGGGGTAAGTAGGGTAGATAGGGGTAGGTAGGGTAGATAGAGGTAGGTAGGGGTAGATAGAGGTAGGTAGGGGAAGGTAGAGGTAGGTAGGTATACCTATACCTAGTTAAGTCCCAGTTGTTCTCAGGGCAGGACAACGTCTGCCGGGTCAGCTTATTTAATATAAAATCTTCTCACGTCCATCGTCAAAATACTATGTAGATTCAATAATAATAAATAGTGCACACCTTATTTGTGTATGGAAGTATCTCAGCGTACTTACCTGTAGTCTATGTTGGAAGTAATATAGTCTAGTACTATATTTGAAACACGTATTTTCTTTATTTCATACCAAAAGCCTAAATATGAATTTTCAGATCCATAGATTGAAGAATTATGGATTGCCCATACAAACATTCTACCCCTATTTCACCCCTTCAAGATTATTTTTTGAGACATAACATAGCCTATGTTATTCCCTAAGACATAATCTATCTCCTTGCTAAATTTAATAACTACGAAAGTTAAGCTACGAAAAGGTAACAAACAAACAAACATAGTTACTTTGGCATTTATAATATTACTAGCTGACCTGGCAGACGTTGTCCTGCCCTGAGAACAAAAATAAAACTGTGACCTACCTACCTATCCCTACCTACCTTACTTACCTACCCTACCTACCCCTACCTAACTACCTATCCTATGTCCTTCTCCTGGTTCTAAGCTACCTCCCCATCAATTTTCAGCCAAATCAGTTCAGCCGTTCTTGAGTTATAAATAGTGTAACTAACATGACTTTCTTTTATATATAGGTATATATTATATAAGATTATAGTATGGATTCATCAAATTATTCCTCAAACCTCTGACTTTAAACACATCTATTTTTGTAATCAAATATACACCTATACAAAAAAAAAATAGACAGGAAAAGAATATTCTCTAAAAACAATAACGACGTGTTTCGGGTTAATCGTATTGAAAGTAGATCAATGCCTGAAAAATCGCTAAATGGTCGCCTTTGTTTCATTTTCGTACTATTTTGAACAGGATAGAATATATATAATATTATTATGGTGACTATATTTTCAAAGTTAATCTAAAAAGTATCAACATTTTCATGCATATTATAGTCCAGCGCCTGCGCTCACGAGCTCACGACCTTACGCACATAGAGTAGCATTTCACGCACACAGAGTGACATTGCAGTGTGCGTTTGCATTACGTCGTTCTAGAGATCGCGTAGCATATTGACTTGTCATATTTAGAATGTACGCTCTTAAATAAGGACAAAGTAAGATTCCATACACTTTTAATCTGATAGAGGAATTGTTCTAAAGAGGAATTGTTATCATATCATAGGTCGACACAACAAAGTCTGCGTTGTGCGTATACCGGACATCGATGCATATCTAATGAGCGTGAAATTACATTTGAGCGCAACCTCCCCACTTGTTCAAAACAATAATTAACGCCCGCCAAGTGTTTACATTCGTCACAATATACTCGTACTACTTACTGCTTCTACTTAATTGCTTCTCTAGTACTACTATGCGATATGGCATTAGCATGAATTATTCCGTGTCTAAATGGTGCTGGTGGTCAAAAACCTTGGATAAATCGTATACTATGTCAGAAATACAGTACATACATGGCTTATCACTTAAGCATCAATAAATCTTCAGCTAAGCTTTTAATTCTAGGAATTATCGGATAAGGGATATCAATTCAGGTACAATTGTTTATATTGTCTTTTCTATTGTCGAAAATACTAGAAACATTTGTAAATCTTTATTATTTTGTAATCTGTTTAGCGGAAAGATCTTCAGTCATAATATAAGATCTAAATTTTTTGTTTGCTAATTAGTTACGGGAAGTGATATCGTTATGTCATTCATTAACACCTGTTACAGTGAGGTTAGCGCTTCGTGTAGACCCACGCTTGTATCTACACGATGTAGGACAAATCGTCAAGGTCATTGGCCTTAGTGATCCTCTTAAGCCTCCGATGGGACTGTAGTAAATGTAATCAAGGGTGGTAAAAAACATGCTCGTGCAGAAATTTCCACGATTTTATTTAAGGTCAGGTTGGGGAAGACCGGCATAGTTAATTCAAAAATGTACTCAAATGAATGGAAGAAATATTTGGTAAGTTCTGGGCCAATTTTTGACATTCCATGTGATATATAATCAGCAACAATTTTGTGCTACATGAATTGCAAAATCATAATACATCCTTCTGATACAAACCCTTTTTTAAAACTTGGCGTCTAGACGGTCTTCCCGTGCGACCGGAGGCAAGACCGTCTATTGACATTTGACACGTTATTTGGTATATGTTACATGTATTTACTAACTTATAACTATAAAAAATAATTGTCATTCTAATATGCACTCTAAAACTACGCAAATAGAGTTCAAAGTTGTAGGAAATTCTCATTTCCATATTTGAAAGGTAAGACCGGCGTATCTTTAAGACCAGAGGCTGTCAACATTTTTCGTAAAGATATGCCGGTCTTACCTTTCAAATATGGAAACGAGAATTTCCTACAACTTTGAACCCTATTTGCGTAGCTTTAGAGTGCATATTAGAATGACAATTATTTTTTATAATTGTGTTACCCTATAAATATTAAAACGTGTTATGGTATGGATTTGTATATTGAATAAAGTACTAGTAAATTTTTAGGTAATGCACCTTAAGCTTTATTAGAAAAAACACAAATACTTATCAATCAATAGAAAAATTTCGTTAAGCCAGGATTCGAACCCAAATCCTTCCGCTATCCGGGCGGAGTGCTCTTCCAATTGAGCTAAGTAATTTTTCAAAATTATAAATGACTTAAAAAAAATAGACCATGTCTATATTATCAGACAAAACAAACTCTTTAGAATTGTTCGGCACTTGTTTCAAATGTACTTTCTTAACTACAGAGTTTATGGGCACATCATCACAGTCTCTTTTTTTAGGCAGCACGAATTTTAATGGGCTTTTAACGGTCTTGTAAAACCTTATAGTGTAACGAACCTCTTCGGCAGCTCGTATTTCTTCTACATATCCCACATAGTAGGTCCACTTTTTTCGGCTGTAATATCTTACCAAAACATGATCATTTATAGACAGATTGATTTCACATCCTGTCTTTTCCGTCTCATCCACTTTATCTGGTGTGTTATTATGTTCCAAAGCCACTTCCTTTTCGCTGTCAGAACCGTCACAGATTTTGTTTGACTCTTTGTTATTCTCAGTATCTTTCACCAAATTGTTTTCATCTTTGGTGTTTTCAGTCTCGTTCCCATTACCTGGTGTGCTAAAATCTTCCAGTGACACTTTTTTTTCTCTTTTAGAATGGTTACAGATTTCGTTTGTATCTTTGTTATTTTCCGTTTCCTTCATTGTTATCCGGGTCACCATGTTTGTGAAAATGTCTTCATCACAATCATCGGAATCACTGTATATACTTACACAGTCTGAAACGCTTGTGGAGTCTGAGGATATATTTTTAGCATGTTTCCTTACTTTAGGTTTCTTCTGTCTTTTTCTCTTTTCAGCCCCTTTTTCTCTCATTGGTGTCGCAAAACAATCTCTTTTTGAAGTAGATGGAGCGTAATATGACGCATCTACGTTCAACATTTTCATTGCAGATGTCTTTTTTTCGCCATTAAAAATGTTTTCATCACAATTGATAGCGTCTGAATCACTGTGTGTACTTACACAGTCTGAAACACTTGTGGAGTCTGGGGATATCACTTTAGTCCGTTTTTTTTCTTTAAGTTTATTTATTTTCTTCGCTCTGTTTTCGTCATTTTTGTTATGGTTCTTGTTCCCCATACCTTTCCCTTTTTTTGTCTGAGGTTCCTTTTTAATATTTTTAGTTTTTTGTTCAACTTTGAGCTTGAGTTCATTTTCATGTGTTATCACTTCAATTCCTGGTTCATTGTTATTTTTATCTCTGTTTTCTTTCTCACTGTCGCCACGTTTTTTCCCCACACCTTTCCCTTTATTGGTCATAGGTTCCTTTTTAATGTTTTTAGTTTGTTCTTCAATCTTGCGCTTGATTACGTCTTCGTGTGTAATTACTTCGGCTCCTGGTGCCATTTTGCGCCGTTTCATTATTTCTTTATTACCAGCTTTCACTTTCATCAAAAGCAGGTCTTCGAATGATACTTTTTTGTTTTCCAAGATCTGAATTTTTGGTCCAGCCCTTTCCGGTGTTTTTGCAGAGTCTTCGTTTAACAAAATGCGTGGATTTTCTTGTATCTGAACAGAATTCACACTACGATTTGAACAGTTACACTTAACAGATACTGTGGAAGCTTTCCTTATGCAATCTAAAGTCAATGATGACAGGCTCTGCGGTGTGTTTTTCGCAAGGATTTTGTCTGAATTTTCAGTAGTAATTTTGTCTGAATGTTGCCTCCAGCGTTGCAGCTTTAAGGAATCGAAATTATTTGCTGCGATTTCGTCTACATTAGGTGGGAAGATTCCTGCCTTCCGAAAACCATTTCTCAAGATTTGGCCATCAATTTGCTTCCAAACTTCTCCTATTAAGCGAGCAAATTCTGCCTTTGGCAGGGCGACTCCGACATTTAATCGCTGCCACTTGACAAGCAATTCGTCCCATCTGACTTTAAAGGACTTCATCAGCGATACGTCCAGTGGTTGAAGTATATGACTTGTGTGTGCGGGTAATTTGAGGATTGTAACGCCAGCTTCAAGAGCTTTCAAAGTTATATTTAATCCCACATGTGTTGCGTGCCCGTCGTATATCAGTAAAACTGGACGTTGAACGCCAATGGTGGGCAAAAAAGTCTTGATAAAGTATTGTTCAAATACATCAGATTCCATCCATCCATTCGCCGTCGCGGCGTATAATGTATTTGGGTAGGCGTCCGGAGACACCCATGAGTCCCATACATTTTTACCTTTGTAGATTATCATTGGGGGCGCTTTTTGTCCTTGTGCGTTGCCACAAAGCAAAACTGTAGTGTTATCTCGGCCGGGAGTTGAAATAACTCTGGTAGCTGCGTGGCCCGTGGCGCCGACAATTTTGGTTTGTTCAGGATCCTTTGAGAAACTCGTCTCATCCATATTCCAGATAGCCTCGGGCTTTTCCAACAGATTTAATTCCTCCAGCGTATTTTTTAGGAGATCAAAATACGGGTAAACAATAAATGGATCAATTGCCTTTTATCTTGCGTACTCGACGGCCTGTGGTTTTTTGATTGACAAATTGTGGCGTTTTTTATAGCCCGAAAACCATGCCTGACCAGGGATTCCGTTTTTGAAGGACGTAGAGATATTGTTTTTCTCTACATATTCGCCAACAGTTAGTAGCAACTCCTTCCTGCTCAGGCCAAAGCCATATTTTTCCATCAATTTAAGACCATTAGCTAACTTCGCTTCGGCTTCGGGATCTAAGACCGTGTTTCTTCCTAGTGTATTTGACTTTGTTCTTTTTTTGTTCACACAATCCATGATTGTCATTCTAGGAATGTTATAAAGCTGTGAAGCTTTATATCCACTAAGAGTTCCATTTTTGACAGCTTGTGCCGCTTCTTTGAGCTTCTCTTTGGTGTATGACCCTCTTTCTGTTTTGCGTTTATAGTTACTCACCATGATTTCAGGCGACTCTCACTGAAAAAAAAAACAAGAGAATTAGAGTGCAAACAAGAGTTTACTTGTAATATAAAGATAATGATAATAGCTGTGAGAAAACTGTCAATAAAGGAATGAATATGCATTAAAATTTGCTATTAACTTCAAAAAACAACATTGAAATCGCTCAAATAGTTTATGAACTATGATTAAGCGTAATTGTGCAAAAATCTTATCTTATTTCTCTACTAAGGGATTTCATAGTAACTATTCGACCCATTTGCGGATCTGACCTATTAAAATTTTTTTTTTGGTCCGCGAGCAGAACTTGCAGGGTGTTGCAAAAATGTTGGTGACTTCTGTCTGAAGGCAAGACCGGCATATGACGATCTTCCCTTTTGCCACCTAGACGATCTTCCCAACTAGAAAGTTTTGAGGTTATGAATATTTCTTCGCAGATTATGACAAAACTAAGGACATTTCGAGTAATCTGATACAAAAAATTGTTACAAGTGCATATAAAATACTTACTCAACCACTTCGTTTCAAGAAACTCGTTCGAATTATCATTTTTTTCTTTTTATTTGTCGGCACATGTCACTTAGTAATGCAAGTTCAAAACGCGAAAAAAATGCCCGCAGATTTTCTGCCACCGTCGTGTTGCCAACGCCATCTATATTTACAAATTCAAACTAAACTATGATACTGTTTTACCGACTGTCAATGCAAGCTGCATAGCTATTCAAATACGTAAGTTATAGCGCGCAGACGGTCTTGCCTTGTATACGGTCTTCCCCAACCTGACCTTACCCATTTATATTTTTCTTAGAAATTATCGATAACGCCTTTTCTTTAAAGCGCAGTGAAATTTCTGCGAATAATTTTGTGAATAAATCCAAGTATTATACTTTAGTTCTTACCGCAGTTTCAGTTCACAAAATCCCATTGTGATTTTTTTTCACGTTTCTTTTGAGATAAGCCGCCATAAAATTCCATTCTGTATTTTTCGGTCATAAAATTCCATTCTGTATTTTTCGGTTTATTAGATTAACAATCATCCAACGTTTCTTTTGATATAAAGCTTTTTGAACCTTTCTTGACGTTAAAGGGAGAGGCCCTTACCATAAGCTGGTCCTAAAGCGTAATCCGGCACTAAGCTAGCGATGCGTCAGGCGGAGGAGGGCGAATACTGACTCGCCTACACGACACATCGGTGCGTGGTAGTTCCTCACGCGGTTTCACTTGTAAGGCATGTTACATCAATATGGGTTTTGACACCTGTCTCGTATCTTTTGATCAATACGTTGTCGGTTTCCTTAAAGTGACGGCATAGTTTGTGTAAATGTTGTCAAAGTTTGGCTTGTAAAAAACTATGTTCAATATTTGTAGCCAATAAAGGTACTTAGTCTATTTGTGGTGCTGTTTACTTAGGTATATTTATTCTAATTATTATTTATTTATTTTTTGTTTGCGACGCTATTTTCATTCAAGGTTTTGGGTTTGAATATTATATCCTGAGTTTTTATTGACGGAAAACGACGTCAGGAATCCATAGCATTGAAAGGGTACTCTATATTACTCGGGTAGCGGCTGTGTGTTTACCACCCTCAGCCACATCATCACTAACCATAGTGGTAGGATATTGCTTAAAGACAGACTAATACCACAGTGTAATTATATTCTCTTTACAGTGCGGAAAAACGATTGATGACGGGGGATGCCGCCGCGCGAGTCGCTGTCGCACGCAGATGGGCCAGGATTGTCACAAAATGAAAAATAAAATAAACGTTTAAATTACAAAAAATATGCCGATCGGCTGTAGTTATAAAGATCCACGCACAAACAGACAGTTTGTTCGTAGATATGGCCTTGTACTAATATTGGTCGACAATGAATATACAAATACATAGTAGATACCTACGTGGGTACTGTACGTACCTACGTGCATATAAACATTTAATTATTGTAGTTAATGTAACATTTCACACCATTATGTTAATAATAAAATATTTCCTTGTTTACTTATTTGAATAGAAACAAACGCACATAATCAAAGAATATACTACGTACTTGCACATAATAATCGTTTCGGTACAACGGGTAACAGATGTCTTGCTAGATTTTTAAACCGTGCATTTGCGCTACCTTTACCTACATGACGTCACACGGCGGCAATATAGCAATATTTAGCTGTTCCCCGCGGTTTAGAAAAGGGATTCAATTTCCTTTCCTCAAAAGGCAAAAAAAAAACCCAGTATTTTTTTTTCGATATTTAATATGGCGCTAGTATTAGTTAAAGCGGTCCCCCATTTTACCCCCTATAAGGTTGAATTTAGAAAGAAACCCTAAGGTCGATGTTCTCAGACAAGAAAACGGTCCGATAAATTATAATGGGCGTTTACGATGACTTTTTCCTACGAAAATTCAGTGTAGCAACCGCGTGCAAAATTAAAATTTCAATCTTAGAGTCCTTAGTTGGTTGGAGCAGTGCGTTGTTCTGTCGGTCTTCTTTTTTAAAATTAATAAAAACATATACGTGGCACACGTCCGCCTTCGGTGGGTTGTCTGTCAGTCAGTGACGTTAATTGTAAAAACATTATCTGATGATATTATTAGCGGACGTTATCTGATTACGGGCGACGATAACACGTGGGCGAAAAACAACGCGTTCTTATTACAATCATTCTGTTTATGAATTATTTATTAAAAATACAATACATTACTGAATTACTTTTATCCGATTTTCAGGAATATAGCCAAACAAGGAACCCTTATAGTTTCATCATGTCCGTCTGTCCGTCTGTATGACAAAGCTATTTTACAAACTACGCATATTATTAGGTACATTTTTATGTGTAAGAATCCAACCAATCCAATGTATAGGCCTGTGTTTGACCACAATCTCACCGTGGTCAGTGATGATGTGGCCGATGATGGTAAGCATACAAAGCCTAGAAAGGAACTGGCTCTCAAGTGCAACTGTCGGAACACACCGAAAGGTGCTTGGCGACAGATTTTCAACTTGAGCGTGGTAGCCAGCCAGACGGGTACTACAAAGTACCCTACCACCGTGCTATGGTTTCCTCACGATGTTTTCCTTCACCGAAAGCTCAAGCTCATTGTAGGATTCAAACCCGGGACCTTCGTCTCGGCATCCGACGTCACTACCACTGAGCTATCATCGCCTTAACTTAACTTTAACCCTTCGTTACAAACAATTTATCAATAGAAAAACCTTAGCTATAATTTCATACCAATCAATACTGAAACAACCCGCGCCCGCGCCGACATTTATAACGCTCCCTTTTTATATTCTACCTCATTATGAATGTAAACTACGAAATTTAGTTGTATAATAATAAATAGCCTCGCGCGTTGGTTTTCCTTTTCGCAACAGGATACCTAATAATATTTTGTATGTAAAAAATATGAATGTAGCAGGTACCTATAGTGCATGCGTTCTAAATGCTCATTGTATCGAGTAGAACAAGGTTACTGGCTGGGTGGTGGGGTGGTGGTGGGGTGGTGGTGGGGTGGCTGAAGGCGCCCGCGCCGGCGATGAAAGAAATACGTGAAGCGTTCACGGTACGCCGCCCTTCCTTACACTCACTAACTACTTCAGGAACTCGATCTCGAAGAAACGCAACTTCTAAGGAACTACTTACACGATTTAAAGATTTTTAATCCGTGGTTTCGGATCTATTATTTTATCCGCTAGAAAGGAAAGGAACCTGCCTGCTATTTTTTATCGAAGATCGAAATACTTTTACTATTTTCATAACTTACAACTTTTTTTTTTATTACTTTTACATGCAGCTACGTTACTTTGAAAGACATATTAGGTCATATCCATATCATTTTCATCATGATCTGTTCAGTGATTTAGGCGTGAAAGTTTAAAAGACAGACAGAGGAGTTCCTTTCGCAATTATATTATTAGTATGGATACGTCACATGGTAGTTAGTTTACACAATAGTTAGAACACGTATGAAATAGGTACCTAAGTAGTTATTTAAGTATTTAACGGACTTGCTTGACGCAAGTCAATGTGCGGTCCTTTTCGATTGAAACATGCATTAGTAAAGCAATATTTATGTTGACATTTAATACTTGACATAAAATATTAATTTCAAACAAAGGCGATACTTAGATCATCGACTTCATTTTAGGTAAGGGCCAGTGAGTTCCTGACTCACGCAGTATTCAAAATGCCAGATATAAGTGAGTCACTTGCGAGAATCGAGATCTCCTTTCATGGTAACGCGCTCCGCTCTGCTCCGGTACACAACGATCACTGAAAAACTGAAAACTGAACGCACGAAATGTACCATTGCACTTTCATGAGAGCATTTAAACAAGAATAACATTCCGCTGACGTCATTACTATTTTATTGGGACTTAGTGAAATGACTGTATGTTGCTCTGAAGTGTAGCGCAGGAGAGGAGTTCAAGTACCTCCCGGAATAATGCGAGATGAAGCACCCACCACACCTACACGCAGTCTAAGAGACAAAGCGTCTAAAAGTACAAGTATTCTTATGTGTTTCGTTAGAAAGGTATAGTGAGACTGAAGACCCCTTATTACGGGAGCGAGCCTTGAGACGTTTAAGGGTAAACCTTCGGTTGAAGCGTTAAATTAAAATTTTATCACGTTTTTTGCTAATTGCAGCTCATTTATAGGTCATAAGTTATTAACATGTTATTTGCGACAAGAATGGTAGTATATTTACTGATTAATAACAAAAGAAATCATCAACACATTCCTCCAAGGTATATTAGTAACATTTTCATGAAATAGTCGTATATGTCAGTACTATACCTTGGAGGAATATGTTGATAATTAATTTTGTTATTAATCAGTAAATATACTACCATTCTTGTCGCAAATAACATGTTGAAATTAGCAAAAAACGTGATAAAATTTGAATTTAACGCCCCAACCGAAGCCTCCACATTAAAGCAAGACTGCTAAAACCACGGGGGATATTCTTCGCAGCTAAAAATCCAAGTTTTAAATATATCTGTCACTTTCTTACGTCAAATAACAGAAAGAGCCAGGGCCAAAAAATACTAGTTGTAAATATGTATTGGTTTAGTTCGTAGGTAACTACAGAATCAGCACGACGCGACATAATCCATAAAATATTCCAAATGGCTTAGAAAATGTTTTTCAAGTTACGAAGCTATTATACTGACGTCATAATAGAGGTATATCAAGATATAGAATGATAGACAGTCAATATTGATCGTGGAGTGGATGGTGTTCCCTGGATGTATGACGCCCGTCGCCCACGGCTGGGTAGCTACCACTGTCGGCCGCGAGTCGCCACGCTGACGCCCCTAATTACTTAGTTTACTACTGAATTAGTATTTAGTTCATAATGACCTCATCAGGGTGAGGCTCTTCAATTTTTTTTTAGAGAAGTCGAAATTATAAGTATGGTCTGCAACACAAGTAGCTGAACGTTTGATAAACATCTATATAAAAATATACAAATAAAAAAGAACTAAAACAAAATATTACTTCATCATAAACTTTGCAATCGAGTCAATCGAAAGTCCCAATTAGTCGTTACTCGTACAAAGTCCTCCCCCTCCCCCGGTAACGCCCTGAGCCGAGGTTCGTACCCCAATCGGGGGTGCCCTCAGGCGTTGTTACCTAAATATTACCCGGCTAAAAGCCCTCTGCGCTCGCCGATTTGTCCGGTAAGGTTGTTGCAGCCATCTGAGGCTACCAACTTTAGTCCTTTCAAAAAAAAAAAAAAAACAATCGATAGTTACCAAGTTTGCTTGTTCTTTACTTATATCTGATAACTAAACCAAACTTATACCATTTGGCAGCAGCAAGTAGAGAAAATGTGTCAAGTGAATTATTTATTGAACACATTAGCTAAGGGGGCTAATCTACCAAGTACACGAGTACTGTCCAGCAAGACATCAGCAAGGCTTCACTCGCTCGCCAGTAAGTCAAGCCAGTAGTTATGCAAGTGCATTAACATTGCGTTTCAAATTTTTGAATGATATTGTAATGCAACATTTTTCATTACTAGTGCAATTTAATGCTACGTATGAAATACCTTGACGATGTTAGAATATGTAGCAATTTACTGCGAACATCTCAACTTCAGTATAAATAAAATGCATGTAAATAGAATAATTACTAATATTATAAAGGCGAAAATCTGTACGTCTGTTTATTACACGATTAAATGACAACTTGCTCCTTGTTGTGGGCTCATCTTTTCCGCAAGTAGGCTTGACACGCACGCCTTTTTGCGTGATGATGGCCGGCTGGCTACATAACTCCTGGGGTGTCCCCAGGCTTCGCGGAATGGCCTTACTGGTCCAAGGATGATTAAATGACCAAACCGATTCTGATGTAAAGTCGTAGAGCGAGAGCTTGAGCCACGGAAATAAACATGGGATGGTTTTTATTTAGGGAAGGTGCAACCGCGGTAGACAGCTACATCAGAATATAGACAAAGCAAATTAAAATAGCCGAGATATTCAACTAAAAACAATACATAAAATAAATCGACATGCAACGGAAATTTCAAAGATTTTTTACGAAGAAAGTAAACGGAATGGATCCTGAAAATTAATCGAAAAATCAACATTCAGCTTTCAAAGCATTTTTTGTCATGTCGATTATATTATTTGCTCACGATATGAAAACAGCACAATTGCAACGATTGATTCACGACTGTATTAACTTTTTACACGGAGCACGTGTCGTGTCGTGTCGTGACTTCCCCATCGTTTTATTACCTTCTGCACTTGATGGACGGCCGCCGCATGGCATCGCCGCCGCCGCCGTAACTTGTTCCATTTAGATCATTCACTGTTCCATATTACACAGTAAGCAGGTATTGTTCAATTTTACAGCCTTTATGATATGCAGGGCGAAGTCTGTTGAACTCGATGTCACGACAACATTTTATGGGCCAAGGATGATTAAATGACCAAACCGATTCTGATGTAAAGTCGTAGAGCGAGAGCTTGAGCCACGGAAATAAACATGGGATGGTTTTTATTTAGGGAAGGTGCAACCGCGGTAGACAGCTACATCAGAATATAGACAAAGCAAATTAAAATAGCCGAGATATTCAACTAAAAACAATACATAAAATAAATCGACATGCAACGGAAATTTCAAAGATTTTTTACGAAGAAAGTAAACGGAATGGATCCTGAAAATTAATCGAAAAATCAACATTCAGCTTTCAAAGCATTTTTTGTCATGTCGATTATATTATTTGCTCACGATATGAAAACAGCACAATTGCAACGATTGATTCACGACTGTATTAACTTTTTACACGGAGCACGTGTCGTGTCGTGTCGTGACTTCCCCATCGTTTTATTACCTTCTGCACTTGATGGACGGCCGCCGCATGGCATCGCCGCCGCCGCCGTAACTTGTTCCATTTAGATCATTCACTGTTCCATATTACACAGTAAGCAGGTATTGTTCAATTTTACAGCCTTTATGATATGCAGGGCGAAGTCTGTTGAACTCGATGTCACGACAACATTTTATGGGCGAATTTAATGAAGCTTGTTGATTCAATAATGTTATGAACTCTACGGCCGAGATCATTTTCTAAAGCGTCTCTGACACCTGTTTAAAATTGATTCATCACAAAAACGACTAATCCGATTTCAATGAGACATACATTGAACTATGCCTAAGAAAGAAAAATACCGAAATCAGATTAGCTGTGTTGAGTGCATGCTTAACCCATTATTAGTATCTACAGGTATCTCTCGGAAAACACACTTTAATGTAATGATATTAGAGTCTAGAAAACAAAAGTCAACAAAAGGTTATGGTACCTCAAATACAGATCCTCTTCGGCACTTACACCTTCATCAATTACTTCTTCTGGCTCCATTTTAAAATCTATTCTTTAACTTTTGTCAGCTACGCCCAAAGCTACGCCACAATATTTTTAATGTT
The DNA here is from genome assembly GCA_963555595.1 of Tethea ocularis. NCBI lineage: Eukaryota > Metazoa > Arthropoda > Insecta > Lepidoptera > Drepanidae > Tethea > Tethea ocularis. The sequence continues at coordinate 9,925,636 of OY741975.1, forward strand.
GTATACTAAATAAGGCATAGACACAAAGCGTATCATGTTGCTGAAGGTTGGCCACGTAATAATCGGAGGAGCGAGATGCATCATCACTAAATTGGAGCATCTAATCCTCGCTCCACACACCCACTTGATACGTTTATTAATGTTAATATGCAATGAATTCAATTAGAAATTGTCGCGATCTTGAACCTTCGGACTTCAAATACCAGTAAAGACAATCGCTACCTTAAATTACAGGCATCACAGGTAAAGAGAAGATTTTTATACTTTTAGATGTCTAAGTCTTAAAAGTCAAAGTTTTTGATGGAGAGGTGTTCACCAAGTTCAAGATTTTATCAAGTGTAGTGTTTGTTGGTACTGACTCTGACTGGGTGTTGCAAGCGTCTATAGGCTACGATAATCGCTTATCACCAGGTTCGTCAATATGAAAAACTTTAAATCTTTAAAACTAAGAAACTTCACTCAATAACTGTTGTTTGCCGGAGCTATACATTCAAAGTTTCTTGTAAATTAAATTTTTTCCAACCCGAAATATTGCCGTTTAGCTAATATTTCTATTTGGAATATCGCCAGGTAAAGTGGTCCAATTGCACTGTTTCTTGGAACAGGAATGGAATCAAGTGGCCATACAAAGAAGGGGCAATGATCCAGCTCGGTGGATGAGTAACATTTAGTTTTGCAGACAGTTCGTGCAATACATTAAACTTTGGAAACCAACTAATTGGCAAGTTGCTTGCTAATTAGATTTTCAGCAAGATATCAGTCTAGACAAAAGTTATACGTTCATCGATTTAGTTTTTAATTGGCTCTATATATGACCTCCGAAGACCCGAAGGACTACTTGAAAGCACGAAAAGTGAAGACTACGCCGATAGTGGCCACAATAAAATAAGAGGAGGAGGTTCTTGAAGATGGCCAGTTAGGAATTATTACAAAGTTAAGAAATTGTAACTTATGTCGGAGCTTTATCCTTATAGACACGTTGTTCTAACTGCATCACGTAATCAACTATAATAGACGTAAAGGTGACTTAGGTACCGACACTACCGACCTGCGCTTCACCTTTATCGATCGGGTTACTAGATATGCTCAAAAAACTGTTAACTATGTGATGAATAATCAGCTTATTGCGATAAAGTGTTTTATTTGTTCAAGTATTTTTCGGGTTCGGATTATGCGGTAATAATAGAAGAACAGTATAGGATCAAAATTTTGGCAGTGTGTCAAAGCCTTGGCCAAATACCATACTTTACTATAGCAAATCCACTACCAATATTTATTATTGACCTTTAATAATTTGGTAATAACTGTTCGGGATCAGATCCAAAACTTACTAGCAGATCTAAGTAAATTTTTAGTGACAGATTAAAACAGTAGAATTTAAATGTTCGCAAGATATTTTTTCTCCTCTCTTGGTCCTTATAAGCTCACTGCACAACTACAAAAATATTGGAAGACCACACTCACTTACGTCGGGTAAGCAGTAGGGCGAATCATTCCTCTATGCACCGCCCGGAGCACGCTTATCTCCTATGACGTAGACTTTTTAAAGAGCGTATAGTAAACAAAAAAGAGCCGTATAGATAGACTTACCGTATGCGGTTGGTCTTGCGATGGGCGGTCTCGATGGTGACGAGGAAGACGGCGTGGCTCCTGGATGAGTGCTCGTTCATGTCTGTGCGGCCCGAGGCTCGGTTGCGGTTCCCGGCCCGCATCACGCGCACCATCTCCGCGCCTGACTTGCACACCACTGACGTCATCTCCGGAATGTAGAAACCGTTCAGCTCCTGGACATATCATACAAATAGAAGCCTCTTTTTCGTTCCCGGGATAACCTTTATCTATGCTAAAAATTACATCGATCCGTTACGTAAAGAAGGACAAACAAACGCATTATTACGCAGAATTTCAAGGCGACGGCAGCTCAGTGGCAGTGACGTCGAATGCCGCGGCGAAGGTTATGGGCTCGACTTGGCAATGCTTCAGCTTTCGGTGGTGAAGGAAAACTTCGCGAGAAAACCGTATTTTCATAGAACCATGACTGGTTGCCACCCTCAAGTTGAAAATCTATCCCCAAACTGGTCCAGGAGCTGCACTTGAGACACAGTTCACCCACAAATACATGCTATGTGAGACTTCAGCCACAAATACATGCTATGTGAGACCGTGGTCAAACAAACCTATTCACAGTAAAAAACGACGTCAACGTCAAGCACAAATATTCGTGTATCTCCAAGTGCCACCTCTACTGCGCCTGCGTTCCCACTGCAAGACGGAGCACCTATAGTCTACGCAGGCCCAATACGATTGGCCAACGGGCATGGTATGTTTCCTAACGATGTTTTCTTCCAACGAAACATTAATATATTCCTGTTATACATGGATGACTTCATAACTGGATCGCATAATACGCAGGACACCAGTGCGAATAAGTGCTAACATATCATAACATCTGGAAATAATGAGGCAAATGAATAAGAATCGGATTCTTGAATAACAAATAAATAAAACAATAATTCATACACTGAGTTGCGTGTTTTAATAGGAACCTTATCATGGTCTGCACTAACAGTTTATAATCTTCGATTATGTATGTACCTACTTACAGTATTAAGTCGTATATTTTATACGTCAATAAATAGCTCGTAAAACAACATTTCAGATGTAAACTCCATTCGCTCTAACAATGTTGTTTAACAACACTTGTCGGACACATAATCACATATAACTGATGACAAATATAACATTTAAGTTGTTTTCTCATACATCTCGTAAGTATGAATGATTTACTACTTTTTGTCAAGTACAACTATAATGGCAGCCTTGATCTTAAGCGCGCCTCGTACAACTCTATTGTATATTTGTTAAACCTCGCAATTAGCTTATTGCATAAACTTTACTAAATTAACGAAACCACGGATTACGTACCACGTATCAGTTTGCACAATCTCGTATAGAGAAGCGAGCAATTTTCGGACGCATCCGAGTGCCATATTTACACAAGGCTATGTATGTACCCACTGTACATTATTGCGAGTGCCAGCCTAATTCGTATTTAAATGGACCTCACAGCCAATATAGAATCCTATTGCGAATAATATAGAGCAGTATTCAGGTTGTTTACGATAATAATCCATCAACCATCTGACGAGTTCAAATTGTGTTACAAACCTCATGTATTATTCAGGGTTTGAAAAGCGAACATCAGTTTTTTAATGAATTTCGGTTAAATTGCGCTTTCGTTTTCGCCACACGCGTTGTTTGTTGTATTATCGTAATGTGCCGACACGACACGTGTAGTGTACTTACATACAGTTTGCACGTGTCACGTGTCACGGTACATATGATTGCTAAGCGATGCGACACGGTCGAGTCAATTGCTAACGAGCTTAAAGCTCGCACATAATTAGCGATACTGAGTTAGAAGTTTCTCCATAACTTTCTTAAGAAGTAAATAGAAAAGACACACTTGATGACAAATATTGCCAGTATTTATTTTCTATTATCACACATTTTTGTTCTTCGCTAACTCAAATTAGCATTTAAAATAATTACCTAACACTTATGACGGGTATAAATAAATATTAATAAGTTTCTCGAAATAAAATGCATTAGCTGTGACAAAAGAACAAGTGAGTTTTATCAAATCTTTGGGGCAGAACAGAAAGTAGGTATGCGACAGACAAAAATTTGGCAAAATACCCGCGTTCTCATTACAGTGTATTTTTTTTATCACATCAGAAGCACTGGTATCTACATTTTCTGCCAAATATCCTTACTAACCAATTAATTAGTAAATAAGAACATCGGCATAACACCCAAAAATAAAACCACCAAATTATTCTAGTGGCTCATTTGTTCTAAGCAAGTTGTACCTAATATTAAGTGCGATAACAGCTACAAGCAACAGTTTTATCTGATTGTAATCATTACAAACCAACCAAAAGAAACGTTACATTTGTGAAATAATTTAACCACCAAATTGGTCACGTGAAGGTCGAAACGTTTAGACATATTGTTACAGTTTAGTTTAGGGTGCAGTTGTACAGTCTCCTTGACCCGCTGGTCGTACGTACCTACATTGCTTCACGTATTGTCATCTGTGGTCAAGGATCGCCGAGATGATGATAAATTAGAAAATTGTCCTGAGCTCGCTGCATAAGGTTGTTTATTACTTGACCTACCTATTTAGCCTCAAACATCTTTCACGTCGACTTGCAGTTTGATCAATAAGATCTAAATTCAACCTAGTAGTTCTTTGTTCATCTAAGGCCTACTAATAGTTGCCCCACTTGCTCTAGTATAATAGCGAATTAGCTTTATAGCAGCGAGGAAAACAGGTGGAACTGATTTTCTATATAAACAATACAATCGTCCATTATACCTAAGTAGGACAAGAAAATTACCTACGCAGTTAATGTAAAATATATTATAATAGTCAATAGCATTTTTATTATGTTACTGGTCAGTGATGATGTGGCCGAAGGTGAAGAGCTTACAAAGCATAGAAAGGTACCAGCTATGGTTTCCTCACGATGTTTTCCTTTAGCTCAAGCTCATTGTAGGATTCGAAGTAATTCGAAGCCGCAACTCGCATTCGACGTCTCTGCTACTGAGGAGTCGTTGCCTTTAAATAATTATACAGTTTTTCTTTTCGACTTTCCGAGAGCAACTTTTCGACTCTCAATTATTTTGACATCTCTCTTAACCCTATTCAATATAAGAGTACAGCTAAATAATATAATCGTATTGGCATTCATCCAGAAGCAGTAACTTGACACTAATTAAAACAAAAAATAATGAAAGGAAGGAACAAAAGTGGATTACAATGATTGGGCCACGACGCGACGTGCGACACTGACGTATCTACTATCAACGATTATAATCAATATATACTTATCAATAAATTATACAAAGAACGACGATAACGTGACCATGAAACCATAAGAAGTGGCGATTGATTTCTGATTATTTACTACCAGGAATAAGGTTCAATATAAAAATGGAGCAACGACTTTCAGAGATATGAAGTGAAATCTGATAACAACTGTACCTACTTGAAGCGGCTGCACTGATGTGTATTTAATAGATTTGATAGGATTGCATGTATTACAAACTTTTCCGTCATTATTCAATATATTCTCTGCTCTGTGATCTTATAATTTTATGAATGCCAACATTTGGGCAAATGTTTGGTTTCTAAATCACGCTTAAATGGCTTGAAATCTGGCACGTATAGGTCGTATTTAGGAATAAAATATTGTGATAAAAGCACAGGATCCATTGAAAATGTAGGTTACAAATTAACCTACATACATTTTGGTTACCATTGATTTCATTCTATGATCTCAATCTTTCTAAGAAAAAGACATAAAAAAGGTATAAAAGGAATTTAGTCCTGTCGTGGTCCTGTCTCATTACTCCAATTGTTTGATAAATTAAATTAAATCGTCATATTTATTGATCACTATAGGTACTATTTACCCGTGAATGACGAAGGCTTAGCATAATTTAACAGTATTAAACATTTTTTGTTTGTAAGGAAGAGAGGTAACGTGATTTATATTAGTTTAATTTGTAAACAACAGAATCGGCGCCATTGTTAAATTTTCCTAAACATCTTTTGCTTAGTTGAGCAGAATACTACTAAACGTGATTTCACTTCCCTTTTGCATTCTCTACTAAGAGCATTATCCTTCCTTTGTAATGTAGGTGAAGGAAAATTGCACACTTTTATAATTTCCAATGAGACTAGTAAAGCTAGCTTCATAAATAGATTACAGTTAGCTTCGAGGATATTATCGGTCGTATATGAACTCTTTCTGTTATATGAAGTTAGAAAGTGACGGATATAATTCAAACTTGGGGTTTAATGTTTGTTATCGATTGAGCTGGTAAACCCTGGTGATGGGTGGACGTAGGTCAATAACAAGCAAGATACGTATGTGGGTGTGACCTTGTACTATGACCTACCTGAGCATTCAAAGATTGGAAGTTCTTTTCTTTTTCAGGCCAATGTCGAAATTTTAATAAGTTTAAATTCTACCATCCTACAAATGTTATAAATGCGAAAGTTTTTTTTGGAAAGGACTAAAGTTGGTCGCCTCTGATGGCTGCATCAACCTTACCGGACAAATCGGCGAGCGCAGAGGGCTCTCAACCGGGCAACATTAAGGTAACCACGGCTGAGGGCACCCCCGAATGGGGTACGAACCTCGGCACAGGGCGTTAGGAGGAGGAGGAGGGGGGGGCTTAGTATGCGAAAGTTGTATGTTTATTACTCAACAATGATAAATCTTCCGAGAACGCAGTTTCAATAACGGGTCAGGTGTACTAATGTCTAATAACTATAATTATTTTCGAAGTCTTCAATACTAACTGCCAATTCTGAATTTACTATCCATTTTGATCAGGATGACAGTTCAAAGTACCTACTTACTTTCGTTAATCGACATTAAAAGAAAATTTATTTAATTTATCTACTCTATCTAAGCTTCTGGATATTTAGTTTGAAAAGATGCCAGCTAGATGACCACTTTGATATTTTCATGGGCGAGCTAATTCATTTGGCTCTGAAGTGTTTTTTAATTTTCATTTCGTATAAATAGAAAATCACGTAAACATATCCTCGATAGAAGTAGGTACAGTAGTCTAGCTAACAGAAGACATAATTAGGGGCAATATACCCCTTTATTACCCGGCTGAGAGCCCTCTGCGCTCGCCGATTTGTCCGGTAAGGTTGTTGCAGCCATCAGAGGCTACCAACTTTAGTCCTTTTAAAAAAAAACCCTTTATTCAGACGTCTTTGTTTGCCATTACGAATTTACTATCGGTACAACTGATTTTACTTCATTCAATTTATGCTGATACTGTGTTATAGATTTACCGCGATCAGACAGAAAGAAAATGTTTTTATTAGGAACACATAAACGTAAAAGAAAACAACAATGAATAATAATACAAATAAGTGGTTAGTGCCGCCAAACAAGACGTTCAGCTCAGCTTAATGCCACTGACTACTATCAGCAGCAGAACTGATCTACTGCATATTCCGAATGGACTGATATAGGATAGGAGCCATTTGATTTGGTGGACTATTTTATCAGGAGGATTACCACCAAAAGATACGCAACAGTCCTGCTGATCATGCGATTCGGTATCATATCGGAGGAACACTACTGCATAACCAGATAGCTTCGCAATTCATTTAAAAACTGTACACACCAATTTCATGGATAACCCGTCTCTATGTCCTGCACCCCACTCCCTCGCAAAGTGGTAATGTAAATTTAGTAAACGAGTAACTATTGTTATATCACACATTATACAATCAAAGCGTTCTGAACAAATAAAAGAGCATGTTATGAAGGAAACACGTTTCGTAAATGTTGACTGTTCTCGCGGACGAGGTGCAGCTATCTTGTGTCAACAGAACCTTAGCGATTACTTGCGGAGGACCTAGCGATGCAACGCTTTAGGCATGAGAAATTAAGAATCAGCAAATTTAGCTGTTCTTTTAATTGGCACCTTCAAGATTAATCAGATTTGAACAGATTTGCAGCTTGAGGTGGGTGACCAGCCAAGGAGATACTAAAAAGTACCCAAACACCGCGCAATGGTTTATGTTTTCCATCACAGACAACTTAAGATCATTAATATAGGATTGAAACCTTTGTCACAGCATTAAACGTCATAACCATGCATCGGCTTAAAAAAGGCTTAAAATGACTTGTGCAGAACACCAATCCGCACGTTACACATAAATGTAATCCTCTAGCTAGCTTGTCAATCAATAACCTAACTTCCTGTTTATAGTGCGGCTGAATATAATTGAAATAAAGAACGAGAAGTGATGTACTCACCTGCCCCCTTATCGTTAACTTCTTGCAGTCCTTGGAGAGTAGATCCCTGACGTCCTCCAAGTACAGCTCGACGTAGGAGCAGGAGACGAGGTGCGTGACGTCAGGCGAGGCGCTGTTCTCGATGTGAGCCCATATGTGTCGGAAGGCGCGGGGGATGATGCCCTCGTGCTCGGCGGTGCCCTCCATCGTGTGCGTCTTGCCGGTGCCCGTCTGGCCGTACGCGAATACGCACCCATTGAAGCCGTCCAATACGGACGCGACCAGAGGACGAACCTGCATGTACAAATATAGGCTTCAAAATCTTTAGGACGCTCACCGATAGATGAATCAAAGCTATTGTGATGAAGGCTACTGACTGTTTTCCTGAGGGAAGCTGATAGCGATAGCAAAGTGCTTGCTTGTATTAATGAAAATCACATAATATAATGTAATTAAAAAAACAATGGGAAGGCACTACTCATTGCAACTGGTTTGACCGAGATTTTTATGTTTAGTATATGTAATGATGACGTCATACCACAATGCGACGATATGCCGCATCCAAAGAAAAGCTATTCAATTACAGAAGGAGCATTCTGATTATTCTTGAGAGATCGTACAAGTTTAAATTTAAAAAACCAGAGCTGTAATATACCTATTATAAAATAACGGAAACAACATAACGCTTATACGGAAATAAGAAGTTATTTTAGTAATGAGGAACTGCATTTTCTTCAGTACAGTGAGGAAGTATTACACTTCACATACTTAAAAACTGGCGCGATGACTCCACTGAAGCTGTTAAAATATCAATTCAAAAATAAAATCACGATAAAAATTGGAATACATCGGGCGTCTGAAAATGGTCGTTATTATAGAATGATGACGTAACGTATAAGCTTCGAATACATCGCTCAGCCTTGACTAGCATCACACCAACCAAACAACATACGCTCATTCTAGTACAAACACCGCTGCACACAAGGACAATGAATTATTTTACTAACAAAAGGTAATTCATGAATACAAAGGCTATTTTTCATCGAACATATAAACATCTGCCGCATTCGATCATACAAATGTGCTCTATTAATTGCATATACTACAATATAAACATATATTGTCTTGTTGAATCAAGGTAGTCGGAAATTATGGTATGGCACTGCTATAACAGCAGATCCAATAGAGTAGGAAATAACACAATATTATATGGCCATCAAAGTCCACAATTAACAAGTTTAACTCAGTTCAGTCGACAAACACTTCAGACGAGGCGATAATTCTCAATTCGACCAAGTTTCACATCATAAGTGATATAATAACACCAAATGTACTTGTCCTATTTAGGTCTAATACGGCTTCGAGTGGGTGGATCAGCATCACTCATGTACATGTTTATGCCCTTACAGATGCCTCTATACAATGGGATAATTAATCATTAATACGAAACGAACACCTAAGTCGATGCCGAGCTGTGGTATCGAGGTCGTACTCTTGAAATTGGTCGCCCACTATAACGACTGTTGAATCACAGATTTGTAAAAAAAATGCGACAAAACCTTCGGCGGCGTCAAGGCTCGCCATTGAAAGTGAAACTGAGGACGGTCCTCGCCGACTCGTTGAGCGTAGGATCCATTCTCGTAGCTCACGACGGTGTGCAATTACCTTAAATAGCCAATTAACGTAGTGATTACTTCCGTCTAAATAACAGCGATTAGCCTATTTTTGTGTAGTTTTTATTTTCAGATAATCATTCAGACGGACATATTCGTGAAGCATAACATTTTGATCCTCGCAATTTAAATGACATAGGAGGAAAGAAATTAGCAGAGTCCAGCTGAAATGGCTAGTACACAAAATGAGTAACAATTCGCGTGCCAAATGCTCAACGAGCTAAAATTAATGTGCCACAGATGATCACTAATTATGAGGTGGAACCTATGAAAATTGAGTTCGGGTATTTGGAAAATGGTACTACACTCACTACATTCTGCCGCTTTTCATAAACGTAAACTATCACTAGTTTCTATTTGAAGCTGTAATGGAAACTGCGTTGAAATATTCTCAAGAGCTACATACCTACACTTTTTACGTACAAATCATGTATTTTTGATATTTTTTCTAACAATCTCTTTCAGGTTTACGTTCACTTTGATCGTTCAATCTGTTGATTTTGAAGTAGGTAACAACATGAATAATTGTTTGCTAAGTAGCACTCAGTTTTGAAAACCATTTAAGTACACGTCAATAAGTTAAACGTAGTATTAGCAAAGAGATTATTCTTTGCTTGAGTCTAAATATACCTAATATTTTTACGTTTGATATGTTTTTCTCACGGAGCGTAACTCATATCATTTGGCGTAAATGTGTGACTGAGCTACATATTTTTGGCAACAATATGACAGCAGCGGCAGCGGCCCGCGCGCCGCGTGCGTTACATCGCGGGGGAATGCGGCTGCGAGCCGAGAGATTTCACTTCATATACTACATAATTCTAATAATTATTATAATTATTAAACGACAACACCCCACTGAAACTAACACAACCGCTAAAGCTACATGAGTTCAATTGCTCGCCAAGTACCGATCTATCACTACCGGTCCGGAATCGCTGAATTCTCAAAATAACTCCTAAACGTCGAAGACGCAAATAGATATTCACATAAAAGTGATACATCCGCGTAAAAATTACTCGCATAATGCAATCTGTAACATGCAGCGAGGTTTTATGAAATTGTAGAGATGAAAACGATATAAGCAATAGGATCTGGACTGGATAGAATTGGACTCAAAAATGTATAAAGTTGAAGAAATAAAATTGAAAGTAAACCCATAATCCCAGCTAGCCAACTAGGTCAATATAACAGAGGGTACTTGAAAACTTCAAAAAGTGTTATGTTACAATTTAACGGAGTTTCTAAACTCTTGTTTATGTCCTGATAAGGCATTTATGAACGTTACAATTGACCCCATCACGGTATTTTTGTTGATCTCTCTTTTGAATTAATATACCCACGATCCCCTATTTTACCCCTTAGGGGAAGAATTTCCAAAAATCCTTTCAGTGGATGTCTACTTCATATGACTCTCTCTATGCGAAAATACAGCCTGATGTTCCCAGTGATATAAACTGTGCGTCGATAGATCAGTCAGTCAATCATTCACGTTTTGTTAACAATATACATTTACCAATTCATACAATAGCAACATGACTAACAGTGAATACTCACCATCTCGTCGTACATGGTCTGTGTGTCTGCGGAACAGTCGTAGGCGGCATCGTAGGTGAACAGCTTGTCCTGACCCTTCGGGTTGTACACCTGCACGGTACCGCGCTCCGACCATACCTTCACCACCTGGTACACATTACAGATACTACTCAATTAACTGGATCACATGACAACATGACCATTGCTTCAACCTAAAAGCATTATAATAAGTTAAATTGTAAACTTGTTTTCTAACTTTTAATTAGGGTGTATTCCAAGGTTATTAACAAATAAATCCATCATTAAAAATAATAAGATTTATCCAATTTTTATATTTATTAGCGCTCTCATTATACATAGGAAACAATTATGGAAGCAGGTCATTAGTTATCCTATAGAAATCGTTAATATCTTATCCCATCTCCCAAATGTATTTAGATGATGTAGCAATTTTTGCACCTACACCTTCAGTGTTGCGATCTTTGTTGCATATGAGAATGGATTTCCAAATGTATCCAATAATAGATATAAAACTCAATTTAATTAAAATACCTCAACATTTTTCCTCATACCTTAGCAAAGCTGTTTAGCATGAATGGAGACTATTTAATGCTATTTATGTGGCGGACTATTCAGGGAATAAAACGTGACTGAATTTATTTAACGTTATCCGGTATAAAAATGTTATTGTTTAAGTACCTTACATTACACAAAAAAGAAACTGAGAATTAACCAATAATGTTTTAGAAGAGTTGAACCAGGACGTCTTAAGTAATTTGGGAAAGTTACCTACTACAGTAAGCGAATAGTTGCTATTCTACAATTCCATTTTGGCCAATTATGTGGTAATGATGACTTACAAACTAATAATAATTAATAATACATTAGTGTCCATTATTTCCTACTGCAGCTGGAACTATTTCCCTCAACTTATGGATAAGCAGCTCTGTTCACCATCACCATATTTACATCTATCAGCTAATCAGTCAATTCACCCTGTTTTTTTATTAATGCTAATTACAATAATTTGTGAGCAGTAATGCGCAAATCAAAACTTTATGAATAATTTCTCGTTTTAAAACGTATACACATGCACCCAAAGTAATTCAAAATATAATGAATCAGTGATGCAGTTCATTGAAACAGTATTTTTCCGTCGATGACCCGCTCTTTACGTAACACTACCAGTTTCAATTTGCACAATACCAATTTCACTCAACGATGCCCTTCTTCCAGATGTCCTCAATATGTCTATAATACAGCTACATCGTGTTAGTGCATTATTATCCAATCGCCCGGTGTTAGTGGCTTCCGATCCGATAATACTCAGACCTGTAAAGGGGCGTCACCCAATATTTTATCCGCAGACGGCGCTTTGGTGGATAGCCGCTCGTACCATGTCTGTTCATGCCGCTTTTTTTTATTCTTAACCTAGAGAAGTAAACATTTTAGAGCATTGTTCTCTGAAATACAGTTAGTGAAAAAAACATAGTGCAAAAAGTATAGTTGCACAAACATTTTATACAGAAGAGTAATTTATTTTCAAGATGGAATATAAAATTGTGTTAAGTACAAGTATTCCGTTAGAGTTCTATTTTATGAGAGAAACATACAAAAGTACCTCCACAAAAAAAGGAATATTATTAAATGTTAAATAAAATCCACTTTGAATAGTGGAGTTCTTTGATACAGCGCCAACACTAACGATTAAGTTTTATATGTTTTGAGTTCCACTACACGTTTTTACTATAGATAACGGTTTTTATTAATACAATTATATTATAATAGTAACCTAGGAATAATCGTCAAAGAATATGTTATTTTATATCCTCCGTGAATTTCTAAGACAGTAACTGAGGTGAGGAGTTAACGAGGCCAAGAGCAGGACGCCAATATAACAGTTCATTTGGGGCATCGCATGCATGTCTAGCATAGCATGTTACTTCACAGTAAACATCATAATATTTTGACTGAAACATTGCGTAAACTGTAAGGATATCCACATGCCTCGCTCGTGCAGTTTGTGTGCGCCGATAACATCATGCAAATTGCACCGCTCAAAGGTAACAATGCGTTTTGAGCATCTCATATCTAGTCCTCTATCTTAATACCTTTTACGCTACAGGGAAAGATAGTGATACAGGTGAAGACCATGCGTTAACTGAAGGTCAGTCAATTGGTCTCTATCTGATTAACTTTTGAACTCAAGGTCATCGTTGACAGAGCCTAAGTTAATTATTCAACTATTCATCATTATATCAATGAAACTATCTAATAAAGATCCCTAATGCTTGCGTTACACGTATCAATCAAGTGCGTCATGGAAGGAAATCAAATACACAGTTTTTCACGGATAGTTGCGCGCGCGCACTACGCGGGCGCCCGCTTTCAGTTGTTAACAACTATGTCGTAACAAATGTGTTCGTTTGTAATCGTACCCCTATCTTATAGTGTTCTACACTGATAGTTATTGACAAATCATAATAAACCTGTAAACCTTAAATGCTCGACTTTAAAAACCTTTTACCATGAGTTTTAAGATAATGCTCATCCGAATTACCAAATTAAACGGCGTACGCATCTCTAACCGCAGCATATAACTGGTCAATTTTCACAATCTAATGCACGTCCGCTCAACAAAAAGAAGTCATTAGTTCCTTGCGCAAGTTTCAGCAAATTTAGCTAATAATCTCAGAACGCTCAAGGTCGATTTCCAAGTTGTAGTTTTTCCGAATTGTTCTAGATATATTGCAACTCTGAATCTGCAGAGGTATGCTCAGGTTTCACCGCGCCCCGCCCGCAAAAAATGCAATCCGTATCCAATCAAAGGAAAGAGGTTTTTCGCTTCGAGAAAAAATATATTAAACTAACCAATCTTCGATTCGTAGTGCATCAGTACTGGAGTTACAATTTTTTCTGATTTTTTTTATACATTAACTTTGGATGCTACCTACCTACTTCCTGATGCGGTACCAACTTCAAAATTTATAAACGTACAGTATAATAGGCTACCATTTCTCGTAATTCACTCCCCATTTTAATAGGGGTATTGCAAAATGTTTCATCACGCGTGATTTTCTCTTGGGAACTCTTCTAATGGCACTTTACAATGTTTTTCATATACAATTAGAGTTCCTACATTAGTTAGTTTATAGTTTTTAGTGCCTTTGAATGCGGTTCTATTCATTGTTAAAAGTTTTTTTGTAACAACATTTTAACTTACGACGTAGTTTCAGCTTTGACTGGCCGAATACAACACAATAACAAAGAACAAAATAAATCAAATGGAATCTGTAAGATTTTATTGATCGCGGAGCGTAGGGCAGAAGGCCGCGGCCCGCGGTGCGTGCGCGCAGGCCAGATGATCTGCCTAAATATGGAGCATCCGTGTATGGACATTACTGCTTAGTGCGCACCTACATAGCGCGGGTCAAGATTACTTGCCAGTAATGCTTTGATTAATTGAATACAAGAATGCTCTGAACAGACTTGATTCTAATGACTAGGTGTTTATGATTTTTAGTACTAATGAATAGAGACATTATTACGGTTATTAAATTATTATAAATTATAAACATAGTATTTAAGTCAATACCCTTGTGAAGTAATAATCCGTTAGACACGTGTTTGTCATATCATAATACATATTGATTGGTACCTTACCTACTTGTCAGGAATAGATATCTACATAGGTATAGGTACGCGTCAAGTTAAAGTTTTTCTTTTCGTTGCTAGATTCAAAATAGGTAGTCGTGTATTATATCCAGATTCAATTGTTTTAAAATCGACTGAATACTTCACTTACGTTTTGACATTGTTAGTTATTGCATTGGGTTTGTCTGTCCGTCCGTTTGTTTTGATAGCATATTTAATTCATTCAGGATCATGACTTGTTTTTTTAGAATACATGTAGGTAGTAGGTAGTTCGGTATCAAAACATGTATGCTGAGAATACGTAGACTTGTATCTTAATCTAAAGATATGTTAACAAACGTGTTTACAATAGGCGAGTGAACTGGACACCTACTGGACGCACGCGCACGTGAGCCAGTACTTAGCGTAGGTACCTACCTATTTAATTGCTGTCACTCTACCTGACGGTGACAAGCTGAACGGGAGCATTGTGTAGCTAAGTAGCCTGTTTCAAACCCGTTTCAAGCAGATGCAATATTCACGCTATGTACGCACTGAAAATCACGTCACGATTTGTAGGCTTATGAAATAAATCATGTATTATTACATTTCTTCTATATATGACGTGTTGGCGTGTACAATAAATTATAATTAGTTTATTGTACTATGCTACATAAATAATAAATTTATTTTAGGTAGGTATAATTTTAAATTGTATGTGCTTAACACTCTCTCAATATAAAATGTTTGTTGGCTAGATTTACTGCTTCTATCATATAGAAAGCTGCTTGTTTTATATCTAAACAAAATAATTAATAATAGACACAGCAGCATTATTTCTGTATTATTAGACCATGATACACAATTGTCTTCAAGAATGATTCATTGTTCAGTAACCAATAACAGAGCTAGTGGTGGAAGACAACTGACACCAATACACCATTATATTTGAAACATCTACAAATGCAGGAATTATACTAATTATATGCTTACTACTCATAATTATAATATATTATAATTATATACTGCATAATAATATGAGATGACAAAAGGAAAATGTATTCCCATTTCAATGAAAGAAGGAACAGGGCTCACTTATCTAACAAGTGCTCTTTTCATTTACAGAGACAAAATATTACTTGTTTTTGCTACTCATTTGCTTAACAGCCTACTTAACTCAAGTACACCTATATATAACATGATGTATGCAAATGTAATGTAAAGAACCCAGATTGAATATTTAATGTAATGTTTTTATTATGATATCATTTGATCTAGTTTACTACTTATGTAGTTGTTTAGTTTTTAACACTTCTGATAAGCTGTAACAATGCATTTAGATAATCACAAAATATGAGGTCATTGACTCTGATCTTGTAAGATGTTAGATAGGTAGGTACATTTGTAGCAAATGCAGTACATTCATTTACTACTGAGATAATCATCATTTATTATATTTTTTTACAAGCTAAGAGGACAATCAATCAGTCCACATATCAAATTAAATATATTCAAAGTGACAGTGTATAATCATAGCCATTATTTTAGGCATGTTCATTGTGTACTGTTAATTTATTAATGAGCCCCATTGTGCAACAGGGGATTGTCTCGAGATCTACAGACCATGTTTGCAAAGGCGTCAATTTGCCAGTTATTTCACCCACGCGCGTGATTCACGCCTATCCCCTTTCTTATATGCCAAATAACTGCATCATATTATCATCCAACAAATACCTATTAATTATGGTATGAAATTACGTTTAAGAGGGTACTAATATCACAGCGAGTTTTTCGGGCGGGAGTACGCGATGGCGCGCGCGCTCGGTGTGAATCGTAAATTATTTGTCTGACTTATATTTTAGACATTAGAGAATATAAATTAGATGTTTGGTGGTGGATACGGGTCGACGCACCGAGTGTGCGCTGAGCTGACTGCGCACCCCTAGCACCCGACCGACACAAACAACACGGCGACGGGACTCACCTCGTCGTGACCCTCGTTCTTCTCCTTCCCGGAGAGCGGCCTGCATCGCACCACCACCTTCACACACTCGTTGAGAGCGGTGCGGGGTCGTGCAGACTTCTCCATCATAAACCACCCTCTTCCACGAAGCTATTTTTCAGGCCAAACTTGAAGTCACCGATATCGATCCATTCGGGGAGCCCTTATCGGCATCACCTGTTCGAATCGATCCCGCAGACGGCAAAACAACACGGTCAAAATACAAACGGGCCCGAATAAAATTATTAACACACGATTAAATATTTAGAAACGGTATAAAATAAATAAAAATCGTAAATTATTTTTACAAGACGATTAGCAACCAACCGTCACAAGCGGACATTTCTTTTCAACTAATTATTTTTGTTTGATTTTCTTGACTCGAGTTCGTTCGGGGTTAACATAACACAAAATCATTGAATTTGGAGTTGTATACTAACCCATAATAATTTGTGTTGAACAGTCTAAATTTACTTGTTTCTTTTATCCTTATATCTATAAAAATAAAGCTCAAAATTGTATGAGGTATCAAATATTCAAAGATCTTTATAGTGGCAGACTGTATTACACAGAAATGTCAAATATTAGCAAAATTGCAACAGCTGGAAAACGTTTCTTGACATTCTAAGCAAATATTGCCACAGTCAATACTAGAATTTAGTACTTTTTTTATTTTAAAAAGGTGTATAATACAACTACTACTGTTGTACAACTACTACTGTACAGTGTAAACTGTGCAAATAAATAAGTCAAATGTCGGTAGAGCTGTCGTAGCGACGAACCAACGGTTATAGAAGGACATGATTATGAGAGACGAAGAAAGAAATAAAGTATTATTATTGTCTTTGGTCTCTACTGATATGGCCCACAGGTACTTTTTAATTTATGGCCGGTATGGCAACACTGTGGAGGGTCGTTGTCTTGTCAGTCGTTGTTTGTTTATTTATCATTTGATAAAATAAATAAAATAAGTTTTAAGGCTATCGAATCGATACATAAATGTCTGCAAATTTGTCTATCAGTTTAAAAAGAGCCAGCAAGGTTTATCATCAGGGGGTACGTATTATGGTTACAAAATACTTAACAGAATCCCAAGATTTATCTCGGTACCTAGTACCTTTAGCTGTTCTTGTTCAATAATTTCGACTGCGAACTTGAGTTTTTTTCAATTATCTGGAGGAAATCTGGATCTAACAACAAATACCTACGTGTTGAAAATCTTTCTTTTACCTGCTTACCTTTAAAACTTTCGCGAGCTAATTCATCGAGTTCGATAATGTATGAGTACGTAGTAATATAGCTCAGCGGCTAAATTAATAATTTATTATGGATTACCAGGAAACCATAGCAGGAGTGGTAGTGATCCAGAGCAACAGTGACGTGCGCCACGAGGGGCTCTCTTTGATGATGGAAGGCTCTGTCAACTTACAGCTCAGCACTAAGAATGTGGGGATATTTGATGCTTTCACCAATAGCATAAAAGTAAGTTAAATTAGGTCTTTAGCTCTATATGGATGAAGGCATATCAATTACTGCACCAGTAAAATTATAATCTTTAGCTCTTTTTATTCTGTTTATCCTGAGCAAAAACTAATTATAATTTTCTAGCCAATAAACCTACTAAGCACATCAATGGAGCTAGCCCCCGCCGGGAAGATCCCAGTCGGTGTAACAGAGATACCTTTTGAGATACCACTCCGCGGGCGGCAGGCGGTCTCCCTTTTGGAGACCTACCACGGGGTGTTTGTGAACATCATGTACATGGTCAAGTGCCATATGAAGAGGTCCTTTTTGAACAAGCCGCTTAATGCTAGCTGCCAGTTCTTCGTGCAGAATAAACAAGTATAATAATTTTTATTTAATGTCTCTTATTTATTTGATACAACTTAATAGAATATAATTATTATAAATTAATCTGCTGAAAAGCAGCTCCTGGAATTCAAAGTTTTTCTTATGTAGTTAAGGGAATGCATTCTAGTAGCGTCTACCTATATTGAAGCACAGAAAACATAAAACATTAGTGTGACACTGTGCAAAACTCTTCGTGTCATGGCCCCAGCTCACTATGTGCTGATACACTATGTACAGTACCATTAAAGCAAAATATTTATGGATATTATTTTTGAATGTGCAATGGAAGTAACGAGAAAATTCCTTTAACCTCTGATTAAGTGATTTTCCAGCTGGAGTCGCCCCCTGTGAAGCCAGTGCGTTGTGAGATAACGCCGGCCTCCATCCGCGCCGGCGCCGCCCCTACTGCCCCTGCCGCCCCTGCCACACACACGCACGCCGTCCCTACTACCACACGCGCCATGCCTCACTTCCAGATCTACGCAGAGATTGACTCCACTGTCTGTCCACTTGATAAGCCAATCACTGGCAAGGTATGATGCCATTTTTATTTGCACTGAATCTATTCGGCAAGGGAAAGCCTGAGACTTTTGATGAGAGTAAATCCAAGCATGAAAATATTAATTGCTGAATATTCTTTTATGAAATAAGAAATAATATTCTCACTTCAGATACGTGTAGATGAATGCTCTGTTGCGATAAAGTCTATAGAGTTGCAACTAGTAAGGGTCGAGACGTGCGGCTGTGCCGAGGGGTACTCTAGAGATGGTGAGTTGACTTAATAAATAAAATTCATTCATAGTTTTTTTTTATGTAAATTTATGGTAAATCCAAAATGCCCAAACAGTATGTAGAAGGTAGTTCATTCGATATTTGGTTTGTCGTTTAACTTTGGTCCAATCCTTGTGAGAATGCAGTCCTAAAATGAAATGACATACTAACCATTGGTACCTCTGCTATTATGTATTCTCTGCATTGGTAACATCTACTAACAAAAAATGGATTCATATAACTGAATAAAGATGTTGGTATAAATATTGTGAAAACTCTAACATACTTGTATTGTCTGTTGATTATTAGAATTTAATATAATTAGCTTTATTTCTTTTTAACAAGTTTCACCTGTATCATCCATCGTACAATTAACAATTATACTTTAGATAAAGGGAAGACTCCCACTGATCCCTCCATACGGAAATTATTAATGAAAAAACATTTTGTAACAATATCCAGCGACGGAGATCCAGAACATTCAGATAGGCGAGGGCGACGTGTGCCGCGGCCGCGACATCCCGCTGTACATGGTGCTGCCGCGGCTCTTCACCTGCCCGACTACAACTACTGTTAATTTTAAAATTGGTTTGTACTTCATAACCATTCTCCTTTTTATCCGTATTAGTCTCGGTGTTTCATGAGATGGCATGATGATTTAAAAAGATTTGGGGGACTAACATGGCCGAGAAAAGCTAGGGATAGAGAGTTGTGGAAGCAGCTGGAAGAGGCCTATGTGTCACATGGACACGCTGAAATTAAAGAAACTAGGGATATTATAGATTTAATTACTATTTAAGTTAAACTGTAAAATAAAAAAATCAGTAATAAAGGCTTAATAATAAATACATAATATATTTAAACAGCCTCATAACTTATGCATTTTTGTCTTTCAGAGTTCGAACTGAACATCGCCGTTATATTTGAAGATGATTATTTGGTGACAGAAAATTTTCCAATATTGCTCCTGAGGAGTAGGTAGCTGTAATAAATTATTATTATTCATATTAATTAGTCTAATTTTTTCATCCTTTTTGCCAGTAGTAGTTATCCAATTACCACTGAAATAAATAACTGCGCTTTTTATACTTTGCCACAGTCAGGTAAAAAAATACATACTATAGAGTTCAATGTTCACGTAGGTAGGCTTGTTTGTTTCAACGCTGTAATCTAAAATAGTCTCAGTAGCTCAATTATAAAAGGAAAGCTATTTATCATTACGCTACGCTACGATTCTTAGGAGCCGAGCAAAAAAAGGACACCAAGCGAGACGAATGTAATGGCCGTTTTACTAAATCTTTTCACGGACTTTTTGAGCCAACTTGAAAAGCGACTATACACCTAATCATTTCACTTCACTGATGCCATTGGACAAAATACAAAAGATAATATTCAAGAAAACTCAAAATAGGTACACTAAAAAATTAAAATAAACTACATAAGTTCCCGCCAAAAAGTCCAAAAAAATTGAAGTCTGACAAAGTATATTGAATTATTTGCAAACTTTTCATATGGCAATGTTTTATTTATGTATGAAGTACCTGGAATGCCTGGAATAACCTGACTTGATACTTTAGAGGCTTTAGTTATTTGTTTTTTTGTGTAAAACAATTTTTGTACACTACTGCTTGACAGCATGTGGACCTCGCCAGAGTAAAAGTGTTCTGTGATTGTAGTCTTTGGTTCTGTGATGTGGACATACTTGTATGTATGTAGATATTACTTTATAATTTGTGGACAGATCCAAAAATGGGAACTGTTGTATGTAAAGTCGTCTATTTATCGATGCATGATTCGGAATGCAGCCATGAAGTTACTTGTCAAAACTGTCAAATCGAACGAAATAACGCACGATTCAAAGCAATGTTGTGTAAAAAAACGTATCTAATGCCATTTAAATCAAGAAGTAAAGAACTTTCCGTATAGGTATATAAAAAGTACTCTGTGCCACTGTGTGCAAAGAACATAACAAATTAATTGATTTAAACTGGAGAGAAAAAGATCCATAAGCACGATTGACAAAATAAAAACTCAACAACATTTTTCTGTTTTATTTTTATTTGCCTGCATATAAGGTCTGATTAAATAACATTTTGATTAGTTATTGATACATTTTATTTGTGGATGAAAACTAACTAAGAAAATATGTACCATTTTCCAAATCAAGCAGTATATCACCACAATGATTATCAACAATGTGTATATGTGGATCTGGATCATTCGAAGAATCAAAATGTTCATGTTGCCTCACAAAACGAGCATTATGATGAACAGATTATGGGACTAAAGATGATTACTCCACAGCCAGAGGGAAATCTGAGATTATCAGAGACTCAAATACAACCAGCTGAATGTGATAAAAGTAAGAAAAAGCTTGTAAAGAAGGGTCCTGTTGACACTTCCACATTTAGCATTGAAGAGCGGCTACTGGCTGCCGTGTGGGTAGGAAAAGGAACAGAAGCAGCATGAGTCAAGTAAGCACTAACAACATAGCTACAATTGGATAAATGGAATTAAATTATTGTAGACAAATATCTACTTATAATGAGAGCACATGTAATTTTATAAATGAATTGGGGATAAAGAATTTTGCACATTTGGAATCATTAATAACATATTATGTTAATAATAAAAGTGATTGTTTTTCTAATACAGATTAAGCATGACTTCCGACAGAGGTTTGGGCGTGATCCTCCAGCAAAGAACACATTGATGGCATGGGAACGCAAGCTGTTCTCAACGGGGAGTGTGTGTGATGCCCCCAGACCGGGACGTCCTATCAACAGGTTTGGACGGTTATTGTCGGTTAGCAACTCTTAAGTTATTTATAGCCAAGTATTGAAAGAAGTATAAAGACATCAAATCTGTGTATCTCGGAACAACATGGTCTACAATTATGTAATGTCGAGGTACACTACACCTTCATTGCTAATATTCTGTCATTCATTATCTTAAAGGAGTAGGTACATCACAAATATCACTGCCAAAAGTGCCAAATAATAAGTATCAAGTAGCTACTTAAAATGGAAAATAAAAATATCAGGGGGATAAAAATAGACATCTAATCTTAAAACAAAAAAAAAGCTTTAAGGGACCCAACAAGGGATGTGGAGCTGGCTACTGATAATGCACATCACCCTTTGTGGTGATGGGTTGAGTTGAGTTGAGTTGAGAAGCATGTAGTGCAGCAGTGTGGCTTGGCTTGTTGTTTAGGAGCAGCAGGCTGGAGGAGGTGGTGTCCTCGGTGCGCCAGGCGCCGGCGCTGTCGCTGCGCGCGCGCGCCGCCGCCCTGCGAGTGCCGCGCACCACGCTGCGCACCATGCTCGCCCGCGACCTGCCGCTGCCTCTGCGTCTACCCCTGCCTCCGCCTCTACCATACACGCACACGCACACGCTGCCTAAATCTAAACCACACGACCCTACCTCCGATGCTAAACCTGCACGTAAGAAACGATACATAATATACACTAATCTGTCACTGTTGGATGTCGATAAATTTACAACTAACCTTGCTATCGAGACCCGTCTTAAATGTTTTTTACATCACTTTATGCCTAACCGTGTTTGTGAGTCGAATAAATTACTAGAGACTGTCATCAGTGCAACAACTCTGAACTCTTTTAAAAATAGACTCGACGACTACATGACAACTAAAATGCAGTGATATAGCTTTTAGCTTCATGTATATAATTAATAATTACATTTTCATCGACTACTATTGACTGCAGCTAATTTTTCTTTATAATTTAATTTGTTGACATTGATTATATTTTATTTTAGGGAAACGACCAAAGTCTAGATTGAAGAAGCTGATAGCCAGTAATCCTGAGACTCCTACGCACGCGACATCGGCAGCGCCAGCGCCCTGCTGATACCCGCCGCCGACGCCGTTACACATAAACTTATTGAAAAAAGATAGAACATTTATAATGCTGTCAGTTTAGTTGATGCCGTCGTAATGTACGGGTAAATAGTCGTGACCAATAAAGATCGCGCTTAAATTCACGTTGAAATATGTGATCAGCCTAAAGTGACAGGACTAAAATATCTTGCATCCCTTTCTTCTATAATATACAATATTTACAACAAATATACAAACTATATATAAAAAAATTCCTCGAGGCGGCCGCTGCTGCCAATCAACGGCAAGGTTCCCAGAAGGCTGGCAGCGTCCCCTCTTTGTATGGCCAAGCTAACGCGTTGGGATGATATTTACTATTAGAAAGAGATATAGTGAGATTAAATTTATTTAGTTGGTAAACAACAGAATCGGCACCATTCTCCAACTGTAACTACAAAATATTTAAATCTTGTTACAGTGTTGATCTCAATTCATATTTCTGTGATGATTTGTATAAAATACCATTTATTTATTTTTAATAAAAATTTAATTATTTATAGGTATCCAAATCCAATGTTTTACTTGTAATGGAACTAGCTTTCCGCCCCTCGGTTTCACCCGCGATTTTATGGTTGAATTTTCAAAAATCTTTAGCAGATGCCTATATCATGTGTGGCACTTCCTGGCAGAGCCACCATCACGGATCTGAATTCCAAGTCTGTCGCTATTTTGTCCCCGAATGTCAGATTTTGTCGCGTCCTGGGTCAAAAGTTATGAGTTTTTAAGTGGCCCTGCCAGGAAGTGCCACACCTATATCATAATAGCTATCTGTATGTCAATTGTAAGGCCGATTCATCCAGCGGTTTGAGCTGTACTTGGAAAGATCAGTCGGTCACACTTTCCTTTTATATATTTATATGAAATGAAAAATTTCGAATGTTAACAATATACTTTATTGGCTTAATTAAGTTGCAGGTAACAAAAAATATGAATTAATATCTATTTACATTTCACAGTATGTTTTTTCATGATACAACATTTCATACGAATGTGATGTGATTGATGATACATTATAAAAACCTTAAATTCGAACATCATTATGTAAATTTTGTCAATTGTCATACAATTTGATTAAAAGAATTTATAATACTTTTTGTGTATGATTGGATTCTTTGTACAAAATGATGATGGCATACAGTTTATTTAAAAAAAAATGGTCCAACAAGGTCCAAAAACGTGAAAATATGTAGGTAGGTATGCGGCAGATGCGTAACAGAAATACTACAGTATTATTATGTGACACGCACGAATAAGAATTATTTTTTCTTAAACTCTAATTAATGTTACAACACCGATAATAAGGAAAGCAAAATAAATATTTCATAATATTAAATATATTTATGTTATTTAGCTATTGGTCACTCGGATCGGAATAAAGCGGAGCGGAAAATAAAAAACGAAGATCATACAAAGTTTTTTTTGTACGTCTATGATTGTTTCTACTCGTATTTTAAAACCAATTGGCACATGCAACACGCACAATCTTTAAGTAATAAACCTAGTTTGAAATAAGAAATGTACTGCATAATTTTTAGAGAGTGATACAGTGAGACCATGGCGCATGGGTTGCTTTATTAATGGTAAAATGCTTCTAACATAGTAGACGCGTGAAATACGACGCTTCTAATATTTTAATTCACCCCATTATATTAAGTGTCACCTTCTATCACATCATAATTTACAAATAGTGAGATTGTGGTCTCACACTGGCTTATATCAAATAAAATAAAACAATAACCGAAATTATATAAACGAGGTAAAGGACTATATACAATCACCAAAAAGATAATTTACTGTAGCACATTGTTCTATGATAATAAGGTGATTTGTGCATACATTACGACAAATATATTTAGTTCTTTATAAAAATCCTTAAGGGGCTGTTACAAGGTTGTAAACCAGCAGCACCACTGCACGTACCTTGAAATTAGTCGACAACTTGGATCTACACAGGCGATTCAACATTCTCTATTTATCCTCGGTTGTTGAAAACTGTGTAGTAGCCCAATTAGTCAATGTAGATAAGTGTCAATAAAAGGGGTGCTACACGGTTGTTAATCAGCTACCAACCAAACAAAAACGAAAAGAGGACGGTCATGAACATATACATCGAAATTGTCAACGAAATTGTTTGAAATGCTAAAACATTACGAACTCAATTTGTCCTTGGTGGGTGAGTTTATAACCTTGTAGTAGTCCATTTAGGAATCAAGCAGCTTTTCCTATGCAGGTATCCTCAGTGAGCGTAGGCATGTGTCGGTGTTCAGTCGGCCTGGATGTCGGGTGTGTCGGCTGGGGTGGTAGTGGTGTTGGTGTTGGTGTTGGCATCGTTGTTGGTGTTGGTGTTGGCGTTGGGCTGGTCGAGGTCGAGCTCCGGCTCGTAGCGCGGCTGCACGTAGTTGCGGCACAGCCCGTAGAACTGCTGCGGACGCAGGTTGCGCTTCTGCGCACGGAACCTACAACACCCAACACTAGTCACGTCACCTGAACATGAACATGAACATGAACAACCTTACCTACCAACTTCCACCTACCATCTACTTTAGAAACTATACTATACTCTTGGTTCATTGTAGCTTCCTTGCCATCATAAAGTAGGAAATTGTGATGTGACGTGGTAAAGACCTTTCCGGTCATAAAAGCCATCATTATTCCTAGTACCTCCTAAAAGACCATCTGCGGTACCCGGTACCCGGCAACGGGTGACCCGTGATTTGGGTATTTTACTTTAATATTTTTGGAAAACAGGTTAATGAAAAGGTAAAGTGTAGCGGTACCTCCAGCCGAGGTGCGCCATACAGCGGCGACACAGCGCGATGGTCCAGGTGTACCCCGGGAACCACGAGTACTCGGCGACGGCCGCGCCGCTCGGGACAGTGTTCACCGCGCGGGACACCGTCACGATGTCGTGCATGTACCCCCCTACAATATAGGTAATACAACACAACATTCATATCAATATAATATGCCCTCGCATCTTACATATTAGTTAGCGTGCGTAAGCCATCTACAACCTGACAGTCCGCGGTAGGAAGCTCCTTCGGAACCGCACAATGCAAGACTATTTTAAATTCATTAATCTCCTTTGATGGTAAGAGGGAAGCATGTAGCGTTAGAGTCGAATGTAGCGTGTAATCAATCTCAAACCCAAACTCTAATTCCAACACCATCTCAATCTCAAACTACATCTCAAAGTTCATCTCAATCTCAAACTACATCTTAAACTCAAACTTCATCTCAATCTCAAACTTCATCTCAATCCCAAACTAAATCTCAAACTCAATCTCAAACCCAAACTCTGAATTCCAACACCATTTCAATCTCAAACTATCCTTGACTGTGATAGAGTTTGAGATTAAAACTGTACCACCGCGTGCACTCATTGCAGCTGTCTGATGAGACCGGAACGAGTGTGTGTAACGTAGGGTAATGAATGATGTAGGTAGTGTAACGTAGGGTAATGAATGATGTAGGTAGTGTAACGTAGGGTAATGAATGATGTAGGTAGTGTAACGTAGGGTAATGAATGATGTAGGTAGTGTAACGTAGGGTAATGAATGATGTAGGTAGTGTAACGTAGGGTAATGTATGATGTAGGTAGTGTAACGTAGGGTAATGTATGATGTAGGTAGTGTAACGTAGGGTAATGTATGATGTAGGTAGTGTAACGTAGGGTAATGAATGATGTAGGTAGTGTAACGTAGGGTAATGAATGATGTAGGTAGATAGTCACCGAGGTTGGTGTAGTTGGAGTGCAGGCCCTCGCTGCTCATCGCGAAGATGTGCTCTCGGCGCGCGATCTCGTTCAGGCACGACGAGCAACACAACACGCTTTTCTGAAACTATACACCCGTAACAAACTATGCTGTCTATCCAACAACTCCCGTCTCACATGTACCTACCTTACCTTACCTTACCGGGGGCTCCAGGCTCCATCTTAACGAACACCATTATTGACAATCATGCAATGAGGGCTCACCACGCCTACGAAATGGTCTTCGTCGTAGCGCGTCACTGAATGAAATCATTAATGGTGTTCATTACGATTACCAACAAAAGATACGCAATAGCCCGGCAGGTACATGAGATCTTGTCGAGTTCTAGTCATTGTAGTAAGTTTTCAATACATTTGCAATCGGCATCAGCTGGCGACACCGGGCACGGTCGAGCAGTCTAGGTCTAGGTTAGGTACATAAGGTACGATCCGCTCACCCTGGATATGAAGCGCACCTCCATGTGCAGCCGCAGCAGCACGTTGTCGACGGCGAACAGCGCCAGCCGGTCCCGCGCGCACAGCGCCAGGTTCGACGCCACCCAGAACGACAGCGACACCGGCTCCTCCGGCAAATTCTCTGTATGATACGATACAACACAATAAACACGACGCTATACTCTTTATTAAAATATTTAATTGAATAAGGGGCCGTACCAAACATGAGAGTCTTGAAGTACTCGCGGATGATGTCGCGCATGCGCGTGTAGTCGAAGATGTTGAACACGAACAGCGGCCACGGAGTCGTCGCCGCGTCCATGTGCCGCAGCCGCCGGTCCACTCTGTACAATACAATACAATAGTGTGTAGTACGGTACGGGTAGCATGTGTGCGTGTGCGTGTGTGTGTGCGTACGGTACGTACGGCGCGCGCGAGTGCCGCAGCGGGTCGAGGCTGGCGAGGCGGGAGGGGTAGAGCGGCTCGCCCAGCCGCACCTCGGGCAGCACGCGGACACACACCGTGCGCATCCTGCATGCAGAACAAAACAACATTATTAACAACATTTTGTGGATATAGGTAACACATATTTCCAATGTGCCAACACTTTGCCCGCGGGAGTCGCGAGCGAGACCGACAACTCTCGCGTGTCGCCGCTTACCTATATTATGTAGCCCCGGTGTTAAAGGTGTAGGCCTGCCTTTTTATACGGCACACTTTTCTAGAATCACACAGCATGGTATTCCAGTTTGCTATTATTTTATTTCTAACTAAAATCAGGTCAGCGTCTGTCTGACATATGCAAATGTACTTATACAACAATCATAAATCTAATAAAATTGTGTAAACGAGAAAATATTATTCATCTACTCAGCAGTTTACACATAACACTAACAAGTTTATATCTTAAAAATTATCAGCAGATCAAACACAGTGGTAAGTACTTGACGGAATGAGATAGATAGCATAGACCTCACCTGGCGTATAAATGTATGGGCACTGGGCTCTTGGGCATTTCGAGTAAACGGAACCGATGATTGGCGCGCGCTTTGAAACTGAGCGCGGGGGAGCGACTGGCAGGGGAGGGGATCTCCTGATCGTCTCCATCGTCCTCTCCCTCTCCCTCTTCTTGTCTCTGTCTCCCCTCCGCCTGGTCGCACACCTCGAACACTTCACACAGCACGCCGTATCCCGAGACGATCGTGCCACTCTCACTGCTCGACAATGATATACGGCACATTTTATACAAAAACTTACTGCGGCATAAAACATAGTGTGGTACTCAAATAAAAGTACTATAGTGAACAAAAAAATATATACAGATGATCGAATTCGAATTTCCCTTGTTGGCGGCAATTTAATTGTCTTAAAGTCGGAACAAGAACATATAAGATGGATATCAAACAATATATGAAAAAACTGAAACAACAAGTACCTAAAGCTAACATTGCCAAGATAACCCCCGAAACCAATGAAAAGACTATGTAAATGACATAAAATAAATATAAAAATAAATTAGCTCGATTTTGAATACCGCTGTGAGTGATCAATTACAACAAATAAAAAGAGCTCTCAAAAATATTCTAGACTCATTAAAAGATCGTAACTATGCTTACTCGGGGCACAGCAATCCAAATAGTTTGTTGTGTCGTATGGCGTGCGCTAGTAGAGCGGCGTCGTGTGCGTTGGGCAGCAGCATGGGCACAGTCTCGCCGGGGAACACGCAGCCGTGGTGAGCCACCGCTGGGACCGGTCCCTCCCACCCCGCCTCCAGCACGCAGCGCCCGCGGACTGCCACCAGGCCTCCTCCCATGTACTATACACAACACACTACTATACAACATGCAGGCGTGGTGAGTCACGATGGGGACTGGACCCTCCCACCCTGAAGCAGCTGGAATATTTTGATGGGACAGATAGAAAAAATAACAGGTATGTGGGTGAAACTGTGAGGAACAGTTAGTAGATAAATAAACTGAAAGTTTCTCTACCTGCTTCTGTGACAGGCAACACTTCAATGTACTGCTGTAATCTTAATAGTAAGAAAAAAAAATCAGACTGCATGCCTTAACATTCAAAATTAAAACCCTCTATTCCATTATGATCTCAAGTCATAGCTAAAGGATTATTAAGTCATCAGCCAGGTATAAGTGAAATTGAAAGAATTCTTACAGAATGAGTAGCTGCTAGGGATATGTCAAACTGCTGCTCTTCCTCATCAGTGCCATCATCGGCGTCGGCATCGCCCCCACCGCCCGGGGGCTCCTCTTGCTCCGTATCTGCCTCGCCTACACACATCCATCACATACACTTGGTATTATTAACATAAACTCTTTTATATCACAAGTAAGCTACCCTGTCCCTGTAGACTAAGTTTAATATTTATTAGTAGGTATACCAAATTACACCATGCAAGCGTATGCAATGCAGTGAAGAATATCCATAACTTTGTACCTACTTATAAGTCTCAGTTCCCGCTCTGTCCGCAAACTCATGGATATCTCGCCTATTATTTGTTGAAGCAAATAAAGAAGTACGATATCCGACGCTATATCCAGAAGATAATGTAAGAGACTGTACAACATTTTACTATTTCACTAACAAATCGTGTAATTCGCGTAGGTACGCTGAGCGGTCTTGGTTTGTTTACTGACCATTGTCTTCCATGATCCTTCGGATAAGTTCCCTCAGGAGCGAAATCTTGAAGCCGAATATTTTCTGGACCTTGTATTAATATAAATGATTATTTTCTGGATTTTAATAGAATAGCGATATTGTTTATTGTATTGAATTAAAGTATACGCGTAAATTGCTTTATTTTTATCAATTTTATTTTGATAGAAAAATAGATAATATTTGTTTAGATATGTTTACAAATACAGTTCGTAAAACAATATATACATTTTTAACCTGAATGTATTGCTAAAAATAAAATTTTAATAAAATCAGTTAAAATTAACAATAAAATCTGCATCAATAAACATAAGTAATTTTTTTATTATTTTCATTATTAATATTAAATTAATTATTTGAATTAAAATAAAACCAACTTTATAAACAGTTTCCATAGATTACACAGGTTGGGAGTAAGCGGCTGTTTCGGGCTGTCTATTCTCATTCGCTTGTTCCATTCTATTTTTTTTATCTGTGGTGAGTTATCTGATAAATTTTATTTTATCTGTGTCATTTACGATATTGCGAACGCACGTCTCGTGAGTTGTTGAGAAAAAGAAAATCGAATTGTGCTAGAGAAATGTGAATATTTTAACTTTTCATTGCGAACAATCATATCAACATGTATAGAAAATTTGTGTGGTGTTATGTTTTTGTATTGACTTTATTGGATATATCGCTGAACACCAAACTGTCAGCCCAGGGGAAAAGCCATGGTAAAATCGATTTCAAAAAATATATTATTTGCGTGTCTCCCGTAATAATCGTTAGTAAATATATTCATCTTTATCAATTTGTGATGATTCCACTTAAGAAAGCGGTGGACGGTGAATTTGCAACAAATATGTTGGCATGTCGATCACCAGGCGGTAGTGCGCGGTGCGGCGCGGAGCGATGTTATTTTAGATCGGGGCCGAGGCGGATTTGTTTGTCGTTTTTCTTTCACTATGTATATGGTATTTTGGTCACGGTGGGAATGCAGAAGGAGCGTGCAAGCGTGTGGTCGCGGTGCCGAGCACGCTCGCGCGCTTGCATACGTCGCACCAGATGATCCCGATTCACAATATATTCACCTATGTTATTATAAAATAATGCACTGGAGACACGTTCTAATTGTGTTTACGGCAAATGTTAGCCCAACAATATTACCATCATCCCTCAGCCTTCTGATCGCAAACTAAGTAGATCCACTAGTTTGGTGGCAGTCAAGGTATGTAACCAACCACCACACCAACAGAGCTGTCATTCAATATCATAAACTGTTGAACATACAAAAAGGCCCACTTATCTACCCATGTATAGCATTCAAATAAGTCAATGGTTTAAAGAGATTTTATCCCTCAATTTATCATCTACATTCTTGTATTCTTTTATCCAAAACAGCTCATAAATAAGCCTTTATGACTAGATTCTGTCACAATCATCCAGTATTTATATATAACTAGCTGTCCCCCATGGTTCTGGGATAAAATGTACCCTATGTCCTTCTCCATAGGCTATCTGAGTGCCAAATTTTATAGTGATTTGTTCAGCTGTTTAGGAGTGAAAGGTAACAAACAAACAAACAGAGTAACTGTCGGGTTTGTAATGTTAATATGGATACCTAATTTAGGTTCATATCATACTTTACTGTGATGATAATGGTATCTTTTATTTTTAAATAGGTACATTTAACTGTCTTGTACTTAAGTACAGATGTGACAGTGTTGTTCTATATTTGTTTTTCTTTTCAGGTGTGACAGTGCATGAATCTCTGTTAGAGGGACTCACATTTCAGGTATCTACACAATTACTCAATTTAATTTATTAAATAAATACTTTATCAATTTATAATAACTTCTTATTAAGTTTACCACAACATTTTCAATTTTCCATATGGAATTAATTTCCTGACATTGCTGACATGACACGGTGTTATCTGACATTCAGTGTAGTTGTTTCCTCATTGTTCTATTTGCAGCGGCAACTTAACTCGAGTGATGCTAGTGCTGCGGTCACTCACCCCTCCACTGTTTAGTTTATACACTATATGTATGAACTTATTCTTCTCCTCCTTATCATAGACTCAGTTCAAATAAATAACACTTAAATACATCTCAATGAATACAATGTAATAGTTAATCTTGTTGTGCATAAATGAATAAATAGTTTATTGAGGAATAATTATAAAATGACCACACATATGACCTCTAAATTTCCTTATCAGCTGCCTGATTTATTGTTGTCATTGTTGATGTAATCCATCCTCCATCATTATCTCTCAACATTTACGCTTAGTTGAAGACATGGATGGCACATACTTACACTGATTTGATGTTTGTACAACTAAGATAAAACAGTCATTTGGTTACTAAAAACATTGAATAGCATAGGAATAGATAATGTATATTTTGATGACTCCAATATTTGGGAAACAAGACAGACGATGATGCTTGCCATATTATATTTTGCTCAAATTATCACCATGCTAGGAGACAATGTGGCCAAAGGTGGTAAACACAAGCTGTTGGATGTTTGGGTTGATGTGATTTGTCATGTTAAGGAATGGGGCAAGGAGGGTGGGTCCCCGGGCGAGGGAGGTAGTGCAGGAGGTGGGCTGGGCGTGGTGTCGGTGTCGCCGGCGGCGCTGTCGTTCGGGCGCGCGGCGCTCGCCGAGCCGCACGCGCTCACCGTCACGCTCACCAACATCGCCAACACCACCATGCACCTCGCCTCCGTCGCCGGCACCACGCCAGACTTCCACGCCTCCTTCTTTGAATCTAAGGTACAGTACATGACATTACTTACATACACTACACTACACTGCACTACACACTGCACATAGTTCCGAGGTGGCGTTTGCCAGCCGGGCCCAAGCCTGCGTAAGCCCCCCGCGGGCCTGGCTTATGCCGCAAGCCTCCTACCCAGCCTACCCAGGCTAGGTAGGGTAGAGAGCCCGCGCAGAAAAGGGCCCCACTCTTGCGACCTACATGCAATATTTAAAAATGGATTCCCAGATTGACCTTGAAACTTGTTTAGGAAATTTCTGAACGGCGTTAACTGAACGAATCGACCGATTGTTATTGATTGAGTGACGCGACATTTGACATTAAGGGCTGATTTTTCAATGACCAGATAAGCGGTATCAGGCTTAATTTGAAATTAGAACATTTTTTGTATAGACTTAGAGGAATAGCATATCCGAGGTTTATCTAGCGATTGAAAAATAAGAAATGAAAGATATTTATTTTTAAAAATCCCAGGCTTGTGGGCCCTTTCGGCCCAGTCTGACCCGGCCTACAGCTATACTTACACCTGCATGTCTGTCAACTGGCGGAGCCTAGCTCTCACCGTTATCCTCACTAAAATGTTTTTAAAAGTGTAACTATTGAGATTATTGCCAGATCTTCTCAGCAAATGCAACTTTCCAAACCAGTATTGGAGTCAGACTATTAAACTGCGAAGGTCAATTTATTAATGAAAGAATATTGATTTAAAGGAAGAATAAATCATAAATTGGTCAAGTTTGATTTGGTACACCAAATATAATTGTGGATTCCACTTTGTTTTGCTCGATCTTCGATTTCTGGATTTAATCGAAAATTACACTACCAATGCATAAAACATCTAAAAACACGAGGAAACATCAAATATGTTGTACATTTAATGCATTTTATGATTTTTAATTACCAGTAGAACCACAAAGAGTAGATCATTTGATGCTGTGAAACTATGACGTCATAGTGTAATATTTCATACAAAATTCCATATAAACTATTTTGACATTTATTTAAGGCGATGATAGCTCAGTGGCAATGACGTCGGATGCCGCGACGAAGGTCGTGGGTTCGAATCCTACAATGAGCTTGAGATTTCGGTGAAGGAAAACATCGTGAGGAAACCATAGCACGGTGGTAGGGTACTTTGTAGTACCCGTCTGGCTGGCTACCACCCTCAAGTTGAAAATCTGTCGCCAAGCACCTACCGGTGTGTTCCGGCAATTGCACTTGAGAGCCAGTAATTGCCTTCTCGGCATTGTAACAGGTCGGCAACACATTGGCAATACCTCTGGTATTGCAAACGGCGATAGGCGACGGGAACCACTTACCATCAGTTGGACCGCCTGCCTGCTTGTCAACTTTCTAACATAACAAAAAAAATACAAAAAAAAGTCAACAACCCTATTGATTGGTAGATAATTTTCACACCTGATGATCGGAACACTAACGTCTGTCTGGTCCCCGTGTCTACTAATTTAAATTGGCACTCGAGTATGTAATTACAGTATCAACAAGTGGTTATGCGCACTTAGAGTGTGATGATAAATAATCTTTTGTAATACCACAAAATAAAAATTGAAAAAATTGGCCAAGCTTGAGTGGTTAAGCACCACTCCGTTTAACCCGCGATCCCCTATTTTACCCCCTTACGACCAGATTTTCGGAAACCCTTTCTAAGTGGATGCCACGGATGTGTACCCTCCAAATTTCAAGTTCGTAGCCCCAGCGAATTAGGCTCTAATGAATCAGTCAGTCAGTTACATAGAATAAAGCTCAGCCAAATTCTCTCACGATCAAGAGAATTATGAGTAGAATAGAAAATATTTATTCAGCTCAAAACATAAAAGACTTTAAACAAATTAATTCAATTAACTGACGTTGAAAAAATTGATTTCCTTATGTTAAGAAGAGGCTATCTGTGTATGTCTCCGTCCCTTACTAAACTGGCGATGACAAGTGAGACAGGAGAAACGTAATTTTGGTAAAAAATATGGTTTTATGTTATTTAAAAAGAAAGTAAGCCTTTTTTGAAAAAAGTAAGAAAACTATTC
The DNA here is from genome assembly GCA_963555595.1 of Tethea ocularis. Lineage (NCBI taxonomy): Eukaryota > Metazoa > Arthropoda > Insecta > Lepidoptera > Drepanidae > Tethea > Tethea ocularis. The sequence continues at coordinate 9,960,534 of OY741975.1, forward strand.
CCTTTCTAATGTATTTCAGAATTCATGTTAATATTTTTTTAGTTATTTGGATGGCCTAAATAAGAGAAGAATGCATTCTTAGTTTTAAAAAGGGGCATATTTACGATTTTTTTCTGACGTTACAAACGAAAAATTCAAATTAAAAAAAAAACTATTCCCCGTCTCATATTCTCTAGTTTAACATATATTTTTTCCAAATCTCTTGGAACAAAGAAAACAGAGAAAAACGCATTTTAGAATCATCATTTCACGTATAGCATCGACTTAATGTTAGTTGATACGCTACAGGATATCTATTCATCATTGATACACTTGACTAATGCCAATAGGCTACTCTGTTCAGTAAAACATTATAATAACATTAATTGAATGAAGTCACTTCTCCAAGACAAGTAAAGATCAAAAGTAATTAGATAATGTGTGTTTGTTCGCGTTGCGTAATACGCGCGCGGTAATGGCACATAGTATACCTAATATACATGCAAACAAGTACTTATTTATATATTAATTTGAAAGTGTCGTGTACTTAGTTGTTATCATGGCCCGCTCGCGAGCTGATATGAGCGCAGGCCCCTTGATTGTTGTTGCATAGTGTTGAAGCTACAAAGCGCTCTCTTGTATTTCCTTGTTCACACGAACCGCGGATACAGTTATCGCCTAATTCATTAAAATAAGTTAATCGTCATTTACGCACTCGCTTTACTTCCGCTCATAATAAATGACGTAATCTACGTTTCAGATCTAAGAGAGGTAGAGCCAGTAGAGCATCTCGACTGGGGATTTTCTGTACCTAACAGAATACCGCAGTCAAATAACTGAATGTGGTGTTTCGTTCGCCCGGGGGTATAAAACGGTCGCTCGAGCAAATCATTGCTCGAATTTACATCAGTGGAATAGGTCAATTTCAGAAATGCTAATGGAAATTATTTGATTAAAATGAGAAAAATTTATTGCAGCTTGCAATATTGCTCGAGCTGCTTTTTTTAGACCCCCAGAGCTCATTAAGAGGGAAAGGTGCGGATTACTTACTATGCGGATAAGTGGTCTGTGCCCCGAGTGTTCCAAACGTCCATATGCTATAGAAACCGCTTATCATCAGCCGAGCCGTATCCGTATGCTTGTTTGTCGACTTTGTTGTATAAAAAAAATGCGTGGACAATATTGAATGAATCTGGACCAGAACAGCTTTAATTATGCACTTGTTTCATCGATCAGATATGTAACAGAAAATAGTATGGCGAGTTTGGCAATTATTTATATAATAATTTGTCATCGGTGGCCGTGTGACATGCATAACGAAACTCGGTACACGATAATAGAATCAGTAGCGTACATTACATACCTACATATTTTCACAATAGTACAATTAATTTTCGTTAACAAACAAACCATACATTATTTTAGTTGTGGGTATTGTTACATATGGGTAATGTAGTACAGTATGACACAACTTAGATGAAGCATCGGCAAAATTCGTAAAATCGATCGATTCCGAAAATATTGCGCCTACAACATTACTCATGTGATCATGTGTTAAAAAATGGCGCGATAATGAATGATTTTTATTAGTTGTGTAAATCGGAAGTGAAGTGTAGATATAAGATTTGCCGATGCTACATCTAAGTTAAGTTCTGTTAAGTACAGGAGTAGGTAAAACGTTACTGTTTACACATTTGCCGTAAGTATATGTAAGTATGTTATGTTGCTAGCTAATATTGTATTGTCGTGCGTTGAAGTCTATTAGAGATGGTAATTATTGATGTTATAAAGTGTTGACAGCTCGGCTTGGCATGTTTCACACGTGGTTATACAACAATGTATAGTCATTCAATACTTTGGTAATTCAAATAAGTAATTAGGTATTCTGTGCTAATCGAGAATAACTATTTGAATAATTATTAAAAACTTATTAAAAAAAAAAAAAAACAATTTTTAGTTTCTTGTTTGATGACTGACTAGTAGGTATAGGCATATGAGCGTTTTACCTACCATCATCACATAAAAGAATACAACGATCTAAACGGTCCTACAATACCTATTTAAAAAATTATCTCCTTACTCCTAACAGTTAAGGAGTTGTATCTTCCATCATCAGCAACATGAGATATATGGCTACCAGACGCAAATATCTGAATAGCTTTAGAAAATATATGAAAAACATTGTATGCGCCTATAAAAATATTTCTCGTAATTTTGTAATTAATTTGTACCTAAAGTTTAACACAGGTTCTTTAATCTCTACATAGTACATACATATCTAGGTATACTAATATTATAAAGAGGAAAGATTTGATTGTTTGTTTGTTTGCACTGAATAGGATCCGAAACTACTGAACCGATTTGAAAAATTCTTTCTCTAATAGGAAACTACATTATCCCCGAAGGCTACTTAGGCTACTTTTTATCCCGGGAACGCGAGTGAAACCGCGAGGAACAGCTAGTTATATATATACATATAATAAAGTAGTTGTCTGCCTCTGTCTGTTTCTCGTACTTCTTCTAAACTACACATCGGATTTTGATACGGTTTTCACTGATAGAAATAGCGATAAACGAGGAAGCCGGGCCGCCTCACTAGTTATTGATAAAATCATTATTATGATATTTATGATGGGTCCTTAGTCACACGTATCATTTGCCCATGTACCTACCGTATATAGGGTGGGTGATGCGGAGCGCGTTGCTCGCACTGCGGCATCGCCTGCGGTTTACCATTTCCTTTCAAAATAAATACAATTCAATACATAGGTATTATATGACAACAAAACATTTAATAACTAATAATAATTTATTTCGTATAAAACACACACATATCAGCCAATACCTACATACAATTTATTATTATTGAAGTTGAGGAGATTATGCAACATTGTAAAGTAATCCCCACTTCACTCCACTCCACAAGCCGCTTCATGCATGAGACAAGTAATTATAGCATTATTACAACGTAAACATTAATGATTTTTTGTCTATTACAATAAAAAAAAATATCATGTAGTGTAGATGACCGTCTGCCGTTAGCAACTCATAGAAAATACTTCAGTAGAACTAGAAGTGATTTGTAGACTACAAATCAATCATTAAAGACAAGGTCAAATGAATGAAGGATTGATGAGATGAAGCCTTCTATTATTAAAATAGAGCGATCTCTTATATATTTTTTGTTAAGTAGTTAGGTACTTATAAACAAAGGATGACGTGTGCGGTAAGTAGGTTGGGCGGGTGGCAAGTGAGCGGCTAGTATAATAGTCATCTATGGCGACGTCTCGTCGACAGACAAGGGGGCTAAAACGGTTGCTCGACCAATATTGCTATGCAATTCATATCTCGAATTTACAGCAGATTATGGCATAATTTATCTAAATTGTAAATTAATTGTTCTGCTATAAATTCGAGATATGAATTGCGGCCGTTTTAGCCCCCAAGATCCAGTTGTCGCGAGATGTGGTCGCGCGGCCTCGCCACTCACTATCGATGACGCAACTCCATTACGCTACTGTTTGTCGTATCAACTAACACTGCGGCACTAGGCACTAGGCACTAGGCACTAGGCAGGTACCCGAGCCTCCGTCGAAGGAAGCCAGCCTTCATTATACACCTAGTTATGTACATGCATCGATAAACAATCCGCTACTAGCTATATACTTACGTGATGACTGTAGGAGCAAATAAGCTGTACGTTATATTTTTTTCTGCATATTATTTTGGGAATTCTATCTAATTCTATTTCAAATTTCATTGGTATCAAAAAATAAAATAAATAATTTATTATTTTATATATTTTTATATTGGTATAAATGACATAGATAAATAATTATTGATATAAATACACGTAGATAGGTACGTTCGATAAGTCGTGAGTTGTCACCAAGGATTTTAGAGACATATAAATAAACATGAACCGGATAAAGTTGTAAGAGGTAGTCTAGTCTAGTGTAGGTAGGTAGGTAGCACAGGCTAAGTTTTATTTGTAGAATTGTGTCACGGTATTTGTGTGCCGGAGCGGCACTTATGGAAATTAATGGAATCGATCGCTGCCACTATATGTTGCCTATGTAATGTACCTACATAGATACTTACTTAGCGAGTACAGGACAATTTATTAGTTGTATATGTTTCCTCCTGCGCTGCGTCCGAACTGACTTGGCCCATCATTACTGTCCGTTTTCCTTCAGCATCACGCTATTGTGTTGTTGCCACTCTTATTAAAACTTAATTACACCGACAAAAATAGGTACGTTTACATGCTGTTCCACTGAGTGCTATTAACACGTACTCATTACAATGTTGTGTTTAGTGTGAGGCATCGAATTATTAGTCGCTTAGGACTATTTTGTGTCGGACATCCCTTGGAACAAGAGCAGCGGGGCCTCTCGTACGTTTATTTAATTTTCAAAATGTTGGTCAGGGTTGGTCGGTCGGTTAGGTCGGCGAGTGCAGTCGGAACGAACTGACGTAATTGTTACAAAAGTTACACGCTCGAGAGAAAGTCTGCGATGATCCAAATATTGTTTCGTTCAATTATCTGTAAGAATTGTATGTAAGAATACTCGTGACTCCAGCGACATGCGACGCCGCGGCAACGCTCTAGGCTAGAGTTATTTCCTATTTTTATGTAGCTATGTTCTTTCATCATTTCCGATACTTCTTTTACTGTGGAACCATCGAAATATCCTGTACTAGCTTCCGCCCCGCGGTTTCACCCGCGTTCCCGAGGGATTTTATGTTTTCCCAGGATAAACAGTCCAGGTTATAAAGTATGTGTTCCAAATTTCATCCAAATCCGTTTAGTAGATTTTGCGTGATAGAGTAACAAACATACATCCATACTTTATGTATGTATCTACCGTATGGTCGTCTATAAACTTGAAGTTCTGCACACGGGTGTTTTGGCATTCACTAAGGATTTTTCAAATTTCAACCCCTAAGGGGTTAAAACGAAGGGATCACGGTATGGGACGGAAAGGGCTGTCCCATCCGAATTAACCTCAAATAGATAAAAGAAGATACGGATAAGAAAGTATTTGGCCTCAGAGTCACTATCCCAACGAGTGACGACCAGGTATACGAGTTCGTAGTGAGGGCTGAGGATTTAGTGTTGGACTGTTGTTGTTCCGTTATCTGCCGCCTCGTTATCTCCGGCGCGATTGCCCGAGTCGATCTATCACATCACTACCCTACACTACACTATAGACACACCTCTCATTACTTACTAATGGACTGTTAAGTGTCGTACATTATACTACGTTACATCATTTATCAATACTCACTCGATAACAGTGCATGCAATGACCTTCATTTTATTCAAACGTAGGTATGATGTATTATAAAGTATATCATAAAGGATATTCAATTTGCAGTATTCTCTTGTCAAAATTCATTTAATAATTTATCATGAATTGTGCTTCATATTTATATTGAATTAAATACTTAAAAACGATGAATTGAATTCCAATATGAAGCTACAAAAAAATAGAACCGACTTCAAAACACTAAAAAGCATAAAATAACCATGTAAATCTAATCAACCTGACATTGTTTTGAAGTTAGCAAAAGGGTAGTTTATGTTCCATGGAAAATATCATGGTATAGTATGACACAACTTAGATAAAGCATCGGCAAACTTCGTAAAATCGATCGTTCCCGAAATGAGTGCGCCTACAACATTACTCATGAGTTAAAAAATGATCGGCGAAAATGATTTTGACGAATGGCGCGATAATGAATGATTTTTATTAGTTGTGTAAATCGGAAGTGAAGCTTACGAAAACGATTTGCCGATGCTACATCTAAGTTGTGTCATACTGTACCGCGTGTACTGATACCAGCGTGACGTATTTTGTGTTCGTTATAAACACAAACGACACATCAGACGAGAGTAAAAATGATGCAATGGCCAGTGTAGAACAATTGTTATATTTGAATTTTATTTATTGATCCGTCACACATATGTACACATACTCATCAGTCGTACATATTATTATGGCCTTTGTTTTAACAATTTTTGCTTATTTAATTTTTAAACTAGAATACCCACTTATGTTATGTCTGACTGTACTTTTGATGATCACTCATACAAATGCAAAGCTCAGCTTTTTTTTCTTTTGTTTTTTACTATGTATAGGCCTGTGTTTGGCCAACATCTCACCGTGGTCAGTGATGATGTGGCCGATGATGGTAAGCACACAAAGCCTAGAAAGGAACTGGCTCTCAAGTGCAGCTGTCGGAACACACCGAAAGGTGCTTGGCGACAGATTTTCAACTTGAGGGTGGTAGCCAGCCAGGCGGGCACTACAAAGTACCCTACCACCGTTCTATCTATGGTTTCCACACGATGTTTTCCTTCACCGAAAGCTCAAGCTCATTGTAGGATTCGAACTCGTGACCTTCGTCTCGGCATCCGACGTCACTACCACTGAGCTATCATCGCCTTAAACCTCCCGAGCTTAGACCTCCCGGGACTGTAACGTTGCAGGCATGGCATCGACACTAAACATGTTGGTGTATGGTATATGTGTTGTATGTATGTATGTTGGTTGGTTGATGTTGCAGACGCTGGCGCCGCAAGCCAACACGACGTTCAGCGTGGTGTACCTGGGGCGGCGCGAGGGGCCCGTCTCCGCCCAACTATACATACACACCTCGCTCGGCGTACACAACTATCCTGTACGTACCTATACCCAACCCTTTTTTTTTTTTTTATGTGGGGAAATCCTTATAGGATACCCTGCGGCATACCTCGCTGCGAGAGGTCAGTCCCCACTTGGGCGCAGAGCTCGCTGCGCTCGCTTGCCCAGGCTGGGCACACCTCCAACGTGTGCTGGGCCTCCTCCTCGAGGCACCCGTCACAGTGGTGGACCCATACCCAACCCAACCCAACCCATCTGTACCTTCACGCTATACTCATTTCACAACTTGTCGACCACGAGGACGACAATTAGATAATTTTTAGCTTTCCGTTCCTCAAAAGGAAAAAATGGAACCTTTATAGAATCACTCGTGTGTTTGTTTGTCTGTCCGTCCGTCTGTCACAGCCAATTTGCTCCGAAATTACTGGACCGTTTAAGTTAAAATTCGATGCACTTGTGTAAGTGGGTCATTCAAATACAGACGTGTAACGTAGTTATAGGAATTTTAAACACATGAGGGTTATTTTTGTGAGGTAAATTAGAAGGTTTGAAAACTATATAGTGTAATATAATAGTAGTTTATGATACTGTTGCATAATAGGGGTTATTAACTACGAGTGTGAGTTTAAGTACCGAGCCGTAGGCGAAGTTCTTAATAGTATCACACGAGTTTTTAATACCTAATTATGTGCAGTATCATACAGTACTTTATCTAAACTCATATAAATAATGTCATTTAAAAAAATTGAATTTCTACCAACTTTGCAAAAAAATTTGGTCAAAATGATATGTGTAGGCAAAAACATTAAAATATAATCATATACTTAATCAAATCCGTGTTGCCAACTCCCAAAAATTCTTACTTCTAAAGTTCAAAGTTACAAAATTTGTGACATTGTCATCGTCAAAGTGGGTCCAAAGTGTACTTTAATAGAAAAAAAGTTATTTTATAGCATTATCTTGGGAACAACAACTGTACTATAATGAATCATTATACACGGGTGTGCCTAAAGTGGCTCATTAAAGTACTGATTTTGATTTCATAATAAGAACATTACGATATGAGAGTAGATAAATAATATTAATGAATGAGTAGGGTATATGAAATGAAAGGGCTTGTTGTATTGTATTGTATTGTATTGTGTTGTGTTGGTGCAGGTGAGCGCGGTGGGCGTGCCGAGCGCGTGGGAGGTGTGGCCGCTGGTGGGGCTGCGCGCGCCGCACAACGCCACGCTGCAGCCGCTGCTCACCATGCACAACCCCACCGACCACCCCATACAAGTTTGTACCACCAACACCAACACCACCACCAACACCAACATCAACACTACACCAGTTGACGTACGACGTTAGCGGGGTGGCGTGCTTTCTATTTATTTTTACTACATATAAGCCTGTGTTTGACCACAATCTCAGTGGTCAGTGATGATATGACTGAAGGTGGTATAGGTACCCGGCTCTCAAATACTCGGCGACAGATTTTTCAACTTGAGGATGGTAGCTGGCTAGGCGGGTACTACAAAGTACCCTCTACCACCGTGCTACGGATGTTTCCTCGCGATGTTTTCTTTCACCGGAAGCTCGAGCTCGAGATAGGATTCCGAACCCGGGACGTTCGTCTCGGCACTATCACTGAGAAAGAAATAAATAAATTAAAACTTGTTCGGTGTCACGCGGCAGAAGGCTACAATATGTCAAGTGATTATAGTATCTATTTCAATGACAAAGAGTTTTAAATGTGTGGCGTAGATCCGCGAGGTGTACTCGTCGGGCGCGTGGGTGGGGCTGCAGCTGCCGGCGGGCGGCGCGGCGGCGGCGCGCGCGCTGTGGACCATCCCGCCGCACTGCACGCGCCCCCTCGTGCGCCTGCTGCTCCAGCCGCCCCCGCCGCCCGCCCCTCACACCCCCACCCCCACCTCCACCACCACCTCCAACACACAACAACACCACCATCATGCGCTCACCGCCTACATCAGGTATGCACTATGTACTATGTATGTACTACACTCGGACCGAGGTTTTTTCTTTGTTTTTTTTTTTTTTTTTTACTTTGTTGGTAGTACTAACTACTATTGGGGTACTAACTAACCTCGGCTTACGTACGTACTAACGAGGCACTTAGTCATTACTGAACTCATTGTCACTAGTATTTTTGATTTGTTTTATTATTATGTACAAAATAGTAAATGATACCGGGTGGATGGGACAGCCTTCCGAAAAGAATTTAGAATTTTACGACTGATTATACTATAAAATCATTATACAAGTCTAACTAAAAATAAATAAATAGTGACTACAAATTTAGACATAAAACTGCAATGTAAATCAAAATTCAAATCAATACCCAAGACGGCACGTGTTATGTGTGATAACGTACGTTGCGCGCTCAAAAATTACGATATCTGTAACCGATGACTTCTGATATAATTGATTTCTATAGTGTTATTATATGCATTCAGTGTAACCTTTTCACAAAGTTTTCGGTCGGCTGTCCCTTACACCCGGTATAGTGTGAGTTAGTTAAGATGTGTCTCTGTATGTGTACGTGTACGTGCGGGTGTGTGTGTGTGTGTAGGATCAAGGGCGACATGGGCTCGCTGGTGGTGGGCGTGGAGGCGCGCGGCGCGGCGCCCGGCGAGTACCTGCGCCCGCTGCAGCTGCGTCTGCGCGCCCGCGGACACCGCGACCCGCCATACACGGTACCTACCCCACCCCACCCCACCCCACACCACCCCACCCGACCACTCGACACATTACCTACTTACGGTTATTTATAACTGACATCTATTCTAGAAAAAGGCGACATAATAGATAAAGATGTTTCATAGCTTTAACGTTTTTTTCTCTTTCATTTTAAAGTTTTCCTTTGATACATGTGAACGGCGCGAACGCGTGTCTTCCGTCTGCTTCATATTGTGGGGAACGTAGAACCTTGCTCCAAAGTTAGTTTAATTTTAAATATGAAATAGGGCTAACAAAAAAAGTTCTCTTCATATTTTGCTAGTGTCAAGTCATGAATTTTTTTTTTCTTCATTTATTTAATTCTCATTAAGTTAAGTTCAATCAAAAGTCAGTCTGCAGTCAGTTTAAGTTAGGTTTTACTACAATAGGGTAGTTGACTGACACATCAAATCAGCTACGTTTTAATAAATGTCAAAACGATAGTTTATAAGGAATTTTGTATGAAATATTACATTATGACGTCATAGTTTCACAGCATCAAATCATCTACTCTTAGTGGTTCCACTGTAATTAAAAATCATAAAAAGCATTAAATGGACAACATATTTGATATTTCCACGTGTTTTTACATGTTTTATGCATTGGTTAGTGTTTGGTCGTTAATTTTTGACAGTGTCAACTACCCTATTGTAGCCGTTGTACTAAAACTTTTCACAGACAACAACTTTTCATGAGACAACTTGAAAAGCCACTATACACGTAATCATTTAATTTCCCTTCACCGGTGCACTCGTATTGATCTTTATTGAACAAAGCACCTCGGTAGGGCTGGGTGTTAAAGGCGTGTGTCGTGTGTACGTATGCAGGTACAGATCGAGGCGGGCAACAGCGGCGCGAGCGGCGTGCGCGTGGCGGGCGGCGCGTGGGGCGCGCACTGCGGCCCCGCCCCGCACGCGCCGCCCCCGCCGCCGCCCCTGCCCTCGCCGCCCCTGCACCACGCCGCCCCCGCCGCCGACCTCGACCACACGCACACACACAACGGACACGTTGACAAGGGCACCACCAATGGTAACTCATCACATTTCATTTTGTCGTCCTACCGACGAGCTACGAGTACAGCAGGGAGTTCCGAGAGGAGTGTAATTTATTTTTTGGAGGGTCGACAACGTGCGGCAGCTACCCCTGATGTTATAGACGTCTGTAGGCCACGGTACCAAACGGATCAATTTTTCCCCAAAACACACAAATGCCTAAAAAGCACACTTAAACTTCGTATTCTTGCTGCTCTCTAATTAGTTATCAAAAAACAAAAAATTTTACCTTCGATAATAAAGAGGGGTGTTGTAAGTTTATATTGTATATTATATCTGTCTGTGGCATCGTAACTTCTGAACGGATGAACTGATTTTGGTTAAGTTTTTTTCGTTTGAAAGGTGTCCTAATCGAGTGTTCCTAGTTACGTTTCAAGAAAATCCGCTCAGCCTTTTGAATATTATCACCTCTTTTCTTTTGTGTCGGGGGCTTATTTTATTGAGTGCCTATACTTTGTTTAAGGGAGATTGTGTCTCTTCCTTCTCGCATCTAAATGTTAACGTATAAATAATGTAACGCGCACGCGCACGCGCAGGTGTGAAGAGTGACGGAGTGAGCGTGGCGCTGCACCAGGCGCTGCTGGAGCCGCACTCGCCGCCCGCCAGCGTCGCCAGCCTCACGCTCGACTGTGAGTACCACCTGCCCCACCCGCCCCACCTGCCCCACCTGCCCCACCCGCCCCACCTGCCCCACCTGCCCCACCCGCCCCACCTGCCCCACCCGCCCCACCTGCCCCTCCTGCCCTACTTGCAACTTTTATCCCCATTTTTCAATGATTCCTTCGTAGGAAAGAAGACTGACTCGTGTCAGTCTTCTTGCGCTCACCTTCATGTAAGCTTGTATATGTATGATCCTGTAAATGACCACAATCTCACGGTGGTTAGTAATGACGTGGCCGAAGATGATAAGCACACAAAGCCTAGAAGCGAATTGGCTCCCAAGTACAGTTGTCTAACTAGTATTTAAGTAACGTTTTGTTGAAGTGTCGGTGTGTTTGTTTGCAGATGCGGCGATGTGGGCGGGGTACGTGGGCGAGGCTGGGGGTGAGGGCGAGGCTGCAGGGGCGGTGGGGGCGGCGGCAGGGGCGGGCGCGTGGTGCGCGGGCTGGGTGCGCGTGGGCCGCGCCGCGATGCCCTACAGCGTGCGCCTGCTGCCCGGCACGCTGCGGATACACCCTGAGATACTCGAGTCAGTACACTACACTACTCTGCTGAACTCTATCTAAATATACTGGATATTTTTTTTTTTTTTTTTAAACTTGCGAAGTGACTGCGTTTTCGTTTTATTTTCATAAAATCGTGTATTTTGAGTTTTATTGAATGTTATCGGTGGTATTTTGTCCAATAAAGATCAATTGCACCAGCAAGTGCACCAGTGAAGTGAAATGAAATGATTACGTGTATAGTGGCTTTTCAAGTTGTCTCAAGAAGTCCATGAAATGTTTTAGTAGAACGGCTACCATCGTACTAAAACCTAACTAAACTGACTGACTATGACTCGAAGAAGATTTAACATGACTTGAACTTTGAAACTTGACGATTGACGAGAATTTAATACATGAAGAATATAAAAATACCTACATTGCTCAACTTTACACTGGACAAAGGTGAAGGAAAAGATTTTGTAACTCAAAAATAAATGGTGTCTCTGCGCACTATTACCAAATAATACATATAAACGTATAATGGATAATGAACTAACTACTCTGTACATAGTATTTGTTTATGTACAGTTTCATAACGGCGGAGTTGGAGGTGGAGATGGAGACGGAGGCTGCTAGAAAAGATGTGGATGTGGATATGGGGGTGGGCGTGAAGGAAGTGCGCGCACACAACGAGTTCTCCACGCCCCTACTTGTCGCAGCCCTCTCGTACGGACCGGAGATGCGAGAACACTTCCATGTAACTACTGTATTTAACTTATATTGTGTTATAGTTGATGGAGATGGGACTCGGCAACGATAAGGAGGTACAAAGAAAAAATACGTTTTTTTTTATTCATGATAGGTAGGGGTAGGTAGAGGTAGGCAGGGGTAGGTAGGGTAGGTAGAGGTATGTCGGGGTAGGTAGGGTAGGCAAGGGTAGGCAAGGGTATGTCTGGGTAGGTAGAGGTATGTCGGGATATGTAGGGTAGGCAGGGGTTGGTAGAGGTATGTCGGGGTAGGTAGGGTAGGTAGAGGTAGGTAGGGTAGGTAGAGGTAGGTAGGGTAGGTAGAGGTATGTCGGGGTAGGAAGGGTAGGTAGGGTAGGCAGGGGTAGGTAGAGGTAGGTAGGTCCCAGTTTTATTTTTGTTCTCAGGGCAGGACAACGTCTGCGGGGTCAGCTAGTTTTTAATAAACTTGTATTGTTGCGTGACGTCATGAATATAGAATACAGACTCGTATCGTTCAGGACTATTACCTACAATACATTCTTACAATGGACAGTTCCCTGAGGCTACCTGGTACCATCGCTCCTCTCGCCTTCGGTTCGGACACTGTTCACACATTGAAGTGGTCGCACTGTACGCTTATAAAGGAGCTTCGTACCGCCAACGTGTATCAGTATTGTATGTGTGTGTGTGTACAGATCAGCGAGCTCACACCGCTCGTGATAGAGCCGGGCGGATCCGGCGTGGTGGCGCGCGTGGGGCTGCGGGCCGCCGTGCTGGCGGGGGCGGGGGCGGGCACAGGGGCGGCGGCGGGGGCGGGGGCGGCGGCGCGGCGCGGGCTCGTCTCCAACATGACGCTGCACACCAACATCACCGAGTACACGCTGCCCGTGCGAATCTACAGCGGGAGACTCACCTTTGTTAGTACCAACCAACTATATACTGACTTTTTGTGTTTGTTTGTTATTTGCTTTGTTCGTTGACTAAATGGTATAATGACATGTATGTACGAGATCATAGACATTAATTTTGAGATAGATTTTAATTTTGATATTTAGTAAGTGACATGATTCCCTATTCTTTCTTTATAATAATAAATAAATAATGTTTTTCATATTATAATATTATTATGTATTTGCATGCTTTTTTTTAAAGCTATTTGTATTGAATTTTGATTATGTATACTGTAAGATCTTGTAAACCACATTTAGAGCAAATAAACTATTCTATTCTAAAGTCTGCCCAAATCGCGGGTGAAATCGCCTGCCAATAAGTTTAGCTCTCATATATTGTGACATTTAACAAATGGCTGACTGGTCCCAAACCAAGCAAAACTTTTATTATGAAGGGAGAGCAGATAACAGTTGTACTACACATACTTTTTTGTTGTTGTAAATTACACCCGGTTACGGGACGGACAAACAGACATGTTCATGCACCTAAATGCTTGCGCTGGACGGAACAAATAATTGAAATAAGTAGATAGGTGGAGGTCGCCACGACGCCACGACGCCACGACGCCACCGGAGACGTATACGTAATATATGGTCGTGTGTGTAGGAGTGGGAGTGGGTGAACAGCAGCCGGGCGGAGGGCGGCGTGGAGCTGGGCGCGGTGGGCACGTCGTCGACGCGGCGCGTGCGCGTGCTGGTGCGCAACGAGCACGCGGCGCCGCTGTGCGTGCGCACGCTGCTCGCCGACCTGCCCGGCGCCACGCTCGCGCTCGCCGCCTGCCCGCGCGCGCCCCCCCCCGACCATCCCTGCGTACGTACCGTGCCTCACTGTGGCCTACTCCTGCACTCGGATCGTCACAAGTAACGCGCGCGTGTGTGTGTGTGTGTGTGTGCAGCGGTGCGTGGAGGGGCACAGCAGCTCGGAGGCGTGGCTGACGGTGGTGGCGCCGGCGCGCGCGGGCCGGCTGGCGGGGTGGGCGCGGCTGGGCACGCGGCACGCGGAGACGCGCGCGCCGCTCGCGCTGCACGCGCACGCCGGCCGCGTGCACGCGCCGCCGCTGTCGCTGCCGCCGGCGGCGCCCTACGCGCGCGCGCACGCCCCGCTCCTCATCGACAACACCATGCCGCTCAACATGAACCTGCTCGAGATCACGCAGCCCGGCCCCGACCCCGACCCCGCCGTCGCATTCCTGTACGTACTACACCACTATTTCTTATTTAATAATACTATGCTCTACTCGACATGGATACGTACCTACCTACTTAACATCACCACATAGTATAAAACAAAGTCGCTTCCCGCTGTCTGTCCCTATGTATGCTTAGATCTTTAAAATTACGGAACGGATTTTGATACGGCTTTTGTTAATAGATTGAGTGATTCAAGAGGAAAGTTTATATGTATAATAAATGCATATTATAGTACTTACAGAAAAGCTGAGAAAAACCGGGCGAAGCCGGGGCGGGTCGCTAATTTTAAATAAACACTTAAAATAGTATTATGAATGTTAAAAATATACGTATATATATTTTTGCCGTACTTACTGTGAAATCCATATTTTTCTAATTTATTTTTTGCATTAAGACGCTATCCAGTGGTTGTATCCTATCAAAACCGGCGAGTGTTGTATGTATGTATGTACGTGGCAGGCCGCGCGCGCGGGCGGACCCCTCCGAGTACGTGGAGATAGTGGGCGGCCGCAACGTGGTGGGCACCATCCTGTACGCGCCCGAGCAGCTCTGCCACCCGCACTGCTACACCGGCCTAGACGTGGAAACTTCCGGTACCTACCTTATATATTTTTTTTTCAATTTAATGTAAAAAAAAACTTACCGTAGAAAGCATGACGAGCGGTGACAGTCTGTGAGCGTGTCTAATGAAGTAGTTGGTGCTCGGCGACCGCGGACAGCCCTATAATGTTAATGAGTTGTGTACACTCGCAGAGGGCGCGGCGTGGCTGGGCCGGTGCGAGGGCGCGGGGGGCGCGGGGGGCGCGAGGGGCGCCGGGGGCGCTGGGGGCGAGTGCCTGGAGGCGGACGGCGCGCTGCAGCGGGCGCGCTACGCGGCGTACCTGCGACACGCGCACCAGCCCGCCAACGTGTCGCTACTCGTACACACCACGCAGGTAACACACACACACACACAAACCATGCAAATACTATAATACCATTATATTTTGCAATACAAGTAGGAAAACTATCGGAATATCCTAATGTAGCATGTACAAAACTGGTCAATTTTTTACTTAAAATTCTTTAAATAAATTATATCATACAATGGTGCCGATTCTGTTGTTTACGAACTTAACTAATATTAGACAAGTCACCTCTCTTTCATTTTAACCTTATTAAAAAAAGATAGAACATTTTTAATACTGTCAGTTTAATCCATGCCGTCGTAATGTACGGGTAAATAGTCGTGACCAATAAAGATCGCGCTTAAATTCACGTTGAAATGTGTGATCGGATTAAACTGACAGGACTAAAATATCTTGCATCCCTTTCTTATATTTACCATTAGAAAGAGATATAGTGAGATTAAATTTATATTAGTTCGTAAACAACGGAATCGGCACCAATGTACTCAAACGTACTGCATGCAGTATGCGAAAAAGACAAGGTAGACCCACAAATAAATTGCTAGTAAAGGTGTGACCAAAAAAAAAAGAGAGGAATGTCCAATTAGCTTTATAACAATTTAGACAAGCGTTGTTTGAACCTTGTAATATAATGTGAGGTGTGTTGTGTAGGCGTTGGGTATACCGGTGAGTGGGTCATCCTCGTGGTGGTGGCCGCGGCTGTTCGCGGGCGCCGGGGCGGGGGCGGGGGCGGGGGCGGGGGCTAGTGCGGGCCCCAGTGCGGGCGCCAGTGCGGGCCCCAGTGCGGGCGGCAGTGCGAGCGCGGGGCTGGCGGGCGTGGGCGGCGCGGGAGTGGTGCGGGTGTGGGTGCGGAACCCCTCCATCTCGCACGCGCTGCTCGTCCAACCCATCATCAGCGACAACAGACACATCACGCTGTGAGTATTGATAGATAAGAGCCAGTTGGTTAAGGCACCACCTATCAAGCCGCTGGTCATGGGTTCGATTCCCATCTAGGACAAACATTTGTGTGCATGAACATGTCTGTTTGTCCTGTGTCGGTATAATTATCTATATAAGTATGTATTTACAAAAAAAAAAAAAGTAGTATATGTAGTATATCAGTTATCTGGTTTCCATAGTACAAGCTCTGCTTAGTTTGGGATCAGATAACCGTGTGTGAAGAATGTCCCAGGATTATTTATTTATTTTTAATTTAATGCTTTATTGTCACACCACATTAATATTTGTACAGCAATACAAGAATTTTGATATTAAATTAAAGTGTTACAATCGGCGGCCTTATCACTAAAAGTGATCTCTACCAGGCGACCTTTGGATTGAGTACATACTGAACGTAATAATGCTTCAAAATAACTTGCTTCCAATCACAGGTTTAGGTTAGTCGGACTCTGAGGCCCACTTGCACCCATAGTCGAGTTAAATCAACGTAAATGTTGGTAACTCGGGGTTAGAGAGTTACAATTGTAATATGTATCTTGCACATCGCATTACATAACCCAGTGTAACTTACCTTTACCTTTTTTTAGCTTGAAATGTCTATGGGCTTCTTAATCATCTATGAGTCATCATTTTAAAATGTTGTTATACATTTAAAGTGAGTAGAGTGTATGTATGTATGTATGTTGTGTTGGGACAGCGGTGGGAGCGTGGAGTCGTCGTTCTGTAAAGTGGAGGGGGGGTGCGTGTGGTCGCGCGACGCGTTCCAGCTCACCGAGTGGCGCGCGCACTCCGGCCTCGCGGTCCCGTGGGCCCGCCTCGCCGACAGCGTCACGTCACACCACGCCCACGCCCACGACGACGCCCACGCCCACCCCAACGCCACCCACCACGCGATGCCCATGCTGGTGCTCGCGCCGGACGCACAGCTCGAGCTCAAGATCACCTTCGCGCCCATGGAACCCTCCGCATTGACTGCCTACTTATTTTTAAGGTGAGTGACCTGTGCCCTGAGCACGAATCACTTGCCTAAACCTACGTATCGTCGTCGTAGCGTCTGCGTGTAATTTTTGACAGAAGTTCTATCGTCTACTCGATACCTAGCTAGCGAGCTACGTTAAATTCGTCTAGAAATTATTATCATACATTTTTTAATTGTATAGTTACAAGTCAGGCGGCGCTGACAAATAAAAAAAAAAAGGAAAATCTAAGAAAGTCGTGAAATGCAACTCTTTTGCAGGCGAATCTTTTCTTTATTGACTTTAAAAACGTTGTTATTATAATTCTTATATTTTCCTGTCAAGGTTGAAATTTAAATAACATTTAAAAATAATAAAAGCGTAACGGAAACTACTTGTTATAAACAAAAGCCATATGACAACAAAATTGTTGGGCCAAATACGGACAGCAACGCCAGACTGGATAAACAATATATACATATATACACACCTTGGAGGAATATTTTCATGATTTCTTTTGTTATTAATCAGTAAATATACTACCATTCTTGTCGCAAATAACATGTTGATAACTTACGACCTATAACTGAGCTGCAATTAGCAAAAAACGTGATAAAATTTGAATTTAACGCTCCGACCGAAGGTTTACCCTTAAGCACTAATGTTTCTAGATATTTTTTAGCATCTCTAAAGGCTAATAATAAAATCAAGGAAAATATCAACAATAAATTATTGTAGTACAAAAAAATTCAAAACTATGAAGAATGATTAAAATCGAACTAAAAGGATTTTTAAACCTTTTTAATAAAATCACAATATATGAAAAAAACAATATCTACGATACATTAATAAAAAACGCTGTAAAAAAAACGACCTTCTCACTGCAAAATTGTCGGTGAGAAGGTCGACGACAGCTGGCTAGCGAGTAACTGTACCATTATATCAAATTTAATACCAAACTGCGTATTCGTACGTTTACGCACGTGACGTTAGGAAAACGTAGAAACTGTCAAAGGTGTTCGTGCTGCCGATTTGCAGATCCGTGAACGTTTAGCACTGTTCGAGATTCAAATCTCCATACAATTTTGATTTGACGCACTCGATACGATGACCCTACACTTACGGCAGAGGTTCGTGCTCAGGGCTCTGTATCATTATTATACTTTTAAACCGTAGGTATGTAATTAGTAGCGTGTTAGTTTATTATTTAAATAAATAAATAAAATAATAAAAACCACAAGTGCGAGTCTGACTCACGCACCGAGGGTTCCGTAATTTCCTGTTACTTTAATTACCATAGTCTTCTTATAGATTTACCTGTAATCTATAGGTAAAGAACGATTTTCTATATTATTTTGGGGTTCTCACAACGAGCCCTTTCATTTGATATGTCACACAATAGGTATATAGTTTACAAAACATTTTTTAAAATTTTCTTATTTTCGGTACACGTCCTACGTTTTTTCCTTTTGATGTACGGAATTCTAAAAACACTGCAAGCGTGTCGAGGAACTTTACGCAGGTGTATCCCTATACTTATGTATGATTCCTCGTAGGTGGCGGTCGCGCACGGAGTGTAGGTGTATGTATCTGTGTATGTATGTGCAGGAATAACTTGACGATATTGGAGTCGGTGGTACTGACGGGCCGCGGCGCGTTCCCCAGCTTCGAGCTCGGCGGCCGCCGCCCCGGCGCTGACTCGCCGCTACTGTTCGAGGTACCTCTACACTCTTCACCTACACCTACTAGTTGTACGGGTGTTAAGTATCTTGTAACAAGACATCTCACATCTCACAGACAGAGATCTCTCTACTATGGGGCACTACTATGTTCGCTGGTTTTGTTTTTTGGTTGGGGCCGCGGTGATTAAAAAGTCGTTCTATATAATGTAATCTTTTCTTTATCAAAGATTTATTTAGGCTCTCGTTTTGTTGATTAATTATCTATACTAATAATAAAGCTGAAGAGTTTGTTTGTTTGAAATGTATCGTCTCTGCAGGTGAACGAGTGCCCGAGCGAGAGCGGCGCGAGTGGGGGCGCGGGGGCGGCGGCGGGGGCGGGGGCGGGGGCGGGGGCGGGCGGCACAGTGCGGCGCACGGTGGTCGCGCGCAACACGGGGCTCGTGCCGGTGCGCCTGCGCGACTGGAGCGTCGCCGGCCAGCCGTGCCAGGCGCGCGGCTTCCGGCTGCAGCCCTGCGCGCCCTTCACGCTGCAGCCCAACGAGACGCGCGCCCTCACGCTCGCCTTCACGCCCGACTACACGCTCGCGCAAGTCGCCGCCCGCCTGCGCCTGCGCACCGACACCCACGCCGCGCCCGCCGAGTTCACGCTGCGCGCCGTCGCGCCCGCCCGCCTGCTGCCGCGCTGCCACGCCCGCGCCGCGCGCCCGCCCTTCGACCCGCCCCTGCGCGCCGCCGCCCGCCTGCTCGCGCTCGCCGCCCTCGCGCTCGTGCTCGCCGCCGCCGCCCTCGACGCCGAGCGCGAGCTGCGACGCGCGCGCGCCGCCCGCGCCTCGCCGCCCTCCGAGCCAGCCGCGCGCGCGCCGCTCGACCTGCGCGCCGTGCACCACACGCCCGCGCCGCGCGCCGCCCCGCCGCCCCCGCCGCCGCGCCGCCGCCGCCCGCCGCGCCGCCCCCTGCCGCCGCTCGACCCCCACGCCGAGCGCCGCGCCTTCGAGCGGTGGCGCGCCGAGGTGCTCGCCCGCGCCGACCGCGACCGCGACCGAGACCGAGACCGCTCCAGCGAGGACGCCGACGTCGACCCCGACCCCGATCACGATCACGAGTCGACGCCCCGCGACCTGCCGCACCGGCATCCGCACCCGCCCGACGAGTACGACGCCGACGCCGACGACCGCCCGCCGGCGAGCGGAGACGACGACGCCGCCTCCACCGGCTCCGGATCCGCGCGCTCCGCGTCCGCCTCGTCGACGTCGACGTCGTCGGCGTCGTCCTCCACGTCGTCGTCGGCGGCGTCGTCGACGTCGTCGCCGGCCGACGAGCGTGACGAGGCCGACGACGAGGACGTCGACGAGGACGTCGAGGACGTGGACGAGCAGCGGCCGCCGCGCTCGCCGCCGCCGCCGCCCGCACCCGGGCGGGGTGCGCCCGCCCCGGGCCGCGAGCCCGCCGCCCCCGCGGAGGCGCCGCCCCGGCCGGCCCGGTCGCGGCGCGACGCGGACTCCGCGCGCCGGCCGGAACGAGCGCGCTGCCCCGAGGGCGGGGCGGCGCGCGGGCGGCCCGACTCCGGCCGGCCGGTGAAGCACCACGTGCGCAAGGACAAGTGCTCGAAGCGTCGCGGGGAGCGCGCCGGGGACAGGGAGAGGGAGAGGGAGCGCGCGGGCGCCACGCCGCCGCGCCGCTCGCCCGCCGCGCCGCCGGAGGTGGGGCGGGTGGTGCGGTGGGGCGACACGTGGAGCTCGGTGGTGGCCCGCGCGCCGGGTGCCACGGGCGCGATGGGCGCCCCCGCCGGCCCCGCTCTGGCGCCCATCGGGTCGGACGTGCGGCGGCGCGCGGACCCGGAGCCGGCGGGCCCGTTCCCCGCGACGGCGGCGTCGGGCGGGGCGGCGGACAACTCGCTGTTCTACTACAACGACCCGCACCACGCGGCGGACCCGGAGTACGCGTGGCTGGCGCCCGCCGACCGGCCGCCCACCTACTCGCCGCCCGCTAGAGACTTCCTCGGTGAGTGTCATGTGCCCTCTCGCCCGGAACTTGTAGGCTTATAGATTTATTTTATTATGTTTGGATAACAAACGATCAAACAACAAAATACCGATAAACGAACAAATAAATTCTAGATAAATAAAATATTCAATTTGCATTAAAAATATTATACGACTATACAGGATGGAAATTTGAGATGGGACAGAAAGAGCAAGTAAGCTACCTTAAGGGTTGAAGCCACGTGAATCTGGTCTTAGGAGACCATCCCTTATTTTTTGAGTTATTGCTATCGGCATTTACAGATTTTGAAAATAAATGTACAGACAGCGAGAAATCGGCGATTTTTCAAAATATTTTTTATTAGCTTAATCAATCCTGTCTCGGACAAGGATCAAAAGGCTCTATGGGGCCAAGTTAAAATGTCACAAATCGAAAAAAATCCTGTCATTAGGTAGGTACATATACATAGGTAGATACATCAAATTATATGAGATTGAATTGTTACGTCTTCAATTGTTGATTCAGCGTCAGTTCCTGATCTACATATACTGAAGTAACCACTGCACTCTGGTCTCTACCATAACATAAATAACTTGTTCCAGAAGAGCCGAGCGGCGTGGGAGGGGTAGGTGTGGGAGGTGTGGGGGGCAGCGGGTACCGGCCGCTGAGCTCGGTGTGGAGCCCGGGGCCGGCGGCGTCTGGGGCGGCGTGGGCGTGGGGAGGGGCGACGCTAGGGGCGGGCGAGGGAGGCGCGGTGCGGCCCCCGCCCGGGTTCGCCTCCCCGCCGCGGCCGGTGCGCCCCTACGACCCCTTCCACTCGCTGGCCTCCATCTGGGCGCCGGGCGCGCCGCTCGACTGGCGCCCCCAGAGAGACTCTCCCAACGACGACAACTGAAGCTATCCGAGTGCTCTTGACCTCAGCCCCGGCCCGGCCGGTACATAACCTAGTTGTAAGGTAAGCGGGCCCCCGGACCCGCCTCTAGTCGCGATTCGTCGCTCACGATCACTCACTCATGTGTTACATACAGTGTTCCCTACTCGATTGTCAGTTCAAGACTGAATAAACTTACATTTCTCAAATTATGTGTTTTGTTTTATTTCAAACGATTTAAAATGTTGGCGCGTGCTCGGACACTATTCCACATTTAATTAATCATCCGTTAAGCAGCGTTACAAGAAAGGTACTTGCTACCTTTTTGCGACAGGCCAGTTGGTTAAGGTACCACCTATCGCGCCGTCAGTCGTGGGTTCGTGGATGTCCTCAGTCAGTGTAATTATCTATGTTGCCATAATATATACAAGCTCTATTTAGTTTGGTATCAGGTATCCGTGTGTGAAGAATTTCCCGAGATATTTTTTTTTAGGAGCTCGTACTTTTTCAGGGTCTCGTTCTTATAATTTTCCATATGTATATTTGGATAGAATTTTGATTTTTATGATTCATTGAAAGATTTGTCTTCACCCCGAATAGCAGAATATCTAAATATCGAAAAAAAAATGCAAACTGAATTTTACACATTTAACAACAAAGTCTAGTGAGAAACTACCAGGATAGCATAAGTTCAAAAATGTGTCAAATAAAGGTGACAACTTAAATGCAAAGATGCTGGCTTGCTTAAAAAAGTAGGTACTAGGACAGGGATGGCGAACCAATGGCACGCGATACAATATTTTGGACACGGCACTGATCACAAAATTCATTAGACAAAAGTGTAAAGTAGGTATTATATGATGAGCGAACGCGAGTGATCCCTACGCCTCTTTATTTACTACAAAATGTTCCCATTTTTTTTAGTAAATAAAGAGTTATGAGTTGATAGTATTTATTATTATTATTTTCTTAATAATCGTTGATACGTAGAGGTTCGCCATCCCTGTACTTGTACGTAGTATATTATTTATTCTATGCCTGTACCAGGATATCCAAAGATTGAAGGAATACCGGCTACTCAAGATGACTGTGTACAGAAATGCATACTCAATTTTATAATAAACCAGAATCCGCCCCGCGGTTTCACCCCTGTTCCCGAGAGATAAAAAGGGTGTCGGCTAGCTCCACACCAAATTTAATCATAATTGGTCCAGCCGTTTGAGCATGAAGAAGTATATAATATGTATATACATATAAACATACACAAACTTGTAGATTTCCGTTGTGGAACTACCAGGATATCATCATAAGTTGAAAGATGTGTCAAAAGTGACTCCATTAAAACTCGAGTAAAATATAAACTTGGCTGCTTACAAAAGAATTACTAGGATATCAAAAGATTGAAAGTTTTGTCCACTCACGAACACATCTTAGTTCTAGCAAAGAATAAATAATATATAGGGTTTTTTTATTCTCAATGCAAATTCAAATTCATTTATTTGTCGAATATAAGTTGATGTTGGCTATGTTAGCTAATGCGTCAGGATGGCAGGCGTTTACTATACTTCAGCAATCGATTTATGAAATAATTAAACGATTTAAAAAATACGAAGAAAAATATAATTGTGATACATATGAGGTTAACAAAATTCAAAATGTACACGGTAATGACGTGAAGTTGGCGACGTGCCGAGAGACGACCCCCCCGTCCCTTTCTTCATACAGTCAACAACTTCAGGCCGGTTACTTGACCTACAACGACGATAGATGGCGCCATAACATGAGTCCGGCCTTGGAAGCAGCAGGTTCCAACAGGATTAACACGACGGCACGCCATCGTCAGAATCGGTAGACGTAACTGGTAGCGGACAGATCTTGGAGAAGGCTCTGCGTGTGATGCCTGATGTTGTGCGTAGATCAGCTACTCGTGAGATTCCATCGGCTCCAGGATAAACACGTATAATTCTGCCTAGCTTCCACTGCAGTGGAGGTAGGTTATCATCTTTGATGAGAGCAAGTTTGTTGAGTTCAACGGTTCCTTGGTTCGTTTTCCATTTCGTACGTGACTGCAGCTCTGATACATATTCGCTTGCCCATCGCTTCCAGAAGGTCTGCCTCATCTGCTCGATTAAATCGTAGCGCAGCAGCCGATGACTCGGTGTGGTGGTTAGGTCTCTGCAGGCCGGAGCAGTCAGGGGCCGGCCAATGAGGAAGTGAGCAGGAGTGAGGGGTTGCAGGTCACAAGGATCGGTGGAAAGAGCGACTAGGGGTCGGGAGTTCAGGATAGCTTCAATTTGTGTCAAAATAGTACTGAATTCCTCATACGTAAGGTTAGCGCATCCTATTACACGTCGCAGATGGTATTTACAGGATTTAACTCCTGCTTCCCATAAACCACCGAAATGAGGAGTATATGGCGGTATAAAACTGAATTTTATATTATTATTTGAGGCAAAATCAATTATGTCTAGGCTATTATCATTAAGAAATGAAACGAATTCCTTTTCAGCCCCTACGAAATTTTTTCCGTTATCTGACATGATCTCAACCGGTTTACCCCGACGAGATATAAAACGTTTCAATGCAAGTATGTAATCATTCGTTGAAAGGCTCGTTACCAATTCTAAGTGTACAGAACGTGTGCATAAACAAATAAATAAACAAATATACGATTTAACGAGAGCAGCTCCCCTACCTCTACGATTCAAAATCATCATTGGCCCGGCGTAGTCCACACCACAACGCATGAAAGGGAATCCTGGCTCCAGACGGTTAGCCGGCAAGTTACCCATTATAGGCTGCACGGTTTTACCCTTGAAGCGCGTGCACGTGACGCACTCGTGTACAGTTTTCCTGGCTAGATTTCGCCCTCCGAGAGGCCACCACGCTTCACGCACATGAGCTAGTAACACCTGAGGTCCACCATGCAACAATTGCTTATGTTCACTTCGAAATAATAACACGGTAAATCTATGTTTACTACACAAGAGAACGGGATGTTTTTTATTATAATCGAAACTTTGCGAATTATTCAGTCTTCCACCAACACGAATAACTTTATTTTCATCGAGAAACACATTGAGACCGATAATTCTTTTTGATTTCACGACTGACCGCTTAATTAACTCATTATAATCATCGTAAAATGACTCAAATTGCGCGAACCGTGCAAGCGTTTGTACTGAATCGTTTAGTTCGTTGCAAGTTAGAGGGCCAGTTTTACGATGTTGTTTACTCGCTCGTACGTTACCTATGAATCGTAGTACATAAGCTACCGCTCGCCGCAACCGATTGAATGAAGAGAATCTATTGAAGTCAATTAAACTAGTTTGATTACTTGAGTTATTACAAATAATATTTTGTGACTTCAATTCAGGCAACTCATCTTGATCAATCGAGTAATTGTTCAAATAAGTTATTTCGCGTTTCTGTAATAAGTCTGGTCCGTGCCACCACATATGTTTGTCTTTAAGTTCGTTTAAAGGAAGACCTCTCGACACGATATCAGCCGGGTTATCCTTACCTTGAATGTGTAACCATGTTGAGTCACCGGTGAGTTCGTTTATTTGAGACACACGGTTCTGAACAAACGTTTTCAAATTATGAGGAGGCATTCTAATCCAGCCCATGACTATGGTGGAGTCTGTCCAAAAAAATACGTTGGTGAATGTTAACCTAAGAGAATTGGTTATTTTATGGTATAGCCGCGCGCCTAGCAATGCTCCGCATAGCTCGAGTCGCGGGATAGTACAAACCGTTTTTACTGGTGCGACCTTGCTTTTCGCACATAACAATTTGGTTATGACTGAGTCGTCATTATAGGTACGTATGTATGCGCAAGCGCCGTACGCATATTGTGATGCGTCCGTAAAAATGTGTAATTCACAGTTTTGTGTACATTCACTCATCACGTAGCGAGGAATTCGTATATTAGTTAAATCTGATAAAGTTTGTATAAACTGATTCCACATGCATTCTATGTCGTTAGGAACTGCGTCGTCCCAATCGATTTTGACTAGCCACAATTTCTGCAGCATGATTTTTGCAGTAATTATAGCTGGAGCTAGAATGCCAAGTGGGTCATAGATTTGTGAGATCACAGACATCATACTACGTTTAGTAATTTTGGATTTATATTCCAAGTTTGTGGTAAAATGAAGTTCATCTGAATTGACTTGCCATCCTAAGCCAAGTGTTTTATTTTGACAAAGTTCTCCGATCCCTAATTCTTTAGATGTTTTTATGTTTACGTCATTATTGAATGTCCATTTCCGTAACGGGAAACAGGCCGAATTTAAGATTTGTGAAGTTTTCACGCATATATTTGACAAAACAATAGGATCATCAGCGCCAGTAATTAGATCATCCACGAAAAAATCATCATTTATGACCTTCGCAATGACCTTATCATCGGTTTCTTGCGCGAGTTGACGCAAACAACGCATGCTCAAGTATGGAGCCGAAGACGTTCCATATGTAACTGTATTTAGTTGATATACGTTTAATTCATCTGATGGAGTTTCCCGCCATAATACAAGTTGCAGGCGACGCTGGTCGAGTTGTACCAAAATTTGTCGGTACATTTTCTCCACGTCAGCGCAGGCTACATACTTGTATTGCCTAAAACGCAATAAAATAGAGAATATATCGTTGTGAAGAGGCGGTCCTATTAACTGTATATCATTTAGAGACTTATTTGAGGTAGTAGTGGCGCTTGCGTCAAACACTACCCGTAATTTTGTGGTCGTGCTATGCTCTCGGAACACCCCGTGGTGAGGGAGAAAATAATGTGGCCACGGGTATTCATTAATTAGAGACATGTGACCTAAATCGGCATATTCACGCATAAAGTCGCTATACATCTTTTTATACGAAGGCGATTTATTTAGTTTGCGCTCTAAGGATAGAAAACGCGATTTTGCCTGTTCGTATGAGTCACCGAGCGAATCAGCTGACTCCTTTAGCGGTATTCGTACTGAAAACCTACCATTACTATCTCGCTTAGTAGTGCAAACAAACGATTCTTCGCATTTACGTTCATCCGCCGTGAGAATAGGATTCGATTGGCCAACTTCTTCGAGTTCCCAGAATTTCCGTAATTGTGTATCAATGTGTGATGTTTGAACAAAATTACAGTGAACGTCTCTATTTACTTGTGCATTATTATTAATACAAATAGGACCTGAAATTAACCACCCTATCTTTGATTTTAACAGGTATGGTCCATTGGACAATCGAATGCGACCCTCTTCTAACAAATCCCAAAAGATATCCGCGCCTAACAACAAATCAATTTCTGACGGTACGTTGAAGGTAGGATCTGCGAGACATAATTCGCTAGGAATACGGAGCGTTTTATAGTTAATATGCATTGACGGTAGACTCGACGTAATGCACGGTAAAACAAAACAACGAATTCGCGTATTCAAATTATTTGTTTTTGATCGCATATTAATATCGCATAACTTATTCGATTGTGAGACCGACTGTCCCACTCCTGATATACGTATAGTGGACTGTATTAACGATACGTTTAAACGATTATAAAGAGTTTCCGTAATGAAACTATTTTGACTACCGCTGTCTAACAGCGCTCGGGCTGTGTGATACTCATTATTATTATCCATGACCTCGACTAGGGCAGTGGATAATAACACTTGTAACGGTTGTAATGAAGACGTATTATCGATTGCACGATCTATGGAATTCAATGCACACGATACGATCGAGACCGGTTCCTTAAGAACCGACTGTGAATTATGCGCACTCGTCGATGTGGTAGCCGGAATAGATGAATTGACAGGGCTATCCGTATGTAGCAACGTATTATGTTTTTGCTGACATTGTTTGCACGGTCCATACATACACTCAGTAATCATGTGTCCGCCGCGTAAACAATTACGACATAAACGTTTATTCTCGATAAATTTAATTCTATCTGTTACAGGCAGATTGAGAAAATTAAAACAAACGTATAACGCATGATTATCACCGCACATTACGCATAACCGTGTTGTTGATCTATCGGATTTAGTGTTTTGCCGTGTTGATAGAAAACTATTTGTTTTAAGGGTCTGAACGGGGTTAGTTTGCCTTTTGTTATCAAACGAATTATTAGACCTTTGATTTTGTGTTGGTTTGGCATTACTATTTTGAATCATGTCTAACATGTCAGCACGGTTTCGTAAGAAGGTTAACAAATCATCCAACTTCATCTTGCCCTTTTGCGAATCGCAAGAAATTGAACCTTTGTGCTTCTCCCATTCGCGTTCTGATGAAGCATCCAGTTTTGACACAACTATATAAATAACGAGAGTGTCCCACGCATCCGTGGGCTCGTCTAGGGATTTAAGCGCCCGTAAGTTACGTAATACAACATCGATTAATTTTCTGATTTGTAACGGAGACTCTTTGCTAATAGTTTGTGCAGTAAACAACGATTTAACGTGATTGTGAATCAATAATCTATTATTGTGATATCTATTTTCTAATAGTTCCCATGCGTGAGAATAATTAGCGGCTGTGAACTCTAATGCACTGATAACTTGAAGAGCTGATCCACTGAGCGAGGATTTTAAATAATGAAATTTCTGAATCGCATCTAAATTGCTTCGTTCGTGAATCATGGATAAATATGAATTCTTGTACTCAAGCCAGTGATCATATGAGCCATCGAATAGGGGAAGCTTGATCTGTGGTAATTTAATGTGAATAGGATTACTCGAATGCGCACACTGAACTGAACACTGAGAATTGTCACTTACATTTTCATCAACTTTAACAACGTTAGTCAAACATTTAGCAACAGACATAATATTGAAATATTGATCTTCAAACGATTCCCTATACTCTAACTGTTTAAGCAATTCATTATCATCTAAAAAAATATCAATTCTATCCTGAAGAACGTTATATGACTTGAGTAAACTAGAAACTGACTCCATTCGTAAAAGTAGCTCTGCTTGTTGCCTTTCAGATAAAGTGACATTTTCAAATTTACTAACGTACTTTTCAAATAAACTAAGTCTTCCCTTGACTGAACCCCTTTGTTTTTTAAGCTCACCTAAGCTCATACTATTTTCAGCCTCATTAAAGCTGTTTTCACTCATTTCAACGGTTCATGTAGAAACAAAAGCTACTTACAGTTTGAATACCTTGTGTTGAACTCTGAAATTACAGCACAAATTAGCACAAATATATGGACGAGGATAGGAAGTACAGGAACGACTGGCCTGACCGTTTCTCTGCTAGTCCTTAATATGAAGATCCGGCTCGAAGGACCAAAATGTTGGCTATGTTAGCTAATGCGTCAGGATGGCAGGCGTTTACTATACTTCAGCAATCGATTTATGAAATAATTAAACGATTTAAAAAATACGAAGAAAAATATAATTGTGATACATATGAGGTTAACAAAATTCAAAATGTACACGGTAATGACGTGAAGTTGGCGACGTGCCGAGAGACGACCCCCCCGTCCCTTTCTTCATACAGTCAACAACTTCAGGCCGGTTACTTGACCTACAACGACGATAGATGGCGCCATAACAGTTGAAAATAAAAAAAAATTGTTAGTATCATCATTATGTTCTGCCATGTGATGTAGTAAATATATTATCATAAAATAAAATACAAATTACATCACAAGATATCTACATGCAGGACAATGTCTGCCGGACTGGGCCAGCTAGTCACTCACTACAATATTATAAAATGAAGTCTATAGTAATATTATAAAGCTGAAGAGTTTGTTTGTAAAATTCTTTCACTAATAGGAACATTAGCCCCAAAAGTTATAGGCTACATTTTATCCCGGGAATGCGAGAGAAGCTGCAGGGAACAGCTATAGTATATTATAAATGTAAAAAAGTTTGTATGGATGTGATGATGTTTGTTACTCTTTCATGCAAAAACTACTGAATGGATTTGGATTAAACTTAGCAGATAGATTTGGAATTTATTGCTGATTCTAAAATGATGTAGTAACACAATGATGGAAGTATTCGAATTTAATTGCTTTTTAGACCCAGTGTGATAAGTGTACCTAATTCTGAACATCACAAAAGTATGAATTGCAATTTTTCCTAAGGCAAAGAATGGCCACAGACAAAACAAATAATAAGAAACTAAAACCTTTATTCAATATATCCTAAACTTTAACTGTACATATAAAATCACAGAACTGAACATTTAAAACAATGTTCAGTCATACATCCAGTCCACAGATGCCAATAACATCAGCATTGCACACAACAAACTGTTTTAGTATCTATATTTGGTTGAATAGTCTTTGGGTGAGACAACAAGACCTCGGCCCTTCCTCGCCCCGCGGTACACAGTCTCAATGATGTCAATCATCTCCTGCTTGTCCTCGAGTGGCCAGTTAATCTTGTTATTATTGCCGGTGCCCAGATCAATCATGATGTGCTTGTTACGGAAGAAGAACATTACCGTGCATGGGTCGTACAGCTCATACCTGTAAGTATGAAACAATTTATTGACAGCAAAAAAAAAAAAGAGCTAAATATGTAAAATAAGTGATAAAACTATACATAAGTGTTAATACTTTTATATTAAGATTGTAGAAGTTGGCTCGGTTTAAAATATAAATGTTATAACTGTTGGACATAGAGGTCAATTGAACTTGGGGTTAATGAAGCTCCCAATTAATGTAAGAATTTTTTGAATCTGATAAGTAGCTCTGAAGGATCAGATTACCTACGACATTAAGGACCTACATTGAAACTTACAAACTTTGCTTCTTATTAATATAAGCATAGACAAATAGTTGCTTATTTTGAGATCAGATGGCCTTCCCAGAACATGTATTTAAAATAAACGACTTGATAGTAAATACATAACCCATTGCATCGACTGTAAATAGGACACGTAGATATTTTGTGAGGTAGTACTTACATCTTGTTAAAGTCGGGCACTTCAGTAATGTCTACGAGATAGATGACAGCGAAGTTCTTAACCTTTTCGGCGATGCTGTACAGTACCTCGTCCATTTTCATGCACGTAGGGTCCCAGTCGTGGCCGAACCTGATCACCTAAGCAATTAATGATTACGCATAAGGAGTGTCTACTCTATAATATATTGTTTTAATTAAGGTAAAAAAAATAGACACTACTGTTCTAGGAGTGCAGCTTACGACTTTTGAAAATTGACAAACACTAACCACAACTCGATCTTCTTCCGATAGGATGGCCTGGTCCACTTGCCAACCGTTGTGTAAATGACCTAACATATAACTCATCTTGCTTATTTAAAATAATTAGTTTTTTCGTGAAAAAGATTATCGTATTAGAAAATAAACAGATTTCACTTTACAGTAAATAATTTCAGCAATTTTTTTTTTGTCATCCAAATCCACAGATAAATAGTAAGTAATCAAAGAGTAAGTAATAGTACTCAGTGTTGCCAACAGATAAACTAGTTCTCCACCAGATTCAATTTCAAAAACAACTAACAAAAACCGGCCCTACTCCTAGTAAAAATTGCTAAAACTTCCACTAAAGAAATGTTTGGTTTTTACGAAAGAAAAGTAGTATATTTGTAAAAAAAATCTTTATTGTTACGTAATAAAATATTTAAAATCAGTAAATCAACATACAATATTAATAGTAAATCAGCAAGTCAAGATGAGGAACATAAAAATGATTAAATAACAAAACAACTATAACATACACTTCACGCGGGTATACCCCGTGTGCGGGATGGATCTGTGGTGGCTTATTGGTACCTCTTTTATAGTTTCAAAACTTGTACAGTAGCCATATGTATTGGAAGAATGAAATCTTGTTATTTTGAAGATTTAAAAATTTTGCTTGTCAGACATGGTCAGACAGACAGATATTGATTTCCTGTGACATGGTCTGAAATTGTATTAATTTTAATTATAGCTTCTAATAAGATCATACTGTTTGCACAAATATAATATTCGCTCCTAGATCATGTATCATTTTAAGTTCAATCATACATGCATTGATATATTTAGTAACGTTTTAGTGGCTTAGTGGTTTTCAGTAATTGAAACTGAATTCTACTAAACCACTAGAAATTACCACCAGCCAATAGAAAGCAATATTTCACCATTAAAATGGGGGTCAAAATCACCAGTTTTAGTGGAAAATCCACTAAGTTGGTAACACTGAGTACTAGAGTACAGACAGAAAGACAGCTAACCCAGACAGTGACAGATAGTAGGTACCAAAACAAATCCGGTGTACGTACTTTTTGGTGGGAAATTGCGAAGTGACGTTGCGTTTCGTTTTATTTCCATAAAATCGTGTATTTTGGGTTTTATTGAATATTATCGGGGGTATTTTGTCCAATAAAGATCATTTGAAGTGTACTAGTGAATGATTACGTATATAGTGGCTTTTCAAGTTGTTTCAATAACAGCGCCGACCCGACCAATCTTGGCGCCCTAGGCGAAAGACTGGAACGGCGTCCTTTTTAGAAAATTGAAGACAAAATATATTTTACAGATTATCCCAAAAAGTTTGTTAGTCGCCTAGTCGGAAGTCGTAAGAGGTACCCGAATCACTCCGATAATGTAGGTATGTTCCGATTTTTTTTTTGTCGTATCGCTGACACACTACCCGCACGCCGCCATGCGCCATGCCGCGAACCAAATGCCGCCGATTGCCATTTGCCGCCGAATCCCGCCCCCAAATTCAAGCGCCCTTAGTCTAGTTCGCCCATCTATATGAACGAGTCGGCCCTGCTCAAGAAATCCGAGAACAGTTTTATTAGAACGGCTACCATTGTACTAAAACCTAACTTAAACTGACTGACTACTTGAAGATGATTTAACATGACTTGAACTTTACTAGAATGAAAAAAGAAAAAAAACATAAATGAAATCTACATTGTTGCAATCAGTTTCATAGGTGCCACTTTAATTTTCTAATCTACCCCAGATTAGAAAATAACTACCTATATCGTGTGACATTTCAAATGAAAGGGCTCGTTGTGAGAAATTTAAGAAAATAGGCGAAAATTTTCTATTTTTTGGCGAAATTACTGGGCCAAAAAATTTGTGTAAAAATACAGAAAATAGTTCTTTACCTATACATTACAGGAATACCTATAAGAAGTCAATGATATTTAAAGTAACATAGGAAATTACGAAAATTACTAGATATAGCTGCTTTGACGATATAGATAAGATGACTTTTGGTATGACTTCCTATCGCTGAGCTATCAGTCGCTTTATAGTTCGAAGGACAGATTTTTACTAGTCACTGAATATATACCTAATAGTACAGGGAGATGGATCCATCCAATTTCCAGTATGTGTCCATTATTTAAAGAGAGAGCAAGTTACGAGACACGGTCGGGGAGCGCGAGCGGGTGTCGGTTGGCACAATGCCATCGCCAGCGCCACCGATAGTTAGTCGCTCCTATACTAAACATACAGATTTCGTGTAAAAAATAACTAGCATTACTTGCAGAGATCGGTAACACCTCGGATCAGACGCACACCGTTACTGGGAAGTTACTGGTTGCTCTTTCTTTTGTTTATGTACTCGTATTTTTTCGTGATTTTACATACGTGTGTGGTATATCGTTATTATTCGATAGTACGGAAATATCGTGCGAGATTACTTGTTGTGATGAATTTTAATTAGGTCGTTCGTTTCCGTCTTTGCACTGCTTGCACTCCTGTTAGCTACTATCGCGACGCGAGTGAAGCAACGGCAAGGGCCAGCGCCCGCGCCGCGTCGCCGCCCGCCGCCCGCCGCCCGCTGCTGCTACATTTCACTGCAATTTACGTCATTATACCAACGGCATTGTAACATTTACAACTTTTGGTGATGCTCCACGGAAGCACAGTGTAACAATCTAGTAGGTACTACATCTACCGAGTCTCTTAGGTAAGTTCTTTATTTTTTTCTCCTTTGTTTGTTGATGAATTTTAAATAGCACCCATTATTTGTTTGTGTTGGATGCGGGTAGCGCGAGACGGGCGATCGTGGAGATCCTTGGGGGAGGCCTTTGTCCAGCTGTGTGTCTTACGGCTGACATGATGACTTGTGGGCAACGAATATTTATCGTACCATTGTAGCTTCGGTGATAGCCCTCAAACAGCGGTCTGCCCGGTCTGGTCTCTGGTCACCGGCACGGCCCACGGTACACCACGCACGGTGCCCCCACGCTCTCTCTTTGTTTATACAACACAACACGCTACTAACAGTTGAGTTGACGTCATTGCACTCCGCCTACGTATACATAAACGACAAACGTTCACAACATTTAAAGAGAACGAATTCAGATATCGTAGTGATTCGTAAAGGTGCGAGGCCCAAGCGAGCAGAATAAATGTGTAATTTGTTCAGAGATGGATTTATTTTCAGTGTGGGCGCGAATGATGGACGCCGTGTATCCGGCGGTGGGTGCGGGTGCGGTAGCGGGAGTGGGAGTGGGAGTGGGAGCGGGAAGGGGTGCGGGATTGCAGGCGCGAGCTCGCGGCGGACGCGCGGCCGCTGTCTCCCGCCAGCGGCGCCGGACCATGCCTGTTACCTTCGCTGAAATTAAAGTAACTACTTACTTACAGATACCAATAGCGTTGACAGTTGAGACATAATGTTACTTCGGGGAAGTGATTTAACACGACATGAGAATTTTGAGATTCTGGTGAAATATTTTCTATCCAGGGTGGGAATATCTTAAACTGAAGAGTTTTGAAAAAAATTCTGAGCTCGTGGTTTCTATAATTTGTTTCAATGTCGTTCAGTTTACAGGGTTAGGAAGTTAGTTAGTTAGTGCTTATCTTGAGTAGGTACCTATAGATTGTGCGTCAACAGGAAGTGGACGAGGAATGCGGCGACGGCGAGTGTGGAGCGGTGAACGGGGAGCCGTCGGCGGGGGCGGCGGGGGTGACGGGGTTAGCGGGGGCGGCAGGGGTGGCAGGAGCGGTGGGGGCGGCAGGGGCGATGGGGGCGGACCGGCCACGGCCGAAGTCGGCCGAGCCTGCCGAACCCGCCACCGGTACTTGATCAGACACCATGATGCACAAGGATTGTATTTTTTATGGAATACCAAATATGTCAAATGAAGGCTATATTTTGGCGCATATCGTTGGGTGCACTACACCGTCTAAATTGTGTTTAATTAATACTGTGTAACCATCGTAACAGTAACCGTAACATTTCACTCTGTTTCTTCATCAGTAAAGTATGTCGCGTTCACTCTCCACACTAAACAAATTTCAAGGAACGGACAAGAAGGCGAATGAAAATGCGGTGACTGTCGATTCTCGTATAATTGTACAATATTTTATAATAAATAGCACTCTCACTCAACTCAACCGCGCGGGCGCTGGCGGCGGTGCGCTGGCGTCTCGGACCCCTCGATCAATAAATATGCGTCAAGTAGGTACCTACCGCGTTCTATAGGTACCAGTAGGTAATGTACAGTCGGCAACAAACACAATAACAAGTTCTTCAACGTCCGCGATCATATTGTTACATTATTTAATAACATGTAGGTGTACATTGGACACTTCAGTTAGAACATTCAAAACTTCATAAATCATTTATATACAATTGAACCAACAAAATAAATAATAATAATAAGAATGGGTATCTGGATAGACACCGGGCGTGTTAAGGTGGAGGCGTCGGTTGGAGCGCGAAATTAAAATTTTATCACGTTTTTTGCCAATTGCAGCTCAGTTATAGGTCGTAAGTTATCAACATGTTATTTGCGAGAAGAATGGTAGTATATTTACTGATTAATAACAAAAGAAATCATCAACATATTCCTATAACTGCGCTGCAATTGGCAAAAAACGTGATAAAATTTTAATTTCGCGCTCCAACCGAAGGTTTACCCTTAATGTAGTGGCAGGTTCACTATTGTAACTAGTGTCGAATGTACACTTACAATAAATTACACTTAATATTATTAAGTATTATTTTAAGTAATAACAAATCTACATTTAGATAATTGGCACCATGTTGAGCGTCGCAGCCCATTCATACATACTCGTACTTATACCTTAACATTTCATTAATGGTCAGTAGGGAAGGAACCTACTATATATATTGTTATGAGAGTGTTATACATATAACTCCTCACGAAACCAAGTACCCAGCTACGTTACTTTTGAGGTATATACGTAATAATTAATGCTTAGTTATTCATAAAACAAAAGAAAAATATGCCACTGCTGTAGTACGCCGCCACGTCCTTTGTATGAGTATGCTGTAGTGTGAATGACCTAGCAGCGTGCAGTATGAATGACCGAGCAGCGTGCAGTATGAATGACCGAGCAGCGTGCAGTATGAATGACCGAGCAGCGTGCAGTATGACTGACCCGACGCGTCCCAGGATATTAATTTAAATTAAATAGTTGTAACATTATAATAATGGTTCAAACTAATACTTTGCAATTTTTGGATTCTCCTATTAACGACATACAACATTACTCTCATATTTTGTTTGATAGGTACTTAATTTTTGTAGGACCTTATAAGTATAACCGACAGAAACCTACTAGAATGATTCGTTTTGATAAATTAATTAATTAAAGGTTTATTTATGTATGTGTAATAGGTTCTCCCTTCTTGAATATATGTATATATCGCGATAAAATAAAATAAATAAATAACATAATTATTGAATATGCATGTCTAATTAGTAGTTTAAAATGCTTATTATGTTCCGTATTGGCCGATTTTAATTTCACTTTTTGACATCTTTTTTACGATATTTTCATATTTTGTTAAAAAATGCGATAAAAAAATCATGCAGTATCCCTTTTATCCCTATGGACAGTCCGTCCACGATGGGAGAATCAAAAATGCAAGTGAATTAATTGACGTGCGCCAAGTCCCTCACAAATAATAATGAATACAAGTAAGTACTTCTAAGATCGAGTAGTAGGTAAAGAGTAGGTACTCGACGCATCTCTCAATACTTGTATGTACATGATAACATGTTCAATGGTATGTCGAATAACTTAGTAGGTACTTAATAAAATATATTAAATGTATTATTATTAACTATTATAATATACGTACACAGTACGATAGTATACAGTTCATCTCGATTGTAAATAACTATAGTAATATGTATAATCGATTCATAAATAGTCTTATTTGGTAAAATTTCCTAAATAAATAATTATTTTTTATTAAGTAATACTCTTATTTTATAATAATACCTATCGCGACGTCATGGATTTAATACTGTACAAAATATTATATTAATTTATGAATAAATTATTTGTCTGCAAAGATACGTAACGTATCGGAAACCGAGGAGGCCGCCAGGCTCGCCGAGCGGGCGGCCTCGGCGGGGCGGGCGGGGCGGGGCGGGGCGGGGCGGTCTATTGGACGGTTCGATAAGACACTCCTTTCTAGCGATCGCGGCGTCGACGTCGCGCTTCGAGACGACGACTCCGAGCACCATCATCACGCGACCACGATCCAGGTACCGACTCGAGTCCGGCCTCTAGGGCACTCGGTTGAACACTCCGGCGGGGTGCAGCGAGGGGTGCGGCGGGGGCGCGTCCGGCTCGTCCTGCACTAGCTCCGCCTCCGCCGCCGACGGGATCGTGTGCAGGTGCCGCGGCGCCGGCGGCGGCGAGCCCGGCGGCTCCTCCGCCGACACCGCCGGCTGCCTCGTGAGCCGCGGCCGCCCGCCCCCGGCCGCCGCCGCCACCCCTACCGCCGCCCCCGTAGCTCCCACCGTCGCCGGCGTCGCCGCCCCCGCGCCCGCCGCGCTGCCGCCCGAACGCGACGTGCGCCACGTGCCCGTCGAGGCGGTCGCGTTCGAGCCCGACGAGTCGTTGCGCGACGAGGACAGGTTCGAGTCCTGCGACGTCTTGCGCGCCACCAGCCACGAGGCGGCGCGGCGCGGCGGCGGCGGCGGGCGGCCGTACGTGCGCCACGAGTCCGACCGCGACGACGAGAACTCCACCGAGGAGGACACGGAGCCGGTGCGCGCGGGCGCCGCGGCCGCCTGGCGCGGGGCGGGGGCGGGCGCAGGGGCGGCGCGACGCCCGCACGCACTTAGCCACCGTAGCAGCCGCTCGCCGCCCGCCGCGCGGCGCGAGGGCTCGCCGCCCGCGCTCCCGCCGCTCCCGCCGCCTCCCGCCGCCGCGCCGGCCGGCAGCAGACGGCGACACGCGCACGCGGCGCCGTGCTGGCCGCGCGACGACCGCTCCGCGAGGCTGTTGGTGTTGGCGGGCGTCTGCCGGTTGCTGAAGTTGGACGAGTGCCGGCAGCGGCCGATGCCGCGCGTCACGCGCGACTCCTCGATGGCCTTGCACACGAGCGCGCAGTCCTTCTTGAACTGCTTGGTGAGGATCGCGTAGAGGAACGGGTTGCAGCACGAGTTGAGCGGCAGCACGAACACGGTGAACACCTTGGCCTCCTCGAGCGACACGAGCTGCGCCCCGAAGGCGGCGGTGAGGGCGAAGAAGGCGATCGGCGACCAGCACAGGAAGTCGGTGAAGACGAGCAGCGCCATGCGCTTGGCGATGCGCGAGTCGTTCGAGTTCCAGGCCTGCGAGCCGCGGATGGCGCAGTACATCTTGAGGTAGCAGCCGAGCAGCACGAGGAAGGCGACGCCGTTGATGGCCAGCAGCGCCACGACGTAGCCGAGCGCGACGGGCGTGCCGGTCTCGAAGGGCAGACACACGGCGAACTTGCGGTAGTCGGAGACGCCGAACAGCGGCAGCGCGGCCGCCACCAGCGAGAAGGCCCAGCCGGCGGCCATGACGGCGGCGGCGTGGCGCAGCGACAGCCGCTTGTTGAGGTGCATGGCGTGCGTGATGGCGTAGTTGCGCTCGAGCGTGATGACGGCCAGCGTGTACACCGACAGCTCCGAGGACAGCACGCCCAGGAACCCCGCCAGCCGGCACCCGCCCGACATCTGCCACGCGATCGCGTGCTCGCGGAACTCGCCCAGCGTGCCCGCGTCCACCACCGCCAGGAACCCTGCGCAGTATCGCACCGTGCATTAGCCTAGCGCGCCCCTCACTCGGACTCGGACTGGGACTGGGAGTGGGAGTGGGAGGTGAGGGAGGGCCGGCGCACCTAGATAGACGCCCATGAAGAAGTCGGCGGCGGCGAGGTTGGTGACCAGGAAGCGCGGCACGTCGATGCGGCTGCGGCTGAACACGAGCACGAACACCACGGTGCCGTTGCCGAGCAGCGCCAGCAGGAACACCGCCCACACGCCGCACCGCAGCGTCCACCAGTCGAAGAGATCCACGCACGGCAGAAACGGCCCTGAAACCGCATTTTACTCTTTATTTTTCATAGAAAAGAACATGAAAATTAAGATTTTATCACTCTTGCTCAAACAGTTGGTCACTGTAGCGTACCGAACGGGGATAAAATAGCATATCTTATATAGAGTGATGCTCGGATGCAAAACTGTAGTGTAATGTAGTGTATGGTGAAGTACATAGTTAGGGGTACTGTACTGTACTGTACTGTACTGTACTGTACTGTACTGTACTGTAGTGTACTGTACTGTACTGACCGGGCAGGGGCAGGCAGTGCACGCGGCGCGGCGGGTCGCGGTCCGGGCCGAGCGCCGCCGCCGACCCGCTGGCCCACGTCTCCAGCATCG
Source organism: Tethea ocularis (assembly GCA_963555595.1). Taxonomy (NCBI): domain Eukaryota; kingdom Metazoa; phylum Arthropoda; class Insecta; order Lepidoptera; family Drepanidae; genus Tethea; species Tethea ocularis. The sequence goes on from OY741975.1 coordinate 9,999,891, forward strand.
CCTGCACCTTGCTGTCGCTCGACGCTGAACCATTCACTGACACAAACATAGCTCGTTAGCTTTTAAACTATCATGGGATTGGATTCGTCATTACATGTACCGTTTCACGA